>JAQSEB010000037.1:0-2523734 GCA_030063045.1 Pratylenchus scribneri | reverse complement strand
CCAAATTAAATAACTTCCAATGCCCAATTGCTAAAATTTACTTTGACTTGAGGATAATTTGACTGTTGACTCAATCCTTCTTTCATTTTCCTTCAACCGTGTCAACCCTCATTTTAGGATTGCAAATGTCAAATAAAAAGAATGCAAACACCTGCTGGCATATACATATATTCATTCCTTAGCTCCTACTTTCATTCCATTCATCTCTTTCATTTTATAAAATGCCAACCTCAAAAATTTATGCCACAATTTTTATAAATTTTCATTAATTAATTAATTAATTTTAGTCTGAGGCAATTTTTGACATGGCTAATGTTTCACTTCAATTATTCATTTTATTCTTCGGGTTCATTATTGGATGCCCACAATGCAAAGCCGCTTCCTCAAATTCGGCTGACAGCCATGTAGGCATAGGCAATAGGCATAAATAAATTTAATAAAAATTAATTTCGAAAATTATATTTTAAATCAATTTTCATTAAGACAAACACGGATCATACGGAAATTTTGCCCTCCTCAAATTCGGCTGACAGCCATGTAGGCATAATAAATATACAAATTTAATATCAATAAAATAATTATATTTAATTAATTTTTTAAAAAAATTTTCATAAATTATTTAAGGGAAACACGGATCATACGGAAATTTTGCCCTCCTCAAATTCGGCTGGCACTGGCACCCATGTAGGCATATTCAAATTAATTCAAATTTATTTTCATTAAAATAATTATATATTTAATAATTTTTGAAATCAATGTTAAAATTTATTTTTTATAAAATATTTAAGAAAAACACCGGGGATAATTCAGAAATAATTCAAAGGCTCCTGCATTTGGGCCAAAAAATGGAAGAAATGAAGGAGGAATTGAAAGGAGAAATGAAAAAAATGAAGGAGGAATTGAAAGAAGGAATGGAAAAAATTAGGGAAGAATTTAAAGCAGAAATAAATGAATTGAAAAAAGGAAAAGCAATCGTGGAGGCCCCGGCCCCAGTACCAAGCCCAGGGTTTTCAGAATTTCAGATTCAGACCCGGCCAGTACCCCAGCACCGGGGCCCGCATAGCACTTTTGGGGAGACACACATTATAGGGGTAAGCGGTAAGGATAAGGATTGAGGTTGGATTCAAATTTATTCTTTTTGAATTTTGAAAAATTTTTAAACAGGCAATTTTCAATTTTTGGTAAAATATTTATATATTGGATTTTATAATATTTTATTGAATTATGAATTTTTAAATGATAAGTCTAGGTGACTGCTATAATGTTTTTTTTGTTCAATTAAATTTCAGCTTTCAATGACTGAACAAATTGATGGAATTGAATGGATAAAATATGAACAAAAAGACTACAAATTGAACGAGGCTAATTGTTCACCCGATTTGGTAATTTCAGGAAATGGGCTTGTTGCCAAAAATTTGGATTTAAATTCCAATTTGACACAAAATCAAAGTAAAAATTAAAAAAAAAAAGCTTATAGTATATTTAATTTAAATTATTTTAGAATTTAGTAGCGTTCGAGCTGTTTTACCGATCCCATTATTGAGGGGCATCGAAAGGCCAACAATTGCCTTCTATTATGAAGTGGAAATTCTCGAAAAAACAAAGTAATAATCTGATTTATTAAAATTTTATTTCAAATGAAAAATTATGATTTTCTTAAAAATAAATTAAAAAAGGAAATATTTAAAATGCAGAAAAAAAACATTGAAAATTCAGAAAAGTATGACAGTTTAGTGGTTTCTAAACCCCCAAACCTTCCCAATTGAAAGAGCTCGACAAGACTCATCGATCGGTATTTATTTTGTCATGGTTTAATTGGTTTTGAACCAAAACCTATAAAATGGTTTACGTGGTTTAATAACATTTATTTTTGATCAAACGATAAATTATATACCAGGCGATGCGTCTTGAAGAGATCTATCGAATGGGTATAGGGTTTGATGGTCTAGGACATATCACTAAACCGGTATAAACTTTTCTGCATTTTCAATACTCTTTTCTGTAAATTCAAAGTTTTTTTCTGCAAATTAAATATCATCCAAATAAAAATACAAATTAATTTTTATAAAATAATTAATATTAAAATTCTAAACAAGTATTATATTATCGAATAATTTTATGCATATTATTCAGGGATAGTAGTAGCATTACGATTGGATTTTGTGACCAACATTTTAAATTGCATGGCGAATCTCTTGGGAAAGTGAAAAATTCAATTGGATTTTATCGTAAAGATGGAATTCGGCATGATGGATCCACAATCCATTTTGAAAATGTCGGTCATGGTATTGGTAGATATTTCAAAAAACTGGATTTTTTTGGCATTGGCATAATCCAGCTGCCAAACTCCAAAATGGAATGTTTTGCCACTTGGAATGACGAATTGCTAGGTAAAATTATTTTTTAAATATTTACATAATTTAAAAATGATTAAATAACGAAATTATATGTTCAAATTATAATGTGGAATGTGTTCATTTCTTTTGTGGACCCGCCATTTGCACGGCAAAGCTGATATGAAAATGTTTATGGCATTTTATTGGGCATAAAATTAGCTATAAAATAATATTAAAAGATTTGATAAATATTGAGTATTCAACGAATTATCCAAAAACACAATTTTAATTAAACCAACGGTTTTTTGACAATAACTCGGAGAATACTCAATATTTTGTTGTCATTTTGTAACTAATTTTATGTCTAATAAAATGCATAAACAATGCCACAGCTGCTTTACTATGATCTGCGCCAAACCGTTTCATCCCCAAGTGGCGGGTCCACAAAAGACGGCGGCTAGCCCTTTTAAATATTTACCCTTATTATAGACCATTTAGCATTTTTATTTTGTTATATTATATTAAAATTACTCTCATCAATGAGCTAGCAGAAACGCTAAATACTTTCGCTGAAAAATACAAATTAAAAAAAAAATGATTAGCCGACATTGCGGACTTGACACTTGCTGAATGCTGAGACAAAACGGTCCGTGTTCGGAGAACTGGTCATTGGGGAAACTGATTCAGAGAGGAAAAATGGTCAGTGGGGAAAACTGGTCAGTGGAAAAGTGGTCAGTATGGAATTGTTTTTTAGCTAGACAAACCGAAAGTATTACACTTAAATCGATGCAATTCGGTGAGCTAAGCATGAATCAAATATTGGTTTCCTCTAATAGCTCGAAAATATACAAAGAGCATTTTTAGTCTCATTTTTTACTGACCACTTTTCCACTGACCAATTTTTCTGTACTGACCACAGTTTTCCCCACTGACCAGTTTTCCGTATTGACCAGTCTTCCACTAACCAATTTTTCCCACCAACCATTTTTCCCCACTGACCAGTTTTCTGGGAACCACGGTCTGAGGGTTCCGATTGTGGTAAAGCTGCTGGTATTGTTTATAGCCTATTATAAGGCATAAAATTAGCTACAATATGTATCAAATGAACGTCCGCAACGTCGGGTCCGCAAAAGTCGTGTAATATGGAACAAAATTATTTTTTTTTTGAAAAAAATGACCCCAACGAAACAATATTTTAATTTCAGCAAAGGTTGAATTGTCGTCAAAATTCAACACATTAGAACTTTTCCCGGTTGTCGTTTTGTCGGATGTAGGCGAAAGAATAAATGTGCATTTTGAAAAGAGCAAATGGAGATTCAACAAATTCAAACAAGTCCTTGAATCAGAAACTTTGGCAATTCCAAATGATGGCACGCAAAATAAAAAAAGAAAACGAGCTGGATGATATGTAATTCCAATGCATATTTATTCATTAAATTTATACAATTTCAAAGTTAATTCTTGATTCCCTTCAAAATTTATTCATTTTTTAATTCACTTGATTATTTCGCTGGTATAAATTTTTAGCACTGTAAATTAAATTTTTCATTCACATTTTTTATTGATTTTTAAATAACGGATATTATTTATTAATGAAAATTTTTATATAAAAATTATCAATCAATGATTGCAGGCATAATGGGTATCAGCAAGACGCAGGTCGGGACTTGGTTCCGGTTTCGGTGATTATGTAGTTTGGGTCCGCTTTTTGGGTCAAAAAAATTTCAAATTTTTTTTTGGAACTGATATCAATCAACACGTCTTGACGAGCTTGGTTACGAAAATGTTATTGGTTTCGTCTAAAACCGAAAAAAAAAGTTATGGCCTCGTAAAAATCGTAAAAGTGATGGGTCCTCTTATCAAAAAATTTGAAAATTTTTCAAGCAGAACTAATTCTGCTAAGCAATGCAATTGTGAGGAAGGTGGAGTACCTCATAGCTCTTGCACAGAAGCAAATTTCTTTGAAAATCGGCTATTTTTGATGGGAAATGAAATTGTTCAGCAAAAGAATAAATCAATATTAGGGCAAATATAGAAGAGTAAAATCCCATCTTTTCTGGGCGACACACTTTTTGGCCACATGGAATTGGTCCACATCATGGCCGTATCCAGAGTCAATATAATTTGGCGACTCATATTTTGGGAATGACATTTCCTTTCATATATTTTAGCCTTGCAGTCTGCTGACTTTAGGGAAATGTCTCCGTCATTTAGCACAAAATTTAGCAAAAAATTTGGGCCTATTTCTGCTACTCGTTCGTTTAATCAATCTGCTGAAATATTCCCTCCAAATTTTTTCCTTATCCATCATTCAAAATTTCATTTTTAAAGACAATATTATTAGCCAAAAATATCTGACATTTATTCGTAAAATAGTATTCTTTAATATCAAATATCCATCATCATCATCATGTGGAAAATTTTATTGTCAATTCTTTTATTTATTCTGTTGGCATTTCCTAACAACAATACAGCAATGAATAAATTTGGCTTGAAAAAAGTGGCGACGAACATAAAATTAGCGAATCGGCCGAAAGTGCTAGCCACTGGAATAATGGTATTATAAAAATGAAATTCCTATAAATTAGTAACAAAAATATTTAATTAGCATAAGGATTTTATTTAGAAAAAACATGACCTGTTCATTTTAAAATCTATCCAGCTATATTATTTAATGGGTTAATTAAAATGTCTTTCTTTATTATTTTCTAAATAAATATACCATATTTATAGGCTGGCCATAAGTCTCAAAATAATTTTTCGAAACAAAATGATGGCACCACTGGCCAAATTATATCAAAAATTGTCACAAAAAATGAGGGATTAATGGAAAGAGGACGAGAATATTATGAAAATTTAAAAAATGCCAACACTGTTCCATCAAAAACAAATGGGGCTCTTGCCAATTTATATGGCGAAGAAAATTGGTCATCACAAATGGATAAAAAAAAATTGGCCAAATTTGGAATTGAGCCAGGGAATGCGAGAAATATAAGAAAAATGGATGAAATGGAAAGAAAGGAATGGAATCATTTCGGTGGCATTTTGAATATCGGCCAGAATCATAATCAGGGGCTAATAATTGATGATAAAAAGGTGGAAAATGAAATTGTATTGATGGATGAAATCAAAATCATTGGCTTAATTTCGGCCGAAATTGAAATTGGTGCAAATATTGGAGAAGAAATGGCAAAAAATGTGATAAAAATTGGTGAAATTATGGAAAAAATTTTGGAAATTGATGTGAATGTGAAAATTGATTCAATGATAAATGAGAATGGGAAAAATGATGGAATTGGAATACAACTGAAATTTTATAATGGACAAATAGGCACTATAGAAAATCGGTACGTTTTGGATTTTGGTAATAGTCATTCAGGAAAATGTTTATCAAATTGTGTTTAATTTTCCTTAAAATGTTCGCCAAAATATTTTTCCTTTTCTTTAAAATGTTTGCAAAAATGTGTTTTCTATCTTCCTGAAAAATGTTCGCCAAAATGTTTTTCGCTTTATATAAAATGATCGCCAAAATGTTTCGCTTTATGTAAAATGTTCGCCAAAATGTTTTTCACTTTATATAAAATGTTTGCAAAAATGTTTTCTCGTTTCCGAAAAATGTTCGCCAAAATGTTTTTCGTTTCCGAAAAATGTTCGCCAAAATGTTTTTTCGTTTCCGAAAAATGTTCGCCAAAATGTTTTTTCGTTTCCGAAAAATGTTCGCCAAAATGTTTTTCACTTTATATAAAATGTTTGCAAAAATGTTTTCTCGTTTCCGAAAAATGTTCGCCAAAATGTTTTTCGTTTCCGAAAAATGTTCGCCAAAATGTTTTTTCGTTTCCGAAAAATGTTCGCCAAAATGTTTTTTCGTTTCCGAAAAATGTTCGCCAAAATGTTTTTCGTTTCCGAAAAATGTTCGCCAAAATGTTTTTTCGTTTCCGAAAAATGTTCGCCAAAATGTTTTTCGTTTCCGAAAAATGTTCGCCAAAATGTTTTTCGTTTCCAAAAAATGTTCGCCAAAATGTTTTTCGTTTCCGAAAAATGTTCGCCAAAATGTTTTTCGTTTCCGAAAAATGTTCGCCAAAATGTTTTTCGTTTCCAAAAAATGTTCGCCAAAATGTTTTCTCGTTTCCGAAAAAATGTTCGCCAAAATAGGTTTTTCGCTTTATGTAAAATTTTCGCCAAAATATTTTCTTACAGTTCTGATATTTATTATTTAATCAAACTGAAATCCATAGCCAATTTCCCTTCTTATTATATATTATATTACAATTTTAAATTAATTCATAGCAAAATCTGTGATTAGAGATAATATTCTATAAGCCTATCAAATAATAGTCTATAACAAACTGTAGATATTAAAAATTGAAAATTTTTTAGAGAAATTAAAATTACACTGCTCTCGGACAAACATGGAAATATGGAAATGAATCCAGTGGAATTAGGCAAAGAGCTGATTCGACAAATTTGTGGAGGCGATGAATGCAATCAACCCGATGATTTTTTACCTCAATTTGGGGCCAATCCATGCAGTGTTAAGCCGGTTGGATTTTGAATTTTTTTTTTTCAAAAAAAATAATGTTAGCCACCGGAATTGCATGAATTGGATCGTTCATTGCGACCAATGTTACTCAAATTAAGCTCAAAACTCAATAAAGGTTTTTAATAATGATGAAAAAGATTATCTAAATTAATTCTCTCTATTTTTCGGTCGACTTTGGACGGACAATCCAATTCCAGGATACAAAAATGGATTCTATGTTGCATTTGATTGGGAGGTTGAATCGAATTTGCAGCAAATTGATTCAGGTATTTTATTTGAATCATAAATAATATTTAATTTTTAATATTTTTTAAATTTATTAGGTTGGCTACCATTATTAAAAGCTCCATTGGAACGGTTCGAGAGGAATGCACCAATCCGTTTTCTTGAATTTCAAAATGTCAATATGTTGGGCAATTTGCCTAATTTTTGTCTTAAATTTTAATATTTTTAAGAGATTCATCAAAATTTAAAAATCGGCTTCATTTTGTGATCCATAATGGAAAGTGAGTTATATTGAAATTAAAAAAAATCAAGAATATCTTAAATATATCATAATTAGGGTCCGGATAGTTATGCATAGCAAAATATGCGCATAAAATATGCACAACAAAATGAAAATTATGCATTAAAATATGCAAATAAAATTAAATTTTTTTTTTCTTTTTAGTAATTTTATTGAATTTTTTAAACCAATTTTACTAAATTTTCAGAAAAAAATGCCTAAAATTGCACAATAATAGTTTTTTTCGTCCTAAAAAATATTTGGATGTGATGGGATTCGAACTTTCGACCTATGAAAATTTGCATCCCAAAGACCATCCTTTTCGCCATTCGGCCAAAATTTTCAGTTGCTTGTGTTTACTATTTTTACCAATTAGAAAACCAATAAAGGCCAATTTTCTTTAACTATTCAAGATTTTTTAACAAATTTTATCCAATTTAATAAATTTTTATACAAAATTTTTCATTTTTATTGCATTTTTGATTGAAATTTCCCAAAAAATGGCAAAATATCCAAAATATGCGGACAAAATGCAAAATATGCATAAAAAGTCAAAAATATGCATTTTAAAATACACGTTTTCGGCATCAGACCAAGTTAAAAACTATTTTTTCATTCATATAAACAAGTTACAATGCCAGGAAAAAAATATGCATTTGCATAACTATCCGGACCCTAATCATAATTAAAATAATATAGGAGTTCGTCAAAAAATGGCCTGCAAAGGAATGAAGAAAAAAATGTCGTTTATTTGAATGCGAAAGAATTGGAGAAAAACAATTATGCCATACAGGATACATTGCTTGATGCATTAGGTGTAGACGCAGGTGAAGGGCTGCGCATTGAATATGATCGAAGGGTATTTTTTTTAAAATTATAGTGTTTCCAATTCCGACTTTTTCAATACATATTATAATTTATAATTAAAGATCGGACCGAGACGAGATCTCGCCGAATGCCAAGATTCTCGGACCGAAATCGGTTAATTTGGGAAAAATAATAATGCTTTTTAAGAACAATTTTTCATGACTTTGAATAAATTATTGAATTTTTTTCTTATTTTATGTCATTTTATCAAATTTTTTCATTTTTTTTTTTGCAAATATTTTTTTAGAAAATTTGAAAATTGATTTTTGGAAATACTCGAATTTGGACGAGATCTCGGTAATATTTTACCAAGAATTTCCGAAACTGAGACTGACCTAGACCAAGAATTTCCGAGACCGATTTCCGAGATTCTCGCTCGGTTATCTTGGCCGACCTCTAATTATAATGCTTATGGACTAATTTAAGGATAAATATATGCCACAATGGTATTTTCGGCGAGCATTTGCACAATTGAATGCAGCATATGGAGCTGAAAATTATTGTGAGTGTAAAAAGAAATTTTTTTTATAATTTTGTGTATGTTCCTAATTCAAAAATAAATTTACGCATTTAAAAACAATGGAAAATATTGATCATTTATTGAAAAAAAAAATAAATAACAAAACTATTAAATATGTTTAAAGCGATCCAAGGGCAGCCATATGTAATTTATGATCATGATTACAAGCGCATTATGGATAAAGAGGAAGTGGAATTTTGGATGGGAACAGATTATGCAAATTTTGCAACCAGAAAATATGAAATTCCAGTCGTCTATGATGAGAGTTTCAGTGAGTTTGTTGGGGACAAAAATTTATATATTTCTTCAATCCACATAATCAATTCAAAATTAGTATTAGTGATAAATAAAAGAAAGGATTGAAGATCAAAATATTATTTTTTTATCACAGGGGAGATGGCTAATCAGAATCAAAAATTATTTGAAGAAGTGTATGCAAATTTTGCTAAAAATTCTGTAATTCAATTTGTTGTATATGAGAAGGCACCAATGAACAAAAATTATGTTCGAATTTATCGTGCCAAAAAAGAGTAAGTTTATAAAAAAAATTTGTTATCCCTGACACTTCCAAAATTGAGCCTTATTTGATAAATTTGTATGGTCTCAAAAATTCGCATAGCTATTTTAATTATTGGCCAAAATAAATAAATTAATTCTATATAGTGGTGAGGCAACAGCATTCATCGGACGTGTCACCAAACGTGGTCCATCCTATCAGGGCGAGCCCGTCGAATTTGGAAAGAACATGATGAGCAAACATACAATCTATCATGAATTTATGCATGTGGCCGGAATGCAACATGAACATCAAAGGGCCGATGTGGAGCAACACATTGGGGTGGATCGTGAAAAAGCTCAAAAGATGCTTTCAATTGATGGTAAAATAATGTATCTATTACAGCGAATATTGGAAATTAGCGAATTCCGGAATTCGCTAGGAATTTGGGTTAGTGTATTTTGGAAATCTAGGCTCCTAGGCATCGTACAAGGTCGAGAGTAGGCTCATTCAACTCGTCATAGTCGATTTACTATATGAAATTTCATTTTCAGTGAATTAGGGGCTAGGATTAGGGTAGGGTTATGTTAGGGCCGGCATGGCTTCTATGGTTAGGGTAGGGCTAGATGCTATGATTAGGGTCATATAATTGAAATTTCATAAAGTAAATCGACTATGACGAGTCGAATGAGCCTACTCTCGACCCTGTACGATGCCTAGAAGCCGAGATTTCCAAAATTCGCTAACCCAAATTCTAGCGAATTCTGGAATTCGCTAATTTCAAATATTCGCTGTAACATATCTATTGGTTTTATTTGAAAACCTATTGAAATATTAATCGCCTAGTTTGTCATCCTTGGCCATTTTTCTAAAAAAAAATTCATTTTATTATTCGCTAAAGACGTGTGCATTTATCTGTTTCCGATGATGGGAAAATCTAAATTTAAAATGAGAAAAATTAAATATATTTCAATGTAGAATGGTTCAAATACTTTATATTAGCCTATATATGACATTTCCATCGTTAAATCCATCGTCACCAAATTTGGCCATATCAAAAAACATTCTATATTTTTCATCATCACCCCCGGATAACTCTCGGGTATAAAAAATCAGCGATCATTTCATATTGCAAAAAACATCAAGAAAATACGCGTGAAATACAACAGACTACTTTTCAAAATTATATATTTGATATGAATTTGCTCAAATAATTTCAATTTTTATAAGAGAAAAAATGATTCACCTTTTTCTAATTTTTTAAAAAAATAAAAGAAAACTTATTTTCAACAGACCAATTTTATCAAATCAATTTTTTGCCCATTTTAATAAATTTGCCACTGCATGAATACAATCCGAGAAGCATAATGCATTATGACTTGAATTGGGAATTTTTTGAAACAAAAAGTGAAAAAGCAATGCAACAAAAAAAGCAAGAATATCCGAGTGAACCGGATCAAATGGATTGGGAAAATTTAAACCATTTTTATGGGGTTGGAAAGGGTCGAACCCAATTCAAAGTGGAAATTGATGAAAATGGGCAGCAAAAAATTGTTGATGACATTGATGGAATGAGACGATTGAAAAAATGATTTAAAACAAAGAATTTCAAAAATTATTTAATTTTTTTGGTGTTCTTTATGTTGCAGCCGATCTCGTTTTTTAACCGATCTCGATTTCGGCATGTTCTATTTATCGTACAGCCTTGATCAATAGCTCAATCGATTCGTCAGGGTCGGTTTTGTTTATAGATTTCAATTTCAAAATGATTCGAACAGTTTGAACCAAAGTTATGGCCAATTGAAATTTCGGGTTTTCAAACCGATTTAACTATGGTAGGGCTAGGGCTAAGTTTAGGGTCAGCATGGGTTTTAGGGTTAGGGTAGGGTAGGGCTAGGGATAGGAAAAAAAATATTACTCTAGTTGGACTAGGATCCGAGATATGTCCATTGGTCACAAACTACAATGTCTGCCATTACACTATTTCTCTGAAAAAAAAATGAAATCGGCTAGCCGAAATCGAGATCGGCTAAAAAACGTGGATCGGCTGCAACATTTATAAATAACTGATTTTCATCAATTTATTTATGTTTGCAATGTTTTGTGATATGATTATAAAATAGAGTTGATTAAATCAAATCCTTCTATTTCCAATAGTTCAAAAACAACAAATTTATTCTCACAATTGTTGAAAAGGAAAAATCTCGTGGAATAATATTTATGCAAAAATATACGAATTGATATTATATTTCCGCAAAATTCATAAAATATAATAATTTCAATAAAAATGAGAGATATAAATTTTTTTGAGAAAAAATTTTTTTAAAATATATCTTATAGGTATATTTTTAGCTTTAATTTTGGAGAGAATTTTATTTATTAATGAAAATTTTTATATTTAATATTCATTCATTAATCATTGGAATATTGTGTTGTGCATTATGGGGGGTACATGTGATTAATTATTGGTCTCCGGCTAACTTGTTTGAGTGCACATTTTTGAATGAACAAATATAAATTTAATGATTATTAAATCCAAATTTTCTTTTTTAATGATTATTAAACAAATCCAATTTTTCAAATTTTCCTTTTTCAATCCATTCTAATCCCACCCAAATCCAATGATCAAAATTTAATATTTCAAATTCATTGTCAAAATGTGCACACAAACAAAAAGATTATCCCTTTCGGTAATTTCAAAAATTTATTTTAATGAGATAAAATAAAATTTGTTGAACAAATTAGGGGATTTACATTTCCTCATAATTAATAATTTGGACCCCATATTTAAATGTGAGTCTCATTGTTGATTATAAATTTTTCTCCTGCCACTATTTTCAAATTGTACTTTTTTCCTATTTTCACATTTGTGAAAATATTTTATTCCGCAAAATCTCATAGTAAAAATACCTCCATATCCATATGGATATGGATCAAAAAATATGATTTATTTATTTAACTTTTAAATTGCTAAATCAACGCGCATAAAAACTAAAAGTTCGAATTTGCCAATTTTTTTTTTGCTTAAAGTCAAAAATAAAAAATTTGGCCAATTTTATTTTCACTATTAAAGACCGTCAAGTATTAAGGCATATTAGTATTGGGCCTAATGAAAATTAAATAAGACTAATAAATAAGCTTATTTGCTCGAATCAGTTGAGTGCAATTTAAAAAGTGATAACCTTTTTTTCCTCCAAGAAAAACTTTTTTTCCGCCAAAAAAATCTTTTTTACCGCCAAGACTTTTTTTCCTCCAAAAATCACTTTTTTACCGCCAATACCTCTTTTTCCTCCAAAAATAACTTTTTTACCGCCAATGATCCCAAAACATGAAATTTTTGATTTTTTTTTCTAAAAAATCATAAAATTATATTTAATCCAACCCATTTCAAACGTTCAATGCTCAAAAAAAAATCTAAAATTTTTTATTCAAAATATGTTTTATGGCCACTATTTAGGACTTATTAGACACGGGTTGGAGCATCGGATCTAGGGACTATGGGTTAGGGTTAGGGTAGGTTAGGGTCGGAGCATGGGTCCTAGGGGCTAAGGGCTATGGTTAGGATAGGTTAGGTTGGGAGTATGGGTCCTAAAGGTTAGGGGCTAAGGGTCGGAGCAAGGGTTCTAGGGGCTAAGAATTGATTAAGGATATCGTAAGATTAGGCTCAGGACTAGAATAAAGATTTTTCAAAGCTAAGATTTTTTCTTATTTGGCTGAGAGAGCTTCATTCCATTTATTTTATGATTTTTAGAAAAAAAATCAAAAATTTCATGTTTTGGGATCGTTGGCGGTAAAAAAGTTATTTTTGGAGGAAAAAGAGGTATTGGCGGTAAAAAAGTGATTTTTGGAGGAAAAAAAGTCTTGGCGGTAAAAAAGATTTTTTTGGCGGAAAAAAAAGTTTTTTTTGGAAAAAAAAATAGCATGTATTTAAAAAAAAATCAAAAATTAAATTTTCAGAATAAATTTCTATTTTCATCCATTTTCCTCATCACTTTGCGGGAGAATATGTTGTTCGCCTCAATCGTTTTTTGTTCCTTTGCTCCCTTTCTGCTGCTGCTGCCGTGGGTCAATGCTCGGCCACAATCATCGCCGGGCAGCGGCGGCGGGCCAAATGGGAATTTTAATGTGCCAACAATCGGCGAAAGAGAAATTGCCTCAATTAACCAATCCGTTGCAAGAATGCCAATGGGTGATTTGAAAGCAGTCAGTAAAATGTTGGGTTTCATGCATAAAACCAAGGATGAATTGAATGCAGATGCCACCGCACTCAATAATCCTCAATTTCAACAAGTATATCTTCTAAAATTAAAACAAAAATTTGATTCGAATCCATAAATACAATAAAAATTTTCTAAAATCATAAAAATGATATACAAAATAAATCGACTAGGTTTGACCGACTGGGAATAATATTATATTAATATAAAAAAAGAAATTTTCCATATTTTATTGGCAAATTTATAGCCCAATTATAAAAAGGCAAAAAAGTAAAGGACGCTACGGCTACGCCACTCCGGTGTCCATTCTTACATTACCTCCGCCGTACCAACACATTCCAGCGAGACAAAATAGCCATAACTTTTTTCGCTTTGAGTTTTATGCGAAATCAATCACAGATTCGGAATCTGTTCTTCGAGCCGCGTCGAATGAGCTATAATATGGCCATGAAAATAATTTAAAAATTTCGACCCACAGGGGGGGGGGGGGGACCAAGCACACTTTTATGGGAAAATAGCATTTAATGGCCATAACTTGGCCAAAAGTGCAAGCTTGCTGAAATTTCTTGTATTTTCGGACTCAGCTCATCGAGTTCTCTCGATTGGTATATCATTTGCTTGATTTTGAGTATGGAGCCTATGACAGAATATTACCATATTATTGTTTTCTTTAATTTAAAATTACAATTTTTATCATTTTTAGATGATTGTCAATGGTTATGCCGAAAAATTGGCTTTACTTCAAAAATTCATTGACCAAACGCCAGATGGGACAACAAAAGACAAGGCAAAGGAATTGCTGGTAATTATAATTAATTTTTAGATTCATTTATTTTTTGTCCATTTTTAGGCTGAAATGCAAAAGAATGATATTCCAATGCTGAATTTGTGCCAACAATTTCGTTCATTCATGCTGGGGCTGAATGATGCTGAACTCCAGGATTTCCTCAAAGCAATGCGTTCTCCGAGAAGTAAAAAAAATAATTTTTTATAAATATTTTTTGGTTTTTTTGGGCAAATATTATTAAAATTAATTATTTATTGGTTATTTGGGTTAAGATTTGAAAAAAAATTTTCGCTCCCTAATTGGAAAAAAAACCTATTTTTTCAATTTTTCAAATGGTCATAACTTGAGACTTGTCCCGTCAACACGAAATTTTTACAAATGGTTTTCCCTTGTTTTGTTTTCGAAAATTTTGAATTTTATTTTTAAAATTAAATTAATTAAAGATATCTCGTCGGGTGCTTTTAAAATATAATTAAATGAGTTTTAATTTCCGCGTTTTACTCCTAAAATTAATCAAAAATAACAAATTGTTTTTTAAAATTAAAAAAATTAAAATAATTGTGTATATTTTTCCTCTTTTTTCGGCGACAATTCCCCAATGGCCATTTTTGGTGCCCCGACTGCTGTATTCCAACAGTTTGGAGTAAGAGTCAATGCAACAAATATTGGCGCATTCATTGCCTCCAATGATCATTGCCAAATTTTAGACGATTTTTTGACAAAATTGAGTGGAATTGTGAATCCAATGGTGGCTTCCCGCATAGCAGCAGCAGAAAATGCAGCTCCAGCACAACCGCCAGCAGCATAAACAAAAAAGAGAATGTGAGAAAAGAAAAATTTAGAAAATGAAAAAAAATGGTCAATGAAAATAATGGATTAAAAATAATAATATTTGCTGTATTTTGATTTTGGTAAATGGGAATAAAAAATTATTCATTTATTCATTTCACACAAATTTGTTTATCAAAGAATGAGATATAAAATTGAGCCAACCCATTAATTTTATTATTAAATACCGTCCAAACAGATTTCTGCATACAAAAATTGAATAATATATGAATTATAATTATTAGACAAATGATAAATTTTCCATATTAAATTCATTTTTCTATTTAATTTTCTCCAAAAGAAATCATTAAATTTTTGATCTTAATTGATTGGAAATAAAATTTTTGGCAATCAATTTGTTCATTCTTCCTATTCATCATTTCCCTTTTCTTTTGTTACAAAAATTCTTCACATACATGATAAATCCATATTGGAGCAAAGGAATTGTGAATCATTATTGGTTCTCACTCAGGAATTTCGCCTTCAATTTTATTCTGTTTTTCTTCTTTGTGTTTGGCTAAAATTCTTTAATAAACATTATTTTTATCTTCAGAAAAAGATTCATTTAAAGCCTATCGCATTTTCTTATTTAATTTTTTTTTGACCATTTTGTAACCAAATCTTTAATTATGTAATTATATAATTTATATTCCCGGAGTTTTTCAATTCTAATCAGTAATTCATAAATAACAATTTTTTGTCCAAAAATTTTAATTGTTTCTGCCATTCTTTTGGGCAAAAAATAATCTAATAATTTTATGGGATTATATTAAAAAATGAAACAAATAAAATTTTATAGTATATCATTTTGGCTAATAATTTTATAAATTTTTCTTAATAAATTATTTCGAACCATTGGTAATGATTATTCCTATAAAAAGGAATTCAAATAAATGGAATTTAAATCTTATCATTTTTCTTATTTATCATATTTTTAAAAAAAAATTTTTTGAATCAATTTTAATAACTCCAATTTCCAGCTTATTGCATTATTATTCAATTTACGCAGCATGTCCATAATTAAATGGTTGTTGGCGATCTTAGCAGGAATTTGCTGTTTAATTTTTATATTCGGCTTCATTTATTTGCTTTTCTTTTTATTTTGTGACACGGAAAATCCAAACAAATACACATATTTTTCCTGGTCAAATTAAAATCCCGTGCCCTTGGTGGATAGAATTCATAGGCGAATTTTTGGGCAAAATATCCGTTTATATTTTTCTCGGTATCATTTTGTTCTGCATTGGAATGATACTGGAAAAATGCTGCTGTTGTTGTGATGAAAATCATAATGAGATAAAAGATTCGAATGAAGAAGAAGACAACACTCCTACAGGTTTATTTTTAAAAGATGGAGGATATGATTGGTAAACCGATTTTTCATTACTTTCATTTCGGTCCAAAATTACTGTCATTTTGGGGAACGAAATTGTGATTTTCAAAAATTTCGAAATTCCGAAATTGTGCTTTTCGATTTGGAACTCAATTATTTTGGCAAAAAAAACACTGATTATGGCAAAAATCTTTTTTATCGAAAAATAAAATATTTTTTGAGACCATATAACTTGGCCAAATCAAACTTCTTTAAGATTCGCTAATCCCTAGACCCTAGCCCTAGAACCCATGCCTACCCTAAACCTAACCTTAGCCTTAAACTCCTAGTTATGGCCAAGTTACTTGGCCTCAAAAATATAATATTTTTAGAAACGAAAAATTTTTTTCAAATCAGTGTTTTTTGCCAAAATAAGTTAATTTCTTTCGATTTTTCGTATTTTTAGAAATATCAACTCCAACAGCAGAAATGGGGCCAGCTAATTACATTGCTCACATCGCCAGCAGACTGGCAAGAAATGAGGAAATTATGATGATGCCTGAGGCCTTTGTCGTCAATTCTTCTTCGTCACCAAAAGTAAAAAACAATTGTGAGAAAACAACAACAATAATCAATGAGAATAGTCAATCAGCTACAGGTAAAAATTAATTTGACTATAATTGGATAAAACAATTTGTGCTAATTTTATGCGCATTAAAAATAATAAAAAAATAAAAACGAAAATATTTTTAAAATTATAAATTTCCTTCGGAGTATCGAACCAATGAACCATAGCCCTAATAAAGTTTTAGGCTAAACTAAAATTCCGATTAAACAGAATTAATCGAATAAAATATAAAAAAATTTTTACATTTCCATAAATTAATTTTATTGTTATGAAAATTACGAATCCAATATTTCAGATATTTTTAGAGCGATATTGGCTAGATCTATCTAAAATAATTTAAGCAATTTATTTATTTTTTAGTTGAATAAAGCACATTTATAATAATTTTTTATTTTCAGTTATTTATGCCAATTCGTCACAGTTTGAAAGCAATATCAGCAATTGTATAGAAGTTGATGAAATTGAAATTTAAAAACATTCGATATTATGATTTGTGATTTTTGGGTGAAATTTAAAAAAAAATTTATTTTTTGAAAAATTTATTCTTTGACATCATTTTGTTTGATTAAATATTGAATGTTTTCATTTATTGTGCAATTGTAATGACGTGAGAAAACAACAATAATGATCAATTAGAACATGTACCAAGACTTCCATATTGGAAATTGCTAATTAATAAATTGTTTTATTATTTTAAAAATGAAATTAATTTAGAAATCATTCTTATTTAATTTTCAAAAAAATATAATGCAATTATATTTTTGAACTCAAATAATAACAAATAGTAGTGTTCTGTTAATTAACCTCTCTTTCTACTCATTCCTCTATTTTTAGTTGCAAAAATCGGTTCCAAATCAATTCTTTCCATATAGATGAAATAAAATGAAAAAAGAATTGAATCATCAAGATTTGAATCATATGCTGTCATTTGCCTTTTTTATGCTGCTTTTCTTCCATGTTTTTTGGCTAAAAATTATTTGTTAAAAAATTGCTTACCTCAAAAAGGAATTTTTTATAACATTGTTTATTTAAAAATATTTTTTTTGCCTATTTTAGTTATTCTATTAATTAATAATAAAATACATATTTTTTCATATGTCTAACAATTTTGTCCAAAAATTTTAGAATTTTTTCGTGCAATTAAATGGACAAATATAAAAATAATTATAAAGATTCTAAAATATTATAACAACTAAAAATTAATTATCTTTATTATTATCATTATTTTATTACGTTGATTTAATTTTAAGAATTTTAATAAAAATATTTTTGGTAATTTATAAATTTTCTCATTTATTTTTATTTTGTTTTTGATACCATCTAAAATGATTTCCCTAATAAGAGGAGATTTTTATTGATACAAAGAATATTGATTCAATTTAATAATATAATCAGTTTATCATTTTTCTTTTCATCATATTTTGAACTAATTAAAAAGTATGCCTCCCTATTTAGTATTTATTGCCTGATCATATCATTCAATTCCACAGAATGGCCAAATGTATTTGGCTCATAACAATCCTAAAATGTTTGGCGGCATTTTGTTGCAGCATAATTTTTTTATTCGTTTTCATAATTTTGCCTGTCATATTAATTTGTGGAAAAGAAGGCCAAAACTGTCCATATTTTCCCCAACCTGATCAAAATCAAAACCCATGGTGGGCCGAGCTCTTGGCCGAAATTTTATTACCAATATTCGGATTTATTTTACTCGGTATCACATTGTTCTGCATTGGAATGATAATGGAATGCTGTCCTTGCTGTGGAGATAAGATTGCTAATATTGCAGCATGGTTTGAAAAGGAAGCCAAAACTCCTACAGGTTTATTTATACAGTTTGCGGGTCTCGGATTCAAGAAAAATTATAATTTTATTAAAAATGGAAATATTCATTTTTTTAAAAATTTATTTTTGACAAATTTGCATTGCTTCGGTTCAATTTTTAATAGTTTAATTGCTCCTATTTTCTTCTAAAAGAACTCTCATTAAAACAAAGATGTCCATAATAACTAAAAATAATTCGCAGTTTATCGAATTGAATTTTCGATGTTATGATTATGACTTAAATTTACAAAAATAAAGTGACCTCTTTGAGACAAAAATGTAAAAAATTTTTAGTAAAATTTTCTTTATAAACCCTACACAGCTTATACCTAAATAAATAAAATATTTTAGTTACTACAAGTTCATTAAATGTTTCAATGACGCCCCAAATTCAACAGCAACAAATTCAACACATTGATGCAAATTTCTCAACTGGTAAAATGGACAATTCCCGAAAATCTGTTCTGATTTTGGGCACCGCAATTGCAATGTAATTCTTAAAAATTAAAATGAATATAAAAATAAATTAGTTATCCATATGATGCGGCCCAGGATGATGCTGGAGGCACAACAATTTCGTTGAGGGAGGGCGACGAAGTGTTATTATTGGAACGGGATATGGGAGATGGATGGACAAGAGTGCGGAACCATATGACGAGTGCCGAGGGATTCGTGCCGACAAGCTATTTAGTAAGCTAGCTAAAATGATAATTTGTATCATTCTTCTAAAAAATTTCCATTTCCAGGAATGTCGATGGTACCCAAACATTGATTGAGGTACTTTATGAAATTCTGCTGTTCGTCAAAAGGAAATGTTCGATTGTCAATAAGAGAGAATATATTCCTCTAGACTTTCCCTTTTTTCAACAATATATTTTATTATACTATTTAAAATAAAATATAAAACTTTTGTAAAATTTCTTCAACTTCAAAATGCATTTCCGTTACTTTTAAATTTTTTAACAACTTTTTTCAAGAGACGCAAAGATATTCCTGGATGATTCTCAGATTTCGTCATTAAAAACCATCACCCAACATTTGTCAGCAATTTTAAAAAATTTGCTTCCTCTCCGGTTTTTTGTTTCAATTCAATATTAAATTTTTCGTAGTGAATTTTATTTATTATAATAAAATTCTTTAGACAATGCCACAGCAACTTTACAACCATCGGCACGAGAACGCTTCGTCCGCAAATGTCGTAATACGATATAAAATTATAAATTATCTTATTCATTCACATTTTTAATTGATTTTTAAATAACGGATTTTATTTATTAATGAAAATTTTTATAATTTTATAAATAATCATCAATCACTGAATATTGTGTGGATTATGGTGGCACATGTAATTATTATTATTGGTTTCCGGCCACCTAATTTGAGTGAACATTTTTGAATGAACAATATAAATTTAATGATCATTAAACATATCCAAATTTTCAAATTTTCCTTTTTCAATCCATTCTAATCCCACCCAAATCCAATTATCAAAATTTAATATTTCAAATTTATTGTCAAAATGTGCACACAAACAAAAAGATTATCCCCTTCGATTATTTCAAAAATTTGTTTTAATGAGATAAAATAAAATTTGTTGAACAAATTAGGGGATTTACATTTCCTCATAATTAATAATTTGGACCCATATTTAAGTGTGAGTCTCATTGTTGATTATAAATTATTCTGCTGCCGTTTTCAAATGCACTTTTTTCCTATTTTCAAATTAGTGAACATATTTTATTCCACATAACCTCATAGTAATAGTAAAAGTTCTCCCATAACCCATAGATCAAAAAAAACTATGAATTATTTATTCAACTTATAAATTGCTCAATGAACGTGCAAACCATTTTTTTTTTGCTTAAAGACAAAAATAAAAAAAATTGGCCAATTTTTATTTTCATTACTAAAGCCAGAAGGCTTATTAATATTGGGCTTAATGAAAATTAAATAAGGCTAATATGCTCAAATGCTCAAGAGAATTTTAAAGTTAAAGGATTTTTAAAAATCCAAATTATGAGTTGAATACAATTTTTTAAAAAAATCGAAAATATTTAATTTTCAGAGAATAAATTCTCATTTTCACCCATTTTCTTTGTTTAAAATAATTTACGCGTCAATTCATTGCGGGAGAAAAAAAATATGTTGTTCGTCTCAATCCTTTTTTGTTCCTTTGCCCCCCTTCTGCTGCTGATGGTCAATGCTCGGCCACAATCATCATCCAGCGGCGGCGGGCCAAATGTTCCAACAATAGGCGAAAGAGAAATTGCGCAAATTAGCCAATCAGTTGCAAAAATGCCAATGGACGAATTGAAAGCAGCCACTAAAATGCTGGGTATCATGCACGAAACCAAGGACCAATTGAACACAGATGCGGCCGAAAATAATAATTTTCAATTTAAAGTATATTTACTAAAAATTATAAATTTGAGTTCAAAATTACAATAAAAAATTTTTAAAGAAATATTTTCAAAAACCAAATCATTTTTAGATGGCTGTCAATGGTTATGCCGAAAAATTGGCTTTACTTCAAAAATTCATTGACCAAACGCCAGATGGGACAACAAAAGACAAGGCAAAGGCATTGCTGGTAATTTTATAATTCATTTTTAAATTAATGAATTTATCTCGCCCCCATTTTTATAGACGGAAATGCAAAAGGGTGATATTCCAATGCTGAATTTGTGCCAACAATTTCGTTCATTCATGCTGGGGCTGAATGATGCTGAACTTCTGGATTTCCTCAAAGCAATGCGTCCTCCGAAAGGTAAAAAAAATAATTTTTTATAAATATTTTGGCACTATATGGAAATAAGCACTTTTTGAAAAATTTTTTCTAATAAGTCTCGCTGGAATGTGTTGGAACTGCGAAGGAATGTAAGAATGGACTCCGGAGTGCGCTTACTTAGCCGAAGTGCGGGAACTGGACGAGCTTGTGGCTCACTGCGCTCGCCACAAGCTCGTCTGGTCGCGCGGAGGCGGAGCATATGGAGGAGTCCACTCTGAAATGCCCACCGCAGCAGTTCCAATCCGTATTTCCTTTGCGCAACTAAATTTTTACTTTTTCGGTCAAAACTTTTTTGCTTTTGAGTTTTAGACGAAACCAATAGCATTTTCATGCTCAACTGGTAGAGAGGCGCGTCGATTGGTGTATAATTTGATGACTTTGAAAAAAAAATTCTAAAAGTGCATATTTCCATATAGCGTCAATATTTTTTGGTTGCTTTTCGAATTTTTTTTCGAATATTATTAAAATTAGTTATTTATTTTTTGATTTTTTGGATGTAGATCTGAAAAAATTTTTCATTCCATAATTGGAAAAAAAACCCTAAATATAAGTTAGTTTTAATTTCCGCGTTTTATTCCTAAAATTAATCAAAAAGGAAAAATTGGTTTTTTTATAATTTAAAAAATTTTAAAAATAATATGATTTTTTTTCTCTTTTTTTAGGCGATTCTGGGCCAATCGGGACCATTTTTGGTGTCCCGCCTGCTGTTGGTCCTGGACAACCGAATGTGGCAAAAGCCAATGCTACAAATATTGGCGCATTCATTGCCTCCAATGATCATTGCCAATTTATGGACGATTATTTGACAAAATTGTCTGCAATTGTGAATCCAATGGTGGCTTCCCGCGAGGCAGCAGCAGCAGCAGCAGCAGAAAATGCTGCTCCAGCACAACCAGTACCAGTAGCATAAACAAAAAGAGGATGTTAGAAGAGAAATGAAATATTTAGAAAATAAAAAAAATTTGAATTAATGGATTACCTATAATTAATATTTGCTGTAATTTGATTTTGTGATAAATTGGAATAAAATTTCAGTCATTTTATTTTTTCAAATAATAAAAAAAAAATAATTATTAAAAATCAATTATTTTTGTTCCTTTATTTTTTGTAATTTTTATATAACTATTTAAAATACAAAAATAATTCATTCATTAATTTCTCTCAAATTTATTTATCAAAGAATGAAATAAAAAAATGAGTCAATGAATTTGGCCCATTAATTCAATTTTCCCTCAAATTTCACAGCAACAGCAGCCAAAACGAAGGGCACTAGGGCAGTAAGAATAAAAAGAGAATTTTGACAGAGTTGGCTTTATACGCGAGAATTACTACATTCTTTTTCTTTCATTCCTCCATATATTCTGTATTTCGGCTCTACCAGCAGCAGCAGTCACGACTTTGGCATTGGCACTCTTCTTTGCAAATAAATTGATTTTCCATGGCCCCATTTCCATTCCCAATAGCATAAATTCTTTTTTAAATTTATCTTATGAGGAATAAATTTATTCAAAAAATTTATCTTTACCGATTAAATTTTAAATTATATCCTATAAAAATTTTAGAAATCTGCTAGGCTGACAGAACATTCTAGAACAAAAAATGTCTAACCCTAATAAAAAATGTCAACTTTAAATATTTACATGAAATTATTTAGTAAATTTTATATTCTAGAATGTTAATATTTATTTTCGATTCTAGCTATTTAATAACTTTTTTCCTTCTAAAAAATATTTTAAACCGATGTACAATTTTTGCAAGAATCTTCTAGAAGAAATGAAGGAATTGCTGATTTTAAAATTAAAAACTATAAATTTTTAGGTAAATAAAAAAAAGTAAATTAACAATTTGGATACATGATTATTTTTGACTACGATGCCCTAGCTCAGTCGTTCGCCCGATCCAAACATCACAGAAAAATGACAAATATCCAACAACAGCAGGAACAAAGGAAATTTATTAATCGCATCGTATTTTATGCCTTTTTATTGCATTTGTTCTCGTTGAATTTGCTTGGCTATTCGCTTATACCAAATGTATATGAAAAATTACTGAAAATGCCATCGATCGACTTGCCAGTTCTCAGCATTTTTTTCTTTTCACATTATTTGCTAAGTTTTATACATGGTGCCGAGACTTTTGGCAAAGGCATTCGACGAGCCGAAAAGGTTGGCTTAATTGATTATTACTAAATAAAATACTACAGCAGGATGTCCATGAAAAATCGCACATTTTAAAATCAAATATTTTTTTTTTCATTTTCTGGATCAAATTAGGGTAAGTTTTGTATCAAAACGATATACATACAATATAAAAGGATTTTTTGAATTTTAAT
The DNA here is from genome assembly GCA_030063045.1 of Pratylenchus scribneri. Lineage (NCBI taxonomy): Eukaryota > Metazoa > Nematoda > Chromadorea > Rhabditida > Pratylenchidae > Pratylenchus > Pratylenchus scribneri. The sequence continues at coordinate 2,499,754 of JAQSEB010000037.1, read as the reverse complement.
GAATCATTTAACGACTTTCGTATATATCATTTAATTTAATTTAATTATTTTCCTCTTATTTAATATTTCTTTTTTTGCCATTAAATTTAATTAAATTGTCTAATAAGTTTTTGGGGTTAGGTTCCAGGATCTCATTTTTTTGATTTTTCCATTCTTTTATCAAAAATACCGGTGATTTTTTTGTGCTTTTACTGGTTCATTAGTTTGCCTTTAATTTTTTTATTTTTTCAGTTTGTAGCATATTTTATTTATAATTTATTATAATCAGATAAGAGAAAATGAATTGTATTAAAAAATCCGACTGTTATAATATGATATTTCAAAAAATCCTTATAAAATGTAAATTATTTTGATATCAAACTTGCCCTAATTTGATCAAAATTCAAAACATAATAAAGTTTTAAATAAAATGAGAACATATTTCGTAGTAATAACTAGTAATCGATACCGAAGATTAAATACTAGTATTAATTTTTGAACCATAGACATTAGACAACCAGCAGCGAAGTAATAATAAATTTTATGAAATTTAATTGTTAAAAATTTCATGCTTTTTGATTTATCAACCTAAATATTTGAGGAAAAGCCGATTATATTTTACAAATTTTCTTAAATTTAAAATTAAAAAGTCATATTTTAGAGAAAATTTTTAAGGTAAAATAACATTTTGACTTCTCTAATAATTGACATTTTTGATACTTATCCAGTTTGTAATTTGTATCCGCTTTTTTGGTCAAAATTTTTTTTCGAAAATTTTTTTTCCAGAAATGTTATAAACGACGCGTCTTGACTCTTGACTAGCTGATTACGAAAATGTTATTTGTTTCGAATAAAATCCAAAAATAAGACCTCAAGAAAATCGCAAAAGTGATTGGTCCCCCCTATGGTTCTGAACTAGAGAAAATTTTGTCGGTCAAATTATAGCTCATTCGACGTGCCTCGACAAGCAGAGTACTAATCAGCCATCGATTTCGCATATAACAAAAAACTAAAAAAAGTTATGGCCATTTTTTTCTCGCTGGAATGTGTTGGAACTGCAGAGCATTTGCGCAACTGTAAATGCGAAATCGATGACAGATTCGTATTCTGCATGTCGAGATGCGTCGAATGAGCTTAATTTGACTGAAAAAATTTTCAAAAAATTTTTCGAGTTCTGACCCATAGGGGGGCCCTTTACTTTTGCGATTTCAAATGGCCATAATTGGCCAATTGTGTTCGGATGTTCAAAATTTTAGCATATTCGTAACTAACTCGTCAAGACGCTTCGATTGGTATATAATTTGACTGAAAAGCTGAAAAAAAATTTGACCCAAAAAGCGGATACAAACTGGATAAGTACCAATTTTTTGTTGATTAACTTTGGTGGAAGTAATATTAATAAATGGGCAATTTGTGATCGTCCTTTTACATTTTTTACAATATTATTTTAGTTACTATCTTTGACCGATATCTCGCGCCTTAAAAATTTGATCAAATGGCTTTATTGTTTTCGAATTGTCTGCTATTTTGGCGCAGCAATCCTTTTGAATGCCATCTACATTGCATTTTATTTTGACCACTTCCAAATTATAGTACCAAATTGCTTCAACGATATTGCAATATTTTTGGCATTGAACTTTTTTATGGGCCAACAAATTGATCTTTGGTGGTATTTGCTCTGCGCATTTGTTTTGAGGCAACATATGGAATTGTTTAACCCGCATTATGAACTTGATTATACAATTTTTTTTATATCCGTATTTTCAATTATTCCTTTATTTATATCAGCATTCATCCTTTATATTAATTGAAATGAATGAATATGACACTTTATTAATGGAAAATTTAAAAAATTAATTTTTTAGTTAAATTATACGTATGATTGTTTTAAAACTTAATTATTTCTTGATAAAAAAGGATGAGAATTATTGTTGTTTATAATTTTATGAAAAATAATATCATCATTTAGAATAGCATAAACCAATCTCCAATTTAAATTTAATAGATTAAATCAATAAGTCGAATCAAATGAGCCTATGATCGTGATCGTACGACATCTAGAAGCCGTGAGTTTAAAAATTCACTAAAACATTGACTTTTTTTGTCATTGTCATTCACTTGAATAGCTAATTCTCCAAATTCGCTATTTGGTAAAATATTCTCTATAAATCCAGAAAACTTAAACCTAAAATGTAGTAAATAAAAATATTTTTGGTCTAAAAACATCAAATGCCTCGGCTTCTCCCCAAATTCAACATCAACAAATTCAACACATTCATGCAAACTTCTCAGTTGGTAAAATGGGCAATATCCAACCCTCTGATCTGATTTTGGGCACCGCAATTGCAATGTAATTTTTAAAAATTTAAAATAAATATGTACAAATAAATCAGTTATCCCTATGATGCGGCCCAAGATGATGCTAGAGGCACAACAATTTCGATGAGGGAAGGCGAAGAAATGTTGTTATTGGAACGGGATATGGGCGATGGATGGACATTGGACACGAGTGAGGTCCCAGAGGACCAATGCCGAAGGATTCGTGCCATCAAGCTATTTAGTAAGTCAAAAATCCAAATTTGAATTTATTTTTTTTTTCCTAAAAATCTTCCATTTCCAGGAATGTCGATGGTACACAACAAATTAATTTAAATTCTGTGTGAAATTCTGCTGATCGTCAAAATGAGATGTACGATTGTTAATAAGAGAGAAAAAAATTCCTTCGATCAATCTCCATTAGTGATTACTGATTAGTCTATATCTATAATATATTTTATTTATGTTCATTGTTCATTATTACTCTTGTAAAATTCTTCGATACTAATCACATTTTTATCGAATTAAAAAAAGGAAAGAATTATTTTAAATATTATGAACAGACAGTTTAATTTAAAATGTAAATTATAAAAGTTGAAAAAATTTTCCATCAATTTTATTATCTTATTTCATGTAGGATAAAGTTTGAGTTTGTCGAATTCTTCGAAGAACCATCTTTCCTTGCCAAAATTCACACGAACTGACTCATCCCGATAATATATACTGATACACGGAAATAGTTTGAGTGTAGCAAATTTTGGTGGCAATTTCACCTTGCCTGAATAGAAATTATTTATTTTCTGATAAAACTGAAGGTACTTTCGCATTATCGGGGGGGGGGGGGGGGGGGGGATATTAATTCTCGATTGAAATAAATCTGGGAATGGAAGATATAATCGATAATGGGAAAGTACCAGACTGAAAATTGCGATTAATATATTATTTTTACACCATAATAATTTAACCAAGTAATCCGCTATAAGCTGGCCGTCTCCTATCCCAAAAACTGCCAGCAACGAAAGTAACAAAGGCTTCAATAGATGAATTTTCTGCTGGATGATGAATTATGCCAATACCAATCACATCATATCGATCAAACATTCCTATATTTTGGAATTCAATCTCACTTCCATCAATTCTCATTAAATTTAAGCTCGAAATTCCAAATGAATTATTCTCATTTCCAACAATTTTCTGATAACCTGCTAATGGAAATTGATGTGTACAAAATCCAATGCCAAGGGCACCACGCCTGAAAAAATGCAAATTTTTTAATTTAAATAAATGAATTTAATTAATCCAATATTTATTTTATTTTAATTAGTATTTTTAGTACAAATAAATTTGAATAAAATACCAAATTATTTCAATAATTTCCACTTCATAATAAAAAGCAATATACGGCATTTTGGCTGTAAAATTCAATAGAGGAATGGGCAATATAGCACGGACCGAATTCCAAACTTAAAAAATAATTTATTATTGATTATTCTTAATAAAAGCTATTTATTTTTTGATATTTTAAATTTTATCCCCGATCTCGGAGAGATATTATTTTAATTATTATATTGAATATTGATATTTTACAATTATAGCAAAAATTTATTTGTCTTGATTTTTTGAAAAGTATAGGTTATGTATATGAAATAAAATATTTTTTTCTGACTTAATTCCGAAATCCGAACGAAATCCATAGCTGCAATTCAAAAAAGAGAGATAGACTCATAGATAATTATATCATTTATTAGTAATATTGCAAATTAAAATAAAACAATATCAATATTAACCTCTATCTGATTTTGAATCTAATTTAGATGCGACGAGACCATCCTCAGAAATGATTATATCAGGGCCAATATCTGAACTGTTCCATCTGTTGTCTTTTTTTGTCTGTAAAGGGAAATTAGTAATTGAATTTCAAACACGTAAATTTATAGCAAAGAGAGCATCAATTAATTCATAAAAATATTTTTCCACTATTTAATAGCAAAAATTTATATAATTTAAGACCTATATTATTTTTTAAAAAAATAACAATTTGTGAATCATCCTCATCAGTTAAGATTTTACCTTTTTCTAGTTAATACATATTTTGTAAAATTTTTATTCTACTTATATTATTTTGTTAAAAAATTTTAATTAAAATCAGAGATTGGTAGACCTATGACTTTCCCAACTTGACTTGATCTGCTGAGCCTTGATTTTCTAACTTGACTTGACTTTGACTTGACATGGAGTAAGGTTAAGTCAAGTCAAGGTCAACTTAAGCACTTTTCCTTGACCTTTTGCTTGACCTCAAGTTCCAACTTGACCTTCTAAAATTCGCTATTTTCAAAATGTAAAATCATTTTTAATTTAAAAGAAATATACATTAAAATAATAAAATTATGATAATAATATAATTTTGGGTAATATTGGTTCATAGCGCCCAGACTCGAAATCATGCAAATGATATACCAATCGACGCGTCTTACCGTGCCAAGTTCGGATCCGCAAAAATTTTTACCCGGCAAGCACATATGGCCAAGTTATGACCCATTGAAAGTGGTTTGCCCCTAAAAGAGAAGGGTCCTCCCAATGGGTTGAAAAATTTCGAATTTTTTTCTTGGTCATGTTATATATCAATCGACGCGTCTCGATGAGCAGAACACGAATCTGCCATCCTTTTTGCCTAAAACTCAAAAATAAAAAAGTTATGATCATTTTTGTCTCGCTGGAATGTGTTGGAACTGCGGAGGAATGTAAGAGTGGACTCCGGAGTGTGCGTAGCCGAAGCGCGGGAACTGGACGAGTGCTTGGCGAGCGAAGCGAGCCAAGCACTCGTCTGGTCGCGCGGAGGCGGAGCACACGGAGGAGTCCACTCTGAAATGCCCACCGGAGCAGTTCCAATCCGTATTTCCTTTGCGCGACTGTAACTTTCTTATTTTTGAGTTTTATGCGAAACCGATTACAGATTCGTATTCAGCTCGTTGAGACGCGTCGATTGAGGTATAATATGTCGATATAAAAATTTTAACTTTTTCAACCCATAGGGGGGACCCTTCACTTTTGCGATTTTCAATTGGCCATAACTTGGCCATATGTGCTTGCCGGGTAAAAATTTTTGCAGATCCGAACTTGGCACGGTAAGACGCGTCGAATGGTATATCATTTGCATGATTTCGAGTCTGGGCGCTATGAACCAATTTTTCCTAATTTTGAAAGGAAATATTTCTTGTTCAAATGGATAAATAATTTTTGGTGGAATAATCAGGACGTTTTGGGTGTGAGGGGCATTTCAGAGGGTGGGGACTGGGGATTGGGGAGAGGTGCATTCTTAAAAAATAAAAAAAAAATGATTAGAAAATATTCTAAATATTTATTGTTATTTTTTGACTTTTTGCAAAATTTTGATGGTTCTTCTCTGCTATTTGGGAGCAGATTTTAGTACACTCAAGGGGTGGTCCTATGTTTATCATAGAGTGGTTCTATTCTAACATACTTCCATGCTGGATGCTGGTGGTTTCAAGATTTTTCTAGAGGTAGGTGGCTGCGCCTCGAAAAATTGTAATACCTGTGTGCAAATTTTTACCAATTTTTAGGCTTAAGACTAAAAAGACATATTACAATATTTTCTGGAAAAATCATCAAAAAATAATGCGAGCGATGATAGGAGCGAGAATCCATGGCACCCTTGGTTGTCATTTCTCCAAGGTTTCGCCTACCGCAACCCTCCTAAAATCACCATTGCCTATTCCTAAATAGAAGAAAATTCCCTGCTTGAGAAAAAATTTAAACAAATATGGACCTGCAGGAAAAAATTTATTCAAAATTGGTTCCCCAAGGAAAAATGTTAATTTAATTTCATTTCATTCACCTCAAAAATGCTCCAAAATACGATAAATTTGACCGAAAAATTGGGTCAAGTTAGGAGCTTGAGGTCAAGCAAAATGTCAAGGAAAAATGTTTGACCTTGACCTAGGATTTCTCAAATTGACTTGACTTTGACTTGACATTGGAGTTAAGTCAAGGTCAAGAATTATCTTGACATTTTCCTTGACGTCTACCAATCTCTGATAAAAATTAGTTTTTGAATTCAAAGCATAGAAAAAGGTAAATTAATATTGCATAAAAATTAATAAATAACACAAAAATGATAAAAAAAAATTAGACAGATAAAATTAATTTTAATATATATATATTTTTTTTTTTTGAATTTTTAGACATTTTTTAAACAGTGTTAAAATAGTGAATTTTGGATTTTTATTTTGATTAATCGCAAATATACCATTGAAGAAATATTCATAGTAGTCGTTGTGCCAATTTTGGTTGTGCTTTCAGTCGGGATCTATAAAAAATTTTTATTTAAAACAGACAATTTTAAGAAAGAATATACTTTTGATGCAAAATCTTCAAAAAATATTCCATCTTTTTGAAATTCCTGAATTTTTATTTCAACTAAAAAACAAAGGAATTCATCATTGATTGGACATTGTATATTTTCATCCATGCTATTTTCACTAAAAAATTTCTCCGTCACAATAAAACGCTTATTCAATTTCCATTGTTTATTGGATGAAGTTTTTGGATAGCAAATTTGCCGATTAGAGCCGTCATCATCTTTAAAATAAAATCGGAAAACTCACAAAATGTTTTATTTAATTCCTTGCATTGGATATGCGAATTAGCCAGAATTGTGTTTTCGCCATTAAATAGGATTAAGATGCCAAAAATAAAAATAAAGGCCACCATGAAAAATGCCCCAAATGCTTCCATTCAATAAAATTGCAGTAGAAGATAAAACAATTAGAAAAAATATTTTTCAATTAAATATTTACAAAATTAAGTACCTGTACAAGTAAATTGAATTAAAGAAATTTTAATTAATAAAGATTAAATTTAATTGAACAATTAAATTAATTTGGTTTGTAATTTGCCAAAAAAATGAACAATTTTTTAATTAAAAAACAAAAATTAAAAATATAATTTTAAATAAAAAATTTTAATTTATGTAATAATTTTTGATAAACAAAAATAATAAAATATTATTAAAATCAATAAATATAAATTCGGAGCACAGATAAATTTCGTACAATTTTTGAAAAATGAAAATGAAATGGGTGGCTTTAGGGAGAGAATATTTAATTATAATTAGAAATTATTATTGCCCGTGAATGATGAATCATGATTCAATTTAATGTATGATTCGATGTGAATTGTAAAAAATAAATTAAATGTTTTAAATCAAATATAAATTCGTATTATGTAAATAAATCACTTCGAATATAAAATCAAATTTTGCCGGAAGAAAATAAACAATATTTTCGTATTTTCCAATTTAATTTCCAATTTCTCGAGAATTTTTTTTTGATTTTCTTGGTTCCAAATTCCTATACCATATTTTCTTCGAAATTTTCTCTTTGATTGGGAAAGAAAATTCATTATTTTTAATTTACCAAATGGAAAATTCCCATCCCGAAAATGGTCTCATTCCATTAATATTTTCTTATTCACACCTTTCGCATGTTATTTAATTTATTTTTATCAACATTTTATCATCGAATTGGGAATTGGGTTTGGAATTGGTAAATGGCAAATTATGATAATAATAGACCCATAAAAATGGCTCTTCCTTATTCTCATTGAAAAAAAAATACCAACGAACAGGAGTTTAGTTCCTTTTTCCATCTCTGATTCCATGCTGGGACTGGGACCATTTTAACAGCAAAATTCCTTCAATATTTTATCATTAATTTGGAATTGGCAAATTATGAAAATAATAGGCCCATAAAATGAATCTTCTCAAATAATAATATTGAGAAAGTACATACTAGAATAAAATCGGTTTTTCGAATGTGTCGGTTTGAAAACCAGGTTTTCAGTTTTTTAAGAATGTCGTTTTTCAGATTCGATTTCATCAATTTTCGGTTATAAAGAGCAAAAATTCTCAATTTCGTTTTAAATTTGCATTAATTTTTGAAATCCAAACCGAATTTGACAAATTCTACTAAATACGTACAAATAAACAAAGAACATTAAATTTTAATTCCTTTTTTCCCATCCAAACAGAATTTTTCATACTCAAATTGAAAATTCCCTCATAAATTTCCCCCCTTTTATATTTGGAATTGGCAAATTATGAAAATAATTGGCCCATAAAAATGAATCTTCCTTATTCCCAATTCCAGAATAATAATATTGAGAAAGTACAAACAAACAATAATTCTTCTCAGATTTTAGTTCCTTTTTTCCATCCCAGACAGGACAAGGACATTCATAGTCAAATTCCCCTCCCTAATTTCCCTCCCTTTTACAATCAATAATTTCATTTCATTTTTCTGAGCTAAAAAAGAAGCAATGAAAAATTTTAAAAAATTCCTAATTAATACAATTTTATTCCTTCAACTAATTTTCATTATTCCGCTTCAATCACAATCCGTAAATGATGAATTGTTGTTAGTGGAAGCTGTTTGGCGACATGGCGATCGATCACCAACCGACACATTTCCAACAGATCCAAATCGAGAGGACAAATGGCCACAAGGATGGGGGCAATTAACTACTGTATTTATTTTATTTTTTTTAAATAATCGAATAAAATAAAATATGAATGTTTAATTAGACTCTTTTGAAAGAGTAAAAATTTTTAAAATACTGAATATTTTCGTGTTTAAAACTATTCTATTTTGGAGGCATAAATGTGGACAATAAGAATTTCTTTCCCTCAATTATTGTTATTGGTAAGAAATGATTGATCACCAAAAATGTTTAACTACCAGCAGATTTGTGTGAGTTATTCGAAAACTAAAGCCTAAAATTCCATCTTATAATTTAATACTTTTAATTTTTTTGAATTCTAGAAAAATATTAAAAATTTTTATTTTAATATATTCAAATTTCGGAGGAAAGGAAAATTTTTAAAAGTTATATTAATATTAAAAACCTATTTACAATTTATAAAGGATTCTTTGGGCTTTTGAAAGAGAAATTGCTTCCACAAGTTAGCTTTCTAGCCTAATTATTATCCAAAATTAGCTTTGGCATTTAATTGCCTAAGCCGATTTTTCTTTAGCTTTACGCCTTAATTTATTAAATTTAGATCTTTAAAAACAAGTTCACATTACATTATGGCCCAATTATATGATTAAAATCACTTTGATAAATTATTCCTCAATTTTCTCGAATAAATATTTCAATGTCGATTAATTTTCTTTCTCTATTAATAAATATTCATTTGTAAATTTCAGCTTGGTATGGCTCAACATGTTGTACTCGGCGACAAATTGGCACAAAAATACATTCGAGAACTGAAATTTATTAGTCCACAATACAAAAATAAGGAAATTTATGTGCGGAGTACGGATTTGAATCGAACATTGACGAGTGCCATGTCAAATATGATTGGATTTTATCATCAAGGCATTGCTGGAATAGATTTTCCAGGCAAAGATAGTCCAGCGCCATGGTGGCCTAATTTGTGAGTTATTTGTAGTTAAGACTTAATTGACATTTTTTAAATTAAAATACCAATAATAATTTTTATACAAAAAATATATTAATTAAATTTAATATTTTTTAATATAAAACCTTTAATTAATCAACATTATTTTATCTTAATTATTATATTTATTTTCAATAAAAAAAAGTTGGGGGTCGAATTTTATTTCCAAAATCATAGCAATTAAATAAAATACGATTACGATAACCCATTCGGCTATGTCCCCCACCCCCATAGAACAGCCATTTTTCTGCAATCAAAAGCATCGCAAAAAATTGCAAAAGAAAAAAATGAAAGTAATTGTTTTATTTGTGGATTCATTTAAATTTAAATTATTGTTGAGTAAGCATCAAAAATTTATTCATTAATCTTAGAAAAAGAGGATTCGGTATGCATTGTATTATTATAAATAATTTCGCATAAATTATTTATAAATTAAAAAATGGTTTAATGTTTTAATTTTTTAAGCAAAATATTTTTCGAGGAGCTAGGCTCACAATCGAATTATTTAATCAATTTTTGACAATAATAATATTTTTTAGGGTATGATTTTTTAATTTAATAAAAAAAATCTAAATTAAATTAATCCATTTTTCAATTAAAAATTTCATATAAAAATATTAAAAATAAAAAATTAACAGATTCACACCAGTCGCAATTCACACAAATCAAATTGTTGAGGATCATCTTATGCCAGATATTCCGGATGTTCCTTGCCCAAGGCAGGAAAAACTCCAACAAATGGTCAGAGAAACGCCGGAATTTAAGCAAATGATGGTGGAAAAGAAAGTAGAATTTAATTCTAAATTTAATCTAATATTTTAAATAATTTAGTGGCTCTTCGATACATTGAGTGAATTAAGTGGCCAACAAATTGATGTTTTCAATTTTTGGGTAATCGCAGACACACTCTTCATTGAAGATATTTATGAGAAGGAATATCATTTGGATATGCCGGCATGGACAAAAAATCAAACTTTACGAAATGAAATCGAAGCATTGGACAATTTGTTCGAAGATTGGACCGAAGGAAAAGGTAGAGGTTAATTTAATTTATTTAATAAAAAATTAATAATAATTAAATAAAATTAGAGATTTTAAATAATATAATTAATATAATATATAATTATTAATTATTAGAATTTATTATGAAAAATCCTTTTAAACACTTTTTACTAAACTTAATTGTGGTGATATTTGGCTTCTAAAACAAATCAGAAACTATTTAAAAAATACAAAGATGTCGATTAATTTTGTTATTAACCATGTTTGATTTCAATTTATAGCCAAACGACTTAAATTATTTAAATATAAATTAATTTTCTATTTTTGAAATATTCAAATTTGAAAAAAGCTAGTCATAAACCCTTCTATTTGAGTCATCATAAAATTTACAAAAAGATAAAAATAAAAATACAAAAAACAAAATTTTTGAATTTAAAAAAAAGCAACATAAAGAGAATTAATAAATAATACATTAAAAATAAAAGAATGATTATTTTCATCCTTATCATTCTTTTTAGGTCTTAAACCATTCAACGGTGTAAAATTCGACGAAGAATTGCCAAGAGTTCGTGGAGGACCAATTTTATGGATTTTGATTGGAAATATGCAAAATAAATTATCATGCATTCATCCGGAAATGAAAAAGCAAATGGCATTAAAAGGGGAGAAATCGCCATTGGGATCGCCAATTTGTCATTGGATGGATGGCAAAAAATATTTTGCCTATTCGGCGGTAAACATTAAACAATTAATTAAACATTCGATAATTTGTTATTTCCTATGAAATTATTCCGAAAAGAATAATCGGTTAAATTTATTCTATTTTCGGATTTTATCAAAAATTTTCGAATAAATAATTTACCGCAGAAAAATTGAAATATTTTTCGAAAAAAATTTCGGTGCCTGAAAATGAACACAATTTTTAAAAATTATAATAAAGACTTTTTTTTTGCTAATTATCATTTTTGCAAAAATATATTTATTTTTTTAATAATTTTTTATTTTATGATTTTGTTTCAATTTAATTATATTTAGAAAAATGTTTTCTTTTTTTTTAAATTTTTTGAATAGTATTTTTAATATTTTATAACGAGATTTTGATGACAAATTTCTGTTTTTTCTAAAAATTTAAATTATTCAAAAATTTTTAAGCATGATACAACAATTGCTGCTTTGTTTTCGGCCCTTGGTTTCGAAAAGACAAATTACGATCATGACGGGTAAATTTAAAAAATTAACTTTCTTTAATGACTTGACTTCTTTTCCTTTTTAAGATTTCCTCATTATTCGGCTTGTGTAACTTTTGAACTTTGGAAGAATGCAAGCAACAATGAACCGTATATCAAGGTATGCAATATGTTTAAATCACTGAATTTTCCCAAGTTTCGCCAATCAGATAAATTTTCAAAATATTTTAAATAAGCTAAATTTATATAAAAATTAAATTTTTAATGATAGAGCCTTGATCGGATTTGGAAAAAATAAATTTAAAAAAAATTACTAATACAAAAAGCCGCACAAAATAGGAATAAAATATGCTAAAATCTATTTTTCGCTTGTTGGCCATAATCTTCAGCAGGTCAATAAGTTTTTTTTAAAAATTTTTTGATTTCAAAAAGCTTTACTAAAAGTTCTTAAAGCAACCAAAATTGTGTAAAATTTTTTTATTAATTTTATATTTTTTTTAATTACTTAATAAATATTTAAAAATGTTAACAATAGCGAATATTTAATTCTTTTAATTTTCCGATTTCATATTATTTTTCCAATTTATTTTTTCAGGCTTTCTATTGGCCCCCAAATGTTGGCACAAAAGTTTTTGGCGCCGAGGAAATCACTTTCAACATTACTGGTTGTTCGGGTGAATGCACTTTCAATCAATTCATTGAACGATCAAAAATTTATCAACCAATCCCGAATGCTGATGTTTATTGTAAAAATACAAATTTTCCAACAAATGATGCCATTTCAATAATTTTGCCTAAGTTCATTTATGGAATAATCTTCTTTGTAATTTTCCTAATCCATTTTAATATTTTCATTTATTAATTTTCGTTGTATTAAAACAATGGAAGTATTCGGATTTAGATTCAGGAATGTAAAATTAATTTTAGATTTCAACTGATTTGAATATTGAATATTTATTTGTGTGCAAATGGCGTTTTGAAATTGGGAAATAATATAAATTTTACGCAGTCTAAATGAGATTAAAATGGAGAAAAATTTTTTTATTTATTACATACGAAACCAATAGAAGATTGTTTTCCAGCAGTTCGTGTCAATTGTTGGTGTAAATATTTTGAATAAAAAATTTTTGAAATTTTTTTTCGTAAAAGGGCCCATATACAATTTTATTTCCTGATTTGTCATTTCCTAACTGCTGGGGTGTGACCAAAAAAACTGCCAATGACACAATATTGCGGTTTGCAAACGCGCAAATATATAATTTTTATTCGAATATTTATAAACCATTTTCAATGCGGATAAATTGCCTTGTGCAAAAACGATTTTGAATAGAAATCAATCCAACTTTGTGGCAACCAGCAAACAGCAATCAGAGTGCTGCGCGCCAGATTATTTGAGCCCGGCCACGGAACCCGGCTTTTCAAAATTTTGGCCTCAGCCCCGGAGCTTAACTCCTGGCCCCGGCGACGGCACCGGACAAAATCAAAAAAAATTTTTACCTAAAATTTTGGAAAATTCCTACAAATCAAGGAAATTTATTAACGCTTTAGAACAGCAGGAGGCTACCTCTGCTGGTGGATCTAAATCTAAATGATGATTGAAACAAATTTTGTGCGATTTAAATATTTCATTTAAATTTTTTTTTAAATTTATTAAAGCAAATTATTTTGGTTATGAATTGGTCAACACATTTTATATGGATGAAATGCCAATTAAATTAGATTTGGAAGAATTTTATAAAAAATATTATGATGCTTATGTCTCCAAACATTATGTCTTTGCATTGAGAAAAATCTGTCGCGAATTGGCCATCCTAAAATGGGATTTTTGGCACATAGCGACCCGGGATGAAGGAAGGAAGGGAAAAGGCCAATTCACGAGATGAACTTCGATCCTATCCCCCCTCTTTCCCTCTCATTTCCCCTCCATTATGCATAATCTTCCTCCAATTGCCCTCGAACATTTTCCCATGTTTTCCATTCCCTTTAATTGTTGCTGCCGCCTCCGTTCCCATCTAAAACCTTCTCATATTTTACACATAAAACGGGACGGAGGCGGCAACCAATTCCCGACCACATATTCTTATCATTTACGAATGATTGGCCGCCGATTATATAAATTTAATGGAGTTATTCATAATATAAATTTTTTAAAATAACTCAAAATTTGAAGTTAATGGATCAGAGATTAAAAAATGATTAATAAGGAAAAAAAAATAAATAAAGCATCAGATTTCAATTTTTTAAAAAAAATTTATTTTTTTTAAATTCCCAAAATATTTTTAAATATTGAAAATTAATAGTGTATTTTTTAAAATTTCGGAAATGGACATTCGAAATCCAGAATTTGACAATACCGAACGGATATTTTATACAATATTTATGTATTTTTGCCCAATGATATGCCTTATTTCCATAATGAAACCAATGATTGAATTAACAACGCAAAGGAATGGATTGTTGATTTTGTTGAGCAAGGTTAAAAGTAGTACAGTACATATACAATTAAAGAGGAAATATTTATTTATTCTTCTTTTCCCAGCTTAACCGTTTTATTTTTTCGTAGTATTTTTTTCCAAAAAATCTACCATTTTTTGAGTAAAAATGAATTTACAATTTTAAGGTCAAAACAAAACTTTATTTTTACACCACCTGTAAATCTGAATTTTATTGACAATTTAATTATTTTTTGACAATTTATTTATTTTAATTATATAAAATTTCAGTCATTTTGTTTGCTATTATGGCTTTTTGGTGTCACAATTCGCAGCTGTGTTTATATCATCGAGAAAAATAAATTCTTACTCAAACAAAATGCCCCATTGCAAGTTTTGTTATTCTATATTTTACGATTCACCGATTTCAATGTCCAATTACATATTGTGGCTTTGGCATTTAATCGGACTTATGCGGCCTATTTTCCATTCAGTTACAATTCAATTAAAAGGTATAATAAATATAAAAAATTAATCAAAAATACAAATTAAGTAAAATGAATTAAATGACATTTTCAATATTGATAATAAAAGAATGACCGGAGCAGGACGGTTATTGGCGCAGCATTTAGTGGCAAAAGCTAAGAGCTCAGCATCTAATCAATGCTTTTTTTAAATTCAAAACCATCAAATTTGGCACAATTTTGTACACTTTTATTCAAAACATCATAACTTTTTCCATTATAAAATTATATAATATGATTTTAATATCATTCGAATCCGATAGATAATATATTGCTCTATTAAACTCATATAAGAACATTGGAAACGGTTTAATTTAGGATGAGTTATAAAGCAAATACTGGTTCGCCACTAACCCGCAGCCAGCTATTAACTCTCGTGCACACGACTCAATTTATAAAATCATTATTTGTATTAAAATGAAGTTCCATTTCCAATTCGACACACATTTTTGTTTCATTAAGATAAAAAAATTTATAATAATAATATTTTTATCATTTTTTTCGGAACTTTAATTGAAATATTTACAATTGGTTAAAATTTAGTTTTTTTTTTAAAATTTTTCGTTTCGTTATCTTTTCAAAATTTATTTTTCAAAGAGTATTAATTTGTAATATTAAGGACAAGGATGTAATATGTGGTTTCCATTTTATTCAATTTATGCCAAATTTGATATCCAATATTAATAAATTAAATACTGTATTTGTTAATATTAGCATATACATATACAGTATTTACCAAGTAGACGTGATATAAAAAGAAATAAGATCATTCATATCATAACCGTAAATTCCTTATAGTAGCCCATGGGCTACTATTAATTTTCATAGCCTCTCTAGGGTGGGCTCTTAATAGAGGGTGGTCTTCTAATAGAACGTGGGCTACTACTAATAGAGGATTTACGATATTCGTTCTTGTTTAGCAACCAAAATTGCGATAGAATTATTTTATTAACTTTTCATTAATTTTGATGTTCCTCCAAAATTTTAGGAAAACTGTTCTTCGTTTTTGCATTTGCATATGGCTAATGACAGCAGCAATAATGGTCATTGACGGGCCACTTAGTTTGAGTAATTTGAATGCGGAAACCAATTTTTTCTACGAACGTTTTTATTATCTTTTTTATGAAATCAGCTCAACAATTGCATGTATTTTTTATTTGCTTCTGGCCATTCGACTTCTTTGGACTAATTTTAAGTCTTTTATATAGTATGTTGCTGTTGCAGCCGATCTTGGGTTTTAGAGCCGATCTTATCCATCTCTGACCAAAAATAGTATAGTAGGAGAAATTGTAGTTTGTTGACCATGGCAATATCTCAGTTCCCACTTCCCAGGCAACCTAGAGAATTGATTTTTTCCTAGCCCTAATCCTAAGCCTTAGCTCTAACACATGCGGGCCCAAGTCTAGCCCTAACCCGGTCCTAGTTAAACCGGTTTGAAAACCCGAAATTTCAATTGGCCATAACTTTGGTTCAAACTGGTCAAATCATTTGAAATTGAAAACTTTGAAAGAAAACCGACCCTGATGAATAGATTGAGCCAGAGATTAAGGCTGTACGATAACTAGAACCTAATTAGGACAAAATCGGCTAAGGATTCGAATTCGGTTGTAAACATATAAATATTTATAAGAAACAAAAATTTTTTAATTAATAGAGAAGAGATATGTAAATTTATTAAAATTGTAAATTTGTTATAAAAATTTTAAAATATGCAATTTTTAACAAATTGGTAATAATATAAGTCGGTATTAAATTTTCCATATTCCACATATATAATAAAGACAATTATTAAATATATGTTTATTTATTTACTCAGAAGCCAAAAAAATAATAAAATAATATTTTAGATTAAATCATCAATAAAAATTTAATAAAAAATATTTTAACATCCTAAATTAAAATTAATATTTTTTTTCTAAATAATTGTTCAATATTTTCCTTTTCCAAAAAACGACATTCTTGGCGATGGGGCCAATATTATTTTATATTATAATATCCTTAATTTGTCATTCCCCCCCCCCCCCCCCCAGCTCAATTAAGATCAAAATATAACAAAAAAAGTGACAAAAAATTGAGCTAGAAAAAATAAAAATTTTTATAAGTTTACACTCTAATTCAATATTTTAATTTTATAGGGCATTCTCGTCGTAATTTAGGCCAAAATCAGTCATCAATTGAGGAGCGCAATTTTAACCAAATTGCAGCCACTTTCGCAGGAAGTTTTATTTGCACAATGCTTAACAACATTTTGTTCGGAATCACTGATCAATTGGATTATAAGGCGATTGGATGGGCAATTTCAACGGAAAAGCTACTTTTCGGGTCGAATCGATCCATTTATACGGTCACAATCTTTGCTGATGAAATTCTTCTTCTCATAATGATTTCCGAATTTCGCTGTCTTTGTAAAAAATATTTTCGGGCAATTTGGAATCGCATTTGGCCATGCCATAATAATTTGAGATCCAATACACAAATTCACAATGCCACAATGATGTATCCTCCTTCCATTTGAAAATTATTTTTAGATACAGTCGATTCAATTAAATACAGTAAATCATTTCACAATTTTGAGTTAAATAAAAGTCCTTTTCCCTTTTGAGGAATATTTATGTTGAATGAGAAATTTTTAATTCGAATAAAAAAAATTAAGAACGAATTTACAAAAAATTTTCATCAAGATAAATTTTAGAAATGATAAAAATTAGGAAAAAAAATTTAAATTACATACAAAAAATTAGAGAATTAAATATTACATTTGTCCGATAAGAAGAATTTTAAAAAAAAGGTTAGTAATTTATTTGACGAGTCGGGGTAGATTATAGAGCTTGTCATTTTTCTTCGCCAAAATTGATATGATAGAATGTAGAGATCGGTCGGGCCGGGTTCCCGATCGGTTTTTCGGGAAACCCGACTCGGGTTTGATTCGGGTAGCCAAAAAGTTCTGTTATTCGAAAATTTCCTTATAAAAAATTTTTTGGATAAATAAAATTGTTTCATTTTTCGTTATTAAAAGAATTGGGAATTTAAAGCTTCTCATTCGAAAGGCTGATTTTAAATACTGTACATGCCCTCCTCAAGATGGAAATGGCCGCTCATTTTTTAGGGCATTTTAATTTTTTTACTATTTTAAAATGCAAATTAAAAACTTTTAACTATATTTTCTAATAGCTTAAACACAGGGCCAAATAATATAAAAAAAAATAGAAATATTAAAAATTAAACAAATTAGCCTAGACGAACTTTTTGATACCAAAATGCAAAAATCGATGATTTGAAAATCCAAAATTTTCAAATTCTGAATTTCATTGACCATTTATGTTCTTTCTGCCTAAATATTACTTTTCTATCTATTTTAATGAAAAAGGCAAATTTTGAG
Source organism: Pratylenchus scribneri (assembly GCA_030063045.1). Lineage (NCBI taxonomy): Eukaryota > Metazoa > Nematoda > Chromadorea > Rhabditida > Pratylenchidae > Pratylenchus > Pratylenchus scribneri. The sequence continues at coordinate 2,481,455 of JAQSEB010000037.1, read as the reverse complement.
ACCGACCATCCAATTTTAAGGCTATTTTTGAAGGGCATTTTTAGGCCAATTTTTGGGTTTCCCATAGCCGCACAATTTCTTCAACATTTTTCTCTGCCACTTTTTTATATTCAAGGTGGGATGTAAAATTGTTAGCGATTTATGAAACCAAAATGTGAATTTATTAATCCTGAAAATTAAATAAATTTTCATTTTCCCATTCTTGAGTTATGCCTTAAAGTATTTTTCGTCAAAAAATGGATTTTCAGGTTCAAAATGAATGAATCTTTATTTAAAAATTTATAAAATAATTTAACAAATTGTTAACAGGCCTGCCATAGTTGATATAAGGGCAAAAAAGATTGGAGAATCTGAATTTGAAATGAAAATTGTAGAAACTTTACATTAAAGACCTAAAATAATCATTCGAAAAGAGTAACAGAACTTTTTGGCCAACCTGTACAGCCCTTTTTAAAAGCATACGATTTCTTCAAAATTAAAAATTTTTATCATGGATAAGCTTGACGAATTGCTCCCTTTTTGGTAGAAAACTTTTACTTGAGGAAATTAAAGAAAAAAATTTTAAAAATTAGTGAAATATTATTCCCGTAACAACCTGTCCCAAACACCCATTCCAATTCACCAAATAAAGTTTCGTTTGATTCACTCCTCCTCAACCATTTTGCCCATTTTACCTCTATTCCCATTACAATTACAATTTCATATCAACTAAATTCTCCCCATAATTCTGTTTCGAATAATCTTATTCTAGTAAATTTCCTTTTTTTGATTTTGCTTTCCCTCAATTTTGTTTATCAAATTTGCCCATCTATTCCCAAAGTTCATTAAATTTTGTATAGCTGATCAAAAAAAAATGTACCTTGATCAAAAAGAGATCATTCTACAATATTTTATAATTTTTTGCCGGATTTATTTATTCGATTGGGGCATTGAAAAGTGAGTATAAAAATCAGCCAAGGTATGCATTTATGGAATATAATTTAATTTAATAATTCCTCACTTAATAATAAAATAGCCTCCCAATTTTTTCAAAATAAATTTATTTCAAATTTTAATTTTGAAAATTCCGATTAAAATGAACAAAAACACAGGAACAAGCAAAATTAGGCAAAAAATTCCCTTCTCTTATTCTATTTTATAAATATACAATAGTATATTTTTTTTCCTCAACTCTCACTTAAAATTTCAGTGTGATTAAAAACAGATAAAAATGCAATTTTCCTCCTCATTAACATTCCTTTTTGTCTTCCTTTTGGCCATTACATTCATTCCGCAACAAATTGAAAGTAAAGAATGGACATGTTCAAAATGCAATACAACATTCACTGTCAATCTCCATATTCCGCAGCACCAAATAGTACGACCACTGGTGAAAATATATAAAATTAGGAATTACAATAAAAACACGTGTTTTGCCCATCTCAATTCCAACAGAGGAATGAGAGGAAAACGGCATGTTTGTTATTTGTGCACCGTGCGATAAGCCTAGGTGTTTTAACATCATTCATCTACCACCGAATACGGGAAGGAGATTTCCACGTCAGTTTCGGCTCTGGTGTTTTGTTCGGGGTGACCCATCATATAGATTCGTCCAATCTCTTCGCCTTTCGGGTTTCGGCTCCGAGTCATTCGTATTAATTGTTTCCATTGACTGATCGGATGTCCTATACCATCCGACCAGGCCTTGGTCACTGCCCTTTGATGGATCGGTTGCGCAATGTTGGCGTGCTGGGGCACTAAGTCCAGAACATCTCTGGTCATATGGAAAGCAACACCGCTGGCCGGAGTCACACAATCCATGATGCCCAATGTGGGCCTTCAAACCGGAATGGATCGATTGCGGTTCGGCATTGAATGGATTATTGATATTAATCGATTCGTTGCTGACAGCTTTTCTTTTGATTAACGACTGTATAAGCAGTTCCTCCTCTGATCAAAACTCGATATTGATCTGTTCTGGACGTAAGAGGGCTTTCCTATTTCCAGGCCATCCCGAAGGGTTTCAATTGACGAGATCGGATTAGGCAATGCGTGAGCCGCCTTACATGCCTTTTCTAATTTAGATAATTGTTCAGGTGCAATCCTTTGGTCTTCCAAATCTGTGGTTTCTTTTAAGAATATCAGATTCCGATCCACTATCAATGCGGGAGCCGACTCACATGACAGTTGAATCAGTTCATCAATCGGAGTTGGTCCCATTGCTGGGTCATCCTTTCGGGCCTCGTGGGTAACTGATTTAACGGGATTATCTGTCCAATTCTCGTCATTCTTTGAGCTCGGTCCCGGAAGCGGGTCATCGTGCCAAATGGCTTGGGTATTGGAAAAGTTTTTGCAGTTTTCACCGAATGAAGTTCGCTTACCTGACCCTGGATTTTGCTTTGGGCCGTAGCCCGGGATGCTCGCACACACCGCCTAGAAGCAATGTAGGCATTGTTCCAAAATTTGCGCACCATTGGGGCCTCCTGCCGAGGACTTTGCAATTGACACACGCCAAGGCCACACATAACGGCATGTTGTCCCACACCGGACTCGGCCGGATGCGTCTGCCAAAGTGCGCTCTTGCGTTGGTTGTTGTTTTATCCGAGCATTTTGCTGCTTTTATTCGCTTTAATTCAATTTTTGACTGAGCCGTGAGACTGAGGAATTCTCCCTCCGCTTTTATACTTTCCCGCGGAATGTGGGCGTGTGGGGATTTTGTTTGTGAATAGTCATAGACAATACCATCTCCGCGGAGGTTGTGGGTTTTGTTTTTGTGGAGAAATATAGTGGTACGTGGACTCCTCCTTCTCATTCGCGCCAATTTTGCACGAGCGCATATTTTTGGTGAGTTTGGCGTAGGAAAATTGAGGGCAGCTTGCGTCCTCTTTTCCATTCATGCTGTCGTCGGCTAAATTTGAGGAGCAGCGAGTTGAGTGTGGCCTTCTTTTCCCTTCGATTGGAGAAGAGGATGATTGGTGCCCTTGACTGGCCTTACATTTTACCATCGAGGCAAGAGGGTGTTTGTTTGGATTGGAAATGAATGGAATAAATTAAGGATGATTGGCCAAAGCCAAACATCCTCCTCCAGTGCTGTGCCTTTCGGATTTTATAGCTCCGGCTCCAGCTCCGACCATATTTATTTTAAGCTCCAGCACTTGTACTAAAAATTTATCAAAATCTGGCTCCGGCTCCGGGTTCAAAAAAAATCGAATTTTTACACCTAAAAATTTTTATTTACATTTTAACTTTAAGTTTAAATGCTTTTATATGAGAATAAATGTTTTATAAATAGCAAATTTCAATGTTGACTGAAAAGATGATAGTGATAGGCAAAAAGGAAAAGTGGTCGGAGCCACAAACCGGCCAAAAATCCCTAGCTCCGGCACCGGCTCCGAGCTCCGACCCTTCAAATTTTTGGCTCCGGCTCCAGCTCCGACCCCCAAAATTTTTAGCTCCAGCTCCGGCTCGGAGCTGGAGCCAGCTGGAGCCGGAGCTGGCACAGCACTGTACCTCCTCTTTACATTACTTCCTCTGCAGTGCTGATGCCGACAGGATGAAATAAATATATTATACTTGAAAATTGATCTTTTTAATAAGAAAAAAGCAAAAAAAAATTTAACATAAATTTAAGTTATTTTAAGATAAATTAATTTAGAATTCAAAAAAATTTTCTATGTAGCAGAGAAAAAAAATGGTAAATAAATAATAAACTAAATGTTTGGAATACTCCTCCAGCAGCAGGGAAGGAAGGTGCCCTGATATTGTGCAGTGAAGAATTGCCTTATAAAATAAATATAATTTTTAAATAAAGAGAAAAATTTTTAGGAAATAATAAAATTTTTATTACAAATCCATTGATTTCAAATTATAAAAAACAAACAAATTAAATATTTATCGCATTCTCACAGGATAAGATGAAGGAGAATCACGAAAGAGTTTGCGATGGTGGAAAAGAAGAAAGGGAGAAGAAGAGACAGGAAGAAAAAGACAGAGGCAATGATTATAAAGGCAATAAACGACACGGACATGCCCGCTTTAGAACTGGTGGTTCTACTTCTACCTCTGAAACATCTAAATGAAGTTTGAAACAAATTGTGTGCGATTTGTGATTTTGGCATTGGCATTGGCAACCGCGGAACTATTTTAATCAAATTATGAAAATGATTACGAATATCCCCTTTCAATATTAATATTTTCATTTTTCAAATAATCTTCTTCTCACTGATTGAATTTATCTCTTTTTTTCCATGGAGGTTTTTATTTTGTGATTTTTATTAAAAATCCAAAAGTTTTTCCCTCCTCATCAAATCTATATTCTTGTCCTTTCAAATATATCTTTTCTATTTCCAAAAGAATAAAGAATTAAAATCGAAATTATGAATATTGTGGCCGAGCAAGAAGCATAGGGTGACAGTCAAATAAATTATTTGATGATTAATATAGAAAGGGAAAATTTGTAGAAGGAATCAAAAAGATCGCTTAGAAAATTTAAAAAAATAATTTTTTGATCAGAATTCATTTGCCTATTTTTTTTCTATAAAAAGTAGAAAAGAAATAGTTGCTGGCTAAAAATTTGATCAATTTAAATAATTAATAAACTTGGGATAGATAAAAAAAAAAGAAACAAATTATTTAAAGTTAGAAATTTTATGTTATTACAAGTTTTAGAAAAAAAAATGTCATTATAATAATTATAAATATTAATAGATTAAATTTAGTAAATTATATATTAAAGAATAATATGTCAACTGTCAAGTCAATTAATAAAATAAAAAAATAATGTTGATTTAACATACAGAAAAAAATAAATTGTCAACAATTAATTCATTAATGGAGACATGGAATATTGTACATATATGAGCAAAAATTCTTAAAATATTTAATTAAAATTTGGAAGGAAATGTAGTGTTAAACCGTTAAAACCATTTTTTATGTTTTTGATTTAAAACTCTTTAATTTTGGACTAAAACCAGATATTTTATATACCATTCGATGCGTCTCGGTGAGATATACAAATTGGTATAAGATTTATATGATCTAAAATGGGCTTCTGATTTATTATAAGTCAAAAACTTGTATTAGCAGAATTTGTGGACATGCCCATACTGCAACATCGCAACTTTGGAAAAATTGCCAAGCAACTCGGCGCAATTTCTGGACGATTCAACTCGCCGAGCCCTTTCGAATGAACTATCACTTGTGAAATAGTTTAAACGGTGCTAGCTGCTAGGTCATCTCCTCAATTCTGCAGCGCCTTTATTTTTGCAAAAAAATAAAGATTCAAGTTTCTCTCATCAAGACATGTCGATTAAGCTATAATTTGACCGAAAAAATTTTTAAAAAATGTTCAAATTTCGAATCAAAGGGATCCTTGATTTTTCAATATTTATGAGTTCATATAAGTTGCCAAACAACTCCGCGCAATTTCTTAGAGAGGCGCCTATTCAATTAGATCTGACAATCGACAAATCGCCAGACAAATGATGGACTGATGCTGGTCACCGGCTAAAAGAAGCAGAATGAATCAATGTCAATAAATGAAACAGATATTTATTTCTCATTTAGTTTATTCTTCAATTAAAAAGGCAAAATACAGCGGATGGGGATTTTATTTAGTAAATGCCTGGGAAAAATGTATTGAGCTATAGCCAAATTAATTATAATGTTTGCCCTTTATCAAGGTAAAGTCGAAAAGAAGGGAATGTTGGTACTTTTGTAGCTCTGCATTGAATAGGAAAGAATGCAACGTGGAAAATATTTTTGTCTAGAAGCAAATTCCAACTCACTTTTACTAATACTAATGAATGAGGTCATCTTCGACATTTGAGAATATTTCTTCCATAAAAATGAAATTATCCGTCATCATAATCAATCCATATTGAATGGACAATATTTACTATGAATAATATTAATAATGCTAAAAAATTCCTCAAAATATTCTTTTCATTCTTTCAAATTCTTCGTAAAATTCTATTTATTCGAGAAAAAGTAACGACAATTTCTTCGTATTCTCGCCGTTTGCCACTCGAATTAATCGATGAATCACTCAAATTTCTTTCCTATAAAAAATGTATTGTATTATCTATCACATCCAGAAGTTATTTTCTGCGCAATTTGGCCAAATATAGAGCAAGGACATTAAAAGGACCAAAAGTATTTATAAATAATTTAAAATTTTTTATTATTTTAGTCGTCTTGAATTAAATATTTTTAGACAGTATAATTGGCACTAACAAAATTCATGTTGTACACATTGACAATAATTTAATGCCAAAAAAATATTTTAATTATTTAATTTATTTCATTTTTCCAGCCGACACAACAAAATACTGGATCGCACTTGGGTAAAGGAATTGCTGCCGAAATTCTTAACCTCCTTCCCTTGCGTATCCAAATCCGCATTTTCACCCATTTGGATCCGCAAACGGCGATTGATTTGTTGGACTATTTGCCTCTTCCATCAAAAAGTGCAATCATTGGCCAATTAAATAATCAAAAAGCAGCCAGCATTATTGCTCTATTTCCAACAAATTTTACATTGACTCAAATTTTCGGCCAATTGTCTGAACAGAAGGCAGCAAATATTCTGTACCATTTGGATGAACAAATTGCTGCAAAATGCTTCATTTCCGTTCCCCATGGTCTCTCAATTCCAAAAGCAACAAAAATTCTTGGCTTCTTTACATCGCAAAAAACAGCAGAATTTTTTGCCCATCTTTCCCATTTGAACATTGCCAAATTTCTCCATCTTGTAAATTCAAGCGACATTATTCCGTTGCTTCCCGATCAAATAAAGTTCGATATCATTAGCCATCTTTCGTCCTATTCCTACCAGTGGCCAGCAAATATTCTCGAATTACTCCCTTCGGCAGAATCAGCAAATATTATCAGTTCTATACATTTTCGAACTGCAGCCAATATAATAAAGCTACTTCATCCCCAAGAAGCAGCCGATATTTTCACCAAACTTTCACTTCATAAAAAGGTCGAAATCATTAGCCATCATTCGTCTTATTCCTACCAATGGCCAGCAAATATTCTCGAATTGCTCCCTTTGGCAGAATCAGCAAATATTATCTGTGCTCTTCATTTTCAAATTGCTGTCAATATTTTTCTTAATATTCAACAAGAAAAAAGGGCCCAAATCACGCCTTTCTTAACTGATAATGTTTCTGCCTTCATTCATGCATTTTTGGAAAAGGTAATCCAAAAGAGGGCACTCTCTTTAAGTACCAAATTTATAATATTATATTTTATTAAATATTTTACTTAAAAAATAATTAAACAAAAAAAAATTATTTATATCTTATTCCATAGTATTCTGATGATACTGCCGCGCCCACTATCGTTTCTGTTGAAGCAGATGAAAATATTCCTTCACCGGCTGTTCAGATCAGAACATTTTATCAAAAGGTAGATCCTTCCGGAAACAATTCTGATTTTTTGTGTTTCATTCTGGAAACAATTCTGATTTTTTGTGTTTCATTCCGGAAATAATTCTAATTTTTTGTGTTTCATTCCGGAAACAATTCCGATTTTTTGTGTTTCAATCCGGAAGCAATTCTGATTTTTTGTGTTTCAATCTGGAAACAATTCTGATTTTTGTGTTTCATTCCTGAAGCAATTCTGATTTTTTGTGTTTCATTCCGGAAGCAATTCTGATTTTTTGTGTTTCATTCCGGAAACAATTCTGATTTTTTGTGTTTCATTCCGGAAGCAATTCTGATTTTTTGTGTTTCATTCCGGAAACAATTCTGATTTTTTGTGTTTCATTCCGGAAGCAATTCTGATTTTTTGTGTTTCATTCCGGAAATAATTCTGATTTTTTAGATGATTGAACAACAAGAATCAAACCAAGAAAATATGGATGAAAATACAATATGAACAAGGGATAGATTCGGTGGAAAGAATGCTAAATTAATCCCATTACCTATTTATGCAATAATGCTTATTTTGTCATTTTTATTATTTAATTCCACCACAAAAGAACATGATAAACTGTGAGAGAAGGATAAAAATAAAATAATTAAATAAATTTGTTTTAAAATTGTATTCTATTATTTAATGTTTATCATTTTTCAACTTTATTAAATCAAAAAAAAAATGAAAATAATAAGTAATTTTCCATTGATGAACGAATTGAAACTTGAAACTCATTATAGACTAAAAATTTTAGTCAAATCGATTCAATTAGACTTTTCGGGAATGGAAGTCGAAATAAATTGATTTTAAATTTTTTTCAAAAATGGTTTAACGGCTTAATTCTCTAGTTAAAATTTATTTAAAAAATGACTTAATTTTTTAATTATCTTAAGATAAAATGCTTCGCATGACCATGATTTATGGTGGATCATAGAGGTAGAGCATGGAGTGTAGACAAACGTTTCAAAAAACGGATAAAATTTTACAAAAATAAATTTGTATATTTCGAATGGATATTTGGGAATTTTCGTTGATAAAGAATCCGCGAATTTGATGTCCATTTTGTCATAAAAGGTACATTATTTATCAAGAAATTGTCAATCTTTACCAAGATACAAATTTTTTATCGTTTTTCTTTTACTTAAAATCTCCAACTCATCGGCTGATTGATATATACTGATTATTTAAATCCTTCAGTTAGTTGATTGATATTTGTCAAATCAGATTTCTCACGCCATTTGATTAATGATAGCTGAGTCCCTGAATGATTATAAAATAGAATAAAATTTGATTAGATGAGTGAATTGATTGGAATTAATATAATGTGATTGATGTATGGATGGACTATTGTGATTGGATTGATATAAAATGCGGAAAATGCCATCGTCTTAATTATTATGGTCAATAAATCTAAATAATGGAAGAAATGCGAATCAATCCAGCCAAAAATCCTCGGTTTCGGTTCGGTTAACCGATTTTGTCCAACCCTACTTCTAAATTCGATTGGGGCATTGAAAATTTTGGAAAAAAAAAACTGATCAAAAAGAGATCATACCACAATATTTTATAATTTTTTGCCGGATTTATTTATTCGATTGGGGCATTGAAAATTTGGAAAAAGAATGATCAAAAAGAGATCATGCCACAATATTTTATAATTTTTTGCCGGATTTATTTATTCGATTGGGGCATTGAAAATTTGGAAAAAGACTGATCAAAAAGAGATCATGCCACAAAATTTTATAATTTTTTGCCGGATTTATTTATTCGATTGGGGCATTGAAAATTTGGAAAAAGACTGATCAAAAAGAGATCATGCCACAATATTTTATAATTTTTAGCCCGATTTATTTATTCGATTGGGGCATTGAAAATTTGGAACTTATGTAGTTTACATCCGCCAAAAATTTCAAAAAAATGTTTTTCCAAAAATGTCAAAAATTTTTAGCTTGCAAGCATTTTTGGTCAAGTTTTGAAAATAGTAAATGTGAAGGGTCTCAAACTTATGGGACTGAACTCAAAAAATTTTTACATTTTTTGGGCAAATTATAGCTCATTTGATTCATCTTGATGAGCAGAATATGAATATAAAATTCATTTCATATAAAATACAAAAATAAAAAAGTTACAGTCGTGCAAATCTGCGCAGTTCTAAAACAAATGGAATTTAATTTTTTGTAAACTCTTCCCATTGACGATCATAAATTTCCATACTGATCCACATAGAATGGCAGAATTGAAGAATCAAATACTTTTATTAGTTGAACATTCTATTATTTAATCCCAACAAATGATCCCAAATCCCAATCAGCAATTTATGCCAAATGTGTCGCAGACAGAATTTATTTTTGCTCTTTTATAATTTATTTTGCCATTTTTTAAATTAAAATATTTTATAATTATTTTAATGATCAACGATCAAAAACGTAAAAAATGGGATTTGCCCAGAGGGTAAATTTTATTATCCTTTGTCGGGCATATGTGGCTAAGAAAGTCACAATTGGGAATTGGAAATTCTACCCCAACCAATATTGCCGTGGATTCCGCCTGCTACTGTTCTGCTGCTGCTCTGCTCAACTATTGTGCCGATTGGATGAAAAAAATGGAAATTGGAATTGGATTAAGAAGTTGTATTTGAAATTAAGATCAAAATTGGGAAAAAAATGGAATATAAAATGGAAATTTATTCATTAAATATAGATACCATTGTCATAATAATTTTTTTTAAATTTTTAGAACATTTCTTGATGAGATAAAAATATTTTAAAAAATGATATTAATTCGATATGTTTCCATTACAAAAAATCATAAGTCGGCTAAAAATTGTTAAAAATTGGTAAATTTTGCTAAATTAATAAAATAACTAAAATAAAAAGCATAACATTTTTTTAGTATTTTTTTATCATTTTTTATGATGATTCCCATTCCAATTCCCCAAACAGAGTTTCGGCCTATTTTACCTATTCCCATCACCGGTGCCTTTCCCAATATAATTTCATATCAACTAAATTCTCACTATAATTCTGTTTCGACTAATCTTATTCCCTTCCCATCCAATTCCCCAAATAAAGTTTCGTTTGATTTACTCCTCCACACCCATTTTGCCTCCAATCACGGATGCCTTTCCTAATATAATTTCATATCAACTTAATTCTCACTATAATTTTTTTCGGCTAATCTTATTCCTGTAAATTTCCTTTCTTTGATTTTGCATTCCCTCAATTTTGTTTATCAAATTTACCCATTTATTCCCAAAGTTTCGCCTGATTTGATGATCACCCGTGCATTATATTGGCTTTATAAACCTCCTCACAAATTGGCAATTATATCACTTCACCTCCCAGTTAACATTTAATCAAATCGGATAAAATTATTTAAAGACTTCGATTAAAATCAATTCCCTCCAATTTCCAATCCAATCCACAGTAAGGATTTACCAAGACTATTTGACCATCGTGTTAATTAGTCTTCAACAATTTAACACTCTTCAACCGGCTCCGAATCCGGAATATTTTCTGTGGAATCCCCCACAGGATCCTGACATTTCGGGCTCAAGACTTCAGCCCGACTTTTCGGCTTCAACACTACGGGCCCCAGTTTTCGGGCTTCGACATTTCGGTTCCCGACACTTCGGGTTTATATATTTCGGGCCACATCATTTCTGGCTCAAGGAAAATAAATGTAAAATGATTATAAAAATTAGCTTCCCAAGATACTTCTGTCCAAAATAAAAATAAATAAATAATTGCAACATCAAAATATTTTTGCAAATTATCAAAAATGTGAACAAATTAAAAAGACAGGTAAATACATTAATTGACTCAGTCAGATTTCGAAGTCTTACTTAGATTATAACTATATTTAAGTGCATGTAAATGGACAATCCAAAACGCGCATCATCTCGTTTCAGATTTCCTTCAAATATTCGAAAAAGATCACCGATTGCCGCCCGATCATTAGCAATATATGTTTTTGAATGAACACTCCCAGTTATTGGTCTAGTCTGATCAATTTCATAATATGTACGACCAAATTGGAATTCATCCTCCCTTTTATGACTTTAATAAATCTTATGGCATAAAATAATTTTTATTAAATATTTAACAATATATAAAACTTGGAAAATGGTGGATGGATTACATAATGTTGCCGGAAAGAGGAAAGTTAAAATTTTTATTTTGGACTAAATATATTGGGAAGTTAAATTTTATTATCATTTTACACTTTTTTCAATCCCAAAATGTCGAGGCTCGAGCCATAAAAGTCGGGTTAAAAGTAAATGTCAGTCCAGAAATGTAGAGCCCAAATGTTGCGCCAGGGGCGAATTAAATTTTTTTATGACTGATCACAAAAATGTACACCAAAGACTGATCAAAAAGAGATCATGCCACAATATTTTATAATTTTTTGCCGGATTTATTTATTCGATTGGGGCATTGAAAATGAATTTAAAAATCAGCCAAGATATGGGCTTATTTAATATAATTTATTTTAATAATTCCTCATTAAATTTATTAATAAAATAGCCTCCCAATTTTTCTAAAATAAATTTTTTTAATTTTAATGGTGAAAATTCCAATTAAAATGAATAAAAAAAGTACAAGCAAAATTAGGCAAAAAATTTCCTTCTCTTATTCTATTTTATAAATTTAGAATAGTATATATTTTTCCTCATCCCGCAATTAAAATTACAGTGAAATAAAAAAAAACAGATAAAAATGCAATTTTCCTCCTCTTTAACATTCCTTTTTGTCATCATTTTGGCCATTACATTCATTCCGCAACAAATTGAAAGCGACACCAAGTCATGGAAATGTGAATATTGCCACGAAACATTCACTTACCATCACAATAATCCAATAGTTAGACAATATCTGAAAATATATAAAATTAGGAATTACTTTCCTCTGCATGCCGTTTCCGACAGGAGGAAATTTTTAAATATATTATAATTGAAAATTGATCTTTTTAACAAGAAAAAAGCAAAAATATAATATAAATTTGAAATATTTTGAACTATAATTAATTTAAAATTCAATAAAATTTTTTATGTAGAAGAGAAAAAAGGGTTAAATAAACGGGTGCGTATTTGCCGAAAGAATTAAACCCTTTTGCCGAAAAAATGTATTCTTTTGCCGAAAGAACAGTTTTTTGATTATAACTTTTTAGTGCTGGATCCTAAAACTCCAATCAATTTAGCATATTTGTAGAGCTCATTGATACGCATCGAATGATGTATAGTTTGTCGTGGTTTGACTATAATTAAAAGTATTAAACCGTTTAAATCATATTTTTGTTTTGGTTTATAACTTTTTGGTTTTGGTTTTAACCCCGACTAACTATACATCATTCGACGCGACTCTATGAGTTCTACAAATATGTAAATGGTTTGGGATCTAGTTTACAGCACTAAAATTTATAATCAAAAAAATTATCTTTTGGCAAGAGAATGCATTTTTTCGGCAAAAAGATTTAATTCTCAGGGCAAAAAGATATTATTTCTTAAATAAGCAAATGTTCGGAATATTGCCCCAGGGAAGGAAGGCTTTTCTGATATTGTGCAGTGGGGAATTGCCTTATAAAATAAATAATTTAAAATAAAGAGAAAAATTTTTAGAAAATAATAAAATTTTTAATGGAAAAATATTTTTTCCTATACTGGGTTTCAATCCCATTCAAGAGATATTTCCAATTATAAAAAATTTTAAAATAAAAGCAAATTTTATATTTATCGCATTCTCACAGGAAATGATGAAGAACTCTCACTATAATAATTGCGATGCTAAGAAAAGACAAGAAGAAAAAGAACGAGACGAAAAAAGAAAAGAGGATGAAAAGCCATACTCAGATAGACCAGGATATCGTAGCCACGGACATGCCCGAGTTAGATACGGAGGTTCTTCATCTGGTAGATGACAAAATTGGATTGGCATTTTGTATTGGCAATATTATGCATCCGGACCATAATTGCAAAATATTTCCATCCATTTAATCCTATTCTATATTGTAATTTATTTCATGGAGGTTTTTATTTTGTGATTTTTACAAAAATCCAAAAGTTTTTCCCTCCTTAAAATCTATTCTATTAAACTTTTACTATTTTTCAAATTTTTAAATTATTTTAAGAACGATAAAATGATGTTATAATGAAAAATTTCATATCTTTTTCTTCTATAAACCGATAAAATTTATTGTTTATGCTGTTCAGTGTAGCCCATCGATTTGACCGTCAATTCACTTTTTTACACATCAATTGCCATAACCGAATCTAAATTTACAAGTTTTGTCATGGCTAAACATCTGTAAATTTTAGTGATTGGCGTAAAACAAAATGTTGAACAAAATAAAAAAAATGTCAAAGGAAATGATCACAAATCACAATGCGAAACATCCCGCGGGCAATTACAGGGACAATTTTTGCCGAGTCAGCCAAAAATTGTTAAAAATATTCATAGCCACCCATTCCTATGCAAGGATGGTATTACTATACCGGAGCATAGTCGAATGGGCTGAACCGTTGGGTCGGTCAATTTAACCGTTGACTGCATTCGAAAGAATAAAATAGGATGGGGGCAGGTCGGTGAAGGCGAGGTCGATGGTTGGATGTGGCTTTAGAAAAAGACCCAGAGGATTGTCCACCAGTCCGCCTTGCGATGCATTGGATTTGATTGCCATTGCATCAAACGAAATTATAATGTAATTCCACCGGCCTGTTGGCGTACAAGGTAGCCACACCTCGCAGGCCTCCTCGCGGTCGTACGCCGGTAACTCTTCGCCTAATAACAGTGGCTGTTGTGAGCCAGGTTGAAGAGGCTAACCCCAATTGAACACAACACTTTTGGGGAGCGAAAGTGATAAATAAACAAGGCGAGCAAAGCGAGTACTACTAAATAATAATGGGCGAGCGGAGCGAGCTTTGCGGAAAAATTTAAGGGTCGAGCGATGTAGGCCAAAAAGAATGAAAATTAGATTAACACTACAAATATTTTAACGCAGAATGTCATAATTTTTTCCGAATTCTACAAATCAACTAGGGGTCCTTAAAGCGCCCCGCGCTTTCAAAAATAATTCATTACATTTCGCCCAGTCTAACCGCTAAAGCAGTACCGAAGGGACTGGTTTTAAAATAAAATTAATTTTGAATTAAAAAAAATTTCTATGTAGCAGAGAAAAAAAAAAGGGTAAATAAACAAATTGTAATACTCCACCAGCAAGGAAGGAAGGTGCCCTGATATTGCAGTGAAGAATAGCCTTATAAAATAAATATAATTTAAATAAAGAGAAAAATTTTTAGAAAATAATAAAATTTTTATTGGAAAATGTATTTTTTCCAATACCGGGTTTCTACAATCCCATTCCACAGATATTTAAAAATTTATAAAAAAATTTGAAATCACAGAGTAAGATGAAGGAGGCTCACCTAAAAGTTTGCAGAGAGGAAAAAAGAAAACAAGATGAAAAGATCGAGACGATAAAAGAAAAGAAGATGAAAAGCCATACTCAGATAGACCAGGATATCGTAGCCACGGACATGCCCGAGTTAGAAAAGGAGGTTCTTCATCTGCTGGTAGATGAAAAAATTGGTAATTGGACTTTGGCATTTTGTATTGGCAATATTATGCAACCGGACCATAATTTCAAAATATTTCCATCCATTTAATCCTGTTCTTATTGTAATTTATTTCGTGGAGGTTTTTATTTTGTGATTTTTACAAAAATCCAAAAGTTTTTCCCTCCTTAAAATCTATTCTATTAAACTTTTACTATTTTTCAAATTTTTAAATTATTTTAAGAACGATAAAATGATGTTATATAATGGAGAATTTCATCATCTTCTTCTTCTATACACTGATAAAATTTATTGACTATGCTTTTCGTAAGTGTAGTGCCGATGTGACTGCCATTTCACTTTTTTACACATCAATTGCCACAACCGAATCTAAATTTACATGTTTTGTCATGGCTAAACATTTTTTTAACATATGATTGGCATAAAACAAAATGTTTTTCATCAATTTTTTCAATTAAAAAGTATATAAAACTCTGAAAAATGGCAGAATAAAATAAAAAAAATGTCAAAAGAAATGATAAAAATGCGAAAGATCCAGCGGGTAGTTACAGGGACAATTTTTGCTGAGAGTATATTTCAGAGATAAGAGAAAGGAAAAAATATATTTGCCTGATATATAAAATGCAAATCGATCAATGCGTGGCATGTATTGATTGAGAGATGATGAATTCAGGATTTGGAATGCGATTTGAGATGGAGATTGAGGTACGTAATAGGGGAGACAGCGGACCTTCATTTAGGCCTTGGTTAGTTTTGGAGAATTCATTCAATGCAATTTTTAAAATTTTCATCGGTCTTAGTGAGTGAAACAGTTTCATTTCCAGTTTAGGACATTCTGATGGACATTTTAATAGCATTTTAAAAATTCTTCTTTCAAGGGATGATTTAATCAATGATGGTTAATAGAGTTCAGTTTTTTAGGCAGAGAGGTATTATTCGACATAGCTCACCTTGTTTTAATTTTATCCAATTATAAATCAAGACCAACTATAATATAAATATTTGTTTAGTTTAAATATATATATTAAAACGGTAAACTAATGATAAGTCAAATTTATTGGAATATTAATAATTATTTAATGAAACTGATAAAAAATTAAAATTTCCAGTAGATTAATTTAATTCAACATCGATTTGAAATCGAAATCGCATTAACACAAATATATCGATGAAAATTTTATGCTTGTGAAAATTTGGTGGTTTCCAGTGTAATTTTATATTTGATCAATTTATTCGTTTTTTTGTATCTCTTTTTTCAATTCTTTAATTTTGCCCCTTTCTGATTCCTAGATTTTTTTTAAATGAATCGGCATCGATAAATTAAAGGTCAAAAATCATCATTATATTTGGTAATTTTTATCAATTAATTAAATTTTTTCCATCATTTAATTAAAAATTTTTTGTTTTTAAATAAAAAGATTTCCAATTCCTAAAAGAGTTCTTGTTAAATTTTTAATAATATATAAAATTAGGAAAATGGTAGATGCATTGCATGAAAATGCTACCGGAAAGTCGTAAAGTTAAAATTTTATTTTGACCTAATATTTTGAGAAGTTATTATTATCATTTTACATTTTTTCAATGATCCTAAAATGTCGGGGCCCGAATTTTCGAGCCCGAAAGTCGAGCCCAATGTATTTAGCCCGAAAAGTCGGTCCTGACATGTCGAGTCCGAAGTGTTGAATACGGTTGTCGGGTAACCTACTTTGTAGGAGCACATTAAATTTTATATGGCTGATCACAAAAATTTACACCTAAGACTGATCAAAAAAGATCATGCCACAATATTTTATAATTTTTTGCCGGATTTATTTATTCGATTGGGGCATTGAAAATTTATGAAAAAGAATGATCAAAAAGAGATCATGCCACAAAATTTTATAATTTTTTGCCGGATTTATTTATTCGATTGAGGCATTGAAAATTTGGAAAAAGAATGATCAAAAAGAGATCATGCCATAAAATTTTATAATTTTTTGTCGGATTTATTTATTCGATTGGGGCATTGAAAATTTGGAAAAAGAATGATCAAAAAGA
Source organism: Pratylenchus scribneri (assembly GCA_030063045.1). Lineage (NCBI taxonomy): Eukaryota > Metazoa > Nematoda > Chromadorea > Rhabditida > Pratylenchidae > Pratylenchus > Pratylenchus scribneri. Next base: position 2,464,447 of record JAQSEB010000037.1, on the reverse strand, counting down.
GATCATGCCACAAAATTTTATAATTTTTTGCCTGATTTATTTATTCGAGGCATTGAAAATTTGGAAAAAGAATGATCAAAAAGAGATCATGCCACAAAATTTTATAATTTTTTGCCGGATTTATTTATTCGATTGAGGCATTGAAAATTTGGAAAAAGAATGATCAAAAAGAGATCATGCCACAAAATTTTATAATTTTTTGCCGGATTTATTTATTCGAATGAGGCATTGAAAATTTGGAACTTATGTAGTTTACATCCGCCAAAAATTTCAAAAAAATGTTTTTCCAAAAATGTCAAAAATTTTGAGCTTGCAAACATTTTTGGTCAAGTTTTGAAAATAGTAAATGTGAAGGGTCTCAAACCTATGGGACTGAACTCAAAAAATTTTTACATTTTTTGGGCAAATTATAGCTCATTTGATTCATCTTGATGAGCAGAATATAAATATACCATTCACTTCATATAAAATACAAAAATAAAAAAGTTACAGTCGTGCAAATCTGCGCAGTTCTAAAACAAATGGAATTTAATTTTTTGTAAACTCTTCCTATTGACGATCATAAATTTCCATACTGATCCACATAGAATGGCAGAATTGAAGAATCAAATACTTTTATTAATTGAACATTCCATTATTTAATCCCAACAAATGATCCCAAATCCCAATCAGCAATTTATGCCAAAAGTGTCGCAGACAGAATTTATTTTTGCTCTTTTATAATTTATTTAGCCATTTTTTAAATTAAAATATTTTATAATTATTTTAATGATCAACGATCAAAAACGTAAAAAAATGGGATTTGCCCAGTGGGTAAATTTTATTATCCTTTGTCGGCATATGTGGCTAATAAAATCACAATTGGGGATTGGAAATTCTACCCCAACTAATATTGCCGTGGATTCCGCCTGCTATTGCTCTGCTGCTGCTCTGCTCAACTATTGTGCCAATTAGATGAAAAAATGGAAATTGGAATTGGATTAAGAAGATGTATTTGAAATGAAGATCAAAATTAGGGAAAAAATGGAATATAAAATGGAAAGTTATTCATTAAATATAGATACCACTGTCATCATAATTTTTTTTAAATTTTTAGAACATTTCTTGAAGAGATAAAAATATTTTAAAAAATGATATTAATTCGATATGTTTCCATTACAAAAAAATCATAAGTCGGCTAAAAATTGTTAAAAATTGGGAAATTTTGCTAAATTAATAAAATAGCTAAATAAAAAGCATAAAATTTTTTTAGTATTTTTTTATCATTTTTTGATGATCATTCCCATTCCAATTCCCCAAATAGAGTTTCGGCCTATTTTACCTATTCCCATCACCGGTGCCTTTCCCCATATAATTTCATATCAACTAAATTCTCACTATAATTCTGTTTCGACTAATCTTATTCCCTTCCCATCCAATTCCCCAAATAAAGTTTCGTTTGATTTACTCCTCCACATCCATTTTGCCTCCAATCACGGATGCCTTTCCCAATATAATTTCATATCAACTTAATTCTCACTATAATTTTTTTCGGCTAATCTTATTCCTGTAAATTTCCTTTCTTTGATTTTAATTCCCTCAATTTTGTTTATCAAATTTATCCATTTATTCCCAAAGTTTCGCCTGATTTGATGATCACCCGTGCATTTTATTGGCTTTATAAACCTCCTCACAAATTGTCAATTATATCACTTCACCTCCCAGTTAACATTTAATCAAATCGGATAAAATTATTTAAAGACTTCGATTAAAATCAATTCCCTCCAATTTCCAATCCAATCCACAGTAATTTACCAAGACTATTTGACCATCGTGTTAATTAGTCTTCAACAATTGAACACTCTTCAACCGAGTTACGAATCCGGAATATTTTCTATCCCCCACAGGATCCTGATATTTCGGGCTCAAGACTTCAGCCTGACTTTTCGGGTTCAACACTATGGGCCCCAGTTTTCGGGCTTCGACATTTCGGTTCCCGACACTTCGGGCTTACATATTTCGGGACACGACATTTCTGGCTCAAGGAAAATAAATATAAAATGATAATAGATTCCCAAGATATTTCTGTCCAAAATAAAAATTAATAAATAAACGCAATAATAAAATATTTTTTCCAAATTATCAAAAATATGAACAAGTTAAAAAGACAGGCAAATACATTAATTGACTCAGATATCGAAGTCATACTTAGATTATAACTATATTTAAGTGCATGTAAATGGACAATCCAAACCGCGGCATCTATCTCGTTTCTGATTTCCATCAATTATTCAAAAAAGATCACCGATTGCCGTCCGATCATTAGCAATATATGTTTTTGAACGAATACTCCCAGTTATTAGTCTAGTATGATCAATTACATAATTCGTACGATCAAATTGGAATTCTTCCTCCTCTTTTATCACTTTAATAAATCTTAAGAATAAAATAGTTTTTTTTAATATTTAACAATATATCATACCTGGAAAATGTTGAATGCCATGCATGAAAGTTGCCGGAAAAGCGGAAAATTAAAATTTTTATTTTGGACTAAATATATTGGGAAGTTAAATTTTATTATGATTTTACATTTTTTTTTTCATGATGCCAAAATGTCGAGGCCCGAAGTTTCGAGTCCGAAAAGTCGGGCCCAACGTATTGAGCTGGAAATGTCGGTCCCGATATGTCGAGCCGGATGTGTTGAGCCCGATCTGCTGATGGATAATCTACGGGTGGTAGAGGCGCATTAAATTTTTTATGGCTGGATCAAAATGAGATCATGCCACAATATTTTATGATTTTTTGCCAAATTTATTCGATTGGGGCATTGAAAAGAGATTAGAAAAATCAGCCAAAATATGGGCTTATGTAATATAATTTAATAATTCTCCAATTAATAATAAAATAGTTTCCCAATTCTTTCAAAATAAATTTATTTTAATATATAAATGGTGAAAATTCCAATTAAAATTAATAAAAAAAGCGATTACAAGTAAAATTTGGCAAAAAATTCCCTTCTCTTACTCTATTTTATAAATATATAGTAGTATAGTTTTTTCCTCAACCCTCATTTTAAATTTCAGTGCAATAAAAAAAGATAAAAATGCAATTTCCCTCAACATTAACATTCCTTTTTGTCTTCCTTTTGGCCACTACATTCATTCCGCAACAAATTGAAAGCGACGACAAGTCATGGACATGTGAATATTGCAACCAAACATTTACTTACCATCACAATTCTGGGTCTATAGTAAGATAATTGGTGAAAATATATAAAATTAGGAATTACTTTCCTCTGCAGTGCCATTTCCGACATGATGAAAATTTTTAAATATATTATATTTGCAAATTGATTTTTTTAATAAAAAAAGCAAAAAAAATAACATAAATTTAAAATATTTGGAACTATAATTAATTTAGAATTCAAAAAAATTTTATATGAAGTAGAGAAAAAAAAAATAAACAAAATGTTCGGAATACTTCTCCAGGGAAGGAAGACTTCCCTGATATAGTGCAGTGAGGAATTGCTTTATAATTTAAAGAGAAATTTTTAGAAAATAATAAAATTTTTATTGGAAAAAATATTTTTTCCAATACTGGATTTCTACAATCCCATTCCTCAGATATTTCCAATTATAAAAAAATTTTAAAATAAAAACAAATTAAATATTTATCGCATTCTCACAGGAAAGAATGAAGAATAGTCACTATAATAATTGCGATGCTAAGAAAAGACAAGAAGAAAAAGAATGAGACGAAAAAAGAAAAGAGGACGAAAGGCCATACTCAGATAGACCAGGATATCGTAGCCACGGACATGCCCGAGTTAGATACGGAGGTTCTTCATCTGGTAGATGACAAAATTGGATTGGCATTTTGTATTGGCAATATTATGCATCCGGACCATAATTGCAAAATATTTCCATCCATTTAATCCTATTCTATATTGTAAGTTATTTCATGGAGGTTTTTATTTTGTGATTTTTACAAAAATACAAAAGTTTTCCCTCCTTAAAATCTATCCTATTATACTTTTACTATTTTTCAAATTTTTAAATTATTTTAAGAACGATAAAATGATATTATAATGAAAATTTCATCATCTTTTCTTCTCTAAACCGATAAAATTTATTGATTATGCTGTTCGTAAGTGTATCCCATCGATTTGACCGCCAATTCACTTTTTTTTACACATCAATTGCCACAACCAAATCTAAATTTACAAGTTTTGTCCATGGCTAAACATTTGTAAATTTTAAACACCTCTGATGATTGGCGTAAAACAAAATGTTTGACTTATTAAAATTATCAAGGACGGATTCAAAAGAACCGTTTTTTGATCCATTTGTAGTTCATTGCCTTTGCCACATTCGCAAATACGTTGAGTATGAAGCAATTTTAATTCTTTGAACCAATTTCAAATTCATCATCGGAAAGTCGAAATTTATTGAATAAATCTTGTAATTTGAAAAACTCGATATTCAGATTCCCTTACTTCGTAAACCCCATAATACATATTTTTAAGTCGAAAATCGAAAATAAAAATTTTGGTCAAAAATAGGGGGTACCAACTGCATAATTACCAAGAGGATACTAACAAAGCCGACAAGTACCGACCACATTGGCCCAATTTTGAAATTGACCACATTGGCACTGTCTTTTGTCTATTGTGGAATTGACCGCAAATCAAGTTGCAGGCCACTTCTGGTTCGCTAAAAATTTAAGGTAAATTTATTTTTAAAAACTAAAATTATGCCAATTAATGGAAAGATTTTTAAGTTTAAAAAAAATGTTTTTATTTATAGATATTCGTGCTTTAAACATAAAAATGATTAATTGCTTTTTATGTTCATTCTAAAAATTTAGCAATAAATGGTCATCAAAAATGCCAAATTAATATGGAAATAAATGTATTTGAAATAATAAAAATTCTATTTATATTTCCATGTCCTATGAATAAACTACAAATTCATGAAAATAAAATCAATTTTTACCAGAGGATCTATAGGCTATTTTTTTAATCAAATTTAATATGAGAATAGATTTTAAAAAAAGTAATTAAATAATTATTAATTAATAATAGCAGAGTTCATTTATTTAATATGAGTTATGTTTTTATATATATGTTTATTTTTATGGAAATTATTATTATATTCAAACTTGCTGAAATATTGCAAAAATGTGGCATTTACCGAATTTTTCGGCATTTTTTACTTATGCCATATTTTGCCGATTTTTGAGATTTTTAGACATTATATTTTACCTTGTGATTCTTCACTGCAACTTTTATATGATGTAACGCAGCTTCTTTAGCTCTTTTTGCCGACCATAACTATAAGATAATAATAAAATTTTATGTAAATAATTTTTTATATACCGATGGAAATTCATCTGGATCGGTAAAATCAATTTCTTTAAATGTCTGGAAGATGTTCTGGAAATAATTTAATTCGTAATTTTTATTAATTGCTTTTTTTACCTTCAGCAAACCGTGGAATTCATCGCAGGTGTATAAATGACTTTGGCCAGTTTCTAACATGCGCGATTTCATAACTTTTTCATCGATGCTAATACTACCATTTTGTTCATTAACTGATAGCATTAGATTAAACTGTCGAACCAAATGGTCAAGAAATTCTCGGCCAACTTCTTTAAAAATTAAAAAATTATATGGATGCCAATATTATTATTTATATAAGAACATTAAATAAAATACCACATTTTTTTATTAATTACGTTTAGGAAAAAAATAAAAATTTTAAAACAACTTTTTCAGATTATTTTAATATGTAAATTAATAAATTTGATAATATATTTTTTGTTAAATTTTAATTTATTATTTTATTTAAATATATAATAAATATTGTAGTTACTTTTAACAGTGCATTTTCCGGCAAGGAAATGCTGTTTGTATACTTTAGAATCAGAAAGCGCTTTTTCGGGTGCAGGCAATTTATAGCAATTGACATTTACATTTGGATTCTTCAAAATTGCAGCATATTTTTCTTGCTAAAAATAAATATTTTACTACAATCATTCATTGCCATTATTTTATGAATATACAATTATCAGATGCGTTATACCTTTGAAAATATTGCCAACGATTCCATACAATCAACTCCAGCCTCACTATCAGGACAATCACGGCGAAGAAAGAACAAATTCTAATATAAAAATTGATTCTAATGGAATTATTAAAATATTATATGTTACTTGAAATGGAATTTTAATATTATTGACCACCCGGCCATATTTGGTATAGCGATCCAGTGATTCCAAATTTTCTTTCGTTGGCATTTTATTTATGTTATACACCTATTAAATTATTAAAATTATTGATGCTAATTTTGATATTTGAAAAAAAAATATATTGTCTATATAAAATTTTCTTATCAACTATCAAAGACAAAATCTATTACTAAGAACTACCCAGATGCATTTGTTTAAAGATTTCTACCTTTTTGTAAAATATAATTTTTCAAGTTCATTTAAATTATTTTGTAATTTAAGTAATTTTTAGGATATTTGCATAATCTTGACAAAAAAAATTTTATTTTAATTGTCAAAAGCTAAATGATTGATTCTCTATTATTAATTTATGATGAATTTTATTTTAGAATTTTAATCATTTTATATTCGCTTAAATTAAATATTTTAATTTATGGCCAAGATATTTTTTTTTTGAAAAAAAATCTGGCATAATCGATCTATTTATTTTTTGTTTTGTTTAAAAATTGTAGAATAACAATTTTTCAATTCCAAATAGGCATCATTATCTTTTTTATAAGTTAGTTCTTAAAAAATATTTATAAATTATAAAATTCAGTATTAATTAATTGATTTTAGATGTTTTTTTTACTAATACACTGGAGGCCAATCCACATATTGAAAAATATTGTGCATCCAGGCATGAATCATCTTTGGCCTCATTTCCATCTCTGGCCGAATTTCCGCCCTCACAATCGAGCAAAAGCACTGCAACCTCACCAATGACAAAAAGCTTCGACCACATCCAAATGCCATTAGTTAATGTTTGTTCGCCTGAATCCCAAGCGAAACCATCAATGAATTCCGTGAACAAATCATTCTCTTCCACTCCATTCAAAAAAGAAATCGCTTCGCCACGTTCCATTTTGCCAAAAAAATAAAGCCAGAAATTTAGCACTGTGGATTTTCCGGTTCGAGCATTGCCAACAATTGAAATGCAAATGATCTGAAAAAAAAATTTAAAATAAATAAATTGTCGAAATTTCCTAAATATCAAATCTAAAATAGAATAAAGAAAATGTGTGAAATCTATTATAATAATTCTCAAAATATTTTTTTTTCTAAATAGAAGAAATCTTTGTTCATTTTTTAAAAATTAATTCACACTATTTAATAAAAATTTCAACTCAAGCCTATGATATAATAATAGCAAAAATAAATTTTAATATTGAAATTTTTAAAAAAATCTTTTGAAATAAAAAGTAAAAATAAAATTTAAATAATTAAAATTATTAAATAGTAAAAAATAATAAAATATAATTATTTATAAATTGTATTAATATTTCACATATTTTTTGGAATTAAGCAATTAATTAGGCATATATTAATTAAAATAAATTTTTTACTTAGAATCAAGAGATGAATTTTAAAATAATTCTATTAAAAAATTAATTCTAAATTCACCTTCTTTCCATTATAACGCTTATGGAGAAGAATCTTAGAAAGATTTTTCTTATCCCATTCTAATTCCCATTTGTCATTTGGTCGCTTTGAATGTCGCGCAATTTGAATGGCACGCGGATTTTCATAAAGCTCATCTGCTTCAACGTCCGCTGCGAAATTCAGCTGTTCCTTTTTGATTTGCGTTTTCTGAATCAAATAATATAAAAAATTCATATTTTTTTATTTATTAATTTACCTATAAATTTTGAAATTCCTCTTTTAGTGGTTCCTTTTCAACTGATGAAACCATCAAAAAATCAGTTTCATCCATTTCCAACGCTTCATCAATTTTGAATTCAACATTATTTGAATCCATTTTGAAACAATAAATTTTTGGGGAATTAAAAAACTTTTGATATTATAAAATCTAGAATTTGAATAAAACAAAAAAAATTTTATTAGCAAGTATAATTTTTATGAATTCAAATGAATAAATAAATATTTTGATTTGAGATCTATGGATATTTACAAAAAGGGATATTTTTATTAAACTCAATGCCCTAATCATTCGGAAGGACTAGACAAAAAAAAATATTAGATTAGGATAAATTTAAACCTAACAAAATTTTTTATCAAAAAATTTTTTTATTAAGGACAAGCAAAAAATTAAACGGCATTATTTATTTACAAATAATATAACTCAAAATGAACTTAATTAGAAATTAATAAGGAATCTTCAAACCAGTACTGATGAAATTGAATAATATCACATTCTTTTTAATTGGATTTCAATTTCATAGAGAAGGAGTAGTCACTGATCAGTGTCACTTATAAGTAACCCACGAAAGAGTAAAATTTACAAAATAAAATAATGAAAATCTTTGAGGGAGATTTGTAATGGAGTAAGTTACGGCGATTGGCATTTGGAAGACCAGGCAGGTGGACATTTGTGTAATTTGAACACATATTTTTAATGAGGCAAAATTCATTCATAATTATAAGGATCCATAAATAGTCTACCAATAGTCAATACTCAATACCCAACATTTTATAGGGCATGAATAAATGTGGCTTGAGAAATATTTTTCTCATGTGATCTGCACTGATGAGAAGCAACAGTTGAATTCTGTTGTCATTTTTTGATAGAAGAATAATTGATATTATTACTAATTAGTTGACTAACTATATCGGGCATTCTTTTTTCTCATTCTTTTTAAGTAAAGCAGTTATGATTGTAATTAAAGCATAAATAGAATTTTTTAGAATGCATAAGGAAAGATCCGACCGAAAAAAAATATAAAAATATTTATCAAATATTTATAATAAAAATAATGATTATTTTATTTCCATTTTAAATACGATAATCATTTAGTTCTCAAAAATAGGTTTCATCTAAAAATCTAGAAAAGAAAATCATATATCTTATGTTGCTTTTTGTTCTCTTTTTTGTGTTAAAATTTTAATCAAATACAAATTCAAATTATTTTTTCTATTTTCTCTAAAATAAATTGGCTAAAAATTTATAGAAAAAATTCCTAATCTCGAAAGGATATAATATTTAAATATTAATACAAAGCAATTTTATAACTTTGCTAGCAATTCTATCCAATTTTTTCTTTATTTTATCGGTTATCTACCGATGGAATTGTTAAATTGTTTAAATTCAAAAAGTAAAAAAAATGCTATAGGAAAAATGCCCGTCTTGGAATTGGCATCGACAATGGGAGGAAATATTTTCTTTATTCTTCATGTCAATCAAAAATGAGCAATTTTCAAATATTTTAGCCAAAGGCAATTTCCCAAGCTGAAAATCCATCTCCAACTGATACCCTACATCTCTAAATGTTAGGTAGACTATCTACAGTCCTCGGGCCCTGACGATAATGTCCGAATTGAACAAAAATTTGACCAAAATGCTCACGCACATTGCCGTTGCATTCATCCTATCCAAATTTTGTATTCATTTTTGGCACCGGCAATAAGGGAACTATTTTCTTTGTTTATTCAACAATAATTTAAAAATGGGCAAAATATTTTTTCTGCTGAAGGCAATTTCCCAAGCATTTCCATTTAGGATTAATGGACCTATACTTTTAATAATTGGTAGACTATCCACTATCCAGCTATATTTATTTACCTAATCCTCGATGAGAAACACTTGAATTGTTACAAATACTTTTGTCCATAAAGTATATAAATTCAATTAATTGCACACGCGTCCCTCAATTACGGCATTCATTCTTATCTAATGAATGGCCGGTAAAAGCCCATATAAAAGATGGGATTTTGGATTCCTTTCCATTATACCCAACATGCCTATTTCCACTATATGTAATGTTGGTAGAACTTTGCGAATCAAATCTATTTTATAAGTACACATTCTAGTTAATAAAATGCACTTGCAATTTTTTTTACCAATCTTCATTATGAATATGAAGTATTTTATATTTGAACAAAGACCGAGATAAATCACTTTCCCAAAATTTGGTTTTTTATTCCAGTTACGTCCTACTACGTATTTTCTATTCCTCTATTCAACAAGTGAATTCATGATTTTTGGATCTATTCTTCATGAATCCATTTTTTGGTTCTTTTTAATATGAAAATCTTCGAACCAAAATAAATTCTGAAATAATTTTTTCCAAATGTTATTAATTAGGAATTCCAAACTATTAAAAGAAAAAATAATCGATGAGGAAATACTATTCTATTACCTAATCCCATTATTTAATATTAATATTCATTTGACATGAATAATTCAAAATATTATTATAGATATTACGATTTTAAAAAAATTACCTCAAACAAAATTTCTAATATAATGATGGATGGACAAAAACTTCCCCGCACCAAATACAATTCTAATCGGGTAAAATTAAACGAGGCAAAAATAAAATAAAAGAATTTTAATTTTAAATAAATGAACTTTTAAAATTAGAATTCAGAAAACTAATAAGAATTTTTTGTAATTTTTATTTAAAATATTTACAGAGGCCTTTTGGAGCCGATATTCCAATTGATGAGCTTTTGGACCAACCGCGTGCCATTCAAATTGCCCGACATTCAAAGCGACCAAATGGCAAATGGGTATTAGAATGGGATGAGAAAAAGCTGAGAGAGATACTCCTCCATGAGCGTTATAAAGGCAAGAAGGTAAATTTATATATTTGAATTTAAAAAAAATAAAATAATAAAGCACATTAATTTTATAGTATATAAAATAATTATTTTTTAGTTTAAGTCCGTTTTTTTTCGTGAAAAGGGTAAAGTGAAGGGTCCCCTTTTGGGTGTTAAGGTCAAGGTTAGAGACTAAAGACTACCTGAGATGATTTTTATCCCAGCATATCCATAGACTATCCCTTAATGACCTTAACCTTAAACATGTGACCCATAAGGGGACCTTTCACTTTCCAACAAAACGTACTTAAACTTAAATTACATAACTGCTATAAAATAAATAAAAACTTTATTCTCCAATTGACAAAACTAATAAATTATTCTGGTTCAGGTTATCTGTATTTCCATTGTTGGCAATTCTCGCACAGGAAAATCCACATTGCTGAATTTTTATCTTCGACTGCTTAACAAAATGGAATGTGGAGAACCGATTTCTCTTTTGAATGGAAAGGATAATAGTGAATTCTTCACGGGATTCGTTGATGGTTTCGAATGGGTTGGTGGCGACGCTGTATTGACCGTCGGCATTTGGAAGTGGTCTCGTCCATTTCTGTTGAAGGACATCCATGGAAGAGAAATTGTTGTGATTTTACTGGATTCAGAGGGCGGAAACACGGCTAGAGTTGGAAATGATGCTGAGAAGGACGCTTGCCTTGACGCACAATATTTTTCCATTTGTAGCCTCGCATCCAGCGTATTGGTAATAATAATTAATAAATAATCAATTATTATGAAAATGATATAATTAATTTATATCTTACTGGTCCTTTCGTATTATTTGTCACTAGATTTGAAAAATTTTGTTTGAAATTCTTATTTATTATTCATATTTGATTTTAAAAAGATGAAAAATTACTATTTATGATTAAAATTTTATGAAAAATTTTAGGATAAAATAGTGTGATTTTTAGGGATGAAAAAACTGGAGAATGATAATATTTAATTCCTTTTTACTCATAATTTTCGTAATGCCTTTTTAATATAAAAATTTTTCTACTAAATTATTTCCAATCCAATTCTATTAAACCGGATCCGTAGATGAAAATTGTATCAAAAAATTTTTAAGTGCAAAAATCCTTATTATATGGAAGAAAAGGGAAAAAATCGAATTGTTAAAGGAAAAGTCAAAAAGAATTTTAATAAATTTTTTCACAGTCGAATTGTGAATATTTCTTTTTTTTTTAATTTATTAATTTATTTATCAATTATTTTCAATTGTTTGTTAGGTGTATAATGTGAATGGAGATGGAACACCAAACAAAGAAAATTTGGATTCCCTTTTGCGCTACACCAAATACGGCGTTGTGGTCAATAATCGAAAAAGTCCATTTCAATTTCAAGTAATAAATATACAGAAATTAAATGTAAAATACATTCATATATTTTTTTAGAATTTGTTTTTCCTTCGTCGAAATCTTCCTCGCAGTCAGGCTGGAGTTGATGATATGAAACATCTGGCAGAATTTTCAGCGGTGCAGCATATAATTAAAATTTAAATTAATTATTTCTATTTAAAAATATTTTTCATAAACTAATTGGCACTTTTGTTATTTTCATGAAAAAGCATTTTTAGCAAGCAAGATATGGTATCATATTGAAGAATTCAAATGTCAATGTGAGTTGCTACAAATTGCCTTCCCCGAATGATGCGTTAGCTGATTCAAATGTGTATAAGCAAAAGTTTCTAGCTGGAGAATGCACAATTGAAGGTACAATTATTCAAAAATCAATAAATGATAAAAGAATAATTCATCGAAAAATTGCCATTTTTATTTTTATGAATTTTTTATAATAATAATAATAATGGCATTGAAATATGGAGGAGTAAGATTTAGTAATGCTATAGGGATATAATAAGATAGGGAAATTTCTGGGAAATTTCTTGTTGTGATCCCTTCCTTAATTTTAAGAATTTATATCAAACACAACCAAATCCCCAACTTTTTTAACATAACTAAAAATGCTGACCTTTAAAAAAATAGTGCTAAATCTATATTTTTGATAAAGAAAAGTTTGAGTAGATTTTGATTATTTACCTTATTAGAAAGAAGTCACCTAAAAGAATTTTAAGCATCCTATAAAGATGATTGAATAAATATATTTTAAATTAAATAGTTAACAAAAATATGCCATAAAATTTAATTTCTAATTTGAATATTTATTTATTTTTATTCTGTAGAGGTTGGCCGAGATTTTCTTGAACATCTGACTCGTCAATTCAAATTGATGCTACCAATGAATGAGAAGAATGGTCGCATTGATGACAATGTTTTGAAGTCACGCATGTTAGAATCTGGCCAACGCCATTTGTACACCAGCGAGGAATTCCACAGTTTGCTGAAGGTAAGAATAAGAATATAATTAATAAAAATTAAAAGTTAAAATTTTCAGAGTATTTTCCAGACATTTAAAGAAATTGACTTTATAGATCCAGATGAATTTCCATCGGTATATTTAATTTAAAAACTATTTGCATTTTAATGCTTCTTCTAGTTATGGCAGGCAAAAAGAGCTAAAGATGCCGCTTTATTTCATATAAAAAATGCAGTGATAAATGACAAGGTAAAATAAAAACAGAACAAATCAAATATTAAAAATATAAGAAATAATTGTCTTTTAAGTTTATTTAAATTAATTATGATTGTTAATTATTAATTATTCATCATATTGATTAATATATGTGTAGATCATAAATTTAAATTTATTTTCATAAAATTTTTGATAGGATATGCTAATTATAAAATTTCTATTGTGTAAATTCATATATACATATATATTTTTTGTCATGCGACAATATATATAGTTAAAATTAAAAAAAAAATTTTAAAAAAATAAAATTCTTATATAAAGATAGCAGATATTTATATCTTTTAGAAAATAATTAGAAATTTTTTATTTCATTTAAAATATATTTAATTTATATATTCAACTAAAAAATAATATTGTAGCGCACCAAAAGCGGCGTTCAACTTGATTTGCGGACCATCAATGAGCTATTTAGCCAACAAATTGCCATTGCATTAGAAATCTATAAAATGGTGCATTGGACATGTTCAGAGGCCAAACCAGGCAAAGAAAATGAGCTCCGTGGCAAACGAGAACATTTTGTCACCGAAGGAAAGGCGTTCCTTGCTGCTTGCCAGGTATTTTTTCCTTCAAAAAATCAAATGTAATAAAAAATATTAGACATTTTTAACCTTATTAGTCTCATCAAATATAAAATCTTTAATTTTTATCAATACTTTTTTTGTAAATTTATTTACATAAAATGCTGCCTCTAACAAAACTAACATTTATATATTTATCAACAGGAAATTTACAATGAATATGTGAAAGAAAATGCCACTAAAGAAGTTCAATCATTGTTGAAATGTTTGCTTGGTGGTGCGGCAGGAGGTGGAATTGGAGGTTCAGTCGGATTGGCTGCAAGTGCTGGCGCTTTTTATATGGAAATAGCAGCTTTGTCTGTACTGGCTTCCAATCCAATTACTGTTGCTTGCGGTTTAGGCGCTGTTGGAGCTGTAATGTATGCACGAATATTTTTGTTATAATTTAAGTCTAAACATATTTTGGGAATCTCGTATTTTATGCAACCCACAGATTTGAAAATTGGCTCATTTTTATTCGGAATATTAAACCAAATTCATATTGGGTTTTTATTCAAGCAGATATGATAACCGAAATCGAAATTTTATAAACTATTTTGACAAATCGAATGGCCTAATCTAACTTTTATAGAAAGTCTGGAATCCGAGATTCCAAAAATTAGTTATCCCAGGCCTAGTATTAAACGAATATCGAGATTAGTAAATTCGCATTATTATCTAAAAAAAAGTATATCTTTTATTATAATACAATATAATATAAGAACAGGGAAATATTTCAAAAGTGCCATAATTTGGATCGATTTTAAAAAATCGAAATATACAATATAAAAATCAAAAACCTATCAAATATTAAAAAATATATTTAATTAATATTCAAGAAATTTTCAGTGGCTATGGGCTTGTTAAACGCTCAATTAGCAGCAATTTGAATAGTCCCAATTTCATGCAAATGTTCACAAATGAGAAGGCTGAGGAACTGGGAATACTTTATTCTTATCGAATCCAGATAAACATTGCGAAGCGTAAATTCGAGATTTTCGATGAAAACAATAAGAAAATCAAATCGTGAAATATCCCCAACGATTTGAAGTCCTATTTTGTTGAGAATGAGAAGAAACATGGAAATGGAAAATAAAATTGAAGAAAAAAGGGGAAAATAAATTTCGCAGCAGAATTGTTATTAGATGTTGGATAATTTAAGTAAAACACTTTTTTTTATGGCCATTTGTATTGAAAATTCATTTATATTATTCATTTCTTTTAAAAATTTGCATTTGTTTCCAACTTTTAATTAAATATTTTAAGAACCAAAATTCCATGCCTCAATTAATGAATTAATTGTTGACAATTTATTTTCTCTTTTATCATTCAAGCAATACATTATTTTATGCTTCCATTTGTATAATTTATTATAAAATCTGGCATATAAACATAATATATAACTCTTTTTAATTCTTTCTAATTTAAATTGTTTAAAATTTTCATTCAATATTTTACAATTGTTACTATGGTTTTTTATTCTATAATTTTACCTGCATAAAATTTCATAAAATTCATAATTTTTTTTAATTATTTTATAATTAATTTATAAATATTTTTATCTATTAAATTCTAATTAATATATAATATTTAAAATTAGAGAAATTTTTAGCGAACTTATACAGATCTGAAAATGGAAAAGATGAATTATTTGAAAAATTCAAATTTTGACAAAGAGGAAAATGAAGAGGCAAATATGGAAGAAATCGAGGACGCATCTGAGGTCAAAAGCGAGGACGAGGATTCTGAAAATGATTTGAATAAAGAGATGGAAGATGCTTTGAAATTAAATGCATATCGAGAAAAGCTTGAGACAGCAGGAAAACAAGCATTGGCGGATAGCAAAAAATTATTTGATGAACTAATGGAAAAGGTAATAAATCAAATTTTTTGAATCATTATTAAAAGCAATTGCTGCAAAATCATTAAAGTGGCAAAAATAAAGTGATAACAAAAATAAAAACTATTTAAAAAATTATCTTTCTGGATTTCTGTTTTAAAAAAATTAAAAAAATCGCATCCAGAAAATTAAAAGTGAACGACATTTTTCAAAGTAAATTTTTATAAACTAATAAATTAACTTCAGTATCTTACTATGATGGAGCAATCCTTCACAACAAAATCATTTCTAAAAGAGCACAATATCATTTTTGCAAATTCGTTACTTGCAGCCCTTGGACAATATCGACTCAGTTACTCCAATAAATTGCCTTCTCCTACTCTTTTTAATGAAATTGCCGAACAGTTACTGCTTCATTCTAAGGTACAAAAATATTATTTAATAATATTCCTATAGAAATACTTAAGTTTGGAAAACATATATAAAAATATCAAAATTCAATATTATATTAAAAATATTAATTTCTAATAGCCTTAAAATTTGGAAAGTTTAATAAAAATTGAAATGTGACAAATTAATGGGTGAATTACAAAAAATTATTTTCGAATTCTTTTTCATTTATACCATTATTTAAATAGGATTAAATTATTAAATTAAAATTTTTCCATAATGTTCTTTTTAAAATTTCGAATATTTCAATTTATAGCTCTAATGGTTTAGCCTGTTAATTGATTAATGGGATGTTATTATGATTATATATATTAATTATAAATAATTCCTGATTTTTTTGAAATTATTCGCATTTTCTCCATCGATTTCAAAAATTATTCATCTTAAGCTATTTGTAATAATTTAATAGGAGTAGGAGTATTCAAAATTATCCGTAAAATATTATTTTAAATGGTAAAATTAATTACTGTAAGGATAAAATTTTGAAAAAACAAATTTCCAATATAACAAATTTTAAAATTAAAAAAAATAAAGTTAATTAATTAATATTTTTTCAACTATTATTTAGGAAAAAATTAACAAAATGCTCAATAAAAATATGTCTATGAAAAATGCATTATTCCATGATCTCTTGCCTTTGTTGAGTTGCGGCGGCACCAGTCTTGCAGCATATGGCGTATATGGCTTATCTGGTTCAATGCCCGTCGCTGGTGGTGTGGGAATTGCCGTAGCTGCAACAATTCAGACTGCCATAAAAGTAAGTGATGCCAGAAATCGGATTTTAATTTGATATTTATATTTCCAAAATTAAATTTAGCTCCACAAAGAGCGCAAGCTTGAGAAGGCTACTAAAGCCGAGCTTATGACACCAATGATGGAAAGTGCCGATTTCCCGGCATTGATGAAAAATTCATTTATGGATGGACAAAAATTGCGTCGCCTTTACGATCTGGCCTGCAATGAAGAAGCTGTTAAACAATGGCAAAAGGAAATATTCGAAGAATGGAGCATGGCGGGAGTGTGATAGATCATGAGGAAAATGGCTTATTAGAATGAGAAGTGCAGAGGAATGATTGGAATGATAAAAGAATAATAAATTATGATGCATGATTGATGTTTGGGAAAATTTAATTTTGTTATATGATGCGGATTTACAATTTTTTAATACATGAAAAATTCAAAATAATATTAACGGAAAAGTACCATGGGAAAATGGAGATGACTTTTTTCTCACATTTTTAATTTGTAAAATTGACATGATCAATCAAATTCGGATTTAGGGAATTAGAATGATGGGATGAGAAAAATTTGGAAAAGATTCTCCTCATCAGGATCGAGATTATAAAGACAAGAAGCTAAATTTAATATATACTATATATAAAAATAGATTACTTTTGATTTAAAAAATCCAAAAATCCTTTAAATATAATAATTTTAATTTTTTTTTATTCCGATTAAAAAATTTTGAAATAATGAAGTCAATTTTCATTGCAACATTTATTGCTTTCCTCTCTGTTGCCTGGTTGATGGCCAACGACAACACGGATCCGGACATTGAGAAGAAAAAAGAGTTACGAAAATTAGTGAAGATCAAAGTGTTAAATCGCAAAAAAATTCGCCTGGAATTGAATGAATTGGCCAAAAAACAAGCAAAGGATGAGGAATTTCAAAAGCTTTTGAAAACAATTAACGATAATCGAAAACAGTTCGAAGGGGAGGAAAAGCCGATCCCGAAGGGAATTAGCGAAATAAATTCCAATTTGGATGATACATTTCAGGTAAGGATATTTTCGTTTAAAAAAAAGTAAAATTTGTATTATTTTAAATATTTCTAAAAATAAATGAAAATTGACAATAATATTTTTAATTATTTCCTTTTTTTAAAATAACTTTTTTCTCAAAAATAATAAAAATGGACAAGTTTAATTTTATTTTTATAAAAATTTTGAGTATATCGTAGTAATTAAGATAATTGAAAAATCATAATATTAATACAAAAAATTTGGTAGTTTCCGGTTTTGTGACTTCCTAACCAAAAATGATGAAAATTAAATTCTATGGGTAATTTTGGGCATAGAACACGAATCTCAACATCCATTTTGTTATATCTTAGTAAGACATGCCGAGTATTATCAAGAAAATGTAAAGTGGGGGTGAGGGGTGAGGGACCAATGATATTTTTGATCAAATTTTTTATTTTGTCAATATACAGCTAATTCAATGCAGCTTGACAAACAGAATTCAATGGTACCATTTTTATAAGATAATTTGCAGTCATTACCAAGTTATGACCGAAAGAAATATCTGTCTTACAATTAGCAAGATATTTTGACTTATAACTTGTGTAAAATGCGGCAATATTACCTTATAAAAATGATACAATTCTATTCAGCTTGATGAGCTGAATGGATTGAGCTATTATTTGGCTATGTAGAAATTTTCACCAAAAATGCCCTTGGTCCCCCCTTTACATTTTCCTGATAAAAGTCGGCATATCTTACCAAGATGGTAAGATATGACAAAATCGATGTCAGATTCGTGTTCTACACACCCAAAAAGCAAGTAAAAATATTTTTTGAAAATCGAAAAAATAATTTTTTTCGGACAGCTATTCTTAAGGATTGCCATTTTGAGTATATCGAATAATTAAGATAATTAAAAAAATATAATATTAATGCAAATATTAAAAAATATATATATATTTCCAGTTCGATATAATGTTGAATGAAGAGCAATCTGAGCAAATACTTACAATTACAACAACTATTGATGCTGTGAAAAAGAATGCCAGTGAAAAAGAAGGATCTAGCGGCAAAAGCATCCGTCGTCGTCGTCGTGGAGCAAGCATCAATGCAGCACATGATACAACCGCTAAATGGCCAAATGCCGTGGTGCCATATATGTTTGCTGCAGATGTTTGTAAGTGATTTTTTACTAAAATTTGTTCAATTCATTATTATATAAATTTATGTTCTTTGAAAAATTTTATTAAAATAAATTTTCTGTTCTACAATTCTTTAGGATAAAATGCAAAAATGCTGCAAGTTCTTTCACACTTTACTTTAAAGTTTAAACCATGAAACAAATAATAAATTGAAAAAGCCCACTTTTAAGCGACTGAAGAGCGCACACTAATCCGAAAAGCGATGGACATTTGGCAGCAAAAAACTTGCGTGACATTCCAGCTAAATTCGGCCGCATTCAACAAATTGTATTTCACCACTGCCTATGCCGGCTGCTGGAGCTATGTGGGCAGACAATCTGGTTGGGCACGGCAAGAAGTAAATATTGGTTACGGTTGCGATTATGTAAGTTTAAATTTGGAATAAATTAAAAAAATTACAATATAATTAAATGAATATTAAAAAATAAATTTTAATTAAATAAATAAATAATATTAAAATTTATTTAAATCAATAAATAAAATTAACAAAATAGAATTTTTAATTTTATTTTAAAAATTTTATTTTTTATTAGCTTTTAGTTTTTTCAAAAAAATATTTATTTTAAGGTTGGCATAATTGCACATGAAATTGGCCACGCCCTTGGCTTTTGGCATGAACAATCGCGCCATGATCGCGACAACTGGGTGATATACAATGCGGCCAATGTGCGACCTGGACATGAGTCGAATTTCAATAAATATACGACCACCACCAACAACAATTACGGCCATCGTTATGATTATGGATCACTGATGCACTATGCAGAGAGTTAGTTAGTTAGGAATTAACAGAAATAATTTATATTAGAAAAAAAATGAAATATACATAAAATTAAAAATATATTTTAAAAATGAAATATACATAAAATAATTTTTACAAAGAATTATAATTCATTGAAAATAATATAAAATATTATACAAAATTTGAAATAAAATTATTTATTGGATCAAAATATCAAAATGATTTAAAATATGGGATTTTAATAAAAAAAATATATAAGAATAAAATTAAATATACATGTTATAGCGTATATTGGAAATTAGTAATTTCCAGTATTCGCTAGCAATTCGGGTTAACGAATTTTGGAAATCTCCGCTTATTGTGATCGTACAGATTCGAGAATAGGCTCATTCGACTCGCCATGGTCGATTTACTTTATGGAATTTCAATTTCAGACCGATTTAGGGGCTGGGGTTAGGGTAGGGGCGGCATGGGTACTAGGGTTAGGGCTATGGCTAAGGGTTAGGGATCTCTGAAACTGAATTTTCATAACGTAAATCGACCATGGCGAGTCGAATGAACGTATTCTCGGGTCTGTACGATGCCTAGAAGCCGAGATTTCCAAAATTCGCTAACCCAATTGCCTGCGTATTTCCGGAAATACGCAGATTTCCAATAATCGCTGTAACATATATAAAATAAATTAAAATATTAAACAACGAAATGAAATTATTTATAAATACATTTTTTAGAGGCCTTTTCCAGCAATGATGAACCCGTGTTGATTGCCAAAAATGCTAAATGGCAGCGCACAATGGGTCAACGTCTGGGCCCAAGCCATTACGATTTCAAAGTGATGAATTCCCATTATCAGTGCCAATCACGTTGTGCTATCCGAATTACCTGTCAAAATGGGGGCATCCAAAATTCTCGCTCTTGTTCCAAGTGCATTTGCCCACCGGGCATTGGCGGACCTACATGCAGCCTGGTCAATCCGGCGCCCATTAATGCAGGTTTGTTTTCAATGTCATGAATAAAATCAAAGATTTTTTAAATTTGATTTTTAAAGAAATTTTACAGACTCAAGAAAAATTAATTTTCTTATTATTTATTTTATTTTAAATAATATTCCATTTCACTTTTATTAGACAAAAATTATATGATTTTTTCTTTTTAAAATTAATTTGTTTGTAAATTTTTTCTTATCATTAATTTCCTTATTATTTGTATTTTGGTTCTAATATTTTTTATAATTTATAATTTAATATTATTTAAATATTTAAAGTTTTTAAAAAGTAAATTCAAGTTTATTAATTAAAAATATATTAAAAACTAATTTACAAATGAATTTATTATTGAAAATCCACATAAGGACAAAAATTTACATCAATTTTAAATTACAATTTTTAGGCTATGCTCCACCCGGAGTGCCAAACACCTGTACCGGTAAAACGATGAAAGCATTGGCCACCGCCCAGGAATTGAGCGGCCAAATCGGTTCGATCAGTACCTCCTGGCAAATGGCCAAATTCGACTATGCCTGGTGCCATTGGTTCATTTCGGCGGATCCAGGCTATAAAATTGCTATCGAAGTTTTGGAAGTGGGAAACTACTGCGCCACAGGCTGCTATTATGGAAATATGGAAATCCGCGTGTGGGATGCCAAAGATTGGGGCCGAACCGGTTATCGGTAATCTCGCTTTTTTATACTTAAAATTTTTTAAAATTTTGGCTTTATTGATAAAAATAAATTCCAGTTTTTAACGAAGTTTTCTATTTCGATTTTTCGAAAAAAGGTCAACAAAAATTTCAAAAATTAAATTTTTCGTATAAATAAAAAAAAATTTTAAAAACATCGCCAATAATTTTTCTTTGCCAATTTCTAAATGTTTTACCATAAAGAGAGAGAAAATTTTGACTCTATAAATAGCCGGCAAGAAGAAAATTAACCAAAAAATCTTGCCAAGGAAAATTTAAGTCAAAATGACTCAATAGGCAGAAAATTTAAATCAAAATATTTTAACTCTGGAAAATTTTATGCCAAAAATTATTCCGAAAGATGACATTTTAAGCCAAAATGGCCCAAATAGGGAAAAATTTTAATTAAAATTAAATTTTTTAAAATTTTTGGGAAATAAATTACATTTTGTATTGTAATTGTAATCTTTTACATTAATGTATTTTTCAATTTAGTCTCTGCTGTACCAGTGACATTAGTCAAGTTGGCTCTATCACCACACCTGGCACACGTGCCATGATCAGTTTGTACAGCAGCAAGGATGTGCAACGTTTTCGAATTCGCTTCTGGCAAATTCGCGGCAACGGCTAATATTTACTTGAAGGGAAATTTTACTGCTGTGGAATAATAATACTTGTTAATATTGTTTTGCTTTACCCCATTCAAATTTTATCAAATTCTTTTATAAATTTCTGGCTTTTTCATAATATTGCATTTCAAATTAATTTTTACAAATTTCTTTCATTTTTGGTTTTTCATCACAATTTGTTGCTTTAAGCATTTCCCATGCTCTTATTCATTTCCGTCTTTTCAATTCCACAATAAGAGATAGTTATCAGCATTCTCCCGAGAGATTTTCTTGATCAATTTTCATTAAGCTAAAAATTTTAATCACTAATTTTGATGAATAAAAAATCTTTATGTAAATTTATTAATTATGAATATATTTAAAATGTAAAAAATTGAAAATTAAGAAAATTATTTCAGATTATATTTTTTATGTTTTGGTCAAAATTCAAGAATTTTTAAAATGCTAAGCAAAAAAAATTTTGATCAATTTCATTATATACCAAAAGATGAATCGTATTACAGGTTTATTTTTTAATTTATCATTTATAAATTAAAAAATCAATCATATAAAGGTAAGTTGCATAGACATAGACATTGCTTATATTATATCCAAGAACTGATGAGGGCGCCAAATGAATACAATCCATTCGAGGAGGTGTGGACTGTGGAGGGAATACAGCATTTCAAACAAATTTCCCAAACTTAGCAAAATTGCAATGAAATATTTGGCTATTCAAGCAGAGCTCTCTCATCTTTCCTTATTTATAAGATTAGTCCTTATTTTGAGATCAAATCTTAAAAAAATTAAAATGTCCTTAAGAATTATTTGGTAAATTGTCTTATTTAGTCTGTTTTTACATAAAATTTCATTGTTTCCTTAAAAATGTCTAAATTTTTCGCTGCGCAACCATTTTTGCTTAAATTTTTCCTTTATACCTCGGCTACATAAAAAACGCATGCAGAAAAACTGCATGCGTTTTTTCTGCATGCAGTTTCTGCAAATGGCTGGGTGGCTACATAAAATGTGCAGAAAATGCATCTGCAGAAACTGCAATGCAGAAAAACTGCAAATTTTATGTAGCTACCCAGCAATTTACAGAAACTGCATGCAGAAAAAATGTATGCAGAAAAACTGCATGCGTTTTTTATGTAGCCACTCAAATTTTCTGCATTTTTATAGCCGGATATAGGAGGATTAAAAGTTGGATATAAGGGGGATTAAGCTAGATTAAGAGAATCGTGCCTACTCTTGTGGCTCAGGTTGTGGCCTTAAGCCCTTTTCCCGTCTTATTCCTACCATTTTAGCCCTTAATCCCCTCCAAATCCACCTTAATCCCTCTATATCCGGGTATATCCCGCGCATCCCTGGAGAGCCCATGTGCCTTCGGCAGGCTTCACCATCACTTCCTACCCATTTCCCGCCTTAATCCCATCATTTTAGCCCTTAATCCCCTCCAAATCCACCTTAATCCCTCTATATCCGGCTATATCCAGCGCACTATCAGGGCCTCTTGGATCCATTTTCGTCCCTTCAGGGCTCAGGGGGTTGGCCTCCGGCCCTTTCCCCGTCTTTATCCGATCATTTTTACCCTTAATCCCTCTTTATCCGGCTATATCCCGCGCATCTTTAGGTTTCGTATTTTTTTAAAAGCACCATTGGATAAAGCATAGTCGAAAACCCCCGACGAAATTTTCGGGATCGAAATTCCTACATTTTCATATGCGTTCAGAACTTGCAGAAAAAAATTTTCTGCAAAAAAATGATCGGCCGGGTGGGTAGTAAATGAACTCTGGTCGCTGGTAATTACCAGCGTATCATTGGTCAATTAACCAGAGCTTATAGTAAATGAGATTACCATAGCTTTTACCAGCGTATCACTGGTTAGGTTACCAGCAAATGCTGGTAAAGGAAACTAGGCTTAGTAAATGAAACTCACCAATGATCATCCTACCAGCGTTTTCCTTTGTTGCAGAAAAACCCTGGTAGCTAGGCTACCAGAGCTTAGAAAAAAATTCATAAAAAATTCAGAAAATTTTCTAAAAATATGAACTCAAAAGTATATTGTAGAAGAGACTCTCCTCTATCGAATGATATAAAATTTGAGCGAAAAAGTCTTCAATTTCTATTTTTAAAATCATTTTAAATAAAAATTTCACTTTTTTTTCTATGCCAAATTATTTTAACTATCGTAAAATATTTTTAAACTATTTTTAGCTTTATTTAAAATTTTTTAAAATATTTTGCTAAGAGAAAAACGAGTAAAAGCTAAATAATTTATATTTGATTTTTATGAAATGAATTTTAGGTCATTCGATAGAGAAAAATTTACTGAATAATATATCTGAAAATCAAATTAAAGAAAAAATTACTTAATAAGTTTTGAATTTTCAAAATTTAATTAAAAAACCCTGGTAAGAAGCCTGGTAGGAATATCAAAGGAAGCTCTGGTAAGAAACGCTGGTAAAGCTACTTTTCTCATTTACTAAACTTACCAGAGATCATTGGTAGGACTACCACTGGTAATCCAACCATTGATAGAAAGCTCTAGTTAAATTACCAAAGTTCATTTACTACGGGCCCGCCGATCATTTCCAATTTTCTGCAAATGCGTCTATTTTTTGCAGAAAACGCATTTTTTATAGCCACCCAATTTTGCATTCTGCAATGCAGCAAATGCCCTCCTCTTTTTCCATTATCTTTTTTGCTGCAAAAAATTTGCGTTTTTTATGTAGCCGAGGTATAGTAAAAATTAAAGCCAAAATATATTATAGGAAATAAAAAAAATGATATTTAAATAATTTTGTATATGACTAAATCGATTTTAAATTATTTTAAAGCACTTTTGTAAACATTTTATTTTTGACTACAAAATCTTATTTTTTGATGTAATTTGTCTTAATTTAAAAATTTTTTAATGAGAGTCCTGTGTTCAAGCAACAAGCGTCCCAAGTGAACGAACTTTCCAAGTGGCACTTGAGGTTTTTAATTATCGCCCTTCGCAATTGAACCCGGAAACCAGTGATGTGATTTGGCAATTTTTTCGTACTCGTCCTCGTACTTGCGGATTCATTTTTAGGTTAATAAGCTTTAAAAAGCTTCAAAATGGATGGATTTTGATAATCTAATTTAAAATAAATAATTATAAAATATAGCAAAATATTTAATTTATTTTTTTTCTTTTAATGTCGACCATCATTTTTGCTCATAATTTTTTATAAATTTTATTGTTTTATCGTATCGTCCCAGACACATAAGAAAAAAGGAGGGAAGAAATTGGAACAAAAGCCCATTAAAATTGGAAAGAAAAAATTGTTGTAAGAGCATCCCAGCAATTCTGGCACATTGAACAATACAAAGCAAATTGGGCAAAAATAGTAATAAATTTGGCAAAAACGCAGGGAAGATCAACGACTAAAAATAATAGAAAATTAATTATTTGTAGCATACATTAATTGTGGTATTTATTCAATTTTATGTTTTTCATGGGAAAAAGTGAAAGGTCCCCATTAGGCCCACCCAAACTGAATAAATAAATGATCATTTTTTTTCTCAAAAACTAAGATTACAAAAGAAGCAAAACTTATCAAAAAATAACTTAACTTTCCGAAAAAACTATATCGACGAAAAGACTATTGAAAACAAAGATAATAAATTAGTTCAATGATTTGTATCAATAGATCTCACCGAGATTTTTTTTGACTTGGGTTTAATAACCAATTCTAATTCAGTTTTAAACTAAAAATAAAAATCGATTTAAAAAATTTTAAACTAAATTATTTTTAAACGTTTTAATAATTATTAAATTTAACTTGAATTTTTATTTATTGATAAATAATTTTTGAATTGGATAAACTCTCAAATCAATATAATTATTTACACATTAGAGATTTAGATTTTCGATATTCTTTTCAATCATTTTTGTGCTTATTCGACAAATTATATTGTAAATTCATTTTAAATTAAAAATGTAAACAAACCCCCATGAAATGGAAATACATAAAATCGTTTTTCTGATGGAAAAATACTATATTTCGGCAGAGAATAGCGAATGAATTGTTTTGTTGTCTTCATTATTTTAGTGTGCTTGACTATTTTATATATTATTTTATTCATTCTATAAATTATTCTTCAATTTTTAAACATCTTTTTTTATATTATAAAAGCTTTCAAATTTGCCCAACGAAAAGCATAAATTATGATTAAAAACTTTGATGATTTATTTTTTACATATAATTCTAAAATAATTTTAAATATTCAAAGGAATTAATTTGGAAATTAATATTATTTGAGGTTTGAGGTTTGAGTGAGCATGAGTTTGGTATATTTGTTCTCTGCATAATCGAAAATTTAGCGTACAATTACAATACAAAGAGAAATTTCAAATTTGTCTCCTTCTCTTATATAAATATATTCATGGTATTGGCGTCCTTTTCATTTTCATGAACAAAATGCATTGGGGTTGGGGTTGCGCATTACGCTTGGTTTGGACGTCGGGCAATTTTAGGTTATAAATGAATGATGGAATTATGCTTGAGAAATTGCCTATGGGGAAATCAAATCAAGATTGTTATTTTCAAATGGAAACGAATTCTGGGACAATGGATTGATGATAATTGGAAATTGAATTTTTAAATTGAATTTTACTTCAAATTATTTTTTAATGCTCGCTCCAATCTAAATGGCCAATTTTCATTATGTTATTTCTATAGCCATACTCAATAGAGGCGGCTCGTTAAGCAGGATTGAATGTTATTATAAGGTAATATTAAGGTATATTATATATTGACAAGTTATGATTAAAAGAAATATTTAACTTGGTAAGATATATAGATATTAACTTGACCAACAGTCAGATTGTAATATTACCTTATAAAAATAGTACCATTCAATTATACTCAACTGTGTCGATTGAACTATTATATGACGATGTAAAAAATTTCACCAAAAAGGGAAAGGGTAGATAAAAAAATTTAGGGACAATTCTCTTTGGTTTTTATCTTTTAACTATTCAAAACATTAAAACACACCCAATCTCGCAATACTCGGAAATATCCACATTAAAATATTTCAAATATTCTCGAGTAGAATACAACTTGGAATTGGCCATCCTCATTGTTTAGAATAGCAGAATTTCTAACATCCATTTAAATTTTAATAAATAAATTTTCTTGACGGCTCTTTTATTTGGTAAAATATCCGCAAAAAATAAAAATTAGGCCATATTTAAAAAATCCACTTTTTGTAGTATTTTCTTATTACATTTTAAGTAATTTATTATATAAAATATTTATTTAATTCTAATTTTTATTTTCCCCTCATCAATCAGAGCCCACATATTCCCCATCTCCAATTAATCAGCAGAGACCTTAATCCACATCAAATTTATGCTTTAATTGCATAAATCCAAATATAATTTTTAATAGCCAATGATGAATTTTTTGAACTTTCACATACACATTACAATTCCATTTCGCCCCATTTTTGAATCATTGGCCAGCAGCAATACGGATGGAATTTATCGATTAATTCACTGTCTCACTACCCAATCCATTCCTTGCCCTTCGTTTCCCACTCCATATTCTTTTGATGGTCAACTTTTGCCTTAGGTTTTTTCTTTTTTTTTGTCCCCAGTCACCATCACTTTACCGCATTTTTCCCATCCATATTGCTTCATAACGGCCCAAAATCTATTTCCCTGTTTTATCATCACGATTGAAACTTGAAAGGCCAATGCAAGCGCGGAATATGGGACCAAAATTTACAAAACAAGCCGAAACTTAAAAAAATTCATCCCAGTCCCACTTGAATTATTAAAAAATTTTAAATTTTTTAATATAGTTACACATTTTCTTTTTATTCAATCAATTCAAAATCTACTTATTAATTTATAATATCTAAAAATTAATTAAAATTATAAATAAATTCAGAAAATTTAATCGCGTTTTATTTTGAAAATTATTACATTCTTCTTGCGACATCACATCAACATCAATTGCCTAGGACAAATGAGCGAAACAGATGTCGTGTTGAGGAAGGTCAAATTTTGATTTATTTTAAATATCTAAACATCATATAGTCAAGGCATCTAGAATGAAATGGAATTGATCAAGGGTCCATTTACTCCTTACAATCATAATAAATGTTTAGAAATGGGACATTTTTTTTGGAAAATAAACTCATTATAAATAATAAAAGACGCCTTAATTTTATGGTTTAGTTCAAGGGCAAATGTCGCGAATGAGCGAGAAGATGTTTTGATGTTTTTTGATGATTTTATTTATATTTATTTTCCATTTTTATTTATTTTATTTTACATTTTATTTATTTTATTTTCACATTTTTTATGCTCAAAGAACACATTTGCTGTTTGAGGCGGAACCGTCAATTCATTTTCTCACAGATAATTCCGCCGTTTGTGGCGATGAGAATGAAAGATAAGGACATCTTCAATTCCCCCATATTCATTCTCATATTGACATAACTTTCAACCACACAATCAACTTCAACAATTTTTGTTATTCACATTTTAATTTTATGCTTCACATTTTCAATTTATTTCAATAAATTTATTGCTCATCATTTTGGATAATTTTGGATATAATTGGAGTGCAATTCGAGGGAATTTTGTGTATTTGGGAAAACCCATTAAAACCATTGCAAAGGCCAACTCTCTCAAATTTGACAAGTGGCGACTCGGACCGGAACCAGTTAGTTGGCTTGATAAAGTGGGTTTTCATTTTACTTTTTTAATTAAAGTGGGAGGATCCTTAGTTTGTTAAGGGTCAAAAATTTCTTGGTTTGAAAAAATTAAATTTATAGAAATTTTAGTTGGATAAAATTCAAATTCCTTAGTTTGTTAAGGAACAAATTAAATTTTTGGATGAGTTTTATTAACAAGGAAAAAATTCGAACATGCGCCTTTCGAGCGAAAATTTTGTTAGAAAAGGGAAATTCTGAAAATCTAAATTCTCTAACGTCCCAAAACCAAATTAATCGCCAACATTTTCGAGCCAAAAAGCATCGCGATGAACTAATTGCGTTAGAGCAAAAAATTTTGGGTATACAATGGGATGCAAATGAATATGCTAGAAAAGCGCCAAAAGATCAAAGGGAACAAATTAAAAATTCGTTCGAAGAATGCTCAAATCAATTAAAAATACCTGAACATCTCAAATTTTTGTCCGAAAAAATCACCGTTTGGGGAAAATGGATTGAAATGTTAGAAACCAAAATGGATAAAGAATATTTGACTTTGTTTGGAAAAATGGAATCAGAGGAAAAATTAGCAAAACAAAGGGCAGAAAGAACCAAAATCAAGCTCAGGACTTTTTCTGGTTTTAAAGAAGATTGGATTACATTCTGGGAAATGTTTAATGCGTTAGTGCACAAAAATAATGATTTAACCCAATTAGAAAAATTTGAACTTTTAGAGAAAAGTTTTGAAGATTCAGCCCAACCTATCTTAGAATGGGTAGATAGAACAGAAGATGGCTATGATATTGTGATTGATTTTCTCTTAAAAATGTTCGAAAACGACGGAAAATGGTTTAAGACGTTAAGTCCTAATTATTTGGGTTCGACCAATATCAATTCAGAAATAAAATTCCAAAAGGCTGATAATTCCGAAATGTGCAGTTTGGTGCTAAAAGCTCCCAAAATTAAATTTAAAGCGAATTTGACAATCCAAATTGTCAAAACAAAACAATTACTGGATCAAAAATGCAATAAAATTCCAACTAATCTAAAATTTCAAGCAAAAAGCTATCCTGATTCTAGTTTGAATAGAAAGGATAATCCAAATCACAGCCTAGTAGAAACAATTATTCAACCAAATTCGAAAAGTCTCGTTAGAGAGAAAGCCAATAGGCAGGGATTAAAGGATAAAATTAGAAAGTTCTTTTGGTCAAACCAAATAGCCGTTAGTGGTTCCCAATCCAAAGCACCAAAAGAAATTAATGAGACAAAATTTGGACAGAAATTTTCCGAAAAGCCAGAACGATTATGGCCAAAACCCTTCGATCCCGGAAAAATGAATTACAAAAAAGTCCAAATTATTAATAAAACCGCAGAGAAAATTAATGGTTTGGGATTAAACTCAATTGGTTCGCCGAGCAATAAAATTAATAACATGGCGTTAGTTTGCCAACGAAATGTGGGAAATAATAGAATGAAAAAATGGCCGACAAAATTCTATAATCCGTTCGGGGATAAAGTTGCTAATAAATTTACAGATATGCTTCCACAACAACAATATCCAGATTGGGCGCCGTTCGAGGCTCGTTCCAAATTAGTAATAATAACCGATGATCAGCCAACCCAATTACGAGCCATTTTACATCAAATGGAGATTCGCAGCTCAGTATTCCAACCAAATTTATGGAACAACTTATTTGGTCAACAAATAATAATAGGCAACACAGTGGAAAATTTGATTATCTGGCCAAAAAGACCATCAATTCAGCTAATAATTCCAATGCTGCAAAAAGTTCAACGTCTGTTTGCAAGACAAAAACTCTGTATTTTTGTTCTTCCGGAGAGAATAATAAACGACCATGAGTTGAGAACATTTTCAAATATTTTGTTGTTGGAAACACCTTCAAATCATAACATCTTTTTGAATAAAATCCAAGAATTTGGAGTAAATTTGGAACAGCGGCAATATAATGAAAATAGGCGAATTTTGGCTAGACAAAGGCTTCGTGGAAGAGAAAATCTTCAGCCATTTCGAACAATGAATGGGCCAAAAAATCAACAATATGGGCAGCATTCGGTGGCTCAAAATGACCAACCAACGTTCGAAGTTGGAAATGAAAATTTGGGTGATCAGCAGAGAGAGGAGTTGGTGGAAGAAGCCGCTTTGACAGACCAATTTGCCAAGATGAATATTAAAGGTTTAAATCTAAATAATAAATTTGAGAACCTCGTTAGTGAAGAAAACATGAAAAATTTGGATAAAAATGATGAGAAAAGAGATGAAAGAGATATGGCTTTTGGTGTCAGTTTAGAAGAAATCCAAGAATTAATTAAAAGGCCAAATTATTTGGATGAGAGAATTTTGATAAACAGGAAACGTCATGCGTTGGTGCAGATAATACCCAAATTATTTGGCAAATTTTGTAAATTTTTAGAGGAAAAATTAGTAAATTTCGTTTGTGGAATAGCAAATATAATAGACAATCCGGTTAGACAAATTAAATATAAAAGAAATAATTCGATTGAGAAAAGTTTTAAATACGAAAAAGAGTTCGTATCAAAAATTGAACCGTTTGCTTTATGTTTAAAAAAGGCTTTGAAGATAATGAGCAACTCAAGGGCGACAAAATCCAACAAAACTTGGACAAATAAATTCGAATTTGAGCATATAAATTCGATTAGTAATAATGAATTAATTCGAAAAAGAATTAATGGCAAATCAATTTATAATAATTGGGTTAGGCCAAATGAATTAAAAATGTGGAAAAGTCCGAAATTTACAAATTTCTTAAAAATCAAAGCACGTTCGAGTGCGAGTTATCCCTATAAAATTATTTTAGATGAATCGAACATTGGCAATGCTGCAAATGGGCCAATGGATGAACCGGAAAAAGGCAATGATTCAAATGGGCCAATGGATGAACCGGACAAAGGCAATGATTCGAATGGGCCAACGGATGAATTGAAAGAATACAATGATGCAAATGTGCCAACAAATGAATCGGACGATTCAAATGGGCCAACGGAGGAATCGGAAGAGGAATATGATGACTCAGTTTTTTATTCGTTTGTGAAAAATTTGACTTAATTTTGAGTCATTGGGGTTGCCCATCCACTTTCAAAAATTTGAATAAATTAGCCATTAAGAAATTAAAATTGTTAGTTGGGGAACAATTTTGTGATTTAAATTGGGCTTGTCCAACCATTTACAAAAATTGGAATATATTAGCCATTGGGCATCCAAAATTGTTAGTTTGTGAACAATTTTTCGAGTTAATTTTGGGATATTGTGTTTGTACAACCACTTTCAAAAAAGAGCAAAATTTTGATAAAAAGCCTAAATTGGGGTTAGTCTCTCATAATTTTATCCAATTCGTAATAAAAAAGGTTTCTGTAAAGATTGTTTACATTAATAAATCAAGTTTGATTGATCCACATATAAAAATTGTGTTTGAACCACTGAAAATAGAGACTCAAAGTCTTCAACAATCGAAGACGAATTATTTTGAGAAGTATTTGAGCTTAATTAAATTAAGTGGGGAGGTATTCTATGAAATTGAAATAGAATCCAAAAATTTTGTTAAAATTAATTCAAAAGTTCAAGGACAACGTTTGAGTTATTATTTTGTTGGATTCGAAATAAAATGTTCGAAAATTTCAATGAAAACGTTTGAGTTACTAATTATTTGGAAACGAAATAAAATGCTTGAATTTTTGTCTAAAATTGCGACTAGTTGGTTAGCAAAATTAAGCCCATTAGTTAAAGAGAAAAAGCGTTTAATTGGTGAAATAGAAGCCGTTAGAAAGGCAGTCAAAATATTCAAATGGAAAATGAAAATAATGAATGAACAGTTCGTTGTTCTCCGACAGATAGCGGCGATGATTCCTCAAATGATTGTGACGAGTCCAGTTCATGCTCATCCACAGATTCCTCTGATGATGTGAGCGAATGATCTACAACAACAAATGTGCCGAAGGGAAACGTTTCAAATGGGGAGTGTCGCGAATGAGCGAGAAGATGTTTTGATGTTTTTTGATGATTTTATTTATATTTATTTTCCATTTTTATTTATTTTATTTTACATTTTATTTATTTTATTTTCACATTTTTTATGCTCAAAGAACACATTTGCTGTTTGAGGCGGAACCGTCAATTCATTTTCTCACAGATAATTCCGCCGTTTGTGGCGATGAGAATGAAAGATAAGGACATCTTCAATTCCCCCATATTCATTCTCATATTGACATAACTTTCAACCACACAATCAACTTCAACAATTTTTGTTATTCACATTTTAATTTTATGCTTCACATTTTCAATTTATTTCAATAAATTTATTGCTCATCATTTTGGATAATTTTGGATATAATTGGAGTGCAATTCGAGGGAATTTTGTGTATTTGGGAAAACCCATTAAAACCATTGCAAAGGCCAACTCTCTCAAATTTGACAGCAAATACTGTATGAAGAATTGTACCCAAGCTGGATTTTGTTTTAAAAAATGGAAAAAAAAACAATTTTAAGGGTAATTTTATGTGCTGGGTACGATTTTGTGCTCGGAATTTTGATATATCCAGCATCTTGTTAAGATAATGCTAAAATTTACCATGAATATGCAAAGAGAGGTCAAGGGCATTTTGATGAAAAATTGTATTTATTCAAATATATCATTCATTGCAACCAGTCAAGAATTGAGTTGCATCCATTAATATCATTTTTCTTTAATTTTGACCCCAAATTATTGGTTTTAGAAATAAAAACCTTAATCAAGATGAAAAAAATTTTCAGTTAAAATATAAGAAATTTTCAATTGTCTAATAATTATATTTATGCCAATACTTTCGGCTGGTCTAGTTGCATTGATTAAGCTGTGTTTTGGTCAATAAAAGATTTTAGAAAATTATCTTCGGTCCTTCCTATGCATTTTTGTGGTAAAAGTTGGCATTACGTGAGCTGATTGCACATTAATGCTTAACTCTAATAATTTCAATTTTCAATCCAATCCAAATAAATTTATATGAAAAAAATGAATCCAATATAGTATAAAAATTTATAATGAATGCTAGGCCTAAACAGTGAAAACAGTTTCTAAAACCGTGTATATAGAAAATACAAATAAATGGGATTTTTAATTAACTAAATATTAATTTTCATAATTATTTATACATTTATATTTTATAGAATAAACCGTTGGGTAATTCTGCTGATGAAAATTTCAATTGTCGCGCTGAATTGACAAATTTGAAGGTTTTCATTTTGCAATTTAAATTGTTTAAAATGTCTAAATTTCCCAGAAGGAATTGAATGAGGTGAAGAATGATGTGAATGGTTTGGCAACAAAATTCACCCAATTGGAAAAAAACATCGGCGATCGTTTAGAAAAGCACACGGCTGAAATTGTGGACATTTTGCGTCAACATTTACCAATTGGAGGACCGGGGCCAAATAATGCTCCTCAATTGCCAGTGCCAGTGCCAGCCCATGTAAATAATAATTTTTTGATACACTCATCAGACCTATTTAAATTAGAGAATAAGCTTAAAGTTTAAAATTTCCATTAATCTGAAAATAACCAAAAAATATTGATGAGGTATTCTGAAAGTTCTCGGTTTTTTTTAATTTTTTTAAAAATGAAAAATCAGAAAAATTATTTTTAAGATCTCTTTTTTATAATTTAAATGTAATAATCAATTAATTTTTTATTATAATAAATTAATTTTTTCTCTTGAATATTTCTATTATAAATAAAAAATAATTTTTAAGTATTTTTGCATAAAAAATTAGGTTTTTTTGAAAATTTTCTTTTTCTTGTTAACTTCATTTTTATAAAATTTTAAAATTTAATCGATCGAAAACTTTAAAAAAACAAATTTTTAAAAAAATTATAATTAAAAATTGAATCTTCCTAAAAAATCAAATAAAAATAATTATTAAATATTAGGCTTTTTGGATTAAAAAATGTATGGATTTGAGAACATAAGCCAAATCCTATTTTTAATTAATAAAATAAAGATGATCAAGAAATTTCCGAATACCAAAATAAAAATAAACATAGTTAAATTGAATATTTTAAACCATTTAATCTAATTTTTTGTCTTCCTTTCATTTTAAAAATTTTTGTCTAAAACCTTATTTTTTTAGGACAATCTGAGCATTTCTGAAGAGACTTTGACGGTCGTTTATGAGACGAGGATCATACGTAGGGAGAAATTTACAAATATGGATGAATATTTGCAGATGCCGAGGTAAAAATAAAATAATTTTTTTTTTATTTTGCATATGGAATAAATGGCAATTACAAAATTAATTAAGATCAAAATAATATTTCAAATTGATTGAAACTCAATGTTATAAAAATGAAAATTTTATTGCTAATAAGCTTGAATTAGTAATTAGTATTTACTTTAAATCTTCAGCGGAAATTTAAAAAAATTACAATGAATGGTTATTCAAAATATTTTGAATATTAATCATAAATTAATATAAAAATAAAATATTTGTAAATTGATGATCATTTTTAAGGAATGAAAGACCACACAGCCAAATAATTTGCACAACAAGCGATTTTAAAGTGTTGCTCAATGGAAGCAATGTGATCGCAGACAAATCCACTTTTTTGATGGAATGGTTTCGACGCAATGAGTCGAGCCTATTTGCTCTTCCAAAAGGAGTGGGCAAATCATGTTTATTGGTCAGTCTCTCTTAATTTGGTCATTATTATAATTATATTTATCCATATAATTGAATTAACCGTGCAAAGAGATATAGAGTTATAATGGGGGAGGAAATAATTTTTGTCAATTGATAATCTGAAAATAATATAAAATTTAATATTTACAAAAGTAATATAAACTTATAATATAATTTTTGGAATATTTTTTAAATGAGTAATTTCAATTCCGAGATTGTTAACCATATGGTCGAAGCCGAATAGTATATAAAATTAAAATTCTATTATTAACCTCGCATAATAAGTCAAAATTTCAAGAAATATTATGTCATATTTTATTATAGTCAATGGCTAAGCAGTTTTTCTCCAACAACCTTGGCACCGAAGCAGATCCATTTACAGAAAATGAGTCAGTATTTTGTTTAAATAAAAAAAATAATATTCAATTTGAAGTTTCAAATTCAAAATAATGGAGGAGGAGTTTCGTGCTTTTCGTGAATGCAATAAAAACAAATGGCCAGTTATATTTGTTCATTTTACTTCCGTGATTGGATTGCATTTTGATGAAATTTCCGATGGATTCAAAGCAGCAATATGCGAAGCATTTAAAGAACATGAATATTTAATCAAATGGCTTGAATTTGGTATGCAAAAGAAGAGAGAAGCGGAAAAATTCAAAAAATATTTTTACGAAGACGTTTCACTCATCGAAGCAATCCGAGGTAGAAAAATATTTAATTATTGTCTAATAAATTATAAAAATGGACGTTAAAATTTATTTCTTTATTTGAAGGTATTCCATTTCTGGCCACATATTTGCGAGCATATTATAACAAAAAAGTGCTGGTGATTGTCGATGATTATGATAAAGCACTGGAGGAGATCGCCTGCAACAATTATTCGGAGGATGAGGAAATTAGGAAAATCTATAAAATGATCCAGAATTTCCTGACTGGAGTACTAACCAAAAATGAGAGAATCGAACGGTAATTTTGAAATATTTGAGAATACAAAAAAAGGAATGAATCTATCTCTATAGGCTATTTATGATCGGAGGTCGGAGCAGCCAAAATTGGCGCCGTTGAATCATTTTTCATGAAACATTATATTAGGATAAAATTAAAGATCTCTTAATATTAAAGGAAGATCATTCAATTCATCAGACAATTTTGATCCAATTTAAATAAAAATTTGTAACATTAAATAGCCAGCATATGTATTTTGCCCTTTAATTTAAAATATTTTTAAAAAATCATCAAAATTGATTCATTAGTTATAGATGAATAAACGGCGACAAATTTGGGCATATCCATTATCCATGGCCATAGATTAGTGGAGGAGAAAATAATATTTTATATTTAAATAAATAATAAAAAATTAATTATTCCTTTCCTACAATTATATAATTTAGAGTATTAATTGCCGGTGCACAACAAATCGTTGTGGATGATGTAATTCCCTATGGGATGAGTCCATCACATTTTACAAAATATTTTGGTTTTACAATGGATGAATTCGATTTGCTCTGCAATTATTTTTCACTTGATAATCAAAAAACCTTGGTTGAAGCAGCCAAATCCTACTACAATGGTAATTTTTTGTTTTGACATATTTAGTTCAAAAATTGGAGAGTAAGTAACCTTTTTTATATTACCTATGGGCCAATGATATGTCCTTCAACTTTGGACTTTTTCTAATGGCTGGTTTTTTCTATTCAAACATTAAAAAATATCTCTTGTAATCAAAAGCAATCCTTCAGAATTGCAGTCAAAAAAAAATTTTTTAATTTAGAAAATTTATATTCTGATCTAATGCTTTACGTGTACGGTAAACATGAATCGGACTTAATATCATTTAATTTTTGTGCCAATTTTACCATGAAAATGCCAAAGAAGAGCCAAGGCCATTCCCTAAAAATTTTATACGGCAATAAATATTATAACTCATTGATAGATGGAAATATTTCTAAATTCAAAATAAACTTAACAAAAAGATATCACCCTATTGAATGATTTAGAAATGAATAATCTATTTATTGACCATATTAAAATTTTACGCAAAAATCCCATTGACCTCTCTATGCTTTTTCATTGTAAATATTATTATCTTGTCCAAAATGAAAATAATATTCTTAGTTAAGTCAGAACCTGTTAATCAGAAAGCTCATTAAATTTTATTCAAAAATTGTGTATAATCCAAAAAATTGACTTTTATTCGGGAAGACCACAATTCCAAAGGATTTTTGATATCAATATGGGAATCAGAGGGATGGGATCGATTTTCGATTTCTTTCGTTACGATGTCGATTTCGGTGATTTTTGGCGCCGAAATTACGATTTACGAATTTTGAAAAAATTTTGACCCCCGTAATTCCGATTTTTGATTTTCAAAAAAATTGTGACCCCCGAAATTACGATTTTCGAAAATTTCTGCTAAAATCGAAAGTCAATTAAATTCATAAATGATTTTTGGCACAAATTTTTTCCAAATATTTAAGAAAAAGTCATTTTTTCATTCGCATTTTCACTTTAAAAAACTCTTCTTATGATCATAATTTTGCATTTTAAGTCAAAAATTTAAAAAAATTTTTGGGGAAAAATTACTTTCTATTTCTTTCGTTTCGATGTCAGTTTTTTAGGTCATTTTTGGCCCCAAAATTCCTATTTTCGATTTTCGAAAAATTTTTGACTCCCCGAAATTACGATTTTCGATTTTTTTTGAGACAACGATACCATCTCTGATGGGAATATTCAACAATAAAATTGAAAAAAATGGTAATAAAATAGAAATTTAAAACATTTTCAATGTAAAAAACATTTTCTCCTTTTAAAGGTTATGTTTACGAGGGCAACATTCCGCTCTACAGTACTCATTCCTGCGTCAAATTTTTTCGTCAATTTCAAGAAAGAGGCGCTAATCGTTTTTCAATGCAAGCCACGCCTCCCAAACATACTATCCACATCCAAGATCAGCAACCACTGAAAAAATATCGTTTGACGTCTTTTTTTGAAGAATATGGCTACACTCTTTATTTATCCAAACTATTCCAACATGACGATATTGCCAAATTGATTCGAAGATTGGCCAATGGTGAAAATATAAATTCGCCTGAATTGAAGAAACAATTTACGGTAATATCAAAATTGTGATGATGCGATTTTTTTTATTTAAATTTTCCGTAAAATCAACCAAAAATAGGTCAAAAAATATCAAAATTGAAACATTTTATGATAAAATCATAGTTCAAAATATATGGATTGAGTAAAAAATACTTATAATCAAAGGTCAAAACTTTAACAACAAGGGCTGAGAATATAAGCTTTGCATTTCACAACAAATCTTTTATTTGCTTAGAATACACATAAAATATAAATCCACCACTAAAAAAGCTATTAACAATTAGGATTAGGATTAATGAGCACTAACATCATATAGAAAATTCAGATGAGATGAATAATTGTAATTGAATTGAACAGAATATATGAGAGATTGAACTCGTCAATTATTAGACATTTCAATAAAATTTAAGCTTATAATGAGTAAATTGTTTAATTTTAACCAACATTTTTTTTATCATAGTATGCATTTTATTATAAGTTAAATACATTGGTAAATACATATAATTACATTAAAACATTTTTTCCCTTTTTATGGCGAAATTATATTTTCATTTTTATAGTTTGAAGATTTTATTCGAATTCGCAATATGGTAGCAAAACCAGAAATTGAGGTTGATGAGGACGGAAAGAAACTTTTTTGGCAATTTTTATATTCATCTGGTTTTATCGTTGATGTGCCAAAGAAATTGGGCCAAAAAGAAATCAATGCCATGGCGCCGAATGAGCAAATGAGGGATATGTTGGCAAATAAATTGAAAATTTTTTACACTGCTAAATATCGCTTTTCCGATGAGGTTGGTATTTTTAAAAAATGAAAATTTTCATTATAAATTAAATATTTTTTTTATCATTTTTATATTCTCCGCTATAAAAAAATAAAAAAATATATTATAAAATTAATTAAATGTAGCTGATTTGATTTTTCCAAAATTAAAAAAAATGAATTTTCTATAATATTATATAAAATAAAAAAGAGATTATAAAAAATAATTTTATTAATTTTTTTATTTCACAGGATATTAATCCATTGACTGATGAAATTTTCGAAATTTTCACGGGAACCGATCGTTACACAGGCAGCCGCATAAATGACAACGTTTTGGTGATGCGATGTCCAAAACTTGAAAAAGCTTTATGCAAATTGCTCAGTAAACTGCCACCATTTGAAGGCAAAAAGGGATTCCAATATATCCCGACGGAAGGCGATGCTAGAGTCCGAGAAAATGAGCACATTATTCACTTTATTACGGACATGGCGGCAATTAGAATGCCAGGATGGTTAGATTTTGGCGCCGATTATCGAATGAATATTGAACCATATGACTGGATAATAAAGAAAGAGAAGAAAAGCAAAGAAGCAACAAAGGCGACGGGGCCACCACAAACACGACCGGATATTAGTGTGAAAAATGACGAAGTTGGAATGGTGATCGAGTTAAAATATGAATATGACGAAGAGGAAGGCGATGATAAAAAGAAAAAGCCAACAAAAAGCAAGAAACCACCCGTCATTGAAAAACATCTGGTTGCGCTGAAACAAATCGGCGAAAATTGTTATTTGCAAATATTTTGGAAGGATCTTAAATGCAAGAAAATAATTGCTTTGGGCATCAGTGTGACAAGATCAAAACAAGTGACGGTTGGGGCGGTTATACGCGAAATTGATGGCAATAAAGAGAATATTAAGCAGTTTGTGGAGCGAGTGTCAAAAGAGCTGTATTTCATTGATAAAGTTTGTTTGTTTTACAATTGATTTTTCAAATATTAAAACTAGCCCGCAAGCGGGCTCTTAAACCGCGTACAACTCTGGGTTGGATCAGTGATCAGTGGGGATGGATGTATTTTTTGGGGGAAATTTACAATGTCATTCATCTGTGCGTCGTCAATTCGCTTGGGACTCGGCTTCGCTCGCTGCGGCCGCTTCGCGGCCTTCGCGAGCTCAGCCTCGTCCCAAGCGAACAGCCGTCGAGGATTGGCAACGCTCGCTATACATGTAGAAACACTGATGAGTAATAATCTGACGCCTGGATATGGTATGTATTCGGGTTGGAGTCGTCAATTGCATGGATGCCGACTGCCATTTGGTCAGCTTACTGAGGGTCGCAACGCTCACTATTCGAGAGGAAATACTGAGGTTGAAATACTCTAACGCCTGGATATGGATGTATTCGGGAGTTCTCCGCCAATACGCATGGGACTCGGCTGTCGCTCGCTATGGTCGCTTCGCGACCATAGCTCGCTCCAGCCTCGTCCCATGCGCACCGCCGTCGAGGGCTGCAGCGCTGACTATTCGCTGAAGTTAACTGTAGCCATTTTCGCCCCTTCGGGGCTCAAACTGGGTTCGCTTCGCTCACCCAACTCTCTTCAATTGTGCGTCGTCAATGTGCATGGGTATAGGCTAGCTCATCCATTGTAAATTGATTTATATATTGGAAGAATTAAAAAAATTGAATAAAAAATATTTTTGATTCATTATATTATTATATTATTTATTAAAATTGGATTATTATTGTGAAAAAACTATTTATTAATATTGGGAATAGAACCCACGACCTCGAAAAATTAATACTAAT
Source organism: Pratylenchus scribneri (assembly GCA_030063045.1). Lineage (NCBI taxonomy): Eukaryota > Metazoa > Nematoda > Chromadorea > Rhabditida > Pratylenchidae > Pratylenchus > Pratylenchus scribneri. Next base: position 2,423,175 of record JAQSEB010000037.1, on the reverse strand, counting down.
ACCACTGGACTAAAAGAATTCATTACCAAATATGGCTCAATCGACTCGGCGTGGTCGATTTAGTAGGCTAAATTTCAATTTCAGCTCATTTTGAAACATTTAAACCAAAGATATGGTCAATTAAACCATTTGGTTTAAAAATTTTTAAACCCTTCCTAATATGGTTTACATTGATCAAAATGAGCTGAATAATAAATTTCATAGACTAAATCGACCATTGCGAAGCGAATGATGCTATATTTGTACCATTTCGATACAATTTCCTACTCTCATATTGACCAGTAAAAATTGATGAAAAATTTCATATGGAAAATTTGAAATAATTTTTAAAATTTTATATCTTTGTAACTAATGGATATTTTAATTTAAAATAAAGTAATATCGATGCAGAAATATATGAAGAATTTAATAAAAATATTAAAAAAATAAAAATTTTATGATAACCCTCTTAAAACCGGGTTTTTCAAAAAATTTTCAAAAATTTAGTTTTTTTCAAAAAAATCCTAGGGGTAGGTTATAAAATTTTTAAATTATTTTTAAAAAATTCTTTATAAAATTCTGCATTAAAAAAGTAAAAAAATAAAATGGCAAAACCATCTTTTACAAAAGATATGACCCATAATTCATTTGGCCACTCTCATACCAAAGGGGGGGGGGGACCCCTTTTGAAATTTTTCGAAATTTTTTTTGTCGTATAATCATGATATATATCTCAATCGATTCGGAATAGTCGATTTAGTAGGCAAAATTTTAATTTCGGCCTAAAAGGAACCCTTTGAACCATAGTTATGGTCAATGAAACAAATTGGTTTAAATAGTTTAAACCCTTTAAACTTATGTTTAATTTGATATAAATGAATTAAAAATGAAATTTCATATACTAAATCGACCATTGTGCATCGATTAAGCCTAATTACAAAGCATAATAATCTCGTGCAATGAAAGTCACCAGCCAAAAATGGAATATTTGAAATTGTAAAAATTATTAAACCGGTTTAAGAAGTTTAAACTGGTTAAAATATATTTAATATATCATAATTCATCATTATAAATCATTTTAAGCAACAGGGATTCGAACCCACGACCTTCGCAAAAAGACCAAATTTTACCCTCTACACTAAACATGGATTTGACCAAAATCCAACTGGTTTAAACCGGTATAACTCACAAACCATAGTTCCAAATCACACAATCCATATATCATTTTAAAGCTCTGATTCTGCTCTTTAAAATGAGCCTAAATTTATGGTGAAAAAATGACGCGCGAATAAATTTTTCCTGGCTGCACGAGAAAAATGCCAAAAATCCAATTTTTGAGTAACCATAACTCGGCAATCCATGGACCGTTTAATTTGATCAATAGTTCATTTATTTATCTTTTAATGCTCTATTTAAGTTACCAATTTCCGCAGCCTTGCGCACAAAGCGCTTCAAACCCGAAACCTTAAACCATTTTTCTCCTTAAAAAATAGGTCACTTTGTCCAGAGCATAACTAACTTTTAAATGTAGATTTTTGCCAAGTGCGATATACCATTCGAAAGCTGACACTCTGAAGAGGTGCCCTTTCTCCAAGCCGCGCACCGATTTACCATCAAGGGAAAAAATTTTCCCTAACCAAACCGTTTTGCAAACCGGTTTAAAACCCATAAAATCCGGCACAAGCGGAGCGCACAGGCGGAGTTGATTGATTCTGAAACTACAATCAATGAGCTATCCAATGATACCAACCGCATGGCTGCGCAATACCGGGTGCGCGAGTTATTAATGATCAAAAAATTCGAGATTCTCGAGCTCGGGCCATGAAACCGGAAATCGCGCTGAAAAATTTTTCGACTTGAACGCCTGCCTCTAGACCAAATATACCTCCCATAAAAATTTCAGACCATAAAACGCAATTAAAACTGAATTAGAGCTAAATAACTAAAATGTCTGCAAAATGTCTACGCAAAATGTCTAAAATCGCCGGAGGGTATGGTAGTGAAAAATTTTTTGGCCAAATCTCTCGGCCAGGAGTTCATTATATTCCCTGAACAAAAAGCGCCAAAATCGGTTGGCACTAAAAAAAGTTTTCCCAGAAAATGCATGGATCCCCCCTCATTTTTTTACATAGCAGTCGAGTACCGCAGCACTCACTATTTGGAAATTGGAATATTTTATGGAAAAAAGAATTTTAATATTTTTTGTATTCATTAATATTTCATTTATTTGTATTTAAATTGGATTATTATGTGTATAAATGATTTGCCGCTGGTAGGAATTGAACCTTCGACCTAAAAATTATCCATCTACAGTCAAACCACTGGACTAAATCATCAAAATCGAAAATGGATATCAAATTCCTGCTCAGCATCATCGATTACCCTATATGCAAATATTTATTTATGGAAAATAGAAAATATTGGAAATTTTAAAAATTTTTAAACCGGTTTAAATGGTTTAAAACCGGTTCAGAATAATTTATATTATCATATTTCATCATTATAAACTATTTAAAGTCACTTGGATTCGAACCCACGACCTCATAAAAAACCAAATTTTACCCCCTGCGCTAAACATGGTTTTCACCAAAATCCGACCCACTTAAACCGGTTTAACTCCGAAACCCTTGATCCAAACCCCGATAAACCATATATCATTTTAAAGCTCTGGTTCAGCTCTATTAACTAAGACTAAATTCGGTGTCCGAAAATGCCGTAGAAAAAAAATTTCCTTAGCTGCGCGGAAAAAATTCTAAATTTTGAACCATTTAAACCGCCATTACTTTTGAACGCATGGACCTTTCGGCGAGAACTTTTTTTTATAATATTTCCCCGAATTTTCTACGTCTAAAAACACATTCGCCCCACTATGTTTACCAACAGCGCTTCGCGCTGCGACCCTAAAAGCACCTGTCTTCGAGTTATCGCGCAAGTCGCGCTGTGCTCTTAGTTTTTTACCAAATTTGGCGTGCGATAGCTCATGCGACGCGTTTTTACTGCGGCTACCTTATATCTAAGCGATTCGACACAATATCGGCGCGGAAAAAATTTTATGGCCAAAAAAGTGGCCAAATTTGGCCATTGAAATTTTTCTCGACTTATATCTCGAGAATGCCAAAAATTCAAGGTCAACCAAAATTTTTCCTGAATTCCCTGTGAGATCAGCTTTCGAATTATACCACACACTAAAACCAAAACCTCCGGCAAAATCTCAAATTTGATTTCAAAGCTACATCCCCCCTAATTTTTATATTGGCACTATGCCGGAGCGGAAAACGCTCGCGTAAAAAAAATTTTTTTTCCAAAATATTCGCCATGCTCGATTACCCATAAAAACATCAAATTCACGGGGAAAATCTCAAACCCGAGCAAACTCTCGACTTGGCCACTCTCGAAACCGGTTTTTAAACCCTTTGGCTGGGGACCCAAAATCGATACCCAAAGTTGTCCGCTAGGAGATCATTATGTCAAAGAACCGAACTCTAGCCTTAAAAACCTTCCCCGAACTCATTTAGACTTTGATTTGTGTGGGTCCCCCCTCTTTTTTTTATATACATACTAGCCCGCAAGCGGGCTCTTAAACCGCGTACAACTTCCGCTTTTCAAATTATACTGGAATGAAAATTTTGAGGTTGAGAAATATATTAAGACGAAAGATACTGCTGAGCTCTAGTCTTTTGAGAAAATCATGATTTCGTTAAATTTTTTTCATCTTCGCCCCTTCGGGGCTCAGATCAATCGCTTCGCGCCTTCGGCGCTCAACTATCTCTTGTATGAAATATGGTAAAACTTAAAAAAACTAAATACCAAACGAAAATTTTTTGAAGAAATAATCTATACATGTTGCGTTGTCAATTCGCTTGGGACTCGGCTTCGCTCGCTTCGGCCGCTTCGCGGCCTCCGCGAGCTCAGCCTCGTCCCAAGCAAACCGCCATCGATTGATGCAATATAAGTAATATTGGCTCTTGGAACTTATTTTTAAAATTCATGCCATTTTCGCCCCTTTGGGGCTCAGTTTATAATATATTTTCGCCCCTTCGGGGCTCAATTTAATAAATATTATCTTCGCCTCTTCGTGGCTCAATTATAATTGTAATGTTGTTATATAATTTTTATCAAATAATAAATTTAAAAATTTATAATTACGTTATGAAAAATAATTAACCTATAGTAAATAAAATATGAATTATAAAGAAAAAATTTAATGCATTTAATGAAATTTATTAAAAATGAAGATTAAAATGAAAGAAAAATTAAAAATGACATTTAAAGAAAATTAAAAGGTTAATATTTCAAATATTGTATATAATAAACAAAAATATTATATGAATAACAGGATAAAATATGACAAATGAAAAAAAATTTTATATGAAAGAATAACAATAAATAATATAATATAAATTTTGATGTGTGAAATTGCCATGAATAATGTTATAGTTCATATTATCTTTGTACAGTAGCTATATAGTATTGCAACATTTTCTTATCATTGTAAATGCACACAAATATTGCTTCCATATTATTTCCAGGCACTTTCAACCATTCCAAAATTGCAGTCGATGCATACCATGCCGCGTCTTCAGCAGGAAAGTTAAAAATGCCAGTTGAGATGCATGGGAATGCCTTTAATTTTTAAATTAAAAATGCAATGATATTTTGAATGAAATACAATTGATTTTATTCCATGATACTTCGCCAAATTTAATGAGGTGATATAACAATTTTTCAATTGTAAAATTTGTTCATTAGTTGGCCGTTCTTCTTCCGAAATTCTTGGACCAACTGTGTGGATGATATCTTTAATATATGTTCTCAATATAATATAAGAAAAAAACGAAAATTTACATCGAACATTCCGAATATTATATGCTCCCGTAATTTTGGCATCTCCAACCGCACATCTTTTCCCTTTGGAATATTCTTTGATTTGGCTGCATTCTGTTAGCAATTGTGGTCCAGCAGCTTGATGTATTATGGCATCAATTCCAGCTCCACCCAACAATGTTGAATTAGCAGCATTGACTATAGCATCAACATGCAAATTGACAATATCATCCATAACGATCCAGAATTTAGGATGTCTCGTCGCCCAGTGCTTGGCTGGAAGTGTGTAGGAAAGAGCAGATGGTGTTGCTATTGTTTTCTTCTGAGTAATTGGTTGTGTTGGACGATGAATTGTTTGAATTTCCTGAATTGGAACAACTGATGTTGACGGTTGATCAATTTCCATTGCTAAAATTATACGATCAATAATCATTAAATTTACATCAATAAATTACGCTCAATTATTGATGATGGTTTATGCACATTTTCATCAACTCTTTTATAAATGACGACATAATTTGTTTGTTCCAAATAGAGGATATCTTCTTCATTGACAAACGGTGAAGCAACTATTGTTGGTCGCAATGTATCTTCATGCTTGTACCATTGACCATTTTCGAAAGCATATGTGAAATAATGGCCTGCATGAATAGTTGGGCCTTGATGCACAATTGTTGCAACAATTTTCCATTTTGCTCCTTTAGATTAACATTATATTTTAATCAAATGCAATTATCATTATTACCCAAAATTTGTTGTGCATTAATATCATAATTATTGATCCATGGAAAAACTTTTTGTGCTCGGGGAAACAGTAAAAATTGCATGGCAAGATATCGAGTATTAGAAACATCATATGTTGTTGTTTTGGAACATCCCATTTTCTTTCCACAACTATTTTCACATCTCCATTCAGGCTGCAACTCGACTTGTTCATTTGTGGCCAAAACTTTATTGCTCAAATCTTGAGGGCCATCTTCCAAATATTCCAAAGAATAATGATGTTCAACATGATCTGTGGCGCTAATATAGCCGCAATTATTGCATTTAACTTTGGTTTTTCTTTTGTATTCGAATAATTCCGAGAAATTTATCAATTCATTGTCAAGTTCAAAAAACATTTGCAAAAAATCCATAACATCTTGTTGTCCAATATGTAAATTTTTTCGTTTTGCATTTTCCATGCTTCTCAATCTTGAGCAACTTTTCACATTCTGAGTTAAAATTTTTCCTACAAATTACAATCGTTAATAATTATAAATTTAAAGTTAAAATTACCAAGTTCCTTTAGTGTGTCATAATTTCTGAATGCAAGAGGATCTGCTATGTGCAAGGAAAGATCAAGAGCATAAAAATCATTAGCCTTCATTTGAATTTCATCGATAAATCGGAAGCATTGTATCAATGAATTGGCAAAACAATCACTACCAGTATTGCGGAGAGGAAAATATTTTATTGGTAGAGATTGAAGTGGTTGAATTTGACGGACCATTGGTGTTTTATCTTGTTCCATTTTAATGGGTGATATGGAGAAGAGACGTTTATAATAAATATCATAATCCTTCTTGCTCCAAACACAAAAGATAATGGCCTCAAAGCAATCCGCGTTTCCTGGTTGAGATCGCCAATGCAAAACAGCATTGATTGCATCAGTTGCAGCTTCTTCATGTGGATAATTATAAATTCCAGTTGAAATACATGGAAATGCCTTAATTTATTTATTTTATATATGTTCATAAAATGATTGATTTTACAATTGATTTCATTTTGGCATCTTTGGCCATCGACAAACTTTTCTGATAACAACTTTGCAGGAGTGCCCTTTCTTGTGCATTTGGCTTCCTATTAGGAATTATTGGCCCAACCGTGTGGATAATCACTAAATATTAAAAAATAATCTTGTATATGATTAAAGTCATACTTTTGGTTGTTTTGATTTTATAAGCACGAGTTGATTTACAATCTCCAATTTTGCAGCCATGAAGGAGTTCACATTTCTTCTTCAAATCAGGACCTGCTGCAGCATGAATGGCAGCATCGACTCCACTTCCACCGAGAAGTGTTTCATTTGCAGCATTCACAATAACATCGACTTGCAATGTTGTTATATCATGTTTGACGACGTAAATTTTGCTGAATTTTGATTCAATTGGTCTTTCAGGTCGAACATTTTCCGAATGCATTTCAAATGGACAAAATTCTCCATTCACGAGCTCAGCAAGTATTTTTCGACGGAAGAATTGCATATCACTCGCACGAATATAGTCCATTGGTCGATTGATTGAAAAATGTTCAGCAAACACAGAAACGAATACACCGCAATCGAAACTATTATTCTGTGAAGGTTGGTGGCATCGAGTCAATGTCCAATTTTCATGCTGTTGATTAACCGTTTCCCAAATTTGTTCAATCAAAGCTCTTAAATAAACAAAATAATAAAAAATCTTTACAAAGAGTTATTAGTACCGAATCCTTTGCGTACTATCGTGAATTGGCCCATTCAATGAATCATATTGAATTATTTCTTTTCTTGCCGGCACAAGAACAATCAATATCCAATGATTTCCATCAGCATTCACAGGGAAGAAAACTTTATCAAAATTGAACAATTCTCTTTCATGCCCCAGTCGTCTTCCGATCCATCGTTCTCGCACGCGCTGTGGTCCACCAGGCTCTTGCAATTTGTTGTAGAGAAAAGTTTCAAATCGATAAATCTAAATAATTCGAACACATAATAAATAAGTCTTAAATAATTTGCCTTTGGAAGAGTTTGATCCTTTTCATAACGTTCTTGTATGAGCCTCATATAAGCATTAATCACTTCATCGTTCAACCATTCTGAACTGCGGAGTTTTAGGAGATCATTTTTCGAAACATTTTTCGTCTTTGTTTTAAATTGAGACCTTCGTCCTCCCCAAAAATTCTCAATAATAGAGTCAATATTTGAAGGAAGAAGGTAATGCCTTTCTGCACAAATATTTGGTTCAATTTGAAATTGAATTCCGGATGTTGTTTCAATTAATTGTTCATCAATTTCCATGGCTTCTTGGATTTTCTCAAAAAATATCAAAGTAACCCTCTTCAAATCTTTCTTCATAGTTGCCTTCTTCTTTGGTTTTACTTGATCTTCAATTTTCCACCAGCATTTATTCTTCTGATCCTTCAAATAGACATAATAGTGGCGTTGAGTTGTTTTCGGACTGTGAATTAATGCCGCAATCATCCTCCATTTATACCCTATTTAATATATATATTATTTTATGAAAAAAATATAATTTTATTACCAAATATGACTTGTTTTTCTTCATCATAACCAATAAATTTTGGTTTGATCCTTCTCTCCAATGATCGTTCATATTCAAGCGACATAGCTAAATAGTTTGCAGTCGAAATGAAGATATTTTGTTGAATTCGAGATATTTGATGGCAATTTTTACAAATTCCTTCCTTAATTTCATTTCCTTGCGATTGCAACAATTTGCCCAAATCGACTTCACCATCACCAGGATAGAGCTTATAATAAAGTTGCTCATATTTTTCAGCGAATTCCTAAAAATGTTATTTTATATTAATCATTATAAATTCAATTTACATTTCCACAATTAATGCCATTATAGAATTCGGTGTAAAGACCTTCACAAGTATGAATTTCATTGATATGAAATGCAAACAATTTCTTCCAATTAAGAGGATTGTCCAATGTAAGAATTGCAGTGAAACATTCAAGTGGATTGTAAAGCTTTGGAAGTAATAAATTCTTCTTTTTTAACAATTTTTTTAGTGGTTTTGTAGTCTTAGATTTCCCTTGAAGAATTTTTTGAATTTCATTCATTTCCTCATAAAGTGATGACTTCATTTCAAGTTGTTCAAAATCTGATGAAACAATTTCTGGAATATTGGCAAACATTTGTAGAATTCCATTGATGAATGAACGTGTGTAAAATTTGGTATTGTCGAGAGAAAGTTTTTGTGTTTGCTGTTCCATTATCTCGGTTTCATCCACTTTTTTATAAATGACAACATATGTTGCTCGATCCATTTCAATATCTTGCTCATTGACAAATGGTGAATTAACCAATCGAGGAGGAAAATGATCTTCATGCTTGTACCAATTTCCATTTTCGAGAGCATAAGTGAAATAATGGCCTGCATGACGAGATTGGCCTTGGTGTACAATTGTAGCAATTATCTTCCACTTTGCTCCTAATATTTGTTTATAATAAAATCATTTAAAATTAATGCTGTACCGAAAATTTGTTGCGCTTCCTCATCATAATTACTGATGCAAGGGAATATTTTTTCTTCCAACGAAAAGATCAAAAATTGCATGGCAAGATATTTAGTATTGGAAACATCATAAGTCGTTGTTCTTGAACATCCCATTTTTTCACCACACCCATTTTCATATTCACATCGCCATTCTTCAGCAACATCGTAATATTCATTTTCTGCCAAAATCAAATTACTCAAATCTTGAGCACCATTTTCAATTGCTTGAGAATAATATTTTTCAATATGTGGAGTAGTACTTTCATATTGACAATTATTGCACTTGACTTTTGTTGTTCTTGTATATTTAAATAATTCCGAAAAATTAAGTAAATCATTTTCAAGATCCATGAACATTGTTAAAAATTCCATCACGTCTTGTTGTCCTTTTTGCAAATTCATATCCTTTACAGGTTTCGTCTCACGTAAAATTTCAACCGATGATGATTCTTTTGTTAATATTTGTCCTAAAATATTCAAATAAAAATTTTTCTCTCTGTCTAATTACCCAATTGCCAGAGAGGTACATGCCGACAATATGCATCATGATCATCCATATATCGATTAAAATCAAAATTGGCAAATTCCTTCGCTCTTGATCGAATTTCAGGAATAAAACGGAAGCATTGTATTAAGGAATTGGCAAAACAATCAGTAGCCCTATTTTTAAGTGGAAAATGTTCTGCTTTTGCTTGCGTAGTCAATTGCACACGCGCAATTTGGTGAGCCAATGGAGTCCGATCATGATCAATTTTCATTGGTGAAGCTAATGGAGTTTCTTCGTCAACTTCCATTCTTTCAAAAGGGATGTTCTCAATTGGGCGAAATTTTTGTCTTTCAATAGAAGATGTTGAACGCATTGAAGGAGTTGAAGATATCCGGGAAGAACTTCGTGAACTCCTTGAACGATCTAGCGTTGATTGTCGGAAAGCCTAAAAATTCATTTGATTGATGACTATTATAGAAATATTACCGCTTGCACGAATTCTTTATACATTTTTTTGTCACTTTCATTTGTAACGAAAAATATTTTGCTGATATCTTCTTTTTCATGACTCATTAACCAATTTAAGATGGCTTCAATTGCTGCACTTGCGGCCTTCCCTCGAATTTCTCGATTATTTTCCGTTGATAAACATGGAAATGACTAAAATTAAAATTAGTATTAAAATTTATAATTTATTATTACAATGCTGTTCTTTCCAAGTCTAAGCATTTCATCGAGGGCATTTTCATAACATCTTTTGAGAATTTGTCTTTGCTCCATTGAAAGAACATTGGCTTTGAAACTCGGTTCAACGACATGAATGATGTTATTTGCATTCAAGGACAATCGACCAAAAGTTTGAGTGGAGAAAACATCCGACGGAATAATTTTTGCTTCAGAAATATCTTTGCCTTCATTTTTTGCTTGTTCAATTTTCTCCAATTTCTTGTCGGATAGAGCCATTGTTATTTCAGCCAAATAATTTTGTTTCTCAGGCTCACATTCCCATTGGATATCTCGAGCAACTTTGCTATCCATTTGCATTCTCTCGTTCAAAGGATTGACAATGCATTGCGATTTAATATAAGCTATATTTCCACTTATAACATTAATCTTTTGAATATGAATCCTTCGAACATCTCCAAATAAACTCAAACGTGAAGCAATTGAAGTTGTTGATGACGGTGTTGCAAATCCAGATGAAGGAACTGGTGAAACAAATTCTGGTTCAATGTCCGATCCAATTTCCATTTCTTCAACCTCTGGTGACTGAACGAATTAAAATTAATTAGCAAAAATTATATAAAAATTAGAGAGTACCTTATCCTTTTCTTGCAAAATTGTGTCTGCTTCTTCCAATTCTTCTTTATCCAAAATTTGCTGAACAACAATATTTTTGACACGTCTATCCTTCATTTTGGTCAATATTCTTATATGATCCGCATCACGAACACGGGAAAGTGCTACATAAAGTTGACCATGAGAGAAGCATTCACAATTTTCCAACAATACGCCCACCCGACTCAAAGTTTGTCCTTAATAAAATTAATTATGAGAAAAAACTGGTTTTATCATTACCCTGAGATTTATTAATTGTCATCACATTGCCAGGACGAAGTGGGAATTGAATTCGTTCACATTTAACTGTTCCCTCTCTCGGTGACCTAGGATCACCTCCGAATTCCATGCGACAACGGGGTAATTCAAATTCTTGTCCTTTATTTGGTCCCATCAAGAATTTGCACCAGACACAATTATTTGAGATTTTTGAAATTTGAACTCGAGTTCCATTGCACAATCCATGGGCGACAGAGACATTTGTAGTTAACATCATTATTGCGCCTACTTTAATGCGAAGAAAATGCTCAGGAATGCCATTTGGTGTAAAATGTCGAAGATATTCATAATTAACAGTGGCTTGATCATTTTCTAAATCCTCAAATACTTTATTTTTAATATCTTCTTCATAATCTTCTTGATCCTTTTCTTCGTATTCCGGCTTTTCCAAAATAGGGGATGTCGTTCCTACAAATATTTGTTCCTTTCCTTTCATGCGCTCCTAAATTTAAAATAAATATTATTTAACATTTAATTAATTACCATTATAAGTTTATTTAGTTCTAATGTTTCCTTGTTTAATGGGCAAAGAATAGCGCGTTGACTTAATTCATCGGAATATCGTAGTGGATTATCGAGCATTTCTTGTGGAAAGACAAAATCCATTAAATCTTGTCTATTTGTAACTGTTGTTCCTTTTGGCAATTGAACGCGTCCAAATTGATCGATATTTTTTCCAGTTCCAACCAATTTGATAAATTTTCGATATTTTTCTTGTCCAGGTGCTAGTCGATGATTTATTGTGAGCCTGTGTGTTGTAAAATTCTTGAATAAATCTGAATTTTTGACGGATGCATTGTATTGAGCAAGCAAAGAACCGCCTTGAATGACAGGCATTAATTGTTTCCAATCTCCACCAAGAATGACGCACTATTTTAAATAATAAATAATTGTATGCAAAATGCAAAAATATTGAAATACCTTTCCACCAAAATCAACGTCCTTAAGTTCTTTATGTTTGACAACATTTTTTATCAGCCTATCAACATATTCAAGAACTTCTTTATTTTGCATAGTAATTTCATCGATGATGAGGACTTCAGCTTGGCGAACCATTTCAGCTGTAAAACTTTCTGCATCCGGATAAACTTTGTACGAAGCATCAACATGCTTAGCATGACAAATTTTCTTATGAACAGTTTGACCTTCATAGAGAAGATTTGCAGCAATGCCAGTTGAAGCCATTGGTAGAACCTTCATCTTCTTTGATTTCAAAATTGCAATTAATTTCTTAAATTAATACAAATTATAATAATTTTTGCAATTGTTTACATTCAGAGTGAAAGTCTTGCCAGTGCCTCCTTCACCAGTGATAAAAAAACATCGTTGAAAATCGGCATCCTTCTTGGTTGGTTCTTTTTTCTTTTGCATATTTTGTACTTTCTCTGCGGCTTTTAATGCATCGTCAATAAATTTTTGTTGCTCAAGCGCTGGTTTATCTCCTGTTGCAGACAATTGTTTATAACGGTCGATTGTTAAAATAGAATCGCTGTAATTTGGATCCGAAATCATGGGCACACCTTGTTTATTCATGGTATCATCGCGGAAAAATTCGAGCTAAATAAAAGGATAATTGACATTAATAATAATATATTTTACATCGATCATTTGTTCTCGTGTAACATTGAAATTTTGGGGCCGCGGTAGAAGGATAGTCTCACAGGCAGTTGCTATTGTTCCATCATCTCTAGTATTTTCATCAGGTCGAATACCATGGGCACGCAAATACCATTCCAAGCGCTGGAGAACATCCTCAGTTTGAAGTTCAATTGAACACTTTTGCATATATTTTGGGACCAGAAATTTTTTTTCATCCTTCATTATTTTTTCCAATAATTCAGTTGGATTAGATAGACGGGCCGTGATGAAAAAGATTGCAAGCCAATTGAGTCTTTCATTTTCTGATCTCTTCGTCGAAAATGCTTCGAACACAGTTTTTTCCCACATTTTTAAATCAACCATCAGGCCTCTTGCTTTAGCTGCTCCAACAAAATCATCATAGACACGTCCATTATATGTTCTCAAATCTTCCCACGATTTTGGATCCTTCACAACGAAAAGTAGCATACGAATAGCCTTTAAATATTTTGATAAATATAATATAATTTCGTATTAATACCAATAAATTCAAATTGGTAGGAGACACAGTCCTTAAACGGCATAGTTTATTTCTTCTTTCATAGCCCTTTTTATATAGTTTCCAGGTGCTCCATCTTTCGTCATATCGAAGTCGTTCATATGCACGATCATAAGTGAGATCAAGTCCTGGATGTTTGCGATTGTAGTCAAAATATGCCGTCAATTGTGATCTGATTTCCTCTCCTTCAGCAGCCTTTACTAAATATTTGTATGCTGTTTCTTCTTCTTCTCCTTCTTCAACTGGAACACGATGTTCACCAGGTTCATGGACCGCAAGTTCATCAACCTTAATTATATTTATGTATTAAATTCATTTATTTCATTATGATTACTTCATGTGATCTTCCAACCAAAGGTTGACCCCAAATTGCAAGAAATGCTTCCTGTGCTGTGACATATCGAGCCAGTCTCATTTGTTCAAATTCATCATATCCCCATTTATCCACTGTTCCAGTCTTTGTTCTGACACCAACAAATGCCATATCGGCTCCCTTCATCACGTATTTCAAAACATATTTCAAGCAACCCTCTCCAGTGACCAGTTCAACATTAATACTATAACCAAATATATTGATAAAATAAATATTTTATTACTGTGCTCTGTATTTCATTGTAAGGTAATGATTATGAGGCACCACCACTGTATTATTGTTGTAGAGAAATTTTCCTGTTCTTTTATTAAGTATCGGTTTTCCTTTGGCATCAGTGCGCAAATAAGCATTACCATAGGCATCTGGATTTTTCTTTCGTTCTTCTTCATTGGGTGCAGGGGGTCGTCTCAAGTAAATAGGATAAGCATTTTCTGGACATTGGATATAATTGGAATAAGGTTTATAAATTTGTTTATTATTTTAATTAATAAAAAAAATATATTACAGGGAAGCGTTTTTTGCATTTGCCATCGACTAAACAATATCTCGCATCGCATGTATGAATATTTTTCATTCTTATCGTATTAAAATATTCCCTTTGCAATTTGGCACCAGCAGAGCGATCATTTGGATCCGGTAGATCAGGAATTTCAGCGGATATATATTCAGCAATATATTCTTCTGGTGTGAAAATCTTGCTCGCTGGAGAATCCCTCATTCTTTGCCAATCCAATGCCAAAAGAAAATGTGCATGTGGTAAACCTCTGAAGTAAAAGATATTTCAATAAAAATGAATTATATCTACCTTTTTTGATGTTCAATTGAAAATGTCCATGCACTAATTGGTCCCATAACTTCATTTTCTGTTAAATCTTTTACAAATTCTTTCAATTTGTCGATGAAGAGTCGCCCAACAACATCTGGTCTGTCATGCCATTTTTGTCCTGTTAGACTAAGCTTTGCTATTTCTGGTGCATCCGGATCCATAGTAAATGTGATCATCAAGTCAACTTTGCCCTTTTGATTAAATATTGTTAAAGCATTTGCGAATTCTTTGCGATAATATTGCTTCGACCCACGAAAATGTTCATCAGTGACAAATAAACGTCCCAATTCTCCCTCATAACCTATAGAATAATATAATATAATTTCCTCTATGATTTAAAAATATACCTTTTTCTTTTTTTAATTTTCTTGTGATCCAATCAATCAATGCTTTAGATTTGACCCAACGCTTTTTTGCTTGTTTCCTCTTATAATAGCTAACTTTGTCAGCTTCAATCCGATTGTTGGAAGTAATAGTGTAAAGTTGCGCCAAATCACGCCATGACCATAACCAATGATTTTCTTGTTTCCAAGTTTGTTTTCCTCGTGTATGAGCCATATAACGAAAGTATTGTGCCCTAGAGATGCGATCACGTCTTTTATATTTCTTCTCGATATCTTCTGGCAGAAATTCTTCTCCAGCACCTAATTCTTCATCCGGATCAATCACAATTCTTTCGGCATCAGTTATTTCTCTCTTTTTTTCATCAAATTCTTCACCTTCCTTCAATTTCAATGGCATTCCATCCTCTATAAAAAACAAATAAATAATTTATGAATAATCTTCAAATCATACCAAAACCATATTGTCCTCCCCAGAATATTAATGGAAATGAGGCGGGATCAACACATCGATGCCACCATTTCATTTCAATTTTTCCTGTTCCACGTCTCCCAGTTAAAAGAATTCCTTTTGGCAATACAGGTGTAACATTGTCACCAGTATCCAAATAAATCTATTTTTTTACAAATAATTATAAATGAATAATTTAAATATATACCTGCGCAACAACCCTATTTCCCATTGGTGTTTCAATGCCTAATCGTCCTGCATGAATATCTCCAACAAATGGCCGATCTTGAGGATCAATTATTGGTATTGGAATTGCAGTCATATTTGGGTCTTCAACCAATCTTTCTTCACCAATACGACTGGTGTCCACAACATTAAGACGAATACGTAATTTATCGGCATCAGATTGATTTTCATAAAGATCAGCTGCAATTTTATAGACGTTTGCCATCCAATGATGTTTTTTCAAAATATTGTATAACCATTTTAGAAGATCGGGCTTAAAAATGTATAAATTTATAGAAATTTCATCTGAATATTACATCTATTTTCTTTTCAACAGCGATTTCGTCTAAACGTTGGTCAGCGTCTTGAGGTGGAATTGTAAACATTTGTCCTTGAAGAATATCTTGCTTGGAAGCATCAGGCCTATTATAGGACCAAAGAACGTATTCAATCATGTTATTTATTTTGACAATTCGGTGATCATGCAAATCTTCAGCTCTTTCAATTTTGGTTTGTCCAAAAGCCAATTGAGCATTATAAATCATTGGGTGTTTCATCAATTCTTCTTGCATTTTCTTCAATTTATGATCCGTTGGTAGACTGACCAAACATTGAAGTTCCAATGGCATATCACATAGGGCATCAAATTTTGCTCGCAAATCAACCCTTCCTTTCGCACAACATTTTGAAAAAGCTGACGGACCTGTTGCTTCGGATGGTATTACATCACAATCAGAATAAGGGCATTTGCTTGGAATATTACTTGCTTTCTAAAAATTACTAAATAGATATGTTTTTCGAAAAAAAATATACCGGAATAGTACTGTCATAATATTCTGGCATATGCCGAGCAGATTTGGCAGCACAGCCAAAACCTGGATGAGTTTTATCACATTGATGGGTTACAGGTTTAAATTGCCATGCAGAATCCTTTTTTACGAATTCATCAGAAAATCTGCTCGTTGCTTGGCGCTTCCTTGTTGATCTACGTGGTGGGGGCATAAGCAATGAATCTGCTTCTTCTTCAGTAATAGATTCCTCTGGAATTGGTATAGAAGAAGGATCAATATCCAAATCAGCAGCATATTCATTGATATTTTCCATTATTAAATCTCTTTGTGAATTAGCAATAATAGGAGTAGCCGATTCCAATTCTAGAAAAATTAAAAAGAATGAAAATTTCACATTTTTACCTTTTTGCGATTTGACAACTTTTGGCTTTCTTCCACCTTGTCTACCTCTTGGCTTCTTTCGCCGACGATCACTTGATTTGATAGAAATAGAACTGCTATTCATTGAACTTGAACTTTCTCTATCTGATTTATCTGACGCTGATTCGGAAGATGCGATTTTTTCGGATCCGAAATCAGAAGCTGAAAAAAATTTGTTATGATAAATATTTTAACATATGATAACTTCTTTCAGATGAAATTTTTTTAGGCTTTCTTCCTCCTTCTTTTCCTCTTGTCTTTTTGGGTCGACGTCCTCTTGATCTACTCGAAATAGAACTGCCAGTCATAGAACTTTCTCGGTCACTTTTGTCTAATGCATCTGCAGAAGATTCAGTCCCTTCTGTTTCGGATTCCGATACTTAAATATAAAATAATTAAGATAAAAAATTAATCTATACGTCTTTCATCTATTGAATAACGTTCACGCAATGCCCAATTCACAATTTCATTTATGCATCTCTTATTTTCCTCTTCTATTTCGACATGTCTAACTTTTGATGTAACTTTGTGCTTAATAATAATAATCATTTTAAAATTAATATGTAAAACAAACTCCAAAATAATTTCCTTCTTCATCAATTGTTATAACAATAGGAAAATTCATTTTAACAGTTTTAATAAAATCTTCCAACTCATCAAAACTCCAAATATTTTCAAGTTTATTTTCAATGGGCAAATTTAATGTCTTAATTATTAAATTAGGATAAAAAATTATTTAGAGAAACATACTCCTTTTTCTTTTTCATCATTATCATAAAAGGTAAATTGATATTTATTCTCAAATTTTTTGCCGACAATTAATGGTCGATTCAAGCGTCCGGATATCAAACGATAATGAAGAATTCCAAGCCATCTGTTTTTCGATTTTTTGTAATCCCACATTTTATCTCCATATATATTAAGATATTTCAGTTTGTCGTACGATTCCATAGGAATTTTGAAATTCGCAGCTTCACAATCAATTTGTCCAGCAGTTTTGTCAATTGGTAAAATTTTATTCAAATCACTTCTATATTCAGAATATTTTAATTGTTCCAGTAAATATTTAGCGCAATGTTCACGCAAATTGCTGCCAAAATCAAAAAGGAAAACACCTTCCTCATAAATTGAAGCGATTGCAGCACTAATTAAATAAGAATATTCACTTTTAATGAATAATAATTTTACTTGTAAATACAACTGCCTAAATCTTTTTCAGATTTGGCATTGCTGATAACATCAAAACCATTTGGATCAATAATTAATAAAGGTTCATCTAGATATAAAATAATTATTTTAAAAAATATATTTTACCGAATTCAAAAGCTGGAATTTTATGAAATGGAGATGCCAATGAAGGTGTTTTTGGTGAAGTTGGAACATCATGAATTCTTTTCAAAGTTGGTATTTTGGCCTCTATAATAATAAAATAAAAACATTTAAATAATAACTATACTTTCTGAGCTGAATCTCTTGGCGTGATTCGGATTTGGACATTTTTTTTCCTTATTTTTATCCTCCAATTTCCATGTTTCCAAACATTCAAAATGAACACGACATCCACATAACATTTCATGTATTTCTTTGTCCAGATCAATCTTTTTGCATATCTTGCATGATTCAGGTGTTTTAGTAACATTTGTTTTGACAGTTGAAATTGTAGAAGATCTTCTTGTAATTCCTAATAAAAATAAAAAAAAATATAAAATATTAAAAAAAATAAATACGTTTCTCTTTCTCATCTTTTGTTGGAATTGCATCAGGAGATGGTTTATTTGAAAGAACAAATTTCTTATTCTAAATAAAATTTTTATAAAGTAACATAAATAAAATTGTACCGGCAATTCAATAATTGTTTTCAAAATATTGCCAATATTTTGCTGTGGCACTTTGTTTTTATCCTAGAACAATATAAATTAAAAAGTAAATACAAATACTAAACTTTTTTCTGATTGTTCTTGCCAACAGTAACCCAACGATTAGTCGGCATATTGGCAAATTTTGAAGATGAAGAAGTTGCCTTTCTAGGATCCAATTTAGGCTTTGTTGGTTCCTTACAAATAAAAATTGTCTATTATTAAAATAATTTTATTTACAGGCATTGGGGCATAATTCAGAGGCACCCGCAAAGGAATAGAAGTGATTGATTTCGACTTCTTCAAACCCCATCCTTTACAAGAAACAGGCTCATTATTTGCATTCATATCATCCCATCCTGAGCTGTTGTTGCTCCATTCTTCCATTTTAGGCGGACGTAAATCCAGTCCAAGACTTTGCCTTTTTCGAAGATCAGCCTCCTTCTTTAATGTTCCAATCTTTGCAGCAAAAGCCTCCAATGCCTTCAATGCACTTTGATTCCCTGAGCGAGCACCATGCAATAAATTACTTTTTATTTTCAATATTTCAAGCCATTGTCCTTTGGTTATTCGCTATTAATAAAAAAATTATTTGGCTATATTTTTTTAATATTACAGCAATCTTTTTTTGAAACATTGACAAATCAATGCCATTGAATGGTTCACAACAATTATGACCATCTCCTGGAGCGAATATTCTTTCGGGAGAATATTCACGTAGCTTGTAGTCGCATTTTTCATTGTCTCCAAAAAGATCACACATAATTTTTGTTGTTTATTGAGCGTTGAACCAATTAATTAAAAGCAAAGTCAATTATAATTTTCAAATGTTTTGCTAAAAATAAAATTTGTATATTTCATTAAATCTAATATATTTTATATGAAAATTATTTTCAAAAAATTGTAAAAGGATTTTGGGAATTTTGCTTGATATTGAGCTAATGGATATCTTGGGATTGTATTATGTCGGAATTATTTCGAAGTCTTGTAGAAAATAATTTATAAATATTAAAATTATTTGACGATATTGGAGCCATAAAAATAATAATATAATTTATTGTAGTAAATTTTATCGACCAATGTCACTATCTTGCAAAATCAGTAAATATTTACATCTGACATAGACCCATAGGGTAAGTGTAAATAAATGCTGTTTTACAAAAAGGTGTTTTGGGCAGGCACATTTATGAATGGGGTTGAATAATATTCCTGAAAATTTTTAAGTATATTTTATTAATATTATGTTAAATCATTTACCATAAATATAAAGGGCTTAATTGATATCACTTTAAAATAATTATCAAATTGAAAAAGTTTGTATAATCAAATGCAGAGCATTTTCAAATTATGTCCATGTAATAAAATATGTGCAATTGACATCCAACATTAATGGTTCATGAAATTTATAAAATTTAAAAATTGTATTTAATTAATCATTCAAACTTACATCCTAATAATTATTTTCAAATGTAATAATTAGGCATTAAATACATTGAATTATTCTGTATTAAATTTTATGGTAAGCTTTACTTCCATAATTAAACCGCTATCCAAATATTTTATACTTGGACTTAGCCTGTCTAACCGCTCTCCAAAAAATTAGACAGTTTCCAACTCACTCGGCTCGACATCTATTATGCCTTCGGGGAAGCCGGCGGTATAATCGTGAGTCATTATTTTGTTTTTTTTTTATCAAATTTTAAATTAACAAAATCCAAAAAGTAAATATTATTGTAAAAAACAAATATAAAAATTGTTTAAAACAAATTTTAATTAAAAATTCCGTGATACTTAACAATTCAAAAAAAATTTACGTATAAGTTTGAGAATAAGACGATATAATAAAAATAGGGAAAGGAAAGCCAAGAAGATCCATAGAAAATTAGTTTTTATTAAATCAAAAAGGAATCCAACAAATGATCCAATTTTATTAAGCACATTATCGCCTATTTTGTTCATCTCTTCAAAAATTTCCATTCTTTTTTGTAATTCTTTATCCATTTTCTCATATTGCTCATGTGCCATTCGATAATGTGTTTCTTCTTCTGATTGAATCTTCTCCAAAAATTGAGCACTTTCATTAATATGTTGCATAAAATTCAAATATTTTTGCAAACTGATATAAACATGCTAAAAATTCTAATGTACATAAAAAGCGATTAAACAAATTACATTGTCGATATGTGGCCTTATTTGAAAATTTTTGATAGAAATTGTACCACGAATTTTTTTATTTCCAATAATTGCCTTTGTTTCCGCCGGTAAATGTATAATGTTCACATTATGCAACAATTGAATATTTTCAATATCATTTGAATTATTCCTTTGACGAATTAAATTCATACTCTAAATATATAAATAAAAAATTATATTTTATAATTTTTACTTTTTCATTGGTAGCGACCAAATAACGATCATGAAATTTTCTTATTAATGTATTCTTTTGAAAATGCCAATCAAAATATAACTGCTTGCATGGCTTGTTGAGTAAAAGATGTCCTTTAATATTACAAAAATTCTCTGTATCATTTCGCAAATAACACATAAAAAGGCCACGCTTAAAATTATAATTATAAATAAATAAATATTAGAAAGTCACTTTAAAAGTGCATGAATGCAGAAAATTCAGAGGCCTGAAGCTAGTAGAATTAATGAACGCAACAGGATGGGCATATGGCCAATATGTGAAAACATGTTCGTTAGAAAGATGTCCTTTATCGATAATCTATAAAAAAATATCAATTAATAATAATATACTGAATAAATATCACGTCATAAATCGGAAATATATTAGGATTGGCATGACAAAGTTTTGCTTTCAATTGAAATCGAGGCCAATTCCGATTCTTTTCCATAATACAACCATTAGGAATCATTTTTAATGTGGCCAAGGTTGTCTTCGTCATATTGACACCATTTAATGCATCGTTCAAGAGCTAATATTGAGAAACTTATGAAATTTATGAATAAGTTTAATCAAACCGTTGTATATGTCTCATCCATTTCCAATATTTCATCTCCTTTACCATTAAAAAAAAGACGAAGAAATGTAATTTCACGCTCAATAAATTTTTCCAATTCTACTTCATATGCCCGGATACGTAACATTCTATTAATTATAAAATTAAAAGAAAAATAATGATAATCACTTTGCAGTATAATCAATTTCCATTTGCTTTAATTTTAATTGTTCTGATAATATTTCAGTCGCATTATGCAGAGCATTAATTTCTTCTTGTACCATGTTGATTTCTTTTCCTTGATTATTTATTGTTTTACTCAGCCATATTATACCGGTTCCGATTAATACTAAAAAAATATAAATTTAAAATTATTCAAAATATTTACTTGTTGCTACTCCACCCACAACCAATGCTACAACAAATCTTGGCTTTCTTATATGGTTAAATTCATTATCCGCTTGATTTGGACAATATTTCCTCAGTGTATCATAGAATTCATTTGCCTTTTTAAATTTGAATTGTACAAAATCAGGAAATTGTTCATTTAAATCTTCTCCGAACTTAAAAAGATTTAAATGGAGTTAAATTTGCAAAATTATTACAGCTAAAATCTTTTCTCCAAAATAGCCATAATCGATTGTCGGCATATCCACACATTGTAATTGAATCTCATCAACATTCCTTAAATAAAGTTTAATGCAATTATTTTTATATATAACTAACACTCCATTTCCCATAAATTCAAATTCAACATTATGATCCAGCAAAAATTTTTCGGCATCAATGGAATTACTTGGAGAACATAATAAAATTATAAAGAAAACAACTTTCAAATATTTGTACATTTTATTCGCTTATCTAAAATTTAAGAAAGAATGTTAGATTTTAAATTATTCCTAAAGGAAAAGAACCGAATCAATCAAAATTATGAATTAAAACTAAATTTCTCTAAACTAAACCCATTCAAATATTTTTCTATTTGATTTTATCTATTTAATTTTCAAAGGAAATAAAGCAATATTTGGGTTTGCCTTAAACAAAAATTATATTTAGGATTTATCTAACACAATGGGTGTAAATTGATGCCAATATGGCGAGGAAAAAGTCATTTTGGATATATTCAATAAATGTAAGCATAGTTTAACGTCATTGCGGACAAGTGCAATTTCAAAATATTCCATATGTGCAGGTATAGTTCAATGTCATTGCGGACATATAAATGATAGATTATAAAATGAGTTAAGAGAGAATTTCAAGTTAAAGAGAATATGTTTTTTATTATATAATAGTGTTATCATCAAATAATTTAAAAAATATTTTTAATCGTAAAAATATTTAATCCAATTAATAAGTTTAATTTAAAATTAGACTAATCCAAAAATATTGTAAACAAAATGAACCATCAAACATATTCTCAATTAAAACCGCTATCCAAATATTTTATACTTGGACTTAGCCTGTCTAACCACTCTCCAAAAAATTAGACAGTTTCCGACTCACTCGGCTCGACATCTATTATGCCTTCGGGGAAGCCGGCGGTATAATCGTGAGTCATTATTTTGTTTTTTTTTTATCAGATTTTAAATTAACAACATAGAAAATAGATTAACAAATTGAAAATAATATAAAACAAAACATATTTTAACCATTTTACTTTTTCAATAATTTTTCAGCCGCTTCCAAATTATTCCTTGTTTCTTTAACAGCTCTGCTCAATTTTCTCTCACTGCCCTTTAGATTGTTCTGAAATGAATACTATATAAAAATTATTTTTTTTATAACTATATACATATGCATAATCCAACTCATTCGCTGTTTGATTTAATTGATGGATTTTATTTTTTCTCCGGCAAATGCGACAATATCTACTATAATCATGACTTAGATGTTCTCCGGTAGTGTCACGCTCACGAGGATCAATAATGTTGTCCAAAACATCTCGAAAACTTAAAATATAATAAAAAATTTTCTAAATATAAAAATAAAATTTTGTGACTAACATTGTTGGATTCTGCCCATTCCCTATTTCCATTAAAGTATTGGGCGGCTGTGCATTTTTTTTCCTATTTTGAAATATGATAAAAAAATATAAATGGAAAAGTAGAGCATATTTTTCAATATTTTTTAACTTAAATATTTATAAAGGAAAAAAGTAACTAACATATGTCGTTTTCGATGTATTCGATAGTCCGACAAAGAAGGAACTGGTGCAGATTTTGGCAAAATAATTTGACTAAAATTTAAAAAATATTAACAAATAAATATAAATGAAAAAAAATACTCAGAAAGATTTTGCTCATTTTCCACCATTTCAATGTTCTGTGATGCAAATTCCTCGCTATTTAAATATACAAATAAATATTTTCATAATTAAAATAATTACGATGTTTCTTTGTCATTTTGCTCATTTTCTTCCATTGGAAATACTGGTGGAGCCACAGGACAGAGAATTTGCCTTAGTTAAGTTAAAAATATATTTGTGAATAAAAAAATATATATACTCGGCAAAATCGGCTAATAATTGGGCGTCGTCAATTTCGGAAACATTATTTTCAATTTGTTGCCTACTTTGCAATTGTTCCAAACTTTAATTATAATAATAATTTAATTTTTAATCAATTCTAAATCTGAATAACCCCTTGCGCGAAATATTTCTTGCAGTTTGTTGCGCCATCCTTTTTAACTTTTTTTCCTCATTCTTTTTTTTATCAGCAGCCAATTTTTGTTGTTGTTTCGCCAATTTTTCTTCCTTTTTTCGTTTATCTTCAGCCACTTTTTGATCATGTACAATTTGTCGCAATTGTTTGGTAGACATTAATATTTTTTTATTAAATTCTTTTTTGTAATTTAGCTAAAATTATACTATTTATTTTTTTTATTTTTTTATAATTTTTTATAAAAAATGAATAAGATTGGGAGTAATTTTAGGAAGTTTTAATCATTATTTTTGACGATAGAATTGAAGGAATATAATATATTTTGCCGCCATAATAATAATAATAATTGAAGAATACACAAAAACACAAAATAGAGTAATAATAAATATTTGCATCTGACTGAGACCCAAAGGGTAAGTGCAAATATAAATTGTTACACTAAAAGGTGATTTTGGCCTGCAGATTTGCCTGAAATTTTAAATATAGCATTTATTATATATCCATTATTTACAATATATTGTAATGGCTTATCAATATTTTGGCATAGAAATTTGTGTGATCCAATATCCAATATCCGCGAAAAAATTTACAATTTTGCTTTCTATGATGAATTCACCAATTGTCCATGAAAAATTTAGGTTATAAAAAATGTAATAAATAAAATAAACAAACTCACATTTTAAATATTTTGCAAAATATAAGAATCTGTAGACAATAAATGTGTAAAATGGACTTCCAACATTAATGGTTTGTAAAAAAATAAAAAAATTTTAATTAATTATTCAATCAAACTCACGTAGTAAAATTATTTCCAAATATAAATAGTTTTTAAGCATTCAATATATTCAATAAGAAATCAATGAAGCATGAAAATATTGGTTATTATTTTCAAATAATTAATAAAACGCACATATTAATTCAATATAATATTCCTTTTGTAATATATGTTTGTTCCAAGATCCATTTCCAACATTAATGGTTTGTAAAAAAATAAAAAAATTTTAATTAATTATTCAATCAAACTCACGTAGTAAAATTATTTCCAAATATAAATAGTTTTTAAGCATTCAATATATTCAATAAGAAATCAATGAAGCATGAAAATATTGGTTATTATTTTCAAATAATTAATAAAACGCACATATTAATTCAATATAATATTCCTTTTGTAATATATGTTTGTTCCAAGATCCATGAAAAAAGATTTAATTATTTGAAAATAATAGAAAAAAACTCACAGTCAATTATTTATTGAATATACAAAAACAATTTTGCAATAAATTTTTATCTTCTGCCATCAAGGTAAAAAAAAATAAATATTTATTAATTAAAAAACTTACATTTAAATAATTTATGCATTGCACAAAAACATATTCAAAATAAAATACTTTGTTCAGCCAATCCATGTATAAGAAAATTAAATAAAAAAATATTTGTATTAAAAAAACAAATTATTCATCCGCATTAAAAATTAGAAGATAAGAGGATTACAGACAATGGCTTACGTCCTCTTATCGACTAATATTTAACTATACTCTTTTTTCATTTTTATTCCTAAAATTTTTTAAAATAATCATCCGCATTAAAAATTAGAAGATAAGAGGATTACAGACAATGGCTTACGTCCTCCTATCGACTAATATTTAACTATACTCTTTTTTCATTTTTATTCCTATAATTTAAAATAATCATCCGCATTAAAAATTAGAAGATAAGAGGATTACAGACAATGGCTTACGTCCTCCTATCGACTAATATTTAACTATACTTTTTTTTTCATTCTTGTTCCTATAATTTATTTTAAAATAATCATCCGCATTAAAAATTAGAAGATAGGAGGATTACAGACAATGGCTTACGTCCTCCTATCGACTAATATTTAACTATACTTTTTTTTCATTCTTGTTCCTATAATTTATTTTAAAATAATCATCCGCATTAAAAATTAGAAGATAAGAGGATTACAGACAATGGCTTACGTCCTCCTATCGACTAATATTTAACTATACTTTTTTTTTCATTCTTGTTCCTATAATTTATTTTAAAATAATCATCCGCATTAAAAATTAGAAGATAAGAGGATTACAGACAATGGCTTACGTCCTCCTATCGACTAATATTTAACTATACTTTTTTTTCATTCTTGTTCCTATAATTTATTTTAAAATAATCATCCGCATTAAAAATTAGAAGATAAGAGGATTACAGACAATGGCTTACGTCCTCCTATCGACTAATATTTAACTATACTCTTTTTTCATTTTTATTCCTATAATTTAAAATAATCATCCGCATTAAAAATTAGAAGATAAGAGGATTACAGACAATGGCTTACGTCCTCTTATCGACTAATATTTAACTATACTCTTTTTTCATTTTTATTCCTATAATTTAAAATAATCATCCGCATTAAAAATTAGAAGATAAGAGGATTACAGACAATGGCTTACGTCCTCCTATCGACTAATATTTAACTATACTTTTTTTTTCATTCTTGTTCCTATAATTTATTTTAAAATAATCATCCGCATTAAAAATTAGAAGATAGGAGGATTACAGACAATGGCTTACGTCCTCCTATCGACTAATATTTAACTATACTTTTTTTTCATTCTTGTTCCTATAATTTATTTTAAAATAATCATCCGCATTAAAAATTAGAAGATAAGAGGATTACAGACAATGGCTTACGTCCTCCTATCGACTAATATTTAACTATACTTTTTTTTCATTCTTGTTCTTATAATTTATTTTAAAATAATCATCCGCATTAAAAATTAGAAGATAGGAGGATTACAGACAATGGCTTACGTCCTCCTATCGACTAATTTTTAAGTAAAAATTAAACCTTTATATATATATATTAAATAGCGAATTAAACCAAAAAAATTGTTGGAATAATTAATATATATTGAAATAATTCAAACTAACCACAATTTATTGAATTCTTCTAATTTTAATATTTAAAGATTATGCAAATGGAATAAAGCAAATATAATTTGTTCTTTATAACCAAATTCATTTGGAATTCAAAAAAAATACACATTGATGGCATTTTACATTTTTATGATCGCATCCATGATTAAGAATCATCCAATTTGTTTTTGGCCAAAGAAAATATTCAATTCACACTAATCTGACAATATATCCAATTAATTAATTAGAGAAAAATTTTTTTAAATCAAAAAAATTTTTTTAATAAATCAGAAATCTGTTTTATATTCTATAAACCTTAAACTTTGTATAGATACGTCTTTCTACATATTTATTTATTAATTTTAGTCGAAATTTAGCGAGCAAATTAAACTCTCTAAACTCTATCTCCTGCTTTTAGTTTAATTCTTGTAAATTTTGAGTTAAAATCTACCAAATAAAATATAAATCAATGCGTTTCGATGAGATTCATAAATTTTCATAAGCTTTGTAGGGTCTAAAATCAATTTCTGATTTATTACAAATCAAAAACTATTTTAATTCAAAATAATTTACTCAATTTTATTTTAATAATAATTAATTAGGGAATTTCTAGATTTTTACTAATTTTTATATGTATTAGATTTGATGAAAAAAAGAAAAAAAATTGTGTTTATGAGTATTCTGTTTTTGAATTATATTAGCAATTTGTGACTTATTTGAGAAAAATTTTCCAAAAAAACTTTAATCATCTATTTTAAGATTTTTGCGTCCAAAGAATTGAATCCCTATTAATAATTTTCACCCACTTCCATCGTTGACTGTCACGTCAAAAAATACTTTCCATTGAATTGCCTAAATTCTATCTTTTGTAGCCAAATTTGCCGAAAATTGTTGTAAATGGAATCATTTGGCCGAATATTCTCATCAAAATTAATTCATTTCGGAATTGATCAATTTGAATTAGGCCATTTGCTTTTTAATTCAATAAAATTATTAAATTATTTCCAATATAATGAAATTGATTCAAATTGCCAATAAATGTTAATGGAAGAGAATGCCGAGAAATGCGAAAATGCAAAATTGATTCTGAAAATAGGATGGGAACCGATAATGTAACCGATGCAAATAATTTACAAAAAAATAATCAAATAGGATCAGATTTAATCAACCCACATTAACAATCATAAACCATATATTAATTGTAATAGATCTAGTCAAGAGCGATCTAATGGTATAAAATTTAAAGTTTTTAACTGGTTTTGAACCAATAAATCTAAATTAGTTTAAACCGTTTAATACCATTTAATTTTGATCAAAACATGACCAAATTATATACCATTCAATGAGTCTAGACCAGCTCTATTCAATTAGGTAAAATTGGTTTGTAAATGTATGGTATAGACCTTTAAAACATTACTTATTATTTTGTCATTACTAAATATTAACTATTTCGCCAAATTAAATAATATTTTAAAATAATTTATTTATTCATTATTAATGAATTCAAATGACACTGACTTGTTTTTTTAGGACGCATTTGGCAGGAAATTTGCTCAGGAAATTCATGGAATGGATATTGAGGCTGTAAATTTTCTGGAAAACCTGAAATATATTAAGTGAAATAATAATACAAAAATAAATTTATTTTTGTTGAAAAAATATAAAATTTTACAAAGTTTTGATGACTAATTATTTTGTAAATTTAAAGGTTAAGCAAGAATTAATTGGCTTATTTTAGTATTTTTTTTAAAAAGTCAAAATTTTAACATGGAAAATATGATGCCATTTTTTTGGATAAATTACCAAAATATTAAAATTATTTTGTCTAGAAAAAATTTGAATTAAATTTAGGAATATTTATTATTTTAAAAATATCAGAATTTTGACACCAAATTGTGAGTGAATTCAATGAATTTAAATAAATTAAATTTGTTCCCCATAATATTTGCGATAACATTCAATGAGTCTAGACCAGCTCTATCCAATTTTTGGTATATGGTTTGAGAATATCGGGAAAAAAAATTTACTAAAACAATCAAATTTTTTGAAAATTTTGTATTATTTTTTCGGCAATTTCTATGTTTTCAATAGGATAATTAATAGTTAATTAAATTGCCTGAACTTACTTCTTCCTATATGCCAATAGTGCATCTAATTCAACAAAATTTGAAATTGCATTAAGAGCATTGATAAATGACAGATTGTTTGTGCTTGAATTTATTTGCTGTTTCATCATAGATTCCACATTCCCATTGGCGGTTGAAGCATTAAGTGATAAATGGATATGAAGAGATTCCGCAGAAAAGCAACCTTTAAAAAGTTGGAATTTAAAAAAGTATTTTAAACATAAATGTGCTGCTGGGGGAGGGACTGTCTCCCCCTCTCCCCCCCCCCCCCCGGGTAGTAATATTTGGAAATGTTGAAAAAGTGGGTAATATTGGAGTATGGAGAATTAAAAACATTTATTAGTGTTTTGCCCATTACTACCCATTTTTTGCCTTTTTTTTTAAAAAAAATGAGTAAAAATCATATTTTCTTGTGCGACTTGACAAAAATTGCAAAAATTGAAGGTCTTTTACCATAGAATATCAAAAATTTCTCAGAACTACCCACTTTTTTCTTAAAAAATGTACCTTGTTTTCGATAAGTTGTATTAAAAAAAATTTTTTGACCCTCTTTTTTTAAGTGGATGAATCAAAAATTTGTTGCCTAATGGGAAATTCCCAGTCAATCAAAAGAAATAAAAATTTGAATTTGATGGATGGGATTGATGACTGAAAGAATTATTTATTATCGTTAATGATAAAAGTTATTAGGCAAAAATTTTGATGAATGAAAAAAAATCGCCTAATGGTAAATTCTAGTCAATAAAAAAAAAATAAAAATTTGAATTTGATGAGTAAAGAACTAATGATCGGCAATAGTAAAAATAATCAGGCAAAAAATTTTGATGGAATTTTTGACCAAACCATAACAAATTATATATCATTCAATGCGTCTTGACAGCTCTATCCAATTTTGGGTATTGAGAATTTAAGACAAAACTTTATCTAAAGCATTTTTGAAAATTTTTTCGGCTATTTTTATGTTTTATATGTGTAAATTATTTGTCAATAAAACTTGCCTGAACATGCACGTCCTATTTGCCAAAAATGTATCCAATTCAACACATTTAAAATTGCATTGGAGCATTGATAATTGGCACCATTGTTTGTGCTTGAATTTATTGTTGTTTCATCATAGATTCCCCATTCCAAATGGCAGTTGAGCACTTTACAAATTAAAATTTCCAAATATTTTCAATCTTTTGTACAACCAAAAAAATATAATTCTCTCCTTCTTGTTAGTTAATTATAATCATTTCTGAATTTAATAAATATAAATATTATTTTTAATTTAAATATTATTTTTATTAAATTATAACTTTTTTGCATTTAATGGTACCAAAATGAAAAGGCGGCCTTCAATTTGATCAAGATGAATTAAATTTGTCCAATTTGTAATTCTTTCAAAATGCCATTTTTGCAAAATATATTCAGTCCAAATGGAATCGAATTATTGGAATTTGGCGTGAAGAAATATTAAAAAATGAAATAAAAAAGGAAAAATGTTAAATAACCTTGCTTAAATTGGATTCCTTCCTGTGTAATTTTCTTCAATTGAAAAATATCCATTTTAGGCGAATAATTCATTAAAAGAACGGAATGAATTGGTGGAATAATTCGAAATGGGACCAATATATTGCCAAATTAGAAATTATATTTAATAAATTCATTGTGGCGGAAAAAGATGGTTGATAACCATTTAATGCCAAAATTATAAATTTTAATCATGAATTTCAAATTGTAAAAACAAAATTATTTGATTATTTTAGGTGTTTGGGCAAAATGTACAACAGTAAATTAGTCATCAAATAATGAATATGTAATAGAATTTTGCAAATTGTGTCAATTTGAAATAACGAACGAAACATTTCCATCATCAAAATTGTCATACTTTTTTCAAAATGATAAGGATTAAAAAGGAAGATTGGAAAATTGCCCTAGTTAAAGGAAAAAAAATTTTGATGGATCAAAAATTTGTTGCCTAATGGGAAATTCCCAGTCAATCAAAATATCATTATTAAAATTTTTGATCTTTACCGATGACAGAAATTCAAAAAATAAGTTTGCTTATAGAAATTTCCCAATCATAAATCGCTCACAAACTTATTTAATATCGTAATTCAGTTTATGAAAGAATGTAGTAAATGATGAAAGGATTGTAACGGTTCGGTTGTGTATCCTAGATCCCCAAACTCAATATTGAATCGATAAATCTAGTCAAAACGCGTTTTAAAAGTCTTCATTTTCATTAAAAATAGAGCGATCAATCAAATGCCAATGAAGATTAAAATTGTAAAAAAATTTGATTGATGGAAAAATTGCCTCAAGTAATTTGTTATTATTTTAATTTAATCCAATAAATTACAAACCGCAATTACAATTACAAACCGCAATTACAAATACAAACCGCAATTACAATTACAAATCGCAATTACAATTACAAATCGCAATTACAATTACAAACCGCAATTACAATTACAAACCGCAATTACAAATGGGAACCACAATTTAAATCATATTTATTGAATTGTAATTATAAATCATTTGGATTTTTAAAAAGTTGGAATTTAAAAAAGTATTTTAAACATAAATGTGCTGCTGGGGGAGGGACTGTCTCCCCCTCTCCCCCCCCCCCCCGGGTAGTAATATTTGGAAATGTTGAAAAAGTGGGTAATATTGGAGTATGGAGAATTAAAAACATTTATTAGTGTTTTGCCCATTACTACCCATTTTTTGCCTTTTTTTTTAAAAAAAATGAGTAAAAATCATATTTTCTTGTGCGACTTGACAAAAATTGCAAAAATTGAAGGTCTTTTACCATAGAATATCAAAAATTTCTCAGAACTACCCACTTTTTTCTTAAAAAATGTACCTTGTTTTCGATAAGTTGTATTAAAAAAAATTTTTTGACCCTCTTTTTTTAAGTGGATGAATCAAAAATTTGTTGCCTAATGGGAAATTCCCAGTCAATCAAAAGAAATAAAAATTTGAATTTGATGGATGGGATTGATGACTGAAAGAATTATTTATTATCGTTAATGATAAAAGTTATTAGGCAAAAATTTTGATGAATGAAAAAAAATCGCCTAATGGTAAATTCTAGTCAATAAAAAAAAAATAAAAATTTGAATTTGATGAGTAAAGAACTAATGATCGGCAATAGTAAAAATAATCAGGCAAAAAATTTTGATGGAATTTTTGACCAAACCATAACAAATTATATATCATTCAATGCGTCTTGACAGCTCTATCCAATTTTGGGTATTGAGAATTTAAGACAAAACTTTATCTAAAGCATTTTTGAAAATTTTTTCGGCTATTTTTATGTTTTATATGTGTAAATTATTTGTCAATAAAACTTGCCTGAACATGCACGTCCTATTTGCCAAAAATGTATCCAATTCAACACATTTAAAATTGCATTGGAGCATTGATAATTGGCACCATTGTTTGTGCTTGAATTTATTGTTGTTTCATCATAGATTCCCCATTCCAAATGGCAGTTGAGCACTTTACAAATTAAAATTTCCAAATATTTTCAATCTTTTGTACAACCAAAAAAATATAATTCTCTCCTTCTTGTTAGTTAATTATAATCATTTCTGAATTTAATAAATATAAATATTATTTTTAATTTAAATATTATTTTTATTAAATTATAACTTTTTTGCATTTAATGGTACCAAAATGAAAAGGCGGCCTTCAATTTGATCAAGATGAATTAAATTTGTCCAATTTGTAATTCTTTCAAAATGCCATTTTTGCAAAATATATTCAGTCCAAATGGAATCGAATTATTGGAATTTGGCGTGAAGAAATATTAAAAAATGAAATAAAAAAGGAAAAATGTTAAATAACCTTGCTTAAATTGGATTCCTTCCTGTGTAATTTTCTTCAATTGAAAAATATCCATTTTAGGCGAATAATTCATTAAAAGAACGGAATGAATTGGTGGAATAATTCGAAATGGGACCAATATATTGCCAAATTAGAAATTATATTTAATAAATTCATTGTGGCGGAAAAAGATGGTTGATAACCATTTAATGCCAAAATTATAAATTTTAATCATGAATTTCAAATTGTAAAAACAAAATTATTTGATTATTTTAGGTGTTTGGGCAAAATGTACAACAGTAAATTAGTCATCAAATAATGAATATGTAATAGAATTTTGCAAATTGTGTCAATTTGAAATAACGAACGAAACATTTCCATCATCAAAATTGTCATACTTTTTTCAAAATGATAAGGATTAAAAAGGAAGATTGGAAAATTGCCCTAGTTAAAGGAAAAAAAATTTTGATGGATCAAAAATTTGTTGCCTAATGGGAAATTCCCAGTCAATCAAAATATCATTATTAAAATTTTTGATCTTTACCGATGACAGAAATTCA
This sequence comes from Pratylenchus scribneri, assembly GCA_030063045.1. NCBI lineage: Eukaryota > Metazoa > Nematoda > Chromadorea > Rhabditida > Pratylenchidae > Pratylenchus > Pratylenchus scribneri. Next base: position 2,389,541 of record JAQSEB010000037.1, on the reverse strand, counting down.
AAAAATAAGTTTGCTTATAGAAATTTCCCAATCATAAATCGCTCACAAACTTATTTAATATCGTAATTCAGTTTATGAAAGAATGTAGTAAATGATGAAAGGATTGTAACGGTTCGGTTGTGTATCCTAGATCCCCAAACTCAATATTGAATCGATAAATCTAGTCAAAACGCGTTTTAAAAGTCTTCATTTTCATTAAAAATAGAGCGATCAATCAAATGCCAATGAAGATTAAAATTGTAAAAAAATTTGATTGATGGAAAAATTGCCTCAAGTAATTTGTTATTATTTTAATTTAATCCAATAAATTACAAACCGCAATTACAATTACAAACCGCAATTACAAATACAAACCGCAATTACAATTACAAATCGCAATTACAATTACAAATCGCAATTACAATTACAAACCGCAATTACAATTACAAACCGCAATTACAAATGGGAACCACAATTTAAATCATATTTATTGAATTGTAATTATAAATCATTTGGATTTGAGTCAGCGACGGTCGCTTCGCGACCGTCGCTGACTCAAATTTCGTTTTAAGGTGAAATTGGTGATTAATCATTCGGGCGTGCTCCATCAATATATTGGAAATTTTTGAAAATATATTAGAAAATTGGAAATAAAATATTTTTTGATAGTCAGATATATCTAAAAACCATTTGGAATATTAAACTATTTTCGAGATGCAAATAATGCCATTTTCGCCCCTTCGGGGCTCAAACTGGGTCCGATTGGTTCATCCATTGCAAAATGATTTATTTATTGGAATAATTAAAATGAAAAAATTGAATTCAAAATATTTTATATTCATTATATTAGTATATTATGTATTAAAAATGGATTCTTATTGTGTAAAAATAATTTATTACTACTGGGAATAAAACCCACGACCTAGAAAAATTAATACTAATACCATTGGACTAAAAGAATTCATTACCAAATATGGCTCATTCGATTCGGCATAGTCGATTTAGTAGGTAAAATTTTAATTTAAGCCCAAAATAATGCTATTAAACCAAAGTTTTGGTCAATTAAAAATTTAGGTTTAAAAGGTTTAAATCCTTTAAATTATGGTTTACATTAATCAAAATGATCTGAAAATGAAAATTCATATACTAAATCGACTATGGCGAATTGATTGAAACTATTTTCAAAGGATATACAACTCTTCTAGACTATGTCACCAGCTAAATATGGAATTTTGGAAATTTTAAAAATTTTTAAACCGGTTTAAATGGTTTAAAACCGGTTTAAAATTGTTTATAATATCATATTTTATCATTATAAATCATTTGCCATTACTGGGATTCGAACCCATGACCTCATAAAAAATCGATTTTAACCCCCTATGCTAAAGGCGGTTTTTACTCAAATCCGACCCACTTAAACCGGTTTAACTCCCCAACCATTGGTCCAAACCCCAACAAACCATATATATTTTTGAAGCTCAGATTCAGCTCTATCAAATAAGACCAAAATTGGTGATCGAAAATGCCGTAGAAAAAAAATTTTCTTAGCTGCGCGGAAAAAAATCAAAATTTTTACCCATTTAAACCGGCATAACTTTTGAACGCTTGGACCTTTCGGCGAGATCTTTTTTTTATAATGTTTCCCAGAATTTTCTACGTCTAAAAACATATTCGCCCCAATTTGTTTACCATCAGCGTTTCGCGCAGCAAGCCTAAAAGCACCTGTCTTCGAGTTATGGCGCAAGTCGCGCTGTGCTCTTAAATTTTAACCAAATTTGGCGTGTGATAGCTCATTCGACGCGTTTTTACAGCGGCTACCTCATATCTAAACGATTGGGCACAAAACCTGCGTGGAAAAATTTTATGGCCAAAAAAGTGGCCAAATTTGGCCATTTAATTTTTTCTCGACTTATATCTCGAGAATGAGGGGAAAAAAGTCCGAACCAAAATTTTTCCCGAATTCCCTAGGAGATCAGCTTTTGAATGATACCAAATACGCCGGGTAATACCTCCGGCAAAATCTCAAATTTGATTTCAAAGCTACATCCCCCCTAATTTTTATGTTGGCACTGTGCCAAGGCCGAAAATGATCGGATGAAAAAAATTTTTTTTCCAAAAAATTCGCCATGCTCGATTACCTATAAAAACAGCAAATTCTCGAGGAAAATCTCAAACCCGCGCAAACTCTCGACTTGGCCACTCTCGAAACCGGTTTTTAAACCCTTTGGCTGGGGACCCAAAATCGATACCCAAAGTTTGTCGTTAGGAGATCATTGTTATTTTAAACCGTTCTCTAGCCCGAAAAACCCAGCCCAAACTCTTTTAGACTTTGATTTGTGTGGGTCCCCCCTCATTTTTTTATATACATATAAATGGTTCCATTCTTGCCCAAATGCTAATGAATGTAGGCCAAAATGGATATTGAATTGACCTATTTTACCCAATCTTTTGACATATAAGATTTATAGAGCTGAAATAGAAAAAATCTCGCAGCTCATTTGTACTTGAACGTTGAAACTCAGTCCACGGCCCCCGAGGACATTTATGATTGATTGTTATATTCTTTGAAATTTCGAGATCCCCTCTATATGATCCCATAATTTTCCATATGTTTTTCAGAGCTCGTCAATGACTTTTTAAAAACGGCTAATAAAGTTTTTTCTGTGATTTTTCGCGCATTCTGAGAGTTCATAAAATTCTCCAAAAAATTAGCAGCATTAATTTGCTTCTTCGAAATGACTTCCACTTCGTCAAGTGATCAACAAAATAATAATTCGATTGTTAATGAACAAGGTACCCATTTATTAAAGGGAACATGACATTATTGACAAGATTTGAAATGGATCTTCTCCTTTCGAGAGTAATAATGATTAAAGGAATACATTCCGGACCAAAATGATTAAATTAAAATTCGGCAGTATCGGTCCTTACTCCTTACCAAACGGCGGCTTTATTAACACTGAAATCTGAAATTACCCCTTTAAGAAGACAAAATTCGAAGAAATTCCATTTTTGGCCTCACCTCGACTTTGCTTTATTCATTGGAACTACACATACTTAGACAAAAATTTAATGGCCTATTAATTAGATAAATCTTTTACTTTGGTTTTAAATTAAATTGTCCTCTCATAAAGATTCACCAATCAAAGTAGATTTTTAAGGGCTTCGATAGTCCGCTCATTTACCTTTGAAACTACCCTTAATTAGCTGGCATATATTCTCAATTCATAATTTCTGAACTAAATTTGGAACAATGAAAAATATTGAGGAATGCTTTGATCAGATTTCGGAACTGTGGGTATTTTAGGTCTTAGTTTTGGATATGAATTTGGCAATTATCTCTGACTTTTTGATAAATTCCCGATCTTTTCAATTCGAATAAATTGTGGATTTTTCCTCTATTTTGTAGGTTTCAATTCTGGCACCGGAATGATTTCCAATTCCTCTGCTGGTTCTTCTTTTGCTGCACAAACACAGCAGCAGCAGCAGCCAGACCATCAGCAACAGGTTTCTGCGGATTCTATTTTACCGTATTATTATATGTTTTTACGCATTTTCGTTTCTCTCTCCGTTAGAGCACAAAATCTCCCAAAATATCAACGATGTTGAATTCCGTTAAAAGAATTTGTCTTTATAATACTAAAGGAGAATTGAAAATTCGAAAGTCCTTGTCAAAAGGCCTCAATTTCATTTTAAATGAATTTAAATTACCGTAATTACAACCTCATTGGAAGGTCTGAAAATTATTATCCCCTACCTATTTGAATGAAGCCATGCCCCCTCTATTAGAAAGTTCTCTAGAGGGTCTGAATTCTGAAATTTATAATTATATTATAAGCACCGTAGCTTCTAATAGAGAATTTGCGGTATCTATTCCAATTAAATGTACTAAAGTTTAATAATCTTCTTTAAAACAATCTTGACTTCAAATTTTGAAGGAAAGTCTCTTGTTTCTAATTGGCTAACAATAAGATTTTATTCCTAAAATTAATTTGGAGTCTGGATGGACGAATGAAAGGCTAAAATCATCTTTACATTTAGCTTAATTTTTGATCTTACCCCGTAAATACTCTATAAGTAATACCTTTTTGAAAAATTTTAAGGAGAAAAAAGGTGAAAATATGAAATTTTCTATCCTTTATAGGTTGGATCTCTGAAAATTATTAATTCCCACCACTTTGGAGGGTCTCTGAAATTTTTATGCCACGGGCTTCTAATAGAGAATTTATGGTAACTAAAAAATGTCGGAGCAAGCATTTCCTCATTGTTTGTCTCAATCGTCGTAACATTTTCCTGCTTTTTACTCAAACTAAGTATTCATTTTGTTTTGTTCAGCAGCAATTTTATGCGGTTCCTCATCAGACGCAGCAACAATTCTACCAACATCCGACTGCTACAATTGGTCAGCCACAGCAACGTATTTACGCCGTTCAACAGCATCCAAATACTGGCCAAGTTTACACACAGCATCGAACAATTCAATCATCGCCGCAACATTTCGTCCAAATACATCCTCAACAACAAATGTTTTACCACCAAGTCCAGCAGGGTGGCCATCAAATGGGTGGCCAATCTTCCCATGTACAGCATTTTTACGATGGCCATTCCCACCAACATCCTGAAGAGGAAATATTGATGGAAGAGGGGGAGGCGTCAAGTATGATTGTGGCCGAAACATGCACCGTTGAGACCAGCTCACCATCGCCCGATTTTGCCAACGAGCATCCCCCACCACAATTGACAAAACAGTCCTATTATGGCCATGGCCAACAGCAGCCAATTGTCATGGCAACCATGGCCCAGTCTTCAATTGGGTCTGCTGGGGCAAGGCAGCCAATGCAGCAGGCGGGTTCCTATTATATGCAACCAGGTTCGCATGATCAAAATCCATTTTGGGGGAATTTGACAAATTTGGTGACACCGTAATATTTTTGATCCTTTCGGAACAATGGATTTTATTTTTTGTTTTTTTAGAATAAATCATTATTCATTAAATTTTTGTAACCCTTTAGACTTAAATGAATAATATGGGTCAGGATCAGGACTCACTCAGTATAAAGATGTTGAAGAAAGAAATACTTGGATATGACAATTTGATTTATAGACCTAACCCACTCAATGTTCAACCCGAAATCCAAATACCAAAAATTCCAACACATTCAAATCCCAACAGTCAATACTCAAAATCTCATGGGAAAAATATAGGCTTTAAAGGCTAAGAAATGGGTCTTAGGAAAGGTTACGGTAGAGTTTATTTCTCAATTCGGATTTAGAGGGAATTCATGCTCCACCGAGATTTTAAAAATGTTAATTTGATTAATGAGAAAATTCCAATTCCTAAAATATTCCGAAATTGGGTCAGGTTTTGAAGGGAATTTCGAGTTTCGATTCCGACTCATTTTTAAAGTTGCTAATTATTATTCAAATTCCTATATATTTCTTTCTTATAGTCCATCGCTTCTCGCATCAATCCTCTTCTCAACCCGGCTACATCGTAATGTCCACCCATTCCATCCATCCGGGTCCTCATCATCAACAAATTTCGCAACAACAATCAAGAATTGGCGGACAAAACCCCAATTTGCTGCATCAAACCACCGCCATAGGACATATTATCCGACGAACAACGCCATTTGAGGAGGAAGAGGAGGAGGAGGAAGAAGAAGATGAAGAGGATGAAGATGAGGAAGATGAGGAAGATGAGGATGAACAACAAATTGGCCAACATTCGTCGAACAATAATCGATTGCATACGTTGAGTTTGCCTCAAATTAATCAAAACTCCTCAAAAGGTGGATATCCGCCGCAACAGCAAAAACAGCCGAATGTGAATGTGAACGAGCCGAGGATGACGAGAGCGGGACGAAGAAAACAAATATTCGAGACTAAATCCACCAAAATTGGGAGTGGGAGAAAGGGAAGCACCGAAGGCGTTGGAGCCATTCAGTCGGATGAAACCAAAATGGTGAAGAAAACATCGAATGTCACGACGCCGAAAAAGGACAATTCTCAACCGGCAAAACCACTTTTGTAAGCAATTTAACATTTTATTATGGGATTGGGGATTTATTGAATAGGATTTACCCATCCCTATTCAATCTTCATATATTCCTTTATATTCTCCTAAATTAATGGCTGGTTTATTAATGATTTACTGTTACAGAGACAAAGGCATTGTTCATATCCAAGCGGTTCAGCGAGTGGCAACGCCCGAGGGTTGGCGGCGAATGAATGATTGGCTGAAAGGGGCCATTAAAACGATGGATTTGGCCAAATTGCGCCAATTAATGAGCCAATTGATTGATGTGGGTTAAACAATGGGATTCGATAGAGTAAAAGTTAAATTTTAGGCTGATATAAGTGTGGATTTGTTGAGAGCAAATGATACGCCAAAATTGATTAAAGATCTACAAAAATGTGCCGACAAAGGTTTGTTCATTGATCATTGTACACTTTATTTTATGCCACCCATTTTCCATTATTTTCGCTAATGAATTTATTTTTATTTTAATTTTTTATTTATGCATCCACACCACATTCATCTAATCTACCTAAATTTTAATTAGAATTCCCTAAAGAAAAATGTGCGAATTCTCCATTGAAGTATTCGGTTAATGAGGATTACGGTATTGGATATTCATTTCTCAATTTGAATTTATTTGCAAAAATATTACTGTACCGAAAATATAGAGAAAAAAGATGCAGAGAAAAATGATAGAAGAAATGAAGCATTGTAGTCAGAATGTCAGAGAAAAAAGCAAAGCAACCACAGCACAGTTTTATTAGTTTTTGGAGGAAAGCGAATTTTTATGGGCGGGCACCAACAGCACACGGGCAAGCCCAGCGCAAAATATCGGCCTCACCCAAACATTCATTTCATCGATTAATTTTTTGCAATTTTTTCATCGTTCACACCACAACCATACTAGTCTATCCTCGCAAATGTACACATTTTCTTGTGGTTAATATGTGCATTGCAAATTTCTTTTTTTGGTGGTCAATTTTTAGTTTAATAAGATGAGAAAACGTAAAATGAATGAATAAAATTTACTGATTTGAGTGGATGGTACGGACCAGCAAACCTCAATTCAAAACTATTAAAATTTCATCGCTTCGCTTCCTTTTTCGCCATAATTTTAACCAAAAATAGCCATTTTAAGATAACTAAAAAATATTCCGTCATTTTAAGATATTGCAAATATGGCCACAAAAATGGTCACAAAATGGAAACAATCTGTTCGAGAAGGCAACAACAACAGTGAAAAGCAAAAACAACAAAAAATGATGGCAAAGTCGGGCACGGGAACAACGGCTGCAACGACGGGAAAACAATTGAGAAGGAACAGCCAGAGCATGGATACCGACGAAGGAGATGGTATTATTACAAAACATAAAAATAAAAAATATCAAATTTTTTAGACCAATCCGCAAGTTCAAATACCGCACAAAAAGGCGGCTCAAGTGCCATCCAAACTCGAGGCCGAACTTCGTCAATTACGGCCACATCATCCTCGGCTGGCGACACTGCACAGCAGCAAATCGGCACCAGAGCCAATTCATTTGGCAGCGGCGGTTCATCAACGACGACGAGTTCAACGAATGCGGATGGTTCTGCTGGGACGGCGGCAATTGAGAAACCGAAGACCACTGCCAAGGCGAAGGCAAAGATTTCGCGTCCACGACTCACTGGTATTAATTTAAGAATAAATAAACTTGGGCCGAATAGTGGGTGGAATCACCAATTTTGCGGAACCATTTTGGATTCATCATTCATTACATTACAAAATCGAAGACCGGCACCATCGGGAAAGTTAATTAGTCGACCGGGATACGGGATTAAAAGGGGATACGGGACATTTCATTCCCATCCTCATCCCGAGGTGCGAGTTCATTGATGACCCGAGATTTCTGAGAGTCCTGGTCCCGAAAATTTTTACCTTTTCAATCCAAAATATTAATTAGTCAAGCATACTTAATAAGTTTAAAATATAAACTCCACCAAAACAGCAAACCAGGCGGTTCCAAGATTTTCCTGATGGGAGGCGGAAGGGTTCTTGTTCTTCCTATTCGTATCTCATGGCAATCCGGGTGCCACACTTCACTTACCTCAAGGTCCAAGAGTTTCGGACCCTAGCACTCACCCCTCCCCCTCTGAAACCCCCATAACTATCAAAAGTGAATTCAAAATAAAATCCAAATGTGTAACCTATGCTAATTCCACACCATCCTTTTCCAGGTACGTGCAATGCGGTTTTCAGCGCCAATCTGGCGGCTGATCAACAAGATTTTCACAAGAAACACCAAAATGCTATTATTGTTTATTAAATTAATTAATTTGGATTATCGGATCTTTCTATTCTATTTTCCTACATTTCACACAATTTTTCTTTTCAAATCTTTTCATACTCATATTTTATTTACTACGGGTAAATTTAAATATATTAAATCTATCCACATTATCCAAACTACAATGTAAACTGAATAAACGACAAAAATGCTGAAATTATTGCCAGCATTTTATTGAAAATTAGTAAATGATCATTGGTAAGTTTATGAAATATTCTCCTTTCCAGATATTGTCTCAAGGTGAAGAGAGCGAGATATTGAAACAATATTAAAATATGTTTATGATCAATGACGTGATCCGTAAAATGTGAATTAACACAAATGATGACAAATTTTTAGCCATTACATTTTTCGATATCTTATTACAAAAATGGGTTGGTAAAGCATTCATTCAAGTATGTGATGGATGGATGTCCTATATCCGTTTATTGAAGACGGATATATAAGATGGTCCATGTCAAAATTCCTTGAAAATACATGCAATATCCGTCTATTTGTACAATAAAGCTGACTAAAATTAGAGGATGGAAGTACGAAGTGGCTAAACCAAAGAGAACATTTGGATTTTTGGTTTAGCTGCTTTCCACGTTTCAATTTAGTAAATAGCAAACCCATAATCGCATTAGTCCCATCCACAACAATAACAATAATCAAAAAAGCATCATTATTGGTGCCACTCCCACTAACTAATCTATGAGTTAGGTTCATCACAATTCAATGCTAACATCTTTTCCAATTACCTATTCTCACCACGTTTCATCCTATCATACATCTATTATTAATTATTATATTCATTCACTCCACTTTTATATTCATTGATCGTCGCAAATCATCATCAAGGATAGAAAGATCGATAATCAAAATTAATTAATAAATAAATTACATTTTTCGGAACAAAATTTCAATCGATATAAAATTTTTGGATTTAATTTCGATCATTTTGCAGGCCTCGAAGGGGATGACGACACTACCAACACAACTCAATCCGGAAAACAGGCACAAACACCGTTGGCCAAACGCCTTTCGGCCACAGGAAAAACCTCGATAAGTCCGACAACCGCAATCAGCGAATCACCTTTGACTAAAATTATGGCCGCAACGGCCAAATTTCAGGTGAGGAATTTTTGAAATTATTCAAATTAATTCATAAATTTTAAGGCTCAACAGCAGCCAAAACGAAAACCGGTGGATGTTATGTTCAGCGATGGCTTCATGGACAGTCTTTCTGCGGCCGACAATGTGCGACCAAAGAAGCCGAAAATTATACGCCGAAAATTGAATCCGTTGCCAGGAAATGGAGGAGCTGGAGGCAGTGGAACAAAGGTTTTTAAAAAATAAAATAATAGAAAATTTTATATTTAATAAATTATTACATTTACGAAAATTTTAGCTCAATTAAAAATTTATCAATTTTTAATCTCTTTTATTTACAACAATAAATATAAATAGCTAATAACTTTCTGATAACCCTAATAAAATAAAATATTAATGATTCCAAATTATGGTACTGAATATTTAATTTCTAATTATTCTGACACTTAAATAATTTTATTAATTTTTAATTTGATTTTTAAAAATTTGATTATTTATATTTCTTTTAATTTTTAATAAATTTTTTCGTTAGATTAAATTTTAAAAAATAAATTAGTAAAGCAAAAATTAAGAAAAAAATATTTTTGGAAATATCTTCAGAAAAAATTAAATAAAAATTAATTTCAATTTTTTAAAGAATGATATGCCCGGCACTTCCGGCTCACCCGCTGGCGCCGCCACTTCATCATTAAATTCAAGCGGTGGCGGAGGGAATGGCAGTGGACGTCGAGTGCGATTCATCGATGAAGTTGGCCGTGAACTTGTTGAAGTTCGTCATTTCGAGATTGAGGAGGGTGAAAGAAGTAAGCAATTTTAAATCATTTAAAATATTAATAAATTATTTCCATTCAGTCAATGTGACCAAATTGGACAAAGAACAAATCAAACATTTCGACTCGCAACAGGAGAAAGCGTTACTAATGAATTCTGGGTTTGGACGTCGTCCTGGGCCGGGACCAGCGCCGGTTGGACCAACCGTTGGAGTCAATGGCCCATTCTCCTCACTCACCGACCCATCGTTGATGCCACCGGGACACGGAAGACACATTTTTGGGATGTCAATGCCACCAAGCCAAGTTGGAATGCCACCGCCACCCCCGATGCGAATGCCATTTGGAATGATGCCTGGCAAAGGACCACAAACAGCGGCAACAATGGGTGCAATCAACAGTGGAAAATATCCGGTAAATTATTTTTAATAATGCGGAAATTCTTCACTTTTGAGAAATCATCAAAATAAATCAAATGTCTCATTGCCTTCTAATAAATCAGGGACCGATTTTAGGCCCTACAAATCTATTATCATTCAATACTTCTCGATGAGATCTACAAAATTGGTATAAGGTTTATAGGGCTAAAACCAGTCCCTCATTTTTTAGAGGTCGATGAAACATTTGATCCATTTTAACGAATTCGTTAAAATTTAACGAATTTCCAAAGTAGGCTTTAGTGGGCCCGGTTAGCTCAGTCGGTAGAGCATCAGACTCTTAATCTGGTTGTCGCGGGTTCGAGCCCCGCATCGGGCTGATATTTTTTTCGGATTTAAAATTAATTTTTTTATTAAATAATGTCCATTTATTTTTAAAAAAACTAAAATAAATTTTTATTTATTTCAGTACAAATTAATTCCCGTCGATTGTAAGCCGGTGATTGAGCCAGGCAATAAAAGTGTTTCAAAGGAAATTGAGCTGGAAAGGCAGAAAACCACAATGTCCGCTCTGATTTTGCCAACGTTTGTTTTTGGAATTAAAAATTCAATAAATTTAAATAATTTTTTTTTACTATTTTAGTCCATTGCCCATTTCTGATTTGGACGAACAAGAATGGAAACGACATCGAGAAGAAAGCCTAAACCATATGCCGAAAATCATTCCGCTGGAATTGATCACCGAAATTGTTGAACAGAAGCCAAACCAAGTCAAAATGGAACCACCATCATCGATAAAAAGAGAAGAACAAATGGGAATGGGAAGAAGTGATGAACCAATGGAAATTGTGGATGATGCCAAAAATTCAGCAGTCAAAGCGGAGGTAGAGAAAATGGAAGAGGTAATTTTAATTATTTTTAAATATATTGGGAATAGAAAATGATACTTATCGTTAATCTTCCTCCGGATTTTTCCTCCCTACTACACTATGTTACCCCTAAAATTGTAATTGATGAACTCTAAAACCAAAATCACCTAAAATAATGTCTGTTTTTTCATGTTTTACAATCAAATATAAACAATAAAATATCTCAAAAAATTTCGAATCTGCTCACAGATAACCGTTAAGTACCAGAAAAATTTTTTCAGATTATCCTTAAGTTTTTTAACAGAAATAATTATTTGACCTTTATGGAATTCGAAGTACGAAGTTCCTCCAACCCCTCACCCAGAATGCAGAATCCCCCCTTCTTTTCCCAGTTAGGACAGAAAGGTCAAAAATGCTTTAGTTTGGAATTTGGATACAAATTTTTGTCAACCCCCACATCCCTGGGTAGTGATTTTACAAAAATAATGATATTAAAAATATACATAATCCATAAACTTTCGTAGGACACTCCCTTATCGCCGGCTCGTCCTCAAGTAAGTCGAATGTCAAGCGATGAAGAATCGGACGTGGAAATGGCCGATGAGAGCATCAAAAAGGGAGAAGAAGATGAAGAGGACCGCGAAGATTTGATTGCCAGCCCCGAGCCGGAGCCATTGAACTCATCGCGCGAAGACTCGGTAATAATGAAGAATGAGGACCAAAAATGGATTGGAAGGGAACGGACGAGGAGGACGAGGCAAAGGCGACCCACCCAAGGAAGAACTGCCTTATCCCCATTATTCTCTCAATTCAATGTTTAGAATTGAGGAGAGGAGCAAATAATATTTATTTGTTGATATTGTTGTTGATTGATACTCTATTTATTTTCGCTTATATTTTAATTTTTGAATAAAATCATTGCAGCAAATTTTTTAATGTGGGAGGAGACAAATATTTTGTGTCAAATGCGCAATTTGGACTATTTTTAATACTATAATCATTACTAAAACACATATCTGTTTGCATTTGCATACGGCATTCATAAGCCAATGTGCATTTACAAAAATATAGAATTCAAAAGTAATTCCTACTAAAATGTACACAAAAAATGATTTAAAAATTATATAAATAATCAGAATTGATTATTTGTCATTTTGGTGGTTAAAAAAGGTCCATATTGCGTTTTTTGACACATTTTATTTAAAGATTTTGCTGTAATGATTCAAAAAGGGTGACTCAATCTAGGAAAATATCTAAAAATAATTAAAAATCCTTTTTTATATTAATTTTCTATTATTTCAGACAGATAGCATCAAGGAAATTCCAATTGACAAAGTTCGAACATCGACGGAAGAGGATGATGAAGAAGAGGATTTGGACATCCGCGATATTCAGCAGAAAGCACAGCAGCAAATTGATGCACAAAAGTCGCAGAGTAAGCTGGGTAAAATTTATTTATATTTATTTTTAAATAGAATTAAAATTTTTATTAAATTTTAAATATAAAATAATTTTAATCGTTAATTAAATTCCTTCAATTTCAGTGGCTTCTTCAACTTCTCTGCAAGAATTTTTGAAAAATAGTAGCCCACAAGTGCTTTCATTGCTCAAAAATTTGAACACAACACTCGGGTCGGATAAAGGACAGGATGGAACAAAGCAGGAAATGGGCACAAAAAGGTGGATTTTCTTTACTAAAAATTTGATAAATATTAAAATTTATTTAATAATTAATTAAATAGATCATTCATTCAATTATTTTACAGTACTGAAACTCCAATGACATCTTTGCCCATTCCCGTGATTGGAACAAGCGCCGGTGGGGCAATTCCATCGCCTTCCATTCCACCTCCGCCCACTCATCTTTATCCACATCGACCACCTGTGTCCAGCCAATTTGGCTCCATCTCAATGGGAACACCGCCTCGTGGCCTTCCACCGCATATCCAACAAATGATGATCCGCGCATCACCGGGCGGTCCAATTCCGTTTCCTCCGCCCAATTTTTCCACTCCGCCACCGCCAATTGGGCAGAGGCCACCGTTCACCATTTCTGCCACTTCTGTCCAATTTCCATTGGGCCAGAATGTGCCTCCGGGGCCTCCACAAACAGCGCAGAAAGGTGACAAATTGGAACAAAACACACCAAAAACAGAAGATGAGGGCATCACAAAAACAATTCTATGGAAACTTAGGGAAATTGATTGTAACTGTAAGTTTAGAAAGTATCCGAAAATGATGGAGATGAAGATGACGCGGTTTAAAAAAATAATTTCCCTCGAGGGGGAATCAAACCCGACCTCCTTTAAATTTAAAAACGGAAGTTACCACTGAACCAAAGAGGATGTATTGGTCGCTTTCATAAATAGTTTATATCAAAAACAAATAAATTAATTTAATGAATCTTGATTTTTAAAAATATATCTGCTACATTTTTCGTAATTGTATTCATTAAAAAATAGGAAAAAGCAGTTTAGAAATTCTATTTAAATTTTATAAATTATGCATTTAATTTTCAGTTTCACCAATTCCGCCAATTGGCCTTATGCAAATGCCCCAAATATCCAGCCAACAACCAAAAATGACGGCACAATCGCAGGATGAGACCAAAAACAAAGTGGATGATTCCACGACCACCACCTCGACATCAACAATTACAATTTCATCAACAAGCAGTGTCCAACAGCAATCCACCAAAGGAGGAGCATCGCCCACATCGCCAGGGCCTCCCGGATTGGATGAAGGTGGTTCGCCACCGCCCGCTCCCGAACAATTGGCACAAAACCAGCAAAGAGATGGGCAATCACCGATGGTAACCACAGCAGGTGATGCTCCAACAACGGGTCAACGGCCACAAATCTCGCCTCAAACTCTTTCAACTCCGCAACAACCGGTGATGAGCCTTCAGGAGGCAAGAAATGGTCAGTGATTAATTGCTTTTGGCAATTATTTATGGTATTTTTTCAGTGGCCGGCGTTTGCAGCTATTTTATGCGTTTCAACAAATGCAATTTCGGTGACCAATGTAAATTCGCACACGACGAACAAACAATGACCAAGGGTGTTCAGATGGCAATGAGTGGAGTGAGCATTGGAAGCGGCAGAGGTAGGCACAAATATTTAGTAATAAAAAGGCAATTAATTCTGATTAATTATAGGAGGAATGATACGCGGCAGCGGTGGTCCCAGGGGCAGAGGAGGCAATTTTATGGGCAGTTCAGGCAGAAGCGGAAATGCATTTCGTCCGGCTGGCAATGGGAGGAAGCGGATCAGGCGGAGGTGGATTTGATGATCGGTGAGTGAGGGAAAAATAAAAGGAATTATTTATGCACATTTTTCTTCAAAAACACACATTTTTCCGGAAGAAAATAGAAAACATTAAGCCTTTAATCACATAAAAAATATTTGAATAATATTAAATATAATTTATAAAATAATCATTTTAGACGTCAACGCCGAGGAGGCAATTTCGGATCGGGTGGAGGCCGAGACCGAGACTATGACTTATCGCCAATTCGAGATGGAGGCGGCAATGTGGGAAAAGGAAGTGGTGGCGGTTTCCGGGAACGACGATTTCGCCAACAATCGCCTCGACGTCGACGCGGAGGCTATTCAAGCCGATCGAGGTCCAGTTGAATTCCATTTTTATTTGAATTTTAAAATTGATATTTTTAATATATTTCTTAATACATTTTTCTTTTAGATCACGTGAGCGGTATAGTCGACGGCGGCGGACTCGTTCGCGTTCCAGGTCTCGGGAAAGGTCGGGTAGAGATCGTGGCGGCAATCGACGTCGAAGCCCTTCTAGCTCCAAATCAAGTTCAAGGTGGGTTATTTCTTCTAAAAATGTTTATTTTAATTCATATTTTATATAATAAAAATCAATATTGCCTAATATAAAAATATTTTTATTAATTTCATTCCAACATTTTTACAGCTCTGTCAGCACTTATTCGCGTTCACCAAGCCCGGTACGCGACAGGAACAAAGAAAGCCGACAGCGAGGAGGACGTCAAAGTGGGACGGATAATAAACGAAGCAATGACGGAAGGATAGAGAGAAACGATCCAAGAGAGGGGAAGAAATCATCATCACCCACTCGTCATTCAGCCAAATCTTCCTCTTCTTCATCCTCTTCGACAACGAATCCAGAAGAAGACGAAAAGCAAGAACATCAGCAGCAGCAGAAGGTGGAGGAGAATAGGCAAATCGACGGAAATGACGAAGAACAATGCGTGAATACTGCTCAAGAAGAATTGCAAAAGGTGGGATATTGAAATGGAAATGGAATACTGTAGCAAAAGTCCATTTATAATATTTTCATCATCCTAGTCATTTAGTTTTTTTTGGAATCAAAATTGTGGGAGACAATGAATTTATTCCTTTATAATTATTTGGAATGGAATAGTAAGATGGTTTAAGTGGTATGGGTATTAGAAAATAAAATTTTAACCAAAAATATTTTATATTTCTTCAGGGTCCAAAGGAAGCCGAGTCGGAAGAAGTGCAAATCATTGAATGAATGGCCGAAGTCGATGTCAACGAACTTGGGAATTATTATTTTACGGATTTATATTATTATTTTATTTGACAAACATCAATTTCCACAATTTCATTCAACTATATTTAGAAAATGTTATATTGCGATAGTTTTGTCTTATTATTATCCGGATTTATTTAAATAACGATTCCCCACATTATTATTTTGTAAAAATATTCACCATCAATAAGAATATTTTTTATAAAATTCCATCCGATTATTCTTAAATTTTGCGACATCCAACTCAAAAATAAATATTTTGCCCTCTATATTTTCTTTTCAAAATTCGAACACATCACAAATTTATTTGTATTTCTTTTTTTTTGATAAAATTGAAAAATTAATTTGTATTAGGAGGACCATCAAAAAATACAATGAATTTATCCATTGATTCTAGTTTTTGGGTAGAAAAAATAAAACATTTAAAAAATAAAATATTTTAAAATCAGAACAATAAAACATTTAAAAAATAAAACATTTAAAAAATAAAATAATTTAAAATCAGAACAATAAAACATTTAAAAATCAGAACAACAAAACATTTAAAAATCAGAACAACAAAACATTTAAAAATCAGAACAACAAAACTTTTAAAAATCAGAACAACAAAACTTTTAAAAATCAGAAAAACAAAACAACATTTAAAAATCTGAACAACAAAACATTTAAAAATCAGAACAACAAAACATTTAAAAATCAGAACAACAAAATATTTAAAAATCAGAACAAACAAAACATTTGAAAATCAGAACAACAAAACAGAACAACAACTTTTAAAAATCAGAACAACAAAACTTTTAAAAGTCAGAAACAACTATACATTTAAAATCAGAACAACAAAACATTTAAAAATCAGAACAACAAAAACATTTAAAAATCAGAACAACAAAACATTTAAAAGTCAGAAAAAACTAAACATTTAAAATCAG
The DNA here is from genome assembly GCA_030063045.1 of Pratylenchus scribneri. Lineage (NCBI taxonomy): Eukaryota > Metazoa > Nematoda > Chromadorea > Rhabditida > Pratylenchidae > Pratylenchus > Pratylenchus scribneri. The sequence continues at coordinate 2,372,640 of JAQSEB010000037.1, read as the reverse complement.
AACAACAAAACATTTAAAAATCAGAACAACAAAACATTTAAAAGTCAGAAACAACTATACATTTAAAATCAGAACAACAAACATTTAAAAATCAGAACAACAAAACATTTAAAAATCTGAACAACAAAACATTTAAAAGTCAGAAACAACTAAACATTTAAAATCAGAACAACAAAACATTTAAAAGTCAGAAACAACTAAACATTTAAAATCAGAACAACAAAACATTTAAAAATCAGAACAACAAAAACATTTAAAAATCAGAACAACAAAACATTTAAAAGTCAGAAACAACTAAACATTTAAAATCAGAACAACAAAACATTTAAAAATCAGAACAACAAAAACATTTAAAAATCAGAACAACAAAACATTTAAAAGTCAGAACAACAAAACATTTAAAAGTCAGAAACAACTAAACATTTAAAATCAGAACAACAAAACATTTAAAAATCAGAACAACAAAACATTTAAAAGTCAGAAACAACTAAACATTTAAAATCAGAACAACAAACATTTAAAAATCAGAACAACAAAACATTTAAAAATCTGAACAACAAAACATTTAAAAGTCAGAAACAACTAAACATTTAAAATCAGAACAACAAAACATTTCAAAATCAGAACAACAAAAACATTTAAAAATCAGAACAACAAACATTTAAAAATCAGAACAACAAAACATTTAAAAATCAGAACAACAAACATTTAAAAAACAGAACAACAAAACATTTAAAAGTCAGAACAGCAAAACATTTAAAAATCAGAACAACAAAACAATTAAAAATCTGAACAACAAAACATTTAAAAATCAGAACAACAAAAATCAGAACAACAAAACATTTAAAAATCAGAACAACAAAACATTTAAAAATCAGAACAACAAAACATTTAAACATCAGAACAACAAAAACATTTAAAAATCAGAACAACAAAAATCAGAACAACAAAAACATTTAAAAATCAGAACAATAAAACATTTATAAATCAGAACAACAAAACATTTAAAAATCAGAACAACAAAAACATTTAAAAATCAGAACAACAAAACATTTAAAAATCAGAACACCAAAACATTTAAAAATCAGAACAACAAAAACATTTAAAAATCAGAACAAACAAAACATTTGAAAATCAGAACAACAAAACAGAACAACAAAACAGAACAACAACTTTTAAAAATCAGAACAACAAAAACATTTAAAAATCAGAACAACAAACATTTAAAAATCAGAACAACAAAACATTTAAAAATCAGAACAACAAAACATTTAAAATCAGAACAACAAACATTTAAAAATCAGAACAACAAAACATTTAAAAATCTGAACAACAAAACATTTAAAAATCAGAACAACAAAACATTTAAAAATCAGAACAACAAAACTTTTAAAAATCAGAACAACAAAATATTTAAAAATCAGAACAACAAAACATTTAAAAATCAGAACAACAAAACATTTAAAATCAGAACAACAAACATTTAAAAATCAGAACAACAAAACATTTAAAAATCAGAACAACAAAACATTTAAAAATCAGAACAACAAAACTTTTAAAAATCAGAACAACAAAACTTTTAAAAATCAGAAAAACAAAACAACATTTAAAAATCTGAACAACAAAACATTTAAAAATCAGAACAACAAAACATTTAAAAATCAGAACAACAAAATATTTAAAAATCAGAACAAACAAAACATTTGAAAATCAGAACAACAAAACAGAACAACAACTTTTAAAAATCAGAACAACAAAACATTTAAAAATCAGAACAACAAAAACATTTAAAAATCAGAACAACAAAACATTTAAAAGTCAGAACAACAAAACATTTAAAAGTCAGAACAACAAAACATTTAAAAGTCAGAAAAAACTAAACATTTAAAATCAGAACAACAAAACATTTAAAAATCAGAACAACAAAACATTTAAAAGTCAGAAACAACTATACATTTAAAATCAGAACAACAAACATTTAAAAATCAGAACAACAAAACATTTAAAAATCTGAACAACAAAACATTTAAAAGTCAGAAACAACTAAACATTTAAAATCAGAACAACAAAACATTTAAAAGTCAGAAACAACTAAACATTTAAAATCAGAACAACAAAACATTTAAAAATCAGAACAACAAAAACATTTAAAAATCAGAACAACAAAACATTTAAAAGTCAGAAACAACTAAACATTTAAAATCAGAACAACAAAACAATTAAAAATCTGAACAACAAAACATTTAAAAATCAGAACAACAAAAATCAGAACAACAAAACATTTAAAAATCAGAACAACAAAACATTTAAAAATCAGAACAACAAAACTTTTAAAAATCAGAACAACAAAATATTTAAAAATCAGAACAACAAAACATTTAAAAATCAGAACAACAAAACATTTAAAATCAGAACAACAAACATTTAAAAATCAGAACAACAAAACATTTAAAAATCAGAACAACAAAACATTTAAAAATCAGAACAACAAAACTTTTAAAAATCAGAACAACAAAACTTTTAAAAATCAGAAAAACAAAACAACATTTAAAAATCTGAACAACAAAACATTTAAAAATCAGAACAACAAAACATTTAAAAATCAGAACAACAAAATATTTAAAAATCAGAACAAACAAAACATTTGAAAATCAGAACAACAAAACAGAACAACAACTTTTAAAAATCAGAACAACAAAACATTTAAAAATCAGAACAACAAAAACATTTAAAAATCAGAACAACAAAACATTTAAAAGTCAGAACAACAAAACATTTAAAAGTCAGAACAACAAAACATTTAAAAGTCAGAAAAAACTAAACATTTAAAATCAGAACAACAAAACATTTAAAAATCAGAACAACAAAACATTTAAAAGTCAGAAACAACTATACATTTAAAATCAGAACAACAAACATTTAAAAATCAGAACAACAAAACATTTAAAAATCTGAACAACAAAACATTTAAAAGTCAGAAACAACTAAACATTTAAAATCAGAACAACAAAACATTTAAAAGTCAGAAACAACTAAACATTTAAAATCAGAACAACAAAACATTTAAAAATCAGAACAACAAAAACATTTAAAAATCAGAACAACAAAACATTTAAAAGTCAGAAACAACTAAACATTTAAAATCAGAACAACAAAACAATTAAAAATCTGAACAACAAAACATTTAAAAATCAGAACAACAAAAATCAGAACAACAAAACATTTAAAAATCAGAACAACAAAACATTTAAAAATCAGAACAACAAAACATTTAAACATCAGAACAACAAAAACATTTAAAAATCAGAACAACAAAAATCAGAACAACAAAAACATTTAAAAATCAGAACAATAAAACATTTAAAAATCAGAACAACAAAACATTTAAAAATCAGAACAACAAAAACATTTAAAAATCAGAACAACAAAACATTTAAAAATCAGAACACCAAAACATTTAAAAATCAGAACAACAAAAACATTTAAAAATCAGAACAAACAAAACATTTGAAAATCAGAACAACAAAACAGAACAACAAAACAGAACAACAACTTTTAAAAATCAGAACAACAAAAACATTTAAAAATCAGAACAACAAACATTTAAAAATCAGAACAACAAAACATTTAAAAATCAGAACAACAAAACATTTAAAATCAGAACAACAAACATTTAAAAATCAGAACAACAAAACATTTAAAAATCTGAACAACAAAACATTTAAAAATCAGAACAACAAAACATTTAAAAATCAGAACAACAAAACTTTTAAAAATCAGAACAACAAAATATTTAAAAATCAGAACAACAAAACATTTAAAAATCAGAACAACAAAACATTTAAAATCAGAACAACAAACATTTAAAAATCAGAACAACAAAACATTTAAAAATCTGAACAACAAAACATTTGAAAATCAGAAAAACAAAACAACATTTAAAAATCTGAACAACAAAACATTTAAAAATCAGAACAACAAAACATTTCAAAATCAGAACAACAAAATATTTAAAAATCAGAACAAACAAAACATTTGAAAATCAGAACAACAAAACAGAACAACAACTTTTAAAAATCAGAACAACAAAACTTTTAAAAGTCAGAAACAACTATACATTTAAAATCAGAACAACAAAACATTTAAAAATCAAAACAACAAAAACATTTAAAAATCAGAACAACAAAACATTTAAAAGTCAGAAAAAACTAAACATTTAAAATCAGAACAACAAAACATTTAAAAATCAGAACAACAAAACATTTAAAAGTCAGAAACAACTATACATTTAAAATCAGAACAACAAACATTTAAAAATCAGAACAACAAAACATTTAAAAATCTGAACAACAAAACATTTAAAAGTCAGAAACAACTAAACATTTAAAATCAGAACAACAAAACATTTAAAAGTCAGAAACAACTAAACATTTAAAATCAGAACAACAAAACATTTAAAAATCAGAACAACAAAAACATTTAAAAATCAGAACAACAAAACATTTAAAAGTCAGAAACAACTAAACATTTAAAATCAGAACAACAAAACATTTAAAAATCAGAACAACAAAAACATTTAAAAATCAGAACAACAAAACATTTAAAAGTCAGAACAACAAAACATTTAAAAGTCAGAAACAACTAAACATTTAAAATCAGAACAACAAAACATTTAAAAATCAGAACAACAAAACATTTAAAAGTCAGAAACAACTAAACATTTAAAATCAGAACAACAAACATTTAAAAATCAGAACAACAAAACATTTAAAAATCTGAACAACAAAACATTTAAAAGTCAGAAACAACTAAACATTTAAAATCAGAACAACAAAACATTTCAAAATCAGAACAACAAAAACATTTAAAAATCAGAACAACAAACATTTAAAAATCAGAACAACAAAACATTTAAAAATCAGAACAACAAACATTTAAAAATCAGAACAACAAAACATTTAAAAGTCAGAACAGCAAAACATTTAAAAATCAGAACAACAAAACAATTAAAAATCTGAACAACAAAACATTTAAAAATCAGAACAACAAAAATCAGAACAACAAAACATTTAAAAATCAGAACAACAAAACTTTTAAAAATCAGAACAACAAAACATTTAAAAGTCAGAAACAACTAAACATTTAAAATCAGAACAACAAAACATTTAAAAATCAGAACAACAAAAACATTTAAAAATCAGAACAACAAAACATTTAAAAGTCAGAACAACAAAACATTTAAAAGTCAGAAACAACTAAACATTTAAAATCAGAACAACAAAACATTTAAAAGTCAGAAACAACTAAACATTTAAAATCAGAACAACAAAACATTTAAAAATCAGAACAACAAAAACATTTAAAAATCAGAACAACAAAACATTTAAAAGTCAGAAACAACTAAACATTTAAAATCAGAACAACAAAACATTTAAAAATCAGAACAACAAAAACATTTAAAAATCAGAACAACAAAACATTTAAAAGTCAGAACAACAAAACATTTAAAAGTCAGAAACAACTAAACATTTAAAATCAGAACAACAAAACATTTAAAAATCAGAACAACAAAACATTTAAAAGTCAGAAACAACTAAACATTTAAAATCAGAACAACAAACATTTAAAAATCAGAACAACAAAACATTTAAAAATCTGAACAACAAAACATTTAAAAGTCAGAAACAACTAAACATTTAAAATCAGAACAACAAAACATTTCAAAATCAGAACAACAAAAACATTTAAAAATCAGAACAACAAACATTTAAAAATCAGAACAACAAAACATTTAAAAATCAGAACAACAAACATTTAAAAAACAGAACAACAAAACATTTAAAAGTCAGAACAGCAAAACATTTAAAAATCAGAACAACAAAACAATTAAAAATCTGAACAACAAAACATTTAAAAATCAGAACAACAAAAATCAGAACAACAAAACATTTAAAAATCAGAACAACAAAACATTTAAAAATCAGAACAACAAAACATTTAAACATCAGAACAACAAAAACATTTAAAAATCAGAACAACAAAAATCAGAACAACAAAAACATTTAAAAATCAGAACAATAAAACATTTAAAAATCAGAACAACAAAACATTTAAAAATCAGAACAACAAAAACATTTAAAAATCAGAACAACAAAACATTTAAAAATCAGAACACCAAAACATTTAAAAATCAGAACAACAAAAACATTTAAAAATCAGAACAAACAAAACATTTGAAAATCAGAACAACAAAACAGAACAACAAAACAGAACAACAACTTTTAAAAATCAGAACAACAAAAACATTTAAAAATCAGAACAACAAACATTTAAAAATCAGAACAACAAAACATTTAAAAATCAGAACAACAAAACATTTAAAATCAGAACAACAAAACATTTAAAAGTCAGAACAACAAAACATTTAAAAGTCAGAACAACAAAACATTTAAAAGTCAGAAAAAACTAAACATTTAAAATCAGAACAACAAAACATTTAAAAATCAGAACAACAAAACATTTAAAAGTCAGAACAACAAAACATTTAAAAGTCAGAACAACAAAACATTTAAAAGTCAGAAAAAACTAAACATTTAAAATCAGAACAACAAAACATTTAAAAATCAGAACAACAAAACATTTAAAAGTCAGAAACAACTATACATTTAAAATCAGAACAACAAACATTTAAAAATCAGAACAACAAAACATTTAAAAATCTGAACAACAAAACATTTAAAAGTCAGAAACAACTAAACATTTAAAATCAGAACAACAAAACATTTAAAAGTCAGAAACAACTAAACATTTAAAATCAGAACAACAAAACATTTAAAAATCAGAACAACAAAAACATTTAAAAATCAGAACAACAAAACATTTAAAAGTCAGAAACAACTAAACATTTAAAATCAGAACAACAAAACAATTAAAAATCTGAACAACAAAACATTTAAAAATCAGAACAACAAAAATCAGAACAACAAAACATTTAAAAATCAGAACAACAAAACATTTAAAAATCAGAACAACAAAACATTTAAACATCAGAACAACAAAAACATTTAAAAATCAGAACAACAAAAATCAGAACAACAAAAACATTTAAAAATCAGAACAATAAAACATTTAAAAATCAGAACAACAAAACATTTAAAAATCAGAACAACAAAAACATTTAAAAATCAGAACAACAAAACATTTAAAAATCAGAACACCAAAACATTTAAAAATCAGAACAACAAAAACATTTAAAAATCAGAACAAACAAAACATTTGAAAATCAGAACAACAAAACAGAACAACAACTTTTAAAAATCAGAACAACAAAAACATTTAAAAATCAGAACAACAAACATTTAAAAATCAGAACAACAAAACATTTAAAAATCAGAACAACAAAACATTTAAAATCAGAACAACAAACATTTAAAAATCAGAACAACAAAACATTTAAAAATCTGAACAACAAAACATTTAAAAATCAGAACAACAAAACATTTAAAAATCAGAACAACAAAACTTTTAAAAATCAGAACAACAAAATATTTAAAAATCAGAACAACAAAACATTTAAAAATCAGAACAACAAAACATTTAAAATCAGAACAACAAACATTTAAAAATCAGAACAACAAAACATTTAAAAATCTGAACAACAAAACATTTGAAAATCAGAAAAACAAAACAACATTTAAAAATCTGAACAACAAAACATTTAAAAATCAGAACAACAAAACATTTCAAAATCAGAACAACAAAATATTTAAAAATCAGAACAAACAAAACATTTGAAAATCAGAACAACAAAACAGAACAACAACTTTTAAAAATCAGAACAACAAAACTTTTAAAAGTCAGAAACAACTATACATTTAAAATCAGAACAACAAAACATTTAAAAATCAAAACAACAAAAACATTTAAAAATCAGAACAACAAAACATTTAAAAGTCAGAAAAAACTAAACATTTAAAATCAGAACAACAAAACATTTAAAAATCAGAACAACAAAACATTTAAAAGTCAGAAACAACTATACATTTAAAATCAGAACAACAAACATTTAAAAATCAGAACAACAAAACATTTAAAAATCTGAACAACAAAACATTTAAAAGTCAGAAACAACTAAACATTTAAAATCAGAACAACAAAACATTTAAAAGTCAGAAACAACTAAACATTTAAAATCAGAACAACAAAACATTTAAAAATCAGAACAACAAAACATTTAAAAATCAGAACAACAAAAATCAGAACAACAAAACATTTAAAAATCAGAACAACAAAACATTTAAAAATCAGAACAACAAAACATTTAAACATCAGAACAACAAAAACATTTAAAAATCAGAACAACAAAAATCAGAACAACAAAAACATTTAAAAATCAGAACAATAAAACATTTAAAAATCAGAACAACAAAACATTTAAAAATCAGAACAACAAAAACATTTAAAAATCAGAACAACAAAACATTTAAAATCAGAACAACAAACATTTAAAAATCAGAACAACAAAACATTTAAAAATCTGAACAACAAAACATTTAAAAATCAGAACAACAAAACATTTAAAAATCAGAACAACAAAACTTTTAAAAATCAGAACAACAAAATATTTAAAAATCAGAACAACAAAACATTTAAAAATCAGAACAACAAAACATTTAAAATCAGAACAACAAACATTTAAAAATCAGAACAACAAAACATTTAAAAATCTGAACAACAAAACATTTGAAAATCAGAAAAACAAAACAACATTTAAAAATCTGAACAACAAAACATTTAAAAATCAGAACAACAAAACATTTCAAAATCAGAACAACAAAATATTTAAAAATCAGAACAAACAAAACATTTGAAAATCAGAACAACAAAACAGAACAACAACTTTTAAAAATCAGAACAACAAAACTTTTAAAAGTCAGAAACAACTATACATTTAAAATCAGAACAACAAAACATTTAAAAATCAAAACAACAAAAACATTTAAAAATCAGAACAACAAAACATTTAAAAGTCAGAAAAAACTAAACATTTAAAATCAGAACAACAAAACATTTAAAAATCAGAACAACAAAACATTTAAAAGTCAGAAACAACTATACATTTAAAATCAGAACAACAAACATTTAAAAATCAGAACAACAAAACATTTAAAAATCTGAACAACAAAACATTTAAAAGTCAGAAACAACTAAACATTTAAAATCAGAACAACAAAACATTTAAAAGTCAGAAACAACTAAACATTTAAAATCAGAACAACAAAACATTTAAAAATCAGAACAACAAAAACATTTAAAAATCAGAACAACAAAACATTTAAAAGTCAGAAACAACTAAACATTTAAAATCAGAACAACAAAACATTTAAAAATCAGAACAACAAAAACATTTAAAAATCAGAACAACAAAACATTTAAAAGTCAGAACAACAAAACATTTAAAAGTCAGAAACAACTAAACATTTAAAATCAGAACAACAAAACATTTAAAAATCAGAACAACAAAACATTTAAAAGTCAGAAACAACTAAACATTTAAAATCAGAACAACAAACATTTAAAAATCAGAACAACAAAACATTTAAAAATCTGAACAACAAAACATTTAAAAGTCAGAAACAACTAAACATTTAAAATCAGAACAACAAAACATTTCAAAATCAGAACAACAAAAACATTTAAAAATCAGAACAACAAACATTTAAAAATCAGAACAACAAAACATTTAAAAATCAGAACAACAAACATTTAAAAATCAGAACAACAAAACATTTAAAAGTCAGAACAGCAAAACATTTAAAAATCAGAACAACAAAACAATTAAAAATCTGAACAACAAAACATTTAAAAATCAGAACAACAAAAATCAGAACAACAAAACATTTAAAAATCAGAACAACAAAACTTTTAAAAATCAGAACAACAAAACATTTAAAAGTCAGAAACAACTAAACATTTAAAATCAGAACAACAAAACATTTAAAAATCAGAACAACAAAAACATTTAAAAATCAGAACAACAAAACATTTAAAAGTCAGAACAACAAAACATTTAAAAGTCAGAAACAACTAAACATTTAAAATCAGAACAACAAAACATTTAAAAGTCAGAAACAACTAAACATTTAAAATCAGAACAACAAAACATTTAAAAATCAGAACAACAAAAACATTTAAAAATCAGAACAACAAAACATTTAAAAGTCAGAAACAACTAAACATTTAAAATCAGAACAACAAAACATTTAAAAATCAGAACAACAAAAACATTTAAAAATCAGAACAACAAAACATTTAAAAGTCAGAACAACAAAACATTTAAAAGTCAGAAACAACTAAACATTTAAAATCAGAACAACAAAACATTTAAAAATCAGAACAACAAAACATTTAAAAGTCAGAAACAACTAAACATTTAAAATCAGAACAACAAACATTTAAAAATCAGAACAACAAAACATTTAAAAATCTGAACAACAAAACATTTAAAAGTCAGAAACAACTAAACATTTAAAATCAGAACAACAAAACATTTCAAAATCAGAACAACAAAAACATTTAAAAATCAGAACAACAAACATTTAAAAATCAGAACAACAAAACATTTAAAAATCAGAACAACAAACATTTAAAAAACAGAACAACAAAACATTTAAAAGTCAGAACAGCAAAACATTTAAAAATCAGAACAACAAAACAATTAAAAATCTGAACAACAAAACATTTAAAAATCAGAACAACAAAAATCAGAACAACAAAACATTTAAAAATCAGAACAACAAAACATTTAAAAATCAGAACAACAAAACATTTAAACATCAGAACAACAAAAACATTTAAAAATCAGAACAACAAAAATCAGAACAACAAAAACATTTAAAAATCAGAACAATAAAACATTTAAAAATCAGAACAACAAAACATTTAAAAATCAGAACAACAAAAACATTTAAAAATCAGAACAACAAAACATTTAAAAATCAGAACACCAAAACATTTAAAAATCAGAACAACAAAAACATTTAAAAATCAGAACAAACAAAACATTTGAAAATCAGAACAACAAAACAGAACAACAAAACAGAACAACAACTTTTAAAAATCAGAACAACAAAAACATTTAAAAATCAGAACAACAAACATTTAAAAATCAGAACAACAAAACATTTAAAAATCAGAACAACAAAACATTTAAAATCAGAACAACAAACATTTAAAAATCAGAACAACAAAACATTTAAAAATCTGAACAACAAAACATTTAAAAATCAGAACAACAAAACATTTAAAAATCAGAACAACAAAATATTTAAAAATCAGAACAAACAAAACATTTGAAAATCAGAAAAACAAAACAACATTTAAAAATCTGAACAACAAAACATTTAAAAATCAGAACAACAAAACATTTCAAAATCAGAACAACAAAATATTTAAAAATCAGAACAAACAAAACATTTGAAAATCAGAACAACAAAACAGAACAACAACTTTTAAAAATCAGAACAACAAAACTTTTAAAAGTCAGAAACAACTATACATTTAAAATCAGAACAACAAAACATTTAAAAATCAAAACAACAAAAACATTTAAAAATCAGAACAACAAAACATTTAAAAGTCAGAAAAAACTAAACATTTAAAATCAGAACAACAAAACATTTAAAAATCAGAACAACAAAACATTTAAAAATCTGAACAACAAAACATTTAAAAGTCAGAAACAACTAAACATTTAAAATCAGAACAACAAAACATTTAAAAATCTGAACAACAAAACATTTAAAAGTCAGAAACAACTAAACATTTAAAATCAGAACAACAAAACATTTAAAAGTCAGAAACAACTAAACATTTAAAATCAGAACAACAAAACATTTAAAAATCAGAACAACAAAAACATTTAAAAATCAGAACAACAAAACATTTAAAAGTCAGAAACAACTAAACATTTAAAATCAGAACAACAAAACATTTAAAAATCAGAACAACAAAAACATTTAAAAATCAGAACAACAAAACATTTAAAAGTCAGAACAACAAAACATTTAAAAGTCAGAAACAACTAAACATTTAAAATCAGAACAACAAAACATTTAAAAATCAGAACAACAAAACATTTAAAAGTCAGAAACAACTAAACATTTAAAATCAGAACAACAAACATTTAAAAATCAGAACAACAAAACATTTAAAAATCTGAACAACAAAACATTTAAAAGTCAGAAACAACTAAACATTTAAAATCAGAACAACAAAACATTTCAAAATCAGAACAACAAAAACATTTAAAAATCAGAACAACAAACATTTAAAAATCAGAACAACAAAACATTTAAAAATCAGAACAACAAACATTTAAAAATCAGAACAACAAAACATTTAAAAGTCAGAACAGCAAAACATTTAAAAATCAGAACAACAAAACAATTAAAAATCTGAACAACAAAACATTTAAAAATCAGAACAACAAAAATCAGAACAACAAAACATTTAAAAATCAGAACAACAAAACTTTTAAAAATCAGAACAACAAAACTTTTAAAAATCAGAAAAACAAAACAACATTTAAAAATCTGAACAACAAAACATTTAAAAATCAGAACAACAAAACATTTAAAAATCAGAACAACAAAATATTTAAAAATCAGAACAATAAAACATTTAAAAATCAGAACAACAAAACATTTAAAAATCAGAACAACAAAAACATTTAAAAATCAGAACAACAAAAATCAGAACAACAAAACATTTAAAAATCAGAACAACAAAACATTTAAAAGTCAGAACAGCAAAACATTTAAAAATCAGAACAACAAAACAATTAAAAATCTGAACAACAAAACATTTAAAAATCAGAACAACAAAAATCAGAACAACAAAACATTTAAAAATCAGAACAACAAAACATTTAAAAATCAGAACAACAAAACATTTAAACATCAGAACAACAAAAACATTTAAAAATCAGAACAACAAAAATCAGAACAACAAAAACATTTAAAAATCAGAACAATAAAACATTTAAAAATCAGAACAACAAAACATTTAAAAATCAGAACAACAAAAACATTTAAAAATCAGAACAACAAAACATTTAAAAATCAGAACACCAAAACATTTAAAAATCAGAACAACAAAAACATTTAAAAATCAGAACAAACAAAACATTTGAAAATCAGAACAACAAAACAGAACAACAAAACAGAACAACAACTTTTAAAAATCAGAACAACAAAAACATTTAAAAATCAGAACAACAAACATTTAAAAATCAGAACAACAAAACATTTAAAAATCAGAACAACAAAACATTTAAAATCAGAACAACAAACATTTAAAAATCAGAACAACAAAACATTTAAAAATCTGAACAACAAAACATTTAAAATCAGAACAACAAAACATTTTAAAATCAGAACAGCAAAACATTTAAAAATCAGAACAACAAAACATTTAAAAATCAGAACAACAAAAACATTTAAAAATCAGAACAACAAAACATTTAAAAATCAGAACACCAAAACATTTAAAAATCAGAACAACAAAAACATTTAAAAATCAGAACACCAAAACATTTAAAAATCAGAACAACAAAACAGAACAACAAAACAGAACAACAACTTTTAAAAATCAGAACAACAAAACATTTAAAAATCAGAACAACAAAACATTTAAAATCAGAACAACAAACATTTAAAAATCAGAACAACAAAACATTTAAAAATCTGAACAACAAAACATTTAAAAATCAGAACAACAAAACATTTAAAAATCAGAACAACAAAATATTTAAAAATCAGAACAAACAAAACATTTGAAAATCAGAAAAACAAAACAACATTTAAAAATCTGAACAACAAAACATTTAAAAATCAGAACAACAAAACATTTCAAAATCAGAACAACAAAATATTTAAAAATCAGAACAAACAAAACATTTGAAAATCAGAACAACAAAACAGAACAACAACTTTTAAAAATCAGAACAACAAAACTTTTAAAAGTCAGAAACAACTATACATTTAAAATCAGAACAACAAAACATTTAAAAATCAAAACAACAAAAACATTTAAAAATCAGAACAACAAAACATTTAAAAGTCAGAAAAAACTAAACATTTAAAATCAGAACAACAAAACATTTAAAAATCAGAACAACAAAACATTTAAAAGTCAGAAACAACTATACATTTAAAATCAGAACAACAAACATTTAAAAATCAGAACAACAAAACATTTAAAAATCTGAACAACAAAACATTTAAAAATCAGAACAACAAAACTTTTAAAAATCAGAACAACAAAACATTTAAAAGTCAGAAACAACTAAACATTTAAAATCAGAACAACAAAACATTTAAAAATCAGAACAACAAAAACATTTAAAAATCAGAACAACAAAACATTTAAAAGTCAGAACAACAAAACATTTAAAAGTCAGAAACAACTAAACATTTAAAATCAGAACAACAAAACATTTAAAAGTCAGAAACAACTAAACATTTAAAATCAGAACAACAAAACATTTAAAAATCAGAACAACAAAAACATTTAAAAATCAGAACAACAAAACATTTAAAAGTCAGAAACAACTAAACATTTAAAATCAGAACAACAAAACATTTAAAAATCAGAACAACAAAAACATTTAAAAATCAGAACAACAAAACATTTAAAAGTCAGAACAACAAAACATTTAAAAGTCAGAAACAACTAAACATTTAAAATCAGAACAACAAAACATTTAAAAATCAGAACAACAAAACATTTAAAAGTCAGAAACAACTAAACATTTAAAATCAGAACAACAAACATTTAAAAATCAGAACAACAAAACATTTAAAAATCTGAACAACAAAACATTTAAAAGTCAGAAACAACTAAACATTTAAAATCAGAACAACAAAACATTTCAAAATCAGAACAACAAAAACATTTAAAAATCAGAACAACAAACATTTAAAAATCAGAACAACAAAACATTTAAAAATCAGAACAACAAACATTTAAAAAACAGAACAACAAAACATTTAAAAGTCAGAACAGCAAAACATTTAAAAATCAGAACAACAAAACAATTAAAAATCTGAACAACAAAACATTTAAAAATCAGAACAACAAAAATCAGAACAACAAAACATTTAAAAATCAGAACAACAAAACATTTAAAAATCAGAACAACAAAACATTTAAACATCAGAACAACAAAAACATTTAAAAATCAGAACAACAAAAATCAGAACAACAAAAACATTTAAAAATCAGAACAATAAAACATTTAAAAATCAGAACAACAAAACATTTAAAAATCAGAACAACAAAAACATTTAAAAATCAGAACAACAAAACATTTAAAAATCAGAACACCAAAACATTTAAAAATCAGAACAACAAAAACATTTAAAAATCAGAACAAACAAAACATTTGAAAATCAGAACAACAAAACAGAACAACAAAACAGAACAACAACTTTTAAAAATCAGAACAACAAAAACATTTAAAAATCAGAACAACAAACATTTAAAAATCAGAACAACAAAACATTTAAAAATCAGAACAACAAAACATTTAAAATCAGAACAACAAACATTTAAAAATCAGAACAACAAAACATTTAAAAATCTGAACAACAAAACATTTAAAAATCAGAACAACAAAACATTTAAAAATCAGAACAACAAAATATTTAAAAATCAGAACAAACAAAACATTTGAAAATCAGAAAAACAAAACAACATTTAAAAATCTGAACAACAAAACATTTAAAAATCAGAACAACAAAACATTTCAAAATCAGAACAACAAAATATTTAAAAATCAGAACAAACAAAACATTTGAAAATCAGAACAACAAAACAGAACAACAACTTTTAAAAATCAGAACAACAAAACTTTTAAAAGTCAGAAACAACTATACATTTAAAATCAGAACAACAAAACATTTAAAAATCAAAACAACAAAAACATTTAAAAATCAGAACAACAAAACATTTAAAAGTCAGAAAAAACTAAACATTTAAAATCAGAACAACAAAACATTTAAAAATCAGAACAACAAAACATTTAAAAGTCAGAAACAACTATACATTTAAAATCAGAACAACAAACATTTAAAAATCAGAACAACAAAACATTTAAAAATCTGAACAACAAAACATTTAAAAGTCAGAAACAACTAAACATTTAAAATCAGAACAACAAAACATTTAAAAGTCAGAAACAACTAAACATTTAAAATCAGAACAACAAAACATTTAAAAATCAGAACAACAAAAACATTTAAAAATCAGAACAACAAAACATTTAAAAGTCAGAAACAACTAAACATTTAAAATCAGAACAACAAAACATTTAAAAATCAGAACAACAAAAACATTTAAAAATCAGAACAACAAAACATTTAAAAGTCAGAACAACAAAACATTTAAAAGTCAGAAACAACTAAACATTTAAAATCAGAACAACAAAACATTTAAAAATCAGAACAACAAAACATTTAAAAGTCAGAAACAACTAAACATTTAAAATCAGAACAACAAACATTTAAAAATCAGAACAACAAAACATTTAAAAATCTGAACAACAAAACATTTAAAAGTCAGAAACAACTAAACATTTAAAATCAGAACAACAAAACATTTCAAAATCAGAACAACAAAAACATTTAAAAATCAGAACAACAAACATTTAAAAATCAGAACAACAAAACATTTAAAAATCAGAACAACAAACATTTAAAAATCAGAACAACAAAACATTTAAAAGTCAGAACAGCAAAACATTTAAAAATCAGAACAACAAAACAATTAAAAATCTGAACAACAAAACATTTAAAAATCAGAACAACAAAAATCAGAACAACAAAACATTTAAAAATCAGAACAACAAAACTTTTAAAAATCAGAACAACAAAACTTTTAAAAATCAGAAAAACAAAACAACATTTAAAAATCTGAACAACAAAACATTTAAAAATCAGAACAACAAAACATTTAAAAATCAGAACAACAAAATATTTAAAAATCAGAACAATAAAACATTTAAAAATCAGAACAACAAAACATTTAAAAATCAGAACAACAAAAACATTTAAAAATCAGAACAACAAAAATCAGAACAACAAAACATTTAAAAATCAGAACAACAAAACATTTAAAAGTCAGAACAGCAAAACATTTAAAAATCAGAACAACAAAACAATTAAAAATCTGAACAACAAAACATTTAAAAATCAGAACAACAAAAATCAGAACAACAAAACATTTAAAAATCAGAACAACAAAACATTTAAAAATCAGAACAACAAAACATTTAAACATCAGAACAACAAAAACATTTAAAAATCAGAACAACAAAAATCAGAACAACAAAAACATTTAAAAATCAGAACAATAAAACATTTAAAAATCAGAACAACAAAACATTTAAAAATCAGAACAACAAAAACATTTAAAAATCAGAACAACAAAACATTTAAAAATCAGAACACCAAAACATTTAAAAATCAGAACAACAAAAACATTTAAAAATCAGAACAAACAAAACATTTGAAAATCAGAACAACAAAACAGAACAACAAAACAGAACAACAACTTTTAAAAATCAGAACAACAAAAACATTTAAAAATCAGAACAACAAACATTTAAAAATCAGAACAACAAAACATTTAAAAATCAGAACAACAAAACATTTAAAATCAGAACAACAAACATTTAAAAATCAGAACAACAAAACATTTAAAAATCTGAACAACAAAACATTTAAAATCAGAACAACAAAACATTTTAAAATCAGAACAGCAAAACATTTAAAAATCAGAACAACAAAACATTTAAAAATCAGAACAACAAAAACATTTAAAAATCAGAACAACAAAACATTTAAAAATCAGAACACCAAAACATTTAAAAATCAGAACAACAAAAACATTTAAAAATCAGAACAAACAAAACATTTGAAAATCAGAACAACAAAACAGAACAACAAAACAGAACAACAACTTTTAAAAATCAGAACAACAAAACATTTAAAAATCAGAACAACAAAACATTTAAAATCAGAACAACAAACATTTAAAAATCAGAACAACAAAACATTTAAAAATCTGAACAACAAAACATTTAAAAATCAGAACAACAAAACATTTAAAAATCAGAACAACAAAATATTTAAAAATCAGAACAAACAAAACATTTGAAAATCAGAAAAACAAAACAACATTTAAAAATCTGAACAACAAAACATTTAAAAATCAGAACAACAAAACATTTCAAAATCAGAACAACAAAATATTTAAAAATCAGAACAAACAAAACATTTGAAAATCAGAACAACAAAACAGAACAACAACTTTTAAAAATCAGAACAACAAAACTTTTAAAAGTCAGAAACAACTATACATTTAAAATCAGAACAACAAAACATTTAAAAATCAAAACAACAAAAACATTTAAAAATCAGAACAACAAAACATTTAAAAGTCAGAAAAAACTAAACATTTAAAATCAGAACAACAAAACATTTAAAAATCAGAACAACAAAACATTTAAAAGTCAGAAACAACTATACATTTAAAATCAGAACAACAAACATTTAAAAATCAGAACAACAAAACATTTAAAAATCTGAACAACAAAACATTTAAAAGTCAGAAACAACTAAACATTTAAAATCAGAACAACAAAACATTTAAAAGTCAGAAACAACTAAACATTTAAAATCAGAACAACAAAACATTTAAAAATCAGAACAACAAAAACATTTAAAAATCAGAACAACAAAACATTTAAAAGTCAGAAACAACTAAACATTTAAAATCAGAACAACAAAACATTTAAAAATCAGAACAACAAAAACATTTAAAAATCAGAACAACAAAACATTTAAAAGTCAGAACAACAAAACATTTAAAAGTCAGAAACAACTAAACATTTAAAATCAGAACAACAAAACATTTAAAAATCAGAACAACAAAACATTTAAAAATCAGAACAACAAAACAATTAAAAATCTGAACAACAAAACATTTAAAAATCAGAACAACAAAAATCAGAACAACAAAACATTTAAAAATCAGAACAACAAAACTTTTAAAAATCAGAACAACAAAACTTTTAAAAATCAGAAAAACAAAACAACATTTAAAAATCTGAACAACAAAACATTTAAAAATCAAAACAACAAAACATTTAAAAATCAGAACAACAAAATATTTAAAAATCAGAACAATAAAACATTTAAAAATCAGAACAACAAAACATTTAAAAATCAGAACAACAAAAACATTTAAAAATCAGAACAACAAAACATTTAAAAAATAAAACATTTAAAAATCAGAACAACAAAACATTTAAAAATCAGAAACAACTAAACATTTAAAATCAGAACAACAAAACATTTAAAAATCAGAACAACAAAAACATTTAAAAATCAGAACAACAAAACATTTAAAAGTCAGAAACAACTAAACATTTAAAATCAGAACAACAAAACATTTAAAAATCAGAACAACAAAAACATTTAAAAATCAGAACAACAAAACATTTAAAAGTCAGAACAACAAAACATTTAAAAGTCAGAAACAACTAAACATTTAAAATCAGAACAACAAAACATTTAAAAATCAGAACAACAAAACATTTAAAAGTCAGAAACAACTAAACATTTAAAATCAGAACAACAAACATTTAAAAATCAGAACAACAAAACATTTAAAAATCTGAACAACAAAACATTTAAAAGTCAGAAACAACTAAACATTTAAAATCAGAACAACAAAACATTTCAAAATCAGAACAACAAAAACATTTAAAAATCAGAACAACAAACATTTAAAAATCAGAACAACAAAACATTTAAAAATCAGAACAACAAACATTTAAAAAACAGAACAACAAAACATTTAAAAGTCAGAACAGCAAAACATTTAAAAATCAGAACAACAAAACAATTAAAAATCTGAACAACAAAACATTTAAAAATCAGAACAACAAAAATCAGAACAACAAAACATTTAAAAATCAGAACAACAAAACATTTAAACATCAGAACAACAAAAACATTTAAAAATCAGAACAACAAAAATCAGAACAACAAAAACATGTAAAAATCAGAACAATAAAACATTTAAAAATCAGAACAACAAAACATTTAAAAATCAGAACAACAAAAACATTTAAAAATCAGAACAACAAAACATTTAAAAATCAGAACACCAAAACATTTAAAAATCAGAACAACAAAAACATTTAAAAATCAGAACAAACAAAACATTTGAAAATCAGAACAACAAAACAGAACAACAAAACAGAACAACAACTTTTAAAAATCAGAACAACAAAAACATTTAAAAATCAGAACAACAAACATTTAAAAATCAGAACAACAAAACATTTAAAAATCAGAACAACAAAACATTTAAAATCAGAACAACAAACATTTAAAAATCAGAACAACAAAACATTTAAAAATCTGAACAACAAAACATTTAAAAATCAGAACAACAAAACATTTAAAAATCAGAACAACAAAATATTTAAAAATCAGAACAAACAAAACATTTGAAAATCAGAAAAACAAAACAACATTTAAAAATCTGAACAACAAAACATTTAAAAATCAGAACAACAAAACATTTCAAAATCAGAACAACAAAATATTTAAAAATCAGAACAAACAAAACATTTGAAAATCAGAACAACAAAACAGAACAACAACTTTTAAAAATCAGAACAACAAAACTTTTAAAAGTCAGAAACAACTATACATTTAAAATCAGAACAACAAAACATTTAAAAATCAAAACAACAAAAACATTTAAAAATCAGAACAACAAAACATTTAAAAGTCAGAAAAAACTAAACATTTAAAATCAGAACAACAAAACATTTAAAAATCAGAACAACAAAACATTTAAAAGTCAGAAACAACTATACATTTAAAATCAGAACAACAAACATTTAAAAATCAGAACAACAAAACATTTAAAAATCTGAACAACAAAACATTTAAAAGTCAGAAACAACTAAACATTTAAAATCAGAACAACAAAACATTTAAAAGTCAGAAACAACTAAACATTTAAAATCAGAACAACAAAACATTTAAAAATCAGAACAACAAAAACATTTAAAAATCAGAACAACAAAACATTTAAAAGTCAGAAACAACTAAACATTTAAAATCAGAACAACAAAACATTTAAAAATCAGAACAACAAAAACATTTAAAAATCAGAACAACAAAACATTTAAAAGTCAGAACAACAAAACATTTAAAAGTCAGAAACAACTAAACATTTAAAATCAGAACAACAAAACATTTAAAAATCAGAACAACAAAACATTTAAAAGTCAGAAACAACTAAACATTTAAAATCAGAACAACAAACATTTAAAAATCAGAACAACAAAACATTTAAAAATCTGAACAACAAAACATTTAAAAGTCAGAAACAACTAAACATTTAAAATCAGAACAACAAAACATTTCAAAATCAGAACAACAAAAACATTTAAAAATCAGAACAACAAACATTTAAAAATCAGAACAACAAAACATTTAAAAATCAGAACAACAAACATTTAAAAATCAGAACAACAAAACATTTAAAAGTCAGAACAGCAAAACATTTAAAAATCAGAACAACAAAACAATTAAAAATCTGAACAACAAAACATTTAAAAATCAGAACAACAAAAATCAGAACAACAAAACATTTAAAAATCAGAACAACAAAACTTTTAAAAATCAGAACAACAAAACTTTTAAAAATCAGAAAAACAAAACAACATTTAAAAATCTGAACAACAAAACATTTAAAAATCAGAACAACAAAACATTTAAAAATCAGAACAACAAAATATTTAAAAATCAGAACAATAAAACATTTAAAAATCAGAACAACAAAACATTTAAAAATCAGAACAACAAAAACATTTAAAAATCAGAACAACAAAACATTTAAAAAATAAAACATTTAAAAAATAAAATAATTTAAAAAATAAAATATTTTAAAATCAGAACAATAAAACATTTAAAAAATAAAACATTTAAAAAATAAAATAATTTAAAATCAGAACAATAAAACATTTAAAAATCAGAACAACAAAACATTTAAAAATCAGAACAACAAAACATTTAAAAATCAGAACAACAAAACTTTTAAAAATCAGAACAACAAAACTTTTAAAAATCAGAACAACAAAAACATTTAAAAATCAGAACAAACAAAACATTTGAAAATCAGAACAACAAAACAGAACAACAAAACAGAACAACAACTTTTAAAAATCAGAACAACAAAAACATTTAAAAATCAGAACAACAAACATTTAAAAATCAGAACAACAAAACATTTAAAAATCAGAACAACAAAACATTTAAAATCAGAACAACAAACATTTAAAAATCAGAACAACAAAACATTTAAAAATCTGAACAACAAAACATTTAAAAATCAGAACAACAAAACATCAGAACAACAAAACATCAGAACAACAAAACATTTAAAATCATAACAATAAAATATTTGAAATCAGAAACAAAATGCATTAGTCAACATTATAAAAACATTAAAAATTAAAATAACAAAACATTTAAAAACTAAATTTTAATAGTACATCACTAAAATTAAAACAAAAAATTCTTCAAGAACACACACTATAAAATAAATCAAAGATTTTCTTCAATTGTTAGCCAAATGATCTATTTATTAAAAAATTAAATAGATTCCCAAAATAATATTCACAAAATTAATTTCATCAATTACTTCTTCTCATCATTCCATCCACCCATTTCTATTATTGTGCCGGGAGGATATGGTGTTTGTCCATTAAAGAATTCAATCCGATTCGGTTGGAATGACCATTTTGTGGGCTCTGGCATTGTGGTTGTCATCGTTGTAGTGGGAATTGTTGTAATTGTGGTCGTAGTTGTTGGTTCCGGCGTTGATGTGGTGGTAGGCTCCGGCGTTGATGTGGTGGTAGGCTCCGGCGTTGATGGGGTGGTTGGCTCGGGCGTTGATGTGGTGGTTGGCTCCGGCGTTAATGTGGTGGTTGGCTCCGGCGTTGAAGTGGTCACTTTGAGGAAAATAAATATGATTTGATTAATGCCCTCTGGTCATACCAATTTCTTTTGGATTCAAACAATCTTCCAATTTTTTTGGGTTTTTCACATCATCCTTGTGCACCATCAGTTTAAATGTGGAATTTATTGCCTATAAATATATTAAAATAAACTGTAGTTTGTATATCTTTCGATTGGCAATTTTATATTTCAAAAATTGGCATTGAAATTTATGGCCTCAATAAGCCTTTCCAGATTCCATTCCTATTTGGCATAATAAATATTAAATTAAAATTCACCAAATATAACGCTGTAGCCTTCAATTTTTTGCATTTTTCTTTATTAATTGGAAGTGGCTGCACATATCCCATTGACAGAATGGCTTTGTTTTTAGAAGCTGAGAAATTATCGGGAATTGTTTTTGGTTGCCAGAATTCTTCATCCCGATAAACAGCTGAACATTCAAATGGATTCATAAATTCATTTTTCGTTGATATTCCTTTTCCAATTCTCCTGCAACTTGGCACAAATTTTTGAATATTCCTTAAAAACAAATTATGGATATGATGGATTGGAGGAGATCAAAAATTTTGGTATATTATTCTTTCAATTCTAAATCATTTAATGGCACTTATGTATTTTAGAGGATGGAAGAGAAAATGGGTTAGAGGGAAAATGACAAGTCCCTTCAATCAAATTGCCCATCAGTGAGATGGAGGAAAGGGCAAAGGGATTCAGCAATGGGGGAAGGAATTCTTTCCTCACACGGTGCAAATTTTAATTTAAACTGGATGGTATTTAATTTACCTAATAGACGGATAAAGGTGGATATATGATTAAGGGGGGATTAAACCGGTTTAAGTCCCGAAATAGATGGGAAATGACCCGGAAGGCCTCTGGAAGGTCTAACAGAGGCCCGGAAAATGCGCGGGATTAAGCAGATATAAGGGGATTAAGCCGGATAAGCTTGTTAGGGGCTAGGGATTAAGGTTATGGTTATAGCCGGCATGGGATTTAGGGGCTTAGGTTTATGGTTCGGAGCATAGGAATCTTGCGAAGCCGGAAGCAAAAAAGGCAAACCAGGAATTTATTTTGGGGCTTAATCCTGCTTAATCCCCCTATATCAACCCTAATCCCCCTAAATCCGTCTATTCGGTAAATTTAATACTCTATTCAGTATTTTCAATAATTTATTCGATAAATCAAATACCATCCACCATCCAGTTTATTGCACCGTATGAGGAAAGAATTCCTTCCCCCATTGCTGAATCCCTTTGCCCTTTCCTGTTTCCTCCATCTCACTGATGGGCAATTTGATTGAAGGGACTTGTCATTTTCCCTCTAACCCATTTTCTCTTCCATCCTCTAAAATACATAAGTGCCCATTTGGCACTAGTTTTTTTTTAACTTAACAATCCAAATGGAATTTGCCTAAAGGAATGTTTTATATGTCTGTGACCCTTAAGGACATAAAATTAAAATCATTCATTCCCTTGCAATGGTAGTTATATACAGTGTTGTCCAAATTTCAAATTCCTCGTCATTCGTCTCGTCCTCGTCTTGGCCTTTTTCAACCCCTCGTCATTCGTCTCGTCTCTCGTCTTGGCCTTTTTTACCCCTCGTCATTCGTCTCGTCTCTCGTCTTGGCTTTTTTTTAACCCTCGTCATTCGTCTCGTCATTTCGTCTCATTTTTCGTCATTTTCTCGTCATTTTGATCATTTTTTCGTCATTCGTCTCGTCCTCGTCTTGGCCTTTTTCAACCCCTCGTCATTCGTCTCGTCTTTCGTCTTGGCCTTTTTTACCCCTCGTCATTCGTCTCGTCTTTTCGTCCTTTTTTTGAGACGAGACGAGGACGAAGACGAGGACGAGACGAATGACGAGGACGTTTGGACAACACTGGTTATATATTTATATGTTGCGGCCTAAAACAGGGAACGTCCATTCCTGTTAATGGACGGGCATCTGGGCCATCCCAAATCGGAAATCTCGGCTTCTAGGCGTCGTACAGATTCGAGAGTAGGCTCATTCGACTCGGAATGGTCGATTTACTATAAGAAATTTCAATTTCAAACGTTTGAGCTTTACCTTTAGATTTCTAGCCCCTAGCCCCAAACCTAGCCCCTAAATTGGGCTGTTGAAATTTCATATTGTAAAATCGATTACGAAGAGTCGATTGAGCCCACTCTCGAGTCGAAACGATGTCTAGAAGCCGAGATTCCCGATTTGGGATGGCCAGATGCCTGTACAATCTGGGGAATAATTGTACGTAAAACACGGTAGTAGTTTGCCATTTTCTTTCTATGCCCAAACAATACGAACTCGCTTTTCAAATCATCGATATTATCGTCCACAAAACAGTCGATTTCCAAATTTGCTTTATTCAAAAGTAAGGAGCCCTGCCAAATTTCATTGAAATGCTTCAAATTTTTATTCACGAGAAATTGCAATGGAAACAATGTCGGCTTCAAACTCACACTTGATCCAATTTCCCTAAATTTTGGGGCAAATTTAAAGGTAAATGAGGAAAATGCAGAGTATTATACTATACATGCTATTTTTTCTCCTCAAAAAATTTTTCCCCAAAAAATCTTTTTTACCCCAATAAACCCAATTTGAAATTTTTTGATTTTTTTTATAAATTCATAAAAGTAAATAGAATTTAAGCTTCAAAAGATGAAATTGTTATCATATAGATTTCTTTTGACATTACAAACTTAGCTTTGAAGAATCTTTAACTTATTAGGCATAAACTTACCCTAAACCTAACCCTTATTATCCCCTAGAACCCATACCCTAATAGCTTAGCTCCTAATTCGGAAAACCATGTCCGAGACATGAACATTAAACTTATTAGCCCAAAACATATTTCGAATAAAATTTTTTGCGCATTGGAACATGTGTGAATTGTGAAATGAGTTGCATTCCATTCATTTTTATGATTTGATTTATATGGGCTATGGGCTTTGGCGTAAAAGGTTTTTTTTTGGGGGGGGGGGGGGGGGGGGGGGAGTGGGAAGGAGAAAAAGGTGTCACTTCTCTCCTATTATTGCTTCTTTGTTAAAAAAATTCTCATTAAAATTTATTTTGAATTATGCAGGTTCTTCCCATAGAATTCCGCTAAATAATTTCATGAAAATTGAATAAATTTACAATAATAAATCCTTGTTATCATTCTCAATAAATCGAATATTCCATCGATCATTTTTTTGAAATTTGAATAGTGTTTCCTCTGTGGCACAAAACCATCCATCCAAATCTTTAGCCGTATATTTCTCCGCCATATGGTCCAAACGCTTTTTTGGCCATTTCGTCACTTCTCCCTTTTTATTTTCCCGCCAATTTGGTAAAGTGTCATGGCTAAAATATTTGCCATAAACAAGCAAAAAATCGGCCAAAAAGATGAAGCCAATTAATTTTATCATTTGATGGAAATAGAAGAAAATTTTTGGTTAAATTTGTTGGATTTTTTGATAAAATGACTTTACTTTTTCATTTTTCACTTTTATAAATGGTAAAAATTTATTCGACCAACGAATGCCAACACGATTTACGAGACAGATTTTCCCTTGGAATAAATTGTTCCAATTTAGTGAATAATCACCGAAAAATTGAATTTTTTTAGAGGAATTTTTAATTTGAAATGAAATTTTTATGCATTTTCGATATTATATGTATATGATACACAGAGGCAATGAACACAATATTCATTTTATCTCATAAAGAAATTAAAAATGTAAAAAAGAAAATAAGGAAATAAGCTGAAAATATACGAAAATAGAAACAGAGTTATCAAATTCTGAAAAGAAAATTCTTTTAAAGATAAAGAATTGGTTTTTTAATAAAAAAGAGTACGGTTTTTTGTTGAAAAAATTAGCTAAATCATATATTTCCTAAACACATTATAATATTTATTTTTATGGAAATGGCACAACAATTGTGATGGATATCGGGGGGGGGGGGGGGGTCTATGATTTTAAAGCCTTTACTAATTTTTAATTCCGCCTGGTTGACTAAGTTTTAATAATTCCGCCTGGTTGACTAAGTTTTAATAATTCCGCCTGTTTGACTAAGTTTTAATAATTCCGCCTGGTTGACTAAGTTTTAATAATTCCGCCTGGTTGACTAAGTTTTAATAATTCCGCCTGGTTGACTAAGTTTTAATAATTCCGCCTGGTTGACTAAGTTAATTCCGCCTGGTTGACTAAGTTTTAATAATTCCGCCTGTTTGACTAAGTTTTAATAATTCCGCATGGTGGACTAAGTTTTAATAATTCCGCCTGGTTGACTAAGTTAATTCCGCCTGTTTAGTTAGAATAATTCCGCCTGTTTTACTAAGTTTTAATTCCGCCTAGTTTAGGTAGAATAATTCCGCCTAAATTTAATTTTCAATTGTGTTGTAAATGCCCTATTATATATTTTTTCAATGTCATCAAAAAATAGAATGACAAATTGCAATAAAAAGTTTATTCGTTTATGAATTCACAATGAATTTGGTATAAAAATGGAATTGGAGATGGTAAAAGGCGCAATTGGGATTAGTCAATTTAATTTGGAATAAATTTGTTTGAAATAAATGAATGCAATCTTTCTTTCATAAATGCATCCGAAACACCTCCTTCTACCCCTCTTCATTTTTGATCCTTCTTCTTCACCAACAAATCATATTCTTTTGGCTAAAAATTGGACAAATTTATTTGAGAATTTTTATTCTTTTTTATTTACGAATTTAAGTGTGAACATTGACTTGTCGCATTGCGTCGGTTCCGAACGGGAATCAGGCACAGGCACCAATGTGAATTTCATCACAAATTTGTTGGAGGAACCGATCACCTGAAAATGAAATGGAAAA
The DNA here is from genome assembly GCA_030063045.1 of Pratylenchus scribneri. Taxonomy (NCBI): domain Eukaryota; kingdom Metazoa; phylum Nematoda; class Chromadorea; order Rhabditida; family Pratylenchidae; genus Pratylenchus; species Pratylenchus scribneri. The sequence goes on along the minus strand of JAQSEB010000037.1, from coordinate 2,344,703 downwards.
TTTTTATTAAATCCGAAAATGAATCTAATATATTCCAATGGAATTTTAATAAAATTACCCGGCCAAAATCCTGAACACGTTCATTTTGGACCGCACAATTTTGTGGCAAAACAAAGAGTGGATGCTCTATATCATTCTTCTTTTGGACCACAATTTTATCAATTTCAATGTCATAATTTGTGCCTACTTTCACTGCTCCACCATTTGGATTCAACTTTCCCGTGATATTTTCTTGGCAAAAAAAAACAAATGAATTCATTAAAAGTGCCATTTAGTCATTAAATTTATGATGATAATTCTCCCCTCTACTTTTTAGAAGTTTTTTATATAATTCAATCAAAATTGATATTGATATTAGAGTAAATTCTCTTTTAATAACTCCAGTCTCTAATAATTCCCCACTCTAAATACTCTATTAATTCCCCACCCCCAATCTTTATTAGTTATTTATAATAATGAATTCTTTTTGCGTTAATAAAATAAAAATATTCAAATTTATAAATGTCAAAACTTTAACTAGCAAAAATGTTTGTGATAAAAAGAACTTTGATGAAAAATGTTACATTTACTCGATCCTTTCGTATTTATTCCTAGTCTTTCAAGGATATTGAAAAATAATTCCCATGATTTATTAAAAGAGAATTTACGGTAGTGTAAATGTAAACATACTTGCATCTAAGAGCACACGTATGTCCATATCTTTGCGACCGAAACCAAGTTGACATTCGGCATCATTTTTGTTGAAATTGAAAATGAATCTACAATTAGGGTAAAAAAAATTATTTTTAGGCCAAAATTTTGATTGGAAATTCTACTTCTACTATACACAAATTTAGCTCTTTTTACCGGAGGCTATATTATATTTCAACATAATTTTATTTTATGAATTCAGAAAAATTGTTCAAAAAAGTTATTATGGACAAAAAAATATGTGAAAAATTCATTATTGGAAATTAGCAAAATTTCTCATTTTTGATTAGAACTGAAATTGAGAAATTTAATCTAAAAATACAAAATTCAGAATATGAAAAGGAATAAATATGAAACGCACCTCTGGAATTTGCCCTTGCAAATATTCTCATTCATCATGGCAACATTGAAATTGAATTTATGAGGATTGGGAACGGCAAATGTCAATTCAAGCAATTTATTATTATTAGGAGGCTCCTTGAATTCGACAACACTGCATTTAAAAGGGATGGATTTAATTTCAAATGTCAAATGTTGATTCATCTTTAAAACATTTCTTACGTTCCATCCTGATCCAATTTCACTCGATCAGATGGCATTTTGTTCCCCAGCTTTGCCTTCTCCCAAACATTTTCGCCAATTTTGCAGGCAAGCATACCCTCAAATTGTTCTTCATTTTTGCATTTTTTGATGGGCACAATCTCCGATGACATATAACTGACCTAAATTCATAAGGAAATATTTAATAAATTATAATATTTCCAGTCTATTTAAAAATTTTGCACCTGTGGATGGCATTTGTATTGGGCTTCCTTTTCGAGGAATGTTTTGATGTAGAGTGGGCCACCTTCAAATTGAAGCAGCATATCCATTCCAATCAGCCATGGTCCTTTGTAGCACTCGGAATTCAGTGCCACTCCATTGGACAATCCTGCCAGCTTCGGCTTTTTCATTTTCTCTTCTTCTTCTTCTTCTTCTTCTTCTTCTTCTTCTTCTTCTTCTTCTTCTTCTTCTTCTTCTTCTTCTTCTTCTTCTTCTTCTTCTTCTTCTTCTTCTTCTTCTTCATCCGGATTTTGTGGTCCTTTCGACTTTTTGCCGTTTTCCTCCATCTCATTCATTTGCGATTGAATTGGCACGGATTTGCCATCGTTCATTCTAAATAAGGAAATCAGAGAATGATAAATAAATATTATGGCATTGAGCATATACGGTATTAAATAGGGTATAAAGATAAATACTGACCGAATTGCATAAGTTTGACTCAAAAATTGTTGTCCACCATCCAACACCAATGAGCCAAACATTTCTAGCGCCAAACAATTTCCCTTGCCAACATTATATTTCAATCTGGAAATGGCGAAATTTGTGGTAAATTTAATATTTTAAAAGACAAATTTACATCTTATCCGAGAATGAAGTTTGCACAATAAATTTTCCATCCTCATCAGCCAATTCCACTGAGAATCCATGCATTTTTGGGCCATTTTCCAATTTATGATTGCATATTTGGTCCAATATTGGATCCGAATCCGAATTTGGCACTTCAAGGATTTGTTCGACCAATCCATTTTCCGGATCCAATTTGCTTTGGAAGCAAATGAAAATTCTGAAAAATGGACAAATTAATTTTATTGAGAATATAAAAATATAATTAATATAATTTAATTATATTTTCCATCTCCGGTGTTTCATTGATCAAAAATTTTAAATGATTTTGCCCATAAAATTATAAGCAATTAAAATTTTTTTATTTTGCATTTTTTGGCCATAATTTAAATTACCTATTCTGATTTTCTATTGTTCTGACACAAATTTGTGGGTCTTTTCCTTTTTGAGGGCAAAAAATGAAAGTCAAATCATTTTTTTGTCGTCCGCATTCATCCTTCCCATCATCATTGCCTGTTGCCATCTAAAATTAAGTCGTTCAAAATTAATTTAATAATTTGTAATTTCACCTTTTTGAACCAAATTTGCTCCAGCCAACTTTCCATATCCGCTTCGGGGACCGGAAGTGGACAATGTTGATGGCAATATTCCTTTCCATCGCCCACTGTTTTCCCTTCAACAACGCTTTCATTTTTATAGCAACTTTCATAGCATTGGCCAGGCTTTAGGGTATCGAAATTTTCCGGAAACAATGGTTCATTATGTTCCGCCGGGTTCAGATCAGGGAATTTGGGTGGTCGACCTCCGGGCACAATCGATAGAGGTGGCAAATTCCCGGACTGATTATCATTGTCCGGATTTCGTTGTGGAGGCTGTTGGTGTTCGTTGCTATCTGAAAGAGGGAAAGGTTGAACGAGTTTGGTCAGAGGAAAGGGAATGGTGGCTGACCATCGCCCTCCGGATTCTGTTGAGGAAGTTGCTTCGTTTTGCCCTTTGGCAGCATCAAACCACCGGGAAGATTAAGCAACGCTGCCTCAAATTCCTCTTGGGTCTTCGTTTTGCCCGGCAAATTCTCTTGGGCAGGCGGCGGATTATTCGGCGGATCTCTTCCATCCGCCGGTGGATTTGTTGCCGCAATCACAAAAAGGATTAATAAGACCAGAAAAATTGAAAACATTTCGCGGTGAGGCCGCTTTTTAGCCATTGGAAAATTGGAAAAAAAATAAATAATTGAATTTATTAATATTTTTTAATTGGGATGATGATGGAAATTAAATAATTTGTTGGGAATGAAAATTGAAATGAATGAATGAATGTTTGGCTTTTGGTGATTAATTTAAATTCACACATCCCCCTTGCCCCTCCCCCTTCCCCCATTCCCTTGTCCACAATTTGGCCAATCTAAATTCACTGTGAAAATTTATAAAATATGAAAATGAAATGATGAATTCGTTCAAAATGAATGGATATATGGAATGGATGGGATATTAAAAAGTGAATAAAATTTAAATGAATCAGCTGCAAAAAAAAATGTACAAAATAGGGCAGAATTTAATGAATAAATTATTGGCTGGGAATTTATTTTTGAAATTTCGCTGTACAAATTAACTTAACAAATTTTCCGGAAAATAATTTACAAGACATTTCTAGAGTACCGTATTCCTTTTTAGTGCAATTTAATTCTCTCCTTTATTAATAATCCCTTGTATTTCATATTTGTGTGGTTATTTCTGAACACAATGTAATGTATTGGTAACACTTGAAGAAAAATTGAATTACAATTACTGCTTTTAATATTATTTTTATAATGGATCAGCTGTTATATTATATGGGGATGGAGATGTGAATTCATCGATTTATTTGTTTGTATTTAATTTAAATTTATATATTCATTTCATTAGTCATTAATAATTTTGATAAAGTACAAAAAAGAATGAGAACATTTTATTGCTTTTCTTCCTCCTATTCAAAAAATTTTTTCCATCATCTAATCCTAAATCCTATTATCCACATCAATCAATGTCCATTGAATCGAATTGCTTTTCTTCTTCAATTTCGTCCTCTATTCCCCCAACTTCAACTTCCTGGCCAATGTTTTCATTACCATTTTGCCCTTTCCCATTTATTGCCTCCTTCATTCTCCTCTTCATTTCATTCAGCCTTGTCTTCCGTCCATTCTTAATTTGCACTTCATTCTTTTCAATATATCTCCATTCACCAAAAATCTGTTTGCATCCATACAAATTGTTCACCACTTCCCAATCCGTTTTTGGCACTTTGGTCGGCATTTCAATCTAAAAATGGGATTAATAAACATATTATTGGGCAAGATCTGAGCCTAGGCGCTCGCATTGGGCCTTTGTCGGAGGTCTAAGCCCCCCTCCCCAATGGCTTAATTAATAAACGGGATAAGAAAGGTATAACTCAACTTTAAATTATTTTTAATTAATTGTGCGAGAAAATATATTAATAATGTCGGCAAAATGGGTCTACGATATTCCGTACCGTAATTTTTCATCAAAGGACGTATTTGGCCGTATTTGGAAATTAAATATTGGCATATTCCATACCGTATTTGCTCAATTTGCTGCCGTACCATATAGTGTGGTATTCAACAAATTTGCCTTATACAACAAAAATACGGTCCCGTTGCCTACCTCTAATAATAATTGAAGGAGAAAAATAAGTTTAAAATAAAATGGTTCGGGGCAATATTTGATTGATAGGGTGACGGCTGACGGAGCGATTAAGCAAAAGTAAGAGTACAGTAGCCAAATAGGAAAGGCGAAAGGCCCTTAAGCATTATTGGCATTGACAAAACAAAATGGACACAAATCTGGAATTAATTATTCGCTTTACCTTTTGATTATCCCCCCTCAAAATTGTGCACGCCTCTCTGTTCACACCAAATTGATTATGTGATGGATAAATCATGATTGATTCCTTCAGATGTTTACTTTGAAGACGAAAATATTTAATCTTTTGGAATTGGCTTTTGCCATCTAAAAATGCGTGTAAACTGTAAATTTAGGATAATTTCCTCGGGGAACTTTGGACTGGACCTTCGCGAATATTCTCCTCGATTATCTTCAAATTGCTATTTTCGGAGGAATGAAAATGAAAAAGGCCGAGGGCATGGAAAATTTCATGAATTACTGTGATGTGATTATTGGCACACCATTTATTTAGTACAATCTCTTGGAATGGAAGATGAATGCCGTCAAATTCCCGTTTTGGTGCAAATGTGTCAAAATGTTGTCGGCCAACGCCCATTGAATAACAACCCCTTAAAAAGAATAATAAATCATTTTGTTTTGACCAACTCTTTATTTCCGGTTCTGAATTGGATATATTGAATATATTTTCCCATCATTTTCTTCTTTGGCCGAATGATTTTTCCCCACTCTTTCATTTTCTTTTCTTCCTCCAAAATTGTGCCAATTACGTCGAATTCAACAAATTCCAGGCAAGTATTTTCCTCCACCTCATTCATTCCACGCCGAATTCCAATACTTTCATGGAATTCTGCCAAATAATTATTTCATTAAAAAACACAAGATTTCAACAATTTTTACCCAAATTATGAAAATAATATGGCACTTGGTATTTCCTTTTCCTTTTATTCTTGTAAATGTCCCAAAGGTGCACCGGATGCCAATCCTCCAATTTTTCCCTTCTTGCCTCTTTTGGTGTCACATAAACACTGAATGGCACTTTGGCTCCACTGAAATGTTCTATGTATGTAAAATAATTAAAAAGAAGGATCAGAATCAGATAACAACTTGATTCTCATTAATAATTTAAAATCGTTCTAATTTTAATATAACCACTGGACCCATCTCTCTCTTATAAATTGCCTAAAGAATAAAAATGATGATAATTTAAAAAAGGTACCAATATAAATTATAAATTGGCTTATAAACAGGCGAAATTAAAACTTAGTCAACCAGGCGGAATTATTAAAACTTAGTCAACCAGGCGGAATTATTAAAACTTAGTCAACCAGGCGGAATTATTAAAACTTAATCAACCAGGCGGAATTATTCTAACTAGTCAACCAGGCGGAATTATTAAAACTTAATCAACCAGGCGGAATTATTAAAACTTAGTCAATCAGGCGGAATTATTAAAACTTAGTCAACCAGGCGGAGTTATTACAACTTAGTCAACCAGGCGGAATTATTAAAACTTAGTCAACCAGGCGGAGTTATTAAAACTTAGTCAACCAGGCGGAATTATTAAAACTTAGTCAACCAGGCGGAATTATTAAAACTTAGTCAACCAGGCGGAATTATTAAAACTTAGTCAACCAGGCGGAATTATTAAAACTTAGTCAATCAGGCGGAATTATTAAAACTTAGTCAACCAGGCGGAGTTATTACAACTTAGTCAACCAGGCGGAATTATTAAAACTTAGTCAACCAGGCGGAATTATTCTAACTTAGTCAACCAGGCGGAATTATTAAAACTTAGTCAACCAGGCGGGATTATTCTAACTTAGTCAACCAGGCGGAATTAACTTAGTCAACCAGGCGGAATTATTAAAACTTAGTCAACCAGGCGGGATTATTCTAACTTAGTCAACCAGGCGGAATTATTCTAACTTAGTCAACCAGGCGGAATTATTCTTAATTAAGAGTTATTGAATTCAATTCCTCATAAGCAAACTTTTTGATGGCCAATTCGCTTAAATTGTTCAATTTATTTTCAAGCACATTTATTTTTTGCAATCCACTGTCCACTTTCCGCCGATCCGATGGATTTTCATTTTGTTGTTTGGCCACCTTCTTTTCAGCCCTTCCAAGCGCAAATATAAGCTGACGTTTTTGGCTCCAAATTTTACGAATTTCCTTTCGAATTTTGGTCAAATCTTTTTGGCCATTCTTTTCCAAATGTCCATTTTCCTCGTCTATTTTTTCCCTTTCCCCATTTATTTGAGTATTTCCTGGTAATAAACCATTCCCATCCTTTTGCCAATTTTCCTCCTCATTTGAGGACAATTCCATCTCATCAAAATCCCGCCGTAATTTCAATACCGTCTTTTGTCCTTTTCCATCCTCTTCCTTCCTATTTTTATCCAGTGTCCATTTTCCGTTTATTATTCCATCATCTTTTTGCCTCATTTCAACTGTTTTCCTCCTCAATGTCAGTAAATTTCTAAATTCCTCCAGTAATGGCTCATTTCGGGCTTTCAACCACACTTTGGCAAACCGAAAGGGGAATAATTCAAAGGAAATAATTAGGTGGAAAAGGATGATAGACCAAAATATGGCCATATTTGAATTGTTTGGCATAAATTTGAAAGTGCTTTTGGGCAAATCAACTATACTACAGGTAATCTATTTTTGGATGGAAGAAGCCAGCTTAATGCATTGGGGATTGAACCCAAAGAAATATGGCCAAGATATCCAGGCAATCAATTTTCCCTCATCCATTTGGCACAATGACAAATTGGACTTTGAGCCGCAAAGCATTGTTTTCTAAAAAAGGATGACCTTTGCTGTGAAGAATTGGCCTATTCCCTGGCCCAAATTGACGCAAATAAAATTTCTGCCTATTTTGAATGATATTCTTTCCCTCCCCTCTTCATTTTAGCCATTGGCTTCAAATTAATTGGATTTCAGTGGAACTGAGGACACCAACGAATTTGGATTGAAAGAAGCGACCGCCTAGGATACGGGTGGGTTGAACATGTTATAATATAATTATTTCATCTTTAAATTATACAATTTTAAATTTTTATTCGCATGAAATTTTATTAACAAATTGCAGGGCAAAAAGGAAAGTAAAAAATAATAAACAAAATTTGGGAACATTTTCATTACAATTTTAGTAAAACACAGCTTAATTTGTGGCAGAAGTTAATATAAAAATACAAATTTTAAATCAAAATGAGTCGAACATTTATTTCAAAAATAATATTAAATAATTACAAATCAAATTTGTGGCTATCACCACCGGCATTTGTCCGAGGGGAGAGAGTATTTAAAGTTTGTCGATTGATTCAAAAAATAATCAATTTCAATTTCAGGGTCTGATGAAAATATTCAAAAATTTTCTAAAATTTACAAATTTATTCTATTGTAGTCCAAAAATAATCTTTTAGGTCAAATTACAAAAAAAGGATAATTTTGAGGTCCAAAAATATGTGTGTAAAATATGGTCGAAATTGAAATGGGAAGTTTTGAAATCAAAAGAATAGAAAAGAAACAAATTAATCATTCAAAATTCAATTAATATTAATTGTTTTTGTGCAATCATCCCTCAAAATTGGACCCGAATTGTTGTTGGTTTGTTTGTTTGATGGCCATGGCCAGTGCCGCGTTGAATGTTCCTTCCGCTGCGCATTTTGCTGGGAACCATCATTTGTTGCTGTGAATTAGATGCGGCCGAATTAGAAGGATAGAGGGAAATGCCGGCCGGCTCATATTTCTTAAAATAAAAATATTATTTTTATCATTTTTTGTTTTTTTTTCTAATTATTTTTGTGGATTTTCTTAATGAACTCCCATTCTTTAAATTATTAAAGGAGAATGAAGTTGGTAAGTGAAAATCCTCGCACATTTTTCTTTTTCGAAGTTGTCATAAATTGAGCTGATTTTGGGACAGTTCAATTTTTGGTAAAACTTCGACTAATTCAAAATTCAATCCGTATTCCAATAGAGAAATTTGTCTAATTTGTGATTTTTTGAATGAATTTTCTACAAAATTGTAATTTAAAAATTAATAGAAAAAAACATTTATAATTCAAGGGAAAATGTGTTTGGACTGACCATTTCATCTTCATAAAAATTGTCCAAACTGCTGCTAATGTTGCTTTCATCTTCTTCCACCACTTTGTAATCCTCTTCTTCATAGCCCATTGGCTGTCCAACAACATCAATAATTTGGTCATCATCCTCCTCCTCGAATTCCTCTTCCTCTTCCCCTTCTTCCTCTTTTGGATTCAAACGACGTTCTCGACATTTTCGGGCAGCCAATTTGTTTCGGCCGCGTCTGCGAATTTTTTTGATCATTGCCTTTTGTTCGGAAGTGAGTCGGCCATCGGCCATCAGCGTTGCGTATTCTCGATAGGGCATTGCCGCCAACTGTTCCGCCGAATAGGGGAGGCCATGTTGGTTGACTAGGGCTGAAAATTGGGGGAAAATATTTAAATGAATAATTAATTTTTAATTAAGACTTACAATCATCTTTGGAGCGTCTTCCACGTTTGCCCTTTGCTTTTGGTCGTTCCATTCCATTGAGCCCTGAATTTTCCCTCGGGCCAACATCATTTCCTTTTCCATTCGCCTTTTTCATTGCTTTTGGCACCAATTTATTCTCATAACGGAAAGTTGGAGAATTTTGCTGGCCATTGCCAAAAGCGAAAGATGGTGAAGTGGAGGCCAATGTGTCGGCACCGGATGAACCAAAACTACAAAAAATACGGAATTATTATTTAAATAAATTGAATAAATTTTTTACCCGCTGGAAGTGGTGGATGAACAACGCGCCGAAATTCGACTCTGCGGAATACCATAAAAATCATGGTCTGGTGGGGAGGCGAACAGAGATGAAAAACCAGCAGCGGAAGAAGATGACGGAACTAAAATATTAATTATTAATAAAATAAATTATTTAAAAATATTTAAAATATTTTTTAATTGAATTAAATTTTTAAATTCCTAATTAAATTAAATTTAAATAAAATTAATAAAATAAAATATTAATATTATTAATAAAATAAATTCACCAACCATTCATCAATTGTTGTGTTTGATTGAATTGTTCCAAAATTGGCGACAATGAATTTTGGTCAAGCAACGGAGATTGTTGTTGATTTTGGTGCATCATTGATGGAATTGACGGAACATTTTGAGGGGGATATGCCTTAAAATAAGGTAAATTGATAATATATTATTAAATTATTTTTACCTGTTGTTGATGAAATGTTGGCGTTTGGATGGTCAGCGGAATTTGGAGAGGTGATAATTGAGGGGAAATGGCCGCAGCTGCAGCCAAATTTGATGCATTCAACAATAATTCGGCGGTGGCCAATTCACGAAGGATTACTGTTAAAAAAAATTGGAAAAGTTAAAAATTAATTAAAATTTTAATTAGAATATTAATTTATATTGTAAAAATTCACCTTCCAAATTTGGGTTTGTCCCATCGGCGGAATTCATCGAAAGAGAACGTTGAATTTGCAATGGACTCCCCAAATTATGATCGGGGCCATTTTGAATTGGCTGATGAAAAAGTTGTGGGAATAGGGTTGAAAGAAGCATTTCGTCGTCTTCTTCCTCTTCTTTTTCAGGTTCAACAATTTGTGATTGAAATTCAGTGGTCGAAGGGAGTTGATCAGCTGAAAATTATATGAATTTTAAATGAATTTTTCTTTGCTTATATAGGCAAAAATTGAATGTAAAAGTACAAAAAAAATTTTTTTAAACATTAAGGACATTTTTTTCTAAATTAATTTCACACAATTAATTTAAAGTAGAGAATGGGATAATTAAATAAAATAAATTTGTTACATTTCAATGAACCAAAAAATGTGACAAAACCGTGTTTCGGCACACCAATTAGGAATTTGTACTTCATTTTCTAAGAAATAATGTGGAAATTAAGGAATTGGATACAAAAAATTGACAGAAAAATGACAAAATTCGTACATATTTTTATTCGGGATATAATCATTTATTTGGTCCGCTTTTTTTTGTATTCTAGTACACTTAAAAATCCACCCACAAAAAATCAGCACTGTTAGACACGAAATTAAAAATGTACCAAAAAGTTATAATTTCGAGATTTTTGTTTGTAAATAATTTTAAGAAATGTAAAAAATGAAGTGCAAATTTTATAAGTAAAAAGTAGCATAAGACGCGAGCCATTTCTCTAATGAATGGGGACAAATTGACAGTACCTAAATTAATTAGTATGATTTTGCCAAATTTTCAACAAAAGAAGCTGGCTAATCCGCTTTCCAATTTCACTTTTCCTATCTTAATTGTTTTTGTACTATATTTTTGAAATTATTGTAGGTAAACCCCTTCCTCCAGATTGATGTGAATATTTAATTCCGCTTTGCCTTGGCTCTATTTTGTTGTTTTTAATTCCTACTTCCCGTTGACTTAGCTACCACTTAAAGAAAATGCTCTTATGAGTATCAAAGGTATAAGCAAAATTCAGGCAATATATTTTTTCCTTCCGGCACCCCCCAATTTCCTCCTCTTCTCTTCAATTGCCATGCACTTTTATTTGTGGGAAGGAAGGAGGGATTAATTGCGCGTTTTTGATGCGTTAAAAACTTAACGGTGGTCATAGTCAGATGAATTTTTTAAGTGGACTGAAATTGGATGAGTAAAAATTGCCTTTATAGGCGTTTTTCACGTAATTTTTGAAAAAAAAATAATTTCAGAGATTCGCCTTTTTCTTTTTCATGAAAAGGGTAATGCACGGTGATTCCCGGGGAAAATGCACTTTTGGAAGTCTTCCCTTCACCTTTTAAAAGGCATTTTTGAGGGGAAAATGCCGCACCATTTATTTATTAGTCAGCCAATTTTGGGTTAAATGTGATGTTACAAAAAATAGAAAGCACTTTAGGCAGGTGTTGGGAATTGGGTTTGTTTTGATCTAAATTTCTCCATCCTAGAATGAAGATTCACCCTCTCCCCTAAAGGAAAATAATGGCTAAATGATGATGATGAATAGGGTGAAAATGGTGAAAATGTGGAGGAAATGATTTGTTGGATTGGCGATTGGCCCATCGCCCATTGGATGATGATGATTTAGTATTTTGATTTGAATGAATGAATAATGTAGTGGCGAGAGGAATTGCTTAATATTGAGGGGAAGAAAGCAAGGGATTGGGTTTAGCGTTTTTGTATGAATATGTCGTCATTTTTCGAACTCATCCCGGGGAATAGAGAGAATTCTGATCATTTTTAATGACTGCACTACAATTGGGGATGAAATGGTCTAGTGTTGATGACGGTAAAGATACCGGACAGCTTTTTATTTGACTAAAATTGTCTAAAAAATGATATTAAAAGCATTGTTCAATTTGAGATATTTAGTCAGTTTACGGTCCGGTCACAAAACTTTCATAAAAGTAATTTTAATTAAAAAAGCGATTTTATGGCCATAACTCATAACTCTGTAAATACCAAACAATGGTCACTGCTTTTGATATATATTTTGTAGCAAATTTTATGCTCTTTTAAATGTTATATAAATTAATTTAGTGGCTTTAGTACCTTCGAAGCTAATATGTTCCAACCCAATTTATCGGGTCTCCAATTGTCATAAAACCTTTTTGTTGGGGAGTAAAGGGATTGGGCTTAATTGAGCTTTCAAAGGCAATCTCATTTAGATATTTTCCTAACTAATGAGAAAAGATTCCGCTTTTCATTAGAATAAATATATGGCCAAAAATTGTTTACATTAATTTTGATGCCCATCCTAATTTGCCCTATTCCCTCGTCCGTCGTCCGTCGTCCCCCATGTTGTTATTCAGAAAATGGCCATTCTCAAAAAAAAGCACTTTAATTTTGAAAAAGCCTTCCTCCTCCTTCGATTCCCCCCCACAAAAGGGCATTTGGTATTTGGTTTGGTGCATGATTCGAATGGGGGAATGGGATGAATTAGGAAGGAAGAAATTGGTGGGGGGGGGGGGGGGGTCGTCTCGCCCGACAGATTCAATGTGCCGTCTTGAATTTGGGTTTGCTGGATATTTGTGGCCATCCAAGAAGATGATTGGGGTTGGTGGATAGAAGGAAGGAGGTGGATGATGTGCCGTCTGGCTGATGATTTTGAGGGTGCAAAAATGGAAGCAATTTTATAGAGAAAGTCCTAGAGTGAATGATTGATCGATGTTTGGATTTTGCCTATTTTTTTTATTTATTATTATAATTTTATTTCGGAATTTGGTGAATTAATATTTTTTTTAGTTGAGAAATGTCTAAAATTTAAAAAAAAAATATTTGGTCCAAAAAGTATAATTTTGAATGGCTACATTTGAGAAAAATGACAATTTAATTATTGCACATTTATTGTTGAACTTTGTATTTAGTGTGTACTAATGAATTGGAAAGAGGCTAAAGGCCGCAATTTTTCCCGCAGGAAAAATTAAAGCGCTAAATAATTAAATATTCCACCCGTTAATATTTGGCAAAAAAGGTCAACAAATTTTGTAATGAATTCCAAGAAAATAAGAAAAAATGTTTTTGGAAACGATAAATTGTTGAATATTTTATTAAAAAATTAAAAATCAAAAAAAAATTTATTGAGGTTGAATAATGGTTTTTTTCGTTCCATTTTGGCATTACCTATTTAAGAAGTACAAATCCCAAAATTTAATTATCATTTTTGGACTCAATTGGAATTCTATTCAATGATGTTTCTATTTCTCACATTTTATTTTCACGATAATGCAACAATTTTTTGAGAGTTAATTCGTAGAAAGATCATTTTTCTTAGATTTTTTCCGTATTAAATAATGAATAAAAATGGACTCTGGACTTTCTTATAATGCGCAAGTGAATTTTTGGAAATTTTTAATTATTTATTGTAAATATTTAGGGAAAAGTTGTATTATTTGTATAAAAAAAATTTTTAAAAATTAGTAAGAAAAAGTTGGAAAAAAGGGGAAGCTCAATGGAATAAAATGAATTTAATCTGAGGAGAAAATGAACCATAGAATTAATTATATTTCTGCGGGTGGAGAGTGGATTTAGAGAAAATCTGCTGAAGTAGAAACTGAGCATTTAAAATTTTGTGTTAACTATCAAAGACACCAAAGCGAAAATATAATTTTAATTTGTTTATTTATGGTTAATATCGAAAATATCCCCACCAAATTCATTGCTCGACGTGTCAATTTGGCCATCCGCACTATTGATGATTCTGGCTTCGGCCAGGGAAACATCGTTGAACAAAATTGGGTGCTCAGCAGAAGTGGTTTGTGGTGATGGAATGAATGAAATTTGGGTAGGCGAAAATTGGTCGCAAGAATTGGATGAAATTGGCGCCTCCTCCTCGGCACCAATTGGTGGCACATTTTGTTGTGGGTCTTCGAAATCGACGGCTGTAGGAGGCGGCGTAACCACCGGGATGTTCAACAATTCTGGGCCAATTCCCTGGAAATATTTTATTTTTTTAATAATAGGAATAAAACAATTTTTAGTTTATTATTAATTAAGGAAATGTTTACGAAAGTAAAAAATTCTAATTTCTATTATTGTTTATTGGCCAATTCACTGATATAGCTTTTTTGGAATTTAATCTAACTTCTTTCCGGTTGTTCCGGAAAGTTTTAATCTAACTTGTTTCCGGAAAGTTCTAATCTAACTTCTTTCCGGTTGGTTTCCGAAAAGTTTTAATCTAACTTCTTTCCGGAAAGTTTTAATCTAACTTCTTTCCGGTTGTTCAGGAAAGTTTTAATCTAACTTCTTTCCGGAAAGTTTTAATCTAACTTCTTTCCGGTTGTTCAGGAAAGTTTTAATCTAACTTGTTTCCGGAAAGTTCTAATCTAACTTCTTTCCGGTTGGTTTCCGGAAAGTTTTAATCTAACTTCTTTCCGGTTGTTCCGGAAGGTTTTAATCTAACTTCTTTCCGGTTATTCCGGAAAGTTTTAATCTTAGTCTTCCGGTTAAGTTTTATTCTAATTATTAACAAGATATACCCGAAAAACCGGGGGACTGACATAGCTTTTTATATTGAATATAATAATAAATGTTTGTTTAAATGCCTTTCCCCAACACACTCTTTGATTACCGCTTGGAAAGGCAACAATTTGTTAAGTCTTTGGGTCGTCCATAAAATGCCATGATCATCGCCTCCATTTCCATTGTTTTCCAATCCAAATTGTGCCGATTCCTCTTCTGAACTTGTCGTTGGCCATTGGTGTGGCATTTCCCATTTGGTCTGCGAAATGTCGGCCAACAAATATTCATCTTCTTCCAAAGCATTTGTTGGCAAATTTGCATCATCATTCACAGTTTCGCCAAAAATGGACTGAAAATAATATTATTTGAATGTTTATTTTGTGGAGATCAATTTATTTTTATTCCCATATTTTCAGAATAAACATTTGGAAAAAAAGAATGGATATTTTTTATTTTATTCATTTTTTTTAGCAAAATTCAGATTCATCAGACAAAAATGAATTCAACAAATTTTCAAATTTTTCTATTCTTTCTTGCATTTTTCGCAATATTAAATGTAGTCCGAGGGCAATATGTTGTGGATTCCGTGATTCCCTCGCCTTTACGCAATCCACAATGGCCGGCTGGAGGGCCAAAAAGTGATTATAGGTTTTAATTTTTTGCATTATTTTTTACCCAGAAAATGGAACGGATAATGGGGAATTCATAAATACAATGGCCCGGGATTTGCGCATTTTAGCTGTAATTAATCTAATGCAACAAGTTCTTTTTATTAGCATTTGCTTCAAAAAAAATGGTGGAATTTTAAGGGTTGGCAACTTTATGAGGAAAATTGGTTTCGACTTTTCGATATTGAACTCCAATGGGTTCAAGCTGAAAATTTTTGTCGCCAACTTGGTGGTCATTTAGTCAGTATTCGGGATGCAGCAGAGAATGATTTTGTGCATAAATTGAGAAAAAGTACTCATATCAAAAAAATTTATACCCAATTTTAATTCTTTTTAGAGAATAATATTTGGATTGGTTTGAACAAATTGGACACTTCTGTGTATGGATGGAGTGATGGCCAGGATGCGACCTATTTGAATTGGGATTCAACCCAACCAAATGAACCGCATGTTCATTGTGTTTATATGGGCTATAATCAAGACCAACGGATGGGCACATGGTCGGTGAATGGAGGGGTTTAAATAAAAAAATATAGTAAATTTTTGAGTAGCGGATTTATGAATCAAGAGGAATTTTAAAAATATATTTTAGGCAAAAATGTATTTTCGGGAAGATGTGTTTTAGGCAAAAAAAATTCGGTATTCTTTTAATACCCCATGGGGAATTATTTTTCAACTCCTCAAAAATTGGGGGTCTAACTACTTAATTTGTGAGCATTTTTGAATAAATTAAAGCAGATTTTGTAGAGCTTTAGGTAATTAAAATTTCATCATGTTCATGTTCGGAGCTTATGGGTCCCCAAAATCGAGGGTGGGGAATTATTAGAGAATGGGTTAATATTAATAGATTATATACAGTGTATTTTATGGGAAAAAAATATGTTTTAGCTCTTAGGCAAAATATATTTTCCGGAAAAGCAAAATTGTTTAGTATTTTAAATTTCAGGTTCGACTACGCTTGCCATCAAAAACTTCCGCAATATTTTGTGTGCAAATTGCATTTGTGATATCATTAAGAAATGTGATGAATCAGAACAAAATAAGTATTAAACCCCAAAATTTTGATAAACATAAAATTCCCTACCAATTCGGGAAATTGCGTTTTTTCGGTCAATAATTGAATGTCACGTTCATAAAGGAACATTTCCGCAGATTCATCATTTTGTTGGGCATTTGGTGTCCATTGTTGTTGTTGTTGTTGAGGCTCAACAAATTGTTGGAAATGGTTGTACGGATATTGATGCGGCTGAAAACAAAAATTTGGAATCTTATTGGGAATTTTTTATATTGCTAAATGCCTTTTTTTGTGGGGATGATTCGCCAGATAGGAAAAAAAATTTAAAGGTCATTAAAATGTCGGAAAATTAGAATTAAAATTTTGATTAATTTTCCAAAATTCATTCCCATTAATTTTTCGTTTAAAAAAATTATACATCCAATGATATATATTTTTTAATGGATTCACCTGTTGCATTAACACGCTTGCCGGTCCCTTTTCCTGTTCAATGTCCCAACGCCAATATGCATCGATGGCATCATAGTCCATCAGAGTTGGCTCTTCGCCCATTCCAATTTGATTTTGGTCCTCTGAAGTGGATGCTTCCGCCATTTGTTGTGGTGGCGGCGGCCAATTCTCGGAATTTGACATTGAATTTGGGTGCCGGGCTGAACGCCTTGTTGGTCGATTTGGGGTCATTGGCAAATTTGCGGGTATTGGGGTTGCACTTCGCGGACGTTGAACTATAATAATAAATAAATTAATAATTTTGAAACATTTTTTAATTGTTTTTTTTATTAATTTTTTTTTATTAAATTTCCTTCTTATTAAATGATTTTAATTCCAATTTTTGAATAATATTCTTTTTATAAATTTATTCCCATTTAAAAATTTAACCTGTATTCCTTCGGCGTTGTTCAGTAAGCAGCATATTCACTCGAAATGGACTTATTCGATTCGTTGATTCGTCCAAATTTGTGTGTAATTGTTCCAAATTGCTGGCCAATTTTTCCAATTGATTTTGAACAAATTTATCCGCTCGATTTTTCGATTTAGCTTTAAAAATTAATATATATTTTTATTTTATGATTAAATTACGATAAATTTGATGGTCAATTGAGCGAGGAAGAGGACGGCCAAAATGGGCCAAAATTCCATTGGAATTTTTTGCAATAAATTCATTTGGATTTTCGGCAACCAAAAGTAAATGAATGGCACAAATTCCGGCCAACAATAGGAGGGAGGCGATCAATGCTAAAAATTTTAATTTTTTGAGAATTTTGTGACTGATTTTAGAACATTTTTCAGGTCCAAAATTTTTATTTTGCATCAAAAATTAAATTGAAATATTTTTAAATGTATAAATTTACTTGCTCTGCCCATTTCCATTTGTTCGATGTCAATTCCCTTTGACATTTTCTTTTTTGTCCGACCCGATGAATTACTCCGTGAACCGCGCACCCGTCGTCTCCTTATTGCCAATGGTGCGTCGAATAATTCATTTTGGTCTCCATTTGCATTTTCTGCATTTTGTTGAGCATTTTGAGTTGTTTTTGGCAATTTTTCGGCCACCTCTTCGTCGTCAGTTGTCATTTTATGTAGAAAATTAATTTTTTTAATGGGGGATTCGGGATTTGGTCAAAAAAATTTCGAATTTGCTGAAATTGTAGGAATCAATTTAGTTTTGGCTAAATAGGATTAAGTTTTGGTCAAAATTGTTTTCGAAAAAATAATATAAAATTAAAATCATCAAAATTCGTTTCTATAAGAAAAGGAAGGGAAGGAATGGGATGGATGGAAAGGAGAGGGAGGAGTTTGAGAGGAGGGCTAGGGCTTGGTGGAAATTATTGGAGGAAAAGGGGTCTGGAACATGCTTTTCGCCGTAACATTACGCCATAAATTAATTTAAAGCATTTTTACTTTGCGAAAATTTACTAATTTCCTCATTTTGTTTGGAATTTGGATGAGGTGAAAATTCTTTTGGTAAATAAATTAATTAATTTCAAAAATTTATAAATAATTTTTCTCAAAAAATTACGATAAAAAATATGGAAATTTGAGGAAAAAAATAAAAATTTATATATAAAAAGGCCAATAAATTTGTCAATTTGTTTTTGTTTGCATTTGATCATCCATTGAATGCTTAAAAAATTACAAAAAAATAAATTATATTAAAATCAAATTTACTTTTTATTTTTGATTCTTTTCCACTGCCGTCCCATTTGATTTTATGGAAATCGCAGGACTGGAAGAGCCACTTTTTCCCGCCGTGGTGGATTCGCCTCCTCCACCCATTATGGTCGTCGCCGTCGTCGTTGTTGTTGACCTTGGACTCGATTGTTGTTGTTGGGGAGGGGCAGTCAAACTGGGCAATGTGGTCAAAATGCCAATAACACGTTTTAAGTTCAGCAAAAGGCATTTCATTGCTTTGGTCCAACGTTCCTTTTAATGATTTAATTTGTTTAAATTGTTTTTTTTACCCAAAATACCTCGGAATTGAGTTGCATTTTGACCAAATATTGGGAATCTTTGTCCACAATTTTGTCCTTCAGCATTCGATAAGGCAACAATTGGGTGCCGGCAGGGAAATATTGCTTCAAACGTTGCTCAATCTTAATTACAAAAATTATTTAAATATTTATAAATTTAATTTAATTAAAAAATATTAATAAATTTTAATTTAATTTTCATCAAAAAATTAATAAATTTTTGTATATTTAATTTCCTATAAAAAATATTTAAAAAATACTTGTAAAAAACAATCCATGAAGGCAACCAACGCTTTGTCCAGTCCAGGTTGCCCAAATGGACGCCAACCGCCACTTCCTAAATTTTAAATTATTATTTTTTATATTTTATTTTTCAAACCGTAGAGTGGTAATTCCTCGACTCGGCCAATTCCATTGGATGATGTTGGCTGTTGGGAAGATTGCTTTTGGACACGAATAAATGAGCAATTTCCGCATGGGACAATTTCGGCGCCCACAAATTCCATGCCCAATCGTTCCGAAATTACCTTAAGATTTTTTTCAATTTTTATTAGGTATTTTTTTTTATTTATTTTTAATAATTTAAATTTAATTTAAAATATTTTTGTAAAATTCTTTAATATTCAAACCTTAAGTAGAAATGCCATTTGCCCAAGTGCCGCATTTATCTCATTCCATTCCACCGGTTCATGTCGAAGCCGTCCTAGGCGAAATCCACTGATTGTGCTGAAAATAAATGAATTAAATTTAATTTCCACAATTAATGTACCCAAATTCGCCATCCACCCAAATGTGGAAGCACATATCCAAAACATTTGTCCGACTTAATTGTTTAATTTGCTCTTCGGCATGACGAATTTGCAATTTTAGGGAACGTTGTTCGTCGGCTTGTTCAATTAATGTTCTAAAAAATTTATTTTTATTTAAGTAAAAAAAAAGTGAATTAACCGATGATTGTCCCGCAATTTCCTGTACAATTGTTCGTCCCGTTCACTGATTCGTCGCTTTTCCTCCATTTTTGCGTCCAATTCTCGGTTCAATGTTTGCTCCTCTTCCTCGAGAAATGCCAATTGCTCTTGGAGGTCACGTTCTTCGGCCTAAAAGTAAAATTTTTGATTATAATTTATTTACAATTCAACAAACTTTCAATGTTTCCAATTTTCTCCTTGCCAAATCTTGATCAAATGGAGATTCGGCGCGATGTTTCAGCTGAATGTCCAACGCTTGTTTATATTGACGACATTCTCGCTCCAATTCGGCCAATTGTTGTTGCAGCTCTTCGGCCATCGAAGTTGCACATTTCTAAATGGGTAAATTAATATTTAAAAATAAATTATTTATTTATTTAATACCTTGCACATTGGCACATCCAATGGACTGCTGGATTGTCCGATCAATTCCAGCAAATTCATATTCCCATTTGGCTGCGGACTTGTTGGAATTGGACAAGAAGAAGAAGAGGCAATATTCCCATCATTTTCTTTATTCAACTGCTAAAAATTGAAAAAATTCACTGAAAATCTTCATAAATACCAAATCTGCAATAAATGATTGAATGTCGGTGGAAGATGGTTCCGCCGCGATATTTGCCAATCCGGATGATGTTGATGGTTCTTCATGAATGTCATTGCTCAACGGCGCAATTTCCCCGCCCTCTGTGACCAATGATGGGTGGAGATCCAGTTTGCTTTGACAAAGCTGAAAATTTAGGTGAATTAAATGAACAAAATAATTAAAACTAGAATGGAATGGATCAGGAGACTTAAAAATGTGACCCCGCCTAAATGTTATCCTAGAATCAAAGGTGAAAAAGCAAAAAATGTGATCAAAAAGAAGAAGGAAATTTTTTAAAATATAAACTTACTAAGCAATGAACGTTTGGTTTTGTTGTGGCTGTGATGGGTGAAGATGCTAGAGCCATTGCATCAATGGATGAGGACAAAGCCGGCGGCTGTTGTTTATCCGTCACCTTCTCAAATTTTTCGTCTGTTTTTGATCCTTTTTGTGTTCCACCATTTCCACCAGCATCTTTGGCCGTTGCCGATTGGGCACCGCCATCTTCCGTGCCAGTCGCCGCCATCTTTGATAAAGGATCAGCAATTATGGGCATCAGCTTTTTTTGTTAGCCTTTGATTCTTTTTTACGCGTATTTGGCCGTAAAATTTTGATATTTAGAATTGGAAGTAATAAACTGAAAAATGAGATAAATTAAACAAATAAATGGACCAAAAATATTAAAAATGTAAAGATTTTGGGATATAAATTAACTGTTATTTGTGCGGTTTCGTGTTCGACCCGACCCGAATCCGAATCTCGTATTTGAGGGAAAATGGAAAGGCGAGGCGAGGTGAGGTCGTGAGAGGTGAAGAGGCGGGGCGGGAGGCGGAAACGCGGAATCGGAAACTCCCGAGACATTTTATCCGGGACCTTAAGACATTTTATCCAAGACCTTGAGACATTTTATCCAACTGATTTTTCTTTTTTTGTTTTTTCTACTTCCTCGCTTCCTCCTCCTATTTTCTTCCAACGAAAAAGGATCAAATTATGATTGCAGTTGCAGCTCTCTAGTTATAAAACCACTCTTACAAAAACCCAGTTTAAACTTTAATATATGGTTTAAAATATTAAGCAATAAACTGCACGTTTTGATCATGTTTTAATAATTCATCTTTCGATGAAAATGAAACGCGCAAACACATTCATATATTTTAGATCGAGAAATCAATTTAAAGTTATTTCTAGAAAAAATCAAAATTCGCTACTTTATTATTTTATCAGCCCACTTCATTGGGGTTCTCTATTTCAATTACTATTTGAGGTCGGAAGCAAAGAAATATTGGGACGAACGAGCGCCCGAATTCAAGCATTTTTACGAACAAAAACCAGAACAAGGTTATTTTGAAGCAATGTATAATTTTAACGGTTCATATTTGAAGGTGATTGGACACGAAATGTCTTACTACAAGATTCGAAACAGTAGCGCAAATCACGGCAACAACAATAATGGCAATGGTGGCATGACCGAAGGCAATAATTCCATCCACAATCATTTGTTTGGAAACCACAACAATCCACTTCAGGTTTTTTTATATCAGATTTTAAGGATTAAAATAAATAATATGGCCAGAATATCGCAATTTCACATTTACTTAAAACATTTATCAGAATCGGTTTTCACCTAGTAAGTAGTAAACGGATAAACTAAAATATTACAAAAAAAAATTGGGAGATCATATTATCCGTAATTGTGGTTTAAAAAATTGGAAACAATACCGACTTATTAAATTTTAATAGGGAAAAATCACAATCGGTTTTTACGAAACACTCCAATAAGCTTCATAGTTCATATCCATTTGATTTTTGATATTTTAGAGAGTAATTTCCCAACCTTAACTTCTTAGTTCTCTTTATTATTTTTATTATTTTTTCCATAGTCTACTCTCCTTTCCATTCCAATTTCTTATCAATTCCCAATTCGATTCCCCTATCTTATTTTTTCCCTCTTTGATTTTGTAATTAATGAATAATTTATTTTAGTGAGTGGAGTGGGGATGAGGGGAACATGACCACTTTTTATCAGCACACAAAACTCACTCATTCGATTCGGTCAATCAATCTACTTCTACTTATTATTTTTGATGCATCAATTTTGCTCAGGGAAAAAGATAAAACCCCAAACCCTCTCTGCTCCCTGTCCTTCCAATTTTCCATATGCTAAGCTATTTTGGGTGGGAAGGAGGCGAAGGGGATAGGGAATGAATGTAATTGACTCATTTAATTTGACCTTTCAATAAAAAATAGGCGCACACGCACAATGAATTTTCCTGTTTTTCTTGGAATCGAAAATCATTTAATTTGGGTGGTTTATAATACTTTTAAATAATTCATAAAAATATTACTCAAAATATTTAATTTTAAGGAACCACCGCATCATCAAAATCGCAAAATGAGCACCGCATCCTCATTTGATGTGATCCGTAGCACTCGAAGCAGTGATTCATTCTCGTCAATGTTCTCTGGCATTAGTCCATCGCCCATCAATCGCAACAATTCATCGAATCCATTCACTGCACATTTTGAAGCAGTAATTTTCCATTAAAAATATTTAATTCATTTTTTAATCAGATAAACCGCCTACCTTTGGATCATTGGCTGAAAGTGCAGAGAATGCCAACTGAAAAAGAAGAGGACGAAAATGAGGAAATGATGGATGAAGAAGAATTTGAGGAGACAAACGAAAGTGGCAATGATTCAATTTCAATGGTTTCGGGACTTAAAGCATTGGTAAGCCAACGGATACACATACCGTATTTTCTATTAGAAAACCATGGGATTATATTTTTCAAAGCCTCTAAGGTGGGCTCAACCTCCAAACCCGTATCAAGAATTTTTCGAGAGGTGGCCTCGCAGGGGAAAATTTTACCCTAATGGCCCCGCAGCCCATCCCTTTGCTACGGCCTGAGTGGCCTAATATTAGAGTAGGCTTAGGCTTCTATTAGGGAGTGGACCTTTATTTCTCACTCATCAGAGACACTCCTAGTTGGAGCTTTTTAGATTTTTTGGGACAAAAAAAATTATTTCGGTTTAATTTCACTCAAAAATAGGTCAATTCTAACACAAAAATTTACGATGAGGTTTGGGGTGGGCTAATTAAAAATAAATAAAAAAATACCATAATAATATTACATTTTATTTCAGCTCTCCAATTTGCAATTAATGCAAGAGCAAACGGATGAACAACTGAAACGAATGATGGAACAATTGGAGAGGATGATTGTGAATGACAACGGCAGTGGCCAACAAAAACGAATTCATCCACAACAAAAAATGCAGCAACACCAACAACAATTATTCGCCTTTCAACCACCAAAATTGACAGCAACAATGATTCTGGATGAGAACGAAAATGGCGAAAGAGACCAAAATGGAAATGGAGAAGAGGAGGAAAAGAAATCAATTGAAAAGGTTTAAAATAATTAGAAAAATATTTATAATTATTTTTTTGTAGCTTCCATCAATTCCACTAAAATTGCCTTCGGATCCGGCACATTGGCTGAAGAAATATCCGCCACCAAAGCAGAATCGTCCAATGAATGAACAGGCGGAGGATGTGAGCTGCTGGGAATCCGTTCTTGGATGGAAGGTTTGTTTAGTAATTTTTTTAACAAATAAAAATGGTGAATAAAATCAAAAGATTATAAATCTTGGCTAAAATAAAAAAATTCTCCTGGAAAATCCTACTTAGCTTAATTGGTAACGCGCCTTGCCGAATAATTAAAACGATGAAAGTTCGAATCCACTTGGAGGCAAATAATTTTAATTCATAAAATTTATGCTTATTTGTGTGACAATGATGTTAAAAAATTGTTGGGTAATTTGCGTCTGAGCGCAACATGATTGAGACGGCATAAAATTTTAAGACTGAGTCACACAAATATAAATTAAAAAATATTTTTAATTAATTTTTATTTCTTTTCTACTCCCAGAGGAGAGAAACACAAAAAAATATATTTTTAAATTAATTCCTTAAATAAATATTTTTATTTTTTCAATTTTCAGAGAATATTGGAGAAAATTCACGCCTCCGGAGAACATGTTTGGCTGGCCCCATCCTCGCGCACTATCAAGAATTAAATTGGGAATTGGCAGCGGAAAATATAAGAGAAAAAAAGACAAGGAAAACAAAAATGAACGAAACGATAATTTAAATATTCATCAATTTTTAGTTTGCTTCATCTAATATTTTGAAAATTGAATCAATCCAACAAAAACCAATCATCAAATTTAATTTTGGTTTTCATATTCATCTTCCTGCATTCAATCCTCCAAATTTAATCATATTTATCCGTTAATTTTTTAAATATACTCGAAGAGATGATAACATGTTTTTTTTTGGTACAAAATAAAATTGTTTTTTTTTGTTGTCAGAGGAAATTGTTTTAATTTTAAAAATATTTTTTGATGATTAAATAATGAAATTTGCATTGAAAAATTAGAATTAATTAAAAATGGATTCAACGGCAAATAGTGAAATTTATCCAGGTTTTCAAAAAAAAATTATTTCTAAAAATTCTTAATTTTTCGGTGTACTTTCACCTCGCGAATCAGCCAAATGGATTGTGGACAATACGGACCCTAAATTGATTAGAATTGAGCAAAAAGCAGTGGAAAAAGTTGCGGAAATGGTACAAAAATAATTCTTTTAAAATTATCCTTAAAATTTTGAGATTTGCCGTTCAACCGCCGACCAACTTAAACAATTGGAATTTTCGGCATGCGAGGTTCAACCAAAAAATGCGGACCAGGCGGCCATTGATTGGTCAGTGAAATTAGCATAAAATTAAATTGGAATTTTTGAAGGATTTTCTTCATTGATTCCATCAATTTTTCATTTTGGTCCAACCAATCGGGTGGCCATTATTTTGTGACGCATAATGGAAAAACTTATAGGTCCATTTTATTCATTAATTTGATTTAAATTGAATTTTTAGTGGATATTTTGCCGTTTGTGCCGCACTGAATCGGGCATTGGAACGAGGATTGCCATTGACATCCGCTGAATTTATGGCCGAAATTGATGAGAAAACTTTGGGCCAATGTTTTCAAGGGGACAATGGCAAGTTTTTTATTGGGAAGGAATGGGAATTTTTAATTTTTGTGACAAAAAATATATTTTTAAAAATGAATTAAATAATTTATATATTTTTAATAATTCACTTTTTGTAGAATTTTTGTTGAATTTTTTGACTAAAAAATTTAAATTATTATTAAAAATTTATTTTTTTATTCCTTTTTTAAGGCATTCAAATTCCAATATTGGCCGAAAGGGTGGAAATAATTCGAGAAAATGGCAAAATTCTCAAAGAAGTATTTTTAAATTAATTAAAAATTAATTTAATTCCACAAATTTACCCAGAAATTCGATGGTTCATTTTTAAATTGCCTAATTCAATCCAATGGAAATGCACAAAAATTGCTTCAATTAATTGTGGAAAATTTTCCTAGTTTTCGGGATTTTGCCGTTTACAAAGGAAAAAAGGGTAAAAAAAATAAATATTTTAAATCTTCAAAATTTTTTAGTTTCTTTCCTGAAACGAGCCCAAATTTTGGTGGCCGATATTCACAATTGTTTGGGAGCGGCCAAAAATGAATTGAACATTGGGAAATTTGAGGACATTTCGTTCGTATTTTAATTTTTAAATAATTTTTAATAAATTTTAAATTATATTTTAATTTTAATTATTTTTAAAATTTAATTAATTATATTTAATTAATTATTTAAACAATAATTCCCCTTCATTTTTAAGTTCATTGACAATGTTCGCCGATTATCGAGTGCCTCAAGCATTGGCCTATTTGTGCGTTTTGGAATATTCCCCCACAGTAATTGACCGATTAAAACTGGACGAATTATTGAAAAATGGATGCGAATTGGAAGTTCAACTGAGAGCATTTTCCATTCTGGCATGCGATGTACGTAAAAAAATTATTAAAAAATATTTTAAAAAAAAATTAATTTTAATTAAATTAAAATTTAATTTTTTTTTTTGAATTAAAAATTATACGGATTTCGATAGCACTTTAATATTTGGCACGAAATTATCAAAAACATTTTAGAATAATAAAAGTTAATTCCATAAATAATAAAAGGCGCATCTTTCCATCATGGTGATTGGCCCTAAGGATATGTAGAGATGATTCATTTCTTTTTACGCTAAGTTTCGGATTACGGTACCCACTTCCCATCCTTCTCTCTTTGATGATGAATACGGTACGAATAGAAAATTTTTGCAATTGTAAAATTATTTTAAATAATAAATAATTACCAAAAAATTTATTTATTTTATCCCTCATTTAAAGGCAATTTTGGAATCAATTCAAAAATTGGTCAAATCCCCGCATTTCACCATGGATTCATCAAATCTGGACCGACTCGGCCAATTTTGTGCCGTCAATGTCGACGTTTGGATTTGGCTTTGGAGGCGAGTGAAATTTATTATTTTTTTAAATTTTTTTTAAATTTTAAGACGTCAAAATGCCGAATTAATTGAGGGAGCCAATGTGCCATTCCATCGATGCCGTTCCATTTTTTATTGATTGATCAAAAAATATTTTCATTTTATTATTTTGTTAAATTTTTTTAAATTGATAAATGTAATAAAATCATTCATTTTTATTTATTTTCCCATTTCCAATTCCCCTCTTTTTTCATCAAATTTACAATTTTATTCATTTTCCCATCACATCATTTTAAATAATTATTACTCACTATTTAGTCTAATTTCCATCCATTTTTGCCCCTAAAATTTGGAACAAACAATTTTATATTTTTGGCTTTTTCTCCTCCTCAATTTGACGGATTATTCACCAATCATTTCCTCGGTTTGGGCACCGCTGATTGGCTTTACCTATTTGTTGATGAATGTCCATTTTTAAATTACATTTTCCATTAAAATTTCCTTTCATTAATTTTCCCTAAAAATTTCATTTTTACTTTTTTTATAGTAAGTTAAAAAATAAAATCCCATTTTTTGGCTTGTGGAATTAAAATTCGAGCAAATTTCCCTCATTCTAATATCTCCGATATTAATCCACATAATTTTAATAAGAATGGATCAATCCGCTGAAATATTGAATAAATTCATATAATATTTTCCTCTTCAATTTCCAGAATCCTTCCAATTCATCCTCAAATTTTCAATCCTTTCCCTCTATATCATCGTCCAATCCAATCCAAAATGTTTTCCTCCATCGGGCATCCTGGGCCATTTGGTCTTCCACCGATTCTTTTGGCCACCACCCTCCTCTTCCTTCTGATCGCCTTCCCATCGGCTGGAGTTGTTGGCCAAGAGGGCAACTCTGATGGGAAATGCGATGGTAAACCTAAACCGCGCCACAAATTGTTCGAAGAAGAGATAACAAGTTGCAAGACAGCCCCCAACGTCAAGACGGAAAATGCATTCAACTATGTTTGCTTGCCGTTTGGCGAAAGCGGCTATGAAGATGGAGGAGACCGAATGTTCTGTGGATGTGTGGTGAGAAAAATTTGGGGGGATGGAAATAAAAAAGCCTTGGGCATTTTCGAGGGGTGAATACTTGAAATTTGAAATTACCATCGCTAATTTACCTTTTTTTTTATTACAGACGAAGGGTGGTGAAAAATCGAAGCCCGACACATTCCACTACCCCGTGGTGAACGTGGATGGTTGCCTGAATGCCTTCTATCGTATTGCCATGGTAGGCATTTGCACTTCAATTATTCATTCATTCACTCCCTTCCTTTTGTACAGATGCCAATGTGCGGCAACGAATGGTTCGATCAGATGAAGTTGTGCGCCCTGGTGAGTTTGGACAAACAGCGAAATAAATTATATACTTATTTTTTGTAGACCCAATTCTTCGATGACAAGGCGGATTTTGAGGCGGTCAAAAATGATGCAAATAAAAGTTAGCTAATTTAATATTTTTGAAATAACTTGCCTGAATTTTAGAGACCCTTTTGCTGATTGATGGCTGCGCTATGTGTTCGAATGAAGCCAAAATAACGAAGATCCAGGTGGAATTGAATGGGGGAAGGGCATCAGCCATTCTTTTGAATTATTTTTTTTCTTCTACTGGAATTATTAACTATTTTTGTAGGAATTTTTCATTTAAATCCAGAGAATGCTTTGAAAAATTCGTCTGAGAATTTAGCCTAAATAGGGCTATTGAGAGGTTTAAAATAGGGAAAAAATTTTAATGAAAATATGTCGGTAAATTTGAATAAAAATATCACTATAGGTTGTCCACACGGAGGAGGCAGCTGGCGGTTTGTTTTCCAAATGCAATGAAGAGGAGCGCACAGATGTGTCAATTGACCTCAACATCGATGTGCCCCCAGGCGGTCTCAGCGCAAACACTTCATCCTTCACCGTTCCAGTCGTCCTCTACCATCGTGTTTGTGGCCAAATTTTTAGCGATGCCGCCGTGTCGGACAAATTCGTCGGTATCAAGCTGAAAATCACCCACACGTATGTTTTATATTGTATTTTCCATTTCATTATATTTTCAGTTGTGGTAGCGGTGGCGATATTATCGTCGATTTGCCGGAGGTCGATCGCACTGCTGCTCCATTTTCCGACGTTCGCTTTCATTCCTATTAATTCCTATATATATTAATTTTTTCTTTTATAGTATTTTGTTGGCGAATTGCGCGGCCTTCAAGTCGATCTGAATGGAGGGCAACACAAGCAATATAGAGATGCTTCAACCACCAACGATGATATGCCCAAATATACGGAGAATCTGGCTCCTTTCGTAATCCAAAATGCCAATGTGAAATGCTGGTTTGAGGATTCATGCATTCTGGAACCGCCGAAGTAGCCGTCACAGTAGAAGAAGGGAAGGGCCTGAAGGAAGAAATTGGTGGATGCTTTTTTGGGGAAACATTATTTTATATGATGCCAACTTTTAATATTTTTTTGGGAATAAATGCATCATTCATTCATTTGCTTTTTGAATTTTTGTTAACTTGAAAAAAATGAAACCTCATTTACCACTCAAAACCTAAGATATCTACAAAGGTCTAGAGGGTTTAAAATTAATTAAAGCTTCATTCTTTGAGTAAAATAATTCATTCGGCAAATTTTAACATGTCAATTTTGCTAAGAAAAATTTTTAAAATATTGAAGACAACCTAAAAAGAAAATGGACATTCCATAATTATAAAGTGCGGATTAGTTTATGCTTTCTAGGATCCTAATTACTAATCAATCCAAAAAGATCCTCCTAATCCATGGAATAAAAATGCCAAACTTTTTTCGATTATTGTTTTTTACTCATTATTCGCCCCCTTTTTACCGATTTCTTAGCCAATTTTTTGCCGAATTATTCGATGGAGAAATATTCGATGACTCTTTCTTTCATTAACAGGAAAATATGACAAATGAATTGGGAAAAAAATTCATAAAATGAGTTTAAAAATTCTGCCTTTGATTGCGCCGCCCAAAAAACATCATTTGTGAAGCGATTGTTGATTGTATTGTGGTATGGGCCTCCCAATTGTATTGTTGGCCTTGATTGGAATGATGATGAGTCATCTTCAAACAATTTCCGTCGATATTTATTTGGTTATTAAGAGAAAAGAACATTTCGCGCTGGCTCATTTTCCCCATTTTTAATTAAATTTACAATTAAAATAATTTTTCATTTTATTGAAATGATTTTAAGAGTTCACCATTAGAAAATTTTAACCATTTTCAATCCATTTCAAAGGGATTTAATGTGAGAATGAGAATTGTAATTGTGCTAATCAAATTAGCAGTAAAATTGGATTGAATAGAAAGGATAGGTCATGGCATTCTTCGCGCGCTTGAACGATCGGCGGAGGACAAATCTGACTTTATTTGCTATGATTTGATTCGAAAAACAAAAATTTTCCCTCCAATGAAAGAGGATTGAAATGAAAATTGAGTGTACGTCACTCTTCCATTCCACCTTTCATAATCAACCACTTTGCCGATTTCCTTTTTCCCACTTTTCCACTTCCATTAATTCCTTCAACCCATCGAGAATGGATGGAAAAGGGTGCTTTAGCCCTTTAATGGTAAATTCTTCTCTAAACATTCCTTCATTTTCATTCCATCAAAAAGAACTGCTGATTTTGTGTGCGGTCAAATGGAGTAATGAAAATGAACACATTTTTCCAATTCCTTTTCCATTTTAGAAATGAATTGATATGAATGATTTTAATAGATTAAGGAAAGGTGTGTGGAAATTATTAAAATTCAAAAATTATTCCCTTTTCAATATAAAATTAATATAAGATTATTGTTTTAATTCCGTCTGGTTAAGAATAATTCCGCCTGGTTAAGAATAATTCCGCCTGTTTTAAGAATAATTCCGCCTGTTTTAAGAATAATTCGGCCTGGTTAAGAATAATTCCGCCTGGTTAAGAATAATTCCGCCTGTTTTAAGAATAATTCCGCCTGGTTATAAGAATAATTCCGCCTGTTTTAAGAATAATTCCGCCTGTTTTAAGAATAATTCGGCCTGTTTTAAGAATAATTCGGCCTGTTTTAAGAATAATTCCGCCTGTTTTAAGAATAATTCCGCCTGTTTTAAGAATAATTCGGCCTGTTTTAAGAATAATTCGGCCTGTTTTAAGAATAATTCCGCCTGTTTTAAGAATAATTCCGCCTGTTTTAAGAATAATTCGGCCTGGTTAAGAATAATTCCGCCTGGTTAAGAATAATTCCGCCTGGTTAAGAATAATTCCGCCTGGTTAAGAATAATTCCGCCTGGTTAAGAATAATTCCGCCTGGTTAAGAATAATTCCGCCTGGTTAAGAATAATTCCGCCTGGTTAAGAATAATTCCGCCTGGTTAAGAATAATTCCGCCTGGTTAAGAATAATTCCGCCTGGTTAAGAATAATTCCGCCTGGTTAAGAATAATTCCGCCTGGTTAAGAATAATTCCGCCTGGTTAAGAATAATTCCGCCTGTTTTAAGAATAATTCGGCCTGGTTAAGAATAATTCCGCCTGGTTAAGAATAATTCCGCCTGGTTAAGAATAATTCCGCCTGGTTATAAGAATAATTCCGCCTGTTTTAAGAATAATTCCGCATCATTTTTGTTTAAATTTCCATCATTTAAAATTTATGTGAATTAATTGATCATTCTTTCATTACTTACTCCTATTTTTATCAATTATCTATCAGCCAATAAAACATTCTCGACGCACATTTTCATATTTTATTAAATTCCTCCTATGCTTTGCTCCCGATTAACATAACAAATTCATTCAAATCAAACATAACATTGACCGCATTCCATTCCACTCCCCAAATTCACAAAACCCAACCGTATATATAAAACGAAGTGAGCAGCACAATAACAATCAAAGTGAAGGAAAGGAAACCCGCCGGCGCCCCTCAATCTCATTCCATTCATTTCCCATCACAAATTCCTTCATTTTACCGATTGGTTGGTCTTTTGCCCATTTCTGCCACCTTTCCCATTCCACTCCCTCATTCCTTTCCCAACTATTCCCATTCCCAATTTCCCAATCAATTTTGGTTTTTCGTCAGTTGCTTTCGTTGCGCAATGTCCACTTTTTAATCATATTTAATATAATTTATTTCAGCATTTTAATCAAAATAATTGGCTTCTTTGCTAATTTTAATTTAACCTTTAAATATTCACAAAACAATGTAATCCAATTATTTGAATGAATTCATATTAAAATTAATTTAATTAAGGGATAACGGTGGTATGCGATCTGCCTCGAATGTTGGCGGCACTAATGCAGATGGACTTCCAAGAAGCGCCTTTACCGACGATTTCTTCGCTACTGGCCCATTTCGGAATTTTGATCCGCCTCATGGACGATTGCCACGGACATTCACTGAACGCAACGGTCGGTTTATAAAAATTATTTTATTCTAAATAAATTTAAACACTTTTTCCAGGCCATTTCTTCGACAATGATGGCTTCTTTGAAGGTGGCGGTGTCCATCATTCCCCGTTCCAGGATGAGCCTCGATTTTTCCGTTCCTCCCTTCCTCGTCATTCACCTTTTTCTCAATCCCAAAATGGCCATTATGCTCAACAAGAAAGGCAAATTCCAGTTCAACGCCAACAGACAACGCCTCAACAGCACCGATCACCCATTTTGCAGAGAAGGGTCAGTTAAATTAATTAATTAATTTTTTTTTAATAATTAATATCATACAAATTCATCTAGGCTAAAGTTTTTTGGAGCGAGAGCTGGGCCTAGGCCCTCTCCTCGGTCCTTCGTCGGAGGCCTAAACACCCCAGTGGCTCAAATAACGGGATAGGGATAAAGGGACACTCTACTTTAAATTATTCTTTATTTATTGTCCGGAAATGTGATAAAAAAAAGAGTGTAAAAATAAAAAGCATAAAGAATGGAAAAAGGGCTCGTTTATAAATTCGGATTGGGGCAATATTTGATTGATAGAGTGACAGGTGATTAGGAAAATATTGCGGTACAGTAGGATTGAAAGGAAAGGCCCTTACCCTTAAGACATTATTGGCATTGATGATTTCATTAGTAAAACATTTACTTCTCCACTTTCTTGTTAGGATGCTTTCCAACCTTCGCCTCCATTCCATCATCAACGCTCCAAATCGCATTACGATGATGTGGGCAAACAACAGGACTGGGATGGTGGACGATATTCCCCATTCGATGGACCACCATCCCATCAATTCCGTGGAACATTCAATCATCCAAATGACCCATCATCAAACGTGAATCGAATTCAAATTGAGCCTCAGCAATCCAATCAGCCTCGAGGCAAATTCATTGAAATTAACAATGCCCAGCCGAATTATTCAAATGGCTCGCTGAATCCGGACAAACGACGGCGCTTCTCAAATGCTCAACAACAACAAAATGGTGGGAAATAATTAATTAGTCTTTTGAATATATCTGTAAGATTTGGCGAATTGGCCTTTCCGGAATAGGACAGATCTTATTAAGCTGATTTTGGTAATCTCAGCTTCTAGGCAAGAGTCTCGAATAGGCTCACTCGACTCGGTATAGTTTATTTAATCTTTAATTTCAGATAGGTATTAGCGTTAGAGCTAGGGATAGGACGCCGGGGGCGAGTGTTCTGAAATGAAATTTCATATACTAAATCCGATCATGGTACATCGATGAGCCTATTTTCGAGGAAATCTAGAAGTGAGATCCAAAAATCGGCTGGCCTAAAGTCTGCTCTGGTCTTTCCTGGAGCCAATTTCCTCAAATCGGCCACAACATGTATAAATCAATCCAATTCCTAATATATTAATAAACCATTTCACACAGATCACAACTATTCGGCCCGTTCCCCCTCAATCCCGAACATCACAATTGAGGACTATGGCGATGGCAAAGTAAATGAGGAAAATGAAGAAATGGCCAACAGTCCAATTCCGACCGTAATTCCACTGCCAGCACCAGCAATTCCACTGCCTCCACCCGAGGGAATGTGCGCCCAATCGTCCATCATTTCAGTGGAAGAAGAAAAAGTGGCCAAAACATTGGAGGAATCCAAAGAAATTGGGAAGGAAGAATTTGAACCGGAGCGAATGGAAGCCAGCGATTTGGAAATTGATACTGATGAGACCAAAAAAGAAGAATCAATCGAAGCCACCAAAAACAATGCAAATTTCATTCCAGTCGCCCAAAATGGCGATCATTTGATCAGATTGTTGGATGAAACGGAAAACCAAGTGGAAATACTGAGGTGGGCAAAAGTGGGGAAATACGGAATAATATTTGATGGATTAATTTGAAGGGAGGCTGCATCAAAATTGGAGCAACAAAAGGAAGCAATATTGGAAACAATTCGGAACATTAAATTGACCGGAGGGCTACTCAAATTGCAACAAGGTGGGATAATTTGAATCAGACGAATTTCAAATGAATGAATCCAGCATATTTTTAGATTTTAAACAAATTAAAATGACTATTCTATAGTTGTATAGGGCAAGAGCTGACCTAGGCTCTCACCCCGGGGCCTACGCCGAAGACCTAATAAGCACCCCAGTGGCCCAATGCCCAAAGAAGGGAAAAAGGGGATAGGGATTAAGAGGAATACGACTTTAAATTATTCTTTGTTAATTGTGTGAGAAAATGTGATAATAATAAAAAAAAAAAGATAAAGAGAGGAAAAAGGATGGATTTAAAAAGGCAGATTGAGGCAATATTTGATTCATAGGGTGACGGGGCGATAAGGCAAAAAATTGGGGGTACAGTAGGAAAAGACACATTTAAATAATTCTAATTAAGGTGATCAAGATGAATTGGAGTTGAATGCCAATCGAATTCTGAGCCGTTGCCAGGCGGTGGATGTCAGTGTGAATACCCCCCGTAATGAACATCAGAATCGGGCATTGCAACAAGTGAATGAAGTGATCAACGGAGTGATGGATCGAATGCAAGGGGATTTGGCCAGTGCAAAGGCACGCATCCAGGGTTTCCTGAATGCATGCATGCCCGATGAAATTGGCCATATTGGTTGGTTGGGGAATTAGCTTTTGGAATTATTCAAGAACTGCCATTTTGAATCCTCAATATGCCTTATCAATTAAATATGCTAATTTAATAATTTTTTGCAGATGAGAAGTTCCAATCATTGATTATTGCTTGTACGGCGGATGACCAAAAAGTTTGTTGCAAAATTATTTTCCAATAAAATTCCACATCAATTCAGAAAATTCGACGTCGACTCGCCCAAATCATCGAACAAATTGAACGGGCTCAACAATTCTCGCCTCAAGCCAGTAGTCGTTAAATGAGTGGGAATTGGCCAAAAGAGGAATTGTAAAAAGAATTGATGATTAAAACATGATTAAATTAATTCATTTTTTAATGGAAAAATCATTCGCTTTTTTCACTTTATAAATAAAGAATGATAAAGCATTTTTTGTAATTTTTTACTATTACCACAATTGTTGATTATGGCCATAAAACCTTTTAATTCAACAATATATGAAAAGAAAAACACACATTATTCCCCCAAAAAAAAATAAAAATTAGTCCCTTTTTCTCGCAATATTATTTCATTTTTCTTTTTAAAAAATCCATCCAAACTAAAACTAGTAGCTCCAATGGCAAACGTATTTTTTTGTCACCGAAATCAGTGGGAAATCCCGTGTGAGGAGTGGATATGACGATCAGTTGATACTTGATTTATTACATTTTTTGTAATTTGTTTAAATTCAATGTTTTTTATATAAATTATTGTTTAAAAAGGATTACCAATTTGTTCTTCCGCATTTTTCTAATAAATCCAATTAAGGGTTTAATTTCCATATGTTAATTATTCCCCTTTATTATCATTGTTAAATATTAATCATTTTGATGGTTGAACAGTTAAAAATATAGGTCAAAATTGAAAATGGATAACTTTATGGATAGCTTTATTTTATAGAGAAAAATTGCGATTAAATGGAAATTTGTCGGAAAATCATATCATTATTTATGGTCTGCATATTTGTAAAATATGTTCCTTTCAACAAATTATATATCCGGCCCTTCTTTGCAATTTTTCATTGGGCATCCCATTAAGATCGCTGATTCAGGCTATAGGCAGCCATTTTGAGATGATTATTGGGCAAACGTGCAGAAGTGTGGTCCCTCCGGGTTTTGAATTTAAAAATAAGGGAAACAATTTTTTAGGGGTACTTTGATGCGCTGAACACGAATCTGAGCTCGGATTTTTGATATCTTACCATCTTGGTAAGATAATGCCACCTTTTACCAAGAAAAAGCAAAGGGGGGACCAAGGGCATTTTTGGTGAAAATTTTTACATAGCCAAATAATAAGCTCATTTAACGCAGCTCGTCGAGCTGAATCTAATGGTACCATTTTTATTGAATAATATTGCAATGTAGGTAAGTTATGACCAAAAGAATTATTGGTCTTGGTAAAGTATTGGACATCTAACTTGCTTAAAATACAATATTATTCAATAAAAATGGTACCATTAGATTCAGCTCGACGAGCTGCGTTAAATGAGCTATTATTTGGCTATGTAAAAATTTCACCAAAAATGCCCTTGGTCCCCCCTTTGCTTTTTCTTGGTAAAAGTTGGCATTATCTTACCAAGATGGCAAGATATCAAAAATCCGAGCTCAGAATCGTTTTCAGCGTATCAAACTACCCCTAAAAAAATTTTTCCCTTATTTTTAAATTCAAAACCCGGAGGGACCACACTTCTGCACGTTTGCCGATTATTGCACGTTTTGGCAAGATCAGTAAGCGCTGAAAAATTGAATTATATTTTGATTCATTTTAAATCTATTCTACTTATTATTTTTATTTTGGAATAAAAATTTTTTCCATTTCCCCTTATCGCGTTCATCCCGAACCCACCCTGGATATGATGCCCCAAAACATGAATGTCCAGATCTCCACGAAAATGGATGAGCATTTCGTTCAAACTTGGAATATTCTCCAGCTGCCATTGGCTCAATTCAAATTTGACCGGGGCCAGTGCTTTCTCAATATGGGAAGCGCGAATTTGATGAAGTTCATTTTGGAAAGCCAGTGGAAAATTGAATCTTGCGAGAATATCAACTTGATTTGCCTTGACAATTTGCAATTCTGACTTCCAAATCTACAATTATAATGCAAAAATTAGGGATTATCTTCTAATATGTTAAATTATTAACAATTTAAATTTTGTTCAACCAATTCCCAAATTATTTGAATTAATTCATTTGATTTGCCCAAAAATACTTACTTCGAAGAATTTGTGGATTAATTGGAACAACATTTTGTCAATTTGGCGCAAATCATTGCCAAGCAGAGTAAACCAAGTCGGGTCGAGAGTCAATCGATTGGAAGTTTGGCGATGAATTTTGGCGCGGATTCGGCAAACTGATTAGCCCATTGCTTGAACCAAATAGCCAGGGTGGAAATATCCGCAAAGTAGAGAGAAATCAACTGAAAAGGAATTGCAATTTAACAAGAAAATCTTTTAAATAATTTAATTTATAAACTAGAACTTTATTTGCCCTTTTTAATAGTTCAAAATTTTGTTTCTCCAAGTCAGTCCTCACCTTTGCATGCACTTTTCGTGCCCTTGGAATTCCCAGTTCCTTCAATATCGGATTTGCTTGGCAGCATTTGATGAGTCCATTCAATGGCATGAATTTGTTCATTTCATAGATCAATTCCACTAAGAGAGGTCGTCCTTGGATTGGTTTCGATTGGCTCATTTTGATTTATTTTATTGCACTTTTGAATTGTTGATTTTATTTATCTGAAATTTGAAGAATTTTGCTCGTCGAATTTTCTGATTTCGGTGTGAAAATTTTGAAAAGGATTGTCAAAAATAAATGAATATCAATATGATTATTGATTGGTGAATGGTCGCTTGGCTTGTGATTATGATTGCGAAATGACAATGTAAAAGTGAGGGAATAAAACTAACGTCAAATTGTAGATTTGACTGTGACGGGGCAACGGCAACTATAATAAGTAGAGTAGAAAAGAAAACTCCAGTCGAAGATTTTATTCGCTTCCATCTTCCATCCATCCATTCCAGCTTCTCTTCCTTCATTTTAAAAAGTATTTGGCGAAAAAAAATTTTAAAACGAAAGAAGTTAGATATACTGTACTCAAAAAATCAATAATAATCAAAGCGAAGTGAGCATCGCCTCATTCGCCATCAGCCATCACCATCACCATCTTTCATTTTATTAGCAGCATTTTATAATTTAAGTAGTAGAGTAGGTAGTTATTAAAAATGCGAAATTAATTCCCTAATATAATAATAAAAAATATTTAACATTATCAAATTTCATTAATCATAATCATTCATTCATTCATCGTCATCGATTAAAATTTAATAGCAAATCTAAGCTTACTTAAAATTAAACTAATTGCAATCAGCATTATTAATATTCCACTCTAGTTTATTTCAGCGAAATCCAACAAAATCATTTCAATTTGAAGATTCAGCGAAATCAAAAATAAAAATAATCATCAAACCATCATCATCCAAATGTCAAGTCGAAGTAATAAATAAGAAATCTTAGAAAATATTCATCTAATCTTGCATCAATTCAGCTTGCTACAACTGTGGAATGGAAGGCCATATGAGCCGTGATTGCACCGAGCCACGCAAAGAAGGAGGCCGAGGTGGAGGAGGTGGCGGTGGTGATCGAGGTTAGCTTACAAAGGTCGGCTAAATCAACTAAATGTTTCCAGTCTGCTACCGTTGCGGCCAATCAGGACACATTTCGCGCGATTGCACTGATCAAGGTGGTGGAGGAGGTCGTGGTGGTGGCGGCGGAGATCGAAGTAAGATTCAAAAAGATATTCAAATTTAATGAATTATTCTTTAAGATTGCTATAATTGTGGACAGCCTGGACACCAGTCTCGTGAATGCCCCACTGGCGGCGGCGGAGGAGGACGTTCCGGTGGCGGAGGCGGCGATCGTACGTTTGAAATAAACAAAAAAATATTCAGCCAAATACATTTACTAATTTAGGTACTTGCTACAATTGTGGAGAATATGGCCATTTCTCGCGTGAATGCACCAACCCCAAGAGTGGCGGTGGTGGCCGTGGCGGAGATAGTCGATGTAAGATTACTTTTACAAATTTTTGTTAAGTTTCAATAATTCAGCTTGCTACAACTGCGGCGGTCAAGGCCACATCTCGAGGTTAAATTCAAATTTGATTAAATTATTTTTAATTTTGTTGTCAAATTTCAGCAATTGCCCGGGTCGTTGAATGAGCCGTGGAGAAGAATGATGGTGGAAGGCCCAATATGAAGGATGGATGATGTTGAGAAGGACGGACATTTCATTTAAATTTGTTATTTTTGAAGGGCAGATTCCGTTTTCGACTTTATTTAAATATCCCAAAAAGCCCGCTTGTCCGATCTCATCAAATATTTTGACTATTTTTGAATAAAATTGTTATTGAATTATTCCATTTTACATCATATTTCGGATTGCTTGAATCCAAACATTATTTTTTGCAAATTTATAATTCAAATAGAAAAATTTGTTTTTAGCGTTGAAAAATCAATCAAAACTCAACCAACAAATTGTCAAATTGATTAAAATGGCCCGAACCAAGGTGACCAAGAAGAAGGAGAAGGTTGTGGAAAAGAAACTCGCGGAGAAGTTTAGTGCCGTTGCCGCTGAGAAGAAACGCGCAAAGGGAGGACGTCCGGCCAAAGGTCACAAGAAGAAAAAGAACTTCGGTTCATTCTCGGTAAAAGCCAAAATACATGAGATTTTATTATTCCAATTCGTTCAGGTTTACATCTACCGGGTGCTCAAACAAGTTCACCCCGACACCGGAATCTCGTCCAAGGCGATGAGCATCATGAATTCGTATGTTTTTTTATTTGGGAAGGAGGAGAAAATGCCCAATGCCGAAAAATTATAACGGTTCAACGGTTTGGGTTTGTCCTAGACTCCCAAACCGTATACCCATACCCAATCGATAGATCTGATCAAGACGCGTCGATAGTCGATTGGTATATATTTTGAAATGATTGGTTTGATTAGAAATTAAAGGGTTTTAAACCGTTTAAACCATGAACCATCTGATGGTTTTTTGGTTCAAAACTTATTTAAAATTGATTAAACCTAAGACAAACCAATATCAAAAGACGCGACTCGAAGAGATCAATCGATTGGGTATGCGCTGAGGGTCTATGACAAATCAGAAATTACTGGAACTGGACCGTTATAAACTTTTCACCATTTCTTTTTTTTTTGGTCATTTTTAATCCTTATGGTTTACAGGTTCATCATGGACTTGTTCGAGCGTTTGGCTACGGAGGCCTCCCGTTGCTGCAAATATGCGAAGAAGGAGACCATCTCATCTCGTGAAATCCAAACGGCCACCAAGCTTATTCTTCCGGGTGAAATCGCCAAACATGGTTGGTGCAAAAATTTTCGATTCCAAAACACCAAATTTTATAGCTGTCTCCGAGGGAACGAAGGCGTTCACCAAGTACATGGCTAATGTCCACCAGAAATGAAGTGGATGAATATAAAGATGAAATGGAGATGATGAATGAACCCCCATTTTTACAATCTTTTATTTAAATTCCACCTTTTGCCTACATTATTTTTGAACACATTCATCTCATATTGAAATTGAAAGTTGATTTTTCCTTTGCGAAAAAAATAAATGGATTCTTTTTAGTCGTTTTATTTCTTAATTTGTAAGGTATAACTAGATTAATTCCAAGTGATAGGAGGTTCTGATGGGGAGGGGGAGGAGAGTTTACTACCAAAAATGAATGGAAAATTATTTTATTTAAAGCTGGATCGCTCATTTATGTTTTAAGTAAATTTTTTGGTTTTTGAAATTATTCAACAGGGCATTTTTGATTAGAAAGCAAAAGGAATTGGCCCCGGGGAGGAGGAGGAATTGTAAAAATGAACTTGATTAATTTATTAAATTGACTAATACTTATCATTCAAATTTCGCATTTCTATAAACCATTAAAACGATAAAGCATTTTTTGTAATTTTACTTTCAACACATTAAATTTAAATCAACAATAAAATTAGTTGAGGGAAAATAATCAAAAAGAAGGAATAAAGAGTCACAAAATTGATGGAGGAAAAGGAAGGAAGGAAGTAGATTTTGACGAGAAAACCCATTTTTAGGTGAATTTGCTATTAAGCAGAAAAAAAAAGAAAATAAATTAAGCAACAACAAAAATAGATTGGGAAATTTGGATCATTTTTTGGAAGACAAATGAAGAAATAATATAAATTAATTATTCAATGAATTGGCCATCAGCATATTCCATTCCAAAATTGCACAATTTGTGTTTCATTCGGGCTTTTGTCTGAAAAATGAATGACATTAATATTTTTAAATATTAAAAATTGTAAAATTGAAATTTGATTTTTTAAAATGAAATATATTTGAAAAACTCAATTTTTTTTATTAATTTTTTAATTAATTAATAAAAATTTAAAAATCACTTTTTTGAGCCGCCACTGCTGAAACTATGCAAAAGTCGATTTCC
Source organism: Pratylenchus scribneri (assembly GCA_030063045.1). Classification (NCBI taxonomy): domain Eukaryota; kingdom Metazoa; phylum Nematoda; class Chromadorea; order Rhabditida; family Pratylenchidae; genus Pratylenchus; species Pratylenchus scribneri. The sequence continues at coordinate 2,303,315 of JAQSEB010000037.1, read as the reverse complement.
GCAAATCAGCGTTGGCAATCCAATGATGGCCAACCATTTGAGTGTTTCGAACATATTCAGCTTGAGCCAATAGCAAGCATAAAGGCCGAAAATTGCACAAAGACCAAGGTGGAAACCTTGAAAAATTGGAATTGTATAAATAAAAATGTAGAAAAGCCAAACCAAGTGCCCAAATGGAAAGTTTCAAATTGCCAAAATTTATGCCAATGCGAAGCCACTGAAAATATAAAATTAATTTTATTAAGGAATTATTGAGACTAATTTAAAATTTGTATTAAAATAATTTATCAATTCAACACCCCAAAAAATTTTTTTCTCACATTTGTTTACTTAAAAAATTATTTGGCCTTGGTGGGACTCGAACCCGCGACCCCTGCCGCTCTAAATCCAACCCTCTTACCAGTTGGGACATGAAGGTCAAAATTGCCGAGTTATCTATTTCTTTCGGCTTCCATAGCCCTGACTGAGTTTTGTAAATTAACTCCATAAATATTTTATTATTTTATAGCTAAGATTCTAACTTACCATTCTAGGAATACATTTGGTATAGAAAAAATCAAAAGGAAAAAGTTTTATCTAGACAAACTGAAAATTTCGCTTTTGAAACCGGTTTTTTGGCTTAAATCTCGAATCGGATAATTTATTAATCACAGTAAAACAAACCAAAATGAAAAGGACCAAAAGTGGGGCAGCACATATGGCGGCGAACGTGTCGGAAAGGATGGCCGGCGGCCGTGGTTCACTGGCCCGAAATTGATGACGAATTTCGGGCAACGGTTGATAATTGATTCGGGCCGATTTTGGCAAAGGCGGTTGGGCAGGTGCAGTCGGTAATGCAAATTCCAAGTCGACAAAATGCCATCGAAGGGGATTGGCCATTGTGGGGTCGCCCAGGACCAAATGCATGGAATAGAGGCCGCCAACGCCGCTGAAATCTTTGGCATGCGTTTTCATGTCCTTCAAATATTGTATAAATATTTTTAATTAATAAAAAGTAACCAAATCGAATGTGTAGACTTTTGAGGTTTTTTCCGGTTCAGCCACATAAATAATTTCCCTTTTGCTGGCCTCATGCACCAAAAGGACGAATGCCTGATGAACGGTGGTGACCGCCATTGTTCCCTTCTTCTCCTTCACTTCAAATGTCAATTGCATTTTATTTTGGTCATTTACGGCAAATTTGGAGGGCAATTTGGTGCCAATGGGGACTCTAGAAAATTCATTTTGGATATAAAATTATTCCTAAAGAAACTTGTGTAAATTGGATGCATCCGGTTGATTCGCGTCTTGCCCGAACACCGCAAATTGAACATTTTCCACGACAATTTCTTTCGTCGCCTTTTTCGCCGTCGTTGTTCCCGTCCCCGAAACTGGTCTTTGTTGTTGGAATTGGCCAATTTCGAAGATGGAAAAAAGCAATAAAACTGCCCCAAATAATCGAAACATCATTAAAACTGGATTGCTGGACAAAAATATTTCTTTAAATAAATTGTGGAAAATGGATAAAGTAATATAATAAATGATGAAAACATTTAAAAATAACTATAATAAACCAATAAAAATTTATATGAAAAATTAAATATGGTCATGTGAAATAATTATAATTGGAATCGAATTAATTTATAATTAATAAATGGTCCAAAAAAAGTTTAAATTCAAATATTCAATCCAAATCCTCCTAAACCAAACAATATATACCAATAGAACCATTCCTCTCATCCAAATTCAAATTAATTGTTCTTTGCCAAAGTCCAAAGCACTTCGTCCGTTCGTTTGTTGACCATTCCAATTGCACGATAGCTGAATTAATTTTTTTAAATCAAATTAATTATTTTAATTTATTTACCCTAAATTGGAGAATTCATTGAGCACAATGTTGGCCGGCATTCGGGTGGAAAAACAGCAGCCGGACGGTTCGGTAACAGCTCCAAGCTGAATTAATTATTTTTAAATAAAAAAGCTCAAAGTTTTATGTTTTAATTTTTGGTCAACTTGGGAAGAGAGAAGGAAGCTTGGAGAGGGGGGTCAGGGGTTCGAATCCCACCAAGGTCAAATAATTTTTTTATAAGAACAAAGATGAGAAAAGGGTTTTTGGGGTCTATAAACAATTTTTTTTGGGACTAATGACTTAAAAATTTGTTAAAAACCTTTTGATGGATCACAGATGAAATTGACAATTCCCCGTATCCACTATGCAGCGGATCGTCGCCATCGTCCATCAAATTTGCCATAATATAGGTTGGATTGTTTTGTTCATGCGAAAGAGCGGACCAAACGAGAATGTGACTGACCGCCGGAATGGTCGATGGCCCATCGGCTTGGCTGCTCACCTCCGAAGAGCCACGGCTTGGAAAATTGCCTCCATAGCTGTTGCCTAAATTTAATAATAAATTTGGTTATAAAAATAGGCACAACCTGACAATTTGGCCCTTTTATTGTTATTTGATTTCGGGGTGGATTTCACCTTAATCACTTCCATTTTTGGATTTTCATTTTGGGCAAAAAATTGATTCAAGTCGACATTATTCTTTAAAATTATTAAATTTTTAATAAATATTAATGTTAACCGATTGATTTGCCGCCGCTTTTGATGTTGATGTAACCAGTACTTGTTGATTTTGTTTGAGTTGCGCAAATTCCGGTTTATGATTCGATTTCAAATGACTCCAAAGGATTTTGGTGGATCCTTGGTGTTGGATGAGTATTCGGGAACAATAATGGCATTGTGCCTCTCCGCGGATTTCCGTTTTGCTGAAACATGTCCAAATTGCTGAGACCATTTCGGGCGAATCAAATTCGAAATCGAGTTGCTGAAAATTTGCATTAATTTTGTTTTTTTTTTTTGACAAATTTATTTTTTATTATAATTGAATGGTGGTGGTGCGATACAACTCGGGCGCAAGCATTTTATAATATATATTTTTCAATAAAAGATCTAATTTTGATATTTGAAATTTTGGAAAGATGGAATTAAATAATCCTCGTATTTACCTCCTTTCTTGATTCTCGTGCTCTTTTGATGACCTACAATTACGGTTTCATCCTATTATACGGCAAGGAAGAAGAAGAATGCCGGTAACCTGACGGATGGCATTTTTGGTCGGTGGAATAAATGAAGTCAATTCAATTCCGGGCAACTCCGCCATAAGTTCATTTCGTATTTGTGTGGGCGGTGCATTCGTTTGACATGCTCGTTTCTTGGCCTCCATTTTGAAGTGTTGACTGAGAACATTCGCAATTTCGTGATTATGTTCTACGTGTTGATTCTTCTCCAATTCCGTCAGCACATTGTCCAGCAAATCGGTCCAAACCCTGGCTTTACAGCCTTTGTTCTTATTGTCACATCGCCACGCCTTTTGTGACCCCGATTCCACGTATTTATCGAATATAAAAAGATAGTTTTGGAAGACAAGTTTATTGTTTCCTAATTGTGTTTTGACAACTTGGGGAGCTTCCATTTTATTTTGTTTAGATTTTAACAATAAATGGATGAGTTGGATAAAAATCAATATTTTTATTAGTTTGTTTTTATATGCTTGCGCCCGAGTGTACAAAATTTATATTTACGCGCCCTATTTCTCTGCGACTGCGCCCAATATTCGACTTTCTATTGGTTGTATACATTGTTGATATAGAGATTTTGGCGAGTAAAAGAAAGAAAGATCATTTTAGCAAGCTAATTAGACGTTTTGGTCAGAAGAAAATCACTACATAGACAGACATTAGTCTGACAATCAAATACATGATTGATTTTTGATTAAATGATTGATGAATTAAAATGATGAAGTGATGAATATTTTAGCAAAATTAATAGCCAAAAAAAAAGATTAAAATCTCACAAATTCGTCGTTCCAAAGATCATCATCCGCTACGGATGTGTTGTTGTTGGTTCCATCATTGGCAGCGCACCGTTTTCGACTGACCATCTTCTCCAAACTAGAGAATTTAGGCAGTGAAGCCTTCAATAATTCCAGAGTATTCGATGCTTCTAAAATGTGCTCACCTTGACTTGTTCGCTGACACCCGCCAATGCTAATTGTTCGGTGATCAATGTTCGGGCTTTAACATTTGAAGAAGCGGCAATTTGCTTGATCTGATTTTTAATTTGGGCCAATTCGGATCGGGCCGGTGAAGGAGGATGGTTATGTGGACGGGTGACGGTGACATTGTTTTCCGCGTCGGTTATTGCTGCGCCGTTACATTTCTCCTTTTTGTCCAAATCACAGAGCCAATAACGTTTCCCATTTTGGCCTTCTTTTTTCCTTCGGTATAAGAAACCGGAATGGACCAATTTTTGATTTCCTTTTTGGGAATTTACAAAAGTAGCCATAATTTTTTCTAATAAGAATTTTATATGTTGCTTTGTAGAGAAAAATTCTTTAAAAATCCGTCCTGTTTTTTAGTTCTTTTGCTTTCGCATTCTTTAAGATTTTTCGTATTTTTAAAAGAAATTTTTATGGCATTTCGTTAGCCATTATTAGAAGAGAAGAAGATGAGGATGAGATGATGATGACGAAGGGGAGCGAGCGAAAGAATAGAATGGAGATGGAGGATAAATATGGCAAATTTATGAGGCGAATTTGCATATTTTTTTAAAGCAAAACCAACCATTTCATCAGCAGCAGCAGTCGTCCCAACCATTTCACCAGCAGCAGTTGTCTCATTTCCTTCAGCGCGCCGTCGTTTTCGACTCACAATCTTCTCCAAAGCCTCAATATTGGGTAGCAAAGCCTAATAAAAATTTATTTTTAGTCAAAAATTTGATTAATTAATTGGATCATTTTGAGAAATATTAATAAAAAAAAACTCCCACCTTCGTTTGTTCACTAACATTCACCAAAGCCAATTGCTCTTTGACCAGGGCGCGTGGTTTTGTTGTTGAATTGACAGCAACTTCCCGGATTTGGCTTTTGATTATGGCCAATTCAGCCTGAGCCTGGGATGGAGGATGATTGTGTTGTCGAGTGACGGTGACATTGTTTTCTCCATCGGTTGTGGCGCAACCCGGGCATTTGTCCCGTCTCTGTTCACAGGACCAATATCGATGCCCTTTGTTGCCATCTTTCCTGCATTGATAGACAAAGCCGAGATGAACCAACTTTTGATGTCCTCTTTGGGAGTTTACGAAAGTAGCCATTTTAAAATTGGTTTTCTTTAAAACCAAGAATTTAATTTTTTTTTCTGAAAAATCGATGCCAGTCGGCGGTTGGTAGGTGGGGAAATGGAAACTTCCAACTGGTGACTTATAAACCAGATGGGTGGAAAATGGGGAAATATCATTTGAGAATAGAGGAAAAAAGACGAGATGGGTGTGCTTTTCCCTGTTTGCACATATCATTCCAACATCCAACTCGCATTCGCTTATTTCGATGAATGATTCTTCCCATCAATTAAATATAAATAAAAAATAAATTATTGAACAAAACAATTAAAAATGAATGAAAAGAGAATAAAAGAAATGCAAATTTATTTATTTATCCATTTATGATGATTTAAATAAAATACATTTTATCAATTATGAAAAAATCAATCCGCTGCAACTTTCCGTTTCTTTGCCGATGGACGCTCAAAAACTGTCTTCATCCCGGCCGCATGTTTTGTCACAAATTTAGCGGCCAATGGTGTTGGTGTGGCCCAAACGCCCTGATGATCTGTGGTGTCCTCCGCCGTCAAATGTGTCCATTTGGATCGGCTGGCCTTGCCAAAGTTTTTCACCTATTTTCAAAATTTTATGTAGAAAAAATCCAAAAAATATCCGCAAATACCTGCATGACTTTTGGCAGAACAGATTTGTCAAAAACATCTTCACCCGTGGCTTCGGCAAAATTCCTCGTCAGCACTTCGTCCTCTTTGTCCAAGAAGAACACACCACGATGGTAGTACTTTTGCAAGAATTTGTATTTTCCCTTCCTCTGCTCATTGGTTATCATTTTTGGGTGCAAGCGCATGTATTCTCGACGTTCCTCTTCCGTCATGTTATGAATTCGGTCCAATTCTTCCTTCTCTCTGGCCATTCTAAAGTTGAATTTTGCAAAAATTAATTCAAAATTAGAAGTAAAAAACCACTTACGCGTCTCGTTCATCCCGATTTCGTTTGAGCCGTTTCATTTCACGAATTTTCCATGTTTCGTACGCAATCTCCTCACTTTCATCGTCCGTATTCACTGCGGTCAGATCAAGTTGGGCGCCCTCTTCCTTTTTGGCCTTTTCCATGTCGGCTTCCCTTTTCAATTGTTCCTCTACCAATTTTACTGATTGTCTCTTCTTCTCCTCCTTTCGTCGCTCTTCTTCCATTCGTAATTGTTCCAATTTTGCCTGCTCCTTTTCCAGTTCGATAAGCGTGACACGATCGGTTCTAATTATTTAAATAATCAATTTAAAAATATTATTAATTAAAATTAAACCAACTTTGGAACGAAAACGGGCTTAAGCCGTGGTGCCATTTCCTCTTCGCTCTCCTCCTCCTCTTCCGAACTTTCTTCCTCGCTCTCCTCTTCACTGACCTCTTCCGCTTCTTTTTGTCTGGCCATTAATTCCTATATACAGGGTGGCCGAAAAATCCGTTCCCACTTTTATTTTTATTTTATTGATTTTCATTCATTCGTGGGATTATTGAATTATAGTTCATTTTTTAGCCCAAACATTTTCCTATAATGGCTGATAAAAGAAATTCCGCTATTGCATTATTTAATTCGGGAATGGCGCCTTCAAAGATTGCAACCCAAGTTGGCCTCTCCAAAAGGGGTGTGAGCAAAATCATCAAAAAATTCCGGTAAAAAAAATTTCAAAGAAAAAGTCCAAATAAATTGTATAGGGAATTTGGCACAATAGAGGACCTCAAAAGAAGCGGAAGACCCAAGTCAGTGAACACACCCAGAAACCGGAAAATCATCAAAATGCGAGTCAAGCGAAATTCAAGGATCTCAATGAGAAAAGTGGCCCGTGAAACCGGAATTGGAAGAACATCGGTTCGATGCATTGCAAAATCTGAACTTGGGATAAAGGCCTACAAGCTCCAAAAAGTTCAATTTCTGAATGATCAAAACAAAAGAATTAGAGTCCAAAGATGTCGACTCCTCCTTCAGCGGCACGCAGGTCCTGAGATTCTGTTTTCGGATGAAAAAATCTTCACCATCGAGGTGGCGCATAATCATCAAAATGACAGAATATGGACAACAAAACCTCCTCTTTCTGATAAGATTGTTTCCCATTCCCAACATCCCCAACAATTAATGGTTTGGGCCGGAATTTGCTCATCGGGTAAGACTCCGCTGCTTTTTGTGGATCCGGGGGTCAAAATCAACAAAAACTACTACCTTCAAGAAATTCTCCAGGGGGTTTTAGAACCTTGGGCCAGGACCCATTTCGGGAATAGGGAATGGATTTTTCAGCAAGACTCTGCCCCCGCCCATAAGGCCCGAGAAGTTCAGGAGTGGTGTCGGGACCATTTGCCTGGGTTCATTTCCACCGAAGAATGGCCTCCCTATTCCCCGGATCTGAACCCTATGGATTATTCTGTATGGTCCATTTTGGAGGCCAGGGCCTGTGCTAAACCACATAAAAATTTGGAGTCATTACGACAGTCCCTTCTTAGGGAATGGGCGAAAATTCCGGTCCAAGAGCTGCGTGCCATTTGCGAAAATTTCCCCAAACGTTTACGTCTATGTATCAAAGCCAAGGGTGGCCATTTTGAATCAATTTAATTATTGTTATACCCCTTTCTTTTGTCCATCATTTGATTGTATTTTAATCCATTTATCTTTATTTGTAATAAAGTTATGATAAAAAACAAGTGGGAACGGACTTTTCGGCCACCCTGTATTATTATTATTTTAATTAATTTGAATAAAAGTAAACCTCATCTTCCCGTCGTTTTCGTCTCAATCGAATCAGTTCTCGTCGACGTTCTTTTTCCTCTTCATCTTCCTCATCGAATTCCTCTTCAATTTTATGCTGTTCTTCCTGTTCCATTCTTCGCCGTCTTTCCATTGCTCTTCGGTGTCTATCCTCTCGTTCGTCTTCATTTTCGGAATCATATTCGGCTGGAGCTGTCTCCTCTTCGCCTATATCCAATTCCTCCTTCAATTCTTGCTTTAATTCATCGTGATAATGCCGGTCACTAAAATAAATTTTACAATCTATTTAAAAAATTTAAGTGAACCTTTTATGTTTATCTTTTCCATCGTAGCGTTCATCTCTTCTTTCACGTTCAGTTCGACGGCTGCGATGATGGTCCTGTCGATCTCGTTCATCCGGCTTTTCGTCAACTTCTTCCTCTTCTTCTGAATCACTCTCGCGAGCAAATTCAGGACTGTAAAATTATAAATTTTTTTTTATTGTTAACTTAAAGCAAAAGTTTTACATCTTGCCAGCCATATAGCGCTGCACTCGAACCTTCAGTGAAAAAATTATTTGAATGAATAATCCTTATTAGTTTTTATAATTAACCTTCTTCATGACAATTCGCCCTTTGTCATCCTTAGCTGGAATTGCTCCTGCGGTTGGCAAAGGACGCGGTCCCAATGGCTTCATGTCCAAATTACGCTCAAATTTTGGTACAAAATCGCCCATTTTGCTGGTAAATCAATTCTCTATTTGATATAAAATTTTTATGCTATAAAAATTCTTGAAGTATTAAATTAAAATGTAAAATTCATCAAAAGAAATGGAAATTGGGTAATCATCCACATCCACTTTATGGTTCTAGATTGTTAACGCATATGCATACGCATACGCAGCGCAGCGCCGTGCTTTGCGCATTGCGCTTCACCTTTCACGTTTTTCAGAAAAAAAAAAATAAAAAAAAAGTTCCGGTTTAAGACATTTTATCCAAACCGGTTTTCGGGTAATTTACAGAGATTAAACCAAAAAACTAATATTATTTTCTAATGTAGCATGTTGGAAAATAAATATGTAAATGTTAACTAGCGAAAACATGGTTTAATGAAATGTTTTAAACGACTTTTTCGAGTGAGACGCACAAACATGCACTTTTATCGATTGGATTCGAGACAAAATATCCAAAAGAAAAAAAATAAAACTTTTTCGACGATCGCACGCGCACGCCACGCACGGCACGCAAAACGCAAGGCAATCCGATGCCCGTTGCGGTTGCGATTGTGACTTGCGATCTATCTATGTGCCGTGCCGAGTTCGAGTGTCGTCGAACGATTAAAGAACGAAGAACCTCCTTTGTCTTTTTTTCACTTGCCAAATTTTCTAGCAAACATCAAAATTTTAAAATTTTAGATAGCACGTTCATGTTCATTTATTAACAAACATAATTCAGAAATTTTAGCATCAATTTCTTATTAATTACATCAATACAATATTTTACAATTAATTGAAAATGACAATTCATTGTCGAAAGAAAGTTGCATATTACTATGATGGTTTGTTCTGTTTTTAAGCAATTTATTCCAATTTTATTTTTTAAGGAGACGTAGGGAACTACTATTATGGACAAGGACACCCAATGAAGCCCCATCGAATTAGGATGACTCACAATTTGCTCCTCAACTATGGATTGTATCGAAAAATGGAAGTTTATGTAAGATTTATTTGCTCAAAACTTAAATTATTTTTAAATTTAGCGACCTCAGCCAGCAAGTTTGCAGGAAATGACCAAATATCACAGCGATGATTACATGCTTTTCCTCAATGTTTATTCTATTTTAATTCAATATGTAAAATTTCTTTAAACACATAGAACATTAAACCGGACAACATTGCCGATTATGGTCGGCAAATGCAGCGTTTCAATGTGGGGGATGACTGCCCAGTGTTCGATGGTCTTTTCGAGTTCTGCCAAATTTCAAGTGGTGGATCGGTGGCAGCAGCCAACAAAATCAACAAAAACCAAGTGGACATAGCCATCAACTGGATGGGTGGATTACATCACGCAAAGAAGTCGGAGGCTTCCGGATTTTGCTACACAAATGACATTGTGTTGGCCATCCTTGAACTACTCAAATACCATCAACGTGTGCTCTATGTGGACATTGATATTCATCATGGCGATGGAGTGGAGGAAGCCTTCTACACAACCGATCGAGTCATGACGGTTTGCTTTATTATTTGATTTACAAATTATAATTCAATTTATTCAAGGTTTCATTCCATAAATACGGCGAATATTTCCCTGGCACCGGCGACCTAAAGGACATTGGCGCTGAACGCGGTCGTTACTATGCAGTTAATTTTCCATTGGTGAGCAAATTTACTGCTAAATTTATAAATTATAATTTTGCAGCGAGATGGAATCGATGATGACACATATGAGCGCATTTTCGAGCCAGTTATGGAGAAAATCATCAAAGCCTATCAACCATCGGTCATTGTGCTTCAATGCGGCGCCGATTCGCTGACCGGTGATCGCCTAGGATGCTTCAATCTGACATTGAAAGGTTTTATAAATTCACTTACCTTTATTTGCAAATTTTTAGGACATGGAAAATGCGTGGAATATGTGAAAAAGTTCAATTTGCCTGTTTTGATGCTGGGCGGCGGAGGCTACACCATCCGAAATGTTGCGCGCTGCTGGACCTACGAAACATCGGTTGCGCTGGATTATGACATTTCCAATGGTTTATTGTCTTCTTTTGAATAAAATAAATTTGTTTAAGACCTCCCATACAACGACTATTTTGAATATTATGGTCCGGATTTTAAATTGCATATCAATCCGTCGAACATGACCAACCATAATACGCAAGAATATTTGGACAAAGTCAAGTTAGCTTTATATTCTTAATTCAAAATTTATTTTTTTTAAGAGAGAAGATTTTTGAATCACTCCGTCAAATTCCGCATGCTCCAGGCGTTCAAATTCAAGGTTTTATATTTATTTTTGGTTAATTTAATTGATGAATTTTTGCAGCCACTGAACCGGACATTGTGGATATGGATGAGCGTGAAGCCGTTCAACGGGATGCCGCAAATCCGGATGAACGAATTCCAGGTTTAATTTATTAAAAATAAGTAAACAAATTTTTCGCCATTTAAGAAGCAATAAACGACAAAATGGTCGAGGACCCGGGTGAACAATTCGAAGGCGAAAAGGAGGGTGGTGATAAACGCAACCGGGAATCGAGCACCACAAAACGGAGTGGCAGCGAACCATCGGCCAGCGACCCTGCGGTGGAAGGGAAAAAGGCTCGTTTGGATGCGGAAGAATCCGAAATGGTCAAAACGGACAAAGGCGAAAAGGAAGCGGCACCGATGGAAGAGAATTGAAGAATTGAATGCAAATGAAAAGAACATTCCTCTAATACTGATTTAAATATAAACCCAATCTCATTTTGTATTCTAATTTTTGGGGACGGTTTGGTATCGATTTTTCTTAATTATTTGCATCTTTGGTTTTGATATTTAAAATAACGTTTGTTTTTGTATTATTTTTTTGAATTTTTAATTCTATTATGGGATAATTTCCCTATTAATATTTTTGATAATTTGCATTTTATTAATTATTTTATTGAAGATTTGTTTAAATTGAGTCAAAAAAGCAGTGAAAAATGACAACAACGAAGACGGAGCCAAGCAAAGATCAATTCTACGTTCGTTACTATGTTGGACACAAAGGAAAGGTTCACATACTTCCTCCTAAATGATAATAAAATTATAATTAAATATTCACAGTTCGGCCATGAATTTTTGGAATTCGAATTCCGTCCTGACGGCAAGCTGCGTTACGCAAACAATTCCAACTACAAAAATGACACCCTGATCCGTAAGGAATGCTATGTGAGCAAATCAGTGATGGAGGAGCTGAAACGCATCATTGACGATTCCGAAATCATGAATGTATGTTTAATGAATTGGGGTGAAAGAAAAATTGGGATAAAAAAATTAAAGTAAATTCAATTTTTTGGATTAAATTTTTACTGGGACCAAATATTCAGCAATTTTCCCTTTATATAGGAAGACGACACAAATTGGCCAGAGCCCGACCGTGTTGGCCGTCAAGAGCTGGAAATTCTTTGTGGCGCCGACCATGTCTCATTCACGACCAGCAAAATTGGCTGCCTGGTTGAGGTCAACGACAGCAAGGACCCGGTTGGACTTCGCTCATTCTACTATTTGGTCCAGGATCTGAAATGCTTGGTCTTTTCACTCATCGGATTGCACTTTAAAATTCGACCAATCGCACAATGATACCAGAAAAACACAACATTTTGGGGAGGGATTTGGTCATTTTTTGAGAGAGAAAGGAATTATATTTATTTTTGTTTCTAAAATGGATGGATAGGAGGATTTTACCAATATTTTTCGCCTTTTTTTCCCTAAAATTCAAAATATGAAAGGTTTATTTAATTTTTTCGTTTAAATTTAAAAAATCCATCCTAATTTTTTGAATCTAAAATTGCCTCCACACACTTTTCGCTTCCATCCTCCCCCACCATTCTCCACCTTATTTTGGCATAAAAATGCATCTCATCAATTAAAATATTTGTTTTTTCTTTTATTTAAATGACGAATAAAATTTGTTTGTTTAAAATTTGTTATTTAATTTCAATGTCGATTAATTCGATAATTTTCCATATTTTAAATGTAAATTTTTAACGCAATTTATTATTAGTTTGATGAATTTCACCAAATTAATTTTAAAAAATCGAAGAATTTTCGCAAATTTTAATTTACTTTCCAACCAACCTAATCACCAAATTCGCCGCAATTTCAACATTCAAACATTGTTGAAAAAAGGAGAACAAATAAAGCCATTATTTCCGGAAGAAACAAGCGGCAACGAACAATCAAAAAGTGAAGCAAAGTTTGCTTCAATTACACCGAAATTGGCTTTAATTTACACATGCAAAGTTTGCTCTACAAGACAGGTTATTTAGTAAATTTATCTAGAAATTTAAGAACATTTGATATTAAAAAAAAAACAAGTTCTTCCATATTACTGAGGGGGAAAAGTCATTATTGAAGGGATGGAGGGAGAAGAAAGGGGAGAAGCCCTTTAATTTACTTTTCTTCCCCCTCCCAAGTCACAATCCAATAATGGGAAAGTATATAAATAAATAGATATAGATCTCTTGTCTCTTACAGGATTTAAGGAATATTCCGTATAAAAAATATTGCTCTAAAAATTAGTAAAATATAAATTTTAGGGTCCAAAATTCTTCTCCAAAGTGGCCTACGACAACGGGATCGTTTTGGTCAAATGCGACACCTGCAAAAACCATCACATTATTGCCGACAATTTGGGTTGGTTCACAGATTTGGATGGAAAAAAGAACATCGAAGAAATTTTGGCACAACGCGGGGAGGAAGTGAAGAGGGGAGGAATCCAACTGGAATTGGCTGGGACGAACAAGGAGGAGTGAGGAGGGAAGCAGCTAATTTTCCACATATTGAGGTTCACAAAACAAAAATAAATTTATTATTTTATTTAATAAAAATAAATATAGATTAGTGCAATTCAACGAACTTTGCTTGGATTTGGCTCAGCGTTAATGTCAATTTTGGACCCAAAACGAGGTGACATGATTGCGACAATGGGCGAGACAACGGTAATTTATTAAAGGGAGTTAAGTGGGAAAAAGTAAATTAGGTAATGTTAAAAAATTAGGTTTGATAGGAGAATGAATTAGAAAATAAATAAAGTTTAAAGACGATTATTGGATTGAAGGGGGCAAGGCTTTGAGGAAGAAAATGAGAATTATCCATCATCTTCTTCATCATCATAATCATCTTCATCATCGTTTTCTTCACCATCCTCGTCACCTTCATCATCATCTTCTTCTTCATCATCCTCATCACCAGCTTATTATTCTTAATCATCGTCTTTACGCCCTCTCTCCCACGAAAACAGGAAGAACCAATTAAATTCATCTCTATTTTTTATGTAGGTCCCATCTATTCTGCTCAAACATCTTCACCAAAGAATGGCCAAAGATGTTATTGGCGCTGAATTATTGAGGCGTAAACCACGGATCAGTGAGGAAACAATCGATCGAAGGTGGCTTGCCCAATTGCCTGATGGAACTATGGGCAAGGAATATGCCAGGTGGAATTTTATTATCCAATTTATTTTTAAGTTTTTTTATTAGATTTTTGGATGATTTGAATACGAGCCCAAATGAACGACCGCCCGTGAATTTTATGGATGGAACGGACAATGAACTTCTCTATGTTATGCAAAGGTAGTTGAGTCAATTATGTAATTTAACTTTAAATTGGAAGAATTAATTCAATCTCAATTTTCATTTAGATATCGTGAAACGCATGATTTCTTCCATGTTTTACTTCAAATGCGTCCGAATATGCTTGGCGAAGTCACGGTCAAATATTTTGAAGCAATTCAATTTGGTGAGGAATTTTGTTTATTTATTAATTTATGATGGAATTTTAAGGTTTTCCAATGTGCATTGCGGCCGCAATATTCGGTGCTTTACGACTTGGACCAGTGTAATTATTTTTTATTTTAATTAAATTCAAATAATTATTAATATTTTGCAGGCATCGTCAACAATTGATTGAACACAATTTACCGTGGGTGGTTGAACAAGCGGAAAAGGGCCGGTTCCTTTTGGCACTGGATTGGGAGAATCGATTTGAACAAAAAATTGCCGATCTTCAAGCCGAATGCAATATTAAACCATTCACCAGCAGAATTTAATGATTAATGAATTATCAATTACATTGTTTTTAAATTTTTCTTGCAATTATATTTGCTCAATAGCCAAATGCAAATTATTATTTATTAATTAAATATTTTCGACTTAATCATTTTACCAATTTATGGATTAAATATAATCCTCAATTATCTAATATTTGTTTCCAAATTAATTTGATTTTTAGAATTGATTTCCAGCACTTTGTGAGCGACGAATTTATGGACACAAGCGCAGAAGAGGGAAGCGATGACGGTGGCGATGAACAAGAGCAAAAAACTTCACCTCCTACCAATTCAATGGCCGCATTGGAACGCCGAAAGCAGAAAGAGACACGTCAATTTGCCTCCCGTTTGTTGGCTGACATAAATTCGGGCACAATCAATGGTAAAATTAAAGGCGAAATTTAATTAAGAATTATTTTTAGGTGTTCCAGTGAAACGAGAGGCCGGCGATGAACAAGATGGGTCAACGGCGAACAATGCAGAATTCGTTCCACCGCGCGCAACGGATGTGGTCAAAAAATGTTTGGTGGATAACGAATGTTTTGCCAATGAGGTTTGACTTTTGATTACCCTTTTTAAAAAAAGGGAAAACTTTGAAATCTGGAATATTGAAAATGTCGAACAGATTTTAACGGTTTAATGGTTTGTCCTAAACCATCAAACCTTATACCGAATCGATAAATCTTGTCAAGATGAATCGTTTGATAATGTTTTGGTTTAGGTCTAACCAATTCTAACTTAATTTTGATGAACCAAAAGCCGTAAGATGGTTTAAGCGGTTTAATACCGCTTAATTTTTGATCAAACTATGACAAATTATATACCATTCGGTCCAGAGATCGATCGATTGGGTATCAGTTTGGTTGTCAAGGACAAACCACTAAACCAGTATCGCCATTTTCAATGTTTTTCTTCAAATTAATACCACCCTTTTAATTAAAGGAGTTTTTGTACTTAATTAACCAATAAAAAAAAAGTTTACATTCACAAATCTATTTCAGGTCTGTTATCCGATCGGATATGGAGGGGACATTCATTTATCGGCGAACTTGGAAGTGGCCAAAAAATTTGCATTTAAACCGGACCCATTCCAACAAGAGGCAATAAAATGTTTGGATCAAGGACGAAATTTGGTCGTTTCGGCACACACTTCCTCCGGCAAAACACTCATTGGAATGTATGAAAAATTAATTTGAGCCAAAATTCTTTAATTAATTTTTAATTTTGACAGCTATGCAGTTGCTCTGGCTCTTAAAGGGAAAAAGCGTGCCATCTACACAACACCAATCAAAGCGCTCAGTAACCAAAAATACAAAGAATTGGCCGACGAATTCCCCGACATTGGATTGATTTGCAATTTGCATTTTTAATTTATTTAAAATAATCCAAATCCAAAGATGACCGGCGATGTTTGCATAAATCCGAATGCAGAGTGCCTGGTGATGACCACCGAAATTTTACGCAACAAACTTTACCAAAGGGACCCGGAAATTCTGAAAAATTTGGAATGGGTCATTTTTGACGAAATTCACTATATGCAGGACAAAGGTTGAATTTAATAAAAAATTTATTTAAAAATTTATTATTCTTTTAAAAATAGAGCGTGGTGTTGTCTGGGAGGAGTCAATTATTTTGTTACCGCAAGAGACTAAAATGGTTTTCCTCTCGGCCACAATTCCAAATGCCAGCGAATTTGCAAGTAAATTTTAAAATAAAATTTAATTTTTATTTTAATATTTTCCATAGAATGGATTGCCCATTTTCGTCAACAACTTTGCCATTTGATTTACACATTGAAGCGACCAATCCCTTTGATTCACTTTATTTTTCCTTCTAAATCGGATCAACTCTTCAAAATTGTTCAGAATGTTGGTTTAATTTTTAAATTAATTATTTAAAATAATTTTTTTAAAAAATATTAATATTAGCTAGGTCTTTTTTGACAAAATATTAAAAGTTTAAAAATTAACTGTCACCACGGGGAATCGAACCCGCGATCCTATATTCCAAAAACCCACCATTCCTACCCACTGCGCCACCTAGTACTGAGGATGAGAAATTTACTAATCAACTTAATTGATTATTTTTAATTAATTTATTTTTTCCAGAATCGTTTTATGGAAGACAATTTCGGCCGTGCAATGGAATTTCTGACTGAACCTGAGAATCCAATTGAGGTGAAAAATAGCGTTCGCAAAAGTATGGGCACAAATGAGGCAATTGGCAGGGACAATTTACGAAAAGTGATTCGCACCGTTCATGAAAGGAATTCCGTAATAAATTTACTTTTTATGAATTTATTAATTATTTTTAATTCATGTAGACTCCATGTTTGGTATTTTCATTCAGCCGAATGGAAGTGGAAGAATGCGCCCAACAAATTAAGCAAATGGACTTCAATTCAGGTCAAATTAATTTTGGCCAATTTTTAATTATTTTTGGCCTAAATTATTTTTGAACAATTTTTAAATTACTTTGGGCTATTTTAAATTATTTTTGGGCTATTTTAAATTATTTTTATATAATTTCAATATTTAAATACGAACAAATTTTCAGAAGAGGAAAAAAGCGAAATTCGTTTGCTCTTTGAAAATTCCATCCGCGAATTGTCAGACGAGGAAAGGAATTTGGACCAAATTTCTCAAATGCTTCTCTATTTTTTGCATGGCATCGGTGTCCATCATTCCGGCTTATTGCCAATTATCAAAGAAATTGTTGAGCTTTTATTTGCGCAAGGACTGATCAAGGTAATTGGCCAAAAAATTTAATTAAAAAGAATTTATTTAAAAAAAATGAATTTTAGTGAATAAAAAAATATTTATTTATTAAATAAATTTCTTAAAATATTTTGTTCAGGTCTTAATTGCGACCGAAACTTTTGCAATGGGCGTGAATATGCCGGCCAAAACGGTGATTTTCACTTCGGCACGAAAATTCGATGGCCAAACCAATCGATGGCTGACCAATGGAGAATATGTGCAAATGAGTGGAAGGGCAGGCCGCCGGGACCAAAAAGGAGTGGAAAGGGGCATCGTGATTTTGATGACCGATCAACAAATGGAAATGGAACAGGCCAAAGAACTGATGATGGTTGGTTTCGCATTCGAAAAATAATTTTAGGGAATTATGAATTTCCATTTGATGAGAAAATTTGGACCAGCAGAATAAGGGGAAATTCTCCGGAAAATTTCCAAAAAAAATTCTCGGTTATAATCCCCAAATTTCAAGGGATTTTCGGAGAAAAAAAAAGAAATTGAAATGGAATTTTAACTATTTTCCTCCAAAATTGGTGAAGTTCTTTAACCTTCTCTCAAAATCAAAATTAAGGAATTTTTTCTCTGGTGTAGGATTAAAAGCATTGAAATTTAATTTAAAAAATATTGATGAAGGTCTGCTGGTTTTAAATTCAAAAAATTAATTGATTGATCGGATCCAAATTTAAATATACAAATACTTGAGAAAATTATACAAAATACATTTTCCCTAAAAGAAATACAAAATAAATTTTCAGAAATTTTTATTGATTCAAATGAAATTTATTTAAAAATTCAATCAATTATCCAAAATTCATATTGTTAAAATTCCAATATTTTTAAGGGCCCCGGTGATCGTTTGGAGTCAAAATATCGCCTCACATTCAACATGATACTCAACCAAATTCGAATCAATCCGGACCCCAACACTTTGTTCCCTGAAAAAATGCTGGCCAATACATTCCTCCAATGGCAGTCAATTTGTTCGCAAAATTCATTGAAAAGCGGTAAAAATGGCCAAATTTTACCAAAATAATTTAATTTTTCGCAGCGATGAGAGAGAAAAAGCTGGAATGGGAATCGATGGTGGTGGAGGATGATGCCGAAGAACAATTGAAGGGAATTCAGGCGAAAATGGACGAAATTGAACGATTGGACAGGGAAGTGAAGAAAATTGCATTGGTCCCACATCGGGTGGTGCCATTCCTCAATCCGGGACGACTGTTCAAAGTGAGTCGATTTATTCAATTAAATTAATAATTAAATTATGTTTTATTTAATTAAATTTAATATTAAAATTAATTTTATTTAATTAAATTTTTAATATTTAAATTATTTTAATTTAATTAAATTTAATATTAAACTAATTTTATTTAATTAAATTTTTAATATTTAAATTATTTTAATTTAATTAAATTTAATATTAAACTAATTTTATTTAATTAAATTTAATTTTAAATTATTTTTATTTAATTAAATTTTTATATATATTTATATTTAATTTTTTTTTAATATTTTCGCAGATCAAACAATTCGAAAAGGACTATGATTGGGGCGTTTTGGTCGATTGGGAGAAGGTCAAATGTCCAGTACCAAATTCCAATGAAATGATCTACATTTTGCATGTAATACTTTTTTATTAAATTAAATTAAATACTAAAAAATATCACTCCCAGTAGTATAATTAGCATATTGGATAGTGATGTAGGAATTTTTTAAGGGGGTAATGGGTTCGAGTCCCACATGAGTTGGGACTTTTTTTTAAAGTTTTATTATTTTTAATTAAAATATTTAATAAAAATAATAATTCTCTCATTTTTTTTGTTAGATGGCAGTGATGTTGGCGCCCGAAAGTGTTCGCCGTTTGCCCAGCCTCGAATCCGTTCGGCCCCCAGGCCCAAATGAGCGTGCCGCCCTCGCCGTTGTGCCATTCACGTTTGAATGCATTCGGGCCGTTTCCACAATGCGCCTTAAAATGCCCGAAGAATTGTTGAGCAGAGAGGCACGCGAGGCATTGGCCTCCTTTATAAAGGTTGGTTACTAAAATAATACAAATTAAAATTTTATATTTAATTTTGAAAATTTTTTTCCAATTTTTTGATTTGGAATAACCGAAAAATTTATTAGAATTTTTTATTTAAGTTTAAAATTAATTTTTTTCCAATTTTTTGATTTGGAATAACCGAAAAATTTATTAGAATTTTTTATTTAAGTTTAAAACAATTTTCGGATTAGAAATAAATGAAAAATTTATTAAATTTTATATTTAATTTTAGAATTAATTTTTTGGCCAATTTTTGTGCTTGAATTAAAATAAAAATTTATTAGAATTTTTATTTAATTTAAAAATTAATTTTTAATCAATTTTGGCTTTGGAATAAAATAAAAATTTATTAGAATTTTTTATTTAATTTTAAAACTAATTTTTAAGTTATCGAAAGATCGTTTCAATGGTGAATTCCCTGAACTTCATCCAAAGAATGTAAGTTTTTCATAGGAATTTGCATAATTTCATCCTTAAATTAAAGGAATTGCATGCTTGTGAGCCAACTGTCACTCAAAATCTTAATCGAATTGAAATGTTGGAAGAGGATTTGAGCAAACATCCATTGAAGGTTTTATTTAATATTTTTTAATATTAAAATTAAATTAAAATTAATTAATAAAATAAATTGTTATATTATCATTTTAAGTTAATAGAAAAGATGAAAAAATTCCCAATAATTTGGGCAAAAAATACAAAAATAATTTACAATTTTTATTCCGGATTTAGGGCATTTTATAAAATAATTTTGTAAATCAACAAAAAATTAATTAAATTTAAAAGTAATTTTTCCTTTTTAGCAACGACCAAATTTTGATGAACTATTCAATCAATTCAAAGAAAAGAAACGGGTTGAAGAGGAATACAAAAAGGCAAAAGAACGTTATGAGGAATGCACTAAATTGGTACTCCGCGAGGAATTGCAGCAACGACTCAATGTGCTCAGTGCACTCTCATTCATTTACCAACCGGAAGAGGGACCGACAGTTTTGACCAAAAAGGTGAGAATTATAATTTTTTTTTGAAAACAATTCCGCATTTTTAGGGCCTTGTTGCCTGTGAAATATGTTCCGGTGATGAGTTGGTGTTGACCGAAATTCTCTTCAACTATAATTCGCCATTCCATCGGATGGACCCATCGGAAATTGCGGCCATTTTGAGTTGCTTTGTTTTCGACGAAACTGCCTACTCATCCACCAAGGATTTGTCACCGATATTGAGGAAACATTTCGAAGAAACGCAGGTTAGAAGGACTTGGGAAGGGTAAAATTTGAGGTTGTATTCACCCTCTATGGCCAATGGCCATTAAAAAGGTTTTCGATTTCTGAAAATCGAAGTCATATTAAATTGAAATTGGCGATTATGCTTAAAATATGCAAAAATTTAATAGATTGAGAACCGAAATTTTTCAAAAAACCGAAAACCATTATTTTTCAAAAACCGAAAACCATTATTTTTCAAAAAATCAAATTTTACAAAACCGATTTTTTTAATCCCAGATTAAAACCGATTTGAGCAATAATATTTTCCAACAATAATTATCTCCTCTGGTGTTTAGTCTCTTATCTTTTCCCATTTTTATTCCATTTTCTTAGTTAGAAGTTAGAACAGTTATTTTTAATTAAGTAAAGTAAATTGAAATTATAACTCAAAATTAGGTCATAAAAAATTCTCAATTAAAATTTAAACCGGTGTTTTGCAGGTATATATTCAAAAAATGGCCAAATATCAAAAAGAAAATGGCATCAAATTGGACGCGAACAAATATTTGGAACGATTCAGCCCGGGGCTGATCAATGTAGTCCACAAATGGTGCGAAAAGCAAAAATTGGAAGTGATTTTGAATAAAACCCAAATTTTTGAAGGTTTGCATACAAATTAATGTTTACGAATTTTTAAAATTCCTCTTTTTTAAGGCAGCATTGTGCGCTGCTTCCGTCGGTTGGACCAGCTGTTGGCCGAAATGATTGCGGCCTCCAAAGTGGAAAATAATTGCCCAGAACTGGCCGAGAAATTTGCCATTGCTCGACGCTCACTTCGCCGAGGCACTCCATTCATCAGTTCACTTTATACTTGAATTTTGGATTGAAGAAGGGAAGAAATTGATAATTTTATTGCTTTCATTATATATAATAACACACAATATTTTACTCATTTTTTATTATTATTTATTATAAATATACTCATTATTTATTATATAAATGCACAGAATAAAATGTAAAACCATTTTAGATTTTTTAACCACAAAATTCTTTCTGGGGTTCGAGTCCTCGGCTGATCTTCTTAGGGGAAAGCAGTGGGGGTCGCTTTGGACCTGAAATTACTCCTCTATACTCTGATAATCTAAACCCTAAAACTTGCACTTATTAGCTCTACATCTAGAAACATCCGACTAACTGTCGCTCTCAAACACCCAGCCAGGCGCCTTAAACTAGTCCGGTCCCTGCTCCCTGGGGAATAGGAGGAATTGAACACAATGAAAATTTTTATACTTTATTTATCATATAAATATGCATGCAGAGAGAATAAAAATTTACATCATTTTGAATTTTTTAACACAAAAATTTAAATGCTTGAACAATGGGAACGGGGAACTTCGGTTGATCGTTTTGGTGAGGGGGAGGAGGAGGAAACAATGGGTGAAGAGGACATTTGGGATTGATTGGGAGTGGATGAGGTGGTAGGGAAATGCTGTGGTGTTGTCAAATTTCCATCTTCTTGTGCCAAATTTGCGCAAATGCCATCGGTTGCTGATGCTTCTGCCTTTTGTTGTTCAAGTTCAACCAATTGATTGGACATTTCTACAAATTAATTTTATGTAAATGTATAATTTTTTGGTCAAATTTTTATATTTATTTCAAAAAGGTTTCATTGTGTGATTTAAAACCTGTGGATTTCGATGAGCTGGGCAATTGGTCTGTTGTTGCCGGAAGAGATGATTGCATTGTTGACTGATCCAAGGATGGTTGTTGTAATGTTGTTTGATTATTTGAATTGGCATTATTTTGGGCCGCAATGGCCGCCGAACATCGTTTTGATTCATGCAATTGCAATTCATGCCAAACTGCTTCTGAATTTTTTCGTTTTTTATTATTATTTAAACAAAAATTTAATTAAATTTGGACACTTTTAAATAAAATTGTAATCATAATTCCCAGAACTAATTTCTTTATAGGATCGAACCTCTCCAATCGGCCAGCGTTTTTGTTGTGTCATTGTCCTCAATGTTGAATGGGTGGGCGGCCACCGGCTCATCCTCTGGTAAATGATAATCCCGCATATATGCATGTTGAAGGGCTTCTTCCACCGAAATTCTGTTAAAATTTGGACAATTAAATATTTTCTACCGACTACCCACCTCCTATCCGGATCCAGCACCAACAATCGATCGAGCAAATCCACAGCATCCGGCGGACTTTGATGGAAAATTCGACGAAAATTTCGTCGTTCACAAAATCCGCTCATCCTCTCGATGACCATTCGCATTGCCGGCGAATTTTGTTGCTCAATTTTGTTCATCAATTCTTCGTCCGGACTGCCACAAAGTCGAATAATTAGTTTGTACTGTTCCATGGCCTCGGAACCGGGGAATAAAACCTGGCAAATAATTTTTGGTAATAATTATAAAATTGGATTATTTTTAGTGTTTATTTTTGTGGTTTCCCAATTTCACTCATCGATCCAATTTACTTTTAATGAAATCGATCAGAATCATTTTTGGGTTCCCATGTAAAACTTTCATTCAATTTTGGTGTCGCCCAAACGTACATTTTTGCCTAATTTGTCAAAATGTACGGACATTTGCGTACACCAAATTATTTGATATTTTTATTGTTTTAATACTTTGTCGGTGAGCAATTCGCCCAAAATGCATCCAACCGACCAAACATCCGCTTTGGCATTGTACGAAACATTGTTCCAATAAATCACCTCCGGACTTCGATACCACCTCGAAATGACATAGGCCGTCAAATTGTCGGTATTTGCTGAAACGGTTCGCTGAAAAAATTGGATAATGAAAAATAAAATTGCAAATTCGCCCACCGCCAATCCAAAGTCCAAAACGGTCAAATCGCATTCCTCGGTGATTGCCAAATTGGATGGTTTCAAATCTCGATGGATCACATTGGCGGAATGCAAATATTTCAGTGCTCTCAACAATTGGTAAATTAAATATTTGATGTGGTCTTGGTTGAGTAAACGAATGCCCAACTGCTTTTGGCGGTCCAAAACTTGCTTCAATGAGATGCCGGCATAACCCGAAACAATGTAGCTGCAAGTTTATGATGAAACATTATTAAATTGTTTTAGAGAATGTTTTTTGGATTTGGAGATAATTTAATTGTTCTTAAATCTTTCATTTAGACCTCATTTCGGAAAATTGTAATTGTAATTTCTAAGTTATAATTGTAAAAGTTAGATTGTAATTTTCATTGCGGAAGAGTATTGTAATTATAATAGTATCTAAGTTGGATAGAAAAGATTCCCCCTACCCATATAAACTGACTGACACATTTTTGAATGAGCGAAAGTCACGGTCCGGTGTATAAATGTCGGCGAATCGAATGATATTCTCGTGATTGATCAATTCCAACAATTTCATTTCCCTGTACACCCTCCTGGCCTTTACTTCATGCGAAAATGGCTCATACATTTTTTTGACTGCCAAAACTTGTCCATCGACTAGAGAACGAACTTTGCTTAATAAAAAAAATTAAATCAATCAAATATTTAATTAATAAACCCATTTCTAAGAATATACCTTATTTTTTTTAAATTAGAATGTCCAAAAACTAACATCACATTCCCGTAATTCCCGCCGCCCAAATAATCAATATATTGCAATTCGGTTGGAATGGAATATTCGACCTGCAAAGGAAAATTAAATCATATTTTTAAATATTTTGTGTGTCAACCGTGTTCACATTGATTGATGAGAATTGTCGTGGATTTTGGACGACATCACTCGGCTCCATTAAATCCCCCGCCGTTCCTTCGCCGATTCCATTGGAATTTGCATTAATTTCGCTTTGTCCAGGCAATGTTGAATCCATCGGCGATGCGGAATTATTTGATGGTCCATCGCCGTTCATTAAAAATTCCTTGAAAAATTAAAATAAAATCAAAAATAAAAGTTTAAATGTGGAAAATATTTACAATGATCAAAATCAAAATTAAATATAAAATTCAAATGAATGTTAAAATAAAATATTTATGCATATTTCTGGGATTTTTAACTGGGTTTTTCATTGAGCAAAAATTTGTTTAAATTTTTTCGTTGAAAGCTTTGTTAATTTTGGCAATTTGAATGAAGAGGAGAGGGACTAGATGAATGAATTGAGGCAAAAAAGGGAAAAAAAACACAATAAAATGCGATTTAATGAAAAAAAAATAAAAACAATAAAATGGATGGATTTAATAATTTCCTCCTCTTCCCGCCGATCCACTGCTTCTTTTTCGGCCCATTCTTGTTGTTTGGGTGGTGTTGGTGGCAAAAAGTGCGGCCTCCTCTTCGCTGGATGAACGTCGCCTTCTTTGTTGTTGCCGTTGTTGTTTTGCCGATTGCCATTTGTTTTGGTCTCCACTGCCGGCACTCACCGATGAACTCGTCCTCTTCCTTTTGGTCGGTGAATGATGATGATGCGTGGAATGGGAATGACGATGGCGGTGATGATGGGAATGCGAATGATGATGGCCATGGGATGATTGGTGATGATGGTGGAGTGCCGGTGCCGGTTGGGATTGGGTGGACGGTTCACGGATATCGGCTGCCGAAGGTGAACTGTAAAAAATGAAAATTAATATTTTATAAATTTAATTTATAAATTTGATTAAAATAATTTTTGAATTTATTAAAATTAAAATTTTAAAAAATTATTTTTTGAATTTACCTGTGCATGGAAAGGGCACGAAGTGTGTTGTATGGACTGGCAACGAACGAGGGCGATTGTTGGCCATGCAAGGAAAGAGTGGAATATCCGGGCATTCTTAAAATGAATAAATTTAATTTAAAATTCCCCCATTTTTAATTAGTATTTTTTTCCATAGTGTAAAACTCACACTGGAGGAAATAATTTCATCTCTTTGCTAGGCTCCAACAAATTTGTGCGGGCATACGGATTCTCCAAAACAGTGTGGGCTGGCGGGGCCATTGGTTGATAGGGATTGACCTCATAGATGGCACGGGGTTGCTATATTAAATGAATGAGAATGGAATTAATTGAATTTTAAATTAAACGAGGCAAAAATAATTATATTTTTGGCTAATTACTAAAATCAAAATTCTAAAAAAAACCTGATAATGAGTGGTGTAAACGGTGACGGAGGCCGGCTGATCCCGATGATGATGATGGCGCAATTTGTCACTCAAAAACTGGAAAAAAATGATGGATTTAAAAAGGAAGGTCAGAATAATAAAATTATTTTTGTTTGAATCATTGAATCTTCAAATTCTAATCGAGATTCCCACTTTATTCATATTTTCATCATTCCTTCCATGTATGGAATTGAACTTTCGAACTTTGTTAGTATCAGGGAATTTATCATGCTGGACAATGTCCAAAATAAATATTTTTAATGGAATTTCCCTTACTAATTTATGACTTAAATACCGGTTAAAAATATCAAATAAAATCAATAAAAAATTTTTTTGTCAAACCTGTGATGTGCTAATTGTGCATCCAATGGCCAATAAAATGAGCAAAATGCCCAAAACCGCTAAAATTGGGCCGGCAATTTGGATGGGCGGAATCAGTTGGGCCAACTCGGCTTCGGTCCATCGCCAGAATGGACGCTTGTAAACAAGAAAATATCCCAAATAGATCATCAGGGCACCGCCCAGCAATAAAAATATGCCAAATGCCCAAACACAGATGACGGCCGAATTGCCTCGGAATTTACTGCAAAATTAAATAATTTTAATTGTTTCGATCTTCTATAAATAAAAGCAATATTTTTTAAATATCCAAATCCAACATTATTAAATTAATTGTCTTAGATTATTATGGATTTTAATTATATAGAAAACCGTAATTCTCATTTAATTCCAAATTTATTTTTTTAACCAACTTTGTTCGATATGGGAAGAAGCCGAACTGTGCCGGATAGAGTAAATCCCATCCCTTTGGGTAGAAATAGAAGAATGGATCACGTTGTGCCATTGGCCCAAAATGGATGACCCGTTGATTCCCCGTCCATTGGGAAGGGTCCAATTCATCGGGGCCAGTCTGGACCAATTCATCTCTTTTATGCTGCTGCATTTGATGGAATTTGTCTGGAAATTATTGTTAAATTAAATTATATTGGAATGTTTAAACTGTGTGGTCGTCGTTTTCTTTTGGCAATTGTGCGATCTGCGGCTGTGGAGAAGAGCATATGAGTCCGGGTTTTCTCTTGAACATTTCCGGCTTGAAAGCCTCGACGTCTTGGCAACTTAAAAATAAAAAAAAGATTAAATTGGTAAAATAATTTAAAAATGACTAACCATGTTTGGTCCAAACTATCTAATTTGCGGCAATAAATTCATTCTAAATTGAACTATTCTATTTGCTTTGATCATCTAAAAATTTAGGTTAAAAATGCGACTAAAATAAACCAAAATTTATAAACCAGATAAAGATGGTTTAATTAATTTGATCAAAAAATCAATATTAAAATTGATTAATGTTTTTTTTTTTTTATTTTTCTCTTTACTGATCGGCAATAGTCGTTTAATAATCAATCTATGTCTGTCGTTAATATTAATAAAGCCTATTTTCTTAAGCATTTATCCCAATCAAATATAAAGCCAATAGCAGCGAAGTAAAATCAACTGCTGCTAATTCAATCAATATTTTCACGCATTGGAATGGATGGGGATATACGGAGTCAAATAGCGATAAAAAATGGAAAAATCCAATGTGGTTTAAGTTAAGATAAAGGATTAATAAACATTGAGATTAAATTTTATCATCATTCATCACATTTTTTAATTTAATTTACAAGAAAATGAAAAATGTATTACAATTATTAATTATGCAATTTATGCACCATCCAATTTAATTTTTGTCATAGTAGACTAAACACGAACTCCCGTTCCTTTTCTTCATTCCATTCAATGGCTTCATCTTCCTTTTCATCGTCCCTTTGTCCATTTCGGTTCATTCCGGATGCGGTCAACAGTCGATATTTCAGCAAATGCCATCGCTCTTTATTCCTGCAAAATTCAAATTTTTTTAATTATTTAGAATTTTAAATATTTTAATAAGTAAATTTGGATCTTATTTTACTAAAATTGAACCTTCCAATTAATTAAAAATTTTTAAAACCAATTTTTACCTCAATTGTTGTCTGCGGCGCATCATTTGCATCTCATGGTCGGACATTTCCCCCGTATCCTCATTTCTCCCCCCATTTCGCTCATCTCCATTTTTGGCACGAGCAAATGCGGCCGGTAATCCGCCATTGTCTTCTTTATCATCCACCTCGTCTTCATCCTCATGGCTGCTTTCAATGATTTCATCCTCCTCCTCTTCACTTTCAAATGAAGAATTGTGCGAAGAATTTGTGGAATAATCTTCATTGTTGGAAGAGGAGGATCCGCCGGGAGAAGAATGATGAGAATCACGCCTTGGCCTGGTCCGGCGGTGATGAACGCTTCTGTGGCTGCTGACCGATGAAAAGTCGTCGGAAGATGAGATTGAAGAAGAATCACTGCTTCTATTTCTTCTATGATGGCGCCGTTTATTGTAGGAATGAGGTGAGGAATTGGCCGATGAAGATGGGGAGGATGAAGAGGGGGAATGGTTTGGGTTTTGACCACTTTGGAAGGCAAGAAATGGACTGAAAAATTAAATTTGTAATTTTATTCATTAAAAATGAACCTTTTGTGGGCAGTGGAAGTGGAGGGGATGGATGATGGGGAGCACCGATTGGTTGTTTTCGTTGATTTATTTGGTGTATTATTGCAATCCAATGCTGGCAGAATGGCGGTTTTCTCATGGTTGAAGGCGTTTGTGTCTTGCTGATGAGAACCTTCACTTCTCCCATTTTTCTGATTAATTTTAATCGGCTGCGATTGACATTTTTTGCTGGATTCTTCTTCCTGGATTTGGGGGATTAATAAATTTAAATTCATGGTCCTTAAATTACTAATAAGGGTTGCTCAAAGGGGTTTTACAAAGGTATCGGTTTTAAAATCCGGTTTTTAGGAAAAATGTCGGTTTTCGGTATTCGGGTTTAAATTACATCGATTTTCTTGAACCGAAACCAATTTGAAAAACTCACTATTATTGACCACTAAATTTATGATTTTTTGGTACGATTTTGGGATCATGGACCGAGAATTGAACAGCACTATTAAATCAAGATATAATATCTTCCATTTATTTAAAATAAGTACAAACCTGATTATTTATTAGCCTACGCCTTTTCTCGCCTTGTTGTTGCTCATTTGTCAGTGCATTGTTTTGTTGTAGCACTGTGCCATAATTCCCATCCACCGGTGTCTTTCGCTTCAACACAATGCAAATTTTTCGGCTACTCCCTCCAATCGTGTTGTTCATTTCGATTAAAAATGATAAATTGTGGAAGGAAATTCATCTTTATGTGAAATAAATTGTATATAAAATGTTCAAAAGTATTTGTAAATGTTGAATATTAACATTATATAGGGTTCAAAAATATAATTCAATTTTAATAAAATTTACAAATCAAAAAATACAAAATAAATATTTAAAAGAGATCGAATCAATGGATTTATTGTTTTATGTTTGAGCATTGAATTTCACAAAAGTCGGCAGGCATGAACAGAAAGCATGATCAGCAAAATCCAAATTGGCATCAGCACCACCCAGTAGGCCGATTCCACCGCCACCTTTTCATGCTCCAAATCGCCTTCCACTTTGTAACAAAGGAAGACCTGAAGAAATTTGAAAATTAAATAAATTAAAATTCATTTAAAAAATTTTTGGTAGTGGTGTTTGGCACCATTTATACTAACATTTTATTTATTGCTGCTTCCCTTCTTCTTCTAATGCCATTTTGTGAATTGTTCAAATTGAAATAGGCCGCACCATTCATCCAAATTATTTTTAGGGCCCACGCAACCAGGGTTACCTATTTAATTATCCGAATGTCAAAGAGGATTTTTAAATTAATGCAATTTGGTTTTTAAACTTTTTTGATTGTCAATTTTTCAATTTAATCTTTGAACAAACCTCAAAAAATGCCACCAAAGCTGTGCGTTTGAAGTGGAAAGCATTGCTAAATAAATAAAATAAGATAGGTTAGATATTCTTTTAAAAAATGCTAACTTCATTACGGCCCGCTTGAATTGCCGATCCTCCATTACGGCCCGAATGAACACAATGATAAGGAAATATAAATTCAGTGCAGAGGCAATGAAGAGCGGGGAGAATACTTGCATAAAACTGATGGCAAAGGCGAATTGACACTTGAAAACCTGAATTTCACAATTATTTCTTAATATTTTATGGAAATAACCAATAAAATTGTGCTGATCAAAAGTGCAATCAAATGCATGTTCAGTTCGAAGAGTGTAAGTCCAGTCCAGCGAGTAAGTTCATTGAAGGTCAGCATAATATTTTGTTGATGAATTATATCTATCAATGCTGGAAGGAAATGAAATTATTTAAAAAAATTTTAACGATAATAGGTAAATGTAAAAACGTGAATTCTCAGTTTAGCGAAAAGAAAAATGAAAATTAAAACATTTCAATCAAACCATGTTTTTGTGTTAGTTTTAAATCCTGTAAGCTGGTTTTAGGGTTTTATTTTTTCCAACATGCTAATTGAAAAAATCATTGTTTTTTTTGGTTTAATCCCCGCGCGCCGCGCCCGCCCCGTAAATTGTTGAAAAATGAAACCGGTTTGGATAAAATGTCTCATTATTTCGCTGAAGGCTAAAGCTAAAGCCAGCCTAAAAGCCAGCCAGCTGCCAGCCGCAGTCCCTGAATTCGCTGAACTGAAATTCTATTCTGAAACTGATGAGTAGCCCAGCATCGTGTAAATTAGTATCATTTTAAAGCTCAGGCCCAGCCCAAGGACCATGATTGATTTAGGAACACTACTTGTCTTGTCAGAAATCAAATATCTAAAGTCCGAATCCGAACCTAGATAAAACCGATTTATCCTTGATTTTTGATACTAAACAATGAAGATTTTTCATTTTTCTATCTATAAATATTTAGATATTCTAAAAACTATCTTAATCAAATCGATCAGCAATTATTTACTTAAATTGAATCTGAAATGGATAACAACGACAACAAACAAAAAATTGGAATGGAAGAAAATTGTGGCAAAGGAATTATTGGAACTACAAATCAAAATGCGGAAGGAATGCAGGAATTAACTGAGGAAATGGTTAAATTTAATTTATATTCAATGTAATCCAACAAATTTAGTCATCTACGTCGATCAACAAAAATGCATCCGATGAAATTTGAGAACAATGAACAGAAATCTACCAAGAAAAGGTTTGAAAAATAATCATCATCAAATACTAATTTATGTTTTTATTTAAGACTTCGATTCGGTGGTTGGTTGCCTGATTGTTTGGATTGGTTCAAACGACCGGAATTGGCACTATCCTCGCTGCCAACTTCCTCATATACATTCAATCGATATTGTTGGCCAAAATTACACGGAAGAAGAGTGAAACCCCGCATTGTCAAGAGATTATTCTTTTTGCATGAGCGAAAGTGGGATGATCAAGGCAATGGATATTTTGAGGATAATCTTACGAAAGAAAATCGCATTCCGATTCCAATTGCGGACATCTATCCACCCGAATACATCATTGGATTCAAATGGATTTGTATCTGGTAATACTTTACATCAAAATTTGGAGTAATTTAAGTCTATTTAATTTAGCTTTATTGATGATCCGGTTCTGAGATTTATTCACCACATACTTCCATTGCTCAATGAAGTCAAAATTTATTTTCGCCGTGTAAAATTTGAGGATCAGCAAATTGGCCGAATTAAACGTCTGATGGAAATGTTGGCTCCAAAAATAAACAAATTGGAACTTCCTAAAGCTTTAACCAACGATTTTGACGAACTCTATCCCAACTTTATTTCTGGCCTTCAATCAATTTGCCTGAAAAATGTGAAACCGGAAACTGACATGGATTTGGCACTGGAATGGTTGACTAAACCAAGGGAAGATGGCAAGCCAAAAATGCTCGAAATTCACTTTCCGGCTACAATTAGCGGGATCGGATTCAGTGAAAAAAAATTCATGGAAAAACTCATTGAACGCGTCAAGGAGGTAAGAATTAAGAATGGGAATATTTGTTGTCCTAGTGGGAACACTATTATATATTTTAAATTTTATTATTTTAAGGAATTTCGCCGTTCCACTGAACCAGTCAATTTTATTATGCTTTACAAATTTCCTATTCATGTTCTAGACCGGAAATTTGAAATTAAGAATAATACAACGAAGGAAATGCTCGAATTGCAGCTGAAGCCCGATGTATTGTTCCGTACTAAACATTTCCTTATTCGACGCAAAAATGACGGTGAAACAACAACAAATGTGGATGATTTGGATAAACAATTTGAGCGAAAAGAGGAAACATTGAATGAGATAAATATTTTGATTGACTGAATGAATAGTTTATCTGAATAAATAATTTCATTTTAATTGCATTTTTAATTGAATTAACTTACTTATGTTTAATACTTCTTCTACATATATTCTGTTCAAAAATATTGGAAATTTCTGTTGATTTTTCAATAGTATTTTTATAAATTCTTTTCCATTTTAGGTTTAATGATAATGAAATTGTTTATTTCTACCCAATTTCCACTTCATCAGCAGCTATTCATTTTACGCTGTTTTTCTGCCACAAACAAATGTCAAAAATTAATCAAGTTTAATTAAATCGAGTTATTTGATATGATTAAAAATTTAGCAATCATTATGAAGTGCTGGGAATTGAGCGAAAAGCGAGTCAAGCTGAAATAAAGAACGCTTTTTACAAACTATCAAAGAGGGTTTGAATAAATATTATTCAATTATTTATAATTTCTTTTTTAGTACCATCCGGATGTACTCGGTTCTAATGATGGCGATGGTTCAGCCCAAAAATTCCTTCAAATCCGTGAAGCCTATGACATACTTCGAGATGAACAGGTTCAATTTAAAAACAAAAGCTGCGAAGAAAAAATTATTAACCGGCAGAAAAATTATCCTTTTAGTTCGATACACCAGAATTACCTTATAACTAACCATTTACTTTATATTTTTGTAACAAAGAAAAAACTATTAAATCTGGTTTATTTTTTTTATCAAAAACCTTATCTAGAAACGCCGTATCTATGACAGACAATTGATTGAAAATACAGCGGCAGCGACATCAAATAATCAATGGGATCAGTCAGAATTTGGTAATTTAGGCGGCACCAGATTTTCAAAATCCAGCAAAATTCGCAATCGGAATGAGACTTCATGGCAACGAAATCAGCGGAGACAACAGCAACAGGAGGAGGAGGAGGAAGAAATCAAGGTATGCGAATTTTTTCTAAAATTAAAAATCTTTCCTTAATTTTCAGGTCGAGGAAGAAAAACCAGAAAATGCATGGACAAAATACCAGCGGAGAGTGGAAACAATATGGGAAAGGGAGACGAACGGTTGGCGATGGCGGAAGAATTACCAAAAATTAACATCCCTCCTCTACTTGGTGGCTGTTTTTATTGTTTATTTTTGCCTCCACAAATCAATCGGCATTGATTAGGAAATTATTTTTGTGATTTTTAGGCATTTTTTAATATTTTTTGATTATTTTGTTTATGAAATAATAAATTTTTATCCAATTTTTCTTGGCCATAATTAAATGTTAAAATTACATTTTTATTTTTTTAAGTCGCTTATTTTTCTTAAATCAATTTTTATTGGCCAAATTTGAATGTTATGCAAAAAAGGA
This sequence comes from Pratylenchus scribneri, assembly GCA_030063045.1. NCBI lineage: Eukaryota > Metazoa > Nematoda > Chromadorea > Rhabditida > Pratylenchidae > Pratylenchus > Pratylenchus scribneri. Next base: position 2,269,957 of record JAQSEB010000037.1, on the reverse strand, counting down.
AGAAAGAGGAGGGCTACTGGCATAAATACAATAATTTGCTTGGATTGGGCCGAGGCATATGGCATCCATTTACCCATCAGAAAATATTTTTCCACCATGAATAGCCGCCAAATCAGGTTAGACAAAGAATTTTAATTAAAAATATTTTTAATTTAATAAATTTTTGTATTACTTTTCTGTGAATTTAAAAATTGATTAAATTTTGTGCTCATCAAAGAATAAATTAATTTGTTATTTTACAGTGATCATTACCAAGTGTTGGGCATTAGTCGCAATGCTAATCAAAAGGAGATCAAAAATGCATTTTTAATGCTCTCAAAAAAGGTTATTCTTCATGAATCGAAATAATCCAAAAATTTTTGTTCAGTACCATCCGGATGTACTCGGTCCCGACGAAGATGGTTCATCCCAAAAATTCCTACAAATTCGTGAAGCTTATGAAACACTTCGGGATGAACAGGTTCAATTAATAATTTTGTTTAATTAGGAAATTAAATAAAATAATTTATTTTTTATTTTTTGCTAATAAAATTGATTTTTTCAGAAACGACGCCTTTATGACGAACAATTATTGGGACAATGGACAGCCAGCAGCAGCCGGAAGACCACCACGGAACAATACAATTCGAAGGATGATTGGGAGGAAAATCTTCGCAGAGCCCAAACCAGAGAATATTACCAACAATGGAAGCAACAACAGCAAAAGTGGAGACCATCGGCTGGCGAACGACCCCCATTCAGTGGTGCCTCTTTCCGTTCGTCCTACACAAGAAGATCCAACGAAATTCCAAAATGGGCCGACCCTTATAATGTAAGGAAAAAGAGGGATGGATTATTTGGCAATTTTAGTTAAAATTAAACAAAATAAATTATGCGATTCATTTAAATTTGTTTATTTTTAGCAATTAAATTTTTTGATTTTAATTCAATCATTTTGGAATAACCGTGAAATATGATGCAAATTTACACAAATATCGATTTTTTGTGATGAATAATTATATAGGAGTTGATGCGTCGCGTATAGAACTGGATAGCGCAGTCGGTAAAACCATTAGTTTTTGGTACGAAGGTTCAATTCCCCGTGAATGAAAATATTTTTTTTTCGACTTTTTTTTCTTCTCAAATTAATTCTTTTGAGTTAATCGCTTATTTTTATAAAAATAAAAGAAATGGTTCTTCTAAATTGTAATTCTTTAAAAAATCAATCAATATATATATTATATTTATTTATTTTTGCAGATTTGGCGAGCCATGATGCAGGAACAGTTCCAGCAGAAGAAATCCGAGGCCAACAGAAGAAATACGGCAAACCGAAATAATACAAAAGAAGAAATGAACGCAAATAGAGAAGCGGAGCGGCAAAATTGGTGGGCGGAATATCAACGAAGAGAACAAAACCAAATGATCAATGATGATGTGAAGCAATTTGTTCGACGACATCAATTTGTATTACATTGCCTTCTCATCACCTTACTCATTTATGTTATGGCCAAAAATGAATGAAATTTTTGTGATTTTTATTTTTATGTAGGAAATTTCCTTTATAAATTTATTTTTATTCAAAATTTAATAAATAATTATTGGATTTTTATTATTTGTCTGTTGGTGTTGGGGGAAAATTGTTGCGGACACGGAGCAACGTACTTTAAGTACTCTAAAGACTGATTGATATGAATCAGTCCCCATTTTTGGGTTATTATTTTGTTGATGTGCACTTGGAGGACGCCCAGCACCCACATTCCATTCCCCCAGTTCCACTTTTGAGCATTTTTATGGTTGCCAATGCACCCTTAAAGAAGGGCATTCAGTGCATTTGCACTCAAAATTGGAGAGAGGAATGGGCGAATTGAAGATAAGATAAACCCTTGGGGATGACGGATGATAGAATTTGCTGGAATTGGTCGGACGACCCAACCAAAGACGAGTTGACGATGGACCCAACCAACCAAAAGTAACCAATCGTCATCAATTATATGTGGAAATTCCGACATTCCGAGTGCCGCCGACCCAAAAATGTTTCATCCAGTCCATCGCCGATTGCGCTTTCGCGTCCTCGCCTCAAACCCGAAGCGGAGATTCCCCAAGGCTGATATATGCTTTTATTTCTTTATTTTTGGGGTTGGGGTATGCATGGACTCTGATGTGATGACTGATGAGACTTTGTGCCTTGGACTGGTCTGTGTTGGTCACCACACAGGGGTGAATGGACCTTGGTCCCATCTCCCATATTTGGCATTGACCACGCCTCACAAAATACCAAAGTACTTTTGCTACTCCATTTCATCAGCCATTCATTCCATCATCCGATCCAAAGATACCATTTGTGCCACTTTTTGCTGCATCACAAGTTTGGTGATGTTGATGCAAAAATGGTTTCCAACATCATTTGCACATTTTTTGATCCCTATTCTATATTCCAATTTAATTTTTCTTTTTGGTATTTTAAAGCAAAAATTTCTTTCTTTAAAAAAATTACACAAAAAGAGCAAAAAAGCGTTTCATCCAGTTCTTGCTGTGTTCCGTTAATACTTGGGGGCAATGCGAGGGCATGGAGACTAGGCGGGTGCGGAGGAAAAGTATATAAGGGAATTAAAAATAGCAAAAACCATCTCAATCGCACTTGCTTCTTCCTTTTCCCATTCCCATCAACACATTCCCTTCGTTTTCTGTTTTATTCCGCTTGCTTAAAATTAAAATTCCTCATCATAAACAAAAAATTACTTCCTTATTCTTCATACCTCACCTCATCCCATTTCGCATCACAACATTTATTATTATAATAAGGATGAAAAATGCAAATTCCCCAAATTCTCATTTTGTTGTTTTTTCTGTTTTCCCCAATTCAATTTTCGAATATTTCCGCACTTCATAATTCATTCACTTCATATCCGCAATCAGCAGTACGCATAACCATATTCGCCTAATTCCCAATTTTTTTTTACTGCTATTTAATGAACAACAAAATCAAAACGATCATGAACAGAGACATCATCAACAAAATCGAGGAAACCAATAGTAGAAACCAGTTTCAATTCCTGCGCTCTTCTTCCTTTTTAAAAAGCTCGCGTTGTTGTTTTTAAGAATCACAGCAGGCATAGGTCCAATCATTTTCGAAATTTATTATTATTTATTGTTTATCAATCACCGCCACTACCAGAAAACATCAGAGACGGATGCGCGAGGATTTATAGGAGGCGACAATCATAATCATAATTTAGAAAAATAAAAACTCGTCGATGGTCGAGTGCAAATAATTCCATCATTTCGCTTCCCATTAGTATTTTCCCACTAATTTTCCTTTATTTTTGTCCCAATTTTTGCCCCGAAAATTATTTATACGGTTTAAAATTTCCAGAAACTTACATTTGGACATTTCTTTTTTTTAAATAAATTTTTTAGCTTAATTCAAACAGCGAATAAATCTGCTAATTTCAAGCGTGATCAATTCAACAAATCATTTCCTCAATTCACCTACCATCCATTCACTTCACATAATAATGGTTTTGCTTGGCGCAATCGACCAAGGCACCAGCAGTAGCCGATTCCTGATTTTCGATTCGGAAAGCGGCGAAATGATGGCCAGTCATCAGGTAAAGATTTTTAAACTTAAAAACAAATTAAATTCATTTCATCGGATTGAGGAAACGGAAAAAGTGAACGGGTATAAAAATGTGTGGTACTATCCTGTTTAAGGGCTGGAAGGTAAAAATGATAATGAAGAGAAAATAGGGAAGAAGAAGAAGATAATGACGAGGATGATGATGATGATGAAGAAGAAGAACTAGAAGATAATGATGAAGAAGAGAAAGTAGGGAAGAAGATGAAGATAATGACGAGGATGATGATGATGATGAAGAAGAGGATGAAGAAGATCATCCTCAATTTCATCACTTCTTCTTCTTCATCCTTTTTTCAGCCCGTAAACTTCAATAGTACCAAATGTGTTTTTTTATAAAAAAAACATTGAATTAGAATTCATTTTGAATATTTTTCAGTTGGAATTGACTCCATTGGAGGATACAGTACGGATGGAAATTTCCTGGGAAATTTAATAAATCCAAAATTTTCCAATACTTAAATTTAAATTCAATTTCACTTTTTTTGCAGAAAGAAGTGTCCCAGCTGTTCCCAGAGCCAGGCTACGTTGAGATGAGCCCAACAGAAATTTACAAGACCGTCATTGAATGCATCGAAGGGGCATGCGCCAAATTGAAGGCCCAAAATGGCATTGGGGCCGATCAAATCCGGGCTGTGGGCATTTCAAATCAGCGAGGTTAAATTCTTCAATTAATTTAATTAAAAAATTTTAATTAAATCAAATTCAGAAACTACAATTGTTTGGGACAAAACAACCGGCCAACCATTGTACAATGCCATCGTTTGGTTGGACAGTCGGACGCATGATTTGGCCGAACAGCACATTCGAAAGACGCCAAATTGGTCAGCGGCTAATTTTTTAACTTAATAAATTTTATTTTTCAGCAACAAAAATCATTTCAAAGCGAAGACTGGTCTGCCCATTCATCCATATTTTTGTGCCCTCAAATTGCGTTGGATGCTGGACAATGTGCCCGAAGTACAAAATGCGCTCAAAAATGGTAAATTACACAATCATTTTTCTACAATTAGGAAATTCAATCAATTATTATTTATTACAGGGAATCTTTTGGTTGGCACCGTTGACACTTGGCTAATGTGGAAATTGCTTGGGGTAATTCATTCACTTTTGTGAATAATATTCTAATTTTATCATTCGCAGATCTACGCCACGGATGTGACCAATGCGAGTCGAACACTTCTAATGGATTTGCACAAACGGAAATGGTCCACTGAACTTTGCCAATTCTTCCAAATTCCAATCGAAATTTTGCCCGAAATTCGTAGTTCCGCAGAAATATTTGGCCACATCAAAGACGGTAAAATAATTTAATTTATTTGAAATTAATTTCCATTTATTTTTAAGGTCCTTTGAAAGGTACCCCACTTTCCGGATGCTTGGGCGACCAACAAAGTGAGCAAAAAAATGATCAAAATAATAATTTATTATTTCAGGTGCACTTCTAGGCCATGGATGTTTGAAAGCAGGCGAAGCAAAGAATACTTATGGAACAGGTAAATAAATTATATTTAAATTATTTGATTAAAATTATTTTAAAGGCACATTCATGCTTTGCAACACCGGCCAAAGGGCATTGACCTCGCGAAATGGATTGCTCACCACAATTGCCTATCAGGTATTTTTTCAAACAAAATAAAATGAATAATATATTTAATTTTAAGTTCGGCCAAAATTCGCCAGTCTGTTATGCCCTGGAGGGTTCCGGCTCAATCGGCGGAAATGTTGTTCGTTTTTTGCGCGACAATTTGCAATTCTTCAAGGAAGCCGATGAGATTGAGCAACTCGCTGGCAGCGTTGACACCACGGAGGATGTTTATTTTGGTAAACTCGAATTAATAGACAAAAATAATTTATTTTTCAGTTCCCTGCTTCACTGGTCTTTACACTCCTCAATGGGACCCATCTGCCAGGGGCATCATTTGTGGGCTAACCCAATCGGCCACTCGTGCGCACATTTGCCTGGCTGCCCTCAAAGCCGTCGCATTCCAAACACTGGAAATGGTGGAAGCCGTCGAACATGACATGGCCGATACTCCCGTTCTCTCACTTAAGGTTGGATTTCATTTTTATTTATTTTTAATTGTTAAATTCGAATTTCGATTAGATGATTTTTGGCTATTAAATATATTTTTTGAAATAAAATTTTTAATTTTTTTAGGCTGACGGCGGAATGACCCGTAATTCACTGTTCAACCAATTGCAAGCCAACATTTTGGGTCGACCATTGGAGTGCGCAAAAATGCCGGAAATTTCGGGTTGGGGCGCCGCATTGGCCGCTGGCATTGGCGCTGGATTTGTCGAGTAAAAACAACAACAAAAATTAATTGTTTTAATTTTAATTCATTCAGTTTATCAAGGATTGCCGAATGTTTGCAACAACGCCGACCCAAAAGTATGATAATTTACGAGCCAACAATGGAGGCGGACTTGCGAAAACAGGAATTTGGACAATGGCTGGAGGCAGTGAAAAGAGCCAAAGGATGGGCCCATATGTAGAAGAAATTCACTCAAATTATATTGCCTTTTATCATATCCTCCACACACACTTAACCTCCATAATAATTAATTAATTTCAATAATATTTTCACTTGTGCTATTCCCCAAAGTATAATTCATATCATTTTTATTATACAATTTTTTGTATTTTCCCCAGATTATTTACAACAATTGATTTTTAATAAATATAAATTAAAATTATTTTTGCTCAACAAATTTACTGCTAATTAGATTTGATTTTGAGAAATTACAATTACAATCCCATCCGGAATGAATTTAGATTTTACAATTACAATCGCAATTACAATTTAGTTTTTACAATTACAATCGCAATTACAATTTAAATTTTACAATTACAATCGCAATTACAATTTAGTTTTTACAATTACAATCGCAATTACAATTTAAATTTTACAATTACAATCGCAATTACAAGTGCAATCTAAGTTTTAGAATTACAATTCCAGAATGAACTTAGAAATTGAACATTTTCATTTTTTGAAATAAGTTCTCACAAATATATTTTGCTACCATATTTTGGGAATGGGCGAGATCATTATCATTAAAGCGTCTTGTTACTAAAAAAGAAAATAAGAATAGAACAAAAAATCATTTCTCATTTTTATTGCAAATATTGAAAATTGAAGGCAAAACAATTATCGTTTCGTCAATATTGATCAGTGCAACAAACAAATAATTCAACAAACATAAATTTGGTCGCCATTCAATAATATGCAGTTGAATCCAAATTCAATTAGAGAAGCCTATGTGATCTTCTTAATCATCCTCATCATTATCGTCCTCATCAACTTCTTCTTCTTCGTCAACATTATCGTCCTCATCATCATCATCTTCTTCTTCGTCATCATCATCCTCTTTCCCACGTGGGGACCAATCTCCATTTGTACCGAATAGCTGTAATAATAAAAATATTTTTCTATTCCAAAACAATTGAGTCTTACCCCAATTTCCTCAATCTCAACACCAATTTTGGTAGCGTCTTCTTCTATGGCGAATTTCTCCCCCCAATTTGTTCTCAAATGTTCCATTCCTTTTGGATGACGAACAATATATTGATGCCCTCCGCCTCCGCCTTGATAAAAAGACAATATTTCTCCAGTTTCTTCATTTTCCAAAGTCAAATCTTCCATATTAGTTTGTCCCAGATCGATGATGAAGGCAGCCTTTCGTTTTGATTCCAAAAATTCCTAAATTTATTTTAAAAGTTGGGATAAAATTTTGTTTGTGTAAATATTTTACAATTGGTACTTATGTGTTATCTGGGGGCAGATTTTTCACCCCTAAATTACCTTTACCCCCAAAAAATGTAAATCCTAGAATCATCTAAAATCATGTTTTTTCATCGTTTTACATTCAAATAAGAATATTAAAATAAGAATCTCAAAAAAAAAATTTTCAAAATCTGCCCCCAGATAACACATAAGTACCTAATATTTTTGTCAAATAAGTAAGAATTAAGGTAAAGGAAGAATAGTAATCTTTTTTTTTGCCAATCTCCAATCATGACTAACTAAAGCCGAAGAAATTTTGAAAGAGAATAATTGATAATTCCCATCCAATTGCTTATAATAAATTAAAAATTATTTATTATCAACCTGCTTGATTCGATAAACGAAATTGTTCCTCTCCACTCCTATGTATATGGAAAGTATTTTGGGCTCCCCGTCTGCCCTTTCAGTATTTAGCCATTTCATAAGCACATTCCAATCCGATCTTCGACTACGAATTGCGATATGTTGAATTTCTTCAATAAAGCCAGGAAATAGACGGTTGAAATTGCACAAATTTGCGTCATTGCGAAGACACAGTGCAGAAATTTTTGGAGCCAATATTGTGAGCAAACGGCGAATTGGGCAAATTCGAATGTTGTTCGCATTCCATTCAGCAATTTTGCAAAGAAAATGTATGTCAATTTTTTTGATTGAAGGAAGTATAATTTTCAGAAAATCAAGAATTTGGCCATCCAAAAAGCTTAAAAATAATATTACTATATAAATTTTAATCATTTATTCACCGTAAATGGATTTGACGGAAGCCCTTAATGTATTCTAGAGGGTCAATGTTGGCAATTGGGATAATTGTGTAATTCTGCGGCAGAATGGCAAAATCAGCGACATCGCTTAAGCCCAATTTGGCCCGAAGTTGGAATGTTTCACTGTCTTGTTCATAAAGTGTTGTAAGGCGTTGGACACAATGTGGCTTCACTTCCCTTCCATGCAATTTTGGCCAGCAAAGTCGATTGAATGTTCGACTGGCGGTGCTCAGCGCTGAATCGGCCATTTCCTTGCGTTTCAGCCATTTAAGTGTATCGATTAGGCAATTTTGATTTGGTACACTTAATTAACATTTTAAGTTTCGATAAGTCTTTTATTAACAAACCTTCTAGTCATAGTCAATTTTGGTCTTTCACCGTCTATTTCATTTTCCAAATCGGTGGAATTCTCTTCTTCTGTTTCCATTTGTTTTGAAGAATTTGGACTTGATGGAATTGCTTGTTCTTGGTCATTCTGCTAAAGTGAAAAATTATTATGAATTATTTTAAGCATGTGAGTTTTGTACAATTTTCTTAAATAAATTGGAAAACATACCTGAAGTTTTTCCGCTTTCATCGCTTCAATTTCTGTCATCAATTTGCTGTTCTGCTCGGTCAATTTTGTGTTTTGATTGGTCAATTTTACATTTTTGTTTGTCAATTCTTCAATTTGTTCAATCAATTCGGCATTTTGCCCTTCAACTTCGTCCAATTTTTCTTTCAACGCATTAATTTCGTCGGTCAATTTCATCAAATTTTCATCAGACATTTCCCTTTTCCAAACTATCAATCCTATTCTGTTAATATATATAAATAAATTTGTCATAATAAAATGCAAAAATGATCAAAATAATCAATAAAAATGGACAAGCCAATTGAAAATTAACAAAAAAATGTAAATTTATTCATTCATTCATTCAAAATTCAATCAATAATCTTCAATATCCAATTCAATTTCATCATTTCCACCAATTGACATATTATGCAATTGCGGCATTCCTCCTCCATCCTCATCATCCAATAATCCCAATGGTTCGTCATCATCCTCCTCCTCCAAATCGTGCAAATATTCCTCCTCCAATTCTTCGGCATCTGCCCCACCAATTGTTGTGCCATCGTCGCCCAACCGTTGTGAGGTCAATGCCACATCGTCCTTGATTGCGCGTCGAATTGAGTTTAGGCGACCCTAAAAAATTGTTTAAATTAGTAAAAAAAATGGATACTATTTAGTCCAAAAAAATATGAAATTGACGAAGATTTTAGCGGTTCAGTATTGCTCAAGACCCTCAAACCTTATAACCAAACGATAGATCTTGTCAAACCGCGTCGAATGGTATATAACTTGTCATGGTTTGATCAAAAATTAAAAGGATTACCTAAGCCAAACCAATATCATTACCAAACGATATGTATTGATTAGATCTATCGATTGGAAATATGGTTTGGTGGTGATCTAGGACTTAGGATTAGGACAAACCACTGAGAACCGCTATAAAATCTTCCGACATTTTTAATTATTTTTCGGATAAATTAAATATTTCCCAAAAATTAATCATTCTTCCACGTACCGCTGGCAACCATCCAAGCACGGGGTCACATTCTCGCAATGTTTCCAAACATCCTTTCCGGCAAATTTTCTGTGCCAGCGGCAATTGAACATCGCAAATTGAATACCACATTTGGCGAATTGTGGGCAAAATACCTACAAAAAATGTACATTAAACTATTCAAAATGATGTTTAAATGTTACCTGGCCTATAAATATAATCGTAAAATTGGGTGGTCGCTTGACCGGAACTCGATGTATTTGTCCGTAGGCGTTGCCTTTCCGGAATATACTTTAAATTTACGAAAATTTATTTAAATTTCAAAAAGTTTTAAACCTGATTCCGTTTGAAATTAACCATCAAGGATTGAAATTTTCGGGCCTCCGGATCCTGCCGCGGGTCATAACCAAAACGGCACCACAATCGACCCCTTTAATCAATTTTTGGTAAATTAATTAAAAAATGATAATTTTATTTACCAGGGACCGCTCGTAATGTAGAATGCATATTTGGCGAGGATAATTCTAAAAAAAAATAAATTAAAATAAAAATTTAAAAAAAAAATTTAAAAATTAAATTAATAAAAAATTAAATTTTTGGATTACTTGAGAAATGCATCGTTGATGTGCGTTCGAAAGGCAATGGCCACCCGGGACCACAACGGCCTTTCATTGAATAATTCGGTCAAAAGGCGATGATGTTCCAAATTTTTGCATCTGACAAAAATATTAAAATATTTTTGTCAAAATATTTTTATACCTCAATTCAACATCCTTAATCGCCTCATCGCTCGGTTCTGCCGGAAATGGGTCCCTGGCATTCACAACAATGGTCAGTGCTTTTCGCTCCAAACGAAGACCTTTAAAAATATTTAATTCAATTAATTTTTGTTAAATTATTTTCGTACTTCTTCCATGCCCAATATTGTGTTGCCGAACAGCGCGATGGTCGACCTCGTTGCGGAGTAGGAATTTTGATGGATTATTGTAGCGGCTGAATTGATAAGGTGGCAGAAATAATTCCAATTCATCGGTAACGTTGGCTGTTGGAAAATTGTAAAATTATTTTAAATATAATAAATAAGTGGATTTTTATGTTTTGACTTATTTGGTTGCCATAATAATATTTTTATGAATATTTATTTCATCGTTTTGACAATTTTTAACTTTTTTTAAAGTATTTTTTGGCAATTTTTGAAAGAAAATTTCATTAGAAATATGCAATATAAACCCAAATCACTTATTTTGAGGTTAAACAAATTTTGGTAAATTTCACAAAATTTTAGGCCGTATTTTGAAATTTTTTGTGACTTATAACTTTTACACAAAAAAGGATTTAAATTTAATTTCTTGAAAAATTTTGTCGCGTCAACCCTGCCTGATTGCATCCAACAAATGGAATTGTGGAGAATGTAATCAAACTGTGTCGACGGCAGTAATAATTTACGGCAAGCCATGCAAATACTAAGAAAGTCATTTTATTGACTTCCCAGCGATTCGATGCCGATTTATTTTTTAGGGAGGTTAGAACACACGACCCCAGTAAACGGAAAGCGATTAACCCATTTGACTATTTAGGACATGTTTTGATTTTAATTAAAATTTTAATAAACCTTCTCCTTCTCGTGTTTTCGGCCTTTGAATTCTGTTTGGTGGTTGTTCTTCAAACCAATTTAATGCGGAGAGAAAATCGCATGGCACCAATTGGGGCAACAAATCCTGATGAACTTTTGCTGTAAATATTTGGATGTTTATGAGGAAAAAATCAATTCAATTTAATTTTTATTAGAAAATTTATTATTTTCTTGATTAAATTTTGCAATATTTCAATAATATTTACCTCCTTGATGTGTGGCCGTAATGTTGCTGAGTGGCAAATATTGAAAATCACAAATATTCCGGAATGAGTAAATGGTAGAGACCTGAAGATTTTGATACACATTTATTTACAGAATTTAAAGGTTTTTTGGAATAATTTTTATTAAGTGCCTCAGATTCGCCTTTTTAAATCATTTTTTATTTGGGATTTTTGTGCCATCCTGCCTTTGGTCAACCGAACCGATCATTTCTATCGATTGACCCTAATTTGGATGGTTTTTTTAAATATTATTTGGCAAGTAAAATTTGGTGGATTTGAATGTTAAATCATTTTCCATACAATTCACAATATTTTAAAATTATTTGCTTGCCTATTTTAAATATGATTTTTCATTCCAATTGTTTAATCCATCATTGGCAAATTTTTTTAATTAATTTCCATTAATTAAATAACAAACCATGCCAAGGCATTTGATTTCAATTTGTTCGCTGTTTTCTCTCTCAATTTCCGTCAATTCCGGTTCTCTACTCGTTCCTTGACCGTCGCCAGTACCAGGCCTTGGTTTTCGTCGGCGACATCGCAGCACCAAATTCAGTTGGCCAGAGAAAACGACGCCCTGATTCCGGCGATCCGCCACCAAAGAAGAATGGAATGGATTTTCGGGGCGAAATTGCAATTCCAGCGGGGTTGAGGAGAAATGAGCCTGAATTTTTAGGGTATTTAATGGAATTTATGTTGAGTTGAAAACCTTGGAAATTGCTTGCAATCCGCCGAGAGTCTCCACTGCTTTATCCAAATTTTTCACAACGGCCGGATATTCGATGAGAATAAATTCCTTCAAATTTTTGTTCCCTTGAAATTGCATTCTATGCTTAAGCTAAATTATTCATAAATTGTATGGATGATAGATAATTAACAAAAATTTATATGTTAGCGAAACGGTGGAGGCTCAGTTCAGTCTTCAATGAAAAATGAAAATTAAAACAAATTTAATCAAATCATGTTTTTGCTTGTTTAACATTTGTTAAATCTCTATTTCAAAACTGGTTTTAAGGGTTTTCTAACATACTGAATCCGAAAACATCATTGTTTTTTGGTTTAATTTCATCCCACTCCCAATCCCAATAAATTGCTGAAAAAAGAAAAAACTGGTTTGGACAAAAAGTCTTAATTTTCTTTATTTTCCGAAGCGAAAATATAAAAATAGAATACTGTATAAAAAATTACAAAATCGCAATTAAGAAAAAAGTTTTCAGTTAGGGATTTAGGAATTTTGGAGATTGTGTGGAAAAAACGGACTATTAATAAAGAAAAGTCAATTTTCATAAGGGACAAAACAAATATGACATACTATTCAATTCAATAACAATTATATTTATCAGCAGATATAAATTTGATTCTGTCAAATAATTGGCCAAATTGTTTTTTTTTTGCCTCTTGCCTCTTGCAAATCATCCTATTCTTCCATAACTTCTATCTCTTCCCATCGTTTCCTCGCCCTTTTTGTCCCGGTTTATTAAATTTAATTGTTACATGCCGTTTCTCGCCATCTTCTTTTTTTGGAATATCATCTGGATACGGAAAATTGTCGAAGTATCCCTTCTCCATTTTGCGACCACTGGCCTTTTCGATGGCTTTTTTACTTACCCATGTCAGACCACCAACATAAGCACCGACTAAAGCATAAGAAGAAGCATTATTAACGAATTTCCGGAATCTGCTTCTTTTAAATCGGCCAACAGAATTTTGATGAAATTCTATGGGGAAAAAATATTGGGAATATTCTTTATGTCCAAAATTGAATAAATCCCACATTTTTGTAAAAATGTTAACAAAAATAATTTTATTTTAGTTACTCAAAGTTATGTGATTATTTTGATGGTTTTCTCCCATTTTTCGATTATAATCAGAATCACCTCCAAATTTTGTCGAATCTTTTTCCGAAATGGACGATGCAAATATTGGTACGGAGATGTAAAATTCAAAAAGGGATATCATCAAAAATATTGAGAAAAACAAGCAATTTGATGCCATTTTATTGATTTCAAAGGCACTATATGGAATTGATAAAATAATTTGATTTGAATAGAATGATTTATTATTTGATGCTTTTCATTGATTTAAATATTGAATTTGTTTGATAAATTCGATTTTGCCCATTCCCAAAATGAAAATGAAAAATGATTTTCATTGTTTGGTGAGATAGGGAAAGGATGAGAGAAGGCTCCATCTTCAGCTATTGAACGCTGCGCGACTATGATATTGGGGGATGTGGCTTTAAGAAGGAGGTTGGGGGAAGGGAATTGGTGGATTTGCCACTGGCGAATTTGAATTCATTTCATTGCATTGCCTTGGAAATTGAAGGATCGAATGCCAATGCTAACCAACCAATTAGCCATCATTTCATTTGGGAATATTTTTGAATGGAAATGCGGACTATTATCCAAGGGAATATAAAAAAGGTACCTTTGCTTTTAACTAAAAAATGTCGGGAAAAGTTTTGTCCATCATTGAAATTTGAAACATAATATATCCATTAATTTCCATAGTATCAGAAGTTGATACGCTACACGTAGGAATTATGATGTAAAAAGTGGCGATTACAGCAAAATTGCCAATCTTTTAATTAATTGGCTACGGTATCTTTTATTAGAAGCCCACGCCCTTATAGAAATCCTCACTAGAGGGACTCTGAAATTTATAAGCCCCGGGGCTTTGGCTTCCGATAGAAAAATACGGTATATGAAAAAACCAATAATTATTTATTAAATAATTTTTTTACTTGATGCAATGTTTTATATCATCGATAGCATTTTCTAATAGTTCCGAAATCCAAATAATTCATCAGAAAAAATGAAATATGAACAGTATTGCGAGAAATTAAAACAATTTATACGGAATGATTTGTGTTTATTTATAAAAATATGAAATTTCCACAAAAATATGCCATATATTCCAAATCATTTTGAGGAAAATTTGCATATCGGGCAAAACTTGATTGTGCCATTCATCCAATTCATCAATCATCAATTTTTGGTGTCATTCTCGATTTGTTCAACTTTTCTTCTCTCCACCACCATCATTTTCCTGCCCACGTCTCAATGTAACTCGCAAATGCCGTTCTCCTTCTCCCTTTTTTTCCGGAACTGGAACACCGAAATCTTCAAAGACTGTTGAGGGATCAAATTGGCCACCTCTGGCGAGATGGCTCTCGATGCCTTTTTTAGTCAAATACATAGTAGCTCCAGTAGAAAGCCATGGCAAAATTTTGTTGGCGCCATTGCGGGCGGCGGTGGCGCCAATCATTCTTTTAAATCGTCCAGCGGAATTTTCATGGTATTCTACGGAAAAATATTAAAATATTCCTCAGGTCTTCCAAAAGTAAAAATCCAATTTTAACCAGGAATAATTTATGGCCAAATTAGCTTAATTATTCGTTTGTCTTATTATATGAAAAAAAGATAGACATGTATGCTGACCAAAGTATTCCTTTAAAAACTTAAAATTATGTTGATACTGATTATTTTCTCGGATTGAAAAGTGTTTATTCTCCCATATTTCAATTATAATCAGAATCACCTCTAAATTTAGCCGAATCTTTTGCCGAAATGGGCGATGAAAATATTGGAACGGACATGGAAAATGCAAACAAGGATATTATCAAAAATATTGAGAATAATCGACAAATTGATGCCATTATTTTAGTTTCTTAGATTGGATAGGTAAGTTAATTGTGAATGCTATTTGGGAAGTTGGCAAATTTTTTGAATGGAAATGATTTAATTTAAGTTTTCATCGATTTAAATAATCAATTCACTCATCAATCAACTCGACTTTGCTGATTACCAAAAAGGTAGTGAGGATATGGGGAGGCTAAATTTCGGGAATTGATATCCGCCGCGCGGCCATATAATTTTTTGGAGATGTGGCTTTAAGAAGGAGATTGAGGGGAGGGAGAATTGGTGGATTTGCTGTAACTGAATTCATTACCTTGGGAATAGAAGGATCGAATCATCGAATACAGATGCCAACCAATCAACCATCATTTCATTTGGGAATATTTTCGATTGGAAATTCGGCCTATTGCCAAAAGGAATATAATTGGATAGATAGGAGTTATATGAATAAATTTAGGTATTTATGACCAAAAATGTCGGCAAAAGTTTTGGTCATCATAAAAATTCGAAACACAATTATATCCATTAATTTCCATATTTCTTGACAAAAGTTGTCCTACGGTAAATTAATTATTGATGCAAAAAGGTGGCTTATTAATTTCGGTAAAAATTGCCATTCTTTTAATCTGCTTTCCTTTTCATTAAAAAAACCAATATTTACCTACAAAAACATGGCAAACAAATCCTAGACAACATTTCCCAAATATAATTCTTAAAATGTTATGTAATCCACGGCATTTTCCCGTTCCGAATAATTTATCCGTGGAAAAATGGCAGAACACCCACATATAATTGGCCCTTCCCAAAACAAATTTGTCTCTTTCCTCATATTTTTTATGGGCTCACAAGAAATCCGAGCCAGCCTCATTGAATGGCAACCACTTGAAATGAATGCCCATTATTATTTTTGTTGGGCATGGACAGCAATTTTTGCCAACAAACCCGTCGGCAATTTATGCGTGGGAAATGGGCGAAAGTTTGCTTAAAAGGAGTGGGCCATTCCAAAAAAACGAGAAAATCCTACAATGGCATTTGGCAGAGATTATCTCTAGAAGAAAATTGGCATAAAATATTACGGAAAGGAATATTGTAATATTTTGGCACTGAACAATTCACTTTTCCCATTTTTAACTTATTTAACAATTCTTTCAAATTACCGTTGATCCTTGTGAACACTTTAAATGTTTCCAATTCCCTAAATAAAAAATAGACTTAATTCACTTCCATCGAATTAGCCAATAGGCCCATCAAACTCACCTATAATGTCACACATGCCATCCCATTACGTCGTCCAAATCCTTCCACTTCTACAAAAAAATATTATTTCCGAATCTCAAATTCTCTCTAATGAATTTGTCATTTCCAGAAAAAGCGTCATTTTCAGGCGAATCCAATCTCAACAAATCCGCCGGACAATTTTCCGCCTTCCTTTTTGCATTTTTCTCGAGTGCATCCTCTAAATTTGGATTGGCGACGGAATTAAAAAATGGGTGAGTGGGCGGTGAATTGCAAAAAGTGGAAAAAAGTTGGAAAAATGATGCGGAATTGGATTGAATGCTTGAGACGAGATTGGACATTGGGATGGAGGGGGGAGGGCAGAATTGGCCATTGGACACCTCAAAAGAATATTCATTACTTACATAATATCCATGTGTAAGATTTTTTCACCCCCAAAGTCATGCAATCTTTCCCTAAATTAATCAAGTTAGCTCATCATCATCCAAGGATCCCTATAAAATCATTTTAAGGTCCCTGGAGTATTCTAGGGTTACCATATGATTGATATAGAGGAACGCATTGAGGGCAAAATCAGTACATAGATATACGTAAATAACAAATACGTCTTCAAAAAGAAGCTAAAATTCGAAACAATTTTTAACTTTCGCCAGAGAATGTACAATAAAATAAATAAATGAAATTCTTCTTTATTCCTACAGCGTTTTCAGCCTAGAGGCTCAATCAACAAAAAAATAAATTTATTTCATATTTCCATGTGTCAATTTTAGAGTAATTTTTAGATTAAAAAGGAAATATTCCTCTTATTTTAATATTTCTGAAAAAAATTATGCAAAATTCACAAAATGGTGAAATTTTTGCAAAAATGGAAAATGGTTGTGCCAAAATTGGGGATGAAGAGGAACACAGACAAAATGGGAATTCTCCGATGAGAACGGCATTTGGACCAAAAAAGGAGCATCAAAAACAACGAAATTTATTCCACCATATCCCATTGAATTCTGCCCTTCTCGAGAATATGAATCGGGGTATTCCAAAAATGGGTTAAATGAATGTTTTGGTTTAGTAGAAGTTAAATTTCCATTTATGAGGGTAAAATCGAATAGTAAATGAGAATAGGGCGAGTATTAGTCCTAATCTAGGGCTAAAATTGAATTTGAGGCAAGAGCTGGGCCTAGACAAAGGCTCCGGGCTTTCGTCGGGGGCCTAAACCTCCCAGTGATTAATGAACGGGGATAGAAGTAAGAGGAAATTCGACTTTAAATTATTCTTTATCTGTTCTGCGGGAAAAATGTGATAATAGAACGTCGAAAAAATGAATTGGAAATGAAACTTTTAATGAGGAAAAAGAGCGGGTTTAAAAAGGCAGATTGGGGGCAATATTTGATTGATAGGGTGACGGGTGATTAGGAAAAAAAGTTGGGGTACAGTAAGATGAACAAGAAAAGCCTTTAGGCATTATTGGCATTGACAATAATATGGCCATTACTTTATTAATTGTGAGTAAAAATGTGAAGGGAAAAATAAAAAGACATAAACAGAGAGGAAAAAAAGGTGGTTGTTTTTATAAATATGGATTGAGGCAACATTTGATTGATAGGGTGACGGACGATTAGGCAAAAAGTGGCGGTACAGTAGGAAAAATAGGAAAGGCCTTAGGTAGTGTTGTTGACATTGGCAGCGAAAATATTTTTAAGGGTACTAAATTGGGAAGAATTTTTTAAACATTTCTCAATAAAATTTAAAATAATTTTTTATTTATTTTCAGCACTCTTCCAAGACATAAAAGGCCGCCAGGAGGATTTTATGCGGGCATTCAATGCAGGCGATGCAAAGGGTGCCGCCGAAATTTACGATCCGGACGGTCGAAAATATTTATTGAAATTGAATGGAAGTCCATTTTTAGGCTATTTTATGCCGAATGGACACAGCCCAGTGAAGGGCCGAAATGGCATCGAGAAATTCTTCCAAAAGGACATGGCCGAGGGAGTGGCCAGTGCCCAAGTGAATTTATTAGACAATCCATTCTTTTATTTTCCCAAAAAAGATAATCACGGAGGAAGTGAATGGCTCTGGCGATTGGGCCTTCGAACGGGGCAGCTACCATTTGGAGTGGTGGATTTTGAATTTAAAAATAAATTTTATTATTTTTTATTAGTCCCCGAGGCACCGAATCTGGTGCATATTTGCAAGTTTGGAAGAAAATAAACGGCGTTTGGCTAATCCACAATGATTGCTTCAATGTGGTCCAATCTGGACGCCAAAATTGAGAAATGAAAGAAAATTAAATTGAATTTAGAAGAGAATTAAGGAAATGAAAATGAATGAATTTAAAAATGATTTAATGGCATGCATTTTTTAATAATTTGAAGAATAAATTGGCAATTCTGTTAATTCAACGGCTAAAATTGTGACCAATATTTTAAAATATTTTTCTTCTTTTTTAATTCCTCTTTATTTAGTAGTTTAGCGTACTTAATTTGGTTAAAATTCCATTAAATAAACCAGTTTCTTTATAATTCCCCGTTTCTCTTACATCTCATTTCCCATTCTTTTTCCATCAGCAGCAGTCAACAAACCAAGGACCAAAATCGATTGAATTATTTTTTCTGTTGGGCCAATGGGGCTTTTTATTTTCACCATTGTTTGTCCATTTTTAAAGCATCAAAACATTTTTAACAAATAAAAAAAATGATGTAATTCAAGATAATTTTTTCTTCATTCATTCATTCCCTATAAATCCATGAAAATGAACATTTTCAGAAGTTATTTTCACCATAAAAATTGAGAACAACAAATTTGAACCGGAACCCCCATTCCCGAGCAAAATTGCCAGATTTATCCAACATAAATTCCGATTAATGGGCAATCGGCTTTTTGGTCCTTCCCAAACGGTTAGCAATGAAAAAATAACTTGGAATTAATAATTTAGTAGTAAAGTAAAAAATGCTCATTCCAAAATAGAATTTGCTGGCTATTGGCTTATAAACAAATTGAGTGGAATAATTAATTTAATTTTTTTGTATTTCGTATTTCCTGGTTCCTACGGCTTATTTTTTCCCACGATTTTACTTTCCACCGATAAATTAGTCTGGTAATTCTTCTGTTTCCGGCCATTTTAACTTCATAAATCATAATTGTGCTAGCGCTTTTGCCTAAAAAGTCTGTTAAAACATTTTATCCAAACCTGTTTTCGGCTATTTTTAAAAGGATTAAATCTAAAAACCAATAATGTTTTCGGATTTAATAAACTAGAAACTTTAAAAACAATGTTAAACTGGCAAAAAATGGTTTGATTGAAATGATTTAAACGGCCTTTTCGGTTAAACGCTCAAAAGGCGCAACAAATACGGTGGGTGGTATATGGTATTGGAAGAATAAGACATTCCATCCCTTGGCATTCCATTTATTTCCTCGCCTATATAAGCTTTCATTTTTCATCATTCCTCCCACATTCCCATTCCCAGTACCCAGTCTAATTGATTTCAACAAATCAAATATCTAATACTAATTAAATTAATTATTTAATTTAGTTAATTAAATTTCTATTTTCTACCTTTATTTTTGTCTCAAAAAACGCATCAAAAAATCGTACGAATTGTAATCATTAATCAATTGTTTATGTTTACACCGCCATGAACTCTAATCTAAACTATTCTCAATTCCAAATAGATGATGGGATGGGTTTAAAATAAATATTGGCTGGGTGATTCTCGTCATTTTCACTACCATTCCCATCAACCATTACCAACCAAAAACCATATTTGGTAATCATTCCACGCAAAAAATTACGCAATTAATGAATAGTTTTCATCCAAATTAAGCTCTTAGACAAAACACATCATAAATTAACCCATAAATACAACAATTCCCACACATTTTTTAATGATTTTTGGTTTCATATTCTTGAAAGCAATAAAATTGGAAATAAAAATTGTCAATTTTCAGCTTCAGTTATAAAAAGCATTTTATTTACATTCCACTTAAATTTTGCAGCCCGAAACAATGGCTTCCGTCAAAGGATTCGTCGATAATTTGATCAAGGTAAGCACAATTTGCTTTTGAAAACCAACTAAAAAACTTTAATTTAGTCCAAACCGGTGGTGATCTTCTCCAAAAGTTATTGCCCGTTTTGGTTTGTTTAATTTCAATTAGCCATTTTAACCTCGAAAATATGCAGCACAAAAGCGAAAAACGCAATTGGCACATTCAAATTGGCTCCGAATGCATTGGAAATTGTTGAATTGGATCAGCGAGGTTATCACAAAAACAATGTAAATTTGATTAATTTGGTTTAGATGATTGCGACTCCGTGCAAGATTATCTCAAGGAAATCACCGGAGGACGGTTCGCCCACTATTTTTAATTAAATAAAAATTTAATTTATAGTTCGGTGCCCCGCGTTTTCATTGGTGGAACTTTTTTGGGAGGCGGCGATGACACGGTGGCTGCACAACAAAAAGGCACTCTTGAGGAGAAATTGAAGGCGGCAAATGCTTTGGCCTGAACATTTTGATTAGACACACAAAAATGGGAAAATGAAGCGAAAAGTCAACACAAACACAGCCCAAAATAACATGGAGGATATTATCGCATTTGATGACAACATTTTTCAATATTGTTAATTTTTTTCTCAATTTGATCAATCCTAATTTTTAATAAATATGTCAATTTTCCATTCAATTTATCAATGTTTTAAAAGATAAAATGAATTAATTAGCTGTGGATTAATTCGGTTGAGGTAGGAATAATATGCACTATGCAGTGATTTATTGGTTGATAAATTTGAGATGAAAGTGATTTTGGGATAAATTTGATTAATGAATAGAATAGATCAATGAATGATGGTTAATTGGTTTTGGCAAATTAAAATGTAATTTTGAGAATTATGCAAATTATTGAGGAGGTATAATCGATGATTAATCAATTCGGTACTTTTCCGTTATGAGCGCCCTACCTTGCCAAAAATTTTGAAAATCCATCACCTAGGGGTAATTTTGAATGCCCTTTTGTCATATCAAACCATTTTGACAAGAAAATTCCAACTTTTACCATGAAAAATTCAATGGGAACTGTGGAAACTGGAAACGAAAGCCAATTTGGTAGGGTGCTCATAACAGAAAAGTACTATCAATTCAATTAGATCAAAAAAATGTCCAAATTGAAAGATCCAGTCCAAAATCCATCATTCTAAGTAATTGTTGTATAGAGTAAAAAGTGCAATCCAAATATTTCCATTTTCATTTATTTTTTGGACTGCCCGGTTGTTGAGAACGAAGGGTCACGGTTGCAGTTGTTGTTCCCGATCCGATTGAAGAATTTCCGCCAATTTCGTTCGCCTCGGCCCTCTGTTCCCCACAAATTCGTTGGCCAATCACAAAAAGGAGGGCACAATGGAAGAATGAGAGAACGAAGGGCACGGTATGGGCCGGTGCATAAATTCCCATGCGGAAATGGGCGAAACAATTCAGCGCGAAAATCAGTGATTGGCTCTGAAATTCGGTGAAATTATGGTGATTATGGTAGGGGGACGAAAGCCGACTGTTGCAGACATTTTTGAAACTTCAGGATTTGGTACAGATTTAAAAATAGACTCATTAGACTGGGCATGGTCGATCTAGTCTAAGAAATTTCATTTTCAGACTGGGATAAGTTTGTCTAAAAAAGTAGAACCATTGTTTAAATTTAAACTCAAACGGGTTTTGGCTTACTAACATTTACTTAAGACTTAATACCAATTTGAAATTGAATTTAATTGACTAAATTGACCATGCTGAATCGGGTGAGCCCATTCACGCTATTGTCCAAAATCTAGAAGACGAAAATAACAAAATTGCCCAGCTTAAGTTGCCTGGTGCAATTCCGAAAATGTCCAATTTGTCCGATCAATTTAATTTGTGGATTAATAATGTTAACATTCCCTCAGTTCTCACCAAAATTCGTTGTGCCGCATAATTTCTTTGTTGGCCAAGTGGGAATTGGAAAGGGGCGACCAATGAGAGGATTGCCGTCAACAAACATTGGACAGCAAATTCGCGGGCATACATTTCATGCAAACCACCAATGATGAATTCCCGGCGAATCTAAATGATAATATTATTCTATTTTAATATTTTTGTACCATAATTTTGAGAATTTGTTCGGCAAAAGCGAATTGGAAAAATGCAGAGATGAAGCCCAGAGCCGAATCCGCCCAAAACAATGCTCGCTGAGTGCCCAACCCGCTTTGGCCGGAATCAATCCAGCGACGGGTTCGGGTACACATTAACTTAGGAAAAATGGGTCGAAAAGTTTGAATCGAGAATTCTACCTCAATTTCGGCAGTCAACGACAATTTGGAGGAATAAAAGAGGGAATGAAGTTCGACGGCGAGCCAAATGCCATCCACCATTAGGGTACAGCCCAAAAACTTCAAAAAAAGGATGGAAATTACAATTTAATATTTAATTATATTTGAAGAAAAAGTAAAATAATTTCCAGAAAATATTTGTTTTTACATTTTGGGAGACATGTTGGCCGCGAGCCCGCTGTTCATAGAGCAAATAGGCGGTGACCAATTTGTTCAGCAAAAGTGTGACCGCAATCAATGCCTTGGAGAACTGCGTGGCAAAGGAATGTAGTTTTAATATATATATATATATTATTTTAGGGAAAAGTATTCATTTGTTAATGCCAAAAATGCCTAAAGACCATTCCCGTTATTCTTACTGTACCCACAGTAATCAATCAGCCCGTCACATTATCAATCAAATATTGCCCCAAGGCCCCAGTTTATCAACTCATTTCCCCACAAAATTTTCACTTCATTCACTTCTCGACGTTCTGTTCTTGTTATCACATCTTTTTCGCATCATAGATAAATAATAATTGAAAGGTTCCTTCCACTAAAATCCCTATCCCGTTTTTGGACCACTGGGAGCTAGGTCCCCGTCGAAGGCCCGGGACGAGAGCCTAGGCCCATTCTCGCTCCAAACAATTTTAGAGTTTAGACCTAGATTAGGACTAATAAATAAATAATTATTTTTTCCCATTCCATTCACCATAATGACGGGATTAACGATGCCAATTGGTTTGTACAAAAATTGATTTGCATAATGGAAAAAGGCAAAGCCAATCTTTAAAGAAAAAGAAATAATTTTTATTTTCAAATTGAAATGAAATATTTTCACATGAAATGGAGCCGTGTAACGTTGCAAAGCGATGTGCAAATCGTCGAATGCGCCTCCGGCAATCTGAGATGGAAATGCGGATATCAAATTAATTTTTATACCCAAATAGGTTATTTTAAATCATTTTAAATTACTCATTCCCGATCACATTTAAATCTACTGGTCAATTGATTTCTATAACTCAATGAGTTCTAATTCTAACAAAATAAATAATATACGATACCCCCCTAATCAGCCCCAACAATAATTAACTTAAAATTGAGAAGGATCTTTTGGTACTAATCCGGCTATGAATTAGGATTAAACATTCCGATCATTTAAATCGATTAATAGCTCAACTTGATGAGTTCTCTGACTAAATTAAATTATATAGATACGCTAAAGTGCTGCAGTCCTCGCCCAAGATAATTTAGGAAATTCTACCATGATTCTTAACTTAAATTGAGAAGATGGATTTGTTGATACTAATCCCGGTACCGGGCGCAGATTTTTTTTGGGTCAACCGGGAAACGGAAGGTGATCCTTATGGGTCATCATCATGTATAGGTTAGGGTCATTCAGTGATAAACAATAAACATAATCCTAATTTTAATAACTATAAGTGACATTAATTTCTAAAAAACGAAAAATCTGCTGGCGTATAATTGTGGATTACAATTAGAAACAAATTTAATGATAATTTTGGTGAATTATTCAATCCAAAATGCCTATTCAGTTACTCACAGTTGGCCCATGGATCAATTGGGGCAGAAAGAGGAGAATGGCGCCAGCAATTGCGTGGAACATAATCAAAGCATGCGCACGGTATCTGAATGATTTGATGGCGGAAAGGAGAAGGCAAATTGCCAAAGTGGCATGGGGGATTTGGCAAATTGCGCAGGGCATTGGGCCAATGCCGAAAAAGACCATTTTTGGATGATTGGATGCAAAATTAAATTGTGATCAATGAATTTTGGACATCTAATTTAAATGGGAAATTAATTTGAAAAAATGTGGCCGAAATTGGATGGCTGAATTAATTGGGCACACGAATATGTGGAAAATTGATGGATGAATGAATAAATGGGTTTTGGGGATGATGTGGGGCATAATTATTGGAGGGAAGGGGGGAAATGTGCGCGAAAATGAGGGGTGAGGATTGGATTGGAATGGGTCATCAACATGAATAAAAAGGGGAATGGCCATCGAATGGTTGAATGGATTGAAGGTGGGTGGCCTTATTAGGGGAATTGGGGCAAACCTAAATTTATGCCATTCCATTTTCGGGATATGGAAATTGGAAAATAAAATTTATAAAAATGATAGACATTCGAATTCGAATGGCCACATAAAATTTTTGGGGCAAACTAATCGATAAAAAGCCAATTAAACTTGGCCAATTCTTCTTTTGGCCATTGGTCCATTTCGAATGGAGAAAATTTGGAGAATGAAAATTTTGGAAGGGAGTGGAAATTGGAAGGATGGATGTGGATTTGGTGCATCCACCCACCCCCTTCGTTGTTGTTTATGGCCACTAAAAATAGTGGCCGGGAGCCAACTGACTGCTGGCCAGCGGGCATTCTCCAAGGAAAATGTTCTTCCTTCCGAGGGAGAAGAATGGCCAATGGGGTCGTAAAGGCAAAGATGGATGGCCGAAAATCGATGTATGTGTCAGTAGGCATTCTTAAAATGGCACTATTTTCTCAAAAATTTTACATAAAAATTAAATAAAATGAAAAATTGATTTAAAGCTAAAAGTGGATTTGGGGGTTCTTCACATCCAAAATTCTTTGTTTGCCTATGGCCGCCATTTTTGCAAAAAGTTGCCGAAGAAGAAGAAAAAGAATGAAAAGGAAGAGAAATTGATGGGGAGGATTTGGGTTGGAATATAGAAAATTGGATGGGCGGAAAGCACAAATGTGAGGGTGGTTGGGGGATTACCGCCCCAATGCCTCCCCCGAGGGGCAGCACAGCTGGGTTGGCCTTGAAAATAACCGGTCATCGGAGGCATTGGGTGGGTGGTCAGCTGACTGGGTGGAATGGCCGCCGGTCGGTCGGCCATCAATCGAACGACGAAAATGCAATTGCAAAACAAGAAAAATGTGGGCAAAACAGCAGAAACGAAACAAAACAATAAAATTGGGGAAAATGGAAATAAGATGAAGCAAATTTTCCTTTATTCGGTTCAAAAATAATATCGAAATTATGGACTCAGGGGCAACAAATATTTTAGGCAAATGTAAGCATAAATTTACAAAAAATGGAATGGAAATTGGAACAAAAATAAATTAATTGGATTGGTTTGGAAAAATTGATCAAAAATAAATTGGGAAAAATATTGGATTTTCATTTTCTCAACAAATTATTGAATGTTTTTCATTTTCGCCATTTGGCAGTTTGTGCCTCAGCATAAAGCAAGCAATCGACCATTTGTGGCCCATCAATGTAGCCAAATTTTTTGAGAACGCCACAATGCGCGATCAGATTGGAGAGTAATCCATTTTTGGCCAATTCTTCTCCAAATTTGTCCACAAAATCATTCTGTATAGAAAATGAGAAAAATAAAATGGTCATAAATTCGCCCGAGGCAATTTCAAAATGGTTTTTAAATATACCGTATTTTCCTATTATAATAGTGATTGGAAGTCCCCTCTCAAATAATAGCCCTCTTTGGAGGATCTATGAAAAATAGTAGTCCCCGGGTCACTTAGAAAAATACTGTAATAATTACCAGCAATTTCGGCAGCAAATGGACTCCCAACACTCGATTCGCCCGTTGGCCAATGAATGAATTCCACAGGGCAAAGAATTCCTTTTCTTTGACCGTAACATCCGTGAATTGATTCAGCCGTTGGGCATAACTGTCCCGAATCCATCCTCGATCACAGTCCACTCCAAACAAATTCGGAAATGGAGTTGAATCAAGCGGAGTGTAGAATGGTTCTTTGAAGGGTAAAATGCCGCTGAATCTGTGGTTCAAAATTATAAGGAAATTAAATATAATTATGGGATGGCTTACTTATTTCCATTATTATTTGATTGTTGCCTATCTTTATGTTCCTTCTCTTTATTTTCTACTTTTCCATCCTCATTTGATTCGCCGAACAAAATGTTTTTGCGAAGTAAATTCGTCGCAGAGCTGAAAATGAATTTTTATAAAAAAATTTAAAAAAAATTTATTGTACCGGTTCAAGAGGAAATTATTCTTCTTACAAATTTTAAGATGGCTGACAGAAACATCGATGCAAATTTTAATAGAATTGCCACTATTTGATGAGGCCGGAAGAAAGAAATCGAATTGAAGCGATGGATGGACATTCATCTAAAATTATTTAATTTTAATATTTTTGGGAACAATTAATTGGTTTAAAATTATAAAGGGAATTTTTATTATTTTTAAATAGAACATATTATAAAAATGTTTAAATCATTTAAAACAAATTATATTAAATTTGAGACTAACAAAATGGATTGACAATTCCCAAATGTGCCAAAAATGAATATTGGCGCAAATTAAGCATGAAAATGGTTGTTTTGCCATTGGAAGCAATTTGAGTGCATTCAATGTTACTTTTGGAGAAGAATTGGAATTCGATTTACCAAAATTATAGCTGAATGAATTCATTAAAATTGTTATGAAAAAGTATTTAATTTTACAAAATTTCTTGTTGGCAACATTTTTTGCTATTGCTTCTTTGAATCTTTGCTTTTTGTCCATTTTTGCTGCAATTTGGAATTTCCTCCAAATTTCCACCAAATCCGTGTTCATTCGAAATTTCCATCTGAAGCATTTGGCAAGTTTCTCTGGCTCCATTCTTTAAAATTAATTTATTAAAAACATTAAAAATATTTTTTCACTTTTGTTCGATGATTCAATGCCTCAATGAATGAATAGTTTGGAATATCGGCAGCATCCAATAATTTTGGTTCATCACTTCCATAAATACTGAAAATTTTTTATTAATTGGAATATCATTGAATTCATTATCTAACTTCAAAATGATTCCATTATATGTGTAAAATGGTTGGAATTGGACCTTCTTATTCAAAAGTCCCTCTTTTGCATCTTCTTTATCCATTTTCCATTTTGCAATGCTTTTTAGGCCTCGGAATACCATCAATGGTTGCTAAAAATAAAATGGTCAATTTAATTAAATAAATTATAGATCAATCAAAATTTGACTAAAAACACAAAAATCAGAATTAGCTAAAAACACAAAAATCAGAATTAGCAAAAATATAAAAATCAGAATTAACTAAAAAGACAAAAAATCAGAATAAGAGAGAAAAACAAAAAATCAGAATTAACTAATAAAAACACAAAAATTCAGAATTAACTAAAAACACAAAAATTCAGAATTAACTAAAAACACAAAAAATCAGAATTTAACTAAAAACACAAAAAATCAGAATTTAACTAAAAACGCAAAAAATCAGAATTTAACTAAAAACACAAAAAATCAGAATTTAACTAAAAACACAAAAAATCAGAATTTAACTAAAAACACAAAAAATCAGAATTTAACTAAAAACACAAAAATTCAGAATTAACTAAAAACACAAAAAATCAGAATTTAACTAAAAACACAAAAAATCAGAATTTAACTAAAAACACAAAAAATCAGAATTTAACTAAAAACACAAAAAATCAGAATTTAACTAAAAACACAAAAATTCAGAATTAACTAAAAACACAAAAAATCAGAATTTAACTAAAAACGCAAAAAATCAGAATTTAACTAAAAACACAAAAAATCAGAATTTAACTAAAAACACAAAAAATCAGAATTTAACTAAAAACACAAAAAATCAGAATTTAACTAAAAACACAAAAATTCAGAATTAACTAAAAACACAAAAAATCAGAATTTAACTAAAAACACAAAAAATCAGAATTTAACTAAAAACACAAAAAATCAGAATTTAACTAAAAACACAAAAAATCAGAATTTAACTAAAAACACAAAAAATCAGAATTTAACTAAAAACACAAAAAAATCAGAATTAACTAAAAACACAAAAAATCAGAATAAATAAAAATACAAAAAATCAGAATTATCTAAAAACACAAAAAATCAGAATTAGCTAAAAACACAAAAAATCAGAATTATCTATAAAAACACAAAAAATCAGAATTATCTATAAAAACACAAAAAATCAGAATTATCTATAAAAACACAAAAAATCAGAATTTAACTAAAAACGCAAAAAATCAGAATTTAACTAAAAACACAAAAAATCAGAATTTAACTAAAAACACAAAAAAATCAGAATTAACTAAAAACACAAAAAATCAGAATAAATAAAAATACAAAAAATCAGAATTATCTAAAAACACAAAAAATCAGAATTAGCTAAAAACACAAAAAATCAGAATTTAACTAAAAACACAAAAATTCAGAATTAACTAAAAACACAAAAAATCAGAATTTAACTAAAAACACAAAAAATCAGAATTTAACTAAAAACACAAAAAATCAGAATTTAACTAAAAACACAAAAAATCAGAATTTAACTAAAAACACAAAAAATCAGAATAAATAAAAATACAAAAAATCAGAATTATCTAAAAACACAAAAAATCAGAATTAGCTAAAAACACAAAAAATCAGAATTATCTATAAAAACACAAAAAATCAGAATTATCAAAAAAAAAACACAAAAAATCAGAATTATCTATAAAAACACAAAAAATCAGAATTATCTAAAAACACAAAAATTCAGAAAAACTAACAAAACACAAAAAATCAGAATTATCTATAAAAACACAAAAAATCAGAATTTAACTAAAAACACAAAAATTCAGAATTAACTAAAAACACAAAAAATCAGAATTTAACTAAAAACACAAAAAATCAGAATTTAACTAAAAACACAAAAAATCAGAATTTAACTAAAAACACAAAAAATCAGAATTTAACTAAAAACACAAAAAATCAGAATAAATAAAAATACAAAAAATCAGAATTATCTAAAAACACAAAAAATCAGAATTAGCTAAAAACACAAAAAAATCAGAATTATCTATAAAAACACAAAAAATCAGAATTATCTATAAAAACACAAAAAATCAGAATTATCTATAAAAACACAAAAAATCAGAATTATCTAAAAACACAAAAATTCAGAAAAACTAACAAAACACAAAAAATCAGAATTATCTATAAAAACACAAAAAATCAGAATTATCTAAAAACACAAAAAATCAGAATTAGCTAAAAACACAAAAAATCAGAATTATCTATAAAAACACAAAAAATCTGAATTATCTATAAAAACACAAAAAATCAGAATTATCTATAAAAACACAAAAAATCAGAATTATCAATAAAAACACAAAAAATCAGAATTATCTAAAAACACAAAAATTCAGAAAAACTAACAAAACACAAAAATTAGAATTAACTAAAAAGCTAAAAAAAACATAAAAATTAGAAATCAGTATTGTATTTCCATTTCCATAAAATAAAATTCTTAATAATAAATAATATTTTCATGAAATAATTTCCCGTATTTTTGAACTAATGATAATGAGAGAGTAAGGGTATAGAGGAATACTAAAAATCGGCATAATTGTATAAAACAAGGTCATGGTCATTTGCTTGATTCTTAATAATCTATATTATTATTTATTTATAGTAGGTTGAATTTGCTAAAATTTCTTTTTTTTTTCGAATGTTAAATTTAGTTCTTCAATTCCTTCTCCCTACCTTTGCAATGGCACATTTTACGGGGGATGATTTTGGCGATTTTTTCTCGGGTGCTTTCACCAATTCAAATTCCGATATCAAATCTATCGTTTTGGTCCTTTTTGCCACCAATTTTTCTCCTCCAATTTCTTCATTCCCGCCTCCTCTTTTCCTCCCAATTTTCATTGTTTGATTAATAATATTTGCCCGATTTTGGCTCGGCATGGATTTTCGTTTGCCTAACAATTTCATTCCTCCTTCGCCATTCAAAAAATCTGCTGGAATTCGGGAATTTTAATTCCCCAATAGTTCTCTATATCTACCTTCAGTTCCCATTATTCTTCCCTCTACCACAATTAACAATTCGTCGCAACAATCTGCCAATTGGGGCACCCAAATTTCTTGCACTCGATTTTGGCGTTTCTTCTGGTTTACGGCACTGGTGAAGGAGAATAAATAATCCTTAAATTAAGTAAAAACGTATTTGAAGTTTTTGAAGGTAAAAAAAGCTACGGATGCCTTAAATAATCCAAAATTAAATTTTTTTTACCGGATCCTTATGGATTTTTTAGAGACATTTAGCTATTTTTGGTTTGTTTTTCCATTTTGACGGGGATAATAATAATAATCTCTGTGCAAATAATATTGTATCCAAATAAAGTAAATGTTAAATACATAAATAGGCGAATATAAAGAAAAAATATTAAATTTTTAACAAAATTAATAAAATTTTGGTATAAATTTACCCAAAAATGGAGTTTTCCCTCTTCTGAATTGATTCCACAAAGAAATACGTCGATATTGGCAAAAGTGGAGCCTTAAAAATGAAATATTTATTTTTAATTAATTAAATTAATATATCCAAAAATTCACCAGGAAAAAATGGGGCAATTGTGTTGAAGAACTATTAAAAATTAAATTTAATTGCGAATATTTTTTAAAATTATTTTACTTCAAATGTGAGTGAATCTCCGCTGAATGCGAATTGCTTTTCCCCCTTTGATGAATACGGAATTTTGGCTGTCTGGAATTGGCGCGAAAGAGCATGCTTTTTGGCTACAAGGATGCTTTCCAATTCCAATGATGGATGTCCTTTTGTTGGGGCCAGACGAGGAAGAAGGAATGATTCAATCGGTGGCTGGCTTTGGGCACTAAAAATATTTTTGTTTTGGCCAAATGAAAAATTTAGCAAAAAGTTTTGGCTCGATTAACATTTTTATCATGATCGTATTTAATATATATTATTTATTTTAATAATTATTAATTATTTAAGAATCACATTTGTGCGAATTCGGTCTTTTTCTTGATGATTTGTGCAGTTTTTCTGACGAAAATACTATTTTTACAAAGTTGCCGACAAAATTGGATCAAATCACATATTTCGGGATCACCGATTTGATCAGCTGATGAAAATTATAATAAAAATTAAAAATATATTCCAATTATCCATCTTACTTGAAATTTTCCCAAAAATCGAATCACTTTTCACTTTTTTTGTTGCTTCATTCGAATTTATTATGCAATTTTTGAAGGACGAAAATGTGCCAAATCCACCTTTTGGACTGAGACTATTTAAAAGCTAAAAATTGTATTGAAAACATAAAATAAAATGCCGGATTAAAATTTACATTTTTGAAGAGCGAAGTGGAACTGGTTGGAGGTGAAGTGCCAATTTGATTTTCTTGATTTTTATTCTCCTTCTCCCCTTCGACCATTGATGAAGGAGACGTTAAGGCAAATATTGATGGCATAAAAATGTATTTTTATGATCGTAAAAATTTTAAAATTAAAATAAAGAATTTTTCTAAATTTTATTGGAACAAAAAAATATAAATTTCCAAAATTTTCCGTATAATTTGGTTTTTAAATTGTTTGTTCGCGCCAAATTTCTTTATATACGATTTTCATTAACCTAAGTAGTAAATTACCATCGAATGTTACCTATTAGATTCTTTCAATAATTAATGGGAAATTATTTAATCTTATTATACAATCCCAATACCTTATATGCGCGTACATTTCTTGCGCGCCTCTATCGACGTTGGGTAAAAAGGGTAAAACGATGAATTTGGTTTAGCTATATTTGACTATTGGATTGGGAATTGGGTACTCCCTCCAATTCCCATCCATTCAAAAAAACTAGGTCATTTCCCCGACCTTCCACTCATTTCAGACACATTTGGCGAGGCAAAATTCTTTTAGATTTGGACCAAAGGCTCAATTTTCCATAGATATAAACCAAAACCATTTGGATTTGTTTGTGGTTAAAATTATTATGGACACACAATAATAGATTACCGAAACCACTTTTACTTTATCGGCATCATAAAAATAGGGACAATAATGTGTATTGTATAAATGAGTTTGAAAAACACCAAAAAGCGAACAATTTGAATTTGAAGGTTTGTGGATTGAAATGAATGGGAAAATGTTTCAATTTTTCATTAATTTTGTTGAATTCGAATAATTAATAACAATTCATATGTGAATGGAGTAGGAGTAGGGGGCAATTATCAATTAATTTAGATTCAAATTAGATAAAATGGGGATAAACATAAAAGAATAGGCCAAATTCCGCTTATAAATCTCTGATTCCAAAATTATTGGGCCAATTTTCTTCCTTCAATTTTCCTCAAAATTTCATTCTTCAATAATTTTGTTGCTGATTATTTCTTCCGCCGCCGCCTCCGTAAAATCGAGGACCACCGCGGCTACCGTGATAATATCCTCCTCCTCCGCCTCCTCGATTATAAAATCCACCACCTCGGCTTCCTCGGCGATTGTAATTGTTGTGCATCATTCGGACGGCGGAATTGCCGAATGTCTCCTGGTTTGTCATTCGCTCCTTTTTCCAATCAACTCTTGTGTTTTTCCTGTCGAGATCAAAAAGGGTTTATTGGCCATTAAAATGGGTAATTGCTTAAATTTACCGTAAATTCTTTATATTAGAATCCTTTGGGCTTATAAATTTCAGAGCCTTTTTAGGTTAAACTTCTAATAGAGACTTAAGCTTCTTGAGAAATTACGGTGTCCAAATTAATCTATAAGCTTATTAAATCGATCAAAGGTATAATATTCCAACATTTTCCTTTAAATTTTATTCCTTACCCTTCCTCCTTTTCCTGCGATTCACATGAAATGTTGTCGAAGAATGAGAGGTTTTTGTCATAGAAATTCTCATCCCGTGCCGACGGTTTTCCTACCGTAATTTTTGCTGCTCGTTCTGCACCTCCGGTACGCTCTTCTGAATTTCGGGCACTGCTATTTTGACTCGTTTTTTCTGTTAAATGAATGAAAATATTTTTAAATTTGTACAATGAAGGGGAGAATAACCTTTTGGGGCATTCTCCTCCAAATTGGCTTTGGCCATTTTCTCGCCAATATCGTCGACTGATTCCCGGAATTGTTCATTTGCTTTCTCAAAATCGAAATCGCCATCAATTTGAGGACCATCTGCTGCGTTTCGATGCCCTTGTTGTTGGTGATTGGCCATGGGACGATGGCCTCCGCCTCGTTGGTTATTGCTGTAGCCCCGACGAAATTGTCCTTGATAAATGGATTGGAATTATGAACATAAAATCAATTTTATTTGCTAATTTATTGCACAATTTATTTTATTCGCTTTTAATATTATAATAATTTATTAATGTTTTCGATACTAATGGAGAAGGACCCAAAGGGGAAGGGTTAGCCAACAAGGAGAAGGGATTAAGTCAAATCAACCTGTCAATCAAAGTGCCAATCTCTGTGGTGATATTATTCATTTTTCCATGAACTAGGGCTAGAGGGCGTAGGTTAGGTTAGGATTTAAAAACTTTAGGGCTACGATTTAACTGCTAGAGTAGAGGATATTTATCAAAAATTCTGCGCAATTCTTTTGGATTTGTATTTCATTGGATAGCACAATATCTTCTTTTGTTTGATTTTATCCTTTTACCACTCTGGATTGGCACTTTGATTATGATTGAATGATAGATTGATTCGGCTCCGTCATTCTTTGATTACTTTCTTTTACTTGTGGGGCCCATCTCCAATCTCCATTAGTAAATGTTTTCCCTTTTTTAGAATGTTTTAAATCCGAAAAAATCATTTAAAAACGAATTGGCTTTTATTAGTATACAAAGAATTGTATCAATATTCGCACCTTGTTGTTCATTTCGACCACCACCCTGTTGTTGTTGCTGATTGGAATAATATGTCCTAGGCGCCTGAGGTGGCGGATAATTGTATTGTGGCGTATGTTGGGCCGGTGAATGGTGCTGTGCCGTGCGATTGTAGTATGAACGTTGTGGTGCCTGTTGGCCAAATCCGCCCATCAATTTTGGCGGTGGTGCCTGCTGCTGGTATTGTTGATATTGTTGGCCACCTCCTCTCCCAAATTGTTGGGGTGTGGGCGGTTCAGCGACAGGTGGACTGGATGCATTCGAATCTAGTGGACATTCTCTTATTAGAATCTATTTAATTTTGTTTTTGGCTAACATTCTTGAACACTGCTTCGTTCATCAATGGCCACTGGCGGCGGATTCGGCGGTGGTTTTGGCACTCCCTGGGAAGTGGGCGGCGGCTTCGAAACAGAAACAATTGCTTTAAAAACAATTCAAAAATATTCGAATTTTATTCTCAGCACCAAACCCGGATCATAGGTGATGTCGTTTACATTCGGTTTGGGTGGCGATGTATCCTCGCAAACTAGACAAAAAAATGTTTTAGGAAAAGGAAGAACGTTTGTATTGGAATTGATGAGACGACCAGGGTTTTTGTCCATTTTTATATATTCCTTTTTTTGCCCAAAAGAGACACTTAAATATTTGGCAGAGAATTTACCAAATTAAGTTCCTTTTCAAAATTCAGAGCGGGTTTAAACCGATTTATACTTTTTGGGTCAACCGGGGTAAAGCAAAATGTCCTCTCCATTTGTGTCAACAGCAGGATTAGGGTAAGGGTTAATTAGAGTCATTCAATGATAGGATATAATCTTAACTAACCTCTAAGGACCCTAACCACAATGATGATGACCCTAAGGGGAACCTTTCTCTTTCTCAGCAAAAAATGGGATACTATAAACCCAAAAGTACCGTATTCGTTTGATCCTAAGCCATAAGAGTTTAGTCTAGAACAAAATCCGGGGATGGTAGTTTGACTTCTTAAACTCAAAATAAGTTAAATTGTCCTAAATTCTGAATCAAAGCTTTCATCCCAAATGTTGATTTTAAATCCCATTATAGGAATTTCCAAATATTTCTCTCCCTCAATTGAATATGCCAAAAATATATACCAATGAGGTCTTTGATGTCGCTGGCCTTGAAAATGATGTATTCATAGACTTCTTGACGGGCGGGCACCGAAACGGGTGTTGGCCTGTCCTCCGTGCCAAAAGATCGAACTGACAGAGGAATATTTATTTTAATAATGGGAATATGCTCCAAAAAGTGAAATTCATTTGTCTCCTAATTTTGTACAAATTTCAAAAAGCCAATTTTTTATGGTCAAAAATAGCCACTGAATGAAATTTGTTCAAATTTTCTTTCGCTTTCGTGACAGCCAACTTGCATTTATTAATCATAAAATTATGCAAATGGCGGTATTTGAAAGCCAAAATAATTCATTAAAATTAAAAATTGATCCAAATTCCAAACCAAAGAAATTCCAAAAGAATGAAAACAAACCTTGAGAGAGGGAAATGGTCGAGTCGATTGGGTCCACTGGAATAGTGGAAAGGTAAAATTAAGTAAAATTCAAATTGAGTTTTAGGCTTTTAGGTGACACTTTTGGCTTAATTTTATTAGGTTTTAATTTTCCAGAAATTCCATTTTTCGTTAATTATTCCAATAAGATTTCGGTTTAAATGGCAAAAGGATCGAAAAATTCCATTTCCACAATTCTCAATCAAATTTTGGCCCAAATCAATAGAAAATTGTCCGAAATCACCAACCCGAATGCAGGACTCCCTCGTAGCGAATGTCCAACCGCGAAATCAAACTAATTTTACTGCCAATGTATGGAGTGGTCATTTTACAATATATCCAAGACTCTTCTATAAAATTAAATTTTGATGATGAATTCATTAAATTAATGTTTAATTTGGGGCAATATTGCCAAATTTTTTACAGATTTATTTAATTTTTGCCTAATTTTCTCCAAAATTTAATGATTCAGAAAGATTTATAATCAAAGATTTATAAAGAATTGTTAAAATCATTGGATCTGGGATTTGCAAAAATTTTTCTCCAATCAGTCCTAAATTCTATATAAATTTTCTCCACCATCCCATTTTCCGTGCTTTTTCATATTTCATTTCTCTAATTTACATTTTTCCTATGCCCAGAGGATAACATTAATCTCAATCATACTTAAGTAAGAGGCGTAAGAGCTGGAATTTATCGTCCCAAAAAATTTCCCCGAATTTCATTTGAATTTTTCACAAAACTCCATGTAATATATTTCTCTTAGAAAATCAAAAAAAAAAATGCAAAATAAAATTCGTCGATTTTTGTTGAATAAATTAATTCCATCTATTTTGGAATAATTTGCCCATTTTTTGGTGGTATAAATTTTGTTGCTGGCATTTGGGCAGTATTCATTTTTTCCCCGAAAAAAATCATTCTCCAATCATCAAAAATCGTTTAAAAACATGATAGCCCATTTCCTTCCATTTTTCCTTCTCCATTTCTTGACATTGCCTGAGGCCATTTCAACCCAAAGCAAAGAAGTTGACTCCAATTTTGAAAAAACCCCTTGGCCAAGCAAATCCCTCACTGCAACGGATAAATCATATTTAAATGATGATTTGACGGATTGGGTTTGTGCCACGAAGGATACCAAATTTGCGAAATTAAACGATGGCATTGTCACTATTCGAGCGGATGGAATGTGAGAGAAAATCATTTAAAGAATGGGGATTCAAGCATAAATAAATTTATTTAAATTTAAACGATTCAAAATAAGTCAATTTCAGCGAAATTGAAATGGAAGGATGGATTAACCAACCTAACGGTCCAAACAACGGGAAAAAGACGGTAATGCCAATTCAATTGTTGGTGTCAAAAGAAATGAAAACATTCACGGAATACAAAATTGTGGATTACTCCAACGAATTTCCTCCAACTTCTTGCATTGTTGGCCAAGACGATGATGAATATTTTAGACATATTAAAACCGAGTTAGTTGAGAATATTTATTTCGTTAATGATTTTGATCCTCTTTAGTACATATAAAAATAATGCCCCATTTTGCAAAATTGAACGCCCAGTGAGTTAAATTTGAAAAAAGAAAACAAAATATATTTTTTAATTAGGAAAAAGAAAAATCACATGAGACGACGTTCAAATATTCATGCGAAAAATGGACAGGGACAGGGATTACAGAATTTCGGCAGCCAAAGAGCTTTACATTGCCGGCTGGAGAGAAATTTGGTATTTATGCAATTTCGATTGCATCCGAAACGAAAGATCCGGAATGCAAAACAGGCTCAATGAAAATATTTTATGTAATTTTTTTACCAAATTATGCCCTGAGGTTGTAATATGAAATGGTTCAAAGTTAGGCTTGTCCAAAGTCGGTTTTCGGGAGATGTCGGTTTTAAAACTCGGTTTTTTGCGATTTTTCTTATTTTAAACAAAATTATCAGTTTGAAAATCCAAACATCCAAGCCGACTTTGGACAACCCTATTTATTAGTAGGAAAAAATGGGACAAATTCCTCTCAAGTTGATTTAAAAATTATACGTGAAATTGATCCATTCAAGAAAGCATAGGAAGATAAACTTATTAGGTGTCTTTAAACTTAAATAATTAGTCGAAGTTTAAATTAAAATGAAAAGTTTTGAAACATCTTAAATGGCCTTTTCTTTATCTGATTTAATGTCAACTTAATATGATGCTTTCAGCCTTCACCCCAATATAAATTTTTGGTCCACAAACATGACCTCATGCATGGCTCTGAAACAGAGAATTGCCTCAACAAAGTGGAATCCACAACAACAACCACCACGACAACCACAACGATCACAACAACAACAACTGAGACTGAACCACCCACTACTACTGTTACTGAACCATCCACCACAGTGAAAGAAGAACCAACCACAACTGTTGAAGATGAACCAGAATCATCAACGAGCACAGAAATAATGTCAAGTACAAAATGGCATTTTCAAACGAATCGAATTGAATTCTTCAATGGACCAACTCCATTCCCTCCGGGCACTGTGATTGAAATGGGTGGATGAATGATAAGGAGGAATGAGAGGATTTAATTGATTTTAATTTTGCATAATTTGTAATTGATTGTATTTTTTATATATAATGCCATTTGTCAATTAATTTATGAATAAATTTATTTAACAATTAAAATACAAATGAAATTGTAACCAAGAATTCAGAGGACACAAATTGTGTTATGAATTTGATAAATAACGAATTCAACCCTAAACTTATATAATATTTACCCAAATGTCAAAACATATACAATCCATAATTCTTTTACTCTATCCCTACTCCCTAACCTTATTCCTAGCAGACATGAAGATAGCGTGTATTTTGTGCTGTATGCATTTTGGATTGACTCTAAACCTTAAGTAACATAAGAAGCTGATTGGTGTGGTGATTGGATAAATGGTAAATTCGCATACCGTATATACTCATATCGTAATTCCCCACGCCCCACTCTCTAATAATTCCTTCAGACAGTCTTCGCCCTCGACTTTGAGGATCCATAAATGGCATGAAAACCTAAAAATATTTGTATTTTCTTATCTAAAACTTTAATAAATCATCTAATTAGTTCAAAAATGTCCATAAATGAATGAATTTTAAGCCCTAATTTTTCTAATTTTTGAGGGGTTGAAAATAATTATTCCTCACGATAGGAAAGAATATATACTAATACTACTATATATTTCATTAGCATCATGAATCTTTTTATATTTTATAGAATACCGTATTTGTTTGCCACGTTAATCCCACGTTGATTGCCCCAGACTGAATTGATCATTTCCATTTATTTTTGTTCTACTTATTTTTGTAAGTATGTCGAATAAATTAATTCAATTAAAAAACGTGAAGAAATTTTGTTTTCTGCCCCTTTTTTCACATTCAATCATCAATTTTTCATCAAAAATGTCCACATTTTTATTTCCAATTTTTTTGCTCCATTTTTTGGCCACATTTCCAACACCAAATTTGGCACAAAGCAAACAATTCTGGAGCAATGAAGGAAACGGATGGGAAATAAATGTATATTCATGGCCAAAAAAGTTTCTTCCAAATTGGGTTGAGGATTTTGATAAAGAGGATTTGGTAGGATGGTTTTGTGCAACGGAGAATACAAAATTCAAAGGAATGGTACAGAAAAAAACTCTTAATGGCATGCCGTGGCCTGGCACCGTACAAATTCGATCGGATGGAATGTAAAGAACACTAAAATATATTTATTACAGCTAATTTTGGGAATTAGCTAGGCACGGGTTCTGCTAGCTAATTTTGGGAATCGTGACTTCTAGGCAACCTAGGGGCTTGTTAGCCATATCTCTACCTAGCCCTTAAACCCATGCCGCCCTGTCAATACCAAATGCCTAATAAGGGCTTCTCTTATTCATCCTACGGTACCCCCATTGTCACATACCCTATCATCAATCAAATATTGCCCCAATCTGCCTTTTTAAACCCGCTCCTCCCCATTAATGTTCACTTTTTGGTTCGTTTCCCCCCCCCCCCCCCCCCACTTCGACGTCGATTATTTTATCATATATTTTTTAGAAAATAAATAAATATAATTTGAAGACTATCGCCTAATCCCCTAATCTTACAATTAGGCCACTGGGGGCTAGGCCTCTGGCGAAGGCCCGGGCGAGAGCTAGGTCTACTTATGCCCCCTTCCCGAACAAAATTTAGTCCCGCCGGTAATCAGACTTTAACACCCTTAGCCTAGCCTTTTCTCTGACCATAGTTAAACCGGTTTAAAATTTTAAAATTTCACTTAGCCATAACTTTTAGTTAAGACTTTTTAAACCGGCTTTAAATTTAAATTTCACAGACTAAATCGACCATTCCGAGTCGATAGAGACTATTCTCCAGTTGTATGATGTTTAGAAGTTAAGTTTCTCGAAATTAGCTAGCCAGACCAGAGCTCAACCCTTACTTGTTAGCTAATCCCGGGATTAATCAAATCCCAGAATTATCTATTTCATATTCATTCATTTGAATTAAAATTTGCAAATTTCCACACAGTTATATCCAAGGAAACACCGACAGCCAGGTCATCAATCATCGTAATACCGACGAGATGATCGTTTTGCCAGTTGCCTTCCTTGTCCCATTGGAAATGGAAAATTTTGTGGAATATCGAATTGTGAATGCGCCACAGGGAATGGAGCCTTCTGTATGCATTGACAGCGATCATGATGAATATTTTTCTGCACAAAATCTGTAAAAATTTTCCCCCAAACTATTTAATTATTAGCATTGTATTATTAAATTGGGCCCCAACCTAATTCCACTTATCTTTATTTGAAATTTGTCATGACCTTTAAATTGATTGGAATTTTAAGGATACTATTTAAATTTGGCGAAAATAATGCTGAAAATGGCAAATGTGTAACGGTTCAGTACTTTTTCTTAGACATTCCAATCTTATACCTAATCGATAGAACTGATCGAGACACATCGATTGATATATAATTTGTCATAATTTGATTAAAAATTAAGGAAATTAGTTCTAACCGTCTTTTGTTCGATTTTTGGTTCATAACTAATTAAAAATTGGTTACACATAAGCCAGATCTATTGATTGGATATATGGTTTAATGGTCTAGGATAAATTTCTGAATCATTATAAATCCTTATTCGATTTTTAAGGCGTCGCGACAAAAGCTATATAAAAAATGCTCCATTTTGTCATCTCGAAAGTGATGAGCCAACAGTAAGTCACGGCTTTTGAATTTTTCCCAAATTTACGCGAATATTTTTGTCAGTTTGTCTCAGACGGTGTCCAGTACAAATTCAATTGTGCTAAATGGAAAGATTCTAATAATGAATTTTGGCAACCAAAAAGAATTTCTGATGAAGTTGCGGCCTCCAAATCATATGGAATTTATTCAATTTCATTATGGGAAAATATTAAGAATCCGATGGCTTTTAAATGCTCTGATTACAGTTCACTAGAATATTTTTTTGTGAGTTTGAATGAACCAATAATAATAGACAATTTATTTAGAAAAAAACATTGAAAATGGCAAAAAGATTATAGCAGTTCAATGTTTTGTCCTAGCCACCCAAACCTTATACCCAAACGATATATTTCGTCAAATCGCATCGATTAGTATATAATTTGTAATGGATGAAAATTAATGTATTAAACCGTTTAAACTATCTTGCGGTTTTTGGTTCAAAATTAATTTAAAATTGATCAAACAATGCTTTTTGATGAGTTCTATCCATTGGAGGGTTTTGTGGTCTAGGACAAATCATTGAATCACTATAAACTTTTCGCCATTTTCAATGTTTTTTTCGCACAAATAATTCCCATGTAGTAAATTTTTCAAATTTTTAGCCTTCACCCACCTACACATATTTGGTTCACATGGATGACGTTGAAGACAACACGGAAGTGGATGATTGCCTGAACCAACTGAGCCAACCAGAAACAACAACAACAACAAGTACAAGTACAACAACTTCAACAACAACAACAACCACCACAACAAGTACAACAACAAGTACAACAAGTTCAAGTACAACAACATCTACAACGCCTTCAACAATCACAGCTACAACTAAAACAACCACAACACCAATACCAACCACACCAATGCCAACCACCACAACAATAACAAGCAAAACAAGATGGCATTTTCAATCGAATCGAATCGAATTCTTCAATGGACAAACCCCGTTCCCTCCGGGCACTGTGATCGAAATGGGTGGATGGAATGACCCCGAAGAATGAGAAGGGATTTAACTGATAACCTTTAATAATTAATTTTTTTTTATAAATTTTAATTCGAACATTCATTGTATTATAATATTTTTAAAATTTATAAAATTTATTCTTCAACAAAAAATATTTAAAATCAAGGATACAAAAATGATTTTTTATGGGAAAATTTGGGCAAAAGGGAAGGGAAAATGAACATTGGGAATGAGGAGGAGGAGGAGGAGGGAAATAGGGCACATTTTTAGGTGGTTTTTTCTTCATTTCAATCACAGTTAAATAATATTAATTAATTTTGTGCAATTGGCATTGTCAAATTTGTACATCAATTCAAATTATTGTTATTAAAATTATGCATTATGTGCCTCATAAACCGGATTACTGCAAAAAATTGGGGAAATATTAATATTAAAATTGAATTTATGGATAATAGGAAATTTTTCAAATTAAATATATTATTATTTTAATTTACCTCTTTCCCGTATCGACGATTGTTTCAAATTTCCCGGGGTCATTTTCCTCTTCGAAGGCACTGAGTGTTTCTGAATGTTCATAGACGGGATTGGCAAATGTTGTCGTAGTCAAATTCAAATCGTCCATTTCCCTGCTTTCAGCAAATTTCGAGGAGGTAGCCGGCGAATGCAAATCCACGGATGACTAAAAAATTTTTAAATTTTTAAAATAATTTTTCAAAAAATTAATTTTTTAGAAAAATTTTAAAAATAATTTTAAAATTATTTTTCCATTTTCCAAAAAATTTTAAAAATAATTTTTCAAAAAATTTTAAATAATTTTCAAAAAATTTTAAAATAATTTTTCAAAATTTTTTTTAATTATTCGAAAAATTTTTTAAAATTTTCTTGGCAATTCCCTCCAATGTTATTTCTTATAACTTCTCAGATACAATTTTGGGTTCATTCCTAATTTGTACAAAAATATCCACCAAAATTCCCAACTCACCGTTTCGCCCAATTGAATTCTGCGTTCAGCATCCATTACGGGATTGGAGAATGAAATAACATTGCCATGGAAGGAGACCACCGATGCCCCCAGTGATGAGCCTTCACCGGCGGCCTGTCTCTTTTTGTCCAACAGAATTCGTCGTTTGTAGATCAACAATGCCAAAACGGTGATCACGGCCAAACAAACCAACAAAGAGAACATTAACAGCAGGGCAAAGTAGGCGCCATTTCCTGTGATGAATTTTAGGGAATAATTGAATTTAAATGATATCCTTTAGGATGTTAGCGTACTTAAAATGCCTAATTATAATTAATAAGGCTTATAATATTACTTTCTCAATTTATGTTATATTATAATTACAATTCATTCATATATTATTTGTCGGTTATCTGTAGAAGAGTAGGTCAGAGCCGGTTTCGGTTAGAGAAAACAGAGAACCGATGAAATTTCAAACTGAAATTAGGAAATTTTGCTAAAAATAACTGTAAATAGGAGAAACCGAAAAACGGGTTTTTAAACCGAGATTGCCTAAAATAACTGCCTAAAAACTGACTTTTGTCCTTCTCTAGTTAATTGGATGAAGATTCTAAATTTTTTTTCTAGATTCTTATTTTATTATTCATATTTGACTGTAAATCGATTAAAAAAACACTTTTAAGGTTAGAATTTTATGACCAATTTTGGGGTAACATCTGGCATATTTTGGGGGTGATAAAAATCTGCACCCAGATAACCGACAATTATACATCTATTTGTTCTCTAAATAAATTTAATATTTTTCTTACTACTAGTAACTATAGTTATCATGGAGTATGGACAAAATGAGAGTATAGAATATATTGAATTTATGGGATTTATTTTATGTCCAATTATCTCATCATAGGGCTCACTGTGTAACCGATTAAAATTTCATTCCCCTGACGCCCTTTATAAAATAATAGTTCATTTTTAAATCCATTGTTCTCCGTTCGAATTACCAAGTCTTCCGATGAGTTGGCGGCTGACTGACGATGGCTTTTGGCAGAATTCGCCCTCAAAATCGCCACAATCGCAACGGCCAT
The DNA here is from genome assembly GCA_030063045.1 of Pratylenchus scribneri. Classification (NCBI taxonomy): domain Eukaryota; kingdom Metazoa; phylum Nematoda; class Chromadorea; order Rhabditida; family Pratylenchidae; genus Pratylenchus; species Pratylenchus scribneri. The sequence continues at coordinate 2,225,722 of JAQSEB010000037.1, read as the reverse complement.
CGGTTGGCTGGCAAATTCCTCCATTTTGGCAGGAACATTGTTTTGGCATTGCCAATTCCTCGATTCGGGCCGATCCGCATGAGCCATCCTCATATTGGGTCACATTGTCCGGACAAAGGCATCTGGAGCCGGTGCCGGGCAATTCAACGCATAAATGTGAACATTTGGCATTGGCACAGGCACTTTCAGCTTTTAGCATGTCGCGGGCAAATCTTCATTTAAAATAAAATTAACAATTTTGGTGAATAATAAAAAAAAATATAATGCTTAACAATTGGCGACATTATTATTGATTTTCAATTAAATATGCCCCAGAAAAATTAGGATTAATATAGAGTGACTAAAAATCGGTTTTTTTAATTTTTGCAAAATTCTTTTTATTCTTCGTTTTTTTTAAATTTTTTCCGTTTTTTAAATTTCTTTTTCCGTTTTTTAAAATTTTTATAAAAAATTTTTTCGTTTTTCTAAAATTACGTTTTTTAATTTTTTCAGTTTTTCTAGAATTTCGCTTTTTTAAAATTTTTTTCAGTTTTTTTTCAAAATTTTTCCGTTTTTCTAAAATTTCATTTTAATTTTTTCTGTTTTTTTTTAAATTTCATTTTTATTTTTTTTCGTTTTTCTAAAATTTCATTTTAATTTTTTCTGTTTTTTTTTTTAAATTTCATTTTTATTTTTTTCAGTTTTTCTTAAATTCCTTCTAAATCTAAATTCTTTTCTTTTTTCTAAAATTATTTTTATTTTTTTCGATTTTCTGAAATCGAAACCGACCGTGATCTACCCTAGGATTAAGTTTAAATATGAAATGCCGTTCGCATAAATTTTTTTGAAGTTCTCATTGACTGAGTATTATATTTGCTTTCCTTAGAGTAATGGCAGTTTCAAAGCCTCGAAGCATTTAATTTAATTAGCCCGAACATTTCATCCACCCACCTTTGCTGTATCCTGACCGCATGCACATCCTCCAGGGCACTGGCAATCAAATTCAGCCGACTCCTCCCGAATTTGTCCTGCACATAAAGGCTCACTGTCTCTTTGGATGCCCAATATAAATGATTTTCGAACACATCAATGGCCCATGGAGTTCGGGTGTCCCGGGCAATTATCAGCCGGCGTGTTCCGTCCGGAAGGCACGAATCCACTTTGTGATATTTTGGATCGGCCCAATAAATTCGATGATCGCGTCCTTCGTCCACGGCCATACTGGTCGGTGAATAAATTAATTCACTGATAATTGTTCGCCGTTTGTTCCCATCCATGTCGGCGCATTCTATTTTTGCTTCCAAACCGGCATCCGCATAGCAAATTCGACCCAATTTTGGCAATGTCACAATGGCTGTTGGAATTTGCAAACGGCCAGAAATGATCTGCAAATGCAAAGGCATAAATGAAAGTGGAAAATTAAGGAGGAATGAAAAGAAGACAATTTTCAAATTGATTACCCGAATTTTGCTCAATATTTTAATAATTTTTCAAACTATTAATTAAATTTTCAATATCATTGGGTAAATCTCTTTCTATAAAACATTTAGATATTCAAAATGGATAATCAAATAAAATTGGACAGAATGTTATGCTCAAAAAATAAAACTGACCAATTTTGACCTATTTTTCTTATTTTTTGGGCTAATTTTTAAAAAATTTTCTATCTAATTCCTTTACAATAAATTCATCTCAATTCAAGGCTATATATTTATATGTAATCTTATCTATTTCCAAAAATAAGGAAGCTGTCCAATTATTGCCCATTTTTCGCTTTTTTAAATCATAAATCTTGTGCCAATTTCCAAATTCATTAATTCCCTTTTTTTACATAACTCATTCTAATAAAAGAGCTATAAAATGGAAATAAATTTGCTAAACCTAAATCTAATTCACTTAAAAATTTGATTTATATTTTATTCCACCCCCTCTCAAACTCGCCTTCCTCCTATATCGGCCATCGGATGTGGCCACAAAAATGACGCCGGTGTCCTCCAACAATTGTCTTGGTGCCGTCCCTCCTCCATTCACATTCGGTTCACTCATTCTCTTCCTTCTTCCTGCGGCCACTGCCGTTGCCTCATTCTCGGAGCTGGTCACGGCCGTAATGAATAAATTCCCCGTCAAATAGTCCACGGCCATTGCCAATGGGGAAATGTTCTCCTCAAATCGGATCAACAATTCCTGGCCTTCATGCGATTGATTCCCTTTTGGCAATGCGGATCGGAACAATTTTCGTTGGTATGTGTCCACCCAAAACATCAATTCTCGTCTTGGATCGAATTCCACTGCGCCAATGTCACTTTCCTGGCGCGCGGCGCGGGCAGCCGCATTCACTCGCCCACGTGGGCCAACCATGTTCAATTGAAGTAATCGATCATTTGAAGCGATCATGACCAGCGCCGGATCACCGCTGGCACGACAATCTTTGCCCGACATTGCACCAATGATCACTCCGGAATTGTAGTCATCCACGCATTTGCATAGATAGGCGCCCTGAATGTTGTGGAGGATATTATTATTTGGTTCTTGAGATAAACAATTTGCAATAATACTATATAGGAGGAAGGAAAATGGCACCATTTTAAGGGCTTTTACATTTTTTAAATAAAATATATGAAATAATTTATGCTTTTTTGTCGGAAAATTATTGGAAAACACTCATATTTCGTTGAATTTCCTTCGGTATTTATATTTTACATTGTGTACACCTCTACTTGTTGCTAAACAATATCATAGTTTATAATAATTAATCAAAGACTGAATCAATTTTAATGATTTAATTATCAGATTATAGAGCAGACTGTTGGCTATCTAATAATAATAATATTAAATTATTTTTTAATTGGTTTAAAATTGATGAAAATATGGATATAAAAAACTACTGAAAATTTTGCTAATCTATTTATAAAGGTCATTTTAATATGTTTTAAGAGCACATCTCCATCAATTATGATCAATTAAAAAAATTTCATTAAATAGCCAAAAGTCCGTCCTTTAATCTGATACTAATCATCAAACATGGTTCAATTATTGATGATTTATTTATTATAAACGGCGACATGTTGGCCTGTCGCCAAATTTGGCTGTCCCGCAAAAATACAATTTCCCATAGCCATAAATTGATATTCAAATTCACCTTTGTGTTTGTGCAAATTTGTGTGCAAGTATTATTCCCCTGGCATTCATCAATGTCGATGCAATCGAGTGGATTGCCCGGGTCTGGCCGGAATCCATCCCGGCAATGGCAATAATATCCATCGGAAACATCCGTGCACAAATGTTTGCATCCGCCATTGTCCGAATGGGAATGGCAGCTTTTGCCATTGTGTTTGGCACAGCCAATTTCATCCGTTGCATCGCCACAATCATCCTAAATAATTTTTTATTTTATTCAAATATTATTTATTTATTTTTCATCATTATTTTTTAAATTACTTCCTTCTATTGGCCAATATCTAACAATCTTTCAAGTTATTAACAATTCTTATACTCACTCCTCTTCTAATAAATTTCTTTTTGTAGAAAATTTTAATATTCTAAATGATTCATCAATTAATTATATTTGATCAAAATATTATGGGCAAAAAAGGAAAAATTGCCAGAATGGACTATTTAGCTGTTTTTAGTTAAAGTTTTTTGCTAATTTCAATCGAATCCACTTTCTAATTCTTTTTTAAATTAAACTAATCGTGATAAATGTTGGTCAACATTTGCCAATTCTTAGAGATGCTTGAGAAATTGATTTTAAGAGCTAAATTCAGATTCACAAATTTTAGGGGCCCTTAACCGAATTCACATATATATTTAAAATTATAATGAATTAGCCAAACTATTTCAGAAAATTGAATAAGTTGATTTAAGGGAATAGTTATACAAAGTTCGGTTTTTTGAACTTGTCTAAACCTGGTTTTCGTTTTTAAAAATATTCTTTTCTTTTTCAGTTTCTCTTATTTTCGGTTAAGCAAAATTTCCAAATTTCAGTTAGAAATTTAATCGATTTTCTCAAATCGAAACCGAATTTGGAGAACTCTAGTAGGGGAAATTCCATACCTTTCGATCGCATGCCATCGTTGCATTAATGCATTTCCCGTTGGCACATTTGAATTCATCCGTCGAGCAGTCGCCATATTCCGAGAATGATGAGCACATTGACAAATGCTCATCCGAATAATCATGTTCCCCGCAATCATTGAATCCATTGCACAATTGCAAAATGTTCAGGCAAAGCCGGGAATGGGCGCATCGGAAGCGGAGTGGTGGCTCACAAAGGGCCGCTTTGCATTGTTCATTTGTTTCGTCCGAATTGTCCCCGCAATCGTTGTCCCCATCGCACATGAATTTACGAGGGATGCAAACACTGTTCGAGCATTCTGTGCATTGGGGGAAAGGTTAAATTATTCTTTTTGGCTAATGTAAAATGTAATTTATGTTATTTTCTTTGAAAAAATTGGTTTTCTAATATTGCTGATTTATTTATGTCCTTTTAGAATTCAAAAAATTAGAAATAAAATATAGCAAAAATTATATTTTATATGTGAGATTGGGCTTCATGGCTTTAGGCTATACCAATATAAATTAAAAATAATGAATATAAAAATTTATATTCGAAACGAAGATGAAGTTTGACAAAAATGAAATAGTAATTATTATCGCCAGTTTCCAGAAAAAAATAAATTCACCTATAATTAATTTAAATTTTCAATATTTTTGAATAAAATATAGTGAATTTTATAGAGCTAATATAACAAGCAAATGTTAAGCTACCGGAAATATTGGAATGTGTCCATAAAATCAGGGACGAATTTTTTATTTTTATTAGAAAAGAATGACTGCTTGCTAATAATGGAGAAAATTTTACGATCTGCTGCTGTTTTGAGCAATTTTACAGCTACAGTACAAAATGAAAGAAAAAGAAAAGAGGGGAAAAATGATGAATTTTTCTGAATTTATCCCCAGGGAATATCATTATTTTCTGCTTCATTTCCATTTCTAATACCGTATTTTTCCCTTCTTGCCTGCCCCCCTCCCTCTAGTAGAAGGAAAAGGAAGCCCGTTTTAACCAAAGCCCCAATAAAAGGTTCAAATAGTGCTATGGGGGACACTAATAGAGGATTTACGGCATTTATTTTTTCCTTCTCGCCTTATTTTGAAAAAATTTTCCCATTTTGGAATTTATTAAATTTATTATAATTATTTTAAATATATAACTAAAGCAAACTGACCAAATTCATAGGGGGAACATTGCCGTCTGTTTGGTCGATCTTCGCAATGGATTTCGTCCGATGCATTGGCACAATCCCTCCTTCGATCGCACCATTTATGTTCCGGAATGCATGTTCCATCGTCGCATTGGCGCATTCCGTCCGAACATTTGCGCAAAGTGCATTGGGCCTCGTCCAGTCCATCACTGCATTGGATTGTGCCATCGCAAACCTAAACAACATTTAAATTTATTGGAAAAATCTCTATTAAGTCACCAAAGACCAAATTTTTTTCCTATGATAAATTAAATCCTGCCTTTCTTTTTTTGGGATGTTTTTCATTTTGATTATATTTTAATATAATTATCGATTTCCTTTTAACAAATAAAACTTTAATCTAAATTGACATTATTAGAGGGAAACAAGAAAAATGGATTAGATTGATAAATGTTTAAAAACTCAAATCAAGAAATAAAAATGAGTTAATTCATTGTAAATATTATTGATGTACCTTTGAATGAGGAATACATCGACCATCATTGCAACGGAATTCTGATTCAGAACATGGACGCGATGTGCCTGAAATTATTCATTTTTAAATTTGAGCAAATTGGAATATTTCTATTTTTTATTGTTATTAATTCATTTTGATGATACTTTTTAAAGTATTTTTTAAATTAGAGTAGATCCTGGTCGGGTTTCGGTTTTAAAACCCAGTTTTAGTTTTTAAAAAATTTCGGTTTAGGTTTCGGTTTCTATTATTTTCATTTTTTTTGAGCAAAATTTCCCAATTCGTTTTAAACTGTATCGGTTTTCTCGAAACTAAACCGTCTACGAGTTAAATTATCGTTAATTAAGCCTCCATCCAATCCACTACCAACCTCCGCATTCCTCATCAATTTCATCGGACCCATCGCCACAATCATTTTCACTGTCGCACATCCATCGTCGGGGAATGCATTTTCCACTGGTGACGCATCGGAATTCACCTTGTTCCTCGCATGCCGGACATCTGGCCGGCAATTCATCGGATCCATCCCGACAATCATCCTGGCCATTGCAAAATGCCCAGTCTGGTACACATCGATATGAACTTGCGCACCGGGACCATCCCCGGGGGCATTCCACCCGTTCACATTCGGCCCTGGGCTCATCCGATGCATCCCCACAATCGTCGTCATTGTCGCAACGCCAAGCCTTCAATTAAATATGGCGGATTCATATTTTTATGATATTGGATTAATTAATGGTTGGGAACGTTGCAACCAAATTTTGACACAAAATTTTTGCCCAGTAGCTAATATTCTAATCAATTTTGCACGCTATTAATTAAGGTTTTAATAATATTGGATTTCTATATAACATTTAATTTTGAAAATGATTAAAAGAATCATAAGTGGACAGAAAATAAAGAAAATAATAGGAAAATAAAGTTACAAATTTTGGTATATTTTGTTGCTTGTTGTTCAAATTTTTCTCAAAATTTTCTCTCAAAATTCCATTAATTAATTTCAGGAGATAAATTTATCTTTTTTTTTTATCAAATTCACTAATTCTTTTTCTAAGAAAGTTAGCTCAATCATAGCCATTATCAAATTTGATAAAATTAAAGTATGATATTCACTTGAAAATATGATTTAATGCAATAATCATTTAAAAATATGATTTAATTTGGTACTGTACTGGTCGGAATATTATGGCAAAAAAGCTCGAAAACTGCAGATTTTCAGCCTATTTTGATGATGTTTTTTTGTCCGAATTTTTTTTAACAAATCCACTAATTTTTTCTTTAAAAGGCAATCATAGTTATTATTAAATTAGCTAAATTTAAATCCAATATTCAATTGAAAAGTATGTTTTATTTTTTAACCATACCTTTGGAATGCATTTATGATTTGTGCAACGGAATTCTTCAGCAGTACAATTTCGTGCTGGATTTTTGCACAATGCCTCTGCCTCATCACTCCGATCCCCGCAATCATCGTCTCCATCGCACGTGAATCTGCGGGGAATGCATTTGCCGGTGTTCCCGCATTTGAACATCCATTCATCGCATGGCTTGTCACAATCGCGTTCATCACTGCCATCGCCACAATCATCTTGGCCATCGCACATTTGGAATGGCCGAGTGCAATTGTGGTTGCCGCATTGGAATTCGCCAACGGGGCAAATTCGATCACCTGTGGCCATGGATTAGAATTTAATTGAAAAAACCATAAATTGAGGATAATTTTAATTTGATCTTTTTCAAAAAATAAATATTTTCGCGAAAAAATCGGCGAAAAGAACATTGAAAATGCGGAAAATATTATAATGGTTCAGAAATTTATCCTAAACCAATAAACACTTTAATAAATAGATATATCTCGACGAGAGTAATTGATAATGATGATTTCTCAACGATTTAACCAATTCCAATAAAGTTTTGAACAGATGACTAAAAATGGTTTAAATCGTTTAATGTCCTCTAATTTTGATAAAATCATGACCAAATTATATACAATTCGATGCTTATTAATGAGTTCTCTATTCAATGAAAAATGGATTGTGAATGTAGAATAAATTCATAAGCCATTATAATAATTATTTGGCTTCGGAATTTTTATTCTTCTTTTCACCATTTTCAATTTTTTGACAAATATTAGATAGGTAAGGTAATATCCCTTTTTATGTAAAATTTGAATTAATTCAAATAATTTTAACGAAAAAATATTATTTTAAAATTGAATTTTGAAGAAATTTGCCTAACCATTCCCAATATCTTTGCACTGCGACCAAAATTCTGCTAACAAATTTTTATGGCATTGAAAAAAATGCAGAAATTTTGGCGAGTACAAAAGTATGAGGAAGGTCGAAAATTGTGCAGTAATTTTTGATACTTTTTTGGATATTTAAATTTAGAAAATTTTAATGGGTAAATTTGGTAATTTGTTTTTTGAAATGAATGAATGGCAAGGCAAAAAATTGAATGTTTTGCATTGAAATGAATGGAAAGAATGGGAAAATGTCCCGGTTAAATAGAATGTCTTTTGGCCCGATCCGCCCTCTCGAACAAAAGGAACTTTACGCCAGCAGAAGGTAGGTAGAATGAAGAAGGCATTTCAATTGTGAAAAAAGCAACTAAATTCGCTGCATAATTAATGGCATCAAAGGGGAAAAAATGAATGAAGAAAAATGAAGCACATCCGTTGAACCTTTTTTTGAATAGAAAATGCTAATAAGAATAGGGATCCTTTGAATCTTTTGAATTGTTGATTTAGAAAATGCGAAAAATAGGGACAACATTTTTTGCAGGTGTTCCTCTGTGGAAAAAATTGAATGGCCATCTTTTTTGCTTTTGACCAAATGGCGGAAAATTGGAAAGTTTGGATGGTGAATGGGAAGGTAAATTGGCTTTTGAAGAAAAATGCTCTTATTTTAGGTAACTTTGAAAAAAATGACCCAGAAAAATACTTAGAAAATTGCTTTGTGTGCAGGCAATTTCGACAAATAATAAGTATGATTCATATACTATAATGACTAAAAGAGGGAGTAAATATTATATTATTTTGTCAATCAAATCGAAATAATTTCATTTTACCGTATTTATTCTATTAGAAGCCCATGGGCTTATAATTTCCAGAGGCTCTCTAGGGTAGGTTTATATTAGAGACTGGGCTTCTAATAGAATAAATACTGTAATCAAAATGAATTTTCCGGTAATAAATATTTAAACATTTTTTATTTTGACTCAAAACTGACCACAAATTTCTCTGCCCGGCTCATCGTCCCCGTCGGCACAATCCTTCTCCCCATCGCAATACCACAGTTTGGAAATGCATTTTGAATCGACTCCACTGCATGCGAATTGACGAACCGTACAATTGGCCTCACAATCTCGACCATTTGGAAGCAAATAAAATTGGTCAGGGCAGGCGCAGGAGAAGTTTTGGCCACCGGCTCCAATCAAACAAAGATGGGAACAACCACCGTTGGAATCACCGCAGGGATTGGCCCAGCGAGGTTGCCTCAACGGGTGCACAATGCGCAAATCATTGGGCAATTGAAGGGTGGTCACTTTTTTGGGAGGATTTTTATGGGCGAATTTTTTATAGAAATGAAATTTTGGAAGAGATTTATAAGCAAAAGTGTAGCTAATGTGCTGATTTCTAATAGGTCCAGATTTTAATTAAATTATTGAAATATTTTTTCCAGAAAAAAATGGAAGAAAATTGTTCATCTTTTAAACAATTAAATTCTCCATGTCAATTTAATAATTTTTTGTACATATTTCATTTTTGGCTGATTAACTTATAAATACTCTTAATTCTTTATCTTCTTTAGTCTTCTAAGAAGATTTTGACATGATTAATAAGTAAAAAGGAGGCTAAAGTATTGATTTCTAACCTTTTAAGATAAAATTTAAAAATATTTCTCCTTTCCTTTAGATCTAAAAAGTAATTTAATATTAATTAAAATTAAATCAATAATATAACGCCATTCTTAAATTAGGAAGCTTAATGCAACCTTCTCTGTTATATTTTCATTAGATATTAAATTAATTCGGATTCTTCCAATAGAATTTTCATTTTTCAACAAGCCAATTTTCTCTTAAGGCCTATTCCCATCAAATATTTTAATTCATTTATCTCACCCAGCACAGTTTCATTTTTGCCGGTCCATTTCTCGGCTCTGATGGTTTGCCTCAAATTCCAATCACTCCAAAACAGGAATTGATCGTAAACGGTGATTGAGGCCACATGGGATGTTCTCTTCAGGGGCACCCGATGCCGGTGATGGATTCCATCCTCCAAATCCATCCATCCAATCTCATTCAAATGTGCATCACCCCAAAATAGTCTGTCCGAATAATAATCGATGGCCAGCGCATTTGGCCAGCCCAAATCGCGTTCGGCAATTTTGATGATTGGATCCGCACTTCCGAATGGTGCAGAGCCGTCCAATGCCACTTTGGCAATGTATGGTTGGAGGGACCTGAAATTGGAGGAAATAATTATTAAATTTTATTGTTGGTCAATTTCGGACAATTTAAGAGAAGAAAGAGATTTTTTAGATTTTTGTAATATAATTACTTAAAACGAATATTCATTAATTCAGGAAATATTATTTTTATGACTTGACAATTTCGGGTGATTATTCAATGGAAGAAAGACATTTTTATGCGATTTTTGTAATAATTTAAATGAATTATATTTGCAAATAAAAATGATATTTTAATTTTGTTAAATAAAATTCAATAATAATTGGATTATATTGCCTTTGATTTTTGAAGGCAAAAAGTTCATTTAATTTTTACATTTATTTAATTATAAAAAATTGAAGTTTTTACTATCCGGAAAGTGCGTGATTAAAGATTAATGATTATGGTTTTTGTGTAGCCAATGAACATAAATATATCCTTCCTATTCCTATCTTAGCCTGGCTATAAAGAAGAAGAAGAATACGGTACCGGGTATTTCTTTTGATTGAATGAAATTGAGGGGAATAAAAAATATTCCCTCAGGCATCCATCATATCAATCACATTACCATATACTTAAGTACCAAGTCCTATTTAGTAAAGTGCCATCCGACAAAAGATTAATTAATATTTTAAATATTTTTATTCTATTCAATTTTCTCATTTTAAAAAATCTCCTAATTGCTGTGATTAATCCATAAATATTTAATATAATTAATTTGCCCAAAATGAGTCTCCCCAGTCCCCCCCCCCCATTTGGTAACTTGCCATTCACTGAAGTACAAATATCCCTTTTTGGGGTGCACAACAATGGCCTTTGGCTGGGCAATTCGATCGCGGATCAAAGTCCGGCAAAATCGGCCATCCAATTCGCAAACTCGCAGCGACCTGTCCTGTCTGTTCAGCGAGTACAACTTTCGGCCGACCCAATCCACGGCGATTCCCTCCACCCCAAACACATTATGGCGCATAATTTGCTCATAGCTGGATGGGGCCTCGGACAGTCGATGCAGCGATTTTCGGTAGACTCGAAGTTTGCCGGCATCCAACAAATAGACTTGTTCATCGATTGGATCCACATCCATCGAAACAACATTCTCAAAGCCCTGGGCCACCAGCTCATAGCGGGATCCGTCCAGCGAGATTCGCCGAACATAATGCTTGTTGGCCAACAGCAAATAGGGCTCTTGTTGCTATAAAATAAATAAATTTATAAAAAAAGTATTGGAGGAAAATAGGACGTCTTATTATGGGGTTTGAAAATAGATGTGACTGCTAATCACATCTTGCGAATTGGCCAATATCTCCAAAATCTTTCACATTATTAAGTTAAAAATTTTCAATACCTTTGGAGGATTAAGCCATTTAGGTAAAAAGTTTTAATATTCAAACAAATGATTTATCAAAAATAATTGTCCAGAATAGAATAATTCCCAATTTTGGTCAATTCCGAAGTCTTTTGGTTGTTATAAATGTTTGTAATTTCAACTAAGTTTTCAAAGCCAGTTTTGTAAAGGTATTGGTTTTTTAAACCTGGTTTTCGGTTTTAAAAAATGTCAGTTTTCTAAGATTATTTAGATTTAGAGTACGTCGATTTTCTCAAATCGAAACCGACTTTGGACAACCCTAATTTGGGTACTTGTGCAGTTTGTATCCTCTTTTTTGGAAAGTGCTTGGTCCCCCTATGGTTTCAGGGTTTGGGTTAGGGCTTGGGTTTAGGATACACGTAAGATGATTCTTACCCCATCCTATCCCTAGCCCAACCCTGATTGACCCTAACCCGAATTATGACAAACCATAGAGGGGGAGGGGGGGGGGGGCGAAGCACTTTTAAAAAAAGAGGATACAAACTGCACAAGTACCCTAATTTGAATTCAAATCAAAACTACTAATAATTCTTTCTAATTAATTCTCACTCAATCAAATCCAAAGCTATCTGTTGATCAAAAATAATTTAATTAAAAATTTCTTCCACCTTAATTATGGCAACAATTTAATCTAAACTTTATACCCCTCACCTCATCGTTGGGTTTGCAATTGAATTCATCTGCGGCCAGAGTGAATCCATCGGCACATGCACATTTATAGCTGCCCACTTTGTTCTCACAAATTTGTGAACAAAGTGACAATCCCTCAATGCATTCGTCCACATCCACGCATGATTTTTTGTCCTCCCGATTTAGGCTGAATCCTTTCTCACAATCACATTTATAGCCAATCAATTGGTCAACACATTTTTGTTCACAAAGTGGATGTTCCGCAATTTCGCATTCATTCACGACTGTGAAAATAGAAAAGGCAAATTGATAAAAGAATTCAATAAATTTACAAATTGGTATAAAGTTTGCAGGGCCTAAAACCGGTTTCTAATTTATTTGAAGTCAAAAACAATTTTTGATGTAAAAAATAATATCCGAAAAAACAATGAAATTGCCAAAAAGAGTATTAAAATTGTCGAAAGGAGAATATAATACCAAAATAATTATAGTGGTTTTAGGGTTTATCCTAGTCCTATTATACAATGTTTTAAGGTTTTGTCATAATTAAAGGATATCAAACGGTTTAAACCGATTTTTGTTTCCAGTTCGAAACTAAATTAATAAACAAATTCGTCTCGTTGAGCTGTGAATATAATGTTTATGGGCCTACAATAAAATTATAAATGTTACAATCTTTTCGGCACATTCAATTTTTCGGCACTTTCAATATATTTTTTCAACAGATAAAATATTTCCTAATATAAAAGAATCCAAATATTTTGGGCGGAACTTACAGCAATTTGGGCTTTCATCAGATCTGTCCGTACAATCATAATTGTTGTCGCAAACTTTGTGCATTTCAATGCATTGCCCACTTTGGCATTCGAATTGGCCTTTTGTGCAAAGTCCGTCCAAAACGGTGGCAATGGCCACTCCGGTCAAATTGTGGGCCAACACCTCTTCGGCGGTGCAATGTTGTTCGTCACTGCCATCGTCGCAATCGTCATTCCCATCGCAACGCCAAGAATTTGGTATGCACTGGAATTGGTGGGAATTAATGGATGAAGGGATTGAGGTTATGAAATAGGACCTTGTGGTTGTGACATTGCCAGAATTCGGGTTGGCAAGCTTGGTAGGCTGCAAATTGATCAATGATTTATTTTTTTACATGGATAAATGATTAATTTATCTATCCCTTAAACAATAATTTAGCCAAAAACATTTGTCGAAAAATTGTTTTTATTTGTTCTTTTGAGAAATTAATGGAATTATATTAATTTAGCCAAAAAAGTATCAGAAATATTGCCAATTTTTATGAATTTAACTATGGGGCTAATAAGGCTTATAGGTAGGCAGGATAGGCTTTAAATTTAAATTTGATTAGGACAAGTTTAAGTTTTAGTTTTAAATGCAACAATTTTATGATTAAATTAATCAGCAAATTTAGTTATTTTAAATTATGATGTCGAGAGAAGAGAAGGAGAATCTGTCAAGTAAAATAAAACGGTGTTCTATTATATCAATGATCAATCATAATTTTATTTACCTATATCTTTCCAATTTTTAAATAGTAAAACTGACTGCAATTTGCATGTTCATCCGAACTGTCCAGACAATCATTGTCCCCATCGCATTCCCAGCTGGCATGAATGCAATGACTGTTTTGGCATCGGAATTCGCCTTTGTTGCATGCCTTTTTGGCAACCCCACAAAGTGCCTCACTTTCATCCTCCCCACCGGCACATGTCACGTCCCCATCGCAAAGCCATGCCTTCGGAATGCATTCATATTTTGGCTGGGCCAAATGTTTATTCGATTTGCAGTTGAATTCGTCGTCCGTGCAGGTTCGATTGCCGCAATTCTGGATTTTTAACAGAAAATTATTATTAGGGCCAGGAATAAATTGATTTCTATATTTTGTTTGCCAGAAAAAAGGTTTTTTTTTTATCAATGTTTGTTAATTTTCACCTGAATTTTTATGTTAACAATATTCGTAAATATTTCGGCATTTTTTGATCATTTTTGGCAATTTTCTTCAATATTTTTAGATTTTGGAAGAATTTTAGAAAATTTTACATTTTTAGAAAATAATTTTAAATTTTTTTGAAAATTTTTGGAATTTTTAAAAAATTTTGAAAATTTTTTGAAAATTTTAGGAATTTTTTGAAAATTTTTTAAGAAAAATTAAAAAATTTTTGAAAATTTTTGAAAAATTAAAATTTTTTAAAAATTTTGAAAAATTTAGGAATTTTTTAAAAATTTTTGAAAATTTTAAAAAAAATTTTGTATAAAAAATCAAAAAATAAATAATTTAGACTACGGATAATTTAAAAATTTTTTAAATTTTTGAAAATTTTTCAAATTTCTTCAATATTATCAATATTTTGTCTAAATTTTGTCATTTTCGTCAATGTTTTGCAATTTTTTTCATCAATATTTCAGATCGTCAGTATAACTCGGTGCCTTAATTATTTTTTTAAATTTTTAATTTTAATTGCTAATTTTGATTTGACCAATTTAAATGAAATTCAACATATATGATGCCCATCCCTACATGAATTGTGGACTCATCGCTTCCATCCCCGCAATCGTCCTCTCCATCGCAAATGAATGCCCTCGAAATGCATTTTGCATTGTCGCATTGGAACAAATATTGGCCAACACAAACTTTCTTCCCTTGTTGGTCAGTGCAATTCGCATGCGTTTCATCCCATGCCCCTTCCCCGCAATCGTTGTCCCCATCACATTGCCATGTTTCGGGAATGCTGCAAAATGTTGTGCAATTAAATTGAAAATTTTTTAATTTTAAAAGGTTCAAAAATGGCATAATAAGAAATTACATAAACAATATATGACCTATAAAGGAATACCGTAAATACTCTTTTAATTCCCCATTTTAATAATTCCCTACCCTCAATTTTGAGGATCCATAGGTACTGGCTGAATGAAATTTAAAATTTTTTTATTACATTTACTTACTTCACAAAAAGCTCTGCAAAATACATTATAATCTATTCAAAATTATGGAGTTAGACCATCAATTTTCCCAATTTTTGGGAGGCTAAAAAATAATTCCCCATTGGGAATTTAAAGAGCATTTAGGTATCTAATTTTAAAGGCAAATTCCACGATTCCTTATAGATATTAATATTTTCAGAAACTTAATTTTTAAAATGGTTACCAGACATAATTCCTTAACTCCAATTAATTTGATCAATTTGCCTCACATTTCAATATACTGTATTTTTGATTAGTTGCACCGAGGCAACCCTCAAATAATGGAGAAAGGAGATGCAATGATTACCGAGAATTGGCTTAAAAATACACGGCGAATTTTTAATTACCTTTTAAAAAGATGGCCTATTGTATTGGAAAAGGCGCTTCTTTAAGAGATGGGTCCACTAATATAAAAAAGCTGTAATATCACTACAATTTCCCTTATCAAAATAAATTTCTTATCTAACCATCGTCCAGAAGGGCATCGCACATAATGTTGTGCACATTGTTGATTCAGACAGAATATTTGCTGTTCATCCGATCGGTCCCCGCAATCATCGTATCCATCGCACAAATCCGCCGGTTGAATGCAAATATTCGTATTCGGACATTTAATGCGAACTCCACGGCAATCAATGGGCAATCCGGGGCATGTTTTGGCATTCTCATCAGACACTTCCGTGTCATGGCAATCATTGTGGCCATCACAAACTCGACTTTGATTGATGCAATGTCCGTTGGAACAGGCAAATGCTCCGGGTGGACAAACGGTGTTGATCACTGCACTGTCGGGTCGAATCAATCCTTCGATGCCATCCCCACTTGCCGCTTAAATTTTAGTCGACATTAATATTTAATTGGATATAATTGGCAAATTCTCAACTAAAACACAAAAATCAGAATTCAATTAAAAACACAAAAAATCAGAATTTAACTCAGAATTCAACTAAAAACACAAAAAAATCAGAATTTAACTCAGAATTCAACTAAAAACACAAAAAAATCAGAATTTAACTCAGAATTCAACTAAAAACTCAAAAAAAATCAGAATTTAACTCAGAATTCAACTAAAAACATAAAAAAAATCAGAATTCAACTAAAAACACAAAAAAATCAGAATTTAACTAAAAACACAAAAAATCAGAATTCAACTAAAAACACAAAAAATCAGAATTCAACTAAAAACACAAAAAATCAGAATAACTAAAAATACAAAAAATCAGAATTAACTAAAACACAAAAAATCAGAATTTAACTAAAAACACAAAAAATCAGAATTTAACTAAAAACACAAAAAATCAGAATTTAACTAAAAACACAAAAAATCAGAATTCAACTAAAAACACAAAAAATCAGAATTCAACTAAAAACACAAAAAATCAGAATTTAACTAAAAACACAAAAAATCAGAATTCAATTAAAAACACAAAAAATCAGAATTTAACTAAAAACACAAAAAATCAGAATTCAACTAAAAAACACAAAAAATCAGAATTTAACTAAAATCACAAAAAATCAGAATTTAACTAAAAACACAAAAAATCAGAATTTAACTAAAAACACAAAAAATCAGAATTCAATTAAAAACACAAAAAATCAGAATTTAACTAAAAACACAAAAAATCAGAATTCAACTAAAAAACACAAAAAATCAGAATTCAACTAAAAAACACAAAAAATCAGAATTTAACTAAAAACACAAAAAATCAGAATTTAACTAAAAACACAAATAATCAGAATTTAACTAAAAACACAAAAAATCAGAATTTAACTAAAAACACAAAAAATCAGAATTTAACTAAAAACACAAAAAATCAGAATTTAACTAAAAACACAAAAAATCAGAATTTAACTAAAAACACAAAAAATCAGAATTTAACTAAAAACACAAAAAATCAGAATTTAACTAAAAACACAAAAAATCAGAATTTAACTAAAAACACAAAAAATCAGAATTTAACTAAAAACACAAAAAATCAGAATTTAACTAAAAACACAAAAAATCAGAATTTAACTAAAAACACAAAAAATCAGAATTTAACTAAAAACACAAAAAAAATCAGAATTTAACTAAAAACACAAAAAATCAGAATTTAACTAAAAACACAAAAAATCAGAATTTAACTAAAAACACAAATAATCAGAATTTAACTAAAAACACAAAAAATCAGAATTTAACTAAAAACACAAATAATCAGAATTTAACTAAAAACACAAAAAATCAGAATTTAACTAAAAACACAAATAATCAGAATTTAACTAAAAACACAAAAAATCAGAATTTAACTAAAAACACAAATAATCAGAATTTAACTAAAAACACAAAAAATCAGAATTTAACTAAAAACACAAATAATCAGAATTTAACTAAAAACACAAAAAATCAGAATTTAACTAAAAACACAAAAAATCAGAATTTAACTAAAAACACAAAAAATCAGAATTTAACTAAAAACACAAAAAATCAGAATTTAACTAAAAACACAAAAAATCAGAATTTAACTAAAAACACAAAAAATCAGAATTTAACTAAAAACACAAAAAATCAGAATTTAACTAAAAACACAAAAAATCAGAATTTAACTAAAAACACAAAAAATCAGAATTAGCAAAAATATAAAAAAAACATTATTTTTCACAATTTTCATTCCATGCCCTTCACCTGGCACAATTGCCCCGGCACAGTCCATTTCATCCGACCGATCCCCACAATCGTTGATTCCATTGCACCGATTTGCTTCTTGAATGCATCGTCGATTGGCACAGAGGAAATATGTCTCCGGACAAAATCGCACAAAACAATAGGCCGGTGCCTCATCCGATCCATCCCCACAATCGGGCCGTCCATCGCAAGTTCGGTCCAGAGCAATGCATTTTCCGTCTTGGGCACATTGGAAATTGTAGGGGCCCTCGCATGCCGGCTTATTCATTGCGGCCTCATTTGGAATGCATTGGGTGGCAATGTCCTCGCCCGGTTGCTTCACAAGTTGGAATGTGTCATTGCATGCGCATTGCACTTTATGCGCGGAAATGCCCAAATCATCCGAGACAACATGGCAAATTTGATCGCATCCACCGTTGTTTTTGGCACATAAATGCAGGGTATGCTCATTGCACCTTTTGAGAATGATTTGGAAGATTATATAAGGAGAAATGAAAAGTAATCCATTTTCAGAAATATTTTGAATTTGTGAAAAAAAACTTTATTTTCAGAAAAAAAAAATTTTTTAAATTTGGAATAATCTTTTTGAGGCCATATAACTTTGCCTTAACAATTATATTGAGGCTTAATATCAGGTTTAGAGTTAGGTTAAGAATTAAGATTAATTTTCAGATCTTAGGAATCTTAAAGAAACCAGGTTTAGCTAAGTCTATGGCCTAAAAATATTTTTCGACACAAAAAAGTTTTCTTTAAATTCAGTGTTTTTTGGAATATCCGTTTATTTCATTTTATTTTTCAATTTAAAAATATTACTCCATTATAATTAGTGTTTGTTGAAATGAAATGAAAAATTTGCTTAAATTTTCCATTTCATAAATTACCATTTCCTCTTTTTTTCAATAGTTCGTAGAATTTGACCTATTTCTCAATAAAGCCTAATTATAAATTTTACTATTGTTTAATTAATGTTTTTTATTTCCTTATTTAATAATAAAAGGCAAAATATCCCCCAAAAACATTAAAAATACACCCTCACCATTGATTCCTTGTCCGAATGTCCGCTTCACCCCCGAAAATGCGCACTGTGCCCGGCAATCTGTGGTCGGGTGCCACACTCTCATAATTGTTGCCCGTAAATTTGTTCATCCGAAATATTCCATTCGACAGTGGATCACTCAAATAAAGCCAATTCTCCCAAATGTCCAGGGATTTTGCCCGGAATCCAATGCCTATGATTCGCCTATTTTGGCCGTCATAATCCGCCGATTCAATGCTCAGCCGGTTCACATCCGCCCAATAGAGGCGTTGTTCCCTCGCATCGACGGCCAATGCGGCGGCCAGGCTCAAATCATCCTTCACGATTGTTTGCCTCATTCCACCGGCCATATTCGACCTTTCAATCCTCGGCTCATATGCACCTCCACTGGCCTTGTAGCCACTGTCGGACCAAAATACCAATCCGGAGCATGGATCCAATGCCAGGGCATAGGTCCAATCGCCGGTGGCAATTGTGGCAATGTGGTTGCCCCCGATGTCGTAAGCGTAGACACGTCCGGTGCGTCCCGTCGTCCAATAGACCTATGAAGAAAAGAAGAAAGGGACAATATATACTGTACTAGTACATTCATTTTTATGATTTTGCCTCCTGGGTATATGGAAATGTATTTTCTAACAATTCAATTATTGCTTGGAAATGATCGACGATCGACCATATTTCTTAATTTTTGATTTGTAGCCTCAACATACCCTGTAAATATTATTTAAAAGTAAATTACATTCCAGACTTGTTATTTGAGAATTAGGCTTAATTAAACTTTAAAACATTTTAACTAACTGATCAATATTTTAATTTAATTTAGGGTAAAGCTCATTATACCCATTACACATTTCATTTATAATTTTCTCATGGCAGCTTTTCCCTTTAATAAATTTAATGTATTTGATTTTGCCTTCGGGTCATTTACTGTACTGTATTTGTTTTTGCATCACAGGAATATGAGCATATAAATATAATTTTTATTAATTAAATTAATTATTAATGCTTGAAAATGATCGACCACGCTTCATAATTTTTGTCATTTTTCCTCAACCTTTCCATATCAATTTACATTTAAGTAAGCTTATTTTCTTATTCGGATTTTAATCTTCAAGAATTAAGCTTAATTAAATTGTTAAATTAATAAAGGGACCAAACTTTATCTCATTTTCATTAAATATTATTTTCAAAAATATTCTTTTTTCTCTTTATTACCTTTTGTGTCAACCAATCCAGCCGCATATCGGAAATGTGCCGACTGCTCAGCTGCAATTCAGGGCTTTTTAATCTTTCCGGATTCACAATTGGCCGCATTTGCTTTGGTTGACTCATTGAAAACCAACTGATATTGGCGCCAGCCGAAGATTCCGTGACCACATAAATTCGTCGTAAATTCACGTCCACATCGAATAATTGCACATTTGGGAGTGCGGGGAATGCATCTCGCAATGGGCTGCTGGCCTTGATGTCCGGCACAACGGTGGCATCCACAATACGATCACCATCAATGAACATCATGAACGTGTCTGGTTCTTCACAGATTCGTCCTTTTGGCACTCCTTCAATTAAAGGGTACAATTATTAATTTTAAATTGACTAATTCCAAATTTTCCTAATTTTTTGATCCATTTAAACTTAAAAAGTCCTCTAGGTTTAAATATGAATTAATCTAACTTAAAAGTGGTGGAATTATTTCAATATTTAAAATTAACAATAAATAATTGTCATTTAATTTTATGATCTCTTTTTAATTCATTTCCACATTGTTTGAATTAATATCAACTTTCTTTGTTAAAAATTTTTTGAAATTTTCTTTCTATTTGTGTTTTTGAAATTTTTTTAAAAATTCATAACGAAAAACCATCAGAGTTTCAGCCTTGAAATTTTTCCATTTTTTAGAATATAATTAATAATATTTTTATTTTATTCAAAAATTTTCAGACTTATCTCAAGAACGGTTATTTAAAAATTCTTTTTGTAATTTTTCTTTGTATTTGTATTTTTGAAAATTTTTAAAAATTAAAAACTAAAAGTGTTGAAAAATATTTAAAAATCATAAATTGCCCTGATTTCAAATATGGTTAGACAAATAACAATACCCCTTTAATATATTCACCTTTTGCACAAGCACAATTTGGAGCGGATGAGCCGGGCACAGCGAAGCACAATTGAGGACAAGGTGATTTTCGCAAACTTTCACTGATATGGCACGGCGAAGTGGACTTTGGCTGGGCCAGTGGATCGAATGCGGACAAATCGGATAATTCCGGCAAATCGCCGATCAGTGTGGTAGGCGAGAGCAACAGTGAACTTTGATTGGGTTTGCTGGTTGCGGCGAACACTTTTTCCAGTCTTCTGTCCGTCCAATACATGTGCTGGCCAACAATGGCTATGCCGGTTGCCTCGGCAATGTCCGAACGGACCAATTCCGGTTTGGGCTGAGTGCCGGCCCCATTTTCGGCTGACACCAATTCGGCCGGATTCACCCGGAAAATGCCATCCATTCCGGCATCCGTCCAATATAGGTAATGGCTATTTGGATCAACAATCAAGTCGGTTGGCTCTTTCAGGCCTTCGTGAACGAGGACCTAAAATAGTAAATAAGGTAAATAATATTTTTATGGAAGAACTGTCAAATTTAATTGAAAAATGAGGCTGACAATGTCAATAATGCCTAAAGGCTTTTCCTATTCATCCTACTGTACCGCCACTTTTTGCCTAATCGCCCGTCACCCTATCAATCAAATATTGCCCCAATATGCCTTTTTAAATTCGCACATTTCTCCGTTAAAAGATTAAGTTTTTCACCCAATTTTATGACATTCTATTATTAACATTTTTTATAAAATGAATAAATATATTTACTTCAGTTAATCCCAATCCCAGTCATTGGACTATTGGGCGCTTAAGTTCCCGATGAAATTCCGCGGTGAGAGCCTAGGCCTACTCTCGCCTTAAACAATTTTAGCATTAAATTATGACTAATAATTAGGATTAAATAGAGGCCAAATCTGGATTAGAGGCTTTTAAATAAATTTACCTGTTTATGTGTCCCATCCAGCCATGCCCTTTGGATTGTGGGCGTTTGGCCCTGATCCGCCCAATAAATCCATCGGGCAATTGGATCGACGGCAATTGAGGTGGGTGTCTCCGTTCGTGTGGTCATCAATATTTTCCGGTTCTCCCCATTCAGCTGGCTCACTTCAATGTTCGATCGGTCTGCGTCGGCATTCACAAAATATAAATTATAGTTGACCCAATCGACGGCCACACTTTTGATTGTGAATCCACCAAAATTGTTCTTCACAATCAGGCGAGGTTCGGATTCGCCGAGAACATAGCGGGAAATGCCTTTGTTCAGGCCGGCGGCATCCACAAAGAAAATTGACTTGGATTCGTGGTGGAAATCGACGCTGGTGATTGCCGCACCCGAAATGGGCTCAAATGCGGTGGATTTTTGGTGGGTGGATTGTTGTTCGGTTGGAATGGATTTTAGGTAGTTTTTGCCAGCAACCACGAGGAATGAGTCGGCAAATAATTGACATTTATTGGTCGCCTCATCCAGGGAATATCTGATGAGGTATATTTGGGAGTTATTTTATTATTATCTACTTTTTATTAAATAAAAAAGTAAATAAATATAAAATTAGGTTGGATATTGATGTCGTTATAATTTTAAGTTTATTTAATTTGGCTTATTAAATGATATATAATATTATTGTCATGTCTATGCCAATGCCAATAATGTCTAAGAACCTTTCCTATTCATCCTACAATGCCACTTTTTGCCTGATCACCCTCTCATCCTATCAATCAAATATTGTCATAATCTGCCTTTTTTATAGCTGCCATTTTCCTCTCCTAACCTAAAGCTTTTCCCTTCACATTATTATATAATTTCCACACAATTAATAAGATCGGTTTTCCCTTTATCCCTATCATGTTCATTGGGCCATTGGGGGCTTAGGCCTCCGATTAAGTCCCATGGAGTTCTCGCCCTTAAACACTTTAGCTATAGATTAGGAGGACTAATAATTTTTTTTCGTATGCTAAAGCATATCCAATTAATCTAGTGGGTATTAAAGGCGGTGTCATTTTTCCAACCAAATGGCTAGGGTTCGATTCCCGGTATTGGAATTTTATTTTTTTTTTCATTTTTATAAACATTCTATTATTTGAGAATATTATGAATATTATTCTTAATTTCCATATCCCATTCCCATATAATGCTTGCCCCATCCCTATATATTGTCTTACCCAGTGCCACAAATGCATTGGAATTTGGAATGTTGTCCCGGAATGCAAATGTGGTCACAATTTCCATTGTTTGAATGACATGGATGGGACTCGCCCGCTCCAGCCGGATGCACAATCCTCAAATTGGCCAAATGCTCAACGGATGTGCGGAATTCCCCAAATTCGGGTGGCTGCTGTTCATCGCCGGCCACTTCGCCCACCATCACTTTGTCGAATGCCGAATCGGCATAGTACAAATGATTGTTGAAGAAGGCCACTGCCCTGGGCTGTTTTCCGGCATCATTCAGCACATAATGTTTGTCCTGTCCTTCGTACGAGACGGAAGTGATGCGACCGGCCTTTGCCTCCGTGAAATAGACGCGTCGATTGACGGTGTCCAGCGCCAAATGATCCAGCTCGGCCAAATCAATGTTCACCAACACCAACGGATTATTTCCATCCATGTCGGCACGAGCCACCTTTGTTGACACTCCACCTTTGCCTTGGTCCAACCAAAAGAGAAGGCCTCGATCGGAATCGACGGCAATGGCCACTGGCTGGGAAACGGCTGTGGGCGATTGGTCGTTGTGGAGGATGGCGGCACGGTACTGAGTGAATGAGGGAATAAAATGGGTGAATTTTCTTATTTTTATTGAAGCCGATTCTGATTTTTATTCTTCTTTCCACTAATTAAAAATAGCTTAAGTGGCAGAAAATTTAGTTCTGTGATCAATGGCCATATGTCACTTACTTAGCCAGTGAGAATCCTATTATATAGCATTAATTTATGGTTCATTCGAAATTGATTTAGTTGAGGAAATGCTAATTCTGGCCATATTTTTTCAATTATGAAAATATTAAACCGGTTTAAAAACCCATTAATTCAATTGGCCATAACATTGGTTCAAACCGATTAAATCCATTTTAAACTGAAATATTATAAATAAAATCGACTCTAACGAATCGATTGGGCCATAAATTAAAGTTATATGACTACCAGAATAAAATAAAATAAGAATTGTAGAAAAATCAGAATAGGCCTCACTCAATATATTTAATTCAAATCCATTAATTCACTTGTTCCCCTTGTGTTCGAATAACTTCAATTGTTTGGGACAATTTGTTGCCCACGTACAAATTCCTTCCATTCCAATCATATGCCATGCAAAATGGATCATTCGGCTGATTGCCAGTTTGGAGCAGTTGACTTCGATTGTTGTTCACCAAACTTGTTTTGTAAATTCGCGAATCGGACACCAGCGTGGCGGTCATCAGCCTTGCCGTGCTGCCATGCTCCAAATGGAATAATTCATTTGTCAGTGGATCATAATCGGCATCATAGGTGTTTTGAAGGCCGCTGATCGGCACAATGCCGGCCATTTCCTCTTTGATTGCTTTCTTTTCTGTTCCTTCTTTTGCCTCGCTACTACTGCCTTCATTCAATGCAGCACCCACAATCATTGTTTTGTGAATCTGTGGAAAACAAATGAAAAATTAGTGAATACAATATATAAAAGATGTATGAACTTAATTTCCATTTAAAAAAATAACTAAAAAACTTGCCATCAACATGAATGGTCGTTTGTCCAAAATGCATTGATGCGCATTCTGTGGGTCGATGACATGGCCACTTGGGCAAATGCAAGTGTACGTTTTGTTTGGCCCGAGTGCGCAAATATGGCTGCATGGAACTGGGGCCGCGCACGGATTGTCCTTGATGGGTGGTTGAAGGACCGGATGGACGGTGACAACGCCCAGGGCTTTTGAGAATGTGTGGGAAGGATATTCCCTTGTGGTGCCATTTGGATATTTTGGATAGAGTTGAAGGCGTTGAAGTCGTCGATCACTGTAGTAAATGTGATCCTCGAAGATGGACATTGCATGTGGATGTTGAATGAATTTGGTGGATGCCAACACCTGTAGGGCATTTATTGATCAAATTTCGATTTAAAAAGTTGATTTTAAAAGGTATTCATTCGATTAATTTAATTTTAAAAATGAATTTGAGGAATGAAATAAGGTAGAAAACAGTAATTTACTCAATTCTTTCTGCCTTCTAATGGCACAAAATATAAAAATATGAATTTGACATTGTTATTGTCCCTACCTGTGTTCTGCCTTTGCCCTCATAGTCCACAAAATCAATGTAATCCAATTTGGAATCAGCAAAGTAGACTCGATTTGTGGTGAAATCGAGTGCAATGGAATTTGGCCAATAAATTTTTGTTTCCACCAACACTTGTCGATTTGTTCCATCCATGTTTGCGCGTTCAATCCGGGGATGTTGTCCCCAATCCGTCCAAAACATCAATGCAACCCTGGGGTCAACAGCCAATCCCCTTGGTTGGTCAATGCCCTCGTGGAGAAGGACGGCACGGGTACCAGGTTTTTCCAATGAGCCAATTTCAATTGTATTTAGTGAGGAATCAACCTGTTACGGTAAATATTGAAATTGGTAATTTCCGAATTTAACAGATGCTAGGCTTGTATATTTTGGAAATATCGACTTCTAGGTATCGTACAGACTCGAAAATAAGTACATTAGGGCATGGTCAATTAAATCTATAAAATTTTAATTTCAGACAGGTATGTCTTTTATTGAAAGTTTAAACATTTTTTAAACCCAAACGGCTTTGTATATTAATATAGGGTTAGAATTAACTAAAAACACAAAAAAATCATAATTAACTAAAAACACAAAAAAATAGAATTAACTAAAAACACAAAAAATCAGAATTAATTAAAACACAAAAAATCAGAATAAGAGAGAAACACAAAAAATCAGAATTAGCTAAAAACACAAAAAATCAGAATTAGCTAAAACACAAAAAATCAGAATAAACTAAAAACACAAAAAATCAGAATAAGAGAGAAACACAAAAAATCAGAATTAGCTAAAAACACAAAAAATCAGAATTTAACTAAAAACACAAAAAATCAGAATTAGCTAAAACACAAAAAATCAGAATAAACTAAAAACACAAAAAATCAGAATAAACTAAAAACACAAAAAATCAGAATTTAACTAAAAACACAAAAAATCAGAGTTAGCTAAAACACAAAAAATCAGAATTAGCTAAAACACAAAAAATCAGAATTAGCTAAAACACAAAAAATCAGAATTAACTAAAAACACAAAAAATCAGAATTAAAAAACGTTCTGAAATTGAAATTTTATAGACTAAATCGACTATACCAAGTCGAATGAACCTATTCTTGTCTTGAATCTATAGTCTGAAATTTTCAAAATTTAAATTTCAGAATTTACAGCAATTTCTAAAATGTTTTGTAACAGACCCAATACAGATTGCGGCCAACCCAATCGACAGCAATTCCCTCCGTAATATCAAGGCCTTGCCCGATGAACACTTCCAAGTCAGTGCCATTTCGGCTGGCACGATAGATTTTCTTATCGCGAATATCCGACCAATATATTCGATCCTGCACCGAGTCCCAGGCAATTGCCACCGCATTTTCCACTTGTGCCGCAAATGTGCGCCAATTCTCCAGCCCACTATCGGACCAATAAATTCGATTCCGATTCGACACATAAACGCGCATTTCCCCTCGGTTTGAGGCAACTTTGCATGTTCTTTTGTCAGCAGCCAATTCATATTCTGGATCACAACTGCACGTGAACCCGTGCTTCTCATCCGTGCAATGTTGTGAACTAATTGGGGAGAAGAAAGAATTATATTTATCATTATTACATTCAAAATAGTTTAAAATTAAAATATATTTTTGGTTTATTTTGGTTTGATTAAAAGTTAATTGATAAAAATTAGAAGCTAATCTTCTTCTTTTTTTTTGAAAGGAGCTTTCTGTTCTCTGTATGTATTAATTAATTTGTTTGTCATTTAGCGTCAAATTTCAAAAATATTTCTCTAATATTTTTTGCCCACCATGTTCTTGGGTCCAAACATTCATTTTCGGGTTCGCAAAGTGTTTTATTGACCAATTGTTCGCCCAATGGACATGAACAAATTGGGCCTTCCGGCGAATTGTGGCATTTATATTGGCAGCCAGCTCGATCTGCGGCACATAAATCTAAAAGGTATGGAAAATGGATTCAACTTTATTGATGATTTATCTCATAAATTATTGCATAAGTATCTTTCCCTTAAATTTTAGTCAAACCTTGCCATTGGTACCATTTCCCTTGTGTCCCTCTTACCCCTTGAGCATCTGCCGCCTTCATCTGATCCATCCACGCAATGTTCTTTGCCATCACAAAGTTGATGGTATGGAATGCATTGTTCCGGCGCATTTTTGCATGGCATTGTGTCGAATGGACATTTTGCCGCAAATTTCGATGCCGTCGCATTTGGGCATATTTCCAGCCTCTCATCCGATCCATCGCCGCAATCATTTTCCCCGTCACAAATCCAAGTGCCAAAAATACATCGGCCATTTTGGCACCGGAAATGGTCTTTTGGGCATTCACCGCCATTTTGTTGCAATTGGCCATCGCAACCACCCCCACGGGGTTCATCACTGCCATCCTCACAGTCCTCTTGGCCATCGCATTTCCAGGCGGCCGGAATGCAAACTGAGCCGGTGGCACATTTGAATTGGTCGGCGGCGCATTTGCCCTCCTCCCTTTCCGAGCAACTTTCCTCATCGGAGGCATCCTCGCAGTCATCTTGGCCATCGCAATGATTTTTGAGGGAAATACATTGGCGACCACTAGCACAACGAAATTGGTCAGGCCGACATTGGACCGGGGGACATCGGTGGGGATCTTCGTCGGTGGCATCGTAGCAATCCTATGGTGGGAATGAATTCATCAATTGAGCCGTGGAATTTGATTTATTTTAGGGAACAATGTAGATCCAAAAATGAATGGAAATAATTCAAAAATTAAAAATCTGATTTTAAGTTATTGATTAGCATCAATTCGCAAAGCCTATTATAAAAAGATCCTAGTAAATACATTTCATCTTTTTAAGTATTTATCGGCATTTTGAAATAAAATTATAATTTAGTCCAAAAGTACCATATATCCAAGGAAAGCCTCTATATAAGATCAATTATCAAATTGCTCACGGTCGGTTTCGGTAAAAAAACGGAAATTGGGAATTTTAAAACAAAAAATAGGAGAAACCGAATACTGACATTTTTCAAAAACCGAAATCGATTATAGAAAATCCTGGTTTAAAACCGGTTTTACGCAGTCTAGAATCTAGCCAATTATCAACTAAATAAATAATAGGTGAATAACCCGGTGTAATAAATGGAATTAGCTTATCCATTCATTTTCAGCCAAATGGCACAATTTGGTTTTGGTGGATTAATTTAAAGCCGATAATATCCTAATAAAGGATAGGGTATAATAAATGGAACTAAACGCACATTGTCCCCATCGCAAAGCCAATAAACAGGAATGCACCGGCCATTGGCGCATGTGAATTGGTTGGCCGAACATGTGGCATTGTGGCAAATTTCCAACTTCTCATCACTTCCATCTCCGCAATCATTGTCCGAATCGCATTTCCACTGCTCCGGAATGCATCGATGATTGTCGCATTGGAATTTTTTCGCTCCGCATTGGGGCCTTTGGCCCTTGCAAAATCGTTGATCCTCGTCCGAATAATCGCCACAATCATTGTCCCCATCGCAGGCATATTGCATTGGAATACATTTTTTGGTGTTATTGCAGCGGATTGTCGCCTCAGGGCATTCCGTTTCCTTAAAATAAACAAAAGAATACTGTATTAATGGTTACAGTAATTTATTAATTCATTGATAAATTGGGTGAGAAATTATTATTTTATATTATCTAATTTGTTAAAATATTTAAATAGCAGATAAAAACGCTGAAAATGCCGAAAATATTGTAATGATTCAGAAATTTATCCTAGACTAATAGATTTTAGGCATATTCGATAGTTTTTTACTATGTTTTTAGCTTTAAAACCGTTTAAACCATTTTATTTTGATTAAATCATAACAAATTATATACCATTGGATAGGTCAGGACATACCATTTAATTATGTTTCCTTAGGTTCTTAAATTTTAATTTACCAAAATCGGTTTTGTGGTTTAAACTGTTTAATATCCTTTAATTTGACCAAACTATGAAAATTATATATCATTTGATGCGTATTGATGACTAATGAGTTCTTCCAATGGTTTAAGGTTTGTGAATCTGGGATAAGCCATTAATTATTTTTTGTGGTATATGCTTTATGATTGTAGGGTAAATCCTTAAACATTAGGTATAATTATTTTTCCGCTATATATTCTTTTTCGGCAATTTCATTAATTTTTCGGTAAATTAAATTCTATGCATTTAATAATGTATCCTTATTTTAGATTACCGTATTTTCTCGATTTATAAGCCCATGGGCTTCTATTAGAGAGTGGGCTGCTAATAGAAATAATAGGTAATAATTTCCCTGCCCTACCTTGAAACATGAATGCCCATTTTCATCAATTTCATCCGATCCATCCAGGCAATCGTCCTCTCCATCACAACGCCATTCCGTCGGAATGCACCGGCCATTTGCGCATTGGAATTGGCTTCCATTTCGGGGGCACAACGGCTCAATATGTTCCATAATGTCCCGAATGCAGGCCAATTCATTGTTTGGGTTCACTTTATATCCTTGTTTGCAGGCACATTTCTTGGCCAACGGCGCTGTTCGATCCTCCTCATTGGGCACGGCAAAACAGAAATGGGCGCAATTATGTTCATGGCATGGATGCTTGAGGTGATCTTCACAAAAATATGGAAAGCGGAATTTTAAGTGATTTTTGAATGTGTTTGTAGGCAAAATTATTGGCAAAAATTGCTCTAAAAATCTTTTCGGGTATTTTTAGCAAAAAATGCTTTAAAAACTTTCAGGCATTTTTGTGAGGGAAATATTTATTTTGGCCAAAAACATTGAAAATGACAAAAAATTTAAAAAATTAACAGTTCTGCCAATGCCAATAACGCCTAGAGACCTTTTCTATTTGTGCTACGGTACCGCAACTTTTTTCTAATCGCCCTCTCACCGCTCACCCTAACCTATCATCAATCAAATATTGCCTCAATCTATATTTTTAAAAACAGCCTTTTTCCTTTCCGTATGCCTTTTTTTACCCTTTTTATTACAGTACACTAAAACTGGACGATGTCTCAACTGGGCGACAACGCTTGTAGCTAATTAAGGGCTAAACCTATACTAATGATATCCCGCTCCTTTAATCTTATTTACCAATTGATAGATATCGATTAGGTTTACCGTTTGATAATGATTTGGTTTAGAGTTAACCAGTTATTAATTAATTTTGAACCAAAAATAGAAAAGGGCGGTTCGCTAGCTTTGATGTTTTTAATTTTTAAGATCTATAGGTTTAGAGGTCTAAAAATTAGATAAAGTTCTTCGCCATTTTTAATTCTTTTTTTCGCTAAATTAAATAGTTTGAAAATCAACTATCTCTATGAGAACAATTTTATTCAATTTTGTCCAATTAATTTACCTGGATATTTATGGCTTGGATCGGTCATTGGCTGATTTTCCAATGAGCATCCTTTGATTGAGAAAATGCTCCTCTCTTCCTTGCTAAAATCGCGCACAATTCGACCGGTGCCCCCAAAATTCTTGGACACTTTCCGAATGGAATATGGCCTTTGATGGACATAATAAATTTGATCTGAAAAATGTCAAAAATACTCAAAAATGCCCTCAAAGATATGCCTCCAAGGATGGTCATTGCCACTGGTATTGGATCTTCGACCGGAATTACGGCCCAATTTTGGCCATCAAAATCCATGCATGCGAACATTTTCAGCAGGGAATCACCCAAGCACAGTCTGTTCTCGGCAAAATCAATGGCCAGCCCCGATGGGCGACCAATTGTTTGATTCCGGATTGGAATGCATCCTTGTCCGTCCAAATTGCAGCGCCAAACGCGGGCAGGCCGGTCGGCTTCGGTGAAGAACAAAAATCCCTTCCACGGATGGACGGCAATGGAAAGGGGTTCGCGCACTTTTGTCAACAATTGGCGGCGAACCAATTGTTCCGGATTGACCAATCCCTGTTCAGTGACTTTGATCACTTCCAGCGAATTTCGAATATTGTCCACATAATAAAGTTGTTTGCTCATCCAATCGAAGGACATTGAAATTAGGCCATCATTGTGGGTGACCAGAATTGGGGCGGATCCTTCGCCGTCCGGTTTTACACTGAAATAATTTCATAAATTTTAAATAGAAATAATTCTGACTATTTAATTAGAATTATTTCCTTCTCTTTAATTAAGAATTAAATTAATTCCGTCTATTCAATTAGGATAGGATAATTTAATTCCGCTTATTAGCTAATAATTAATTCCACCTGGCTATAGTTTAATTTCGCCTATTAATTTCACTTTTTAATTTTTTCGAACATTTATTCCTTTGTATAAATCTTCCTTGGTAACATTTCAGTATTGTTGATACAATTAGTTTGCAATTCGTTTATCCTAATTTAGTAAAGCGATAAACCTTTCGAAAACCCTAACATAAATGTTTAATTTGGCTTATTTTAAATTTTATTATATTAAATTGCCAAAATTTTTCGCCTTTGAGAGTTTAGTAAATTTACATTTTAAGGGAAGCCGCTTATCTTAAAATTATTTTAAACTTAAAAATGTGGAAGTATTTTTAGGGCTTTGGTGCATATTTCCTTCCCGAAATGGTTGATTCTTTCTTCAACTACAGCCAAAAGAATTGGTCAGATATTGAAATAATATCAAAATTTCCCCAAATTTCTTCGTGCCATTAATCTCGCCTTCCTAAAATAGTCAACTCCGTCCTCACCGGTAAAGTGTATTGTCCATGATGTCGGCATAGAAGAAACTGGATCCGTGTACGTCGCATTCAACCGCAAAATACATTCCAATTCGCCGCTGGGACTGTGGCGAAATTGGGAGGACGGCTTCTGCCAATGCATTTTGCAACATTTCCGGATAGATTCCCCGCACAACTTTGTTACTGCTGAACAGCAAATAATCAATGGACGGTACACAACGCTTTCCATCAACCAATTTCTACAATAATGAAAATATGAACAAATTGGATTGCATTTAATAATTTTAAATTTGAAGTAAAGCCAATAGTTGATTTTCTCACAAAATACGTAAATACTATTTAATTCCCCGCACTCACATTTTGAGGACCATTATGTAAAATTTTTTTATTACTTTTTCTTATTAGTTCCCTATAAAACTCTATAAATTTCTTGTTCAAAAATGTCCACAAATTAAAGAGTTAGATTCCTCAATTTCCCCAATTTTTGAGAGATTGAAAAATAATTCTACACGGCGAATTAAAAGAATGTTTACAAAATTATGAAGTATTGAAATGAATTCATGTTTTTAGGCCCAATATGTTTTTCTGGCCAACTGATAAATTTGTTGCTTTTAATTCCCTTTAATTTTCATTACCAATATTAGAATTGGTAGATGTCAATTTTAAATCACGATTTTTCTAAAATCCGTTTCTCGGTTTTTTCAAAAATAATTTCGTTTTGGGTTTCCTTTCCTTATTTTCGGTTATTTAGAGCAAAAATTCCCACTTTTAATTTCATTGATTTTTTTTGAACCATTTGAAACCGAAATGTATTTTGAAAAATCTTAACCAATTTTCGCATGCATTTAAACCACGGACCTGTCCAATTGGGCATGCACATCGGAAACCGACACCGAAGCCAACATTATCTTTGCTAAGCAGGCACATTCCCTGGCAATCCGCTTTGGCGCACGGATTTTCAATTGGTTGTTGGAAGCAGTCGGCATGTTTTGGCCCAGGTTGTGCCATTTGATGGTAGGCGGCAATGCCCATTGGGAACACATTATTCTCTTTGTTCGTCCAAATCACTTCCGAATTTGTGCCACCAAATTTCTCCACCCTCATCAGGCCCAGCCGTGTCCAATCAGTCCAATACAGGTATTGGTCGAAGAGGGCCAATCCAAATGGATGAGGCGCAAAATTACGGCCCGATGCAATTTGCCTTCGATCATTTCCGGAATAATCGACGGATTCCACCCTGTCCACTTTTGGATCGCACCAATACACCCGTTTGGCCGCAATGTCAACCACAACACCGCTCACTTGATGTGTATGCGTTTCCACGAGGACTCGTCGATTTGTTCCATCCATATGGCATGTTTCCAACTTAAATTGGGCATTTGTTAATTATCGGGGGAGGCAAAATTTAGTGGCGGAGACATTCGAAAATTTATTAATCTGCCTAGACTGATAGTTTGGGGACTAAAAAATAGTAGGAGAGTAAATTCTAAACCCTGAAAGTCTAACCTAAAAACCTAGCCCAAAATCTAATTCTATCCTACCTTAAAACCTATCCGGATTTTAATTAACCTACCCTACCCTAAAATTCATCCCGAGCCTTGACTAACCTATCATAAAGCCTAGCTGGCACCGTTTAAGATAGGGTAAGATGAGGTTAAGGGTAGTGCCCCGATCTTACGGTAAGTTCTCCCGTTAAATTTTTACCTTCCCCCGCCGATAATTAACTAGTACCTTTAGCTGATTCGAAAAGAACATTTCCCCTCGCAACGGGTCCAACGCAATGTCCAAAGGCAAAGTGAGGCCATCGGCCAATAAAACAGTGCGCCGGTCCCCCTCATAGTTGAGCACGTCAATTCGTCGGGAGCCACTTTCGATCACGTAAATATTTTTTGTGATCCAATCGATGGCCAAATTCCTCGGGTAAATCAGCGATTTCAATTCCAATTTTTTGATATGTTCAACATCCCCTGTGGGCGTGATGTCTGCCCGGAATAGGGCATGCCCCAGTCGATCCGTCCAAAACATTTTTTTCTGCTCATAATCAAAATCAATGCCATAAATGAATTCGCCGCTGGTAATTTTGACGGGTGCTTCATCCTTTGCCCCTGCCGCCGGGTTCAATCGATAGAGACCCTCCCTTCGGGCAATGTACAGTCTCATTTCATCGGGTTCATTCGAAATACAGTAACCACGAAGGGTCAAATTACTGTTCCCATTTCCGGGCCCAGCACCCAGGCTTTGGACCATTTGAAGGCGAAAACATGAGCCAAGGCATCCACATGTGAAACTGGGCCGATGATTTTGGCAAGTCTGATCGCAATAGCCAAATTCAGAGCATTCATTGATATCTGTGAAATATATTTTGCATGACTTTTTAAAATTATTTAAATTTTTTGAAGAAATATATGAAATTAATTCCAATGAAAAACTAAACTAATTCCCTTGAAGAAATTTCTAAATCCGTAATAATATTAGAATTCATTCGGTTCGTAATGGTCGATTTACCAAAGAATTTAAAATGATCAAAAATTCTAAAAAAGTGGTTTAAATATAGACCAATAGTGAGTAGTGACTTCCTAAACCAACCAAATCCTTGAGGGAAATATTTCTGAATCAATAAATGAAAATTCTCAATTTTTAAAAATATTTTTATTCATTTGTCCATTGAATTACTATTCAAATTCCTAGTAAAATCACTCTAAAGTCCTAACACAAATATTTTATGGCTCACCGGAACAAGTCCGTTGAAATCGTTCATCCAATTTATAGCCCTGTGGACAAGTGCACAAGCCGCCACCCGGCGATGCCCTGCACCCGGATTGGCACCCCAAAGTGGGGCATAAATTGCTGGAACACGTTTTCTCATCGGTGCCATTCTCGCAATCATTGGTTCCATCGCATAATTTCCATTGAGGAATACAATGCCCAGAATTGGGGCAAGGCCACATATCCGGAGGGCATTTATAGTGGCCACAATTCTCTTCGTCCGAATTGTCGCCTGAAAATGAAAATGTAAATTTGAATTATTTTCCCCTTATAAAATGTACCGCAATCATCGTAATAATCGCAGCGGAATTTGTGCGGAACACAACGTCGATTTTTGCATTGGAAATCGCCAGTTTGACAAGCAGGGAATTGGCACGTGGGCGGTTCATCCGATTTGTCCGCACAATCTGGTGTACCATCGCAGACCCAAACTTTCTGTAAAAACAATAGGAAATTATTATCAAATTTTTAGATTATCAAATATGGCCAAAAATTGTTTATAATTTATGGTTGATAAATTTTTAAAAATGTTGTTAACAATTGTCTACAAAAATAAAGGAATTTAAAAAAATGAAAAATATTACAAATGATGGAAAAGCCCTAAATTTTATTAGTTTTTTTCTCGAAAATTAAAATGAATTCATTAATTGGAAGGTTTGTCCCAATCACCTGAATGCATTGTGTTCTGTCGGCACATCGAAATTGATAGGGGAAGCAAGCCTAAAAGATGTTCCAAAATTAAGTCTAAACTCTAAATTTAATATTATTGAAATGACCGTGTGATTTTGGGAGCATGAATCCTTCTCATCGCTCAAATCTCGACAATCATAAATTCCATCACATTTTCGGGCAATTGGAAAACATTGTCGCCCATCGCCACATTGGAACACGGAACCATCGTTGACTTCACAATTCACAGGGCTTGAGGCTGTAGAAGGAAAAGGAATTTGGATGGATTATTGAAATTTGCATAAAAAATTTAAATCATTTTGAAAGGAAATATGGCAATCTTTTTTTTTTTGATAGAATTAATCTTTAATTTTCCAGCTAAAAAACCTATTTTATTTTGCTGAATTCCAATTAAATATGGTCTAATTATAAGTATAATAAATATTTGTTAAAATTAGAATAACGAAAAGGAATTGGAATGGAAATGGATGTGTCCTCGAGGTTATTTCATTTATTAGGAAAATTTGCTTCAAAAACGATTTATAATATTTTAAAATTACGGCAATCTTTCTCGTCCGATTTGTCGCTGCAATCCGTGATGTTATCGCAACGTTGATATTCATACTAAAATGAATGAATATTGCAAAATGTTAATTCAAAAATTTCCCCATTTTTGTACATACAATGCACGACACTGAATGCCATTCATATTTATCACATTGCCATTGGTCCGCTTTGCAGCCGGGATGTGCTGAAAAGAATAAAATTTTAGTGGCGTTTCCAGATATAGATAAATCAAATATAAAATTATAATCAAATCCATTAATTATCCAATTCAAATTTTCATAAAAATTTCCAAATTTGCTTATTTTTTAGTCCAAATATTTCATTCACTTATACTAATTAATGTAAATAGTCGTTCAATTTCATCCTTTATTTATGTAAAAAAAATGAAACTTACGGCAATCTTTTTCGTCTTCTCCATTCCGGCAATCTCCTTTAAAATTTATTGGATTAATTGATAGTTTATTTAAATTTTGCGAGAATTACCAGATCCATCGCATTTCCATTCTAGCCTAATGCAATGGCCTGAAAAAAGAAAAAAAATTATTTTTTAATTTTTAATAAAATCCAATGATATTAATAATGTTTGAGCGGAAAAAAAGAATAAATTATTTATTAATTGATTATGGCCTAAGGCATTTTTGTATAATTCCCTTTTATTAATTATTATTATTTATTATTTACCATCATCGCATCGGAATTCATTTTCTGAGCAAACGGCGGAAGATCCCAATTGATGGCCACCGCCGGAATTTGAATTTGTCGTGAATACAGTACCCGACACGAAGCCAGGCCGAACACCGGGTGGCCCATTCCGATTTGGTGGTTCAACTCCAAGTAAAATTCCTTTTTTATACATAAATTTTTTGGCATTTTTTTTATTTATAATATTAAATTTATATAATTTCCATTTTTTCATCAATTCCACTTACTTTGGATTGTATGAATGGGAAATTTTGGGTCGGGATTAATGCAATGAGCAGGATGAAAATTGAGCAAAATTGTTAAGAAAATGAAGGCAAAAATGAAAAAAGAGGGAGGGGAATATTTTGTGGCACTTTTTAATATTTTCATGCTGGATGCCCGCTTTTTTCAATAGGTCGCCATTTTGGCGGAAAAAATCTGCATAAAAGTGAATTGTTGAGCAAAATGTTTATGTGAAAATACAATTATATAATACGTAAATTTGAGGTAATTTTCAATGGGAAACAATAAACAAAATGGGTCATTGAAGGGAGTATGGCGCTGGGGGCTGCGAGGGGTGTTTGAGTAATTGGAGGGGAATAAAAAGGAAGAAAAGAGAATTTTTAGAGGAATATTTTTGGAGAGTGGAACGAACGAGTTGGAATATTAGTAAGGTGAGAAAATAAAAGAAAATTCATTTAATGTGCAATTCTGTGGCATAATTTTGTAGATTATTCCGCCTGTTTTGCACTAAATAATTCCGCCTATTTTGCACTAAATAATTCCGCCTATTTTGCACTAAATAATTCCGCCTGTTTTGCACTAAATAATTCCGCCTATTTTGCACTAAATAATTCCGCCTGTTTTGCACTAAATAATTCCGCCTGTTTTGCACTAAATATTTTCGCCTATTTTGCACTAAATAATTCCGCCTATTTTGCACTAAATAATTCCGCCTGTTTTGCACTAAATATTTTCGCCTATTTTGCACTGAATAATTCTGCCTGTTTTGCTTGGAAATTTATTCCTTTTTAATAATTGAATAATTTTGCTTGATCTAAAATGATGCGGATTCTTAGAATTTCTAAATTATTTTGGAATTATCTATGGTGGAAAATAAATTTAAAAAATAAATTTAAATGGATTTTTATTTAAATTTAACTGTCTTAAAAAGGGCTTCTGCTGAATGCGCAATACATTGCAAAAATGAATGAAGTGGAAAAGGAAATGTGTGCGGATTGCAGCATCACGGCATTCAGCAACTTCCACTTGAAGGCACAGAATTCATTTTCATTTGAAAAGAAGAAATTGGCGTGAATTGGATTAGAGGAACATTCGGAGAAAATGCGGAGAAGCCTCCCAAAAAGAGGACGACGATCTCAGCGCGTCCTTTGCCCGATTCGGTCGATTCCCCCATTTTCCCCCAATGAATGAATGAATATATTCTCATCCCTCTCAAACATAATTCTACGCCATCGATGTTCTCCCACCAAGCCCCAACCAAAATCCCCCACATCAATTGCATCGATAGAGGACAACCCCAACGGGGTCGCCGTCGTCCGTTGCCCTCGAAAATTAACGATCGACGAGAGGGATAAATAGAGGGAATGAATGGGGGAATGGGATGGCAGCGGCATGGACAAAAATGGTGGATCAACGGTTTGATACTTTTTTGTTTTTGTGGATTTTCCGGAAATGGGAGGGAAAAAGAGGAGCAAAATGTACATTACAAATTATTGGCAATAGTGGATACGATATAATGAATAATTGGAGGAAGGGAATTGGAGAGTGTAGATCAGTCAATGAATCAAGAATGAGCCTTGGGGGAATGTCAATAAAAGTTATGGACATACTTAATTTGTATATTCTTTACGAAATTGTAAGTTTATATCCAAGAGGATTAATGAATAAAAATGTAAATTAAATTTGTATGGATTAATGTCAGTGGATTTAATAAAAATGGCAAAATTGGCAATCAAATCGGACCCAAAAATCACCCAAAAGAATCATTCAACCTAAATAAGTAAGCCTCCCCTTTGCATGCATGATCAAATCGCGCTTTTGGGTAACCAAACTTCAATGGGGGATGGGATTTTAGTGTGGGCAAAGGGATAGAGGGAAATGGGCTGTAGCTGGCTCTTAGAATCCTCCGCCCGTTTTCCCCGAGTTTTTGCCGCCTCCCACAGCTTGATTTGAGAACAATTCCCCCCTCTTTTTGCATGCGCAAAGTTGGCTGATGCCGCCCTAACTAAAGGAAAAGGGATTGGGTTGGGTTATTGGCGCCGCCAGGCGATTTCGGCTGTATGGGTGACGAGCAGCTGTTGGCGGGTGGCGGCTATTTCTCTACAGCGCATTCATCCCCCAAAATCCTCTGCCATCGGATTTTCTTCTGCGCGAGCGGCGAAACAACAACAAGAAGGGGAAAAGGGGAATTAGAAGGGGAGATGGGATGAAGTCCATGGAGTAGAATGGACCACAACGGCGGTGGTGGGTAAATGGACGACGGTTGAATGGGAATGAAAAAGGACAAGGGAATGGATTGTGCGCGAGGGAATGAATGAATGGAGCTGGGCTAAAACAAAAAGCGGACACCAAGGGGAGGGGATAGGGGGAAGGACCATTCATTGGACACTGGGCCAGTGGGGCTTGCTGGGACTGGATGGACATTGAGATCGGCCCAATTTTGTGCAGGGACGAACTTCATTCTCCTTTCGCAGCCAAAACGACTCGCGGCTGATTGTGAGCGGGGAAATTTTGGTGGGTGATCTGGGCTGGGGGCTGATGATGATGATGACCGAAGGGGGAAACAAAACGACGAAGACGGTTAGGGAGGAGGAGGCTTGGGGGGATGGCCTCGGCCGATGATGGATCGACTTTTGGGTCCCCTTCCCCTGGGGCGACGACCACGACGGCGACCATCACCACCGCCGGCTGGCCGATCGGAGCCAGGCTAAAAGGACGACCAATCCCCCTTCCTTCCTTTGGCCATCATTTCCACTTAAACTCTTCCATTTCACACTGCGGCCGACGATAAAAATTTCGAGAAGCGCCGATCGAAAATGTAGTGGAAGAAATTGTGGGGGAAATAATAATGAATGAATGAGGGATTGGGTAAAAAATGGGGGAAATGGATGGAATTATGGATGGTGGAATTGTGCATTTTGTTTTGTTTTTCCGGTTCTTCCCCTTTTCTAATTTTTCAATTCATTGTAACAAAATTTTGGTTGGAGTGAATTTAAAATGAATTTAATCGGCGGATGATGGATGGATAAATTCTGAAATTGGCGTTAATTGAATTGACCGATATTTTTTCTTTTCTCCCTCTCAACAGTAAGTTTTGAGCAAAATTTAATGTTCCTTCAAAAACATCCGTCAAATGTTTTTTAATTGGTATTTTGACTGTGGTTTCTGCAAATATAGCCTCGAAAAAATTTAAACCAAGATTTAATTTCTGATTAAATGAAAAAGGATTGGAGGAAATTTAATTACACAGGGAAAAAAAATGACCATCATTCATTATTTCATCAAAATTAGCTTTTAAATTGCACAGTGAAATCCCTTTTTTTGTAAAATTCACAAAAAAAATTCATGTGATTTATAAGAAATTAAATGAGAATGGACACAAAAATAACTGGACAAAAAATGGGAAGGCATATGGATTGATGGTCTGCTGAATGCGCAAAAAATATTAAAATAATTGGCGCGGATAGGTACGGCCAGGTAGAATGAAGGGAATTATTATTATTTGGGGAGATGATCCCGTCGATTAACCCGTCCTTTCTTCTCCTTCATTGTTGCCCATAAATTGGGGCCGATGGCCGAATTAACCTATTAAAAAGGAGGGGGACACTACCATAATATCCATTCCATAAATTAACCAAAAAATTGGTCCCCAGAATGCATGCAGGAAAAAATTGGGGCATAAAAATATGTCATAAATTGTTTTGGAGAAAATTGGAGAGAATATTCTCGTGATTTGATGCACCTCCAAGCCAAATATGATGGATTGCTCAAAAAAGCGCACAAAAACATATTGGAATGCGGAAAAGAACAAATTGGATTGGCAAATAATCTCGATTGAATATTGCATCATTGTGGATCAAGAATGGATAGGAAAATGGCAAAAAAAATGATGGTAAAATTGCCCTATAAAAGTTTGTTGGGTTAACCTAACCTTCAATTGAGTTCCTCTCTAACTTAATGTGTCCATTCTCCCGTCTGATGCCCTTGAAAAATGGGTGAATATTTGGGTGCGCGGACGGCCCTTACTTAAATAGTTCAAGAGAAAATGAGAAACGATGGCCTTCTCCATTTTTTTGCCTAGATATTCACTGATTGATCGTTGAATAAAATGGACCACTTTGATGATTTTTTGCAAAAATATTCTTTCTAAATTCCAATCTCCCATCAAAATATGCGCCTTCTTTTTATTTCCTTGGATTCCAATTCCAAATTCGCCCCAGGCGCGCAAATGAAAATGTGTCATGTTCCCTCGAATCAATCAATCAACCAAATTCGCGAAATAAAAAATGGGAAGAAAAGGCTCCAATTTAAGCTTCCTTTCTCGTCGTGCGCAAC
Organism: Pratylenchus scribneri; assembly: GCA_030063045.1. Classification (NCBI taxonomy): domain Eukaryota; kingdom Metazoa; phylum Nematoda; class Chromadorea; order Rhabditida; family Pratylenchidae; genus Pratylenchus; species Pratylenchus scribneri. The sequence continues at coordinate 2,184,629 of JAQSEB010000037.1, read as the reverse complement.
TCCCTCAAATACACAAAATTTTGGAATATGGAAATAGAGGAGCCTTCCAATCGACGCCACTAGGGGCAAAATTGTCGGCGATAGGGCAAAAAGGGGGGAAAATGATGTGGGAAAGAAGAAAGGGGGAGAGCAAGGGGCAAATCAGCAAAACAGAATCAGAAAAGTGCGCAGAATTTTCCTTTCTTTCCTTCATTTTCATTCCTTCCTCCGGTTTCGGTTTTGTGCAAAGCAAAAATATGGGAGGAAATGATGCGCAAATCAAAATTGGGCATAGGAAAAAAGGGAAAATTGAAAGAGGTGGAAAATGTGTGGGTTTATTTTTATTCGCCTATGAAAAGGGCAAATGCGATTTAGAGGGGATGATGAATTGGAATTTGGATTGCGCATTACTCCCTCTGCTGGTCCGAAAAGGGTTTTTGGTAGAAGATGATTTGACTGTTAATCCAATTTAATGCGAATGTGAGGATGATTTTTGTGTCGAAGAAAACACATATTTGATAAGAAGGTAATTTATTTTTATATGAATATTCAGTTTAATTATTTGATTGGCATTTAAGTAGGAAGCAATGGCGAAGCTTTTAATGCCATTTATTCTTATTTTTTCCGGAAAAGAGACGGAATTATTTAATGCAAAGCAGGCGGAATTATTTAGTGCAAAACAGGCGGAATTATTTAGTGCAAAACAGGCGGAATTATTTAGTGCAAAACAGACGGAATTATTTAGTGCAAAATAGGCGGAATTATTTAGTGCAAATAGGCGGAATTATTTAGTGCAAAATAGGCGGAATTATTTAGTGCAAAACAGGCGGAATTATTTAGTGCAAAACAGGCGGAATTATTTAATGCAAAATAGGCGGAATTATTTAGTGCAAAATAGGCGGAATTATTCTAAGCAAAACATGGGGAATTATTTAGTGCAAAACAGGCGGAATTATTTAGTGCAAAACAGGCGGAATTATTTAGTGCAAATAGGCGGAATTATTTAGTGCAAAATAGGCGGAATTATTTAGTGCAAAACAGGCGGAATTATTTAGTGCAAAACAGGCGGAATTATTTAATGCAAAATAGGCGGAATTATTTAGTGCAAAATAGGCGGAATTATTCTAAGCAAAACATGGGGAATTATTTAGTGCAAAACAGGCGGAATTATTTAGTGCAAAACAGGCGGAATTATTTAGTGCAAAACAGGCGGAATTATTTAGTGCAAAATAGGCGGAATTATTTAGTGCAAAATAGGCGGAATTATTCTAAGCAAAACAAGCGGAATTCCTTCTCAAAATTGATTTTATATTGATGATTTTTTGCGATGGATTAAATGAGATTAAAATGGGAAATCCAATTTTAAACTTAATTGAAAACTTTTAGTTAAAAATTATTTCAATTAAGCGGTGGATAACTGTAAAATTGAAAAATTTCTTGGGGCAATTTTGAATGAAATGAAAAATGTTGGAGGAGAATAAAATAGTTGGCAGCCGATGGCGCAGAATTATAGAAGGGAAGGAATCAATGAACTGCCCAAGGGGAAGAATATTTTGAGGGGGCAAAAATGAAACCAGTTTGAGGCGAAAAATGGATGGCGGATTTGATTGGTCATTCAATTCCCCCTTTTAGTCTATTAAATTAGCCTCCTTTGAGAATCCAGAGGGAATTGATTCGGCAGATTTTGGTATGAAAATTGCTTCATTTAATTTTCAGAGTTTCGAAAAATGTGAATAATGATGACCTTCGATTGATTATTTATTATTTTTAAGCATTTTTACCTTATTAAAAATAAAATAGTTTGGATAAATATAGAAATTGGAAATGATTTTAAATTTTCTTTTATTAATCTATTTTCTTCCCCTCTCCGCCCATCCAATGTTCTGCAACTTCAACTGTGCCAAAAATTTGATTTTGGTAAAGGAAAGAGGAGAGCCAGCCAAAAATGGCACGAACAATGATGAAAATAGCCAAAAATTGAATCCAAGCCCATTTTAGCATTTCCCATCCATTTGTCCTATCAAAATATTTATATTATTTATTTTGGAAGGAATATTCACCGATAATGAAGAATTTGTTCACGAATTCGAGCCTTAAAGGCAAAATTGAAGGATTCGGAATTCGATTCATTTGATGAGGGAGATTGACGGCGACGCCAATTTTCTGCTTTTCTATTCAAGAATTAGAAATTTAATTAAAAAATTCAATTTTTTCTTTTTTTATTTTCAATTTTAATAAAAATGAAAAATACTTAACTTTTCTCTTTATTCTAGTTTACTTTCCCAATCAAATTGCATTTTAAAATCATTCAAAATGAATATTTTATGTACCGTCCAATTTCCAATGTGTAATTTTGTGTGGCCTCATTTTGGCGCAATTGCCAAATTAATTCATCCATTTGTTCATCCAATGATTGTTCCGAATTGTTGGCCACTCCAGTTGATGGAGGCGGATTCCATTGTGGCACAGTCAAATTGCCGAACCAAGGCAATGGCTCAAATTGCACAAAATCCAATTGGGCAATTATGCTAATAAATGTGGGGGAAATTGGATGCAAATTGTTCATTTTAAATCCAACTTTAATTCATTGACGTTGGAAGATAAAGGTTGGAGATTGCCAAAAATTGGAAATGATTCCAGCTGAAATGAAAATGAAATAAATAAATAAAATAATTTTTGCCCACCTCCATCCATGCCCTCTTTTCCAATCGGACATCAAAGAAAATTGCGTAGAAAATGGAAGAAATATTGGCCAATGAAAAATCGGCTCCATTCATTTGGTGAAATATGGCACGAATATAAATCTTAATTGGGGGATTATTTGTACACAATTTGGTGAATTTAATGAATACACCTCATCCGGGCGCCAATCCCCATCAAAATCGCGCAAATTCATTTCCATCGATGGCATCACCAATTTATCTGGCCATTTTGAATTCAATTCCTACGGGTGAATTAATTTAATTTTATTTCTTTTATTTAATTATCAAATGGTCAATAATGTTTTTGGATGCTTTCGTATTAATTCATTTTTAATGGGTTTTTTAATTCCTTTGCATTTGGAAAAAATTAGACTTAAGGCAGGGATTGAAAACGATCAAAATTGATTAATAAATTTGAATATTTTCAACAAAAATGTGTCAATCTCAACAATGCCTAATAAGGGCCTTTCTTATTTTTCTACTGTACCCCTAACTTTTGCCTATCACCTCTCGTCACCCTATCAATCAAATATTGCCCCAATCTGCCTTTTAAAAACCAGCCCTTTTCCCTCCTACATATCTTTTGACCCTTCACATTATTATGACATTTTTTCCTGCACATTTAATAAAAATAATTTAAAGTAGAGTTTCCCTTTATCCCTTTCCCTTTCATTAGGCGATTAGGAGGACTTAGGCAGACCATTATAAGAAAATGTGAATTTAAATATAAATATTCAACCTGAAAAGGACTCCAAAAATGTTCAATATGGCCATTTTGATTGTAGAAAATGAACAAAATTCGATCCTTAAAATCGACGATTGGCTGCTCCAAATAAGTGTTGGTCCTTCGCCAAAGGCCCTATAAAGAAGATTGTTTTGGTTAGAAGGAATTGATCATATTTTGTGGGGAACCTGGGTGGCAAAGGTGATCAACAATGTGCAAACTACGGTGGCCAAAGTGCTGAAAAGGCGCCAGAGATTGGCTGCGGAAAATGCGGGGGCCAAAAATTCAACGGAAAGAGGCTAAAAGGATTAATGAATTTTTGGATTAAAAATGCTGGAAAAGTGCCAATAATTTGATTTTAATTCCACCAATTTTGGTCATTTATTCCACCCCAAAATTTCATTTTTATTTAATTTTCGTCCAACCTCTCTATGAACGACGGTGAGTTGCGGCATTCTTTTCCACTGATTCTGATTGCAGAATGCTTAAATGCCGCTGGCAAATATGGAGTCCTGAATAAATTCAGTGGGAAATGATGAATTTTGAATTTATAGAATTGAATAATTGACCGGCAAGCAATGCACAAATCCAGCTAAAAATGGCAATGCAAAGAAGGAGACAATCAACAATGAATTGGGCACGGCTTCGGGAAAAGATCATCAAATAAATACAAGAATTATAAGGGATTGTCGGTGGTCAAATTTATGGATGGCAATTGGACATTGGCCAAATCCATATACATATAAGGGGGAATTAATGGACAAATGGCGAATATATCAAATTAAATATTTTCGGTTTCCAAGGTAACGCAACGTCCATTCCAAAAATGGAATAAAAATAAATACTTAAGAAAAGAATAATATGCTGAAATTCTTAAATGACCATTTGTTTTGAGTGAGCTAAAAATTTCAATTCGTCCAAAAAACAAACAGAGAATATTCTTTAGAAATGGTTAGTTCAAACGCTAATAAACCCAAGCTTTTTGGACTTTGTTGCTAAAAGCAAATCTATTTTATTTTAATTGAAAACTTTTTGCCTAATTTGATTTTTGATTGATGATGATGACCATGCAAAACATTTATTAATTTGCAAATATTTATTATTTATTTACCATTTATTGCAAAAATTATTAATCTAATTAAAAATGCACAAAATAAAAAAGTCACAATAATTTGGAATGAGGATTAGCAGGACGTTGATATCACTGGTTTATTTTTACTGAAAATGTGAATTTTAAGCTTTTGGCTGTATTTTAATATCAAATATATTCCATTCATTCCACATTTTCATCCAATTTGATCAAATTTCCAATGGGGCCAACAATTCATGGGGCAAAATGTTGGCAAAAGGATGTTGCAATAATTGGCTGGCCATTGGCCTCTGTTGTGCATCAATGACAAAACATGAACGCAGGAAGGAATGTGCCATTTGGTTGTGTTGTACTTCGGCTGGAATGCGCGGCGCAATTCCCATTCCCAATTGGTAGATCACTTGGAATTCGTGGTTCAAATAATGGAATGGTTTCTACAAGGGAAAATAGGTAATTTTGGTTATTCCTAAAACTATGTTTACACAAATGGATACGACGCATCGAAGTAAACAGGAGAGGATTTTTTGGTATCATTAAAAATTTTATACCTGAACAAAAATAATAATATTTATTGACAATTCTGCATAAACATTTTAAAAACTTTTTTTTGGATGACGCAGACGGCTATCATAAAATCACTGACGAATCTTTCGATGATTCAAATTCATTTGAAATCATCGGACCGATCGTCGGGTCCATCGAAATAAAAGTTTTAAAAAAGTCAGAAATTATTTAAATTTTATCCTATCCAATGAAGAAAAGTCTCCTCAGGTATAATTTTTTTGGTCAACTACAAAAATTTTTCGAAGTTACCCAAAAATCCAACTCCTATTGGATACAGTGAGTCGGATCCATTTGTGTAAAACGTAGCTTAATTGTGCGAACTTTGCCAGTCAACATTTCCAGCACAACGCATCCTCCACTCCAAATGTCCACCGCTCGACCGTATCCCTTCTCCCCTCCTCCTCCGGCTGCTCTTTCCCTTTGTTGTTGTCCTCCTTCCTCTCCGCCACCACCGGGCACTCCATTTGTTTGGATCTCGGGCGCCATATAACGGATTGTGCCAACATAGGAGAGCATTTCCCCCGCCATTGTTTGGGTGCCATCCAAACGAAATGAACAACCAAAATCGCCCAATTTGAGTTTTTCGCCAGCACCAAGGAATATATTCGCCGTTTTGATGTCCCTTTTCCGTAATAAATAAAATTATATTCCATTATATTTCAATATACCTGTGAACAATTCCATGTTCATGAATGTAGGCAATTGCCTGGAATAGTGAATGAGTATATCGACGGGTGGTGGCCAAATCCATTCCTTCACGGCACAATCTGGCCAATGTGCCCTCCGAGCAATATTCCATGAAGATTAGCACTTCCGTCTATATCAAAAAGAAAATGAATTCGAAAAATTAATCTTTTGAAACGATTTTTGTAAATTAGGATTTGTTGTATCTTAAATTTGTCTGAAAGATATAACCGTTTAGAAGTTTAGACCTACAAAACTTAGAGCTTTATAACCAATTGAGAGATCTTAATGAAATATCGTATGGTAATGATTTGGCCTCACAGATTTAACAATATTAAATTAGTTTTGAACCAAAAACTTAAATAGGTTTCAACAATTTAATATTTTTTAATTTTGATTAAACCATAACAATTTAAATACTATTCGATGATTCATGACTAGGCTTTATTTAAAATATATGGTTTGTAATTTGTATGTAGGAAGCCCTCAAGCAATTATAATTAATTATCTTATCATAAACTAATCTTTTTTCGGCAATTTTCAATATTTTTTTAATGTTTTTTGAATTGATTAAAGAATATATCCATTCATTAATGTTATTTTTGTTAAATTTATTCTTAATTTTTTTTTGTTTTCGAATATTAATTTGAATAATCATAATTATAATTATCCATCCAATTAATGTGCCCACCTTATGAACTTCCACCCCGTAGTATTTAACAAGGTTTGGATGATTCAACGTTCGCAGAATTTCCACCTCATCAATCATTGCCCTTAGGCTTGGCTCATTGTCATGGCGAACTTGGATTTGCTTTACGGCAAGCAAAAATTTGTCGCGCAAATTCATGGCCAGAAAAACACTGCCAAAACTGCCGGAGCCTGGAAAAAGACATCAAAGATTAAATTCCAATTAAATTTGCCAAACCCAATTCGCTATTCTCCAGTCTTTGCCATTCAAATGGAGCCTTCCTTGGTGTGAAGAAATGTGTCCTCATCAATTCTAGCTTCCTATTGTCCTTTTCCCCCAAAACATGGCCAATTTTGCGTTGGCCTTCCAATTTTGCTTGCCTTTTCCCTTCCACCAATTCCACTCCCCTTTTTATTCTCTCTTCCACTCCAATGGCCATCAAACGCATTTCATGGGGTCGAACGGCACTGCCAAATTTAAAAATTTCCAAATGAGAATTTTGTCCATCTGCGGTTGACATCAATGGTTCCGAATGGGTGGCAAGAATGTCATTTTGATGGACATCCTCAATTCCATTTGGAAGTACAATGGCATTCTTTTGTTGATCATTTTCTGAATTAAATGAAAAATTTAAATATTATTTTGAGCTTGGAAAAAGTTAAAATATCAATTTAAAAATTTAAATCTTTAACTTCAATCTTATATTTTTTAATTTCCAATTAAATTAATTGAATTCAATTTAAATACACTGATCTTTTACCATTGTCCAATGATTGAATATGGTCGGTCACCATTCGAACACTTTCCATGAATTGCTGTAAATCTGCATCCGTCAATTTTGTTGACACAAAAATGTTCTTGGAAATGCCCATTAAAATGGCCAATTGGTCCAAAGCCGCACGGCATGCCTCTCCGCCAATTGATGTTGTGATGAATGCGGCCCATTGTTGGGCACTACTCAGGAGGTCCGAAAAGAATTCGGCGTGCATTCTGGTCGACACAATGTGCGAAAGTTCCTTTTGGCACTGAAATAGAGGAATTAGAAATCTCAATTTCCGAAGATATTTTTTCAATTATTTTCGTGTACCTCGAAAACGGCACTCCAAGCTTGCAATAATGTTCCTTTCAATGATGCCCTTTCGCCGGCCACCAAATCCTCCAATCTTTTCCCATTCAAAACATATTCTCCCAAATCTCTGCTACAAGTCCACACCTCGCGAACGCATTCAAAGGCAGCCCTCTTCAAATCGCAAATTTCCTCGGCCAATTCATCGTTGCATGAGCAAAAATCATCGACGAGGAGAAGGCGGTCTGATTGGCCAAAAATGGAATGTAAAGTTCGTTGAGCTGACTGCAATAAAATGATAAAAATTAAAAACTTTTGATTTTTTCAATGTGAAATCCCAAATTTAAAATTCAATGAATTCGAATTTAATCGCCATTTAATTTCCAAGAATAAGACTAATTCCGCTTATTCTTTTTCATTAATTAGACCTATTTAGAATAATTCAGTTGTTTTAATTCCACCTATTTGCCCCAATTTAACTCCGACTATTTGACCCAATTTAATTCCGCCTATTTTGCACTAAATAATTCCGCCTGTTTTGCACTAAATAATCCCGCCTATTTGCACTAAATAATTCCGCCTATTTTGCACTAAATAATTCCGCCTATTTTGCACTAAATAATTCCGCCTATTTTGCACTAAATAATTCCGCCTATTTTGCAATAAATAATTCCGCCTGTTTTGCACTAAATAATTCCGCCTGTTTTGCACTAAATAATTCCGCCTGTTTTGCACTAAATAATTCCGCCTATTTTGCACTAAATAATTCCGCCTGTTTTGCACTAAATAATCCCGCCTATTTGCACTAAATAATTCCGCCTATTTTGCACTAAATAATTCCGCCTATTTTGCACTAAATAATTCCGCCTGTTTTGCACTAAATATTTTCGCCTATTTGCACTAAATAATTCCGCCTGTTTTGCACTAAATAATTCCGCCTGTTTTGCACTAAATAATTCCGCCTGTTTTGCACTAAATAATTCCGCCTATTTTGCACTAAATAATTCCGCCTGTTTTGCACTAAATAATCCCGCCTATTTGCACTAAATAATTCCGCCTATTTTGCACTAAATAATTCCGCCTATTTTGCACTAAATAATTCCGCCTGTTTTGCACTAAATATTTTCGCCTATTTGCACTAAATAATTCCGCCTATTTGCACTAAATAATTCCGCCTATTTTGCACTAAATAATTCCGCCTATTTTGCACTAAATAATTCCGCCTATTTTGCACTAAATAATTCCGCCTATTTTGCAATAAATAATTCCGCCTGTTTTGCACTAAATAATTCCGCCTGTTTTGCACTAAATAATTCCGCCTGTTTTGCACTAAATAATTCCGCCTATTTTGCACTAAATAATTCCGCCTGTTTTGCACTAAATAATCCCGCCTATTTGCACTAAATAATTCCGCCTATTTTGCACTAAATAATTCCGCCTATTTTGCACTAAATAATTCCGCCTATTTTGCACTAAATAATTCCGCCTATTTTGCACTAAATAATTCCGCCTATTTTGCAATAAATAATTCCGCCTGTTTTGCACTAAATAATTCCGCCTGTTTTGCAATAAATAATTCCGCCTGTTTTGCACTAAATAATTCCGCCTATTTTGCACTAAATAATTCCGCCTATTTGCACTAAATAATTCCGCCTGTTTTGCACTAAATAATTCCGCCTATTTTGCACTAAATAATTCCGCCTATTTTGCACTAAATAATTCCGCCTATTTGCACTAAATAATTCTGCCTATTTGCACTAAATAATTCCGCCTATTTTGCACTAAATAATTCCGCCTATTTTGCACTAAATAATTCCGCCTATTTTGCACTAAATAATTCCGCCTATTTTGCAATAAATAATTCCGCCTGTTTTGCACTAAATAATTCCGCCTGTTTTGCACTAAATAATTCCGCCTGTTTTGCACTAAATAATTCCGCCTATTTTGCACTAAATAATTCCGCCTGTTTTGCACTAAATAATCCCGCCTATTTGCACTAAATAATTCCGCCTATTTTGCACTAAATAATTCCGCCTATTTTGCACTAAATAATTCCGCCTATTTTGCACTAAATAATTCCGCCTATTTTGCACTAAATAATTCCGCCTATTTTGCAATAAATAATTCCGCCTGTTTTGCACTAAATAATTCCGCCTGTTTTGCAATAAATAATTCCGCCTGTTTTGCACTAAATAATTCCGCCTATTTTGCACTAAATAATTCCGCCTATTTGCACTAAATAATTCCGCCTGTTTTGCACTAAATAATTCCGCCTATTTTGCACTAAATAATTCCGCCTATTTTGCACTAAATAATTCCGCCTGTTTTGCACTAAATAATTCCGCCTATTTGCACTAAATAATTCCGCCTGTTTTGCACTAAATAATTCCGCCTATTTTGCACTAAATAATTCCGCCTATTTTGCACTAAATAATTCCGCCTGTTTTGCACTAAATAATTCCGCCTGTTTTGCAATAAATAATTCCGCCTATTTTGCACTAAATAATTCCGCCTATTTTGCACTAAATAATTCCGCCTATTTTGCACTAAATAATTCCGCCTATTTTGCACTAAATAATTCCGCCTGTTTTGCAATAAATAATTCCGCCTGTTCTGCATTAAATAAATTCCGATTTTTTAAAAATTAATTCCGTGTTCTGCTGCTCTGCCTACTGCTTTGACTTCCTAATTTCGCCTTTTCTATTATAATGATAGGTTCCCAAATTATGCAATTAAAGTCAAATATTTTAAAAATTTTCTATTATTTTTACACTTTTTAGTTCTGTAAGTATTTGTCTGCTTTTTGCCTGATTTGATACAATCAAACTTATAATTAAATAAAATATCAATATCCCTTTTTAATTTATAATTTTCCTTCATATCCCATTCACTTCTTTTATGATTGTTTTATAATTGTGGGAAAATTCCTGTGGGAATAAGTGATTCATATTCAGAATTCCGATAAACTCTTCTTCTCAAAATAATTCCCCACCACCTGCAATTGTCCTCGATCACCGGCTACCAAATAAATATTATTTGGTGGAATCAAATGTTGAAGTGTTCTCCAGGCTGCCAAACTTGGTTTCATCATTATTTTGTCGGGCAATTCCTTCGCATCAATGTTCAACCAAACCGATGGAATCATCACCAAATAATTCGGTGAAGAAGGACCAGATTCTTTTTGTTTTTGTCTCCTGTTTTTGCCCTCTTCAATTTCTGGTTTGTGCCCAGGGGCTGTGGCACAAAGCAGCAGTCGGTCGATTTGATCAAATTGATTAGCCAATTCACGGACACAAATGACCAGAAAATTGCAATTTTCATTGTCAGCTGGGAAGGAAATCTGCCAAAAAATTGGATATCTTTCGTTTTTAAAAGTATATATAAATGTGTTCCCCAATAATATTTTTTTATTTTTACTGATGAGATCATTTATATTTTTTTTAATAAATTGAATGAAAAACCAACAACAATATGTCTTCCACCGGCCAACAATTGTCCGACCATCTCATCACAATTTCCCTCCACCGATTCCCATTCATATCGAGCACAAAATTCCAGACATAGGCTGAGCGTACGGATAAAAGCCAATGAACGGAGTGAACGGTCGCGAAGTTGTCTAATCATTTCCTTGAATGCCCGGCAAAGCAAAAAAATGGAGGATGCCGTTTTGATGTTTTCGGCTTCATCCACCAACATGAAATCCTCCTCATCCGTGCATTCATTCGTTTCGAGCACTTCCAATTCGGCACATTCAAATTTTTCGTTCAAATATCTTCTGACTAGCAGATCAAGCATATCCCTTCCAATATTGCAAAACATTCGTGCTGCATCCAATTCACCCCTTGGCACCACTTTTTGGCCCCATCCTCGGGCATTCGCCCATTCTGTGGCCATTTTGCCAATAATTTTTTCACTCCATTCAATTCCTCCATTTCCATTGGATTTTGCCGCCGTTTGGGCCCAAAGTCGAGTGTAGCTAAGAAAATTATGGAAAACTTGCTCCAAATGACTATCGAATTTGGCAAGTTGGGGGTCGAGGGAATCAGTCGGATTTGCACTGGAAGCATTTGAATTAGTCAAACTAAACATCACAAGGAAATCATTTTTCACTCGGATTGATTCCTCCAAACAATCGTGCGAATCTTCGATCAACTGCAAAAAAGTGAGGATTAGGCAATTTACTATTAAATTTTTTATTTCTTTTTTTTCCAGCTTTTTCCATTTTCCTTTTTGAAATTTGAATTCAATTTATTCAAATATACAATTTAACCATTGTTGACTAACCGTTTCCAATGTGAGTAAATCCCAATCGTTGGATGCCACTTTCTCGGATCGCATTTCCAACCAAGCATTGACCAACTGGACTGGCAATTGGGACAAAAAGAGGAAATGTGGCCAGAATGGGGGCAATCCAAGTGCAGAAAAATGTTGTTGATCCGTCAAATGGGCGGCGGAGCTGGAGGGCAAATTTGCAGAGGACGAAGGGACATTCTTTATTGAATTGTTGAATAAATATTGCCAAAAAATATTGAATAAATTAAGTTTACTTCATTGGCGCCGAATTTCTCCCTCAGTCTTTTCACATAATTGCCCAGCCCATTTTGGCCAGCAATTTGAGAATATTTTCTCTGTTGAAGCAAATGAAGGCAAGCTTTTTCCAGGGCTAATTTTATCAAGGATTGAAGGCGTCTGAGGACCACAATCATGCCGTGGAGTCGAAGACTTCGCCCCACAACTCGTTGCATTATTCTATGCAATAAATCGGCCAATTGTTGGCCAGCGGGCATTTTAGTATCTAATTCGGGCCAAGGCCAAATTTGAGAGCACGAATTGGCCAAAGGGGAGGATGGCCCAATCGGCGGGGAAGGCACGTCGACGGTGGAGGATTGGCGATGGCGGCCTTCAATTTGACTGAATAGGAGGCCGACCTATGGGAGATGTGAAATATTGCCAAAATTCCAGTCAATGAGAAACCTCATTCATTTTTTGAAGCAACATTCGCATTAAGTTCAGCCAAGCCTAACATCAAAGAACAATTATTTAATTTGTCTATTTTAAAAATTTTTTGGGCAAAAATTTTCATTTAACAAAAAGGAAAGAAGTGAATGATGGTAATTTTGGATTGGATTGAAATAATATACTGTGTAAAAACATTTAAATGGAGCTTAAAAACTCATTTTGCTAATTCTTTCATACATCTTCTATAAAATAACTTCCATAATATATACCAACGTTTTCCTGTTCCAACAAATTCTATTCTATTCATTGTTCGATTTCGAACCTCCGAAATTATAACAAGAATACAGAAGAGATGCGAAATTAATCTAATAAGAATAGGAGGAATTAAACAGGCGGAATTATTCTTAACCAGGCGGAATTAAACAAATCAGATTAAAAAAATATGGAACATGGAACAGCAAAGCTTTGGTATTTTAATTTTATAATTTATACAGTTGCCATTTTCCTTTAATATTCAACCTGTAGGGTTTCCACTTTTCGAAATATGCTTTCCCCTTGATTTGGCAATGTTGCTTCCACCGCCTTTTCCATGGCCATTGAATGTGGATATAATTCGGCCAATGCCTCCCATCGTTCCAAAAGGTTGGAAACCTCATCAATGGCCTTATTCCGAATTGTGGCATGAGAATGACCATAAATTTGGCCATATAATTCCCCTTCATTTTCATCATTTTCGTTGAGGGTGGATTCAAATTTAAATGCTAAAATTTCGGCCAAAATGCCCATTTTTTGTTCTCTTTGCTTCATTATTGTCCGATCCTGAAGGCCCAATGATTGGCGAATGTGGCCAGCATCCATTCGTCTGTGAATTTCTCAATTATTCAAAAGAATATTTCGATTGCCCATCCAAACTATTTTAAAATAGTTTTGGCCCATTCTCATCCATTATTACCTTCCAGCAAAATAAGCATTCAAATGAAGCCAAAGGACATTGCCAAATTTATGCTTTTGTTCTTCCTATTTAGAAGAAAGAAATATTGGGCCAGAAAATTGGGAAAAACCTCGGATTCAGGATTTCTGGCCAGCAATTTCTTTTTTCGCCTAAATTTGTCCATTTCCTCCCGAAGAAATTCCAACACATCCAAACCACCCTCTCGACCACTTTTTGCCCCAATGGCCACAGATTGACGGCCAGGATGAATTCGAGAGGGGAAAATAGACGGGGAATTGTCCAAATCGGAGGAGGATGACCCAAATGGGGAACGGTGAATTGGAGGCGATGAACTTTGATGCTGTTGATCATCGGTAGAGCCAAGACATTGGAAATTTTCGGCACAAATTTCCTTAATAAACAAAAGGCAAAAATGTCGAGAAAAAAGAGATGGATATTGGCTATAATTCATTCAATCTAATTTAATTTCAAAAATATTCCTCAATTAAATTTGTAAATCTGGCTTATTAGGTATCAAATAAACAGTTTTTCAACCCAATTCCACCAAAAAAAATTCCAAATTTTACATCCAATTCATCCAACAAATCGCATCGATGTCTCCGCGGACTCCGTCGCATTTGGAATCGTCGTCTTCTCGTCTTTGGATGTCCATAACCTCCAGTCAATCCACCGCTACTTGTCGACTGGTGTTGGCCAACATTTTGTTGTTGTGGTTGTTGTTGAAGGCTGAATCGCCCTTTGTATCGTTGCCTTCCCCCTCCTCCTCCTCCCTTATTGGCCCCAAAATTGGCAGTGCCGCTATTTGGGCCAATTCGATCCACACTTTTGCATCGTTTTACATTCATTTTTGGGGGAAGGATGGAGAATTTTACTCCTTCAATTTTTTCTTTATAGATTTTTTAAAATTTTGTTTGAAATTCTAAATGGAAAGGAAGCGACGCGAAATAATCAAAATTATTTTTGAGCTAAGAAATGGCCAAAAATATGAAACTAATTGAATTTTTGGCCAATTAGACCGAATTTAACGATTTCCAATTATTCCATCAAAATGATTGGCCTTCTTCTAATTCCATCAATGGGCCTGAATGATCTAATCTTCCAATTATAAATTTCCTAGAAAATTTGATAAGATGGAAAGCATAAATATTTAGGAAGGGAATTTTGGGCATATAAACATATGAGCTGCCTTTAGGGGAAAATTAGATCAAATGATGAATTTTTACCAATGATTGGGCAAAATTTTAATTTTCCCTGGCCAAAATGGAAAAATTTCCTTTTGGGCTTATTAGGCCGAAAGGATCTTCTCAAAGCATTCAAATTCTTGCATGAAAAGGCATACCTGTGAGCTGACTTCCCCCACCCCAGCAGGCCCCACCCCAGCACAATTCAACCACTTTTTCTCCGCTCCTATTATTCATCATTGGCCCTTGGCCCCGTCCCATATTCCCTACAGCCACTCGCCTCGCATAGACTGGCCTTTCCCTATACCAAGCTCCAATCCCACCATTTTTTGCTGCCGAACCGAGTTTTATATTCCATTCCCCCTTATATATTTTCTCCCATTGCGCACAAATTTGTTGTTGGTGGTCGGCTCCAAACTTTTTTAGCTCTTTGGTCGTCACCATTTTTTTTTTTTGTAAAATGTAGCCAGCTTGCGCAAAAGACGATAGGGGCGACGGTGATGCTCCATTCATAAGTTTTGCGCTTCTTTTTCTCCAAAAAAAATGAAAATTCATCGATATTATGAATTTTTACTGGTTAATTTTGGATTCTTTCCAATTATAAAAATTAAGCAATTTTCTGGCTTAATCAAGCAACTTAAACAACTTTATTTAAAAAAAACCCCCAAACTAAAAATTAGAAAAAAATATTTTTACATGAATATTAAATATTTTTGCTACAAAATTGTTTGAAGGTGTAGAAGAGTATTACTCATTTATTTAAGCAATAAACATCAATGAAAATGAATCACTTTGCCCACTATTTTATAAGGAACCTTTTATTCGAGAAGAATGTCATATGAGTTTTGTGTTAAAAAATTGATAATTTCATTTTTTTATGCTGTAATGTAGAAACTATAAATGGCATTTTATGGATAAAAAATATCGTATAAAAATTACAATTTGCCAATTTAATGAAATGCAATTGACTAAAATCTCCCACTCCCAAATCCGAAATCCAATCGACCAACATGACATTCTCCATATCCAGTCTCCACTCCATTATAAATGATGTGATGAATAATGATTTACTTTATTTAACTTTTTACGAAAAAATTCCATTAAAAATGGCTTATTTTATTAACTTTTTTAGAAGTTCAATTAAAAATTTTTTTGCATTTCACCAGTGGCGCAAAAACTACTATTCTTTCTTTTGACCATTCTACATTTTTTCCTTGAGACATCCCACAAATTATTGTTGTGCATTTATTTTTTATTATTGATTGAATGACCGAATATAAGGTTTGTTAAAAAAACATTCTTCTCAAAATGGCATTATTCCAGTTGGTTGTGGTCGGCGATGGTGGCGTTGGAAAATCGGTAAATTATTGATTTGTTTTATACAAATTTTGCTAAATTTTTCTTTGTTTAGGCATTGACCATCCAATTAATCCAGGGACAATTCATCGAAGAATATGATCCAACCATTGAGGACAGCTATAGGAAACAGGTTTAAATTCAATTTAAACAAATTATTCTTAATTTGGGTTACAAAATAAAAATCTAATGAATTCGACCATTAAAAATTGATATAAATTCAACGAATTCATATTTTTTAAGGTGCTCATCGACGGCGAAACTTGCCTACTGGACATTTTGGACACAGCTGGCCAAGAGGAATATTCGGCAATGCGGGATCAATATATGCGGACCGGAGAAGGCTTCTTGCTCGTTTTTGCCCTCAATGAGTACAAATCATTCGAAAACATCCACGCCTATCGCGAACAAATCAGACGGGTCAAGGACAGCGATGAGGTTAAAATTAAAATATAATTATAAAATTTATTAATTTTTATATTCTTCAGGTTCCAATGGTTTTGGTCGGTAACAAATGCGATTTGCAGCAACGTTCCATTGAGCAACGGTCAATCCAGGAATTGGCCCGTTCCTTTGGCATTCCATTCATCGAGACCAGTGCTAAAACCCGGAAGCACGTGGATGAAGCATTCCATGTAAATATTTATTGACAATAAATAAATAATTACTACCCAATTCTCTTCACAGGCTCTTGTTCGTGAAATCAGGAAGCATAAGGTTTTTAATAAATAAATATTCATTTAAAAATAATCTAATTCCCCTGTAGGAAAAACACAAGGATCGGCCAAAGAGGCGTCGACGGTGTGCAATTATCTGACGAATGATTTTGTGTGTATCCTCAAATTTGATTATTATTAATTAGTTTTTTTTCTCCATCATTCATTCATTTCCATCCATCCCGCCCATTTTTTTATTATTGTCTTTTATTATCAGAATGCACAATAAAAATCATTGAATATATATGTATTGAAAAATAAATTAATTTTCAAATGCCATTCATGTTTTGTTTATTTAAATAAAATTATGTGCAAAATTATGACATTTTTCCTATGGATGGGTTTTTAAGGTACTTTTCCGTTATGATGAATTCCACCTCGTCAAAAATTGAAACTCACTCTCTAAAGGTGATTTTGGGTGTTTATAGTTTATCAAGAATCTTGCATTCAAACAATCAGGCAACCAACCACCGAATCTAAGTCTTAAATAAAAACATAAATTAGTAGAATTTGATGAATATTTTTCAAGCCTTTTCTTGATGGATTTCTGTTCCTTGTTCTCAATTTCCTCGGTTGCATTTTTGTTGATCGAAGCAGATGACTAAATTGATTGAATTACTTTGAATATAAACTGACCATTTCCTCCGTTAATTCCTGCATTCCTTCCACATTTTGATTTGTAGTTCCAATAATTCCTTTGCCACAATTTTCTTCAATTCCAATTTTTTGTTCGTTGTTATCCATTTCAGATTCAATTTAAGTAAATAATTGCTGATTGATTTGGTTATTTATAGATGGGTTTTAGAATATCTAAAAATCTCATTGTTTAGTATATGTTCCTTGAGCTGGGGATTTAAAATGATACTAATTTAGGGATCCTAGGGTAGATTAATGAATGACTAATGATAATGAGTTGACTAATAAGGACTGAGAAGATCAGAGTAACATTTTCAGAAACTATTGCGTGACTTTAGAAAATTTAATTCGGAAATGTAAATGAATCTCGGAAATAGCGTCGGAGGAGAAGAGAAGCGTTATCGATCGGTTCGGTACAGAATGCAGAATCGGAAAAATCATGCATGAGAAATAATATGTCGTGCTCGCTCGTGTTTTTACTTTTTAATCGGTTCGTTCGGTCTGACTTCCGATTTCGAATTCTGATTTACTTCGAAAATGGGAACTCGAATCGCTAGAAGAGAACTATGAATTTTCATTCGCCATATCATCAATCAGTAATCACATAGGTAGATAGTTTGTTATTATTTAATGTACAAGCATTCATTTCATCATCCACTTCCATTTTCATTTTACCTTTTTTTTATTTTTCGGAAATTACTTTTTTTATTTTTCAGAAATTACTCATTCTATTTATCGACAGCTTATTTTATTAAAAATATTGGCAAATTTTAACCAAAAATATGCCTTCAAGAACTGATACAAATAGAAGAAGTGAAATGTCATCAAGAAAAGATGAGCGAGATCGGGACAGAAATAGAAAAGATCACACGGAGAAAACACATTCACCGGAGCATAATTCAAATCGAAAACTTGACACCATCAAATCTTCTCAAAAATCTTCATCTCGTCGTTCTCCACCAAAACGTTCATCAAAAAGTGATAGACCAAAAGTTGAAGATGAGAATGATCGTCGTACTCACCATCGACCAGAGAAAAGCTCATCATCATTACGAGCAAGGTTCATATTATTAATTAAAAAATTCGAACAAATCATAATTTAAAGTAATAGCCATCATTCAACCGGACGAAATGAAGATGGAAATCGCCCAGAGGCAAAAAAGACTGAGACATTAAAACGACCAAGAAGCAAATCTCCAATTCAACGCCATCGCACCGATCAAGACAGAAAGCATAGACGAACGGTTAGAGTAATTTAATTTTAATTCTTTAAAAATGTTATAATTTAGGAACAAGAAAATCCAGCGAAGAAATCTGAACGGAAAGAAATTGTTGTGAAGAAAGAGGAACCAGTGGCGGAATTTGGCAATTCAGGATTTGGAAATTCTGGATTTGGCAATTCCGGATTTGGCGATTCATCAGGGGGATTTAAAAAACCAGGCTCAAATTTTGGCTTAAATTCAAATTTCGGTGGTTCAGGAAATTTCAATAACAAAACATTTGGACGAAGAGAACACAACAATGACGGTTGAATTTTGATGTTAAAAATCGGCAATAAAATTTCTAATTTTAGCCGGAAAATCACGAATTGTTGGCCCAAATGATGGCTTTGGAATTGAAAATAAACAAGAGAAAAGTGAACTTAAAATGGTTATTGTTAATGAACTGAGCATGGACTCAATTAAGCGAGACGGTTATTTTATGAATTGAATTCAATAATCAATATTTATTTATAGAACATCCACTCAAAGGCACAATGACCACAAAAGTTTGAACAAATAAATTTAATTAAAAAAATTATTAAAATTCAGCGAACTCGAGGTGGCGGCCCATTTATTGGTCAACGAAATGCTGTTGGACGTGGTGGAGGCAACCAAAATTCATTTGGGTCAGTTCCGATTCGATTGGCTCACTCAAATTGGACCACCTCATTCTCTATTATCCAGCTCAATTTTTAACAATACCAAAAAAGCTAATTATGAATTATAGAATGGCCAGAGGCCCAACTGGAGGATTTGGTGCACGTGGTTTGTTTAATTGAACGAATATAAAAAATTAAAATAAATATTTTAGGTGGATTCAATTCTGGCCGACCCAATTTTGATAGAACCGCTGAACCACCGAATTCAAAAGATGTTCGCTATTCTTCTTCCCGCAATTCTATTAATGAACACGGGGATAGTGGAAAATCGGTCGACTCTGATGAAAAACCACCGCTCAATCCGTTGGCCGTTCCACGTGGACGAAACTATTTTCTGGTTGGTTAAAATCATCAAAATTCAATATTTTAAATCCACTCTACCCAAAGCATGACCATCGAGATGCAATCGCTGATGATAATCGACTTTATGATCCTCGATTGGACCGTGGCGGGAGCAGTTTTCGTCGTGGCACCGGCACCCGTGAAAGGGGCGGAGGGAGGGGAGGACCTCCAATTGGTTGGCGCAATTTTGAGCACAACGATGGAAATGAAAAAGAAGTAAATTTTTGTTTAAATGAATTTAAATTTATTTATTTAAAGAGTGCCGGTGCATTTTCTCGTCGAGGCGGATTTACTCGTGGAGGAGGTTTTGCTGGTGATGAACCCGCCACCGATGGCTCCCGACCATCTTGGCGGTCCAAGGCCGATGAGGATCGAGTTTGGAAACATGACAAGTAAAATAAAAATAATTTATAAAATTAATTTGAAAATATTTTTCAAGGTACATGGAAATATCACAGGAAGAAGTTGACACAAAATTGGAATTGGTCGACGAAGCGGACGGTGAACAAACAATGGATGGGAGCAAAGAGGATGGCAGGCAACGTTATCAGGAGGATGAATATTTGGAATATGAAACCGAAGAAATGGTCCCTTACGATTGATTGAATGCGACTGACTAAAATATTTGTTTAATTTAAATATATTTCAATTCCATCTATTTTTGAATCAATTTCCCCTACCAAATACCTGTTATTCTGTGGCATTTTTCTCCACTATGTTTCAAAAATTAATATATTTTGAATTTTGACAAAATCAATTTATGTTCTATGTTCACCAATGTCACGCAAAATCATTGATTAAATTATAATATTTACAATGAAAATGATAATTAATATTATTTCACTATTATTTTTAATATTCTCCGATAAATTCACGAAAATTGCAATTTTGTAATTAAATTATGAGATAATATTATTTTGCCGAAAGAATTACATGGTTTTGCCGAAAAAATGCATTATTTTGCCGAAAGATCAGTTTTTTGATTAGAACTCTTTTGTGCTTGATCCTAGACCCCCAAACCATTTAGTATATTTGTAGAGCTCATCGAGACGCGCCGATTGATGTATAGTTTGTCTGGGTTTAAACCCAAACCAAAAAGTTATAAACCAAAAACCAAAATATGGTTTAGACGGTTTAATACCTTTAATTTTGGCCAAACCCCGACAATATATAGGTCAATCGACGCGTCTCGATGAGCTCTACAAATATGCTAAATGGTTTGGGGGTCTAGGATCAAGCACAAAAGAGTTATAATCAAAAAACTGATCTTTCGGCAAAATAATGCATTTTTTCGGCAAAACCATTTAAATCTTTCGGCAAAATAATGCACACCCTTAAATTATTATTATTAGTCGATCTTACTTAAATTTGAAATTTAAAGCAAATAATTGAATAATGGCAAATATGACAAGGGTTTTTTTAAACCCAACAATTCATCAAATGAATAATTTGAATGGAAAAGGAACAATAAGAAATGAATGGCACAAAGCATTGGTCATTTGCTGGAAGAAATCATTGGAAGATTCATTCTTCGTCGAATACGATTGGGAAAGAAGGAAAATGATGGGACGGATGCAGGCGAGAAATTTGAAAATTCCAAAAGGCGAACAATTTCCCATCATTCAACTGGCCAAATGGTACAAGATTGAATATTCCCGTTATGTTGCCTCTGATTACCACATTGTTATCCATTCATTTTGTGAAGCCAAAGAGGAAGAGAGAGAATCGATCGAGACTAGAGTGATTGGCAAAAATGTTGAGGCAAGTTTAGTAACAATTTATTAAATAAAATTTGATTTCATTTACAGTTCAAACTATTCTTCCGAAAGAAAAGAAGTGCCGACAATTATTTCGTGACATGTTCAGAGGGAATCGAAGTTATTGAAGTGCCTCAAGAGGAGCAAGAACGATTGGGATTTATCGCGTGGTGCACATTGAAAGCAGAAAAGGGTGACGGATTTCGATTTGCCTTGAAGGAAATTGACGGAAAAAGAGGATTATCAAATGAAATTGAAGATGATCTTGAACGTTTTGGATATTGAATAATTTATGAGAATTTATGTATTGTTTTTTAATAATTTATTTTTTATACCAAATTTGACAAAATTCCCAGTGTATTTTTCAAAATCATTCCGCAAGTTTTTCTCACTCATTTATTTGATAAAAAATAACGAATTTTTATAGCAATTTGGATTTATTTTATTATAAACAACCCGGGAGAAAAATGACAGAATTTGATCGCATTTCTAAAATTTTTAAGAATGGGCGAGCTAGATAGGTTTTAAGATTTTTACTGTTATAGAAATTACAATCACTTTCCGCCGGAAAGAACAGAAATTACAATTATAATGCTTCCGGAATGAACTTATTAGATTTTATAATTACAATCCAACTTTTACAATTACAATCCAACTTTTAAAATTACAATCTAAGTTTTACGGTTATAATTCCTTTCCGAAATGAACTATTAAAATATGAGGCTTCATCTTTTAGGTTTTCTTTGTTTGGATCTCAACCAGTGTTGCACAAAACGTCCTCGTCTTCGTCCGTCCTCTCGTCTCGTCCTCGTCTTTGCCTTAAAAGGACGGACGAGAGGACGGACGAGCGAAAATGAAAAAATAAAGGACGGACGAGAGGACGGACGAGACACATTGAAAAAAAATAAGGACGGACGAGAGGACGGACGAGAGAAAATGAAAAAATAGGGGACGGACGAGGGGACGGACGAGCTAAAAAAGAAAGGACGAGACGAAAGAAAAAAGCAAAAAAGGCAGGCAATTGGCAAAAGAAAATCAATAAAATATAATTCCCTCTTGCCTGCTTGCCTCTTCCAATTTCCTCCTCCTTCCTCCCACTGACTGTTGCTGCTTGCGGCTCTGCCTCTGCGCTCTGCCTAAATTTTATTTTCTTTTTTTTATGCATTTTTGAAATTTTTAAAAATTTATTGAAAGACGAGAAAGGACGAGAACGGGACGAGAGGACGGACGAGCGAAAATGAAAAAATAAAGGACGGACGAGAGGACGGACGAGAGACATTGAAAAAAATAAGGACGGACGAGTGGACGGACGAGACACATTGAAAAAAAATAAGGACGGACGAGCGAAAATTAAAAAATAGGGGACGGACGAGAGGACGGACGTCTCAAATTTTGTGCAACACTGATCTCAACTTATTACTTATAACTTTCATTTTAGTGCATATGCATATAAAAGAAATATTTCGGAGACAAGCTTTTTATTACGAAAAATTCAAGCATTTCACATGAATTATAATAGTTCAATTAACATGTTCTATGAAATAAATAGCTCACATGTCACGTCATATGAATTAATTTATTTAAATGTTCATTTTTGTCTGAATTCTTAACAGTTTTGTTTATTTCCTCCAGCAAATTGCTGCATAAATTCTTTGAGGGCATCTATGTTATCCGGCTGGCCAACAATTCTGATAACTTCAGGATCGGGATTCATGATTGACTGCTGTTTCTGAATTTTTTAAATTTATTACAAATGAGATTCAGAAAATTTCACAAACATTTTCGCAAATAATGCTGTGAATTGTCTCCTTGGCTTTCTCTGCAAATTCCAAAGTCCCACGGATCTCGATCCGATTTTCATTTTTATTAAGATAGAAATTGCATTCCGGATGTTGCTCTTTTAACTCCAACAATAATTTTCCTCTCTGATCCAAGAATTTTTCGTGTTGTTTTTCCTCAATTTCAACAAATAACACGATTTGATTCTGAAATGGAAGAACCAAAATGAAAAAGCACCCAATATCTTCAAACCATGAATATTTCAATTCGGTCATTGAAATAATTTTTGACTTGGTCAACATCACTTTTTGATAAGCCGCCAATTCGGATGATAGGTTCTTCGCCTCGTTCCGGATAGGGCATTTCAATTACGATCCCCGGAAAAGTAGTTCGTAATTCGCTAATTTTGTTGCCATTACTCCCAATCAAAAATTTGGCATAATCCACAGCTTTGTGATTTTGATCATTCATTGGGATTATGACATATTCCTTCACCGGCATTTCATCCATTTTAACTCTTTCAATCATTGCCAATATATCTTCCCTGCAAGCATCCAATTGAGCACGATTATTACCGGAAATTGTAATCTTAAAGGATTAATCCTCTTTCAAAAAGCTTATTCAAAATTTACATTCGCATTTGACGAACTTTTTGCTGGGATTGTAATTTGAACATTAAAATCATGTTTCAATCGCGCCAAATTATTCCCATTCTTTCCAACAATAAGAGAATGATATTTTTTCGGCACAAGAATCCTCCTCACATAATTATTTGACGATGAGAGTGCCAGCTTTTTTGTTGTTGGTGACGATTTGGATGATGAAAATGAAGTAGGGGCCACAACATTTGCAGGAGGAGAAGTACCAACATTTGGAAATGATCCCTAATGAATAAAATTATTTTTTATGTAAATATTTTAAAAAAGCTGACTTTATCATTGGTTCGGCAGAAAATCTTGCAGCCAGCTTCCTTAGGAGGAGGCCTTGATTGCAGTTTTTGTTGTAAAGTGATTTTCGGTGTTGTCACTTTGGGAGCTTCCTTGCATTCGATGGTTTCATCAATTGATGGCAATCTCCCTTGATCAATTGACGGCATTCTCTCTTCGCAAACGATTGATTCATCAGAAGTTGGTGCCGTTTTTTCCTCGCAATTTATGGCTTCGTCGGCGGAAGTTGGTGCCGTTCTCTCCATTAATTCCTCTACTAAATTGGCCACTTGCTTATTTTCCTCCGCCACTACCATATCCAGCCAATCCACTCCCTGATGTTGGGAATGCCATTCAAATATATCAAGTGGTTTTTGTTCTTCATTATTTGGAGGAATATTTTCCTTTTCCTCATTGTTTTCCTCCATGTTTGTGGCTTCTTCCATCTTCATATTTTCCTTAATCAGAAGGTCCCGAATTGCTTTAATGTGTTTTGCGCATTCCATCATTTTTTCCTCGCTGCTGCCAACAATTTGGATTCCATTCACCAATACCGTGGATATTTCAAGTTTACATTCAAAGTCCCAATCGGCATTTAATCTTTCCTCCTTCCGAATAACATCAATCAAATATTCCGGAACGGTCACTTCAATTGGTTCAGGCAATTCCTCTTCTTCGTTTGTTTCCACAGTTTCGGTCATTTCTCCCATTTTGGCAAAATTTTCCGTTTGGGTTTTGTCCTCATGGATTTCGTTCACATTGGCCATTGAATGGTCTTCTAATTTCGGCAAATCATTGTATTTCCCATCAACTTTCGCCAAATTGGCCAATAGCCGATCATGTCTTGGTCTACCTCTGCCAAAACCTCCTTCTTTGATGGAAAACTTGGCATTGGCATTGGTTGAAACAATTTCCGAATTGTTCTGAATGTTTTTCGTAACAATCTATTGGATTGAATGAACAAACTTGTGCTTGACTTAGACTAGTCTTTTGGTGATTTGCATTTTCACTTTCCTCACAAAACCTCAACAAATTTTTGGATTCTTCTTCCAAAGAGCACCAGCCAATTAAAGCCGATTTATTCTGTAATTCGGCTGGCATTCCGGTAACTTCGACTCCGCCTTCAAAAGTCTCGAAGCCATGCGGAGTTTTTCGAATGAAAGCTTCGAACTTAATTAAAGAAAAATTGGACACAATTTTCAATGAAAAAACAAAAACCTGGACAATTCCATTGTCCACTCTCGTTTTGAACAATTTCTCTTCATCCAAAGTAGGTTGAATATTCAAAATGAATATTTCTCCATTTCGGTGACAGTACTCAATTTTGTACCATTCACCAAGTTTTATATCAAAGTTGAGTTGATTTTTTGCACATTTAATTCGTTTGACTCCATCATTGAATCCGACAAAAGTAATGGAGTCATTTTCCATTTTCCAACAAATAAAAATATGGACAAATGCTGGGGCATTAGGCAGGCACTCTGCAGAACTGACATAGTTTGAGCCTTTCGACACCGACGGAAAGCGATGAGTATTGCTATCTGTTTGACTAGGCGGGATGTCCAAATCTTCCGGTTGATTTGGTGGACATTGTTCAGTGCCCTCAAAATGTTGTCCATCTTCTTCCGGTTGATTTGGTGAACATTGTTCGATGCCCTCAAAATGTTTTTCTTCTTCAGTTTGATCCGGTGATTGTTCGGTAATTTCTCGCCCACAATCCTCAATAATATCATTTGGCGAGCGGATTGACCATTTTTGATTACTTCCAGTAGAAGGGCAATTGAATGATTGCCTATTACCAAAATTCAATATTTTTACTTATATTGGAGGCTTACAGTGAAATGAAAGCCAAAAATTTTTTGGTCTGATCCAAATGGGCAATATCGAAGTGGACATTTCCTTGGATGGATGGATCAATGGTGGAAACAAATTTTGCAATCTTGGGACAATTTGGCAGGAAGCCAAAAGATTGATACTTTATCGAAACTGGCAGACGGATCTATGGAAAAGGAAATTTGGCCAATTTTTGCCATATTTTGATGGAACCTTGAGGCAAATGTCCCGGTCAAGTCCATCCAATTGCAGGGAAATTCCAAGATTTGTTTCCATTTCCGATTGTTGTTCATCATTTATTGGTTCAAATACTCCATCTTCCAATTTTTTGTACCATTTCCAAATTTGAGCACCGGCAAAATGTGGGACACTTCGTTCTTCCAGTTGTTCTCCAAAAATCAACATTCTCCATAAATTGCCTCCAAACTCCACGCAGAATGCAAATCTTTCCATTTCTCCGCCGGTGGTTTTATTTTGGAAGGATTAGTTCTTCTCCTTTACTTAAATATTATAAAAATTAAATTCGTCGAATTAAGGAAAATAAAATTGTGGTAAATGAAATGGGGAAGAAGCCTTTTTTAGTTAACCAAAATGGGGAAGAAGCTTTTCTTATGATAACCAAACCAATCTCCTTTAATAAAGCATTGACTATGAATAAGAAAAGCAGCATTAAATATTGATTGCTTTATTCGCAAGGAACATATTGGGGGAATGATGAATCATCCATCCTTAATTCCTTATACCCACTTTTTCCATCCAAAAGTGTCTTTTATAAAGAAAAGAATGGAAATGGATGGACTGACACCTGCTGACCTCACAGTGAAAGAATAAAATGGAATAGAAAATGGTAAAATTGTTGAGCGAAATAAATAATGAATCTAATCTTTTGCTATCAAAAGAATTTAATATAAATCATTTGCTGATTGAAAGAAAATTTATAAGAAAAATTTGCTTTGGAAATTAATTTTGATAGGATAATTAACTAATTGTAAAGTTTTCTCATTTATTCATTCATTAATCATCATTTCATGAATAGAAGGAAAAGAAATAGCATCGTTTTAGTATTATGGATTATTGTTTTACGCAGATTTTGATAAAGGAAGGGAAAGGGACCATTTAAGTGAATATACCCTGAGGCATCTTCTGATTGATAATGATTGAAGGGCACTCTCTGCTACCGTATTTTCTACCTTCTTTCTAACCAACGAGTGAAGTGAGCCAATGTGTGCTCTAATGTAAGTACATTGTTAAATTCTACTAATCTCCTTTTTTGGGAGAATTGTACAAAAGAAAATTTTTTAGAAATTTCATTGATAATCACAATTCTGTGAAGGCGAATTCATTTTAAACATTTTTAAGGCTTATTTATTGCAAAACATTTAATTAAAATTGACAATTTTTGAATAAATTGATCATTCAAATTTATTCTCAAATTTATTGTCATCTCCATCTTCAAAGATTGTGAATTTCCTTCATGATTTCCTTAGTAGCCGCCTCAATTCGCTTCAAATCCTTCATGGCCCTTGCTTCGGCCAATTTAACTTCTTCACGATATTCCCCACTTTTTGCGGCCGCATCCAGATAAACCCCCGCAAGTTGGCAAAATTTCTCTAATTCCTTTGCCTTTTCCTCAAATTCGGCAATTTTATTGGAAAACAGTCCTGCGTGAGAAATGGGATTAATAAATGAGAATTTAGGGAAAACCAACCATTTTTGGCCAAAAACCAGGCGGTCGAGAAGAATCCATCCTTTTTAGCCTGAATTGCTTCTTTGATAAATTTTTCGGCTTCATTCCAAGTGGTCTTGCATTTCTCAAACATCTCACGGTGCTAAAAATGTTAGTTTTTGTTTATTTCTCCTTTTTCCCACCTCAACCAATTTTTGCAAAGTCCATGTCTTCAATCCACTTTTCTCCTCTAAAATTATTTAAAATCAAATTATTCATTGCCTTCCAATGCCATTTCTGATCTTCAACTCTAAACGCCGCCTGGCCAAATCCGAACTGGCGTTTGAAGCGGCCTTCACCTCCTCCATTAAGATTTGCCAAGGACGAATTGAGCACATCTAAAATTTTATTTTCCATTGAATGTTTATCATAATTTTTACCCAAAATTTTGGCCATTCCGATTTCCACGTTCCCTTCCACTTCAGGCACATTCGATTCCTCACGCGGTTGAATGACGGCCCCTGCGGCAATGGCAAAAATGAAGATGGCAACGAACAAAATTTTGGAGAACATTGGAAAGATTGAATTGGAATTGGAAATAGGAATTGAAATCTGAAAATTGAAATTAATTTCAACGAATGGAGAGTAAAAATGAAATCATTTTATGTTAGGGGAACAGAAAAACAAGTAAATCGAAATGGCCAAATGGGACGGCTGAATGGCTTTTCTAATTTCCCACAGCAAAAATGAAATGATGAATAAGCCAAAAAACCCCAATCTCTGTACGCCATCATATATCCATAGTCCATACAA
Source organism: Pratylenchus scribneri (assembly GCA_030063045.1). Classification (NCBI taxonomy): domain Eukaryota; kingdom Metazoa; phylum Nematoda; class Chromadorea; order Rhabditida; family Pratylenchidae; genus Pratylenchus; species Pratylenchus scribneri. The sequence goes on along the minus strand of JAQSEB010000037.1, from coordinate 2,156,295 downwards.
ATGTGATGATGATTAGCCAGTCTGGGAAAATTGTATAAAAAAAGTAATAGAAAAATTGTTGAATCATCGAAAACGCAAATTAAAGTAAAATCCAAAAGTTTAAAAATTCTTTACTTTATTGCCAACTTTTTTGTGATTTACAATTCGTCTTTAATGTATCATCATATTCTTTATCTCCTTTCATAATTTTTCATTCCTTTAATTTATGCTCCTTTTGTGCGGCCATTTCAATCCAAATCCTCGAAATACTGTATTGCCAATTGCTATTCGGTTTCGGTTCATCATTTCTTTTTGCTATCATGCCCTCGAGGCTCGAGCATATTTGGAAGAATCTGAGTTCCTCCGTCTTTCTATTTCTAGACTGCTTTCAATTTCAATATTATTAATTATTGAATAAATATTAAAGACATTCTCTTTATATTTTGCCCATTTTGAGGTGGTTTAATATTCTTAGAATTCGGTCTTATCTTAGTTAGGTGTATTTGTATACTGTATCCGTAATTTTGAATTTTTAATATTTGGCGTTATTAAATTTGCAGAGAGAGTACATAGAGAGATAGAGAGAGATAAAATAAAAATAATTGAAGGTGTGAGGAAAACTTGAACATTTTTCATTTCATTCCATTCCATATCCATTCCAAATTCATTCATCCTTATTCCTTATGCTTCCATTTACAATTCCACTCAAATGATTTTTCCGTAAAATTTTTGGAGAAATATTTGCGCTTAATTTGCCCTTTTTTAATTGGATCTATCCACTTCATTTAAAATAACAAAATTTTAAGAATAAAAGCGATTAAATTTATCTCATTTCCTTCGACCAAATAAAATAGAAAATGTCAGGACGTGGCAAAGGTGGAAAAGGTTAATAAATTAAAAACATATTCATTTATAATTATTATTCCAATTTTAGCAAAGTCTGGTGGCAAAGCGAAATCGGCAAGTTTTCTTTTAATTCGAAATAGAAATTCGCTTTTAATTTCAGCGTTCTTCCCGTGCCGGTCTCCAATTCCCGGTTGGCCGCCTCCATCGTCTTCTTCGCAAAGGTTGAATAGTGTCGGAAAAATAATCCGAAAACATTTTTAGGTCATTACGCTGAACGCGTTGGTGCCGGAGCGCCCGTTTATTTGGCCGCCGTTTTGGAGTATTTGGCAGCGGAAGTGCTGGAATTGGCCGGCAACGCAGCTCGCGACAACAAGAAGACCCGTATCAATCCACGCCATCTTCAATTGGCTGTGCGCAACGATGAGGAATTGAACAAAGTAAACCCAAATGAGCATACTCAATTCAACTTTTAATTTCACAGCTCCTCTCCGGTGTGACCATCGCTCAAGGCGGAGTGTTGCCGAACATCCATGCAGTCCTGCTGCCCAAGAAGACTCATGCTGAAGGATCGTCGCAGTAAAGAAATGAGGATAAAAGAAGAGAAAGATGATTAACTAAAAATGAGATGAAAACCAATTATATATTTTTCTTGCGATATTAATTTCTCGGTTTCGGTTGTCAAAAATTTTAAATCATCCATTTTATTTTTGAGCTTGAAGCATGATAAAGAATTTGGTCTATTTTTTAATTTAATATTAAATTTGTTTGACAACAATGTCAATATTTTACATAAATTTGGAGAATTTTATAAAAATTAATTAATTAAATAGTCTAAAATAAGCAATGGCTGCTGCTGAGACACAAAAAGCAATCAAAGCATTGGAACAGGATTATGAACGACAAAAGGAGGCATTTGAAAAGTGGAAAGGTTCTTCAATTCTCATCAATTTTTAATAAAAATAATTTAAATAAATTTCAGTTGAGCATGCCAGTTTGGCACAACACGATTCGTACGCAAAATATGTGGAACAATTCCAAACATGGGAAAAAACGGTCATCGAAAAGCTGAGAGATATGCGCGCATCAATTGCCCGACAACCCATCGCACCCGTTCCGGAGCTGCCCACCGTCGATTTGGATACCCAAATTGAAAAGTATATTTCCAAGGAGAATATTAAATTATAATTTTTAGTGTCCTCGAGACCATCGACGCGCCCCAATTTATTTTGGCATTTATGACAATGGCACAAAAGGACCCTACATTTTTGAAGAAGGCATTTGAGGTTATTTTAATAATTTTTGACATACTTAATTTATTAAGGTTGTAATGGAAGAATGCCGGGGGACTGGCTTTTCGAATCCAATTTTACCACAACCAACTGCAATTCAAACAAAGTTATTTTATTTGTTTACCTAAATTTAATTAATTTAATTTGTTAAAGTTCAACCCCATCCTTTGGAGGATATCACAAATTGGCCGCGGCCTCTGCTGGTCTCAGCCCAGCGAACACTTCCGGGTCATCTTCCAGCATTTATGTCCCCGTCCAACAACCACAACAATATGTTCCCGGCTCATCACTGCTCTCCACCAATCAATATTCGGGACCATCGACGACCGGATTTAAAATGGCACCATATGGAACACTCCCAGAAGGTATTTATGTCAAAAATAAACTTAATAATTAATATTTTTGTAGGTTGGACTGTGGATCCGGCTATTCGAAAACAACCACCAAAACCGGCTTCCCCTGCACGTGAATATCGATCTCCATTCAATTTGCCATTTAAAGATTTCAGTCAAATGTAATTAAAAATGTAGTGGAATGAATATTTTTCAACAATATTTTTTATTGAATAAAATTTTATTGATTTAATTCAATTTTTCACATTTTATGATTTATTTTATTCATTATTTATTTTTATTACTTTAATTCCATTTTTAAATATTTTTTATAGAAATTGAGAAATGTTTAATTTTGCGCAATTTCTGAACAATCCGGAAGTCAATTTTTCGGTTCAATTGCGTTGCTTTTCTGCACCGTTTTTCCAAAAATATGATCGAGTGAAAGTAAATGAGCTCAACTATGGTGGAAAGGTTGATTTATTTACTAATAAATTAATTCATAAAATCATTCAATTATCAGATTTTGCTTCCACAATCTTGTCTGGACACACTGATTCGCCGTAACATTAAATATCCAATGCTCTTCAAATTAACCAATCTGGATCCGCAATTTCAAAAGTCAACCCATGCCGGTGTGCTCGAATTTTTGGCGGAAGAAGGCAGATGTTATTTGCCAAATTGGGTAACATTATTTTCATTAAATTATTGTACAAATAATCTCATCAATTTAAGATTATGAATCAAATGCATTTGGTTGAAGGCGGTCTCATATCTGTTGAATACAAGTATTATTTTTAAAAATTTAAAAAATTATTTAAAAATTGGATTTTATAGATCATTGCCCGCGGCTACATATGCAAAATTCAAGCCAATGTCCACTGACTTCTACAATGTTACAAATCCAAAGGCTATGCTCGAGGTATGTTTTTTTTTTAATTTTACGAAATTTTTTAATTATATTTAAAAATTATTGAAACATTTTAATTTCCTATCACAATATTATTATAAATTAAATTATTATTGAATAATTTGCCAGGTTGAATTGCGCAAATTTGCCTGCCTGACTAAATCGGATGTGATCGCAGTTCAGGTTTGATCCGTATAATTCAATTCAAATATTTAACCATTTATTTAGTATAATGAGCAAATTTTCGAATTTCGTGTGATGGAATTGAAACCACAAAACGCCGTGACCATCATTGAATGCGACATAAACATTGAATTTGATGCGGCCGAAGGATATGTGGAACCAAAAGCACAAATTGGTGAGAGAGGAGTACTGACCGGCCGAGGCTATGGGAAAATGGATTCAACGGCTGAGGTTTTTCACAAAATTTAAAATGAGAAAATTTATTTATTTTGCAGAAAGAAGCAGTGAATGAAGAGGAAAATGCCGCCAATGTTGGTTGGAAACCATTCACCGGTTCCGGTTATCGTTTGGATGGAAAGAAAGCACGAAATGGTGGATCGACTTCGGAACAACCGAAAATGGGCAACGACCGAAAGGTTTTTTTTTTATTAATAAATCATTTTAATGGGATGGGCTAAAAATCATTAAAAAATTGGAAATATTTAAAATGGCGAAAATATTTTAGCGGTTTAATGGTTTGCACTAGACCTGCCAAAACCTTATACCCAATTGATAGATTTCATCAAAAAACATCGATTATTATATAATTTGTCATATCTTGATCAAAAATCAAAGGTATTAAACCGGTAACCGTTCAAACCATTTTGTGATTTTTGGTTCAAAACAAAGTTAAAATTGGTAAAAAAGCCAAAATATTAATCAAACCGCTGAACCGTTAATCTTTTCGCCATTTGAATTTGAATAAATAATAATCTAATGCAAATTTTCCAATTTGTTTAGGTTAATTCTGAATCAAACAAAGAGCCGAGTCAACAGCGGGCAACCCAAATTTTGGTCGATGAAAATTATGAACCGGGCCAATTGACATTTGTGCGAACCGAATATAAGAATAAGGCATTGTTGGACAAACAGGCACGGGAACGTGAAAATAACAAAAGCAATGGAGTGGACCCATTCAGTGGAACGGGAAGAACCCTTAAATAATGAATGTGAATGGATGGATATTGGACACTATTCTATGAATGTTTTTTGCTTTGTTTATGCTTGCTTCTATGAATATTGTTTATCATATAAATAAATAAATCTGTAATTATCTTTTTAATACACCGACAATATTTTCCCCAAATTTGTCAAAGAATTTAAGAACAAAAAATGTAATTTTTGTAAAGTGCCGAATGTATAATTCTAATATTTAATCAGAAAAGATTGGAAATATTTAGTTTCAAATATGAAAATGGTTAGCTCCCCTATATTCTCGTTAGTAACTCATCATTTTAAGAATAAAAAATTGTATCATTGGATAGAACATTTTTCCGCTCTATGAAAGCAGTTCCTTCCTTTGATAAAAATTAAAATACATAGGGATTAATACATTCATAGAAGTTAGATTGCGATTGTAATTGTAAAGCTTAGATTGTAATTGTGATTGTAAAAGTTGGATTGTAACTGTAAAAGTTGGATTATATTAATTTTAATTGTGCTTCTCCCAAGAAGGAATGGTATTGAACAATGCCTTTGTTAGAGAGTACGTTGAAGGCTCGTTCGTTGATTAAAAAGAAGGGAGAAATTACGGTAGCAGCAGAGAGCAAGCGCAGTCTAGAAAGAATAAAGAAAGGCCCGATTATATCAAATATGCCCGAGGGCACATCAGCAAAATAATGAAACAAACAGTTCGCAATACAGTATTTCTAGAATTTTATAATGAAATGATGGCACAAAAGGAGAAATGAATTGAATGAATAAATTTTTTTAAATTATTAATTGAAAAATGTAAAGAATATGACGATATATTATAAAATGCAAATTGATAATAAATTAATCTCAATTTTAATTCCGCATATTTCTAGAATAATCCGCCTGGTTAACTAAGTTTTAATTCCGTCTGGTTAGTTAGACTAATTCCGCCTGTTTGACTAAGTTTTAATTACACCTGTTTCTAAGAATAAATTCGCATGTTTAAACTTAAGGACTTAATTTTAAATTTTATTTTCGATGATTCAACAATTTTTTTCTTTTTTTATACGATGTTTCTCGATTGGTCTATCATCATTCATCATCATTACATTTCTGTGGATTATGGACTATGGATATGATGCCCTACAGAGATTGGGGGTTTGGGCTTAATCATCATTTCATTTTTGCTGTGGGAATTAGAAGAGCCATTTCAGCCATCCCATTTGGCCATTTACCCGTTTTTCTGCCCATTGCCCCATTTTTCTACTATCAAAAAATGATTTCATTAATTTTACCACCCGTTCAAATTATTTAATTCCAATTTTCAGATTCCAAATTCAACAATGTTCTCTCAAATGTTCTTTGCCATCCTCTTTTTGGGCATTGCCTATGGAGGTGTGATTCCACCTAAAATTATGCAAACAGCGGATGGGCCAAGTGGCTCTGTTGGTGTGGATGAAATGGGCGAAACGAATAATCCGAAATTTTCCAACATTTTGGGTAAGGATATATGATTTAATAATTCATCCTGCTGGAGCAAAACATTTATCAAAACATTTTTTAGATGTGCTGGATTCGTCCATTTTGGCTAATTTAAGTGCGGAGCGCTGTTTCAAGGGTCAAGAGGCGGGATTTAGTTGGGGGTTCCTTCAAGAGGGAGACAAGAAGGCATGGACTATGGCTTTATTGGCCCAGGTTGGAATGGGATAAAAACAAATTTTACAAAAATAAAAATTTTAGCACAAATTGGAGTATGAAAAGTGCAAGGCCAATATGAAGAAAGCGGAGGAAGAAATGAAGAAAGCAATTCAGGCCAAACGTGATGGAGAAGAGATCGAATTTTCCGATGATATTGGACCGGCGCTTGAATATCTGGAAAATTGCATTCGTCCAATGATTTGTCTGATGGAGGCGGCACAAACTGGCGAATACCCTGATCTGGTGGAAAAGGCCAAAGAAACGATGAAGAACGATTTAATGCGCATGCAGGCGGCTGGCATTGATTTCATGAAGGAGATGCTCTAAGGAAGAGAAGAAAAGACGGAGAAAAGAATAAAATTCATTTGAAATTTTATTAAAATTGTGCCGTTTAAACAATTTCGCGAATATTTAAAAAGATAAAGCATTGAAATTAATTATTGTAAACGAATCTTGAATGTGCCTTTGACAAGGAAAAAATTGCTTCTTTGAGGGGTCTGTTTTTGTTGCATTGCCTAGAATTCCCTTCCTCCTAGTTATAGTCCTGTAACCTATATAATCAAAACCGGTTCATCCATTGCTAAACATTTAAAAATCAAAGGGGTTAATAAATTCATTGTTTTTCCCAAGAAAGAATCAGAACAATGCCTTTAAAATATATTCAATGGACAACGGCTCAGTCAGTTCACCAGCAGTTGATTAAAAAGAAGGTAGAAAATACGGTAGCAGAGAGTGCCCTTCAATCATTATCAATCAGAAGATGCCTCAGGGTATATTCGCTTAAATTAAATGGTCCCTTTCCCTTACTTTATTCAAATCTGCGTACAGTACAGGATAACCGACAAGTACCAAAATATCGATGTATTATATATTTTATTTTTATTCTGATCATGATCATGCTGATTAATGAATGAAAAATGATAATCCTTTACAATTAGTTAACAATTTATTATCAAAATATACTAAACTAATTCCAAAACCGGTTCTTCTTAAATTTTCTTCCAATCAGCAAATGCGAAAACTAAATAATGAAAGGTCAAATAAATAGTTTTAATCCTTTTCGAGAGCAAAAGAAGGCATTATTTATTTCACTCAACAATTTTACCATTTCCTTTCCATTCTCCATTTTGTTCTTTCAGTGTCAGCAAGTGTCAGTCCATTTTCCATTCTTTTCTTTTAATGCCTCTTTGAATGGAATAAATGGGTAAGGATGTAAGGATGATTCATCATTCCCCCAATATGCTCCTTGCGAATAAAGCAATCAATATTTAATGCTGCTTTTCTTATTCATAGTCAATGCTTTATTAAAGGAGATTGGTTTGGCTATAAGAAAGCTTCTTCCCCATTTTGGTTAACTAAAAAAGGCATCCCCATTTACATTATTTTATTTTCTTAATTCAAATCTATTCCAATTTTTTAAATTTTAAGAAGTAAAGGAGTAAGAAATCAATCCTTTAAACTAAAAAGCGCCGGCGGGAAAATGGAACGGTTTGCATTCTGCGTGGAGTTTGGAGGCAATTTATGGCGAATATTAATTTTTGGAGAGCAATTGGAAGAGAGAATTGTCCCACATTTTGCCGGTGCTAAAATTGGAAAATGGTTTAAAAAATTGGAAGGTGGAGTATTTAAACCTATCGACGATGAAAAACAATTGAAAATGGAAACAAATCTTGGAATTTCCCTGCAATTGGATGGACTTGACCGGGACATTTGCCTCAAGGTTCCATCAAAATATGGCAAAAATTGGCCAATTCTTTTTTCCATAGATCCGCCTGCCTATTTCGCTAAAGTACCAATCTTTTGGCTTCCTGCAAAATTGTCCCAAAATTGCAAAATTTGTTTCCACCATTGATCCATCCATCCAAGGAAATGTCCACTTCGATATTGGCCATTTGGATCAGAACAAAAATTTTTTGGCTTTTATTTCACTGTAAGCCTCCAATATTTTTACTCAAATTCAATTTTGTTAAATTAGGCAATCATTTAATTGCCCTTCTACTGGAAATGAAAGCCACCAAAAATGGTCAATTCGCTCAACAAAAGATATTATTGTGGATGAGCGAGAAATGACCGAAAAACAATGTCCACTAAATCAACCGGAAGAAGATGGACAACATTTTGAAGACGTTTTCGTTTGTTGGAAAATTGAAAGTGACTCCAATACGTTTATTGGATACAATGGAAATGGAGTCAATCAAAATAAATCTGCAAATCAACTCATCAACTATCTAGTAAATGGTTCCCTCCGAAGTTTCCCTGTTGAAATTAAACTGGGTGAATGGTACAAAATTGAGTACTGTCACCGAAATGATGAAATATTCATTTTGAATATTCAACCTACTTTGGATGAAGAGAAATTGTTCAAAACGAGAGTGGACAATGGAATTGTCCAGGTTTTTGTTTTTCATTGAAATTTTGGCAAAATTTTCTTTAATTAAGTTCGAAGTTTTCATTCGAAAAACTCCGCATGGTTTCGAGACTTTTGAAGGCGGAGTAGAAGTTAGTGGAATGCCAGCCGAATTACACAACAAATCTGGCTTAATTGGCTGGTGCACTTTGGAAGAAGAATCCAAAAATGTGTTGGTATTCTGTGAAGTAAGCCAAAGTGCAAACCAACAAAAGACTAGTCAAAGTCGAGCTAAAGTTTATTCATTTAACCTCATTCTACCCAAAATAAACATTTAGAACAATTCGGAAATGATTTCAACCAATGGCAATTCGAAAAATTCCATCGAAGGAGAAGCTGCCACACCATTTCCAATTCAAAATAATTCGAAAATTGTTTCTACCAGTGCCAATGCTAAGTTTTCCATCAAAGAAGGAGGTTTTGGCAGAGGTAGACCGAGGCACGATCGGCTATTGACCAATTTGGCGAAAGTTGATGGGAAATACAATGATTTAGCCACATTAGAAGACCATTCAATGGCCAATGTGAATGGAAGTCATGAAGACAAGATCGAAACGGGAATAGCCAAAGTAGAGATGGCCGAAACAAAGGAAACAAATGAAGAAGAGGATGAATTAATTGAAATTGCATTCCCAGAACATTTGATTGATTTTATTATGAAGGAAGAAGGGCCAATTGCCAAAGGGGTCTTTGAGTGCGAACTTGAAAAGTCTACGATATTGGTGAATGGAATCCAAATTGTGGGCAGCAGTAAAGAAACAATGATGAAATGTGCCAAATATATAAAAACAATTCGGGACCTTCTGATTAAAGGAAATAATAAGAAGATGGAAGAAAAAGCCACAAATTTGGAGGATAACATCGAGGAGAAGAATCCAAATAACAAAGGACAAAAACTTGTACTCGATAAACTTCTTGACGAATTTCATTCCGAATCGGGAAGGTGATTGGCTGGATATGATTGTGGCACAAGAAGGTCGGCAAATGGCCAATTTAGTGAAGGAATTGACGGAGAGAACGGCACCAAGTTCCGATGAAGCCATAATTTGTGAGAAAGAAGCAATTAAATTTGAAGAGAGAATAATATCAATTGATGAAGAGAGAATGGCACTAAATGAGCAAGGGAGAATGCCACCAATAGATGAAGAAGCTATGGAATGCGATGTGGAAATTCCTAAACTAATTACACAGCAAATTACTTTGCAACAAAAAATACAAGCAAGGCCTCCTCCTTTGGAATTTGGCTGCAAGTATTTCCGGCGACCCAATGATAAAGTTGGCTTTTAAAATATTTATTTATTTAAAATAATTTGATTTAATAGGGATCATCTCCAAATGTTGGTGCTCCTTCTTCATTTTTATCATCCAAATTTTCACCACCTGCAATGTTGGTTCATGTGCCAAAAAACTACCATTCTCTAGTTATTGGAAAGAATGGGAATAATTTGAATCGATTGAAACACGATTTCAATGTTCAAATTGAAATTCCAGCTAAACTTTTGCCAGAAGAGGATGTAAACTTTATTAAATTTTTAAAGAAAAATTGGTCCTTTTAAGATCACAATTTCGGGCAACAATCCAATTCAATTGGATGCTTGCATGAAAGATATATTGGACATGATTGAAAGAGTGAAAATGGAAGAAATGCCGGGGGTGAAGGATTATGTCATCATCCCAGTGAATGATCAAAAGCATGAGGCTGTCCATTATGTCAAATTTTTGATTGGGAGGAATTACTGCAAAATTAACGAATTACGAGCATCTTTTCCGGGCACATTCATTGAAATACCCTATCCGGGACGAGGCGAAGAACCTATCATCCGAATTGGTGGATTAAAAAGAGATGTTGAGGAACTAAAAAGGCATTTCAATGATCAAATTGAGGTTTGAAGATATTGAGTGAATTTCGTAGATTTTTCCATTTCAGAATTACATCGTGTTGTTTGTTGAAGTTGAGGAAAAACAACACGAAAAATTCTTGGACAAGAAAGGAAAATTATTGTTGGAATTAAAGGATCAACACCCAGAATGCAATTTTCATCTTAATAAAACTGAAAATCGGATCGAAATTCGTGGAACTTTAGAAAATGCAGAGAAAGCCAAGGAGACCGTTTGCGGAATTATTTGTGAAAATGTTTGTGAAATTTACTAATCTATTTGAAATAATCCACTACAAATTTTCATAAACAGCAACCAATCGTCGTCGCGGATCCCGAAATTAGTAAAATGATTAACCAGGTCTACATGGATACATTTGTAGAAATTGTGAAGCAAATTGCAGGAGGAAGTAAACAAAACTCTTAAAACAATTCAATCAAAATTTACTATTTAAATATTTTAATGTGACATGTGAGCTATTAATTCATATGACATGTGATGTGAACTATTATTTAATTCATGTGAACTGGAAATTATCGTAATAAAAAGCTTGATTCCCCAATATTTCTTTTATATGTACTTTAATGTAAATTATAATTTATATTTTGAGGACCTAAAAGAGGAAGCCTCATATTTTTATTAGTTCATTCCGCAAAGGGATTTACGTGTAATTGTAAAAGTTGGATTGTAATTGTAAAAGTTGGATTGTAATTGTAATTTCGTTTGTAATTGTAAAAGTTGGATTGTAATTGTAAAAGTTGGATTGTAATTGTAAAAGTTGGATTGTAATTGTAAAAGTTGGATTGTAATTGTAAAAGTTGGATTGTAATTGTAAAAGTTGGATTGTAATTGTAATTTCGTTTGTAATTGTAAAAGTAAGATTGTAATTGTAAAAGTTGGATTGTAATTGTAAAAGTTAGATTGTAATTGTAAAAGTTGAATTGTAATTTCGTTTGTAATTGAAAGAGTTGGATTGTAATTGTAAAAGTTGGATTGTAATTGTAAAGTTAGATTGTAATTGTAATTGTAAAAGTTGGATTGTAATTTCGATTGTAATTGTAAAAGTTGGATTGTAATTGTAAAAGTTGGATTGTAATTGTAATTTCGTTTGTAATTGTAAAAGTTGGATTGTAATTGTAAAAGTTGGATTGTAATTGTAAAAGTTGGATTGTAATTGTAATTTCGATTGTAATTGTAAAAGTTGGATTGTAATTTCGATTGTAATTGTAAAAGTTGGATTGTAATTGTAAAAGTTGGATTGTAATTGTAATTTCGATTGTAATTGTAAAAGTTGGATTGTAATTTCGATTGTAATTGTAAAAGTTGGATTGTAATTTCGATTGTAATTGTAAAAGTTGGATTGTAATTTCGATTGTAATTGTAAAAGTTGGATTGTAATTTCGATTGTAATTGTAAAAGTTGGATTGTAATTGTAAAAGTTGGATTGTAATTGTAATTTCGATTGTAATTGTAAAAGTTGGATTGTAATTTCGATTGTAATTGTAAAAGTTGGATTGTAATTTCGATTGTAATTGTAAAAGTTGGATTGTAATTGTAAAGTTAGATTGTAATTGTAATTGTAAAAGTTGGATTGTAATTTCGATTGTAATTGTAAAAGTTAGATTGTAATTGTAATTTCTAAGTTCATTCTGGAAAGGAATTGTGTAATTTCTAATAAGTTCATTTCTGATAAATTATGAACCTGCTGGCCAGTTGACATCTGTACTAACCGAATATAAGAATTTAAACCTAACAGATTACATTTTTTGACCATATGAAATTTTTCATTTTTATTTGCAAATATAAGAACAATAAACAAATTTTTTATGTGAATAAAAATCTCTGCAATTTGAAAATAAAGGGAGCAAAAAATACAATGAAGCCAAAAAAGAATGATTTAACCAAATATGGTAATAAAAAAGTTTTCCATCTTCATTTTCATAGGTTCCAGGTTCCACTGCAATTTTAATTAAACTGCATTGTTGGATGTGTCGTAGGCGGCGGAGGCAGCACAAAAGCAACTTGTAATGTACGTCCTCCTTCCCCTCTTTGTTGTTGCAATGCCTCAGGCAATATTGGACGAGGCGGCGGAATTGAAGTCAAATGATGAATTGGTTTTTGGACTGAAACCGAAGCAGATGTCGTATATGATGAATTTATGGAACCGCCGTTGATTTGTGATGGTGGCGGAGGATTCCTCAAATTGACTGCATGGAATTGGGACATCCCTGGCATTTGTTTGCCATTTTGGATGGGTGGAGGTGGAGGATGTAATACGGTAGTAGGAATTATGGGCGGCATTCCCATTTGTATTGGATGATGATCTTGCTCTGAATTATATTATTTATTGTCAATTTTATTTGGGAAATATTTGCGAAAAAAAGTATTGAACATTCTTATAACGGTTTAGAGTTTTATCCTATAGCCAAAAACCTTAAGATGGTCTAAACGGTTTAATATCTTTTTATTTTGATCAAACCATGGTAAATACCAATCGACCTTCTTGATGAGAGCCATAAATTGGGTGTTTGGTTTGGGGGTCTAGGACAAAAAACCATTTTATCTTTTCGACATTTTCAATTGTTTTTCGCCAAATTTATTTTTTCTACAAATTAAATATTTTCATTTTCTTACTTGGTGCCGGAACAATAAATCCATTGGCAATTGGAGCTGCATAATGAACTGCTGTGGCAGGATGTGGTAAAATTGCGGCTGCAGGTGGCAAAATCGCCAAATTGGCTGCTGCTTTTGGAGCCTGCTGATTAAGAATATGACCCGAAATTAGATGATTTTGAGAGGTAGAAGCCCCCATTGTAATTGTTTCAGCAGTTTGTAATGGCAGTGTCCAACTGAATATTCCGTTTTTATTCAAATAATCCAAAATAAATTTATTGCCTGAATTTATTCTCATATTGGAAACGTCTCTCCACATTCGTTTCCCTTTCCTTTTGCCAACACATCTTTTTCTGTTCTGCCACAGATGTCCCTCCTTTTTGTCTTAAAGCCAAAGGTAAATGAATAATTGGTTGTTGGGGAAGGTCGGTTTGAAGACCAGTGTCCACAACACGTGGTTGCGCATGTATTTTGACCCTTTGTGTTTGTTGTGGATTCTGTGGATGAGGCTGTTCTTTGATAACTCGTTTCTGCTGCTGTTGATGGTTTTGGTCACGATGTCGACGACATTTTCGGGACACCTTCAACAAAAATATATAGAATTATCAATTTAAAATAATCAAACTTGTTGCTGTTCTTGTTGCGGTGTTGGCTGTGAATCTTCATCATCAGCCGTCCCAGTTCCACTTCTCGTGGTAATTGTCACCTTTTCCCCACCCGCACTTTCCAACTCATTTTCCGAGCAACTAGTCGTCGTTGTGGCAGCACCAATTTCGTCAAAATCGCTCACATTTTCTGCTGTATTCAATGAAAGTTGACTTTGAATTGAATTGGCCAATTGTTTGGCTTCATCTCCATCATTTTCAATGTTTTGTTCATCTCCATTTTGGACTGATTCCGCCCTTTCATTATTAGTCATCTGCTGTTCCAGATTGACTTGGGTCATTTTTTCGGCTGTTTCCAATGTTTGACAACAAACTGTTGTTGCTGTTGATGAAGCAAATATTTTCTTTACCCTTCCTGTATTCCGCGTGGAAATTGCTGATGGAAAGATTATGGAAAATTCAGCAGGAGGAATTAAAACCAATTGAAGTAGGTCTAATAATTTATCATAGTCAGGCTAAATTTTAATGACTTGATAATTGTAAAAATGTTATGGAAAGATGGACCTCATCATTGAAATGAATATCTCGACAATATCGAATAAATCTGGACATGGAAGGACAAATTTCCTCCCAAATTGCGGATTCTTTCAGCTGCTTGATTCGTTGACTGGCCTGATGCCGTGTGGTGGCATTCCGCTTTGAAATGTTCTTAAAATAAGTGCTTGAACAATTTACAATTCAATCAAATGACCTTCCATGGCAATTGCCCGTTGACCAATTCAATCAAAACATAGGATAAACTTTCCAAATCATCTCTCCGACTCAATTCAATATTTTTGTGACTATTCAAACTGGCATATTTGGCTGTGCCAATGAAGCTGCGCCCTCGCCGATAGGGAATATGAGTTAGAGTTCGATTCTCGCCTTCCCGATATCTATTTAAATATTAAAAAATCCATAATAGAATAAACAGCTATTATTGGAAAATTAATATTTATTTTATAATTTAAAATCTCATCAATCTTTCAAGCTATTAATAAAAATTTTACCATTGGATTAATCGAAATAATTAACTTATTAGAGCTTAGACTGTATTAAAATAAAACAGGTGGAATTAAAACAGGCGTTAAATTATGTGGAATTATTCTTAACCCAAACAGGCGGAATTATTTCTTATTAGCTAGCTAAAATTATAATGGATAAAAATAAACCATAAGAAAAGAATAATCTTAAGAAATTTATGGAAGAAAGCAAAAAACTGACCGATATCTTCTGGCCAAACCAAAATCAATCAAATATAATGTGCTTTCCCTTCCTCTTTCTTCAAGTCCCATCAGAAAATTCTCTACAAAAATTCTCATTTTGGATTAAACTGGCCAAAATGCCACCTGGCTTTATGTCTCGATGTATAAATCCACGTTGATGCATATGCCGAATCCTCTGGATCATTTGTGTACCCAACGAGACAATTGTCTATAAACAAAAGGTTATTATTTGTCAATTTTGTGCACGAATACCTCTCTTGCAAAATTTCGACGACAAAAGGTAAAAAGTGAGGCCACCGGAGGGCCCAACAATTCCATGACCATTATGTTGTGCCCATATTCATGAGACCAGGAATAAACTTGCGGGAAACCGTCCACTTTCCCATTTCCATCCTCATATAACACCGATTTGTAGACCTAATGAATGGGAATTAAACACTATTCTCCCGTTCAAATTACAAACATCATATTCATAACGCAAATGATTGTCTCGACAAGCTGGAATGAATGTGGTTTCAATTATTCCAACTGTCAAATTTAAAAACCTCCATCAAATTTGACGGCGACTTTTTGATGTGCTGGGCCATGGCTATGCAAATCTTCTGCAGCGAATATTTCACCGTAGGAGCCGGAGGCAATGCTTTGCAATATCCGATATCGGTGATTGATTATGAGGCCAATCTTGCTCTTGATCATCGCCGCTTGTTCCCAACCTAATGTGGCATAGGGGAGAATTTGAAAACAGAAACAATTTTGGGATTTGGTCAAATATCATGGCTTTTTTTATTTCTGGATCTATATCTATGGATGAAAGATACTCATTCGAAAGAGCTCGAAAAACAGAGTCGATTTATTGTGAATGAATCTCGAAAATCCCCAAGGAGCTGAGATATAGTATGCTGAAATTTGAAAAAGTGAAGGAAGTCGAAAAATTTTTTTTGTTAATTTTTTTTGCAAGTTATAGCTCAATCAACGCGTCTCGACTCTCGATGAGAGGTGTTCGAATCTGTCATTGATTTCACATAAAAGTAAAAAGTAAAAAAAAGCTGTGGTTTCGACCAGAAGGGTGGCACTTCACTTATCAAATTTTGGCATACAGTATCTCATCAGCCTGTGGGGAGTTTTCGGGTTTCATCCTCCTTTCGACTCAGTTTTTCGAGCTCTTTCGAATGAGCTATCAATCATCTAGGTAGATCCGGAAATAAAAAAGCCACCATACATCCCGAATTGGGACGAGACCTGTGACTGCGGTACTCCAACAATCAACGGGCCCAGCAATTCCAATATTATTGCTGCTGTTTTCAATGGCGTTATTTGGCCCTAATGCTGGAGATGGTCCAGGAGCACGTTTATTATTGGCCAAAATATGATGATGATGCTGTCCAGACACGGATGGAGGTGGAAACTGAGGATTGATGTGCGGATTTGCAGGAGGAAAATGTGATGGAGGTGGCGGATGGGCATGGGCAGCGGCCATTGCCGCCGGTGTGATATGGCTATTCATGTTCATGTTGATTGTAGGCGGAATTGGTATGGGAATTGGGGGCATCATGGCACCATTAGTAGCATTGTTTGGTGGAGGTACAGCTACAGCTGCTGGAGGAAGCGGTAGATAATGGTGATGTTGACCCGAAAATTGAGCGTATGGGATTGTGGTGGTGGCTGATGGTGGTAGACCAGCAGCTTCCGAACATTCCTTAATAAATTTCCAAATAAATATCATCAATCAAACCGATTACGGTACGAATGGAATTTATCTTCAAGGGTCCTAGTAAGAAGGAAAGGATTGGTGAAAGATGTTTGAGGCAGGCGATATCCTGTCAATCAAAATTCCGTGCAGTGGTGGAGGAACCAATCAAAGGAAATAATAATGTACCCTTTTTAGCAGTTTTTCTTTTCGGGAATTTCAATATTTTTTACGGCAAATTAGTGTCTAAAATTTTTGATCCTATTTCATATGTTCTCAATTTTTATGCTCCTTCCTCTGATGAATGAATTTTATTTCTTTTGATTGGATAGATTCCTTTTCTTTCCGCCACTGAACGGCATTTTGATTGACAAGTTCCGCTTGCCTCACATCAATCATTTTTCACAAATCCTTTCTCTCCTCATATTGGACAAATAGTACGGTAGGCTACAAATCGGCGACATTCCAACTGGGCGACGGCGCTTGTAGCTTATAAAGGCTAAACCGATATTGATGATTTTAGTACCAAAAGCGCACTACTGGCTGTCGATAGATATTAAATTAATTTGGTTTGGTTCAGAATTAGCAGAGTTGTACTTAAAACCATTAAATAAGACTGTTATTATAAATGCAAACTTTTCACGGTTTTCCGAACACAATTCCATCAAAATCTTAACAAAACCAAATAAATTTCATATCTATCAATAGCCAGAAGTGCTCTCTCTAATTTGATACCAAAATCATCAGCATTGATTTAGCCCTTAATTAGCTACAAGCGCCGTTCCCAGTTGGGAGGTGTCCCAGTTATATCGTATCTTGTCCCTTTCAGCCTTTCACCAATCCTTTCCCTCATAAGGGACAAACTCCATTGGTTTATAATAGTAACCCAATTAGATTTGAATATGAATATTTTTACGTAATCATCATGTAACAATTAATGGCACAAACCATGATGGGGCCATTAGGATGCATATATTGGGCCCCATTATGATTGAATTGATTTTGGGTGGGACAAAGCACATTTTGTGGCAAATATGTCGATTCCCTTATTTGTTGGTGTTGCAAATTGGATTGGCATTGTTGCCTGCCAATCATTTGGCCATCATTGGCCACTAATCCATTCTGTTGCTGTTCATTTCGCTGAACTGGCAAAGTCAATCCATTTGGTACAAAATGAACAATAGACTGCCTAGAATTGGTCGGAATAGGAGGATGGCGAGCTGTTGGAGGCGGCAGAAGTTGTTGTGGATGGAAAATGTGGTGATGAGAAGGATATTGGGAATTTGGCATGGGTGGAGGATATGAAGGATGCTGCTGCTGAAGGGTGGTGGCCAAGTTTGGTGGTGGTTGCTGCATTTTTAGGCGGTCCAACTATGTGAAAGGGATGAAATTGTTCACTTTAAACCATTTTCCCATTTTAAATGGTACTTGTCAGTTATCCGGGAGCAGTTTTTTAGATCCAGCTAGGAAAAGGTATAACGGTAACCTCCATGGGACTTCCGGTACCGGTAGAGGGTTAGGGTCATTCAGGGATAGGTTATCATTATTATATCCCTCAACTTAATTTAATCCTAAACAACCATAAGAGGGACCCTTTATTTTTCCTAAATCTGCGTACAGATAACCAACAAGTACCTTTTAAATCATTTGAGATTTCCAATCATCTTTTTGATTCAATTTAGATATGAAAAAGCTATTTTGTAAATTTCCGTAAAAATTTGAGCATTTTTAATGAAATGAAACCTTTATTGATAATTGGAAGCCCCAAAACAATAAATTGTTGATTTTTTATTTTTTTAATTTACTTTATTATATGCCTAAGTTCATTTTCTGGGAGTCTCGATGATATAAATTTATGGCAGTCGATTTAGAGACGAAATTGAAGAATTGGACCAATCAGATCAGCAGCCAAATCCAATTGCCATTCAACCTTTTTTGAGGGGAATAAAGAAGGAATTTAAAATAGTTCAAGATAAAATTTCAGTGTCAAATTAATTGGTAAAAAATGATGAAGCCTGTGGCCATTGAGTTTATATTGGCCAAATGGAAGGGGGGGGGGGGTGGAAGGGAGCGCAAGCTTGCTATTTGGGGGGTGGTGGATGGTGCAAGGCTGTTCCATGTTACGAATGGCCAGGGCGAACGCAGCCATCGATGGCACAAACAGCTCATCACAGAGCATTCCACCCCAATCCAATCACACAGTCACGTTATGTTGTACTGGCTCTACTTGCTGTTTTTGTTTGGTTGGTCTTTTTTTGCTGCTGTTGAACAGCAGTAAACCCACCGCCGAATGCTATATTTTCCCCCCTATTTTTACAATTGAAGGAATCCCCAAAACTTCTCCCCAACAGCAGGAGCAGCCAACATTTGTCCCCCATTTTCCACCTCCATTCCTCCTCCCACTCATCACGTCCGTCCCCATTCTGTGGCCCCCGAGGAAGTGGCCTCCCAAGGCCAACCACCGCCTTTCTTTTTGCTGCTGCACTCATCAACTCCAACCACCCCTTTTCACCCTTTTCTACCCTCCGACGGCGGCTGGCGGGTTTTGGCCCATTGGATGGGTGGCTGCTTGTTTGGGTGGTTGCTGCTTTGCCTTTTTCTCCATTCTTCTTCTCTATGGCCCAACAATGATTTACAAAATGCCAATAGATGCATATTTGATCATCAAAAGGGCATTTGACTGCGCAAATTGAATTTTTTTATCTGCCTGAATTATGTTTGAATGATTTAAATTGAAGGATTATAAAGAGGAATTTCTTTAGAACATTTGATATAATATAATAATTGGATTTTCATAATTGGCAATAGCAATCTAAACAAGTAATTAAATTAGCAAATCGCTTGAATAAATATCAAAAATGAAAACATTGTTGCAATTTAAATTAAATATACAATTATTTTGGTATAACTATTTTTCACTAGTTTAATTCAAGTGGCCTTTTTCCATTGTATCTACCGTATTTTTCCCATTTGAAGCCCACCATAAAGAGGCTCCGAATTCTGAAATTTATAAGCCCCGGGGCTTCAAATAGGAAAAATACGGTAGTCTAAAATTACATTGGCCCTCCATGCTTTCATTTTTTAGCGATACAATTTGGTGTGACATTTTAAATCTGATAATTTTGATAACTTTATTTTGGGTAAATTATAAGTTTATTTAAATTGATGAGAAAAATTAATATTTTTTTAATTACAAATTATATTTTTGCATATTTCTAAAAAGCATTTTCCCGAATTTCCGATGGCATTTTAATTTTTTTCTCGAATTTTCCAGAGAGACCCCTACGGCGAAAAGGGGAACTCATTCGCCCCGCAGGGAGTAAAATTCCCCACACTATTTCTTTCTTTCCTCTCACATTCATCATAAAGGGGTATTCATTTGCCCTCTTTACTTCCACTTTTCCCGTATTTTCCTTCCCTTTCCAGAGCCAAATCCCCGGCCTATATAAAGTGGCCTTTCTAAAATGGTAAACAATTTCCTAAACAAAACAACAAATTCACAAATAAATCCAACTCAATCCGAAAAAATCTTCCAAAAATGTCCATCCTCCTTTGGAATAACCCTTTTGAACATCATCACCGACATCATCAAATCCTCCCATTTGGCTTCCATCGCCGCCAACACTATTTGAGCCCACTGGATTTGTTGGAGCATCAAATTGATCGTTCCTTGGCCATGATGGATCATCTCTTCGACAATGACATGAACATCCAGGTGATTTTTGGGGATTTCTAGTCAAAAATTTGACAAAATTGCCGTATTTTTCATCTATTATTGGCTCTCTCTAATAGAAAACCCCTTCTAATAAAAGACCACTTTACAGATTCGAAGCCCTCTTCTAATAGTAACTCCCAACGAAAAATTTATGTCAATAATAATTAATTTTAAATGAAATTAAGCCTAAATAAGAATTTTTGGTCTCAAAAATCTGAAAATCCTTATAAAAGCCCCCTTCAGAGGTTCTCTGAAAAATAGTAGCCCAAGGGCCATTAATAGAGGAAATACGGTAAATTTTATTTGCATCAATTTAATTTTTAAATAAATTTGTTTGATTACAGCTCCGTGATCATGTTGGCAAATTGACGGTGAATGAGAAGGGCGAATTCAACTACAAAGTGGATGCCAGCGGTTTTCGTCCGGAGGAATTGAAAGTTGAACTTCAAGGGAATGAAATTATTGTCCGGGGCGAACACAAGGAGCAAAATGAAGGTAAGATGACAATTTTTTGTGCCAATTTTTATATGAAATTATGAATAATTTCAGGTGAATCCGTCCATCGCCAATTCACTCGGCGTGTCCTCATTCCGGACCAAATCCAACGTGATTCCATCAAATGCGATTTGGACGATCAAGGCCGACTTTGTGTCAGTGGGAAGAAGGAAATGCCCGAAGGACAAGGCCAAATCCGTTCCATTCCAATTGAAATTGCCAAGACCAAACCGGCAGCTGTGACCGCCGGCGAGAATGGACAAAAAGAGGGAGCCAAACCAGCATGAGCTGAAAGATGATGGATGGATTGGAAATGAAGCAAATAACGAATATTGGACTTGATAATCTTTAATAATGATCTGAATTCAATTAAATTTCCTTTCCCTTATATAATCACACAATGATTTCTTTTGATTAAATTTCATTAATATAATTTCCAATTATTTGTAATTCAATTTTATTTCTGATGAATAAATGGCTGACCAATAAATTGTTTTTTCTAATTGAAGAGTACGAAAGTTGTTTTTCTTAAAATCAAGATTTTCTGATCACATATCAAAGACTTTATTTTCAACGAATAAAATAAACCCATAAATTAGAAGGAATAATCTTGTAATCCCCGAGAGTATATTATAAAAAATTCCAACAATAAATAATACTAACCCTATCCTCCTAAATGTAAAAATGGCCGTAACTTTTCTTTCCGTATTATGCGAAACTAATTGAAATTTTGAATTCGATTCTATAGTCGCCGATTGAGCTATCTCTGACAATTCAATTCGTTTTCGAATTTTGACCCCATCACTTTTTTGATTTTTATGAAGCCATAACTTTTGTTACCGTTGATCGAAAAAATATTTTAGTCATAGTTTTATTCAACTTTTAGTGCTCTTTCGAATGAGCTCTCAATCTACCAGAGGTCGGTTCACTTTTCGGCCTTTTTTATGGGGCCAATAAATATAAATTCCAACTTTACTGTATTTTTTTCAATCATTATGAGAGAATATCTAATAGAATATATATAATATTTAAATAAAATTTGATTAGAATATATAATTTGGGATTGGGACACAGTTAAATGATTACATCAAATTACAAATTTAAAGTTTTTATTGTTACTGTTTAGAGGAGATCTTATTAACTAAGACTAATAAGATTCAAGGCCCTTAATAAAGAGAAGAAGAGATTAAAAAGATTATAAACACAATTAATCTAGTTTCTTTCGGTATGGCGGTGGTCCATCAAAATATCGAATTTTGTACAAATTTTGAGATTGGATTAAGATTAGTGGAAAAGAAAAAGCTAAATAAATTTTGTATCGAATTGAATACAAATAGAATTGTTTCGTATAAATCAAAAATAATGGAATGAGTGAGAGGGGAAATGCCGCTTCAAAACAGAAATAATAAAAATAATTAAAATCCCATTTATTGGTCCAATGGAGGAAAATAAAGGATAAGAAAAGTAAATAGAGAATTATTATTAATTGCGTTTCTGCAAAAAATTCCACCATAATCCAATGAATTGCAAAGCAAATGTCCATCACCAAACTTGTCTTCGCCCATATTAAGCCTCTTTTCCAGCGAATGAAGGCTTTCATGCGACATTTTTTCTGCAAAATTTCAATAAATTTATTTAAAAATACCTTAAATTTAGTAATAAATTTGATTGGACGAATTTAATCTATTTTGTCGTTTATTCTCAATTGTGAATATGTTAACATTTTTTACTGTAGTACTATGAAGATTGGCTCGAGAATGTAGAACACCGAAAAAGTCATGAGTATCTAATTATCACCCAAATTATAATAGAATATTTTAGAAAATTTTGATTACTTCGGAAATTTTAGAAATGTGAATTTCAATAAATTTCAATGAATCTGGATACGAATTTTATACGTGCCAGCTTTTGGGTTCCTTTTCACTCAAAAGAGAAAAGGGAAGGGCCCTCTTTTGGGTCATCATCGGAAAATGAGTTGGGACTAATAAAATAATGCTATTATTTTATGCCATTGGAAAAAATGTAAATAGCTTGGTTGGATATTTTCGATAAAGAATTGTGGAACCTTTTCCTCCAATTTCAATGTTGGCAGCTTATTTTTGTGTGTTTCAATGATTGCCCAGAATCGTTGATTGACAAATTTGCACTGGTCAATTTGTGGCCTGGAAATGAATGCCAAAATGTCGACCACATTTTCTGCTGGCAAATGGATTGACCCTTCCGGCAATTTTCTCTTTTTGTTATTGGTTGCAAATTTGGCCAATAATTTTGCCAAAATGAATTTGGCCAACTCCCAGAGAATAGAAAGAAGAAGCAAAAACATTAGGCAAAGAGAAAGGAGAAAAACAACCAAGTTGCAGGATGATGGATGATTGAATAGCTTATCTCATTTATGATATCTTAAAATTTCAATAATTCAATTGAAAACGAAAAATGTGGATAAGGATTTTAGTTTAAGGAATATTTCAATCAAAATTAGATAAAAATTGATAATTATTTGATTGGGATTCTATTTATCGCATAAGAGGACCTGTTATAAAATAGAGATATATTGAATTATAATTTTTCTATTGTAAAATTTTTAATTCTAATTTATTTGCTCAATAATCAAAGGATATTCTCCTGAATGATTCACAAATTACAATGAACATTTTTTAGGCCAAATTAACATTCCAATTTAGCCATTTGGCCAAAAAGTTCTAATTGAAAAGAGATGACTTTTCATTTTCAGATATAAAAATAAATAAATCTAATTTTTTATTTTGAAAGGTAGATTGATTGATGCCGGAGGGAATGTCTCAAAATGGGGAAATTCAGGAAGGGCCACAGAACTCTAATGGTAGACGCGAAAAATTCGAAATTAAAATCTTCAATTTCCAAATATTCAATTTATTTATTTTTCAGTGTGTAAATGGCGAGTAAGAAAATGTTGGTATTTTTACTGTGAGAATTAGCTAGAAAATTAGGATTGAAGGATTATCAGAAAATACGATCGAGAATATGGGAATAAATTCTCGGATAAGATTGGAATGGAAAAGGTCTCCAACAGCAAAAGAAAGGAAAGAAATCGTTCCATTGTTGGCCAAGTTTAAACTAGGAAAGTGAGGGAATTTAACATGGAAAAATGAGTGGGAAATCTTTTATTTAATAGCAACATTTCATAAAATCCTTTAATATAATTTATTAAAATAAAAAAGAATATGAAAGACAATTTAATTGAGAAAATAATTGCAATTTGACTATTTTCTTCAAATTCCATGGAAATTTAAAGTGGAATTTGTTGGCCGAATTCGTAAATCATATAAAATTGCCACAGTCAAACTGCCGTAAATGAGAAAATATGGAGCACCAAAGGACATGGCCAAAAAGGAAGCTGGAAGAGTTGGCATAATTCGGCGCATTTGAAAGAGGACAATGAGGCAAAAAAGTAGGGCAATCAAATCGAAGAGGAGGCAAAATATTGAGCAGAAAATTAGGCGCGAAATTTGCTGAATTTTAAAAATTAATAATTTTTATTGTTCACTTCTTTGATGAATTTGCATTAAATAAAGGGATCGAATGGGAAGGATACTTTGTATTATAATTACCGTAAATCATCTAAAAGGCCCTCCCCTCTTTTAAGATCTCGTTTTAGATGTTCTTTCAAAATTAGTATCTTTGGGGCTACTAATAAAGAATTTATGTATTTAAATTTTCTTGCCTGTTGGCTTTGTTGCTTCTTTTCAAATATTGCCAATTTTTGACATCCATTTTCATTGCATTTTCCTTCCATTAATTTTCCTTTTGCCAATACTTCTACAGATGGAATAAATGAGAACATTTCGATCCGATTTTTGATTGAACATTTCCCCATATTTGGATTTGTTTTTGAGGAAAATAAGCGGCAAAATATTCGGCGGAAATTAAAGCAAAATTCAAGGAATAAAAATATAAAAAGGAGAAGCATTTTTAGGGCAAGGAGATTTATGCAAATTTGATCAAAGTTTTTGTTTTTGAATGAGTCAAATGGAGGGTGAGGACCCAGCAGTACAATTTACTTGGTTATCAATTATTTATCAGTGCTTTCCCATTCTCGACTATAATTTTCTTCCTTCCTTCTTGTCCAACCATAATCATTTTGTTTGGTAGTTCCGCCATAAAATATAAATGGAATTTCCCATTCTGCTGCCGATGATTCCTCATCAAAATTATATTGCCAATTACTTTAAAGATAAATGATGAGAGAATGTTTTGATTATTTACAATTAAATTATAGACACAAAATGAGATTATTATTTTATATTGTTCTGGGAAAAACAAATTTGTACTGAAAAACAAAATTCTCCATAAACATTCAATTTCATATGAATTCATATCAGCCAATCAGCGGTAAAGAAGAGAGACTGCGACATTTCCCTTTGTTAAAATTGGAGGGAAGCACAAATGTGACATTCCTTCAGGCTATAAATGAGAAGAAGAGAGAATACAGTATTTCAGTGTTTGGGAGCACAAATTTTCTTTGATCTTCATCTTTGTGATGTTTTTGACAATACTAATTATAAATTATTTGTTTCTTTTGTGGTTTAATTTGCTGTACAAATTAAACAATCTTGAATGTATTATGACAAATAATTTGTGATTAGTTATTTTTTAAAAATTGTTACTAAAATCCTCGCCAGGATGGATAAAAATATAAAAGTTGATGGCTATAGTTTGGATTTGGATTAAATCCATAAAAATAAATAAATCTACCTGTTTTGCACTAAATAATTCCGCCTGTTTTGCACTAAATAATTCCGCCTGTTTTGCACTAAATAATTCCGCCTATTTTGCACTAAATAATTCCGCCTGTTTTTCACTAAATAATTCCGCCTATTTTGCACTAAATAATTCCGCCTGTTTTTCACTAAATAATTCCGCCTGTTTGCACTAAATAATTCCCTGTTTTGCACTAAATAATTCCGCCTGTTTTGCATTAAATAATTCCGCCTGTTTTGCACTAAATAATTCCGCCTGTTTTGCACTAAATAATTCCGCTTATTTTGCACTAAATAATTCCGCCTGTTTTGCACTAAATAATTCCGCCTGTTTTGCACTAAATAATTCCGCCTGTTTTGCACTAAATAATTCCGCCTGTTTTGCACTAAATAATTCCGCCTATTTTGCACTAAATAATTCCGCCTATTTTGCACCAAATAATTCCGCCTGTTTTGCACTAAATAATTCCGCCTGTTTTTCACTAAATAATTCCGCCTGTTTTGCACTAAATAATTCCGCCTGTTTTGCACTAAATAATTCCGCCTGTTTTGCACTAAATAATTCCGCCTGTTTTGCACTAAATAATTCCGCCTGTTTTGCACTAAATAATTCCGCCTGTTTTGCACTAAATAATTCCGCCTATTTTGCACTAAATAATTCCGCCTGTTTTGCACTAAATAATTTCGCCTATTCTGCACTAAATAATTCCGCCTATTTTGCACTAAATAATTCCGCCTGTTTTGCACTAAATAATTCCGCTTATTTTGCACTAAATAATTCCGCCTGTTTTGCACTAAATAATTCCGCCTGTTTTTCACTAAATAATTCCGCCTGTTTTGCACTAAATAATTCCGCCTGTTTTGCACTAAATAATTCCGCCTGTTTTGCACTAAATAATTCCGCTTATTTTGCACTAAATAATTCCGCCTGTTTTGCACTAAATAATTCCGCCTGTTTTTCACTAAATAATTCCGCCTGTTTTGCACTAAATAATTCCGCCTGTTTTGCACTAAATAATTCCGCCTGTTTTGCACTAAATAATTCCGCCTGTTTTGCACTAAATAATTCCGCCTGTTTTGCACTAAATAATTCCGCCTGTTTTGCACTAAATAATTCCGCCTGTTTTGCACTAAATAATTCCGCCTGTTTTGCACTAAATAATTCCGCCTGTTTTGCACTAAATAATTCCGCCTATTTTGCACTAAATAATTCCGCCTATTTTGCACCAAATAATTCCGCCTGTTTTGCACTAAATAATTCCGCCTGTTTTGCACTAAATAATTCCGCCTGTTTTACACTAAATAATTCCGCCTGTTTTGCATTAAATAATTCCGCCTATTTTGCCCCAATTTAATTCCGCATATTTTTGCACCAAAATAATTACCCGCTTTTTGATTAAAATTCAAATAATAGAGATTTATGGCCCCATAATTTGATCTAAAATGATGAGAATTTTTTGAACAGAAACCTCGGAAACACATATCATTTATTCAATTTGTTATTATTTTTCAGTAATCAGTGTTCAATATAAAATGATCCATTAAAATTTATTCTGCAGTGCGCATTTTTAATCAATTTAATTTTATTTTTTTCTTTTCCCATTAGCTTCCTGTTGGCTTCTCAGATTTCATGGATTTTTTGTTTTCTTTGCTGTTAGCCAACTATCAACCACTTTCTTGACTCAAAATCAAATCGATCCCCGCATTTTCACTGTTTCTCACATTATTTCCAAAAATTCCGCATCTTTCCAATTCAATCACAGCTGCCAGCAGCCAATTCCGCCCCCATTCCCCCACAATGCATTTGGCCATTTGAACATTTGTCGCGACTTTCAGCATTGCCAGAAGGAAGAAGAAGCCCATGGACCAGATTCAAGGATAAAAAGAAAAATAGATAGAGGAAATTGCTGGGATTTGTTTGAAGATATAACGGAAATGTGTGCTTCATCCTGCTGGGGAGGAAAAGAGGAGAGGGTTAAACAATTGTGCAGAACTCAATTCAATTCAATATTATTGCTATCCATATTTCCTTCAATTTCATTCCAATTTCATTAAAGTTATATGGAGAAGACAATAATACTCTCAAATCGATTCAGATACAAAATTTACCAAACAAATCCCCCATCAATTTCCTTAATGTCCGTTTTCTTTCCAAACACATTTTGATTAGCACAGTCCAAATTCAGTTTTTAGACCATTTCATTTTAAAACTCGTTCGGTTTTGAAAAATGTCGGTTTTTCGGTTTAATTTTCTCCCATTTTCGGTTATTTTGAGCTAAAATTCCCAATTTCGGTATACATAGATTTTCTTAATAAGCCCCACAAATTTTCAACTACTCAAATTTTGACCATCCATAATTTCAGCCAATAATTAAAAATGTCCCAATCGCCTGGTGGCCGTCATTCTCCCTGTTTCGGGGTCATTGAACGGTCCACTGGCCGTCGCTTTTTGGCCCAACGAAAACCATTGGACGATGAGCTGGAAAGGGACATTCAAATGCATAATGTGCTGAGGGCATCGCCCGATTTGGCACAACTTCACCAAGTCATCGAGGACAATGGCGAGGCCATACTCGTCTATGAAAAGTAAGTCGCGGAGGATTTTAAATAAGAGTCGTATGCCATACATTTCTTTCATTAATTCCCAAAATCATTAAGAACAGATTCCAATTTTCTCAAAGAATATTCATGTCAGAAAAATATGGGGGATTTAGTTAGAAAATTGACTTCAAAATTTTTTGAAATTATAAAATAACAAAAATTTAATTATTATCCAAATCCAATTTATTTTATAATGATTTAAAAAATATATTTTTTTTTTTAAATTTTATTCATTTATACCATTCTTAAATGAATTTCTTCTTTGATAAAAGGTATAATGAAATGACCTTGAAGGCCTATCTGAAAATAATTTGATCCTTCCTTTATAAAAATAATTCCAGCTACTAGAATAAACCAAATCAGATAAAGATTAAGCAAAGGATCAAATGGCGGATTTATTTTCGGTTTCCATGAATTAATTATCACTAAAAATATTCCAAACCCCGTCTTTTACGCTTCTTTCATTTACTTTTGCAATGTTTTTGCGCGAAAAAATATCGAATGGGAAAAGCAAACATAGAAAACATCAATCCCAAGTCCTAGCCTCATTTCCTCCTTTCTATCCACTCATAAATCCATCCAAAGAATATTGACAATTTTGACTTTGTGCAACATTGAAAAAACAAATCGAATAGTACAAAAATAAAATTTGAATGGGCCCAGAACAGTCGATTTTGTTTTTTAAACCCGTAAAATCATCTGAGCAACCAATTTTACGCTCATTGAGTCCAATCAGAGTGTTAGTCTTGAATTCTGCTTCATTTTGGCCCAATCCTTTAATTTTTAGCGTGGATCGTTCCTTTCTCGATTCCCTTTTGCCGCCTCCATCCGCTCGACGTTCCCTTTCCCGATCGCCTTCAGCAGTGGCAACAACAGGATGTACCAATGCCGAAAGTCCACGCCCAATCACCCGAGAGGAACAAGTCCAAGTGAATTTATCCATTTTTTTTGTTATTCGAGAATTCTCCCTTAAAAGGTCTTTGTGAAACAATTGCTCACCGCCCTTCAATATATGCATCGACGGGGCATTGCACATTTGGATTTGAGACCAGAAGTCATTTTACTGCAGGATGACCATCTTCGATTGGCGGATTTTGGGCAAAGCAGGTTGGCCAAAAAGAAAAAGGGTACTTATCAGTTATCTGCTGGTGTGGATTTTTTAACACCAAAATTAATCTATATTAGCCCTAAAATTTGTCAAAAAATTCTAATTCTAAAATCATGTTTTTATATATTCATCATTTTACAATCAAATATGAATATAGTAATAAAATAAGAATCTCCAAATTTTTTTTTGAATTTGCACTTAAAAATAACCAATAAGTGTCAAAAAAATAATGGAATTTAAATTCTATTTCTCAAAAATAGACGACTAATAAATGGGAAAGTGATGGGCGGCACAATCAAATCCAATCCGGAATTTGTTTCACCCGAAGTGATTGCCGGAGGAACGGTCACATTGGCTGCGGATATGTGGAGTGTTGGAGCATTAACACGTATAAATTTGTGGATTCGAACATAAATAATGAGAAATAAATTGTGAAGATGTCCTTTTGGTTGGCCAATCCCCATTTTTGGGTGACAATGACGAAGAAACACTACAAAATGTGCTCAAAGGGGAATTCAAATTGGAAGGCCCAAATTCGGGCCAAATCTCGGAACAGGCAAAGGATTTTGTGCGACGTTTGTTGATTAGTGAACCATTGTGAGTGTTCACTTTTCTTATTTACATTTTTAAATCATTTCAAATGATTTATTTACCTAAAAAACACTGAAATTGCTGAAAAGATTATGACGGTTCTAAAATTTATCATTGTGGGCTATATCCCTTATAAAACTAAATCGATAGATAATCTAGACATATCATTTGACTATGTTTTGCTTAAAACCAAATTGGTTTAAGCCGTTTAATACCTTTTAATTTTGATCAAATCATAACAAATTATATACATTCGATACATTTCGAGGAGCTCTATTAAATGGCATATGGTTTATGATTTTAGGTAAAATCTTAAGCCATTATAATTATTTTGCCATTATATACTCTTTTTTGACAATTTCATTGTTTTTTGGCAAATTTCAATGTAAGCATTTCTCTATTTTTTAAGCCATCGCCTGAATGCGGAACAAGCATTAGGCCATGATTGGCTATCGGATCCGTCCCTCGGGGATGCAAAATTGTCCACGGATTGTTTGCGTGAATTCAAATATAATCATAAATGGTTGGAAAGACGTGTCTTCGTCCAGCAAACTCCATCGGATCAATTGACCCAATTAGTGGAGACGCCGAGGGCGAATTTATGCACTGCAAGCAGCCAAGAAGGACAGCCGAAGGCAGACGCCAGACCGGCCAGGGCCGAGCCATTTGCCGTTTATGATTATTTACGGATCAAAGAGGAAAGCCGACCCGAGGGTGCCAGACGCGATTTTCCACAGGCATTGCGCGATTCGGTGGGGAGAAATTTGTCGGCGCCCCCGGAACGAGTACCACCACAAGTTTGCCCTTCAATTTAAATTTTGGGACTATTCTTTTGTCAATTTTCATAGCGCCCATCGCCTGGTCCCCATTCCCATTCCCAATCTCCCCATCGTCAACCATCGCCACATGGCCAGCAGCCACGTTATCCATTGGAAGCGCCGCCCGTTCCCGATTGGATTGTGGCCCAATTGCCGCCAGGGGTCAAGAAGGAACAACTTTGTTGGGATCCATACGGTGGGGGATTCTATTTGCCGCAACAATTCCAACCGGGCGGTGGCAAACAAGGCAAGTAGAATTTTGGGTACCCTAACTTGTGGCTTTTAAAATAACTCATCAATGACTGAAGCAATTTTGCCTATTATATTTTATCAAATTAAAGAGTATGTTGTTGGCTATCTAATTTTATTAATTTTATTTAAATTGGTATGGAATTAATGAAATTATGTTCAAAAAACCTTCCATAATGAGTATTGATGACCTTTATTATGGATTAGCCAAATTTTCTATGGTTTTTGGTCATAATTTCATCAATTGTTAAAACCAATCTAAATAAAATTTTTTTGATAGTAATCTGCTATTTAATTAGATTCTAATCTAATAACATTAAAATTGGTTCGTTTTTTTTGGTGAATTAATGTAAATGGCCTGAATTTGGTCTACTCCGTACAATTTCCAGCGGAATATTCAAAATGCTTTAAAAAAATATTTAGGTGGCCATCAGCAGGCTCCCCCATTACCGCCTCGAAGTCGAAGCGGTGGTTCTCCAGCAGCGGAAAGGAATCAATCGCCAGGCGGAGGAGCACAAATGCCTTCTACTGTAGGTGCCCCTTCCCAATTGGCTCCATTGCCTGCTGGAATTGCCAAGAAAATTGAGGCAATGGCCGCAGCGGCGGCAGCACAAAAAGAACAGCAACAAAATCAACAAAAACAGGCAAAAGCAAATGAAGCGGAAAATATGGAAGAATTGGCCAGACAATTGGGCGTAAATGATTTGAAATTGGAGGATTTGAGGGTGTGACCAAAATTTCAGAAATTAAAATAATTTTTATGCTCAGAATCCTCAATCAACATTGATGAAATTGATTCGAGGTGAACGCCGACAAATCCAGGATGAATTGGCCAATCGAGTTTTGTCGGACATTTCCGAGGAAAGTTCCCTCATTGATTCGACCACCCAAAACAGTGATCGATCAACAACACGGCAACAGGTCTCTGACTCATTTTTTTCCTCCATTGGCCATTGCGCCAAATTCCTTCTTCCTTTTTACTTTTTATTCCAACTTTTTATTGGTGGCGTAAATGAGGGAGGATCGGGAATTTGATCCCCTTGGTTTGTATTTGTAGTTGAAAAGAGTGACTATGGGACTTGGTTTATTTTGTCCCTTTTTGTTCTCTCTATTCTCCCTTTGAACATTGTAACAAATTTTCCGCAAAACTGAAACCACATAAAACATTTTATCGATTTGATTGGACATTTTAATAGCTTTTCATGTTTAATGCCAACAAATTAATTCCATCTTTCCTTATAATAATAAGGCATTCATTCTTTATTTCCATAAAATAAATTCATTAAATTTGAACATCAATAAAATTTTTCAGGTTCCAAAAAAATCTGGTGCTGGGGCCGAGGAAGACGCTAGCACAACGACAACCGCCGAACACGAAGGGTTTTTACTTTTTACATTTCATACAATTATTGACTCGTTTATTTTGATTAGTCCATCTTCAAGTACCGTAACTCCGTTGGCATCGCCAACCTCCACTGGGGAACAATTTTTCCCAGAGCAAGAAGTACAAAAAATTATTTAAATTTTGTTTTTAAATTTATTTTTAGCCTCCTCCACCCGGAGTTTTGGAAGAAAGTGAACAACAATTTTCCAGTTCAAATTTACCTTTACATATTCCCCCATATTTGGACACCCATCCAAAAGGGGGAAATTCCATTGAAACGCCGGAACAACAAATTTTGGCCGCCCGTGGAGTCAAATCGCCGGTGCAACGTTCACCAAGTGGAGAGCACATAATGAGTGTGCAAATTGGTGTGGGCAAAAAGGAAAAGGAGGAGGAGGGGAAAGAAGGGCAAAAAATGGGCCAAATGGAAGAAGGAAAGAAGGATTTGGCTAAACAAAAGGAAGGAGATGAGATGGGAGGGAACAACAAGTTCCGACCGCCCCCAGACACGGAATTTGACGTGTGGGTGCGTTTCGTAAAAAGTGTAAAATGTTGCATTTCGTAAAAAAAGTGTAAAAATGTCGCGTTTCGTAAAAAAAGTGTAAAAATGTCGCGTTTCGTAAAAAAAGTGTAAAAATGTCGCGTTTCGTAAAAAAAGTGTAAAAATGTCGCGTTTCGTAAAAAAAGTGTAAAAATGTCGCGTTTGCATTTAAATCAAAAAATATTATAAAATTATCGGGTATAATAAATTTGTATCCAATTATTGACGCTATATGGAATTAAGGGCTTATTATAAAATTTTTTTCAAAGTCATGAAATGATACACCAATCGACTCTGCTATTGGTTTCGCCTAAAATCCAAAAGTAAAAAAGTTATAGTTGCGCAAAGGAAATACGGATTGGAACTGCTGCGGTGGGCATTTCAGAGTGGACTCCTCCGTGTGCTCCGCCTCCGCGCGACCAGACGAGCCTTGGCTCGCTTCGCTCGCCAAGGCTCGTCCAGTTCCCGCGCTACGGCTACGCACACTCCGGAGTCCACTCTTACATTCCTCCGCAGTTCCAACACATTCCAGCGAGACTTAGAAAAAAATTTTCAAAAAGCCCTTAATTCCATATAGTGCCCAATTATTTGTGAAATAGTAGGTTCATCTAATCATTAATCAATATAGTTTATTTATTCCGATTTCTGAATCTTAATGATGCTATCCGGATAGATAAAAAAATAAAATGCAAATTGAGTAAATATGACATATATATGCGTTTATTTCAAAATTGCAAAATTTTAGTTATCTAATAAAAGTGGCAAATTGTTACTTTTCTCAAAAAAAATTACAAAATCATATCAGTATTAAATTTTATCGAAAAAATCAAAGAAAGGAATTTTAAAAATTAAAATAATAATTCATAGAAAAAAGGAAAACTTATAAAATAAACGTAAAATAAATTATAATAAAAAAATTATTGATTATTTTCAATGCGCATAGGATGAATAATTGTTTGGTAATGTCCAGGAAAAGGATCATAATAAACAAATATGGATTTCTTTTCACGGTTTTGATCAGAATTCACCAACTAAATTTAGAAAAATAAAAATAAATTTGTTAAAAATACCGAAATTGTAATTTCTGGAGAATAAATTTGCCAGCGCATGATATGATTAGTGCCATCAGGGGTTGGATATTTTTCACAGATAACAACATTAAAATTATATAATTTTGCTGCGGCTAGTAATTCGACGTTTCCTGCCCAAAAACGATCTTGACGCATATCTATCATGCGATCCCGAATTTCATTAACATCTATTTTAAATTAGTTCAAAAGAAATGATAATAAAAAATATCATCAAGAATCTATTGTAAATATTACATATAATTTTTTGATTTTTTGAAAATATTTAAAATTAAAAAAGAATAGATATATATATAAATATATGGCAGAATTGCGGAATCGATATGCCACTGTTTCAGGTTTTTTTTTGGAAAATTATAAAATACTAGTTCATATTTGATTTTGTCTTTTTTGACGCTTCGGGGCTCATCAGTCATCAGATGTTAGCAATTGTTATTCTATTAGTTCAACCATAATGTTCGTCTTTTTCCTCGCTTCAGGATTACTTCATGTCTCATAACTCAAAACAAATTGAAAATCATTATCACCGTCGTCTTCAGCACCATCGATTACCCCATATTTGATATTTTCATCGGCAAAATCTAAATCACCAAAGTTGGCCATAAATTAAGGCCAAGCTGCGCAGGACTTAGCCAAATCAAAAACCAATTAGATATTGGCGACCAATGTTCATCAACCCAGAAAACCCCGAGTATAAAAAATTAGCTCAATTCATCTTCAAAAGAAAATTTGGAGACATACAAATACAAATAGACAAATAATTTCTTCTAAAGTTATATTATTGGATTAACAAATTTAAATGAGATCAAATAAAAAAAAAACAATTTTTACACTTTTTTTACGAAACACGACATTTTTACACTTTTTTTACGAAACGCGACATTTTTACACTTTTTTTACGAAATGCAACATTTTACACTTTTTACGAAACGCGACAGCACCGAATTTGACCTATTGATGGATGCGGTTGACAGAGTGAAGCAGGATCAGCAAAGAAGGATAAACGAAAAGGCAAGAAATAAACAATCACATTTTATTGGGAAAAAGGGAGGCATTCGCTTGCATTTAAGTACTAGTAAAACGAATTAATACTAAAAATTTAAGCTTTAAGCTTTAATGAGTTTTAAAAACATCAAAATAAAAATAGAATTATTAATCTTTTGTTAAAATTTTCAATAATCTAATAAATATAATATATTATATAAAATAATTTTTCAAGATAATAGGCGGCGGAATTATTTAGTGAAAAACAGGCGGAATTATTTATTGCAAAACTGGCGGAATTATTTAGTGCAAAACAGGCGGATTTATTTTAGTGCAAAACAGCCGGAATTATTTAGTGCAAAACAGGCGGAATTATTTAGTGCAAAACAGGCGGAATTATTTAGTGCAAAACAGGCGGAATTATTTAGTGCAAAATAGGCGGAATTATTTAGTGCAAAATAGGCGGAATTATTTAGTGCAAAACAGGCGGAATTATTTAGTGCAAAACAGGCAGAATTATTTAGTGCAAAATAGGCGGAATTATTTAGTGCAACAGGCGGAATTATTTAGTGCAAAATAGGCGGAATTATTTAGTGCAAAACAGGCGGAATTATTTAGTGCAAAACAGGCGGAATTATTTAATGCAAAACAGGCGGAATTATTTAGTGCAAAACAGGCGGAATTATTTAATGCAAAACAGGCGGAATTATTTAATGCAAAAGAGGCGGAATTATTTAGTGCAAAACAGGCGGAATTATTTAATGCAAAACAGGCGGAATTATTTAGTGCAAAATAGGCGGAATTATTTAGTGCAAAACAGGCGGAATTATTTAGTGCAAAACAGGCGGAATTATTTAGTGCAAAACAGGCGGAATTATTTAATGCAAAACAGGCGGAATTATTTAGTGCAAAACAGGCGGAATTATTTAATGCAAAACAGGCGGAATTATTTAATGCAAAAGAGGCGGAATTATTTAGTGCAAAACAGGCGGAATTATTTAATGCAAAACAGGCGGAATTATTTAGTGCAAAACAGGCGGAATTATTTAGTGCAAAACAGGCGGAATTATTTAATGCAAAACAGGCGGAATTATTTAATGCAAAAGAGGCGGTTTTATCTAATGCAAAATTAGTGAAATTATTCTTATTTTATTCAAATGACTAAATAAAAAAAATTATATTTGCTTTTCAGCAACGTCCAAATATTCCGGCACCCGAAAAAGACGACTTGGAACGCTATCGGCCATATAGCATTTACAAAGAATTCGAATTGGATGTAAAGAGGCAACAAATGCCAAAAGACGACTTTGCCTGGGAATCCAATTATCAAATTGGGCCCGAAACACTTTTAGTGCCGACAATCGGCGCTCGATTCAATGCTCGAGTGCGCGATTATAGACGTGGAATTTGGGGTGATTCCGCCTCATATGTGATGGGCGGGGAATTGGGTGAACGCAACGGGGATGTGACGGTCAGAGAGAGAAGAAGATACACCGATTTGATTCGGGGTAATTTAATGGGCCAATTAAATTAAGAATTTATTGTGAATTTTACACAAACGCAGAAGAACCATTGGTACAAAAATCGGTTGACAATGTCCTCGAGGGATTACTTCAAACGCATGAAGGCGCTTTGCGAAGAATTGGAGGAGAAGAAGAAGGGAATGGCCAGCCTGCTGGAAATGGCCAAATGAATGGACAACCAACTGAAAATGGAGAGACAATAAAGAATGGAGAGAAAAGTTAAAAAAAAAGAAATGCTAAATTTACATTTTGCACAGAATTTGCGCCCATTTTCCGTTCCCGTCTTCGCGATGGATTCTTCACTGAAGGAGCAGCCAGTGTTGTATTTGAATGCCAAGCAATTGGCAATCCCCAACCGGATGTCACCTTTTTTCATCATGAAAGTGCAATTTGCGAGGATGGAAGGCATCAAATTGTGCGGAACGGAAACATTTGGAGGTAAATGTACATATAAAAGAAATTGGATTTTGGCATTCATTCATGTACGCAGATTGACTGTCTTGAAGCCATTGGCCGGCGCCGACACTGGTGAATATTCATGCATTGCTGAAAATGAATTGGGAAGGGACAAATGCGTTTGCAAATGCAGAGGAGGAGGTATAAAAATGTCCTGATGGAATGAATATTCATTCAAATATTTCGTCAGAGGCCCCAACCCGTCCAACTCGACCCGAGGTGGAATTATCAGCGGATACGGAAGTGTATATCAGTTGGGAGCCACCGGAACGCGTGCCGGTCACACTTGAGGGAATTCATTACAGGCTTGAATGTCGGCCTGCCGGTGAGAAGGACGCATTCGCCGCATGGACAATTGTGAGCAATTGTGTGGAGGATGAGGCCGCAATTGTGAAGCATTTAATGCCGATGGGCATTTATCAATTCCGGGTGACCGCGCGAAATGAATTTGGATGGGGTGAACCCTCAATCCATTCGAGAATAATTCGAACACATCCACGGGGTATATTTTCAAGACAGATTAAATATTTTGGCAAAAATATACCTTAAAGGTATTCCAAAATTGAATTTGGATGTTCTTCGAAAGGAGGGTCGCCGTTTTGCGATTGTAACGATGCCACAGAAAAGTGGTCGAAAAGGCAATGGATTGAGTGAAATTCGTGAAGGATTGGCCGAAAGGGAGGAAGAAGAAGAAGAAGAGGAAAGGGAAGAAAATGCCGAAAATGTTGGGGAACAAAAAGGCGAAGATGGGATGAATGGAAATGGTAATGGAATGACGAAAAAAGTGCCATTGAATACGACCGAAGATCCACTCAAACGATTCCAAGTGAGTTTAGAACAAAATTATCTAATTTGGCCCATTTTCAGCTCGAATCCGAACTATTCCGTGGCCAATTCAGCGTAATTCGCTATGCAATTGATTCCAAAACGGGCGCACATTGTACCGTCAAAATTCGGGCGGCACCCTCGCATGGGTCATTGATGTTTGCCACACCGGCCGAAAGGATGAAGGCGGCTTTGGTGGAATATGAGACATTGGCCGAATGCCAACATGAAAATGTTGTTCAATTAATTGCCGTAAATTGAAAATTGAATTTAATGGAAAATGGGAAAAATAATTACAGGCATATTGCTCGGATAATTCCTTTCAATTGTTGTTCACGGAAAGACTTCATGAGAATTTATTCCAACGATTTGTTCGACTTGACAGCTACACGGAAGAGCAAATTGCATTTGTGGCCAGACAAATTGCGGCGGCATTAAAATGGATGCATTTTAATGGGTAAATATTCAATACACATTTTAAAATAAATTCTGATTTTATAGTGTTGTCCACGGCGATGTTGAGCCCACAAATGTGATGTTCACAACAAAACGATCGTGGTGCGTCAAATTGGTGGATTTTGGACGAGCCAGAAGGGTTGGATCGAGGGAAGGATTGGCCGGCGATGGCCAATTGTTGGCAGAATGGACAGCCCCAGAAATTTTGGTGGCCAGAATGAGTCGAAATGGTGGTAGTCAACCGTCGCCAAATGGAGGGAATGTCCAATTGGCCAATCCACAAACGGACATGTGGGGCCTTGGATTGGTCACTTTCTGCCTTCTTGCCGGCTATCATCCATTCTCATATGATGATGATTCGGAGACGGACATTCGGCGAAA
Source organism: Pratylenchus scribneri (assembly GCA_030063045.1). NCBI lineage: Eukaryota > Metazoa > Nematoda > Chromadorea > Rhabditida > Pratylenchidae > Pratylenchus > Pratylenchus scribneri. The sequence continues at coordinate 2,117,698 of JAQSEB010000037.1, read as the reverse complement.
TGTGCTGGAACAACGTTGCGATCCAAATTTGATTCCGGTGCAAGCCAGCGAAGAAGCACTCAGATTTGTGGTTTGGGCATTGAAGAAGGATCCCAGGTATGTGTCGATTGAAAAATGGAGCAAATCCAGCTTGTTTGGAAGAATCTGATTAATTCCAAATTGCATTAAATTGAATATTATTTGGACCTTAACAATTGATAATTCATCGTAAACCAAATGGTATATAAAATATCAGATTTTGCCCAAATTAAAGTGTTTAAACCAAAAACAGGAAAATAATTTAAACGGTTTAACTGGCTTAATTTTGATTTTAACTTTTCCTAGTTTATTAGAAGTCAAAAACTACTTTTTTAGGATAAAAAAAATAAAAACTGAGAGGTAAAAATGGAGTAAAAAAAGTTATTAAAAAATTATTACCTATTTTAAGTAGCATATTTATTTTTACAGCCGTCGAATGCGTCCGGATGAGGCACTTGGACATCGATGGTTGGCCGCAGATGGAGCAATGGTCCGGAGAAGGGAAAACATCAAATACAATGCGCAGAGATTAATTCGAACTGCGGAAAGAAGATTGCGGCAACAATGCCAATTTGCGAGGAACGGAAATGGAGGGGGACATTCGCCCGTTGGACCATCGAATACCCAAAATGGAGGAGGGGCAATTGGGCCAAGGAATGGAGAGGCCGGAAATGGAGGAGGATTTGTTGGTGGCACAAAAATGGGTGGCAGTGGAAATGGCCAAATTGGGAGAATGGATCAAATTGGGGGACAACAAATGAATGGTGGACAAAGAAAAGGACCTTCCCCACAGCAGAGAAGAAAAATTGTTTCAGCAGAATGTTGATTGATTGATTTTTTATATTATGCTTTATCAATTTATCAAACATTATTATTATTATATGTTTATTTTTAAATAATATTATATAATTAATCAAATAAAATTTTTGAATATTTAAAATTTTATCTATCTTCTCCATTTTCAATTTGATCAATTCCAAAATGAATGATCATGATCACAATAATGATCCTTAAATTGTTTATAAAATTTGCTAAATAAAATTTTTATTGGATCAATTTGTATTGAGTATTGAAATATTAATAATGAATATTCTAATTGATATTGGCATTCTCTGATGCCTGTTCATAGGATGCGCATCATTTTAGATCAAATTATAAAGACATGCTTTAAAATTTTAAATTTTTAGAAAATAGTGCCCAATCAAAGATTAGCAAAATTATTCAATTATTAAAAAATAAATTTTATTATTCAATTTGACTATTAAATTTATTAGATAAAAAGAGGGAATTAATTATTGCAAAACAGACGGAATTATTATTTTTTTATGGAATTATTCCAAATTATAATTATAAATTTTTTTTTGTCTATCTTGGCTAGGATTTTAGTGACATTTTTTTTAAAAGAAAACTATCAAATTAATTGTAATAATCCATTCAAATTTTCTTAATTTGATAAACATATCTGCTCACAAATGAAACAAATTTTAAATTTACAATAATTGTCAAAAACATCAAAAAGATGAAAGATCAAAGAAAATTTGTGTTCCAAACACTGAAATACTGTATTCTCTCTTCTTCTCATCTATAGCCTGAAAGAATGTCACATTTGTGTTCCTTCCATTTCCAGACAAAAGGAAAATACCAAATTCTCTTTTCTTCTCCTCTCCGCTGATTGGCTGAAACATAAACATATGCATGCATGAATTCATATGAAATGTTTACTCTTGGAGAATTTTGTTTGTCATTGCTAATTTTTTTTACAGAGCAAAATAAAATAATAATCTCATTTTTGAGTTTATAAATTTAATTGTAAATAATCAAAACATTCCCATCCATTTATCAATCAAAGAAATTGGCACAAAAAATTATTAGTCTATGCCTCTGGAATATTTATTTAATTTAATGCGGAATGTTATGTGTGTCGTGTCACATCTCATTTTATATTTTCCACCCATTTTCCCTGCTAAATTCCACCATTTTCCCCAGTTCCAACTTCCAACTTGGCCTAGAACGGAATTATTCCGACCCTTCTTTTGCTAGAGGCCTTTACCATTCCCATTTTATCCGAGAATTCATTCCCATATTCTCGATCATATTTTCTGATTATCCTTCATCTTATTTTATTCTAGATGATTCCCACAGCAAAAATCCCAACAACTTTTCTTTAATCGCCATTTAAACATTTCTGGAAATAAATAAATGAAAGAATATATTTGGAATTTGAGAGGAATTTGAAATAATAATTCGAATCTACCATTAGAATTCTAATTTCTAAGCCTTTCCCAAATTTTCCAATTTTAAGACGCGACAATGTTATCCAAAATTTTTGAATTCATTTCTAATCCCCACCTATGAAAGTATTTTACAATTAATTTTTAACAAGAATCCTCTAGGCGGTAAATATAAGTATAATCCCAATCAAATGATAGTCAATTTTTATCGAAATTCATTTTGATTAAAAATATTCCTTGACAAAAATTCTTCATGTGACATATTCTTTTATTATTCAATTGAATTGTTGGAATTTTATTCTATATTAGGTGTGAATAAATTATTCAATTACCCTGCAAATTCGTTATTTTCCTCCTTGCCTATTGCCTAAATTAATGATTTTGCTTCTTCTTTCTCTTCTCTGGGAGTTGGCCAAATTCATTTTGGCAAAATTATTGGCAAAATTCGCATCGAACAACAACAAAAAGAAGAAATTGCCGGAGGGGCCAATCCATTTGCCAGTGGAAAATATGGTCGAAATTTTTGCATTCATTTCCCGACCACAAATTGATCAATGCGAATTGGTCAATCAACGATTCCGGGAAATCATTGAAAGGCACAAAAATAAACTGCCAACATTGAAATTGGACGAACAGGTACCATTTTTATCGAAAATATTTAGCACTATTTAAATATTTTCCCAATACTATAAGAAAGATAAAATTATTTTGCATTTCGTTTTAGGGATATATATAATAAAATAAGCAATTAATATTTAAACCTGATTTGGAGAATTCATTTTCCTTAATAAGATATAAGAAGAATTTTCGAAGAAACCAAAAAATTCATAATTATAGTATTCTAGTTTTGTTGGATGATAATCAAATAAGTATAGATAGGAATTATTTATTTCCTTCGGGCGTTTTATAATTCATATATAACTCGTAAAAAAAGAAAAATTTAATGCTATCTTAGTACAATGGAAAGGATTCGAACTATTGAATAGTGTTTTTTAATTAATCAAAATTTAAATGGAAAAAAGCAATTTTTCCTTAATTATAAGCTTATAATTATGGGATATATCATTTATCACAATATAAAATTCAAAAGAGCTCAAATAGCTCTATCCAATGGTACCAAGATTTCATCAAATGTTATTGATTGGTCAAAACCGCAAGACCGACGATATAGAATGTTATTTTCGTTTCAACTTTGAATGAAATATTTTTTTGAATAAATTTAATGAAATTTTGCAGAAAAAATGCTGCAGAGAAGCCTTTGAGCACTGGAAAAGTGACTTAATGTGTGCCAAGACTATGCTAATAATGGACATTTTCTTCGCAATTTACCAGTGTTTTCCCTGTTCCTCTGATTCTGTTCTGTTCCTGTCCTGTTCCTGTTCTGTTCCTGTTCCTGTCCCTGTTCCTGTTCCATGATTTAGAACAGAACAGGAACAGAACAGTTTGAAAATTTTTTGGAACAGGAACAGAACAGGAACAGAGCAGAATTGGCTGTTCCTAGACTGTTCCTGAGGAACTCGTAAATCAGGGGAAATTATCGGGGAGGAATTGAAATTTTTGAATTTTCTTGGGGCTTTTATTTTGCTATTTCTTAAATTTCCGATGCCAACCCAAAATATGGCCAAAAATTTGGATCTAATACATAAAACTAAAGGATCACCAATTACTTTTTTTTACATTTTTCGTTTAGGGAAAGGGAATTCACCCATCTTCCCCAACCCCACCGATTGGTTGTTTAGTTCCTGAAAAGCATTAATTAAGGACTTGAATTTTTTTTGTGAAATTTATTATCAAGAGGGACCCGAATTTACGCCGAATATTTTTGGTCAAAAAATTTTTTCGCAAGATTTATGGTTGATGATATGTATGAAATAACACTCCTTTTTAGTTGGTATTTGCCTTCGTTTACATCTCTTTGACGTTTTTATTAAGAATTGAGGAAAAAAAAATAAAAAAAATTAAAATTTTCTCTAAAATTTTTTGAAAAAAATTTTGTCCTTTGGAACAGTTTAAGAACAGAAAATCTGTTCTGTTCCTGTTCCTGTTCCTATTCCTGTTCCTGTTCCAAGTTGGAACAGAGAACAGGAACAGAACAATTAGACTGTTCCATGTTTTGAGAACAGAACAGGAACAGAACAGATTGAAAAAAGTTGGAACAGGAAAACACTGCAATTTACTGCATCATCTCGGAATTTTTTAAGGGAACCAATTTAGTTAAGGTCTATTTTCTTTTCCTATTCTTTATTTCATTCTATCGGGCCAATAAATGTCACTTTGATGTTTACTTGTTTTTCTTTTTTGAAATGGCTTTTCAAATTTCAATCATTCCATTATTGTTGATTAACACAAATCATTTCTATTTGTATTCAATTCTGTTCAAAATCTATTTGGCTTTCTCATCTTTATTAATCTTTTTCCAATGCCTTAATCTGCGCAAATTGCAACATTTTGATGGACCCCCACAATGGCGAATGAAATTAGATTAATTTGCGATTAATTAAAATGTTTAATCTCGATATTAATCTTGTCAATTAATTAATTGTTAATAACTAAATCTCCTATTATCAATACAATTAAATTTTTAAAAATAATTTAAATTTAATCATAATCAAATCCAAATCATATGTTCCATTTCCAATTCCATTTAATACTTATTTTATCAAATTGAATTTGATTTCCAATTGGATTTATTTTTTCCGAAAGTTCAAACAGGCGGATTTATTTTTCCGGGAAATAAAAAGAATTATATTTCCTTTTTAGGTATAAAATGCATCAATTTCAAATGATTTTTTATGCTAATTTTATTTTTTTGTATTTTCAATAATTCTGAATATTTATGCATAATATAATTTTATTTAATAATAAACTTTGATGGAAAACAATGGCAGATTTTGGGAGAATATAAAGAGAATATAATGACGGCTAATAATGGGTGAATTTTAGGCTAGTTTTTCCACTAAAACAATCAACACTAGCCTTTAGCCTATTTAAATTTAATAGTCAATTTTCGATTAATGAGGCGGCGAGCGATTTTCGAAAAGTTTGAGCGAATTAAAACAATGGGCGGAGCGAATGACAGTAAAAAATCACTAAAATTGTAAAACTGGGTATTGGAATAATTCAGATATGAGCGAGCGAGCAAAATTGAGTAGAGGGAGATGGAAGAATTGATGTTCAATTATTAAACAATTAATTAAAAAATGGCAATGTGTTTTGATGAGGAAAAATGTTCACATTAATATAAATCAAATGCCATTTTTAATGGATCCATTCTTGATTGATCCATTTTTGATGGAATCCGATGCCGAATATTCCTCCTCTTCGGCCTCAGCAATGTCATAAATGTTTTTGAATGGACTTCGTTCCAATTTGATTGCCTTTCGTACTTCCCTAATTTTGAAGTCCTTCAGGAAGTCATTTTCGGCTAAGAATTTCCATATCAAATTTAAAAAAAATGTTTTCCCACCTTCGATTGTAATTGTGCAAGATGTGACGGCTTGGCCAGCATCATTCAGGGCGACACATCTTTATATGGAGGAAAAGTGTTTTAAATAAATGAATTGGCATAAATTTACGAATAAATGCCGGAATCACTCCAAATTGGTTGATCAATGAGCAGGGAACGCAATTGGGAATCATCTTGAAGGAAATGGATGCGCGAGGATTCAGCCATTGGCCGCCAATCCTGAACCGAGATGAATCGTATTTTAGGAAAAAATATGGGTACTACTTATTGGGTATCCTCGAGCAGATTTGAAATTTTTTTGAGACCCTTTCATATTTTATTGTAAAAGAATAAAAAATAACTATTTAGGGATTAAAATCTTATGACTAGGTCTAGGGCTCGGATTTTAAGTTTTGACCTATTTTTTGAGGATGATGAGAAATGCACAAAAATAATGTTTTTAAGCATTTATTTCAAGTTTTTGACATATTTTTCCTATTTTGACAATTTTTGTGTGGAAAATTCATTGTAAAAATGTAAGAGAAAAAAACAAAAATTACCTATATTTTGAGCTTTCAGAACACATTTTTGGAAAATTTCACAAAAACCTAAAATAGGTATCTATTTTGCAAATTTTGCGACCTAAAAATTCGAGCCTTATTTAGGACCAATTTTGGGGAATATTGGGTAATTTCGGGGGTGAAAAAATCTGCCCTATGATAACCGATAAGTACCGAAATAAGAATATTAAATCAAAATTGCCTTCATCCATTTGAGCACCGGCATTGGATTGCCTTCAACCCGAACGTCGAGCCTCATTGGCCGATCGGAGGGGAATTCCCTGTTGGCAAGTCCTTGCACAAATTTAGGTCGTGCTGGTGAATGTGATGGGAAAATGAATAAAATTAATCAATTTTGAAATGAATTTACTGGCAATTTCAATCATTAAATTTTGTTCCGCTTTGCCATATTGATTTTCGGCAACGCAAGTGTATTGGCCAACATTGGCACGGCCAAAGCCAAGGAATGTGATGGTAGTTTCGGCGCCGGCATGCGAGGAGACACTAAATTGAGTTTAAAATACAAAATTGATTTGAATTATTTAATCAAAAATTTTCAGACTTAAACCATGAGTGGTTTTTGAAAAATTCATTTTTGAAATTTTGCTGTGTATTTTGAAAATTTTGTTGTGTATTTTGAAATTTCTTTAAAAATTTTTGAAATTTTTTGCATTGATTTTGAAATTTTTTAAAATTTTCTGAAATTTTCAGTTTTATTTTTCTATTTTGAAAATTTTAAAAAAAAAAATTTGAAATTTTTTGCATTGTATTTTGAAAATTTTTTTAAAAATTTTTGAAATTTTTCTTTGTAGAAAATTTTTTTAAAAATCATAACAAAAACGGTCAAAGCTACAGCTTTGAATTTTTTAAATTTTTTGAAGATGTACCGAATATTCGATGTTGGACTGTTGGCGTCAATGTCCATTCCTCGATGTTTCCAAGTGATTTTTGGATCCGGATATCCGTTGAAATGCAGCGAAATTGAAGTGTGATCATTTTCGGCAATAAATCGGCGTTCTTGGCATCCGGGTGCAAACCATGGGGTGCAGGCATATTGTTCGGCATGTGCCAATTCCAGCGCTCTTTCGGCATATGGATCCAAAATTGGGATGACACGTTTGAATTTGTCCAAAACTGGCGCCGGAGGGGCCATCAATCGGGATGGGGGACTCGGTGGCGATGGATCACTGATCCCATAGATATTTTCGGCACGCACCCGGAATTGATAACTTTTTCCCAATTCCAAATTTCGGACTTTGCACACTGGTTCCGGTATATTATAGTCCAACAGTTGCCAATCTCGATTTGGCAATTCTCGGAATTCGATTACATATGTGACTTGGGGATATCTTTAAAAAGGGGAGAAATTTGAATGGAAATGGAAGGAAAATTTTAACTGTTTTTAAAAATCTTTAAATTTTTTACCTCTTATTAAAATTTTTTTTACTCCATTTTTAAAAAAATTTTTTTATTAAATTTTCTAAAATTTTTTAAATATTTTTGTAACTCCAAAAGAGCTTTTGATTTCTAATAAATCAGAAACAGTGTTTAGACAAAAACAATTCTTTATACCATTTTGTATAGATCTCACCGAGACATTTCTTTTAACAAACATACAAATTTCTTATTTTAAATCTATACTGAGCGAGTTAAAGCAAAAATAAATAAAAGTTATTTTTTTCTTATGAAATTTTGGGAAATGAATAGAAATAGCACCTTGGTGGACTCCTTTTTGTTGGAATCCATGAAAGTGTCAAATAGTGTCCGGTCACTTCCTTGATGAATGGCCCGCGGTCGGGCGGCGTTGGAATGGATTTGTATTTTTGTTTTTTGAAGCCGTATTCCTCCTATAAATTATTGAAATTAAATTTATTTGAAAATATGCAGAGGATATACCGTCAAATATGGAGTCACATCTTCGGTCCCATCGAATTTGATTTTGTCCAAAAATGGAACTAAAAAATAAAATTAATAATAAATTATTTTAATAATATTTTACCGGTAACATCCAAAATTGCGGAACTTTGTGCCGTTCCATGACAATTCCTGGCAATTGCCACATATTCGCCGGCATCCTCCACGCAAGTGTCCGTAATCAACAATGCATGGGAGCCGCCACCGGCCACTTGGATTTTGATTCGGCCTCCAGGCGTAATCTTCTTCCCATTGTGATACCTTTTTTGTGAATGAATGGGGAAATTGACATAAAATACGATAAATTCCTAACGGACCAATCAACTTCCGGTGGTGGATAGCCAACAACAAGGCAATCGAATATTGTGGGCATTTTGGTGAAAACATGTTTATTCTTGAGTTGCCGAATGAAGCCAGGTGGGAATGGCATTCCACCTCTGCCCTCATCGTCCACTCCTTCCACCTCCCTTGGCCTAATCACGTTCAAAGTGCCGGTGCTGACTGCCTCTCCCAATGGATTCTTTGCCACCACGGAATAGTCGCCTTCATCCTCCGGTTGGCAATTTACGATCACCTAACAATGAAAGGGAGGCCATAAGAAATTTATTCCTCATTTTAAAAAAGGAATAATTTCTTTTCCATTTTAAACTGACCAAATGATGTAATCCTCGATCATCTTGGAAAATGCTGATTCGACTATCTGGCCCGCCAGCAGCCGAAATCGGCTTTCCATCCTTTAGCCATTCCACCGTTGGTGTTGGATATCCCAGTGCGGCAATTTGCATTTCCACTGGACTTCCCTGGTGGATACTTTGATTGTAAAGGCCAGGCCTAATCCTCGGTTTCGATTCCACTGGGCCCAAATCCTCTTCGGCCGCCCTCTTTGGTGCCTCCCTGACTCCATGCAATTTCAACTCCGCCCGGGTGCTGGCCGTTCCATATTCATTTGTGGCCACACAACGATAATAGCCTTCGGCGGGGAAATCCACATTGTCCAAAATGAGTCGTTGCGTTCGATCCGGGTCCGCCTCAATTTTGAGTCCATCACCTGTAGGAGTGGGATCGATGAGTCAAAAAAATCGAAAATTGCAAATCGAATTTAGGGATTCAAAAATTTTCAAAAAATGCAAATCAAATTTTTGGTTCCAAAAATTTTCGAAATTCCCAAATCAAATTTTTGGAATCCCAAATTATAATTTCAGAGGGATTCAAAAATTGCTCAAAATTGTAAATCTAATGCTAAAAATTGAAATTTCGGACCGAAAAGAAAAAAATCGGGAAAAAGTTTTCGAATAAATTTCTAAATTTTTCTTCATAAATAATTTAAATGAATTTCAATTAATTCGAATAAATTATTTAAATAAAAACAAATTTATTGCCCTCTAATAAAGATAGGCAAAAAGCGACTTTGCCTTGAGGAAATAGGAAATATTTGAAGAATTTTTGCCAAAAAAATCATTTATATATTTTAAATATTTTTTGATTTGTTTTCGATTTTTTTTTGTTGAGAAATTTCGGTGAAATTCCAAAACGAAACGAAGGTAATCGATCCCACCCTTGATCACCTGGGACCAGCTCGACGCCATCTTTCAACCATTTTATGCCCGGGAATGGCTTTCCATAGGGGAGACATTCGAACACGACCCTGTCGCCTGGTTTTGCATGTTTTACGGTCAGTGGAATGGTAAAGCCAGGGGCACGTCCCATCTCCTTGAGTTGTTCATCCAAATCTTTTGGCTTTCGGTCGCGCACAACTTGCACTTCACAAGCTGTCCGGGCACTGCCAAATTTATTTTCGGCAACGCATCGATAATTGCCGGCATCAGATCGCACGGATTCGGGAATGCTCAAATCACAATAGCCATCATCGGTTATTTCGGGGATTTCCACGTGGTCATAGGGGAAGAGGCGGTCTCCATCTTTGTACCTATACAAATGCAAAATTGTATAGATTTATAATAAATAATTAAAAGATATTATTTAATATGTCGAAAAAAGAATACATAAAGGCTAAAATAAGTATAATGGTTTAAGGGTTTGTCTAACATACGAAAACAATTTATCAAATTGGATAAAGCTCTTCGAATTGCATTGAATCATATATAATATAATTTGTCATGGTATATTCAAAATTAACGGATATTATAAACTGTTTAAACCGATTTTTGTTTTTGGTTTAAAACAAAAGTTATTGAACCATTTAGATCCATTTTGTATTAGGTTCAAAAATATATAAGTATTAAATGGTTTAAACCGTTTTTGGTTCAAAACTATAAAAAATATTAAAGCTGTTAGAATTAATTAAACCTTAATCCTAATGGTTAAATGATGAATCTAGAACAATATACGGATTAAAGGTTTATGGGCTTAGTATATATATTTTTGAACCGTATACAAATTTTTCGACATTTTCAAGTAATTTTTGGCAAATTAATATTTTCAATTATTTAAATATTAATTAAATATAATATGGCTACCATTTGATTGCCGGCTTTGGATCGCCACTTCTCCATCCGAATCGGCAACGTAATTTGATTGGTTCCTTCTCATTAACTTTCACATTTTGCAGCGGTTCCAACAATTTTGGTGCCCTTGTTGCATCGAATTCCATGCCTTCCGGCGCAAATGGACCTTCATCTGCTGTTGCCTTTTTCACAGTCACTGTACATTTATCGTAGGCAGAACCATGCGGATTCGTGGCAATTACGCGATAAACCTAATATTTTGGAATTTATTTTAAAAATATTTTTATTGAATATATTTTTTTATTTTTATGGGATTTTGAATATTTTTATTTAATATATTTAGTATATTTTTATGGAATATATTTTGCATATTTTTAAGTAAATATATTTTGTATATTTTTATGAAATATAAATATATATTTTGTATATTTTTATGAAATATAAATATATATTTTGTATATTTTTATGAAATATAAATATATATTTTGTATATTTTTATGAAATATAAATATAAATTTTGTATATTTTTATGAAATATAAATATATATTTTGTATATTTTTATGGAATATAAATATATATTTTGTATATTTTTATGAAATATAAATATATATTTTGTATATTTTTATGGAATATATTTTGTATATTTTTATGAAATATATTTTGTATATTTTTATGAAATATTATTATATATTTTGTATATTTTTATGGAATATATTTTGTATATTTTTATGAAATATTATTATATATTTTGTATATTTTTATGAAATATATTTTGAAAATCTTTATGGAATAAATTTTAAATATTTTAAAATTGACCCCATCATCGTCCATTGTGCATTTTGGAATGATCAAATATGCATTCCCTTCATTGTCCCTTTCCAATTGGATTCGATCCGATGGCCGCACTTGTTCACCGTCTTTGTACCAAAACAATTCTGGTGTTGGATCACCTTCCACCCGGCAATGCAATTTCAGCGGTTGCCCCTCTTGCACACGTTGATCAGCCAATTTTACGCTGATCACCGGGGGACGGGCTTGATCCGCTGGTGCAGCAAGGGCCTGTAAAAATTGTAAATTTCAAATTAGTCTCTAGGTTTAAAAAGTGAAAAATTAGCCTCTAGTTTTAAGAAGCCACAACTGGTTTCAAAAAAAAATGAATTTTCAGTTTGGATAGGTAAAAGTTTTTCTTTTGATTATTCATATACCCTAGGGTAAATTTTCAAAACACCGGGCTATATCGACGCTGGTAAAAATTGATGCTTAACATTAGGCTTTTCTCTCTTTTGTCCTACATGAAAAGAGGTTGGATTTGAGGAACGGGAAATAGGGGGAATGGGGGACGAGGTCGAAAGTTCGAATCCCGCCAAGAACAATTAATTTTTTAGATGAAAAAAGTAACTTATTGTATTGAGGAAATCGGTTTTGGATGCGCAATATTAAAAAGAGTAGTTTGGCCCAAAGGGGTTTAAAACCTATTCAAATCGAGAAAAAGTAAGGGAATGGATTTGTGGCAAAAATTGTAAAATAAAAAATAATGCCATTTCACCTCAATTCCTTCGTCCACCTTCACAAATGCTTTTGTGCTTGCTTGGCCATTCTCATTTGTGGCCACACATCGGTATGTGCCCTCATCATTCCGGTTGGATTCCCTAATCCGCAATCGATAATGGCCTTGTTCCGGTTTATTCTCCCATTCAAAGCGGCCATCCTCCAACAATGGCCGTCCATCTTTTGACCATTTCAGCGTTGGCATTGGCACTCCGGTCACTTTGCATTCCAGCTCGATTGTGGAGCCAACAAAAAGTGTACAATCCTCCAATGGAATGATGAATCTGGGCGGTTCGCCTTCTTCCATTTTTGGCTTTTCCAACTTCTTGCTGACTAAAATTAGGAGAAAAGTAGATTAATATTCCTTGAGGGAACGCTATGGTTAGTGCTATTAAGTGTGTACTGTATTGGTAGCGAATCAGTTTTTGCGTTATATTATAACTTAACTTAAAAAAACTTTTTTATATGGGTTTGTTAGAGTAAACATTATCTAAGGAATATTATAAAATCATTTTATATTATTTAGTAAAGAGAAAGTTATATAATTGGTAAAATATTGACTATTTGAAAGTTTTTTTTATATAAGAAAATTTCGAAATATTTTTTTTATAAATTTTTTCTCTATTGAATGATATAAAAAAGATTAACGAAATTTAAGGCCCCGAAATTTATGGCTATTGGAAATTTGTAATCCAATAATCACCCTCATTTAAAGTTTATTAGCCTAAATCCAAGAATCATCCCTCCGAGTTGTTAAAACATAACAGCCTTATTAAATGTTACTCTGTTATGGTTATATTTATTATCATATTTGATAAGAACCGCAAATTGGGGTCTTTAAATAATTCATTGCCACCGTCCTGTTCCGTTCCCTTATTGTAAGAGACGATTCAACCAACCTTCAATATGGCCAGTTGCCTGTGTTTTTGCTGTTCCGAGTGGATTCGTGGCCTCACATCGATAAATGCCTTCATCGGTCATTGAACAATCTTGAATGGTTAATTTGCATTCGCCGCCCGGCAATTGTTCAATGCTAATCCGATTGGTTGGCTTCAATGGCAGTCCATTTCGGAACCATTTAATTTCGGGTTCAGGATCGCCGGTTACGGCGCAAGTGAACACCATTGTGGCACCCCTTTCCACGTATTGGTCCACTAGGCCTCGGGTGAAGAATGGTTCTGCACCTTCCTTCTTTGCCTCCTCCTTTTTGGCCTTCACGCCAACCTGGCATGCGGTATTCGTGCTACCGTGTACATTTTGGGCAACACAACGATAGGCACCTACATAATCGGATTAATTAAATGTAAAATTATTTTTAAAGGGGAAATATTTAATAGAGTGTATCGTGATCGACTTTACAAAGGTATCGGTTTTAGAATCCGATTTACGGTTTTTTTTTTGAAAAATGTCGATTTTAGGTCTCGGTTTCTCCTACTTTCGGATATTAAATAAAATTTTCTAATTTCAGATTAAATCGCATTGATTTCTCAAATCGAAACCGATATTTAATGTACAGAATAAAACATGTCGAAAAGAATTTGCTTTGGTTTAATGAACACTAGCTACGTTTAATTTTTAAACCAAAAACCAATAAAGGTTTGAACATTTTAATATACCTTTTAGTTTTGACCAAACCAAACAAATTATATAAGATTCGGATGCGCCTTGACGAGAATCCGATGATTTTTGGTTTTTAATGTATATCTTAAACCCCTTAAACTATTGTAATTATTCTTGCCGTATTAGTACTAATTTTCGACATTTTTAATATTTTTTAGGCAAAAATTATAAACTAAACTATCCATATAAAAATTATATGAAAATTATTTTTTCTAATTAACTGAAATGTAAAATATTAATTAAAAACTGACCAGCATCATCCAATGAGCAATCGGAAATAGTCAAATGGCATTCGCCACTGTCCACATCATAATCCACCTGAATCCGATCGGTATTTCGAATTGGCACTCCATCCTTGTAAAATGTGATGCTGGCCGGTGGCATGGCCTCAACTCGGCAAAACAATTTCATCGTTTCACCCGCATTCAATTGTTTGTCCTCCAGGCCAGGATTGAATTTTGGTGCAAATTCGCGTTTCTTCTCCTCCTCTTTTGGCTCTTCCGCTTCAATGTTGTAATTTGCGCGGGTATCCGCCACTCCCAATGGATTTTTGGCTTCACATCGATATTCACCAACATGCTCCTTTCGGAAATTTTTAATTCGGACACGGCATGCCCCATCGGAAGTGTTCAAAATTTCAATTTCTTCCGACTCCTTCAGCGGTTGTCCTTTGAAGAACCATTCAATTTCTGCGGTTGGTTTTGCGTCCACATGGCATTCAATGGACATTGGTGGACCTTCGGGCACTCTCCGGTCCCAAAGTGGGACATTGAACCGAGGTGGGTATCCTTCGGGTTCGGCCTTCTTCTTTTCTTCCGGTTCAGCCGCTTGCACAAATGCCGCCTCACATTGGTCTTGGCCGTGTTCATTTTGGGCAATGCAACGTAATGTGCCAAAATCGGTGTCCTGCACATCTTTGATGGTCATTGTCCAATGCCCGTCGGACATATCCTCCAATTGGAATCGAGGATTGGAGGAAAAATCGATTGGAACTCCATTCAAAATCCATTCCAACGTTGGTTTTGGCACACCTCGAACTTTGACATTGAATTCAGCTTTTTGGCCCAAAATTGCCTCAGTTCGTTTGAGTGGAATGACGAATTTAGGCGGACTTGGCAATTCCTCAGCACCTTTGACCACAACTTGGCATTGTGTTTCGGCTTGTCCAGCTTCATTTGTGGCCACCGCTTTGAATTGTCCCGCATCTTCGCCCTTTCGAACATCCCTAATTCGCAATGTGGCCGTCCCATCGAGGCCAAGTCGAATTGCGATTCGCCCATCCGGCCTCATTTCCTGCCCATTTCGGAACCATTTCACCTCAGGCAATGGAACACCGCCAACAACGCATTTCAAATTCAGCGTTTCGCCCTCGGGCAATTCCACATCTTCCAAAGGTGTCAAAAATATTGCCGGACTTGTTTGGTCCGTTGGCTTCTTTGCCCGAACATGGGCCACAGATCCACTGGACACTTCACCGCCTTTTGGGTTGGCAAATACAACACGGTAAGCACCACCATCCGCCGCAATGGCACTTGGAATTTGAAGGGAATAGACGCCAGTTTCGGGGTTGGCCGAAATTTTAATCCGCTCATTCGGCACAACTTCCACTCCATTTTTCAGCCAAACAACACTGGCCGGTTGGCCATCCAATTCGGCAACCAATTCCAGTTGTTGCCCTTCGTCAATGGTCACATCCTCAAGGCCTTTGCGCAATTTGAACTGATCGGGTCGGCGAACTTTCAAATCTGCCTGCGATTCGCATTGTCCAGCTTTGTTTGCCAATACCACCCGATAGGTGGCACCATCATCCAATAGGGCCTTCTCAATTACCAATTCATATTTCTTTGGTGAAACATCTTTCAGTTTGATCCTTGCACCGGGTGGTGCTTTGATTTCTTCGCCATTTTTGAACCATTTTACTGAAAATACTCCACATTATCGCTAAATTGCCTTCCTTCTTACCAGTCCTAATTGGAGCGGATGCCTCCACCCGGAATAGATGTTCATCACCTTCATCAATTTCGGCTGGCACCAATCCTTGCACAATTCTGGGTACTTGGTCCACTTCGGCATGCGCGCTGGACACGGCTTTGCCGGCTGCATTTATTGCTTGAACTTCAAATTCGCCGGCATCAGCCAATACGGCACTTGGAATTGTAAGGCGATATCTGAAAGAATCATTTTGTATAAATGGGATACTCCTCAACTTGTCGCCGTTTATAAGAATTCATCAAGGATTGAAGCAATTTTGATAATTTTATAATAATATTAAATTAAAGTGCCGATTCTTGGCTATCTAATAATATTAATTTAGATTGGTTTAGATTTATAATTAACATTTTCCCGAATATAAAAAAAGTTAAACAAAGATGAAAAGAATTGAGGAAATAGCGTGGAAATGAAATGATCCCTTCTTTGCCCCTTACATTTCCCTCTATTTGCTTCCCATCAACTTTTCATTGGACTAATTCCCTCATCCTATATAATCGGTCAGAATTCGCTCATTCGTCAGCGATGTTCTTTGACTGGCGCCCTTTCCTCTTCCAATTGCACCATATTCTGTATGTATTGATGAACTATGTATTTATGTATTATGTATATTTTGTATTGCAGCATTCCATTATGCCGAAAAGCATATTGTGGATGCATTTCCATTGTTCGCTTTTGGAAGGGTTGCATTGGGTTGGAGTCGGTCAAGAACGCCCCAAATTTTTTTCATAAAAATTTTCTAATCCATAGTAAAGAACACCTTAAATGGTTTTTTGAAGATAAAATTCTAAAACAATTCTGAACTAAACTAAAATAAAATTAATATCATTATAAATAGCCAAGAATCTGCTTCTTTAATTTGATAACAAATTCATCAAAATGGTTAAGTGTTTGATGAATTATAATAAACAGCGCTAAGTTTGCTGTTACATGATTAATGGCTGATGGAATTAAAAGAATTGTAACTCACGTTTGATCATCAATTTTGTTCATTTGAATTCTGGCATCTTTGCCAACTGAGAATCCATCTTTCAGCCATTTGATTTCGTCCACTTCTCCTTGCACTTGCACTTCAAATGTTAATTCATCTCCTTCAGCCACAATTTGGTCCATCAAAGCCTTCACAATCTTCGGTGGTTCCAACTTTTTGGCTGATCGAACGCCCAAATTCGCTTGACTTTCTGCCTTTCCGGCGGTATTTTCCAATAAGATTTTATATGTGCCAATGTCTTCTTTCATTGCTGATTTAATGACCAAACGGAATATTCCATTTGGTTCAACACGAATTTCAATCCGATCATCAGGTCGAATTTCCTGCCCATTTTTGAACCATTTGACCACTCTAGGAACACTGCGCAAATTCGTTTCGCACCAGAATTCCGCTTTTTGGCCTTCTTCCACCTCCAAATCTTGCAAAGGTTTAATGAATTCTGGCACTGGTTCCACAATTTGTTGGGCATCGCATTTTGCCTTTCCAGCATCATTGATTATTTCCACCGCATAATTGCCTGAATCATCCTGCATTGCAGATGGAATAACCAATTTGAAATGATCTGGTCCCAGTTTTTCCATTCGAATTCGATCCGATGGTTTCAATTCTTCGCCATTTTTATACCATTTTACGGTGTGCGGTTTGCCGAATGTTTTCACTTCCAAAATTAATTGTGCTTCCTCTGGGATTGTTTGTTCCTTCAATGGTTGTTCGAATCCAGGTTGTTGGGCTGCCGATCGGATGCCCAAATTTGCCTGGCTTTCTGCTTTTCCAGCCGTATTCTCCAATAGGATTTTATATGTGCCAATGTCATCTTTCAATGCTGATTTAATAACCAAACGGAAAATGCCATTTGGTTCAGTGCGAATTTCCAATCGATCATCTGCCCTCAATTCTTGGCTATTTTTGAACCATTTAACCACTCTTGGAACACTTCGCAAATTCGTTTCGCACCAAAATTCGGCCCTTTCCCCTTCGGCCACTTCAACATCTTGGAGTGGGCGAATGAATTCCGGCACGGGTTCCACAGTCTGTTGGGCATCGCATTTTGCCTTTCCAGCATCATTGATAATTTCTACGGCATAATTGCCTGAATCATCCTGCATCGCAGATGGAATGACCAATCGGAAATGGTCTGGGCCAATTTGTTCCATTTTGATTCGATCGGATGGTTTCAATTCTTCGCCATTTTTGTACCTAAATTGACCAACCAATTTTGTATACATATTTTAATCATTTTTTTCCTCTACCATTTGACTGTATGTGGCCTTCCATGTGTTTTCACCTCCAAAACCAGTTCATCCTCTTCGGGAATTGTTTGTTCTCGTAATGGCTGCTCAAATCCAGGTTGCTCTGCTTTTGGTTCTGCCGGCAATAAAACAGTCAATTTGCAGTTTGACTCGGCCCCAGGCTCGTCTTCTCGGTCGAAGACTCGGACCTTCAATTATATAAATTAATTAATTCTCATTTGGGAAATTGGAATTAGCTAAAAATATAAAAAATAAGAGTTAGATAAAACACAAAAAATCAGAATTTAACTAAAAAAAAATCAGAATAACAGAGAACACAAAAAATCAGAACAACTAAAAACACAAAAAATCAGAATAACTAAAAACACAAAAAATCAGAATTTAACTAAAAATACAAAAAATCAGAATTTAACTAAAAACACAAAAAATCAGAATTAACTAAAACACAAAAAATCAGAATTCAACTAAAAACACAAAAAATCAGAATTTAACTAAAAACACAAAAAATCAGAATTTAACTAAAAATACAAAAAATCAGAATTTAACTAAAAAGTAAAAACACAAAAAATCAGAATTGACTAAAAACACAAAAAAATCAGAATTTAACTAAAAATACAAAAAATCAGAATTTAACTAAAAAGTAAAAACACAAAAAATCAGAATTGACTAAAAACACAAAAAAATCAGAATTTAACTAAAAACACAAAAAATCAGAATTTAACTAAAAATACAAAAAATCAGAATTTAACTAAAAAGTATTAAAAACACAAAAAAATCAGAATTTAACTAAAAACACAAAAAATCAGAATTAACTAAAACACAAAAAATCAGAATTCAACTAAAAACACAAAAAATCAGAATTAACTAAAACACAAAAAATCAGAATTCAACTAAAAACACAAAAAATCAGAATTAACTAAAACACAAAAAATCAGAATTCAACTAAAAAAAAAAAATCAGAATTTAGCAAAAAAAAAAAAAAATCAGAATAACAGAGAACACAAAAAATCAGAACAACTAAAAACACAAAAAATCAGAATTAACTAAAACACAAAAAATCAGAATTAACTAAAACACAAAAAATCAGAATTCAACTAAAAAAAAAAATCAGAATTTAACAAAAAAAAAAAAAATCAGAATAACAGAGAACACAAAAAATCAGAACAACTAAAAACACAAAAAATCAGAATTAACTAAAACACAAAAAATCAGAATTCAACTAAAAAAAAAAAATCAGAATTTAACAAAAAAAAAAAATCAGAATAACAGAGAACACAAAAAATCAGAACAACTAAAAACACAAAAAATCAGAATAACTAAAAACACAAAAAATCAGAATTTAACTAAAAATACAAAAAATCAGAATTTAACTAAAAACACAAAAAATCAGAATTAACTAAAACACAAAAAATCAGAATTCAACTAAAAACACAAAAAATCAGAATTAACTAAAACACAAAAAATCAGAATTCAACTAAAAACACAAAAAATCAGAATTTAACTAAAAAGTAAAAACACAAAAAATCAGAATTGACTAAAAACACAAAAAAATCAGAATATGAGAGAAACAAAAAATCAGAATTAACTAAAAATACAAAAAATCAGAATTCAACTAAAAACACAAAAAATCAGAATTAAGCTAAAAATACAAAAAATCAGAATTCAATTAAAAACACAAAAAATCAGAATTCAACTAAAAACACAAAAATCAGAATTAACTAAAACACAAAAAATCAGAATTGACTAAAAACACAAAAATTCAGAATTAGCTAAATACAAAAAATCAAAATTCAATTAAATACATGAAAAATCAGAATTAATAAAAAAAAAAACAAAAATCAGCATTATCTAAAAACACAAAAAGTTAGAATAATAAGAGAAAAACACATCAGAATTAGATAAAAACACAAAAAACCAGAAATAGATAAAAAAAAATCAGAATGAGTAAAAACAAACACAATTCTATATTAATTTTAAACCAACCGAATAATCTGCAGTGTCTTCTGCATCGGCATCGGGAATTTCCAGTCGGAATTTGGTGTCCGAAATTTGTTTTGGCTCGGCCTTTGTCTGTCCCGGTTTGAGCTCCTCTCCATTTTTGTACCATTTGACGAGTCTGGGTGCCCTGTTTGTTTCCACTTCCAACACTGCTTTTTGGCCTTTTGGCACTGATTGGTCCTCCAATCCCTTCATAAATCTAAGTGGACCCAACACAGTCAATGGGGCCGAGGAATCGGCCTCGCCTGCTGGATTTTCTACAACCACCTTTACAAATTATAATAAATTAATGAATATATAATAAATTAATTATTATGAATTGCCTTATATTCAGCCTCATCATCTGGTTGGGCTGATGGAATGATCAATCGGAAGCATCCCTGGCCGTCTTGTTCCGTTTTTGGATTCTCCATTTCTTTGCCATTTTTGTACCATTTCACTGTGCGAACTGGACCCCGCACTTGCACTTCAAATTGAGCCGGTTCTCCTGGGCGAACAGTGACCGGCTGAAGGCCTTTCACAATTTCAGGCTTTCCGACTAAAAAAATAAATTCATTTGCTCATTCTATTATTCAATATTATCCAATTATTTTGCCAATCTGCTGGCACATCACCGGCTGGTTCTAATTATTGCCGCGGATTGCGCTTGCGCAATCCAGTCCCATCTTTACAATTATTTTTGATCGGCGCCGCAAACTAATTGGACCGATTGGCTTCCTTAATTTTCCGGCGCCTCCAATTTATTTATTGCCCAACAATTTATTTATGCACATTTCCTTCCCTAATTTCCCATTTGTCCCAGCCAATTTGCCATTTCCCTTGGCGGCATATATAAGCGAAAGATTTGTCCAAAATAATTATTTCTGACTCAATTTTCCTACTTCCTTCATAGTTAAAATGAAATTCACGCTAGCATTCTTTTTCCTATTGCAAATGACCCTCTTGATTGGTGCCCTTGGCTCAGGTAAGTTAACAATGAAAGAAATATTAATTTATTTATTATTATTTAGTAGGGTAAATGCTAAAATATATGGGGGAGATGGGGTCCTATAATTTAGGGCGTAGTCAATAAGCTTAGTTAGGTTTTGATTAGAATCTAGGCTAAAAACGGGCCTTTTAAAATAAATTTTCCATCGCATAAATTGCCAAAAGCCAAATTAAATTTTCATTTAATATAATGCAGAGGATTACCATCATGGCTACCACCATGAACCATATGGATATGACCGCGGCTATGGGCACAATTATGGATATGGCCATGGAGGCGATGGTCATCACGGATATGGACACCCCTATGGAGATGGTTTCGATGGCTATGGACATGGTGCCGGAGGATATGGAGGTGGCCCATTGGATTATGGCTATGGCCACCACAGATATGGGCATGGACATCCTTATGGCTATGGTGGTGGATATGGCCATGGGGGATTCTTCCCTGGTGGTGGTTTCTACTATTGACGTTGGAGGCAAAGAAGGGAATACAGAAGAATATATTTACATGAATGGATTTAATTAATAAATTTGATGAATAATAAATTGATGCATTTTTTGCCGAGGGAAATTTTACTTTTATCGAAAAAGAATTGGAGTTGCCTAAAAAATTTTAATTTTTTGAAAAGATTGTAAAAGTTCAGAAATAAATCCTAAAAACCATAAGCGTTAAACTCATTCCATAATCTCATAAAGATTCATTATTTGACTGTGTTTTGGCTTAGTTTTAACCAATAATAACATAATTTTGTACTAAAATCGTATCGATTTAAACGTTAAATATCCATAATTTTATCAAAACTATAACAAATGTTATATCATTCGATACGTTTTGAGGAGTTCTATTATCCAATAATTATGGTTTGTCAATTTAGGATAAACCCATCTTAAACCATGACATTATGCACATTTTTTGGCAATATAAATGTTTATTATTCAACAAATTAAGTAGTATTTTTTTACACCTACCAGCTTCTTCCGGAACAACACTCAACGGTGCCTTCGATCGGACAGTGCCAGCCGGGTTTGTGGCCGCACATTCATATACTCCCTCATCCTCGGGGCCAACATCTGGTAGTCGAAGGCGTTGTGTGCCATCCGGCAATGATTCCATTATGCCATCCTCTGGGCCCAGCTCCTTTCCATCTTTGTACCATTTTATGTCCGGTTTCGGTTCACCCGCAACTTTGCATTCGAACACGGCCTCTTCGCCCTCTTTTGCTTTAACCGGTTGCAAATGTTGGAGGAAGGCGGGTGCCTCTTGCATTGGGGCCATTTCCATTGGTGTGGGCGCCTCCTCTCCTTCCATTGCTTCGGCTGGTTTCATTTCGTCCGCAAAAGCTGGTGCCGCCTCTTCCATGGGGCCACCCTCTTCCATTGGAGTTGCCGCCTCCTCAGGCAAATGCACTCGCAATGGTCCTTCGGTGCGTGCCGACCCTGAAGGGTTTGTGGCTTCGCATCGGAATGTTCCGGCATCCGTGATTCGGGCAGCCGGAATGCTCAGTCGGCAAGTGCCATCCGGTTCTTGGGTTTGCTTGAAATGGGTATTGTCCGGCTCAATTTCTTGGCCATCCTGCAAATTCGGCAATATTATTGTTAATTTATTAAGTATGAATATGAATATGAACCAAATTTGACACTGGCTCATTTATCATCATTTATAATAACTCATCGAGGACAAACAAATTGATAAATTTGTTATCAAATTAGTAGACTTTAGGCATCTCATAGATACTAATTTTATTTAATTTCATTCATAATTGATGAAATTTTGTCAAAAAACAATAGAAAATTTCACTAATCCGTAGTAAAATTTATTGAAAGATTTATTTTTTTGTGCATAACAAACACCATCAATTCTGAAATAATTTGAACATTACACAAAAGTCTACTTTTTAATTTGATATCAAAATCATAAAAATTCGTTCAATTCTTTATGAATTATTTTATAAAATATAAACAAGAACATGAGGCTTTCCGAATTATGAATGCCCCTAATCCCATTTAAACTTGCCTTGAACCATTTGATTTGTGGTTTTGGTTCTCCCTTCACAACACATTCCAACTTGACTGGTTCTCCTTCATTGGCATGCACTTCCTGAAGGCCCTTCACAAATGTTGGAGGGACTGGAGCACCCGTGAGAGATTCTTCCGGTGATGGAACTGTAATAAATTGCCCAATTAGTCAAATGATTAATTAAGAATGTATGCAATTATTAATATTTAATTTATCGAAAAATGTGCCGAAAAGATTTTAACTTCAGAAACTTTGCTAGATCAATTACTTTATACTCAATCCATTGCTCTTGACGATAAGCATCATTTTGACTATATTTTGGCTAGTTTCTAACTTCGTTTTAAACCATAAACTAAAACGGTTTAAACCATTTAATATCCTTTAATTTTGATTAAACTATGACAAATTATATACCATTCGATGCGTCTTGACAAACTCTATCCAATGATATATGATTTATAAATTTAGGACAAAATCTTAAGCCGTTATAATTATTTTGACTTTATATACTCTTTTTTCGACAATTTCAATGTTTTCTTTCGACAAATTAAATACCAACCATTAATTACTCCCTCAATTTAATTTTAATTTCCCACTTTGTACGGTCAATGTCACATCACTCCACACATCGCCGTATTTGTTGCTGGCTTCACATCTATAATCGTCCATATCGCTCAATTGGGCATTCGAAACAATGAGTCGTTGTGTTCCATCGGGAAGGCCTTCAATTTTGTAACGTGGATTTTCGCCAGGCACAATTGGCTGCTCTCCTTTGTACCATTTCACTTCGGGGAATGGCAGCCCGGTGATTTTTCCCTCCAAAACGCCGGTTTCGCCCTGCTTGATTGTAATCGGGCGAACGGGCTCCACAAAGTCGGGTGCCTCGCCTTCGGTTGGCAAACTTCCCTCAGCGGCCACAATGATTGGCCCTTCCGTCCATGCCGTCCCATATTCATTTTCGGCATCGCACCTGTATTCGCCGGTGTCGTCCATTTCGGCATTCTTCAATGTCAATATGATCGTTCCATCATCGTGATATTCAAGACTGATTCGATCCGTGATGGTCACCTGCGAACGTACCAAAATGAATTATGGCTTGAATTTAATGCTGGACTAACTTCGCTGTTTATAATTACTAATTAAGAAGAGAACCAATTTTAATTATTTAGTATTAATTAAAGAGAGACTGTTAGCTATTTAATAATATTAAATTTATTTAAATTGGTTCAGATTTCAGAATTATGGAAGAAAAACTATTAATTTGCTTCTCATCAACATTTTATTTCTCAAGGGAAAAGAAAAGAATTGAGGAAATGGTGTAGAAATGGAATGATCCCATCCCTTCTTTGCCCTTTACATTTCCTTCTATTTGCTTCCTATCAAAATTTCACTGGATAAATTCCCCTATCCTATATAATCGGCCAAAATTCATTAATTAGTCAGCGGTGTTCATTGACCGGCGCCCTTTACTCTTTCAATTGCTGAAGTGTAGTCTCACAAATCACAATCTGGAAGCACGCCATCCCATTATGCCGAAAAGCATATTGCGAGTGTAGTTCCATTGTCCGCATTTGGGAGGGTTGATTGGGTTGGAGTCAGTCAAGAATGCCCCGAATTTTTTTTTTCATAGAATTTTCTTTAGTAAAACTAATTTTAAATAGCTTTTTTACAATTCTGAACCAAATTAAATAAAATTTGTATCATTTGATAGCCAAAAGTCAGCTATTTTATTTACTGACTAAATAATCAAAATTGTTTCACACTTTAAATTTATAAATGGCGACAAGTTGGCTCATCAGCGAAAATTTAGGTTGTTTGATTTAAATTAAACTCACTGGGCCATAGCCTTGTCGACTCCATGTGATTGTTGGCCTTGGATTGCCACGAACTTTGCATCGGAGCACAACTGTGCCACCAATTGTGGTTGTGGCAGATTTGAGCAATTCAACGAATTCGGGCGGCCCTGGGGCAATTTCCTCAGAATCTCGTGGAGCTGTGAAAGAATGGATTTAATTTTATTAATAAAAATTGCCCACGTTTTTTTTTGTTAATTTAACTTAAAAAAATTTTGATTTTAATCAAACTAAATAATTAATTAGCTTGGTTATATCAATATAATTAAATTTAAAAATGATTATTTCTAGTTTCTACAAAGTTAAATTCTATTCTATCAAAATTAGTGTTCATTTTAATTATTTAACCAAAGAGGATTAGTTTATATTTATAGTTTATTAAGTGAATTAATAAATGATTAAGTTGTTGCTGCTGTTGTTGAAGATTAGTTTTTTTTTTGTTGATTCAAACAAATTTGGAACTCATTCAAAATTAACTAAATTAAATGTTGTGAATATGAAGTTAGTTGTGTGGTTTTTATATTCCATCATTTTTACTGCATATTTCTACCAAAATTATCGTATTATTTTAATAATTATTATAACCAAAGAGGATTAGTTTTTATTAATTTATGCAGTGAATTTATGAATGATGATGAACTTGCTGCCGCTTTTGTAGAAGATTGTTTGTTATTTGGCTTAAACAAATTGAGAATTCATTCAGATTAACCAAATGAATTTGAAGTTAGTTGATGTTTTATTGCATTCCATTCATTTTTACCTATAACTCCCAATCGTGCCTCCGTCCAAATTTGATTTCCCCCAGCATTAGTGGCCACGCATCGATACACTCCAATGTGTTCGAATTCGGCTGTTTCAATTAGAAGTCGTTGTGTTCCATCCGATTGTTGTTCCACTTTCAGGCGATATTGGTCCATTTTATTGGACAAAATTGCTCCATCTTTTAGCCAATCCACTCGGACTCCCTTCATTGCGCCTGGTTCCAGTTGGCATTCCAGCACAACGCCCTTTGTCCCTTTTGGCACTTGTTTATCCTGGAGGGGACGCCGCCATGCCAATAGTGCTTCATGTTCCTCTTCCGGCTGTTCAATGGGCAATTGTTCTGCATATTTCAGTGGGGCACTGGTTTCGGCTCTTCCCACTGGGTTGACCGCCTCACATCGGTAAACGCCCACTTCTGCTTTGGTGGCATGCAAAATTCTCAATCGCAATGTTCCATCCTCCCCTTGTTCAATTTGAATGTTCGGCTCTTGGTCAGGTTGAATCGGTCGGTCATCTCGGAACCAACGAATTTCGGGCTTCGACTCCTTCGCATTCACTTGACAACTCATTTCCACCGGTTCGCCTTCTTTCACCGTTTTTGGCTCCAATTCCCTTATGAACATTGGTTTTGCCTGTTCCTCTTTTGGCACATCCACTTCCATTTGAGTTGGATATTTCAACTGGGCACTGGTCTCATCCCTTCCGGCTTTATTCACCGCCTCACATCGATATGTGCCAGCGTCCTCCTTTTGTGGATTTTGAATCACCAAAGTGTGATGGCCTTGGGCATCTTTTTTGGCCAAAATATGCTGGCCATCCATTTGAATTGGTTCACCATTTCGTGTCCATCTCACTTCCGGTTCCGGTTTGCCTTGAACCGTGCATTCCATTGCAACACTTTCGCCCGGATGGACTTCTTGCTCTTTGAGTGGTTCAGTGAAATGTGGCGCCTCCAATTCTTCGATTACAGCGAATTTAGCCTCACTTTCTGCTTGTCCCGCTTTATTAATTGCCTTGCATGTGTATTGGCCGGCATCATTCAAAGTGGAATCATTCACTGTCAAACTATGATGCCCTTGGCCATCATCCTTGGCCACCACGTGAACATTGTCAATTTGAACTGGCCGCCCATCTTTGTACCATTGAACTTGCGGCTCGGGTTTTCCCTCAACGGTTACGGACATTTTGGCCGTTTCTCCTTCTTTGATTTCCACCGGTTTTAGTCCATCAACGAATTTTGGTGCCTCTACATCTTCCAGCACTCCAAAATTGGCTTTTGTTTCAGCTTCTCCCACTTTGTTCACCGCCTTTGCACTGTAGGTCCCGGCGTCGGCCATGTTCGCATCTTTCACCGTCAAACTGTGTTGGCCTTTGCCCTCTTCCTTTGCCACCAAATGTTCATTATCGATTTGCACTGGTCGTTCATCTTTGTACCATTTCACTTCGGGTTCCGGTTTTCCTTCCACTTCCACGGACATTTTGGCCGTTTCCCCTTCTTTGATTTCCACAGGTTTCAATCCGTCCACAAATTTTGGCGGCTCCAATTCTTCAATTACACCAAAATTGGCTCTGGTCTCTGCCGATCCCGCCTTATTCACTGCTTTGCAACTATAAGTGCCGGCATCGCCCAATTTTGCATCATTCACTGTCAGACTATGATGCCCCTGGCCATCGTCTTGGGCCACCAAATGGGTCCCATCAATTTGGACCGGTTGTCCATCTTTGTACCATTGAACTTGTGGGAGGGGTTTGCCCTCAACCTCCACCGACATTTTTGCAGTTTCCCCCTCATTGATTTCAACCGGTTCCAGACCTTTTTTGAATTCCGGTGCCATCACATCTTCCTGCACTCCAAATTTGGCTTCACTTTCAGCTTGTCCCGCTTTATTGATTGCTTTTGCGGTGTATTGGCCAGCATCCGCCATGTTCGCATCTTTGACCGTTAAACTATGATGTCCTTGGCCATCATCCTTGGCCACCACGTGAACATTGTCAATTTGAACTGGTCGCCCATCTTTGTACCATTGAACTTGTGGTTCGGGTTTTCCCTTCAATTCAACTTCCATTTTGGCCGTTTCTCCTTCTTTTATTTCCACCGGTTTCAGTCCATCCACAAATTTGGGCATTTCCACGTCCTCGATCACCGCAAATTTGGCTTGAGTAACGCATTGCCCTGCTTTATTTTTCGCTTGACAGGTGTATGAGCCGGCATCCTTCAGTTTGGCATCTTTTATCACCAAACTGTGATGGCCTTGGGCATCGTCTTCCCGTTGGATGTGGATTCCATCAATTTCCACCGGTTGTCCATCTTTGTACCATTGCACTTCGGGTTCGGGCATTCCGCTTACAGTCACTGACATTCGGGCCGATTCACCCTCCTTCACCTCCAATGGCTTTAGGCCTTCCGTGAATTTGGGCGCCTCCAATAATTCTTGTACTCCAAATTTCGCCTCCGTTTCCGCCTGCCCAGCCTTATTGATTGCTTTCACACTGTATTGGCCAGCATCAATCAATAATGCGTCATTCACTGTTAAACTATGTCTTCCGTGTTCTTCATTCTTTGACACAATTCGCACTTGATCAATTTGCACTGGCCTCCCATCTTTGTACCAATGAATTTCGGGTTCTGGTTTGCCCTCCACTGTCACGGACATTGTGGCCGTTTCCTTCTCTTTGATTTGCATTGGCTTTAGGCCTTCCGTGAATTTTGGTGCCATCAAATCTTCTTGCACTCCAAATCGGGCCCTCGATTCGGCCTCGCCCACTTTATTCACTGCTTTGCAGGTGTAAAGGCCGGCATCCTCTACACGGGCTTGGTTAATTGTCAAACTGTGTTTTCCCTCTTCCGGATTGTCTTGTCGAATAAGGTGGGTGCCATCAATTTGAACGGGCTGTCCATCTTTGAACCATTGTACTTCTGGCTGAGGAATGCCCTTCACTTCCACGGCCAATGTGCTCGTTTCCATCTCTTTAATGTTTGTATCCCTCAATGGTTGGTTGAATTCAGGTTTTTGTGTTTCTTCCATTTCCACTGCCAATTGTGCTTGACTGCTGTCTTGGCCAGCTTTATTGCTTATTCGGATGCCATATTCGCCGGCATCCTCTGCCCTCGCATCACGGATTACCAGCTTGAATTCGCCGGTGTCCCTGTATTCCACCAGCTTCACTCGGTCACCATCTGCCACCAATGGTTCACCATTCTTGAACCATTCCACTTCCGGTGGTTGCTGTCCGGGTTTCCCAGCGCCGGCCACTTTTACGCCCATTTCCACGGTGTCACCATCCTTCACTTTTTGGCGCTTCAATGGCTCAATAATCCTTGGCCTTTCCACACCAGCATCTTGTTCCGTGACTTTGGCCTCAGTTTGCGCCTGGCCAAATTCATTTTTGGCCACTGCCCGATATTGGCGGAAATCATTTTGTTGCACTTCTTTGATGACCATTCGCCAATGTGTGTTCGTCTCGTCGTGTTGAATACTCACTCGGGTGCCGGATTGAATGCGGAAATTGTCGTGTACGGTGAAAAATTCCACACTTGGCTGGGGAATGCCCCGGACGCTGCATTCCAAAACGACTTGGCCACCGATTTGTGCTTGTTGATCGGAGAGTGGCCGAGTGAATTCCGGTGCCATTGCTGTGAAAGGGTGGATTATTTTGGGTAAATTTTGAATATTTTTGAGGGTAAAATCACTCAAAATTTACTTAAAAAAACTTACTTTCTACTCGAAGATTGCCCGCAGTTTCGGCTCGGCCAACAACATTTTCGGCCACGCAAACATATCTTCCCTCGTGAATATTTTCCACTGAATCAATGCTCAGCCGTTGTACGCCCTTCTCATTTGTGATTTGAATGCCCTCCTCCGGTTTGTCCTCCAATTTTTGATCGCCTTTGTACCAAGTGATTTGTGGTTCTGGCAATCCGGTCACTTTGCATTCGAAAGTCACTTTTTCGCGCAATGGCACTAATTTGTCCGCCAAATTCACTGTGAATTCTGGCGCCTTTTGTACCGGTTTGTCCAGTGTTTCTACAAAATATTCAAAGTTTTGGCAAATTTTCTCATTTTTATGAAAATAGGCACTTCTTTCCTTCAATTCAAAATCAAATTAATTATTTTGGCCATAGCTCAACAAAGAAGTAGCCAATTCTGGAGGGCAATATACCATTTAAATGCCCTAAAATTCCTCTAAAAAGTTTCCTTTATTTTTTGAAATTTTAAATAATTTGTGAATTAAAGCGGCTTTTCTTCAAAAGATAAAATTTATTGCACTGAAAGATATTTAATTTTAATGAAACTTTAGATTTCATAAAATTTAATTAAGTCTAATATAGAATTTATATTTGCTTTCTAATGATATTTTACTTTAAAAATTGGTTTATTTAATTTTTTGAAATTAAAAAATTTGTAAAATAGATAATAAAGAGGCTTTTCCTTCAAAAAATTCAACTTTATTATACTCAAAAACATTTAATTTTTAAAAATTTTTATAAAATTTGATTGAGCCAATAGAGAACATTTTGAGCTTTCCAATGGTATATCGAGTATCGACCATCCAGATTTGTTATTTCCTCGTTGAGTTATGGGTAAAGTATAATGGCCTGATACTGAACTTCAAAAGCTAGGTTTTTTTTTACTGCACTCAAAGTCAAAGATATGCAACTTATTAAATGATAGAAAGTTTAAAAATCTAAATTCGGTTTTTCCAATTAATATCCTTTTCCGAGATAAGTTATTTTCTCGATAATAAAGGCTATGATACTGAATTGTCCCTGAATAATTATATATTTAACTGACCGACAACTTCCAATTTTGCCTCACATTCCGCCATCCCTGCAGCATTCTCCACAATCACTGTGTATTTGCCCGCATCCTCCGGTTCCACCTCATCAATGACCAATTCGGATGTGGTGAATCCTTCGATCGTTTGCATTTGAACTCGAATTCGGGCAATCAACTCAATTTCCTTCCCATCATGAAGCCATTTGCAGCAAACCCCCTTGGTATCCGGCACAACACATTCAAAAATGGCCTGATGGCCTCGTTGTGCACGGGTATCTTTGATTTTGGTGATGAATGCCGGTGCCATTATTGGCGTTGGCGTTCGGAATGTTTCCTTCTCCTCTTCCTCAACTTGGGAACCACTTTCCGATTCGGTGAACATATCCGATGTGTAGGACTGAATAGGAAAATTTTTAACGATTTATTTAATGACGACATTTTTTGGGAGGTTTATAGGGAAATGCCGAAAAGATTGTAATGATTCAGAAATTTATCTTCTCAGACCCATAAATGTTTTGCTCAATCGATGGATATGGGCTAGAACTAGAAGCTTGATACATCTTCTTATAATGAATTTGTATAGGTTTAACCAATAGATTAAACTGTTTAATAACTTTTAATTTTAATTAAACCATGATAATTTTCAATTTTTTTACTATACGATGTCTTTTCTTGATAAACTCTCTAATTAAATTAAATATAGTTTGTGAAAGTAAGATAAACAATTAAACGATTATGATTATAATATACTCTTTCAACAATCAATTTATTTATTAGACTACTTATTTAATATTTTTAAATTTCTTTTAAATTTTTAATTTAAATTCTTTGCTGATGAGACTTACAGCCATATTCGCTGTGCAGGAAACTTCGCCAGCATCATTTTCGGCTTTGCAAATAATTTCACCAACATGCTTCTCTGGATTGAATGAGCGAATGGTCAATGTGGATGTATTCTAAATTAATTATAATCATATTATGTAAAAATGCACTCACCTCAGTGGTCACAATGCTAATTTCATCATTTGATTGGATTTGTTGGCTGTTGATGAACCAGGAAATGACTGGTCTTGGGTCGCCTGTGTAAACCACTTTATGTACCACTTCGGAGCCTTGCCTGGCCCGAACATTGCTCAGCCATTCCAAAAAGTCCGGTGGCTCACCTCGGGGCAAAACTTTCAATGTCGCTTGGGAAGAAGCCTATCAAAATTGGTGGAGCATAAATTTATGGCAAAACAATTCTCACTTTTCCAAATTCATTCACTGCCTCGCAAACAACCAGCCCCGAATAATCTTGGGTAATATTCTTTATTGTGACCGTATATGTGCCCTGGTCTGCGTGAATTTTAATGTTTTGTCCTTCGACCAGTTTTTTGCCATTGATGAACCAAGTTACTTCTGGCATTGGTTCACCGAGGAGGACCGCCTTCAAACGAAGGGTGTCTCCTTCACGGCAAGTGGCATCGCAAAGACCGGTCTCGAATTCGACGGGCACTGGGGCCACAACGGTCAGCTTCCCCTCAATTGTGGCCTCGCCCATTTTGTTGCCGGCAATGCATTTTATTTTTCCGGTCATATCCCGGGTGCAACCATGAATGACCAAAGTATATACGCCGGCCTCATCCTTCATTTCGGTGTCCTCTGTTTGATAGACCATTTGGTTGTTGATGTACCTGCATATTAGATGAATTATATTTTAACATTTTTTGGACGTCTATATTAATGTCAATATTTTGCAATTTTTTGGAATTTTTATCTCAATTTTCGTCAATATTTTGAAATTTTTAAGGAATTTTTTTAAATTTTTTAGAAAAAAAATATAAAATTTAAAAAAATTTTATATTCTTTGAAAAAATGGTTTTGGATAGAAAAATTGCAATAAAAAATTGATTATAAAAATTTTTTGAAAAATTTATCGATGTCTATATAAAATTGCATTTTTTGGAAATGAATTTTAAAATTTGTTATTGCGGGTAATAGAAAAATTTTTGATAAAATATTACTTTTTAAAAAATTTTCAACAATATACTATTGAGTTTTTTTTTCCATTTTTTGGCAATATTTTGCGATTTTATGTCACTATTTGATGCCTATATTTCAGTAATCTATATCAATCAAGCTTTATATATCATATTTTTCATTTAAAAAGAGAAACTTTGTTATTTAAGAATTAAAAATAATCTAAAAATGTGGAAAATAATCATTTTTCCTAAGAGTATTTAAATTATTATAAGTTATAAAATTTTTATTTTGAATTTACATTGATAATTAAATAATGATTAAATTGGACTATATCTTTGAATTTAATATTATTTAAAAATTATTGATACAAAATTTTGCATCCCATAAATTTATTTCTTTATTTGATTAATTTAGCATTCTTTCATTTTATATTTAATATATCGCTCATTTCCATTCGACGAATTTATAAAAAAAATTAATTCAAAAATAAATATTAAAATTATATATGTTGCAGTGATTCTGGGAATTGGTTAATTTGTAAAATTTAGCTGAGATTGTTAATTAAAAAGAGATTAATTTCCCCAGCTAACAACTAAAAATTAACTAAAATTTTAGTATTAAAATTAATTTTTTAATAAATACATAAATTAAAATATTCCCCCC
Organism: Pratylenchus scribneri; assembly: GCA_030063045.1. Classification (NCBI taxonomy): domain Eukaryota; kingdom Metazoa; phylum Nematoda; class Chromadorea; order Rhabditida; family Pratylenchidae; genus Pratylenchus; species Pratylenchus scribneri. Next base: position 2,084,643 of record JAQSEB010000037.1, on the reverse strand, counting down.
CCCCCCCCCCCCCCCTCCCAATTAACTGACCATTTTGTGTATGGTTTTGGGTCGCCTGTGATGATCACTTTTGCCGTCAATGTGTCCCCTTCAGTTATAGTAATTGGACCCAATTCCGAGAGGAATTGTGGCTTCTTTTGTGAGAATCTTTTTTGTACTCCAACACTGGCCGATGTTTCTGAAAATTTGACCAAAATTATTATCCATTTCTCCGTCCTAATTCCCCTCACCCGCTTTTCCGAATTGGTTTTCGGCCTGCAATGTGATTCGACCCTTATCCCCGGGTTGGGCACGCAAAATGGTCAATTTATGGGTGAGGCCATCCTCACTTTCGGTCAATTTCAAATGTTCATCGCCGGCCAATTCTTTGCCATCTCGAAGCCATTTGACCGTTGGCTTCGGTTTGGCCCCTTCCGTAAGTTGTGCCTCCATCACCAAAGTTTGGTTTTCTTCCACCAAACAATCCTTCATATAGAAATTTAATTTAATTTATAATTTTAATTATTTTTTACGGTCAAATTTCGGGCAAAAGTTGGCCCAAAACCGCATTCCTTCACCATCAGCTGAACGTTTTGGCGTTTTGAGCCGGCCGAATTTTTGGCTGTGCACGCGATTTCGCCCGATTGGCTTGGCAGTGCCCCGATGATTTCCAAGCAATGCGCATTCCCCTCCTTGCTGATTCGAACATTCCTTTAAGAAAAAGTAAGGAGGGTTCCAGAATTCAATTGTTTTGAAAAAAACGAAATTTGATCCAAACACACAAAAATGTGACAAAATTTTCTCTTTTTTTACTGGGCTAAATTTATCCCCACTCAAATTATAAACTCACTCTCCAGAAATTGGCTCGCCATTCAGCGTCCATTGAACTTCCGGTTCGGGCACTCCCTCAATTTTGGCAACAAATTTCACATTGCTTCTCTCATTCACTTGCCGATCGTCCATGTCAGTCAAGAATCGAGGCAATTCTCCCTTTTTGCCAACCGACAATTTGGCCGATGCTTGCGCCTGCCCATGAATGTTTTCGGCGCGCACTCGAACCTCGCCGGAATCCTCAATTTTTGGGCGAACCAATCGAATTGATGTTTTCCCTGTTCCAGGCTCATGTTTGACACGAACCGTGTCGCTGGTCACCAATATTTCATCTTTCAAATACCTAAAAAAATTTTGATTTGGATTTTAACATGTGGTAAAATATATTTTAAAAGGGAATTGGTTTTTCCACTAATTAAATTTTGTCTTATTATTTTCAAATTCACCAATTTTCTAAATAATTTTGATTGAGAAAAAAGGTATTTGCTATGTTGAGGACAGAGGACCAAAGAGTTTTCTAGTTTACAATTTCTTTGAAACATATTAAAGGGAAATGATTGGAGAGTTGCTGGCATTTTCAGATTTGAATTCAGAATACCGTGAATTGTCTATTAGAAGTGAAGCCCCGGGGTTTAAAAATTTCAGAGACCTAACTTACAAGGAAGGCTTCTAGAGAGGGAACTTTAAATAGAGAAGGGGTTTTAATAGAAAATTTACTGTATCTTCAGACTTAATTTAATTCTAGTTTATTGGAAGTAGCTTTCTTTCTTCATTTCAGAATATTTTAATTTCAGTCAATTCCAAAAATTAAATAAAAATTAATTCGAATTCACATAAAATTACCAATTTTTAAATTAAATTTAAAATAAAACAATAGACTTAAAAATATATATTTTTTCATAAAACATTTTAAAAACACACCAATAGACGGTTGGCACTGGCTCGCCATGAACGATGGCACTGAATTTGACGGATTCCTCCTCATCGGTGATTTCATGGTCTTGTGGTTCCCTACTAAAATAGGGTGGACCCGGCTTCGGTTTCACACTGATATCGGCTGCTGATTCCGCCTTTCCCTGGGTATTTTCGGCCTGTGCCAACACTCGGCCACTGTGCTTTGCCGGATTGGCTTGGCCAATTCGAAGAGTGTGCACTCCGCCCGGCTGCTGGCCAATTTGAATATTCTCTTCGTCAGCTTCCACAACTTTATCGTTCAGTAACCAACGAACCGATGGGGCAGGATCACCTAATGAAGAATTAAATTAATGAAAATAGGTTTGCAAAATAAAAATTAAAGGTTGCAGCTCTACAAAATTGAAATGTGTTATGTATTATATTTTCAATTCTGTCATTTCATTATAAGCCTATGTTCCTCTTTGAGGCATATTCATTATAAGGTGAAGGCTTATTTCTTTTCATATCAAATATACTATTAAAGAAAGAATAATAAAATACATAAATTCCTTCAAAATAAAATAAAGTTCAATTCCATAAAATGAGAAATAAATATTTATTTCTATATATTTAATTCAATTCTGTCATTTATGCCTATATTTCTCCTTGAGGCATATTCAAAATAGGGATTATTTTCTCTTAATATTCTTAACATAAATCTCATTAAAGAAAGAATACAAAATTAATTAAAAGGATACAATTTAATTTGGCAAATATAATATACACGGTCAGTAGTTTATTCTCGACATATAAACTTTAAATTCAAAAGCTAGAACTAGACGAGATGCATTATTAGACTATTTTTGTATAAGATTTAACCAATTTTCTAACTTATGAAGCGGAAACATAAATTTGTTTATACAATTTAATTTAATAATATTTAATTTCGACTAAAACTTGACAAATTATATAACATTCGATGTATTTTGACGAGTTCTATACAATAATTTATGGTTTATGAATGTAGGATAAACTCTTAAATTATTATAATTATTTTAGGGCATTATTTATTCTTTTTGAATAAATTAAATGTTGCCCTAATTAAAAAACCAACCGGCAACAATTGTGCTGAATTCCACGCTGTCTCCCTCGTTCACATTTGCATTTTGAAGTTGTTGTTGGAATTTTGGAGCACCTGGGCCAGCCTCATCCACTCGAATTGTTGGCACTGGCCCAACTCGAATTTGTGCTTCACTCGTCGATTTGCCATTTTCATTTTCGGCTTCCACTCGAATTCGGCCATTTTCTCCCTCTTTAATGTTCGGAATATGAAGACGGCTGATGCCCTCGGGCAAATTGCTTTCAATTTTGACTCCATTTTTGCCATCCTAAAATTGCAAAAATTAATCGAATTTATGGCCACAGTTTTGACCTCCAATGGTTGGCCATCTTTGAACCATTCAATCTTTTGGGCCCCTTCAACTTTCACTTCCGCCACCAATTCTCCATTCGGTTCACATTCCAACATTTGTTCCAATCCTTTTTTGAAGGCCGGAACGCCTTGTGTCTGTTGGAATTCCACCCCCTCCATTGGTTCGCCGGCATATTCGCCCATTTTTGCCGTTTCTCCGCTGGGTAAATTTTGAAGTTGGGTGATTTGACTTTCCGATGATTCCTCTTCGGATAGGCGGCTTTTCTTGAATGGTGGCACTGGCAGGGGTTCAACCTTAAAGAATATTAAATAGATTTACACTTTCTTTTTTTGATAAATGTCTTCTTCTGCTGTAAATTTTTTATTCCAAAAATCTTATGGTAATTTTTAATTTTTTTTTTACAAAATCTAAAAAAATGAATGAAATGCAAATCATTTCACAAATTCCAATTGAGAAAATTTAATTTATTTTTATTAAAAATAATCCCATTGTGAATCTAATAAGTTTTAAAGTTAAGATTTAACTATAAGAATATTTTTGTCTTTATTAAGTATTATTAAGGGAGGTTTTTATATCGCCAAAAAATAAAAATACTATATGATTATTCCTTTGAAAATATTCGGATTATTTTATTCTTAGAAGAGTTGTATTCCATTCCAATTTAATGATTTTTGTAAAAAATTTAAGTTTTTAAGAAAGGAGTTATTCTGGGAAAAGTTTTTTTAAATTTAATTGTCAAATTTATAAAAAAAATATAACCCATAAAATATTTTTAATAAAAAATAAATTTCATTGGAAAATTTGAATTTTAAAATTCGTATAAAACAACTTGAACAATTTTTTTAAAAAATAATTTATAAAAAATTATAAAAAAAATTTATTTAAAAAGTTTTCAACTGCCCAATTAAATTATATCCAAAACTAACCACAATCAATCGTCCACTGCATTCATCCGTGCCCAAATTGTTGGCCACATTCACCAAAATTGGAGCACTTTCCCCAATTTTATTTGTGTCAATTATTAGTCGGCAAATGCCTGCTGGTTCATTCAACTCAATTCTGGCTCCATCCGTGGAGGGGAAAACACGGCGACCACCAATGGACCTAAAAATGCCGAAGATGATTCCTTTGGAAATTAATTTGACCATTGATATTCGGGTGGTGGCATTGCATCGGCATGGGCCTCGAACACGGCTTGTTCGCCCTTTTCCACTTGCACTGTGCCCGGTTTTTTGTCGAATTCCGGCGCTTTTGCTTTTCGATTCACTGTGAATTTGGCGCTGGACATTGCTTGGCCTTCACTGTTCATTGCTGTGCATTCAATGATGCCACCATCCTCAATTCTATTCAAAAATTCGCATCAATATTAAAATAAGGAAATATAATATTAATTTACATGAAATTAGTAAATTTACATAAAAAATTTCGTTTCGAAAAATCAACAAATTTTTCTTCTCAATGCCACCAATGCTTAAGAGTTAAGACCTTTCCTATTTGTGCTACTGTATCCCCATTCTTCCTAATCACCCTGTCACCCTATTATCAATCAAATATTGCCCCATTCTGCCTTTTTAAACTAGCCCTTTTTCTCTCCAATGGCTTTTCTATTTCAACCGTTCATATTATTATTATCAGATTTTTCTGACAAAATTAATAAAGAATATAATTTGAAGTCTAATTTCCTTTATTAGTTAACCCTATTCCTTATGGTTCGGGCGAATGCCAGAGGCGAGAGCCTATAGGTCCAGAGTTGACGTCCCAAACTATTTTGGCCCTAGATTAAAACTAATAAAGCTACTTTAGGATTTTCTGCCTGATCCTAAATTTTAATCTTACCTAATCCTAAATTCCAACACCCAATTATGCCTTTATGGCCAATATAAAAATGTTGATTGGCTCGAAAATTTTTATGTAATTATTTCATTAAAATAATAATTCCCACCGGCATTGGTCCATTTCCAGCTTTGAGCTGCCCTCAAATTCGCGTAAATGAATTCTGTCGGATTGCCTCAATTCCTGTCCATTCAAAGTCCATCGGAATTGGGCGGCTGGTTCCGCATCGACGGTTACTTCAAAAACGGTGGAATTTCCTTCGGTTTCGGCTTTGTCCAAAAGTGGTTGGCGGAATACTGGCGCATGCTTTTGCTTTTCTGCTGGCAACACAATTAGCCTAGCTTTCGTCTCAAAACGGCCAATTGAATTTTCGGCTCTTTAATAAAAAAATTAATAAAAAATGAATTAAAAATTAATCAAAAAATAATTGAAAAATTTATTTAAAAATTTAATTTAAAAATGAATTAAAAATGAATTAAAAAATAATGAATAAAATAATTTCATTTTTCACCTGCAAAGAACCATCCCAGCACAATTCGCCGAGTTCAGCACAATTTTATGCTCAATTCCATTTGCTTGGATGGAAATGACGCCCGGTGTTTGTGCATCCAATTTTTGTCCATTCAAGAACCAATTCACATTTGGCACTGGTGTTCCCCTCACAACTGTGTCGAATGTTGCCTCTTGTCCATGTTTTACAGTCTGTAAATGTGATAAAGCCATTTTTGGTCAACTTCTTCCCCAATTTCCAATTTGGAATAATTCAACTTGGAGCCTGACCAAGTTTAATGCCGTTTATAATAATTCATCAAAGATTGAATCAATTTTAATTACCGCATAACCTCTTTTAGTCCCCAGTCCCCACCCTCTAATAACCTTGAGGATCTATAGATATTGTTGCCAGTGGCAGAGTGTTTAAAGAATTTATGCATTTTTTAATTTACTAAAAGCTCTACAAAATTCGCCATAATTTGTCTAAAATGTCCAAAAATAAGAAATCAGACTTAGACCTGAATTTTCTTTGAGGCTTGATGAAAAATAATTCTCTATGGGGAATTAAAAGTGATTATTCGGTATTTAATATTTAAAGCAGATTTTTGGTTATTCATTGATATTAATTTTTATTTAGATTGGTTCAAGTATTATTGAATTACTCAAAAACAAATGTTTTGCTTCCCATTCCCATCAACAGACAATAGAAAAGATGAAAAGAATTTATGAAATAATGCGAAATAGAATGAACCCTTCTTTTCCCCTTCTTTGCCCTTCCATTTGCTTCCCATCAACTTTTCACTGGATAAATTCCTCTATCCTATATAATCGGCTAAAATTCGCTCATTCGTCAACGGCGTTCTTTGGCTGGCGCTCTTTCCCCTTTCAATTGCAGGTGCCCCAGCGTAATCTGGCCAATAAACTAAAGCCCACGCCATCCCGTGTTCCATTGTTTCGCTTTTGGAAGGGTTGCATAATTGAGTTGGAGTCGGTCAAGAATGCCCCAAATTTTTTTTTCATAAAAATTTCATTTCGCTAATCCCATTATAAAGATCATTTTATGTTTTTTTTGAGCAGATTTTTAACAATTCTTCTGAACCAATTTAAATAAAATTATATTAAATAGCCAAAAGTCTGCTCTTTAATTTGATATTAAAATCATTAAAATTGGTACTGTCTTAAATGAATAATAAATGGCACCAAATTTAGGCAATATCCAATTTTCCCCTACCTGATCCTCAATGTCTTTGATGAATGTTGGCGCACATCTACTCTCCTCCTCTTCTTGTTCAACCGTCAATCGTGCCCTACTCTCGGCCTGTCCATGTTCATTGATGGCTTTTGCCATTATTTCACCGTCATGTTTGTCAATTTGACAATTTTGGATTGTCACCCGGTAATTTCCCTCCAATTGTTTGATTTCCACTCCATTTTGACCATTTACCAGAGGGCGGCCTTTGAGGAAGAATTCCACTTTTGGCTGCAAAAATGTCAATATAAATTTGTATTTATTCCAAATTCAACCTCCGGATAGCCGATCACATCCACTTCGAACATGACTGCCCCATTTTCGGTGATTAATCTGTCCTCCAATGGCCTTTCGAATTGTGGTGGCACCGGAGGCACTCGAACACGCAATCGGGCCTCACAACTGCCCGAACCCAATCGATTCTTTCCCTGACAGGTTACGGTGCCATCAAAATGACGGCTCACATCTTTGATGGTCAAAATGCAAATTCCATCCTCGCAGATGAATTTAATCTGGCAAAAAAATTATTCACAATATTTAATGACTTCAATTACCTTTTCGGATTGGCTCAATGGCACGCCATTCACATACCAAATCACTTCAGGGTCTGGATCACCAGTCAAAATTGCTTTGAATTTTACGGTGTCTCCTTCATTGCAATCCACATCCTCAATAACTGCCTAAAAGGAATAAAAAATTAATCTTTCTTTCTTTTTTATTAGGCATAAAAATAATATGAATTTTTCTGATTTAAGCATTTTCTGATTGTTGTAAAGCTTTGATCTATGGCTTAATCGATTCCTTAGGGTCGATTTTATTTAAAAGATTTCAATTTAAAATAGATTTAATCGGTTTTTTAATCAAATTTATGGCCAATTAATGTTTGGGTTTTTAAACCGGTTTAATATTTTTAAAATTGAACCAATGTTACAAGAATTTGTATTTCCCCAACTAAATCGACCATGCATAATCGAATGAGCCATAAATTTACCCTTTAGGTTGTCAAAAAGTTGAGATTCCTCAAAATTACTATAATTTTTTTATCAAATATTTTAATTATTATCCATTTTTATAATTCAAAAAAATGGCCTAAATCTACAATTCGCACCTGGAATTCAGGTGGTACATGGTTTTTGTCCGGATCCGGTTGAACATTCAATTGACATTTTGATTCTGCTGTTCCATATTCATTGCTAATTTTGACCGCATAAGTGCCCGTGTCGTCCGGTTGGGCATCGCGGATTTCCAGCTTTGTTTGTTGGCCATCATATTGGATACGAAAATCTTGGGATGGTCGAAGAGGTTGTTCATCGACAAGCCAAAGTATTTCCGGCTCTGGCCATCCATCAACCTAATAAAATTAATATTTATTAAATTGGCTACTATTTTCCGTACATTGCATTCAAAATCGACCACATCGCCCTCTTTGCAATTTTGGTCCTTCAGAGTTGTCTTGAAGCTGGGCGGTGCCGATTCCCTTTCCATTTTGAGCACCCGGAAGAAGGCGGAAGTACTCGCTTGGCCATATTCATTTGTGGCCACACAAGTGTATCGGCCAGTGTCATCCGTTTTGACCGGGTCAATTGTAAGGGCAAAATATCCATCCTCATCCGAGTAGAATGTGTGCCTTTCGTCCTCTTTAATTAACACACTGTCTTTATACCTGCAAGAAATATTCATATATTGGTACCAACTCTAGAAAGGAAATATTTAATTTGTTGGAAAAAAACATTGAAAAGATAGTTTTTAATATGTAGGAAGTAGGAAAAAACATTAATTTGAAAATGTCGAAAAGACTGCTTTTTCCTAGACTACCAAAGTTTGTAATCGGTAAATCTCATTAGTAACGTTGATTGGTATATAATTTGGTGGTCGTTTGATCAAAATTAAAAGGTATTAAACGGTTTAAACATATTTTAGATTCAAAACTAATTTAGAATTGTTTAAACAACAACCCAAACCATAATAGATGATCTTGACGAGATCTTTGATTGAGTATAACGCCTAACATAGGCGTCAGTAAAATACATTAAGATATATAGGATAGGTCTAGAATAAAATTCTGAATCATTATTACATTTTTGACATTTTATTTTCAATGTTTTTATAATATTTTCCATTCCCTCAAAAACTTACCAAGTAATATCGGGCAACGGGAATCCGGTGACTTTAAGGCACATTTTTGCCGACGATTCTTGCAATGTCCGGAAGCCATATTGTGTGCGGGTGACACGGGTGCCCTGCATTTCCAGTGAAGTACCGGTCGTTTGCCATTCAATGGAACTGCTTCCACCGCTGTACAATGAGGTGGAGGAGCCGGTGGGTGAAATGCCTGGCGGTGATTTGACCTTTTTGCGGGGTGGACCCTCTTCTGGACCTGCAAATTAGTATTAATATAAAATGGTTTATTCCAGTCAAAAATTATGGGGGATAAAGCCCAGCCATTTTTGCTGGTTTTTTGGCTTAAGATTGGACCAAGGAATTGGGCACTGCTCGTTTTTCGTGACGTTGAAGTCAAATCCACATCGGCTGGCGTGGCTGGCACCACCGTGAGCACACTGCTTTCGCGCCTTTGCAACGGTTCCCCTCTTTGAATTGGAATTTGTTGCTGTTCCAAATGAGTGCCAATGTCCGGTGCCAACGACAGCGAAAGTGAGTCATCATCGGCGGCCAATGCCGCTGCTGAAAAACACCCCAAAAATTAGGTGGATTTGCTTACACCAAGAGGGGTCGACCAGCTCAATGCCACCCTCCTCCGCCTCCATCAACTCAATCACGTACATCACACGCAAAACCATTTTTGCGCGTGTGGTTCAAATCAAATTTAACAGTTGATTTCAAATAATTTCCGGGTTAATATTTTTATAAAATAATTTGTTGTCTAATAAATGTAGTGCAGCCTCTAATAAATTTGCTGCTTCTTTGTTTTGCTCGCCTCGCTCTCAATCGCTCGCCCTGTTTTTTTTGCTCGCTTAATTTAATTTAAAAAAAAAATTAAAATGATGAAAAAGGATTTTGGCAATAACATTTTGGGAAAACAATTAAATAAAATGGAATCAATAAATTTATTTTGAAGTTGATTCCAATTGCCGAAAGAATGAATGGATCAGAGGAAAAATTAGGTCAAGCCAAATCCACGGGTGGCTGTTCCGTAAAGTTGGATGGGAGGATATTGCATTAGGGCCACATAGTAATTTGCAGTGTAAAATGGGATAGAGAGAAAAAAGAAAGGAAAAGTAAAAATGATGCTTTTTTGCTGTGGCCAATTCATCCAACCAACAAATTTCACTTCATCATGCCTTCGAGGTACTGGGCAAAAAATTGGCATGAAAAAGATGGATAAGAAAAGGTAGAGGAAAAGCTGATTTGGAATCCGAAATGATGAGGAGGAGGGGAACAAATGTTGCCAGCAAGAGAAGGAATAAAGGAATAATGGTGGAAGGAAGGGAAGCGGACGCCGGAAACAAATGGGGATTTGTTGGATTTGAGTCGATCGAGATTCTCTCTCGATGATGTCTACAGCGCTGCCATTCAATCGATTAAATTGTGGCCAACAAGGTGGGGGTTTGGAGCTTTATCCCTTTAAAAATGCTTGATCCGCTGCTAACTAAAAACGGAGTTTATTGGAAAGAATTGTTGGGAAAGAGGCGAAAGAAATGAAAAAATGTTGGAATAAAATAAGGCAAATTCTTTATGTGGGGGAGGGCACAGTTGTCCATTTATTCAAAGGGGAGGGGGATGAAGCATTTGTCAATTTTCATTACTTTTCATCAAAAATTGCAGCATCTGAATTTGGACAAATCCTCGGTGAAGAAAATGGAGGAATTTATGGAAAAATAAAAGAAAATATTGTAAAATTTGAATGGTATCCTTCATTGGTTTTGGCCTAACTTAAAATTCTCCAAGGATCGAAAAATAAGCGATGATCATCCTTCATTTTGCACACTGCTAATAAATCGATGCTAATGTTCGTCTTCTTCCAGCCGGTTAGCCACCATCAGCTTACGTCAATCCTTCAATTCCTGGGCGACCTTTAAGTGGCCTTCCCAGTGAAGAATCAGCTCATCTTTTTTTGCCCATTTGGACCAATCCAGCAGTAGATCCCACGCACATTCTTGATGAGTCGAAAGCAAATAATTGAGGGAAAGAAAGCAGCAAAGGGATTTTTAAAATGGGTGAAATGGATCGAAGAAGGGTTTTGGTTTGGTAAAAACAAAAGAATGGAGGGCAAAAGATTAAAATGGATGGACTAAAAAGAAGTGTAAAATGAGTAAAAATAGAATAAATAAACTATTTTTGAACAAAAAAGTATGTGAAATCCAATTGATGAGAATTCAAAATCCTTTTTTCATTTTTTAGCTAACAAAAAATTATTAGTAAATATTTTTTGTGCAATTTCGCCGCTTTTTTGTATTCCTATTAATTATTAAAAACCTAAAAAATTGGAAATTTAGCCTAAAAATCTATTAATTAAAATTATTGTGCAAAAAAAAGGATTTTGAATTGTCCCAGCCAATAATAATATCAAATATTTAAATTTATTTATTTTATTTAAAATTTATTCATTGGCAATTTTAGGCTAAATTTCCAATTCAGTAAGGTGTGATTTCAATTTAATTTGGCAACAAATTTGGCTATTAATTTTTTCCTCTACCCACAATTTGAATACAGTATTTCTTCTGGTCGACCCCTCTTTGGCACAATTCATTCATCAATTCGATGGCATTCCATTCTCCTTTCCCTCCTCTCCATCTTCATTACACTCACCAATTGTTTGTTGCATTTCCAAAATATCCTTTATCCATGCTTTTCGCACAAATTCTTGCGACTCAAAATCTTTAGCCTTCATCCGAAATGTTGGCAATCCCCCGGGTTCATTTGGTCGAAATACGATTGTCTCCTCCTCTACCGTATGCTGCCTTACAGTATATTTGTCAACCTATAAGAGAATAAAAAAAATGTGTTTTGACATTTATACCCTTAGGGAATATCAAATTTTTAATAGAATTTAAGAAAGATATATATTGAAATTAAAATTATAATTAAAATATTAAAAATAATTAAAAAAGAACGAAGGAAATTAGAAAAAATTATAAATTTCTATCTTATTAATTAAATATATTCCGGAAAAAAATCTAAATTTTTAATATAAGATGAGATTTTAGATTGATTTTCTTATTTTTATTCCAATTCCAATAAAATATATTAAAAATATATGATTGAGGTTAAGAATAATTAAAATGAATAGAGGAAATTATGAAAAATTATTATAAAATTTTTGAATTGAGAATTTTATGGCTTTAAATTTGTGGCCAATTTATTAAGATTCAATTAATTTCCAATATAATATTCCCTGAGGCATAAATGCCATAATGCCTTAAAACTTGCCCGAATAGTTGAATAATGTTTGAACAATGGTGGATCGGGTCGATTGTCTCGATCAGTGAGCATCATTTTATTTTTGAATAGGAACACATATTTCTCCGTTGGTTCGGCCTCATCATTTTCCCAAACTTGAAAAAGTTCCTATCAAATAATTTACTCCATTAAAAATATTCCCCACAAATTTACATGTCTATAAATTCGGCCAAGGCGTCGAGTATCGCCGGGGTAATTCAAAATGTTTTTGGTGAATTCAATTTCTTTTGCTCTTTTCGGCATTGATTGAACCAATTCCAATGCCTTTTGCATAATATCCGTATTTTGTTCTGCTCTCGTCGAATATTTTATAATTTCCTTAAATTTAAAAAAATAATAATCAATAAATTACGAAATTTGATTACCCTGAAAAATCCTTCATATTTGCTCACTCTTTCCGGAATTAATTGTAAATATTCGGTGAATGGTCTCAACACTTGGCCACTTTTTGATTTCACTTTCTAAATATTTTAATAATTTTTCATTTTATATTAATTTACCTCCAAATATTCCCCAATTGCGTGGACTTCTTGGATCATTCGAAGAGTGCTCTCCAATTCGCGCATGAATGCCACGTGTTGTTCAAAATCTCGTTCTAATCGAACAAATGTTTGACCAACTTTGCCCGGATCATCCGAATAATATTGAAGGCCTTTTAGCAGAACACTAAAATTTTCAAATCATAAAATTTTGCCATTAATTTTGGCCCAACTTTGCATGGAAATTGTGCATTGACGGCAAATTCAGCACTAATTGCTCTTTGTGGTCTTTTGCCTCGGGCGGTGCCTCATCCGCATCCAAAGCCTTCACAAAATGTTCAATGGCCAATTTCAATTCCAGGCAAAATTCTTCCTCCGTTTTTAGCAATTCCGTGTAAACTTGTCTGTACCAAAATTGCCATTAAATATTCCTCAATTTTGTGCCTACTCTCTTTTCATCAATGCTTGCTGTTGGGCACTGACATCCTCCCCAACGCCCATCAATTCACGGGTGGTCCTCCTTTGGGTGTAATATTTGGAGGGAGTCTCAAAATATGAGCCTGGAACCCATCCGGTTTGTGGAGGCTGGGCCTAAACATTGAAAATACCCAATTAAATTGAATATTCGATGTAGAAAACCTTTGTTCGAACCAACCAACTGGCCGGATTCTTATTGTCCAAAACCTCCACAATTTGGCCTTGATCCAAGGGTAGTGCCTCTTCCGGCGATTTACCCGGTTCTGGCAAATAATCTTGGATTGCTATCACAACCGGGTAGGAACGAAGGGATTCGCCACCGCTTGGATCTTTATGGTATCTTTTGATGGGATCAGCAGACACGCTACGGGCGTCCGCCGTAGATGGGGCACGATGAAGGCCTTGATCAATTTGTTGTTGTTGCTCTTCGGCGGATGTGCCGGCCCTTGCCGAACTTGATCGGCCAATTACCGATGATTGTTGGGAAGAAAGGGACAATTGGGACAAAGTGGTGGATTTTGATGTGGATGAAGTTGTGGATGTTTTGTATTTTTCCTCTTCTGCCGCATAACGTCTATTCATTTTTATTTATTTTTTTTATTAAATTTAAATATCTTATTTCTTCTATTAGAAGCCCATGGGCTTACAAGTTTTGAAGCCCCAAAAATGGGCAAAATTTGAGTTATAAAACAAACTATGCCTTGACCCAATGGCACTTAAGAAATGCAATAAAATTTTTTCAAAAAGTTCATTTTGCCAAGAAATATAGTAGCTCAAAAATGAGTTTGGGTTCCTATTAGAAGGTGGGCTTCTGATAGAAGAAATATGGAAATTTTAATTTACCTTAAATTATCATATTTTCGCTCCAATTGTCGTTGTTTTCGTGAAATTCTGTCCATTCTATTTTTTAAATTAAATAATTTATTCACTAATAATTTCCATGCCAATCTGTAATAATAATTTTAAAATTTAAGCAGGCACAGAAAGGATTAACAGAGGGCAAAAGGAAAGGCCAAAAGGCAGGGGATTGAGCTGCTAAAAATCTCTGTCGATGTGCCTTTGCCCCATATATTGATTATTTGGCCTCCCCCATTTTGCATTACTGCCACCCGCCGATCATTTTCCAAAGGCCCTCTCACTTTCACATTCCCGGGCCAAATCCCCTCTCGGGCGCCGACTTTGATGAAAAGAAAAGCTGCCTCCTTCGCTTTCTGCCCACCTTGGTTAACAGCTGGTACCAATAATGTGCCCGGGTTTCGGGCCGATATCTTTTCCCTCACAAACCCAAACATCCCATTCCCCATTCATTCCACACATTTTCACAATCTTTTTTGCCTTATCCTTTGTCTTCATTTTTCCCACAATATTCACACGTCAATTTGTTGTTTTCTATGCCTTCAATGTTTCTTGGGGGTGAATAAATTTTCGTTGATCTAGTTTCCTCCTCGATTCAGTGTGAATGAATGAATGAGTGAGTGGGTGATGAGATGTGGGGCTTTCCTGAATCTTTTTTAAGCATTTTCAGGTGAAGAAATGCCGGAAACAGTTGCAAGAAAATTAAGTGAAATAGATTTGAAAAGAGAATGTGAACGGTGGGAAAGTGATTTGAGGGAATGAGGGAAAATTTTATTTAATTTTGGAATTTTTAAGTGGAAACTGGAAATTGATCAGTATTTTGGATCGGAAATTTATGCAAAAACATTTAAAAATTCAAAGAAATTATAAATGCACCTATTTGCTGGAAAAATAAATGAGCCTGTTTGCAGTAAATAATTCCGCCTGTTTTGCTCTAAATAATTCCGCCTATTTTGCACTAAATAATTCCGCCTGTTTTGCACTAAATAATTCCGCCTGTTTTGCACTAAATAATTTCGCCTATTCTGCACTAAATAATTCCGCCTATTTTGCACTAAATAATTCCGCCTGTTTTGCACTAAATAATTCCGCCTGTTTTGCACTAAATAATTTCGCCTGTTTTGCACTAAATAATTCCGCCTATTTTGCACTAAATAATTCCGCCTATTTTGCACTAAATAATTCCGCCTATTTTGCATTAAATAATTCCGCCTATTTTGCACTAAATAATTCCGCCTATTTTGCACTAATTAATTCCACTTGTTTTAAACAAATTTGTCCTTTATAATTTTAATTTGGCACATTTTATTAAAAATTGTGACTGAAAAGAAATATGTATAATAATAAAATATTAAAATTGGCCCCAATTTATTGTCACATTGAATTTTGGTTCATATTGGCCTGAAAGTAAATCCAATTGTTCTTTGAAGGTTAGAAAAATGGCAGTAAAATGAGTGTGGGCAATCAGCTAAAAATGAATGGGGGATTGAATATTGAATTGGTATTTTTTTTGCCACCTTTATTCCATAATCTTGACCATGGATTGGACTGACCAAAATTCCATCACAATCCCTGTAGCCCACAATTTCATCGGCCATTGTGAAAATTGTGTAAATTTTTTTTCTTGCCTCAAAACGATCGCTGAAAAATTAAAAATATAGTTAAATTTTGATTCAATTAAATTAAGTTCTAAATTCTATGTAAAATGTAAATATTTTTTAAAAAAATTAAAATTTCCAATTATATGTACTCACGGATTTCCATAATTCAAATCGTCCAAGAATCTTGAATGGCAACTGATGCCGGTCAAATTATTGCATGGTCCATTCCCATTGAAAACTTTGCACAAATAAACTGCATCTCGATTGGCGCCAGCCACCCCAATGAATGAATGCACCAAATGGGTAAATGTTGGGCCCAAATCCTCGCCCGTGTCCACACAAAGACCACCGAGAATTGCCTTTAAAATAATTTTGGAAAAATTTTTTTGAATTATTTTATAACTTTTCTTGCAATCGGCGATCCCATACTGTAGCCAATCACATCAATTTGGGAATCGGCATATTCCGAAATGGCCATCAGCATTAATCGAAACTGTAAATGCAAAATAAATGAGAATATGGTAAAATTGTCATCATTTTGAGGGAAAAAAACGTAAAAAATATTTAATTAAAAATGTTTTTTTAATATGCAATTTTTTATTTTTACTCTAAACTTTTTGTTATTTTCCATATATGGGCTAACTAAGAAAAATATACCTCTTTCTAATATTAATAATAATCATTTGTTTGGGGTAACAATTTGAAATGGAGGGAACACAATTTTTCCCTTGAGGCTAAATCAGAAGATGAGAAAGAATACGGTATTTCAATCAGAAATTTAGTTGGAAGTTGGAGGCTGGAGCTACAGAAGTGGTAGTGGAATAGAAATCCATTCCAATACCAAAAAATATCATTCGACTTAATGTATTTTCTTTTAAACCTATATTATTTGAAAGTAAAATCATTTAATTAAAACCATTTTTGTCTTCAAACTTATTAGTTTATGATTTATTAAGCCCTGCAAAAAGTTAAATAAATCAATTAACATAATAATTTGTAATTGTTTTAATTAAAAATTAAAAATTTGAAATGTTTTAAAAATTAAAATTTAAAATAATTGAAACAAATAATTTCCTTTATTTGCCCACCCTTTTAATATGTCGGCATTCCATTGAATCTTTTGTCCAATTCAGCTTCCCATGCGCATATGTGGTTGCATAAACCTCGGCATCGGAATATCCATTTAGCAGGAAATATTGCCTCAAATTTTCATATTCCCCCGCAATTGTGCTCAATCCATGGACCATCAAAATTGGCCTCCTTTGTGTCCTTTGCCCTGCCGAATGCTGACCTCCACCAAAACTTCCTGCCGGTCCCAAATCTCTTCGGGCCAAATCCACTTCTACATCTTTGCCAAATCTTTGTGCCAAAAAGTCACTAAAATTTGGTGAAAATGTACAAAATCCAAAATTGATGGCCATTAAAAATATTAGCAAGAAGAGGAAAGGATGCCAAAAATTTCGTTGATAAATGTACATTTTTTCCCTAAAATTGAGGGTTTTTAGAATAAAGTTAAAAATATTTGTTTGGATTTGGGGATGAATGGAATAATGGGAAAATTTTTTGTTGTTTTTTCAGCTTATTCCACACAGTCTATGAAAAGAGGTTTATGCCTTTTTGTTGGGGGATTTTTGTGCGGATGGAACACTTTTTCACGAATGAAAAGAGAAAAGAAAAAATAAATAATTTATTTATTCCGTCTGTGAAGACGCAACAAAATATATTTTGGGTTCAAAACACTCATTTCCACTTTTTAAATTGGTCCATTCTTTATTCGTATTTTGATTTTTGAATGGGCGCCCAACCGGAATTTTTGAATAGTTTGGACATTTAAAGTTTTGCTTTCTTTCATTTTTGAGTGAATTAATTGTTGATGAAAATGTAAATAATTTTAATAAAAATATGAATGAATCAATTTGTAACCTCTTCCTTTCTCCGTTTCAATTGACCTTGCCGTTTGCCGATTCCAAATCCGATTTGGATTCCCTTCACCCCAAAGTCCAAACCATTTGGAGGGAAATGCGAGAAGAGAATTTACATAATAAAATAATCAATATGTGCCCATAATTTGGGGTTTCAATTTTCAATTTATCTTTCCCATTTGAAGAATTTAATTTATAAAATTTTAAAATAATTCTCCATGTGAATGCCGATTCTGTTTTACTTTGATTGTGCCCAGCAGCAATATTAAAATTGCTGCAAGATTCATTTCCTAATTTCCGATTCCAATTCATCAATTAATTGAATGTAAAAATAGAATTGAGAAATCAGATTTATGTAATTAAATAAATTTCGGATGGGTTAAAAAGATGGAATGATGATAATGGCAATTTTAGTTTTCATAATCTCAAAATTAAATCAAATTAAATTCAAATATGCACCATCTCATCAATTTATTCTTTTTGTCAATTCGGCCTTTCAAACATTTGTTTCGTCTTTCACACCGTCCTGATTTGAAGCATGATTGGTTCGGCAATCGGGTGCACGGTTAGCCTTCTTCTTGTATTTGGCCCAAGCATCTACAAATAAATAGTGGAATAAATAATATAATTCGGGGTAATTTAAAACATTGACATTTTATGCCATTTCGTCAAATTGGAATTGGGCTGTTTGTATGTCACAAAACTATTTTCAAAGATAAATATTTTTGCCACTAAAATTTATTTTTTTGCCACTAAATATTCTTTTTTTTTGCACTAAAACAGTTTTTGATTTCTAATTTATCAGAAACCGGTTTTTAAAAAATCTTATACCAATTTGTAGATTTCATCGAGACACATCGAATGGTATATAATTTGCCATGGTTTGGTCAAAATTAAATGGTATTAAACCGTTTAAATCATTACCAATTTTTTGGTTTAAAACTTTAATTTTGGGCCAAACCATGAAAAATTATATATCAATCGATGCGTCTTGATGAGACCTTCAAAATTGTATAATGTTTGTAGGGTCTAAAAACGGTTTCAGATCTTTAGCAGTCAAAACTATTTTGGTGGCAAAAATGCATTTTAATTTTAGTGGCAAAAATAGTAACCCTTTTCAACTCCTCTCCCAATATTTGAGTCAGATAAAGAATTACGCCTATTGCTTAATTAAATCCATCATCAATAGTAGAGTAGGACAGAGTCGGTTCCTAGACGGTCTCGGTTCTAAAGTCCGTTTTCAGTTCTTGAAAAATGTCGGTTCTCGGTTCCTCCTATTTTTCGGTTCTAAAAAGCAAATATTCTAAATTTCGGTCCTAAAATGCATCGATTTTTTGGTAGCAGAATCGACTTTGTCCTACTCTAAGCCAATAGGAAAAAAATTTCAATTTTGGTTGGATATGTTGGGGTGATCTACGTTTTGCATGCTACATCTAATAAACGGGAAAATTCCCAAGATTGGTTTTCTTCAGTAAAAGGCGGAAATGCTAAATAAAAAGTATTTACCAAAGATAATTTTGCAGATGAAAGCAATATTGAAGCAGCAACAACAAGCATTAATGATGCCACAATAGCAAGCAGTAATGATGCAAATGCCAATAATGAAGATGGCCATAATGATGATGCAAATTCCAATCCAAATGTTCTTTTCAATGTCATGTGCAGCAGATGGTGGAGCCATTGCCGGTTGTTGTTGAAAACGGTCGAAAATACGATCCCACATTTTCCTGACCCAATCGGAAAAGTCGGACATTCGGTCATTGTCAGTCACCACAAAAAAGGTAAATAAGACAAGGCAAACGAAAACAATTTTTGCCATTGGAAAATCTGTCTAAATGGCTGAAAATGGAAATATTATTTATTTGAGATGGAAATGAATTGAAAAGGGTGGCATTTGTGACTTAATACTTTTCCAATTTCCAAACCAATTAAAGATTAAACCAATAGGAAAATTTTGTAAAATAAAATGCTGAATGATTTGAAGAATGGATCGAATCGAAAAATGAATGAAATCAATGACATATTTTTCATGTTAGGTTGTCTATCGAGCCCCGATTTTTTGGGACGTAGGAAATAGGGTGTTTTTCGGGTGTCTGTGTTCGGGGGATGGGTTATTGTATTTTCGGCAATGGTTCAATTTTCGGGGATGAACCAAAGGGGGGAGGCCCATTTCTTTTTCCAAGCCCGCAAGGGCACGAAGGATAACGCTAATTTATTGTTTATTCTAATTGTCAGTTGCTAATTTATATGGAGGATGGGGTAATTGGCAAAATTCAATCGATGAGTGTAAATTGTGAATGATGTTGATGAATACAGCCAAGTGGATGCGGTTTGTGGAAAAGGATGGGAAAGAAGGCAGGTGGAAGATAAAAATCAGTGCAGCCGCTTCAACCACTTTTTTCCCCAAATGGCCACAAAAAATTGAAGCAGTTGCTGATTGGTCCACATCCACATCATTATGATAGATGGCATTCGAAAACGCACATCCATCCTTCTGACATTGTTTTTATGACAACAGTTTTGGTACTTATCGTTTATCTTTCTCCAAATTTTTTTTGATCCTATTATGGATTAGGCTTCCATGAAATGACAAACTTATCCCTGAATGACCCTAACCTCAAACCGGATGACCCATAGCTGTCACCTTCACTTTTTCTTAGTTGACCAATTATAGATGGACACCTATAAGTACCGTAGTTTTCGGATTATTGATGTACCCTAGAGGAATATATTTATAGGGGAAATGATTGGATGTCTATGCATAATTAAGCATGGGACAAATATAATTTTTTGGATGAAAGAATAAAAATGGCCATCTTTTTTTTTGACAAATTAATTTTCCCAACAAATGCGACCACCCTAGTTGAACAAGGAAAAGGGAAATGCGAAAGGATGCACCGATTCCATCGGCCAATTGGCCGATTTTTTCAAGGGAAAAATGAATTCAAAATCAAAAGGTAAATGGAGAAAGGAACGATGGAATGGTGTACCAAAGCTAAAGGCCGCCATAAAGCGAATTGTGGCCAACAGAGTCAACTGAAATGGCAATGGAAAATGGGTAGAAAAAAGGGAGAATTGGAAGATGAATTTGAAAATGTTTACCTATTTTATATTTAGGGAAGAAATAAATGGACGCCCATTATGGATTGACATTGGAAGTTATTAGTCCTAATCTAGTGTTAAAATGATTTAATGTGAGAGCTGGGCACCTCCAGCGGCCAAATCAACGGGATATGACTAATAAGAATAAGGGAAAATTTGGAGATCGGATTGAGAAGAGATCTCGCCGAGATTTTCCGAGATCTGGAACCAAGAGTAAACCGAGATTCGGTCCTTTTTGTGGATGGATCAAGAATTACCAAGAATCTCCTAAATTCTCGGTCTGTGCTCTCGCTCGTATACAATTATTCCCCGTATGTATGTCCATTTTGCTCTTACAGTAAAAATGTTTATGATTGTGCCCAACAGCGGTGCCATTGTCGTCAGCAATTAAATTAAATAATTAAGAATAAAATCAAAATTTTTTATTGTATGGATGGAAATGGGTTCGAATCGTAAGGAAAAATATTCAATTAAATAATGCCCAAATTATGTCAAATGTTTTTCTTTTCATCCCATTCATTCATTATCTTCATGCCATCCACATCCACATCAAACAACAGCAGTAATGCTCGGCATCAGCATTGGTGGCATTGGTGGCATTGACTGCATCGGCATCGCATTCTGGTTCTATCTGAAAATAAAGAAGGGATAATACAAAATAATATAATTCATTTTCAGTCATCGAATAAACAAAAAATAATTTACATTTGTAGTAGAAATAGACGAAGACCACAACAGCAATAAGACCCATGATAAAAAGCAAAAACACATAAACGCCATTTGATGTCGGGGCATGGGGTGGATTTGGTGGGTTAATGAGATTTTGCAGGAAGCGAATGCCACCATTAATGGCACTTTTGAGACCACCACCAATTTCCTCCAAATTGCTGGACAATTCATGGTTGTTTAATGCATTCGTCATGCCAAAAAGAGAGAGAACAACAAAAATAAAAATAATTTTGTTGGTCATTGTTGGAAATTTAGATATAGCTAAATTAAATTATTATTTTTTAACAAATTGATGGGCAAATTAAAAATAATTTTTGGTAATAGAAATGATACGAAATGAAATGTGGTTTTTGATGAAAGCTTCGAATTCGACATCCCCTTTCCCCACTTCCCATTCCACCAATCAACTCAAAGGCAAAATTTATAATGAATGAATGAATCATCGAAATTTGCACAAAAATAATGATTAAAAAATTAATAGGAAATTTGTTTTGCAAAATTTTGAAATTTAACTCTATACAATTAAAATTGAATAAAAATATATAGAAATGTTTTATTTTAAAAAATTCATTGCTTCATTCTTTTCATCAATTCATATTATTCTGAATTGAATCCAAAATTTGAATAAAGAAGAATTTTTATTTGAATCTTCATATACCGTATTTACTCTTTTAGTAACTATTCTATCTCTTGGTAATATGAATTTTTAACAAAATTTCTATTGTATTTCTTATGTTAGTGTAGTGCCATCTAATTGTTCTCATTTTTGCGGGTTTGAAAATTAGTAACCTCAGGGTCACTAATAGATGAAATACGGTCGATTGAATTGCTTTTACTTTTTAAAATTTATTTCCTTTATTTACAAAATAAAATAAAAATATTATTATTTATACATAAATAAAATATATTGATGTGAGTGTGAATGAATCTAGGCCAATTTAATATAAAGGGAAATAATTTGGATTTTTTGGTCAAAATTCCTATCAGTTTCATATCCATTGTTCTCTTCATCTTCAACCCCTCTTTTGCCATTTCATTTCGCCAAATGGTCTGGTCAACATTGGCATCGATTCGATCAGCGGGGAAAGGGGCAGAGCACGTTTTCGGCGTTTTTTGCATCCGTAACCAGTGCCTAAAAAATGCCAAAAATTTTTAACAAATTTGAAGTGAAATATTGGCATACAGCATTGGCAAGTTGGGCAACATTTACAGCAGCAGGATGGCTTCACACAAATATTCAATGCGCATCCACAGCAACAGGGTTTACCTGTGAAAAAAAATGGGTGGAATCAACAAATTGACATATAAATTAGGCAAACGCACAGCAACAACAACAGCAACACGGCTTGCCTTAAAATGTAATTAATTATTTAAATGAAATTATTGGATTGATTGGGGTGCACTCCAACTTGACGTCGTTTATAATAACTGCCAATGCCAACTATTTTCCCTACCATATTCCCACTTTTTTGCTCAAATAACATGCCTCCAAGTTAATCTCAATCCCTTTCATGGGATACTGGGGATTTAGGTTCTCGGCGAAGGTCCATTGCGAAAGCCTAAAAAGCCCTGCTCTCGCCTCAAGCAATTTTTACACTAGATTAGGATTAATGAACTAATTTAAATAAATTTTATATCATTGAATAGCCCAAAGTCTGTTCCTTTATTTTTTAATAAAATCATTAAAATTGGTTCAGTATTTAATGAGTTATTTTAAAAGGCGCCAAGTTGGGCTATTCCCATAAATGATAAATTGCCATAACTTACAGCAACAACAACAGCATCCACGTTTCACCCTTTTTTGGAGTGCATATGCCGTAGCCGATGTTGGTGGACATGGCGATGTCAAAGTTGGAGACGCCGGAATTTGGAGTCGAGGCGAATAGAAAATTTGAGGGGATGGAGTGGGCGTAACAGGACATGGAGGACAGGCGGATTGTTGGCCAATTAGAAGTTTGCCAAATGCCACTGGACTTTGTTGTTGTTGGAAAAAGATGAAGCCGGTGGGTGATGGAGTTTGGCTAAGTTGAACGGGAATACCCGAAATTGGGTTGAGGAGGAAAAGTAAGGAAATTGGCAGCAGTAAAAAGAACATCTTTTTGGGAAAATTGTGTGGAAATGTGCAAAATTGGATCAATTTTGTGCGCATTTATTTGGATGGACTTGGGAATGGGCACAAAGAATTAGGTCGAGAAGTGGAAATGGACCAATTTATTTTGAGATTGAAACAAATAAAATGGACAATTTCAATTTATTAATTTTTAGCCCATTTTTATGGCCATCACTTTGTCGTCCATAACTGGATATTCTCCTTCTTTGGTCCATTTCAATGTGGAGGAATTAATTTTGCGTGAAGAACAACAAATAAATTTTGGACAATTCCTTCTTCTTTTTTCCCTCAAAATTCACATTGTCCTCGTTGTCCACATTTTCCCCACACCCCTCCGAATTTTCTTCCATATTTCGCGCATTTTGGCCAATCTCTGGCAATTCCCTTTTTTCTTAATTTTCTTTGTCTTTCATTTTTTTCAAGTTTTTCCTCCGATTTTTCAAGTTTTGGAAAAATTAAATGGAAATAAATATTTTATCGGATATTTATGATAGAAATGATTAATTTTTTTTTAAAATCACAATTTTATTCTGTTTTCCATTTCATCTCAATCCACAGTGTAAATATTAGGACATCTAATTTAATAAAAATATTACTCAAAAAAAGAATTAAAATTGACCGATGAATGATGGCCCCTTCAGTGTTTTTTGCAAGGAAATAACCGGCCGTTGTTCGCAACATTTGCTTCAATAATTTTGCTTGCTGTGAATCGCCACAAATTGATGAAAATGAATTCCCAAATTCATCAATCAAATATTTTTTGACGACACTTAAAAGAACAAAAATTAATTTATAAATTGAATATAATAATTGAAAAAACATTGATATTTGCATAATTTTTTAACAAATATTTCCTTTGACAATTTAAATCAAATTGTTATAATTTTATTTCGTTAATTACAATTATTCCGCCAGTTTTGCCCCAAATTAATTCCGCCTCTTTTGCACTAAATAATTCCGCCTCTTTTGCACTAAATAATTCCGCCTGTTTTGCACTAAATAATTCCGCCTATTTTGCACTAAATAATTCCGCCTGTTTTGCACTAAATAATTCCGCCTATTTTGCACCTGTTTTGCACTAAATAATTCCGCCTATTTTGCACCTGTTTTGCACTAAATAATTCCGCCTATTTTGCACTAAATTCCGCCTATTTTGCACTAAATAATTCCGCCTGTTTTGCACTAAATAATTCCGCCTGTTTTGCACTAAATAATTCCGCCTATTTTGCACTAAATAATTCCGCCTATTTTGCACTAAATAATTCCGCCTATTTTGCACTAAATAATTCCGCCTGTTTTGCACTAAATAATTCCGCCTATTTTGCACTAAATAATTCCGCCTATTTTTCACTAAATAATTCCGCCTATTTTGCACTAAATAATTCCGCCTATTTTGCACTAAATTATTCCGCCTATTTTGCACTAAATAATTCCGCCTATTTTGCACTAAATAATTCCGCCTATTTTGCACTAAATAATTCCGCCTATTTTGCACTAAATAATTCCGCCTGTTTTGCACTAAATAATTCCGCCTATTTTGCACTAAATAATTCCGCCTATTTTGCACTAAATAATTCCGCCTATTTTGCACTAAATAATTCCGCCTATTTTGCACTAAATAATTCCGCCTATTTTGCACTAAATAATTCCGCCTATTTTGCACTAAATAATTCCGCCTATTTTGCAGTAAATAATTCCGCCTGTTTTGCACTAAATAATTCCGCCTGTTTTGCACTAAATAATTCCGCCTGTTTTGCACTAAATAATTCCGCCTATTTTGCACTAAATAATTCCGCCTATTTTGCACTAAATAATTCCGCCTGTTTTGCACTAAATAATTCCGCCTATTTTGCACTAAATAATTCCGCCTATTTTGCACTAAATAATTCCGCCTGTTTTGCACTAAATAATTCCGCCTATTTTGCACTAAATAATTCCGCCTATTTTGCACTAAATAATTCCGCCTATTTTGCACTAAATAATTCCGCCTATTTTGCACTAAATAATTCCGCCTGTTTTGACTAAATAATTCCGCCTATTTTGCACTAAATAATTCCGCCTGTTTTGCACTAAATAATTCCGCCTATTTTGCACTAAATAATTCCGCCTGTTTTGCACTAAATAATTCCGCCTATTTTGCTTTATAATTAAGCTTATTCTGCCTAACAATTAATTAAGAAGATTAGTAGTATTCTAGTTTTCTATGATTCCTTTTTTCCCCAATATATTGTCCCCAAAATTGACCAACCTGCATTTTTGTGCCTCATCATTTTGTTCATCAGCTTTGTTGAATTGGTTGACGTATTCTGTCCCAAATTTGAATGTGTAACTGAACGTTAGCTCAAAAATTCGTTCAGAAATTCGGCAACTATTCAATATTTGGAGCGCATCAATTTGATCATTCCCCGCATTAGGGCAATATTCCCTGAGGAACCAATCCAATTGTGTCTGCTGAAATTGGAGGAAAATTGTGCCACCGAATTTGGCAGATTTTTGACGGCAATCCTGAAGGCAAATACGCCCATCAATTTCATCACTTTATTAAATTATTATTAAATATAAAATTTTATTCCCTTTGTCACCTGCAATTCATTTTTGCCAATTTCCCACCAAAAAAATTCGAGTTGGCAATTCTACCGCCCAATTCATCCAAAAGGCCATTTATGCCCATTTTTTGTTTCATTTTTTCCTCAATTTTTTCAAGGCATTTTTCAAAGCATTGAAGACTGTATAAAATTTATTAAATTTTAAAATTATCTGCTAATTCCACATACTCTTCCTTTTCCATTTGATTCGCCAAATGGTCATTTCCTGGGCCAAAAAATGTTTTGAAATGTTCTAAAAGAAGAATAAATGAATATTTGAGAGAATATTCCAAAAATAGAATTTACGTGGAATATCATCACCGAAAGCAGATTGGTGAATAAATTTGGAATTGTTATCAGATGATAAATATGTGTGAGCGATGGAATAGCCAAAAGCGGATATTTCACTTTTACGATGGCGCAAAAATTCCAACATATTTGTGCCATTTCCTTCCATCTAAATTTAATAAATGAATTTAAAATGAATTAATTTGATGCCTTCATTAATTCTTTTAGCACATCATCCTGGCTGAAATCCCTTTTGAAAATGTGATGAACAATTGGCGACAAATTGACTGAAATTAAAATTAATACAAAAATTTTGGGAATGAAATAATTTGATGAACCATTTTGGGGTAAAAGAAGAAGAAAAGCAGCAAAAATGAAGAACAAATGCATTTTTAAACCCAAGAAATCTTAGCTGAAAAAGGAAATATATTATTTTAGTTTAAGCCGAGAATGAACATTGAATGGAAAAATTATTTAAGCGAATTCGAATTGAGGGAATTCTTGAAGGAAGGGGTTGAAGGCTGGTTGATGATCAATGCAAGAGGAAAAAAAGTGCACGGCCAAAGGGCAGCATATCATGGGCCAACAATTCATCAAGAATGACTAATAGGCTCTTGAAATTCCTAAAAGAACGAAATAATAATTTTCATTAAATATTTTTATTTTAATTTTGTAAAATTTCTGTAGAAGGAAATAATTCTTATAAAATATTTTTCAATTTTTAATTTTGTAAAATTTTTTTATAGAGGGAAGTAATTCTGATAAAATATTTTTAATTTTTATTTTAATTTTGTAAAAATATAAAATAATGGCTTAATTAAAAGATCAAATTGTGCATTCATTATCATCTTCTTTTGCGTTCCTCCTCATCACCGTGCCAATGGCCATCGCCTCCTCCACCGTTGAATTCAATTTGCCTTCTGCTCCGTCGAACGTAGGGCCGAAGGAAAGAGAAACTTTCTCTCAAAATTTTTGACAAATTTCGGCGCCGACGACGTCGGCGGCCTCCACCGCCACAATCACAACAAAACTTGCCTGAAAATCATAATAATTTGGTTGAATTTAGAAAATTGTTTGTGTTGACTTACAGCAACAACAGCAAGGTTTGCCTGTGGAAATGGAATGGGAAAATATTAAAATGGATTAAATTTAATTGGTATTGTATATATTATTTTATTAATGATTAACTAATTAATTAAACTTTTATGAATATTTGTAAATGTAAAGGAATCATTTTAAATTTGAATTAAAAATTTGAATAATTCGAACCGAAAAACTCTCAATTAGAGTATAAAATATATAATGATTAAATAATGGTTTTTTGAATAATTTTGCCAAATTCATAGATTTAAACTTTAAAATAATTTTCTAAGCAATATAGACTGACGACTGACTTATCTCAATAAATTGTAAGAAAATTGAAATTATTTTGTAAATGTAAAACTCACAGCAACAGCAGCAACATTTTTTGCAACACCCGCATTGGCAACTGCACCCACAACAGGGCCAATGACAACTATGAAAATTACATTCATTTGTCAATGCCAATAATGCTTATGGATGGACCTTTCATATTCATTCTACTGTACCACCACTCACATCCCTCACCCTTTTTGCGTAATAACCCCGTCAACCTATCAATCAAATATTGCCACAATCTGCCTTTTTAAACCTGCTCATTTTCACAGATAAATTAACAATTTAAAGGTTATTTCTCCTCAAATCCCTATATAGTTTTTTGGGCTAGGGAATTATTAGGCCGCGCGAAGGCCCGGTGTAGCCCAGGCCCAGCATTCTCCCTGAACAAGTTTTGCCTTGATTAGGACTAATATTTAAAAATGTTTCCTTAAAATGTTTTACTTGCAACATGGACAGCAGCATGTGCTTGTGCATGGATTACAGCAGCAACAATTCCTCCTCTTTTTGCCAATTTTAATTGGGAATTTATGCATTCGAAATTGTTCATTTGGCAATGTCCTCTTTTTCAATGTGCATTCCCTGTTGGCAAATTCCAATTGATCTTTTGACTGATTTGGCCCCGGGGCACATGGTGGGCAATAAAGGGCAATTGAATGATTCGCTTCCACCGATTTTGGTGTGCCAATTACGCCGCCTCCAATTTGTTGGTTGACATTTGGTGGAGCCGGCTCAATTTGATTGCTTCGCCATTGTAATTTATGGCCAAAAACGGCGAATTGTACAATTGAAAAAAGCAGCAAAATTTTCACTGGGAAAAGGGCAAAAATACTGAAAGGAGTGACCCGCATTTTGGGGAGAGGAAATTGACCGTAGAAATTGGTAACGAATGGCCTAATTTATAGTAAGATAGCCAAGGGGTTGAGAACAATTGGATGAGGCCAAACAATACATTGATGAATGAATGGGTCAGAAAAAACAATAATAAACCATTCAATACAATTGTTGAACCTCCTTTTGTGTTGTTTTATATTGTTTTCCATATTATTATTTATTTTTTTATTGTTTTTGTTGTTTTTGTCCATTGTTATTCACAATTATTCGCCCACTGTCCATCAAGTTCTTTTTCCATTATTTTTTGTCCGTTTCCGGTTTTTTGGCTATTAAATAAACATTCATTCATTACCTTCGAATGTTTTTGTCCACTCCCAAAATTGGTCATTCGTTTGTTATTACTCAATTCTCGATCCAATTCATCGAAAAAAAACCAGTCTATTTTTTCGATTAATATTTATTTGCACTTTGTAAATGGGAAAATGGGGATTTGGATATTTGATTAGAATTGGATCAATCACAATTTGGACTGGTTATTTTTTATGTTTTTACACTACTTTTTTATTCACAAAATAAATTCCAAGATATTGAAATATTTTTTCACTTCTTTTATTCAGAAACTAGCATTTCAAATTCCGAAATATTTTTCTACATTTTTAAAGAAATACCAAAATTAATTAATAATCTATTTAGAAAAATAAGTTAATTATAAAAAAATTTATTCATTAAAAATACGAAGTTAGCATAAAAATATTTGGCAATGCCTATGGGATAAAAATGAAAAAAAAAATGTAAGAAAATATAAAGGGTGAATCAGTATCAGAATTCAGAAATCATATTATTCATTTCATCAATCTCTTCCTTCCAATGGATTTGGGAGGATGATTGGGGTGGCCACCAATTGTGTGCTTGGTTGCTGGATTCGATTCACCATTGGATTGCGCATTTGGCCAGGAAGGGGGCGCCAACGACGGCGGCGACCGCAGCAGCAACAACATAGCTTGCCTACGGATATGGGGGATTAATGGAAAGGAAGGAACATTTGTTCGAAACGAACAGCAACAGCAGCAGCATGGTTTGCAGCAGCAACAACAGCAAGGCTTACAACAACAACAGCAACACGGTTTGCAGCAACAGCAGCAACATGGCTTACAGCAGCAGCAACAACACGGTTTACAGCAGCAACAGCAGCAGGGCTTGCAACAACAGCAACAGCAGGGCCTAATGAATTATTGGGAACAAATAAGGGGAAAAATTGGCAGGAAAAGATATTATCTGCTGAATAGTCCGAATTGTAGTCGGCGCAACTTATCGACATCAATAATAAGTTTAACAAAGATTAACCAATTTTGATGACTTTTGTTAGCAAATTAAAGAGCAGACTCTTGGCTATCCAATGATATTAATTTTATTTGAATTAGTTGTAAATTGAGAGTTGTGCCAAAACCTTTTATTTTGGATTAGCGAAATTTTCACTGATTTTTGAGCATATATTTATCTTTTTTGAGCTAATTTAAATAAAATTAATATTATAAGATAGCTAAGAGTCTGCATATTAATTTGATACTAAAATTATCAAAAATTGGTCCAGTCTTTGTTCTTTGATGAACGGCGACAAATTGGCCCTGCTATTGGGAGTTGGGACATATATGTATATTTTTTTGGCTATGAGTAAATTGAATTTGACAGGAAAAATATCCCCATTTTGGAATACGGACTTGCAACAACAACAGCATCGTTCGCCTCGATCGGTGATGGCTGCCCCCGGCGAGAATTGCTTGACCACTTTGATGCTAGAAGGCACGGAAACGACCATTGCCACTGGCGGTGATGCCAATGCCGCATTTGAAGGAGCTGGTGGGGATGGTGGGCAGGATTGTGAAGGGGGACAAGATCGTTGGACAGGACATGGAGGGCAATGATCAACATGTTTGATTGGCCCATTCAATGGAGGGCTGCTGATTGACTGGACAAAAATTTGCCGAAAATTTGGATTTTGAATCTGTTGGATGGGAATTGCATGAAAAGAGCCAATCACGGTGGTCAATAGAAGGAAGCCAAATGCAATTGCCATTATTCAGAGCCTTTTTGGCTTTTGCTAAAATACAATTAATTAAATTATATTTTAGTGAGGAATTATGGAGAATTTACTTGGCATCAATGAGTAAATGATTTGACGTTTTCCGTCAAATTTCCTTCAATTTAAGGAAGTGGCCCAAAGCAGCCGTAAAGCAGGTCGTCCACCACTGATTGTTGTTTTGGTCAACCGGAATTAGGCCATCCAATCTGCGCCATATTCGCCTTTGTTGCCTGCCAATGTCCAGCGTCCAATGTGTGGCCGTTGTCCACTCCCCAAAAAGGGCCAGTCCACTTCCCGAACTAATCAAAAAAAATTCCTGTCGTCATTTTTAAGTCCCCTTCTCGCCTTTTTCTTTGTCCAAAATTTGCGCACCCAATTCTTTTCTTTCCACTTTATCCTACCAAAATTTACACTCATTGTTTTTGTGCAAAGGCGGATTTTGGTCATTTTTTGGATGTTGGGAAAATATTTAATTAATTTATTTTGCCGAAATATTTAATTTATTTTGTCGTGGATTAATCGATGAATTTAGCAACAACAATAAAAAAGAGCGAATCTGCAAATCGATGTTTTTCCAAAATGTTTTTAACATTTTATTTTTCAAATAACAAACACCGATGAGCAACGATTCGTCCTCATTTTTGTTGCATTTGGGAATATTATATTAAAAATAAATGGTCGTTGATCACATTTTAATGTGAAATTTAGAATTTATGCTGGAATATTGAAGTCCAATTTTAAAAAATTTAGTGACGATGTCTGGTCTTTGGAAATAAATTCAATTTTTAAGGAATATAAGGGTGAATGTGAGGGTGGTTGAATTTGTGGGCCTATGTGCTGTGCTCTTCGCCCATTCCAATTCCAACCCATTTGGGTGTGTTGTTGTCGGTTTTTGTGCGCAGCTGACACCAACCCCGGAGGGGTGGAGATGATGGGAAGGGGCGCAATGATTTATCCGTCCGTCCATTCCGCTCCATCCCCTTTTTTTGCTGCTGAATGTGTCCAGAAAAAGAAGAAGAAATGCAAATGGGTTTATGGATTGTTGGGGTGGAATGGTGGAATGTGTTGTTGGGTGGGGCACACATTTGGGGTGGTGTTTTGCCCTTTCAAATAAAAAATGGAGGGGAATGTTTTTATGACGGTGAAAATGTGGGACGAAAACGAATGAATGGAAGGAAATGTATACGGGGATTTGCCATATTCCTTCAATAGGATTATTGTTGTGCCAATGCCAACAATTTTTTTTATTTCATGTGCCATAAAAGATAGAGAATTCAGAAATTTGGGCCATTTTTAGGATAAAAGAAGTGATTCTGGATTTTATAGGAGGAAAGAATCCAATTCCCTCTTTTTGGTAACCCTTTAAAATGCCTCTCCAACAAAATGCTTATAAGCAGTTTTTGGCTTCTAATAAATCAGAAACCGGTTTTAGACGCTACAAACCTTATACCAATTTGTATATCTCATCGAGACGCATTGAATGGTATAAAAAATATCAGGTTTCGGCCATTATAATATTTAAGCCAAATGGAAATATGGTTTAAAGGGTTTAACTCGATTAGTTTCGATTTAAACTAATAAGAAATTTATTTGTAAAAACACGCGTCCCGATGATATCTACAAATTGGTATTAGGTTTAGGATCTAAAACCGGTCTCTGAATTGTTTAGGGGTAGGCATTTTGTAACTTTTTATTCCACCTATAGATCCAGGGACCATTTTGAAGCACAAAAGAAGTGATTCTGAATTTTATAGAAGGAAATAAGATTTGGATTTATAGGAGGAATTGTAGAAGAAATGAAGGGAATAAATGGAATAAAAGGGAGGTGATTGATGCCAAAAATGGATATAAAAAGAGGGAGGGAATGAGGAAGAAAGAAGAACCAATCGGTGAGGAGCAAAGAAGTTGCTGCGCAAAATATATATTAGGGGGAAATGGTCGTGCCCCCTTTTGGCCTCCACAACACAATGAATGGTTGCAATCCAATCCCCTCCTTCCCCTCCTCCTCCAAAATTTCCTCATTTGCCTCCTCAAAATGGAGGGCGGCAGAGGCAGAAACACAGCGGGACAGATGCGCAGTTTTGGTGTCGAGTCAAAAGCGGTAAATGGCAAGTGGCAAGGGGGCAGAAGGAGCCAAGGACACATCTCCATTTCACATTTTGCCCATTTCCCGCTTTCCTCTCCGTGTGTTGTGCCTATTATCAAGGCCATCTTCTGTGTACTTGTTCTTCACATTATTCGTTCCACTTTTTCATTGTAAAAGATCCCTATCGATTCCAAATGAGGGAATTTTCGGTTGCTTTTTGAGGAAATTTATGGAAAAAATATATATTAAAAAATTCAACAAACAATACTTATTAGGGCTGAGTGGAGAATAATGAGATCAGTAGACTGAATTATTTGGTGCAAAATAGGCGGAATTATTTAGTGCAAAACAGGCGGAATTATTTAGTGCAAAACAGGCGGAATTATTTAGTGCAAAACAGGCGGAATTATTTAGTGCAAAATAGGCGAAATTATTTAGTGCAAAACAGGCGGAATTATTTAGTGCAAAATAGGCGGAATTATTTAGTGCAAAATAGGCGGAATTATTTAGTGCAAAACAGGCGGAATTATTTAGTGCAAAACAGGCGGAATTATTTAGTGCAAAACAGGCGGAATTATTTAGTGCAAAATAGGCGAAATTATTTAGTGCAAAATAGGCGGAATTATTTGGTGCAAAATAGGCGGAATTATTTAGTGCAAAACAGGCGGAATTATTTAGTGCAAAATAGGCGGAATTATTTAGTGCAAAACAGGCGGATTTATTTAGTGCAAAACAGGCGGAATTATTTAGTGCAAAATAGGCGGAATTATTTGGTGCAAAATAGGCGGAATTATTTAGTGCAAAACAGGCGGAATTATTTAGTGCAAAACAGGCGGAATTATTTAGTGCAAAATAGGCGAATTTATTTAGTGCAAAAATGTTGAATTAAAACTTTCCGTAATGAAATAACAAAAAATCAGAATTGCAAATTAATTACAAATTTCCCATTTTACACCATATGGATTCTTTTTATAAATTAAATTCAATGCTTCCTCCATTCAAGATAATAAAAGTGCTGATGTGAAAAAGAATACTTGATAGACCCAAAAACTGCATTTAGCACCTGCCAGCTGCCAATTCCATATGAAGAACAATAAAAGTTCATCATCAATGATAGGAGACAATGGAATTAAAAAAGTAATTGAAAAAAAGAACAATGAATTAATTTACATGCTCTTTAATTTATTTTAGGATTATATGAATAAAAATTTCATTTAAATTTTAATGAATTTTTAATGTTTTCTTTCTCGCCTTTTCTGTCATCTCTCAGCACGGCCCACCATCGCAGCCAATAAATAGCCACTGATCGGATGGAAATGACTGCTCAGTGGTCGACCCTTCTTCTTGATCATTTGCTGCTGGCACATTTCGCTTGAAGATGTTCAATTGGCCAGAAGCCGGGCCAGAGGGAATCTGGGTGGTACTTGAGCCTTCCTATTGTATGAATCGAATTTAATTTATATTTAATAATTAGTTTACCTGGTGACGTAGGGGGCGAGGAGGAACTTGACGTTTTCTGAGGGAAATTTGGCCAGAAGCCAGGCCAGAAGGTGGTTTGGCAGTGCTCGAACCTTCCTATTGAATGATTTTGGTTAGAATTTTCGATGAATTAATAGTCAAATTCAACCTGACGACGTGACGGAACATTTCGCTTTCGAAGAATCAATTGATCCGATTCGGGTCCAACTTCATCACCAACCGGCGATCCAGTCGTTGAAGAAGGTTTCTGTATTTTTGGAGTAATTCTGATTTCCTCAATTATCCTTACATTTTGACGCCACACCGATGGGCTTGCCAAAATTGAGAGAATGCAAATTCCGGCAAAAATGAATAAAATGAAGAGGGACGATTTTGTGGGGTTCATTTTTTGGTTAAATTATTAATATCTAATCAAATTTATTTTAAATTAGCATTTAAAGTTGATTGAGGATTAAATTGTTTTTGTAGCCGGAAACATTCGTGAATTCCTTGAGAATTTCAGAATTTTTTTTGTCAGAGGTTTCCCCCAACAATGAAGGTTTAAGCAAACCATTTTTTTAAATAATAATGAAGGATTTTGTTGTTCACCAATTTTTTATATATGTGTTTAATGTTCACACATGAAATTTTCGAGCCCTGCTGGCCAAGCAACAAAATAATTCATTACATTTTTGCTGATTTCTCATATTAGGAATAAGCATGGACAGCTTTAACCAATTTAATTTTCATGAATTAAAGCAGCCTAAACTATATTTTTGGAAAGTCGATTTACTAGGAAATCCAATGATCAACGGATAGTTGGCCCAATTTGGTTGAGCAAAAAATTCATTGAATGTGAATAGGCCATGAGAAAAATGCGAAAGGTTTGGATGGATTGCCCAATGAGAGAGAGATTGAATTATTGAATAATGCCAACAGCAATTTTTGACATTTTCCCTCTATAATTTTTTGTAATGATGATGATTGATTGATGATTATTTCGAGAATGAAACAATAAAAATTATAATTATTTTTGGAAAATAAATTATTAGAATTGTTTTCAGAATGAAGGGGAATTAATTCTTTTCGTCTAAAACTTTCCGGAAAACAGGCGGATTTACTGTATTTTTTAGAAACCAGGCGGAATTAAAACTTTTCTGAGAAAAGGTCGGTTGCCCATTGCTAAAATTAATAAAGTAGACGATTAAATTCATAATCAATATCCTTGAAACTACAGAGAGCTCTTTTTGAAAATTTGTAGATACCTTCATTCATAAGATTACTTTGAAGGGAGAGAATTATTGTGGAAAAAGATCAATTAAAATTTGAATATTTAATTTTATTTATTCAAATATTCCAATATTTATGGCCAATACATTAAAAATAAAAACAGAAACGTAAATTCAAATGTTCTCTTTCAAAATTATTTTCCCCTGCATTGGGTCCACAGAATGCATTTTGCGCCGGGTTGTCCATTTTCCCGCACAAATCCGGGCAAACAAAGACAAGTTGGCTGACAAAAGCAGGCGAAACAAAGACAAGTTGGACGAAATAAATCTGGGGCCGGAATTTGTTGGCAAGTTGCATCCAATTGATGGCATAATTGTGAATCGTAGCAACGTGTTTCGTACTCATTTTGACCGCATTGAAGTGATGAATGGACGTAGAGAAGGAAAATTAGGGAAAATATTGGATAATTTCCAAATTTTGTCATTTTAAAAAGCAATTTTTTATACAATTTAATCTAAATTTTTTGGTATTTGATCTGATTTAGTAAATTGCCCTTTCTTTATATATTCCAAATTGGTTGAGTGGTGGATGGATGTGGGGGAAAGCCGTAAAATTCATACAATGGAAGGGAATGTGGCCAAATATTCAAACAAATTTTTTCCTTAAATGTCTTGGATTGAAAAATTCAAAAGGATTCCGATTGGAAGTGTGGGCGGTCATTTTTGTTAGATGATGAATCTTTTAATAATTTGCAAATTATTGCAACAAATGGAATGTCAGGAATGTCTTAAAATATATGAAAAAATACTTAATAATTTGAATATTTCAATAATTATTAATTACACATAAATTAATGGATGAAAAAGAGATTTCTAAAAATACTTATTAGGTTGTTTGGACCTTTTAGAGTTTATAAACAAATTATTAGACTGGATGATGGAATGATAAGAGATAAACGATGGGGGAAAAATTCCTAGAAAAATTTTATTCAAAAAATAATCAAAGATCACCGACATTGTACTAGCCTTACCTTTTTGGCATTCCAATTTTGCCCCATTAAACATATTTAGTTTAAAAATGGACTTTTCTCATGAACGATGGGACGGTGATATTTTAGTCATTTTGCTTCTTTTCCCAATTCTTTTATTCTACTTCCAAATTTTATTTAAAATGAATTTTTATACAATGAAATGTTTCCAATTTATTCTGCGTTATGTTTGGAGCCTAATTCGTCGATGATTCACAACAAAAAGTTTCGAAATTGACTCTCAATCAATTGAGTTTATTAAATAATAAAGGTTTTCTGCTCGGCTTGACTTTACTAAAAGTTCACTTTTCCCAATTGGCCATTCATTATTTCCATCCATATTTCTCTTTTACTACTTCTTTCCACTTCTAATCCATAAAATTCAATCATCCATTCCATAACCCCTTGGGCATTTGGCAATACATTTGCGCCTTCCACCCCCACTTTGCTTTATGATTGTCGAATGTCCAATGTGGGGAATTGGCCCAAAAGAAATGAAGGGGATGGTGTTTTGTAGGCCATACTTCATATTCATCCCCTTTAATTCTCCGTCGATCTTCAATCTCCACCAACCAAAGTGATGATGGCCTCTGGACAATCCGCCCCTTTCCTTCCACTTCCTATTTGCTGCCACCTGCTGCCCCAGTTGCTAATGATAGTTTGCATTTCCTTTTCAATTGTTGACCCTTTTTGCCCAGCGTCAATTCAAATTGTTATTTTCCTTTCATTTTCCTGTTGAATTCTTTCCAATTGAATTTCAGTTGGGGAATAATATTGAAGGCTGTCCAGCCTGCCAAATATGCCCTAAACTAACGTGTTATCCCATTAAGTAGGATTCACAGAACATCCCTAAATTCAGAAAAATTTTATTCTTAATATAGGGATTTAGTCCAAGATCATGTGCTTAATGCAATAGAATAATACTTTTTCAAACATTTATTTTAATTTAGAATTTTTACAAATTAGATTAAATTAAATTATAACATGGATAATTTCAAAGGCAAGCGATACCAAAACAACAATGCCGAAAATGATGCTGATGAAATGCCGGATGAACGCCCGGCCAAGGAAGTGATCAATTCGAAGAAATTGTTCAAATGCCGGTTAGTATGGGCAATTTTATATTTTATAAATTACTTCTATTGAATTAGTCATAGTTTTCTATAATAAATATAATTAAACACTTCATCCTTTTTTTCAGAAAATGCCCGCATGAAACCAATCGGGAACTTCACTTGAAACTTCATGAGGCAATCCATAACCGCCGTAAGTTTGCTACATAATCTCTAATTACATTTAATTCCTTCAGGCGGACGTGAATATCCATACAATTGCAAATTCTGTCGAGCTTCCTTTTCGAAAAATGCCGAAAAAACGAACCACGAAAAAAAGGTACACCAAGTCGAGACGGAGTCAAAGGTAAAAGGGGTGAATTTTTTAAATAAAAACCTTCGCCCTTCCATCTTTAAAGGTGCAATCGGCAAAGGCACGTCGAACAACAGTCAAAAGCATTGGCAATGTCAAATCGGCAAATTCATCTGCTGCTCGCCCCAAATCTGCTGCTGGTGGTGTCCAATCCAATGGCAGAGGATCAAAGCGAATTTTGCGCAGTTCCATTGTCGACAAAAAACGCACCAATCGCCCTCATCAAGCAAACAATAATGGAACCGAATATGATGACTATGTGGAAATCATCGAGTTAGCCAAGGTAGGTCCCATAAATGATTTTGAATAAAATGATTATTCCCAGCAGAAATCCGTTCGCCGCCAGTATAAATTGAACCCGGATGAATCCTCCAAAGAATTGACCCAAAATGCCGCTAATAAGGTGAGTGGATCATAGTGGATTCTGAATGTAATCATTATTCCCAACAGAAGTCCGTTGGTCGCCCTCGTATCCAACGTTCCGTCCCAGCTGAAATTGTCCCAGCTGTTGCCAATGCCAATGCCGCCGGTCCCTCGGAGGCCATTTCCAGCATTATGAAAGAATGCGCCAAATCCAATTCGGTAAGATTTAAATATAAGATAAAATAAACATAAATATTAGGTCCTCCAACAACATTGAACTAGGCGACTGGAAAATTGGCAAAATCGAATTTCCATGCAAAACAGGGCCATCCTCTTCGCATTGAATGTTTTGGAAATCCGGGATCACATTGAAGAGGCAAAACAATAAAAGGGAATAAGAATGGATGAACAATTATTTTTGGAATTATATGAAAACACATTTTTTTAAAATAATATCAACAAATTCTTCTTCGATCTGACTATTTAAATACCAAAATTCAACTTAATATTTTGGATTAATCTTTTCTGTAAATTATATTTATTTAAGTTTGATTTTATCAATTTATTATTGATTTGGGCTTAAATATTTTAAAAAAATTTGAGAAAATCAAATTTTTGGTAATATTTTGCGTTTGGGGTTGGGGCAAACGGGCGAAACGCGGACTTATAGCTTTACGGAAAACAGACGGAATTATATTATGTTGAAAAATGATACAATAATTTCACTAATTTAATTATTCAAATAAGCATCAATTATTTCTTTCATGCCATTTACTGTATTTGACACATTCATATTTGCTCTTTTTGATTTTGCCATCGGCAATATCATTTGCTCCTGTTGTTGCCGTTTCCCAGCAGAAGAATGCCCATGTTTGTGATGATGTCGATGTCGATGGCCTCGATGATGGGAATGATGCTTAATATACAAATATTCATTTTTTTTGGGTAATCTAGTAACTTAACCAACATTTACATTGACTACATTCCTATTTTGAGGACCTCCCTTGGCCATTTCGTGTCCTCCTCTCGATTCGATTATCACCAAATAAATTGCAGCAAAGAAAAGAATGAAAATTTGAATAGAATGAATAATATTCATACTTGGATATGTCTTTAAATGTCTACAAAATGGAAACACATTTAATTATGAAAATAAAAATACGAAGCATGTTTTTGATAGAATTTTGGGCAATTTCCAATTTTATGGATGGAATGCCAGATTCAACACATTAAAAGAAAATGCCTCAAGGCAGCATCAATTTCCCCTCCTTCTAATTTGCATTTCCTTCTAAAATCCTGCCAATTTATCCTCCTTTTCAAATAAAAATACATCTTAATTTAGTACATTCCCCCATTTTAATTAGTTCCACATCTTCGTTTTAATTGGCCAATAAATTTAATGCCAAAATAAAATTGTGTGAATAAAAAATGAATTTATTTGTAAGTGAATTTTGTTCAAGGATTTGTTTTGTATTTTTTTTGTAATTAATATGTCAACCATCTTTTTCTAGGCCAAGGCACGATTTCACAGTTGGCTTCAGTGTAACATACATCTTAAAATTAGTAAAATAAAAGAATAAAATGGACTAAAATTCAAATAAAAACTCACCCAAATGCCGAAAAGTGCGGTCAATGAGACGGGAATGGCCACAATGCCGGCGCTGAAAAGATTTAAAAATGTTTTCATTTGGCCAAAATTCACCTGACAACGCCCATTTGAAGTGTGACGACGGTGGCGGCCACCGCACCGGATGCAGCTCCGCCCAGCCCAAGTCCAAAGAGGGGCGAATCGCCGCATGCCAACATGGCCGATGCGCACGTTGTCACTCGCTTTTCCTCATTCAAACGTTGATAACGTTCCAATTCATGCTATTAAATGGAAGGAAATAAAAAAATAATAAAAATGATTGCCGATGTCAATAATGCCTAAGGACCTTTCCAATTTGTCCGTCCTACTGTACCCCCAACTTCTTGCCTAATCAAATATTGCCCCAATCTGCATTTTTAAGCCCATTATTTTTCTTTTCTTTTACTTTTACCCCTCACATTTTGCCGCCAAATTAATAAAAAAATACCATAAATTCTCTATTCTCTTTTAATACTCCAGCCTCTAATAATTACCCATTCTCCCACCTTTCTGGAACATCAAAAAATCCCAAGTCTCTAATAAATCCCCACCCTAAAATATTTTATTAATTCCCTATCCCAAATCTCCATTTATTATTTTAATATAAGTAGGGTAGGGGAATTCTTTTTGTGGATATGGAATTATTAAAAAATATTCCAAATATATATTAAAAAAATATTCCAAATATATATTAAAAAATATTGTCAGAAGATAAACTAGATTAAAAATAAATAAATTCTTTAAAAATGGTTGTTGATTAACGAAATTTCGATGAGAGAAATGTATTTATTTTCACCAATCTTCCCAAATTTTCAAAAACTTTAAAAAATAATTCCCTTTGGGGTATTAAAAGAGAATTTATGGTAATTTAAAGTCAAGTTTTCCCTTATCCCTATCCCGTTCATTGAGTCACTGGGTGTTTAGGCCTATGCAAAGACTCGGTGTTCGCCTCACATTGATTGCCTCTTGAAGACGTGCCAAATTCGAATTGCGCACATCGCCACTGTCAATTTTTGGGCATCGATCGTAAATGTTCAATGCCTTTATTCCATGCTTTATATGGGCCTCCAACAATTTTTTCTCAGCCATCATCCGGGATGACCGTGTCGTTCGGTCCATTGCCCGACAATACGCCAATTTGGCCTCCAATGCGTATTCAATGCAAACTAATTGAAGATTGGCATTCAGAATGGAACGAGGCTCCGGCAATTCGGATGTGTCAAAAATACGTGCATATTCCTGATAATTTGATTTTACTAATATTTTTATAAGGAAAATATTTAATATGCCGAAAATACATTGAAATTACTTAAAAAGAATATTGAAATTGCCGAAAAGGTTAAACGATTCAGGGGTTTATCCTAGACTCCCAAATCCTATAACCGTTCAATAAATCTCATAAAGACGCATCGATTGATATATATTTTTACCATGGGCTTAACCATTTCTAACATAGATTTGAACCAAAACCATTATGGGTTTAAACCGTTTAATACCCTTTAAATTTAAACCAATCCATGACAAATTATATACCATTCGACGCGTCTTGACGAAATCTATTGATTGGATAAAAGGTTTGGGGGTCTCGGACAAAATATTTTACCGTTATTTCGACATTTTCAATAATTTTTCGGTAATTTCTTCTGTGTTTTTTCGGCAAATTCTACTCTTTTTATAAGTATTTTTATACCCGAACGCATTCCACAAATTTTCGTACGGTCACCGGCTTTCCATTCAACATTTTTGCCTTTATCACATTTGGCCCAATCAATGATTCAACCAGCCTTTTCACTTCATCCCGAAATAGTTGCTTTATTTCTGAAAATTATTCAAAAAATATTTTAAATTTTGCCCAATTATTTTGCCTTTAACATGGCCTCGATAGCCCGAATTTTGATCGGCCACTTTCGGTCCTGGATGAGGCATCAAATCTGAATAAAATGGCCAAAAAATTTTTGCCTTTTAGTGCCCTAAAAACGCACAACAACTGACGCCCTGCTCAAAATATTGTCGAATTGTTTTGCGCACTTCATTCACTTTTGACAATGGCGCCCTTTTGTCGGTTCCCTCGGGAAGGCGAAGCACTTTTTCCAACACTCGATTTCCACCCTCAATTCCGTAAATCAATTCATCCGACAATTTGAAGTCGCGCAAAACGAAGGCAAGTCGCTAAATATTTCGGATTGGCATTTAAGGAATGAATTGAGATATTTTTTGAGGTTAAATGTTGATGAGAAGCAAATAGAGTGACATGGAAAGGGAAAGGAGGGATCATTCTATTTCCACACTATTTCCTCAAATCTTTTCATTTTTTCTCTTGATTATTTAACGTGAAAATAAAAACCCTTTAAAGATATTGTTTAATTAAAATTAAAAATCATGAAAAAAAATTTGGGCATTCTTAACCGACTCCAACCCTATTATGCAACCTTTCCAATAACGGGCAATGGATCCGCAATGCTTTTCGGCATTAGTCATTTAGTTTATGCGACTTTGCGGTCGAAACTCCACCCTGGAGCAGCCAGCATAAAAGCTAGCTAGAACCACTGCTTATTTGGAAGGGGAAAGGGCGCCAGCCAAAGAACACCACTGATGAGGAATGAACGAATTTTGGCCGCTTATATAGTATAGAGGAATTTGTCCGGTTAAATATTGATGTGAAGCAAATAGAGGGACATG
This sequence comes from Pratylenchus scribneri, assembly GCA_030063045.1. Classification (NCBI taxonomy): domain Eukaryota; kingdom Metazoa; phylum Nematoda; class Chromadorea; order Rhabditida; family Pratylenchidae; genus Pratylenchus; species Pratylenchus scribneri. The sequence continues at coordinate 2,042,141 of JAQSEB010000037.1, read as the reverse complement.
GAAAGGGAAAGGAGGGATCATTCTATTTCCACACTATTTCCTCAAATCTTTTCATCTTTTTATTCCCCTCTTTTAATTTATATAGGAATGATCAGATTTAAAATAGTCTCAAAATTGATTTAAAATATATTTAATTAATTAATATTTTATCCATTGATCCCTCAAAAAAACAGCTTTTTAACAATACCTGAAAAGGTTTGCCCAAATCTTTGGCCTCTCCAGTTGCCAATCGGCCATAATCGGTGAAGAAAGTGAGCAAATTGAGTGCCTCCTCTGGAATAGTTTCGGCCACATTCAGGCATTGAACGGAACTGAGCATTGTGGAAAGTGCCAACACCGCCGGATGTGGGATATGATGATTGGATGGGGAAGAGGAGGAGGAAGTGGATGAGGAATTGTTGTTGTTATTTGTTGCCCCCGATGGGCTATTGGCCACATTCCCAATGGCAGCGAGTGAGGCGGATGAAGAGGATGGACCGGATGTTGGATTTGTGGAGGAAGATGTTGGCTGATCAAAACATCCTTGTGTGTCCATCTTTATGAAATTATTAAAATAATGAATTAGATAAATGGATTTGGAAAGGAAATTGGCTATTTGAATTATTTTTAATGTATTCTTGATCAATTGGCAATTCGCTAAATTGGGCATTTATGCTTTATAGGCAATTCGAGTAATAAAATTACACTAGTAAAGAGTACAGTCTGGAAAATAAGCTCATTCGACTCACAGAACTCTTGATGAAATTTCAATTCAACCTGGTATAGAAAAAGTATTAAACCAAACTGGTTTAGGTTTAAAAATGGTCAATCTGACCAAATTCATACCAGTTTGAAAATAACTAGATCGACTTGCTGAATCGAATGAGCTTATACTCGAGTCTATACATAGTCTAGAATCTGAGATTATATGAGAATTATTTTAGCTCCAGCCTGTAGTCAATACACTTAATGCCCAATTATTGGCATTTTTAATAGTCATTTGTTCAAAATTTCCTAATAAGCGAAAATTCATTTTATTACCAAAAGCACTGCGTATTTGTCGCCATTGGGCACATCAATGAGAATTGGCTCGGCCCAAACCCAAATGCCAACTGTGCTTCGTTTTTGGCCCGGTTTGAACATGAATCCTTCGACAATGTCATCATCACTGATCCATTCCTCCAATTCCAATTCCTTTACAAATTTAAAATAAATTATTTTAGTTTTTAATTCCCTCCAGCTAACATTCTTTTGTGTGTATTGCAATTTGTAGAGATAATCGAGGAAAAAATTCAACAAAAAACTTTTCCCCTTTCGATAGGCCCCGCTGACCGAAATGCAAACAATCTTAAAATAAATTGGGAAAATTGTCAATGGAATTTGGAATTCAAAGTGAACTTTTCGATTTGCAATGGAAGCATGGCCCAAAACGGCATTTAGTCCATTTTTGTTCAATTTTAGAATATTCGGATTGGACGAACTTGGCGCAAATAATTGAACAGGCTTAAATTAAATGGAATAAATTAAAATACTTTTTATTATACTTTGACTTATTCAAAGTAGGTTTCAGACAGAGAATTTTATAACTGGTTTTCAGTTTATGAAAAACTGTCGGTATTCGAGTTTTCGAAAAACTTTGGTTTTCGATTTTTTTCATTTTTCAAAAAATGTTAATTTTTACTTTCGGTTTTTAAATTCATCGATTTTCTGAAACCGTAACCAATCTTTAACAACTACTCTAATCAACAATTCAAACAAACCCGAATGCGGCTTCGATTTTCCATTTGACTGATCAGTCCTTGATCAATTGCCAAAAAGTCCGGTTTGAAATAGAGGAAAGTTTGCGGGAATAGCCTTTGTTCCTCCTCGTCCAATAATTGTTGACTTCTTCGTCGATGAAGGCCGACGGCGGCACGCAATGAAAAGGAGGCACCCAAATCCGGGTGATGCCGTAATTGATGATGCCCGGGGGAATGATGCGGTGAGGAACGTGCCGATTGAAGGGGCGGACGATGCCGACCACCGGCTGGCGATTGGGATGAAGGCCTACTGTGCTGGAAAGATGGATTGATCCGGCACCGTGGATGAGCCTGTTGAGGGGTTGAATTGTTGGATGAAGTCGAAAGTAATGGGGAATTCAAATGATGATGATGGGGCGAAGAGGAGGGGGAACGGATGGCCCTTTGATGGGGTGAAGGTGAGCCATTTCGACGCTGTTTGGCGGCAGCGGCTGCAGCAGCTTGTTGTGCCGCCTTTCGCTGGCGCGCACGATGCCGAGAAAAACTGCGCACTGAGGAGCTGGCCATTTTCAAAATGTATGGTTAATTTTTGGCAGTAATTATTATTTTTGCCGGAATTATTTTTGGCAGGAAATTTTTTGGACAATTTTTGGTTTTGACAATTTTTTGTCAAGGTAATTTGGAGGGAGGAAGTAAACCCCCGAGGGTATTTTAAATGCAAATTCCTTGAAGGTGGGACCTACTTATTTGGATTGGATCCACTCAAAATGGAGCCAATTTTTGAAAGGACTTCAGACTAAACACTAAACCATTCCCTTGCGATGCCATTAGCCAAAATGGGTAAAATATATTATTTTTCGTACATTTTGCCTTTTTAGTGCCATATTTTGGCCATTTTCAATTGGCATAATTTTAATGCCAATTTTATTTTTTTGGCCTTTTTATTTATCAAAGGGCATTTTGAATTTACCCTAAATTTGAGTGTGGGCGCAATTGAAGGAAGCCAAAAATCATCGCGCGCTAGCAAAAATGGTTGGATGGGAATGGGAAGAATAAATTCACTTAAAATTCACCGCCAAACCGTCAGGGAAATTTGACACCTTCTCCGCAATGGAGGAAAATAGCGCGGAATAAAACGCAAAAAATGTTGGAAAAATGAGGATGGGATGGGCACATTTGAATGGGAGGATGGATTGGGGCAAATATTTTTAGGGAAAAGTGAGTGTTTTTGAAGGGCCACCAAAATGGAAATAAATGTCAATGGATTGGCCCATCATCAAATATTCGGCGTGCGCACAATTTTAGTGGCCAAATGATGGGGGAGGAAAAGTGCATTTATGGCCAAATTTGGACAAATATTAAGCCAAATAATGGGTTTTTGGACATTAAATTTGAGAGTGGAAAATGATGGCACCCTAAAAGACTTTTTCCTTATATTATTTGTTATTTTCTTCGACCTGAACTGAATATCTTGTTTTTGTCCAAAAGAGATATAAAGCGAAGGGCAAAAAGTTTGGGGTTTTGGACATTTTTTATGCCTTTTTCAGCTGCTTTTACCCCCTCCCCTCCCAAGTCCCAATCCCCTTATATTCCCTATTCCCGACTTTTTCGAGCCTAATGAAAATATGTCCCCTCCCCCAATGCTCTCCAATGTGCCAAATGCCAATGTCATCCCCACATTCCAGTCCCCTCCCCTCGGCCTAAAGTCATCAATGTGTGTGCCAGCCGTTTTGCCTCCAACAACTCGTCCCTCCCCCCTTTTTCCCTCATTGCTTATTGATGCGCGGCTATTTGAAAAAGGCCGATGAATAAATGTAAAGGGGAACAGTTTAGTTGGGAATGGGGAAAACGAAGGCCAATCGATGGGATGAATGTTTGTTGGGGCCAATGGGGAATATGTGCGAGGATTGGGAGTGAATTTGGATTGGGATGGGATGGAGTGGAGGAGAATGTCAAGAGACCATTTGGGCAAATATAAATCCCAAATGGCGCAAAAAATGCGCTTTTTCACTGAGAAATTGTCTTTAAAATTGATTGACTTTAGTGGAAAAGAATTTTAGTGATGGCATTATTAAATTATTCAATTAAATTAATAAAATATTAAATATAGAGCAATGAATATATTTGGCCAAAAGCCAAAATTATATTGACGATTTTTGACTTTTCAACGAAATGGCCAAGCACAGAATTTTATTCCCTTTTCCCTCTTTAGATCCCGTTGATGGCCTTTCCCCTCCCCCAATGCCCGCCGTTGGCCGTTTTGATTGCTTTTTGGTGCTTTTTACATTGTCTTCTTATTGGTCATTAGCGGGATTAATGCTTGGATGGAAGGATGGATGGGAAAGAGGGCAGAAACAGATGGAAGGAATGATTAAGCTTTTGCACATTTCAGCATTTTTTTCGCCATAAAACAATAAAAATCCATCGAGAATATTTCCATTTCAGTGTGCATTGTGGAATTATTCAATGAAAAATTGTATGGAAATTGGCCAATATCTATATAGAAAATCAATAAATGATGGAATGGCCAATTCCCGCTCTGCTGGATGAGTGTGCCTTCTCCTTTTCATTTATTTATCTTTCTAAAAGAATATCTCGTTTGTTTGTTGCGCAATCCTACTCTCAACAAATCCAGTCCGACAGCTCATTTCAATTTGAACATTATTTTTTTTTGTTTGTTAAGAACAAAGCGAAGAAACTCTGTGTGTATTGATTGATCAGTGGAAAAGTATTTTTTATACATTTTTATTTTATATTTAAATAGATGACAGGTTTATTTTACTTTTTCTTTGGAATATTATCAATTTTTGTAATGGAAATAAGGAGAAATTTATAGAATAGAATAAACATTAAAGAAAATAGATTGAAACAAAGAAAGTTGCACCGGAATAAAAATAGATTTAAATAAATGGTAAAAAAAAACAGATTGATTTACTGGGAATATTCATGTCAATATATTCATCAAATAATTGGCAAAGATGTTGATTCAAAGGTGCTTAATCATTGAAATACCCACAATCGAATAATACAAAAATCCTAGCTTTTTCTCCCCCCAATTCTCAATGTTGGCATATTCATTTTCCATTCTGAATTTTTGTGGTCATAATTTGGGGTGGTCTTTTCAGTGTTGAAATTCGGAATGATCCATGCCGTTTTTGTTGATATTGTGATGCCCGATGGTCGAAGAATTGTTCCGCCACTCGATGCTTCAAATACCGATAATAATGCCAAATTAGGCCTTGGGCCATCCATTGGAAGGAAATGAGGCAAAGGAGGCCCAATTCCAATTGACGAATTTCACCGGCACCACCATCTAATTGACCTATCATCAAATCGGCCTTCTGCAATTGATTGGCCAATTTTGGGTTCAAATCGAGCAAAAATGCGGCAATGAAGGCCAAAGCCAGGGCAAAAATGGTGAAACCCTTATTTTTGTTTTTATTATTATTATTTTTTTACACTTTTTTTAAATTTTTATTACATTGATGACGAGAAAAAGCCAACAATACGACGGCTGATCGGCCCATCCAGCGTAGAAGAGGCCAAGCGCAGCGCACATATGGAAAAGGGCTGGTGGGCCAACACTCCAAAGGGGAGGCGAGGAGAGTGAGGCAAGAAACAGGGCCGAATTCATCAGCAATGAGCCAAAAGCCAAACTCACAGCCAGACGCTAAAAACGGATTTGCGAGGGTGTTTACATGTAAAAAATATGTTTTCAATTTGAAAAATTGAGAGAAAAACAAAGCAATTTGCCCTTGGATATTTTGGGAAATTTTATAGTTTAAGGGTAAATTTTAGATTTTTGATGGACTAATTTTAGGCAGAATGTGCCTGTTGATAATAAATTTAATTTTGAAATGTGAATTTTTGAATTTTTATATTCTGTTTCAAATGAATATGGCAGAAAATAATAAAAAAAAATATATAAATATTTTTCGATAGTTAACCCAAAAATTGAGGGAAAGAAACAAAGCGATTTGCCCTTTTATATTTGGGAAATTTATAGCTTAAGGGCAAATTTGATTGATTCATTTTAGTTGGATTAATGCTGGATACGGTATACAGTATACAGTATACATACACTATAGTATAATAAAATGACTTTAACTTCGACAAAGCAAATTTTTCATAAATTTTTAAATTTTGATTCGAATGAAGAAAAATGACCTATATTTTCGATGGTTGAAGTCTCATTTTACTATTTTATTAATATTAAAATTTCCAACCTCAGTTCGACTCGTAAAGCATCCAATGGAATATAGCTCATAATATTTATATTGACTCGGCATTTTTTGGTAAATTTTAAATTTTTTTTGTTGAATTGGCCCTAAAATTCAGCAGCCAGAAAGCCAACAGCATAAAATGAATGATTTTATTGGAATAGTGGAGGGGGTTGAATTATAGAGAGATGAGAAGAATGGGTTTGGCCATTGCCAACCAGACCCCACTTTCCAATTCACCAAATTCCCTCATTTTGGTCCACCATTGTTCCCCTCCCTTTTTCCGGCAGCTACGGCGCAAATTGGATGAAGGTGGGGGAAAATTGGAGGCTGATTAATTGGCAGTTGAGCTAATATTTAATATTTGGAAAAGGGGGCCACGATGGCCACGTAGAATTTTGGGGGCACACTAAAACAGAAAAAAATGAGATGAAGGCAAATCCATTCTATTCAGTCAGTAAACCAGACAAAAAAAGGTGAAGAAATTGGTTCAGCTAATAAGCATTTTATTAAAAGGGTTACCGGTTGGTCTTTTTAAGGACAAATCTAAATTGAGCATTTTTGTGGGCCTAATTGATTGATTTAGTATAAAATTAGAAATTTCCAAATTTATTTTTCATCATTTTTTATTCTTTTCATTGTTCAAAATTTATTTATTTATATTTACAAAGAAAAAAACAAAAAAATGGGCATTGGAAACAATGAATGAAAGAGACAAAAATAAAGGATGGAAAATAGGCAAAAATAATGGAAAATAAAATCGATAAAATATTCTAAAATAATAATTTTTTGTTAAAATATTTTTGCCCATTTTTAAAGTTGTCATATTTTATGATGATTTTATTTTAATATTGAGAGAGGGCAGGAATCACCGGCAAATAATTGTTTACGTTTTTTTTGGCCAATTTTTCTTGCGCAAAAATGAAGTTGGCAAAATCAGAGGAAGAAGAGTATATTTTGTGGCATTAAACTTTGTAGACCCCTCCCCGGATTTGTTCCCTTCGCATGAATGAGGATGCATTGTAGACGACCAGCTCAAACCAAATATTCATCACTTGAACAATTAGCATTACGCAGGCAATGCCAGCCGTGACAAGCCGAGGGAATTCTGCAAATTGGAAAAAGAAATATTTTGGATAATACGAAATTTGGGTCAATTTAAATATAAACTATAAATTTTGTACCATTTAATACCCTTTGATTAGGAATTAGGATGATGAGTTAATATAAAGAATTAAGAAATTTGATTGGAAATTGGCAAAAAGTTTTGAAAAAAGTGGTAAAATTGACCTAAATTGGGCAGTTTCCTCTTTTTGACCATAAATTTATGTTATGCAATCATTTTGATTTCAAAATACCCTATAAATTATCATATAAAGGGCTTGAAATATTACTTAACCATCGAGCAAAATTCGGGCGCGAAAACTTTATTTAATGATGTTGTACAAATTAACAAAACATTAATCAATGGAAAGGTCTGATTGTTTAAAATTTTTCTGAAATTAAATAAACCCATTTTAATTAATTTTCACTTTGTTTTAAAATCATTTCGTTAATTCAATATTCAGTCAGCATAATTATTTTTAATCATCCATTTGCCAATTTATTTGTCTTCATATTCTCAGAATTCACCATTAAATATTCATTTATTTATTCCCACAAATTGTGCCAATTTTCTTCCCATTTTCCCATTCCCCCATATATGGAATTGGGCCAATTTGGCCACATCATTTTCCCAATGACTTACGGTGAATAGTCTCCTGGAATTGGTAATCCGTGAATTCGTTCATATAACGTTGCCAAAAATCCGGATTGACCAGGAACATGGCCAACAGGATTAAAATATAGACGGAGCCAATGGCCACAGTCAGACCCTGAAAATGCACAAAGGATTTAAAATGGAAATGATGGAAGGAAAATTGGAGAAAATATTTAAAACTAATTAAATTTACTTGGTAAAATTGAAATTTGAATTAATAAATTGCCTTTTTCTTTTTTTCGTAATTATAAAAATTACTCTAAAACTTCTTGGGCATTGAATCCTTCTAACAATGACAATAAGGAACTAAGGCCTTTCCTATTTTCCTACGGTACTTTTACAGTACACTTACTTTTTGCCCGATCACCCTGCTACCCTAGCAATCAAATATTGCCTCAATCCGCATTTATAAACCTGTCAATTTTCTTCCCCAATTGTCCTTTTCGTGGTTCATTTTAATGTTTCTATTTTCACGCCCAACTGATAGATAAATAATAATTTAAATTCAAGTTCCATCCACTTTAATCCCTATCCCCTTCCTTAGGACACGGCGAAGTCCCGAGGCCAGAGCTTATTAGGCCCAATTCTCTTCCCAAACAGCTTTATCCTTAGAAAATTACTTATTTTGATAAATAATTCAAAAAAGGAGAATTTTCAATAGAGTGAAAACAAACATTCATAATCAAGAATGGCCAATAGAATCGGGTATTCCGTGCGTGGAAAGCGTAAAAAATGGAGGCATAGACGAAGCAGAAAAGCATTGGCCCACATGCCAACATCCAACGGGTATAGACCATTGCAATGATCAAAAGGCACAAACAAATGACGACGCCAAAACCGCCGATCACATTGGCACCAGTCTAAAGGGGAATTACACAAATAATATTTTTGATATTAAATTGTCAATTTTATGAAATTAAACTAATTTAATTTTAATTAAAATCCCCTTTGCCCATTTTGCTTACCACAACGTGAACGCCACAACAGCATCGATTTCTGGGGTCCTCATAAAACATTTGCGATTTTGATGATTCCATTTGAGGCAACACTCAAAATATATTGCCGCAGAATTTGTTGTAAAATGTTCTTTTGTTTAGTTTACTTTTTTTGCTTAATATTTTTGGGAATTTTTAAAGTGAAAACAAATGTTACTGGTGGGAATATTTTAAGGAAATAGGAAAGAATGGTCTTAGATATTCACACAATTTACAGATTTCTGTACAATTTTCTTCAATCAAATATTTTTATAAACTTTGGAGGGGAATATTAATATTAATTGGGTGAGAAAATGGTGAGAATTATTTGGCATCATTCGATGGAATTAAAATTAATTTTAAGATTTCAAAATTGTTGAAAAATTAATTTTAAAGGCCATAAAATTCATCAATTTTGGGTCGAAAAATATTTTGCATTTTTCGTAAGTATTTCATTGGTGGAAATAGAATAAAAATTGGGCATAATATGTGTGGCATCAAAGGTGGCATTTTGGGTGAATGTGATGATTGATTTAATAATTTTGTATATATAAAGCAGAAATAATATGGACAATTTAGTATATTTTAGGCTGGCAATTTTGTTCCTTAATTACATGTTCCTATGGGTGGATTAAGGGCACATGAAGGCTGGCATTTTGGCAAATTTGCAGTGGTTGATTTAATAAGTGGATATGTAGAATAAGCTTAAATAATATTGATAATTTGGCACCATTTTAGCTACCAATTTTGCTCATCAGTAATTACATATTTCCTATGAGTGGATTACGCGCATTATTTTTCCGTCTGGAGGGTAATTTTACGATTTTGCTCTATTTTTGGCCAACAAAAAACAAATCCCACTCTTTTGCCCTTAAATATAGATGATTCCCAACTTTAGTGCAATGGAAAAGGGGAAAACAAAAGAAAGGGTGGAATTGGCAATTTGAAAGTGGGGAAATTGGACGGACAAAGGGCAAAAGTAGCCTCATTGTCGGTATCCATGCCTTGGGAACTTTTTGCTTTCCCTTGGGTCATCCATTCATTTTAGCAAAAATCATTTTTACAAAAAACATTGACGTCCATTGACGTGGCTTTCCACAAAAAAGTGGGCTAAAACATATTTAACAACCTTTTTTGATGAGTTCCAAATGCCATATAAAAATTATTTATGATTTCATGGCTGATTGCACATTTTGCCATTTTTGTTCAAATTTTTGGGTGGGCCAATTCAGGAATGGAAATGGATGAATGAATAAATTCAAATGGAAGGAATTCCCTTTTTTATTAATTGAGGGTCAAATGGATTTTTGAATGGAAATGGAATGAAAGAAAAGATCTTGGGAAATTAATTGAGGTAAAAGTGAGGGGTAATGGAGGAATGAAAAGCTATGGGCCAAGGATTGATGAAATAAATGAAAGAATATTGTGATTGATTGGGCCAAAAATAGATTCAATTGGCCCAATCCTCAATTCCCACCCACTCCATTTATTCTTAATTCAATAATCTACTAGGATAGGATTTTTTTAATGAAGAGGAATTTCAAAAGAAATATAATTATAAATATTTTCAAAAATCTTTTTTGAAGAGATGTTTGGTCAAATTTGAAGGTTGAATGAAGGCGAAATTTCTGACGGAGGCATAGTCGCCTACCAAATCCTATTTCATTGTTCTTTTTGGGTTTTGGCTATGGGAAAACAAAAGAAACCTGCGGGGCACTCTTTTTTGGTAAGATGAATGGAATGCAAGAATTGGAGGGATTGAAGGGGGGGGGGGGGGGGGGGATTGAGATTCATGCAAAAAAAGCGGAATTTTAGCCAAAATGGGAAAATGGCCATTTTAAAGTAATTTATTCATTTTTGTTTTTGTATTTTTCAAGCAATTAAAAATGTTCTACATTTTCCAGGAAATAATACCAAATTTGGAATAGAACAAAATTATTTCAAGTGTTGGCTAAATAATCCTATTTTGAAGCTTTTCATTTCCATGTGATTTTGAATGGAATTGAAGAGGTGGAAAATAGGGAAAATGGAAGTAAAATTTGAAGGAAAAAATATAATAAATTATAAATAAATGGAGTGTGGGTGGGAATTTGGACAAGAAGAAGCGGCTAATAATTAGGAAATGAAAAGTAAAAGCGTAGTTTGCGCGTGAATTGAGGCTTTAATGAAGGACACAAAAAGTGCTAATGAGAGGATGGGAATGGGACACACAATTTTGGGTACTGAATTGGAAATGGAGTTGAGAAAAGAGAGAATTGGCAAGGCCAAAAAGATGGGAAAATTGGATAATCCAATGAGAGAAGGATATTTTGAATAAGGACAAAATATGGCCAAAATTGAATACTTTGTTGGAGGATGCCAATAAAATGCAACAAAAATGGGCAAATGATATTTTAGGAAAGGAAGCGAAAGCGACCAAATTGGATAAAAAATTATATGATAAATGAGATATTCGGTTGGGCACAATTTGGAATGCCAATGCCAATGGATAAATTTAATCCATATTTCTATATTTGAAAATTGTGGCGAATAAAAAGAAGAATTGTCAATTGGAAATGCGGAATATGAAAATATTCAACAAAAATGGAAGATGTTCCCGGCATTCCCTATAGAGTTTTTTAGTGCCACGCTGCCAACAATGTCAATGCATAATAAATTGCTTATGGTGGCTTCAGTCAGTCAATTGGAAGGAATGGAACAATTCCCAATGGATGTGGGGAATGAAGTCAACCGAAAATAACGGATCATCCCATTTTTCATGGAATCATTTGTTCTTTGGTTTTTAGCCATGCTAAAATGGCACACTAGAATCACTAGGGCGCTAATTCCCTGCTAAATTACTTCCTTGAAATATTGGTCAAGGATGATTTTTGGCCATGAAATTGAATGGGGAATTTCCTTTTATAAATTTTTTATTCAACATAATTTATTTTTTGTGCCAATATTGTCGAATTTAAATTGCCTGCTGGGTATTTATTTATATTTTACCCATATAAATGGCAATATTATGAAGCTGGCAGCAGCCCAATTTATTTGTTTTATTGGCAATAAATCAATTTTATTATTTATGGAGTTTTATATTTTTTCCATATGCTCCATCCATCAACCAATTGGACAATTGTTAAAATGAAGCCATGGCCAAAAACATTGGCCACCCAAAGGGAAAAAATGGCAGAGAAGGAAATAAGGGGGAGGCGGCCAATTTTATCGGCTTATCCGCTTTTTGAGGCGCCAAAAGGCAGCAAAAATGAGGAGGAATAGAAATTGGAAAGTGGGGAGAAGATATGCTGGGAAGGGTGGCGAGGGAAAATGGCCAACACACCGCCGGGCACATTTTTTATTGGACAACAAACAGGAAAATAAGAAGGGATATTGACGGAATATTTGGAGATTGGGAAGGATTATTTATTAATTTAGCTAAAATTTGTGATGAAGGAAAATGAGAAAAATAAACTGATGAATGATTTATTAGAAGCGGATTGTATATACGAAATAATTCCGCCTGTTTTGCACTAAATAATTCCGCCTATTTTGCACTAAATAAATCCGCCTATTTTGCACTAAATAATTCCGCCTATTTTGCACTAAATAATTCCGCCTGTTTTGCACTAAATAATTCCGCCTGTTTTGCACTAAATAATTCCGCCTATTTTGCACTAAATAATTCCGCCTGTTTTGTACTAAATAAATCCGCCTGTTTTGCACTAAATAATTCCGCCTGTTTTGCACTAAATAATTCCGCCTGTTTTGCACTAAATAATTCCGCCTGTTTTGTACTAAATAAATCCGCCTGTTTTGCACTAAATAAATCCGCCTGTTTTGCACAAATAATTCCGCCTGTTTTGCACTAAATAATTCCGCCTGTTTTGCACTAAATAATTCCGCCTGTTTTGCACTAAATAATTCCGCCTGTTTTGCACTAAATAATTCCGCCTGTTTTGCACTAAATAATTCCGCCTATTTTGCACTAAATAATTCCGCCTGTTTTGCACTAAATAATTCCGCCTATTTTGCACTAAATAATTCCGCCTGTTTTGCACTAAATAATTCCGCCTGTTTTGCACTAAATAATTCCGCCTGTTTTGCACTAAATAAATCCGCCTGTTTTGCACTAAATAATTCCGCCTGTTTTGCACTAAATAATTCCGCCTATTTTGCACTAAATAATTCCGCCTGTTTTGCACTAAATAAATCCGCCTGTTTTGCACTAAATAATTCCGCCTGTTTTGCACTAAATAATTCCGCCTATTTTGCACTAAATAATTCCGCCTATTTTGCACTAAATAATTCCGCCTGTTTTGCACTAAATAAATCCGCCTATTTTGCACTAAATAATTCCGCCTGTTTTGCACTAAATAATTCCGCCTATTTTGCACTAAATAATTCCGCCTGTTTTGCACTAAATAAATCCGCCTGTTTTGCACTAAATAATTCCGCCTATTTTGCACTAAATAATTCCGCCTGTTTTGCACTAAATAAATCCGCCTATTTTGCACTAAATAATTCCGCCTGTTTTGCACTAAATAATTCCGCCTGTTTGCACTAAATAAATCCGCCTATTTTGCACTAAATAATTCCGCCTGTTTTGCACTAAATAAATCCGCCTATTTTGCACTAAATAATTCCGCCTGTTTTGCACTAAATAATTCCGCCTGTTTGCACTAAATAATTCCGCCTATTTTGCACTAAATAATTCCGCCTATTTTGCACTAAATAATTCCGCCTGTTTGGCACTAAATTAATTTAGCCTACTTTTTAATAATATGAGAGAGTTTGGAGAATATTTTTCAAATGGTATTATTAAATATTCATAAAGGATTTATTCATTTGAATCAAAGGAAATATCAAGTTTAGACGAGAGCTTAAGTTGGAATTTAAACCATTTTGCTGTAATCGCATTGGATTCAAATTCTTTTTTGGGTGAATTTAAAGGAGAGTACATCAGCAACTTCCGTAAGATATGGACACTTTTATTCCATTTAAAAACATTCTAAATCAAATTCAATAAAGGCAGCGGATTTACGCAATCCGACCATTCAAATATGGGATGGGTCGAAATAAACACAATTTTGGACATTCTTTTGCTCCGATTCAATTTCCGCTGATGACCTCGAATAAAATTGACTCCTTTAAGAATGGAAAGTTTGGAATGACGATTATGAAAGCTTTGTTCTACTTTTGGACGAATTTGTAGGACGGGGGATTTGTAGGGACAAAGAAATATACATTTGCGCTTTCGTTTATTCTTGGCCAAAATTGGAAGGGAAGAAGAGGAGAAGGGATGTGCCAATGCTCCGAATGGGAGGCAATGCGGCCACATTGATGAGGAGAAGGGGAAAAAGCAATGAAAAATAGGCGGACAAGGGGATTGAGCAAAGCAAATGGGAGGACTAGGTGGCACACATAGTTGGCCAAATGCGTCAACTGAGCGAAGGAATGTTGGCACGAAAAGAATGGCAAAAAGGGGAATATGGGGGATAAGGGGAATTGGACAAAGTGCGGCCACAAAAAAGGGAAGAAGGTAAAATAAAAATATGAATAAAGAGGAAATTGCTTTTTCTTTGGGGGAAGGAAGGGCCAAAAATGGTGAGGGCGAATCCACTTTGCATTCTTTTTTGATGTTTGAATTTGAATGAATCAGTTGAATTTGGGATGGTCACATGGGCCAATTTTAGGAGGGATTTGGTCTTTTTAATTTTAAACCTATTTTATACTTTTATAATAACTAAAATTATATATAGGATTGCCAACTTTTTAAATCGCCAATTATTTTTAGATGGGCAAATTTTTTGACAAGAATATTATTTAAGAATTGTTGGGAAAGGAATAAACAATCGAAATGTGTGAGTGAGGGAAAAGACGGCTGCTTGGCCAAATTGTGAATTCATTGTCTATATTTGGAGAGTGGCAGGAATATTCTTTGGCCGAATAACAAATTAGGCTAAGGAAATGAATGGAATTTGTGCCAAATGAAATTATGAAATTAATTATTTTGTAATAATTTAAAGTTGATGGCCTCAAAAATAATATTACCCTTTGAGAAAGTTTGTTTTGGAATTTTTCTGTAGTAAATATTTATGTCAAAAATGACCCTTTAGGGGCTAAAGTCGAAGGAAAAAGCGAAAGGATGAAGGCGGCACGAATAGTCAACATTTCAAAGAAGGGGGAAGAATGCCACAGCACAGAATGGCCAAGTCGGGGGAGGGAATGAGGGGTGAGGGCTTTTGCTTTCAAATGGCCAAAATGGCCAAAATGAAATTGGATCCGACAGACACACTTCCTTGGACAGCCTTTTCCTTTGGGGATTAAATTTTGCCACAATGAATGCGAATGAATGAATGAAAGGAAGATGGACTATCGAATGGGGGAAATAATGTGTTTGGAATGGATGACCAATGGCCAATTGGCATTGTGGGGAAATATGGACAGAAATGGGGAAAATGGACTAGCTAAAAGGATAAAAATTCGGCAAAATCGTAGAATGATTACACAATTAGAATCAAATTAAATAGGGATGGAAACCAAACAATTGGGCCAGAAAAACATATTCATTTTAATTGAGGCAATTGACATATTAAATGAGAAAAAAGATCGAAATAAAAACCGGAATATAGGCGGAATTATATTTAGTGTAAATAGTAGATTTAATTTAGTGGCAGAATTAAATTGGGCAAAACAGGCGGGATTAAATTGGAGCAAAACAAGCGGAATTAAAAATTTCCGGGTAATTTTACAAAAAATATACACCTTTTTTCTTTCTGAATGTGATAAAAGAATTAATTCGACATTTTTTGTCAGGTCAAAAAAAAGAATTAAGATGACATAATTAGTTCCAATTTAGGGGTGTATATTTAATTATTTATGGAGTCTCTCTTAATGGCCACTTTTCCTAATCAAATTTGCCATTTCGCCTTCTCGTAAACATGTTTTTTTGACGAAGGCACGAACATGGATAGACTTTAGCCAATGGCCTAACATTCATTTGTTCCCTCTATTGTCTGAAATAAAAAGGAAGGAAAATTTGGCTTATTCCTTAACCATTTTCGAAACATTCTTCAAAATAATTCAACAATACAAAAGGGAAAATTATGGAAGGGATTAAATTGAGTTGCAAAATTATTGGCTTAACCCCTCGTACACAATGGAGCGTTTTCCCGCCGCGGGTTGTAAAATGTGTGTTCACAGTGAAGCGGGAAAAATGGAGCGGGAAAACGCTCAGCGGGAAAACGCAACCCGCCAGCGGGTTTTGGTTGTGAACACTCTCCAGCGGGTTCCCGCCGCGTTTTCCCGCAGCGGGAAAACGCAACACGCTCGGCGGGTTTTTCATTGTGAACACCTCATTGGATAAATCAGAGCGGGAAAACGCTCAGCGGGTTCCCGCAATCGCCAAAAATCGCCCACCTGTTCACAGTGAAGAGTTTTCCCGCGGCGTTTTCCCGCAGCGGGAAAACGCAGCCAGATCAAATTATTTGATTCTACCCGCAACCCGCCGAGCGGGTTCCCCCCAAAAATACTAGGGTTGACTTTTTTAAAAATATTTTAAAAATATTTAAACATTATTGAACATTTTCAAATCGATCCTACCCTATGTAAAAAACTCAGCTCTTTTCAATGATATAAAAATTAATTTATTTGAAGCAAGAATAAATTTATTTATGATAGTGAAAGTTAAATATTAACAAATTTTCATTTGATATTTTATTTTTTTTTTATAAAAAATTCTAAAATATTATTTAATAATTGGAAATTATCAATTTATTAGCTATTTACATATCATATATTTTTTTGGAATTTTTAAATCAATTTAATTCATTTTAAAAAATATAATTAAAAAGAAGCGATCTTTCTGCATCGCAATCGCATAAACTACCTATAATAAATTTATTAATAAATTTTAAAATTTTTATATAAAATCCTATCTCAAAACCTAATATATTCCATAAATAATTTCTTCCAGGTTGTAAAAATTTGTTTTCTATATCGTTGGAAAGAGTAAATTTTTCTCTATCAGAAATGGGTTAATATAAATTTTCCTTAATTTTTTAAAATTTTAAAATAATTTTTCAAATTTCTTTCATCATTGAAAGAACCTTCAAAAGGACCATTCATTCATATTTTCCCGCAAACGCTCCGCGATTTCCATTGTGAACACCAAAAACTGGAAAACGCTCAGCGGGTAACGCCGAGTTTCCATTGTGAACAGAACGGGTTTAGCGGGAAAACGCGGCGTTTTTATTTTCTTCCGCGGGTTAAAAATCGGGGTTGCATTGTGAACAGCTTCACCTCTAGCGGGAAAACGCGGCGATTTTATTTTCCCTCTGCGGGTAAAAAATTGGTGTTGCATTGTGAACAGGGCGGGTTTTGCGGGAACCCGCCGAGCGTTTTCCCGCCGCGTTTTCCCGCTGCATTGTGTACGAGGGGTAAATGAACTCTGAGCATTGAATAATATTTAATGACCAAAAAGTGCACATATTAAAGAAATAGGAGGAAAAGCAAATGCCATCCCCTTCTCTGCTGGATGGCTTACTTTTTCCAACATTTGGCCCACTCATAAAATTTGCAGCATCAGCTGACTTTTTTTGACGACTTGTTCGCCCCTTCTTTTTTAAACAAATACTCCTTCCACCCACTTTTGCCAATGCCAATGACGCTCATCGGTGTTTTTGGGAAAAAGAATAAAATGATTAATGGATTGAGAAAAAGGGGGAAATTGAATTTAAAATGGAAAATAAATGTAAATTATAATAGATTTATTCAACGCATATTAAAATATTTATTGATTGGCTTAAATTATTTTTAAAAAATTATGATTCGAATATCGAATATTTTAATTCATAAATGAATTTTGATTAATTTTTGATTTAAATATGAAATTCTTTTCCGTCCTCCTTCATATTCTTTATCCAATTCTCCTCATTCTGGCATTGTTTCTCCAGGCATACCATTCCTTGCTGCGTAATACGCTTGTTTTTGCCACCATAATCAGAGATGTAATTGAAGCAAGGAAAAAAATGTTCGCTTCATAAGCACATCCCTCGATCTCGCTCATTTTGCCATAGACCCAGAATGAATTGGATAATCTTGGTTGGCCAGGAGGCATCGGTGGAGGTGCCGGTGGACCTGGCGGAGAGAGCGGTGGAGATGGCGGAGGTGGTGGAGGCGGTGGGGGCGGTACAGCAGGAGGGCCTGGTAGTTTTTTTTGTTGCTGAAGTCCTAAAATTTAATAATTAAATTATTAAATTATCTCCGCATAATTCCCACCTCGAATGTCCGGATCAATTTCAACATGGCATTTGGTATGACCATTCCCATCGTAATCAATGCACAAATTGGCCAAGATGTCTGTATTGCGGTCAACTAAAAAATGTGGAAGTAACAAATAGTTTGTATCCCTTCAATGAATTATCACCATTCCCATTCCTTTTATTCCTTACCCAAAATGTCTTCCATCACATGCATTCCATCCATTTCCTGCAATTTCTCTTGATCGGTTCTTGGGCCAATTTTGCCCGGTTGAATGCCACCCCCAATGGCACTGGTGATAAGTAGAATTGAGAATAAGAAGATTGAGAGAAACATTTAGAGAACTGGATTAAGAATTCAATTAAAGCAAAAGTGAATTCTGTAAATTGGAATTAGTTTTGAGGGAAAAATGTAATCATAAAGAGGATTCCGATTCATATTGCCGGAGGGAATTTTAAAAGATGAATTAAATGCGCAATTGAGACCATGAAAACTAGGTCCTATTTATATATGGGGGGGGGGGGGGGGGGGGGCTATGGGATATGGCCAAAAAAGGCTCAATGTTCTCTGAAATGAAAACAATCTTTGGAATGGTCAACAACACCCTTTCTTTAAAAGGAATCTATTTCAAATGAGATCAACAACAATATGAGGAAGGAATGGCGCGGCAATATAGGCCAAATCTTTTTCCTAACAACACATCAACTTCATTGAAAGAGTGGCAAATTTGCAAAAATTTTTGCAAGCAAATAATGTAAAGTTTTGCGCAAATGCCTTTGTTGATGTTGATTTCCAGCAAAAATGTTCAAATGTGATGAGCATGGTGTTCTTTGTGGGACAAAGTTGTGCAAAAATAAAGTGGATTTGCAAAAAAAAAAGTATAAATAAAAACAATCTTTGCTGACTCATTTTTATGGTCATTAATCGTGTAAAAATGCGAAAAGAAAAGCGAAATCTACAAAAAGTTGGGAATTAGCAAAAGCTTAAAATAAAATGAAATACTTACCAAATATACTAAACCAAAGTAAAATTTATGGCTAAGCTTAAGGTTTTAAAAGGGTTCGGAGGATGAGTCTTAGGATTTGGACTAGGCTATAGAACAAGAAAGATGGCCATTGGGATACAAATTCCTTTTTTGATAAGGGCCGCAAAATTCTGGGATACAAATTTCGGCCGCATTTTTCACATTTGAGACTAATACTGCTGATCATTCATTACCTTTCTCTCACCCTAAATCATTGGAATATTGGGAAAAAAGTATATAATGATAACGAATTGAGGAAAATGGGAACATTGAATTTAATAGAAAATAAAAATGAAAATTAAATTGGATTTATTGATGCATTTTTAAAATTGCAGAAATCATTGTAAAAAATATTGTGATATTCATTCAAATTCGTTTTGATTAATTTTTGATTTGAATTTGAATTAATTTCCCTTCCTTCACATTCATCTTATTCTTCATCTTCTCCAATTCCAAATGGCATTGGCAAATCATATTCCTTGCAGAAATCTTCAAATTCCTCATTGAATGCGCCAAAAACCACTTCGACTTGTGCTTCAATTCTGCCATATCCACTTTCAAATTCCGCAAAGACCAATTTGATGGCATCAAGGAATTGGTTTGTTTCGGCGGCCTCGACGGCTTCAAGCAAAGGCAAAAGTGAGACACGGCAAATTTTGTTAGCTTCCTTGGCCAATTGTCTGATCTCATTGATCTTGCCATAATACCAGACTGAAATGGGGTATAATTATCATTGAAATTATTCAAAATTAAAATAACCAATTTGTGATTTGGGGCAAAACAAATCGAAAGTTCCATCCTTTTTGGCATTGATTGCGCCGGCCACCACCGCAAAATTGTGTTCCCAAAGGGAAATGCATTTGCCAAAAAGCAATTTGTGCTAAAAAATCAAAAATAATATTTCAATCAATGTCAATAATGCCTAAAGGTCTTTCCTATTTTACCTACTGTACCCACTTCTTTCCACTCATTTTTTTACCTGCCTAATCATCAATCAAATATTGCCCCAAGCCCCCCATTTTTAACCAATCTTTTCTCTCTGAAATGTTCACTTTGCGACGTTCTGTTTAGAGTAAATTCAAAATCGTTTCAGAAAATCGTGAAATTTAAAACCGAAATTGGGAATTTTTGTTCTTTAAAATCGAGAATAGGAGAAACCGAAAACGACATTTTTAAAACTGAAAACCGGATTTGCGAAAATCCTAGTTTAAAACCGACTTTGAAATACTCTAGTTCTGTTATCACATTTTCCCGTACAACTGATAAATAATTATTTAAAGGTTCTTTCCCCTCAAATCCCTATCCGTTTTTGTGCCACTGGAAGCTTATTAAGCCCACAGCGAAGGCTCGGGACGAGAGCCTAGGCACAATTCTCACTCCAAACCAATTTAGCCCTAGATAAGGACTTATATTTCTAATTAGCTAATTTATGCAAACCTCAAGCAATTCTTGCAGGCCAGCATTTTGATCTCCTTCACCAATTTCCCGTTTGAGTCGATTATTGGTCGAATTCTTTTCAGCTGGTTCCTTCAAAAGATCTTCCCATTTGGTGACGGCAAAAAAATTGGCCATAATTTTTTCGTCCTGAATTTTTTGACCTAAAATTTGCCAATTTAATTATTCATTGTTTGAATTGAATCCCCATTCTTACGTTGACGTGTCTCCGCGTCAATTTTTGTATGGCGTTTGTCACGGCCATTTCCGAAAGCATTCTCATCGCTCAAAATGGCCATAACGGATGAATTGAGTTCATCTGAATTATTTTTCATTAAAAATTTTTGAAAGTTTAAATTATTTTGGGCATTTTCTTGGAAGAAAAGAAAAGAATACATAGATTATTGGTCCCATTTTTCCAATTTTCCAAATCTTACCCAGAACATTGGCATGCTTTTCCGTCACATTCACCATCTCTGCGGGCACATTCACTTTGGTTCCATTTCCGCCGGACGAATCATCTAAAAATTAATTTTCCATTAAAAATTTATCAAAATTTAAGTATTTTTGACAGTTTCCCCGAAGAGAAGAAAATATTACCGTATACTTATACTCTTTCAATTCACTACCATAATTTTCCCTCGATTTTGAAGGACGTTAGATATAATTTTTATTGGATTTTTCCCTAGAGCTCTACAAAATATGCTATAATTTGGCCAAAAATGTTAACAAATTAAGGAGTTAGACCCCAAATTTTCCCAATTTTTGAGGAGTTGGAAAATAATTCCCCATGGGGTATTAAAAGAGCATATACAATAAATGGATTATTCCCTCCCAATGAATTCCCATCTTTTCCCAATTTTCCCATATTCCTACCCAAAACATTGCCGTGCTTTCCGTCAGTCCCATTCACCATCTCCATCTCGACCGGCTGCACATTCACCATTTTGGCTGTTCCATTTCCGCCTTCTTCTGGCCCATTCTCGTGGCCAATTGTGCTGCCCGGTTGAATGATGCCTCCATCAATTGCATCGGTGAAAAGAAGAATTGGGAAAAGAAAAATTGGGAAGAACATTGAAAATCGGGAATTGGGGAATTGGATTCTGTAATTTGGAATTTAAAATGAATTTAAAAGGTGAAAAAATAGTTACTTTATTCTCTTTTTTATTTCTAAAGGGAAAAGGTGAATGGTCCACCTTTGGGTCATCATCATTAGGTTTAGGGTTCAATATGGGCTACCTGAGATGATATCCTGTATCCTATCCCTGAATAACCGCTAATTAGCCTAAACCATAATCGTGATCGTGATGACCCAAAGGCGGGACCCCTTCACTTTTCCCCTTCTCAACAGAAAGAGGATACTAAGCCGATAAGTATCAAAAAATATTTAGTGAAATGATTCCATTTCCATCCAAATTGGAATGGGAATCAACAAAAATAAGAAAATAATGAATGGAAGCAAAATATTTTACAAGTAGGTGACTGAAATGGGATGTTGAGGTGGGACGGAGGAATGTGGCTTTATTTAAAGTTGAATCCCATAGGTAATTTGCTGGAAATGGAAAATGTGGACAAAACACAAAAAGGAGAAGAGCATCAAAGTGAGAAAATGATGGCAAAAAATTATCTGTTTGGCTAATCTATGGTTAAAATTTGTTAAAATATATTCTGTTTGATGGTTGTTTTAATTGCCACAAATTCCTCGAGACAGAGAGGAATTTGAAAATGAAATAAATGTAATGAAATTGGAAAATGAAATTTAATAATGGGCATAGATTCATGGGATCACAAAATGAAATGTTGATTTGATAAATGATTTAATCAGCATATTGGCGGATTTAATTGATAGAAGAATATTGGTCTTGGTTATGTCCATTTTTGGCAGCTGATAACTGAACAATCACAGCAATCAGAAAATTACAGTTTTGGGGCCATTCAACTTTTGAGGAATATCCAAACAAGCGAGAAAGAGGATATTTAAGGAATGATGGATTTTAATTAGATAGAAAATTAAAAATATTAAAATGAGTTTAATTTCAATGTACTGTGATATTTTTGTACAAAAACCCTTGAATCAAATGAATTTTAATATTTAGTTTTAATTTAATTTATACCCTTCAACAATCTTTTTCCCATTTCCTACAAATCCAACATTTTCCCTGAAGGCACAATCAACAATTTAAATTCAGTTTATTTTTTTTTTTCAAATATTCGTAAAATGGATTATGGCGTTTAAAGAAAAGAACTTTTGTTGATTAAATTAATCATTAAAATTTATTCTCTTTTCCTCATTTTCATTCATGATTTCATTTCTTTGATGAATCCATGCATGGTCTCCGTAATCCGGCCAAAATCTTGCTTCACCTTTTCATTGGCCATTTTGACCATTTCGCTGTATTCCCCACTTTTTGCGGCCTCGATCAATGATTCCATGGAAAGGTGGCAAATTCGTTTGGCTTCATCCATCGATTGTTGAAGTTCGGCAATTTTATTGGAGAACAATGCTGTAAATTTGGGAAAATTGAATGGATTAAATGCGGCTTTGGTTTGAGAAAATCAATGCAATTTAAAATTGAAATTGGGAATTTTTGCTCAAAAAAACTGAAAATAAGAGAAACTAAAATCCAAACCCGATATTTTTCAAAAATCGAAAGCCGATATTTTTCAAAACCCAAAATTCGAAAACCGAATTTTAAAACCGATATAGATCTAAAAATCAACCGCGATTTAGTCTGGTTAAAAGGAAAACTAACAATGTTTGGCCCGGAACCACAGGAGCGAGAAGAATCCATCCTTTTTGGCCTGAATTCCTTTTTTGAAGAATTCCTCAGTTTCAT
Source organism: Pratylenchus scribneri (assembly GCA_030063045.1). NCBI lineage: Eukaryota > Metazoa > Nematoda > Chromadorea > Rhabditida > Pratylenchidae > Pratylenchus > Pratylenchus scribneri. The sequence goes on along the minus strand of JAQSEB010000037.1, from coordinate 2,018,932 downwards.
TCCAAATGGCCGCACATTTTCCGTACATTTCTTTGTGCTAAAAATGTGTTTTATTTTTTATTTGTTAATTTGCTTTTTCAACCTCAAGCAATTTTTGCAATGTCCATGCCTTCTTCACATCCTTATTAGGCTGATCATCACTTTTTGCCACTAAAATTTGCCATTAAAATTATTCATTTTCTTCACTGAATTCCCATTTTTAACCTTGAAGCGTATTCTCCTCTATTACAAACACAGCCTGACGTTTGGCACGGTTATTTCCACCATCGTCATTGCTTGAATTGTCCAAGTCGGATGGTTTGGGCACATTATCTAAAAATTTATTTTAATTTTAAGAATTTCAGGCAATCAATGAATTAATATTGGCCCTATCATCTCCACTTCTTTTAATCCTTCCCTTACCCAAAATGTCGGAAAATTTCGACATTTCGATTATATCCTCTGCATTTGGCCAATTATGATTGTCACGCTGCGGTAGAATGATGCTCCCATCAATGGCAGTGATGGAAATAAGAAGGAATGAAAAAATGAAGAATGGGTGGAACATTTGGAGAAAATTGAATTGGAATTGTGATAAGTGGCTTCTGTAAATTGGAATTTAATTTGAATGTTTAAGGGAAATTGTAATCAAAAGTCAAAAGAAGGGATAAAAAATGCTGGAGGCAATCAAAAAATGTTGAAATAAAGTAGAGGGAAAATTTCAGAATATTTTACAGCTTAAAAAATGAGGAAAATTCCCCTGTTAATTTCCAGCAGAAATAGGTATTCATCTAATGATAATGATTGTATTTTGTGGAAAAAAGTGAACAGCAGAAGAAGCAAAGTGGATTGGCAATAAAATTATCTATAAAAACTATCTTTGCTGATTGCATTTTTATGGCCATTAATCGTGTGAAAATGTTTAGAAAAATGAATGGAGAAAGAGACAAAGTTAAATGTAAAGAAAAGTTGGAAATCAGCAAAATATGTAAAAAAAATGAAATAATTTTAATAAAAGTTCTCTTAAATCGCTATCATTTTTGTTGGATTACCATAATTATAACTATTTATTTAATAATTCACATTTCCATTTTCAATTTAAATTTAAAAACTCATTATTCATTAATAATCTAAAATTTTCCCTGAAGGCACATTGAATAATTTTCAATGTCTTTATCTTGCAAAATATTCGTAAAATGATTTAAAATTGAATAAAATTTTCGTCAATTTTATCCTTTTTCCATCTTCTCTTCATCATTCCACTTTCTTCATGAATTCATTCAAAGTTACACGGAAATTCTCAGAATCTTTCTTCACCCTTGCTTGGGCCAATTTAACCAATTCAGTGTATTCTCCACTTTTTGCTGCCTCATTCAAATAAATATTTGAAAGGGCGCAACTTTCCAGTTCTTCATCCGCCGATTTGTCTTTAGCAAAGTAATCGAAATCCCAAAAATCAACTCCAACATTATGGGCATTAACCGCTTTTGGGTAGAATTCCCCAACTTTATTCACAATTTCCTTACACTTTTCACGTGCCATTTTGTGCTAAAAATGTTTAATTTTTTATTAAAATTTACATTTTATCCCCATTTCCAACCTGGAACAATAAAACCAAAGTAAATGCCTTCCTCGAATACTGTTCATCATTCTCTTCTAAAAATAAAAAAAATCATTTATTCATTATATTCAATGAGAATTTCCCACTTTGAATTGACTTCGGGCCAATTTCGGGTTGATTTTCAAAATCATTCATGGAAGAATTGAGTTTATCTGAAGAATAACTTATATAAATTCTAAGAATTTAAATTATTTTGTAAGATATTTTTACATGAAGGATTAATATAGTATTCCGGAAATTCTCTTTTAATACCCCATGGGGAATTATTTTTGAAAAAATGGGAAAATTTTGTGTCTAACTCCTTAATTTTTGGATATTTTTGAACGATTTTATCAGCGTTTTAGGAATCTACGAAAATGCAATAAATAAAATAAAATTCCCCCTTCCAGGAGGTATGGGCCAGGGTTGCCTCGAGTTACTCGAAACTCGAAACCCGAAACTCGGGGTTTTTGGCGACTCGAAACTCGAAACTCGACTCGAAGAATTTTCGATCAACTCGATTCGAAACTCGAAATTTTTGGCACTTTTTATTAAAAAATTTTAAATTTTTATCGAACGGATTTTCCTTATTTTATTATTTATTTTAAATAAAATCGTCAATTCTTTTTTATTTTTATTTATTTATCATTTTATTTGTCATAAATCATATTAAATTTATACTTTAATACTGAATTATTATGAATTTTTTATCAGAATAGTAAAAATGGCGGAAGAAGATTCGATTTGGCATTATTTTATTGAATTGACCAACGATTTTGTCAAATGTAAAAATTGCGAATGGAATCAAAAACGAGAAAAAACTAAATCAACAACAAATATGAATCGACATTTAAAAAATCATCATAAAGAACTTTATGCTCAATATGTAAAAGCTAAGGAAAAAAAGAGGCAATTGGCAGAAAAAGCATTCTCAACAATGCCAAAAATAACAAATTTCACTACTTCAAATTGTCCGACCAACTCAGAATCAACTTCAACCGGTTCAAATAATTAAATTTGTAATTTTGGTATCATTTTTCAGGTTTAGTTGATCTCGGAATAAAACGAAGTCGTGTTGATTCGGGCAGCCAGCCCACAATTATTGAAACATTTAGTTTGTTATTTAGTAATTAATTAAGACAATTTAATTGTGCGCCTGTAGGTTCGCAGGAATCAGAACGGCTTTTTTCGACGGCCGGTGCAATTATGACTGATTTGCGAAATCGTTTAAGTGCAGAAAATTTGGAGAAGTTACTTTTCATCCATGAAAATCTTCCATTAACAAATTTCGAATATTAACTATTTATTTAATCTCAATATTTTTCTGCTATTATTTATTTTTGATTTATGAATATGAAAGCAAATTTTAATTCCATTTTCTTCTTTAAATTTGGATAAAAAAATTTTTCTATGTGAAATTTTTTTTTTTATTTGACTCGAGACTCGAAACTCGAAACCCGAAACTCGAGGTTTTTGGCGACTCGAAACTCGAAACTCGACTCGAAAAATTTTGGCCGACTCGAACTCGAAACTCGACTCGAACTTTTTGGCGACTCGCGGCAACACTGGTATGGGCCCTAAAAGTCGAGAGTGGGGAATTATTAGAGAATGGGATATTAAAAGAGAATTTACTATATAAATTGATTTCCCGTTTCCCCTCCGAATAGTTCTTTCATTCTCATTTTTCTCATACTTACCCAAAACGTTGCGCACATTCAATTCTTCCTTTCCCGGCACATTCCCCTTTATGGCTCCATTTTCCACATCCATTTCGTTTGACACTCCAACATTTGCATCCGAACAAACAAAATCCCATTCAATGGCAAATATGGTAAGGAAAATTAAGAAAATAAAGAAGGAGGGAAACATTTTGGAAATTTGGACTGATGAAATATAAATTTGAAATTATTTGATGATGATTGGTTAAACAAATGAAATCGGGACAAAATGGATGGGTGTAAATGGAAATTATTAATTCCCAGAAGTTCATTCAATGGCATCATTTTTATTAACAACCAATCTGGAATTCGTTTAAAAATGAAGATGAAATTTGTTGATCTTCTAAAAATATATAAGGAAAAATTGCTCTTTTTCTCATATAGGTAAATGAGATGTTTATTTGGATGGCAATTAATTATGTGTGAAAAATGATATGTTGATGGCCAAGGAATCTATGAAATCGTTTATAAAAATAAAAAACGAAAAATTGTTGAGGATCATCAAAAATGTGCAAAAAATCTTTAAATTAAAATGAAATAAAAAATTTTATTGCTCATGCCAAGTCAACTGTTTTAATTAATTCACTATTTAATCACGTTTTCTTTATCTCTTTTTCAATTAAAAATTATTAAATTAAGAATAAATACTTACTAAAATCTATTTCTTTCCATCTCATTCCAAAGTATTTTTTCATTAATATAATAATTTATATTTTTCATGAAGGTATATTCAACAATTTTAATCATTTTATTTATTTTTATTATGCAAAATATTATTTAAAATTGGATTATATCGGTTAAATTAAATAATAATATTTTGGTTAAATTGATCAGACAAATTATTTTCAAATTTATTATCTTCTCTTCATCATTCCATTTCCTTCATGAATTCATGCACAATTTTCTCCAGCTTCTCAAAGTAGTTGTGCACTTTTTCCTCGGCATTTTTAACCAATCCGGGATATTCTTTGGTTTGCGCTGCTTCAGCCAATGAGTCCATTGCTTTTTTGCAAATTTTCTGCCCATCCTCCCAATGTTTTTGCGTTCCAATCCCATCCACAATCTCCCCTAAATTTGCGAAATGTAGGCAATTTTTTACCCCCCATTTATTTATTTTTACCCCATTAGTTTTTGACTTCTAATAAATTAGAACCGGCTTTAGACCCTAAAAACCTTATACCAATTTGTAGATCTCATCGAGACACAACGAATGGTATATAAAATGTCAGGTTTTGGCCCAAAATTATTGTGTTTAAAAATAAAAATTGAAAAGTATCGTTCAAACGGTTTAATTCGCTCACAGTTAAACTAATAAGAAATGTATTATGTCAAAACACGCGTCTCGATGAGATCTACAAATTAGTCTAACAATAAGTAAGATTTGCAGGGTATACCCCTCTGATTTAATAGAAGTAAAAAATTGTTTTGGTGGCAAAATAATTAAAATTTGGGGTAAACAATTAAAAATAGTGCAAAAAGATATTTTTCATTATACTGACTTGTCAAAAACCATTTTGCCGAATCACCATAAACCATTTTGGCCTTTTCAATTGCACCATTGAAGAATTGTTCCATTTCATGCATAAAATGCTTGCATTCTCCATATAATCTTATGTGCTAGAAATAATGTTTTTTGTATAATATATCTATGTATTTTACAACTGATATTGGAAATTGGCCAATTCCTGAAATAGCTAAAGGCTGGTCTAGCAAATTTTGGAAATCTCGATTATAGCTTAGAAATTTGGGAATAGGCTCACTAGTTTCGGCATAGTCGATTTAGTCTATGGAATTTCAATTTCAAATACGAAATGTACCTAGGAAAATTAGTAAACCAAAACCGGTTTTGGTTTAAACAATGGTTCAAGTTTCCAAAACAAGATCTTACATTTTTTTTTATGAAATTCCATAGCGACCAAGCCCTGTCAAATGAACCATTTTTTCGTGTCTGTACGAAGCCTAGAAGCCGAATTTCAAAAATTATTTAGACCCGTATCTAACTAATTTCGGAATTAGTACATTTCCAAAATTAGTTTTAATATTTTCTAATCTTTTCCAACCTCATACAACTTTACAAATGTCCGCCACTTCCTTTGTTCAATAGTTTCTTCTAAAAATATTATTCATTGTCTTCCATTGAAATTGAATCCCAATTCCCCACCTTGATGTGCCTCCGGGTCATTTTCAATATGCCGTTTGATAGGCCCATTTTCAAAATCATTGTTCAAAATGGCCGAAATAAATGTATGGAATTCATCTGAAAAATTTGTTTTCAATTAAAAATTTGACATAATTTAAAGCATTTTGGCAAAATTTTTTCGCCGATAAAATATACCGTATATAGCTCTTTAAAACCTCGTAGGGAATTATTTTCAATCTCTTAAAACTTGGGTAAATTTGGGGGTCTAACTCCTTAATTTATTTAAATTTTTTAGAAAATTATAGTTGATTTTTCCAGAGCTTTAGGGATTAAAAATACAATAAACAATTTTACAGTTCACCCTACCAAGAGATGAGTCCTCAAAATCGAGGGCGGGGAATTACGAATTAATAAGAAGGTGGGGTATTAAAAGTGGCTATACGGTAAAAAAGAACAGAAGCTTTTACCATTTCCATTTTCCCATTCTTACCCAAAATATTGGGCGACAATTCGGAGGGCTTTCCGGTCACATTTATCCCATCCATTTCATGCAATTTGTCTTCAGTTTGCCAATTCTCGAGCCCAACAGTTTGAGGTTGAATTATGCCCCCATCAATGGCACCGATCAAAAAGATAATGATGAACATTAATTGAAACATTTGGTGAAATTGGATTGATGAAAATTGGAATTAGGTAAAGCGGTCTATAATATGGAAATGAGAGAGCAAAATGGAAGGGGTAGAAAAGGGTAAATAGGTATTTTATTCCATATAAATGCGATGATTAAATCTATTTGGTCGGCGCCACCGTATGAATAAAAAAATTGTTGACCAATCTGGGGGACATCATCTACACCAAAATAAATGGGAAAAATTGTTGGGAATCATCAAAAAAAATGCATAAATTAAAATAAAATAAAATCAATAAAATATAAAATTTATTTACAACAATTTTTGGTGGCAATTTCAAGCCAAATTTTTTTTAATAATAATCATCTTTCTTTATTTTTCATTTAATAAAATTATTAAATTAAATTCATCCATTTCTTTCCCCTTCAAATTCCATTCATTCTTGTGTGACCATTTTGTCCCAATCCCCAAATATTGCCGCCAATCGGCTCATCATTTCGCCGTTGTATCCTCGCGCATACTTTTTGCGCAATCCGAGGCCCAGCTCACTCATCAGAGATTTCTTCGAATTGGAAACGGAATATATAGAAAGGGGAGGAATAAAATAGTCGGATAGAGGGATGAAAAGTATGGACTGGGAATCAAGCCAACCTTTTTTAATAATAACCATTTTTAAATTATTAAAAATAAATAATAAATTCATCCATATTTCATTCCATTTCACATTCCATTCATTCCCTCATTTTCCTCCTTTTCCTCTTTTGTACCATTTTTATTCCATTTCCCAAATATTGCCAATCGGCTCATCATTTTCGCCCTTACATTCTCATTCTCGCGCACACATTTTACACAATCGGAGGCCCAGCCGAGAGACTGGCAGGTGGCGGTAGAATTTTTGCCTCGAATTGGATAATGGAAAGGGAGCATAAAATGAAGGGGATGAATGGAATGGTGGGATAGTGTGGGGCGAAGGGCGGGGATGGATTCGATCCGGTTGTTAAAATCAGGGGGCCATGTTTTCCAAATTGGGATGGATTTGGGTGAAAATTGTTGGTGGTTGATGGTTGGCCCATCATTTTAGTCGACCATCGAGAATTTGCACAGAACAAAATAAAGGCCAAAAATACATCAAAAATCATAAAATATACATTCAAATTCCAATTGGTTTTATCAATTCGACAAATTTATTTATTATTAAATTGATTTATTTATCTGATTTTTAATTAAATGAAAAGTTTTATTCTACGGACATTCTTTCCTTCCCTTCTTTTTTCCGGCTGACTTGCCTTACAAAAAAGCCAATGCCAATGAAGTCATTTGCCCCTCTCTTTTGCATTGCAAATTATTTGGAATATATTCCCCCCCTTCCCCCATTTCCATTTAATATTGGCAAAAAGTTGGATCGATAAAATGCCAAAAATATAATATATTTTCATAGCGATTTTTGTGTCAATGTCAATAAAATTATTATTATTTTTGCCTTTGCTTATTTTCATCATCATTTTTCATTCCTCCGATGCCACTCAATCAGTGTTTTCATGCCCTTTGACCCCGGGAGCGGGCATTGCCGCCGGCCTTCCCGGCACATTTCCGGCATATGCCGCCAATGGATTGGGCGAAGTGTGAGTTGTTAAATTTTGGGGCATTCCTTTGGTGATTTTTGTTGTAAAAATTAGTCAAAGAATTAGAATTAATTCAAAATAAATATTTTAGTCCTAATCTAGGGCCGAAATTGTTTGGGACGAGAGCTGGGATTAAGGCTCTCGCCCCGAGCCTTTGCCGGAGGTCTTAGCCCCCAGTGGCCAAAAGGACGCAATTGGGATAAGTGGAACTCGACTTTAAATTATTCTTTAATCTTTATTAATTGTATGGTATAAAATGTGATATTAATTTGAAGTGTAAAAAGTATAAGGAGAGGAAAAGGGGGTGGATTTTAAAGATGTAGATTGAGGCAATATTTGATTGATAGGGTGACAGGACGATTAGGCAAAGAATTGGGGTACAGTAGGAGGAATAGGAAAGGTATTTAGGCATTTTTTTCATTGACAAAAAAATTCATTCTAAATTAATGAAAAGAATTAATGGCCATAAATGTCAATTAAAAAAGGTCAATAAAAATGGAATAATTAATATTTTTTAAGCAGATTTTAAAAATTTAAGAATAATATTCCTTGTAAAATTGTCACAAATTAGACCAAATTCATTCCTTTATATAATAATTCTTTAATTTAATTTTAATGATTATTTTTTAGCTGCGGCGAAGGCTCATTCCTCCATTATTGGACTTGCTGTGAGGATTACCCCTTCGAATGTTGTTTCAATTTTCAAACTTGGACAGTGTTCGCTTTCTTTAATTATTTTCCCATTTTCTTCCCTAAATTTCAGTGTGCTTTTGGCCGTTTTGGCCGTTGTCCTCGTTGCGTTGGTCCTTTGCATTTTGGCACGATTTATCATCGCCCAACAAGAGCAATAAAAAGACGAAAAAGATGAATATTTACTTATAAAAAATTCTGTAAAAATTTTGACACATTTTTCCATTAAAATTTGGCTCATTTGAATTATCGAATATCCTCAATTATGGAATTCATTTTTGCGGTAAAATTGATTAAATAAATAAGAATATTTGAATAAATTAATTCTAGACTTATTAGCTTTAAAAGAAAGGTAAATAAATATTTATAAATAAAAAACAAATTAGTGAACATAAATAGAAATGTCCTTTCCAATGATTCTTAAATTTCCATAAAAATTTGCTTAATAAAGATCCTAAAAATGCTTTGGAATTAATAAATGAGATCGTAAAGACAAAAAAAAATAATTAAATTATTAATAAAAATCTAATCCATAAATATCCAATGTCACTTCCCTTTAAATTTATTTCCATCTTTTTTGCTATCGTATATTTCTTTTATTTTATGGTTATTGTCATTAATTAAAGTTAATGGCTTTGAATTGTTTCATCGCATTTTCCTTTAATTATTGTGTGGTTTATGTCCAATATTTAGAAATTAATGGCTTTATTCATTAAAGTCTAATTGTTTCATGGAATTTTGTGATTTTTTATCAAACGAAAAATTCCTTCCTTTTTCCTTTTATGTAAACAATTGCATTAAAAATGCAATAAAATTAAAACAAACATTGAAAGAAGGCGGGCATTTTTGTGGTGAAATAAAAAAACGGATCATAAAAGAATGATAATCAAATTAGGGGAAATATTTAAATAGAATTTCCATAGAATTAATTAATTATTCCCAATTTTTGCCCTCAATTCAATTTTTGATTTGCCCTTTACGGTTGTTTTTTCCTTTTCAAATTCATTTATTTGCATTTGAATTTATTTCCTTGAAATAGGTAACCAAAATTAAAACAAACAATAATTTTGTGGGAAAAACGGCATTTGTGTCGTAAAAGTTATTTTGACAGAAAAATGGATATTAAAATCAAAGAATGATCAAATTGTGGTGAATATAAATATTTAAATGGAAATAATTTCCAATGAATTATTCCTCATTTTTGCCTTCAAGCCCAAAACCCGAATCCAATTTTTAGTTTGCCCTCTGCTGCTGATTTTTCCCCTTCAAATTCATTTGATTTGTATTTATACCTATTTCCTTGAAATAAACTAACCTCCCAATATTTATTTATTTTATCTGTTGTACCGAAACCAGAAACGAACGCATTCCATTTTGGAATGACCATAAAAAATTATTGTGTTCTGAAGGAAATGGCTCGGAAAAAAAACAAAATAATAAAATATAAACTCCAATTTTAGTGCACCATAAAGGAATGCAAGTTTCCTTGAAATTTCCACTAAAATTATCAATTCGTCTTCTTCTTCGTCTTCTTTTAATTTTCATTCATTTCCCAATTTTGTACTCCTCGGTCTTGCTACCAATTCGACGAATGGCTCAATCACCGACAATTTCAAATTTGTCTCAAATTCCTCTAAATAATATTGCTGAATTGCCTTCACCCATAATTTCCACTTCCCATGGTCAAATTCGTGGGAAAACCGTGGCCTTTGAATGGGGAAAAGCCGACGCATTTTATGGAATTCCATATGCCCAACCGCCAATTGGGCCACTAAGATTTGAGGTAAAAATGGAGAAAATTTCCAAAGCTGATTTTACAAAAGTGTCGGTTTTTAAAAATCCAGTTTTTCATAAAACCGAGGTTTTTAATAAATAAAACTTTGTTTTTCGGTTTTTCAAAACACAATTTTCGATTTTTGAAAAAATGTTCAATTTTCGGCTTCGGTTTCTTTTCGAATTTTTGAGCAAAAATTCACAATTTCGGTTTAAAATTTCGATTTTTTGAAATGGTAACCGACTTTGATAACCCTATAAAAATGATGATTTAAATATGAATTCAAATATAGAAACCAATTCCATTGAATGGATGGAATGGAATTCGGGATGGAACAAAATTGGCACCGATGCCATTCCCTTGGGTGCATCCAAAGCAATTGAACAAAACTGCAAATTGGAATGAATACAGCGAGGATTGCCTCTATTTGAATTTGTTCAGGCCAAATAATCAAGTAAAAAATTATTCATAATATGAATTTTTCTTTCGGTTAGGCCAAATTATTGCCAGTTCTTGTGCTAATCCATGGTGGCGGATTCCAACAAGGCTCAATGCGAAGATACGGCGATTTTGAGGAAATTGGCCGCAAATATTTGAGCCGAGGCATTTTGGTCGTTACAATCGATTTTCGTCTTGGCGTCCTTGGTAAATATTTGCCTTCAATTCCCTTTTAAAATTCATTGACTGAAGCTTTCGCCTCAAATGGCCAATCGGATTTTGCCGGCAATTTGGCCTATTGGGATCAGACCGAGGCACTTCGATGGCTTCAACGCAATTTGGCCGCATTTGGCGGCGATCCAAAGCAAATCACTCTTTTTGGCTACAGTTCTGGGTCAATGGCCGTTGGCACTTTGAGTATATCACCGCATAGTCGAGGCGGGTTTTACATTTAAATCAAGGATATTAATTAATTAATAATTAATTAATTAATTAATATAGTATTTATTAGTCCTAATCTTATTAGTCTAAAGTTGTTAGGTACCAGAGCTGGACCTAGACTCTCGCTCCGAGCCTTCGCCGGGGGCCTAAGCTTCTAGTGACTCAAAAAAGGGGATAGGGATTTGATAATAAAAAAGCTTTAATTTATTATTTTCCTATTGTGTGGGATAATGTGATAAAAGAACATAGTAAAAGTTAACATTTTGGAGGAAAATAAGGGGGTTCAAAAAGGCAGATTGAGGCAATATTTGATTGATAGGGTGATGAGGCGATTAGGCAAAAAGTGGGAGTACAGTAGGATGAATAGGAAAAGTCCCTTTGGCATTATTGGCATTGACAATATTAATTAATCAAATCAAAGCTTTTAAACAAATTCACCAAAAAATCTATAATAAATTTTAATGGTAAATTTAAAATTAATTTTTTTATATCATTTTTAAAAATACTGAAAAAAATAATAATAATTTCTATTGATATATTTAAATTTTTTAATTTCCTCTTAAATTAAATTTTTATATCATTTTTAGTAATAATGGCGTATTTTATTAGATTTATTCCTGTACCAGTACATTATAATATAAAATAAAATAAACACAAAAAAAACACCCGAAAAACTATTAAATTAAGAAATTGAAAATTAATTAAAAAATAATGACCATTTTTTATTAGATTTATTCGCCCAATCCATCCAAATGAGTGGTCCATTGATGGTTTGCCGAGCTGCCTCCGATCAAGTTGAAGTGGAAACGCACAAATTGGCAAAGGCAATTGGCATTGAACCTGGCCAAAATATGAAGGAATTTTTGAAGGGAAAAAGTGTGGAAGAATTAATGGATGGAGTCGACAAAATTGTCTTTATTAATTTATTTGCTTTTAATTCAAATATTCCCACAGGGCTCAACACGTGTGGATTTGAATTATGTGAAATTTGGACCAAGATTGGATGGAGACTTTTTGCCAGCCGATTTCCAAACATTGATGACCGAATCCAAACCAAAGCCGGCAATAATTGGAATCAATGAAATGGAACCACTTCAAAGCTGTAATAATTAATTGGGACTATTGTTGACAAATTAAATTTAAATTCTATTGTCGATAAAATAACATTTTTTCAACAAATTTATAACAATTTAGGAAGCGATTTTCACTGTACAATCCATTTAGCATTTTTAGTAGAGCTTTTTGAGAGACGCGTCGATTCATATATAATTTATCTGATTTGACTTTAAATTAAATAGTTTTAAACCATAAACTTAAAACGGTTTAAGTGATTTAAAACTCATTCGATTTTAGACCAAAACAGGCAAACTATATGAATCCAAGTCTCAATGGGTTCTAAAATGTTAAATGATTTGCCAACTGAAAATCGCTTCTTAAACCATTAATTTGTAGACAAAATTATGTGTATAGTGTATGTGATTTTATCGGCAAAGGAAAAATTTGTAAACAAAAAATTTGCACCCATTATTAATCAACAAAAAAAATTTATATATTTTTTCCAATAAAAAAATAAATAATTATATATTTTTCAGTGCTATTTGGGAACAATAGATCATTGCATTGGGATGCAATCCCAATGGAACAATTGGCCACATTTGGCCATGCCCAATTCTGCCAAAATCCAATGAATTTGGAGAAGAGAGGCGAGAAAATTTGATGCGCGAAATGATGGAATTCTATTTGGATGGGGGAAATGAAGAAAAAAGCCCGGAATTTTATTTGGAAAGAATTGTTCAGGCAAGTAAAAGAATTTTTTATTTTAAATAGATGGTATAAAATTTGTTGAAAAAAAACATTAAAATGGCGAAAAGGATTTTAGCAATTTTATCATTTATCCTAGATCCTCAAACCTTAAATCAAATTGATAGATCCCAAATCAAGATGCGTCGATTAGTGTATAATTTGTCATAGTTTTATAAAAAAAATAATGATTTAAACCATATTTAGGTTTTTGGTTCAAAACTAATTTAAGATTGATTAAACCTTAGCCGAATTATTATAAAAACGATGCGTCTTGATCAGATTTATAAAAATAGGGCATATGGTTTGGTGGTCTAAGACAAACCATTGAATCGCTATAACCTTTTGTTTTTTTCCTTACCCTAAAACCTCTTTGATTCTAAATTCTTTAATAATTCCCTACCTTCGACTTTGTAGACCAACAGGCTTTGTTATCGTAGGGTGAACTTAAAAATTTTTTCACTTTTTTAGTTCCCTAAAGCTAAAATTCGCTAAAATTAATTCAAAAATGTCCACAAATTAAGGAGTTAGACCCAAAATTTGCCCAATTTTTAAGAGGTTAAAAAATAATTCCCCATGGAGAATAAAAAGAAATTATACGGTATTTAAAATAATATTTTCCTCATCAGTTAATGGAAGATCTTCAATTTATAATGCCATTGGCATGGGAAGTGAAAGCCAGAATAAATTCGGGACGAAATGATCAACTTTTTGTTTACATCAACAATTTTGTGAATGATCGATGGTTTCCACTGGAAGTTAAGCTGCACAAAGCATTCCATGACAATGATCATTCCTACATATTCCGAAATCCATTCCAAGGATATTATAAATTTGATGGGGACGATGAACGAATTGAGGCGCATTGGAATGAAATTATTGCCAATTTTGTGCATAATGGGTAATACATTTTTTAATAATGATGGCTTAATCTATGATTATGGCATTTAATTTATTCAAAAACCCATTTAAGGTCCAAAAGTAGAAATTTGAAGCGATTTCATGAGCCAAATTAGGCTTCTTTTAGAATCACATAATCTTAACATTCCATAGATTTATTTAGCCTTTATGGCCTAATATATGTTGATTTTTTGAACAAGAAAATTTGTGGGTCAATTCAGTACCATATATCCTATTTTAGTTTAGCATGAGGAATATTTTTCAATCTGTTAAAAATTAGAAAAATGTGGAGTCTAATTCCTTAATTTGTGGGCATTTTTTAACAAATTATATCGGATTTTGTAGAACTTTGAGGAACTGAGAAAATACAATAAAATATTTTTTAAAGTTCACCTTATTAGAGCTATGGGTTCTCAAAATCGAAGTGGGGAATTATAGAGGTTTTACGATAATTTTTAAGTATTAATTAAATAAAATTTCCTAATTATTTGGAAAATAATTCACTTAAAAAGCATTGAATCTAATATTCCCTCATTCCCCTTACAGTAATCCGTCAACCAGCACCTTCCAATGGCATCCCATTTCCCGTCAACAATTTGGCGGCATTCCAAAAGAGCCAATAATAAATCGACATCTAAGTATGCAAATGCCACAACCAATTTTGAGGAAAGAATTTGAGCAACAAAAACGTGTGGATTTTTGGAATAAAATGACAGCAAAATATCCAGAATATAATTTGGTTTTGGGTCGAGAATTGACACAAAGTGATGATTGGCTAATAAATGGGAATAACAATGGAAATGGAATGAAGAATTCGGCAACAAAAAGCAGATTTTGGTTGGGTTTAAATGGACGGAAAATTGTTCGTTTCAAACAACATTTGGCCACAACAATTTGCATTCTTTTGCCTTTATTCTATGCAATTTACACACAAATTTGAATGAACTAATAAGCCTATTTTTGTGAATAAATTCTGCAATAAATTTTATTTATATTCCAAATTATCTTCAATTGTTAATAATTAATTCAATTAATATATAACTTTTCCCTTTTTGTAACTTAAATTTAATAATATTGAAATAAAATAAAATTCTGTATAATTAAATTTAAATTAAATTCGAATATTAAATATTTTTCCTTCAAAATAATAAAAAAAAATTTTCCAAATTATCTTCAAAATGTTATTAATTAATTCAATTAATATGTAAATTTTCCTTTTTTGTAACCCAAAAAGATAATATTTTAAAATAGAATAAATATTATATAATTAAAGTTTAATAAAATTCGAATATAAAAATAATAAAATATTTTTTCCGAATATAAAAATTAAAATCTTTTATATTTAATTTAATTTTGATTATTTCGGACAATCCTTTGGCTCAATGCAGGCTGCCCCTCGCTGCTCACTTTCTCGAATATATCCTTTCCAGCAAACACATCCCCAATGGCATATACAATTCGGCGATTGGCCGTCACCAATTTGTTGGCCAAATTCCATGAATTCAGGATATTGGCAAGATGGTTGATGATTGCAATTTGCACACCATCCAGTCGTTTCATGTTTTTCTTTATCACAGAAAATATTGTTGGCCGAATTGTTGTCAATGGGAATGGATGCTGCCATTCCTTGTGGACTATTTTGTTGGATAATGGAGAAAATGGAAATTAGCAATAAAATTATTGAAAATGCGGGGGATTGCAGCATTCTTTCTGAAAAAAAAATACAAAAATTTTCATTAAATTAGGCTATAATATTTCGATTCTTGAAGAGCAAAGATTAGTGACATTTCATGGTTGGAATTGGAATTTTGTGAAGGAAGAAGGGTGAGGTGAATGAAACGGATGTAAAATGCTTCGATAATTACTGCCCTGTGGAATTATCACAACAATGGGAATTCGATAATGAATAATGGGAAATCAAAAGGAAATGAATAATAAAATAAATTAAAATTATTTACTGAATTCCGTTATTAATGAATATTTTATTCTCCTTTCTTCATTTAGCGTGTGAACCTTTTCATATCTATATTCAATTTCAATTTTAAGGTAATTTTGTAAAATATATCGACCCCATTTTCAATTGTGGGGAAATTGTATTTGCTATGAACGCATGATATGTACAAAATTGAATTTAATGGCCAGATTTATTTATGAAAATTTTTGATGGTAGGATTCAAAAATATTAATAATTCATAAGTGAAGGAAGGGGGGATTATGGCTTTTAAAAATGGGAAATGCATCCAAATCCATCCATTCAATTATTATGCAAATGCAATGCTGCATCGTCCCTCCTTCATCAGACAATTTGACCCACACAACGCCCCCCGCCGTCACCATTGGCAGAATGGAAAAAGCCGCGGATCATCTCCGTGATACATTGGCCTGGAAAGAATGAGTTAAAAATAAATATAATATTAATGGTAAAAAGTAAAGAATTGGATTGGGTTCTTTAATAAAAATTTTTAAAATCCGGAAAGCACCATTTTGGGATAATTTAAGGCGCCGAGTGAGATTCTGAACTTGGATATTGTTTTGACTTTATCTTGCTATGATATTGCCAGCTTTTAAAAGGATAGGGGGGGGGGCAATAGGTATTTCTAGTGAAATTTTTATGGGGATAACTTTGCAATTTAAAAATGTTTCCATCTAAAAATGTTCGATTCCAGTTCACTGAGTGAGCTCTGCGTCCATTAAGCTAAATAATGGGCATAAAAACTTTTCCAAAAATGCCCTTGATCCCCCATGCTTTTTCATGGTAAAAATTGGCAATCTCTTACCAAGTTAAGTGAAAACAAAAATACTGTTCGGAATCGCACTCATCAGTGCCCCAAATTACCCAAAAAGTTTGTTTTTCCGGATTTTTAAAATTTTAAATTTGCCAAATTAAAAAATTATTTTACATGTATAAATGAAGATGCAGGCACAGCAACAACTGATCGAGCTAACTGCGATAATAGTCATAAAACCGATGCGTTCGAGATATTCTTTATAATGTTGCTGCTCGGCATCGGCATCGGCATCGGCATCTTTCTTATCCTCCCAAAATGCCTTCCAGTCAAATGCAGCGGTTTGCACCAGCAGCAGGGCAAAAAGAAGAAGCAGGGGAAAAATGGAAATTTTAGTCATCGGTAAATCTAAAATAAAATTATTTTTTAAATGGATAATAAAAATAATTTTTGAAAATGAAATGGATGTGATATTCGATGAGTTTATTTAAACATTTAAATTGGACTATTCCATTTGCCCAATCATTTAAATTTGCGACTGAAATGATGAATCCTCTCTACATAAAATTAATAATGTGAAAGGGATCGAACTGAAAATAAATGATTCAGCGATATATAAAAAATTGACAAAAAAATATGAAAAAATCAAGCGGAAATGATTTTGATTAATTTAGCAAAAAAATCAAATTTAAAAGTGAAAGAAATTATGGGAGATTTTAGGAAATTTGTTTAATGAAATTTAAGTATATGGATGTTGGTTTGGATGAAATGAAAATGAATCAGCGAATGGAAAATTGGAAAAAAATGACGAATTAAAATTACTCGAAAGCTGCTTTGATATAAAATTTATTTTACCAGATTTAATTGAACAAAATTATTAAAGCAATTTAATAAAACATTTACATAAATATATCATTAGTTGACAATCTCTTTCTGTAATGCATTTTTATGATAAAATGATAGATCAAATCAAATTGGCTAGTATGCCATGGCCAAGAATCAACACTTCACAATTTTGGCCTATTTTGTCGCTTTTTATTGTCATTTTTTTTCAATTTTTATCTGATCAATTCACCTTTTTAATCGATTGAATTCGTCCTAATCAGGAATCAGCATATGGATATTGATATTGATATATAATAGTTTCATATCCGCTAAACTTAGTGCTATTCTTTATCACTTGATTTGATAGGCAAAGCTTGTATACGCATAAGGCAACCGAATCATATAATTTAAAAAAAAATCAGCGAAAATTTTGCTTAATTCTCTTTTATTCAGTCTTCAAACTTCAATTTAGAATTCAAAACAAATAAATATAAAAAAACATCAATCCAATCATTTTTCTCTCCTCGTTCAATATTGAAGAATGACAATGTATGTTTTTCCATCATGATAATAGCATCCGTGTCGGCTGGATGGATTGAAAATGTCGCCAGTGGCCACGGAATCCCATTGAACTGGTTGGCGTTGACCGGCGATCATTTGGGCATGAACCAGCCAATAAGCACTATATCCGGCCACTTTGATCTTAAAAATGGAATTTAATTGGCTGGAATAAATATATATTAACATTTAATTTTCCCTAAAGTCATAATCCCATAGGGAAAAAATGGTAATTTTTCTCAAATTTTTCCCATTGAAAATTTTTTCAATAATACAAAAATTTAATGGATTTGATGTTTGATTAAATCATTGCATTTCCTTTTGTTTTCAAAATTGAATTTAATTCGTTAGATTCCCTAAATTTTTAATCCCTTGGGCAAAAATTGACAATACCGTAATACCTCTTTTAATTCCCCATCCTCTAATAATTCAGTAGTCGATACTTTGAGGACACTCCTGGTAGGGTGAAATTTAAAAAATTTTACTGCATTTTCTTAGTTCCCTAAAGTTCTACAAAATCCGCTAGAATTTGTTCGAAAATATCCACAAATTATAGAGTTAGACCGAACCCAAATTTTCCCAATTTTTAAGAAGTTTAATTCCATGGTAAATTAAAAGAGATTATATGCTATTTATTTTGTGCTATTAAAATTTTCCCAAGCATCCAAAAATTTAAAGAATTTGATGAAATCGTAGTGTCTTTTCTTTTGTTTTACCTGATTAAGAATGTAGTTGGCTAATTGGCCCATATCATTGCTGTAATATTGTAGGCCATTGTTGATGAATCTGGCCAAATTTGGGTCATAGCATGTGGCTGCAGTTTTGCCGCCACCGGTCAAAAGTTGCATCAAAGATGGGCCTAAAATTTAATTTAATTTAAATTTAATTTTTTTGTACATTTTCTCACTTGGATTGGATTCGCCAACCAAAATTTTTTGTTGGTCAACTGGACCAGCAATGGCCAATGCCAAAAATGCCGCGGAGAGGATGGCCAAAACGGAGAAAGTGTTCATTTTTTTTGATTAATTTGATTGAGGTATTGAATGACTTTTTAAATTGAATTTTTGAATTGATTTCGACTCTTTTGTTCACCCATTTAAATATGCCGCCAAAAAGCCTTTGGGACAGTTCATTTTGAGAAGGTCAAAATGATAAAAATTCTGTACGTCAATTGATGGAGGAAATTGAAGGGGCGTGGGCGATGAGTAAGAAAGTAAAAAGTGAATTTGCTCGAAAGTTAGCCTCTCTGTTTTTGGATAAATGAACTCCATTTTTTGTTCTTTTTGTTCGAAAGGAGTGGCCATAGACTTCCTTTGATGGGAATTGGGAAGAACCATGGAAAATAATTGGAGAATGAGGGGAGTGGTGGCCAAATTTGGTGAATTCATTTTTGGTACAATAATCTTTATCGCATAAAAATGAACCAATTTTGTGGTGACTATCCCATCCCAAACATTAGATGAGACGGACAATTTCGGCATTTCACCTTTCATTGAAATCTTCAATAAATTTAATGATGACGAATAGAAAGAAAATTGGGAAAAATAAAAAAATTGATTTATTATTCAATATTCATTTTATATCCCATAATGATAAAATTAAAAAAATATTCATTTGGAAATTAAACATATTTTGTGTGAGATTTTTTAATCGGACTTTGAATGAATGAGAATTTGAATTTGGTGAACTTTACTTATTTTAAATGGATACGAAGCAAAATATAAAATTTATATTTACAATTTTTAAAAGTTTAAATTTTCAATGAAATTATCTCAACATTTATTCCCACAAAATTCAAAAGAATAAATAGCTTTTTTTTATGTCATCTATTTTTCAAAAAAAAAAAAATAAATCAAATAATAAATAGCTTTGTCATCAATTTTCAAAAAAAATAATTTCAATCACATCCTCAAATTGTATGAAGTATTTGTCATCCTCCTCGTATCAATTGTGGTCATTTTGATTGCAATTGAACTCGGACTTTGTTGTCCAATTACCGTCCCTGCCGCCCCAATTGCTCCTCCCTTTATTGTTAATATTCCCTTAAGAAATGGGAATTTTTGTGCGAATAATTGGCGCATTTTTGAGGAAGTCCAAAGCATTGACCATGCCGGAATGGTCACAGTGAAAATGTCATTGATCAGGGGATAAAAATTGAAAATGGCAAAGCCAATTTTTATGGCCCTTTCTGTGCCAATACTTTGGCTGATCAGCATGGAAATCTGGGATAATAATAAATGGATTAATGGAAGCAATTTGAGAGATTTACAAAGCAAAATCCCATGGAAATTTGGCAAAAGAAAGTGATGACCGCATATTTGGTCAGTCTGGATTCCATGAGGGCCTCCTGCTTCTGTTGAAATTCATGTCGAAGGCCAACGCCATTTGCGGCTGCGGATTGATGGCGACGATAGGCAACAATTGTGACCACATTCAAAAAGCTGCAAATTGTGATGAAAATGATGGCAGAAATGGATGCAATACGGGAAAATGGGAATTCATCTTTCTGAAGGCAAAAA
This sequence comes from Pratylenchus scribneri, assembly GCA_030063045.1. Taxonomy (NCBI): domain Eukaryota; kingdom Metazoa; phylum Nematoda; class Chromadorea; order Rhabditida; family Pratylenchidae; genus Pratylenchus; species Pratylenchus scribneri. The sequence goes on along the minus strand of JAQSEB010000037.1, from coordinate 1,998,573 downwards.
TAAATTAATTTATAGTTCACAAGAGTTTTGTGCATTTCTCAATATTTTTTTGGAAAATTCAAGCTAGATGCTAGAAGATATGGTTAATCTTTTTCTCTAGAACATTTTTGGCCAAAATATTTATATTCAAATAACAAAGCTACCAGATTTTTGTATTTTGCCACTTTTTAGTCAAAACTTTTTGTTAAATTTCCAATCAAATTCACAATTCCTACTTATTTTAATAAGCTAATTCAAATCAATCAAGCGATAAAATGGAAACAAATTTATTAAATTCAAAAACCAAATTTCAAAACATACCGGTGCGATGAAGGTGAATGTTTTATTTTGGGAATCGAAAAAGAAAATTTCAGCTTTAAGTCCAAATGCGGTGTAATTGAATGGGATGGGAAGGAGGAGAATGATGGCAACTGCAATGGGAAAACCAATGCGCCACAGCTTAAAACAAATTTTGGATGAAATAAAATAGGCCAAAATCAAACATTTGGATGTCGAAACGGAAGGAGAATGGACGTAAGTCGATTGAGGATGAGGAAAAATGTGGACAAATTCTCGACATGATAAGTATAATAGGAGCCGAAAAAGAAAGTGAGCAAAATTGGCGGAGGAATGCGCAAATAGAAGGGAAGAGCAATGTGGAGGGGCAACAGAATTGGGAGGCGAATGCTCCAATATGAGCTGAACAAATTCCAAATACTCTGAAAAAAATTGGCAATTAATTTTTGTTTGGATATTGGGTTAAAGGATGTTGATTGATTCATCATATTTTTGGGTAATGGTATAAAAAATGTTTGAATTACTAATATAATACTATATATTTAGGGGTACTTGTTAATTATCCGCCCCTGCAGATTTTTTGGGTCAATTGAGGAAGGAACCGTAACCCCCATGGGTCAATCGGTATATGGTAGGGCTCACCGGGGATAGGTTTTCATTTTCCGTATCCCTTATCCTAATCTCCTACAATAGAGATTCTAATTTTTTCAAAATCAGTTGGCGGTTAATTAACAAGTACCGACGACCTATATTTATTTATTTTAATGCCTTGTATTCTATTATAATTTCTTTCAATTTAATCCTTAGAAATATTTAAGCTTTAATTAATTTTCATTAATTTTTAATAAATTTGTACCGGAATGGCGCGCACAATGAACAATTTGAAGAATGATGAATTGAATTCATTCCAATGGGCAATGACCAAAATGACTTGGAACAAATATATGGCGGCCGATGGGATTCCAATGAAGATGGCCAAAATGAGGGGTGGCAATTGGAAATTGAGGAAAAAATCGAGCAATGGATCCATTTTGGATGATATTTTTGGGTTGAAAAACTTGAAAAGGAGAATTTCTGATTAATTTACTGTATAGGTGAAAATAGAGAATTTAAATATTATGTGTATTATGTGTGTTTTGTGACCAATCAAATTTATGCCCTTTCAATCCATCCAACCTAATTTAAATATATTCTAATTAAATTACTGTTGGTATCAACCTAAAATGGGTGGCACCCAGAAAAAAAACATCATTTTGTCATAATTCCTAGGTACAAACAATTTACAGCTAATTTTTTGGTTATGAAAATTAAATTAAATTAAATTAAAACAGAGATCAAAAGGGTACACCCCAATTAGACGCAGGCCAACTGGGCGCGAGAAAGTTTAACGCATCATAACTTTCGGAATACTGAACCATTTCAAACCAATTTAATATCAAATCGAAGAGATAAATTTTATCTAGCGAATGGATATATCTATTTTATATAAAAGATTGATTCAATCTTTGCCAAAAATATAATTTGAGAGAATATATGTGACACTAATTTTCGTAATTTTTGAACTTTTTTGACCATAATTATTATCATTCGATAGATCTCATTTAACACTTTCATTTGATATAAAATTTAGTGAAATTGTTTCAATTCTTTTGTATTATAGAGCCCGGCATCTAGTTGACCTGCGCCCAGTGAGACTTTTCCCAAATCAATATATTTATTTATGAATTTATGGATTCATTTTAATTAATCATCATTTGGTCAATTTTATGAAATTTGCTATAAAGGCAAAAAATTGCAATTTGGAAGGAAATAGTAAATACTATGGTCACAATTGTGCCCTTTTCAATACAGTTATTTTGGATTTTGCGTGATAAACTTTGTTGAGGAAGGAGAATTTTGGCAAAGAGGAAATAAGATAGAAATTTAAATGTTAATGAAAAAATTGAAGGGAACAATAACCGTGACCAATTTTTGAATCCTCATTCCTCATTTGGAAATTGGAAGTGTTTGGGAAAATGTTTGAATGAACGAATGAATTTTGTGTGCGAATTTTGATATTCCGATTTTGGTGCATTTATTTTCTCGAGTCTTGAAGAAATTTGGCCTATTTTGGGTGGAAGGTACCAATTAAATTTTCACACAATATTTGCTAATTAAGCTTAAATACAAATTTAAAAATAACTGATTTATGTTCTTTCCAAAGATAAAAAATTAAATTTATCTATTTGATTTTCAGTCATTTTATTAAAATTCTAAATTTAATTTAATTCATTTTTTAACAAAGAACTGATGACATTGGCATAGCAAATTAAATTTCAATTTAAAATTGTTTTGAAAAGTGAAAAATAAAATTAAAATAAATTTATAATTTAGGTATAATTAAAAATTGTCCTCATTAAAAGCCATTTTAGTAGAATATAGAATTGTTGAATGAATGCAAAAAAAACATTTTTTTATTGCAAAAAATATATAAAATTTATTAATTTTGCAATTTGCAATGGATGCTTAAATTAATGAATGCTTTTTGGTAATAAACTATAAATATAAATTTTATATTTTGTTTCGTGTTATCCATTTAAAATATAGTAAGTAATGTTCACCAAAATCTCATTCAAATGCCCAAAATTTATCTGATTCCCAAACGAAATTTCTTTTAATTTGATCATTATTTGGGGATACAATAATATAATAAAATAAAATGAATATTAATAATAAATCACTTTTTGAGACTCTTAAAATACAGTTTAAGGAATACATTTTTGGAATATGGAAAGAGCAGTGAAAAATCCTGGAGAGCCATTCATAATTATTTTCAAAGACATGAAATATGTGAACTCATAATTCATTTAAATCTTAATAAAATAATCAATTAAAAAATATGGAATATTTTTAACTCATTAGATAGAGAGTTTTCCGTTCTACAAAACCATATCAAGATAAAAACAAAAATGGTTTATATTTTTTATTGAATGGGAAATGGGATTATGATGAAGTGGACAAAGAAATACAAAGGAAAGGAGAAGGGAAACGGTAGTCGGTGAATTGCTGCTCCACAAAGGAAATACGGTTCTCTTTTCATTTTGAAAGAAGGCAAAATTGTGTGCTCCTTTCATTTCTTTTGTCAATGTTTTCACTCACATCTGTCATTTTTTCCTTTGGGGCATTTTGATCCCATATTTTGAGAATTCATAACACCCTTCAATCACAATCTTTTTTAGTTGTGGTATAATTTTTTACAGCAGAAAGTTTTCAATTTAATTATATAAATAATATTAAATAAATTTTTAATAAGAATATTTTATTGAGATTTAAAAAAGATTTTTCTGTATTCAAAATTTTTGCAATGTCCAATAGAGTAGATTTTGGTCTATTTTTAGACTGTCTCGATTTTAAAACCCGCTTTCGAGTTTTAGAAAAAATGTTGGTTTTGTTTTCTCCTATTTTCGGTTTTTGGGCAAAAATTCCATTTCCTTTTTAAATTGAATTGATTTTCTCAAACCGAAACTGACCACGATTTTACTCTAATGTCCAAAATTTTCATTCAAATTTCAAATTAACAACACATTTATTTTACAATAATCCTTGCATCCATTCAAAAATTGTATTTTCATATTTCATTGATTTTCTCCCTCAATTTGTTGAATAATTTCGCGCAGTTGTTTTTCCTCTTCTTTGATTCTTCGCAATTCTTCTTCGGCCTTTTTCCGTTCCTCCACATTTTTTGCCAAATTCGAAAGGAGCAAATCCTAAATGGAAAATAATTTAAAATTTATATTCCAAAAAAAACTAACTCTTTTTGCGCGGAAAATTTTGCCAGCAAAATGGTTGGCACAATTGGAGACGGAGAGGAATTTGGAATTGGGCGGCACAGTTTTGAATATTTCGGCCAACAATTCCATTGGCAAAGGTCGAGGACAATCAAAATCCATTATTTACAATAATTCTGAATATTATTCAAAAAGATGAAGTAAATTTTGAAAGAATTGAATGGAAGGAAAAATGGTAAATTTTGAATGCGGAAGTGTTCTCGAATTTTGACTGGCAATGGCCCTCGGTCGGCGACTGGCGAGAAATGAAAAAAATGGAGAATGTCTGTCAATATTCCTTTTTTCTATAATCTTTTCTACTCCATTCGTATTGATTTGTCTGGCTCGGGATGGGGCGGCTGGCAGTAAAATGGATTGGGGGTGGCTGGCAATAAAAGAATTCTGTCTTAGGCTTTCCCTCAATGGCAAAAAAAATAAAATGAAAATATTAATAATAAAATTTAATTTAATTTATGCAATGGAAAAATAAAATTTATAATAATTAATAAAATTTAATAATAATAGACAATTATTTTATTAATATATTTTGATTCGATTTATTAATAGTTATTTATTCACAAATAAATAGAATTTATTAATGGCTTTCCCATTCCTCTCAATGACAAAAAAAAAACATAAATTTAATTTATATTTATACAATGGAAAAAAATATGAGCAAAATATTATGCAATTATTTAATTATATAAACTTTACAAAAATATATCATTTCCAATTTGAGTCATTTCCCCAATCATCATTGGCATCAATGCTTCCATCTGAATATTTGATGGTCCAATTTCGGTTAATTTGGGTGTCAATTTTTGTTGGCAATTTGATGATTTTGGGTAGCATTGGGAAGGGGCCACGGGGCTGGCCATAAATTTATGGCGATTTCGTTTCTCCAATTTATTTTCACTCTTTTTAAGCATCATTTTGAGCGAGGATTCAGGCAACAAACGCAAAAAGGCATTCCGCAATTGAGGATTCAGAAGGGCGTAAAGGATCGGGTTCCAGACCTATAAAAAAGAGCGAAATTGGATAATGAATTTTGTATGTTTCCATATTTTATTAAGTCAACATTTTTGCCCTTGACTATATAATTAATGAAGAAATTAAATTTAATAATTTAAAGAAAAGTTATTAAATATTTGACATTTCGCATTTTTTTTTGTTTTTTAAACATTAAGTAACTAGCAGAAGGTTTAGGGGTAAATAACATTAGATAAAGCTCTTTAGAATGCATCGAATTTTGTATTTTATTAAGCTTAATCAAAAAAGTTTGGTACAAAAATTAATTTCTTAATATTCTAATTGTATAATTAGTTGATTTGAATTTCTTTTAATTCCTCCTATTTTTAAGTTATTTGATTAATCCCTAAATTTCTGTATCATTGTCCCCGTATTATATTTTTTTTTAATTTTTTAATCAAAAATCATTTTATAATTCGCTATTTTTTGAAAATGTTTCCCCAAAATTTTTATACCGTTGATGTCATCGCAATCAAATGTGTGATCAATCCGCAAAGGAATTCCTGCTCCAAAATGGCCTCTGGCAAAAGATCAAAATCTCGTAGAATATTAAACATTAGCGTCCAAATCCAACTGAATATAAAAGCAAAAACCATGAGGACAAAAAGGCGATTTGTGCGATGAAGACGGCGTTTGGCGGATTGTTGTTTTCGATGATCCTGTTCTTTATTCCATGAATTGCTCAGGGAACGATGCCGCGAAATGCTTTTCTTCAAGCAGAAAATGGGATGAAATTAAAAAGGAAGGCAATTTTTACTCCAAATTTTATTTTTTACCCCACTTTTTATTTTTTTACCCCAAAAATATAGTTTTTGACTTCTAATTAATCAGAAACCGGTTTTGAACCCTAAAAACCTTTATATCAATTTGTAGATCTCATCGAGACGCGTTTTTTGACATATAAATTTCTTTGTTTAAATTAAAACTGAGCGAGTTAAACCGTTTAAACCGTATTACAAATTTTATTTTAAACACTTATTTTGGGCAAAAACCTGACATTTTATATACCATTCAATGCGTCTCGATGAGATCTAAAAATTGTAGGTTTGTAGGGTCTAAAACTGATTCGTGATTTAGTAGAAATCAAAAAATACAATTGGGGTAAAAAAAATTAAAATTTGGGGTAAAAAATAAGATAATAAAATATTTTTCTAAATTAAAATTCCCAAAAAAAAAGAACTCACTCGAGTCAATCGAACTGAAATGCCAGTATAGCAAAAAGTGATGAGAATGAGGGGAATAATAAATTGTACAGTGAGGAGTAAAGTGCCATAAAGTTGGCGAAGTCTTTCTCCAGAAGGATGGCTGTCCCAATATTCATAGCAAAATTCCCCGCAGAATCCATCAATTTTGAGCAATTTTTGGGTGAATAACATTGGCAAACTGAGAATGGTGGAAAGGGCGAAAATCAGCTGAATTAAACAAATAATTTTTGATTAAATTATTAAATTAAAGGAACCAAAATGATGACAAATGCATGAAAATGTTTGAGTTGATTGTTTAATGGGAATCGAATGAGCATGAATCGATCAATGGAAATGGCAACTAGGATGAAGCTGGAAAAACACAATGAAGTGCCCTAAAACGTTAATTAATAGATAAAAAATTTCTCTTAAATTTACCGCAATAAATGGCACAAGTGAGCAAAGAGTGGGACCAAAAAGCCAAACTTTTCGAAAGGCCGTGAACGGAGTGAATGTGGCCGAAAATGTGCAAACAACAATGTCGGAACAGGACAATGCCAAAATGAACAAATTGGAGACGATGGCCTTCAGTGATTTTGTGCTGGCAATGGCCAAAATGACACAACAATTGCCGCCAATTCCCGCGAAAATAATTAGCGAATAGAGAAGAAAGAAGAAGGCGGCTACGGCAGGCAAAGTGGTTGGATCACGTCGAAAGGCCCAAAGCATTTCATTCATGTCCACACATTCAGGGGAGGAAGAATTGGCGCTATTTAGGTCAGATTGATCAGAGACCAATTCAGTGGATGCTGTTGGGACGATGAAGTTGGATTGGTCCATTTTATTATTTACTCTAAAAATATTCGAATTGTGTTCAAAAATGTTCAAAATCTGTTCATTTTATTCGCCTTTTATATTTGTTTAGAATGTAAATAGCCCAAAAAAACATTTCATTTCCCTTCGGTTATTTTTAGACTTTTATTACTATTTAAACATTTCCCCTGGGGCTATTTTTAGTCCATTGTATCGTCTAAATTTATTAATTTTTCATCATTCGCGTGAGCTTTTGGCCATTTGGGTTTATTTTGTGATGTGGATGATATTTTAATAATTATAGGAAATATTTCATTCAATGGGGGAACAAAATTATAAAATAGGAAACATTTTTGAATTGTTATTTCTATTTTCGGATTATTGTTATTATTTTGGGCGAATTATTCCCATGGGGAAGAGGAACTCGCGAGGGCGGATATAATTTATAAATCTTTTGTTTTTGTTTAATTATTTATTTCTATTTTCATATTTAATTATTCCACCCTCATATTTGTCAACAGAGATCAATCTTTTGGCCCATTTTTGGATTAAAATGCACGAAAGTCCATTAAGACCAAAAGATTGAATTTTTGAATGTCCTCTTTGCCCTTTTTTCAATTTTTTTAACATATATTATGAGGCCAATAATTCATTGAAACTTTTTCTTTTCACCTGCTTTCCGCCGGTCTACGATTTTTTGATATTTCTCAGAAATGTTTTTCTCCAAAAGTTAATTAAATTTTAAAATTCAGTGCTTCCAATTCTCATAAAATTTGATTAGATTGTAATTGAATAAATTTTTGATGGCGATGGTGAATAATTAATAATAATGCGAAACTTACAATACTATTAATTTTCCTATAGTCCGAAAATTTGGAAAATTGAAATAACTGCTTATGGAGAATGGAGATATGAAATTCTTAATTTTAAATATCAATTTTATATTAATTTTTTTTATTATATATTAAGGTCGAATTCCAGACAAATTAGAAATAATTAAAAGAATTATTCAGCCATCAATCCTATGGCATATTGGAATTAGAACAATAAAATAAATGAATTTGATGGATAGGAAAGAATGGAATAAAAGTGGAATATGGAACGGATATTGCTTTTGGCTTTTTCTAAATTTTTGTAGATTTTTCACTCGTGTAAAATGAAAAGAAATCGGAAATCCGCAAAAAAATCGGTCATATTATTTTTGTACGATTAAAAAATGGCACTGATTAAATGTACTCAATTTATTAAAGAATGATGGCAATGTCCTTTTGAAATGTATTCCGGGGAAGTTTGGTCGAAAAAGTACAACTACAAACAAATTAATATGGATATGGGTGGTTGGCACTTTTCAAGTGCAATGCAAAATAAGAAAAGTTAAAAGATTCATTAATTAATAAAATATGAATTTTTATACCATTTTTCTGAAGAATCAGCATCTTAAAAATTTTTGCCCAAATCCATTGAAAATGTAATTCCAAACATTTGGAAAATAAATTGAGGAAAACGGATTAAAAATAAGACATTCATGAAAGGTCAGCCAAAACCATAAAACATCAAACAGCTGCTTTTGAAGATGTAAATTGACGCAAATAATCCGTACAAAAATGCAACTCACATTTTTGTTATTCTTAAAATTAAAACATTAAATGAATGCTTTCAAAGTTGGTTGCCCTTTGAAGAAGATTTTTAAATTAAAAGTTGATGAATAATTTATTATCCATCAAAGTCCATCGAATTAAAAAAGGAAATGGTTAAACCCAAAAATACAAAAAATAAATAGTGGAATGAATGAATTAAATGAATGGCAAAGTAAAGGAAGGAAATTTGCACTTTTTGATGGTCACGAAAAGGTACTACGAAGTACGAACACACGCCTGTGTGGCTTTGCATTAGGGCATTGGCCCTAAAAGAGTGGCTTTCTATTTACCAATTCCGCGCATGCATAATAATAATTTGTGTCTGATAAAAGAAAGCTCAGGGGAAATGGGCTCAAATTACTATATTCCTGGAAAAAAAAGTTGATTCATTTCATCGAAAAACAAAATATTTTTGCCAAATACAACATTAAATCTCTCAACAAAAAATATTCCTAAAAAAATATTAATAAGAAAATTCAATCTCAACAAAAAAATATTTCCTGCCAAAATATTATTTCCTGGTTAAAATTGAAAGATGTTTAAATGTCGCTGCACTTTTTGCATCATTTCCTTCTACGCAATTTTACATGGTTTGTTAACTTTCTTTGCTTTTTTGTGGAAATGGAATAAAAGATCAAAAATTAAATGCGAAAATTTTGGAAATTTTATTTAAAAATTGTGAATAAGGAATAAATTTTATTCGAAAAATAAAAAATTTAAATGAACAAAATCATTTTGTCAATTCAAAATTCAAATTTCAACGCCTGTCAGTATCTTTTTTGGCACCGCCAGCATTACTTCCAGCCGATTCTTCAGTGCCATCTCCTCCAGCAGATTTTTCCTCATTTCCCTGAAATTAAAAATTTTTGCATTTTTGTTTTTGGCTTCAAACCTTTCCCTCTTCCGTTGTTGGCTGTTTTGACTCTCCTTCGCCATCTTTCGGCTGTGGTAGGGCCGCATCCCCGGCCATTCCTCCTTGGAGGCCACCTCCTCCCATTGGGCCATTGCCACCGCCTCCAAAGCCCGTTTGGCCACCGCCAAATCCGCTCTGGCCAATACCGCCTTGGCCAAATCCTCCTTGAGTTCCGCCTACACCTCCAAATCCTGGCCCACTCGGCGGATATTGGCCATTTCCTCCTCCCATTCCTCCTGGGTATTGTCCTCCACCTCCGGACGGATAAGGCACTCCGCCGCCTCCACTGGGATAATTTCCGCCAAAACCGCCTTGTTGACCACCGCCTCCTTGATATTGACTTCCGCCACCGTATTGTTGGCCGCCTCCTCCATATTGGCCGCCTCCTCCATATTGGCCGCCTCCTCCATATTGTTGGCCGCCTCCTCTGTTATATCCTCCGCCTCCCCCACCGTATTGCATTCCACCGCCGCCGCCATATGAAGGTCGGCTTAAAAGAAATAAGTTAATTATTGGGTCAAAGAATTCATGAAAATTGTTTTAATTAATCAATTTTGTCTTTTGATTATTACCTAAAAAGTCCTTTTAATTTCCGCTCTCTAATAATTCCCTATCCTCAATCCCCACAATCGAGTTTGAAAAATTTTTTATTGCATATTCTTAGTTCATTAAACTACAAAATCCGCTATAAATTTGCTTCAAATTTCAGTAAATTAAAGAGTCAGACCCCCAATTGTCCTAAATTTTTAAGGGTTGAAAAATAATTCCCCATGGGGAAATAAACGAGCATTTAAGGTATCCTAATTAACATTTCTTCCCAAAAGCCAAAAACGCACTTTCCAGAACCGTATCCATAGCCTTGGGCATTTAATTCATTGATGAATTGTTGAAGCAAAATTACAAAAATAATTGAAAGAATTAGGATGGATTTCATATTTTTGGGATTCAAATGAATTTTTCAAAAGAAGATCAGTAGCGAAGAATTGGAATTGATTTTCAAATTATTATCAAATTGGAGTTCACAGAGTGGAACGAAAAAATATATTATTGGCCTTCTTCCTTTCCTTCTTATACTTCCTTTTTAATTATTTTTACTCATCGACTTTCCAAATTGTTGATCAACATTAAATTTAATTGAGAAGGGGGAATTTGGCGCACTTTACTACGCAATATATCGAGAGTCGAGACCATTTGCCGAATTGATGAACTCTGATTCATCCAATTTATCTTTTTTTCGTACTCATCAAACAGTCTGTGAGGCCTTTAAACCTTGATCGATCATAAATAAAAAATCAAAAACAATATGTAAATTAGCTTGGATTAATTTTATTTTATTAAAATTTTCATATAAAATAGAGAATATTTAATTTGCGGAAAAAAGATTGAAATTACTGAAGAGATTGTAGAGAGTCAGAAGTTTATGCCTTGACCAGCAGCAAAACTTATACTCAATTGAGAGATCTTGTCGAGATGCATCATTTATCCAATATTTTGATTTAGGTTAAAATAATTCTTTGTTCTGACTAGTTGTTAAATGCATCAATTGGCATATAGTTGTTGGAATTTGGCTCAAAACTTAAAGAATTATAAACCAAAACCAAAATAATGTTTAGACGGTTTAATACTTTGAATTTTTATCAAGCTTCAAACCATGGCAAACAATATATCAATCGATGCAAATGATATAAGATTATACATTATAAGGTCTAGAATCAAGCATAAACTATTTATATTTATCCAAGAAAAACGGATATTTTGGTAAATGAATTTGATTTTTCGGCAAAAGAATTTAAACCTTTCAGTAAAAAAAGTTTTTTTTCAATTCCAATAATTAATTGTAAAGAATATTTCGTTTTGAATATGAAAATGCTGGACTGTAACTCATCAATTTTAAGAATTAAAAAATTTATATCATTAAATAAGCATTTTTCCGCTCTATGAAAGTAAACAAAGATTATCAAAATCAATCATTGATAAGCATTTAAAAACATAATCTTTCGAAATATGGGAATAAGACTTTGTCATCCATGGGAAGAATTAGTGAAATTATTGAACAATGCCTTTCTTTAGAGCGAGTTGTATGCCCATTGGTTGGTAAAAAGGAGAGAAAATACGGTAGCAGAGACCACCCTTCAATCATTCTCAATCAGAGATTACCTTAGGGTATATTATACATTTCACTTAAATGGGTCCCTTCCCTTTCCCTTTCCCTTTCTTTTTTTTATTCAAAATCTGCCTACAAATACAGATAACCGATAAGTCCCAATTATACAAATATTTACTGGTGATCATGGAATGGTGATTAATGGTAAACATTACATTACAATTACTTAATAATTTATTATCAAAATATACTAATCCCCCAAACCGGATACTTCCTAAATTTTCTTTCAATCAGCTGTACAGATGATAAAACAGAAAACTAAAAATTGAAAGGTCATAATCATTTAAAATAGTGGATGTTTTTTAATCCTTTTGATAAATAAATTATTTATTTAGAGCTCAACAATTTTACCATTTTCCATTCAATTTTATCAGTGTCATCCATCCTTTTCCATTATTTTATTTATAATGCACAATTTGGATGGAATATGTATAAGGAACTAAGGATGATTCATCATTCCCACCGATGCTCCTTATAAAGGAAATCAATATTAGCCTGCTTAAAATGAGATATAGGTTTGGTCATAAGAAAGCTTCTTCCCTATTTTGGGCACCTAAAAGGAATTTGTTTGATCATAAGAAAGCTTTTTCCCTATTTGGGCATCTAAAAGGAATTGTTTGGTATAAGAAAGCTTCTTCATTATTTTGGTTAACTGTAAATAAAAAGTGCACCTAAACGGAATTTGTTTGGCTATAAGAAACCTTCTTCCCTATTTTGGTTAGGCATCTCCTCCATTCCATTTACCACAATTTAATTTTCCTTATTCGAATTTTTCTAATTTGAATTTTTTTATATTTAAGTAACGGAGTAAGAACTTAACCCTTCTAATATAAAACTGCCGGCGGGGAAATGGAACGGTTTGCATTTTGCGCGGAATATGGAGGCAATTTATGGCGAATGTTAATTTTTGGAGAACAACTGGAAGAACAAAGTATCCCATATTTTTCCGGCATCCAAATTGGGAAATGGTTTAAAGAATTGGACGGCGGAATATTTAAACCAATAAATGATGAACAACAATTGGAAATGGAAACAAATCTTGGAATTTCTCTGCAAATGGATGGACTTGATCCGGACATTTGCCTCAAGGTTCCATCGAATTTGGACAAAATTGGCCAACAAATTCCATTTTTCTTAGATTCGTTTGCCAGTTTTTCTAAACCAATCTTACGGTTTCATTCCAAATTGTCCCGATAAACCAATTGCAAAATTCACTGTTTCCGTTGATCCATCCATCTATGGAAATGTCCACTTTGATATTGCCCATTTGGATCAGACCAAATGTTCGGCTTTCATTTCACTGTAAGCCTTCAATATTTTTATAAATATTCAATTTCGGTAAATTAGGCAATCATTCAATTGCCCTTCTGCTGTTGGAAATGAAAACCATCAAAAATGGTCAATCCGCTCACCAAATGATATTATTGAGGAATGTGAACGAGAAATTACCGGACAATTACCGGATCAACCTGCTGTAGAAGAAGAAGAACATTTTGTGGATATTTTTGTTTGTTGGAAAATGGAAAATGACTCCACTACATTTATCAGATTCAATGATGGAGTCAATCAAAATAAATGTGCGAGAAATCAACTCATCAACTATTTAATAGTAGCTGGTTCCCTTCGAAGTTTCCCTGTTGATATAAATTTGGGTGAATGGTACAAAATTGAGTACTGTCCGCGGAATGATCAAATATTCATTCTGAATATTCAGCCTACTGAATATAAAGAAAAACTGTTCAAAACGAGAGTGGACAATGGAATTGTCCAGGTTTTTCATTTCATTCAAAATTTCATCAAATTTTTCTTCCAATTAAGTTCGAAGTATTTATTCGAAAAACTCCGCATGGATTCGAGACTTTAGAATGTGGAGTCGAAGTTATTGGAATGCCGGCAGAACTGCAGGACAAATGGGGTTTAATTGGCTGGTGCACTTTGGGAGAAGAATTCATGGATAATAAATATGAGTTGGCGTTTTGTGAGGAAAGTCAAAATGTAAATCAGCAAAAGACTAATCAAAGTCAAACACAAGTTAGTTCATTCACTCTCATTATCAAACTAATTATTCCCATAAACTTTCAGAACAATTCGGATACTACTTCGACCAACGGAAATTTGAATTCCATCGAAGAAGAAGCTACCTCACCCTTTCCAATTCAGAATAATTCCGAAATTGTTTCAACCAATACCAATGCCAAGTTTTCCATCAAGAAAGAAGGTTTTGGTAGAGGACCAGGACATAGTCGGCTATTGGCCAATTTGATGAAAACTGGTGGAAAATACAGCGATTTGGCCACATTAGAAGACCATTCAATGGCCACTGCGAAGATGGACGAAAAATTTCCGGAACCAATTGAAGTGACAGTCCCGGAATATTTGATTGAAGTTATTCTGGAAAATGAAAGATTAAATGCCGATTGGGACTTCGATTGCCAACTTGAAAGATCCCCGGAATCGATGAATGTGATCCGAATTATTGGCAGCAACAAAGAAAAAATGACGGAATGTGCCAAACACATTAAAGCAACTAGGGATATGCTGATTAAGGAAAATAAGAAGATGGAAGAAGCCACAAACATGGAGGAGAACAGTATTGAGAAGATAAATATTCTTCCAAATAACGAAGAACAAAAACCACTTGACATATTCGAATGGCATTCACAACATCAGGGAGTTGATTGGCTGGATATGGTAGAGGCAGAGGAAAATAAGCAAGTGGCCAATTTAGTAGAAGAATTAATGCAGAAAATTGCCCCAGCTTCTGCTGATGAAGCAATTATGTGCGAAGAGCCATCAATTGATCAGGGGAAAATACCTTCAATTGAGGAAACCATCGAATGTGAGGAAGTTCCTAAAGTGACTACACCGAAAATGACCATACAACAAAAAATACAAGCAAGGCCTCCTCCTTTAGAATTTGGCTGCAAGCTTTTCCGCCGACCTAAAGTTGGCTTTTAAAATATTTAAATAAAATATAATTTTATTTAATAGGATTCATCCCCAAATGTTGGGGTTCCTTCTTCATCCTTTTCATCATCCAAATCGACACCACCAACAAAAAAGATGGCACTCTCATTGTCAAATAATCTGTTGGTTCTTGTGCCGAAAAACTACCATTCTCTTGTTATTGGAAAGAATGGGAACAATTTGAAGCGATTGGAACTCAAATACAAAGTTCAAATTGTAATTCCACCCAAACTTTGGCCAGATGAGAATGTAAACTTTATTAAGTTTTTAAAAGAAAAATGGATTCTTTTAAGATTACAATTTCTGGTAATAATCTCACTCAATTGGAAGCCTGCAGGGAAGATATATTGGCAATGATTGAAAGAGTGAAAATGGAAGAAATGCCGGTGATGAAGGATTTTGTCATCATCCCAACGGATGACCAAAACCATAAAGCCGTCGATTATCTCAAATTTTTGATTGGCAATAATGGTAACAAAATTAACGAATTACGAACTACTTTTCCGGCCATCAAAATTGAAATGCCCTATCCGGAACGAGGCGATAGACCTATCATCCATATTAGTGGCTTAAAAAGCGATGTCGAGGGAGTAAAAAAACATTTCAATGACCAAATTGAAATTTTTAAGGTTTAATAATATTGGAATTTAAAGAATTTTTTAATATGGTTTTTTTTCAAATTCAGAATCAAATCGAGTTATTCATTGAAGTGGAGCAAAAATATCACGAAAGATTCTTGGACAAGAGAGGAAAATTATTACAGGAGTTAAAGGAGCAACATTCAGAATGCACATTTTTTCTCAATAAAACTGAAAATAGGATCGAAATCCGTGGGACTTTGGAAAATGCAGATAAAGCCAAGGAGGGAGTTCGCAGCATTATTTGTGAAAATGTTTGAAATTTATTAGATCTCATATATATTAAATTCAAAAATTTCAGAATCATCAGCCAATCTTGGATCCTGAAATTCGTAGAATGATTGACCAGGTCTACATGGATACATTTGAAGAACTTATGCAGCAAATTGCTGGAGGGAGTAAACAAAACTGTTAAAAGAATTGATCACAATTTGCTGTTTAATTTAACCCGTCCACATATGAGATATGACATTTGACTTATGTTATGATGTGAGCTATTTATTTCATACGATATGTGATGTGAACTATTATTTAATTCATGTGAACTGAAATTTTTCGTAAAAATAAAAGGCTTGATTCCCCAATATTTATTTTACAGTATAAGCATTAGAATTAGAATCAAAGTGTTGTACTATCAAAAGACACAATTAAAAAAAGAAGCCCCATATTCTTATATTATATAAGTACATTCCGGAAAGGGATTGTAATTGTAAATTTTAAGTTAGATTATAATTGTAAAAGTTGGATTGTAATTGTAAAAGTTGGATTGTAATTGTAAAATTTAGATTGTAATTGCGATTGTAATTGTAAATTTTAAGTTAGATTATAATTGTAAAAGTTGGATTGTAATTGTAAAAGTTGGATTGTAATTGTAAAAGTTAGATTGTAATTGCGATTGTAATTGTAATTGTAAAACTTAGATTGTAATTGTAAAATTTAGATTGTAATTGTAAAACTTAGATTGTAATTGTAATTGCGATTGTAATTGTAAAACCTAGATTGTAATTGTAAAACTTAGATTATAATTGTAATTTCTAAGTAGAATTGTAATTGTAAAAGTTGGATAGTAATTGTAATTCCTAGCTTCATTCGCTCTATCAAATGATGATACATGATTTGTGAATTTAGGACTAACATAAACCATTATAATTATTTTAGCCGTTATGTACTCATTTTCCGCAACTTCAATGTTTGTTTTTTTCATTTATTAAATCAGTATTCTAATAAAATTGATAAAATAAAAATGGAAAAATTTGAGATCAATTAAAATTTATGATAAATAGGATTTTATTTTATTTATTCTTCTGTTGTTGTCCAAAATGGCTGCCATTCTGACCCATCGGCCGGTTTAAGTTGGCCATTGAGAAGTAGAAAAATATCGACAATCCACCAAATGCCCAGACCACCAAGTGTCATCAATTTGCCAACCGCAATTGCCGGATAACCCAAATAGAATCGATCGAGGGCGAAAAGGCCAAGGAAAATTGAATAAAGAAGGGCACTCAAAAAATAATAACCAGTGAATCTGCAAAAACAATTCATTTTCTTTCTAATAATCCGAATAGAATTTTTGTTTACTTTTTGCATGGAAATGTACGTTTAAATTCTCTGGGCCCATGGCATTCGATGCAGGGCAAAACTCGGCAACTAACATTCGCATAATGTAATTTTCCTTCTTTGTCTGTGCCAAATTTTTCACATGGAGAATGCTTTTAATTTAAGCATTATTTTTCATATACCCGAAGGTGAAACCTTTGTCCCATTAATCATTTTTTGGGCACTAAATGATTCGCATTCAACCCAATGTTCGTCCAAAGATGAGCAGGGGAGGAAGAACGTATTTGAGGGTAATTCATCTTCAATGTCAAGCCAAAATTCACTGTTCTTCTCGGCACAAAAATTATGAGCTTTGATTCGGCTCATCAGCGAAGGCCTCTTTGAAAATTCATCATCTTCATCTTTTTCCAATTGAACAAAAGGCAAAAATAGGAATAAAATGAACAAAATTAGCTGCGCAAAATTATTTTGCATGTGAATTTGGTCTGCTGAATTGAATAAATTTTTAAATAATTATTTCTTCCCTAATAATAAATGAAAGAAAATGAATAAAAATAAGAACCATTCCTATGAAAATCCGTATTCAGAGTTTAAATTTTATTTTGCCTTTAGGCGGCTACGTTACATTTGGCATTCGTTTTTCGTTGAAATCAAAAATCTACTTGTGAAAAACATAGAAAAATAAAAAAAATCTAATCTATCATCAAAAGTCAAAACAATAGAAAAGAAAATGATACATAAAACCGGGACCTTTGTCTCCATTTAACGTTATTAAGAAAATATAAAATAACGGAAAAGAAAAGTTTAGTTTTAATTTTCTTCATGAAATTATTTTTATCATCAATTTTTTAAATTTAAGTAAGTCTGTCTTAAAAATTTTAAAAATTAGAATGCAATCGACGAATATTTCTTCAACCACAAGCGTAATAAAAGATAAATTAGAAGCCGAAGTTCCAAAGGAATTGTCTGATCAATTGGAAACACTCCAGTAAGTATATTTAATCAATTAATTTATATTTAATTTCAGAAAAACGCTGAATGAAAACAAACGTCTTTATGCGGAAATCAAGGACACGAAACCGATGGGGGAATTGACCACTTTAGAGCAGAAAATGAAGAAATTAGCAAAATTGGTTTGCCAACAAAAAAGTGCAATTCTTCGAGAGCGGATTAAAAGCGCAGGTATTTTATAAATTTAATCGGAAATAAATATAAATGTAGGACTTGCTGAAAAAATTGGATTGGATCAGCGAATAGCACAAAATATTGAGAAAAACAAAGAACAGGCGGCACAAAAACCACAACAATTTGGACGGGTGAATTATTTGGACTATTTGCACGAAATGGCAACACTTAATGAACGACAATTGGATGAATTGTGGCAATCGGTGCAGAAAATGAGGCAAATGCTTGAAAGAATGCAACGAGAGGAAGAGGTTGAAATTAATTATATTTAAATTGTGAATTAAATTAAATATTGAAGGATCCAACTGAAATAACACCGAGCGATTTGGCAGCACACATTCAAAGATTTGATAAAATATTCGAGACGGTTGCAATGCAAGTGTACACATTGAATGAATCTGCTGAGGTTTCAAATTATTATTTTGTTTAAAAATCGATAAAAATTAAGAAATTACGCGACTGCTATATGGAACAGAGGAAGGGCATTTTCAATGACCAATTCGGCCAAAGCCCATTTCAAAAACGGAAAGAACGGCAACAAATGATCGACGCATATTCCTCATTGAAAGGTTACCGAATTACTTTTAATTTTATTAAAATGATTTCCAAATTAGGTGTTGACGCATTTCCCTCGCCAAATGCAATTCTCTCGTTGAGTGAATATTTTCCAAAACAACAAATGGTGGCCCAGCCTCAATCACAATTTGGAACAAGTTTATTTTGGGGCAATTCAAAATAATTAATTTATTTTAGCCCCTTTTGGTCAACCCTCTTCTGGCCTTGGCGGTGCATCCACCTCTCTGTTTGCACCAAAACCGGCGGCACCGCCCGCATTTTCCTTCAACACGACCGGTGCTGGTGGCCAAACTTCCTCCTCACTTTTTGGTAAACCCACCATTTCCGCTGCTCCATCATTGTTCGGTGGTTCGACGGCCACAACAACGCCACAGCAAAGTGCTTCAATTTTTGGCACCACAACCACGGCGTCGGCCGCTCCTGCTCGTTCGTTTTTTCTCTGTTTTTTGTTAATAGGTTTTAACCATTACAAATTTTATACTAGGCTTTCGCTTTTAGTACCATGTTTTTTAGTCTAAATATTGTTTTTGGCCTAAATATTTTCAATAAAGTTTATAAAAATGGGTAAAAGTGACAAACAAGCACGAAAAAAATATTTGCCTCTACGCGGGTTCGAACTCGGGACTTCAAATTTGCAAAAAAAGCAATAACCCACTAAGCTAAAAATGGCGCTTTAAGTTGTACGATTAAGTCATCTTTATAAACCATAACCAGGAGTTTAAAACCGATTTCTGATTTAATTTAAAAGTCAAAAAATAAAAAAAATTGTCTGTATTTCTTTAATAATTTTGCATTTTTAGTTCCTCTTTTTGGTGCTCCAATGGCCTCTTCATCAACACTTTCGGGCACTCAAAGCCAACAACCACAATCTACCGCCCAACCGCCTCCATTCGGCTTCAGTAATACTTTGAGTTCGGCCAGTAGTGGGACATTGTTTTCGGCATCACCTCAATCACAAACAAAATTGGGCGGCACAACTTCACTGTTTGGTGGACCAAAATGAATGCTGAATGAATATTTGAAAGAGGGAAAAAATGGATGAATGAACGCTAATTTTTTTGTTTTTTAATGTTCCAATTTTCAACATTTGAGCATCTTCAATTTAATTAATTTATTTCATTTAAATAAAAATGCTAATTAAAATAAAAATGATTTAAATATTTATATTTAATTGCAATTTTTCGATTATATTTTTATTCATTTTTTTATTTTATTTTTAATTATTTTTAAATCCAATTTTAAAGCCAATTCCCGGACCGGTAATGAATTCCGATAATAAAATGTCATTGGACAATTCGACGGCGGATAAACAACGAAAATTGAATGCATTGTTGTCGAGGACAAGGAAACGGAAATTGCAAAAAGAAAAGGAAGATGATGACATTGAAATAATCGAAAACCCAAAACAATCCGAAACAAGCAATATTCAAAAGAAAATCGAAGTAAATTTGGAAGATGAAGCCAAAAATTCGGCTGAAGAAGAAGCAGAAAAACTTCGGCAAAAAGCAGCTGAAACATTGATGCGGGAGGCAAAAAGGGCATCACAAAGGGCGGAAATGTTTGGGCCACAAGGATGGTTGAAGCCACGTTCAGCGAACACGAATAAAGCGTTTCTGGCAAGAACACTGAAATCAGTGGAATTGGATCGAAGAGAGAGGGAGGAAAATGTGTAATAAATGATGAGATACACTGACTTTCCATTTAAATATTTATTGTCATTTTATTTATAATTTGGCTCTAATGTCAACCCCAATTCATTTATGAGTTCTAAAAATTCCCCATATTATATTAAATCCATAAATAAATTGTTGTTAAGTTTTTATTTCATTTAATTGAATAAATCTTTCTTAATTAATTGTGGAATTATTATTGGGTTTGGGCTCAGTAGCTTCAATAAACTGCGCACGATTGCATTTGGTAGCACCTCAGGACGATTCAACCATTTCTTCAATAGAGTTAAGCTCTATCAAGTCTGCAAAAATTGACATGTCGAGAACCAGAGACAGCAAAGGGAGGTTTGTGAGCAACGCAAAAATTTCGGAGGTTGAAAACAGTGATGATGACAATTCAAACACTGAGCAAAATCCGGAAGAAGATTTGCAAGCCAATGAAAATCCTACAACTGGCAATGGTCATGGCAATGGAAATAATTTGTTGGATGAGATGAGGACTTTAATTGGACGAATTGAACAGAACCAAAATGAGCATGCACAAGCAATGCAAAATCGATTGCAACAAGTTGAAACTGTGCAACAAACGATTCAAGATCGTTTTCAACAATTTGAAAATGTTCAAGAAAATAGGATGGAAAATTTGAGGAGAGAATTAAATGACCAGTTGAGCGAAAAATTGGAAAATTTGGAAACCCGTTTAGCGGGAAGAATTGGAAATGACTTTGGAGATTTCGATAATTATGGACGAAATAACAATGGCATTGGTGTGGGAAAAAACAATGGAAATGGAAACAAAAAAGGTGGCACGCAAAACACTTTATTTGGTGGTCAAAATCAATTTCCAAATTTTGCTTTTATGGAAAAATCTCGGCAATCAGAATTGTTTGGTGGCGAAACAAATAATACTCAAAATCAAGAAGGTGCGAATGGAATTGTCGGCGCATTAAAAGAAATGGTTTTGGGCATGGAAAAACGAACATCCGAGCTTATAAGAGCTAATGAATGCCAACAATTTGCCCAACTTTCCGCCACAATAAAAGATTTGTCAGGCAATGAAGGACGCACCCAAATTTTGAATTATTTTTCAAACCTGGAGACCATAACTGAAGGTTGGACAAATCAGCGAAGAGCCAAATTGATTGGGACACATCTGATTAGTCAATGCCGAGTGATTTTTGAAGGTTTGAGTGCCGCAGAAAGAAATGATTATACCCAAATTAAAAATGCCATTTTGCGAAGCGGTGGTGGAAATAATACACTTCGTTATTCGGCACAAGGAAAGTTATATTCAGGTTTAAGACCTGAACTAAATGAAAACCTTCGAGAATATGGCATTAAAATTTTGGCAATTGTTCGCGATTCATTCATGACAAATGTGCCCGATTCGGCGGTGGAAGATATGGCCAAAGCATATTTCTTGAATTCCATGACAAACCTGCACATCCGAAATTCATTGTCCATGATCCATGACAATCTGAAATACCACCAGCTGATTGATAAGGCAGAGGAAATGCGGGAAAGATCAATGATTAATTTTGGGACACAAAATTCAAACCTAAATTCACTGCCAATCTCAAATAATAAAATGCCGAATAATTCACTGATGTCATCCGAAAATAAGTTGAATGGCACTGAACATTTCAAAACAATCGCCAATACAACTCATTTGGGATTTAATCGATTGAATAATGGAAATAATAATTGGAATAACCATCAGAATGGTCAGAAGTTATTTGGTCAAGGAAAGGGGAAATTTGCCACAACTCAATTATTGATTGGAAAGGAAGATGAAGGGGGAAATGGATTTTGGCAGAATGAAGATAATTTAATTGAGAAGTCGCAAAATGGAGAAAATGGTGAAAATGCTGGACAAAATTACACGAATGCAAATTTTATTGGAACAATCGTCACAAATGATTTTGATTATCGATTAATTGATTGTTTGGGAAAAGAATTAATTAAAATTGAAAATTCAAAATCGCCAAAACAAAATGTACATTCAATGGTCACATGCATTGGAATTCAGCCATTACGGAAAATCGATCAAAAAGGACAAAATTTGCCGGACAAACAATTCACCATTCGAAATTCAGTTTCGGAAAACAATGGAAAACAGCGAGAAAAGCAATTATCGAATAAGTCCGAAAACAATGTTCAAATAATGACAATAAATCACTTAGTGCCAGTGGAAGTCACATTTCCGGTCGAGCGGGGGAAGAGTATCCGCCAATTCAAAAAATTTCCACTTACAATAATGCCAAAATTGAACACCAATTCATTGAGCAGTGAATGTTTTCCTGGCTTTTCTAAATTAGGATGGAATTTCTCCCCTTCGGTTAAGCCGAAGCTCAACAATAAATTAGTCAGTCGTCAAGTTCCTTTATCATTCCGTTTGTCATCCGACTTTGCCACTCATGATTGGACGATGATTGCAAAAGATGAAAATTATACAGCGAATGTCCTACAAATTTCTGAAAACAAATTGGGGCCTGCCATTCATTTCAACAAAATTGGTCAAATTTCCACACAGACGGATTTGGAAGAACATCCGCGCGTGGAAGCGCTTTCAGAGGACGGGGGAATGTAATAAATGATGAGATACACTGACTTTCCATTTAAATATTTATTGTCATTTTATTTATAATTTGGCTCTAATGTCAACCCCAATTCATTTATGAGTTCTAAAAATTCCCCATATTATATTAAATCCATAAATAAATTGTTGTTAAGTTTTTATTTCATTTAATTGAATAAATCTTTCTTAATTAATTGTGGAATTATTATTGGGTTTGGCTCAGTAGCTTCAATAAACTGCGCACGATTGCATTAATGCCGCTGGCAAAATGAGAAGCAAGAATCAGAAATGATATTTGATACAATATTTACATTGAATATTATTTACAAAATGGAACATTATTTTACTTCCAATTAAAACAAGAATTTTGCCGAAAACAGGAGTACATAAAACCAAGATAATCATAATGGTTTAAAGGGTTTGGTTTGTCCTACATTCACAAACCATATATCCAAAATTGAATAGAGCACTTCAAGATGCAGCGAATGGTATAGAATTTTTAATGGTTTAGTCAAAATTAAAGAGTATTAAACGGTTTAAACCAATTTTGGTTTAATAGTTTAAATTAGAATTGGGATTGGTCCTAAATTCACAAACGATATACCAGTGGAGTGGATAGAGCTCCTTGAAACGCATCTGTATATAATTTTTTAGGTTTAGTCAAAATTAAAGGGTATTAAAAAGGTTTTATAAACCAATTTAAGTTTCCGATTTAAAATTAAATTAGAATTGGTTAAACTAAAGCCAAAACATAATTAAATGATTCATCTTATTGGTTTGGAATAAACTTCTGATTGTGAACCGTAAACCATTACAATCTTTTCGGCAATTGCTGTGTTTTTTTTTTGTTAAATAATTCTCCCTTTATTTATTAATTTTCAATAAAAATGATTTTAAAAAAAAAATAAAATGCACAATTTTTTATCCTTCTATTTTTGTCTCATTCAAATTTGCCGTTTCATTCACTCCTTTTGATGAGAATAAAATTTGCAAAATTTCATCCTTCCTCTCCGCCCGAAATGTCCCATTTTCATTTTCGGGCCCTTTGCTGCATTCCTTGGCCTCAATACATTTTGGCCGATTTGCACTTCCAACAACAGAAGATTCCTCGAATTCGCGCACAAAACCCTTTCGGCATCGACAGCCCGGAAAGCATCGAAGACTCCAACAAAGTGGTCGAGCAAGCCCTGTGGGCAATTGCAGGGATTGTTGATGGCCACTTTTGTTCATTTCCTAGAGAATTAAAATTAATTTTAATTAGACTGAAACGAAAACGGTAAAATAAGTTTTTGATGTGTGCTAAAGGCAAAAAGGATTTTGAAAAATTTTTGAATTAATAACAAATTATTATCAATGCCAATTCCAACTATTTTTCCTACCATATTCCTTTCTCTTTAGGCAAAAATCACGCCTCCCTATCAATCATATTTTGCCCCAAGCCTCTTTTTAAAACCCGCATATTTTCCCACAAAATGTTCACTTTTTAATCACCTTTTGCCGACGTTCTTTTTTTCTATTTTACGCACAACAGATAAATATTTATATTTACTAAAGTCCTGCCCATCTAATCCCAATCCCCCTCCTTGGGCCACTGTGGACTAGGCTTCCGGTGAAG
Source organism: Pratylenchus scribneri (assembly GCA_030063045.1). Classification (NCBI taxonomy): domain Eukaryota; kingdom Metazoa; phylum Nematoda; class Chromadorea; order Rhabditida; family Pratylenchidae; genus Pratylenchus; species Pratylenchus scribneri. The sequence continues at coordinate 1,973,965 of JAQSEB010000037.1, read as the reverse complement.
GCCCTTGGCGAAGACCAGCTCTCACTCCAAGCAACTTTAGCCCTAGAATAGGAATAATAGTAAGATTTCCCATTAAATTAATTTATTCTAGACCATAAAATTATGTTGATTATGAATACCTAAATATTTTTTAATTTATATTTCACCTGTTGTTGCTTCAATATTTGTGCGCAATTCAAATCTCGCCAATTGCTGCTGCCCGGACAAATTCCAATACATTCATGAAATTCCTCATTCAATTCCGTACAATTTTGAGGCCCAAAATCAGATGGGAATGAGGCAAAAATGGCATTGTTGAAAATTAATGCCAAGAAATAAATTAGAAAAATGGCCACAAAATTGGCCAACATCTTTTTTCAAAATAAATCTATTAAATATTATTGAATTGAAGGATTATTCCTTTTTCTTTTCAGAAAGGAGGAATGATGGATTTTGTTGGAATGGGGAAAAAGGAGTCCTTTTTTCTACCAACCATAAAAATACACACAATAATTAATCATTTTCCCCCTTATTTTTAACGTCAAAAACCAAAGAAAATGACCCCGCAGGGAATGTATTTTTGTTAAATGCCGAAGTAAAGAAAAAGATGGAATGAAAAAGAAAATATTTTGGTCCCAAAGTGTCATTGGCAATTATTTTTCATGCCAAAGAGAAAACATCATTTTTGGTGAATAATTTAATGGATTAAAAGAAAAAGGAATGGCTGGATGGAATTTTATTTATTGCGAAGTGTTTGGCCAAAATTCGATGGTGCATTCCATTTTGTGAATTCTCATGCCAAAAGGAGCCCATTTGGGTCAAAAAGGTGGAAAATGCTCTGTCGCATTCGGTTTTTGGCCCCAAACCGGAAAAAGGAGAACACCGGAGAGAAAATGAAATGCAATGGAAATGGCAAATGGAAATGTGGATTGTTGAAGGAATGGAGCATATTCGGCGAAAGCAGAGGAGAATAAATTGATGGAATTTCCCTCGGGAAAAATGGCTCCCCCACTTGCTCTCCTGAAGCCTGTTTATTTTATTCCCAGTTGTCCATTTTTAAAATTGTTGCCAATTGCAGCAATGAATTAAAATAAAAAATGAATAATCGATTTAATATTTTTCAAGCTAGCTAAATGACTAATCAAAGGTGAATAAAGGGGTATCTGAATTGGAAATGGCTCTAAAAAGTTACAAAATTATTTAATACCATTCTTTTAGACAAATTATATAATAATTAAATGGCCATCCGATTGGACAAAAGAAGCTTCGAAACGGTCTTTATTTAAAGTGCCCAAATGGCCTACAAATTTATAGGCAACAGACGACTCTGGCATCGGAATGGTCTTTTGTGTTCTGATTTCTCTATATTAAATACTACGTTGGGGATAATTTTATTTTATTCCTCAAAAATGCCGGAAAATGCTAAAAAATAAAACAATGACAAAAATTTATAAAAAAAACAATGAGACAATTTTTCTTCAAATATTTCACCAATCCACATCAACGCCTCCAAAAATATTCAATGATGCGTGATGCCTCCTTCCTTCATGTCCATGACGGTGGCCTCCTTTTCGGCATCGACGCCGGCATCGTCTCCGTTTTCTGCCACATCCTCCCCCACCGTGGTGCCCTCCTCCCCTTTTATGATGCGGGCATTTAAGCATCGCGCATTGATGGGCACATTCTTGCATTTGTTCGGTAGTCAACATTTTCTTATTGGGTTCATTTTTTGCCACCATCGGTGCCTCTGAAAATAGTTTGACCATTTTCGGTATTTGTTAATTATCCGCAGGCAGCAGATGTTTTTGAAATGAAGGGTCCTCCTCATGGGTGATTATGATTAGGGTTACATGGGATGATAACCTATCCCTAGATGACCGTAATCTTATACCGTATGACCCATGGAGGTCACCTTTACCTTTTCCCTAATTGATCTAAAAAATCTGCCCTGGGGATAATTAACAAGTACCCAATTTTCTTCAATTTACTGATTACCCAGTAATTGTGGAACATCCGTAGAATTCTCAATATTTTCTCTTTGTGGTTGAATGGACATTTTTGCGATTGTTGAATCTGAATGTCATTTTCAATTTATAAGAATCGCAAAAAAACCAACTATTGGCATCAATATTTTCAGATGGAATATTTTCAACTCCATATATATTAGCACAAATTGGAAGGATGAAGAAGAATATGAGAAACATTTATTCAAATGAATTAATGAATTTGCGATAAGCCAATTCTCCAATTTAGTTAACTTTTATAGTGCCTTCCATTAAAAGGAGGAATATATTCTAATTTTTCGCATCATTCAAACTCAAATTGGAATGTTTTGAATTTACTATACGAATGAAAATCAAATTATGATGCCAACAGCCAATATCAAAACAAAATGGCCACTTCCATAATTTGTAGTCTATTTTTGAATGCTTTGAAATATCCTCAAAAAACTGTGCAAACAACAAAATGCCTTCGGATCATATTATTCATTAGTTTACGCATAATTAACCAAATAAGGGGTGAAAATGAATCATTTTGGTAAATAGGTAATATCCATTTTTATTAAGAATGAACAAATTGTGACATTCATTAAATTCAATTTCTTTTAAAGAGAATTTAAATTTGTATGTTTAATGTAGCTTCGCACAAACATTTTGTGGGCAGGTAATGTCACGCATTTTAATAGTAAAATAATATGATGAAATCGAAAATTTGTAGTGGTGGAGACGATAAAAAATTCGAATTATTATCGAATATTTGCCAGTTTTTTGTCAAAAATTTGACAGAATTCGAAACCATTTGTATCATATTTTAATGAGAGCATTCCATTCTGCAAAATATGTTTATTAATATTTTGATTTTATAATTTGTTACATGAATCTGAATGAACGGCTTCAACTCAACTTGTTTAATGTTTAGGTACATTTTTTATCATCCCTCATTTTTGTTAATGAAATATGATAGGTATACATTCATTTTTTTTCATTAATTTTCACATTTACGCTTCTGTGATTATTTTTGAAAAGAATTTTTTGTATTAATTCCCAATGATAGATAGATAATATGGTAAATATTTGACAAAGAAGTCTGTCTCCTTTCCATTCATCCATTTCATAAATTCGTGCACTTTTAAATTTAAACTTCATTTTTTCAAATGAATGAAACCAATCAAATTTGTGTGGATGCTGAATTATCCTTGAAACAAAATATTCCCCTCAGCCATATTGCATTAATCCCCCAAACTGCTACATTCATCTCCATCATTGTTTTGTTGGTCATTTATCGGCGAAATCGAATTTCAATTCATGGAAATTTGTTGGTTAGTTAATACCAATTGCCAATTTTCACCCTAATTGATCTTTTCATTCAAAAGATCCTCTTTTCCAATTTGATTGCCGCTGCATTTTTTGGCAATATTTCGAGTTTGATTATGGCACTCAGACAATCCGTATATTTCTTTTCCTCAATCATTCAAAAATCATTTTTAATAATAGTTTGTCTATTTCACATATAAACATCCTTGCGATATTCTCACACCTTTGCCCATCGTAGTCCTTTTCACTTCTCCTTCTTCCCTATTTTCCGTTGCCTATCCGGCTTTCCATTTTTGCATAATGGCCGAAAGATTCCGCGCAACATTTTTGGCGGACAAATACGAAAGTGAAGGACAAAAATTTGGCATTTGGATGGCCATTTCCATTGTGAGTTATATTAGTCACAGATATTATATAGGAAATTGGCAAAGGGAGTCTTCAGACTCGAGAATAGGCTCATTGGACACGGCATGGTCGATTCTGGATTTACATACTCTATGAAATTTCAATTTCAGATTGGTTTAGGAAAGGTTTAGGGTCGGGTAGATTAGGGCGCCGGAGGTGGGATAGGAATCTAAAGAAAAGTATTACTAAACATGCTCCTCTATCTTTCGGAAATTGAAGTTACATACACTAAATCGACTATGCTGAGTCGAGTGAGCGTATTGTCGCGTCTGTACGACATTAGAATTCGAGATTTCCAAAATTAGCTAGCTTAGAACTAGTTCAGATTCAGGAATTAGCAATTTACAATATTAGTTGAAACATACATATTAATATAATAATAATACCAATTTACACAGTGGCTAACTTCCATTGCCTATATGGCATTCATCATTGTTGCCGCATTCATGGACCCTGAATTACGTGAAAATCCCCTCCGCCCATCCATGCTTTTGTCCAGCCAATACAGCACCCAGCCAATAACATATGTCAACATTTTGGTCTTTTTCCTCATCCTTTTCACTGCCTATATGGACTGGCGAATCACCGTATTGAACAAGCAATTGTGCCGCCGCACAAAAACATATCAACGATATAGCCTAAGCCGAAATTATCAGCTGAACGAGAATGCATTGACAATGCGCCTGATATTCCCGTTGGATGTTCTCTATGCCCTCCTCTATTCACTCCAGCAGGCATCGGGTATTTTGCTTCGTATCATCAGTACATGGTTCAGTCCAAATGATTTTATTTTCTATTATGGCCTCGTCAGATTGGTCTTTTTCCCATTTTTTTTATTATTTGAATATCCACAATCCCAATTTCAGCTGCTTTACGTCTATTTTCCAATCACGGTCATTGTCTACATTCGATTTGTTCAATTTGTCAGCAGATGCCAAAAAAGAACAATTCTGGAGTCGACAAACTCCATAAATATAATCGACTATGCCGGCATCCATTTCAAGCAACTTCAAGCACAATGGGATATGAATAAGAAGAAATAATGAATATAGCTGGCAGCATAAATTGATTAATGAATAATATTTTAAAATATTATACATTACGAAAAAAATAAATAAATTTTACAAAATTTTATAAATTTAAAATTGAAAAACGGGAAAGATTGCTGCTATCTAACTATCTATCGATTTGGATCTAGGGGTATAGGGTATTTCATTTTGTATCAAAGCTGCATATTTGTTCAATAAAATGAAAAAAAATATGAATGATAAAAGAAAAGATGAATTATTTGATTTAATGAGAAGAGGAATACGATATTCAAAAATTATGTTTTCGCTTATAAATCTGAAAATATTAGCGAATATTTATTGGAAAATTGAAGTTCAACGGACACAGACAAATAAATCATTCTGTTTTGCCCCAATTTAATTCTGCCTATTTTGCACTAAATAATTCCGCCTGTTTTGCACTAAATAATTCCGCCTGTTTTGTACTAAATAATTCCGCCTGTTTTGCACTAAATAATTCCGCCTGTTTTGCACTAAATAATTCCGCCTGTTTTGCACTAAATAATTCCGCCTGTTTTGCACTAAATAATTCCGCCTGTTTTGCACTAAATAATTCCGCCTGTTTTGCACTAAATAATTCCGCCTGTTTTGCACTAAATAATTCCGCCTGTTTTGCACTAAATAATTCCGCCTATTTTGCAATAAATAATTCCGCCTATTTTGCACTAAATAATTCCGCCTGTTTTGCACTAAATAATTCCGCCTGTTTTGCACTAAATAATTCCGCCTGTTTTGCACTAAATAATTCCGCCTGTTTTGCACTAAATAATTCCGCCTGTTTTGCACTAAATAATTCCGCCTGTTTTGCACTGAATAATTCCGCCTGTTTTGCACTAAATAATTCCGCCTGTTTTGCACTAAATAATTCCGCCTGTTTTGCACTAAATAATTCCGCCTGTTTTGCACTGAATAATTCCGCCTGTTTTGCACTAAATAATTCCGCCTGTTTTGCACTAAATAATTCCGCCTGTTTTGCACTAAATAATTCCGCCTATTTTGCAATAAATAATTCCGCCTGTTTTGCACTAAATAATTCCGCCTGTTTTGTACTAAATAAATCGCCTGTTTGCTTCAACAACTAATTTCTTTTACAGTTTGTCCCAAACATTATTTTATAAAAAAAAATAAATAATTAGAGGAGAGAAAATTAAATTAAAAATAAAAAGCAGTGAACCATTCAATTATGTAATCTTAATAATAAGGAACTCTGTTTTGAGTGCCCATCTTCATCATTATATTACTAAAATATTTATTTACTTACATTTATTCAAATAATATCATCGTGGGAATATTTCAATGCCAAAGTCTTGAGGCATTCTTCCAATTCACCAAATTTTTCATCTTTAAACATTTTGCCTGTTTCCATTTATTGAATTAATAATTCCCCTCAATATCCCAAAATTATATACAATTATGGCCAACTGAACTTGTGCATTTCGTTAATTTTACCCTTAAATTTGATTTTTAAGGTATAAAATTGAGTAATTTGATATTGATGAAGCTGAAGGCAACATTTTTCATATATTCTTCTTCTTCAACATCCAAAAATTGCTCATTAATTTAATTTTTTATTTCTCTTGGTCATTGAACTGGGATTGAATATTGGTCAATTTTCCTTGATAATTTGTTTAAAAGACTAAACAAAACTTTAGTAATTTTCATCAGTATTTTTTTTGATAAATTTCGATTGTTTTCAATATTCAATTATTGTTTTATGGTCAATAAGAGAAAATGTAATCAAATTATCACAATATAATTTAATTCAAAGAAAATTTTCCATTTAAATATCCCCCACATTTTCATTTCACACTTCAAATTTATAATTTGAGGAAATTATTTTTACTCACGCAATTATTTCTGAAATATCAAATTTACATATTATTTTTCTAAATTTTCATAATTTTATGATTTTTTAAGCTTAAATATCCGAGAAAATGGCCACAAATGATTCCATTGGAGGTCAAAATAATTCGGACCAAAAATCCATCCAAGATTCATGCACGGCCAGTGAAATGGCAATTCGCACAAATATAGTCCTCTATTTCGTTCAAATAATTCCAATTGGAGTAAGTTTGCTTGGCACTTTGGCACTTTTCATCATTTATTGCCGAAATCGAGTGGCTGTTCACGGCAATTTGCTCGTAAAATTTATTTTTTTAAATTTAATTTTTCCATTCTCCACTAGATCCTCTTTTCGGCCATTATCGCATTTTCTTTTCTTAATAATCTCGGCTTTTTCTGCGTCAATTGCACTTATTTTGTGAGTAAAAAACAATAACATTTATCATTCCCCTTTCCTCATTTTAAAGGTATTTTTTGTCTCCTATAAAAATGCCTGCGATTTGCTAATTCCTTTATGGCTTATTGCCCTATTTCTTGGCCCATATTATGCCTATTCCATCGCATATCCACTCCTTCATTTTTGCGTTGTGGCCGAACGAATTCGCGCAACTGTAATGGCCAGAAAATATGAATGGGAAGGCCAAAGATTGAGCAGATGGATGGTCGCAATCATTGTGTGTCAAAATCAAAACTCACAATAATGACCGTAAATCCACTATTAGAAGCCCATGGATAAGTTTCAAAGCCTCTCTAGGGTGGGCTTCTATCAGAAGATAGGATTATAAATTACAGAGAAGACTCTCTAAAGTGAGGACTTTTCTGTTTTTGAAAAAAATTGCTTTTTTGGCTTAATTTCACCTAAAATTAGGTCTATTTTTACAAAAATTTTTGATAGGTTGAGTTTATATTGGAGGGTGGACTTCTATTAGAGGATTTATAGTATTCAATTTTTTATTTATTAGAATAATTCTCTTATTTTAAGGCCTTCTTCTCCATTGGTTTTGCCATTTATGTGATTTGTTCCGCATATGCCGACCCTGATATGACCTCACATTTGCTACCATTTTTCTACCTCACCTCCAAATACAATAATTTAACAATATTTTATGCCAATATTTTGACCCTTTTGCTCACCATTTTGACCGCATTTTGTGCTTGCCGAATCACTCAAATTAATAGGCGCATTCGGCGTCAATGCAAAGAAAATAAATTCGAACAGTACAGTTTGAGCCGAAATTATCAACTGAACGAGAATTCACTGGCAATGCGCTTGATTATGCCATTGGATGTGCTCTATGCCCTCCTATATTCCATTTATACGGCAATGACAATGATCATTCGCGCCTATAAACCTGGGTTGTCAATTGCCGATTATATTTTCTACTTTGCGCTGGCAAATACGGTATTTTTAATGGGAATTTTGGATTTGTGAGGGATATGGAAAAATTGGCTTGACAATATAATTAATTGACCGGAAAAATGATTAGCCATTAAAAATTCGAAATTTTACTAGACAATTTGATTGAAATGAGAGTGAATATGCCCTAGGGCATTTCTTCTTTCTATTTCTTTCCATTCCAAAATATACTGTATGCCATATTATGGTAAGAAAAAAGGTTTCAGAAAATCGATGCAATAGAAATTGGGAATTTTAGTTAGCTCACCAACCGAAAATAGAAGAAACCGAATCCCAAAATTGATATTTTTTAAAAACTGAAACCGTGTTTTAAACCTATTTTGTTCTACCCTAAACTTTATTAAATATTTAAAAAATGAAAATTCTGAATTCCCCTTCAGTTGCTCTATTTTTATTCCGCCTTCACCCTGATAGTTTATATTCGTTTTGTCAAATTCGTCAGTCGATGCCAACACCGTCCCGTCGAGCCGAAACCCCAAGTGGAACATGCAAAAATATATTTCCGGCAATTGGAAGCCCAATGGCAATGAACAATAAATTCATTCAAATTAAATTTCATTTTTAAAAATTTAATTTAAAATATTTTTCTTTTTAATTAGTGTATAAAATTATATATTTTCTAATTGATCAAAAATATTTTAAAAAAATTAATTCAATAAATGAAAATAAAACGAATTTATTTGTATGGAAAAAATTATTTTAATACAAATTAAAATTATATTTTTTAACCGGGAAAAAATATTTGGCCCAAAATTAGAAGTAAAATCAGAACTCAAAAAATTCAAAAAAATGAAATTTCCACAATTCTCCCAAATTGAATTGTCCCAAAAATGTCTTCAAAATTAATTCCATCAATTCATCCATCAAAAGAAATCCGAAGGTTTCGAGAAAATTGAGACGGCCCCATCACAAACGATGGTCGCTGAATTCGGTTTAAACGGGTATATATATCACAAAAATTACCTCCGGTTATATAACTTGAATCATCGCTTGCCAAAAATCCAATCACTTTGGCCACTTCCTCGGCTGTCCCACCCCGGCCCATTGGCACATGATTTTTGATCCAATTCAAATAGAACTATTTAATTAATGATAAAATATCTTTTTACCCAAAAAGTAGCTTTGACCCTACAAACTTTATACCAAATTAGTAGATCTCATCGAGATGCGTCTTTTGACATATAAATTTCTTAGTTTAAATTGAAACAGAGCGAGTTTAAAACATTTTCCAGTTTGTGGTTTTAAACACTTAATTCTGGGCTAAAACATTGATATTTTATATACCATTCGATGTGTCTCGATGAGATCTACAAATTGGTTTGTTTTTAGGGTTTAAAACTAGTTTCTAATTTATTAGAAATTAAAAACTGTAAAAAATGCCTTCCTTAATTAATTAATTATGGAGGAATTTATTCCATTTTTTTATTGAATTAATTGTTTAAAAACTAATTAAATTAATGGAATTCTATGCAAAATCTCAACAATTAGAAATTCACCTTATTCACGTGCACTTCCGTGTCATCCGCTGTTTCGCTTGTGATGAAGCCAGGACTGGAAAAATATTTACAAATATTTCTAAATAAAATTAATTCTCTGACTTGACATTATTCACTCGAATGTTCCTTTTGGCACATTTGATTGCAATTGAACGGCAATAATTGTCTGAAAAGAAAGGTCAAAAATGATTTTGAATTCCCTTTCATTTTACCCAAGGCAGTTTTTGCTGTACTATAATTTGCATAATCCGAAAACTATTAAAAATAAAATAATTTAATGAATATAGAAGGAAATTGAATTGACCGCTTGTTGACTGCCAAAACTGGTCACATTCACCACTGCGCCTTTGGTGTCCTCCAAATGGGGCAAACAAAGTCGGGTCAAATTTGTGATACTGTAAAGGGAATTTGGGGATTAATGAAGGTGGAATTGCCCTTAAGGAATATTGCAATAGGATGGGTGAATATTGTGCCCGACCTTTATTTTGTATGTTCAAATGAGAGGAAATCTATTCAAATTAAAAACATTTAATACCGTAATTCTTCTATTATGAGCCCATGGGCGAAGGCTAATAAGTTTCGGAGCCCCAAAAATGGGCAAAATTTGTGTCTAACTCTGTTATCTTTCAACTTTTGAAAAAAACTACCCTTTTTTAGAGCCCAATGGTTCTAATAAATACAGTAAAAATTTTTTCAAAATGTTCATTATGTCAAGCAAAATAATAGCTCAAAATCGAGGGTGGACTTCTATTGGTGACTGGGCTTCTAATAGAAGAAATATAAATGACCAAAATATCGATGATTTCTCTACAATAAGTCAAATTAACAGGTAAAGAAAGTATTTCAATTTTTACTACTTTTATTTTCTACAAAGCTTGATAGATTTAAGGGCAAATTATGGACCTCTTCAAGTTGATGTTGAAAAGAAGGTCAAAATTGTGTGAATCCTCCATTTGCCACATTGAATTTCGATGAAGATTTGATTTTCGTCGAGTGTATTTATCCAGCCGGCTCTTGCCTCCTTTTCCACTGCTTACACTGTCCTCATCTTCCTCCTCTTCACCGCCTCCATTTCGGAACTCCAAATGATTGTTACTATTGGAGGAATGCGTAATTTTGCCGGCATTGTTGATCTGCACAAGAATGGCATTGAATTAAATAATATGAATATAGCGTAAATCCTCTATTAGTAGACTCGGACTTCTAATTTTCAAATACCCAAAATAGGCAAAATTTAGGGTCTAATCTTTGTTATTTGTTGACATTTTTGAACAAATTATAGCGTTTTCTATAAGCCCAATGGCTTCAAAAAGTACATAATATTAATAAGAGGTACGGTGCATAAAATCAAGGGGGCTTTTAATAGAGAGTGAGAGGGGCAATAATAGAGGGTGAGGGGGAACTAATAGAGTAAATACGGTATTTTAGGACTCACAAGAATATCGATTTTGCCAAATTTTTTAAGAGTTCTTTCCACCAAATTCTTCAATGTCTGAATAACATTTATAACTGTGAGTAATAAATAATTGCAATTTAATTGGACCTGTTCCTGCTCGATTGGTCCTTGCACAATCAAAATATCATCCTGATCAATATCCGCCCTCATCATTCGAATTATTGTCCGCTAAAATTGAATGCCATTATCCAATTTAAACAAATTCAAGCCAACCCGCAATTCATCCTCATCCGTCCCATGAACGGTCACTTTTGCCCCTTCTTTGCCCAGCAAAATAGCAGCGGCCCGATCAATGCCACAATTGGATTCTGAATTTCCAAATTCACATTCCATATTTAGATTTAGATAACATTTAATCATATTTTACACTGCAAATTCTATCGAGTCGGTTTCTACCGCCTCTATATTATTCATATAAGGTGGATTTTTCTTATGCCTAGGCCTAGGGCCTTAAGACCATCGTAATGGAATATTATAGACTAATTTGTATCCATCTTCCATCCCCAATACCTACATTAGGGAAACCGGGCTTTTATAGGGGGTATTCATCAGGTAGACATAGATAGCCGACAAGAATCTTATCTTCTATTATTCATATAAGGTGGATCTATTCTATGCCTATGGCTTAAGACGATCTAAGGGAATGCTAGACTAATTTTTAGCCATATCCGGTGCCTATATTATTGAAACCTTGGGCTCTCCTTGGATGTATTCAAATTATTCAGGTAGCTAACCTACAAATATATTCTATCGTGCTAAATTTAATTAGATTAATATCGAATGATCTTTTACCAAACGGAACAATATCTAACGGATATATGAATGAGAAGATTATCCCTTATTCCTTATTAAACGTGTTTCTCCTCTCAACCATTTACCAGTAACAATGGCAACTTTTCCCTCAAAACGCCGCTTCTCCACTGGCGGTGGTGGGGATTGTACGGAGTTGGAAATGGGGGTGGATGATGCTTTCATTTGGGATGATTGACTCGAAGCGGTCGAAGTTGGAATTGTTGAACTCCTTCGTTGCGTGGAGGACATTGAAGCGAGGGTGCTGCTGGTGGTTGATTTGTTTTGTTGGCCTACTGTTGCGCTGGAACGGCGAATGCCATCGCCGCTGTTGGCCGATGATGCTGGCATTGGTTTTTGTGTCGATGTTGGTGGTTTGGCATTGTTTTGTGATACACTTTTTGCCGTTGTTGCCGATGGTTTGATAATTGGCTGGGGTTCTGGCTTTTTCGACTCTTCCTCAATCTCTTCGGCCTCTTCCTCCTCATCTTCATTCTCCTCGCCCAAAATGTATCCTCCCCAGATCATTTTTTGTGAATTAATTTTTAATATTTTGATTTCGCAACAATGGAAGGATCGGATGAATTTAGAAAAGGGATTTAGGGTGAATTTTTGAAGGGATGAAAAAAGAAAATACCAGATAGAAAGGCAAACTTTTGGGGAATGATGGGACGGATGATCGATGCCGACCAAAAGGAACAGAATTTGCGCGAATTTTTTAAGGCTACTGGCACCAGCAGACTTCGCAAAATTACTTCTCTTCAAATTTTTAGAGGCGTAAGAAATTCGATCCAGCAACAGTTCCATTCTACCGCCCATCCATTTTTCTCCCTTTTGTTTTATCCCTTTGACTTATGTGCCAAATCTGAGGGCGGAGGGACAATTTTTTATATTTCATTTATTGTTTCATCTAAAAACGAATAATTTTGCTTCTTCAAAGCAGTCAAAAAATTTTAGCTGAAAATTCGTGAGGAGAAAGTAGAAACATTAAATAATGAAAAGGATGGGGGATTTACCGAGGGATTGATGGAATGAAAAGATAAAATTTTTTCGACTATTTTTTACATTAATCTTTGCCAATTGATTGATTCATTTCTCTCCAAAATCCAATTTCTTTATTTCGAACAAAAAGTCAGAAAAGCAGAACAGGCGGAATATACAAATTGGTGCAATTACAAATCAGAATTACAATTTGGGGCAATTACAAATCAGAATTACAATTTAGTGCAATTACAAATCAGAATTACAATTTAGTGCAATTACAAATCAGAATTACAATTTAGTGCAATTACAAATCAGAATTACAATTTGGTGCAATTACAAATCAGAATTACAATTTAGTGCAATTACAAATCAGAATTACAATTTAGTGCAATTACAAATCAGAATTACAATTTAGTGCAATTACAAATCAGAATTACAATTTAGTGCAATTACAAATCAGAATTACAATTTGGTGCAATTACAAATCAGAATTACAATTTGGTGCAATTACAAATCAGAATTACAATTTGGTGCAATTACAAATCAGAATTACAATTTGGTGCAATTACAAATCAGAATTACAATTTGGTGCAATTACAAATCAGAATTACAATTTAGTGCAATTACAAATCAGAATTACAATTTGGGGCAATTACAAATCAGAATTACAATTTAGTGCAATTAATCAGAACAGGGCGAATTAAATCAGAACTCCCTTTTTCATTACCGTAATTTAGAATTAATTCGATTGTACAAAAGAGAGAGTAAATGGGTTATGCCTTAGGCATCATTCATTTTCTTTCTTATATTGTCTTTTCTATTTTTTTCCAATCCGATACTTTACTTTTCCTCATCCATCAATGGGAGGGGAATTAAAGGTTAAATTTTTTTATTTATGGCCATTGACTTGCTAGGAAATTGCTAATAAGAAATTCCAATCTAATAACTAATTTTATAAAATATTTATACCGATTTTATTATTAAAATTGGCCATAATAATTAAACCATTTTTATGTTAAGTTAAATTTTAACAAATATTCCTTATTTACAAATTAAAAAATAAAAATTATTCCTCTATCTTTGGTCTTCCCTTTTATCCCGTCCGAAAATCTAATTTTTTTGTTGGATGGAATTATCTAAAGCCTTCAAAAATTCGCCCATTCACCGTATCCCCTAGTCTGTCGTCTTGGAATGGCTGAGCATCCCCCCATTCCTCATCGATTGCTGACTGCGACTCATTTTTACTTTTGGCCAGCCAGCCATTCTTTCCATTTATTTTCTGCTTCTTCTCCGTCCGGGCTATCCCTCTTTCCAATTCCAACCAATTCTTTCACGTTTTCTCACATCCTTTCGCCGTAGGATTTTAATGGCCACGAGTGTGGAATTTTATTTGGAAATGCTTTTGGGACTTTCGAATTAATTAATTGAGTAAATCAAATTTGCACAAAAATAATCTTTCCTCGCGTTTTTCCATCCTTCCACGTCCTCACGTGCCAATACAAGCCAGTTTTGAACGTGTCGGCGGGAAATTATACAAGCAAAGGAAGGAAGATAAAAATGGTAGGAAGAGTACGTGGATGAGGATGAAAAAGTCACAAGTTGAGTTGGCGGCGGCCATTTCCTCCTCCCCATTTGCCCCATCCACGTCGCATTTGCCCATATAAATAAATATTTTATATCGAAATACCATCCAACTGTACATTTTACTTTTTTTATTATTGGCTAGATTGGTCCAAGTCATCCACATCGTTGGGGGTTAATGAGCAAATTTGCCCTGCCAACCCGACATTTTACATTTCCCAATCCACCCTACCTTTGCCCCATCCCCATCCCCCATTCATTCAAAATGGCCTTTCCCAGCCTATTATCATCCAATTCTGTTGCTCATCCACTTTCCTTGGGCAATATTCTTCCATTCTCCTCCCATTTTGCCCGGCTTTCATTCATCTTTGTCCGGTCATTCCATTTATTCACATTTCCAATTCATTCAATCCAATTTCCCCATAAAATATTCTTCTCCCCCAAATAATTTTCCAATCCAACTTTCCATCCCAAAAATCCCAAAGAATTTTTCTCAATTTTCAGCATCTCACTCAAAGCTAATTTGTTGGTGTGCCATTTGTGCGTGTTCGGAAGTGATTGATCAATTTGTTGAACAGTGCGAGAATCGTGAAGCAGTGTGAAAATGAGTGCCGCGGTCGAATGCTACAGATGCCACGAAACGTTTGCTATTTGGGAGGGAGAGGGAGTTGAGTGGTTGAGGAGGGTGTATTGGGTGGCATCTTAGGGGGCACATTTCGCGTGATTGTCCAAATGGTGGCGGAGGCGGACGTGGTGGTCCTCGAGGCGGCGGTGAGTGCTTAAAATAAAGCCAAATTCATATAAATGACAATAATTTTAAAGGTGGTGGCGGTGGCCAATCCAAGTGCTACAATTGCAATGGCTATGGACATTTTGCGCGTGAATGCCCGGAGGGTGGAAGTGGAGGCGGCGGTGGACGTGGCGGAGGAGGCGGCCGACGCGATGACCGTGGAGGCGGAGGGGGCGGTGGTAGCAAATGTAAGCCGAAAATGTTCCAAATTCAGTAAATAATATTCCCCATTTTAGGCTACAACTGCGGCGGCTATGGCCATTTTGCGCGTGAATGCACTGACAGCGGTGGCGGTGATCGCCGTGACCGTGGAGGCCGTGGTGATCGCGATGACCGCGGTGGTGGAGGCCGTGGCGGTGACAGCAAATGCTATAACTGTAAGAGAAAAAATTGGGATTTTGTACTGTTTGGCCATTTACACAGGCAATGGCTATGGCCACTTTTCTCGCGAATGCCCGGAGGGAGGAGGCGGTGGACGTGGTGGTGGCGGAGGACGTGGCGGCGATCGCAAATGCTATAATTGCCAGGAGATCGGTTACTTTCTATGAAAATAATATAAATTAATACAAAACACAATTTAAGGGCATATGAGCCGCGATTGCCCCAATGATCGCCGTGACCGTGATTGATGGGCCGGAGAAAGCGGCAAAAAGGACACATCCAATCGTCCTTCACAATCACATCCTATTTGTTGAACATCCGAGCACAACACCAACATCCACGTTTTCTTCTTCTACCCATCCCAACATCCAATCCCCCCACCTAATCTATTTTTTGGCTATGTTCCGCGTTGATGTGAGATGAAGTGATCTGATGGAAATGGACACAATTTGGAATCCAACATCCATTCCCCCTCAATATTTTGTGTCTATTTTTTAAACATCCCCACAGATCTCCTCTCAAACATAAAAAAACATTCTTTTTCCACCATTCTATTTTATTTTTTAATTAAATTTGATAAATATGTTGTTGCTCCAAAAATGTTTTCCAATGAAATGAAAGTTAAATTTTGGTTATTGTTCTGTAAGAACTTATGTCCAAGTAGATTAAAGATGGGATATCTAGATAGATCTAGTAAATGAATGACTTTGTCCATATCAAATCCATAGGGAAAAGTGATTAAAATATTTAGAAATTATTAATTTCATTAAATAGCGATTTATATTTTGGGCCAAAAGGTGGCCGATTTGTGAATTGGATTGAAGAGAAGGGCTCAAATCAAAGAGAGTAAGAGTACCAGCAGGCCGATCAACCCATCCACAATTCGCTCCACAGCACACATCACAAAATTGCTTTTTGTTTCTTATTAAAACCAAAATTTTAGTATAAAGAAATTTAAAATGAGACTACTGCTCTGTTGCGGATCCCTCTTAAAAATACCGTTTTCCATAAATTCCCACAAATCAAAATAATGAATGGCATTGACAAGTTAAAATTAATGGATAGATACATAGATAGTTTAATATTAAAAAAGTTTATCAAAAGAATAATTTGGGAAGGAAATAAACACGCACGGGGAATGAACAAATCGAGGATGGATTAAAATTGAATAAATTGTTTTGACATTCATTTTTGTTGCTGTCCACAAATTTGTTTATTCGCTTGGCAATTATTCTTTTGTTGGGCCAATGCTGCATTTTGTGCCTGCATTTCCAATTGTTTTCGCAATTCACGATTCAATTCCTCAATTTTGTCCACCTCTTGGCCCAATTCCTTCACTTCCGCCGTTCCAGTTTGAATACTCTCATATGCCTTTTTAAGGATTTGTGCCCGAGAGGCCTTTTAATAATTTTTGGTAATTTTTTTTTGTTAATTTGATTGGCAAACCCGATCATTTTGAAAGTTGGGAATTTCATCTTTCAGCGAGCAGTACATCTGCAGAAAATTTGGCAAATTACTTTAATTCTTTGATTGTTATATTCCTTAGATTTTTTCATGAAATTTAAAATTTTCAATTTGGAAATGAAATGACTTGGATTTTTCCGAAATGGAATGGAAAAATTTAGCATTGCCAATTGAGTATCTGGACCGTTCATTTGGCTTAAGAAGCAATTTATATCATAAAGATAATAAGCCATTTGAAAACCCTAAGATGTTCTCTAAAAAGTGGTTTCTCAAATTCAATAAATGGTACTTATAGGTTTTCCAGGACCAATTTTTCTGGATCTACATAGGAAAGGTTACGGTATCCCATAGGTCATCCCGTGTAGAGTTAGGGTCATCTAGTGATAGGTAATCATCTGCCATATCCGTAACCCTAATCTTAATCAATCCTAAAGGGATCCTTCATTTGAAAATCATGCTGTCCTGGATAACGGGATAACCTCATAGAAATGGCCCAAAAACCGATGGAACATACTCAATTGGCCATATTCAATTATTCTCTAACCGAATTTTTCCTTTAATTTTCTCATATTAATCAAATAAAATCCACAATTTGGAATTGGAATTTGGACTATATTTTTGCGAATAATATGAAAAAACCGACATCTTTAATATTATCTCGGCGTCGTCGTTCCAATGCATTCTGGTAAATATTTTTAATTTTATTTAAATCCATAAAAATGAATAAAAATACATGTTGGGCACGGGCATGCCGTTTCGAATCATTCAATGGATCATTGTTGGCACTCGGGGCCGGCGAAAGTGTATTCCCGTCATCCATATCAAACTCAAAATAAAAGGGGAATTGCGAATTTTTCAATTAAAATAATTCTCACTCCATCGTCGCTAAAATCTTGGTCATCCATTTTGGCCGAAAATGTAGTCGAGATTCGAGAATTAGAATGGAAAATTCAAATAAAATTTTCAATTTCTTCAGGAAAATTTTAATTTATTCAAAATTATAGCCGAGAATGGCAAAAGGATTGATTGGAACAAGAAAAGATTTGAAAAAAATGCAAATAATTCAAGCTTATTTCTGAACAAATTATATTTTAGGCACATCCCAATTCACGTTTGGCCCATTCTCATTCATTCTCACGTGCAATATTTTCCGACCTTTTATCCTCATTCAATTCAATGATATACGGAATATTGCCAATTTGCTTTCAAGAAAATATGAGGAGATTGGGAATTTGCCCTAAAGGAAAATTTGATTTTTAGAATGACTTCGAATTTATTTAGCCCTCCAAAAGTGGTCTCTTTTACCGTATTTCTTCTATTGAAGTCCCAGGGCTTATAAATTTCGAAGCCCTAAGAAATGGAATTGGGAGCTAACTCTCTAGTTTTATAGAGTCCAATTGCAAAAAAAATGAAGTAAAAAATTTTGTCAAAAAGTTCATCTTTTAGTCGAATTGGGGCATCTAAAAGAAGAAATACGGTATCAGGAATTGAAATCAGAAATTAATTTCCGAAAAAATCATTCTGGTAATATCTTGATCAAAATAAAAATTAGGGAAATTCTATTCACAAAAGATTAATCGAAAGAAATGTGAACAGCTGTGAATTGTCCGAACACCGAACATTCATGGCATTATAACCTGTAATTTACCAAAAATAGCAATTTATATGATTTTCACTTATTCGAGCATTAAATTAGATGGAGAAAATGCAAATAAATGGAAATAAAAAATTAATAGAATAAAATGTTTCCAATGAATCATTTTCGCCCATTTAACAAACAATGATGTCATTTTGAAGAACTAAGATCAAGAGTGTATTTTATTTAGAGGTAAATGAATTTAGCAGATTCACAAATATTGAATACTAAATGCCATTGGATTGGATAGTATCCCTTTTTATTTGCCCACCAAAAATGCATAAAAGACGGTCAAAATTAAAGGAAAATTTTATCCAAATTTAATTCCTACAAAAATGAACACTTTTATTTCGCTTTTATTGACATCATTATTTATCCTCTTTTGGTTTCAACGTAAATACCAATTATAAGAGAATTTTAGGTACAAATGGAGATGAGGTACCACAAGGGGATTACTTTGAGGCAACTCAACCTATCATCATCAAAGTGTCAATCACTGTACTTATTAGTATCATTATTAATTTTTTCATGACTAGGACTTAAGTTTAGGCTGAAATTTATGATTAGTACAGGGATTAGCTCTGGGGGGGGGGGGGGGGGGGAGGATAGGAACAAAAAAGAAAAAGTCAAAGAGTGCCGAATTAGTAATTTTAATTTTTTAAAAATTCTGCTAACTCTTTTGGATTTTGATGTTTGATTCTACTATTCCTTCACCACTGCACTGCTTGGTACTTTGATTTAGACAGGTTGATTTTGATTCGGCTCCTCTCATCCCTTCCCCTTTTAGGGCCCCATTTCCAT
This sequence comes from Pratylenchus scribneri, assembly GCA_030063045.1. Classification (NCBI taxonomy): domain Eukaryota; kingdom Metazoa; phylum Nematoda; class Chromadorea; order Rhabditida; family Pratylenchidae; genus Pratylenchus; species Pratylenchus scribneri. The sequence goes on along the minus strand of JAQSEB010000037.1, from coordinate 1,954,563 downwards.
TAGTATCGAAACGAAATTTATGATATTGTTAATCCATTTCCCCCTTCATTAAGTTGGCCAATGCATTGTTCCTCCGGGCATTTGTGCCGATGGCACACCGGCTTGCAAATTTTATCAACAGGAAATGTGCCCTAAAAATGGCCAAGTTGCGGCCTCCTATGAGACATATGCCTACTGTTGTTGCCGAAAAATGTGCGGCCTTTGTGGCAGAGAAGTTTAGAACAGCGGGTGGAGGATCGATTCCGGAAAAATGAGGACCGGAGTTCCTATGATTGGTCGGGACAACAATGGCGTGTTGGGGATGAATGGGAGGGAATGGACGAATTCAAGGGGGATTGGGGAAATCCATTTCGGCAACGAGGAAGAAGCAATAATGTTCGAGCTGTAGGCCAATGGGTCGGCGAATCCGGTGAATTCTTCTCGGCAGAAAGTGATGAAGAATTTTATTGAATATGAAAAATATGATATTTATCCAAAATAAAATATTTTTGAATGTGAAAAAATGATAAAAATATGCACAAAATTTCTGTAAAAACATCTCATAAAGTTGCATCGAATAATCGATCAATGATCATTTCCACTGTTTCGGCATCATATTTCAATTGTCGATCTGTTTCGAATAGTTCCGCGCATTCTTGCGAATTTCTTTTACTGAATTCCACAAATGGCCTCAACACCATCTCCTTGATTCGTGCCCTCACTCGATTGGCCATTGCCTGATCAGCAAGGCAATAATTCTTTTGTTGTTCGACGATGGCATCAAATTCACGGGTGAAATTCTGCGACAAAAGAAAGGAAATATGAAAAAAATTATTGAGCTCACCGAGAACGCCATTTTCACCATTCTTCGCTCATCGCCCGATTCCAATTCGATGCCAAAAAATGACCCAATTCGACCCCATCCCTCCAAAAATCGTTGCAAATATGTTTCAGCCTCAGCTTCGAATTGTATGGCCAGAGAGGATTGGCCTTGATGGTTTTCTGCCTGCATTAGGCCATTCAAACTTTTATCGCGTCCAACGGTTTGACCAATATATTGCAAATTGTTGAACATGAAAAGGGAGCCAAGCGAGGGATCCGAATAGGCCGTGCTTTTGTGCCGCAAATTTTGACCAAGTGCCATCATAATTTGCACTGAAATGTGAATATTAAAATAATCAATAATATTTTTAATTTATTATTAGTCGTGGGCTAAAGTTGTTTGGGGCGAGAGTTGGGTCTTCGCCAAGGGCTTAACCCTCCCATTAGTCGGAAGAAAGGTATTGGTATTAGAGGCGAATCTAGTTTAAATTATTCTTTATTAATTGTGCGATGAAATGTCTATGAAAGTTAAAAAGCATAAGGAGAGGAAAAGGGTGGGCTTAAAAAATGCAGATTGAGGCAATATTTGATTGATATGGTGACAGGGCGATAGGCAAAAAGTGGGGGTAAAGTAGGATAAATAGGAAAACCCCGTAGGAATTTAGAATTATTTACAGTTATTAGCAGCTGCTGGAGGAATGTAATCAGTATATATGCGGAATTTACAATCTGGTGCAATTACAAATCAGAACAGGCGGAATTATTTGGGGCAATTACAAATCAGAACAGGCGGATTATTTGGGGCAATTACAAATCAGAACAGGCGGAATTATTTGGGGCAATTACAAATCAGAACAGGCGGAATTATTTGGGGCAATTACAAATCAGAACAGGCGGATTATTTGGGGCAATTACAAATCAGAACAGGCGGATTATTTGGGGCAATTACAAATCAGAACAGGCGGATTTGGGGCAATTACAAATCAGAACAGGCGGATTATTTGGGGCAATTACAAATCAGAACAGGCGGATTATTTGGGGCAATTACAAATCAGAACAGGCGGATTTAAAATTAGAACAAAGATTTTGTTAGGGAATTTAAATATGTGAATGAAAATTGATAAGAAATAAATAAATTATATAATATTAAAAAAAACTTGAGTTTATTTGAAAATAGTCGTTTTTAAATGGATAATTTCCCTTTATTAATTTGATATACAGTATTTCATAGTTCCAATTCCCTATAAGCTTTAACTAACCAGCCAAACGTGCTGGACTCTCCGGGCATTCGGCTCTTTGAATCAATTGACTGAGTAATTTTTGTTGTTGAACCAAAACTTTGAGCAAATTTACGGTTCCACTGCTGACTGGATGCACCTAAAAATTTGCTTAATACCATTTTAGGAACCTTAATAAAAACGAACATTTCCATCTTCTGGCACAAATCTGCCCCCAATTTGATCGTTGGCCAATCTTTCCCTATATTCCTGGATCAATTGCACCGATTTGCGGAAAAGGGCGGATTGAAGGGAAGCAAATTGGGCCGATTCGCCAACATTCTGAATAAGAAAAAGTGTTGGAATTTATTTTGGATTTCATGTGAAGATTGACCTCCGAAAGAGCTGCCAATTGGTTAGCATGCCGAAGCATAAATCGTGCCAACGGCAACAAAACGGGAAAAGTTCCCTCATAAGCGTCAATCACTCGCAAAGCTTGGCCCAAACATCGGCCCAGGAAAGCGCCCACAATTTGACGAAGCACATCGGCCTCAACGCTGACTTTGCCAAAAATATTCGAGCACAATTCAGTTTCCAATTGGATGAGGACAAGAATGACCGAAAGGAGGAAAAGAACAACGGCAATTGCATTGTCCCGATGAACTTGCTCATTTGAATCCGCTGAATTTGGTTGATTAGGTTACATTTTTTCATTTTGACGTTCATTTTAGAAGAGTGGATATTTTAATAATTGGAAATTCGGAATCAGTGATAGTTAATAATATGTCTATGGTCTAAAAAACTTTTTTGATATTATTTAAATTTGGTACTTATCGTCGGGCAGATTTTTTGGTCAACTTGGGAAAGGTAAAGATAACCCCCAAAGGTCATCCGGTATTGAGTTTGAGTTATTCACAGGGATAGGTTATCATCGCACATATCCGTAACCCTAATCCTACCTTCATTTCTATGATACCCGCCCGCCGGGGATTACCAGGTAGTACTGTAAATTTTACCGTAACTTTATCTGAAAAATAAAATATCCACCTTATTATGGATAGTTTGGAATAAAATCCTATTTTTCTGATTAATAAATAATCCATTATTCAATATTTCCTATCTCCTTTAAGGAGTTTAAGAATGAAACCGTTTTCCATTTTCAAACCCAGAAATTCCTCACCAATTCGATGGGCTGCTTTCTTCAGCGCGCTAAAAGGGAAAACAATGTTGAATTATTCAATTTTTAATAATTTTTTAAAAAAAAAAGTTGGAAAATTTGACAAAAGGCGAAAAGCAATTGGCGCAAATTGTCTGGCCCCAAGTCGATCCATTTGTGCCCCAAATTCTTCATGCCCTTGGCTTGGCTGATTCTCCAAACATTTTTCCACCATTTTGGCCAAATTAGCTTCTTTCCTCCCAATTTCCATTTCTTTTTCATTTTTCCCCTTTTTTGACTCCTTTTCCTTCCCTTCTTCCATTTTATCAATTTTTCCTTTTGCCTTTATCAAAACAATTTGTTGCTTTTTCCCATCAATTTCTTCTTGTCCGCCACCAACATTTTCCCCTTCATTTTTCCGATTCGGCGATCGTCCGTATCTCAACACTTTTCGCCATTTTTCCCCATTTATTAATGCGGCCGTTTGGCCATATGGCATTCCCGGGAATCCGGATTCTGCCTTTTGTCTACAAATTAATTGGGAATATTTTGACTTATTTATTCGAAAATGGCCCTCAAATTTTCAGAGGATTTATTAATCTTTTTGTTTTTAAAATTTTTTTTTAAATTTTTTTACGAATTATTTTGTAAATAAAACTTACACTTTCACAAAATTGCCACTTTTTGCCCGATTGTTTTGAATTTGATCGCCAATGTTTCGAAGGGGTTTCTTTGGGAAAAAACAATTCCTCAATTGTATTGTTCAAATATAATTAAACCAGCATATTTTCGGCTCTGCATTGAGCATAAAATTGAAGAAATTGGGAACAATCCGTATGCTCCAGAAGCCATCCGGCCATTTGGTGAATTTTCTGTGCATCCCGGAGAGTCAGAAATGAACTCATCCGAAAAGAGGGCATTTCTGTGGATTGGACAAAAAACTTTAATTATTTTCCCTAAAATTTTGCATGCCGTAATCATCGTCCAGGCAATCGAACAGCTTATTGGGATCGACCGGAACGCAACTTGATTTGACCAAATTGCCGAATTCCGCCTCTATATTTGAGCAACCAATTTCGTAGATTTGTTTCTGCAAAATCAAATCATTCTCTTCAATTCGACAAATTTCTTTGCTTTTTACGGTTTCAATTGGACCAAATTCAATTATTCCTACGAATCTTCCCCATTTCAATTTAGCGTATTTCCTCTATTTGAAGCCCCCTCTACCGTAGTTTTAAGATGAAAAAGGTAAATGACTTTTGTGCCTCTGTTGAAGAGTCTTGAATTATTAGCCCCGTCCCCCCCCCCCCCCCCCCCCTCTATTTGAAGCCCTACCTCTCTCTAATAGGAGCCCACTTTGGAGGGTCTCTGAAAAATGTAGACCCGGAGGCTTCTAATAGAGGGAATAAGTATTTTTCAATAATTTAAGCGAATATTTAATTAATCTTGAGGTCCACTATTGTCTATTGCATTCTTACAATATGTTCAAGCTGATTTTTGTAGGTCAAATGGGTGGAAAAGAAGGCGATTGCCTCCTTCAACGTGCGCATTTTCTCCAAATAATCATCCAGCGCAAACAGAACATTCCCATCTCGAATCGTGTTTTCCAATGCCGTCGTTTTGCCATGGAATTGGATTGTGGCATCGACGGTGCTCAACAATTTTCGGATGCCTTCAAAATTTGGGGGCACAATCAATTTGGCCCATCAATTTCCCTTTATTTTAAACTGGATATGGATGACCTCTCATTTATTTAATTTGAGAAATGAAATCAGTACAAACTTTTGGACATTAAAAAGCAATTTTCTCTCTATATTTTCCCTTGATAAACCAATTTGAGATGCAACCAAAACCAACTCTGTTGTTCTCGTTGAATCACACTGGATTTAGCATAAAGTGTGGCAACATTGGCCGAAAGTGAATCTATTCTCTCTTGGAAACTGTCAAGCAATGAACAAACAGAATTGGACAAAGTATTGGATTTGCCCAATGCTTCTTGGAAATCTCGAAGCCATTCCTCGTCCTAAAATCCTCAAAAATAAGGGAATTAGGCATTCTTCGGACCCGATGAAGCCGGTGGTCCAATTCCTCCATTGACAAAGTTCCCGACGAAATTGACTTCGACATTTATTTTTAATTTTTATACGTGACAGAGGAAAATAACGGCACCAATTTACGCGCAATAAAAGATGGAAAATTAGGCTATTTTTGGATAGAATGAAAAATCAAGTGGCTTCAATCAATCTTTTACGGCCAAATCACACTCATCAAAATGAATTCTCGGAGGAAATTTATATTTGATTTTGTGTGGCATTTCCCAGCGATAACCATTGCCAGCAGTAGAGGAAGAGAGGGCTTATAGCTTGTTTTGAGCTTTTTGTTGGAAAAGAAACGAGAAAATCGGGAAATATGCCTTGTTTTTACCTCTTCGATGGAAAAGAAATAAGAAAATGGAGAAATAGTGTATTAAATTTGGCGGCCTTCGCTGCTCAATTTGCCCACTGCCTTCCTTCTTTTACACCACGACGTTTTATTCCCGGGTCCATTTCCCTTTTCTATATATACGCCCTCGTTCATTTCCATTTTGTTCATTCCAAATGGACATATACTAAAATTGGAACAATACAGAGAAGATTAGCATGGCCCCTGCGCAAGGATGACACGCAAATTCGTGAAGCGTTCCAAATTTTTTGCCATTTTTTCATAAATTTATTGAATTATTAATGGTACAAAATGATTCAATATTTTTTATTCCATATAACTTTAAATCATCCAATCAGTTAAATATTTACCTAATGGATTCAGAGGGATAATTTAGTGACCAAAATTGCCTGTCTTTTCGGCGAATTTTCCAAATTTTTCCAAAATTTGAGTTGGCATTGGCAATGCACATTTATATAAGCTTTTTCACCTTTTATCATGCCAACTTCAATTTGTTTTCGGCAATTTATACCTTTTTTGATTATATTGATTATATAATTTTAAATAAATTAAAAACATAAATAAATTTCAGATTTTTAAAGTATTTTATTGAAAACAAAGACATAAACAATTCCCAAAAATGCCAAAGAGAGTATTTGTGAACAAAAAGAATGCCAAAACCTTCAAAATTACTGAAACGCTTGTGCCATCCACCACCAACAATACCAATAATCTCACTTTGGAAGATGATCTGATTGATAAGGCAATCCAAGCCATTGACAATGTTGAGGTTTAAAATGAAAAGCCAATTCGTTTATTAGAAATTTGTAAATTAAGGCAAACGAAGGATCTTTTGAACAATTGATCATGGCTGAAGGAGCCGCTGCTGGACTCAAAGGGTTTGTTAAACATTTTTATTTCCAAATAGGACAAAATTTTCATAAAATTTTTAAACCAAAGTTGGTTTTTAAAAATTGCCAAAGGAAAAATGTAAATGGAGTAAAGATAAAGATTATAATGGTTCAATGATTTGTGCTGCCTACTTGATCCCAAAATCATATACCCAATCGATAGATCTCATCAAGAAGCATCACTGATAATGTTTTGGCTTAAAATTTAACATATTAAATTAGTTTTGAACCAAAGATCTAAAGATGGTTCAAACGGTTTAATACCGTTTAATTTTTGATCAAACCTTGAAAAATTTTATATCAATCAATGCGTCTTGACGATATCTATCGATTGGATATATGGTTTGGGGGTCTAGGACAAACCAATGAACCGTTATAATCTTTTCGCCAAACTTTTGATGAGATTGATTAGGGTGAAAAAAACATGAATCCAATAAAATGTATTCTAACATTTAAGCGATCCCGACTTCGACAGACTTCTGCGGATGACCAGGGGAAAGGATGCGCCGAGGGGCACCAGCGATGATTCAAGACCGCCAAAACGTCAAAGTCAACAAATAAAAGAGGAGGCTGGAAATGTAGAAAAGCAGCAGGATGGAAATGTGGAGAAAGGAAAGGTTGAAAATGGCGGTGATGGACTTCCCAGAAAAACAATGTAAAATGATGGGATAATCATACACTGATTTACGAGTACATTTTTGAATCAACATTTTTATTTTGATCACTGTACATTGTTTTTATATTCTCATTTGCATTATAATTCCATTTATTGCGATAAATTTGACATTTTTGACCATTAAAATTCCCGACATTTGACACTTTAGAAGACCTCTAAAATCCCTAACCATTTGACACTTTTGGCCATAAAATTCTTGCAATTTGACATTTTTGACCCCTAAAATCCTCTAAAAACAAACAAATGCCCATTAAACCACGCAAATTAATAATAAATTACACAAAAATATTCTAAATTTATTTATAGCAAAATTGTCCATTAGGGAAATTCATCAACATAATTTGTTGTCCATATTTATATATCCTAGATCATCCATTCCATTCATTGTCACATTTATTCTTCCTTCTCGTTTTGTTCCTTTTCCTCTTTGACTTTGGCCGCCGCCGCTGCCAATCCGGGTTTCTTTGCCTCCGCCCGACGCCATCGTTCATGTTCCTTCTTGCCCCAATCCCAGGCGAGGTAGTAAATTGTGCCCGGAATTGCGAACATCCACCAATCGCGCAAATGCTTTTTGACGGGCTAAAAAATCGAGAATTTATCGAATATTTTGCCTTTTCTAATTACCTTCCAAACACCCATGGCGAATCCCTTCCAAACTTGTTGCTCATTTGCGGCAATTGTAATTCGATAGAAGCCAAAATTCTTAATTATAAAAATATTTAATTAGTAAAATTTGTTTGTAAAGTAAACCTTTTGATATTCACCAAAATGTTGACCGACGCCTTGGCCCATTCGCAACAGGGAGAGACGCATTTTCGTTTAGTAACACGTAAATAGAAGAATTTATGTCAAAAATGAATAAGAATATATTAATAATAAAAATAATTAAGATATTTTCATGTTAAAATCAACAGTGAAAATTGATTAAAAATATGAGAATAATTCAATTTATTCAATTAAATTCAAATGAGTGAGCCAATTCCTATGTAAAATAAACAAATAATCAATCCAATAATATTGTTTTTATGATTTCATATATTTATCAAATTTTTGCACTTTTGTCAGCTCCGCATTTCGTTGTTGCGTCAATTCCTCATTCCCAATGCTTCGAGTCCATTCATAGCCAAAACCGGGTGTGGGCACTTTTGGATTGAATCCGTAGTTTTGCTCTGGACCGAAATTAATTGCCACCGCTTCATTGAATTGTTCAAAACTAAATTTTAACATTTATTTTATTAAAAATATCAAATGATTTACGGAATTGTCTCGCCGCTGGTCTTCCTCAATTCCAATTGGCCTTTTTCATCAATTTTATAGAGCGGAGTGGGCGGTGTCACCATTCGTCGGGCATCCCGCTCATAATAATAATTTCCGGCAATTTTGTGTGCCACTCCGCCCTGTGCCAGCGCCGGCTCCGTATTTCGACTTGACTGATCGTCGGCATAGCGCCCGTGTGTTCGATAGACTGCCTAAAATCATAATTAACCGTAAATTGTACTAAATAATTTAAACTTGTCCATCCGGCGTTGGTGGTCCCGGCGGCGGTGTTATTGGTTCACGTTTCACTTTGAGCAGAAAATTTCGAATATAAGAGAATAGTGGTGCTGATTCCACGTGCTTTATTTTTTCACCAATTTTTGGCACTTTTCCACTCATTTTTTATTCTAGTTTGGATTAGGTTTTTATTTTAATTACGGATAAATAAATTAATTTGGCAAATGGAGAAATTATAAGAGTTCAACGGTTTGTCCTAACCGCCAAACCTTAAACCCATTCGATAAATCTCTTCGAATTGCATCGTTTGATAATGATTCTGTTTAAGTTTAATCAATTTTAACTTAGTTTTAAAGTTTAAACTGAAATCCGTGAGATGGTTTAAACGATTTAAAACGCTTAATTTTTTATCAAACCATCACAAATTATAAACACCATTCAATAAGTGTCGATAGATCTATCGATTAGGTATAAGGTTTGGTGATCTATACAAAACCATTAAACTGTCAAGCTCTCTGCCATTTTCAATGTTTTTTTTTGGTCAAATTTGATACCTTAATTTTAATAAATAGAAAATAATAAATTGTAAAAACACAAATATGGAATTGAATCAATTAATTTTATTAAAATATTTATTATTTCAAAAATAATTTCGGCTAATATTAAAAACTGGAATTAATCCTTCCACATCCACTGATTATTATTTTTATCCTCTTCTTTTATTCCTCCTCCTTCGTCAATTCCTTTCTTTTTAATTTCCTCCGTCAATTGTCGCATCAATTCTTCGTATTTTGGCTCATATTCTTCCAATAATTGTTCTTTGCCAATTTCTATTCCTTCATGCATTGGTCTCAGCGGATCATAAATTTTGTAGAATGCTGCCATTCCAACACAGGCACCCGAAAAAAAGATTAAAAACTTTTTCAAAAGTTCTCCGGAAGATAATTTTACTACTACGTTTGCTCTTCTCATTGTTTTTGCTGTTTAAACAAAAAATAAAAATTTATTTACTAAATTAAAGATTTCGAAAAATAAAAAAGTTGGATCTAACTGAAATTAAATGATTTAATTAAGATGTAAAGATTGCGAATTATTATTCAAATATTATCACAACATGGAAAGTGTATAAATAATAATTTTAAGCATTTATTATTTTGTATTCTCATCAAATTCATTCCTTCTTTTTCTACAAATTATCATCAGTCTTCGCGCCATCCCCGGGTTCAATTGATTTTTGGAGTAAAATTTGTTTCTCCCGAAGCTTCTCATGCTCAAAACAATGACCTTAAAAATTGATTTCAATTTTTAATTCAAACATTTTAAACCTTTGCATTTCAATTGGATGCCTCGAAGGCAGACAAATTTACAACATTTTCGACACATTTGATTGGCACAATTTTGGCCGGCCGGTTTTTGGCACCGCCCACATTCCGGGTAGATTTGCTTTCGTCGATTGGCCGCCTCCTTTTGTTTATTCCTTTGTCGTTTTTCCCTCTTCCGAATTTGTCTTTTGGAAAGTCCCGTTTCCGAAATGAGCCGTTCCAATTCCTCTCTTTTCTTTTGCCGAATTTGGGTGGAAATGGTCATTTGTTCATCAGAATTAATGGTTGTTCCAATGGCAGAAGATGGGCGGACATACGGCTTACAAAAATAATGCGGAGTGGAATGGATCTGTAATAATTTAAATTAATAATTTTTAAAAATTATATTTTTTTTCAAAAATTTAAAAATTAATTAAAAATTTCAAACCAATTTTGCCAGCGAAATTCCCTTCAATTCAACATTCCCAGGAAAACATTGCTTCAGTGTTTCCATCCATGGATTTTGCCCATATTCAATTCCTTTGGATTTCATTTCTTCTAAACATCGTTTCCGCAATTCTTGGATATTTTCCCGAAATTCGCTGAGATCGCAACAAATCCCATTTCGGTCACGTAAATCATCAAAAATGAGAAAACTGCAAAAATTTAATGAAATAATTTAAATTAATTTATTTTTGTGAACCTGTAATGACAAATTCGAAAGAGATGTGCCCGAATTGCAAAGAAAGGTGCATTGTACTTTTGGGCAAAATCCAAATATTCCATTGCAACATCGAAATTGAAGCGGTTTTGGGTGTCGTGAAAAAGCATTGGATTGCTTAAAATTCCTTCGGCGCTCATCACTCCATCCACACCCGTTTCCGCAATGCACCGGTCAATGTCGTCGAATAACTAAATTCGAATAAATTAAGAAAGACAAATTTTGTGAATTTGGATTGATTTTTAATTAAAACTTTAAAAAAATTTTAAACCAATTTTTAAAGATTTATCGATTGATTTAAATGTTTTTGAAAATGAACCTGAATATTTCCATTGGCCAAAACAGGAATTGCCAATTCATTTTTCAATGCTCTAATCACTTCCCAATTGGCCAATCCAGTTTTGTCACCTATAAAAAATGATTGATAATTTATCAAGTTTACATCAGTAATTATCAAAAGTAAAGAAAGGGGCCGGCACTGGACATTTTTGCAAAGATATTATTGTTAAAATCTTCTTTAAACCTTAAACCAGACCTAAATCTAGCTCTAATCTAAAAGCCGCATCTTCTACTTTTTAAATTTTGGATTAAGTTCCGTTTCAATAATTAATCGAATTAATTATTTAATAACAAAAGAGAAACCTTTCTGTTCCCGTGTTCTCCCATGAATTGTGAGCATTGAGGCACCGGCACGTTCAATGCGTTTTGCATATTCAATTGTGGAGGGAATGCTGTCGAGCATTCGAATTTTGGCGGACAATGGAATTCGGCAATATTTATGCACATGGGAAATCATTTGCTCAATCAGTTCCGGATATTCCTTAAATTATTAATTAACTATGGTATTTTAATAAATTGAATACTTGAAGAAATGCACCATAGTGGCCTTTTTTGGCAATTAATTGGGGGCAACCCAAATTAATATCCACTCCATCACAATAATCTTCAACCAGTCGACAGGCATTCAACAAAACTTCCGGATCATTGGCACAAAATTGAACAATTAAAGGTCTGTAAATGTGTTGAATATTTCCATATTAAATTGGAAATATTTATGGAATTAACCTATCCGAATCAATTGTTGTAAATGAATTTCGGCGATATGTTGTATCATTGACAAAAAGGTGAGCATGAATCATTGGTGTATAGCAGAGATGGGCGGAATATTTGCGGCAAAGGGGTCAACCCAAAGGACCTACTCCTAAGGACCTACACCCAGAGGACCTACGTCCAAAGGACCTACAACCCAAAGGACCTACAACCCAAAGGACCTATGACCCAAAGGACCTACGATCCTAAAGACCTACACCCAAAGGACCTACACTAATTTATTATTTTTCAGATTTAATATCAAAATAAAAAACAATATTAATTTAACAATGGCGACGTTTATTAAATCACAAATGGGAGGTCAAAAACTCATTTATCATGGCTTTATTTACATAAAAAATCGTAATGGAGCCAATGGGCAAACTTATTGGAAATGCGAACAACATCGCAGCACAAAATGTCCAGCCTCTGCAATAACCGATGCCAACAACGAAGTTACCATCACAAAGCTGCATAGTCATCCTCCATCACCGAATCGAGTTGAGCTGGCTCAAATTAAATCCAGAATAAATCAAGCGGCATTAACAACGCCAATCGCACCACGAACGATTATAAACCAGCAATTGGCAGGTGTGAGCGATCAGGCCAAGGTTTTTCTTATTATTTTGTTAAAAATGTAAAAACACAATGCATTTGCTTCAGTTTTTAGTCGCCACCATCCAAATCCATACAAATTGTTGGACGCACTTTTGGATGAACAAGTTTGTTATATTATTTTTAATTTATATTAATATATTTGAAAATAATCAGGTTCGTGTTGACACATTGGCCGTTCGAATTGCAGCTGGTTTTCGGCCGCCGCTATTCAGCAAGGACACATACCGCCAGAAAAATGAGAACCTTTTGAATGTGTTGCGAGATGTTGGAGGGCCGCAAAATCCAATTGAATTTCTCACCTCTTGCTCATATTATATTAGCTTTAACACATAAATTTATTTTGTTTTGTTTTACTTTTTTTTAGTCCATTATTTTAACTTTATGATGTATAAATTATTTGGTTTGCAAACAAATTTACATATTATGCTCACATCATACTATATTATTGGCATAAATACATTCTTTTTTATTTATTATTATGGAATAAATTTTATGATTTATCATATTCAAATCTGAAAAATAATAAATTAGTGTAGGTCCTTTGGGTGTAGATCTTTAGGATCGTAGGTCCTTTGGGTCATAGGTCCTTTGGGTTGTAGGTCCTTTGGGTTGTAGGTCCTTAGGGCGTAGGTCCTTTGGGTGTAGGTCCTCTGGGTGTAGGTCCTTAGGGTGCGACTCGCGGCAAAACATTCGAAATGCAAGTTCACTAAAATTAAAAGTGAATGTTTTTAATTAATCATTATCAATTATTAACCTTTGATCGACCATCGGCGCAACAACATTTCGGATTCCATCTTTTTTTATTTTCTCCTTCCAAAAGTTTCTTTTTCTCTCCAAAAATTCACTGCTAATTTCGGCTGGATTTTCAGAAATTCGATGAGATTTTCGTAAAAATTTAATTTCACTATCATTTGCATTTGATGTCATTTTGGAAAAAGTTAATCCAGCAATAATTTTTGTGCTTTTATCTTAAAATAATTTTATTGTTTTTATGATTCTGAGTTCATTTTCATCTATTATTAAACCTTGGTAAAATGAAATAAAAATGGTGCTAATGAATTCAGAAGGTTTAATTGCCCAGGAATTATATTTTTCATGTCGAAAATGTTGATTCGAAACCGGATCGGCTAATAAAGCTTAATCAATAATAATAATCATTTTTTAATAATCTAATTTTCAATCTCATAGTTTATGTACCAGAGACAATTATTTTATTGTGCAAAAAAATTATCATCATTTTCAACTTTCCGTAATTACGCTAAAATTTGCTCAGAACCATTATCATTTGGCAAATCTCATAAAATGGCCAAGTTTGAGTTTGACCCATCTCAAGTCGAAATTGATCCAAAATGCTACCCATTGGCTGAGAGAAACGAGGAAATTTTCGACGATTTCCATGGACATAAAGTTTGTTAAAAAAATAAATGATTTTTATAAATCTGCATAATTTTTAAAGGTTTCCGATCCATACCGTGCACTGGAAGACCCGGATGCTGAACCGACAAAGCGTTTTGTGGACCAACTGAATTTGCTTTCTGAACCATTTTTGTCGGCTTGTTCTGTTCGGGGAAAACTTCGAGAAAGGTTTTTTGATGAATTTGTTTAATCAAATGTCCGAAAATATTCAGATTGACCGCCCTTTGGGACTATGAAAAATACAGTTGCACATCAATTCGCGGAAATTATTTCTATTATTACTACAATACCGGCCTCCAAAATCATAGGTAAACCGCAAAGAATTATTGTTCAAAAGTCCGTAAATTTCAGTGTTCTCTACCAACAAACGCAGTTGGATGAGAAGGGCCGCGTATTCCTTGACCCAAACACACTTTCCGAAGACGGGACCACAGCGGTAAATCAAACAGCATGGACGGAGGATGGACAAATTTTGGCATATGGAATCTCTGAGAAGGGCAGTGATTGGACGACAGTGAAGGTTTGAAAAGTGAAATTAATTTTTTTAATGGATGAAATTAAGTTCAAAAAATGCACCGGTGAAGATTTAGCCGACCAAATACCCGGCGTCAAATTTTCCGGTCTTGCTTGGCTTCATGATAACAGCGGCCTATTCTATTCAGTAATTCGGACACTTTTGAATTAATTTTTGATTTTAATTTGCTTTTTAGAAATATCCAAGTCATAAAAGTGCGACCGAAGGATCATCAACGGAAAAACACGAATTCCATTCACTTTTCTTCCACAAAATTGGAACGGATTCGGCCGAGGATTTGTTGGTGGCCGGAAAACGGGATGACCCAAATTGGATGACGTAAGAATAATTCAATAATTTTTGTAATATTTTGTATTTAAGGCACGCAAATGTATCGGAGGATGGACGCTTTCTCTTTGTGGAATTCAACAAAGGATGTGACCCGACCAACCAAGTCCATTATTTCGACTTAGCTGCAGTGCAAAATAAAATCAATGGGGAATTGGAATTGAAGCCACTTTTTGACAAATCCGATGCCAAATATGACGTTTGTTGACTTTTTGGACATATTTTAATATTGAAAATATTTAAAATCCGGAATATATAATGGTTTAATGGTTTGTCCTAATTCCTAAACCGCCAAACCCTAAAACCAATCGATAGATCTCTTTTAACCAAATTTTAAATTAGTTTTGAACCAAAAACCTAAAGATGGTTTAAACGGTTTAATACCCTTAATTGTTTATCAAACCATGACAAATTATATACCAATCGAGAATCGACACGACTTGACGAGGTCTAACGATTGGGTATAAGGTTTGGGGGTCTAGAACAAACCATTGAACCACTAAAACCTAAAATCTGCCTTTATCCATATATTTTTTTCGCCAAATTAAATACAAATCTATTTAATATTGAATTTATTCAAGATTGTCGATTCGGATTCGGAGAGTGCCCTTGTGATGACAAATTATCAGGCGCCAATGTTCAAGCTGGTTCGAGTGAAATTGGGAGCAAATGCGCCGATCAATCCAAATGCCGAATGGGAGGTGGTCATTGAGGAGGACCCAAAACGCAAATTGGAATGGGTTTCGGCTGTGGATGGCGACAAAATGTTCGTTTGTTACAATGAGGATGTCAAGGTTACTTTTTCGGATCTTTTGAATTAATTTGCATCATTTTATTTCGACAGAACACTTTATACGTGCATGATTTGAAGACGGGCGCACTTCTCTACCAAATTCCCATTGGAATTGGCTCAATTGGCGGTGTTTATTGCCGAAAATCGGAATCGCGCATTTTCTTCTCCTTTGAATCATTTTTGGTTCCAACGGTGGTTTATCAAGGCGATTTTGCCAAATGTCCAACAAAGGAATCGCCGATTGCTTTGAGTGAGCTGCGCCGTGTCCAAGTGAAGGGAATTGACCCGAACCAATTTGAAGTGAAACAGGAATTCTTTGCAAGCAAAGATGGCACAAAAGTACATTTTTAAATGTTAAATTTTAATTATTTTTGATATTTAAGGTTCCAATGTATTTAATTCACAAAAAGGAAATGCAAAAGAGCGGCCAAAATGCGACAATGCTTTTCGGCTATGGCGGATTCAACATTGCCGATTTGCCCTATTTTTCGGTCTCGCGTCTCCTTTTTGTGCAACATTTTGGCGGAATTTCGGCAATTGCAAATATTCGGGGTGGAAGGTAATCAATCAATATTGGGGAATATTTAAAATATAGGAAAAAAAACATTGATAGTTTAGATTTAATTCATTGGCTATCCTATACTTCCAAACCATAAACAACCGTAACGGTAACGGTATATCCAATCAATAAATCCCGTCACGAAGCATCATTCATTCTACCAATTTATGTTTTCAACCGGAAACGAAAATAGGTTTTAACCGTTAACATTTAATTTTGAAAAAGCCATACAATTTCCATAATTTTTGACACATCTAGTCGACACCTATCTATTAGTTATACAGCAGCCAGTTTGGATATCTGGCATAAAGCCACTAAAGACTACCATCCATTATTAAAATCTTAACCAGCAGCAAAACTTCGACATTTTTAATTTTTTCCAATTTAAATTTATAAATATTCAATAAAATCAATATTAATTTTAAATTAATTAATTCAAATTTCAGTGAATATGGAGAGAAATGGCACGAGGCGGGAATGCGCGAGAATAAACAAAATGTTTTTGATGACTTCATCGCCGCGGCCGAATATTTAATTGCCCAGAAATACACAAACCCTCAAAAGTATTTTTGAGCCACTAATTTAAATAATTCATCTACTTTGAAGATTGGCCATTCAAGGAGGCTCGAATGGTGGATTGTTGGTGGCCGCTTGCTCCCAACAACGCCCGGAATTGTTTGGTTGCGTTTTGACTCGAGTTGGGTGAGTCCAAAATTTCAATTTTTTTTTCTTACTTTTAATGTTCTTTTATAGTGTTTTGGACATGTTACGTTTTCACAAATTTACCATTGGCGCCGCATGGGTCCCAGAATTTGGCAATCCCGATGACCCGAATGACTTCAAATTCCTCTACAAGTAATCAAAAATAATTTATTAAATTTTAGCAATAGTTTTTGAGCTTTAAATTGCCAAAAAACACTGGACATATCCCAAAATTGCACCGGTTTATAATTTTAACGGTTTCAACTTCGAAACTGGTTTTAAACCATTTAAAACTTCAAAAATTTCACCGGTTTATAACCAACTTCCAAACCGGTTTAAACAGTTTAACACCTTTTAATTTTGGCCAAACCATAACAAATTAAATACACCATTCGATGCATTTTGAAACTCTAACAAAATAGTTTATGATTTTGGAATGTAGAAAAACTTCTTCTAAACCAATAAAATCATTTTGACTTAAGTAGCATTTTTACGACAAATAAAATAACAAATAATATTTCTCCTAAGGTATTCTCCACTCCATAATCTGTCCATTCAATCACCGCAACAATGGCCAGCAACCCTGTTGATGACCGCGGACCATGATGATCGCGTAGTACCCCTTCACACCCTCAAATACATTGCCCAACTTTATCATTTGCTCAAAATGGAGGCTGATTGGCAACGTCGCCCGGTGCTGGCCAGAATTGAAGTGAAAGCAGGCCATGGGGCGGGGAAGCCAACGAGCAAACTTGTAAAGCCAAAATGTGAATCAAATAAATTGAGAAAATTAATTTTAAGATTGAGGAAATCGTCGATTTATATTCATTTGTGCAACGGGTGCTCGATTTGGAGTGGCGTGAATGAATGGATTATGTGGAGGAATGAGGAAATTATTGACCGAATGAATTGATTATTGATTGATTGACTTTATAATTTATATGTTTTTGTTCTTTTCAATTCAAATTTACTAAAAATAAAACTAAATTTGGCAATGGCATGACCGGATAATAAAAAGGCAAACAGGATATATCGCTCCTTTTTTGAAGTGAAATGTCCTCAGGGTAAAATCAAAGGAGAGCAAGAAGGGGAAGACCGTAAGAAATAATTTGTTTGATCCTTCATATACCCCCATAATACTGATTGGTCTCTTATTCTTCCCACATTAGAGGACATTTAATGCTTTTCAATGGTCAAAAGAATGGCCAAGGCTTATTCCATACAAATCAAAACATTTATTATCCCTATTATTTATTGTTTTGTTTTTTTTAATTTAAATTCAAAATATTTTTACTAAAAATAAAACTATATTTGGCAATGGCATAAATGACCGGATAAAAAAAGGCAAACAAATATAGTTTAAATATTGATAATAATCATTTGTGGGCAAACGTGCAGAAGTGTGGTCCCTCCGGGTTTTGAATTTAAAAATAAGGGAAATAATTTTTTAGGGATAGTTTGATGTGCTGAACACGAATCTGAGCTCGGATTTTTGATATCTTGCCATCTTGGTAAGATAATGCCAACTCTTACCAAGAAAAAGCATAGGGGGGACCAAGGGTATTTTTAGTGAAAATTTTTACATAGCCAAATAATAGCTCATTTAACGCAGCTCGTCGAGAGGAATCGAATGGTACAATTTTTATTGAATAATATTACATTTTAAGCAAGTTAGATGTCCAAATATCCTACCAAGACCAATCATTCTTTTGGTCATAACTTGCTTAAAATGTAATATTATTCAATAAAAATTGTACCATTCGATTCCTCTCGACGAGCTGCGTTAAATGAGCTATTATTTGGCTATTTAAAAATTTTCACCAAAAATACCCTTGGTCCCCCCTATGCTTTTTCTTGGTAAGAGTTGGCATTATCTTACCAAGATGGCAAGATATCAAAAATCCGAGCTCAGATTCCTGTTCAGCGCATCAAACTATCCCGAAAAAATTGTTTCCCTTATTTTTAAATTCAAAACCCAGAGGGACCACACTTCTGCACGTTTGCCCATTTGTGGGCAAAAATGGGGAAAATGTGAGATGCAAAAATGAGGCAAAGCGGCAATTTAATTTGTCAGTGAATTCATCAAATTGTGTTGTATTCCTTTTGATTGATATTAGCCCAAATCTTTTGCAGCCATTTCATATTGCCATTGTGCCACTCGTCCGGTGAACATCATTCCAAATGTGACAATTAGCTACAATAATTGAGGGAAAATTATTAAACTCATTTTGAAAATTTTCATTTGTTTTCTTTTGCATATTTTCTTAATCATTACATCATTACACAAATCTAAATAGCAGGCAGAATTTACATTTGGTGCAATTACAAATCAGAATCACAATTTAGTGCAATTACAAATCAGAATTACAATTTGGTGCAATTACAAATCAGAATTACAATTTGGTGCAATTACAAATCAGAATTACAATTTGGTGCAATTACAAATCAGAATTACAATTTGGTGCAATTACAAATCAGAATTACAATTTGGTGCAATTACAAATCAGAATTACAATTTGGTGCAATTACAAATCAGAATTACAATTTGGTGCAATTACAAATCAGAATTACAATTTGGTGCAATTACAAATCAGAATTACAATTTGGTGCAATTACAAATCAGAATTACAATTTGGTGCAATTACAAATCAGAATTACAATTTGGTGCAATTACAAATCAGAATTACAATTTGGTGCAATTACAAATCAGAATTACAATTTGGTGCAATTACAAATCAGAATTTACAATTTTGTGCAATTACAAATCAAAATTACAATTTAGTGCAATTACAAATCAGAATTACAATTTGGTGCAATTACAAATCAGAATTACAATTTAGTGCAATTACAAATCAGAATTACAATTTAGTGCAATTACAAATCAGAATTACAATTTAGTGCAATTACAAATCAGAATAGGCGGAATTTACAATTGCAAAACAAACTGCACTTATATTATTTAGATAATACTGATTTTAGGGGAGACGAATACGCCTTCCTATACACGAAAATTCCCACCCTAATCGTAGTCATCACCCAAATTCTACTCACAGTGGTCATTGAAAAGATGATAAGGAATAAACGATCCAAAATAGTAGACAAGAATTCCCATTCCAATGAGCATTGCCTTTTCACTTTCATTGAATTCACTTCGGCTGAAACCGAAACCGTTTTATTGACTAGTTTTCCGCGGGCTGAGACCAATGGATCTTCTGAATGATGTGAAAAATTAATTGACAAATTTTGAATGAATTCAAACTTGGTCTAGGTGTCACCACACCTAATCCCCCAATTGCATTGTCCCAATTGACAGCCGCTTCAGAACTTCGTCTGGACGAATTCATCATATTCAATTGGATCGGTGGAGGCCCTGTTTCGTTTAGAGGTGATCTAGGACTTGGCAATGTTCCCCCAGTTCGATTTGACTATGGAATGGACAATGAAGGATATTTATAATTAAATTTATAAATATGTGACACACCTGATTGCTCCGTTTGCTCATTATTGAGCTGACTCGAAGCCAATTCCTTTTTGCCCTTGAACTGCCATTCGATATTGGCGATTGTTGTTGTTCGCCTCCCCAATCCATATTGCCATCCTCGCTGACTGGGGAAAGAATTCCACCACCAATTGGCTGGGCCCTATACGACATGTCTTTTGGGCTTGCCTGAATAACCACTGAACCATCACCTTCAAAAATAAATATTTTTGGGATACGGTGCATATTTCCCCCACCTTCAAATGCCAAAGATGGTGTCTTATTGCTCTTTTGTGAATTTTTCAGACTCCTCCTCAACGATTTCCGGAATCGTTTTCCCTCTTTTTTCTCTTCTTCCGCCTTTTTCATTTTTTCCATTGCTGTCAACGGATGATCGTTCATTTCCTCCCAAAGTGCCAATAAAGGAGGTGGAATTGAAAGCCAAAGCCATTTGGCCATTTTAACAAAGAAAAGGTGGCGAATCCAAAGGGAAGGCAATTGGCCATATTGGCGGCGGCCTTGGATGGACAAAATGACACTGGTCAAGAATGTTCCAATGGAGATGATCTTTAAATGAGGATGAATGTTTATGAATGGAAGGAAAATAGGCTCAATTGCAATTTAGCCGACAATTCGCTTTTAAAGCGACCATTTGCCGTTTTAAGAGACCAATGAAAGTTTTAGATGAGCTTTTAGAATATCAAAGACAAAATCAGTAAAAAAAGTCTTGACTTGATGAGGGCGACCTATCTTTCATTACATGCTCCAGGCCATAAAATTGGCCTAGCCTAACTTAAGCCCCTTACTCCTAGCCTTTAAACTTTTAATTTTAGGCAAATTTATTACTTAATTTGATTAAATAAAAGGAAATTAACATTTAAGTAAGTTACGGCTAGCCTTCAGAATTCGGACCGAGTATGGGGTTTAGATAGGGCAGGTTGGTTTAAAGGAGTATTAGAATTTAGGTCTTCATTTTTCATATAATTATATTAGTGAATTTTACACACTGGTAGGTCGTTTAAACGGCCTAAACTTTTCTTTGGTCGCTTAAATTGTGAAAAGTGTCGCAAGGTCGGCTAAATTGCAAGTGAGCCGGAAAAATAATGAACATACAATAATAATGGACAAATAGAACCAAGCAATGAGGGGAACGAATTCACTGGTTGTTGGCATTTGATCACTGACCTTAAAGTAAATTTATTTGGCCATATTTTGAGCTGGAAACTTGCCATCAACATTAAAATGGACATTGCCAAAAGTGTGGTTATGCCCAAATTAATTTTCTCTGTCCGATCATCTGCAGTGGAGGCTGGCGTGAAAAAGCCGGTGATTGCGACCAAAGTGATGATCGACGTGGGAATGATCAAATTGATCACATAGTAGAGGGGTTTACGGCGAATCACGATGGATGCCTCCAATATGACCCAAGGCTCTGGGCAACATGCATATTTATACTGTAGATTTGGAAGGAACAATGTGATTAAATGTTAAAAATTTCTGAGATTCCCCGAGAGAATATGACCAAACTTGACGCCGGGGCCAATTTGTGCTATTTTTAATATAATAATAATAATAACTCATTAAGGACTGAACCAATTTTGGTGATTTTAATATCAAATTATAGAGTAACTATCTAGTGATTTTAATTTTATTTAATTAAATTCAGAAATGATGGAGTTGTTCCCAAAAATACAACTGAAAATGTGTGGCAAATACATAGTAAAGGTCATTAAATAATTTTTTGGCATAATTTCATCAATTCTAAACCAATATAAATAAAATTCATATCTTTTTAGATAGGTAAGAATCTGCTCTTTAATTTGATATTAAAATCATCAAAATTTGTTCATTTCTTCATGAGTTATTATTATAAATGGCCTCAAATTGGCCTGGCCCCAAGTTGAGCACTTAACCCGAGGATTTCGTGAGTAAGAGAATTATTATAAGTCAATAAATCAGATTATTCCAGATTAAAACTTGCCTCATGCCGAAATATTCGAAAGGACATGACATCCCATTCTTCGTTGGCAATGAATGATGCCAAATTGACCTCTGGATCGGCATAATAGTCCAATGCGGATTTGCTATTTGTCCATGACGAAATTGTTAAGGTGCAATTCTGTTGATCATATGGAAAATATCTGCAAATTTTGCGATTGAATTGGACATATTACTTGTTTGGATTACTGCCAATGTCAGCAAGGGCCTTTCCTATTCTTACTACTGTACTCTTAATTTTTATACCTAATCACCCGTCACCCTATCAATCAAATATTGCCCCAATGTGCCTTTTTAAACTCACCCTTTTTACTCCTCTTTTAGGCTTTTTACCTTTCTCATTTTTATCAAATTTCCCGCACAATGAATAAAGAATAATTTAAATTCGAATTTCCTCTTCTATCCTTTCGTTGGGCCACTGGGAACTTTTAAGCTTCCGGCGAGGGCCAGGGGTGGGAGCCTAGGCCCAGCTCTCACCCTAAACAACTTTAGCCTTAGATCTTCAACCAAGATTAGGACTAATAATTACCTAATATTCAATCGACATGTGACCGTATAAATTGCCGGATACAGGAATGACATATTTGAACCATGTTGTCCCTCCCAATAGAGGGAATCTGCCCGAATGTTCATATATCGCTCTGTCTCCTCGGCATTCATCACCACTGAATTGTACAAATATGTGTCCGGAATCCAAAGGACTTCATGCGGCAAAATTGTGCTATTGATCATGTCATATTCCCTGGAATGGAATTAAATTGACAATTTAATCAATTTAGGGCACTACCTTGGGTCCCAATGCAACATTTGGTCACGCCATTTTTGGATCATCCAAACGTTCATTTTGATGTTTTGTGCTGGCTCATTCACTTCAATGATTTGGTAAAGGCTCATGGATATGTGAATTTTGAGTGCCTTGGAATGGTCGCTGACCGGACGGACTCGAACATCATAACGCCCGGGGGCTAGAACATCTCTGTGAAAAAAACGATATGGTGTTTTTAGGTAGTGCCTGATTTTATTGTGTGGTTAAATTTGCGGTCCGAAGTTTATGGTTCAACCAAAATAATAAAAAATAAAACGATAATTTTTAGTTAATTCTGATTTGTTGTGTTTTTATTTTTATCTAATTCTGATTTTTTGTGTTTTCAATTAATTCCGATTTTTTGTGTTTTCAATTAATTCTGATTTTTTTGTGTTTTCAATTAATTCTGATTTTTTTGTGTTTTTGATTAATTCTGATTTTTTGTGTTTTCAATTAATTCTGATTTTTTTTGTGTTTTTGATTAATTCTGATTTTTTGTGTTTTTAATTAATTCTGATTTTTTGTGTTTTCAATTAATTCTGATTTTTTTGTGTTTTTGATTAATTCTGATTTTTTGTGTTTTCAATTAATTCTGATTTTTTTGTGTTTTTGATTAATTCTGATTTTTTGTGTTTTCAATTAATTCTGATTTTTTGTGTTTTTGATTAATTCTGATTTTTTGTGTTTTCAATTAATTCTGATTTTTTTGTGTTTTTGATTAATTCTGATTTTTTGTGTTTTCAATTAATTCTGATTTTTTTGTGTTTTTGATTAATTCTGATTTTTTGTGTTTTTGATTAATTCTGATTTTTTGTGTTTTCAATTAATTCTGATTTTTTTGTGTTTTTGATTAATTCTGATTTTTTGTGTTTTCAATTAATTCTGATTTTTTTGTGTTTTTGATTAATTCTGATTTTTTGTGTTTTCAATTAATTCTGATTTTTTTGTGTTTTTGATTAATTCTGATTTTTTGTGTTTTCAATTAATTCTGATTTTTTGTGTTTTCAATTAATTCTGATTTTTTTGTGTTTTTGATTAATTCTGATTTTTTGTGTTTTCAATTAATTCTGATTTTTTTGTGTTTTTGATTAATTCTGATTTTTTGTGTTTTCAATTAATTCTGATTTTTTTGTGTTTTTGATTAATTCTGATTTTTTGTGTTTTCAATTAATTCTGATTTTTTTGTGTTTTTGATTAATTCTGATTTTTTGTGTTTTCAATTAATTCTGATTTTTTGTGTTTTCAATTAATTCTGATTTTTTGTGTTTTCAATTAATTCTGATTTTTTGTGTTTTCAATTAATTCTGATTTTTTTGTGTTTTTGATTAATTCTGATTTTTTGTGTTTTCAATTAATTCTGATTTTTTTGTGTTTTTGATTAATTCTGATTTTTTGTGTTTTCAATTAATTCTGATTTTTTTGTGTTTTTGATTAATTCTGATTTTTTTGTGTTTTTGATTAATTCTGATTTTTTGTGTTTTCAATTAATTCTGATTTTTTTGTGTTTTTGATTAATTCTGATTTTTTGTGTTTTCAATTAATTCTGATTTTTTTATGTTTTCAATTAATTCTGATTTTTTTGTGTTTTTGATTAATTCTGATTTTTTGTGTTTTCAATTAATTCTGATTTTTTTGTGTTTTTGATTAATTCTGATTTTTTGTGTTTTCAATTAATTCTGATTTTTTGTGTTTTCAATTAATTCTGATTTTTTGTGTTTTCAATTAATTCTGATTTTTTGTGTTTTCAATTAATTCTGATTTTTTTGTGTTTTTGATTAATTCTGATTTTTTGTGTTTTCAATTAATTCTGATTTTTTTGTGTTTTTGATTAATTCTGATTTTTTGTGTTTTCAATTAATTCTGATTTTTTTGTGTTTTTGATTAATTCTGATTTTTTGTGTTTTCAATTAATTCTGATTTTTTGTGTTTTCAATTAATTCTGATTTTTTGTGTTTTCAATTAATTCTGATTTTTTGAATTCTGATTTTTTGTGTTTTTGATTAATTCTGATTTTTTGTGTTTTTGATTAATTCTGATTTTTTTCGTCTTTTAGCTAATTCTCATTTCTGATTCTTTTAAAATTAATAGCCCCGTGACTACTAATCGAAAATTACGGTATTCGAAAGAAATGAATAGAAGAGTTCGCTCACTTTGTCAATCGCATCAATGGTACTGTGGACACTTGGAATGCATTGGACATTTCCTTTGGCGATTGTCCAATTTGTTCCCTTTCCTTTGCCCCATTTTCCCCCTCCTCTTCTTGTTGAAGGGGAAAAAGGAATTCCGCCGATTGAGCATCCCTTCTGGGCATATATGTGCGAATTGCTGGTTGGAATACTGTAGGGGTGCTTGTCTCGATTCGATCTTCGTAGTCCTCGTCCTCTTGGGCCGATTTAGATTCCCGTCGGCGAAGGGCACGAATCGAATCATCAGTCAAAATTTGCTTTTTAGGCAATTTGGATGGAGAAGATGATGATGATGATATGTTGAAAGAGAGTGATGAAGAAGAAGAGAGGGTAGATGTGATAGAGGATGAGATGGGCTAAATATAATTAAAATTAAGTATTGGCATTTATGAATGAATTGAGTGAAAGTTTTAGCATTTTGCCTAGGGGGTATCATTTTATTACCGT
Organism: Pratylenchus scribneri; assembly: GCA_030063045.1. Taxonomy (NCBI): domain Eukaryota; kingdom Metazoa; phylum Nematoda; class Chromadorea; order Rhabditida; family Pratylenchidae; genus Pratylenchus; species Pratylenchus scribneri. The sequence goes on along the minus strand of JAQSEB010000037.1, from coordinate 1,928,912 downwards.
ATTACCTCTTTTAATTCCCCATCCTCGGTTTTGAGAATGAGGACCTATAATCTTCGGGCAGTGTGAATTTTAAAGCTATAATTAATTCAGAAATAACCACTAATTAAGAGTTAGACTCCAATTTTCCCAATTTTTGAGGGGATGAAAATAAAAAATTCCCATGAGGAATTAAAAAGATTATTATACGGTACCTTTATCAAATTATTTTAATTCTTTGAACTATGTAGAGTAGATAGATTTATAAATTTTCGGTTTCGTTTTCTCCAATTTTTGGTTATTTGAGTAAAATTCCAAATTTTGGTTTTAATTTGCATCATTTTCTTAAACCGTAACACAATCTACTCTATTTTGAATCATTTCATTTTCCTTCCAAAAAATCCTCTCACTTTTTGTTCTTTGAAATTTTCCCAAGGCATTGTCAATTTGTTGCTGCTTTGTGAATCCATTGGTGAATTTGAATTGGCCGAATTATTTATTGTCGTACTTTTTGGTGCGATTGAATTTGAATTCCTTTGGTTATCAATGAAAATGGAGGAATTCGGAATCAAATTGGATGAAACTGTAAATAAAATAAATAATAAAAAGGAAAAAATTTCGACAAAAAACTTGCCAATTTTTTGTTGTTCAGCCAAAGAAAAGGCAAACAATGAAAAAGCCAAAAATAAATGAAGGAACATTTTCTGCAGAAAAATTAAAAAAAAATAAATTAAATAAAAATATTCATAAAAATGGACAGAGTTAATTATTAAACTCTGATTATTTGAAAATTGATTAAAAGGGCAAAATAATTTAAAAGCAAAAAAAAAAAAAATAATATGAAAGTGGAAAAAAATGGCATTGGCAAAAATTGGCGATGGCAAAAAAGAAAATTGATGGCGATGAATTAGCACAAAAAAGAAATGGGGAAATGGGAAGATTGACAATTTTAGTGGTATTTTTGAACAATTTTAATAATATTTTTGGATTAAATACCGTATAACCTCTTTTAATAGCCCATGGGGAATTATTTTTCAACCTATTGGGAAAATTTGGGATCTAACTTGATTTAAGGATTTTTGAACAAATTAAAGCGGATTTTGTAGAGTTTAAAGGAACTAATAAGAAAAGGCAATAAAAAATTTTACAGTTCACCGTACCAAGAGCTATAGGTCCTCAAAGTCGAAGGGTGGGGTATTAAAAAAGTTAAAGGTTATATGGTAATGAAAAATATCCTTCTTTTGTCGATCTTTTTGTACAAAGTAAATTTAGGTTTTCTTTAAAGGAATGAAAAATGTAGAAAAAACAGCCGAAAATTGGAATGTTAAGAATAAATTATTTAATTATGTCTGTGCAATTTTGTCACAAGCCTCCAATTCTCATTTTGCCGTTCCTTTATTATAGCGATTATCGAATGCCGTTTCCGGACTGCTCCAATGCAAAAAACCTTGAAAATTATTTTTCTATTAATTTACAGTTAATTTTGGCAACCAACCAATATAATTTATGCCAAGTGAAAGGAAAAGGAACAGAATGACGAAAATGATGAAACAACAACGCTCCAAAATGGTGGCCAACCATTCATATTCCTTTTGGGCCAATTGCCGACTCATACGGAGATTTTCTATATTAAAATTTCAAACATTGCGATTATCAATTTTATGGCCATTTCACCCATCTCCTTATCCCTCATTATTAATATAATAGTCCATCAGTTTTAGATTTAAGAAAATCGATGAAATTTAAAACCGGTATTTTTCCTTTTTATTGGTTCTTAACTTACTTAGTCTAAAGTGGTCGAGGCGAGAGGTGGGCCTAGGCTTTCTCCCGGGTCTTCGCCGGGGGTTCTAACCCATCAGTGGCCCGAAAAACGGATACGGATTTGAGGAGAAAGAACCTTTTAATTATTATTTATTTTTTTGAGGAAAAATTTTATAACATTACAAAAGTGAAGATTTTAGATAGAAAAGATTGGTTTAAAAGTGGAGGCTTGGGGCAATGTTTGATTGATGTTTAGGTAAAAGCGAGTGGAAAAAGTTGCTACTGTAGGTAAAATAGGAAAGGCCTTTTTAGGCATTGACACTTTTTAAAACTGAAAATATAGTAGAAATGAGAAACCGAAAATTGACATTTTTCAAACCAACTTTGAACTATTCTAATTAAAATTATTATTACCGTTGAATCTGCCAACCGCATGTCGTACTTCCTTTTGGGCTGCCCCAATTCGGCCTGAAGGCACAATCGGTGTGACCAATTCACTGGCCTTTACGCAATCAAATAAAAAAAAATTATCAAAAATGAATCCACCAACCTGGCTTGTGTCCTCATCCTCTGTTTGTTGGCTGATCAATGAAAGGCTAATTGGCAATCGAGTTGGCCTAGTGGATTGACGACGAATGGGCGAAGGACTCGTCGGGGATTGTTGCAATGGTGGATGATGTGCTCCATCCTCCAAAAATGTGCCCCTTTGGGCCAATGAGCCTCGGGCCGACTCATCATTCCCTTCAAATTTAATTAATTATTAATTTTTTAGATAGATGGCATATTTTTGTGATATATTTTAGATTAATTACTAAATTTTATTTGATCAAAATATGATTAAAATAATATTTTTGAATTATGGATAGTTTTAATTGGCGAAAAACATCGGAAATGGCAAAGACTATTTAAAATGTCTAAAAGATTATACCGGTTCAATGGTTTGGGTTTGTCCTAGACCTCCAAATCCTATACCCAATCGATAGATAAATCTCATCAAGACATAATTTGTTATGGTTTGATCAAACTTAAAGGGTTTTAAGCCGTTTAAACCATCCTACGGTTTTTGGTTCAAAATTTATTTAAAATTGAAACCTAAGCCAAATATTATCAAGCAATAAGTCTCGAAGAGATCTATTGGTTGGATATAGAATTTGTGGGGTAAACATAAACCATTGAACTGCTATAATCTTTCCGCCATTTACAATACATTTTTTTGCAATTTTCAACATTTTTTCGCCATTTTAGATATAATATTTTACTTTTGTATAACAAATAAAATAAATAATTGTTATACTTTTTCTTCGCCTTCTTTTTCACTCACAAATGGCTGCGCCCACCAATGGTTCGGTGGATTTATCCGTTGGCATTTTGCTGACGTCTCTTTGTTGGCCACCGGCCATTCCATTGCTTCTTTCCGTCATTCCATTTGCCACTGGCCTCCGTAACAAATGGAAGAATGAACGTTTTTTGGGCGGCGGTGCCTCCCCATCAATTGGTCTATCCGTTCGGCTGGCCAATGCTTTGGCCAATTTAATCGAACGACGGTAGGCATCCGAAGGTGGTGGCGCATCCGCATATTCCTGGGTGCCCTTTCGTAAATGTAAAGGAACTAAAAGGGAAGAATTATGGCCAAAAATAGCCTCTAAGACCTTCGGTGAATGAAATGGCACCGAACACTTTGGCAATGTGGACTCCCCTTCGGGTCAGCCGTTCACCCAATCGACCCCTGCAAATGTCCGAAAAGTAATTTATTAGATATTAGATTAGAATTAAATGGTTGGACCTCTTTTGGACGGCAATGACCACGGATGAGGCCAAAGTGCCCAAACTGATCACACCGATCATGCCCAAAATGAACCATCCAATCAATGGGATGAAGGTGGATGTGGTCGGCATTTGGTCACTGACCTTAATAAGGAGAATTGGTCAATTAATTTGGTTCAAAATTGGAACTTGCCATCAACATTAGGATGGACATTGAGAGGAGTGTGGTGATTCCCAATGAGACCTGTGAAGAATGGGTAATATAGGAGAGGGAATGGCCTAATTTGGCACCGTTTATAAATTAATTCATTATCCATTAATTTAGATAAATTTGTAATGAAATTAAAGATCAATTCTTGGCTATCCAATGATATTAATTTTATTCAAATTGATTCAGAATTCTTGGAGTTGCGTCCGAAAAAGCATTAATAATTGTGTTAAACTATATTAATGATCATTTTAAAAGGTTTTATGGGTACAACTCCATCAATTATAAACCAAATTAAAATTTTGATATTATTGGATAGCCAAGATTCTGCTCTTCAATTTGATAAAAAAATTAGCTTAATGGAGCTTGATGAATTATTTTATAAATGGCGCCAAGTTAACCACATCAATTGGCTTTTGGATATTTGGAATTTAAAAGTTAAATAATGCCCATGCCCATGAATTAGCATCAAAATACCATTTAAGCACTCCCTTACCTTCTCTTCGCGCATTCCACTCGCCGAAGATGTCCTTAAATTCATTAACACATTTTAAAAATATTTCTGAATTTTTACGTGAAAAATCCGACAATGGCGATTAGGGTGATGATTGCCGTTGGGATGATCAAATTGATCAAATAGAAAAGAGGTTTTCGACGAAGAAAAAGGGTCAGCCTCAACAAAGTATAATGGTTTGGGCAACAACTGTATTTGACCTCCTTCCTTTGGACAGTGGTTTTCAGAAGGTACCTTTAAGTAATGGTAATGAATTGGGATGGGAAGAGAGAAGGGGAACGGAACCATCCTTCATTCTCCAAAAAATTTGAAGTGCCAATTGCGTCGGAATATGGCAAATAGTCGATGCCTAAATTAATTGTATAATTGTTTAGATTGGAATTTGGATCATAAATTAAGATTAAATTGGCATTTTGGGCCACCTTTATTGTCATATGTCCAAGAGGAGAAAGTCATTGTGCATTCCTGAAGATCGTAAGGAAAATAGCGAAGATTGAGAAGGCACGAAAATTTGTATATAGTCGGATAGAGAAGTTCGACGAGAACGGCCTTCAAGAGGGGTAAAATAGTTCAAATTTTGTGTAATGGGAATACTCACTTTCCTCGTAATATTTGTTGTCAATTTGGCATTCAACAATCGACGAGTATCGTCGTCCTTAAAAGGTAAAACAAATATTGCCGAAAAAAACACAATCTTTAGCCTAATAAGCCTTAAAGCAATATGAATTTTTACTATCATAATTCTATTTTTGATAACTGGTAATTAATTCTGCTTTTTTTCCTTCAACCATTGTTCCTCAATTTTTAGAATAATTTAAAAAAAATCAGAACAGGCGGAATTTATAAATCAGAACCCGCCGAATGGGAAAATTATTCCTCAATAATTTATAATTTCGCAAATTCCTAAAATAAATTTATAAATTTGTTTGACTCGCCTTCATCACCAAAGAATTATAAAGTGTTGTGTCCGGCAACCAAATGCTGAAAAACAACAAAAATTATAACAAATTCCCAAAATGGACCCAACCAATCATATGGAAGCCGCAATTCTGTAATATTTCCATAGTCCATTGGATTCCAATAAAGGAATTCATCATGCCACCTTTCGATGATCCTTTTTTAATAAATTAAATGAGAATTTGATGGGCAAATTGAAATAATTACCAAGCATTCAAAAGAAGGAATTGTTGTGGCTCATTCTAAATTAAAAAAATTATCCAAAAATTAGATTCATTAAAAAAGATTCCCAATATTTCCTTTCGTGACAATTCCCCAAATTTTCCAACATTTTTTTTCAATTCCTTCCGGTCCCTTTCCCTTCCCCAAAACCAAAAGTTCATATAAATCCTTTCTTTTTGGGGAATTCTTCCGTTTTGGATGCTTTTGGCCAATGAAGGCTAATTCCTTTTTGGCAAATTTCCGGCTCCCCAAAAAAGAATTCATCAGGGAGAATCGGGGAGAAAGGAATTACTATTAGGCAAAGTGCCAATGCCAAATTGAGGCTAAATCCAATTTTGATGGCACTTTGATTTTGGCCGAATTTAAATTAAGAATAAAAATAAAATTCAAAATATTAAATTCTTTTTAATGAATGAGTGAATATTTTTTGAAGCCATTTTTTGCTCTTTGGAAGAAAATTAATTTTTTCCGTGTCTTCATCCCCATTTTTCTTTGTCTTTGCATTTAAAATTGCTCTCCACCGGCCCGGGGAACATCAAAATGGCAAGGGAAATTCACTCATTTTTGGCTTCTTTTTTCATATAATTTTTGCCATTTTTTAATTGGCCCAAAAAAACTGACCAATTCCAAAATTTGGTACAAATCCATGGAGAATGTGACATTCACGGGCTAAAATTGAAAGGGAATTGGATCGATTGAAAAATAAATCAAAGGAAATGGAACAGTTGGTTTTGGCAATTGACAAAAAATTGATTCAAAAATAGAGAAAAATAATAAATATTTTGGACACCTTATTATTGTCCCAAGTTGGTTTTGCCTTTCGATCGTATGATTCCAACATGTCTTGGATTAATTTCATTTGATTGCTGGCGCCGGTGCCGACCATCAGCCAATTTCCACTGCCCAATAAAACTTCATTGCAATTTTGGATGGGAGAATAAATTATTTTTGGACAAATTTGAACTCACAGAAAAGGGCCATTGGAAGCCGAAAAATGTTAGAATTGAGGCGTCCAAAATTTCGATGAGCCGTTGGCAAATTCGTCGTCGAATTTTTATGCCTTTGGCAATTTTTGGCTAATTCTGGCATTTTCACTTAAAAATAATAATTTTGGCAAAAACTTTATTAAGTTTTTCTTTCACTTTTTCACGAAATTGAGGGGAAAAATTAATGAAGTTGGTGGCCAAAAGTGGGAATGGGGTGGTTGGGGCTTAATTAAATTGGGGAATGTGGAGGGGAAAACTTTTTCGATTGTTTTGGCCAATTTCTGTGTATTTTTTTTTTTGATGGCCAAATGGGCCAAAAGGAAAGACCAAAAGTATGAAAGGAAGGGAATGAAGATTATTTGGGTGTGGGGAAGGCGGTCGGTTTTTCCTTTTTCTCAGCCTCCTAAAATGCCATTCCATCCATCCAATTCATTCAACAAAATTCATTCATTCTTCATATTCTTCTTCTTGTATTGGCCATTGTCACCGACGAGAGGGGGGAATAGGTAATATTCGTCCAAGCAAAAAACGTGTGGAAAAGACGTGGACACGGATAAAGACGGGAGACACGAATGCATTGAGGGAATATGGAATGGGAAAATAAAATAACTCAACCCAAAAACCCAAATGGGCATGCAAAAAAGTGCCAAAATTGAAATAAAAAATTGCAAATTTATATAAAAATTATATTTTATATGAAGTCCATACTCTAATAGAAACCCACCTTCGACTTTGAGGTACTGTACCTCTTGACATAATAAACTTTTTAGGGCTCTATTAAAAACGCTATAATTTATTCAAAAATGGCGACAGTTAAGAGATTTTAGACCCCAGATTTTTGGCGATTTTGGGGCTTCGAAAATTATAAGCCCACGGGCTTCTAATAGAAGAAATGGTATTTGAAAATTTTTAGCCATTTATACAAAATTTTTGTGACCATTCATTTGAGTGCCGGCAACAAAACAACACATTTCTGTGACTTTTACTTCCCCTCCATTCAGAATATTTGTCCTTCCGTCCAGTCTTTTTGGCCGTTGAATTTCCCCCTTTCAATTCTTTGACACTGGCACCACAGGTTGGATGGAGTTGGAGTGGCCAATCGACCGGAAAACATAATTTTGACGGCGCCCCACTGAGCCGGCATTGGCACACATTTGGAATTGTGGCACAGAATGGCGCAAAAGTGGGAGCAGTGGGGATGAAAAAGAATGGAGGGAATGATCCATTGAATTGGCCAACCGACAGATGGGTGGCACCAATTTTGGATGAATTGGCCTTTCATCAAATGGAGAGGTCAAATTTGCAAACATTTAAATGGTCAACAAAATTGGACAATGACAATTTTGTGTGCCATGTTCGGTCACTTTTAGGGTCAAAGGAAGGCCAAAATGAAAGGAATAGAAAAAAGGGCCAAATTGGTTGTTTTGATTAAAATAAAAGTAACTGATGGAAAATGGAAAACAAAATGTTTTGGTCCATTGGGAGCTTTTAAAAGGCTGAAGAGGAAAGAGCAAACCTATCCAATATCCATATAGCCAAAAGTTTGTGCAAAAAAGATTCCTATGGAAATGGAACTTAAGTTGATTGAATTTTGGTCGATTAAATTTGGGGCGATTAATGGCAAAAACAAATTTGTTATTTTATGGGAAGAGCACAAGAAAATGTGCCAAAATGAAATTGAAAATGGGACGATTTTTTGGTCCATTTATTTTTATTGGATTAAAGCGGGGAAGGGGCACCGCCAACCACTTCCAAAAATTGAATTTCACAAAATTCTCCGACAAAATAAATTTTACATTGAAGGGAAATAAAAATTTGAAAAAAAAATATTGATTGTGAGGTGTAGAAAAAGGGCAAAAGAAAGTGTTTTTTTTTGGACAAAATGAAAGTGTTTTTTTGGACAAAATAAAAGTGTTTTTTGGGGGAAATATAGGAATTGAATTGTGGAGAAAAAAAAACAGCGGGAAATAAGGAAGAAATTTTGTTGGTGGATAAAATATAAAAAATGCTTTTGGTCGACCAGCATTTTTTGGTATGGAATAAATATGGAGGAATAAAAGTGTTGCCGATGGATGGACTTTGGATATTTTTCTTGAAGATGGAATAAATAAATTGTGGATAGGAAATTCATTTTAAAACATTTTTGACGGATTTTTTTGGTTAGTTAATTTCGAATGCATGGAAGACAAAAATGCTTTTCCTTGTCTCTTGTTGTTTTGTTTGGCAAAATTTAGAGAAAAAAATGAGTAATAAACAGCATTATTAAAAAGTGAATTTGAGAAGCACGAATATTAAGTCGAAAAAGGAATTAAATTTTTTACTAAAATGCTGGATTATGCCCAATTCAATTTGTTGGCCTCAATTCCTTTCTTATGTGCCATTATTCCATCCCAATATTTGGCCTATAGTCCCCTTTCAATTAGCCATTGAGAATTTGGACACAATTTTCCCGAATTGGCAATTCCTCTCCCATCCATAAATATTCATATATATATATGCGCATAAAGTCGTTAAATATTCAATGAATTTTGTGGCGCCTCTATGCTTCAGACGCCCCCACGGCATTTTTTGTATTGGCCAATAAAAATGCAACATTTTCGGAATTAAAAAAATGGCCAATAAAAAATTAAAAATTGGCCAATTGAAATTTGATCGAAATTTAAGGCAAAAAAGAAGGATTATAAATAGGTCAGTGAAAAAACGGAATAGTTTATTTCGCATTCGCAGTTAAAAGTGTCACCATTATTATTAGCATTTTGATGAGGGGATGAGGGCAATTTGCCCCCTTCAATTTCGTTCCTTCTTCTTTTTTCGACCAACTGTCAGAAACAAAGAAAAAATGAATGAATGAAAGTAAAAAAAGGAAGAAAAGGGAAAGGATTATTTCGGTCACCTTCAAGAATTCTCGGCACACTTCAGCCTTTCATTCGTTCCTAAAATTGGATGGATGCATTCCCCACTCATTTGTTTAGTAGGCCAAAATGAGGAAGCAAAAAATTTGGCATTTTCTTTGTAAATCGTCAAAAAAAGTAAATAAATTTTAATGGAAAAATGTGGCAAATAAAATAAAATTCAACAACACATTTTTGGGTAAAGGAAATTATGTGAATTTATTATTTTGCCGTCAATCCAATGAGAATTATTTTTTGACAATAGCTAATAAGATAGGGAACATGGCGGCGTATTTTGGTGGAAAAAATCCATGGACGAGGAATGAGATGGGATCGTGAATGTGAAAGCTGAGAGATGGGGAAATGGCCAATTGTCGATGGGGAATGGGTAATGGCCTTGGCCAAAAACATTCACATATTTTTAACTTTGAAACACATTAAAAGGATCAATCGGCAAAAAAGAACAGATTTTCCCTCGGGCCAAATCCCAAATACAAGTTTTATTTTAATAATTTGAGATCAGTAAAACATGAAATTAAAGGTGGTAAGGATAAAATATTTTTTGAAAATAAATTTAAGTCCAATGTTCATGGGAAGGCGGTTGAAGGGATGGGAATGGCCAATTGTCGATGAGGATGGCCTCCTTTAAACCAACAAATGCATTCACACATATTTTTCACTTTTTCAGACAAACACGTTATAGGATCAGAATCGGCAAAAAACAGATTTTTCCCTCAAGCAAAATACAAGTTTTTTTTTATTTTTCTTTATTTTGAGATCAAAAATAAGACATGAAATTAAAGACGGGAATTTTAAATTATTTTTGAAAATAAATATGAGTTCAAAGTCCATTATTCAAAATGTTCACAAAAATTATTCATCAGGCATTTCATCGATATGTTGCAATAATTTCCAAAGGGGCTCCTCATTTGCGGATGCACCAATTGCCGAAAAATAACAGCCGAACAAACTAAATAAATGAAAATATTAAAAAATGACTAAAATTTGAATGAACTTACAGATTTTTCAAAATGTTTAAACTCCGTCGATTCTCCAACAAATGCTTTTTGATTTTCCCAACTATTGGGCTAGCATTTCGATTCAATTCAAGGAAATTCTGCAAATATTACAAATAAATTAGATATTTGTTAAAAATTCACCGAATCTCCTGTAGCATATAAACAAAATTCATTGGAGAGATCTTTAATCCATTGGCAAAATTCCTCATTCTCTTGGTCCAATTTGGCATGTTCCATCAATTTATGCACAAAATCCAACTGAATTTTGACCAATTCGTCCAAATTTTTTGCCTGAATTGAAAATTAAAATTTAATCAAAAAATGATGACCAACCGCATCCAATTTGGCCGAAAATTCAGCATATCCATTTGCGGCAATCCCACAAATATATTCTTGATAGACATTCAGAAAACGGATGAATAGGAATAAAGTGGCACATTCTTGACGAGGGAATTCGGTGGACACATTTCGAATGAAATATTTTCTTAAAAAAATATTTTAAATGAATGGAATGTATTTGATTAATTTAAAATTGTTTTTGATTATTCTGTTTTTTTTTTTTGTTTTTAGCTAATTCTGAATTCTTTGTGTTTTCGATTAATTCTGATTTTTTGTGTTTTCGATTAATTCAGATTTTTTGTGTTTTCGATTAATTCTGTTTTTTGTGTTCTCGATTAATTCTGATTTTTTGTGTTTTCGATTAATTCAGATTTTTTGTGTTTTCGATTAATTCTGTTTTTTGTGTTCTCGATTAATTCTGATTTTTTGTGTTTTCGATTAATTCAGATTTTTTGTATTTTCGATTAATTCTGATTTTTTGTGTTTTCGATTAATTCTGATTTTTTGTATTTTCAATTAATTCAGATTTTTTGTATTTTCGATTAATTCTGATTTTTTGTGTTTTCGATTAATTCTGTTTTTTGTGTTTTCGATTAATTCTGTTTTCTGTGTTTCGATTAATTCAGATTTTTGTATTTTCGATTAATTCTGATTTTTTGTATTTTAAATTAATTCTGTTTTTTGTGTTTTCGATTAATTCTGATTTTTTGTGTTTTCGATTAATTCTGATTTTTTGTGTTTTCGATTAATTCTGATTTTTTGTATTTTCGATTAATTCTGATTTTTTTGTGTTTTCGATTAATTCTGATTTTTTGTATTTTAAATTAATTCTGTTTCTTGTGTTTTCGATTAATTCTGATTTTTTGTGTTTTCGATTAATTCTGTTTTTTGTGTTTCGATTAATTCAGATTTTTTGTATTTTCGATTAATTCTGATTTTTTGTATTTTAAATTAATTCTGATTTTTTGTATTTTCAATTAATTCTGAATTTTTTGTGTTTTCGATTAATTCTGATTTTTTGTATTTTCGATTAATTCTGATTTTTTGTGTTTTCGATTAATTCTGATTTTTTGTATTTTCGATTAATTCTGATTTTTTGTGTTTTCGATTAATTCTGATTTTTTGTGTTTTCGATTAATTCTGATTTTTTGTATTTTCAATTAATTCTGAATTTTTTGTGTTTTCGATTAATTCTGATTTTTTGTATTTTCGGTTAATTCTGATTTTTTGTGTTTTCGATTAATTCTGATTTTTTGTATTTTCGATTAATTCTGATTTTTTTGTATTTTCAATTAATTCTGATTTTTTGTGTTTTCGATTAATGATTTTTTGTGTTTTCGATTAATTCTGATTTTTTGTATTTTCGGTTAATTCTGATTTTTTGTGTTTTCGATTAATTCTGATTTTTTGTATTTTCGATTAATTCTGATTTTTTGTGTTTTCGATTAATTCTGATTTTTTGTATTTTCGATTAATTCTGATTTTTTTGTGTTTTCGATTAATTCTGATTTTTTGTGTTTTCGATTAATGATTTTTTGTATTTTCGATTAATTCTGATTTTTTTGTGTTTTCGATTAATTCTGATTTTTTGTGTTTTCGATTAATTCTGATTTTTTGTTTTTTCGATTAATTCTGATTTTTTTGTGTTTTCAATTAATTCTGATTTTTTTTGTGTTTTCGATTAATTCTGATTTTTTTGTGTTTTCGATTATTCTGATTTTTTGTATTTTCGATTAATTCTGATTTTTGTGTTTCGATTAATTAAAATATATTTTTGATCAATAAAACCCACCGATGCAGCAAATATTTGGCACGATTGAGCAAAAATAGATGGTAAAATATTTTTCGATATGGCTCCAATATTTTTGCTGGGAATGCTTGGCGCAATGAGGAATCTCCACTGGCAATGTTCAATTCCAAAACTGGATATGTCCCCACATTTGGCACATTCTCATTCCCTTCGGCAAATTTGGAAACTTTCAGTCTGAAATTTTTTTATTAAAATATTAGAAAAATGTGGAACTCACTGGAAATATCGATTATAGGGATTTTCGCGCATTTCAGCATTTTTGAATGCCCTTTGAACCAATCCATTCATTTTCTTGTCCAAAATGTCAAATTCCTCAGTGTCAAGGTCATTTTGCTCAAACAATTCCACAAATTCATAAATCCATGGGGAATATAGGCCAATGTAGAAGGAAGGAAGTTGCCTAAAATTTCACATTTATTTTTAAAGAAATTTTATTTTTTGAACTCACTTGGCAAAATTAATAATATCATATTGGCGCTTAAAATGTTCCAAAATTTGTTGCGATCTTTCCTCATACAAAATGTTAATTTGTTTGCAAAATTGGCCAAGCGAAAGATTTTTGAATGTGGAAACATCCAGGGAATAATTTAAATCCAAATCTGTTAAAAAAATGATTTAATTAATTCATAAAAATTATTAAAACCTCCTTTTTGTTGGCGCATTATGTATAAATATTTGCCAATTCGATAAATTTCCTCTGATATTGATTTGAAATCGTCCGGAATTAATTCAGGGATGAGCACAAATGCATTATCAAAACTAAAAATTGAATATATTTATTAATGTTTTAAAATTCAACCTTATTTTGCTGCCCATTTCCTGTTCATTCGATTCAGTTTCATTCAGTTTATTGGCATATTCAAATTCCTTCCGAATCACTGCTTTTTGTTTACGCAAATCCCAAATGAAGAATTCATGGGCCAAATCGAATGTCAGTGTGCATTCCGTAATCCATTCAATGATCACTTGATAATATCGTTCAATGGCCATGGAAATGATGTCCTCCAACAAATTCACAATGTGATAATTCTCCACACTTTTCTTCTGTTCAAAGAGGAAATTGATCAATTCTCCGCCAATAATATTGTCCTAAAATGTATTTTATATTATTTTTAACAATTATTTCCTTCAAACTTGTTCAATTCCTTGGGCAATTCGTTTGATTGGCTTTAATATTTGTGAATTCATGTCGCCACAGATTCTTTGAAGAGTTAGCAAATTTTTGGCCCCCGTCTTTTCCATTTCAAATTGCAATTCGTCCAATTCATTGAGCACATTTTTGCACAAATATCGAAGAACTAATGAACAAAAAATGGCAACCGTTGGACCGCGGGTTTTGTCATTGCGAAGTCCTGAAAAAAATAAATAATTTAAAAATGGCCCAATTTAATTCCATACGTGAAAGCACCAATTGTAAGTCGAAAAATGAGGTGGTAAATTGCAAACAATTCTTCATCCAACGGCAAATATTTTGATTCTTCTTTTCAAAATTCTGATCGACATTTCCCCATTGCCAAATAATTTTGTTCCCCTCTCCTTGGTAACATTGAATATATGGAGTGTTCTTGCCCTAAAATAATTTAGTTTTTAGCATAAAATATTGTTTTAAATTACCCATTTGCAGAGAATCATGAAATTGTCGAAAAGGACGGCCTCTTGTTCTGATTGCCTTACATCCGAAATATTCTTCTTTTCCTATATTTTAAGGTTTTTAATTAATAATTGGTAATAAAAACAAATACATATGAGCGGATCACATTTGTGGGTAATTCAAAAAGGTCATAGTCAGGAAAAATGGTCTTGATCAGACATTCCACTTAAATTTTACAATTTAAATACATTAAGAAAATGTATTAAAAAGATACAAATGCGTTGTCGCTGTCTCTTCCACAGGGGATAATTTGTTTGAAAGCTATCAGCAGAAAGATTAAGCGTCATTTTTATAATTTTATTGACCTGAGATCTGAAAAATTAAGGTTTTACATATTTATTAAAAAACGAAATATGGTGGAATATAAGGATAGATTTAAAGAATCCGCATCATAAAAATCCTGCATGGTACGCGCGCGCGATGGAGTGGAAAGTGGTGGAAATGGTTTTTCTTTGTGATTTTTATCGAGAAATTTCAAACTAATTTTAACCGCGTTAAATTTCGTTGAAACTTTTTGGAGGAAGTTTATTGATTTTTCTAGCACCGCATGTTTGCGCGTTTTGGATTTAACAACATTCATTTAATGGTTAACTTTTAAGAGTTTTCCAACTTGAAAACATCAACATCATCATCATTAGTTTTTGGTTTAATTCCCTGTAAAATAGCCGAAACCGAACCGAAAAGTGAAGCGAAATGCGAAAGCGAAATGCGAAAACAAAACGGTTTGGATAAAATGTCTTAAAATAAGACATTATATCCAAATCGATTTTTTATCATTTTCCTAAAAAAATAAAAAACAACAATAGCAAACCCGATCCGATTGAAATGAAACCTAAACGCTAAAAACCTATTAAATGAGCAAACATTATTTTCTCCTACCTGCTTATATTTATTAAATTCTAAATTGAATTCATTAAACAGGTTAAAAATTAGGTTTTATATTTAGATAAAAAAATGACTCAATTTTTACCGGAAAATTTACTGGCACTTTTTGCACCACGTCCACCCATACAATACAAACCACCGCCTGATGAGCTTTTCGTTTACCGAAAGCATATGAGCTTATCTGGTATCGCCGAACATGTGCAGGAATTTGAGGTTATTCCTATTTCAAATACATGAATTTTACACAATCTATTTTATTAGGACCCAAAGGATACACCGCCAAAACCTCACATCGAAACCCGGGAAGAGAAACGAGTTCGAAAAAGGAAGGAGAAGCAGGAATTGATGGCCTACAAAATTGAGCAGGGAATAGCCACTTGGACACCAGCTGCCAATCCGAAAGCCACCAGCGATCCATACAAAACAATATTCGTTGCCAGAATTGTAAATTTTTCTTTAAACATTTGAATTTTAATGATGCAATTTCAGAATTACGAAACATCCGAATCCAAATTGCGTCGTGAATTTGAGAAATATGGAAAGATTAAAAAGGTTTATTTTAATTTCAATTACTTTAAACTTAACTTTTAACCGATAGATTGTGATGGTGCATGACAAGAATGGAAAACCACGTGGCTATGCATTCATTGAATATGAACACAAATCGGATATGTCTGGTAAATTCAAATTTAACCCTCTAAAAATCGAAAATCATTCTAAACATTTTACACTTATAAAATGCGAGAGCTGGGGTGTTGGTAAGATAGGGCGACACTTTTTTCGGAAAACAAAAACTTCCTATAAACTTTCTGGTCAAAAATTGGCTCTATCGCCCCAAATTTGCAGCGCCTGATGAAGGCCAAACATGTATTGTTGGCACTTGCTGAAAACAAGCCACACACCCAACAAACACAATTAGAACTTAACACGTAGGTTTGTTTCACACTCACACACCGGAAAAGGGTAACACATTTTTTTGAAACCTTTTATTCCTCAATTTTTCGAAACTCTGGGTTTAAAATATGTTTGGTAAGTAGAAAGGAACCCTAAAAAGGTAAGCATCTGCTGCTCATAACCTCAAAAGGCATGTTTTCTTTAATCGCACTCTTTAAAGGAATAAAATGAAAGCAGAACCTAAATAAGAACGGGTAAGGGTAAGATTCCAAAATGGTAAGAATAAAAAGACGCAGTCTTTGTTAGAAGTAAAATGGCGCAAAATCGACAAAAACAAAAAGGTAAAAAATTTCAGCGGCATATAAAAAAGCTGATGGCATGAAAATTGACGGCCGACGTGTGGTGGTGGATTATGAACGAGGTCGGACCAAGAAAAGTTGGCTACCTCGCCGTTTAGGTGGAGGAAAAGGTGACACTCGAAGAACGAAGGAGTCCAAGGCTGCGCTGGCCGCTAAAGAATGGTCAGTGAAATTGTGGAATTTATTTAAATAATTTCTGAATTTTTTAGGGAAGCAATGATGAATGGCAATGGCCGAGGCAGTCGAGAAAGATCAGCCACCCGTTCATCCTATCGTCGAAGCCGTAGTCGTTCACGTGACAGAGACCGGGACCGTCGACGCTAAAGAAGAAGAACAATTTGAAGAAAGAATGGAAGATTGACATGGTAAGGGGATGTTTGATTTGTTTAAGGTTTGAGTATATTTCCGATAATATTTTCATTCACTAACTTTAAAATCCATATTTAATTTTACACATTCGAATAAAGTTGTTCAATAATAAATTAATTTATTTATATTATTTTGGTGGATTAATTCCATTTTATTTCGATTACCGAATATAAAAAGCTATTTGTAATTGGCTAAAAGCCATCATCTATATACATAGTTTACATCATTCATCTGTGGTCATCTAAACAAACAAACAGTTGAAAGGGTCATTGCAAAATTGTTTAAAAAGCGACCTTTGACCCTAAATAAAAGAATTCAACTTCCCATTTTGCTAGTTTTGTTTCCCCAGTCCAAAAGCCTTTCCATTTTTAATTCGTCCTCCAAGTCCCAACCTTCCATTCCCCTATCCGTATTCCCAATCAGCCAAGCATTCATTCTTATCTATTTTTATGATGACTCCGATGTCTCCTTTGCTTACCTTAAACCCCCGTACATTCCTTTTCTTTGCATCGCATTTAGTTTAAATCGATCCTAGAGATAATAGGGAGGGAGGAAATGTGCCGATTGTTTATGCTTTTAGCATCATTATAGGAAATGGCCATTCACATTGAAATTTGGCAATAAACCCAAGTCAAAAACAAAACCATAAAACCCCCTCCAGACCGAAAACATATTCAAATATTTGAGTAAACAAAATGTAAATTTAAGCTAAAGAACTTGGAATAATGGCAAAATTACTATCGGATGAAGCCTTCCAAAAACTCCTCTTCGATCTGTTCTGTACATGGCACAATGTTCAGGTAACAAAATTTACTTTGTTCTGCTGATAATAATCTGGAAATTCAGCGCCACTATGATCCACCAATTACCCATACGGAGGAGGAGAAAATGGCCAAAGTAAATCCAATAGAACAATACATTTTTCATTTAATTATTTGAAGGTAAAGCAAATGATTTGCAAATTGTTGGGCGAAATTGATGGCCGGGTTAAGCGCATTCAAATGATGTTATCCAGTACACAAGAGGGAGAACAAGTAATTCGACTCAAATTTAATGCAAAATTAACCAACAAAAATTAAAGGTTTTCATTGAAGAATGGTCAATGTTGACTTGGAATGTTTTGTGCATTACAAGTCGATTGCAAAATGAACTTCAAATATCGGTGAAATCGCAAGAGGACCGGGTCATTTTCAACAAATTGAATATGGCATTAGTGGATTTGGTGAACAATTCAAGGTTGGCATTTAGATTTAAGCAATTAATTTATTTATTGGTTTAAAGAGCCGCACTCAGCCCCCAATCAGTGCATATGGATGCAACCTTCGATTTGCTGGCCAGTTCCCTGTCCGAAACAATGCACATCCTTCATGGTCTTTATCGAACACTAAAATCCACTAGGCAAATGACCACAGACGAGGTCCAACAATTTGCACAAAGGTGTGACCTTTAAATTAATATTGATTAAATTAATTATTAAATTAAGATTACAATCATTTTCGGATGAAAATTTGAATCCTTTCGTCGAGCTGTTCAAGGTGAGCACTTTTTGCCATTAATTCACAACCGCCAATGGCGGCCGCCCCCCACCCTCAAAAACACATCTCGCATTGCAGTCCTACTGTAATGAACAAACGGTGCGTTTGTGGCAGGACTTGCGAGATGTCCAAATTGCATGGTAAAACCAATTTAAAATTAAAATTGGCTATAATTAATTTCTCATTTTCATTTCCAAAAATCATAAATCGCTGTTTCAGTTTGATCAATAAATGTTCTTTGCCAGTGGAGCCGGTTGTTCGGCTGGTCACCTTCTATTCCTTCCAAATGCATAGGTTGGCCATATTGGCCGCTCGGTTACAAGTATAATCTAGAATAATAATGATTAATGAACGGATTTTTAGGTTACAAAATGGCAAAATTAATATTTAGGTTTTTTTTGTGAAGATGGGGGTTAAACTAAGTTTCGGAATTTCAAAATAGATATTGAATTTTTTAATGAAATTTTCCCTAAAAAGGGTGCTAAAATAAGTAAAAATATTAAAAATTAATTACTTTAAAACATGAAATATTGTTCAAAAAAAATAGCCTCAAAACCAAAAAATCCGTTCCCAAAAAGTGGCATATTGACTCATTTCTATTTTGCACCATCTTCTATTTTAGGGATTTCGTTATGAATTGACAGTTAATAATCGACAAATGTTTGGCGACTATGACCCGGTTCGACCACTCTCGGACAGTGTTTTTTCGGCACTTGAATTGTTGATGGCTGATTGCGGTTAATTTTTAATTATTTTAATTGGTTTAAATTCATATTTTTGCAGTTTTGGCCACGGAACCGTCGTTGAATCCAATTTTGGTGACCAACAATTTGTTCTCAATTAATTGCGGTGCTCTGGCCCGTGGCGTTGTTTTCAAACAATTTGATGTGCAAGTGGTCAGCGAGGAAACCGCCGAACATATTCAGGTAAGCTGAAATTCAAAATATAAAATATTTAATTGTCGAAAAAATATTGAAAATATCGAAAAGATTTATAACGGCTCAATGGTTTTGGCTTAGGTTTAACCAATTTTAAATATTGGATTTGAACCTAAAACCAAAACCGGTTTAAAAACCGTTTAATACTCTTTAATTTGAATAAGAAGTAAATAATATCCAAAATTAAATAACTTGTCTAAAATTAAGTCTGAAATGCGAAAACAACGACTACTTCAACAACCATCGCCAATAGCCCAAGTCCCAGCAGCAGCTTTGTTGGCCATGAAACCCACAAGCGGAACAAAACGATCCAATGCTCAATCGATGACAGGTAAATTTTGATAAAAATAAGTTATAAAGTGAAATTGCACAGATTCGAGTGGAAACGCCACAACCGCCCATAAGAAGAGTGATATAAACAGCAAAGAGGTGGTCACCATTTACCCAGTTTTCAACAAGTAATTATTAAATTTCATTATTTTGTAAAAATAAAATTTGTTCCATTTTTTTAGTAAAAATCGTTATTGGGCTGCCAGCTACCCTCATCTCCTCTGTACAACTCGCCAAAAGGGACGTCAATCCACCAACAATTCCTATCAGGATTTGTCCCCAACGGCGGTTGATGCCAAAAGCAACAGTGGAAAGCGGCCAATTTTCTACTTTTACATTCGGGCCACAATGTTCAGTCCGTCGGGCCAATTTGCCGATGCCCACACCTTGTCCCTGCCATTCACAATTGCCACTCGCCGTAATCAAGACTACCAAGTGCAGCGAATGATGAGCTCATATACGGCCACATGCTTTTGGCTTTATGGCAACAATGTTCAGGATGGATTGCTCCTTCAATGGGTATATTATATTGGGGCCTCCGGAAAAATTTTTGACTAGGGATGAAATAGAATCGATGGTCACTTTGGTTTAGAACAGAAATAACTCCGAAAGACCGGAAGTTTTCCTAATTGCCCAAAACCAAAAGTCCCGGAGTCATCCTGGTTCCTGGCATTAACCCCATAGACTCTCGAATAAAAATGAGAAAATATTTAGGGAAGGAAGGAGTACATTTATAAATTATTCATTGAAATCTTCTTATTAAATTTAAGGGGAAATAATGATGTTTCGGGAGAAGATTACCAAATATATGGGTCGTCAAATCCTCATGGGGTAAAATGAAAATGGGTAGGGCAATCGGTAGCCAAAAGTGTCAAAATCTTTGTGGGCCGGTTAAAAAAAAAATTGGAAATAATTTAAGCGGTTTGCAGGTGGACACCGCGATGGGCTGGGAGAAGTTCAAATTCCTATTTATGCAACATTTTCGGGTGAATGCAGAAGTGGAGCGAGGATTACAGGACAAAGACTTTGACCTTTTGCAGGTACATAAATCAATTTAATTTTATTTTATTAGTTTATTTTTTAGTACAAAATTCAATGCAATGATTGTTCACCGCCCACTTCCACTGTGCATGGCCATTTTGGAGAGCGCAAAATCACTTTCAAAAACATCCTTTGCCCACATTTACGCTATGAATGCGGCTCAACCAATGTTAGATTCAGTGTTTGGCGGGGCCTGCTTGAATTGTTGCAACTTTTTCAGGTTTATAATTACAAAATTTTTGGTAACATTAGCACTTGTGGCACCTTTTTTGAATCTAGTTTAGGCTAATTTTGTTTAATTTTATAAAGAAGAATTAATCCTAGATTTATAAAAACGACAATTTTAACTTGGTGGTTTGAGTTTGATGCTTTTTTCTTTAAATTTATGTCTCGGGTTCGAATCCTCTCCGAGTCAGATAATTTTTTTCGGGATTAATTGTCACTTTTAACCATTTTTTATGAATTTTATTGAACATATCTAGTCCAAAAACAATATTTAGACCTAAAAAATAGTGCCTTAATAAGCGTTAGTCTACCTAAATTAATAAATAAAATAATCAGTTAAATTTTCACCATTTTTCAGGACAGCAAAACTTGCGTTCGAAAACTCTGGGAGAAGAATTTGCTGATGGGATTTATGGAATTTGATCAGGTAAATTTTTTCAAATTAAACTTTAAAATCAATTCTTAAGGTTTCCGCCATTCTCGTCCCATACAATTCCGCCGTGATTATGCGCCTCTCATTCGTGACCGGCGGAACAATTTGCATTACCCTAAAATCGACGGTGCATTCTCAAATGGAAATTGCGGCCGCCGCCGCCCCCACCCAACAACCAACAATGCATTTGGAGCCATTGGATTTGAAGAAATTGCAAGCCAAAAGTTTGGTGGAATATTTACGGGACATTTCGATGGCAGAGAAAATCAAATATTTGATCAATTCAAACAATGAGCCGGTGCACATCAGTGAATTATTGCTGGAGAAATTCTCAGAGAAAATGGGAGGTGGAATTGATGAGCTGGAGACGAGCCGATGTATTTCCTCAAATGTTACACACAGTGGGGATATTGATGCAATGCAACAAATTACGTGAGTAATTCATTGTGAATTAAATTTAGGATTGGTTAGAGTATTTAATGAAATTGTCGAAAAATGAGTACATATACATAGTCAAAATAATTGTGTAATTTTAATTTAAGTATTTAAGGATTTGTCTTAACTAGATTCAAAACCAATAGATAAACCAATTACGGTAGTCATAAATTTGTGATTTCGGAAGAGGAATTCCAAAAATTAAGTTTTTAGGGGTGTATTTTTCAGAATAAATTTGAGGAAAAAACACAAAAAAAAATAAATTTGCGCGTTTTATGACCAAAATTACACCAAGAAATGAATAAAAATGAATATGCAAGCACAAAAAATTCACCTTCTAGTATAGTTTTTTCAACGAAAAATTCCTTTTTTCTTCCCCCAATTTCATATCGGAGGAGGGAATTCTCCCCTTTCCCGGATACGCCATTGAGATATATAAACCATTGAATAGAACTCCTCGGTCCTCAGAATAAACCAAATAGTCTATTTTAATGGTTTGCTCAAACTAAAGGATTTTGAACTGTTTAATCCGTGGATTCTGGATTCAAAACTAAGCGGTTTAAACCTAAACCAAAACTATATTCAAATGATGGATCTTCGAAAGAATATAAGGTTTATATAGGTTTAGGATAACCACCGTCCACCCAAACCGTTAATTTTATTTGTTCATAAAATTTATTTAATATTTTTACAGTTTTACCGCCATGCGAATTGCCGTCGTCACTTGCAAAGTGAAACCGCCGAGTGCGGATAATATGGACTTTGAGGAGGCCCAACAACAACCAAAAGGCAATTCGCCGATTCCATCAAATTCAAATAGCAATGGATTTTCACCATTCAACCCTCCTCCTTCCACATTTTATCGCCTTCCATCGGCCACCACAGCAAATGATGATTTTGTGCGCGAAGTCATTCAATTGTGCAATTTTTGGGGCAAATCCAAACAGGTGGGGCACAAATTTAAATTAAATTAATTTATGGATCTAAATTACACAAAAAATGAGTAAATTTACCCCCAAAAAATGACTGAATTTACCAAAAAAATGACTGAATTTACCCAAAAGATTATAAATTTACACAAAAAAATTAAAAAATGACTGAATTTACCCCGAAATCTTTCGTGTCTAAAAAATTAAATTTTTCACGGCCATAAAACATGGCCAAATAAAGCTTCTTTAATCTTTAAGATTCCTATCCTACTTAGCCGCTAGCCTAACACCCCATTTATGGATGTCCAAGTTTCATGGCCTCAAAATTATTTTTCGATAAGAAAGAATTTTTATAAATTCGTCATTTTTATATAATAAATTATTATTAATTATTTTGTTTTTTAAAGGATCTGACCGCATTGCTTGAACAAGCGGCCGAAGAACAATTTGCCACACTCTCACTCAATTCCGGCTCATCTTCCCGTGCCCAAAGCATCTACCGAGAAGGCGGAGGGAGTTTGAGCGTTGAGCCGGGTGCCAATAATCCGTTGGCATTGTTTGGCCAACAAATTGTGGCCCAACCATCGCAACCACCACCACAACATTTACTTTTCCAACAACAATTACCGGCGGCCGCTGTTGGTCCAATCCAAGAATCCGTCTTTCAATTTCCATTGGCCACCGTACAAAATGGAGGGCTGGCCACACCTTCGGCCGCCTCCCAGCAATATCCTCCAACAAATGGCGAAAGGGAAATGAAAGAAATTGGCGAGGAGGAAACTGGCGAACAAAGGCAATTTCCCCCTTTGAAAATGGGATGCCATACAACAGAGATGAGGTGACCAGCAGAAAGAAGGAAGAAAAAAAATGCAATTGAAGAGAATCTAACAAATCACAAAAACGCAACTTATAAATTAAATTTATTTACGCATTTTTAACTTTTTAATATTTTTATTTCATAGTACACAATTTGTTTTTTTCCAAATTTAATTAATTAATATAATTTTAATGATTCGTATCATCATCATCATTTGTTGCACTACCGTATTTCCTCTATTATTGGCCCCGGGGCTATTATTTCCGAGACCCCTCCAAAAATAAAAAATTCATATTTTTACTTTAAAAAAATTCCAAAAAGTCGGGGACTATTATTAGAGAGGGGCTTATGCAAGAGGAGGTGGGCCAATAATAGAGGAAATATGGGTAATTTAATCACAGAAAAAAACACTTCTCTTTTTGTTTTGAACGCCCAAAAAATATCCATTCCATCAAATTTTTACATCAAATTATTTTTTAGTTTTTTACTAATAAATTTTATCTATTTGTTTTTGTATTTAGAAAAGAAAGATCAATTTTAACTGCATTTGACTAGACCCGAAAATGTGGAGAAGAGTGAAAAATAATCGACAATTTTAGAGGGAAAAATCGCCATTAGGGGAATATAATATAGATGGGGTATACGGTATAGGAGGGATGGGTTCATATTTTGTTCAAATTCGGTTCCGTTCCTGCTTCCATTCCGTCCATTTCAATCATTCTTTCATTCCGAATTCATCAATCAACGTTTTCCTGCCTGAACTTTGTAGGAAAGCTTGAACATTTTCTGGAATTGCACGTAAGGATCATCCTCCGGAGGTGGTGTAGTAGGGGTGGTTGGGGCTGTTGGAGTGGTCGCTGGAGGAGGAGGCACCGTCAGACCGCCTTCAATTTGGATTTTGATGATTATGCTGATGTACATTTTGATGGCTAAAATAGAGGGAGAATTAATTTACGGAAGAGAATTAATATTTACTGTTGATGAGTGGCTCCAGCTTGGGAATAGCCTTCACAATGGCATCCAAAATTTTGGCAATGTCTTCGGGTTTTGCCTCCTTCAGAAGCTTGAGAAGTGCCATCAACAATTTCACAATCAATTTAGCAATCTTAAATAGGTTAAATAGTGTTTTAAACCAAAGGGGATTAAACCTGTTTGGCCAAGTCAACAATTTTTTGGTCCACCGCTTTCAATGCTGGCAAAATCACATCGTTTAGGGCAACTTTGAGGATGGCCAACAATTGCATTGCCAATTCCACGAGGGCCGGCGCTTTTGCCTTCAATTCAGCGGTCAGTTGTAAAACTGAGGTGAATTTATTGGCCATAGCATCGATCAGAATTTGGGCGGCTCCTTCCACATCATTTGCGGTCAATTTTCCCAGAATCATTTTGAGAAGGGCGGGCAAATTGGCTATAATTTGCGGATAAATTTTATAATTCAATTCCTTTTTCCTTTACTACCTTGAGCACCGGAAATGACAACGTCCAATTGGGCCTGATCGACTGGGAGATCGGCCAACACTTTGGCCGGTTCCACAATTTTTGCCATAACCGCATCGAATAATGCAGTCAAACTGGCTTTCACGTCCAATTTAACTGTGAAATAATGAAATTAAAGGGAAAAGACTGAAACTGACTTTCAATTTTGAGCAGTGCATCAATTTGGGGCACCGCCTTTAAGAGGGCATCCATCAAAAGTTGTTTATTTGCCTCAAGGACAGCTTTGATTTCCATTGCTGCGTCCACAATTTTGGCACCAAGCTGAAAATAATTATTTATTGAAGTTTAAAACCCTTTTCTAAACCTTGGCCAACAAATCCTTTTGCGGTGGTTCCAATGCGCCCATAAAAACGCTGGCAGTCAATTTGAGTTGGGCAGAGATGGAAACAATCAGCTTGAATATGCCGGGCGCCTCTCCTTGGAGTTGGGCCAATGCTTGGGCAACAATGGTAACTTTGCCACTTTTAATGTCCTTCAACAGCGCCACCAACCCATCAATGTCTTTTTGTTTGACCAGAACCATCAATTTGGCCAACAAATCCGGCAAATTTGCTATAAAAATTGGCAAATTTGATCATTTGATTCTCACAATGTCAATGCCAATAATGTTATAAGGGCTTTTCCTATTCGTCCTACTGTACCCCCACTTTTTGCCTATCGCCCTGTCACCCTATCAATCAAATATTGCCCCAATCTGCCTTTTTAAACCAACCCTTTTCCAACCCTTTTCCTCTCATAATGCTTTTAACCTTTCACTTTATTATTCCCATTACCGTATATAATTGAAAATAATACCGTATATACTCTTTTAATTCCTCAGGAGAATTATTTTTCAACTCCCCAAAAATTGGGAAAATTTGGGGTCTAACTCCTTAATTTGTAGACATTTTTGAACAAATTATAGCGGATTTATAGAGTTTTAGGGAAGCTATGGGCCCTCAAAATCAAGGATGGCGAATTATTAGAAAGTGGGTAATTAAAAGAGTATTTACGGTAATTCGAGTTTTCCCTGCTGGTCCCTATTCCATTCATTGCGTCACTGAAAGGCTTAGGCCTCCGACGAAATGGGGCGACATGCCCAGCTCTCCTCCCGGAACCACTTTAGGCCAATAAGAAAAGTACCAACCTTTCAACTTTTTGATCATCACATCCACATTCAGGTTAACATCAATTTGCAATTTTGCCAACAATGCTTTCAATTCCGCATCGACTTTGACTTTTGCCTGAAGATCGAGCAGAATTTTGACAATGGCCTCGGGCAATGGGAATGGAGGTGGCATTGGTGGGGTTGCCGGCGTAGTTGGAGGTGTTGAGGGTGGCGGAGTCACTGGTGGCGGGGTGACCGGTGGAGGTGGGCCAAGCGAAAGGCTGTCCACCAATTGTGGGTAAACTGCCTTGATGGAGAGGATCAACTCGGCCAGCGCGCCTTTGTCCATTGCGGCCAGCTTGGCCATCATCACCTTCACATCCACACTGGCTTTCAGATCAGCAATCAACTAGAGAATATGAATATGTGAAGGTAAAAGTGAGGAAATTCCATCGATTATCTCTGGGCAGAAGTTTTAGAAATGTAGGTCCCCTTCTAGGTGATTAATATTAGGGCTACAAATAGGTGAGACGATACCCTATCCCCTATTGACCTTAACCCTATACCGGATGACCCATGGGGATTACCGTACCTTCCCCCAGTTGACCCAAAAAAGGCTGAACAAAGATAACCACCACAAGTAAAAAATGATCTTTAAGAAATTTTCATTGATTTTTGGAACTAATTTTATTTTAAATTGGTTCAGAATTGTTGAAAGGTCACATAACTCCATCATTTCTTAACCAATTGGAATAAAATTAATATCACTAGATAGCCAAAAGTCTGCTCATCAATTTGATAACAAAATCATTAGAAAATGTTCCGTTCTAAATGAGTTATTTTAAACGGCACCAAAATGGCCTGATTCCAAGTTGGGTGGCTCCCAAATTCCACAAAATTATTACCGTCATCATCAACGAGGCTGGTTTTGGCCCCAACAAATTGACGGTTGCCTCGAAATTAACTTGCAAACTCATCATCAACGTAATCACCACTTCATATACGCCCGGACTCTTTTCCTTCAGCATGGCCACCAAATCCACAACGGTTTGCACTTTTCCTTGAAGCACTGCCTCCAATATAACCTTCAACCCGGCCAAATCATTTTTGCCCATCAAATCCAACAATGCTTTGACCGGCGGTTTATTCAGCTCAACGGAGGCTAAAACTAATGAATTTCATTGATTAAATTCGCCAATTTTCTTGCCTTCAATTTTTGCCGAAAGACTGTCCAAAAGAGTGGGATTCGGTTTCACCGGTGTCACCGTCAATTCCAGCACCACCATATTCAAATCCAATTTGGCGGACACTTTGAACACATCGGCCATCAAATCACAAACACATTTGGATTTGTCGATGGCCAAGGGAGGAGGCAAATCCTCCGGTTTTGGTGGCTTGCCCAAACAGTCGAACCTAAAAGTTGGGGGAAGCTATTTTGGATGAATGGATCATCCAAAATTATTACATTTCCCCAAATTTTGGCCAATTTGGAGGTTTGAAATCCTTGAAATCGAACGGTGGTTTGAAATCCTTCGGTGGCCCTCCAGGTGGTTTGAAATCGGGCGGTGGTCCCCCGCCGAACATTCCGGGATGGCCAAAGGCAGTTTGGGAAGTGAGCAGCAACAAAGCAATTGGGGTGAACATTTTTGGGCAGAAGAGGAAGATGGAGAATAGATGGATTGAAGAAGGTTAGGAATGCAAACGGAACCAGAAGGTAGGCCAAATGCCGATCGAATGAGCTGCCATTGGCCATTTCGACCCAATTTATAAATGGATTGGGCCACCGAAGAGAGAGAGGAGGCACAAAGTCCATTCACACAGCTACTCCCGTGAGTTTTTTACAGAAATTTGCAGCGTGGCCAAATCTTGGCCGCGCGCGAGCACAAATTCCCCCCCCCCCCCCAAGGTATTGTGATGGAAATCATGAGGCCCTTCAGTAATTCCCTTCAAATTGCCTGCCTTCATTTCCCTCCCAAATGCCACGCTTTCTTACAATGCCTGGCCTACACTCCATTCCCAATAGGGTCCTCTTTTTTGGCCATAAAAATGATTTTTGGGTGGCATTGAAGGGTGGAATTGGAATCAATCTATTCATTTGGGCATTTGTGAGGGTGGCAAAAGTGGATATGGGATCGATGGATTGATTTAATTCAGGATTGAATGGGTGAGGGAATGTGGAATTGAAAAATCAAAAAAGATTAACCGTTAACTAACATGGATGAACTTTTGCCCCAAAGGCAAGTCAGGAGTTTTTTTACCCTTTTTCCAAAATTTATTTTCCTATTTTTTATGTATAATGATCATAAAAGTGCAATTTGACCGATTCATCCAATTCAGGAATAGTTGAAGGATGAATGATAGCTTTTCGATTTTAATCATGATTGATGCCACGTTTTGTCCTCTGATTTTTTATTTGCACTCTTTCATTTTTGCAAATTCAATTCTCTTCAAAATTTGAAAAAGGATTTACCAAAACGGTTTACAATTCTTTAACACAAATTTCTCTTAGTTAAGATTTGTAATTGCCCCAAATTGTAAATTTCGCCTGTTCTGATTTGCAATTGCACTAAATTGTAATTCTGATTTGTAATTGCACCAAATTGTAATTCTGATTTGTAATTGCACCAAATTGTAATTCTGATTTGTAATTGCACTAAATTGTAATTCTGATTTGTAATTGCACCAAATTGTAATTCTGATTTGTAATTGCACCAAATTGTAAATTCTGATTTGTAATTGCACCAAATTGTAATTCTGATTTGTAATTGCACCAAATTGTAATTCTGATTTGTAATTGCACTTGTAATTCTGATTTGTAATTGCACTAAATTGTAATTCTGATTTGTAATTGCACTAAATTGTAATTCTGATTTGTAATTGCACTAAATTGTAATTCTGATTTGTAATTGCACCAAATTGTAATTCTGATTTGTAATTGCACTAAATTGTAATTCTGATTTGTAATTGCACTAAATTGTAATTCTGATTTGTAATTGCACCAAATTGTAATTCCGCCTGTTCTGATTTGTAAATCCTACTGTTTTGATTGAAATACATTTTGCAAAAATTCGAGAAAAATAAACGGAGAAAATGAAAAAAAAAAACAAATTTATTCCCCAACACATCCATAAACCAATCCTCGGTTTAATCTTAAATTTTTTTATTATTCTTAATCTAGGGCTAAAATTATTTGTGGCGATAAGCTGGACCTAGGCTCTCGCCCCACGCCCAGAGGTCTAAGCCCTCAATGCTCAGTGTTCAGTGAACGGGATTAGTAAGGGGAAACTCGACTTTAAATTATTCCTTATTAATTGTACGGACAAATGTGATAATAATAATGTTGAGAATAAAAAGCATTAAGAGAGGAAAACGACTTGTTTAAAAAAGGCAGATTAGGGCATTATTTGATTGATAGGGTGACTCGGCGATTAGGCATAAAATGGGGGTACCGTATGACAAATAGGAAAGGCCCTTTTAGGCATTTTTGGCATTGACATTTTCCATTCCACCCATACCCATCCACATCCACATCCATATAGTAATTTGTACATTCATTTCAAATAAATTTTTGAAACCTTTCTATATAAGACATATGCCCAAAAATTAAATTGTTTTTTTTTGGAATGTGGGACTCATTGAACAATCGAAAGAGTCTAATAAGAATATCATTACCTCCCATTATAATCAAATTCATTGGCAATTTAAACAATTATTTTTAATCCATTTATTGAAAATAAAAAAGGAATAGAAACAGAATGTTGATGACTAGCCAAATATTATACCGAAAAGGTAAAATAAAAAATAATATCGGGATTTATCAAAGAGGTAATTTCATTTCAAAAATTGGTCCAATTTCCACGTCAAATTCTTGTTCATTGTTTGTTATCCTCCAATGCAAATCAATTGTCCACCTTGAGCGCCAGCTTTTCCTTTACAACAAGAATCACGTGGATATTTACACGGAATCGGATTGCATGGTTCCGTTTTTTCGGCTGGTCCAGTGCATGGACATCCCTTGGCTTCACTTTGGCACACACGTTTCGATGTTTGAGTGCCACATTTGCCGCAAGTATCGGTGCAAGCACTGGGGGCACTGTATGGTCCCCAAACACCTCCGGCAGGACAGGCGGTTGTTGTTGTGGGCGGAATAGTGGTTG
Organism: Pratylenchus scribneri; assembly: GCA_030063045.1. Taxonomy (NCBI): domain Eukaryota; kingdom Metazoa; phylum Nematoda; class Chromadorea; order Rhabditida; family Pratylenchidae; genus Pratylenchus; species Pratylenchus scribneri. The sequence continues at coordinate 1,898,883 of JAQSEB010000037.1, read as the reverse complement.
TAGGTGGTGGAGGTGGGGGAGGCGGAGGGGCAGCCGTAGATGGAGCTGGGGGTGGTGGTGGAGGCGGTGGAGGGGGTGGGGGCGGCGGTGGAGCAGCCGTAGATGGAGCTGGGGGTGGTGGTGGAGGCGGTGGAGGGGGTGGGGGCGGCAGTGGAGCAGCCGTAGATGGAGGCGGAGGTGGTGGGGGAGGAGGGGGTGGCGGCGGAGCTTCCGTAGAAGGCGGGGTAGACGGCGGTGGACTCGGCACGGAAGGCGGTGTAACGGCTGGCGGCAAACCGGGTGGAGGCGATGGTGGAGTGATGTAGTTGATTTCAATTTTGATAATGATGGTGATGTACAATTTAATGCCTATGGGATAATGGGATGTGGGAATTAACCAAATTATCCCTAATTTGCCATTTACCATTTAAAATTGGCTCCAATGGGGGAATTGCGTTGCCAATTGCTGTCAAAATTTTGCCAATATCATCCGGATCCACTCCTTTGAGGATTACCAACAATTTTTCGATTAATTCCAAAAACAATTTGATAATCTGAATTCAGGGAATTTAAAATGATTATTCGCGCATTTCCCACCAATTTGATGGAATCCTTCGTTGGTTGGTCCAATGCATCGTCAAAATCGTTGTAGAAAACTTTGAAACCCCCCAAAAGCCAGAGGAGGAATTCAACAATGCCCGGGCATTTTTCCTTCAATTCAATGGTCAATTCGCCAATTGAGGTGAATTTATTGGACACAACACCCGAAATGACCACACTAAGCCCGTCCAAATCGGTGACTTTCAATCGACCAATTAGAACTTTGATCAAATCCGGCAAAATTACTGGAAAAAGGGTTAACAAAAATAAAGAACTTATTTCAGAATACCTTTGATTTTCACGATTAAACTGTCCAATTTTGCCGGATCGGCCGGTGGCAATGAATCGATGACTTTTTGTAATTCAGATGGGGAGGGAATTTTGGCCATGATTGCGTCAATCAATGCCGTTAGAGTGCCTTTTACATCAATTTTAATGTTGATTATCACTTCCAAATCGGGAATTGCTTTCTTCAGTGCATCCAACAATTTTTGGAGGATTTCATCCAATTTTACTTTGATTTTCGTAAATGATTCAACAATTTGGACTTTCAACTGGAAAAAATGGTATAAAAATATGATCAAATTGATGAATTCCCCCACTTTAATCAACAATTCTTGCTGAGGCGGAGTCAATGAATCGAAAATGGCAGTCAAAGTCAATTTGATTTTGGCCACAATGGAAATGAGGAATTTGAAAATGCCGGGGCTTTTTGATTGGAATTGGGCCACTATTTCGGCGGATCCAGTAATTTTTCCAGCCACAATGTCCTTCAACAAGGCCACTAGCCCATCAATGTCGGAAATGTTGATTTGAACCAACATTTTGACCAATAATTCCGGAATTTTAGCTAAAAAATATAGGAAAGGGATGAATTAATTGTTTCAATGTGTACTTTTCAATTTGTCAATGATCACAGTCAATTTGGCATCACAATCAAGGTCAAGTTGGGCAAGTAAATCCTTCAAAGCGGATTGATCTTTGCATTTGGTCTGAAGGTCAATTAAGATTTTGATGATGGCCGGCGGCAATCCACCAGGGAAAGGTGCCGGTGGCGTGGATGGAGTTGAAGGTGTTGTCGGGGTTGTTGGGGTCGTCGGTGTGGTTGGAGTGGTTGGTGGTGGACTGACTGGGAATGGTGGGCCAAGGGCCAATCCATCCACCAAACCCGGATAAACAGTCCGAATGATGGCAATCAGTTCAATAATGGCCCCTTTGTCCTTAATGGCACCGCATTTTTCGATGATCACATTGATGTCGGTGCCGGCCTTCAATTCTGTGATAAACTGTAAAAAAAGATCAAATTTGAATTGTGCAAAATGCTAAAAAATGTTTTGACCATCATAATCAGCGTAGCCGTTTTATCGCCAAACAAATTGACGGTGGCATTGAAATTGATTTGAAGATTTAAAATAATGGAAACCATAATTTGATATGCCCCCGGGCTATTCTCCTTCAAATTTGTGACCAAATCTTTGATGGTTTCCACTTTCCCTTCAAGCACATCATCTTTGCATTCTTTCACTCCAACCAAATCTTGTTGGCCCAAACAATTCATAAAATTCTTCACTGGGGGTTTGTTCAATTCAGGCACCACTAAAATCAATTTTAAATAGAAAAAAGTCATCAAATTCCCAGCTAACCTTTGATTTTTTGGAAGCAACTATCAAAAAGTGTTGGATTCGGTTTTTTGGGTGTGGCCTTTATTTCATGGCCAATGCATTAATGTCCAGTTGGGCAGAAGTTTGGACAACATTTGTGAACAAATCGCAGACACATTTACTTTTGTCAATGTTGACCAATGATGGAGGCAAATTCCCACCATATTTTACAATATCGAATGTTGGACCCAGCGGTACGGTTAAAGGGACAAAATCAACGAATGGCATTGGTGGAGGTGGCGTAAACGGAGGCGGCGTGATGCCCAATTCCTTTGCATCTTTCTCGCATTTTTCACTCGGTGGGCCCCATTTGAACCAATCAAACCAGCCTTTTCCCGGGCCTTTCATTGGTGGAGGCGGAGGCCACTTCGGTGGTGGCCCTTTAGGAAAATCCGGAGGGCCTCCATAACCGCCAGGTGGACCGCCGCCAAAATGCCCTTGAGCCGAATTGATAAGCACCAAAATGGCCAAAGCCACTAGGGAAGACATTCTTTTGACACGGTGGCTTCTCCCAGATGAAGCTTGTTGGCCAATGCTTTTTGGGTTTAAAATGGACTTGAATGAGAAAGAATTGATTCACTATTGGACAATCTAGCTTATATTTATATGCGCCGAATTCATTGCGAGAGGACAACGAACCGAATATCAAATCTAAGAGATATCACATGAAATTAAAATTGTGGCCCCTTTGGAAAGTGCATTCACGAGATGAAGCAGCGAGAATGGACTTGGCCAAATCGATCAACATTAAGGGAAAAGAGAGGGTGGATTGAATTTGGCCAATATTTTGGGTTCGATTGCGCCGATAAAAATTACACGGCTGATCATCTCATCAAATGCACTCAATCCCACCTCTCTCCGGCGATATCCACCCACCCACATTATTTGCCCTTTGCCTCTTTGTCAATTCACTCCCCTTCTAAATGCTTGTGATTTGTGAATATGATCTGATCAATTTTTACGTTATTCGAACTGATTGAGAGGGAAAATATCAATGATATTAATTGGAAAAATGATAAATTTTATTATAGGTACTTTGATTTTTGGATTTTGGAAAATATTTTGTTGTTGGGTCATTTCTGTTTTGGCCAGTGGGCACTTGAATCTCTCAAGAATTTAGACAAATCATAGTTAAAGCAGCTAATTAACAACCTAAAATGATCTAAAATGTGCCCTAAATTAACCTATAATCCATGTCAATAATCTATATCCAATGTCAACTGTACGGTATTTTTTATTTTTCGAAACGAAAACTTATACGGCACTTTGAAAATCAATCAATAAAATGGCTTTGATTTGGATCGGCATTGTCTGCTTAGAAAGTTTACTCTTCATTAATTAGTCCTTGTCATTGCCCGTAACTAATTTTCAGTTAAATTAAATATATGTTTGAAGAATAATTGAATTAAATTAAAAATTTTAGTTTAGGTATTTTTTTTTACTAAAATTTAACCTACCTTCAATCGCAAATTTCGCTACCCAAACTTCGATCGCAAATTTAATTCTAATTTGTAATTTACTATTTATCCAGCATTCAATCGCAATTTTTAGAAAAATTACATTCGATAAGCTTATTTAGTAATACAGCAAAATCATCAAATTATGGAAGATCAAGTGGTGCTGAGAATTAAAAGTAAATTATCAACTTAATATAAATATTCCAATTTTAATTAAATTTCCAGCGAAGTTTCCTCATCTTAATGGTTCGATTCCACCAACATCAGATGAACGGGAGCAATTATTGCGCTGGTTGGATGATTTACGGCAGAATGGAATTACAATGGTGGATGCGCATGTTCGACTTTTCCTTCAAGAATTCATTGATCATTGCACTCCGCAAGATCAGAATTACTTATTCCAGCGATTTGCAAGTAAACTTTAAATCTAAAAATAAGTAAATTCATAAATTTCAAGGCCATAAACTGGACCTGTTTGCGAAAGTGGCAGCAGAAAAGAAGCACAACGCACGAAAATTGTTCAACAAGAGCGCAGAACAAGCGGAACTGGTTGAGAAGAACTCGCTGAAGCGGAGTTTGTTCATTTACATTTCCACGCTGGATGATCCGGATGCACTTGTCCATCTGTTGGTCATAATCGCCCGATGCAAAACAGGTTTATTCAATTATTGCATAATTTTTAATAGGAATTCCTATTTAAAGCTGATCCACTGGCATTTGAGGAATTGCATTTGAACACGCTGCCCAACATCCACTACTATGCCAGACTTTTCGCTGCACCAACCAAAAAAATGATCGACAAAATTCGAACAGTGCTCGAGCCAAAGCACATTTTGAAGTGGTTCAAGGAACATGTGCTCCAACATGAATTTGACCATTTGATCAAACGAATCGAGAAATACTACGACCCGGAGGACCACAAAAAGCGAGGTTATTGAACAATTTTTGAGTAAAAGACTGGAAAATGTGATGTTTAGAAATTGAAACTGCCTCGTGTCTCTTCGCCCGTGGACTTGTTCATTGCACGGATGGGCCGGATTCGACACGCGATTTGGGAGTAAATTTTTAAAATTAAATTTTAAATTAATTTAATATCCACCAAAAGGATTGGTATTATCACTTTTTGAATGCGCTGTTGAGCCATGGCGACTGTCGAATGTTCCCTAGAAATATCGATCCAAATTATCAAGACGATCTTGGTGGGGGTTTTTTTATCAATTAGCACTAAAATTTTGCATTGAAGTTCGTTGGGAGGCTCGCAAAATCAGTGCAAAGAATCCACTGAATGCGCCGTTCATGAATGATGTTATAATCGAGCAAGAGGGCGAAGGCGAAGTGGATGGCCAAAAAAGAATGCCACGAGACCAACGGGACTATAAGAACGAACGAAAAACCGGTAAATTCTTTTATTTTTAGACCATTTAATTAAATTAATTTTTAAAGATGCTATCATTGATTATGAACCGGAGAGCTTCGATTTGCGACCTTATCAGAATGGTTAATTTAATTAAAATTTAATAAATTTTAATTGGATGTTGTTTAGAATTGGTTTTGCACGCAAAAAGTGGTCGAAACACAATTATTTGTGCACCAACGGGCAGTGGAAAAACATTCATTGCGGTGGAGGTCATCAAAGATCATTTGGAAAAAATGCATCGAGAGGGCCGAGTTGGACGAGTAAGTTTTTAAAAAAAATATTCAAAAATTGTTTGAACTTTTTCAGTGTGTGATGCTTGTTCCAACCGTTCCATTGGTCGATCAACAATGCCTCCAATTTGTCACATTTTTGGGCTGTCGTCGTGACCAATACCGTCCCGACCTCCCATATTGGATCGATGCATTCAGTGGATGCGAAAATGGCTCAGAAGGCCGTGCAAATCGAGTGTTGGGTACGGACATTTGCGTTATGACTCCACAAATATTAATGTAAGTTGGTTGGGAATTGATAGGACTATCACAATTAGAAATATAATAATAAAATTTTTCAAAATTTTTCACCTGCAAAATTTAGGAGTTTTTTTGAAAATTTTCGACCTGCAAAATTTAGGATTTAGGATTTTTTTAAATTTTTGAGCGACAAGCAAAATTTTGAACATTTTCGACCAGCGGAGTTACCAAAAAAAAAATAATTTTATTTAAATTTCCTTCAATTTTTTAGCAACATGATGAACAGTGTTCTTCGCAAGGAAAAGCTTTATTTCTCAGATTTCACTCTGCTCATCTTCGATGAATGCCATCATTGCGTCAAAGGACATCCATACAAAAGTAATGCCATAATTATTTAATAATTTCTTTTTATTTTTTAGTTTTGGTTGAAATGTTGGACAAAGAGCTGCCCAAAATGGCCTATCCCCCACAAATTGTCGGATTGACCGCTTCGATGGGCGTTGGCGACAGTGGATGGGATATGAACGCATGCCGAAATCATATGCTCGACCTTTGCTCCAATTTGATGGCCGACTCAATTTCTACCGTGCGACACCAACTCGACGATTTACGAAACTATGTGGTGCCTCCGGTTGATCGTAAACAAATATTTTAATCCAATTTTAATAATTTTTCTTGCAGATGTTGTCCGCGTCAGTCGTCCCAAATACAATCCATTCATTGAGGAAATTGACCGAGTCATGCTGAAAATTGAGGCAGATATGGCCGGCGAGCTGAAGGGTTTGATTCCAGTGCTCAAAATCACTGAGGTTTTATATAAATTTAAAAAAAAATTGGTAAAATTAGAATTGATTTTTTTTAAATACTGTATTTTGACTTGAAAAATATTGAAGAAAGTCTAAAAATTATATAAAAGTGAGCACCAAACTAGAATAAAAAATACCTTCCTCGAAGCGGATTCGAACCCGAGACCTAAATTTTTCAAGGGTTTCCCAATTGAGCCAAAATTTTACTAAAATTCGAAAAAATTCATAAAAATTTTTCATAGGAGGATATTAAATTCCCACCGCATGACTCACCGGCTCGTTATCAAACAATGGTTGGGCAGCTGAAAAAGATTGTGAATCGTGTGGATCGTGCGGAGCAAGACAAACGCTTTTTGCTGGTTCGCTCCATTGACCATTTATCGGTGAGTTTTTTAAAAAATATTTAAATCTTGTAAAAAAATTGAATTTGAATTAATCAAAAATATAATTTCAATCAATTTTCACAGCATTATTTCCACACAATTGTGACTAGCGATTTGTTGCCGAATAAATATGGATTGGAATATTTGGAGGCAAAAATGGAAAATTATATGAATAAGCCCGACTCCGATCCAATCGAACAAATCAACAATAAATTGCTTCAATACTATTCCGGTAATTTAATTATTTGATTAATAAATATATTTCATTGTTTAAGAAATTCATCCACGCCTCAAAAAATGGTCAGAGACGGAGAATGTTGGCAGCAAGGAAATTCTCAAAAAGTTATATGAGGTTACATAGGCCAATTTCATTATTAAATTATTTTTAATTTTGTTTAGGAATTGAACAATCAATTCCAAAAGGAGCCGCATTCTCGTTGCATGATTTTTGTGGCCACTCGAAATTGTGCCCAAAAGTTGGCCGATCATTTGAATCAAACGGAGGAATTGCCAATGTTTTATCAGAAAAATGTAATTTTTTTAATATAAATTTTAAAAAAAATAATTTTTATTTAGAATATCGGCTTTATGGTCAGCTCAAATCAAAGTGGCGCGATGGGTGGCCAGTCGAGCCAGGAACAGCAGCGAATGCGTCAGGACTTCAATTCGGGCAAAGTCAAAGTTTTGGTGGTGACTTCGGTGGCCGAGGAGGGTTTGGACATTGCCGCCTGCAATTTGATCATCAAATAGTTGGTTATGGGGGGTCACAGTTCGGTTGGGTACCTCACTATTGAAAAAATTTAATTTAATTTATATATATTTTAGGGGTTTCGAGGTCAAGAGAATCCGAATTTGGCATTCCTTTATTAATTCTGATCACTAATAATGGTTCAAAAACCGGTTTATCGACGAAATAAATTTTTAAACCACTTTTTGAACTATTCGGACTCGGAGTAAGAATTAAAAACGAATGCCAATTTTGATTCCTTGACTTCAAATATCTATAATAAACTATGCATTTTAGTACAAAAATAAATAAATTCTATTTTTTACCTAACTAAGGTAGTGGGGTAACAACCGAACTATTATCCTTTCGGATTTTAATTGAATAAATTTAAATAAAAATTCATTTAAGCAACAATATTGGCTCCGAGCGTACAATGATTCAGCGAAGAGGTCACAAAATTAAAATTTTAAAATTTAATTTGTTTTAATTTTAGGACGTGCTCGTCAAAAGAACAGTCGCAGTGTTTTGCTCGCATTGGACAGCACCATTGAACAGGCGGAGTTCAACAATATTCGAAAGGAAGCAATGGTTTTCTGAGAATTTGAATTTAAAATTAATCTAAATTTATTTTAAGATGATGGCCTGTATCCAAAATTTGCAAGAAACAAATGACACTTTGCTGAAGAATCAAATTGAGGAAAATCGGCAGAAATTGAAGGAACAACAGGAGGAGATGGATCGACGGGAAAATGATAAGCGAGAACGCCTCCGGGGACGACGGTAAATATTAATTACCAAAAAGCATTAGGAGAGATAATTGACTCTCACTATTAAGGCTTTTGGGATAACATTGGTGTTTTAGGATAAAGTTTTTCTGAATTTCAACAAAATATGAACTGAAATTTATAAAAAAAATGCAAAAATGAGTACCGAGCCTTAAAAATTATTTGCTTCTAAGCGGGTTCGAACCCGAGACCTAAATTTTGCAAAAGTAATCACCCTAACTTTTCTTAAATTTACTTTATACTAAGCAGCTTAATACTAAACCTAGCTCTGACCTAAATCTAAATTCTAAATCCCAGGCCTAAAATTTACCTAAAAATGGATAATTTTATTTGATTGTTGTATTTTTAAGCTATAAACTTTGCTGCCGTTCGTGTGGATCAATGATTTGCGAGAGCACCCATATTCGTTCCGTGGCCGATTCAATTTACATTGTTGTGGACCCGGAAGTGTGGAAACGTTCAACATTCCATTACATAAACAATCCGACGGTTAATTTTATCTAATTTAAATTAGATTATCGATTAAATTTTAGAAAGACCATCTCACAACGAAGATTGCCCGCTGGCTTTGTGGCACTTGTAAAACCCAAGAGTGGGGAACAATCGTCAAATATTCCAATTGTTGGCTGCCCCAATTGATGGCACCCAATTTCACGCTGGACCGCCTGGATAGCCAAACTGAGTATGAGCGAGTGCTGGCAGTGAGTGAGGGAAGTCGCCGAACTTGGAAACAAATTACGGACTCCCATTTCAACATTGACCCAGTGAATTTGCGCAATATTGTGAGTTTAATCAAAAATCCGTTAATTATTAAGAGAAATATTGAAAATGGAGAAAAGATTATTTATAACAGTTCAATGATGACCTAAACCACCCTAATCAAGACACATCATTTGATAATGATTTAGTTTAGGTTAAATTTAAATTGATTTTGAACCAAAAACCATAGGATGGTTTTTAAACCATAGGATGGGTTTTTAAGTGGTTTAAAAAACTTTAAAACCCTTTAAGTTTGATCAAACCATGAAAAATTATATACCAATCGATGCGTCTTGACGTGATATATCGATTTAGCATATGGTTTGGGGGGGGGGGGGTTAGGACAAACCATTAAATAAGCCACTAAAACCTTTTCGCCATTTTAATTGTTTTTTTGCCAAATTAAATATTGTTTAAAATTCAGCGTGACATGTACACGGCCTTAATGACACATAAACCGAATGACGCAAAGGAAATGGATGAGCACGAATATATTGCGAATATTAAACATTTGGATAAGATGAACAAGAAGAAGGATGAGAGGAAGAATAAGATTCAATTGTTTTTGGAGGAATAATTTTGCATCAATTTATTTTATTAATTTTGTGCTTTATTCGGAATTCCATTTTAATTTAATTTTTTTAATTTATTCGGGAATATATTCATTTATTTATTGAGGACACGGGGATTTTAAATTGCTGCCGTTTTGTTTTATTCTATTTGATTTGATGAATTTAATTGAGAATAAAATTTGGACTTAAAAAATCGATTATTTGAAAAGAGGCTAAACAAAAAAAAATGACTCATCCTTTTATTTTTAAAATTCCAAAATAAAAATTCATTTTAAATTTAATTCATTAATAATTATATATGGCACAAGAGGAGACAATTTTGCTGAGTTTCAATGGAATGTAAGATTTAAAGACAATTTCTATTTAATTTAAATCCAATTAAATCATTTTTTGAGGAATTTACCGGTGGAATGTGCACAAGGATGCAGATTGGTGATCACTGCAAAGACCGATGGGGATCAGAATTTTACGGAGGTTTTTAATTATAATTTATTCAATTTTAATAAAATAAATTTGATAGATTGGTCAGACGGAAACCCTTTCGGGCATAAATCCCAAATTCGAAGAGCGAATTGTGCTCATCCTTCGACTTGATCTCAGCCAACAATTACGAATAATTCTGTGAGAATATTTTTTAACTAATAGAAAATATTCATTCAATTTCACAGCTATTTGGTGGATCAAGAGAGCGAAATCATTCAAGGAAAGTTTGGCCAGGCCGATGTAAATTTGTTGGCACTTTTGTTCGGCCCTGACCCAGTTGCCGTTCCGCTGACGTTGGATCATCCCCAAAAATTGCCTCAGCCTTCAATGTTGCTCATTTCAGTTACTCAGCCAGAACATGGTGGCGCTAACGCCGGCACAGGTTATCAAAATTATGAATATTTCAATCAAATCATCGATTGAAATTTGGGAAATATTTAAAATGATAAAAAAAAAACATTGAAAATGACAAAAAGATTTTAAAACGGTTCAATGGTTTGTGCTAGAAACTCAAACCTTATACCCAAAACCCAATCGATAAATCTCGTCAAAGCGCATCGTTTGATAATTCTTTGGCCCTAAGTTTAGTCAATTTTAATTAAGTTTTTAACCTAAAAAAACCGTAAGATGATTTAAACGGTTTAATACTTTTAATTTTTTATCAAACCATGACAAATTATATACCATTCGACGCATCTTGATGAGATCACTCGATTGGCGATTGCGATTGTCGATTGGGTATAGGGTTAGTGGGTCTAGGACAAACCATTGAACCAATAATCTTCGACATATTCAATTCGTTTTTCGCCAAATTAAATATATTACAATTTTAGTTTTCCAATTCATTGGCCATCACCTCGAATCTCCTGGCCTAATCCCGGCTCCATATTTTGTGCTTGAACTTATCTCAAATAATGAGGAAAAATGCCCAGTAAGCGATGGATATGTCCAAACAATTTTAATTAATTACTTCAGATTCTTCTCCATCGCAGTGAATTTGTCCATAAAAATGCGAACCCAAAATGGGCAGAATTCCTTTTGCCCTCTCGTTTCTTCCCTTCTTCCGCCGAATGGACTCTACGCATTTCTTGCTTCAATTTCAACTTTAATCGGACCGAAGATTTGTTGATTGGTTCAGCTTCAACCACATTTTACCAATTAATTGGATTGAATGTAAAATTTTTGGTAATTCTTACAAAATTTTAATTTCATAATATTTTTGTTATTTTAGTTGAGACAAGGCCATAAAAAGGAACCAACCGCCAGCATTGAATTGGCCAGGGCCACCAATAATCCGGTGCCCTCTTTGGTCAATTGTCTCAAATCTGGCCTCCAATTCCATCCAACAATTGCCATCGATTTTACATCAAACAATGGAGGACCAAACCATCCGGATGCACTACATTATTGTGAGTTTAGGGAATATAGTACATACATTAAAAATATAGCAAAATAATTTAATTAAAATTGATTGATTTTCGATAAAAATAAAAATTTGACAGGAAAAAAAATAAAATTTCCGGAAAAACCGGAATGAAAAATAAACTTTCCGGAACAACCGGAATGAAAAAAATACAAATGCAACTTTCCGGAACAACCGGATGAAAAAATAAACTTTCCGGAAAAACCGGAATGAAAAATAAAACTTTCCGGAACAACCGGAATGAAAAAATAAACTTTCCGGAAAAACCGGCACAAATACATAAACTTTCCGGAACAACCGGAACAAAAAATAAACTTTCCGGAACAAATAAATAAACTTTCTGGAACAAATACATAAACTTTCCGGAACAACCGGAACAAAAAATAAACTTTCCGGAACAAATAAATAAACTTTCTGGAACAAATAAATAAACTTTCCGGAACAACCGGAATGAAAAAAATAAACTTTCCGGAACAACCGGAATGAAAAATAAAACTTTCCGGAACAACCGGAATGAAAAAATAAACTTTCCGGAAAAACCGGAATGAAAAATAAAACTTTCCGGAACAACCGGAATGAAAAAATAAACTTTCCGGAACAACCGGAATGAAAAATAAAACTTTCCGGAACAACCGGAATGAAAAAATAAAACTTTCCGGAACAACCGGAATGAAAAAATAAATTCCGGAACAACCGGAATGAAAAATAAAACTTTCCGGAACAACCGGAATGAAAAAATAAAACTTTCCGGAACAACCGGAATGAAAAAATAAACTTTCGGAAAATCGGAAAAAATAACTTATCGAAAAAACAAAAAACCCGCACTATTTTTTTTTGAAATAATTTCCAGTACATCCTCACTCCATGAATGCCTATATGAATGCAATTTCGACATTGACAACGGCATTAGGAAGGATAGAAAAGTAAATAAATGGATTAATTTTCCTTTTTTCTAATTTCAATTTTGCAGACTTGGTCGAGTATCGATGCTTGGATTCGGCGCCAAAAAGCCACCAAATTTTCAATTTTCCAATTTGTTTGCACTGGTCAGTTTTTAAATTTAATAATAATTTGTTTTTTTTCCAATTAATTTCAACCATTTTTTAAGAATGGATCTTTGGACTCTCCGCACATTCGGAGTCCGGAAGATGCAATAAATTGCTATCGGAATTGTGCAATGTCCCTTCTCCCATATGCGCCGACCCAATATTCGGAAGTGATCCATCATGTGATCAAGTCAGTTATCCATTTTTAGAATATTTTTTTATATATGTTTACATAGTTTGCCATTTTTAGGGAAATTTTCAATTAAAAATACTAGAACAAAAGGAAAATTTTTGAATTCGGATTTAATAAATTAGATTAAATATGATGGAAAATATATAAATAGATCAAAAGAATTATTAATAGAGCACGGATTTTTATTGATATCAATATTTTGTTTGCTCTCTTAAAATAGCTTCAAACCAACGTAAAACATGTTTTTATCAATGTTTTTGATAATTTTCGTGGACTTTTTTGTCAATATTCATCAATATTTTGCCATTTTTTGACCGTCAATATTTATGTCAATATTTAGCAATTTTTTGGCATTTTGATCAATATTTTGAAGATTTTTGAAGATTTTTAATAAATTTTTTTAGTTTATTTTGTAAAAAATTGAAAATTTTTTGATAAAATTTTAAAAATTTTTCAAAAAAATTTTTCAACATTTTTGAAAAAATTGTGAAAAATTAATTTTAGAATTTTTGAACAAAAAAATTAATCAAAAAATAGATTTTTGGCATTTTTAAAAATTTCATTGTATACTTATAGAAAATTTCATTTTTTTTGAAATAAATTTTAAAATTTTTGAATAAAAAAAAGTCAAAATGTTAATAATTTGTGATTGAAAATATTTAAACAAATAATTTTACTTTTTTTTTGCTAAAATCGTTTTTTAAAAAATTTTCATCAATATTTCATCAATATTTTGCCTATTTTTTGCCATTTTCATCAATATTTTGCAATTTTTAAATCAATATTTTCATCAATATTTTGGGATTTTTCGTCAATAAAAATCCGTGCTCTAATTATTAATTACCCTCAAAAGAAATAACCTTTTTCTTAAAAATTCTTACATTTTGCCAAAAATTTTTTTAGCCGACTACAAAGAAAGGACCTTTTAATGCATAGGGTCGAAAGTTCGAATCCCGCCAAATCCAGATAATTTTTTAGTCGATATAATTGATTTAATGCTTTTTTAGGCATTTTTCAAAAATTTAATAAAAATTACTTAAAAAGTACAAAAAATTTCAAAAACTCGAAAAATTAATTTTATTATATTTACATATTTTGGACATATACTAAATTTTCCCCTTTATAAGATTGGCCAAGGCCGCACAACGATCACAAGCCGGCCTTCATTTTGTGCTAGCAATTTTGACAAATGGCCAATTGAAGGACCCCAGGGACAGCATTGACACCATTGTTGAGGCCTCCAATTTGCCAATTTCCATTTTGTTCATTTCAATCGGGAATCAGCAACATCCGGCCGGAAACTCCAATTTGCGATTGCTAAATTCATCAACGCTCAAATCCTCTCGGAATATTCCAATTTCCAGGGAAACAAGTGGGTCAAATTTATTTAAAGGAGAAATATTTAATTTGTCGAAAAAACTGAAAATGATGAAAAGATTGTAACATAAAAGTTTTTACAAGTTTTGAACCAAAAATAAAATGGCTTTTAAACCGTTTAGTTTTGAACCAATAATAAAATGGGTTTAATACTATTTAATTTTGATTAAACCATATTCAATCCATTTTGACCAGCTCAATTCAATGTTATATGGTTTGGGGAATGTGGATCTAGAATAAACCATTGAACCCATTATTTTTAGGTTATGTACTATTTTTTCGGCAATTTAAATATTACCCAATGTTAAATTAAATATCATTTTCCATTTTTCAGCCACAGTTTTGTCCGCTTCCGATCCAACAATGGTTCAGCAAATGATGCAGGCAATTGCCCGCCAATTGGTTCTCCATCGGCTCAAAACATCCGCCCAATTTTGAAGTGCCCATTTTCCACTTTACATTTTTATACCAAAAACCTTTATTATTTCCTTTATTACTAAAGCATATTTTCATATTTTCACTTTTTATAATACTTAAAATATATTGTCTTATTTTCGTTTTAATTTTAATTTTTATTGTTTTAGTCCATCGCATTTTTAGCAATAAAAAATGATTTTATAATTATGATTATATAATAATAATTTTCTCGATAATTGGGTGTCCGTTCCGCTGATTTAATCCCCAAAGCACCTAAAGGCGCATTCATTCCGAGAAAATTGGAACACCCTGTCCACAAAGATTGCGGGAAAAATGGCTTAAATAAAAGCCCCAGGAAAGGTGGAAAAGGCAACAGCAGAATTCCACGCGCATTTTTGCATAATTGATCCACATAATCCATTCATTCATTCAGTGTCCATTCATTCATTCACGTATAAATAAGCTTAACGTTGATTGATGTTGATGATGAGTGCCTGTGACCACTCGAAATCACATTTTTGAGGGAGTTTAGCTGACTTTTGGGGGGAGATAGAAGGATGGATGAATGGACGGATTTATGCTTCTGTTGGTGTTGAAGTGCGTGCTCACATATTTTTGGTGGTTCGCACCTTTTCCTCCCAAAAATAAATTTGCTAAAATGGGAATAAAATGAATGAAAATATCATAAAATAAAACCTTTTAATTCCCCATCCTCTATAATTTCCCGCTTTCGATTTTGAGGGTTCCCTAAAATTTTACAAAATCCGCTAAAATTAATTCAAAAATGTCCGTAAATTAAGGAATTATATCCCAAATTTACCCAATTTTTGAGGGGTTGAAATACAATTCCCCGCGGGGAATTAAAAGAGATTATATTAGGAGGGAAAAAGGGCAACCTTTCATTCCCATTTTTAAAAGACAAATTAATTAATTCGCTCAATTTAATTCAACTTTTAATCATCGCCGCGCATCAATGTCACATTCTCTCCGGGCTTTCCTGAATTCATCCTCACTCAATTAGCTATTATCCTAAAAAGGGTTGAATGGGAGATGACCCACCACCCCCATTTTTTCCAACCTAGTTCCAATTCCAACAAAGGGAAAGAGGGGACGTGTTCCTCCAATTCCCATCCTATTAGCATCATCAGCTTTTTGGTCAACAAATTGATTGGATTTTATTTATCCCTTCCAAAAGAGGGAGAGGGATGAGGATTATTTACATATATTGCTTTTTCCCAAATTTCAATTGAGATAAACAACAAACTTGTTGCAAGGAAATATTTGATGCGTTAGATTATTTATTTTTTAATTTATTACTAAATTTTAATTATTTAAAGTATCTCATTCATTTATTACTTTTCAATGCCAATGCCAATATTGCCCAAGAGCCTTTCCTATTTGTCCTACTGTACCCTTTACTTTTTTTTTTTCCTTATCGCCCCGTCACCCTATCAATCAAATATTGCCCCAATCTCTCTTTTTAAACCCGCCCTTTTTCCTCCTGCGTATCTTTTTCCTCCTTTACATTATTATCACATTTTCCGCACAAATTAATAAAGAATAATTTAAAGTCGAATTACCCATTATCACTATCTCATTCATTGGGCCATTGAGGGGCTTCCTCCGGCGAAGGCCCAGAGCGAGAACCTAGGCCCAGCTTCGCTCCAACAACTTTAGCCCTAAATTAGGACTAATCATATTTCTAAATACCGTATCCGATCCAACCTATTTGATAATTTTTATTCAATTTTCATTCAATTTTTTTCAGCAGCAAATGATAAAATTAACCCCCGTAGTCAGAAGCATCGTCCCATTTCTCCTTCCTAAAAATTTCGCCTGTTGATGTTCAAAAGTGGCAAAATAATGCACAAAAATCCATTAAATGGACGAATTTATATTGTTGTCATAATTTTTCTGGCCATATTAATTCAGGTAGTACAAAAATGGGTACTCATCGGTTATCGGAATTCAGATTTTCCCCCTTAAAATCACAATATATTGCCATCAAAATTGGTGATAAAATTCTAACCCTAAAATCATTTATGATCAAATATGAATAATAAAAAATCTGGACCCGGTTAACCGATAAGTACTTCGTTTAAGTTTACATTTTCAGTGCAATGCCTCAAATTTGGTCAATGAGGAAATTGTTGAACCAACCGTATTACCTGTTGAATTGGTTACACCAAAGGCATTGAATGGATCATCTTCACTGGATTTTCAACAAAATTTGATTAACATTCAGCAACAGAGGACATTTATTGACAGAAATCTACGAAAAAATGGGGCAAAGAGAAGAAGAATCCGTAAATAAATTGGAATTAATTGGAATTTGCCATTTTTTTATTAAAGATTCGGTCAGTCGAAGTGTGAACAATTCATTTCGAAGTCAATTGGCCACCGGGGTGGATGGGACAAGAAGAATGGTGGATTCGGGCGAAACATCCTCATCAATTGGGGTGAACAAATACGAAAGGACAATGCTCACAAATGAGGGAATTGGTTGGTGGATGTGTTACAGAAAATACTTGAAATTAGCTAATTTCAGATTTAATTTTTGAAAATCTCGGCTTTTAGTAAACCCAGAGATTTAAAAAAACAGGCTCGTTAGACTCGGCATAATCGATTTAGCCCAAAAAATTTCAAATTCAGACTCGAATTAAGCCCTAGGCAAAAGTTAATAAACCAAACCGGTTCGAGTTTAAACAATGGTTCAACTTTTCAAATCAAGATCATAACCTTTTGAAATTGAATTTTCTTATTGGACTAAATCGACCATGCCGAGTCAAATGAACTCATTCTTAATTCCGTATGTAGTCTAGAAGCCGACATTTCCTGAATTAGCTAATTTCGATTATTAATTCGAATTAACATTGAATGTGGGAAATAATTTGAATTGGCATTTAGAGCGTGCCATAATTTTGGTGCCATCGACCATTGACCATCCAAAAGTGTTGACGGCAGAAACTTTTGGCAGTGGCAAAAATACAAAGAAATTCAATGAGGCAAAAACGAGGAAACGTCAACGGATCGTAAAAAGGGTGGATGGCGAAACATCCGGTGGCATTGGCATAAGAGGGAATGAATATTCTTCATTAGGAGGTAAATCAGCGGTGACGGAACAAATTGAGGGACTGAATGCATCGAAGACAACAAAACAACAACAAATGCCAATTCCAATCAACACAACATCCGTGGAAATCGACATTCTGTAAATATTTTCAGCTTAATTCTCAACTGTCTTTCCCCAATAAGTCTTTCACTAAGTCAATTGTCTTTTAGCTATGAGAAAAAAAGTTTTAATACTCAATAAATGCGCAATATTTTTGGTCATAATCTTAACAAGGAAAAAAACAATTTGAGAAGGAAATATCCCATTTTAAAACCTTAAATGTCCCCTAAAAAGTAGAATTTCTAATTTTTCACTATAAAATATTCTTTATCAATTGTGCAGGAAATATGACAATAATTTGAAGGGAAAGAAGCATTAGGCGATAGGATATATTAGGAGAGGAAAAAGAATGGGTTTTTAAAAAGGCAGATTGGGGCATTATTTGATTGATAGGTTGACGAGGCGATTAGGCAAAAAGTTGGGGTACAGTATGACGAATAGGAGAGGCCCTAGGGCCTAGGCGTTATTGGCATTGACATTTATAAACGTTAAATTGGCAAAAACATGGTTTGATTGAAATGTCTTAAACGACTTTTTCGGTGAAATAGAGCAAACATTAATAAAATTATTTGAAATTGGCCTTAATTTAGACCATTAAACAATTCCTCCTTCAGGTCCAATGATTTGCATTTATCCTCGTCGATGGCTGCCCGATTGCGTCGATTCAACAAAGCAAATTTATTGAAATGGCCAAAAAGTGGACGGGGCAATGCATTGGTGGAATATATTCATAAAGTTGGCCTCCTTGGCCATAATGAACATTTCAATGAAAAAGTGAGGCCAAAAATTCAGCTGACATTTAAATCCATTTATTAGCCACAAATTTCATTCGCAATCGACGATGATCGGCTGAATATCCAAAAAGAGGAACTTCAACGCATTTTTCCCACCGAAAATGGGCCAATTCAAATTAGATTTGGCCAAAATGGGAATGCAAAATTGTCGGGATTGCCGGTGAATTTGCGCACAAAATTCCCTAAAAATCGTGAAACACAAAGGCCAATTCGACTGGGGAAGGCGGATGATTGTGAGTGCCAATTATGCTTATTAATGGATTTATTAATTAATCAATGGGGAATATTTAAAATGGCGAAAAGATTTTAGCGGTTCAATGGTCCCTAAAACCCTATATCCAACCGATAAATCTCGTCAAAACGCGTCGATTGGTATATAATTTGTCACGATTTGATCAAAATGAAAGGGCGTTTAAACCGTTTAAACCATTTTAGGGTTTTTGGTTCAAAATTAAGGATATTAAACCGCCTAAACCATTATTTTCGCTCAAAATTAATTTAAAATTGGTTAAACCTAAACCAAATATTATCAAACGATGCTTCTCGACGAAATCTATCGAGTGGGTAAGGGTTTGGAGTTTAGGATAAACCATTAAACCGTTATAATCTTTTCGCCTTTTTCAATGTTTTTTCGCCAAATTAAATAATATCCTTAATTAATTCCTTCACATTTAAGCCGACATGGATTTGTTGTCCCCATCTTCACATTCTCCTATTTCTGATGGCCCATTTAAACCACTTCAACAACATTTTCCCAACCATCGGCAACAATTTGTTGCTGCTGCTCCCAATCTTTCTCCACCCTCACCAAAACATCATTTTGGCCACCATCCCTCTTATATTCCGCCAATTTCCCCGTCCATTTCCATTCCTCCACAAATTCTTCAAACAACTCCTCGCCCTCCTCCCCAATCCATATATTCACTTGTCAATTCAACAAATGCAAATGCCATCATTGGCCGGTCCTCTTCTCTTCCATTGGCACAAACGACCACAACAAATTCCCTGAGCCCAAATGCCAAGTTGGAATTGTGTTGCCGAAGGCAGAATTTGCCTCAAACTTGTCAACAATTTTGCAATTTTGACACATTCACCCAGGAAAAGGTATATTTGTCCTAAGAGTTTAAATTTGTTTGGGGTGTGAGCTGGACCTAGGTTCTCGTCCCCGGGCCTTCGCCAGAGGAGTAATGAGCCCTTCAGTGGCCCAATGAATGGGACAGAGTTATTTTTTGTTAATTGTGCAGAAAATATGAAGGGCAAAAAAGGCATTTAGTGGGGAAAAAAGTTTTTTGAAAAAGTTAGATTGGGGCAATATTTGATTGATAGGATGATAGGGCAATTAGGAAAAAAAGTAAGGGGTACAGTAGGATTAGGAAATTTCTTTAGGCAATGCTGACATTGACAAGTTCATTTTTGGGAAATTGGAAGGGAAGAAATTAATTTAGAGGAATGGAAAAATCAAAATATTCCATGTGATTTTGTGGCCAATTCTTATTCTCATTTCTGCAGTTATTGGTGGCCCTTCTCGGCACCCAATGTCCGGCCAATCAGTTGGGCAAAGCCTTTGACTGTGCCCATTCAAAAGTTGACCATTCTGAATGTTGCCAACGGCATGGAATGTAAGGGAAAAGAGAAGGGAGGGAACCAAAGGATACCATAATTTTTAAGCCATTTAATCAACGGCGGCCAATGTATGGTTTTTTGCCGGACTCACATAAAAACACCGCCCAATGTTCTCGGATATGTGTAAATTATATTCTTTTAATTCGAATTTATGTTCAATTTTTCTAAAGGAGTTGCCTCTCGCAATTTGGAACAATCAAGAATTGTTATCGGGATCATCAATTAAAATATCGAAATTTGTTTGGCGATTGAATCCCATTTTTATATTATTTAATTTATATGCAAATATTTTCCATTCTTCCATGGATTTTCCTCACATTTTTTTATCCAAAAAAGAAATAATAAACTAATAAAATAAAATTACTATATATTGGCAAAAAAAATTAGAGGTTATATTATTTAATCAATAAATAAAATAGATAATAAATATAATACAAATTAAGCAAACTATTATTAAACTCAGAATAAAAATTCTAATTAGTATTTTTAATCACAATTAAGAAAGATACTGGGAGAATCCAATCAAAATTCATTTCTCTTTTATCTTTTCTACAATTACCATAATGCCTGTCAATTAAAATTTATTTCTCCTTTCTTTTTAACATTTTTAGATGTTCTATATTACATTTCTAGAAGAAGAAATGCGGTATTGGAACAAAAAAAAGAGATATGAAACGCACTAGTGTTACCCAATTATAAAACAGAATAGGTGGAATCTACAATTACAAATCAGAACAAAGAACAAACAGAATTTACATGCTAATTGAAATGTATTTCCGAATGTGATATGAAAATATTTAATTTAAAAAAAAAACAAATTTCAATATTTCCTCTAATTATCCATTTAAATTTAAATTAATTCATCCTTCTCCTTCTTGCCTCGAGCCCGGTGCTTCTGCCTCATTGTGGAACAATTCGTTGAATTCATTTCCATCAAATATTTCGGCTTCTTTTTCCTCCTCCTCTTCCTTCTTCACCTTTTTTGATTTTTCATTCTTTCCATTTCCCTCCTCATTTTCTTCTTCCATCAAACCAATTTCGGCACCACTAATTAAACCCTTGCATTTTTCTTCTTCATTCAATTTTTTCCCCAATAATTCGTTCACTCGACGGCAACTTTCCACCAAACTTAATTTCGTATCATTCAACATAGACCAAATTTGTTCCAACAATTTTTTGGCTTCTTCGCCGGAAAAATTTGCCGAAATTTTTAGAAATTGTCGGTGCCTCCAATCTCGCATTTGTTCCATCCATTTGTCGAAAGCATTCTATGATGAAAATGGAAGGGAATTAGATTAATAAAATTGGCATAAATAACGACGTGGAGCGTGGGATATTTCCGTCTCGCCACTTCCATCTCAGCGATTTTGATGAGCTGGGCAGCTCGCCACCCAACTAATCAATTTAAATGATCTAAAGTTCATTTAATAGCCATAATTATTGACTATTCATTGATATATTGATAAAACAAAAATGTAAAATTTTGGCCAAGAACTTTGAAAAATCGTAATTATTTTTGTATTTATGGCCATAATTTGGCCAATATATTACAATTTTGGATGATCAATATACCAATAAGCTAATAGGGCTCTAAGTTGCACTTTAATCTTTTTGATTAGGTTATTTGGCTGAGCTATGGTTCGTCAAATTCGCTGACTGAGATAGAAATGGCCGAGAAAAACCCTAACCGTAATAATAACTTGCCAATGCTCCATTTGAATTATTCCTTGCCAAAAATTCCCGAATTGATGCCTCAATCTCGGCTCGACTTTGTCCATTTTCAGTCCCATTTCCTATCATTCTGAGTATTCCCTTCTTCTCTTTACGGCTCAATTGTCTGAGAATGGCATTCTCAACGCTTGGGGGCTCATCTCCTTCCCCATTGACAGTAATTTCATTTCCATTCGTTGAATTTTCAATGCAATTTGCTGTTGGGAAAATTGCCAGAAAAATGGCCAATGAAAGTGGCCAAAAAATGAATAACATTTTAGGGAACATTTGAAAGAAAATAATATTATTGATTAGAGGATGTTGAATTTTGGAAAATGGGTGAATTTGGCTCAACAGAGAATGGGGGCGGGGGTTTTTTGATGTATAAAAAGATAAGAGAAGGGATAGGGGATTATTAGTTGCGCACAAAACAAAAGTTATTAAAAATGAAGCAATTATTGAATAAAATGCATTGTTTTGAATTGAATTAAAATTGATGAGAAACTCATACGGATATTAATTATTAATTCATAGAACATAGGCAGGAAAATTAATTTTATAAATCAGCCAAAAATCTCCAAGTCATTCTATATTTACGAAAAAATTTAAATAAATTTATTCATTGAAAAATGAACAATTTGATGGATAAAGGCAAAATCATCAATTATGAAAATTAGGATAAATTTCAGCCATCGCCTTTCATTTCAATGCCGACTCCATCCAATTCGGCCAAATAGAGGGCCAAAAAGAGAATGAGAAATGATGAATAGAGGACGAAGAAGGCCAACAATAATTTTCGCATTTTTATTTGAATTTTAGGGAAAAGTTGGAGTTAAAATTTTGAAATTTGGACAAATGTTCGGCAAAATTTGGATAATTTTGACAAATGTTCGGCAAAATTTGGATTTAGATGGAAAAAAAGAGGAAGAGGAAAGGATTATTTTGATTACCTTGGCAACCATAATCATCCCATTCCGCAATTGCCAATGCCAATTCCCATCCCATCCTCCCATTTATCATTTTAAATAAGTATTTATTAGGCAGTGAATATACCCAAATTAATTAATTTTATTCATTTTATTAACCATTAACAAACAAAAAAATGTAAAAAAAAATATATTGTAAATGGGCAAAAACAAGCAATATAAAAATGAATTTGCAAAAATGGATGAACAAAACACATTTAAGTACAAACAAACAAAACAAAATTTGGTGCTCAATTTGAATAAAAATGTGCCAAAAGGAAAAATTTGATTGATGAGAAAAAATTAAAATTATTAAAATTATAAATAATGGACGGAAATTTGTGTTCGAATTCGAATGGAAATTTTTGGTCGATGTAAATTTAAAATTTTGGAAATTGAATCAACGATATTCCAGCATTTCGGGGCATTTTTTGTGGATTGAATATCAAAAGTGGATTTTGATTGAATCACAGTTGGAAAAATGAAATTATCATAGGAATAGGATTACTTGGGAATTGGAATTATAGGTAATTTACATTAATAAGCTGCCATCAAACAAATAAAATTGAATAAATTGGATTAAATTGGGCTAAAAATTAAGTGAATTTGGATTGGGGCTTGGAATAAATATTATAAAAAATATGCATTTTTGGTTCAAGGCCAGTGTTGTCCAAATGTCAAATTTCTCGTCATTCGTCTCGTCCTCGTCTTGGCCTTTTTTACCCCCTCGTCATTCGTCTCGTCCTTCGTCTTGGCCTTTTTTACCCCCTCGTCATTCGTCTCGTCCTTCGTCTTGGCCTTTTTTACCCCTCGTCATTCGTCTCGTCATTTCGTCTCTGAGACAAGGACGAAGACGAAAAAACGTTAAAAATCGTCTCATTTTTCGTCTTTTTCTCGTCATTTTGTTAATTTTTTTCGTCATTTTCTCGTCATTTCGTTGATTTTTGCGTCCTTTTTCGTCATTTTGTTCATTTTTTCGTCTTTTTCTCGTCATGCCCCTTTTCCCTCTCGTCATTCGTCTCGTCTCTCGTCCCGGCCTTTTTTACTCCTCGTCATTCGTCTCGTCTCTCGTCTCGGCCTTTTTTACCCCTCGTCATTCGTCTCGTCTTTCGTCTTGGCCTTTTTTACCCCTCGTCATTCGTCTCGTCTTTTCGTCTTTTTTTTTGAGACGAGACGAGGACGAAGACGAGGACGGGACGAATGACGAGGACGTTTGGACAACACTGTTCAAGGCCATCCAATCACATAAAAAGGAAGGAATGGATCATTTGTTTATGGAGGACCCGTCGAGATTGCCGTCTAAGTCTTCGAATTAATCCAGAGTTTTGGTTAGCTGCCTCCCTTGAAATTCTGCAATTCCCATTTTGCATTTTCCATTGCCCCTGTTGGATCACATTCCACCAGCGCCAATGCCGGATTATTTGGCTCAATGGAAAGGCAAAGTTGGCTTTTCAAATGAACAATTTGTTTGCTCTATTGAGGATTTTGGTAATTGGAATTAGCCGAATATTTCATTTAAATATTACGCTAGGAATGTAGCGAAATTGTTGCTTTGGGTTTGGCCTTTTTGTCGAGCATTTTTCCATTTGAATTGTTCGATCCTTTGCCGCCAAACATGTTTCATCCGTTCGAATTTCACCGTCACCAGTCAATGACCAAGCCTATTTGGGGAAATTGTTTAAATTCGATGCACCGTATTTCCTCTTATATTGCCCCCCCCCCCCCAATAATAGCTTCTTTGGAGGATCCCTGAAAAATAGTAGCCCCAGGTCACTGAAAGAGGAAACAGGAAATATGGTATGCAATTTGAATGGATTACCGCATATATTATTTCCTTTTAATATCCCACTCTCTATTAATTCCGCACCCTCAAATTTGGGACCATGCTCTCGGATTTTGAAGGATTTACTAAAAAACTGTATTCCATTTTCTTAATTCCCCAAAGCTCTACAAAATCCATTGAGTTAGTCCTCTAATTTTCCAAATTTTTAGAGGCCAAAAACTAATAATTTTCAAATGTTTTTAAAAGAACATATACGGTTGGACAATCTCAATAGAATTTAGCAATATTTTTGGCCATCATTTGGCCAAATTAACATTTTATGTCCAATTTATTCACCTGATTTCCACCTTGACCATGGCACCCGGTCACACCCGGTTGTTGGCCACTTTTCCTGCCCATTGTGTCCACACATAATCTACTCTCCGGGTTTTTGACCTCCCCAATTGAGAGGAAATTGATTGGGACAGGGCATTCCGGATAGACCGTTTCCAAGTACCATTTGAAGGATTTGCATTGCATTTTTGCCCTCATTTGTTGCCTTTCTGAAACATCGCCGGCCTCAACGAATTTGGCAGCTAAAAATTGTGAGAATTTTGGACGGATTTGGTATTACGATAATTGGGAACGCGATAATTGAGGATGAAATGGTTTTGTCTCAAAGATAAAGCTGCTTGATAGATTTATATAGCATTTTATAGAGTATAAAAAATGGCTATGAAAATAATATCTAAAAGCATTGACTAATATTGGAAATTTATTGAGTTATTGCCATAAAATAGATAGAAATACAATTTTAATTTAATCAAATGTTTTTTGACCATAATTGGTCAATTCTTTTGATATCATTTTGTAGCTAATTTTATGCTATATAAAATTCCATAAAATTATTTATTCAGCAGCTTTATCACATATGAAAGTAGACCTGTTCAACTCCAATTATGGTATACCGTATTTCCTCTACAGGAAGTACCCTCGAATTTGAGGCACTATATGTTTTGGCAATGTCAATTTTTTGAAAAAAAATATTGCATTTCTTATTATTATTAGTGCCAATGGGCTCTACAAAAAACGCTATAGTTTGTTCGAAAATGTCTACAGATGGACCCAAAATTTTGTCCATTTTTGGGGCTTCGAAACTTGCAAGCCCAATGGCTTCTAAAAGAGGAAATACGGTAACGGGAGGAATCTATTTTTGTTCCAAAACCTGGGACCATTGCAAAAAAGAATTGTTTGTATTCGTCCATCCAAACTTCGGCAGTCCTCCTCGCATTGTGATGAATTACTTTGGCCGTCCCCCCGGGGAATGTGTAGGGCGTTTGCTTACGAAAAACTGTACAAAATGATAGAGGAATATTTGAAAATGGCCCAATTCCCAATTCCAACCATGTCCAACACGGGAGCACGGATGAATTTCCAACACTCCGCCGCACATCCACACTCGAAAGGAAATCTCCAAATTTTCGCCGCCCCAAACTTGCATTCCCTGATCATAGGAGCCAATCTCGTAGAAATATTGTTTATCAATGGCGAATAGGCCTCCCGCAATTGTGGGGGTCCTTTTAGGGTTATTTTATTGGCAATGAATGAGGGAAATACTCACTGAATTGGGGTGGATCGATCCCAATTCCGACGGCCCATTTCCCGATCCGGCACTGGATACCACCTTTAACGGTAATATTTAATTATTGATCAGTTATTTTCTGATGATTTTGAGGAAAAATTGGAATTTAGTGGATCAAATGCTCGAAAAATAAGAAATAGAATATTTCACGACTGTCGATTCAGTATATGGGCCATACTTTTGGTCATAGCTCAAATAAGGAAACATCCAATTTAGGAGGGCGAAATTCCATTCAAAAGTCCTGAATATACTCTAAAAATGGCGTGGTACTAATGGAGACTGGGGGATCAAACTGTCAATCAAATTGTCAATAATGAGAGAAAAGGATTCTGCCCAATCGAAAGAAGAATAATTTATTTACTTTAAGCTCTCTAAGCTAATTGTTTCGAATTCAGCATTAGATAATGGCAAATGTTTAAAAAATTTTAAGCTCATATAATTGTTAATTGTTTATTTTATGTGAAATGATGGATAAAAATTACCATATTTTCAAACTTGTAAGAGCAAATGAAATTAATTCCCTCCATTCTCCTTCTCCGTATATTGACAATTTGATTGACAGTTTGATTCACCTCCTATCACCTTTTCTTTTTATTGGTGCCAAACCCATTAGTACCGTAGAGGAAACTTCGGGCTTTCTAATGATATATCGCCTTCCAAGATTGGCAATTGCCTCATTGAACTATGGGTCAAAAGAATGGCTCAGGTACTGAAATATCCTCTATAGTCTATTCTATATTCATGATCGTTCATTTTTTTTCAATATATTCTTATTTTTGAATTTTTAAAAATACTATTCCATCAACATTGGACCAAAAGAAGGGAAGGATCACCTGAAATTCAAATGCCAATTGAATCCACCCCATGTGGTGTCCGATGCGGTCACATATTCGAATGTGTCGTCGGAAATTACATCGATGATTGGTGCGACCACCCGGGTTCGATTTTCGGCCACCCTGGCCACCAACGGTTCCAACCAGCCAATTGTGACCTCCACATGGGCATCGAGGAATAGCAGAATTTTGCCCTTGGCCATTGCGGAACCGGCCAACCGTGCCCGGATCAGGCCAGAACGTTCGGGCAAATGGACCTATTTAAGAGGGAAATTGGAGGATTTTATTGGCCCAAAAACTATTTAATGCTATATTTTTGATATTTAATCAATCTTAAATTTTAATTTGGCCAAAATTCAATGGAATAAATTTTTTGGACATATTCATTTTTATAGCCAAATTCCCACTCCTCTATTTCTTTCCATTATTTCGTATTTCTTAATTATCCCATCATTTATTTTTAATAGATATTAAAATCAATTTGCTCCTCCCGTAACATGATCGGTTAACCAAATTTTTGGTCCTGAATTTTGTGGCCCCTATCAAAAATGAAATTTATAATCAAATATCATTCTCCGAGATCTGAAGCCTAGTCTAAATCATTAGGATCCATAATCGGATCCTTTAAAATCTTAATTTTGCCCTAAATTTTAGAGTCTCTTGTCGTTTTATTTGACATTGTTTTCGAAGGGTCACAAATTTCGGATTGCAAATTTCGTTTTTGTAAGAGCCTTAAAATTTGAGGACGCAAATTTGCCACAAAAATATAATATAACCAAATGAACGGGAATTGGGAATCGTCGAATGTACAGCTCCAATGGCCTTTTCAAATAGTCCCTCTCGCTCATATCATCAATTAGGATTAATTCCTTCAACAAATGCAGAGGAGTTCGATTGAAGACTGAATGCAAAGTGCGCAACAGGGTTGTCCATGCCTCATTGTGGAAAACAATTATGATGGATACGGTCGGCATTTGGGCGGATGGCGGCAATTCCAAAGATTTACATCTTTTTAATGAGGGAAAATTAACTTTATTTCTTTAATATTTTGAATTGGCAATGCCGAACCCCAAAAATTATTGTCCATCACACTTCTAAATCTACATTACAGTACCTGGGCCTTTCTTTTGGCTATAACTCACTGAAGAATCAACCAATACCAGAAAGCGATATAACATTGAAAGCCTTTAATTTCTCTCTACAAAATAGTTTAACTAATTTATGGTAAACTAAAAACATCTTGTTGGAAAAATGGCTTTTCTTCCAGGCCCCAAAGAATTCGACTCTTTCACATTCAGAGGCAACAGGCAAGTAATTTATTTTTAAAGCGAAATCATAAAAAATAAAATGGTACCAAAAGAATGCCCATCGACTAAAACAGGGTCTAAAACATTAAGCGCCCAAAAATTTAAATATTTGACTATTTCCTTTTCCGTATTTTTGCTCTTACTTTTCCATCCTATA
Organism: Pratylenchus scribneri; assembly: GCA_030063045.1. Taxonomy (NCBI): domain Eukaryota; kingdom Metazoa; phylum Nematoda; class Chromadorea; order Rhabditida; family Pratylenchidae; genus Pratylenchus; species Pratylenchus scribneri. The sequence continues at coordinate 1,870,363 of JAQSEB010000037.1, read as the reverse complement.
ATCGGGCAATGTTCGATTCAGGCTGACCCGATTTGAGGCCATCAAATTGAACTGCAAACAAAATGCGCATAACAAATGGAATTCCATCCCAAAAAACCTGATTTTGTTTGAACATTTCCTTCATTTCCGTCTCCTTTTCCTTCTCAATTTGAACTCCGGCTCCGCCGGCCCCAGGACCATTTGGGTCAAAATTTAAAGGGGCCAACAATTCGTCCAATTCGCGGACAATTTTTGAATCGAATCCAGAGGGCACAAAACCGAATTGCCGATCGCTGGCATTTAACCTCAATTGTTGGCCAGCAAATGAGAAGCGGGGACTCCGGGAAGGGTCGTTGGATCTGATTGAAGGGGAATAACAATGAATGAAAGGGAACAATTGGGCCAAGGGATAATGACGGGAATTGATTGATGGATGGATGGAGGGGGGATTGGGCCAAATGACCACTTTTTGTGTTCTTATTGGTTAATGTGGCAATTGGCTCTAATTAAAGTTACTTTCCAAAAGCATCATTTTGTCTATTTGGCTCATATTTTTCCATTTTTGAACTCGAAAATTCATCAATTATGAATTTTTTAAACTGAATTAATTTATTATATTCAACAAATGTACTAATTTCATTGGCCCTTTTTGAATTTTATCAATCACAAACTTTTCTGAAGGAAGTAAACTCCGATCGAGCACATAAAACAAGATTAACACGTCGAGCAGTAGCCAAACAATTGAAGTGAGCAAAATGGCACGGCAAACGTCCTGCCTAACGCGAAACATTTTTTGGGGCCAAGAAATTATGCCCTCCGGCGGATGAGATTATTCAGTTGTTTTTTCTACACGTGGATGTATTCAAATAATTGGCCCAATAAATTTTTTTGTGGTCGATTGCCGCTGCACATGCACAGCAGCCCCCTTATTTTGGCCCTCAATATTTGCTGACTCAATTCGTTCCTTTTTGTATGGTGAAGCAGTTAAATCAGCACCAATCCATTAAAATTTCCTATTCCAATTTTAAAATGTTGAATATAACCGAATTTTTTGGGAGGAAGTTGAAAAATATGGAATGGGAAAACCCGCTTTTCCTTTTTTTGGAGGAGAGGAAAATTTTGGGGCAAGTTTGTGAGGAGAGGATGGGTTTCTTTATTTCCCCGCCGAATTTTGCCAGTGTTTTCACAGTGGCCTCCTTCAGTCTTCTTTAAATCCACTTTTCCTTTTTGAAGTGGATTTTGATTGGATTTTTTGCATGAAAAGTGGTTACGGATTATTATTGGTTGTTGGCAAAAGAGGAGGGGAAGAATGCCCTTGAAAAGGAATTTGAGAGGAACGGAGAGGACAACCAGCCAAGCGCAAAGTTGGAAGTTTGGCGACAATTTGTCCTTGGGAGAATAAATGCAAAATATGATTTTCCCTTGGGGAATAAAGACAACTCTCTTTGATGGCCATAAAATTGAAACTATTTATAATGGGATATTGTCATCAATCAGCAGGATATTAGCTTCCAATCCAATACTTGGCTTTGCCTCAATATACTTAATGCTTTAAGCAAAATTGTTTTTCTCCTATTATAAACATAATTCACTTAGAAATTGAAATAAATTTAAGTTTTCGCCTGTTCTGATTTGTAATTGCACTAAATTGTAATTCTGATTTGTAATTGCACCAAATTGTAATTCTGATTTGTAATTGCACTAAATTGTAATTCTGATTTGTAATTGCACCAAATTGTAATTCTGATTTGTAATTGCACTAAATTGTAATTCTGATTTGTAATTGCACTAAATTGTAATTCTGATTTGTAATTGCACCAAATTGTAATTCTGATTTGTAATTGCACCAAATTGTAATTCTGATTTGTAATTGCACTAAATTGTAATTCTGATTTGTAATTGCACCAAATTGTAATTCTGATTTGTAATTGCACTAAATTGTAATTCTGATTTGTAATTGCACTAAATTGTAATTCTGATTTGTAATTGCACCAAATTGTAATTCTGATTTGTAATTGCACCAAATTGTAATTCTGATTTGTAATTGCACTAAATTGTAATTCTGATTTGTAATTGCACTAAATTGTAATTCTGATTTGTAATTGCACTAAATTGTAATTCTGATTTGTAATTGCACCAAATTGTAATTCTGATTTGTAATTGCACTAAATTGTAATTCTGATTTGTAATTGCACCAAATTGTAATTCTGATTTGTAATTGCACTAAATTGTAATTCTGATTTGTAATTGCACTAAATTGTAATTCTGATTTGTAACTGATTTGTAATTGCACCAAATTGTAATTCTGCTGATTTGTAATTGCACCAAATTGTAATTCTGATTTGTAATTGCACTAAATTGTAATTCTGATTTGTAATTGCACCAAATTGTAATTCTGATTTGTAATTGCACCAAATTGTAATTCTGATTTGTAATTGCACTAAATTGTAATTCTGATTTGTAATTGCACTAAATTGTAATTCTGATTTGTAATTGCACTAAATTGTAATTCTGATTTGTAATTGCACCAAATTGTAATTCTGATTTGTAATTGCACTAAATTGTAATTCTGATTTGTAATTGCACCAAATTGTAAATTCTGATTTGTAATTGCACTAAATTGTAATTCTGATTTGTAATTGCACTAAATTGTAATTCTGATTTGTAATTGCACCAAATTGTAAATTCTGATTTGTAATTGCACTAAATTGTAATTCTGATTTGTAATTGCACTAAATTGTAATTCTGATTTGTAATTGCACTAAATTGTAATTCTGATTTGTAATTGCACCAAATTGTAATTCTGATTTGTAATTGCACTAAATTGTAATTCTGATTTGTAATTGCACTAAATTGTAATTCTGATTTGTAATTGCACCAAATTGTAAATTCTGATTTGTAATTGCACTAAATTGTAATTCTGATTTGTAATTGCACTAAATTGTAATTCTGATTTGTAATTGCACCAAATTGTAAATTCTGATTTGTAATTGCACTAAATTGTAATTCTGATTTGTAATTGCACTAAATTGTAATTCTGATTTGTAATTGCACTAAATTGTAATTCTGATTTGTAATTGCACTAAATTGTAATTCTGATTTGTAATTGCACTAAATTGTAATTCTGATTTGTAATTGCACCAAATTGTAAATTCTGATTTGTAATTGCACTAAATTGTAATTCTGATTTGTAATTGCACTAAATTGTAATTCTGATTTGTAATTGCACTAAATTGTAATTCTGATTTGTAATTGCACTAAATTGTAATTCTGATTTGTAATTGCACCAAATTGTAATTCTGATTTGTAATTGCACTAAATTGTAATTCTGATTTGTAATTGCACTAAATTGTAATTCTGATTTGTAATTGCATCAAATTGTAATTCTGATTTGTAATTGCACTAAATTGTAATTCTGATTTGTAATTGCACTAAATTGTAATTCTGATTTGTAATTGCACCAAATTGTAAATTCTGATTTGTAATTGCACTAAATTGTAATTCTGATTTGTAATTGCACTAAATTGTAATTCTGATTTGTAATTGCACTAAATTGTAATTCTGATTTGTAATTGCACCAAATTGTAATTCTGATTTGTAATTGCACCAAATTGTAATTCTGATTTGTAATTGTACTAAATTGTAAATTCCATATGTCTGATTTAATTCCATTTTAAATTAACATTTGAAAACACATTCCAGTTAAAACACATTTCTGTTAGCAAAACAATAATTTATTTCACTTATCAAATGAAAACAATTTTTCTACAAGTTCGATGCCATATTTCACTCATTCATCTGACCAAATTTTCTTGAATACATAAAAAATTTATTAAATATTCAAATTGGAATTGGAATTATAATGAATAAAACAGCATAAAAATATTATATGGATGGATTTGTGCAATATTAAATACATTTTTATTGTCTTTATTATATTATATTATTATTTGATTGGATTATTCATTCAACCCGTCATTCCATTCCACCAATTCTCGCATTGCCTTCATTTCCATCAAACTTTCTCCTTCATCATATGAACGAATTCTGTAATTGATTCAGAATTATTAAAAAAAATTTTCAATTGGGATACAGTATTAGGTAATTCCAAAATTACTTATATTTTATAATTAATTTGTCAAAGAAGTTGAATCCAATTCAATTCCATTGGTACTTGAAAATTTTGAATTTTTAAATATTTTTAATAAGATTATCTAACTCTCCGAAACCATTCATAAATGCCCCGAAATTTACCATTAAAATTGACTTTTCCATCGCCATCCATGTCCGCCTCCCTGATCATTTCCTGTACTTCAAATTCCGTCAATTCTTCACCCAAATTTCTCATCACAATTTGCAGTTCGATAGGCGAAATAAACCCATCTTTGTCGCAATCAAAAACCTGTTAAATACCAAATTAATTTGTCCAAAATTATTTCCTACTTGCCTGGAATGCTTCTCGTAATTCTTTTTCACTCTCCGATTCCTTCACTTTTCGGCTCATCATTTTCACGAATTCATCCAATTCGATGCTACCATTCCCTGAAATGGAATATTTTAATTAAATATTTTAATTTCCCTCAATTAATTAATTTTCTCATTCAAAATTCGAAATTAATAGAAAAGTTGCTTGTTTATTTTATGAGAATTGGATGGATGGATTTGATCAAAAAATATTCTTTCCTTTGTTCCGATGGATTGATTCTCCACTCTAATGATCTTCAAATAATCATTGGCCTTTCCTAACCTATTTTCTAAAAAATATAAATTTCATTTCTCATTCATCAATTTCCCAAAATTCATTCATTTTCCGAAACAGGTTGGAATTGCAATATTGTTGTGTAAATTTTAATTTGTCAGCTGACGCATAAAAACAATAAAATCGAAAGAAAAATTGCGAAACTGAAAGAATAGCTGGGAAAAAAGATGGACTATGTTTTTGTGGCCAAATTGGAAGAGACGGATTAACAACTTAATCCATAAAAATTCATTCATACAATTTTCCAATCATTATTATTAAAATTTCCACCATTATTTATATCTACCATTCATTATTATTAATTATTTCTCCTTTATTAATTTACCATTTATGTCAATTTCCTTGACCATTTCCTTCAATTCCTGTTCCGTTGGACAATGGCCCAAAGATTTCATCACAATGCCCAATTCCGCTGCCGTGATCAGGCCATCCCCATTCCTGTCGAACAATTCGAATGCTTCTTTGAATTCGGCCACCTTTATAAAATACATTTTAAATAATATTTTCCCTCAGGGAATTTTCCAATTTATCGTATTTTCTCTATTAAAAGCCCATTCTCTAATAGAAGCCCACTTTAGGGAGGCTTTGAAATTTATAAGCCAATGGGATTTTAATAGAGAAAATACGGAATTTCCCTAATCAGCCCATATCTGCCATCCTATATCCACCTGTTCAGTGGTTAATCCTTCAATCCGAGGCAAATCGGCGATGGCAACATTTCTCGCCGAATTTTTCCGACTACTGGTCCGTTGCCCTCCTCCCACATTTGTCCTCATTTCCAGCATCATTTCTGCCTTCTTTTCTCCAACTTTCCTTCCTCCTTTGCCACCTTTTCCTCCTTCTTTTGTTTCCAATTCGTTTAGACAATTCCAATTTGTTGTATTTTGGCTGGTCGCCGGCGATTTTCGATTATTGTCAATGAATTTGTGAGCAAATTGCTCTTGTTGGGCACAAAATTGGCGAAGAATTTTGAATGTTTTTAGTGGGAAAAACCCTGAAAATGAGGGAAAATGTAAAAATAAATTGTAAAATTGGAATATGCAAATTCAACAAAAATAACAATTTTGGGGGCGGGGAAGGATTATTATGGAAAATTGTCCCATTTTCCATCATTCGCACATGGTCTTCTCTAATCCATCGATGATCACGAGGTGGGAATAATGAATATTGGCAAATGTTTTTGGGCGCACTCCCCCACCCGAAACTCTCAACCTGATTCGGCCCAATCAATCATTTTAGTAAACCTCCCTCCGCCGTTGTCCGTTCGCCAATTTCCCTTCCTTTTCACCTTGTCCGCCCTCAACATTTCATTTTTTTGCGAAAAAAATTTGAAGGCCAAAAAATTTTTTTGAGAGGGTGGAAATGGAAAGGGGGAATGGAAATTGGAAATGAACGGTGAAAAATTGGACAACAAACAATTTGTGGAATGGAGGAAGGCTCAAAATGTGAAAAAGGAAATGGCCAATTTTTTGTCATTTTCATTTTTTTTTGTTGCGCCCTTCAAATTTGCCCAACGGCGGAAGAGGTTGGACTGCTGATGAATGAAATGCGGGGGAGGGGTAAAAGGGAATATTTTAATTGGATGATTATTGTACACAAATTGATGGAGGGAAATGGGAAAAATGGTATTTATTTGTTATTTTTGCACAAAAATTAGGGGCGAAAAAAATGCGAATGAGCAATACAAAATTGAGGGGACCGGAAATGTTTACATATTTATGATAAAAAGGGTAAAAAAGAACAATTTAAAAGATTTTTGGAATGGCGGAAAGGAAGAAGGGAATGATAGGCCATGCACCTGAAAATATCGAGGGGAATTTGTTTGTTTGTTCAACTTTTGGGTGAAAATTGTCAAAAATCTTCATAAAAATAAATGAATGGTTGTCGATGGTCTTTTACCAATATTCGAAGGCCGAATGATTTATGAATTGGCGGTGGCCGCAAGGAAAATGAAAATGGGAATGGGGATGGGCACTGCGGGAAATATATTCTCATTTTTGGCAAACAATCGTCATTTTGGAGACAATGAATGAATGGAATGAATGGGAGCCGTGGGATTAACCCCAACAAAGGGGAAAATGGATGGATGGGGACAAAATGGATTGGAAATTGCGGGAAGGGCGAGGGAATAAATAAACCACCCAAAAAAAAGGGGGAGGGGGTGAAGGTGGAATTGGCCAAAATTGGGAGGGGGAAATGAATGAACGGCCGGCGAAATTTAAAATTATAAAGGAAATTGTTAATGGAAAATGGAGGAAGTGAATTTTGGATGAAAACACAAATGATAAAATAAATATTTTAGAAAGGAAAAGGCGGATATTGAAAGGGATATTTGGATGATGGGGGCACTTGGCCAGACGAGCAATTGGATATTTTGATTGGATGAGGATTTTGTGGTTAATGGGAATTGAGGAAATTGAGGATGAGGAGATGACATCAATTTGCAATTATTTTAAATATTATATGTACGGTTGCTCAATGTCGGTTTCGTTTTCAGGAAATTAATGCAATTAAAAATTAGAGTTTTCGAAAATCAAAATTTCTGAAAAACTGGAAACCAAAGTTTTTTGAAAATCCGAAAACCAAAATTTTTGAAAATCCGACAGTTTTTTGAAAAACCAAACCAAAATTGAAAATCCGAAAACTAGAATTTGCGAAAATCCCAGTTTAAATAAACTGACTTTAAGCAACCCCGATTATATATAGGTTGCCTATTTTGATGGAAATGGAAGATTAAAACTTAAAACGTCGTATTTTCCACAATGGCGAATTGTAAAAGGCGGCAAAACATAAAAGAGTAAAAGGAAGAAGATTTGGATGATTTGCTGATTGAGGAAAGATAGTGTCAATCGAAGGAAATGAAAAGAGGAAATGGATGAGTTTGGGTGATTCCAGCAGAGGATTGAGATTTTGACCACGTGTTGCGGATTGGATTGGATTTAGTGTTGGGGGCCAATGATGTGGAAAGGAAGGACGGCAAAACATTTGATGAACCCAACAGCAATAGGGGAGGAAGACAACATTTGGAGGATTAAAGTGATTTGGAGGATTTTCGATGGATTTTTCCCTTTCATTCATTTCCGCCTATCTATTTTTCATGGCGCGGAAATGGAAACCTTTTCAAAACATTTCACACTTTTTCCCATATTGGCAAATGAGGCATGAATTTTATTGCGAAAAGGGCATCCACCATTTTATGGTATTTTCTTTTCACACAAAAATGTGGCCATAAAATTGTGGGAAGCCCCTCCTCTGGAATGAAGGACCATTTTCCGAGTGGATTTGGTATCCAAACGGTTGCCAAATCCTATCCTAATACCAGATGGATTGTTCCCCATTTGTTCCCTTTTTTTGTGGATTGGATTTCGCATTGACTCTGTCTAGTCTAAAAAAACAAATTAATTTGGAACTGAAAATGGACCATCTGGATTAAATTTGGAATAATTTTTAAATTTAATTTAACAATCAAATTTATTAATAATTTTGAATATTATTTAAGTGGATTTCCAAAAATATTTTTTCATTTTATTAAATAAATTTTTTATCAATTTTGATGGCCATTTTTTGGTCCCAATTTTTGGGAATAGAGAAAATAAATAAATTATAAATAAATATTTAAAAAAAAAGAATGTGGTGGGCAAAAATTCAACGAAATTTGATGAAAATGGAATGTTAAGAAAAAAATGGATGTGACATATATAGAAATGGGCTTCTCCTTTTATTTAATTAGCCATTATTTTAAGGTTCAAAATGACACCACATCAATTTGGCCGCATTTTCACCAATAATAAACCTTCTTTATTCTAATTTATTTTGGCCCCTATTTCCGTTGGTCATTCATCTTTCGCCTAATTTTCCCGCATTTTCCCTAAAATTGCCTGAGGCTTCCCTCCTTTGGGGGCCAAAAGTAAACAAAAAGTACAAACGAATTGGTGAAAAATGGAAGAGGATTGTTGGCAACCGGAAAGGTGCGCCCTCAATGCCCTCAATGGCCACGGATGCTCCGCTTTCGGATTATCCGAGATTTCGTTTTCAGTTTTATTGGCTTCTTTCGTACCCATTCCATAGGGGAAAACTTTCTTTATGCCAGGAAAATATCCGCCGGTGGCAGTCACGATGAAGATGCCAAAAGACAATTCAAACTGGGCTTAGAAAAATGCCATAAAAATTGGCAAAAAGTTGGGGATATTCCCTTGGGAAAAATCAGCAAAAAAAAGCATGGATGGATGGCATTGGCATCTTTTCATTCTTTCAATTCTTGATATGTGAATGAGAGGGGAACAGGGATTGGCTAGACTGGGCGGATGATTTTAGACAACCATTTTGAAGCAACAAACTTTTATTCTGAATAGAATTTGAATGACGATTTTTGGTGGAGGGCAACAATAAAATAAATTATCAAAAATATTTGTTGCCAATTTTTGGAAAAATGGCTCGCACCAGGCAGAAATTATTTAAAAACAATGAATTTTGATGCGTTTTTAGTTTTAAAAAAGCCAAATTTAATAGGTATCTGCCATTTTGGTTGGTGCTCGAATGCCACCCACTCAGGCAGAAATTATTTTGAACCCAAAAAACAATGAATTCTGATGTGAATTTTAGTTTTAAAATTGGAAACAAACAAAATAAACATTTAATATTCATAAATAATATTAAATAATATTAATAAAATTCATTAATTTTATTTTTGATTTATTTCAAATCATTTTCTTCATCCATTTTCATTTCCGTATTAGCCTTTTTTATTTCTCATTTGGATTTTCCAAACAATTTGCAATCCGTTCTCCTCCTTCAAGGGCCTTTAAAAAGGGAAAATTGAAAATAAAATAAATGCAGTAAAAATGAGGAATTCACATTCAATTCGTCCCATGAAGCAACGGCACATTCTTCAAGTTTTGCATTCGGAAGGCACCAAACTCGAAGATTTCCTGAACCATTTGAGTTCAATTGTTCCCTGTGGAAATATTCGGAATATATTAAATTAAATTAAAATTAAATTAAATTAAGATTTTTTAAAATTAATTTTTCAAACAAATATTTGCTTTAAATTTAGTAAATTTTGATAATATTTTATAATTCTGATTGTGGATTTGATGAATTTAATTTGTGAAAAATTAGTGGATTTGATTGAAATTGACACATAAAATATGACCAAACCAATGTTACAAAAGATTACTTTGTTGAGATAAGCCAAAAGGATAAAAGGGCCTTTCCTACTGTATTTCTCCTACAGTATCCCCTTTGCCTAATCATCCCGTCCAATCAAATATTGCCTCAATCCGCATTTATATAAACCAGCCCTTTTCCTCGCCAATGTTCTTTTTGCTACTTATTTTATTTTCACGCCCAATTGATAATAATAATAATAAATAAAAGTCAAGTCCCCTTAATCCCTATGCCATTCACTGGGCCACTAGGGGGTTTAGGCTCCCGAGTCCCGGCGAAGGCCCGGAAGAAAGCCTAGGCCCAGCAATTCTCACACCAAGCAATTTTAGCCCTTGACTAGGACTAAAAAGGATAAAATTAGGCAAAATTTTTTCCCAATAAATTAATCTAATCCACATAAAATATTTTTCTTAATTTTCATAAAAAGTGATTAACTGTTCCAAGCATTGTCGCCATCCGTTGATTCCAAGATATCTGGGCTTTGAAATTTGGGCTGAATCGTTTTGAATTGTTAAAGGGCCATCCTCTGCACCGAATGAATTATTTAGTTGGGCATTTAATTGGCCAAACAAAGGCAACAAATTTAGGAGAAAGAAAATAGAAAGACAGCGTTTCATTTTTGATCAAAATGTTTAAAATAAATGAATTTGATCGAAAATCAAAAATGTGGATTGAGACTGAATTAACAATTTGCGAGAAAAATGAATGTACTGAAATGACTAATATTCCATTTTAAAAATGTCCAAAATTGATTATTTTTTGCTTATATTTTTTTCAATTTATTTTTGGCCATAATAATTTATTTTTTGGCCATAATCTTTTTTTAAACTTTCAACAATATCATTAATGAATAAAATGGAGAAAAAGAAAATAAAAACAAAATTGAAAGGGCAAATGGATTGAAATTTGATGCCATTATCAACAAAAAATCACTCAAAAATGCACATTCCCGCGCGAAGTTGATTGGAAGGGTTAAATAAATTCAATGCGGGGAAAATTTTTTGAAAAAAGCGTTGAGGAAAGCAGCGTAGAAGAAAATCCACAAAAGCAGGAAAATATGAAAATGTTGGATGGAATTCAAAATTGCTGCAAATGTTCTGCCTCGGAACGAAAATCCACATGCCCAAATTGTGAGTGCTAAATTAATTTTTGGGGAATGCTAAAATTGTGAATTGAAGTTATTCGCTTGGAACTATTACGAGAAAAGGCGGCAATCATTCAATTTGTTTTGGCCCAAAATCACGTGAATAGTGGCATCAATTCGGTGCTTTTAAAGGAATTGGACATTGATGAATTTATGCCAATGCCATTGGCCAATTATGAATGTTGCCAACAAAGTTGATCAATTATTTGGCGGCTAATTTATTCAAATTATATTCAGTTTTACCAATTGCAAAATTGGAAATGAAAATGAAAGCATATGAGACGATGTTGAGGAAGGAAAAGTTTGGATTAGCCGACAAATTCATCAACGATTTCAATGTGGATGAGGAGGTGAAAATCGAAGAACCGAAATGTTGAAATTTATGAGATTTTTTTATTTTTTCAATTTTTTTCACAGTCCATTTCTTCATTTCCGGTTTTCTCGGATCATTTCATTTCCCCTTCATTTGTGCCCCCACCACAATTTTCCTATCACCATTCAGTGCTAATATTGCGCAAATTAGGTCAATTCCTTTTACCTAAATCCTATTTTCCCCTTCAATATTATGCTTGCAATGATCAATCACCGAATGAAACAATTCTTTTCACTTTATCCCTTCCCTTTTTATTTCGGTTTCGCGCGAAATTCTTCCATAAAAAATAAACGGATATACATTGAAAATAAATTTAAATTGTAAGAATTAATTCCGCCTATTTTCCGGAAAGTTTTAACCGGAAAGAAATAATTCCGCCTGTTTTCCGGAAAGTTTTAACCGGAAGGAAATAATTCCGCCTGTTTTCCGGAAAGTTTTATCCGAAAAGAATTAATTCCGTTTAGCTAACAAAGATCAATTTTCCACAAAAAGAAGGGAATATGTTGAATTTTGTTTGTGGCCGTCAAAGTGTTTTCTTGGCCACCGTACTTTCTACTGTTTCCCTCATTTTTGTTGTCATTATTTTGCCATTGGCACATTTACATTTTCAACGTAAAGTCACCATTTTGCTGGATGTTGGCCAAAATTGCAAAGTTCAGAAAAAAGGAATTTGCCTAAATATTCTCTCTTTTAGCTTCAATCTCGTGATCTTTGGCGTCAATTGCCCTCATTGACTAATAAAAGACGTGACGCCAGGGCCACAGGCGGCAATCGAGCCGACTACGGCAAATCGTACAATGCCGCCCAGCAAATGGCCCCAATGGGAGGGATTTGTTGCGCTTGTAGACAAGGCAAGCTTGATTGGAGGGTACTTTTGGAGCTTATATCCGCTTTTTTGTAAGGGTCCCTCATTCGGGTGTTTTAGGGATATTGTTAGGGGTTTTACCCCATCCTATCCGTAAGCTATCCCCGAATGACCGTAACCCTAGTTCTTATGAATGACCAATAGGAGGGAGGGCTCTTCACTTTCCAAAAAAGCAGATGTAATCTCCATAAGTACCCGTTGGAGTTTATTAACAATTATGAAAGGAAAGGGAATTGGTTGGTCACTAATAAGTTTGGTTGTCAAAAATTGGTTTTGCAAAGTTGTCAGTTTTAAACCTCGGTTTTTACTTTTTGATAAATGTCGAATTTCTATTTCGGTTTCTCATTTCTCCTATTTTTGGTTATTTTGAGCAAAAATTCCTAATTTTGATTATAATTTATGACTTTTCTGAAGCTGAAACCGACTACTTTATACAACCCTAGAAAAAGGGATAAAAAGTAGAGGGAATTCTTCATATTTTATATAATTTTATCACTCAATCAATATCGATGGCTAATTCGAATTGTTTTTTGCCTTTTTAGGTAAACCAGGTGCTCCAGGAAAGGCAGGACAGCCCGGAAGGCCAGGAAAGGATGGAAACAGTGGATTTATGGGATGGAGTGGTCGACCGGGCAAATATATTCCTGGTCAACAACAATCCGGAGGCGAATCATGCCAAATGGTTGGTTTTGGCTCATTTTTAAATGGGCAATTTCACCATTTTCAAGTGTCCACCGGGTCCACCTGGGCCTCCAGGCCTTGCTGGACCCAAAGGGCAGAGGGGAGCGGCTGGTCTGGCAGGCAAGAATGGAAAGGCTGGAGGCAAGCTAAAACAATGGCATTTTAGGAATAATTGAACCAAAATTAAAGAAAATAATCGCCCTGGACCACCTGGACCGCCCGGTCAAAGAGGAGAGGTAAAAAGGAAACAAAATATTTAGGAAAATTTATTCAAATTTTTAGCCGGGAACACCTGGTCAACGGGGGCCAAACGGTGACCCAGGCCGAGTTTTGAACGGCGCACCGCCAGGCCCACCCGGTCCTCCTGGACCAATAGGTTACAAAATGATTGGGCAAATTCACCGAAATTTGGCTATTATTTTTAGGTGCACGTGGGCCACCCGGAAGTGCTGGAAAAGATGGAGAGCCGGGAATGGAAGGAATGAAGGGAATGTTGGGAATGGTAGGACGAAGAGGTGATTATGGTGCTTTCGGGATGCCAGGACCTCAAGGCTCACCAGGAATGCCAGGAATGCCCGGAAATTGTGGACATTGCCAACAGCAAGGTTCAAAATTGGAAATGGAATATAAGGGAGAAGCCCAATTTGGCGCCGTTTATAATAACTCTTCAAGAACTGAAATAATTTGGATGATTTTAGGATCAAATTAAAGAGAAGACTTTTGGCTATCAAATTATATTAATTTTATTCAATTTGGTTCAGAATTGATGGATTTATGTCCAAAAAAGACAATACAAATTTGATTAATTCATATTAAAGATGATTTTAAATGATTTTATGGCTACAAATCCATCAATTCTGAACCAAATTGAATAAAATTAATATCAATGGATAGTCAAGAATCTGCTCTTAATTTGGCAATAAAATTATCCAAAATTGTTGAGACTTTGAATAGTTATTATAAACGGCGACAATTGGAGTATATCCTAATGGAATAAATTTATTATTTTCCCAAAAAGAAGTCCATAATGCCCCAATAGCGTCACCGGCATCCTCACCACCACCCTCAAAAACATCTGCGGCGACTACAAATAGTCCACCAAGTTTGGCACCCGACTATGGCCAATCACAGCCCCAGCCAGTTCAAGTCCCAGTCCAAGTCCATCCAGCTGTCCAAACTCAGCCCCTACCCCCTCCCCCACAATATGGCCAAGAAGGCCAGAATGAAGCGGCAGTCAAAGCTTATGGCCAACATCGAGTGGAAGTGAAGGAAGAGGACAATGACGGAATGGATTCGTCAATGCCGGCAATGCCAATTGGGATGGCAGCGCCTGGGCCGGAAAAGGAGCCACCAATTGGTTCAGCTCGCCTTTCGACAATTGGCCGAGGTGGGAATGCTGGATTGGGAAGTTATGCGGCATTTTTGGGTGGCGGCCAAAATGATTCGAAGGATCGAGTCAAAATTCATTCGATCCCAAAACAAAGTGAAGAAATTGACAAAATTGATGAAGAAGAGGGAAATGAAAATCAACAAGAAGAACAACAACAATTCTTTCGTTCTTTGATTTAATGCCAATGGATTTTTGTCTGAAATGCCAAATTACTCAAATTTATATCAATTGCTTCTCTTTATGCAAAACTAACCAAATATATATCATGAATATGAAAAAAAGAAATTAAAATGGACAGAAAAAGGGGTCAAATTAAATCCTGATAAAATCAATGCAACATCGAATGGACTCGATGCCCAAATTGCTTCGTTTGTTCACTTGTTGAATTACTTTCTTGGTTGGCCATGAACAGAATGATGGCTTCCAGCAGAAGCACTTCCATGCTCACCGTGAACAGGTTGATGACTTCCAGAGGCACCACCCTGTTCACTATGTTCGCCTGTTGTGGTTTTGAATGCCGCCAAGAAAAGTTCTTTAGCTTTAAATGCGCTTTTGTGCAATTCCTCTTGCAATTTATGAGCCTCGTCCAAATAACTGGAAATTTTTAAAAATATTTTTACTGTTCCATGGTTGCTTTTAAAAATTACATTGTCCCTTTTTGGGGAAATTATTTAGAAAGACCAAACAAAGAATATAAAATTCTATCTATTTATTGATAAATAATCCCTTTATAAATTATTTTTTACCTCCTTTTAAACATTTTTGAATTTAGAAATCCAAATTGATGGTAGTATATTTTATAATTTGATGCTTTCATTTTCCTTCTTATAAGAATGGATTATTTATAAATACTTAAGTAAAATAAATACAATAAGAAGGGTGTCCATGAGCCATGACCCCGCTCCCCTCACATCAGTAAGCCCTAGAATTCACCCTGGGGATATATCAATTCAACATTTGCCTCTGCTATTTGGTACCGTAGTCTTTTCCTTATTGCATTGAAATGCCCTACATTAATATTCGTCAACCCCCCCCCCCCCCATCCAAATTATAATTTATTAATTTTATTATTCACGTTTTCGCCTCTGTGACTAGAATTGTTTCCAATGCATGGTAAATTGCCTTTTCCGGCACCATCTGAGTTTCGCCAATTTTCCCATCAATTTGGGGTGCCGATTCCTTCCCCTGCATAATTTTGTTTATGTCCAATGCAATTGACACTTTTCCGTGTGCCCCGCCCTTCAATTGCAATGCTTGACTGATATAATATTGGTCGACCATCAATGGCACACAAATCAACGGCACTCCGGCCCCAAGGGCGTCAATGACTGGTCCCCCACTGCAACTGCTGATTAACAAACGTGTTTCTGCATTGACTAAAGAAAATATTTATTTTAAATTCTAATTTTAATTGATTAACGAACAAATTGCATCCTGCAAATTTTTCACACTTTCCACAGAAACATTTTTGTCCTTAATCATATTTCTCATTTTTCCTTTCTCATCTTTGCAATCAATTTGGAAATGCATTTTTTTGTCGGAATGTTTGCTTCCAAATTCCTTGAATGCATCCAAGAAAGCTTGGAAACCTTTATGATTTTCCTCCTTGTCCACCAATTGTTCGCAAAGTTCCAAACTGACAATCACCAATTTGGAATTAGTTCTTGCATTTTCCTGCAAATATTATTAAATGATTTAGGTATTTATATTCTCGGATTTCCCTTTCTATGTAATCTTATTTTGTTCATTATCGACTTAAAAAGAATATTTTCAAAAATTTGGAACAATTTTCATCAACCAGAATCCTTAAAAATAAAATACCCAGCAGCTTTTTTAAGACAGTCGGAATTAATTCTTTCCGGTTAAAACTTCTTTCCGGTTAAAACTTTCCGGAAACTAGGCGGAATTAATTCTTTCCGGTTAAAACTTTCCGGAAAATAGGCGGAATTAATTCTTTCCGGTTAAAACTTTCCGGAAAACAGGCGGAATTAATTCTTTCCGGTTAAAACTTTCCGGAAAATAGGCGGAATTAATTCTTTCCGGTTAAAACTTTCCGGAAAATAGGCGGAATTAATTCTTTCCGGTTAAAACTTTCCGGAAAAGAGGTGGAATTAATTCTTTCAGGTTAAACTTTCCGGAAAATAGGCGGAATTAATTCTTTCCGGTTAAAACTTTCCGGAAAAGAGGTGGAATTAATTCTTTCAGGTTAAAACTTTCCGGAAAAGAGGCGAAATTTTTCTTTAGCATCCTTTCTCTTACCTTTTCCACTCCTTTTCCATGCTTTTCCTCCGTCAATTTCTTTTCTACTAAATGATCCACCAATGTGATTCCACCAATATAATGCGCATTTACTGGTTTTGCCTCGCCCAATTCAAAGTCCAATGCCTGGAGGCTGTCTATGAAAACATTTTCCACTTTGCCATAAAGATTCCTAATTAATGAAGGCCATTCGGTGGTTTTTGCCATTCCGAATTCCTTTTTGAATTCCTCTTTCTTTCCTTTGAACCATTTTTCCTGTATTGATGTGATTAAATTAAATTATTCAGAATCAAATGAATTGTTTTGTACCATTTTGCTGTGCACATTTATGAATACTTGCAGATTCTTCTCGTGTTCCAAAAAATAATTTCCTTTTATTAGTGCATCGCTAATTTGGGTCGCATAAACTTCTGCAAATTAATCGATAAAATTATATCCAATTTTTGATTATCTCAATTTACCTGGAAAATTTTTTGGCAATTGTTTGGATGGATTTGCATATTTCATTTGATAGGTAAGCAACGAAATTTTGTTGAATGCCTGCACATTTGGAATGCCCAAAAGGAAGAAAATGTATTGGGCACCAAAATCCCAGGTGTCAAAGAGTCCATATTTGAAATTTTTTAATTTCAAATCGTGCATCGTTTTTTTGGCTTCTGGGGACTCCAAAAATTCTGTAAATTCCGAATATTACATTTCAATCCTCCCACAGTCAAATAACCTCGATAAACATGGAATGCCTCATTTTCGAGGATTTTTTCATTTTGTGTTGTGCCCCGAATTTGCCATTTATTCCCAACCAAATTGTGAGGGTTTTGGTCTCCTTCTTTCATGCTTTTCACAAAATCAGACGGCAATTTCCCAATTTCATATGTTAATTGGCCTTCGGCCGAAGGCTTTGGATGCTTGCCTTTGGGGTATTCGGATCCGCTGGCCTCTTCTTTCCCCTTAAAATGTGCTTCAATTTTCTTATTTTCATGTTCAACTCTCTCTTTAAGAACTTCTGCCTTCACATCGCCCGAATTCATGAACAGAAGATGCTGGAAGAATTTTTATTTTTGGATATCATTTTCATAACAAAAAATGACTGACCACTTGATGGCCATCTTCTGCCAAAATCCGAGCCAACAAAATGGACTCATCCAAATGTTTTTCCAAAAATGTTGGTGCATTGACGAGCACATTTTCGGAATTAATTACCGAGAGGGATTGGAGAGTGAGGAGTAGGAAAATTGGAAGGAAAATCCACATTTTGTGAATTTGAGAAGGGTGATTTTTGATTTGAAAATGGAATTAGGCTTGAGTATTTTGGTTTGGAGGATTTGGTTGATTTGAATGGAAATGGGAGCTGATTGGTCGAATTTATATAGGACAAATTTGTGATCTATTCCGTTACAATTCCGTAATGTAGGAAGGGAAATGTAAACAACTGGCCATGGACATGGTTCCATGGCCAAACCCAGGCATTGATCAATCGTAGCCCTAAATCATCATACTTCCTCTCTCGATTTCACTTTATTCCCCATTTTCTTCCATCCCCTTCCCTCCATTTAATTAAAGTTGATTCCATAATCCACATCTAATTAGCAATTCATTGATTTGAGAGAGGAAAATAGCGGGCCCCAAATTTTCCTTCCTTTCTCCCCAATAATTCTCCAAATCCTCTCTTCTCTTCCATCTCTTTCCATCCATTTCACAATTCACATCAATTCCGCGCATCCATAATTGAGGGGGAGGTAGAACAGGAAAAGGATGGGTCCATGGCCACGCATCCTATCAAATAATTATGGCCAAATCTTCCCTCTTCAATCAATTCTCACTCCCCCTTCGATCCACCCCATTCTTTTCCAACATTTCCCATCAATTCTTACTTTTTCCAATATCATCGAATTTCCAAAATCCACTAACTAAGCAAAATCCATTGATTTGGGGAATTCGGAATTGAATTTGGATGGAATGGGAAGAGGGATCCACATCCCTTCTCTAATAGATATTTGTGGGATTGGTTAAGAGAGGCTTACAAGCATGGGATAGCAATAGCAAGCTGCCCAAAAAAGCAATTCCCAAATTTGAGGCTGGCCGGGCCAAAAAATAACCACTGGTGGAGAGCGTGCTCGATGAAATGAAAGTAGGCATCGGCATCGGCATTTCCTATGGAAATTTGGGAGAAGGTGGGGGTGATGGTTGAGTGGCTTAATTACACGGAAAGGGAAGAGGCAATTCCCAAATTGGGGTTCATCAAGCCACCAAAAAACAAGCACCGATGGAGAATGTGTGCGGATCGCTCAGTCGATTGCTCCACTCCCCCTCCTTTTCTGATAGAAAGCTGCCCAAAAAAATAATTCCCATTGGCCAATCAAGCCACGTAAAAAACAGCACCTGCGTAGGCGTGCGCGATCGATCAAATCGAATTCCCCTCCTCGATGATAGCAAGATGCCCAAAACGGCAATTTACAAATTGGGGTCGAAGCACAAAAACACAATCGATGGAGAGCTTGTGGAGTGGATGGAATGAAAGGAGGCATCGGCATCCACATCCGTTACAAACTTTTCGACATTTTAATTTTTTTCAATTTCCAAATATCGCTAAACGGGTAGGGATATTCGATATTCCTTAGTAAACTTAATAATTGTTCGGAAATTTTTTAACTTTTCCTCCTCTCTACGAAAAACATTATTTACAGAATTGTTCAACAATTTTGTTTTTTAATTTTTTATCAACGATTTAATTTAAGACAAAAAAAATAATATGGTTTAAATAAATCAATAAATAATGAATGAATGAAGAGCATTATTCATTCCCAATACAATGGATTCATCCAAATAAATAATAGCCGGCGGATCCGCACCAAATTAAAATACAAAGAAATATTGGGTTAAATTCCATCATTTATATCCGCCTTTTGGGTTCATTCATCCATCATTCAGCCAATTTGCTTCTTGTTGATCAGATCTTGGAAGCGGCCAACACCGGGAGTAGCTGAAAAAATGAGGGTGAAAATTAGTTAAATATTTTAAATAATTTTATATTTAATTTATTGATAAAAAAAATTTATTAAAAAATGAACTTACGATCGGACATTGGCGAATTCCAAGTGGCAGAGGACGGACGGCGTTGCGGATATTTCTTGTCGTAGCCAGCGAAGAATTCATGCACAGTTGGTTGACGGATTCGACCAAAATGGCGTTCAATGCGGTCGTTGGTGAGGAGCGGACGAATTTTCTGGATGCGGGCCACAATGTTTTCCTCTAAAAATTTAAATAGTTAAATTTTCATTTTGAATTGAATTTCTTACTTTGGGCCCAACTGGGCACTGTCTTCCTCGGCTGCTCATCATTGTCCGTCTCATCGCCGGATGACAAATCGTCGACATTGTAGTTTTCTTTGGTGCTTGGCATCGGAATTTTCTCCTTTGTCAAATCGTAGACGCTGGAATTGATTGAAAATTAATTTAAAAAAAACGCCATCGGCCAAGACTTTAATAGCCTATTGGTTTAAAAGCTTTTTAGTAAGAATTAGGTATTCAGGTTCGAACCCGCCCACCCAAAGATAAATGTTTTTTTCAGGCTTGTTAGGATTATTTTACATTTTTACTTACATTTCAAGATGGAAGATGCAATACTATCACATTATAATAAAAAATCCTTACCAACATCATGTGGCCTAATCCTAATGTTACTCAATTCTATTTATTCGTTGTTCCAAAATCGAATATAGAGAAGGAAAAGCTTATAAAAATATTCAAAAAATCATCCTAATCTTTTCATTCAAATTGTTTTTGCCCAATTTTACCAACCTGACTTCCTCCAACAGCTCATCCTCGTCCATATTGCTGACATCCACATCCTCATTATGCGCCAAAATTGGACTGAGCTGAGGCGACCGAATGGGCGGTGACATTGGTGGCGGTGTTTGTGGTGCCTTTCCATTATTTCCCTTCGCTGCTTTTGAGGCCACCGCTTGCTTTTTGGGTGCAGCAGCTGATGGTGCCGGCGGTGCAGGGACTACCACTCGGGCTGGACTCGCCGTTTGCTTTTTCTGATCGGCCACAAATTTACGCACAATTTCCTGTTGTTCACGTGCCCTGGCCTCCTTCTCGATTCGTTCCTGCTCCTTTTGCTTTTTGTTCTGCTCCACACGGCGGCGTCGCTCTTCGGCCTCTCTTAAAAAATATTTTTTAATAAAACATTTTTAGGAAAATTATTAAACCGTTTTGTCCGCTCCGCCTTCTCCTTCAATTGTTCTTCCCGGGCCTTCTTCGCCAATTCCACCTTTTCGTCAATTTCCTTCAGTTTGGCCTTCTTTTGGAAGGTGGTGTCGAGTGCCTGTCTGCCTGGTGTTCCTTTGTTGCTGGATGGTCCTTGGCCGTAGAGTGGTGGAAATGGAATTGGCTGCATCATCTTATTCTTCTGCTGCATTGATTGAGTAATGGCCAATTTCTTCATTGAGCTGGACGATGCAAGAGGCGGAAGTTTTTGGTATGGAGTGCCCATTTTCTGCTTCTTTGCCTGAAAAAAATTGGAATTGGATTAAATGATTTACATTTTATTGATGAATGCTCAGATACTTTTTAACCTTAGACCTCAAGTTTTGGCTCTAAACTAAACCTTGAGAAGATTTTACGCCCTTATACGCAATACCCATTACTCAAATTTTGGTTCGAGTTGATTTTAGGACCTTAGACCTTAATTTTTGGTCCGAAACCTTGAGTGGATTTTAGGACCTTAGACCTCAAGTTTTGGTCTTATCCCTAAATTAATCCTATTTCTGCCCCCACATTTACCATTGGAGTGGCCGGTGTTGAATGAACAACTGAAGGAGCCTTTCCATGAACAGTCGGCGATGGTGTTGCCATAACCTCGTCCAATTTGACATTGTCGATTTGTCGGGCCAGGCGGCCGGCGTCTTCTTCCTCAGCTGCGGTTGTTGGCGTTGCCGGAACAAGGTTGACCTCGGCTTGAACAAGGGTGACCGTTTGTGTTTCGTCCACTAAATCATCGGCAGCATTGATCGGTGTCGGTGGTGGTTGTTCTTGCACCGTTTCATCTTCGTCCGAATCAAAATTGAATTCCTTGTATCGATTGATTTGTTCCTTCAGTGCCTCCGCCGGTCTGCTCTTCTTTGGAGTTGTCAATGCCTATTTTATTCATATTTAATTTGATTAATATTCGCAAATTAAACCTTCTGGTTCCCGCACGCCTCACGGACCATTCCCTTCAGCTCGTCCTTTATTTTCCCATATTCTGCCACTTTGCGTTCAAGTGCTTGGCCAAAAGTTCTGTAGATCTTCCCAGCAGTATCGTCGAAGCTGCGCCAATCCACCAAGCTGGCCACCAATCTCAGATCCTCAAGCCTCTTTTCATGTTCCTCATCATTCGGATTAGTTGTTTGATCCATCTCCATTGGTTGTGTCGCGGCACTTGTGCTTGTACCTTCCATTTCCGTCGTCCCAGTTTTTGTTTTGTTGCGTTTGCTTCGGTTTCTTGTAAGCACCATATTTTCTTTAATTTATTGTTCACGATTTATAAATCTAAAATCAAAAGTAGATGATTAGATTAATGAGAATAAATGTTTGTAAAAAATTAAGGTTTGGGTCTTACAAAATCTACTAATTAGTTTTTAAATTATTCGGAGAAATCTGAGATAATAAATTTTGATGTTTCAACTAAAAACAAGATTTCGGGGTTGCGGATTTCATGGAATGGAAACCTATTGTTTAATGTATTTTTGGAATTAATATTCCGCATATACAAATTGTTTACTAGCAATAAAAAAAACAACAATCGATTTTCGATTCATGACTCGGAATCGGAATTCGGAACTCGGGGACTCGCAATCGCAAGAATATAAGAATTTGACGCGGTGACGAATTCAAATATAATTTTCCCGCCCAATATTTATTAAAAAATGACATTATGTCCTTTTTTCATTCTTTCTTGAAAGAAAAATTTTCCTTCCTCACTTCCGCTTTCGCCCTTCCGCCTTCTCCAAAAAATACTAAAATTAAAATAGTAGAATGGAAACATGGAATAAATGACCCTCAGAAATATTATTTTTTATTAAGTAAGTACTTTCCTATCAAATTTAATTTTGTAAATAGCAAATAGGTCAAAGTCTAAAAATACACTATCAATCAAATTCCATTTTAGCATTTCATTTCCCAAAGATTTAATATTTCAAAATGTCTTCAATTCCTCGCCGTCCTTTGCCAATGGAATTATTGGCTGAAATATTCCACAACATTCTTTTACCAAAATCAGATACAGCAACAATTGAAGAATGCGATCAAATTGTTCAAATTTTTTTGACCTCTAAATGCGCATTGCAATTTGCTGGGCGACCAATGTTCAAACAGCAATTGGTAATTCTTATATTAATCAAAAATTTAGCAATATTTCTATTTTTTCAATTCAGAAACATTTGCTGATTCGATTGATTGACCAGAAAATGGATGAATTGTTTTCGCAATATATTTTCACTCGATGTGATTTTATCCAGAAAATTGAAGAATTGTTAGTTGTGGAAAGCCAAATTTCGGAGGAGGATGAAGCCACGTACAATCTGCTGAAAAGCGAATTGATCGAATTGAAGGAAATGGAACCAAAAAATGAACGTCAATTCCGAGAATTGTCCGCGCGAAGGAAGCACCTTATTTTGGGATGTGAGAAAGAAGTGGAAAAAGATGATTGATGATGAATGAATAAATGAAAATAATCGGAAGGATTTTGCGCATTTTATTTAAATTAATTTGATATTTATGAGTGGCGTAAAAGAATTATTTGATGATACTTATGCTTTTATGTAATTGTTTTCGATAAAACTTCAATTCATTTTGTAATTTATGAAAATTAAATTAGTCAATTCATCAAAAGTTTCCATTCCATTCCCTTGTATTAATTAAAATCGAAAAATTAAATTAATAATAATTCCATAAAAATCAATAATAAAACATCCAAAAATTACTCCTAGAAGGTAATTTACACCAATTTTTCGTGGAGGTGTCAAAACGGAAAAGTAACTTATTGTTTATACATTTTTTCTTTGTTGGAATTATATTGTATATATAATAAATACATTTTTTAATATTGCTGATTTTATTTTTTAAAAAAAGTGTTTTTCCTGAGATATTCGATATGTAATTTGTAATGGATTAAATCGTTGATCATCACATTTTCCTAGCATTTTTTCGCATTTCCTCAATTTCATCTGCTCCAAGTTCGGTAGAATAGAGGACAACCCCACCGCCGGCCGAGTTTGTTTGGTCCAACCCAATTCCACTGTCATAAACACCAACTTCGCCGGTGTATTGGCCTTGGTTTTGGTCGCTTTTCAATGATAATTCCTTCCCCGATTTTGCATTTTCATTCTTCTTTGTTTTTCTGGTTGCTTTTGAGGCCGCTTCTTTTTTGGCCATATCCAGGAAGGTTCTCCTCGGAGTTCCAATTCCGCCAGCAGCTGATAGGGTCTCCAATCCTTCAAGCAAAATACAACAATTTTATTTAGGGTAAAGATATTCTTTTGCCAAGAGTTTTTAAACTCTTTTGATTAGAAATCTGCTTAGAAAGCTTTTAATGCTTACTCTTAATCGCTATAAACCAAAGACGATTTTATAAAGCTCGTAAAGGTGAATCGATTGATGTATAGTTTGTAACGGTTGGGACAAATTTGAAAGTAATAAAACTTGAAAGTATTAAACCGTTTAAATTATAGTTTTTGGTTTATAACTTTTCTAACATTTGATCTAATCTTCGATAATAACATAAGTTATTCGACAGATTTCGACGAGCTCTATCGAATGATATAATAAAGTTTATAGGGTCTATGATCATGCATTAAAACAAAAAGCTTTCAGTAAAAGTCATCAAAACTTTTTATTTACAGTATTCAAATGAATTTTAATCCCTCACCTTCAAGTCTGAGTTGAAGAAGAGGTCTTTCTCCGGCTACAGTATTTGTTGCCGTAGGCCCCATCCTTCTCTCTGTCCGAATTGCGCCATCAAAAGGTGGCAAAAGTCGCAACCAATTTGGTGGCTTCCATTGTTTCTTTGCTGGCTGTTTTTGCCTTTTCCCCGTATTTTGTACCACTTTTTTGCTCACTGATGATTTTTGTTGCTTTTCATCAACAATAGGACTATTTCTTGGGAAAACCTGAAACCAATTTTTCATATTCTCCCAAAAATTCTTTCTTACCTCAATTTCTGTCCATTTTTTCAATGTCCGCTTCTTTGTGCCATATTTTTGTCCCAATGGCATTCTTCCCTCATCTTCTTCTTCTTCACTTTCACTGCTTCTCAATCCTCGAAAGTCCATTGGCTCCACGTGGATTTGTGGTCGCCCTTTCCATTGTTCCTCCTCATTCCCTTTATTCAAATTTCCCACCGATTGCTTTTTGGCCTCAATTCGATGAGTGTTTTTACCAATGGATGACAATGATGAATGATAGCCAGCCGAACTTGGCACTCGAGCGGATTCTATTTGGGGCGATTCCATCCTTTCATTTTCGTTCATTGTTCGAGAAATTCTACCGTCGGCTTCCTTTAATGATTTTTCCGTTCCAATTTTGCCATTATCTTCCACTTTTGACGATATTCTTTCAATATTCATTTCTATGGGAATTTCCTCCTTTTTCCCATCCTTCTCATCCTCTTCTTCTTCCTCAATCCATCGGATTTCTTCTTCCGGCATTTCCTTCTTTTTCTCTCCCTTCTCCGCGGCTTCTTCTTCCAAATTTGTTTCCTTCACTTCATTTTCCATTCCTTCCCCATCTTTTTTCATTCCAAATTGTTCCCGAATCCATTCCAGTTTTTGGCCAATTTTGTCCATTTCCTTCTTCAATAATTCATCCTTAATCCCTCCATTTCCTTCCATTGCCCAATTCTCTTCTTCCATCGATTCAAAGGCACTTTCCTTTTCGGAATTTTCCTCTTCATTTCCATCCCTTCTGGAAGACGAAAATGTTCTGCCGGTTAAAGACGAAATTGGTCTCGAACTGTTGTTTCTGGTGCTAAATTCGCTGTCATTTTCATTATCCCAGCGGCGAGCCAATCGACTTCTCAAAAATGCCGCATATGTTCGGTCTTGTCCAATCCTGGTGGAACTTTGTTCCGATGATTCGCCTTCATTCCACCGTTGTCTTCCCTTCTTTTTCATTGATTTTGCCACTGGCAAATTTGAATTGCTGCTACTTTCCATTTCGAATTGTGCCTTTTCTTCGGCCATTCTTTCCTTCTCATCCTCTGCCTTTTGCTCAATTTCGAGTAATTCCAATCGGCGGATGCTGGCCCTAATTTGTTCAGCCAAAACTTCTAAATCGTCCATTTCCTCTAATTCTTCATTCTTTTTCTCCATTTCATTTTTGGCCATATTTACTCCCATCAATCCTCCCAATAATGGCAATTTTGTTTTGGATTCAGTCAACACTGCCATTAATTGGTCATTTTCGTTGCCTTTTGGCATTTGAATTCGGCTTTGATAAATTGGATTCATTTCAACGCAGAATTCGTCCGGTTCCCATGCCAATAATATTTGAACCAAAGGAGGCGACAAAGGAACTGAAGGAAAATGCCGGGACAAATAACGAAGCCGTAAAAGATCGGGTCGAGTTAACTGAGAATTTGAATAATTAATTCATTTTTGTAATTAATTAATTAATTAATTGCCTTGAATTTTTGCTCATCTGAAATGTGCAAATCCGTCGGTGGATTATTTATATCTTTATTTTGGGATGATGTTCCTTTGATTGTCAAATCCTGCGAAAGTAGCAATGAATACCATTTTGGCCTATTTACTGCGTTCAATGGAGGAAGAAAACTGGGAAAGAAATAAATATTTTTAAATTATTTATTATTAGAAATAGCCAAAAAAAACATAGAAAATGGTGAAAGGCTCATAAATGGTAACGGTTTGTTCTAGTCCCAAATCCTATTTATAATTGATAGATCTCTTCGAGACGTAATGATTTAGTTTGGGTTTGAACAAAATTTTAACTTAATTTTGAACCAAAAATCTGAGATGGTTTAACCGTTTTAATACCCTTAATTTTTGAACGGAAAGATGGTTCAAACGGTTTAATACCCTTAATTTTTTTTTATTAAATCATGCCAAATTATATAGCAATCGACACGTCTTGTTGAGATGAGATCTACCAATTGGTTAAGGCTTTGAGGGTCTAGGACAAATCATTAAACTGCTTTCAATATTTTTTTTTTCGCCAAATTAAATACCATCCTTTATTTAATTATTACCGTCTATTTGGTTGATTTCTTTGCTGTAAATGGTGGAGGAATAAGGCGGCTGAATCCAAATCATTTTTATCGGCCATTTTTGCCCATCTTTTTAATAAGTAAAAAGCAATTCATATTTTTCCCAAAAATTCACCTTTTTAAACTCCCCCAAATAAGTCCATCTTTTTCCTCATTTTCCTGCTGATTGAGAAATTGTCCACTCAATGTCATCAATTTTGCTTCACATTTTTTATATTCTTCATCCTTCCTCTCATCAATTCCTTCGGCAATCATTCGCGCAATTTGATCGCGCAATTCCATACCCAAAACAATGGAAAACATTGTTTGAATTGCGTTCAAATCCGCGCGAATTTCTTCATCATTTTGTCCGGCAAAGAAATCACTTTGAACCAGTAAAGATAAATCACTCTGGGAATGACAAGAAATTATTCACAAAATCTATTGAAAAAGACTTCGCTATTTTGGTCTTGACTTCTCGCCAACCAAAGGGCAAAAAATCCAATTAATTGGTCGAGTCGATTTGTTCGCCCCAAAATTATGGACAGTGCCAAATAGCAGTGATGCATTTTTGTCCAGGCCAAAGATTCAAAATCGGAAGGTAATTCGTCGGATATTGGAGGCGAATAAATTGGCGGACGAGGCAAAAGAGGGAAAAGAGACTGAAAATAAATATTTCGTAAATTTTCATAAATTCAAAATTCCCAAGTTTACCCAAAATAAATGTCAATAGCATTGAAAATTAATGTATTTTTACCTTAGCAACGTTTTGGCCAAGCAAATGGGCAAAATTGTCATCATTATTCTCCTCTCCCTTTTGAAAAATTTGTCCATCAAAAAGTTTGCCAAATTCGTTGGCCATAATTTCGGCACAGCCATCCATCAATTCGCCTAACAATCCATTTTTGTACCCATCAAATTGGTCCGCAAAAAGAATATCCACTTGAAGGGTGGCCTTAAATTAAAATGAATAAATTGGGGGAATATTTTTAAATGGATTTCACTTCAATTTGACGTTGAATGAATTTTTCCATATTTTGGTCGATATTTTCCCCATCAATTTGGCCAAAAATATTGCCATTACCCATTTCGATTGCCTCAAATAATTTTTCAATCAAAATTTGATGGCAAAAATCAGAAAATAAATTAAGGCTAAAATTGGGAAGGAAATTGATCATTTTTAAAACATCAAAATGTGACCAAAATGTTCGATCAGCAAAAAATCGAAGAGCCAAAGCCGTACGAGAATCGTTGAAATGGTCGGCAAGGAAAATGGCCTCCAAAATTCGATTTTCCTTCAACAAAATTCGAAGGGCCAATGTTGGGGAACATTCGGCCGATAACATTTGGCCCAATTGACGCCTTTCCCAAATTGCTCGATTTGCCTGGCATTTTCCTTCAATTTTCTCAAATTCTTTGGAATTTTGCCATTTTTCTTCAAATTCTGCCCAAAGCAACAAATTTGGTAGAATGCAGCCATTGGAAGAAGGAAATGGTGAAACTAGGAAATATTTTCATAAAATGAAAAGGATGCCTATTTTTTGCCGAAAAATCAAATTCTTTTGCCAAAAGTTTAATAATTTGTTAATACTTGATCTTGTGTTCGTCGAGACGCATCAAATGGCATATAGGTTATTAGAGTTTGGCTCAAAATTTAAAGAATTATAAACCAAAAACCAAAATAGGGTTTAGACGGTTTAATACTTTGAATTTTCGCCCAACCGAGACGAATAATACATCAATTAATGCATTTCGATGAGCTCTATCGAATGGCATAAGGTTGGTCAAGCATAAACAACCGATCTTACGGTAAAAGAATGTCCATTTTTCGACAAAAAAATATTTTCCTAAATTGAATTTAATTTACTTTTGTCAATATTAGCAAAAAATGCTGCAAAATTGAAATTGAGAAAATAGGCGGCCAAAAATCTGCCCAAATCCAGTCGAAGAATCGAGGATTGTT
This sequence comes from Pratylenchus scribneri, assembly GCA_030063045.1. Classification (NCBI taxonomy): domain Eukaryota; kingdom Metazoa; phylum Nematoda; class Chromadorea; order Rhabditida; family Pratylenchidae; genus Pratylenchus; species Pratylenchus scribneri. The sequence goes on along the minus strand of JAQSEB010000037.1, from coordinate 1,841,542 downwards.
GACATTCATCAATGAGCAATTTTCTCAATGAATCCGGACTTCGGAGAATGGCAAAAATTTGAAGCCGAAAACGGGCTTCCAAAATATCATTTTCCTCCTGTTTTTGATGACCATTTTGTTGGGAATTCATTTTGGCCAATAAATTTCTATCATTTTTGCTGCTAAATTGAAATATTCCAAAAAATTGAATTGGCAAATAAAATATTAAATTTTGGGTATAAAATGCATTCAAATGGAAAAAATGGATGGGTCTAATAAATGGAATTATGTTTCGGAATTCGGAATTGGCCGATAATGGTTTTTTTGAATAAAACAACAGGAAATGAATTAAATAATTTTATTTGTTCTCCCAAAAATTGGGCAATGTTTATTTTTGCATTTTTATGGAATTGAAAGGTGAAATGTCCTCTATGCCTCCATTTTTGGCCGCCGTCAATGAAATGTTTCCATGGAAATAACCCCCAAGGGAAGTGGGATTGTCCAATGACGATGGGGGCAATGTCCCTCGAGTGCTGACTCAATCTTCCTCTCTAAATTTATTCCTCTCACCTGCTTTGGTGCCAATCTTTCCGGCCTCCAATGGATGGGGAATGGGGATGGAGGATATGGACCAATGATGAAGCCGAAGGGGCCATTTTGGCCTAAGTGACCAGCGAAGTGGAAACAACAAAACAGAGGCCCATGCCAATGATAGAAATTGAGGAGGCCCAACAAAACAATAGGAAGAAATGAATGTCGAAATTATGACCAGCTAAAAAAAGTGCCAATGTCCTCTTGTGCCTCGAATTGGAGGAAATTAATGAAGTCAACATCCGGTCCGGATAGCATAAAGTTAATTTAAAATGAATTCATTGATGAAGAAGGGCATAAAGAGAATATTTGATTAAAAACTTTTTAATTATTATGATTGTTGTTTGCTCTAATTTTATTTTTAAAATTACAATTTATTCAAGGTATAAAAATATTTTACTAATAAGTAAATATAGTGTTATTTTATTATTCGTTGGAATGTGCCGACAAATATTAGAAAAAAAATTATTAAATATTAATAAATCAATTTAAATTTAGATTTAGCATTATTTAAGAAATAAATCCAGCTTACTTAAAGGATTAAATCCGTATTTTGGAATATTTGATAAAAAAAAATGATGATTGGAGTTTTGAATGGCTGATTGAATGAGAATCAATTATAAAACTGCAATTTATTCAAAAAATAAAAAAATATTCTGATTAGGTATTTCGTTGGGACGCAGACAAATAAATGGAAAAGCATTAAAAAAGTTCAAAGCATTAAATAGTCCGAATATATTTTGAGGAAATCAGCATCAATTCATGGAAAGTTCTGAATGGAATCGAGGTCGCAAATTTGCCATTGAAGATTGCTTTTGTAATTTTTGAGGTGTCCGATTGTATGCTTGCTGCTTTTGAAGTTTCCTTTCGCCACTAATCATCCTCGGCGATTGGCCCAGAATATTATTGCCAGCCGCAGCCGGCATAATTGCCAACGGGGAAGGCGGCATTATTCCCTTTTTTTTCTTCTCCCTACTTCGACTGCTTCCCCCAATTCGATGTCCGTGCCCTCCACTGCTGCCTTTTCGATGTTGAGAGTCAAATGAGGATGAACTGGGCATTGGGCTGGCCAAACTGGCGATTGTGCGACTGAAAAAGGAGGGCGCCTTTTCCAGTTTTGGACGTTCACGCCGTTTTGGCGTTGCACTTGGGTCGCGTCCCACTCCTGCAGATTTACTTAAATTAATTCCGCCTATTTTGTATTAATAAATTAATTCTGTCTATTCTAAGAATAAATTAAATTCAACTATATATTTTGCATTAGTGTATAAGTAATTGGCTTTTTGTATTTGGTATCATCCTATCATGTCAATACCAATAATTCCTACCTAATAAGGTCTTTTCCATTTGTCCTACTGTATCCCCACTTTTTGCCCCAATCACCCCATCACCCCATCAATGAAATATTGCCACAATCTGCTTATTTTAACCCACCCTTTTTTCACCCAAATGTTCACTTTTCTATCAACCTTTTGCGACTTTATGTTATCAGAATTTTACCGCACAACATATAAATAATAATTAAAAGTCGAATTCCCTTTATCCTATCCCGTTTTTTGGTTTGGGCTATTGGGGGCTTATGCCTCCGGCGAAGACCTGGGAAGAGAGCTTATTAGGCCAAGTTCTCGCCCCAAATAACTTTAGCCCTTGATTAGGACTAATATTTAGTAACTCTACTGTAAATTAATCTAAAATAAATTCGGGTGATTGAATAATTTCACCTGCCAATGAACTTGTCCTCCGTTGTTCGCCCAATTGCTGTTTCTGCTGTTGAGTTTGTTGCTGAATTTGATGGGCCCCAAGTCCCAGCGAAGTTCGCCGTCCATCTCGGCTGAATGTTCTCTGCTGTTTCCAACCCACAATACTTTTCTTCCTATTCTTTTCCTGTTGATGTTCTTTTTGTAATTCCATTCTCTTTTGTTTCACGCATTCCGATGCCCGTCGAAAGGAGGAAGCCGTCGAGCTGGGACAGTGGCCAGTGCCACGCAACGAAATCATCGCCTTCCTTTGTAGATCAGCTGACAAATTCAGCAGAGTATTGTCCGTGTTCATCGACGTTTGCTGGGACCAATCGCCGCTTTGCTTCGAAATTGAACGCATCTGGAATGACAAAATGGCCATAAATTCAAATAGAATCTAAAAAGTAAGATTCTTTTATTTTAATGTGAAATTTTGTTTGAAAATGGAAAATGGCCCAATTTCAGTGAGGGGAAAAGTTGCTTTCCATCCATTAGACCCAAAAATGCCCAAAAGTGACATATTTGGTCTTCTGTTTTGATGGATTTGAGAACGCGGACAAGATTGATGACGGATATTCATTTATTCATAAACTAGACCAAAAAATGCATTTTTTATTTGATTCGAATGTTTTGAATTCTATTTGTGCATTGATGAGTTATCAAAAGTTAAAAAGGAATTTGGCAGAATTCTGAATAATAATTGGATAAAACTCAACGGGTACTGGCAATTTTGTATGCCGAAACATTCGATCACTCAGCGAAACACTCAACATTGACCATGCGCTTGCGGCCAAAGGATATGCTCGAACACAATCTTGGCAAAACATCACTAAATGAAGGAGGAAAATGTAATTAGATTGGTGTACTTTATTAGAAGCCCATGGGTTTATTATAAGTTTTGATGCCCCAAAAATGTGCAGAAATTTGGGGCCTAACTCTTTTCTGTCGATGCTTCGACGAATATTAAAGCCTAATGGAAAGTCAAAGCAGAGGGTGGGATTCTATTAAAGGGTAGGCCACTAATAGAGGAATACGGTATTTATGGATTACCTTCAGCCAAAACAGCCCCAAGAGTATGCCAAATTTCCTTGTCAAATCCGAAGGGAATGAGGCGAGCATGAACTTTGCCAATGGCAACCGGATCCCAAATTGGCTTCACATTTGGCACATCAAACAAAATGCACATTATTCCATCGATTAGTTCAATTAATAAATGCGCTAAAATTAATTAGAAAATTGGAAATTTCCTCGCTTTTTTCACCATGGTCCCGGACGGTCACGATGGTCCCCGTGCCACGGATCTGCCTTTTCCGATCCTCCATGCATTTGATAAATGCACTTCGGTAGAAACAGTGCATCATTTCCGGATTTTTGCTCATCAATTCTTCGAAAATCTTCAATGAATTTGAGCATTTTCTTTCCCTTGTTCATTTAATTCTATTTTACCCTTTCCATTATTTTTAGTACTCCTCGGCCAGATGTCTTTGGTGGTTCCGACAAACGATTCCAAGTGACCCGGAGGGCACGTCTCTTTTATAATTATTTCAATTTTAATTAGGGAAATATTTAAAATAGTGAAAAAAACATTGAAATGACCAAAAATAATCAACGTATAATCTCTTTTAATTCCCCATAGGGAAATCCCTCAAAAAATGGAAAAATTTGGGTCTAAACTAGTTAATTTGTGGACATTTTTGAAGAATGAATTATTATGGATTTTGTAGAGCTTTAGGGAATTAAGAAAATGCAATAAAAATTTTTAAAGTACTTTCTGAATTGAGCTATGGGTCCACAAAGCCGAGACTGGGGAATTAATAGATTAAGGGGTTCTAATGGAGGTTATACGGTATTGAAAATTGCAAAAAAATTATAATGGTTTTGATGTTGACCCACACAAACCATAAACCTAATCGATACATCGTTTATTAATTATTTTTTATTTGGCTTAGGTTTAACAAATTTTAAACAAGTTTTGAACCAAAAATCAAAGACGGTTCAAACGGCTTAAAATCCTTAATTTTTGATCAAACCATAATAAATTATATACAAATCGACGCGTCTCGATGAGATCTATCGATTGGCTACAAAATTTGGAGATCTAGGACAAACCATTGAACCGTTATAATCTTTTGACCATTTTCATAACTACTCTTTCATAATTTCTACCCCCATTCATTTCAAATTACATGTCCATCCGTCAATCTCCCATTGAATTCCCCCACAAATTGGGCCAGCGAAATGTATGCTTCATGGTTTTCGGCAATCCCCACAAAATCGGCACTCTTTTTGCTGCTCCCATCGCCGACATCATCTCCGGTAGCGGATTGGGTGCTATAGGAAAGTTTGGCGCAAGAAAAACCAGAAAAGCGTTCTTGAAAAATTTTTGGATTTTTATTTATTTTCCATATTTTGGATTATTTTTTAATATTAAATTTCCACATATTTATGACTGACTATGGCCATAAGGATGCGGTTCTGTGTCGATTTGGGTGGCCAAATATTCATCATTGAGTTGCTGAATCAATTTTCGCCGTTGAATGGCCTCCTTTATTCTCATCATTTTTAAGTGGAAATTTGTAAAAATATAAAGTTTTTAAATTGTTTTCCTTTGGTTCGAAATGAAAGTAAATTGCCAAAAAAGTCCTTTTAACGTCAAAATGGATTCCCACGGAGGATGAGTATTTTAAAGGAAAATATTCAAGTGGAGAAAATCCTCTATAAAATGTTTTTGTTGGTTTGTAAATTTGGAAATTATGTTGTGCATAATTAAGCCTACAGTATCTATTCAGTCCATTTTTAATTTGTCACATTTTTGTAGACAAAAGCACCTATTTTGATGCAAAAACTTATTTAGGCCCAGGCAAACCATTTTAACATTTTTATAGAGCTTATTGAGACGCGTTGAGTCATATATTAATTTGTCTGTTTTGGCTAAACCTGTATGAGTTTAAACCACTTAAACCGTTTCAAGTTTTTGGTTTAAAACTAGTTTAGTTTCAAGCCAAATCAGACAAACCATATATATTTCGACGCATCTCAATGAGTTTTACAAAAATGTTAAATGGTTTGCCAGGTGAAAATCTCCTAAACCGTTATATTTCGATTCAAACGAATCCCACAACCACAAGCATCAACAATGGACCAACAGTACATAAATTGGCTAGGAGCAACAATAGGAAATAGGATTAATTTGCTCACTTCCTCCCATTAATCATTTGTCATAAATTGTCTCCTAAATTTCATTCTGTAAAGAAAAGAGGTACTAGTTGAAATTTTGAAATTTTTTAAACAAATAATCTTGTTGACTTCTTGTCCCAAATTGGGGAAATAGTTCATTTTTCGGAGAGATGTGAGAAATAAAAGAATTCATGAACATTGAAAAATGAAAATCGAATCAGAGAGACGATTCCGCATTCCGAATTCACAGATAAAAATCAAATCGACCCCATCCTTTATCCACTTTATCACTTATCAGCTAACACTGATATTTCCTTATTGTAGACAGACATTGGATATATTTAATCGCTTTTCATTCAATCTGATTTTTCCAGTTACTGGATAATTAAATGTTATTTAAATTAATTTTAAATAATATTAAAGCAATTAAACAGCAAAACGCAATAATAACGAAAAGGTCAATGCGAATTACACCAATTCCAGCAAATGAGGATAATTACATGTATTTGATTTTGGACGAACAAAGTCGGACGGCAGCAATTGTGGACCCGGTTGACGTCAAATCCGTAAGCCAAAACTATTTATTTTGTTTACTAATTCAATGATTTAAGATTCTCAAAGAAGTGAATACAAATGATGCCAAATTAAAAGCGGCTTTTGTTACTCATCATCATTGGGTTTGATTAATTTATAATTTTCATTAATTTAATATTTTGCACATTCACAGGATCATGCTGGCGGAACAGGCGCATTAAAAATGGCCCAAAATGACATTGAAATTTACGGGGGCGATGCAAACAGGATTGAAGCCATTGACACTGTTCTCGAGGATGGACAAAAATTTGAGCTGGGCTCACTGAAAGTCACCGCATTGGCCACGCCGTGTCACACAAATTCCCACATATGCTATTATGTGGAAGATGAGGCAAGCAAACAGAGGGCAGTGTTCACGGGCGACACCCTGTTCATCGGAGGATGCGGTCGTTTTTTCGAAGGTGATGCCACCCAAATGCACACGGCACTAAACAAGAAAATTGCAAAACTCCCTGATGACACCGTGAGTTATTCTCTTCGCAATTGTTGAGTTCAAATTTTAATATTTAGCTGGTCTATTGTGGACATGAATACACGGTCAAGAATTTGCAATTTGCACTCTCAGTTGAACCGCAAAATGAAAATGTGAAGAAGAAATTGGCATGGGCGCAAGCAGAACGAAAAGCCGGCCATTATACAATTCCGTCGACGGTGGCCGATGAGAAAATGTACAATCCATTTATGCGAGTTGGGTAAATGATTAAATAAGAATTCTTTAATTTTGACATTTAATAGAAATCCGGAAATACAGCAAAAACTTGGCACCGATGGAGAAATTACAACAATGCAGAAATTGCGCGACATGAAAAATCAATTTTAAAGAAGATATTTGAATTTGAGACATATTTACATTTTATTAGTTGTTTATTTTCCTAATTTATTATGGATTAAATTAATCGATCGATAAAATTATTTTATGATTATGAATTGTGATGATCCATGTAGATTTTTACTATTGATACTTAATGTTTTGAATGAGGAGGAAAGGCTGAATTAGCTTATGAAAAATGTAGAATCAAAAATAATGGCTTTATGAAAATTTATGAAAATGAATTCTTCAACAATTTAATTAAATTAAATAAGAAATAATGCGTGGTTTCTGGTTTTTGTTATTTTTTTTCGTTTTTTCGTTTGTCTCTTAAAAAATTTTCACGTTTTGCAACACGTGACAATTTTTTGTTTACCCATCCCTTCACCCTTCCTTCCCCAATTCTTCCATTCTCCAACTCCAACTTATTCCTTTAGATTATTTAATTGTTAAATTATAAATTTGTTACAAAATGATTCGTCCCAATTCAATTCTTCCATTTTCCAAATGCTTTATTCTTTTAGATTTAATTGTTAAATTATAAATTTGCTATTAATGATTCGGAGATCACATATTTTGCTGTTTTCATTGCCAAAAGTAAATTTAATATTTCCATAATATTGAAAAAATGATTTATATTTAGAAAATTGATTTTATCAGCGGATTTTCCACAAGTACCCGGCGAAATGCACAAATTTATGCCAACGTTGCCGACGCAATCCGAGATATACCAAGCGGGGCCACACTCCTTGTTGGAGGTTTATTTTCAAAAAAAAACTTCAATAAATATTTTTCATCTTCAGGTTTTGGTCTTTGCGGCATTCCCGAAAATTTGATTTCCGCTCTCGTCCAAAGCGATATTCGCGATTTGACCTGTGTTTCCAACAATGCTGGCGTCGACAATTTTGGCCTCGGTTTATTGCTCAAATCCGGTCAAGTTCGCAAAATGATTTCCTCATATGTGGGTGAAAATGCTGAATTTGCACGAAAATATTTGGCCGGCGAATTGGAATTGGAATTTACACCACAAGGTTTTGTAAAAAATTAGTAAATTAATTTATTGAATTAATTTTACAGGAACTTTGGCCGAACGAATCCGTGCCGGTGGAGCAGGCATCCCGGCTTTCTATACTCCAACCGGTTTTGGCACTTTAATCCAGGAAGGCGGTGCACCAATCAAATACAGCCAAACAGAGAAGGGAAAAATGGAAATGGCCAGCAGTCCGAGAGAGGTTTTATCTAATGAATTATGAATAAGAATTGATTTTAGACGAGACAATTCAACGGAATTAATTATGTGTTGGAGGAAGCAATTCGAGGCGATTTTTCACTGATTAAAGCTTGGAAAGCAGACAAATTGGGGAATTTGGTGTTCAGGTTAAATATGAGAAGAAATAAATCCCATCAATTTATTAGTAAATTTTAGGTCAACGGCGGCCAATTTCAATATTCCAATGTGTAAAGCGAGTAAATGTACAATTGTTGAGGTGGAAGAGCTGGTTGAAGTTGGCCAAATTCCACCGGAACAAGTAATTTATCGAATAAGAAAAATAAAATCTGTATAATTTCACACAGATTCATGTGCCTTCAATTTATTGCCATCGACTGATTGAGGCGGGCAAAAATTACAAAAAACCATTTGAGAAACTCATTTTTCGAGACAATGAGAAGAAGAAGAGCTCATCAGATGAAGGGATGGACCAAGCCGAAAGAGTTCGCGAGATTATTGCCCGGCGAGCGGCTTTGGAATTTCAGGATGGGATGTACGGTTAGTAAAGCTCAAATTAACTTTAAATGAATAAAAAACATTTTAGTGAATTTGGGCATTGGCATTCCCACACTCTGTCCCAACTATTTGCGGCCAAATGTTCGTGTCCATCTCCAATCCGAGAATGGTGTGCTCGGTGTGGTTCGTTCCCCCAAATTTCCATTCTTTTAATCTAAATAAATTAAATTCCAGGGCCCATATCCTCGAAAGGGCGAAGAAGATCCAGACAAAATCAACGCCGGCAAGGAGTCGATCACTTTTCTACCGGGTGCCGCCATTTTTGGATCGGACGAGTCGTTTGGCATGATTCGGGGCGGTCACATCGATTTGACTCTGTTGGGCGGTTTGCAAGTGTCAAAGAAGGGCGATTTAGCGAATTGGATGATTCCCGGCAAAATGGTCAAAGGAATGGGCGGAGCAATGGATTTGGTATGAAATCAAAATTATTCAAATTTCAAATTTAAAAATATCATCCAATTTATAGGTTTCGGCACCTGGCTCTCGTGTAGTTGTCACAATGGAGCATACGACAAAGGGAGGAGCACATAAAATTTTGGACAAATGCACATTGCCATTGACGGGGAAGAATGTTGTGTCGAGGATAATCACAGAAATGGTGGGTCAAAAAACAATTTTAAATTCGCCATTAAATTTTACATTCCTAATTTTAAGGCGGTTTTCGATGTTGATCCAGTCGAAGGATTAACTCTTGTGGAAGTTTATACGGATTGTTCGGTTGAGGATGTTGTGCAAGCCACCGGTTGTCAATTCAAGGTGGGCGAGAAACTGGGGAAATTTGGTGATCATGCCGCCGGGAAAGGTTCGCTTTTTGCTTTTTCACTTTTGATTTATCATTTAAAATTTTGATATTTTAAGATTTCTGAACATTTGAAGCCAATGGGACAACTTTATTGAGAGATGCGGGTGAACTAATTGATGAATAATAATTTGAATGTGACAATTAATAATGAATAAAACTTATTGTGATAAATTTGCTCTTTTAATAAATTTTTACATTTACGTCTATCATTTTAAATGAATAAAAAAACGAGAATTGATTTGATTTATTGATATAGTTGAATTATTTACAGGAAAGAAACATAAATTAAAACTTAAAAATGGAAAAAAATTAAACTGTGCACAAAAAAATTGTGAATGAAATAAAATTTCCGGAACAAATTAAATAAATCCGGAACTAAAAACAAACTTTTCTGAACAAAAAAAAATAAACTTTCCGGAACAAATAAATAAACTTTCCGGAACAATAAATAAACTTTCCGGAACAAATAAATAAACTTTCCGGAACAATAAATAAACTTCCGGAACAAATTAAATAAATCCGGAACTAAAAACAAACTTTTCTGAACAAAAAAAAATAAACTTTCCGGAACAATAAATAAACTTCCGGAACAAATTAAATAAACTTTCCGGAACAATAAATAAACTTTCCGGAACAAATTAAATAAACTTTCCGGAACAATAAATAAACTTTCCGGAACAAATAAATAAACTTTCCGGAACAATAAATAAACTTTCCGGAACAAATAAATAAACTTTCCGGAACAATAAATAAACTTTCCGGAACAAATAAATACGGAACAATAAATAAACTTTCCGGAACAAATAAATAAACTTTCCGGAACAATAAATAAACTTTCCGGAATAAATAAATAAACTTTCCGGAACAATAAATAAACTTTCCGGAATAAATAAATAAACTTTCCGGAACAATAAATAAACTTTCCGGAATAAATAAATAAACTTTCCGGAACAATAAATAAACTTTCCGGAATAAATAAATAAACTTTCCGGAACAATAAATAAACTTTCCGGAACAAATTAAATAAACTTTCCGGAACAATAAATAAACTTTCCGGAACAAATTAAATAAAATTTCCGGAACAAATAAATAAACTTTCCGGAACAAATTAAATAAACTTTCCGGAACAAATTAAATAAACTTTCCGGAACAAAATAAATAAACTTTCCGGAACAAAAATAAAACTTTCCGGAACAAATTAAATAAACTTTCCGGAACAAAATAAATAAACTTTCCGGAACAAATTAAATAAACTTTCCGGAACAAAATAAATAAACTTTCCGGAACAAATAAATAAACTTTCCGGAACAACTTAAATAAACTTTCTGAAACAAATTAACGCATTGTAGCCGCAGCTAAGGAGCACGATTATTTATGAGATCGACAGCAGAAAAGCGTAAATCAAAAGAACAATTAACAAATCAAAGTGGGAGAGAAAATCCAGACTTTTCAAATTTTATAGCTTATTCTTCCTTCAATTTGCTGCCACTTGAAATGATAAAAATATATATATAATTATATTAAATTTATTCCCTTTTCAATAAATTTGTTTAAAATTTTTTTATTGCAAATTCATGAAAATTAAAATTTACAAAAATGAGTAAATTGGTTGTGGTTTGTTGGAGAGGTTGAGCAAAGGCAAGAAATGGCAATGTTCAAATGAATTCAAATATTATGGAATGTGGGTAAATTAATTTGATTATTAAAAATATAAAAAAAATGTAATGAATTTATATGAAAAACATTTGATGAGGGAAGGGAATGTGATGAATGGAAATAATAAATTCATAATTTGACTTATTTCTCGAATATTTATATAAAAATGGACTGGTAATTGGCACTGATTATTCACTTGACAATATTCTTCGTTTAATCTTCCTTCTTGTTATTCAGTTCAGACGTACCACTCCTTGAATTCCCTTTTTCTTTGTTGTTGCCCCCCGGTGCCGGCATTGACCAATGAAGTGGTTTCTCGAAGACCACCATTGCCATTGGCTAAAATCACTCGAGTCGGTTGGCCCCTTTCCGTCGCCCCAATTCCATTCCCAATTTGGCCACCACCTCCGCCACCATTCCTCAGTAAACTTGTCGTCACCGTCGCTGTGCCACCTACTGCTGTTGCATTGCGAGCCGTCGTTCCATTGTTCTCGAAATTGGCCATTTGATGTTGCATTTGAGGAGATGCAAATTCATTTGGTGGAATTGGAGTATAGCCGGCTTTGAAGCCAGGAGGCACTTGATTGGAGGTGGAACTGACGCCGGCAGCAGCCGCAATTTGCGAACAAATATGATTGCATCGTTTGCCACATCTAAATTGGAATTACAACGAGGATGTGGGCAAAATAATTACCCGAATACGCAGAGTAGAATGGCCGCAAGCATGACAACGATGCTCATTGAGCCAACTGCAAAAAACATTGAATAATTTTTGGAAAAAATAGGCGAATGGTTTAGGATTTAGGAATGAATAATAGTTTGAATAATTTTAAATTACCGTAAATGTTCTTTTAAAACAGCAGAGTAAATATTTTTCAACCTCTCAAAAATTGGAAAAATTTGGAATCTTAATTTTTTAATATTGGAAATCTTGTAAAAATTTTTTATTCAGATCACCCTGGCAGAAGCTAAGCGCCCCTAATCGAGTATACTGTACCTAATAAAATTTGATAGGGAAATGCCATCGGCAATATCATTTTTTCTTTCTTTAGATGTCCTTTGGAACATATCCCATCTCAATAAGTAAAAATTCATAGAAGATGGAACCTACTATTTTATTTGTACTCAGATACGATTTTTTTGAAATTTTTTCATTTATATGATTGTAAAAAGATTTAAAAATATTATTTTAGGGCGTAAAATCTTTTATCAAATTTAAGGGATAACTTGATTTTTTTGGGGTGTTTAAAATGTGATGAATTGCCTCTGGATTCCCCTTAAAAATATGGGCCCCGAGAGATTGCCTAAATTTCTAATAATTTGTTTGGTATTATGATTCAATTTTCCAAGATAATTTATATCATTTTCATCACTAACCGCCAATTAAGATTTTTTTGTCAAAGCCCAATTGATTTGTCGAAGTCGGCGGGCCAATTGACTGTAAAAATAAATTAACCATAAATATTTCCATTTTCCACTCTCACCGTTGGCGCCGTATTCTGCGTCCCAAAAGCGGATGCCGCTCCGTTCATTGGAGTGGTTGGACGAACGGCGTAAAGTGTTGGATCATCCGGTCCGACCGGAAATCGATGTGCCAATGTGGTGGGCGTTGATGGTGACAATTTACGCTGTACGGCGGTGGTTGATGCCGTGGGCGCTGAATTTTTGTTTGTGTGATTCACATTTTTAAATTATTTTTATTTGAATTTTTCATTAAAATTTGACAGCCACATTTTGGCTTTCTTTTCCCCAGCAAAGAATGAAAAGGAAGCAAAGAAAAGTTCAAAAAAAGAAAAATTTGGAAACAATGGAAAATGAAAATATGGAATGTTTAAATGAAGAAATACTAAAAATATTTATTTAGAAAATTATCCAAAAATACTGGTGCCTTATTTGGAGCAACAAAATTTGACCATCTGCTGAATTTTGCTCATTAATCAATTTTTCTAGTGAATATTTTCTTTAAATTTAGCAAATTTATACGATTATCTAAGCCAATAATCGATGAAATAAATAAATAATGGATTAAATTGGCGAAATTTCTGACGAAAAAAGCTCTGAAAAATAGGCCAAAAAATCAGAGAGTTTTCACTTTTCGACTAATAAAATATTTTCTAATCAATTATATTTTCGATCAATCATTTTGAATTTTGATATCAAAATGCTATGGATGGAGACTAATAAACCAATGAAATTGAAATCTAATTAATTTATTTAAATATTGTTAATATAATTAATGGTCAATGCGCAAATTCGGAAAGCCTTTTTTAAATTTCGAGCGAAAATAAATAGTCAGTCAGCAGAAATTTATAAAGCCCCAGGCAAATTATAGACACTGAAATACTGTAGAGGATTCCCTTTTTTGCATTATTTTTACATGAATTTCAATAAAATAAATAAATATTCCTATTTCTTTACATTTTTGGCCTGCTAAATGTGCAAAATGGCGAAGGGCACTCGGTGAAAGGAAATTTGTGAAATTATTTTGGGGTAATATTTTGGATGTGCTGTGAGGGAAATTAAGGGGAAATTGGGGAAGGAAAAAAGATCAATTATAAATTGGAAAAAGCAATTCAAATTCATTCATTCCAGAAAGGAGAGGAAAAAAGCCAAATCACACGGCAAATTAGCAAAAAATATTGGCAGATATTTGGAAATCAATAATTTGGGATTATTAAAATCAAAATTTGCACAAAATTTTTGTTCCCCAATAAATGCAATTCGGATTCAAAAATGCCAAAAATCTATTTTTTTTTACTTCCATTCCAGCACGCACTTTTATGTAGAAAAAATTCAAAATTAAGGAAAAAAATAAAAGCGATAGAAAAGAATTTAAGGAAAATTGAAAGTGAAAGATTTTTGGGAAAATGGAAATTCTGGACAGATGAATTAGAACAAATTTTGTTTGACAGTGGGCGAGAATGGAGGAAAGAAAGCCAAATTTTGGGCGACATTTTTTTATAAAATTTTTATATTTTTACTAAAATTTTTCATTTTTTGCCCTCTACCAAAAGTGAAATGAACGCCCGGTTTCACATTTGGATCGACCGTAACGCGTTCGGTTGGTTTTGGCATCGTCGTTGTCTTTACGGTCGTTATTTTCGTTGTTTTTGGTGTCATCGTCGTTGTTGTGGCTTTTGTTGATTTCGCTGTTGTTTTTGTCTCTATCCGTGTACTGCTTGAACTTTTGGCCATGGTTGTTTTCTTTTCCTCTCTTTCCTTTGGCCAATTCCTTTGAGGACCCGATTCGCCCACTATTTTCGGTGGCCTCAATTTTTGCCATTTCCGCACTCCATCTTGGCCCAATCTTCGGCCATCTGGCCATGTCCTCGTTCGCATTGGCCATCCGCCCACTGGCTCATAATAGCCTCCTCCTCCCTGGCTTTTGTCCCCGGTGTCCGAATTTTGTTGGAATCGTTGGCGTTGGGCGGCCAATAATTCGAGTTGTTCACGGCTACCTGGCATTTGGGTGGACCGATTGATGGAGGAGGTGTCGGCGGCGGATGATGAAGAAGATCGCCAGGAAGAGGAATCGGAGGATTTAGAGGAGGAGGAAGAATTGGCAGCTGCAAAATTGCCAATAAAAAATGTTTGGAGACTACTATTTGGAGGTTTCAGGGATGCCAAATTTAATGGACGGATTGTACATTTATTTTCAGATTTAATTTTCTAATTTATTTAATTTAAAATTTGAACACTTAATATCGAGAATTGCGCGGCTTATTTCTCATAATTACGGGAATAAATTCATCAAAATATAACTTTAGAAAATAATTTCTAATTAAGGAACCTTTGAGTCAATCGAAAATATGATAAAAAAAATTAAAATTTATTGTAGAATTAAATTCAATAATTCATTTGTTATTAAAAGAATATTTTCCTATTCTCAATTTTTAAAAGAAATTGAATTAGTACTGGAAAATTAGAAATTACTTTTAATCTCTAAGTTCTAATTCTAACCTCTTTAAAATGGACATAGTTTTTTATTATTATTATTGTTGGTTTCGTAATCCATTATTAATAAAATTTTTGGGTGAATTCATCTAAATTTTATACTATATTATTTCTTAATTCTGGATTTAATATATCTAGTACAATTCTAGCGTGGGGTTGGATAATGGATATTCCCTAAAAAGGAGAGAGGAGGGTGGCTGAAATGGGTGGCTTTTTCCCATTGCCACTTTTTTTTTGTTCGATTTGCATTTTCCGCGTCAAAAAAAAATTAAATTATTTGCCGCCGCCGGCACATTCAACTTTTTCCTTCCCTGTGCCTATGAAAAATGCCGCCATCCAATTAAATTTAATTGGTCATTCGTCGCCCAAATAGATGGGAGATTTTTGTAAATAATTTGGTGTATTTTTTGTGAGAAACTTATGAAAATTTTTTGGATTATTCGAGGAAGTTGGATGGAAAATGTGAGTGGTTAATAAATTGGAGTGAATTGTGCATTGTGATGAGTGTAAAATGTGCCAAAATGATTTGAAAATGTTGAAAGAATTTTAATAAATATTTTATTGTGGTAAATTATTTGGATTATTCAAAAATTTAAAAGCAAAACATGTAATTTCAATTTCGACTTTTTAATATTAAAAAACATCAGGAGATTACATGGATTTTCGAAAAATTTGACCCTCCGAAATTTCGATTTTCGAAAAGTTTGACCCTCCGAAATTTCGATTTTCGAAAAATTTGACCCTCCGAAATTTCGATTTTCGAAAAATTTGACCCTCCGAAATTTCGATTTTCGAAAAATTTGACCCTCCGAAATTTCGATTTTCGAAAAATTTGACCCTCCGAAATTTCGATTTTCGAAAAATTTGACCCTCCGAAATTTCGATTTTCGAAAAATTTGACCCTCCGAAATTTCGATTTTCGAAAAATTTGACCCTCCGAAATTTCGATTTTCGAAAAATTTGACCCTCCGAAATTTCGATTTTCGAAAAATTTGACCCTCCGAAATTTCGATTTTCGAAAAATTTGACCCTCCGAAATTTCGATTTTCGAAAAATTTGACTCTCCGAAATTTTGATTTTCAAAAAATTTGACCCTCCGAAATTGACACATAAAAGTATATAAAAGAACGTTGAAATATTGACAAAAAATATTAGAAAATAACGGTGAAAAAAAATTATGATTTGAATTTTTATTTGGTGCATTTTTGTGAGAATTTTGATGAGAGGATAAATAAATTTTAGTGTGAATGAATTGGGGAGGAGAAGAAAAAGTGCGTGCTGGAGTGCTTTTTCATAGTGGGATGGGCACATTTTTGGGGGATATGCTTTTTGGATTCAAAATGGACTTCAAACTTTTTTTTTTCGTGGGTCGTGGGTGGATGGGGTGCCATTGCCGTGCCAGTGCTGCCTAAAAGGAAATCTGAGAAAGTTTTGAGAAGAAAAAGAGCCAATTTGAGTAAAACTTTTGTGGGGAGGAGGAGGGTAATATAGCGTGATGAAAATGATTATTATTTATTATTATTATTGGCATTTCCATTTCCATCCTTTGGAAATTGGCAATTTGTTGGAGAGAAAATGTTTGGGCCCAAAACAAAATTTGGTGGCCACTTGGAAAAAGGGGAGAGGGAAAGGTGGCATTTTTCTCCGTCCCATTTTTGTGTATGAAAATTGACACCTTTTTTGTGGGGGTAAAATAGGTTTATATGTGCCCTTCGGCTTCCAAAAAATGAATTAAATCCATAAAATGGGCAATTGAGACAGGTAAATTTATTGGAGAAAAAATGGCATCAAAATTATTGGAATATTTGTTCCCGAAAAAATAATATGAAAATGTCCCCAAAAATAATAAAAATGGTTGGCCGAATTTATGGCCAATTGAAGCGTGCAAAAAGTGCAAAAAATGGGAGAGAAAGAGGAGGCCAAAAATGTAAGCAAAAAATATGGAATTGGGCAAAAATTGGCATTTTGGAGACACACAAAAGCGCCGGAATAAAAACAAAACATCAAATTGACGGACAAATTTATGAAATTGGAATTGAAAAGCAGCAAAAAATGTGAAAAAGATGGGAAAATATTTTATTATTTGGAAAAAAAGAATATTGAGGGGAAAATGGCCAAAATTGGCCAAAATAATTTTTAATAATCATTTAAAATTTTGAACCGACCACTTTTTGGAATATTTGAGCCTTTTTGGATGGTTGAGGTTGGTTTGGCACTGCTACTTAATTTAGTGGTGGGGGTAGTTGATTTAGTTGTTGGCGGAGGAGAAGTTTGGGTGGTATAGGGCAAATTTGTGGTCGATGAAAGGGCCAAAGGACGTTGGAATGGTTTGGAGACAATTGGCGTGAAGAAACCTAGAAATTTAATGTAAAAAATTAAATAAAAATTAAATTTTGAATTTTTCCTATTTTTTAAATATGAAAATTGATATTTTAAAGAAAGATATTTTCCCGAATTTAATTTTCACTTTTTTGAGTGGTCGATTGACCCTTTTTCCCCTCATTTTCCTCCTCCTCTTCAAAATTGTATTCTTCGGCGGAATTTGCCAAAAAATTGGAAGCAAATTTTGGAGCCGGAATTTGGACGAATTGTTCTCGGCACTTTGGGGCATTCCAGTCGATGAGGCAAAGAATTGGCAAGGCAGTGGATGATGAGGAGGCCAACAAATTTGGGGACGAAGAAGTCGAATCCCCGGTCATTCAAATATTTTTTAGATATTTTTGAGGGGTGAAAATGGTTTGAAGCTTAAGATAGAAGAAAGATAATGGAAATTATGCGCGAATAAAGAATGGGCCAAAACCCAAAAATATGTTAAATTAAATAAATGGACATCATTACGAATTTGTCCAAAAAATTATTTTCGAAATTTTTCGAGTTTATTAATTGTGAGAACTAATCTGGGAATCGGTTTTTATCTTATTATCATATCATCTGGTTAGATAGACAGCACTGATTTTTACTAATAAAATATGAATAGTACCATATATTAAATTCTATTAAAATTTTCCGTCAATTACAGAGACGATAAATGTTAACTGATTAAATAATACCAGATTCATGTACACACCCATATGAAACCCAAGAAAGCTCTTTTTGAAAAATAAAAATTTTAGGGGGCCTTAATTCGTAGGTTTTCCATTAAATGAATGGAAAGAATCAAATTCCCAAAATTTTAATTATTTGCTATTTATTCGTCAAAAATTAAATATTTCCTTTGTCGCAAAGATAAAGGGCAAAAAGGAAGTGGCCGAATATTAAATTAGATATGACATTGAAATGGACCAAGAAGATAAAAATCTTTGCGCCATCGAAGAGTTAATCCTCATCGAATATTTGGTGCCGAGGGCCCCGGATGAAGATGGAGTGCCGAGATGGGCACAAAAAGAAAAGAAAGTGGGGGAAATGGATGGATTTGGGGCGAATATTGGGATTGGGGATGACACCCACCAAATGTGCCCTTTCCCCCTCCCATTGGCCACAATTGGCCCAAAAATGGGAGGTTGATGGTTGACTCTTTCCCCTTCAAATGTCTTAAAGATGTTCAGCATTGGAGGGGCGAAGAAGCCATGGAATAAAACGAAGTAAGGAGGGGATATATTCCCGTGGGACGTGTACCCGCCGGGCGCATTTTGCCATTTTGCCCTCCGAAGGCAATAGCTGCGCCCTTTGAGGAGAGGGAAGAAAGCGCATGAAAAGTCAAAAAAGGCAGAAGATGGCTAGCGAAGGAATAGGCCCAAATTCAAAGGCCGAAAGTGCCTTCTTTTCTTGCCTTCTTGACCTCATCCATCTTTCTCTTTACCCACTTTGACCGCGCGCTTTCAAGAAGGCCTTTTTTGGGAAAGTGGCGAGAAAAGGGAAAGTGGCGAGAGGGAATCAATGTGGCTCATCAAAGTCAAAGAGGCATTGGCCAAGGAATTTGGCTGGATTGGATGGGAAAATGTGCCCGCCGGGAGGATTCATTCCAATGGGCCAATTCACACTTTTGCGCCCATTCTTGACTTTTTTTAGTCAAAAAGGCCAAGGGAATTGTGGCCTTTGTGCCATTGTTGAAGGCGGCAAAAATGGCACAAAGGTTAAGGAAAAGGGGAGGAAGGAAATTGGGAAGAGGATGGATGTTGTTTTTCTGGCCATTGGCCATTGATAAAAATGAGGCGAACAAATTTAGAAGATCGGCATTTTAGCCAATATTGGAAAAGAAATTGGCCAAAAAAGGGCAAAAAATGAGTAAAAGGAATTCGAGTGAATGAAGGAAAAGGTAGGGAAAGTTGGAAGCCACCGACTTTTTTTTGTTTGCTTTAATGGCCGCCCATTTATTTTAAAGAGCAATTTGAATGGGAAGGGGTGAAGGGGAAAAGCAAAATTGCAGCTTCCTTTCCGGCCATTTTACCCTATAAAACCAACCATTTCGACTTTTTGGCCAAAAACATTTTTTTCTAACCGCCATTTTTGGCCACCAGCGGGTGGTCCTTGCTTTCATTTATACTTTTTAACCCAAATTTTTGGGAGCCACCTCTCTTGCGGGGAAGTATTGGGTTGAATGGGAAAGGGAAGAAAAATTCCCTCTGGGGTTAGGGAATTGGGACCTATCAAAAAGGTATTCTATCTTTTCTTTTATGGTATTAATAAAATATTTTT
This sequence comes from Pratylenchus scribneri, assembly GCA_030063045.1. Lineage (NCBI taxonomy): Eukaryota > Metazoa > Nematoda > Chromadorea > Rhabditida > Pratylenchidae > Pratylenchus > Pratylenchus scribneri. The sequence continues at coordinate 1,821,821 of JAQSEB010000037.1, read as the reverse complement.
TATTAAAATTATTTACATTTATTTTGAGACTATTTTCTATGCTTTATTTCAGGTGCCAATGGCGGTATGCTAAATAAATCCGCCTGACTTCCGGAAAGTTTATTTTTTGTTCCGGAAAGTTTATTTATTTGTTCCGGAAAGTTTATTTTTTGTTCCGGAAAGTTTATTTTTTGTTCCGAAAAGTTTATTTTTTGTTCCGGAAAGTTTATTTTTTGTTCCGGAAAGTTTATTTTTTGTTCCGGATAGTTTATTTTTTGTTCCGGATAGTTTATTTTTTGTTCCGAAAAGTTTATTTTTTGTTCCGGATAGTTTATTTTTTGTTCCGGATAGTTTATTTTTTGTTCCGAAAAGTTTATTTTTTGTTCCGGATAGTTTATTTTTTGTTCCGAAAAGTTTATTTTTTGTTCCGGAAAGTTTATTTTTTGTTCCGGAAAGTTTATTTATTGTTCCGGAAAGTTTATTTTTTGTTCCGAAAAGTTTATTTTTTGTTCCGGAAAGTTTATTTTTTGTTCCGGAAAGTTTATTTTTTGTTCCGGATAGTTTATTTTTTTTTGTTCCGTTGCTCCGGAAAGTTTTATTTTAATTCCGCAAAAATAATTCCGCTTCTTTCCACTTCTAGAAAATGTTTTGCCATTTTGCCACGCCAAAAACATGAAAAAGGTCATATAAAATGGTTGAGGGATAAATTATGCGCAGAATTTGACTTTTTGGAAGGCAAAAATGTTAAATTGAAAGACCAGTGGGGGAAGAGAGGCGCGCGAAATGGGAAATTTATGCAAATCGGCGACCATCGCATCATTCAAGTGGCACCAAACAACTTTGAAGGGAGAGGCACACAAATTAGGAGACCATTGAGATGGGAAAAAGGAGGAAGCTGCTTGAATTTGTCCTTTGGGAATTGTTGAATGGAAGAAGAAATGGTTGGAAATGCAACATTTGAATTTACTGGAAGGCAAAATGGAGAAAAAAATGGTGGTTGTTTCATTTAAATGGGGGAAATGATTTATTTATCTGGGCTACTGTTGGGATGGGAGGATGGCTTATCCTTCGATATTAATATGTAACAAATTTATATTTTGAATTGGGCTATAAATTAAGTGAAAGAATGGATTCCTCACTGTTTGGGATTGGGACGATATGATTTAATAGAAAGCAAAAAAGGAAGAAAGTGGCAAAAAATAGGAATTTGACAGCAAGAATTGTGATAGTATTGAAAAATTGGTTATTGGATTTAATCAATTCAAATTTTAAAAGTATTTATTGACAATTCTAGCCATTAGCTTCCAAGAAGAAGGTGGGCATCTGGGAAGGTGAGAAGGAAAACAAAAGAAAAAGATGGCCAACAAACAAAATGCTATCCCGAATCCATTTGTTGGGAGGGGAATATGCGGTGTTTTGGTGGGTGGAAAAGGAAACCCCGTCTTGTTGGTCTTGGCCCATGGCGCGTCGAGTTTTCCGCTTCTTGGCCTCCTTTTTGGGGCGGCCATGGCAACATCCTTCTGGATTGGATTGAATGAGTGAAGGAGGGCAAATGGGCTTAAGGTTGGGCCAAATGCCGGAAATGGGCGCAAAAGGGGATTTAGATTTGGAAGGAGCATTTTGGAAGAAATGTGGATTAAATGAATTGGACGAATAAATAAATGGAAGAATTGGAGAGAATAAAAGGCATAAAAATTGGTGAATAAATTAGTCACCGAAAAATAAAGTTGACATTTTAATGAATATTAAGAATGGGAATATTATCTTTGGGGAAGCCAAATAAATGGAAAAATAATTTCTGATGAAAATATTGAATAGAAAATTAAAAAAAAGGCAAACGGAAAGATTTGATTGTGTGACCTTTGAATGAATGAAAAATGAATGAATGAATTGAATCGAAAGATTATTAAAGTGTCCCAATTGGGATTTAGTCAAATGTCAGTAAATTTGGGAAAATGTGAAAAAATCATTAGTCTAAATTCAATCGGGAATAATGATGGCTTAAAAAAAGAAAAAATTTAGAGAATGTGGCTTTTGGCTTATTGGATTTGGGACATTGGACACCAAAAAAAGTGCAATGGGAGAGGGACGGGTGAATTGAATGAAGAAAGGAGTGAAACTGGATTGAAAGGAATGAAGGGTGGCCAATGCCAGACCCACTTCACCCCTTCTTATGGCCAATATATGCCACCAGTCCATAATGCCATATTGTGCCCGAATTGTTTATTGGGTGTGGGGCGAGACCTCCATCCAAATATAATAAAGCCAAAAATTAGCAAAAAAAAGCCAGCAAATGTGAGGGGGATGGGAGCAACAGATTAATGTGGGAGACACATTAATTGGATGGCAATTTGGCTCTCAATTTATGGCCATAATTGGCTGCAAAGGGCCCAAATTCTGAGAAGTAAAATGGAGGGAGGAGTGGTCTATTTCCATTTTTGTCAAATTTAATTTAATATGGAATATTCCTCAACAATTCAATTAACTTTCGACCAGATTGTTTTAGTTGTTAAGAGAATGTTTTATTAGTTGAAAAAGATTTTCCTAGTCAAGGCATTTGACAAAAATTGGAATCAAAATTGATTTAAATATGTATCAAGAATTTAATTCAGTTTATAAACCCATGATACTTAAAAATGATGAAGGATTTTATTGGCGCAATTGCACGAAATATTTTTTTTATATACAAATCACATTGTTATGATTAATTTAATTTAGGAAGAGTAATTTGCCTAAAAATTAGAAAAAATTTTCGCAGCGAAAAATAATAAAATTTGGGGCCATATATAACTTATGGCCTAGATTATGCCCAGGATGGCCCCGGATATTGTCCTGATGGTGATGGCCAAATCATAATTCTTTAAGATTCCATTGAACCGAGGCCTAAGTCCTAATCCCAACCTAATAAGCTAAATCCTAAGCCTTATAATATTAGGTTATGGTCAAGTTATATAGCTTTACATTAATTTTAGAAAAATTTTCGGCAAATTAATTTATTTCGGTAAATTAATAATAATGTCATTTGATTTAAGATTTAAATTGCCAATATGAAAAGAATACTCTTATTTCAATAAAAAATATCAATTTTCATCATTTAATATTTCTAATAACAAATTAACATTCGCAAATTTGTTTATCCCAACAAAACTCACTTTCTTCCGGAGTTGGTTCTGGCTCGCAAGAATGCGGGGAAATGGCACTTTGCCTATTATTAAAACAACCCAATGGGGCTTTTGTGAAGAATGAATCGTTGTAGGCAAATTGTTGGGCAGAAAGAGGAGGCGAAGAAGGCGAAAACAATGACAATGGATTGGCCGTGGCAAATGGCTGAAATAATTTTGGGAATTAATTTTTATTTTATTCTTGAATTTAGACAATTTTAAAAGGAATAAAAAATGAGAAAAATTTGTGGATTCCGGTCAGCTTTTGGTGCCCAAAATTCGGAAATGGCCAAGGGTGAGGAGGGGAAATGCCGTAGTTGAAATGACATTTTTTTGGCCATAATTTGCAAATTTTGGCCAACAAAATTGCATTTTTGTGTTGGTCACAGCGGGAAAAAGATTTAAGCGGTTGAGGGAGAAAAAGAGTTTAAATTGAGGGAAGAAACCATTTATAATATTTCTGGAATAAAAATGATTTTAGCTTTGGAAAGAAAATAATGAGTTTTGGTCAGGGAATAGGGGGGGGGGCGCATTTATGTTGGCCATTTTTCCAAGTTGCTTATGCCTTTTAAAATTAGCTCAATTTATTTCTAATTTTATTGTATTTTCTTATTTCCTTTTGGCTTTAACATTTACATTTATGCCCATTTAATTTATTAATAAGTGATTTCCCAAAAATCGAATATTTTTTAAATTTATTCATTGAATTTTTAAAAACACCAAAATTGGGTATTTTAGTCTCAATGTGGAGGAATTTAGAGGGAAAAAGCTGAGTTTAGCACACAAAATGAATGGCAAAAAGGGCGGAAAAAGAGGATGTGCCGCCTCTAAGCTGGCAGCATTGGCCGCCTAATTAGTTTTTGGGTGCGAGGAGTTGGTGGTGGCCAAACCCAACCCATCCATCCATCCATTTTGCCGTCAAAACCAATGAAAGTGAGGAAATTGGAATTAGAGGGCTAAATCCAATTGGCACCAAAAGCAAAGGAGGGAAAAAGGCACATAAAGTTTAGGGCGGGGATTAAAGTTGCAAAAACAATTTTTCGAATGAATGAACGCAATTTCCTGTTGGCCATTCCTCAAATGCATTTGGCATTTTCCCCCACCAATCCTTGGTATTTATTTATTTCATTGGACATTTCTGCCTCATTTCCCTTCCAAAATTCATCAATAAAAATGTTTTGGCCATTAATTGATTAAAAAGGGAAAAATTCGTCACAAAAATTTTGCCATTTTTACAATCAATTCCAATTGAATTTAGATTTGTTTATTTCCTCACCTCATTTATGGCCAAAAATTGTTTTTCCTCCATCTTAGATGATGCCAACATTTTTGGTGCTTTTGTTGTTTTCCAATGGAATCGAAGTTGTTCTTCGATGGGTCGAAAATTGGCTGAAAATTGAGGAATAATTTAAAATAAAATATATTATAAAAATTAGGTCGAAAATGAGTTATTTAGGCACTAAATGGATTCAAAGGAAGGATAGAATGGAAATTGGATGAAGAATGATTAAATTTGTAAGTTTTCCCAATTGGCCATTCCAATAAAATATTCCATTTTTGTGCTGCCAATTTCGTGGGAAACTTGGCACTTTACAGCATTTTTGAGAGAATTGTGAGGAAAAAATGGGCAGCGCGCGGAAATGCCACAAACATTTTCATCATTGAAAAAGGGGAATAAATTTGTGGAATTGGATGGATGGAAAGAATTGGCATGGGAATTCCATTCCATTTTACTAATTTTTTATGCTATCCGATGGCCATTTTTGGATGCACTTTTATTTTTCCGAAAGGGTAAAATTATATATAAAAATGGATAAATGAATTAAAATTCAAAAATCAGATATTCTTTTGGCCCTAAAATATTGTTTGGCTTTGGGGGAATTTTAATTATATTGGCCTTATCGAGAATTTTAGCACCTCTGCGAAACCCCAAAAGTGAGTGAAGGCAATCATTCAAATTTATAAATATTTTTATGCCATTCATTGTGCATTCCTCTTTTGGATTGCACTTTTATTAAATAATTATTCTAGAGATTTTAGAGAGGCCAAAAATGGATCAAAATTCATACTAAAAAATGCTAATATGCTTTTGGCTTTAAAATATTTTTTGGCAGAGAATTAATTAAATTGGTCTAAAAAAGAATTTACCCTCTGAGAAACCCCAAAAGTGAGTGGAGAAAAATCTGCGGAAATGGCCAAATATTAAAAAATATATAGAGGAGAAGACTCGACTTTTGGCTCATATTCTCCCCCGAAGGGTGAAATGCACCCAGGAAATGGGCACATCCTTGGCCTACTTTGAGGGGGGAAAGCGAAAATGAGTGGGGAAAAGCTATAGAGGGGAAGGAGGATTATGATGAGTTGGGGCCCATTGGCATTGGCATTTGGGGGAAGATGAGCCGGCAGCCGGCACTGATAGTCCATCCCGAGAGGGGAGGTTGATGAGAAATGACTTTTCCCGGCCTTATATGGAGAAAATGGGCTTTTCTCTATTCGCCGCCACTTTTCAGGGGTTTTTGGCCGTCCATTTTTTGATAAATTGCGCTTTTTGCACAAAAATTTTCCTGGACCAGTTTATTTTTACGAAAAATTTTTGGGTTTAACTTTAAGCCATTTTAGTGGAATGTGGCAAAAAAATATTGGCGAAAAAGATGAGCCAAATACGCAAAATCCCCCATTTTGGGCCCTCATCATCAATTGGAGGGAAGGGGGCCATCATCAAAATTCAATGGGCGCACGGCTGCCACTTTTTGTGGGGTGGTTGGTGGCCCTCAAAAAGCAAAGAAGAAGGATTTTAAAAGGGAAATGAGGTGGGCAGCTTTGTGTAGCGCCGGAGGGGAAGAAATGTGGCCAAGCAGCGGGGATTCCTTCCTTGGCCAGAAATGAATGAATGAATGAATGGAAGGATGCCGGCGGGGCCACACAATTGGTGAAGGGGGGGGGGGGGGGGGGAATGGTCTGACATTGGAGAGGAAATCGAAAATTTTGCTGGAGGGGAAAATGGAAGCAAAAGGAAAACACAATAATGAGGAAAGGAAAGTGGACACAAATGCGAGGATTTGGTGTTGCAAGCAAATTGGCCATTTCCGTTGGTCATTTTGCCACATAAAAAATGCGGACAAATTGATGGAAGGAATGAATTTTAGCATAATTGAATGCCATATTTGGAAGGCAAAGTTCAATACGGATATGAGAGAATCTTTTCCTTCCATTTTCATTTGCCAAAATTCTCATAAGTAGGAAAAAGGGTGAGGCCCAGGTTAATGATGAAACAATTTTTGATTTAAATTAACTCATCCTAAACGATCGTTTCGAATATTTTATGTAGAATGGATTTGATAGGACAACGAATTAAAGAAAAAAACATAAAATAAGAAAATGAATATAAATCTCATATTAAAAATCTTGAAGAAAACTTATAAACAGTAAGAAATACAAATCAAACAGATCTATCGAATAATAAAAATACATTTTAAATTTAAATAGAGGAAACTATGATTGTTTTGAATTAAAGTGGGAAAAAAGTTGACAAATTTAGAGGTTTTTTAATATTAAAATTTCTTTATGAGCTAAAAGAAATAAAATTTTTCTCTTCTAATGATTCATTGTGCGCGGATGTGAGCTATTAGTTGGCTATTAATTAACTCGCTCCGGAAGGAAATTGGCTGCTCGAAGTTTTTCATCAGTGGCCGGAAAGAATGCTAATGTGGATTGGCACAAGGAAAAGGAAAAGGAAGGAATGGCCAAGTGAGATATGTACAATAAAGGGACAGGATGGGGGAGGGGGTGGAATGCCGTGAAAAAAGGACACCATTCCAGCATTCACCGCTCCTTCTCGTTGTCCTATTTTTCATGTGCCTTCTCACTTTATCTCCTCCTCCAAATGTGCCAATGCCTTTTGCATCGATTCGCTACATTCCTTTTATAAGAAGGAAATCCCCCAAAGGTTCATATTTTTTGCTATAATCCGGAAAGAATTTGGGAAGCAAATAAGAAAAGAGGAATAATGCTAGCATATTTCTTATTAAAACATATTTTTTTGCATAATAATCGGCCGCATTTGGCAATTTAAATAATTAAATTAGGAACAATATTTTTAAATATTTTTTTAATATAATTCCTGGATTAGATTTATTAGTCCTAATCTAGAGCTGGGCCTAGGCTCTCAATCCAGGCCGCCGTAGGCCTATAGCCCTCAGTGGCCTAATATATGGGACCAGATATATGGGGAATTCAACTTTAAATTATTCTTTATAAATTATTCGGGAAGAAGGAAAAAGGGTGGGTTTAAAAAAGGCAGATTGAGGCAATATTTGATTGATAGGGTGACAGAGTGATTAGGCAAAAAATTAGGGTACAGTAGAGTGAATAGGTCAGATTTATTGGTCTAACTAATAAGTTAATGGAATAATTGAGGCTTAAAATGATATTTACAAAAATTATTCCCTTACATTGTTGTTGTTGTCTTTTGTTTCCACCACTCCTCATCCTCATTGATTTCAATAAATCATGCCCATTTACCGAAAATTGCCGAAAATCGCCATGGAATCGAAATAAATGTTCTGGTTTATCTACAAAATTATAAATATTCTTAGTTATCCCCTATTAAAATGCCTCTAATTCGATGCAATCCAATTGGCTGCCCAATGGCCAATTCCTCAATGCCAATTGATGGATTTTGTGCTTGCAATGTGTCTATTTATTTGGTAGAAATATTTAAAATGCACTTAATTGGGCCCTCTTCTTACAATTTGTCCATTCCCCGTCGAAGAAAAGGCCCAAATTGCGGCCTCTTCTTCGAATTTTTGCCGAATGCCATTGTTCCTCCAGGCCAATGCCAATGCTACTACCATTTGCCCATTGGAATATCTGTGAATGGAATGAAAATTTTTATTTAAATTTGGGGCAATGGAATTTACATCATTTTCCACATTAATTTTTCTTTGATTGAAGTAATATTAAGGGAAATATTTACTAAAAATTTTCCATTTTCCTAGGGCCTAGTCCAATATTGAATATTAACGAGAGAATAAGCTCATTTATGTAATTTTAACCAAAATATTTTAATTTTAATGCCTTTAAAAAAATGATTCAATTATAGTTGTTTAAAATTATTTTTAAACTAGGTTTCATCAAATGCAGTTTTTGGAATGTTTTAATTTTAAAACGCCTTTAAAAGTGGTCAAATCTAGAGTTCGTTTAAATTTGTTTTTAAACTGGGAATTTCGCAAAATTAAATTTTTGGTTTTTCAATTTGGTTTCACCTATTTTTTCCTATTCTTTTTAGCCAATTTTCTTAATTTTTGAAACTGAAACCAATCAAGTGGTTTTTATTTTTCTATAATTTGATTGCCTGTTGAATTAAATTTTTTGATTCGGTTTTAATTTCCCGATTTTTTAAAATTGAAACCAAACTTAAATAGATCTAATAAGCATTCCACTTCCTAATTCCCATATCCCATTCCTCACCCTTTCCTCCCCACTGGCGAAAATCCAATCGGCCAAAAGCCCTCCATCGGCCATCATTGCCACAATCAATCTTTGATGGCCTCCTGCCATTTTTGTGTCCATCAAAACGAATAATCCTTCTTGTTGAATTTGTTGGCCTTGGCTTCCAATTCGTGGTCGAAATTTGAAGTCAATATTTTCACTTTCAATTTGCCATTGAGACGAAAGAACAAATCGAGCCATAAATGGAAATGGCAAAGGGAATTGGACAAGGCGAGGTTCTACGCAAAATATTAAAAATAAAATAATTAATTGAATGGGGATGGGTCACTTTGTTGGCAAATTGGCCCATCAAAGAGGGAATTTGAGCAATCACATTTGAATGAATTATGAAGGGAATGACATTGACCATCATTTTTGCATGGAAATTTTCCACCATTCGTAGATTTGGCACAAAAATTGGCAGCAAATGAGAAAGGGCATCCGACGGAAATGGGCGAAATTGTTGCTAAAAAATATTCCGAAAATGAATAAAATGTATATTTTTAAGATGACCTCCTTTCCCATGAATATTTCTACTTTTTTCTGAGGCAGTTTGATTGAGGAATGCAGCCGCAATTTCGGCATTTATTCCATTCACCCGAATATTTTTTAGGCACCCAATGAAACCTTGGCGCAAGCCAATTGTCCAAACCTGCGAATTATAAATATTTGAATTCCCTATATTTTATAAAGTGCTATTGGCATAATTTTGTGTACTATTGGAATAAAAATGTTGGATTTCTGAATTCAATAAATTATTGATGAGATGAGAGATGACAGATGACCAATTTATAGTTGAAATAAATCAGCCTATTTTCGGCAAAGATCAATCCCCTTATTTTCCTTAAAGTTGGAAATAAATACGCCTATTTCCTGAAAAAAAAATAAATTAATTATTACCGGGAAAGTTTATTTAATTTGTTCCGGAAAGTTTATTTAATTTGTTCCGGAAAGTTTATTTAATTTGTTCCGGAAAGTTTATTTAATTTGTTCCGGAAAGTTTATTTAATTTGTTCCGGAAAGTTTATTTAATTTGTTCCGGAAAGTTTATTTAATTTGTTCCGGAAAGTTTTTTTAATTTGTTCCGGAAAGTTTATTTAATTTGTTCCGGAAAGTTTATTTATTTTGTTCCGGAAAGTTTATTTAATTTGTTCCGGAAAGTTTATTTAATTTGTTCCGGAAAGTTTATTTATTTTTTTCCGGAAAATTTATTTATTTTGTTCCGGAAAGTTTATTTAATTTGTTCCGGAAAGTTTATTTATTTTGTTCCGGAAAGTTTATTTATTTTGTTCCGGAAAGTTTATTTATTTTGTTCCGGAAAGTTTATTTATTTGTTCCGGAAAGTTTATTTAATTTGTTCCGGAAAGTTTATTTAATTTGTTCCGGAAAGTTTATTTAATTTGTTCCGGAAAGTTTATTTAATTTGTTCCGGAAAGTTTATTTTTTGTTCTGTTTATTTTTTATTCCGGTTGGTTCCAAAGAATAAATCTCGTTTGTAGCCTAAATGTGAAATTAAATGAATATTTTTTAAATAATTTAGATGTCAAAGAAACACATAATTTAATAACCATATTTTAACTTTAACCCCAAATATTTACAGCTGAAGGGAAATTGCTGTTGGCCTCCTCTTGTTCCACTTCTTTTTGCACCAATTCAATGACCGTAACCGACTCAATTTCCCCTTGCTGATCCCTGGGAATGAATGGATTTGGCCAAGGGACGCCGCCCAAATAGATTGGCTCCTCTGTGAAAGGGAAATTAATTAAAAATGATGGCATTTGGATTATTTTTTATATATGCGAATTAAATATCCAAAAATGTTTGAATTTTTGATAAAAATGTGCATAAAATTTTTAAAATTTTATTTATGCCCAATTAATTTTTAAAATTTTTCACTTATATTTGATATTTTAAATAATTTTTTAAAATGTTTATTTGAATTTGAACCTATATTCAAATTGGCGGATATTCCAGGGCAGGCAAAATCAGTCCTCAGAGAATCGGCAGTGATAAAACCTACAAAAATATTTCTTATTAAAAAATTTCAAGCTTTGCCTCTTCTGCCACTTCTCTCCATCACCACACTGTGCCAATGGCCATCATTCAATGTTTTTGCCGATGCCTACAAAAAATTATTGGGAAAAATGAATTTAAAATTATCATAAATTTTGATAAAAATAAATATTTTTAGGCGAAGTTGTAAATGCCAATAATGCCTACAGTGCCTTTCCTATTTGTCCTACTGTACCTCCACTTTTCCTAATCGCCCTGTCAACCTAGAACCTATCAATCAAATATTGCCCTAATCTACCTTTTTTAAACCAGCTGCCCTTTTTCCCTCCTACATTTCTCTAGCCTTTTACATTATTGTCATATTTTCCCGTACAATTATAAAGAATAATTTTAAAAAGTCGAAAGGCTCGGGGTCAAACCACTTTAGCCCTAAATTAAGACTAATAATTTAATTTTAATATTAATGAAATTAATGGAAAAATATGCCCAAAATTATTGAAGAAATATTCGCTTTTTCAGCTTCTTTAAAAATTTGTCAAATTAAATGCTAATTTATTCTATAAATTCCCAAAAATTATAAAGAAGTAGAAACATGATAAAAGAGCTCACCTGAAGGCGAATATTCCCTGAGCCCAAATTGATGACCATCTTGAGAGAAAAAACAAATTACATTTAAAAAATAATATTTAAAAAACCATTAAATGGCCATCCACCAATTCAAAGGCCAAATAATCACAAATTGTAAAATTCTTGCAATTGGCCATTCCGTGGTAGAGGATCAGGCCTTCTGAAAGCAAAGTTCGAAATTGGAAGGCTGAAAGAGATGAGGATGATTTGATTAAATAATTGTCAAAAATGGACCTAAAGTGCCCCTGGCAGGCGAACGCCATGCCGGCAATTTTGTGTAATTCAGGCCGTTGTTGAAGGAAAACACTTCGGGAATTTGGGCATTTGGTGAGCAGGAATAGGAGAGGTCACCGTAAGTTTGTACTGTAAAAAAGAAAAACTGGTTATTTTGAAGTTTTTGGTGTAGATGAAGGCATAATTAAAAATTATGAACAAAAAGAATTGAAAAATTTCCTGTGGCCAATTCAATAATGTACAAAATTGGTCAATAAATTAACAACAGTGCATTCTTCCTATAATACCAACAAATTACTTTTTATTTTTCCTCTGGAAAAATTTCAAAAATTGTTATTAATTTTAATTCAAAAAAAAATTAATAGATAAAAGATTAATTTTATTCATTCTTATGAAATAAATAATTTTCTCACAAAAAAAGGAATTTAAAAATGTTAAAGACGAAAAAATGAAAGCAAATGTCAAAAATATGGATAATTAATAACCTGTTCGCTTCAAATTAACAGCTGCATATATTTTCCCAGTTATTTTATTTACAAAATAATTTAATTCGTTATTATTTTATTGTCATTTGCCAATGCCAAAAATGCTTAATTAAGGGGCCTTTCCTATTTGTCCTACTGTACCCCAACTTTTTGCCTAATCACTCCTCACCCTATCAATCAAATATTGCCCCAATCTACCTTTTTAAACCCACCCTTTTTCACTCCTAGGCTGATTATCCTTCACATTATTATTATTATCACGTTTTTTTCACATAATTAATAAAAAGAATAATTTAAAGTTTATTCGTCTCTAATTCCTATCCAGTTCCACTGGGCAACTTGGGCTTATTAGGCCATCGGCGAATTCCCGGGCTCGTCCTAGTACTCACCCAGAGCACTTTAGCACTAGATTAGGACTAAATATTGTATTTTTCCCCTAATTCAATCCATTAAATTTGACCCACCATTGGATTGGCCAAAACCCTGGTCGGCCAATTGGATCATGTTGAGCTGGATTGGACCCGATTGGAAGAAGGCCTTCACAAAAATGAAGGATTTATAATTTATTAATTGCAAGTCAACTTTTTTGATGCATCCTCGAAAGGGGAAAAGATGTTCTGGGATGAGATGGGCCAGTGGGTTTGGGGCACCGCCAATGAAGAAAAATGAATTGCCCAGCCAAGGATGGTGCGCAAATTGGCGGACATCTTGGTCGAAAAAGTCGTCGACAATTAGGCGCATCTGTGAGAATTGGGGAATGGGGACTATTTGGCAAAAATATGAAGAAATGAAAAAAGTGGAAACAGCAAAGGACACGGCAAAAAGAAAGCACAAAAAAATAAATAAAATTTTCCCTAAAATTATGGTTGTTCAAAATCGGTTTCGGTTTGAGGAAAATTGATGCAATTTAAAACCGAAAATAAGAGAAACCGAAACCAGATTTTAAAACTGATACCTTTGTAAAACCGGCTTTGAACAACCCTATTATAAATGTTCCCCCAGTGCATTTTGAAATTAAAATTTAATTCAACAAATGATAAAATAAATATTTTCTTAAAATCAATGTAAAAAAATAAATTATTCCCATATTTGAAAGAATTAATTAAATTATTGTGCTAATTTTATCGCTAATAAGATTGGAAACAAAAGAAAGTGTACATGGCAAAAAAGAAAATAATTCTTCTATAATAATTTAGGTTGTGGATTAAAAAAGAATTGTGCACTTCAATCCAGAAAATAAAGTGTTAGGATTAAAAGAAAAATCATTCATTCATTCATTCAATCATCATTTAGGACCTACCGAGAAGACAGCGTTTTTCAAACCCGGCTAGAAATGAATTTTTTATCATTGAATTTGCCATAAAAAGAATTAGGAATTTTAGATGGGAAAATGTGAAAATGAACGAGAATTTATCCTCTTTATATAATCGGATTAAACTATTATATGAATTTTGGACATTTTTGAGTTTTACTTTAATTTATCGGAAAAACTCTAATTAAAATAAATAAAAAAATAAATAAATTAAAATTGGGCTGACCGAATTGAGTTCCCGAATGAGGCAAACACTGTGCCACAATCCATCGTCCAAATGAACCCTCCGGCGGGCACGATCCTGCACACGGATTTGCCTCATTTCCGTATCGGCCAATTGGGATTGCGCCAAAATGACGCCTTTTTCCAGCAACAATTTCACATGGTTCTGAATGAATGGGAAATTAATTGAAATTTACAAATGGAAAATATGGAAATAATTCAAAAGGAAATCAAAAAATAAGGAGCAGATTTATATTGCTTTCAATAATTTGCTTGCGAACGAAAATAGTTTAAAACCTACGAGAAAAATGTTTTTATAAATGTTTTGGTAGATTTGCATTATTTTCTATTTTTAAGTCAATATTCATCAATATTTTGACTTTTTTGGCAGCAAATTATTTTTTCATTATTAGATTATTTTCATCAATTTTTTTGAAGAATTTTACTAAATTTTAAAGTCTTTTAGAATATTTCGAAAAATTTTTGGTAATTTTTTGAAAAAAAATTAATGAGGAAACTACTTTTGGAAATTTATGAGAAAAAATTAATTTAAATTTGAAAAATTTATTGATGTTTATAAAAAATTAATATTTTAAAAATGAATTTCACATTTCTGAATTTAAAAATTCGAAATCTAAATAATTTGTAATTGTTCATTGCGAATAATGTAAAAACATTTTTTTCGAAATATTTGATAAATATAATATTTTTTTAAAAAATTATCATCAATATTTGACTATGTTTTACTATCTTTAATATAATTCTGTTCACTACAAATAAATTTTCCTAAAAATAAATTTGGCACACACCCTTGAATCGCCGGCAATGAAAATGATTGAACTGGACAAATTTGTGCGGAATGTGATGTTGTAGAGTTCACGTCGACTCCAAACGGCCAACAAATCATCCATTCCATCATTTTGGGCTGTAATCTTCGTTCTATTCGGCTCCTCCATTGTGGAATCCGATGCTGGAATGCCGCTGAGGTCATAGCCCAACCATTCATTCCCGAAAAAGGACACTTCCGTGCTTGGCTTTTCTAAATAGTAGGATGAAATTGGATTTTTGGCATTGGCATTTTTGTTTTTTGTCATTGGATTTGAGAATGAATTTAAAATCATTAAATTGGCTTAAATTCTTTGTAATTTTGATTAAAAGGGGGAACAAATCCAGCAGAGGGTTTTTATCTGTCCTGATGATTAATCAGATTTTTTTCAGAATGGCATGTATTTTTGAATTGTCATTTCTCATTGGATTAAATATGAGAGATGAATTAAAAAATAAAAACCATTAATTTGGGGCTAACATCCTTTCCAATTTCCATATTATTGATTAAAAAGGGAATAAATCCAGTAGGGTTTTTATCTGTACTGATTTTTCAGATTTCCAATTGTTTGATTTTGTCGAATTTTTCAAAAAATATCATATTTTTGCCTTGCAGGGCTATTTTTGATTAAATTTTACGATGGGAAATTTGATTAAAATTTTCGGTTTCGGCAAAAAACTAAAGCTCAAAAATTTTGAAAAATTAATGATATTGAATTGAGTCAAAAGATTTTAACTAATTTTTAATAAATTATTTTTCAAAATGTCTAAATTTTAATTTTGATTGAATAATTCCCTTTATTCCTTACTAATTTCGCATCTTCTGCCCTCAAAATCGCTGAAACTGCAATCGCATCTTGGCCCATTATTTGCACTAAAGCAACGGCCATCATTTTGGCAATATGATTGTTCACCATCATTTGTGGATTTTCCACCCCCAGTTTGGCAATAATCTTCGTCCGTTTTTCGGGTGCCCAATGAATCCATTAAAAGGGGATTGGCCATTCCCTGTGGGTATATCCGATAGAATAAATTTCGAATGGAGCCGGCGAATCTGCGTGAATGTCGACGCAACGGTGAACTCATTTTCTCAAGTTCCTGTTAAAATGTTATGAAATTAACAATGGATTTAAACATAATTTAAAATGACAAAGCTAATGAATTTTGCCCAGCTGTATTAATAATTTAATTTCTTTCTTTGAACATTTTGTATATTAATCAAAAACATAAATTGGCCAGAAAATTAAGGCCAGACAAATAAATAATGCCTGATTTTGTCCAATTTTGCCATATTTTGGTCCATAATTTTTGCCCATTTCTATCAAATCTACTAAATCTTTTTTAATTAATTTATCTTAATCAGTTCTTATAAAAGTATTAAATTTTAAATTTATAAAATTTAAAGCTAATTTTCAATCTTGAAAAATTGATTTGAGTGCAAAATTCAACACCTAATAATTATTTCATTTTTTTAAAGAATTATAAATTTTCGACATTTATTTTTATTCTACATTCACTTTCATTTTATTAAGTTTTCCTTCATCAATACCATTACCATAATGTTTCCTACTTGTTTATTTACGTTATTCCCCATTCTTCTTCAATCATATTTTTATCTCCATTAAATCAGATAATAAAATGCCATTTTTGACATAAATTCCCCAACCATTTGTCAGTTCGAATTTTTACAACATTTTCCCCTCTTTGTTTCATTCAAAGATGGTCAAAAAGCACCCCGTCATTTTCTTCTTTCATTTCCAACTCTTTTTTGGCTATTTTCCCTGGCGAATTGTTTTTGAGTATGGCCCAACCCAAATGCCTTTCATTTCTAGTTGGGCATTGCCACTTGGTCGATCATTTAGTGTCCCACTCCTCAATAAATTCCCCAGGGAAAATCCGTCATTCAAATTCAACACTATCCTCCCTTCCCTTCCCTCTTATATTTGACAAGGCGTTAAACACACAAAATAACAACTTTTTGGCCAAAAATGAAGAGGAAAATGGATGTGAATTTTGAGAAGGAGGAAACGCTAAATTTGGAAACTATTTTTTGCAAAAAATGTTCAAAAATGTGACCAAAATTTGAACTTTTTATTAAAAATTTCATTCAAAATTTTTTGGTAAAAATTTTAATTTTGTTTTTAGTAAAATTTTTTACTAAAATTTTCAAAATTTTTTTGTTTTTTTTAAATTTTCAAAATTTTTTGTTTTTAGTAAATTTTCAAAATTTTTTAAATAAATTTTTGGTATAATTTAACATTTTTTAATGGACTCACTTTTGGAATGCCGCCAATGAACATGTCTGAATTTGTTCGAATATTGCCCAGCGAAAAACTTCGTTGATCCAACACACGAAAAACAATTTCCTCATCCAATTGGACCTTCACATTCTCCCATGCCTTAAAATAAAATAATTAAATTATAAATTGGATAATGCCTGAAAAAATGTGAGTCGATGCCATCGGCCATCGTCAATTCGGGTTTCGGGCATTCCAATTTGGATGAGTGCCCTCCTCTCCGCCGGGTCCATTTGTTGTTCGCCAAGACGAAATTCAAATTGGACACGGCCATCGAGCAGAGAAATTGAGAAGAAATTATGTTGGATGGCACCTGAAAATGAATTATTTTTGGCATTATTTTTAAATTGACCATCATCGGCATAGAGGAGCAATGCATTGGATGAACGGGTTTTGAACTCCAAACTGAGTTCATTTTCGAATGTTTGCGCCCATTTTGGATACCTAAAAAATGTGTGTGGCCAATGAAATTAAATGGAAAATCTAATTATTTGGAATAAATGCCAAAATCCCATATTTATGCTTTTCTGATATCTAATTTTATAAAATTTTAAAAATTTTCTTTTGGTTAAAAAGCTAAAAAAATAATCTAAAGGGAATTTGCTATAATTGTCCTTTTAAATTCTTAAAAAAAATTAATAATTGGAGGCAAATTTACCTGGCAAATGAGTCTGTGCCACCTGACAAAATCAAGGATTGGCCAATTTGGGCCATCATAGACAATAAGAAAAATGTTGGCAAAAATAAAGAATGGATTTGGGAAAATTTTGGAGAGGAAAATATTAGATGGCGGTGAGGGGCAAATTGAGCGGAGAATGAGGCCGAATGGGGCATTGAGCTGCGAAAATGATGGCAATTAAATACTGAAATTTTAATTAATTAAAAAAAGTATGGAATTTTTTGGCATTTAATTTAAACTAATTTTATGGAAAAAAAGTGAAAAATGTGAAAAATTTAGCGGAATTGCAAATTGTTTATTAAATTTATAGTCTAAATAAGATATTTAGAATTGAATTAGAATAAATTGATGCGCAAATGGATATAAAATAAATCCATCAGAGAAAATCAAAAATGAACAGGAAAATTTTGTGGAATTGCGAGGGGTCAAATTGGCAATTTGGCCAGAGTATGGAATGGGGAAAGGGGACGACAACATTTCGGGAGGGAATTGGCCACAGGTGAGCGGGAATAATTCATTCGGAAATGGGGAGGATGGGATGATGCTAACGGGTTTAGGAGGGCACCATTGGAATCGAAGGGGGGTAACCATGTGAATTGGGCGAGGGCAAAAGGGGAATATACACATTTTTGTTTTGTTTTGACGAGGAGGGCCAAGGCACACCTGCTGAAGAAGACCGACTTTGGGAATGGGACACAAAAGAAGTGTTGGGAAAAGGAATGTGTGGAATTGAGGTGAGGTTGAGGGGTGAATTATATTTGCGTGAAAAATTTGCGTCAAACTACGGGAGGTCGTTCATTCCTTTGTCCAAATTATGTTCAAATCATTTCAGATGATTATTCTCTCAAAAATGATGTTAAATTATTCAAAATGATTTAAATATTATTTAATTTATAAATTTTGGCAAAATCTTCTAGCCAGCTTTAAACCTAGCCCGAATCTAATAAGCCTTAATCTTAAGGGCAAGGCGGAAAAATTAAAGGACTTCAATTATGTTTTTTAATGTTCAGATTTAAAATAAATTGGTTCTCAAAATGATTTAAAAATTTATTTTGATTCGCTAGAATTTGCACTTTACTGAAAAGGGCTTTCAGGTATTCCAAAAATTTGTACTCTAAATGAAATGGAAAATCTACTAAAATTTTGTGCCGTCTCAAAAAATAATTAATTCATGCCACACTCAATTCCGTGACTTCCATTTTTCCATTTTCTCAATCACTGTCCATTTACTCCTTCTTATGCCAATGAGAAATTAGCCAAAATGAGATGGGAGCTATCATCAACATTCACTGTAAATATAGGCAAAAGTGCTCGCGGTATTTTCTTTGGGTGGTGTGTACATTTTTGGCATAAATTTGACAAATATGTAGAGGAACTAAAATTTGTGTATTTCGAAACTAAAAATATGGATTTTGTAAATAGGAATTAATTTCAATAAATTTAAAAATTAAAAATTAAAAATCAATAATAATTCAGTTGAAAATGATGGCATTTTTTGAATATTTTCAGTGAAAAAATTGAGTATATTTCTATTTCCATCATATATGATGGCCATTTTTATGTTTACACTAAATTTGTGCGCGAATTCCATTGGTCCATTGGTACGGGAAATTGGCCAAATGTGGGTATCAAATTGACTTGGCCAATTTTGTGTGCCATTTTGGACTGCAACCAGCAGAATTCCCACACTCAACACAAAAATTTTCCCATTTCAAAATTGACTAAAAATGCTCATTTTTGGCAATAATAAAGCTAGATAACTTCTTTATAAAAATAAATTCGGCATCAATTTATTATTTATTTTTTGAATGA
The DNA here is from genome assembly GCA_030063045.1 of Pratylenchus scribneri. Taxonomy (NCBI): domain Eukaryota; kingdom Metazoa; phylum Nematoda; class Chromadorea; order Rhabditida; family Pratylenchidae; genus Pratylenchus; species Pratylenchus scribneri. The sequence goes on along the minus strand of JAQSEB010000037.1, from coordinate 1,802,685 downwards.
ATTTTAAAGAACAAAGAATTCATTTCCACCATTCTTTTGTACATTAAATCCATAAACATTTGTTGTCTGAGCTTTTTGGCGGGGATCATCGATTTTTGTGCCTAAAATGGGGACTCGACTAAATTTGGATATCTTTGGGAATTTTTTGGCCCATCTTTGAGGGGGGTGGGGGGGGGGAGTCGAGTGGGGGTTCTGTGGTTTCATTCAGCAAATTTTAAGGAAAATGACTCCACCATCCACTCGGGTCAAATTTTTGTGAAGAAAAAAAGGAGGAAAAATGGTCAACAAGGAATGGCCAAAAGTGGCCAATAAAATTGTGGGAAATGACCACAAAAAATGGGAAGGAATTTTGTATTTCAACCTCAAGCATTCCTCAAGGTTCAAGGATGACCCTTCTTCACAAAGGAAGTCAAAAAGAGAATGGTGAGAGGAAGTGTGGGAGAATTCTTGAGTTTGGCCTTCGGCGACGAACAATGGGCAAGAAAAAATGCCTTCAAAAAACAACAAAATTTTTGGGTAGAAAAAAATGTACTTTTTGGAGGAATATATTTTATAATAAATGAAAGGGAATTATGGTAAAATTCATAAAATTTTTAGGGCAATTATTTTTGACGAATGGGAAATGAATGAAATTGAACTCCTCAAAATCCGCCGGAGGCAATGCAATTTCATTTCTCCAATATTTGAATGAATGGCAATGGAATTTATAGGAGGAGATTGCCAATTGGCATTTTGGCATGTTTTTGTTTGGATGGAGGAAGAGGGGGTGGATTTGGGAGTGGGCTTCCTGAAAGCAAAGAGGGAATCCATTTCCATTTGAATTGAGTGCCAATGCCATTTTCCCCATTTTGGCTGGGCCAAAACGATGGCATTCGCTGATTGCGGCTTTTACACGATTTTGGCTGGGGAAGAAGGCCAACATTTTTGTGTGCGGGCGGAATTTATCCGGCCACAAAAATGCCAATCCATTCCCCACCAACATTTTGGGACCCATTGGAATTCCTTTCCTCCCCATTTTCCCGCCTCCCAAAAATGCATTCCCTTTTGGCCATTTTTCCCTCCTTCATTCATTTTTGCCTCTTTGGAAGGCGTTTCCCCTTGGCCAAAGCTTAATCTTCGTTATGTTGTACCCTATTAAATGTGGGGAATATGGATGGGGTCAAAAAAAAGATGGTCTAAAAAAGTTGGCCCACATTTTTCAACAGCAAAAAAAATGCAAAAATGGGAAAGAAGGAGAGGAGGGGAAGGGCACCAAATAATGGGTGGAAGAAATGGGAGGAAGGGAAAATTTGCATAAATCTTCCGGAATTGTATTGGTCGGCTTTTTTGGCGAGAAAAAGAGCAAATTTATGAGAGTGAAAGAATGGATTTTGATGATTCTTCGAGGAGTGAAACAACGATTAATGGAGCCATTTTGTTTGTAAATTAATCAAAAAATATTAAATAATAGATAGAAAAAAATAAATAATCAAAATTGATAGAATGGTATTTAACTTTGAACTTGAAAGAAACAAAAAAAGGGCATATCATTTGCATTGTTAAAAATATGAAAAATTAAAAACACTTATTTCCCCTGCGCTCATTTTATTTTATTTGTTTTTTTATTAGTTTTTATTCGATTTTTCGACCCAATCATTCTTCATCATTTTCAAGTATTTTGTTGTTCAATTAAACCATTTGACTTTTTTTCTAATCATTTTCATCATTTTTAATTCATTCGATTACCTTAATCAATCAAATAGCAATCTATATAAATTGATTGATTGAGTGGATAACGATAAGGATCAAAAGGCGATAATTCTACTTTATTAAAAATTGCTCATTTTTCTACATTTTTCGGATTGGAATTAAATTAATGAAATAGAGAGGTTGCTGACCAAGCCATTAAAACAAATGCATTTACTGCTGATGAGTGGAAATTGGAAAACTAATTCTTTTAACGAATTAAAATGAGAGGCCTACAAAAGAAGTATTTAGAGGTTTCTCGGGAATACTTTAGAGGTTTCTCAGAATTTTTTAGAGGTTACTCTGGACTGCTTTTGCGATGGATTGTTTTAGGGGTTTCTCCGGATTGCATTAGGGGTTTCTCGGAATTGTTTAGGGGTTTCTCCGGATTGCATTAGGGGTTTCTCGGAATTGTTTAGGGGTTTCTCCGGATTGCATTAGGGGTTTCTCGGAATTGTTTAGGGGTTTCTCTGTCTGCTTTTGGAATGGATTGTTTTAAATTTAAAATCATAAAATAAATAGATTTAAATACTTATTGTTAGGTTGAAAATAAATAATCAAAACAAAACTGGTGAAATGGTGAATTTGAAATAAAAATAAATAAATAAATAAATAATATTATTTTCCCGTTTCCCCTCTGTGCTCTTTTTTATATATTTTTTATTATTTATTCTTTTAAATTTTGCAACACAGTTTTTGCAACCTCACCAAATAATTTTTTCATGCAAAAATTAATTCTAATCCTTTAATTATTTGATCGTTCGATTGAATTTATTATTGATCTGATTAAAGAAGAAATTGAATATTTAATAGAAGTGACAAAAAATTATGATTAAAAAATTGGCAAAGTAGGCCCAAATTAGGCAGTTTTTTGGCCATAATTTTATGACCAATTATATTTAAATTTTTTAATTCAATTTAAATTATTTTACTAATGTTTTATATTCAAATTAATTTCCACCATTTTGTTAATTCATTCCACTTCTTTAATCAAACAAAAGGCGATCTTTTTAAATAAATGATGGGCAATGATTGAATTCAACGATAAGGAATAAGGATCAAACATTCAACATTTATGGCTTTCTCAAACACTTGCTACTTTTTCTAGGTTTTTCCGGATGAAAATCGTGGGAAAATGTAATGGAAATTGAATGAGATAGGAAATGATGATCAAGTCCATTATTAAAAGCCTTTTTGTTAGTGAATGGGAAGAAATAGCTGGACATGTGCCTTGGAGGAATAATCTTTTCATTTTCCAAGAAAAATTCAATCCACGGATATCAAAGAATTTCAAGAGATTTGCAATGAAATTAATTGAATTTTTCAATGGAAATAATTCCTATTCCTAACTAAGGGCCTTTCATATTCATCCTACTGTATCCACACTTTTTTGCCTAATTACCCGTAACCTATCAATCAAATATTGTCCTAATCTACCTTTTTAATCCCACTCTTTTCCCCTCCTGTGCCTTTTACCGTTTATCACATTTTCCAGCACAATTAATAAAGAATAATTTAAAATTGATTATCACCACTAATCCCTATCCCATTCTTTGGGCCACTGGGGGGTTTAGGACTCCGTCGAAGGCTCGGAGCTAGAACCTAGGCCCAATTCTCGCTCTAAAGAACTTTAGACCTAGATTAGAATTAATAAATTTTTTATTAATTTACCCAATATTTAGGCGCCCCAATTGAAAATATGTTAATATTTCAATTAATTTGGCCATTAATTTTCCTTTCCCCACTTCTAATCCAGTCCGATGCACAAAAGTTACTTCGAAATGGAAATGCCCAAAAGATGGTCGAACAAAATGCGGCCAAATTTTCGGAGGGCAAATGCGCATTCTATTGCTTTTTTGTGCCAATGGATGTGGGAATAAATTTAAAGGATATTATTTTTTCCACCAAAAGCCGTTATTGACTTCTAATAAATCAGAAATCAGAAACAGATTTTAAACACTCAAAATTTATACCAATTTGTAGAACTCGTCAAGGCGCATCGAACGGTATATAAAATGTCATGGTTTGGCCTAAAATTTAAGTGGTTTAAAAACAAAAATTGGAAAATATAGTTTAAACGGTTTAATTAGCTTAGTTTCGATTTAAACTAAGAATTGGATCGATCAAAAGATGCGTCTCAATGATATTTACAAATTGGCATAGAGGTGTAGAGTCTAAAACCGGTTTCTGATTTATTAGAAGTCAAAAACTATTTTTTGGGGTAAAAATATTTACTTAAATTTAAGTAAAAAAAAAATAATTAAATAATTTTTACAGAGGGAAAAACTCATCAATTTGACATATTATGAAAATTTGAGCTGCTCGGACATTGTTTACGGTATTTTTGGCATCATAAAATATAAATTCATTTTCCTTTCTTTGAAGGTTTTGCTGAAGTTGGCAATCGGGATTTGAAATTGCCGACGGAAAGGGATTTGGAGCCGCATTCAGCCTATGGCAATTTCAAGCGGATCACATCCCTTCAAACAATGGACACAAAACCGCGCGTATTGTTGGGAATGAAAATGGTTGGTTTGATTTAAATTTTAAACTATGTCCACAAAAATAGATCCGATAGAGGTTGGATCCAATTGGACCTATGTTTTTGACTACCTTCAAAAAAATTTTTGTAATTGTCAAAAAAATTAATTTTTATACTAAAAATAGAGACGAGATTTTTCTGCTTTGGATAGCCTAATTTTAAAATTTTCTAATTAAATTTTAAAATATTTTTATAACAATGTGCCGCCATTGATGATTTCAAATGAATTTGAAGAATCAGCAAGTTATCGTCAGAGTTTAAAATTTAAACTTAATAAAAAAAATTAGAAATTAAACTATCTTAAGCTACTGAAAATCTGCTTTACTATTTTTGGTATAAAAATCAAATTTTCGTCAACTATAAAATATTTTTGAAGATACCTAAAAAATTCTCTTCCTCTGGGATCCAACTTATCGGATCCATTTGTGATAGCTTTAGGGGAATTCTTTTAATATTTTTCCTTCAAAATCTGATAAAAAAATTTTAATTTTACATAAATTTTCTATCCAAAATCGCTAAATTTTCACAATTTTACAGGCAAAAGATGTGAATTACATGGAATTGGAAAATGCGGAATTGGCGGCCAATGTCTCACAAATGATGGTTTTCCATGCCCGTCAATACTCATTCAGCGGAATTTGTTCGTTCAATTTAATTAAATTAATTAATATTAAATTTCTTTCCCTTTAAGTTCTAAAATTTGAGCCGTCTGTTCTGTTGACGCACGGTTTTGAGCAATTCATCCAAATTTTGAGCGATGAAATCAAAAATGACGAACAACAATCCAAATTGCGAAAATTGTCATTGGTCCTCTCAATAAGGTAAAAAATTGATTAGGATTCACAAATAAAAAGGCAATTTTCAGCTCAAATTGGGTTCGTTATGTGTATCGGCGAATGCCAAAATTCGATGCTCATTTTGATGCATTCTATTTGTGGGCCGATGAAATTGATTCAGCCGAACAATTGCCAGTTCCTCCGTATGACTTTAGAATTTATTAATTTATTTGGCAAAATTTACATTTTGGGAATTAGCTGCCAATATTTAGGCAGATCTTTTAATAATTTTTTGGTTAAGGATTTTTCCGTAGTGCAATCTGCATTCCTATAACAAAATAATTTGATAAAATATACCATACTTTTATGCTCTTTTAATACTCTGCTGAGGGGAATTATTTTCACCACCCTCAAAAATATGGAAAATTTGGATCAACTCATTAATTAATTAGTAGATGAACAAATTATAATGGATTTTATATAAAAGGGGAACTAAAAATGCAATAAAAATATTTAAAGTTCACTATACTAGGAATAGGAACTATGGTTCCCTAAAGGGTAGAGGAATTAAAAAAGCTTTTACGGTTCATTATTGACCATATGGCCAAAAAATGAGAAAAACTGCCAAAATTTTTGCTGCTTTTGTTTTTTTTTTGTTGGTCATAATTTTATCAATTATTATTCTTTAATCAATTGTCAGCTATAAATTGTCGCCAAATTTACTAAATTTAAAGTTAATACATATTTATCTGAGAAATTAAATTTAATTCTTAATTTAATATTTTAAATTCGAATGTATAAATTTTCATCCACCTAAAATTCTACCATTCAATCCATTAATTTTATAGGAAAGCGGTGCCCGTTGATCCACTCCATCCATCCCCTCGAGTGCCCCACAAAGATTCATTGTCCGAAAATGCAGGCAAATTATTTTATTATGAATTTTTTAGTAATATTCCCTTTAATTGAAGAACGTTTGGCGGGCACGGGCATTTCACGCAAAAAAATCATTATCGGCTTCAGTGCTTGGGCTCGAAGCTATTTGCTCCAAAATGCCACGGACACGATGGTGCCACCGGCGGTAGTCGATTTCGGCTATACCGGCGATGAGACAAAGAGGGAGGATGGAAAATTGGCATTCCAAGAGGTACACTAATTATTAATTAGTATTTTGATGTGCCATTATTTTTCCAAAATATTAATATTTTAATGCCATTTTATTATTTCTGCTGCTTTTTCAAAAAGTAATAATTATTTTTTTGACCCAATCCAAAACTTGAGACAATTTTCATAAATTAATTCATTGAGGATTGAACCAATTTTGATGATTTTTGTCTCAATAAAAAGAATAGATTGTTGGCTATCTAATAATAATAATTTTTAAATTGGTTCAAAATTGATGGAATTTTTTTCTTAAAACCCTTCAAAAATTCTTTATTTGCAAAATTTTCCGAAATTTTTCGAGTATAACTCCTTCAATTCTTATCCAATTTAAATAAAATTAATTTAATTGTGCTAATAGACTAGACTTCTCTTTAATTTAAGATAAAAATAGTCAAAATTAGTTCAATCTTTGATGAGATATTATAAATGGCGACAATTTGGGCTGTTCTCATTTCTTTCGACCCAATTTATTTTTATCAATTCCAACATATTTTTCATCCAAATTATTTGATTTTAATTTTGTCAGATTTGTTCAATCACAAATAATGCATTTCTCGACTATGACAACATTTCCGAAACAATTAGCATGAAGGATGAGGAAGGCCTTTGGATTTCATTTAATCCGCCCGACCATCAATCATTCATCCAAAAATTGGATTGGGTCTCCAACCATGAATTCGGCGGAGTTGGCATTTATAATTTGCAGGCAAACAAAATAAATTGAATATTTTCTTATGATTTTATGCAAATTTTAGGCGGATGATCCATATGGAAATTGTAGTCAAAATATGGCACTTCCTCTGCACCAAAGTGTGGCAAATCGATTCAAATGCCGACGGGGAACGAAAAGGGGCAATGCGGAAAATGGCAAGTTTTGGAATATTACTTTACAAATTATTAATTAAGTTATCATAAATTCGGAGGTATGGAACAATTCAATAGCTTCTGGGCTATTCTTTTTATAAAGCTCAGAGGGGAATTAACCAATCTGGGATATACAATTTTAAAGTCCGAAGCTTCCTCTAAATCCACATTTAACAACTTTTAGAAAAATTAAATATTTTTGAGCATAATAAATCCGAATTTTTAGAGGAAAAGCCACTTATTTTACAATTTTTTTTGAATTTCCCAAAAATTTAAAATACCACAGCGACATTTTAATTTTACCTTCTAAATTTGTTGTTTCCTTATTGAGTTATGGACAAAAAATGGCCCCTTGGCATTGATATTGGCATCCTTAAAAATGATTAAAAAATTAGCAAAAAGAAAGAATCTTCATACAGAATCGTCCATTTTTGAGATTCCGATGAATTTATTGGAAAAAAATCGAAAACGACCAATAATAATTGGCCATATCTTAGTAAATTCTTTTTTTACTCCATGTATTTAGAAGATTGCACGCGTATTTGCATTCTGAATTTGGATGAATCCGCACAATTCGATTTTGACCAACTTGACCCGGGTTGGTGTTCCCATATTGTGCTGGGTAAATCCATTGTGAATCCAATGATGGCATTGGTGCCAAATCAAGGAATGCGCCGGGCATTGACAATGTACAATGATTGGGAACGAGCGAGGAAACCATTTTTGTAAGGCAGCCAATTTTGGGTTTTGGATAAATTTTGCCGTATAGAATTCTGTCCTTCACCGGCACTGCGGAACAATGGCAAGCGGCAACCGCATCAAAGCCAGCAAAATACACTTTGGTCGATCATATTCGAAGACTTTTGGACGAACACAATGCGGACGGGGTGGATTTGAATTGTGGAAATGGAGGACCAGAAGGACGAGACGCCTTCCATTTTCATGAATTCCTTTCCGATTTGCGAAGAATGCTGGGCAAAACGAAGCAAATTATGGTGAAAATAAATGAGAATTGTTTTAATATAATTCTATTAAAATAGGTGAGTCTGCATCCCAACATTTTCATTGAGGACAAAAATTATGATTTTCCTGCAATGGCCAAATCAGTGGATTATTTCATTGCAATTGGGTGAGAAAATAATTTGGCATATTATAATTTGGATAGTATTTTGTCAAAGTGAATATTATATTGAAATTGCCAAAAAAATAGTAAATAAGTCCAAAAGAATTATGGCGGTTTAATGGTTTGCCTTAAATACCATAAACCATATACTAACCTTTGCTAATAGAACTTGTTCAGACGCATTGATGTATATAAATTGTCATAGTTTAATTTAAAATTAAAGGATACTAATAAACGGTTTAAACCGATTCTCGCTTTCGGTTTAAAAATAAATTAGAAGAATAAATAGAAGAATAAACTTATGCCATATTTTATCAATTTGATTTTGATATAAGGGGGGGGGGGGGATTTTAGGATGACCCTATAAATACAAAATAAATTTTATTCGTTATTTTTTATTTTTTTTTCGACAAATTAAAGAGTTTTCTTTTTATAATTTGTTGAACACACTTTTTTGAACTTAATTTGATCAAAAAATTAAATCTTTAAAAAATAATTTTTCCCTTTCAAATGGCCAAAAATCACAAAATATTTCGGCATAATTGCCAATAATTATGACCAATTCCCCATCATCAAATTTCAGTTACCGTTTCCACCATCATCAAAGTACGACGACAGGCCATCATTCTCCCCTTTTCCCTGCCTCAATGCTGAATCAACCGAAAATGACCATTCAAGGCATGGTGGAAACAATGGTGGCCAGACAGGCGCCAAAAGAGAAAGTTTTTAACCAATTTGAACAAATTAATTCAATTCAATTAAAAAGATCATTGTTGCGCTGTCAGCCCAGGCAATGTCCCAACATTTTGCCGACGATTTGCACAATCATCGATCATGGGAAAAACGTCGAATTGGGCAGCCAGCCGCACGTATTTATCCACGCAATCGAACACATGGGCCTGGCATTGTTTCCTATTCAAATGTAAATTTATTTGCTTATTTTAAGCCTTTTGAGTCCTTCAATTCTCGGCCTAGGTCATTTGGAGTGAAATCAACTTTTCGAAATTATTTTTTATTATTATTTTTTAATTAATTGAATAAAAATGAGGTATTATTAATTTGGATTATGGCCAAATCGATTTTAATTAAATTACTTTACAAATTGAGGGCAATTTTTACACCGTTTTTATATTTTACATCAAATTTTGATTTCTAATCAATCGGAAGCCGGTTTTAGACCCAACAAATGTTCAAATTTTATAACAATTTGTGGATCTCATCGAGACGCTTCTTTAGACAAAACAATTTCTTGGTTTTTTAAATCGCAACAGAACGAGTTAAACCGTTTAAACCATATTTCCAGTTTTTGGTTTTAAACATTTTTGGAGCCAAAAATTGGCATTTTATATACCATTAGATATAAGTTAATGAGATCTACATATTGTTTAAGGTTTGGGTTTGTATGGCCAAAAATAGATTTCTGATTTAAAACTATCTTTGAGGTAAAAAAAATAAAATTGTGGTAAAAAGATATTTTTATTTTTATTATTATTCATTAATTAAAATGAAAAGCAATTTGTCCATTTGGACATTAAATTAAAAATGGACTTATTATTAACCAAAAATACAATTTATTAGGTCTGCGAATTGATGAAAAGCGACAAAACGCAAACATATTTCATGAGCGTTTTGGATGTGCCATATTTGATTAATGAGGACGATGAATTCATCGCATTTGACAATGAACGATCCATTCAAATTAAGGCAAGAAGCCTCTGAATTACCCAAATTTGAATTCAATTTAGTCTGTTTGGATTTCGCTGCAAGGATTGGCCGGAATCGCCTTACATGGATTGGAAATGGACAATATTGGTGGGGAATGCCCCGAGGGTGAACCATTCCCATTGCTTCGGACAATTGCTGAAAGCCAGGCACAAAATATTTTGGCTAATTTATTAATATTAAATTTGGCAATATAGATTTGTTTGAATTGCAATATTAGCAAAAATGAGGCTGAATCGGCCGCTGAAATTCCATCCGTTGGAGAGGAAAAAGCCGACGGCTCATCAGAAGCAGTTTCATACAAAAGATGGGGAGCGGGGGATGATGAGGATGAAGAAGAAAATGGATCAATTGAGGAGGAGGATGACCCAAATTGGTGAGTGGAATTGGCCAAACCGTATTCTATAGATTATTGGAGTACATTATCTTGATTAGGAATTTGGATTAGATTCCCTTGCTTGTTTTCTGGAAAAAAATATTCCACATATTTTCCGGAAAAAACAAATCAACCTATTTTCGGGTAAAAATAAATCCACTTTTTCCATGATAATTATTAGGGTAGCTACGAGTCAATTTCGGTGTGGGAAAAGCGTTACAATTTAAAAACGAAATTATAAATTGCTTAAAATAACCGAAAATATGAGAAACCGAAAAACTACATTTATTTAGAAACTGAAAACCGGTAAAACCAATACCTTTGAAAATCGAATTTAGCAGCCATATATTTACCATTGAATTTTATTTTTTACGGGTAAACTCAAATTTAAATGCGAAGTGCAAATTTTTTAAAGGAAATCTTTGATTTTAATTTTTATTGCTTTAAAAAAATAAAATTAAAATTTAGGCGTGCAGAGGCATTGCCTTCCGATTCCACCACAATGGACCCTTCGGGAAAATCATCCGGAAATTGTCCGGCTCAAAAAGATGGACAGCAGAAAAAATTCGAAATTTCCTGCGGAATTCCAATTGAAGCCATTGGCAAAAATTTGGTTAAAATTCAATGAAAAATGGTCAAAATATCCTAAAATTTAGTCGATTGAAAATTTGCCATTTGACCGATGCAATTCAATGATTTTGAGTGGATGGGCCAGATTGGCAATAGATGGAATTGAAATGGACGAAACGGAGGCAGAAATGTTGAAGAAAATTGTGGAAATTGGCAAAGAAAATGGGACGGAAATTTGGGCGGAAATGAGTTGTGAAATGGGCCATCAAGATTGGGGGAAAATGATTGGGGATTCGGCCAAAAGGGAACAATTTGCGAGCACATTGGCCACATTGATCAAGGAAAAGCAATTGAATGGGGTGAGTAAAATGGATTGGTTAGGGGAATTATTTTTGATGGGCATTAAACAAGGATTTATAATGAGCAAAATTTAGTGGATAATTAGGCAAACATTTTTGTGGCAAAAAAATTTTGCATTTTTGTGGCCATAAAACATGGCCATCGGGCATTATTAGAGTTTAAATTATGCTAAATTAGGTAAAGCTATTGCATAAGTAGTTAGACCTGCTTTAAATTAAGGCTAATTTTGGCCACATTTAATTATCTCAAAAATGGGTATTTTTTTTGCCCGAAAATTCATGTAAATTCAATGTTTTTAAGAGTAAATTAAGCAATATCGTTTAGAAATATTATATTTAATATTTACTTCCTTACTAATATCAAATCTTTATTCGAAAAATGTGGGACATATTAATATATTATTTTTGCAAAAAAAAATATAATTTAAAAATTAATTCAGCTCCTTTTGGACTGCGATGCCCAAATGAGGGGATCGATGCGCACAAGTTTCAGCCAATTTTTGAATGAAATCAACGATGAATTTGAGAAAGGATCAGCAGAAGGCGATGGGCAAAATTGCATTTCCAAATTGGCATTAAAGTTGGCTGGCAAACTTGTTAAAATTAAATTATTTGTTTTTTATTAGAATTCAATTGAGTCGAACAGACATCAATGAAGTTTATGAGCCGGAACAATTGAACAAATTGGTTGGTTAATCTTTAATAAATTAATTAATTTATTAATTTAATGTGATTTATTATAAAATGTACATACAAAATATTATAAATATTAATATATATTTGAAAAAATGATTATTTTCTAGGGTAATTTTGAACCACGAATTTGACCTAATTCAGTCATGCTTGGCCATTTTGATTAAAATATGCCAAAATTTACAAATGTCTAATTAATTCTTAGTAAATGTTGGCATTTACTTAACTAAAATTGGCATAAATTAAACATAATCGAGCCTAAATTCTTAATTAATATTCAAATATATTAATTGAAAAAACTGAAAATTTGACACATTTAAATTTAATAAATTCACCCCAATAAAAATGATTTTTGAATTAAAAAAAATAGCCAGAAAAAATTTTCAAAAAGTCGAAAATTTGGCCTATTAAATTCCGAAATTGCATATTTTTCAGCTACGTTTCATTTTGCTCCCATCTGGCTTTGCCGTCTTCATAACGAAGGCAAAAATTCTGAATCCCCTTTACACGAAGGGAATTAATAGTCAAAATGAGGATATGATTAATACACAGGTAAATTAATTGGGCTAAATTTGATTAATTTTAATTAATTTATGAAGAATGGGACATTCTTTAATTGGATGAATGAACAATTGAATTCGGACAAAATTGTGATGGAATTGCCAACATTTGGGATTAAACAAATCCGCGAAAATGGAACTGCCGAACCGACAATTGTTCCCCGGAATGAGGTCAAAATTATTGGTCCCAAATTATTATTATTTTATTGTTTAAATAGATTTGTGAATTTATGAAGCAATCCGACGTTCGTCAAACAATTCGATATGATGCGGTGGCCGCATTCTGGAAAACACAAGGAGAATGGCTGAGTGCCGAAAATGGCCAAACAATGGCATACAAGGTGGGGCTGATTATTTTAACAGAATTATTACTATTTTGAATTCTCTTATTAGTATTCCCATCCCATTTCTATATGAATATGAAGCCTAAAAAAGTCCCTTCTTCCTCTAATTATATTAGTTTAATCAAAGGACAATTTGTCCATCAAATCAAATTTTGTATTGAATATTAATTTTAAATATAGTAGCTATCATTGAATAGCAAAAAGAATTTATGGATATGATAGAAAATTGTAAAATGGTTTCGACTAAAAAAAGCTACCTAATAAGCCAAAATCGGGCAGTTTTCAATACTAGGCCATATTTTCAAGGAAAATTATATTTTTAATTCAAGTATTTTGGCATTAAAAATATACTCTTCTAAAAGATTATTTAAACCAAATGATAAAATTTTTACTGATTGTGAGATATTGGCAATTATGAAAAATCCAGAAAGCCAAAAATATTATATTACCCCCGAAATAGAATTTTGTCAGATAATAAATTCCCTTTGAAACTATGGAATTTCTCTGCCAATTTACTACCAGAAATTTTTCTAAATTTAATTTTAAAAAATTCATTAAAATTTCCCCAACTTTTGTAGACCCAATTCGCAATTCAACATCAAATGGGCGGAATAATGCTGAATTCATTGGATATGGATGACCCCGAGAATTTGTGCAATCATGAAGGACCATTCCCAATGCTGGAAATGGTGCACAAATCAAAATGCGAAAAGAAGGTACCAATCAAGCAATTTGATCATTTTTAATAAGTAAATATGAATTTTAGTCGACAATGACCTACAATGCCCGTGTTGAGCGGGATATGCTCTCAAATATGGCTAGAAAAATATTTTTAAAATAATCAAAATTAATTGTCATTTTTGCAGATGATGAGTCGAGGACGTCGTTAAGAAATGATTGGGCAATTGGCAAAATACAAAGAAAGGATGCAATTATGAATAAAATAAATATTAACACAATTAACTGAATAATTTTTGCCATTTTATTTGCCTCCTATAAAATGTGACCCTTACCTTAATAGAACAAATTGAATATTTGTTCATTATGCAAATAAATTAATTCAATTTTCAAGAATAAATTCTGTGCATTTGAGCCTTGTTTGTGGGGATCGGTGATCAATGATTCATCAATATACTTGGGTTTGGATCCTTATTTTGTCTTTAGATCAACGAGTAAATAATTTAACTTAGAAATTATTTATCGTTGGAATGGCAGTACTCTAAAATTTGATTTATTTAAAATTGTTTTTTAAGATTTCCAAAAATTTGAAATTCCAAATTTTAAAGGAAATCTAGGTCTTCTGTGAGCTGGAAGGCATATCACCTACTAAAATTGGCTACTTCATTGTTGATAAGTAAAGAATTGCCCAAATTTTGAAACGTTTTACTGTTTTGGTGTCTTCTTAGCAAAGGACGCATTCCGTCCTTTCTACGCGTTCAAAGAAATATCCGGTCCCAAGTTTGATTCTTCATGGAATTCCAATTTCTTATTGGAAATGTTTTCGTTGTTCTTTGAGCTATGGACGAAAGAGTATTTCAATTTCAATGAACATTTCAATTCTCATTTTTATCTTCAATTTTTTCCCTCGCTCGTTTAGCAAATTGGAAGGGAGAAAAATGATAAAATGCTGATTGAATAGAGCCATTCACACATGGCCATTGGCAAAGAATTTTATAACGATCTCATTCGTGTGTTTAGTTTTAAAAATGTATTTTTCAATTCTATTTATTTTTTTTTATTTCAAAATGAAAATCGAGAATGATTTTTGGGGAGATTGTAAATAATGGTGAATGAAAAGCGGATGAATGGATGTGTTGCTTTTCCAACAAAAAGAATGGAAATATTTATTAAAATATGAATGGAATAAAATAAATATTAATACAATTAATTAGCATCGTCTATATCGAAACAATTTATTCTCCTTGTTTGCCTCCTTCAAAATGACCCACATTGGAATGTTTCGGTCAAAATAATTGGAATATGTGCCGGATTCATCTGCGCAAAAATAAATAATTAGACGAAAAGGTATTGAATATGGTGAAAAGATTTTAACGGTTCAATGGTTTATCATTGACCCCCAAACCCTATACCCAATCACTAGATCTCATCAAAACGGGTTGATGGTTATATAATTTGTTATGGTTTAATCAAAAATTGAGGGTATTAAACCGGTTAAACCATCTTACAGTTTTTGATTCAAAAATTAAGAGTATTAAATCGATTAAACCATTTTATGTTTTTTGATTCAAAAATTAAGGATAAACTGTTTAAAACATCTTTCTGCTTTAGTTCAAAAATTAAGAGAATCAAACCATTTAAACCATTTTTCTGATTTTGGTTCAAAAATTAATGGCATTAAACGGTTTTTAAACCATTTTTCTGTTTTTGGTTCAAAACTAATTTAAAATTGGTTAAACAAGCCAACTCATTTTCATCGATGCGTCTCGAAGAGATCTATCGATTAGATATAATGATAGGAGTCTAGAACAAACCATTAAACCGGTTTAATCTCTTTGCCATTTTCAATATTTTTTCGCCATTTTAAATATTTCCCATAAATTAATTCACTCAATGATTTGAGCAGTCTTCCAACAGTTCTGCCAGGGATTTGGAATATTTCCATGGATTGGCCAAAAAATGAACAAAAAAGAAGCAAAAAAATAATTTGGAAAATTAAAATCATCCGGAAATAAAGTCAAAGGGGAGTTGAGATTTTTTGGTTTGGGGAATTTTGGGATTTGTTGCGGTAAAATGTTTACGCCAATTACACAAAAAAGAAGCAGTCAAAATGGCGCCAATATCCACCTCAGTCAGTCAGTCAGACGACCACGCCTTTTGTGCAACAAAAAGCAAAGAAGAAGAAATTAATTTATTGGAATTGTGAAAAAAAGATTGGCGCACCACACAAATTTTGGTCAATTTATCAAAAATATATTTTATCCATGAACACCGAGATTATTTAATTTATATTAGGCAATCATGGATGGATGCGGTGGAATTGAAGAAGGCAAAAATAATGAAGAAGGGGACGAATTTGAGGTGATGGCCATATTGAAATTGAACATTGGTGGCATTGGCATTGTTATTGGATTTGGATGGGTGGATCTGGAAGAAGAGGTGGCCGGGATCGATGGTAAAGAAGACGAAGACGATGGAGGAGGAAGAAGAGGCATTCTGCTTAATAATTTGGTATTTTGATGGATAAAAAATGAGGATCCCTTAAATAGGCTAATCTGGATCTGGATACGACTCAACTTGATGCGAACGCTTATAATTCCTTAAGGACTGAACCAATTTTGACGATTTTGATATCACTTAAAAGAACAGACTTTTGATTATCAATTGATATTAATTTTATTTAAATTGTTCAGAATTGATGAAATTGTGGACAAAAGAGTCATTGCATTTTGCTAATCCTTAGTAAAGGTCTTTTCAAGTGGTTTTTTGTACATAATTTCATCAATTCTGAATCAATTTAAATAAAATTTTATATCATTTGATAGACAAAAGTTTTCTCTTTATTTTATCGATGAATGAATGAATGAAATGAATGACCAAATTTACCTTCTTTATAAATTTAATTTAATCTTCCACAATTTTCCCATATCCATCATCGATCAAATAAACAAAAAGGCATCAATCATGCCTCTAGGGAAATTAGAAGAATTTATATGAAGATTTTTTGCCTACTTAATTTGGATCGTTTTTGACTCTAATCTCTAATTAGAGGGAATTCCATTCACATTTTTGTGCACAATCCCCTAATTTCAATTCCCACTCTAATAAACGAATGCTTTACCATATGATCTGCTGAATTTAGACTGATCATTTTGTATAATATTTGATATTATACGAGTATAGTATATTAAAATTATCAATACTGTTTTTTTATTTTGCAATCAATAAGCCGTTCAACTGATTTTGAGATTAACATAAGTTTTGGCATTTGTGCTTTTTGTTTCGACTGTTAAGTGAAACTAGACCTTTTTAGGCTTTTACTCGAATAGAATAGAATAGAATAGAAGGTTTTAAAATAATTTTATTCTCTTAGTTCCTAAGAAAACAATTGAAGGTGATTGAAGAATGGTAAATCATAGGGTAATCAAAGGGGTATTTATATGGACGGTTCTGGCCCTCAGGGTATTGCATCATCCATTTGCACATTGTGCACAAGTGGGCAGAACCATTGGGGCCAAAGAGAGCAAGCAGGATTTGGGCATGCGCACATCAGTTTTTCCTGAAGGGGCACATTGGGGAAGAGCACAGGGGAAGAAGCCGCGCAGCCATTCGGAGTTTTTGCCTGATGGCACGCCAAAAGGAGGAGAAGTGGAAAAGCCGGTCGGAAGGGAAGATGATGAGCAAATTGGTGGTTTTGGGTAGTTTTTTGCCCAAATCGGCACTGCGCAATTTGGGTGATTGATTGGGGAAAAATGCTGCAAAATTTGCAGCATTTACTTTTTTGGTTTAATTATTTAATTTATTTAATTATTTTGCACAATTTAATGTGCAAAGTTGCGATAATTCGCAACACTCGGGGGGAACACTCCAGGGGAAGTTCCTACCAGCTCTCAATTCTCATCATCATAAATTGTTGCCAAACGTCTCATGGACATTTGGGGAGTTCCGGGTAATGCCAATTGTACCCTTCTATTCCCGGGCCTTGACCCATTCCTTTCCGGCTGTTGCCGGTTAAACATGTTTATAAGGCTAATTCCGCCTAGAAATGTGCTCAATGTAACCGAGGCTGGGGTTATTAGGAAGAGGGTCACTATTGGGATTACAACGTCTCGAATTATGAAGACTGTTGCATAAATGCAGCAGGCAACAATCCATATGTTGTATATCCAATGTACCCATCCCCAGAAGAAGTTCTCGATTTCGCCTTTCAAACCATGAGGAAGTGCTCCTAATGGTTCGGCAGCAGCTTTCTGCTCTCTGAGCTCCCTATTTTTCCAATCATTCATCCGCTCATGCTCGCTTATATGAATTCCAGGGAATTCAAGTGAGAGATTAAAGAGCGTGAGTTGATGGAATACTAAAGGGTTAATGCTAAATCCCCCGAGAATTGGCTGCTCTGGTAAATGGTGAAGTGAGCTCTGGGATATTAGAGTTCGTTCACCAGTTTGGGTGTCGAACAATTCTAATTTCCCATGTATGTTTGACAAATGTATCCCATGTGTCAAACAGTCAGCCTCTGGGGATGTAGGGGTTAAGATTCCTAGCATTTGATCTAGAAAACCCACAAGAATTCTGTCGTGGACATCCATTTCGACTGGCAGGTATCGGTAACAGTGTCCAGTTGTTTTCCGGAGTCGCAAGCCTGTGGTTGGAATACGGGCACAGGGATACACCTCGAGAATATCCTCTGTTACCCACCTGGCCTGGATATCTGTCCTGTTGAGCAGATAACGGGCCGTTGGAGTAGCTCCAGTGAGGCGCTCGGTTCGCTGGCATTCTCTGAAAAAGAGTTGACGTACTGCTCGCGTTACGGCAAGGTTACTTGCCGTAAGCTGCGAGGCTAACTGATCTGCCAGCACCGTGCCTTGAACTGTTGATGACTGCCTTTTTGGTCGTGTTGTTGGCCATTTGAGCTGAATGTAGTCGCTTTCGCTGACTGCATATCCCTGCTCGGAAAGTCTTAGGTTAGTACCATCGCAAGACCTTACTTTGGGCGCATCAGTTTGGAATGTGAGAGCGATCTCTTTGGAGGCGCTAACCCACATTTTTTCTGTTCTTTCCCCATCCCATACGGCCAATAAATCGAACTCGCAAGGTTTGCATCTGCCATTGCATCCGCTTCTCCAGATTAGCCGTGAGCCATTCACTTGGCAGCTGCCTTCATTGAGTTGACAGTGCCTTGTGTCATATACCGGGGAGATTATCCTTAAATCCTTAGTGGAATAAAATAATTCCGTTTCGGCATACATGCAATTGACCGCAACAGCAGTCTTTGCTCCAGTCCATAGAGAGGCAATCCGGCCGGGAAAATCAAAGTGCATGACATTGTTGGTGCTGAAGAATCCATGAGCCTTCTGGGTCATGGCGCCATCTGTTTTAGGGCAGATTTTGCGCTTCTGCATATCTTGACATTGAACGGCCGTGACATTCTCGAACCTTTTAAAGGATTTTTGAAAGAATTTGTCACCGAGCAAATTTGTATAATACTCTTTGCTCTCGAATTTGATGGTGCAAATGGCCGCCTTCGGTAATTTGACCGGCACCATATTCCGATGAAAAACATGCAGTTTCATCGGTACCCAGGTGGTCAGCAAATCTGGTGGGGCACGGCAGAAGGGCGAAACCTTTGGGTGTTTAAACCAAAATTCGCCTTTGTGTGAACACCAAAGTACCTGTTTGATGTTGAGATCAGTGACAGGTTCGTCCCATTCTTCTTCTTCTGCCTGCCTTCTTGCCGCGATCCTGCGTTTTGGCTTTTCTTCAGAACTTTCCCAACTCTGCTCCTTGGATTCCCATGAATCTTCCCAGGATTCATGGTACAGCCTTCTCTCGTCCACTACCGGCTTTTCTGGCAGCATTTTCTGCTGAAGAATGACCGGTTTTTGTGCCATTTGTGGAGCTGAAGTTGTTGCTTTCCAAATCGTAGTTGGGCTTGACGTTGTTGTAGAGCGTTGAGTTGTCGATTGAGGCCTTTGCGTCGTCGATTGCCTTGTTGAAGTTGCCGGCATTTTGGTTGTTGAAATTGACTTAGTTGTGGGAATCAAAGTACCCATCTGCTTTGCGGCTTTGGCATATTGCTTGGCCTTTGCACTGGCCTTCACTTTATATCGAGTTGGTCGTCCATCTAGATTGACTTTAGCCATTCTAGTTTGTGATTGACTTGTGCCAGGTGCCAAGGTAGTGCCTGCAGCGGCTGCCAAAGGAGTAAGGAAGAATAGAAGTGCCAAAAGAACCATGGGCAATAATCGAGTCAGACGGGCCGTTAGAGGCATTCGTGCCCCTGCATTTTGTCCACCAGGCATTGCCTTCTGGTGGCTTGTTGACGGCAATGCCGCCTGTGCTGATGTGCTCTGTTCCGGCTCTATTTCTGCTGCTTGCGCCATTTTTGGCGGTTTGCTTGGTGGCAGTTGAATCCCCATTTCATTGAGGGCCTTCAGTTTATCTTCCGGATTTCGCCTATTGACTGTCACAATGCTTGCCCCACGTTTCATGGTCTTCAAGGAGGCTTCGATTTCTTTCCATTGCTGATGCCAATCAAAGGTCATAGTGACCTCTTCAATAATAATGACACATCGCCAGACATATTGCATTGTCTCCATTATCCGCTCCAATGTTGGAAGCAGGTTTGGCCTATCAGCTTTGAAAACAATGATTCCAAGTTGGAGTTGTGCCCCAAGAAAATGCGCATCCAATTCATCCCCAGTTTTGATTGGGATGACTTGAGGGAAATGCACCAATTCGGCCAATAGCTGGATGGAATTTTCATCTCCAACGATCACCACAGAGGCAATTGGGTCGTAGATCCTCAATGGAAAGTAACGCTGGTGTCGAAGGCTCATGATTGCGTGCGTAATGGATCTTTGAAGATCATCGATGAAGCGCCTCAAATGTGGTTCTTTTATTCCACGTCGTTCGCTTGGCCAAATATCAAGTGGACGATCTGGTTTGGTCGATAGTTCGCATCCAAAAACACGGCATTTGAATTGCCATAGGTCTAACAACTGTATCAACCGCTTGGCTGGAAATGGTTGCTTGTTGCCTTTGTGCAAAGCCCCAAACAAATGGTTCAAAGCGATGAGTGGGTTCAAGTCAACGATCCAGCTGATTGTCTGCGGTTGGTGCTCATTATGATGTCGAAGGATGAAGTCCACAAGCAGCAGATGGATGAAAGTCGGCACTATTTTTTCCCAATGGAGTACATGGCTCCAAGGATGCTTTGTGGCATGCCGCACTGTCCAGCTGCCACCCACTTGGACGATCGAAGGATTCCAGACCTCCTTGACCTTTATCGCCTCGCACATTCCATGCCCTTGAAGCGCTAAATCACTACACCGCTCGATCATTTTGAACTTCAGCAAAACACCCCTCCGCTCCTGGTTATTTCCTTTTTCGTAAAGGACTGTATGACCTGCCGGTGGTTTAGGAGAACCTGGCCTCGCATACATGGTATTCATTTGTGGCCACCATCGTCTTGCCCTTTGGGGTGATTCGGGTTGGCGTGCCCTTTGAGCCGGTTCAGGAGAAGGCGGTGGCGATGGATCTGTCAAATACTTGGTTCGAGGCCTCCATCGCTTTGACATTTTGGCGGGTTGTCGTGCCATTTTTGCCGGTTCAGCTTGGCTATTCAACTGCGATTGACGTTCGACTGATACGACGTTCTTTGGATCATATTTGGGAATCCGAATATCTTCCAAAGGATTAGGCCATGCCAATACAGCCGGTATTTCTTGTTGTTTCCTTTTCCGAGGCTGCTCGGCTATCATTCTCACGTGAGAAGATGCAGGAGGCGGTGGTGGAACAATGTAGTTGTCTGGCGGTATTGGCGTTCTTCGCCTTGTTGGAATCCATTGGAGTACGGATGGTTGATTGCTTTGTTCCGTTGTTACTTCAATTTCGAATTCAGGTGCTTCCGGGCCGCGTGGAACAGTCTCAGTCTCCTCGATGATTTCGTTGTAATCCAGTTCGATCGAAGACATTTCTGAAAGAGCACAAGCCATTAGTGTATTTTCTTCCTGATTTGGTGTGATTTCCAAAGGATAAATTTGGGAAACCGCTCGTTTGAGCGTCCCATTGCTTGTTTTTAGGACCACAGTCCTTACTTTTCCATCCCTCCCTGGAATTATTTCAATAATTTTGCCCATTTTCCACGTCGATCGTGGAAGATCGTCCTCAATTAGGACGAATTCTCCGGGGGATGGTTCACGATTGACCCCTTGTTTTTCCAATTTTTCGTATCTTTCGCGTAAAGCGATTAAATACGAGTCATTCCAGATTTTCCAGAATTTATCAACATTAGATATTGATTTTTTAAATTTTTCCATCAATTTATCTTTGTTTTCCCATTTGGGAAGATAATCAGGATCATTATCCTCTTCACCAATCGGTGGCAAATCGGAATTGACATCATCATATGGTATGAGAAAGTCGATCGGGCGCAATGGCACCGTCACTTCGCCTTCAGCCAGATATGTTAAAGGGCGATTATTTACTACTGTCTCTATCTCGATTAGCAGTGTAGATAATTCATCAAAGTCTAGCAGCCTTTTACCGATCGTTCGGCGTAAGCTGTGCTTGACTAGGCCCACAAAACGTTCAAAGTGGCCACCCATCCATGGTGCCCTTTCTGTATTGAAAGTCCACTTTGTGCCAGTCAAGGAGGATTCTTTCTGGACTGTTAGGCTTTTGAATGCATTTTCCCATGCATTTTGTATCACTTTGCTGCTCAGTACAAATTGAGTCCCATTATCTGAATTAATTAGCCTAGGCGCGCCGCGTCGGGCGATGAATCGTCTGTAGGCCAACATGAATTTCTCTGCTGAGCAGTCCAAAACTATTTCCATATGTAGAGCTCTTGTGCTCATACATACGAAGATAGAAGTCCAGATTTTCTGAATTTCATTGCCAAATCGTGCACGAATTGGACCAAAATAGTCAATTCCTACCGCCGAAAACGGTCGTGAGGCTTGGACTCTTCCCTTGGGAAGTTGTGGCATTTCGGGCCGTAAAAATGGTTTTGCTTTAAATCTAAAGCAGATATTGCATTTAGTATTTGGATCAGAATGAATGATTTTACTGATCACTTTCCTGGCTTGGGGTAACCAGTACTTTTGCCGAAGAATGCTCAACAAAATTCCAATTCCACAATGGTGATTTTTCCAGTGGATTTCCCGAATGATCAGTCCAGTTATTGGACTTGATTTTGGGAGATAAATAGGGAATTTGGCATCTTCCGATGCACTACTGTCGGCAATTCTGCCTTGGCATCTTAAAATCTTATCTTTTTCAAACAATTTTAAGTGCTTTCGGGCATCATCTGAAGGCGAATCAATGCACTGAGCCGATCCAATTAAGAATCCTTCTGCCACTTTCATTTCTTCCGCTGTGGGAATTTTGGCATTTATCCGTTTTCCCTTTTCCAGCTTGATCTGTTCGATCCATTCGGAATTGGATTTTCTTTTAAACAGAAGCGGGAGAAATTGTAAAATGAACACAACGGTTCGTTTCAATTTTTCCCAAGATGAATACCTTGATGGATCAATAATCCATTCCGGTTCAGGTGTATTGGCAGGAAATGCACAGATCGGTGGTTCCACTTTTTCTTTCTTTTCTGCTTTCGGATCATAACATATTATGGGCTGTGGCCATTTATTGGCCTCTTTTTCAAGCCATTTTGGTCCTTTTAGCCATAGTGAATTTTCAATTAATTCACTAGGCTTTACACCTCGGCTAGCCAAATCAGCCGGATTCTGTTCTCCAGCCACATGCCGAACTGGCCAGTTTCCTTTGATTAGTTTGAGTCTATTCTCCACAAATCGATCCTTTGTCTCATTTCCTTTTAGCCGTTCAATTGTGCAGGTGCTATCGGTCCATAAGGTGACTTGATTATCGCTTATGTCCAGCTCTTTTTGCACAAATTTAGCCAATTTTGTGGCTATTGAGAGAGCTTGCAATTCCATTCTTGGTGCAGTACTCTCATTTCTCGGGAATTTGACTGGGCGAACGCGGCTTTTGCCAAAAATCAGATGTGATCCGATTTCTGGGCCACTTGAACGCAAATAAATTGCGATTCCCATTGCCTCTGCACTTGCATCTGAGAAAACATGCAATTCATTCTGCACATTTTGCTTCGCTGCAAAGCGCGGAATCTTTATTTCAATCCCCTCCCAGTCATGCATCAATTCGCTCCATTTTTCTTGGATTTCAGCAGAAACTTGGGTATCCCATTTAACATCTTTGTCTTCCCAAAGGTCGCGAATGAGAAGCTTGACTGGGAGAGTCGCTGGGCATAGAAGCCCCAAAGGGTCATATAATTTTGAAATATGTGCTAACATAATCCTCTTTGTCAGCTTCGTTTGATTGAATTTAGGCATTTCAATTGTGAGCTTATCAGCTTCAATTAGCCATTTAATTCCCAAAATTTTGGGATTTAATTCTGTTGAAATGTCATTCTCGTCGAGCATTTTAAGCTGAGTCGAATTTGACATGAATTGGCAAAGACGCATTCCAGCGTCGGCAAATATTTCCTTGGCCCTTTGGCAAGTGTCCAAAAATTCATTTTCCGTTGTATTTATGAGGATATTATCCACATAAATGTTTTTCTCAATGTCCCTTGCCACCTTTTCCTCATAGAGGGCAAGATGCTCCTTTATAGTGCCATTCAACAAGAATGGACTGCAATTAAGGCCAAATGGCACACGCCTGAATCGAAAAATTGGCAATTTTTGATGAAAAAGTGAATCCTCATCCACAATGCTTGGGTCATTGAGCCAGAAAAATCGGCATGCATCCCGATCATTTTCTCGCAATTCAATTTGCAGGAAGGCTTGCTTCAAATCGGCGCATATGACTGTGGCCATTTGCCTGAATCTCATCAAAATTCCTGCTAAATCATTAAGCAATGATGGGCCCTTATGAAGGCATTGATTCAAACTTGGCAAATTTTTACCGAGTTTATTGTCCTTCATTGAACCGTCGAAAACAATCCGAACTTTCGACGTTGCTTTGTCGGCCCTAATGACAACTTGATGGGCCAAATAATGTATTCTTCCTTGAGTGTTTCTGTCTTGAACTCGTTCAATGATTCTAGCGTCGAGCTGGTCTTGAAATATTTTGTTGTATTGCTCAAGCAAATCCGGCTTCGCCTTGAGCATTTTCAGAATGCTTCGCAACCTTCCTCTTGCCAGCTTGTAATTAGTTGGCAGTCGGTCAGCTTTATCGTTCCACAGCAAACTGGCCTGATATCGGCCATTTTTGAATGCCAAATTGGCTTTGAATTCGTTTAGAATTTTTTCATCTTCAACCTTTTGATCATTGAGACCAATCATGCCTACATTTTCGAGGCTAAAATGGTCTGAGACCAATTTGATCAATTCTTGATCTTCAGAGCTAATTTCAAGCTCATAATTTTCTTGATTTGTTCCAGAATTGGCCGTTTTTTGGGCTTCAATTGGCTTAGAATTTTGTCCTTTTGATGACTTGTTCCCATTATTTTTCCGTTTTTGGAGAACCACTGCAAAAATCTGTTCATCTCCTGAATCAGATTCGTCGGAGGAATCCCTTTTGAATTCCCTTGAATCCGGTTTGCATCCCGGATTGGCTTGATTTTCAGACGTAGTCCTTTCGGGTCTGCATGAACAAGGGCGTTTTCTTCCAAAATATTCGCAACTGCATAGTCCTTTGAGACCTTCTTTTCTTTTTTCGAAACATTTGCAGTTGCAGCCGTAGATAAATGGCCATGGAATGGGTGAATTGCTGCTTTCATCCTCAGATGAACTCTCATCTTCGGAAGAGTCTGTGAAGAGTCTTTCATCCCCTTGCCCTTCATCGTAATATGGAACTCGTCGGAATAATGGGCAGCCAATAACGATGGGTGGAGGCCTTATGATGGGCAATGGTGCTGGATTTGGTTCATCCAATTCCTGCAAGCCGCTGTCGTCTGAATCAGTTTCATCACTATATTCGTGTTCTGATTCTGACGAATAGTAGTCTGGATCGTCTGGGGCATCGTCACTGTCATAGACGGCCACTCCACAGACTTCTGATTCAAAATCTTCTGGTTGGATGGCGCACAGGCAACTTGCCATTCTTCCCTTTCCAGAAATAAATTGTCCCAGAGAACATTGGCTTAGGAAAAAGCCGCTTGGCAACTCTGCAATTGTTCTTATATCAAACAACTGCCACTGATCGATTCCGATCAGTATATCCGGTTTAGCTATTTTGCCTCGAAGTGGCAATGGGTTTTGACCCAATTGTTTCTTATCTTCCGGATTTATTGGTACAATTCTTACTGAGCTGACCAAAGTTGCCATGGCATTTGCTGACAGGATCAGCTTTGCACCTTCATTGGTCCGAAGACCGAATTGAACTCGATCGGACGTAACATGCTCCTTTTTCATGCCGAATGCAGACACGAGGAAATTCTCTCGGCACAATGTCTTGAGTTCAAGGGCGGCACGTAATTCTTCTTTAATGTATGACCGGTGGCTGCCACTATCAAAGAATATTAAGGCCTTTTCTTTTAGGCCCAACTTTGACGGATTGAATACTTCCGTCTCAATGCACATAAGCAATCCCTTTCTGCCTGATTTTGTAACTGTAGCATTAACAGCGCACAATTCTTTCTCATCATTTTTATCAGGCGAGCCCGAATATTTGGGCTTTCCACTTTGGGAATTTGCTTCTCCCTTTTTACATAGGGCTCGATTGTGCTTCCCTTGGCATTTTGCGCACTTGAGGGACTTAACTGGGCAATTCGAAGCGAAATGCCCTGACCTTATGCACTTTAGGCATTTCTTGAGTTCCCGTATTCGGTCAACTCTTTTGTCGACCGTATTGTAAACTGGGCATTCACTGGTCCAATGATTCGTATTTGAATCGCAAAGGGCGCAGGGGCCGGGTGGCTTATTGCCTAATTTGGCATCTTTTTTCTGTGCCTTAGGCTTCCCTCTCTCTTTTCCCTTTGCCTTTTCGGCATCAACTGCCGGAAATGACACAGAACCCTCATTTGAGTTCTTGTCCCAGAGATTTGTTTTCTTTGGTTTCTTATTTGGCTTATTATGCTGTTCTGTACTTGAGCCTAATGAAACTCTGACCACTTCTTCCTTCCTCACACAATTGGCGAGAACGTTCTTGAACATGGTAGTACTCCAATCAGGATTTATTGCTTTCATTTGGAGAATTTCTCGTAATATAGGAGCGAACTTAACCTTACTTTCAAGCAAAGTATAAGTTGGAGCTCCCTCCATATTTTGGCCATAATTGCCCAATTGCCTTGTCAGGCGTTCAATCTCATCGCTGAGCTTAGCCGTTTCCTGGAAATTCTTTGCTTCTTTAAGCCCTGCCAATTCCAAATGGAGTTTGTCTGTATGCTCTCTCTTGCCCCCAAATTTTTCTTTCAATAGCTCCAAAGCTGTGGTATAATTATCCGGATTGTCCACTCTCAATCCTTCAATCAGCTTTCTTGGACCGTCGGCCAAATGAGTCTTAAGATGGATCAGTTTGGCCGTTCCGGTTATGTTTGCATTGGAGTCAATCGTGCTATTGAATATTTCTAGCCATTCAGGCCAGCTGGCTTTATCGCCAGAAAATATGGGCAATTTTAGCTTTGGGGCTTGAAAATCATAGGCTACGGCTGGTGCGCCAGCGCCCGCTCCTCCTGCGTTTCCAATTTTTTGTTGCTCGAGTTTGAGCTTCAATTGTATATCCGATTCCAATTGTTTCAACTTGCGAAGTTTTTCATTCGCAGTTTTGAATGCTTCATCAAAGTTCAAAGATTCATGAACTGTAGTGAAATTTTTCTCTTCAAGTTCCAATTTAGCCTTGTCTGTGACCAGTTTTCGTAGATAGTCCGTCCAGCTGTTCTCAGCGGCACGGATATCATCCAAGTAAGTCGCCACGAGGTTGCGATCCTCGCGAACGACAGAAAGACGGGATTCGTATTCAGCAGCGTTTTGGGCTGCTGAACGTCCCGGATCGGCTTTCAAATTTTGGTCCACAGCGATGGTTTCGATTGCCGCGAGGGCAGATTTAACTTTTTTCTCTAGAGGTTTGGACATTTTTAAGAATTTTGTTCAAATTCTCTTAAAATTGTTTACAATAAACCTAAGTTTATTGTTCTGTTTAGTCCAATACCTATGGCTTTCCCCTTTATTTTATGTTGCAAGACAATTTAATGCCTGCAGCAAATTTGTTGAAATTTTTAGGAACTTTTTACGGTTCCTTTTATGTTTATGTTTAGCTTTTTAGGCTAAACTTAAAATTCCTTTTAAGTTTTAATCCCAAACCCTCAATAAAATTTCAACTTTGCCTTAGCAATCCTGGGGGGAAGCGCAGACAATGGCACAAATACACGAGAAAAACAGAAGTTGGATGAAAGCAAAGGGCCGGCACACAAAGGGCAGGACCAAGGCAAAAAGTTGGAGCAGGCAAAGGTTGGCACCAAAGTTGGAGCCGAGCAAGGCAAAGAGCAGGGCAGGCAAAGGCACAAGGCAAAGAAGGCGTTGGACAGGAGTAGTCGGCCAAAAAAACTGTTGTTTGCAGTCGGGGCCACCAATGTTTCGACTGTTAAGTGAAACTAGACCTTTTTAGGCTTTTACTCGAATAGAATAGAATAGAATAGAAGGTTTTAAAATAATTTTATTCTCTTAGTTCCTAAGAAAACAATTGAAGGTGATTGAAGAATGGTAAATCATAGGGTAATCAAAGGGGTATTTATATGGACGGTTCTGGCCCTCAGGGTATTGCATCATCCATTTGCACATTGTGCACAAGTGGGCAGAACCATTGGGGCCAAAGAGAGCAAGCAGGATTTGGGCATGCGCACATCAGTTTTTCCTGAAGGGGCACATTGGGGAAGAGCACAGGGGAAGAAGCCGCGCAGCCATTCGGAGTTTTTGCCTGATGGCACGCCAAAAGGAGGAGAAGGGGAAAAGCCGGTCGGAAGGGAAGATGATGAGCAAATTGGTGGTTTTGGGTAGTTTTTTGCCCAAATCGGCACTGCGCAATTTGGGTGATTGATTGGGGAAAAATGCTGCAAAATTTGCAGCATTTACTTTTTTGGTTTAATTATTTAATTTATTTAATTATTTTGCACAATTTAATGTGCAAAGTTGCGATAATTCGCAACACTTTTATTAATTTCATTCCATTTGAATCTTTGTATACATTTTTTATTAAAATGCTTGATCAAATTTAATTGACCAAAATTAGGGCCAATAAAGAAAACTACTCAATTTTGCCACTTTATAAGCAATTAATTTTTATTGCAATTACATCAAATTCACTAATTTTTATATCAATCAAGAATCAACTCATCACAATCACAGCTATAAAATGTAAAAGTTTTAAATTTTAAAGCTAATATTATTTGAAAAATTGATTTGGTGCAAAAATTCGAATTTGTGATGTGATGTGATGATGCCCTTTGACTGTTCAATTTCAATCAGCTCAATTTGAGCCATTTAAAAATCGTCCTGCCCTTGCCGAGTTATGTTTGGATGGATAAACAGATTCCACATATTGAAACAATAATTCTGAATTTGATTGTTCACAAGCATTTCAAAGCCTGAATTCTTTGCAAAAGGCAAAAAGTAACGAGAAATATTGAGAATGAATATGTATTTTAAACAAAAAATTTATATGCCTTACAAAAAACCTTATTTTTTGGTACAAATGCCTTACATAACCTTATTTTTTTGTCGGAAAACGCGTAAAAACCTTATTTTCAAAAAAAATCTGAGAGTCCTGGGCCCGAGCCGGTAAAAGTCGGCCCGAAACTCATCTCTGGTTTGACATGATGAAATAAAAGATAAAATTGAAAACAAATTTATTATTCAAAAAGCTTTATTCCCAAAATAAATTAGAAAATATGATTTTGTTTTATTTTGAATTTTATGATTAAATAAAATTCGTCGGCAATCTCTTTTTTTTCCCATGTCAATGAATTCTTCTCTATATTTGCATTTGCAGGAATTCGAATCAATCGATGGAAAAATTTTTAAGTTCCAACTCATCTAAATATTGCAAATCGTCCAATATTGGCAACATTTTCTGGTATTTATCCTCAGCCCCAAGTGGCTTATATTCAACCGCAACAATCAGGGCATCACCTCTGCCCAATTTGCCTGCATCGACATTTTCCACTATGCGCATTTGAATACGGAAAAACAAATTTTGACGGCCCAATAATTGAACCAAATTGGCCTGATAAATGAGAATATCACGATTGCCAATCAAAAAATCGCCAGCGGCAATCTTCAAGAATAAATATAGAATTTCGTGAAGATTATTATTTCAATTTTGAATATTAAAAATTATAAACCAATGCCCGAGAATGAATAATAAAATTAAAAAGAGGTTTGCAGAGACGCATTTTATTTATTTTATTTGCCGAATCTGATATCCTTTTCGCCATATCTTGTCATCGTGGTAAGGTAATGCCGACTTTTACCAAGAAAAAGCAAAGGGAGGACCAAGGGCATTTTGAGTGAAAATTTTTATATGGCCATATAATAGCTCAATCAACGAAGCTCGATGGGCTGAATCGAATGGTACCATTTTTACTAGATAATATTGCAATATAAGCAAGTTATAAGTCAAAAACTTTACCAAGATTTAAAAAGTTTTTAGGTCATAACTTGCCAATAACTGCATATTACCTTATAAGAATGGTACCATTCGATTCAGCTCATCGAGCTGCATTGATTGAGCTATTATATGGCCATATAAAAATTTTTACCTAAAATGCTCTTGGTCCCCCCCCCCCTTTACTTTTTCTTGATAAAAGTTGGCATTACCTTACCAAGATGGCAAGATATGGCGAAAAGGATGTCAGATTTGAACTCAGTAGCATTTTTTACTCAAGAAAATACATTTTTTCATCGGGGGCCAGATAGGATTGCCTCAGATTCGTTCTCTATACCTCCGAATACGCTTAGAAATGTAATTTTGAAAAAAAATTTTAGAGGGCCAGATTTTTTAGGATTGCCGACTTTTCCTTGTTTTTATTTTTAAATTTATTTAAATTAATTTTAAATATCCACTCACAGCTTGTTCCTCGGTGCGCCACAATTTTTGCATTCCAACTTTTTCAATAGCCTTATACATTCCATAATTGACTAATAAAAGTCGTTGCCGTTCCTCAACATCCAAAAAAAGACCAATATCGACCCAAATATCCAATGGAAAAGAAGAAGGCAATGAAGATGGCAAATTTGGCACCGAATTTGATGAGTTTTTTGTGGTGAACTGTTTCCAGAAAATTGCAGCGGCAATAAAAAATCGCCAAATTGTGTTGACAAGGCAAAAAAAAGAGTATGCCAACAATTTGAATAAATTGGCAATTGATTGAATTTTCATTAAAACTGATAAATTTTATAAGAAGTCCATTTAAAATTGATTAATTAATATGGTAGAATGAATTTTTATGTAAAATTATGAATTTTTTTTCCTATTTACTTAAAAATGGTTGGAAAATGGGACACGACACACGAATCGATGAACGGCAATGAGTGAGAGAAAGGAATGGTTGGCTGAGTTAACTAAGGCTGCTGGGCTAAATGAGGTAGCTTTTGCTTTTACTTCAGTCATTGCTTCAAGCTATAAGCTAGAGAGAAGAGTGCCAATTGTCATTTTTATATATTGGTTTGAGAATGAAATTGTCAGAGAGAGAGAGAGCGCAAAAATGCGGTAGTGGGACATTTGTCGGGCGTTGGTCTTAATTAAGTCTAATGGGGATAACTAGGCAAAATGTAAATAATGTGTGATATCTAAAAATATGTCCCTTTTAAAATCCCAAGGGGAATTAACCCCCCAAAAATTTGGAAAATTTTAGGTCAAACTCATTTAATTCGTGGACATTTTTGAACAAATTATAGCGGATTTTGAAGAGCTTTGAACTTTAGGGAACAATGAAAATGGAATAAAAAATATTTTTAAAGTTCACGTTGCTAAGAGCTATTATGGTCCTCAAATCATCAAGACTGGGGAATTAATAGAGCGAGTTATACGGTAACTGTAAAATTCACACACTGAAAAATACCCTAGAAAATAAATTTAAATGATCCGCCCGAAACCCCCATTTTTGTCCCTTCTTTTGCTCCTTTTCCTCATCTCGACCATAATTGGTCCATTGGAATGCACAATATCCCGCCATTTTTCTCAATTCCTCTCGAGAACATATGGACCTGATGCCGAGCGAATTATTGCCCGGAGGGATATGGGCTCAGAAGGCAGCTTCGGCGGTGGAGCAAGGCGAATGGGCAAAATGGCGGCAAACAGGTATCAAAAAATGCATTCCCGAGAATTACAAAATTAATAAAAAAAAAATGAGAATATTTTTTCCAATTCCATTTATATTTATCTAGCATTTTGATTGATAGGCCAATATTTTAAACAGAATATATAAAGCAAGATTTAACATAATAATTTAAATTAATAAAAAATTTTAAATAAAGCTTAGCTTAGCTAAATTAAATAATTTTCTTATTTATCAAAAATATGTAAATCCGCCTGTTTTCCGGAAAGTTTTATTTTAAATCCGCCTGTTTTCCGGAAAGTTTTATTTTTAAATCCGCCTGTTTTCCGGAAAGTTTTATTTTTAAATCCGCCTGTTTTCCGGAAAGTTTTATTTTAAATCCGCCTGTTTTCCGGAAAGTTTTATTTTAAATCCGCCTGTTTTCCGGAAAGTTTTATTTTTAAATCCGCCTGTTTTCCAGAAAGTTTTATTTTAAATCCGCCTGTTTTCCGGAAAGTTTTATTTTTAAATCCGCCTGTTTTCCGGAAAGTTTTATTTTTAAATCCGCCTGTTTTCCGGAAAGTTTTATTTTTAAATCCGCCTGTTTTCCGGAAAGTTTTATTTTAAATCCGCCTGTTTTCCGGAAAGTTTTATTTTAAATCCGCCTGTTTTCCGGAAAGTTTTATTTATTGTCCCGATAGTTTAGGTGGATATAAATCTGCTTGTTTTCAAGAAAAAAATAAATCCGCCTGTTTTCGAAAAAAATATTTCTTTCATTGTTTAAGTAATCCTAATGAAATAATTCCTCTAAGTAAGCTAATAAAATTAAGAAATAATCCAAATTCCAAAATATTCATTTGCCATGCATTTTAAAATAATCCAACACATATTTTCCATTCATTTTTAAATTTCACAGGCGAAGGCCGATCATTTTTGTGCATGGACTTAGCAATTGGGCAGGAATGCACGAATCCACGAAAAAATATTTTTATTTTCTCTGTCGAGGCTACAAAGAATCAGAATTGTTTCGGACAACTTGGTCATGTGGTCTACAAAGATGGTTAATGGACAGGATGGAATGCCGACATATTAAACAGGCAAATATTCAATTCACTTATTTACTGTATTTCCTCTATTAATATCCTAAATTTAACATATTCTGATTAAATAGTCATTTTTACATGAAAATCTATAAATTTAAACCATCACTTTTAAAGCTTTCATATCCAAAATTTAAAATATATTAATAAATTCCTAATTTTCACAGATTCGCCTTCTAATCAAGGCTGTTTCACGGTATGCCCATTCCCAGGTGGATGTGATTGCCCACAGTATGGGTTCTCCAATGGCCAGAAAGGTGCCATTTACCCACAATTCCTCTGATTCATCACCAATTTAGGCCATTACGGGCGGTCAATGCGTCGATACAGGCGAATTTGTGGGCCCCCACTAACCCATTTGGTGCATACTTTCATGGGAGTGGACGTTGCCAAAATAGAATAAATTGAATATATGCCAGATTCATCTATGCAAAATAATTCATTTTCAAGAATAAATTCTACCCATTTTACCTTTTTTTTGGGTCGTTGATCAATATATTTGACTGAGTTTGGATTTTTATCTTTACTAGATCAACGAGTAAATAATTTATTTTAGAAATTATTTATCGTTGGAAAGGCTCTACTCTAAAATTTGGTTTATTTAAAATTGTTTTTTAAGATTTCCAAAATAAAATCTAGGGCTTCTGGAAGGCATATCACCTTCTAGAACAGAGGTCGCAGATGTACTTTTTTAAAAGATTTGTACTTTTTTTGAGGGGTCAAATCTTTGAAAATAAAAATGTACTTTTTTAAAAGATTTGTACTTTTTTGACTTTGGAGAAATATTTGGGTATAAACTATAAATTTGATTTGTTGGCAAAGAATTTTATAACGATCTCATTCGTGTGTTTAGCTTTAAAAATGAAAATCGAGAATGATTTTTGGGGAGATTGTAAATAATGGTGAATGAAAAGCGGATGAATTGGATGTGCTGCTTTTCCAACAAAAAGAATGGAAATATTTATTAAAATATGAATGGAATAAAATAAATATTAATACAATTAATTAGCATCGTCTATATCGAAACAATTTATTCTCCTTGTTTGCCTCCTTCAAAATGACCCACATTGGAATGTTTCGGTCAAAATAATTGGAATATGTGCCTGATTCATCTGTGCAAAAATAAATAATTAATTTTCACAAAAATAAATTCTCCCATTTGCCCCTTGATAGAGTGGCGAATGACAATTCAGTGCCTCAGGACTCTTCTTTTTCTCTTTAGCTTAACCAAAAATTTACTGTACTTTTAACTCCGCTATTCAATAATTCCCGACACTTTGATAAGGTTAAAAAATAATTCCCCATAAATGGCATCTTGGGAAAGTGATAAAATCATTTGGAAAGTCCAAAATGCCCTCTACAATTGGCTTATTTCAATTTTAATTAATCTAGCTTTAAAAATTAATATATAGCTTTGGGTTTAATAAACTGGTTCTGATGAAAACTTATTTTAATTTTAGGTTTTTCGAAAAATTAGCCACTTTTTAATACATTTATATTGCTTTCAAACGGCATATTACTTTCTTTCCCAAATTATTTGTTTCATTTTTGAGTTGTGACCAAAAGAATGCATTGGCATTGAACCATCTCCTTGTCCCTAGAGAAGTCCATTCCAAACCGGTTTTACAAAGATGTCAGTTTTAAAACCCAGTGAAAAATGTCTTCTACTATTTTCTGTTTTAAAGAGCAAAAATTTCCAATTTCGGT
Source organism: Pratylenchus scribneri (assembly GCA_030063045.1). Taxonomy (NCBI): domain Eukaryota; kingdom Metazoa; phylum Nematoda; class Chromadorea; order Rhabditida; family Pratylenchidae; genus Pratylenchus; species Pratylenchus scribneri. The sequence goes on along the minus strand of JAQSEB010000037.1, from coordinate 1,768,150 downwards.
TTTAAATTTCATCGATTTTTTCAAACAGAAACCAATTTTGGACAACCCTTTATAAGTTTCCAAGAAAATAATAAAGCCAATTTTAGAAGACATTTAAGACCTCAAAAGGCATTTCATCGCCCCAAATTATTTATTTCATTTTTGAACTATGGTCAAAACGATGGCTCTGGCATTGAATCACCCTGTTTTGGTGCTCCCATCCCAATCACCTGGATAACAAATCCCATTCAATTTGACGCCTTCGGCCCTTTCCACCCGTTCAAAGAAATATCCGGTCCCAACTTTGTATTCTTCATGGCTGAATTCGAATTTCAAATTTCCATGCTGTCCAATCACTTTTATTGGGAAATGTTTTCGTTCTTTTTGTGGGAATATTTTAATGAAAATTTCTATTAAAATTTTCCTCCCCATTTTTACCCTCAATTTCTTCCATTGTTTTTTGCACTGCTTCCGGCATTTTTTCCGCCTCCTCCTTGGTCAACCCAGTTATTATGACACCGCCAATTTCATCTCGTTCCGTATTTTCTTTATTTATTCCAACAATTATTTTGGGATTATTATTCCCAAAAGGGTAGTATTTAATTTGAAGAAAAAACATTGAAAATGGCAAAAAAAAAAGTCTTGAATTGGCGAAAAGATTATAACGGTTTAATGGTTTGTCATAGACCCCAAAATCCAATCGATAGATCTCATCAAGACGAGTTGTGGTTATATAATTTGTCAAGGTGTGATCAAAAATTAGAGGTTATTAAACCATTTAAACCATTTTTCTGTTTTGGTTCAAAAATTAATGGTATTAAATCTATTAAACCTTCTTTGGTTCAAAAATTTTGATTATACTTAAGCAAAATTATTATAAAACTATGCGTCTCGAAGAATTCTACCGATTGGATATATGGTTTGTGGATCTATAATATACATTAAACCGCTATAATCTTTTCAAAATTTTCAATAGTTTTTTCCCACTAATTTTAAATATTTCCCATTCCCATAAATTAATTCACTCAATGATTTGAGCAGCCTTCCAACAGTTCTGCCAGGGATTTGAAATATTTCCATGGATTGGCCGAGAAATGGACAAAAAAGAAGCAAAAATATAATTTGTAAAATTAAAATCATCCGGAAAAATAAAGTTGAGGAAGAATGAGATTTTTTGGGGAATTTTGGGATTTGTTGCGGTAAATTGTGAACGCCAATTACACAAAAAGTATCAGTCATAATGGCGCCAATATCCCGCCGCAGCCGCCATATGACCACGCCTTTTGCGCAACAAAAAGCAAAGAAGGAGGAATTAATTTATTGGAATTGTGACAAAAAGATTAGCGAACCACATAAATTTGGGTCAATTTATCAAATATTTTATTTTATCCATGAAACCACGGGTTTTCTCTATTCAATTTCTAATTCCTTTTTAATATCATGAATCATGGAAAATTGAACTGGGAACTAAAAATTTTTTGAAATAAATTTTTTCTGTGGATAATTTTGGGGATTATAAAATTCTATAATTAGAAATCTGAATATATTATATGGCCTATAATTTTATTGTTGCCAAAGCAAAGATTGGCATGCATTGCCTATTATTTCATTTTTTGCCAATTAAGTAAAAAAATATTTTTTATTTTAATTATTAGTTGTATTTTGTCCATTTGTAATAATCCAATTTTAATGTAAAATGAAGAGATAATTATGAGGATAATTTTAGGTTTATAAAGTCTATAATTATATCTAAATCTCGAATATAAATCTTATTATTTTCGTTGCCAAAAATTAACATTGTCTATTTCATTTTTTTATCCAAAAAAAACATAATTTTGTCAATTATTTAAATTATTAGTTGCAATTTTGTTAATTTTGTTCAATCCAATTTTATTTGCCAAACTAACGCGTCTGGTTTAAATTTGTACTTCCGCGTCGGAAAAAGCGCGGGGCGCTTTAAGGTACCCCAGTAGTGTTTTTATTCAAGTTTGAGACGGCTCGCTTCGCTCGCCTCGTTTTTTTTAATTTTTAAACCGGTTTAAGCTTATATCTCGAAACCGGTTTGATTTTATAATTCTCGCAATATACGATTGGATTCGTCTTGTCGAGCTCTACAACTTTGCTTTTTACCGCGCACTTCTATCTCAACTTGCAAAAAAGTTATTAAGGAATATCGTACTCGCGCACCCGACTTTGGCCAAAATTATTAGTTGCAATTTTGTCAATTTTGTTCAATCCAATTTTATTTGCCAAAATTTTTCTCAATGTTTGCAAATTTTCATCAAAATATTTAAGGAAAAAAATTGGCACGAAATTTTGTAACTGGCCAAGTACAAAAAAATAATTTGTATTCATTAAAAAGAAAAAATGTAGGCAATTTAGTGGAATTTATTTTATACTCCGTCAAAATTCTTGGAAAATTAAAATTGGCAATTTTAGAGTTTATCCACAATTGGCAATTTTATGTCTGCTTTTTGTGACTTAAATTAAATGGTTAAAGTGAATAACTTATATTGTATTCCATTTTTTTTGTATTTGCCATAATTTAAAAGTTTTCAATGAAATTAATTAAAACATCCAAAATCTAATGCAATGTCATTTTTAGTACTCAGTCAGAAATGAATCGAAGCACATTAAAAATAAATTACTAAATATATATGCCGTTTATCAAGGCTTTCAAATGGCCAAAAATTCCATAGTAAAAATTTTATGAATGAATATTTTATATTTTCCGGAACAAATTTTATTGTGTCCAATTCCGTCGGATCATTATATTTATTTAATTAATTAAATATTAATTAATTATTGCTTTTTGTTTTTGTAGAATGTTTCCATAAAGTTATATGATGATTAATATGCCTATTGGGCATCTTCATCTTCATTTTGTTCTGACAACTGAATCAGAATATTCGAATAAAAAAGCACAAAATAATTCTCAAAATATTTTTCTCTCTCCAGTCCAATTCATTCAAAATTTTCAACTATTTTTCGGAAATGATTTGTTCATTTTTCGTCATTTTATCAAAAATAATTCTATTCAAAAATTCCATTTTAAAATCTATTTCTACGTAATAAAAATATTTACCAAAAATATTTTCAAGCTAAATGTGGAAACAATGGAAATTCGGCCATTCTAGTTTGGGCCAAACAAATGTTTTGTATTTTTTGTTTTGCTCTTAACATCAATTCGAACCATCGAACCTAACAATGATCATATTCTGCTTTAAGAGCACAAAAGAAGTCAAAAATATTTCCGAAAATCCAAATAGCCGCACGCAAATGCAAATGTTTCTAATAATCAAAAGTTTCGCTTTGCAATTTTGGGCTTTACGTGGCCATTTCCTATTATTTTTCCCAATATAAAGGACCCAACTCCAGTTGGATAACACATTCCATCGGTGGTTAGCACAAATTTCATAAAATAATTAAAACTATGAAATTAATTAGGGTAAAAATACCAATTTATGCTGCTGGATATATTAATCATAGGATTGATGCCCACAATCCAGACCCGTTCAACTGGGTGACATCATTTGTAGCTCATTAAGGACGAAATCGATATTGATGATTTTTATATAAAATTGAAGAGCTCATTTCTGGCTATTGATAGATATAAAATTTATTTGATTTGGTTCAGAATTAGTAGAGTTGTACTTAAAAAAATGAAAATGTTGCCAAATTTATAATAGTTTTTTTATTAAAGTAGGTACAACTCTGCTAATTCTGAACCAAACCAGATAAATTTTATATCCATCGATAGCAAAGAGTGAGCTCTTTAAATTTACACCAAAATATAATCTAAATTGGTTTTGTCTTTAGTAAAATGATCTACAATCGACATCACCCAGTTAGACTTCACCATCATATGGCCTCAAAATCATTATGTAGGACACCTAGGGGTCTTTTTAGGAAATAGAAAACCTGTGGAATGAATGATTTCAAGAAAAAACTGTCCAAAATCTTTATTGTGTATAAAATAAGTACCATCATGTTTTGGCATGCACCATTATTTTAAGATTATATTATCCCTTTTGAATATCAATTAAATTAAAATGCATTTCCAATATTTTTATTAGCGGAAGAAAATGGTTTGCCTTCAAAAATTAAAAATTTAATTATCTGAGAAGGCAAAATAAATTTGCATATTCATAAATAAATATAGCCTATTAAATGTCATTTCCTTGAATTACAGCCATTTTTACACCGGCGAATAAATTTAATTTCCTCCCAAATTAATATAATTTATTTATTGAAAATTCATTTTTAGATCACTTCCATTTTTAAAGCTATTCCAAAAAATTCCATTTCATTCTTTAAAAAACCCACTCAAATAAAAAATGGCCATCGGCTTTTCCACCTCCTTTGACAATTCTTCTTCAGCATTGGTAATTTTAATTAATTTATTCATTTTCATTTATTTTTAATATTTTTAGTTTTATCCGGAATTGAAATCATTAGGAATTTCGCCAATTTTCATTAGCCTAAATGCTATCAAATCATTTGTGGCCGGCACCGGAATTTTATTCAATTTTTCCCTACTTTTGGTCACTGCTTTATCCAAGTGAGTTTATCAAAAAATATTCAAATTAATTAAAAAATTTGACAAATTAATAAGATTTGACAATATTCGATGGAATTTTTTTTATCATATTTTTCAATTAAAATAGTAAATTAAATTAATTTGGATTTTGCCAATGCAAATGGTCCATAAAATTCCAAATATTTTCACCATTGAAATGCCTTTCGTTTCCAATTTTAATATAACGAAAATGCTCTTTAAATTAACCATTCTCCAAAAACTCTCCCCCACTCGAGACTTTGAATTCATGGAATGGTATTTTCTTAAGTTCATGGAAAGGTATTTTCTTAATTCCCAAAAAACTATAAAATCCGCTATAATTTGTTCAAAATATCAATAAATTAAGGAGTTAGGGAGTTAGAAACCAAAATTTTCCCATTTTTTGAGAGGTTGAAAAATAATTCCCCTTATTAGGGAATTAAAAGAGAATTTTATTTAACCTAGAAAAAATTATTTATTAATTAAAAAGATGGAATAATTTTATTATTCAGAACCCTACACGGTTCATGCAATTTGCTTTTGGCCCTTGATTCCCTCAGCTCCATTCTCTATTTGTTGAGTCCATTCTCCAGCCTTTGGCTAACAATCCACGGCCATAACTTCATTCCACTCTCCAAATGTTTTCTTCTCCAATTTGTGCCCATTTTCGGTGTCAGTATGGCAGTGGGCATGATTTTGTTCATTTCGCTGGAAAGGATGATCAGCATTTTATTCCCGGTTTGGTTCAATCGGCGAAATCCAAAATTCTATTTGCCTGCGATTGTCGCATTCTCCGCCATTGTGGCTGCTTTCAATTTGTTTCTTCTTTCCACCGTCCAATCCGATGATGTGTTCGTTTTTTTTGCAAATTTATTTTTGGATTTATTTGAGAATTTTAATCGGGAATTTTAGTAATTTTTTTTATAAGAAATGGCCATAATTTTTAAAAATATTTTAATGATTTTTCAATCAAAAATATTAATCAGATATCATTCAAAATTTAAAGTAATTCTATGGCCTAACAGGGAAGAATTCAGCATTTCGATTTCTGCCATTTTCTATGTCAATTTTCGGTCCTTTTTGGCACCAAAATTTCCATCCCTATTCCTATCTCTTTTTCCCATTAATTATTGCGTACTTTATTTAGTCCTTAAAGCTAAATGTTTTTGGGGAGAGAACTGGGCCTATCCTTTCACTCCCGAACCTTCGCCGAAGGCCTAGCCTCAAATGGCCCAATGAACGGGATAGGGATCAAAAGGAAACTGAATTTTATTCTTTATTTGTGCGGGAAAATGTGATAATTAATAATGTGAAGGGTAAAAAGACAAATAAGAGGGAAATATTGTGGGTTTAAAAAGCAGAATTTGGAGAATATTTTATTGATAGGTGACAGGGCGATTAGGCAGAAGGTATTGGATACAGTAAGAGAAATAGAAAAGGCCTTATTAGGCACTTTTGGCATTGGCGCAGTAACAAAAAAGGCGTTAGGAATAGGAAATGAAGTGAGTATAAAGAAAAGGGCAGATTGGGACAATATTTGATTGGGATTGGGTGAAGGCTGACGGGCTGATAAGACAAAAGTGGGAGGTAGGGATATCGTAGGACGAATAGAAAAGGTCCTGTCCTTAGGCATTATTCTTCATTATTGGCATTGATATTATTCATTTCCCCCCTCTCTTTTTAGTATGGTAATGTGCTCATTGCCGGACTGTTATCGTGGTGAACCCGGCCAAACGATCTATCGCTATGGATTGGCCACAATTTTGATCACAATGTGCTGCTATGCCATCATTTGGGTGCAAATGCGTCGTTCGTTGGCCAAAAAGAAGGCCAAAGGTTTTGCTCAAATCTAATTCCATTTCAATTTAATTTTCAGTAGCCAATCAGGCCACTCGCCGAATGTTCAAATCGTTGGTTGTGATAATTTGTTTGATGTTTTTCGGATGGGTTTTGGACATTGTCATGCGCCTCTCCCTGCCTTCCATGCATTTATCCTCAATTGCCCAATTGGTCCTCACAAATTGTCTCTCAAATTGTTCATTCATTGCTGCCGGTTCAAATGCTCCAATTCTTTACACATTCAGGTACTCACAATTTAATACTATTTAAATAAATTAGAATATTATTTTTAAATTTTAAAAGTAATTTTTGATTTAAAATAAATCAGTTTTAGATCCTAGATACCAATTTGTAAATCTCATCGAGACGCTTGCTTTGACATATAAATATCTTATTTTAAATCGAAACTGAGCGAAATTAAACCGTTTAAACCATATTCCCAATTTTGGTTTTAAACACTTTAATTTTGGTCCAAAACCTAACATTTTATATTCCGATCAATGCGTCTCGAGGAGATTATAAATTGGTTTAAGATTTGTATGGTCTAAAATCAATTTCGGATTTATTAGAATTCAAAACCTTTAAGGGTTAAAAAAACATTTACTCAATAAATTATACACAAATTTAGCAAAGATTATCGAGCCGCCTACAATGCCCAGTTGAATCGTTTTTTCAAATGGATTGGCCTTTCCAAATGGCATTTAATGAATTCCAAAATTGATGCGCCAACAATTTTTCCACCACAAACTCAACCAACTTTAATAGCACAAAATTGTCCGGCAGTAAAAAGATTGGAAGGAGGACGTTCGGCGAGCATTGCCATTGTTGGTCCCATCAATGGATGGACACAAATTGTTGGGCCTGAACAACAACAAAAACAGAGACAAATTAGGAGCATTAGCCTTAGAGAGGGGTAAGTTCACAAATGGGCATTGGATGGCAATTAATTTTATGTTCATTTTAGTAAATTGACCCCACTCGATTGAAGCATCAAAGGGTGAATGGAATTATCATATTTTACATTGGAAATGGCACAAAATGATCTCATTCTTTTTTTGTTCATTTTATTTTAATTTTTATGGAATTATAAAAAATTTAAATGTTTTCACTTTTAATAGATAGAGGGGGAATGTGACTAGGATTAGGGTTACGGATATGTGAGATCTGAGTTAATGACCCATTTCTTTATGACCCTAACCAGTGATGGGTTCGATGGCCCAAAAAAATCGAAACCGAATAACGAAATTTCGGAGGGTCAAAAATTTTTTCGAAACCGAAAAACTTACTTTCGATGCCAAAAATGACCGAAAATCGACATCGAAACGAAAAAATCGAAACATCGAACCCATCCCTGACCCTAACCCTATTTACCTTTACCTTTCCCTGGTGACTCAAAAAATCTGATGAGATAACAAATAGTACCTTTTTTGTTTATTTTTTTAAATAATAACTGCATTCGATTGATACAAATGAATGGAAATATTTCCTCATGGAAATGGCCAAAATGAATGAATCTTATATATAAATTAATTTAATAATTTTTATTATTGATTTTTGTAGATTTATTAAATTATTTTTTTTACTTTTCATCATGGAAGGGAATGAATTCGTTAATTTTTACAAATTACAAAATAATAATTACACAATTAATTAAATAATTATTTACCTCACTCATATCAAAAAATTCACAAAAATCTTTCCGATTATTTTCATTTATTCATTCATCCTCAATCAATTTTTTCCTTTTCTTTCTCGCATTCTAATAATTCCATTTGTCTCGTGGACAATTCTCCAATTCGGATCCGATTTTCTCTTTCAATTCCATCATTTTGCTTTTCAGTTTTGGTTTTGGGCAACTTATGCTACAGGAAAAGAGGGGATGTGGAAATGGATCGAATCGAGCGATCGCGCAAGCTCCCTTTGAATGTTTTTAGTAACTTGTTTGGCCCAAAAAAAAATTGGGAATTGCCTTTGCCTCATCCCTCCTCATCCCCTGTAAGCCTATACCTCAACCATTACCACCCCCCCCCCCACCTTCAATCTAATATCCATTTGGAAATGCTAATGTCCCATTTCCATTCCATCCGCATTCCGCACGCTCTCCACCGGTGGATTTTTTTTGTGGATTTGGCCATAATTTGGTTGGGAATTCCCACTTTGGGCAGAGCTTATGCTATCAGAAAAGGAGTGGGAGTGGAAATCCCTCATGCTTTTTTCTGGATGCCTTTTTTTGTTGCTTGATCGGCCCAAAACAGTTGTGAATTGCTTCTAACCTATCCTATCCCACTCTTATAATCCCATCCCTCAACCCATCCCACGAATATGGGATATGGATGCCGATGCCCCCTTTCCATTCAATTAAAATCCAATGCCGATGCTGATATCGACTATTTTTTCCTTTCCAAAAATCAATGGATTTTGCTTATATGTGGATTTTGGAAATCCAATTGGATTGGAAAAAGAAGGAATTAATGGGAAATGGAGGAAAATGGATAGATGAAAAGAGGAGGGAGATAGGGGGATGGGAGCGAATAGGGAAGAAGGAATTGGTCACAATTATTAATTGATTGGATGCGTGGCCAATGGCCATGGTCATAAGCCCACCTTGTCCCTATTCTACACATATTATGGAATTGCGCGGGATATTGATGGGCAATGGAGAGGGAAATGGATGGAAAGAGGAGGGAGGATTGGGAAATTGTTAGGGGAGAAAGGAAGTAAGATTTGGCCATATTTTCCTCCCCCAGATCAATGAATTGCTAATTAAATGTGGATGGAAATGGAATGAAAGAATGGAAAGGATGAAAGAAAGGAGAAAATACAGTGAAATTGTGGGAAGGTAGAGGGAAGATTTGAGGCCACGATTGCTCGAATCCTCGGGCCATGGCCATATGTTTATGTTCCCCTCAATAAATTAGGGAATTTGTTTACATGGAAAGATCAAAATTGGCCCAAAATTGGCCCATATAAATTATGGAATTGAACTCCCATTTACATTCAAAATTAGCCAAATCCCACAACCCAAATTCTTCCATTTGAAAACAAAATCACCCTTCCCAAATTCCCAAAATGTTGTGGATTTTCCTTCCAATTTTCCTACTTCTCACCCTCCAATCCCTCTCGGTAATAAATGCCGAAAATGTGCTCGTCAATGCGCCAACATTTTTGGGACCACATTTGGATGAATCCATTTTATTGGCCAGAATTTTGGCTGAAAATGGCCATCAAGTGGTCAGTCATTTTTTTGGTGAAAATGAAATCCAAAAATAAAAATTCTTTCAGCATCTTCTGTTCATGAATTCGGGCGATGTGAAGGCAGAAGTTCTTAAAGAGAAAGTTAAACATGAAAATTCGAAAATGGCTGGAAAGGGGAAGGGGCCAGAGGCCAGTGGCCCTAAATCCCCTAGAGGCAAGCATCCAAAGCCTATGACGGAAGGCAAATTAACCTATGAAGTTGTGGAATTGCCATTATTTGTGGACAAAATGAAACGAGGCAGAAAACCGGTGGAATTGGTGGGGAATAAATGGCAGACACGGGGCACAACACAAAATGAAGAAATCCTCAGAAATGAGGCATCCCTCGTTTATAAAGGTATGCGAATTTAGGAGGAATTGAAATTTAATAATCGGAATTTTCAGAATTTTTGATGTCCGATAAAAGCAAAGAATGGATAAAAAAGATGGAAAAGAAATTCAATTATGGACTTTTTGATACCTGGGATTTTGGTGCCCAATTCATTTTCTTCCTTTTGGGCATTCCGGAAGAGAATGTGGTGGCATTCAACAAAATTTCGTTACTTTCCTATCAAATGGAATATGCAGGAACATTCAAACATTTGCCAAAAAATGTGCCAGGTGGGCAATTGAAAATTATATATAATACTTTTGTTTTGTGTGCAGAAGTTTATGCGGCCCAAATTGGTGACGCAACAACAAAACGAAATTTTGAAGCGGAACACCAAAAGAATATGAAAATATTCACAAAAGTGCATCGCGAAATGGTACAAAAAAATTCATTTGATTTTGAATAATTTAATCACCATTATAGGATGAATGGCTAAATACCAGGCAAATGACATTGCGAGACCGAGCGAAATTCTCATCAATTCGGAATCTTTATGCTGGAGTAAAAAATATTTTCATGGACAGCCACCCTGCATTGGACTTTGAATTGGGCCCAGCAAAACCAGCAAATGCGCATTATATTGGAGGAATCACATTGGTGGAACAACTAGAAAAGAAGCCGGTGGAAAAGCATGGAAAAGGAGTGGAAAAGGTAAGAGAAAGGAAGCTAAAGGAAAATTCCGCCTACTCCGGAAAGTTTTAACCGGAAAGAATTAATTCCGCCTACTTCCCGGAAAGTTTTAACCGGAAAGAATTAATTCCGCCTAGTTTCCGGAAAGTTTTAACCGGAAAGAATTAATTCCGCCTGTTTTCCGGAAAGTTTTAACCGGAAAGAATTAATTCCGCCTATTTTCCGGAAAGTTTTAACCGGAAAGAATTAATTCCGCCTGTTTTCCGGAAAGTTTTAACCGGAAAGAATTAATTCCGCCTACTTTCCGGAAAGTTTTAACCGGAAAGAATTAATTCCGCCTACTTTCCGGAAAGTTTTAACCGGAAAGAATTAATTCCGCCTGTTTTCCGGAAAGTTTTAACCGGAAAGAATTAATTCCGCCTACTTTCCGGAAAGTTTTAACCGGAAAGAATTAATTCCGCCTACTTTCCGGAAAGTTTTAACCGGAAAGAATTAATTCCGCCTATTTTCCGGAAAGTTTTAACCGGAAAGAATTAATTCCGCCTACTTTCCGGAAAGTTTTAACCGGAAAGAATTAATTCCGCCTGTTTTCCGGAAAGTTTTAACCGGAAAGAATTAATTCCGCCTACTTTCCGGAAAGTTTTAACCGGAAAGAATTAATTCCGCCTAGTTTCCGGAAAGTTTTAACCGGAAAGAATTAATTCCGCCTGTTTTCCGGAAAGTTTTAACCGGAAAGAATTAATTCCGCCTACTTTCCGGAAAGTTTTAACCGGAAAGAATTAATTCCGCCTACTTTCCGGAAAGTTTTAACCGGAAAGAATTAATTCCGCCTGTTTTCCGGAAAGTTTTAACCGGAAAGAATTAATTCCGCCTACTTTCCGGAAAGTTTTAACCGGAAAGAATTAATTCCGCCTACTTTCCGGAAAGTTTTAACCGGAAAGAATTAATTCCGCCTATTTTCCGGAAAGTTTTAACCGGAAAGAATTAATTCCGCCTACTTTCCGGAAAGTTTTAACCGGAAAGAATTAATTCCGCCTGTTTTCCGGAAAGTTTTAACCGGAAAGAATTAATTCCGCCTACTTTCCGGAAAGTTTTAACCGGAAAGAATTAATTCCGCCTAGTTTCCGGAAAGTTTTAACCGGAAAGAAGTTTTAACCGGAAAGAATTAATTCCGCCTGTCTTAAAAAAGCTGCTGGGTATTTTATTTTTAAGGATTCTGGTTGATGAAAATTGTTCCAAATTTTTGAAAATATTCTTTTTAAGTCGATAATGAACAAAATAAGATTACATAAAAAGGGAAATCCGAGAATATAAAATACCTAAATCATTTAATAATATTTGCAGGAAAATGCAAGAACTAATTCCAAATTGGTGATTGTCAATTTGGAACTTTGCGAACAATTGGTGGAGAAGGAAGAAAATCACAAAGGTTTCAAAGCTTTATTGGATGCATTCAAGGAATTTGGAAGTGACAATTTTGAGAAAGGAATAAAATTCCAAATTGATTGTGAAGACAAAAATGGGAAGATGAAAAAAGTGATGGGAGAGATGGTTGAGTCCTTTGATAAAGAAAAAATTTTTGTGAAACATGAGAAAAATCTGCAAGATGCAATTTGTTAGTTGTTTCAAAAAACTAGGGTTAATTCCCCATGGACGGGATGCGTATTCGCACGATTTTGGGCTAATTATCCGTCCTATTACCAGCGCACTGATTACCCGCCTAACAGCAACCCATTATTTTTAGCGGATTTGTACCATTTCTTTAGATTCGTATGCCGGATTTTTATTTTGTAGATGGCAACCAAGCCCAACATGGTCATTTAAAACCAAATAAGATAATTAAAAGAATTTTAGTACAGAAAAAAAAGTTTAATTTTTTATTGCTTTAAATCTGAATATAACCATTTCAAAAAATTGTACAATACTTTAACAAGAGCAGAACACGTAGTACCATGGGTATTCGAGGGTAATCTACCCGTCCTGTTACCCACACCTGCAATTACCCACACTACCAGTCGTTACCCGCTTTTCCATTACCCGTCCGCGAATAATTAGTCCAAAAACTAAATTTTTAAATCAAATTATTTCAGTCAATGCCGAAACCCGTTTGTTGATCAGCACTTGCAGTGGGGGAACAGTCATCGATGCCCTTGGGGCCGGAGTGCCGTTGATTTGTGTGCCATTGATGGTCGACCAATATTATATCAGCCAAGCATTGCAATTGAAGGGCGAACACCATGGAAAAGTGTCAATTGCATTGGAAACAAATAAAATAATGAAGGGCGAGAAATCGGCTCCACAGATTGATGGGAAAGTTGGCGAAGCGAAGATGGAGCCAAAGGATGCCTTTAAAAAGGCATTGGAGACAATTTTGGTCACAGACGCGAAAACGTGAATAATAAAATTAATAAATAATTATAATTTATGTGGAGGAATGTCGGATTAATTAATGAATAGACATTTCCAATGCAATAGGGAAAGGAGAAAAGATTACGGTGTCAACTGAGAATGGTGAATTGATGTGCCCAGAGGACTAATTTTTATTGAGCTCATCTTCGTTTTAACATTAGTACAGTACTTATTTAATAAATCCTTTTAGAGAGAGGGGAAATTAAGGCAATAAATTCTAATATAAATTAATTTTCCCATAATCAAAAATATTTAAAAGAAAGTAGAGAATAAATTCATAAATGTATAAATTCAGAATAGGATTAAAAATAGAAAAACATTGGACACTAATTCGAAACAATTTCTAGAGACAAAAATAAAACAGTAAGAAATATAAAAATTATTTAATTCAGATATTTGGACGCAGCCCATAAATTGCAAGGGGAATTGCACAAAAGTGCGTTCAAAGCAAAAGAACTTTTCTTGGCAGCATTCAAAGGCGAACATGGAACTGGTTCTGGAAGTCATCATCTTGCTCATGGTCTTGACCAACTCAAATTATAAACCAACAAATCAACGAAAGACACAATTTGGGCATCAAAAGCCAAAACCATCCTTTGCTGAATGATTTTATTCTATTAATTTTCATTTGATCGGATTTCTGTCCATTTCCCATTTTTTTTCATATTTATTGATATTTATTTTATTTGGATAGTTTTGCATAAAGAGAAGCAAATGGCATATCAAAATTTGGATTATTAAAATGACTATAACATCGGCTAAACTCTATAGAAGCGTTTTTGATAAATCGATTAGGGATGTGGATTTACAAAAATAAAAAATGTTATATTGAAATCGAATCGAATTTATAACTAATATGTTCGTTTACGCCAATCATTAATTTATAGTTAACAAATTGTTATTATAAATCCACAATTTTTAGAATGGAAAATAACAAATTAAAATTAACAAAATGCATAAAATGTTAAAAGCACAATTCCTGATTATTTATTCATCCATCATCATCCTCAAACATTATTTCCTCCACCTTCTCGCCTTTGATTCCCAAAAGCAGCCGACGTTTTCGGGCGGACAATTTTTGAATTTGATGTCCAATTTCTTGTTCCATTTCCTTCAATTCGATCAATTCTCTTTTCAGCTTGGCTTCTTCCTCCTCTGAATGGCTTCCTTCGATCAACAAATCCTTTGTTTCGTCAAAATCAAAACGAATGCAAATATCTCGGTAAATCAATCCCTCAATTTTCCGGCTAATCAATCGAATAAGCAAATGTTTCTGAATTGAAAATTGGTATTTATATTTAATTATTAAATTCTTAATTAATATTATTATTATTAGGGGGGCGGATTTATATTGATTTAATTTCAATATTGTGCTTGAGTCTAACTCCTTAATTTGTGGGCATTTTTTAAATAAATTATTGCGGATTTTGTAGAGCTTTTGGGAAATAAGAAAATGCAATAAAAATCAAAGTTCACCCTGAAGAGGAGCTATGGGTCCTCAAAATCGAGACTGGCGAATTAATAGAGGAGGGGTTTTAATTGATGTTATACGGTAACTGTTAAATTCAAATTCACAACATTGAAAAATACTATAGAAAATAAATTTTCAGAGATGGCATAACCAAAAAGTACCATAAAATAATTAAAATTTACCAATTGCTGTTTGAACATTGGCCGCCCAGCAAATTGCAATGCGCATTTGGAAGTCAAAAAGATTTGAACAATTTGATCGCATTCTTCAATTGTTGCTGTGTCTGATTTTGGCAAACGAATGTTGTGGAATATTTCAGCCAATAATTCCATTGGCAAAAGACGGCGAGGAATTGAAGACATTTTGAAATATTCGTAAAATGGAATTATGAATTTTACTTGATGAATTAATGAATGAAAATGAAGGATGAATTGCTAAATTTACTGTCTTTTTAAATCTAATTTAATCTTCCACAATTTTCCCATATCCATCAATCATTGATCAATCAAAAATGGCATCAATCATGCCATTAGGCAAAATAATTTTAAATAATAACAAATGTATATGTCCATTTTTGCCCAATTAATTGTGGGGCGATTGACCCAAAAATGGAAAATGACCCAATTTTGCACATTTTCACCGGCCTCACCCAAATTCATAATCAACCCATATTTCTCCCTCTTTTCCTGAACCTGATTTCGCATTTTTGCATTTCCCACCTTCCATAATCCCCCCTCCCCCCATTCTTTCAATTCCATTCTCATTTTTGGGCATAATCCGAAATGGCAATTCCCCTCTAATAAATAAATGCTTTTCTACTTTTAATCATTTTGGCCAAAAAGTTCGTTTGCATGAATGATTTTGGCCAATATTGAAAAAAGGCATTATTCCATCTCCAAAAATTCCCATTGTTACGTTTTTTGGCCACATTCATATTTTTATCGATGTTTTGGCCATCAAAAAATTGTTTGCTTATTTGCTTATTATGATTAAATTATAATTTCCCAATCATTTTTAATTCCCATAATTTTTAATATTTATTTTCTTCGTCAATTCATTTGCTTTAAATATAATTTAATTCATTAATTTTTTACACTCCATCCATTGTTCTTCTCATTGTCAATTCCTCTCTTTACAAATTCCCTTGACCCCCATTTTTGTCCCGTTAACAATTATTCCCTTCCTTCCATTATTCCATTACGTCAATTTCGCCCGCCAATTCTCGCCAATTTCCCCCAATTCTCGGTGATCGTCCTTTTTTCCCCGTCCTTTGTTTCCCCTTAAATGATCCGCCCGAAACTCCCATTTTTGCCCTTTCTTTTGCTCCTCTTCCTCATCTCGATCATAATTGGTCCATTGGAATGCACAATATCCCGACATTTTTCTCAATTCCTCTCGAGAACATATGGACCTGATGCCGAGCGAATTATTGCCCGGAGAGATATGGGCCCAGAGGGCAGTTTCGGCGGGGGAACAAGGCGAATGGGCAAAGCGACGTCTAACAGGTGTCAAAAAATTCATTTCCAAAAATTAAAAATAAATGAAAACCTTTTTAATTCAATTTATATTTTCGGGATTCGAAAATATTTTAATCAGACAAAGAATGAAGAAATAGGTTTGCTTCCTGATATTGCGGTTTATGCCCTTTAGAATTCGGAAAGTTAGACATAAAATATAGCAAATATTTTATTTGATGTGGGATTGTGGATTTTGCATACCAATGTAAATTAATAAAAAAAATTTAATGAAGCTACAGCTTAGTTGTGAAATAATTCCTCCTATTTATCAAAAAATAAATCCGCCTGTTTTCCGGAAAGTTTTATTTTGTTCCGGTTGTTCCGGAAAGTTGGAAATAGATCCGCCTGTTTTCCGGAAACTTTTATTTTGTTCCGGTTGTTCCGGAAAGTTGGTAATAAATCCGCCTGTTTTCCGGAAAGTTTTATTTTTGTTCCGGTTGTTCCGGAAAGTTGGAAATAAATCCGCCTGTTTTCCGGATAGTTTTATTTTTGTTCTGGTTGTTCCGGAATTGTAATAAATTCACTGTTTTCTGGAATAAAAGTCTGCCTGTTTAACTAATCTTTATGAAATAATTCCACCTTGGCTAATATAATACTAAAATGAAGAAATAAATCCAAATAAATCTGATTTTGAATATGAATATTCATATTTCTAATTTAAAAATGATCCAAATCTCATTTTTTCCAATAATTGTTAAATTTTGCAGGCGAAGGCCGATCATTTTTGTGCATGGACTTAGTAATTGGGCAGGAATGCACGAATCAACGAGGAAATATTTTCTCTGTCGAGGCTACAAAGAGTCAGAATTGTTTGGCACAACTTGGTCATGTGGTCTACAAAGATGGTTAATGGATCGGATGGAATGCCGGCATATTAAACAGGCAAATTCAATTCATTCAATCAATTATTTATTCATAATATGAATTATTAATTAATCAAATTCTGACTAAATTTTCATTTTAAATATATACAAATTGAAAGTTTTTTATTGTTTTTAATTAATTCATATCCAATAATATATTTTAATCTTAATCTAGGGCCTAAAGTTGTTTAGGATTAAGATTATGCCAAGGCTCTCACTCTCACCTTAGGTCTTCGCCACAATTCTAAGCCTCTCATTGGCCCAATGAACTGGATAGGGCAAGGAGAACACGGCTAAAAATTATTCTTTATTGATTGTGAGGGAAAATATGATACAAATATGAAACGTGAAAGCAAATTAGGAGAGAAAAAAGGGCTTGTTTAAAAGGCAGATTGAGGCAATATTTGATTAATAAGGTGACTGTCGACAAGGCAAAAGTGTGATGACAGGTACAGTAGACAAATTTAGGAATTGTTGGCATTGACAATATATTTATAATAATTTCCTCCAAACTTTTGTAGATTCGCCTCCTAATCAAGGCTGTTTCACGGTATGCCCATTCCCAGGTGGATGTGATTGCCCACAGTATGGGTTCTCCAATGGCCAGAAAGGTGTCATTTTTTACCCATCATTTTCCCATTCATCTTCAATTTTAGGCCATTATGGGCGGTCAATGCGTCGATACAGGCGAATTTGTGGGCCCGCCATTAACCCATTTGGTGCATACTTTCATGGGAGTGGCCGGTGCCAATCACGATGCCGTCCATCTTTGCCAACTTTTCTTCTGGGCCCAACCATGCAACCGACTGAATGGCATTTCGTGCCGTTCAACATTCCTCGAAGAAATCAATTCCAGGTGACAAAATTTATTAATTTGAAAAAAAATATGGTACTTAATTTCAATGCTCAAAAAGAAATGCTTAACATAAATCTAATATTTACATTCATTTATACATAAAGAATAGCCAATGTTTCTGTCAATGCCATTAATTTCTAATTATAAAAGGGCCTTTCCTATTCGTCCTACTGTACCTCCACTTTTTCGCCTAATCGCCCTGTCACTCTATCAATCAAATATTGCCTCAATCTGTCTTTTTAAATCCATTCTTTTCCCTCTTTCTAATGTGTTCTTTTCCCTTTCACATTTTTTTAAATCATATTTTCCCCAAAATTAATAAAGAATAATTCAGTTTATTCGCTTCCAATCTCTGTCCTATTCCTTGGGCCATTGGGGGCTTAGACCCCAACGAAGCCGGAGTAAGAGTCTAGGCTCTAGGCCCAGCTCTCGCCCCAAAAACTTTAGTCTTAGTTTAGGCAAGATTAGGCCAGATAGTTTTATAGAATTTTCACTGCTTTTTTTCGACACATTAAATTCATTGAATTTTTCCACAGAATTGGTTACGAGGCCAGTGCCAGAATATTGGTCATTCGTTCCGAAAATGATCAAATTGTTGGGAATGTTGGATGCGATGGCCAATTTGTGAGCCAAATTCCTGGTCAACAAAGGGAAATTGTGGTCAGCCAATATTCCATAAAACATTTTGGAATAAATTAAATAATAAATTAAAGTTGAGTGGATATTCCCATCAAATGGCCATTTTTGGAACACAAGAAGAACAATTCGATTTGCTGAATGGATATTGAGCGAATTTTATGATCAAATTTATCAATTTTATTAGAATGATCTCATTTAACTTTGAAAGCTCCAATATTTAGAAATATATTTCAATTATTTTTATAATGCATAAATTCTATTAATAAAAATGATAGAATTAATGAAATTGAATCAACCCTTCATTGACCATTCTCCAATTTGATACCTTTTTGCCAATTTATCTCATTTAACATTGTGAATTTGGGTATTTTTAATCATTTGATTCAACAATTTTATTCGGTGTGAATTTTACTAATTTCCTCCATTCATTTCGGCCTGATAAGTTCCAATCATCCAAATTTATGAAGATTTTTTATACTTTTAGTTCCAATTCATTCAAAGAGACAAAAAAAATTTCTACATTTGCCATTCTCGCATTCAATATCTTTAAAATTTTCGGCTTTTTATCTAATTGACCATTCAATATGGGCTTATTTGGGGATTTGATCCCTTCCTCTATTTTATTCGGTGTGAATTTTATTAATTTCCAATTCATTCATTTTTGCCTGTATTCCAGTTCCAGTCATCATAATTTTTGGCGATTTTGTATTCTTTCCAATTCCAATTCATTCAAATTTAATGCAAATAACCAATTTTCGATCAAATCCCAATTTTTTGGCGTCATCATTCCCGCCGAATTCCATTTTGCCTCAGGCGAATCCGTTTCCACCACCTTTCTTCCCTTAAGGCACAAATCTTCTTTCGGGCTATTTGGTGGTTGGTCATTCCAGCCATTCAGCCAGTCATCTTCCCTATTTCCAGCCACCCATCGATCGTCTGGTGAATCGGCGCCCATTCGCGCATCCATTTGCCCACAAATTTTTGTTGCTTTTTTACTCTAATTTTTCGCGTCATTTTCTGACACAAAATTAAAATTAAATTTCCAATTTTAATAAAAATTCAAAAAATTAAAAAATTTCTCAAATACCGTAAATACTCTTTTGATACCCCATGGGGAATTATTTTTTAATCCCCCAAAAAATGGGTAAATTCGAAGTTTAACTCCTTAATTTATGGATATTTTTGAACAAATTATAGCGGATTTGTAGAGCTTTGGACTTTGGAGAACTAACAAAATGCAGTAAAATTTTTTTAAATTTCACTCTTCCAGGACCGAGTCCTCAAAGTCCAGGGTTAGGAATTATATGAGACTGGGGAAATTAAAAGAGCATTTACGGTATAAAAATCTAAATTTTACTGTATAAAAAATCAATATTTTATTAGCCTAGTCTAAATCGATGGGCATTTTCGCTCGTCCCCAACAAAATGGTCGCCAAAAATGCCGTCCATGCCGAAAGGCGAATTATTGCCAAATTCATGGCCACATTCGACTGGTCCATCGGGACACACTGGATCCATGCATGTGGTCTGCAAAATTAATTATAAAACAAATTTAATTGAACATTTCCAAGGCTTAATCAACACATTCAATCGTATTATAGGCCAATGGAAATGCCTTGGACACTTTGCTTAAGCAGGCAAATAATAGCCTAATTTAATTATTCATTTTTTTGTGAAGCATTTTCCAATGGAACAATGAAACGTTGAATGTTTGGAGTCATTTGGTTGGATTCTTTTTGCTCACCTATTTACAATTTTGGTCAATTTTTGTGGCCCTTCCCTCAATGAATGCTCCTTTGGCCGATTATTTGGTCATGTGCTCTGCAATGTTTTGTTGCCAAGTAATTTTGGGCTTATTTGGAATTCTGATTTATTTTTGTCTAAAATTTGGGTCAAATAAACTTAATCTAATTAACTATAATTTTAATTTGAATTTGGAGTGAGAACCGGACCTAGGTTCACACCCCCGAGTCTTCGCCTGATGCAGCTCTCCCAATTGCCCAATGAAAGGAATAGGGAATAAGAAACTCGACTTTAAATTATTCTTTATTAATTATGCAGAATTATTCTTTATTTATTGGGCGGAAAAATTTGATAATAATATGAATGGAAAAAAGATCTTGGAGAGTAAAAAGGGTGGGTTTAAAAAGGCAGATTATGAGGCAATATTTGATTAATAGGGTGACTGGGTCAGGCAAAAATTGTGGGACAGTAGGACGAATAGGTAAGGCCCTTTTAGGCATTGACACAATTATATAAATTAAATTAGTCATAATTTTAATTTGGAATTCAATTCAAACCTCCCAAAATTTAATTAATTAGAAGTATCAAATTATTTAATATTTTTATAACTATTTTAATCATAATATTCTCAATTTTTAATTCCAATGCAATTTCATTCCCAGGTTTGCATGCTTCTTTCCTCCGCTTATCACATTTTTGGCTGCCATTCGCCGACCCGTCGGAAAGGATGGTTGGCCCCTTAATTTCCCCTTTCCCCTACATTCCTAATTTTAGGCTTCGTGCCGATTTATTCGGTGTTTCCGCCGGCCTCATTGGCCTCTATTTATCCGGCCTTTACACTTCTTTCTACCAATTTCCGGTTCAATTCCGTTCCCCAAATCCCTAAACATTCAAAAATTCCCTTCAAAGAATGTCCAACGATTTTATGGCACTTTGATTGGGGCAATGGCCATTTCCATTTCAATTTATGTTCCATTTCGAAGATTCACAATCAAAGGAGGGCCAGAAGTGCATCGAATTGGCCCTCTCCAATTGCTTTATGTGGCCATGGCATTGGTCGCATTGGCCCCAACTTGCCATTGGATTCAGGTAACAGATCATTTAAATTTATAAGGCTAATAAATATTTTCCCCTTTCCAGCTCCATGGTGGCTTCTCCAATCCGCATGTTCAAGTCAATTTTGATTTGCCCATAAAATGTAAAAAATGAATTATTCATTTAGAAATGGCTGCCCAATTTATTTTCATTGTTTTTGTTACTTGGCGCCGCTTTTGCATTTTATGCCTCAATGTTCCCTGAACGAATTTGTCCAGGTTATTTTTTAATTAATTAGGCATTATCAGTTATCCGTTTGCAGATTTTTAGGTCAAAATAGAAAAGGTTACGGTAACGCCCATGGGCGATCCGGTAGAGGGTTTGGTTAGGGTCTATCTTAAACCGGATAACCGATAATAAGTGCTAAAAATGCTTATAATTCGGTTTAATTTCACTCAAAAATAGGTCAATTTTAACAAAAATCTATAATGGGGTGGGCCACTACCACTATTAGAAGTGTGCCTCATCAGAGTGGGTTAATAATAGAAAAATACGATATATTAAAATTTAGGCAAATTCGATTTGATTGGCTGCTCCCATCAATGGTGGCATTTGTTGATTTTGGCCGCAATGGCCTATTGGCATTGGTCCGGCATTCAATTGCTTTCACATTACCACAAAAATGGACTACAAATTGGAGGGAACAATGAAAATGTTTTAGCAAAGGATGGACAGGAAATGGGCTCAAATTGGTCGAAAACATGGCAAAATAATTGATGATCGATGAATTCCACATTTTTTGAAATATTTTTGTATAAATTGCAATAAAAAATAGGCTCATTTCATTTGTTTTTCCGGGTTGGGGACACTCGGATGTCGGGTATCGCTGATCAGGTGGGTACTTGGACCATTTTTAGCCTATATCTCAGCAAGCTATTAACTAATCAGAAAAATTATAGAAAGCCTAAATTGTCCTTTACTAATTGACATTTGATAGATTTTATGATTTTGCTTTTTAAAAATTAACTGCTTTTGAATGTAATAGAATTGAATTTTTGGAGGGAATGACTTTGCACAAGGTGTTTCTAAATTTTCAAAAATTAGTTAAAATACTTGTAGAGTATATATTATAATTCCAAATGATATACCATTTTCAGAGATTGGTTTCTTCATTAATGAGCTTATGGCCAAAAGAATGGTCCAGAGTTACCCGAATGGTCGTATCCAAGAGTCCTTTCGTTTTTTTAATAACTTAATTTATTATTCAGCTTTATTGCTTAAACATAAGGCCAAAAAGGGAAATAATAGAAAGGAGTGAGGCTAAATAGCATTATCATTGGAATTATTTGGCCAAAATGCGAATGACAATTGATGGAAACAAAAATAATTTTAGCATCCCCTTAAGGCAAATTTATAAATTTTTTTATGATTTCACAATTCAAATTAATTAATAGATTTTATTATTTTTAATTAAATAAATTTATTGCCAAATGCCATCAGCCACAACTTCCTCTAGCCAAAATCGCATTGAATTGCCGGCCAAATTAATAGCTGACATTTTTCGCGCAGTTCCCACTATTCAACCAGCAAAATGTCCAAATGGAAGGGAGGAAAGGTTACGTTCCTGTTCTTCTTGGTCGAATTGGCCACCTCGATCCGCGGCATTGTTGCTCACATCGCGATGTGCCTTTGAAATTGCTGGACCCATGTTTAGGGCCAGACAGGTTTTTCCCAATGCAAAATGGATTGAATTTTGGGTACTCTATCTATCTGCAGATTTTTCCCATCCCAAAATCACCTTACATTAGGTACCTAAAATCATGTTTTTCATCGTTTACAATCAAAAATGGAAAATAAAATAGAATCTCACAAATTTTTTTTTGCAAATCTGCAGGTAGATAACCGATAAGTACCGAATTTTTTGTTTTGAGAGAGTAAAAATTGGGTCGGAATCCTTTCGCAAAATTCTAACTCTATAGGGAGAAAGGTAATTTTTAACAATTGGAGTCCTACTATAAAATATGAGTTCGAAAACCCATTATTTTAGGGATAATTTAGTGCACATCTGAACATGAATTCGACCTTTAATTTTTGATAATTTAATATTTTAGTAAGATATAATGCTAAGAGGGTTCAAATGGATGGAAATTTATGAGAAATGTTCAGTATATCATTTACTTAAAAAAAATTGGTTTTCGAACTCAAATTTTAACAGTAAGACACCATACACCAACATTTCTCCCTGAATGAGTTTAGATTATGAGACTTTAGATTATACGATTTGCGTTTTGTCGAAAAAATTCATTAAAAAATTCAATTAAAAATACAAAATGAATCATTTTTAGGAATTTATGCGCGAACAATTGGCCAATGAAGAATGGCACAAATTGACAATGTTGGCATGGGTAAAGAGGCGATGGAAAAAGGAACAAAATTATGAATAAATATTCCACTCAATGATCTCAATTTATTATTTTGGTTTGCAAACATAAATTCCATTGAATTTTATATTTATATAATCATTAAATTATGTAAAATGAATTAAAAAAAAATAAAAACAGTTCTAATTTGTTAGATAGAATTATTTTTCGTTTTACATTATTTTCCAATGATATCGAAGGAAATTTTGCAAATTATCCTATCCAAATTCTATTGAATTCTAAATTAAATTACATATAATTAGTATCCTTAAATTTAATCCTCTAATTCCAATTTTGAATGAGTTTTTCAACGAAATTTAATTATTTTATCTAATTCCTTTTTGTGATGACTATTTGTAAATTTGCCATTTATCTCTGTCATTCAAAAGTTTGGATTGTCCCAAAAATTATTAAAATTTAGCAAAATTTATTGCATGAAAATAGACTAATTAAAGTATACAAAATTTGATATCAAAAACTGGCAAATATATAGATCCAATTTTTTTATTTCAATCATCCATCAAATCAATCAAATCCTCTTATTACCATTCATTCGGCCAAACTGTCAAAATAGGCGAAAAGAATTCGTCCAGTTGTCGGCTTCAAATGGTATGAAATGATTTGACGTGGTTCCTTCGTCACTGGATGTTCCCGTTGCCCAACAATTTTTATTCTAAATAATTTTCGAAATTAAGCCAAAAACAAAATAACACTAACGAATAGTCCTTGAAGAAGATCCGAATATGGGCCAATTGTTCATTCTGCTCAATCAATTGGATGACCCTGTGAAAATTCATATTTAAATATTATTTTTGGCTATTTCTAATTGCAATTCATTTATGTCAAAAAAGGTTATAATTTAATATTGGTACTTTTCGATTATCATATTGCAAATCTGCAGATGGTTTTGAAATGAAGGGTCTCTTTTATAAGCGATTAGGATTAGGGTTACGGATACGTGAGATGATAACCTATCCCTATATGACCCTAACCTTATACCGGATGACCAAGGGGGTTACGGTTACCTTTCCTCAATAGACCCCGATACCTTAATATTTCGGTTAGAATTTGTAGTTTTTAGTTCAAAATTAGCCTTAAAAGAAGTTAATTTTTGTCAATGACCAATTTAGAATTATTTATATTTACTATTTAAACCAAAATTCGTCAATCATCACCAATACTAACTTCATCATTTTTCGGCGATCAGTACGGCATTTTGTTTTGATCAATCCAATCAAATTTTTCTTCTCCTCTGCCGTCAATGGCTTTGTCTGATAATAAAAAGGATTGAATAACGAATACCCCCAAAAAATTGTTAATTTATTCCACCTTTTTCCATTTTCGTTTCACTTCTTCCTTATTCAATGCACAAATCGCTTTTGAGATTTTGAGCATTTGAATTGCCTTTTGGACTGGCAAAAATTTGAGCATTTCACAATGCAATTCGAGTGGCATTGACCGCGGCATTTTTTAAGATTAAAAAAGCGTTTTAAATTTGGAATTAATTAGCTAAAATTTTCACTTTATAAAACGGACAAATTTAATTTGTTTGGTAGTGAAAAATTTGAAAGTGTTTTTATCGCGCCAAAATATCCTTTTATAAAAAATTCGATTCGGTTTATTAGAAAAGAAAGCCTTGATCCTTGGGGCAAATCATTTGAGAGAGGAGCAAAAATTACCAAATTTTTAAAAGAAAACCAAAGTAAAATATCAATAAAAAAGACAAAAAAAAACAGAAAAATTAAGACAGATTAGAGCAATATTTGATTGATAGGGTGACGGGGTGATTAGGCAAATAGGACGAATACAAAGGGCCTTAGGCATTATTGGCATTGATATTGATACAGTAAACCAGAGTAACATAGAATAGAACAATCAAATTCCTTTTTTAATGCATTTATTGCTGGATTTATTTTGCCATTTATTATTTGATAATAATTTTTTAATTATTCAATTCCGTTTTATTTTCGTTCATCAGTCTTTCTCTCCTTTCACACTATTTTCGGCAATATCCAGAGTCGGTCATTGGTACGAATTCGCACGATTCACCAGAACAGCATTGGACGCCAGCAAAACCGCCACAAATTTCGTTTACATTTGCGCATGGAATACCTACAATTTATTACAAATTAATATTAGAAAAGTAAAAGCAAGGCACACGAAAACTGATGAGATTAAATTTTTTTAAATTAAAGAAATAGTCTTTAAATTTATTTTTAATTTTACCGCGAATATATGAAATTGGTTAATTCCGAAATTATTAGAGTGCTTTGCTTTGTTATTTTTGGAATTTCATCTTTTGGTAACATACAGACTCGAGAATAAACTCTTCGATTTGGCATAGTCAATCTATTATAAGAAATTTCAATTGCAGACCGGTATGATTTTGTTTAGTAACACTTTCCGCTAGATTCCTATCCTGCCTCCGGTCCATACTTCTAGTACCTAACCTTAACCTCTAAATCAATCTGATATCGAAATTTCTTATAATAAATCGACCATACCGAGTTGAATGAGAATATTCTCGAGTTCTCTGGGTTGCCTTAGCCGAGATTTCCAAAACCGACCTATATACAAAAATTATGGCCTTTTCCAGGAAAGATCAATTTCCGAAATAGGCCATAATATATATAATATTGTAAATTCCCTTTTAATACCCCAGTCTCTACTCTCTAGTAATTTCCAAAACTCGACTTTGAGGACTATCTTCTGAAAAGGTGCTTTAAGAAAAAATTTTTATTGCATTTTCTTTATTTCCTAAAGCTCTATAAAACCCTCTATAATTTATTCAAAAAATGTCCACAAATTAAGGAATTAGATCCCAAATTTTCGCAATTTGTGTGAGGTTAAAAATAATTCCCCATGGGGAATTAAAAGAAAATATACGGTACAGTTAATAAATTTTGTAATAAATTTAAAAGCCATTCAAACCGGTCGGTGATTGTGTTGTGCTCGAAAAATCTGTTGTGGTGGAATCGTCTTCGCAACATGTGCCATCCACCACCTCCGACGGTTTACAACAACGAATGCATCCATGGCGGCAACAAAGGCCATTTGCTTCCATCCATCCCGATGGGCATTTCACTTCCTCCTCCTCATAAGCTTCTTCATTCTCATTTGGTGCCGTTAACATTCCGGCAAATAACAGGGCGGCGGCAATTAAGAGAATTGAAATTGGTGAACCAATAAAAACCATATTTGAATGTGAGTTTTGGAATAGAAATATGGAAAGATGATTTTATTTATTTAAATTATTATTCGATGGATTGCATGGCGGTTTTAAACATTAAATTTGATCATTTTAGCCACTTGACCCTACTGATCGATTTGACAATTAATTCTGACTTATTTTAGGGAGTAGATTGAATTTTGGGATCAAAAATAAAATGGATCGTTGTTCTCTCCAACTGAATTATAAAATTATATTTTGGTAATTTCTTTGATTAAATTAATATCTGGTCATTGGGAATGTAGCTTTTTAATCGTTTGAATATAAAATTATGACAATTTTTATTATAATTTTCAACTTTTATACGAGCGAAATATTTACAATAAATTTATTTATTCAGCAGCGGATTTGATTCATGCCTATTCATTGTTCCCCCCTATTTATGGCTCATTCCATCCATTGTGCCCTTCCCATTCCCACTTTGCAATCCACGTTGCAATTTTTCAGCCAATCTCAATAACCACAAAAATAACAAAAATATTTTGATTCTATACTCGACTTTTGGCTCCAAAATTGTTTGATCCTTTTTGTGTAAATTTGGGAGGAGAACCCCAACTGAAAGAATAGAAGGCTACTGGGAAAATAATATATAAAAATAATCATATGCAAATATTTTTTAAATAAATTTAGGGATTGAAAATCATTTAATAAGATTCTGTGAATGAAATTTTTGTCACCAGTAGTAGAAGAAAAAAAATTAAAATAGTTCGCCCTTCTTAGATTAAAAATAGTTTTTTTTCTGGAAAAAGGGGAATTCTTTCCGGTTAAAACTTTCCGGAAAATAGGCGGAATTAATTCTTTCCGGTTAAAACTTTCCGGAAAATAGGCGGAATTCGTTCCGGTTAAAACTTTCCGGAAAATAGGCGGAATTAATTCTTTCCGGTTGAAACTTTCCGGAAAGTAGGCGGAATTAATTCTTTCCGGTTAAAACTTTCCGGAAAGTAGGCGGAATTAATTCTTTCCGGTTAAAACTTTCCGGAAAATAGGCGGAATTAATTCTTTCCGGTTAAAACTTTCCGGAAAATAGGCGGAATTAATTCGTTCCGGTTAAAACTTTCCGGAAAATAGGCGGAATTAATTCTTTCCGGTTAAAACTTTCCGGAAAATAGGCGGAATTAATTCTTTCCGGTTAAAACTTTCCGGAAAGTAGGCGGGATTAATTCTTTCCGGTTAAAACTTTCCGGAAAGTAGGCGGAATTAATTCTTTCCGGTTAAAACTTTCCGGAAACAAGGCGGAATTAATTCTTACGAATGAATTTTAACATAGTTTTATAAAACCATAAATTCAAAGAAAAAATAATAAAATAAATGAAAATGATGAATTCATCTCAAAAGTGTCCCTCTCCAATCATTCGAATTCTTCTTCCGTTAATTTTGGATCAATTAGCAAATAAATTTGTGCAATATATCCAAGCATTTTTGCTTCACTTTTTGTCAAAATTTCGCGCCCAATGAATTTCTCAATTTCTTCAATATTCCCTTTTTCCATTTTCAATGCCCAATTCCGGTCCAATTTATTTTTGTATCCCATAATTTCCATTTGCGCTTGAATTTCCCTTAAGGCTTTCATTTGTGATTTCTCATCTCCCAATTTTGCCGTTAAATTTTTATTTTCTTCTTTTTCATTTTCCTTATAGCCAAATGCCAGTAAACCACCGTGGGCAAAATTCTTCATAATTAATTGAACAATTTGTAGCTTTTTGGCGTAAAATTTCATCTATAAAAATGTAAAAAATTCTGTCAAATTTTAAATCAAAGTCAAACCTTGGCCAATTCTTCCAATTTTGACTCGTGTATTTCGGCATCTTGTGCCAACAGTGCCGCATTTAAAGCCAATTCGGCCATTTCAAAATGCAATTTAAATGATTCCAAATCGATCATTGTTGCTTGGATCGCTTTCCTCCCATTTAACAATATTTTCGTATTTTCAATGAACGACTTTTCGTGGTGGATTAAAATGGATTGTAATTTCTCATGGCAAAATGATATTTTCAATTCAACAAATTCTTTAATTGTTCTTAAATATTCAAGACAATAAGTCAAATTAATTTTCCTTTCAGCATCATCATTTTTTGGAAAACATTGCTCATAAAATTCATCATCAAAAAGTGCAGTATTCTCATCCAACGCAAAATTCCATGGCATAAATTGCCATAATATATTGTGCAAATTTATAACAGCTGGCATTGGAAAGTCATTCAAATCGACCTTTACGAAATTAAATATTTTATCAAAAAATATTTTGTTTAGAGTTTGTCGTATATTCGTAAATCGTAAAACCATTATATTTATGTCGGTCTCTTCACTATTTGGATGACCTCAAAAATTTGCTTCGAACAAATTAAAACTTTCCGGAATCCAACCGGAACAAATTATAACTTTCCGGAATCCAACCGGAACAAATTAAAACTTTCCGGAATCCAACCGGAACAAATTAAAACTTTCCGGAAACCAACCGGAAAGTATTCGTTAATTAATTACCTATACTCATTTATTAATTTTATTTCTGTTTATTATAATTTACCTTCGATTCCTCAGACCAATATAATTCATCCAATTTGTCCAATTGTTCAATGGCAAATTTATTTGCTTTTTTGAATATTTCTTTCCGATTTTCGCGAATTTGTTGCAATTTAGATTCATCAATTTTCGATTCCATCCTCCATCTTTTCAACCGTTCCTCATCCAATTGGTTTTTGTCAAAATATTCTGCCACTTTTTCATTTGTCCATTTTTGTATCAGCTGTGGTGGCAACAATAAAGCCTCAAGTCCATTAGAAGGTTGTCCAAATTTATCCTCCAGATTCCATATTTTAATTTCATTTTTTGTCCCAAAAACATCTCTAAATTTTTTATATTCATTTTCATCATTCATCTTTTTCAATGCCTCCATTTTCGTCTTCAAATTATTTCGCAAATAATAACGTTCAACTGGAATGAAAAATACTAATAATTTAATATTCATTTAAGCCTAAAAGCCACAACCATCTTTTTCCGTGTATCCATCCAACTTTGAATTTGCTGTTGAAAATTTGGCTGATTGTGTGTACATTGATGGAAGAAATGGGCTTGTTTTTGTTCGGGAAAATGCTAAATTTTTATTGGCAAATTTGTGGCCAAATGATTGTTTTGATTTGGAATAAGTGGACAATGTAGATAAAGGCGATCTTTGTTCCATCTTAAATTAGCAATAATTAATTTGATTACTTTTTTATGTAAAAAGCCTTAATTTTAATTTTCTTATTAAAAAATTTGGAAATTATTATTACTTTTTTATTGCCCATCATTAATGGTTGATTTGCTGCCGGCAAAATCATCTTTCCGTTGAAGGCAGTCAAATTCCGACTTACTTGCAATAAATGTTTGAAATTTTTGGTCAATTCAATTTGGCCAATTTTCAAAGAAATGATCAAAAATATCAACGGAAAATATTTTAAATTCATCTTTAGGGAAAAAATGATTTAAATTGGCGGATTTTTATGAATTTTTAAATTTAATTAAATTAATTATTTTCCTAAATATTTTCATTTGGCTGTATCTGCTTTACCTAACTTTATTTCTTTAGGGAGTTTGATCCCATCATTTTAGAATTTTTTTATTGCTGGCAATTGATTCGATTTCACCGATGAAGTGAATGAAAATGCCAGCGGATACCTTTGGGTATTTGAGAGAATTGAGTAAAATGCAAAATTGAATGGAGACTGGAAAATGACGTCTAATAAGGCCAAATCATGGGCCAATTCTTGCATAAGGGCATATTGAGAATTGAATGGCCATGGAAAAAGATCGATACAACCATAGGATTTTAGAACTGCAAATAAGTAAGACGACGGACCTAGGTGAATATTGAATACTGATTCTTACGTGAAACACAAAATCAGAATTAGTGAAACACAAAATATGGTACAAAAAATAAGGTAAAGTCACAGCACTAGCATTAAAGAAATATTGTACAATAGATTTCGAGCCCGCACCCAGGCGGATTTATTTTCAACTTTCCATAAAGAAGGCGATTCTTTCCGGTTAAAACTTTCCAAAAAGAAGGCGGAATTAATTCTTTCCGGTTAAAACTTTCCGGAAAATAGGCGGAATTAATTCTTTCCGATTAAAACTTTCCGGAAAGTAGGCGGAATTAATTCTTTCCGGTTAAAACTTTCCAGAAAGAAGGCGGAATTAATTCTTTCCGGTTAAAACTTTCCAAAAAGAAGGCGGAATTAATTCTTTCCGGTTAAAACTTTCCGGAAAACAGGCGGAATTAATTCTTTCCGGTTAAAACTTTCCGGAAAGTAGGCGGAATTAATTCTTTCCGGTTAAAACTTTCCAGAAAGAAGGCGGAATTAATTCTTTCCGGTTATAACTTTCCGGAAAACAGGCGGAATTAATTCTTTCCGGTTAAAACTTTCCGGAAAACAGGCGGAATTAATTCTTTCCGGTTAAAACTTTCCGGAAAACAGGCGGAATTAATTCTTTCCGGTTAAAACTTTCCGGAAACAAGGCGGAATTAATTCTTACGAATGAATTTTAACATAGTTTTATAAAACCATAAATTCAAAGAAAAAATAATAAAATAAATGAAAATGATGAATTCATCTCAAAAGTGTCCCTCTCCAATCATTGGAATTCTTCTTCTGTTAATTTTGGATCAATTAACAAATAAATTTGTGCAATATATCCAAGCAATTTTGCTTCACTTTTTGTCATAATTTCACGTCCAATGAATTTCTCAATTTCTTCAATATTCCCTTTTTCCATTTTCAATGCCCAATTACTGTCCAATTTATTTTTGTATCCCATAATTTCCATTTGCGCATGAATTTCCCTTAAGGCTTTCATTTGTGATTTCTCATCTCCAAATTTTGCCATTGAATTTTTATTTTCTTCTTTTTCATTTTCATTATAGTCAAATGCCAGTAAACCACCGTGGGCAAAATTTTCCATAATCAATTGTTGAATTCGAAGTTTTTTGGCGTGGAATTTGATCTACAAAAGTGTGCAAAAATTTAATAAAAAAATAGAACGGCGAAAAATTTTCTATTTATCAGCTGTGTGTCAATTTTCCTTGTCAGCAATGCCAACTTAAGAGCATTTCTTCGTCCTACTGTACCCCCACTTTCTGCCTATAGAACTGTCACCCCATCAATCTAATATTGCCCCAATCTGTGTTTTTAAAAACCCATCCCTTTTGATCTCATGTGTTCTTTTTTCCCTTTCACCTTTTTATCACATTTTCCCGCACAATTAATAAAGAATAATTTAAAGTTTATTCACTTGTTCATCTGTCCACTGGGGGCTTATAGAACTCCGATGAAGGCCTGCTGCTGTGGTGAGAGACTAGGTCCACATTTTAGCCCCTAACAACTTTATATCAATATCAACCAACATTATTTGTCAACAACAAAAATGCCAATCTAGCAATGACTTTTTGAATAATTCTCTTAACTAAAATTACCTAAATTCTAATTCCATTAGTAATTTTTGATCTAATTTCATTAGTAGTTTTAACATTAATTGCCAATTAATTACCCTACCTTTGCCAATTCTTTCAACTTTGACTCATTTAATTCGGCATCTTGTGCCAACAGTGCCGCATTTAAAGCCAATTTCGCCATTTCAAAATGCAATTTAAACTTTCCGGAAAAGAAGCGGAATTTATTCTTTCCGGTTAAAACTTTCCGGAAAACAGGCGGATTTATTAATTTTTTTATTGTTGAGTTTGATTAGCATCGATGAGCAATGAAAATGGAGAGCAGATCAGATCTTTTTGCCGTGGCTTATGCCAGACCAATGGACCTTTTTCTGTGGCCCATTTCGAACAGAATATCATTGAAGAAAGAGAAGATCGAAGGAAGGTGAACGAAATGCTGCACTATGAGAATGGCAAACAAGACGACGGGCATATCGGACGAATGGGGGAGGGGAATGATCAATTTTTGTCCATGATTTTGTCAACAACATATGTTTTTATCCAAAAAATAATAAATTTATGTAGTTTATTACTTTTAATTATTGTTGAATTTGCTATAAATCCATTTTACATGGCCAAGGCATGGGAAAGAACGGATTATAATGAATAATTGGTCGACTTTTTAATATTTTCTCCAAAATATTTCCAAAAACGATTCATTCAAGTGTCTACCGATTTCATTGAAATCATATTTTGCACCATTTATGGGCAAAAACCGGTTCCTTCCCCATTATATAAATACCCAAAATAGACCACCTAATTCCCTCTCCATTCATTAACATTTCCAAAAAAATGAACAATCACCGGCCACTGCCGGTGGAATTATTGGCCGATATTTTTGGCGCAATCCACCTTAAATCGACCTACAATTCCCCTGAAGAATGGCATCAATCTGTTGAACTTTTGACACTCTCCAAATGTGCCTATAAATTTGGCATTCAACCTTTCAGAAAAAAGAAGGTTTTGCCGTGTTTTTTAATGGAAATTTAATTTGTTCAAAACTAGGAACTTCTTCTCAAAACTATCTCCAATTTGAATGAATATTTGTCGAAAATGGAAGAAATGCTTTCGCGTGTGGAAAATTGGACTATTGAAAGGCATCAGGAAGATGAGCCAAAACGAAGAGCAATTGCCGAGGAACATCGGGCACAAATTCAGGAAGCCAAATGCTGGAATTCATGGATTTTCCAATATCATTACAAAGTGCTAGTGTGGAATTTGCGAAGAGAGTATCAATATTAGGAGCGAATATTTATGACAAAAATTACAAATGTCGAGGAAATTATTAAATTAAATACATTTTAATATAATTTTGTATCGGATGAAATTTATTTTAATTAATTAATTAGTAATTCGATGTATATCCTAAATAAATTTATTGTAGCCAAATTGACATTATTAATCAATGAATTTATTAAAATTCAAATTAAA
Source organism: Pratylenchus scribneri (assembly GCA_030063045.1). Classification (NCBI taxonomy): domain Eukaryota; kingdom Metazoa; phylum Nematoda; class Chromadorea; order Rhabditida; family Pratylenchidae; genus Pratylenchus; species Pratylenchus scribneri. Next base: position 1,734,442 of record JAQSEB010000037.1, on the reverse strand, counting down.
ATGACGAATGCTATGCTGGCATTTTTAAGGGGGATGTTTGCATTTTCGCTCGCTTGAAAGCCGAGAGCGAAAAAGCAGTGGTTTCGGTTGATCACGGACGTGAGCTTATTTGTCAGTCTCTATTATATCCCCTTTATTCATCCATCTCTAATTTCGGATAAAATTTATAGGAAAAATCGTAAAATTGTGTAAAACCTTTTGTTGTCCTATAAATTATGCACTTTTAATTTTGGTAATTATCCTTTATATCATCCTACCCCGCTATTATATTTTAAAGTCATTTTATGGGTATATTATCATTATCATCCATCATTTTGTATCGTAATTCAGAGGAATATGTATGATTGGGGGTTATATGGGGCCAATATAATGTATGACTGATTTGTTATGAATTCATTCAAAATCATCCGTGCAATTTTGATGCTTTCAAAATTCATATGAAGCTAAAAACATATAGAATAGGTAAAGGTTGCCATCTCCAAATCAAATCCTGAATTTATTTAAAAAATTCGAGAAAAATAGGCCAACAATTTTCTTAAATGCTTGAAAATATTTTAAATTGCAATCTAAAAACTCATAAATCATAAAATTATTATTTCATAAAATTTATTTATTCAATTTTTTCCAGAGATTATCTATTCTGATGAATATTTTTTCATTTTTATCCATTTTCTGTTTTTTATCGTCACGTTTTTGCCCTGAAACAAATGAGAATTCGAATAAAATTGATGGAGAAAAATTGGAAGAGCCAGTTTTGAAACCAAATACTGTTGAGGAAATAAAAACAGAAAATGGCCAAGATAAATTAGAAAAACAAAACATTGAAAAGGAAAAAGATAAATCAGATGAAAAGGAGAAGCCATACGATATGGAACAATCAAAATTGCCTGGAGGCAAAAATCAAGAAAATGAAAATGGAAATGTTAAAATTGAGAAGGAAATAGAATCAGAAAATAATGGAGAAAACCGCGAATTCGGCCTTCTTCGAGTGATGACATTGAACACGTGGATTGCTGGGCAAATGGTGGAAAATGGCTTGCAAAAAATTGCCAAACACATTCGCCAAGTTGATGCCGATATTATACTCCTACAAGTGCAAATTGCCACTTTTTACAAAATAATTCTTGAATTCACTTCCATTTATTAGGAAATGCGCAAAGAAAGGCTGAAATCATTGGTTGAAGAATTGGGCCAAGGATGGGATGGGATTGAGGTGGACGCGGATGAGGCATTGATCACCAAACATCAGGCTAGGCCATTAACTGATTTATGTCAATTTCAATTAATTTTGCTGCCAGATTGTCTCAAAAGAGAACATTCCCTTGACGGGAAATGGCATTGGTGCCAAAATTCATATTCCCCGCCTGAATATGACAGTGAATGCCATTTCAGTGCACTTGAACCCTTTTATTTATGGTCCCCATGAATTTGTGTTCGGCAAAGGTTCCACATCGGAAAGGGAGAAAATGGCAATGAGGGGTGATTTTGAAGAGAATGGGAGATGGCCAGGACGATTGGTTGGGATCAACAAATTGTTTGAACATCCTTTCGTAAAAGAGGCCATGCAGAAATCCACCGTTGTTGGCCCAGAGGGGGAAGCGATGATTCTTGGAGGGGATTTCAATGAACCATCCCATTTTGACTGGACCGAAGATACAATGTAAATGGGGCAAATATTTGTGAATTTCCTCCGGATTTTCTAGCCATCAACATGGTGGCTTCAAATTTGAATGGCCAGTGACAAAACGTCTGGCGGAAATGGGGCTGATTGACTCATTCCGGCGATTGCATCCGGACGAGGCGGAAGAACCGGGTGGATAAATAAAATCGGGCTAAATTGTAGAATTCAATAAAATTAAGATAAAAATTTCCAATTCCGTTAAATTTTAGCAACTTTCCTTTTAGCTTGATTCTATGCCAATTAATTTAATCATAACCAATTCCCAAAATTCTTTCTTAATCACCTCATATCCCATTGGCCCCTTTTTTATTAGGGAACACTTGGTCCCCAATCCAAAAGCATTTTGACCCCGACAATTGGCAAGAAGGGGACCATGAACCGCAGGACCGAATTGACTTCATTTTTTATCGTTCCCATCGTCTTCGGCCTCTCTTCAGTTTTGTTTTTGTTGGAGAACAGGCGAAAAACAATGAAAAACCGAATTTCAAGGCAAATAATTGGCCATCGGACCATGCCGCCGTCGTTACCGATTTTGAGGTGCTTTAACCGATGGAAGGAAAAAGATGGATATGATGAGGAGGAAGTTTATTTCAATTTAATTTCGATTATATTTTTTTTCGCTTCTCATACAATTAATTGTATTTGTCATTTTTGCATAAAAACATCAAGTAAAAATTTTTTGGCACTATTGAAAAATTTAATTATTAATTAATAATAGTCCCATCTAAATTTATTTACATGAAGAGAATTATTGGAAATTGTTAGCTAATAATAAACTGTCAATTTATTTTTTCCGGAAAAAAGGTGAAATTAATTCTTTCCCGGTTAAAACTTTCCGGAAAATGTTCGCCAAATGTTTTTCTCTTTCCGGAAAATATTCGCCAAAAATGTTTTTAATTCTTTCCAGAAAATGTTCGCCAAATGTTTTTATTTCCGAAATATGTTTGCCAAAAATGTTTTTATATGTTCGCCGAATTTTTCTTATAAATAAGAATGATGATTTATTGAAATAATTTATTCAAAAAAAAAAGTTGAAAGGCAAATAAAATTAAAATAAAGAAAATTGGCAGAGATCAAAAATGTTTTATTCTTCTGAATTATATCATCTCATCAATTTCCGGCCGACGACGTGGACGGGCCTTGGCCATTGGATGGAGTGCCCAAATGGTTTGAACGGCGTTGAGGTGTCGAAATTCGAGGACGGGATCGAGACCGGCTGCGTCCCTGACGAGAACGGGATCGACTGCGGGCGCGGCGAACCAATTGGAAGAATTCGGGGAATGGGAGCAAATGCTGGAAATTTTTGGGAATTGTTTATTAGGCTAAATTATGTAAAATGCAAACCTCCATTTCAATATTCCGCTTATTCCTGCACATTTCAACCGGACATTGTTGGAGTTGGCGGCGCTCTTTGTTGAATTTGATATATTCTCGGATGCTGTCTCGGTCATAAACGTGTCCACAAATCTGCAAAATTTAATGAGATTAGGTTATTCAAATTTAAATTTTACCGAATTTTTGACGGGCTCATTAATTCGCGTTTTCGTGATCGGATCCTTATCTGACATAAATTGGGTCAACATTTCCATTTCAATTGATTCGTCTGCTTCGTCATCGGCCGCCACATTCCCTGCCCTTCCTCTTTTCCTGTTTTGCTGTCCATTTTGGCCGTTTTCTCTGTCTGCGATTTTTTCGGGAATTTGTGCCAATTTTTCTTTCATTCCATCGAACAATTCTCGATTGCGGCCGGGTCTCTCCAAAATGATATCTTTTCGACTGTAAATTTGGAAATAAATAACATTTTTGTAAATAATTTATTCTCACATATTTTTAAAGTATTTTTCAAGGGCCAGCTCCTCGGAAAGGTCGGTGCCATGTTCACGCCATGTCTGATCGACGGCTCGTCTATCCTTGTCCAAGTCTTCGTCCAGCTTGGCCAATCGATTCACCAAGTTGCCAACTCGTTCGCAGTCCTCCACGGCGCCGCATTTCTCCAATAATTCTATGACCCTGACACTAAAATACAATTTACTTTACTTTGATTTTATTTAAGTTAATGAATAAACCTGCAATTGGAAACAAGTTGAACCGATTCCAACAAATCATCATAGATTTCGCCTCGTTGATCAGCTGGTTGTGGCGGTGCTGGTCCAGCAGCTCTTCCGCCTATTTCCACTCTTCCTTCTTCATCCCCATGGTCATCATAATCGTCTTCCTCATCACTATTGTACATGTTCATCATCAAGTCCCTTAATCTGGCCATGTCGAATAAATATTCTTTTAGTTATTATAATCTATAAAAAAGAAAAAACTGCATATTCATTCTTATTAAATGTCAATTTGATAATAAGGAAAGGAAAAGCGAAAGGAAAAAGATGAATGGGTGGGTATCTCAAAATTTCTCTGCTGGTCTGCTCATTTCTTCTCCACCCTCTACTCTTGTCTCTCGCCTATCAATATCATTATCACTTTGCTAGAAAAGGGCGTGCCGAGACATTTGCGCACTCTATTAAAAACCCGACATTTGCGCACAATTTTTTTTAACTAGGGATTAGGGCTAGGGTTAGGTTTAGGGGCAGGCATTCAATTCAACTTCTTGTTGATAGGTAGAGGAAGGTTAATCTTGATCTTGCATCAATCGATTTTTGCATTATGAGTAATGCTCAAAAACATACATTATTCATTTTTAAAATAAGCAATAGGTATAGGTAGATCTTAAACAATCTTTTCCAGCCATCAAAAATATTTGATATTCCACCCACAATCCACGTCGATACACGTTTTATTTCCTGTTCTTCTTCTCGTCAATTGAAATAAGAAATTGTAGTAAAATATTTTGACACCTAAATAACACCTGACCTGTTCATTGCATACTATTTTCAACAATCTATACTTAAAGTTTGCATAAATTTTCATTTTAGAGATCTATTAAAAATTAAATGCCTAAATCCCGCGGTCATCAAAATTCGGATAATTTGGCGATGGCCGGTGTTAATAACATCTTTGTTGGACGATACAAAGGCATCGAATTGAATTGCTTAGTGGTTCGTCATATTTCAAATCAATTTTAATGAATTAAACAAATTTTAGGGTAATATTTTGGCATGCAATACAACAATTGGCATAATTTGCGATTCCCGTTTCACATTGAATGGAGGTTTGGCCAAGCAAATTAAGGATATTGCAGGAAATGAATTCATGGTAACATTTTGGTTTATAAACTAGATTATAATGCAAATATTTTAAGGCAAATTTGCAAAAAGCGCGACAGGAGCAGGACACAATTGCCATAGCCGTCAAATCAACGCCCAATCTTAGCTCAAATTACATCATATTTTATCCGATTCGAAGTGTGGATCGCAATGTTCTGGACCGGGCATATTGGGGGATTTTCGGCAAAGCGCTTGAACTGCGAATTCCATATTTGACAATTCCACTTCTTGGGACTGGTATGCAAATTCATTCCAATAAATTTTCAACTTATCTTTTTACATAAGGACAATTGGGATTGACCGTCGACGTTGCAATTAATTATCTGCGCAATGCACTGATGGACCAGGGCAATTTTGGACATTTACAGGTTTTCTTGTAAACTATACTAGAATAAATTGTTCAATTCATTTAGAAACTCCAATTCATTGACCAACATGAAAATACAATGCAATCGCTGATTGGGGGATGCTTAAATCAATTGGTCACGAACTGGGCCGCCCGTCAACAACAACAAAATTCTAATTCGCAGCAGCAGGGGCCATCAACTTCACAACAAGGTTTAAATATAATACAAAGAATCAGTGGCGGTTTTAGGGAAGAAGGTGGGCGGTGCTGGAAGGCGAACCTCTTCCCTGGAGAAGTGGCATCGCGGGGTTCTTTCGGTTGGTGTAGGAGGGTTTTTCTACCCACAAAAACCTCTTAATTTTTCAAAATTGTCGGCCTTTAAGCCTAAAAATTGGTAAAAATTTCGTTGGCGCTTATTGGCGCTCAAAAGTTGAAATTTTTGATAGAGCACCCCGGTGATTTTCAGCGGCGCCACCCCTCCCTCTTCTGGAAACATCCCTGGGTGTTTGTTAGTGCAAGTTAGATGCTGGAAAGGAAAAGGGATGATGAAGATGAAGAAAATGATGACGAGAATGTGAGGGATGATGAAGAAGATCATCTCAGATTCATCTCTTCTTCATCATCCTCATCCTTTTTACCTTCCAGCACCTCCTAAATTATGTTAGTACCAAATCTTGGAATCGCCACTGCACAAAATATATTCTATTTAATTTCGTATTTTTTAGGCACTTCTTCAACATCTTCCGATTCAACATTTTCGCCGTCATCATCTTCGCATTCCACTGTGCTCTCGGTGTCTGCTCCAGGCTCATCGATTAACTTCAATATCAGCATTATGAGTACTAATTTTGTTTTTTAATGTTTTAATATTCTATTTTCCCGAAATAGGCTCAGGAACAGATGGGGAGACGATCGACGAAGCTGTTATGGATTTGACCGGGACTGGGGAGGACGAAGACATGGACGATGAGGATGAGGAGGACAGTTCGGATTCGGACGACGATGATGATGATGAAGACGATTCGGACTTGGAGGACAGCAGCGATGAAGATGTTTTGGGGGTATGTATTTTTTGAATAAAAGGAATAAAATGATACGCGACTCACTCACCAGTAAAAGTAAAACTAATTTTTTTATTTTTCAGGGTTTTTTTACCGATTCCGACCAATCCGAACGAATGGATGCAACAAATTCGACTGAATCGCCAACCCAAAAGAAAATACGAATTGAAGAAGAGAAGACTTTTTGGAAGCGAATAACTGCCGAAGAATTGTTGTCGGGAAAGGATGAGGAAGAAGACAAAGGGGCGCCATCATCAAGCAGCAAATTGTCATCAAAGTTGGACGAATCCACAATGCCATGTTCCATTTGCCTGAGCGATATGCGGGAAGAGCAGGAAAATGCGGATGCAATTGTCCAGCTGACACTTTGTGATCACCGTTTTCACGAAGAATGCATTCGGGTTAGTCCTCAGTGATGAGCATGTTCAAGAGATTATTCAGAGAATTTTTTATTTTTCTAAACCCTAATAATAAATTATTGGTACCAATGGAATTTGTCCCCTACAAGCGAATGAGGATGAAGAAGAAAAGAAGAAGATGAGGATAGAAGATGAATGAGGATGATGAAGGAGATCAACCTCAATTTCATCTTCATTCTTCACCCTCATTCTTTCTCTCGTAGGGTACAAACTCCATCTCCATTAATACCTAAATTATTTGACCATAGGCGGATTCAACACACCACCTAATTTTCCACATTAAAATATTTAAATTTTAGGCTGCCTTCAAAGTCAAAAAGCAATGTCCATTGTGCATGTGTTTTTATGGATACCCGATTGGATGCCAACCATTGAATGGTATTCATTTTAATTAAGAATTAAATTAATATTTAAATTTAGCAACAATGAATGTTCGAATTGTTCCCGGGCCGGTGCCTGGTCATCCCGATGCGAAAGGCTTCCATGAAATTGCCTACTATGTTCCACCTGGCATTCAAACGGTTTCTCCCAATTTATTAAAATTTTTAATCAAATTAAATTTTTAGGAAAATCACATGCGCCCCGGTGTGCCCTACCGGTCCAGCCATCGCATTGCATATTTGCCAAACAATGCCGAGGGGACTGAGGTGCTCAAATTGCTGCAACTTGCCTTCAAAAGACGCTTAAGTAATTTTAAATAATATTTTAAATAATTTATATTTAATTCAGTATTCACGATTGGTGACTCGAATACGACTGGACGAAAGAATGTGCCAGTTTGGAATGGAATTCATCATAGTTGGTTTATTCAATTTGGTCAAATAATCATTTTTAATTAAATTTTAGAAACCAACAAGGACGGCGGGGCTCAATGGTAAAATTTTACTAATTAATTATTAATTAAATAAAGTAAATAAATTTTCAGCTATGGATATCCGGATCCGCAATATTTGCAACGTGTCAAAGAGGAGTTGGCCATGGTCGGAGTTGAACCTAATCAATTATAAATGAATGAAAGACGAGGCTGGGCAATCAATTATAAATTAATGAGACGAAGCCGGCCGATTATTCTTGCTATTTTGAATTAATATGGGATTTTTGGATATACGCATACTTTCCTTTATTTTTGCTCTAAATTATTTCCTAATTCCATCATTTTTTAATTGGATAAAATTTAAATGTAATTTTATTTGTTTTTTTTTATCATTAATTTTGTGAATTATGTTTTATTTTCATTGATTTTTGATTCATAATTTGATTAATTATTAAGTAAAAATGGACAATAAAAGCCGATTTAAAGAGCCGGACTTTTTCGAGGGGAAAGCTGGTGCAAAGTTTGTTCCATTTTATGTCCAATTGAATCATTTTTGATTTATTCAGACTTCCAATTGAAGGAAAACGAAACATTTTGATCACTTCCGCCCTCCCCTACGTCAACAATGTCCCACATTTGGGCAACATCATCGGTGCCGTACTCAGTGCCGACGTTTTTTCGCGTTATTGTCGAATGCGGGGCCATCAAACCCTTTTTGTTTGTGGAACGGATGAATATGGGACAGCGACCGAGATGAAAGCACTGACAGGTTTTTTGAGGATTTTTTAATAAATTTAATTATACACATTTTTAAAGAGGGAGTTACGCCAAAAGAAATTTGCGACAAATTCTTTGCATTACATAAACAAGTGTACGAGTGGTTTGGCATCGATTTTGACCATTTTGGCCGGACCACCACGGAACATCAAACAGAGTAATTTTCAACATTTTATTGAATAATTTAATGATAAATTAGAATTGCCCAAAATATTTTCCTCAAAATTCATCGAAATGGCTTCACCTCAATTGACACCCAAAAACAATTGCATTGCGGAAAATGTCAAAAGTATTCAAAAATAATAAATTTAATAATATTTAGTAATTTCCTCAAAGATTTTTGGCCGATCGATTTGTCAGTGGAATTTGTCCACATTGCAAATTTGTGGATGCCCGGGGCGACCAATGCGATGGATGTGGCCGATTGTTGGATGGAGTGGATTTGATAGAGCCAAAATGCATGATTTGTTCCAGTAAACCAACCATTCAAGAATCAAAACATCTTTTTTTGAATTTGGATCATCTTTCGGCAAGTTCTTCAAATATTTAATTTATTGAATGAATTCAAATTTAAGCCAAAAATCGAAGAATATTTGAATGAAATTATGGAAACCGACGACTCAAAATGGTCGACCAGTGCAATTTCGATCACACGGAGTTGGCTGAAAATGGGGCTGGAGAAGAGGTGCATCACACGAGACCTGAAGTGGGGTACACCCGTCCCGCTGGAGGAATTTGCATCCAAGGTTTGCATTTAATTAATAAGAGTAAAATTAAAATTTCAATTAGTGACCGCTGACCAGTTAATTGGTCAAATTTAGTCAGATAAAGGATATAAAGTAGATTAATTACTAAATGAGTACTAATTTTACTGCAGAAAGATAGGATTTAGCCAAAAACTTGCCAACTTTTAAATGCTTAATTTTACATAAAGCTTTTGAATCTTATCCCATTCGATAGTACTAGTGAAGATGCCTGATGCTTTTAATAATGTTAAAATTTATTGGATTTGTTCAAAATTGAAAATATTAAATCGTCCAAACCATATTTGGTTTTTGGTATGTAACTCTGTGTGACAAACCAATACATCAATCGACGCATTTGTTGATCTCTATCGAATGGTTTAAGATTTATATGTCTAATTAAGATCATTCATTAAAAAAGTTATTCGGTTTCGACAAAAAAAAACCTTTTCCAATGGCTCATACCCAAAAATATCCAAAAGAAGGAAAAAGACCAATATCTCCAAATCCCATTGTCCAAACCCACAAAAATGACCAAAATGTCTAATTAAAATATAAATTTAACCACCATTTAATCCAAAAATTATTAAGGTTTTCTACGTATGGTTCGACGCCCCCATTGGCTACTTGTCCATCACAAAATCACTGCTCGGCGACCAATGGACCCGTTGGTGGATGAATCCGAACAATGTGGAACTGTTCCATTTCTTGGGCAAAGACAACGTGGCCTTCCACAGTATCATTTTTCCGGCAACACTTTTGGCCACCGGCGAACCATTCACCCGCGCAAAACACATTTGTGCAACGGAATATTTGAACTACGAGGACCAAAAGTTCAGCAAATCCCGTGGAGTGGGCATTTTTGGGGATGCAGTGGCCAAAATTGGCATTCCAGCCGACGTGTTCCGTTTCTATTTGCTTTACATGCGCCCGGAGGGACAGGATACCTCATTTTGTTGGGATGATTTTATGTTTAAGGTTTGTGCATTTTTATTTAATTTTTGTGAGAACTACCACGTATTTTGTGGTCAATGAAAATATTGTGGTCTCGGAATGAAGTTTAGGATGTATAAAAATGGATATAAGTTGTTATTAAACCCGAAAAAAATAACTTCTCCCAGGTGGGTTCGAACCCGAGTACCAAAATTTTGCAAAAACGCACCAACCCACTAAGATAAGAATGGCGTTTTTAGTTTATGATGATTAAACATTAAATCTTCTTTATAAACTTAGACCCTAAATGTGGTCATAAATCTATGTAACTATAAATTTGAACAAAAAATACACGGGGAATTAAACACATAACACACTAGGTTGACCTATTATTTAAATCACCCAAAATTCATTTCAGAACAATTCGGAGCTGCTCGCAAATTTGGGCAATTTTGTTCTGCGCGCCCTCAGTTTTTTGGCCAACAATTTCGGCGGAATTCAACCCGAAATTTCCACCATTGGTGCATCGGAGGAGGAATTATTCGCCGCCGTGGATGCCGATTTGGCGGAATATTCCAAAGCGATGGAGGAAATTCGAATGCGCGATGCTCTCCAAAGGATATTGGCCATTTCGCGGAGAGGAAACCAATATATGCAGGCGGGAGAGCCTTGGGTGTTGGTCAAAGGCAACGAAGAGGAAAGGTTGGTTAAATTTATTTAATTTTTCAAGCTAAATTTTAATTTAAAATTTATTCCTAAATTTTTATTTCCAGAGCCCAAGCCAAAACAATTATCGGAGTTTCGGCCAATTTGTCAGTGCTCATCTCCATCCTCATTTATCCATTTATGCCCACCGTGAGTGCCCAAATCCGTGAACAATGCAATTTGCCAATGCCAATCGCCCTTCCCTCCAAATTTCTTCTCTTCCTCAAATCGGGCCATCAACACAATAAGGTGGGAAAATGGAATTATTAATTAATAAAAACCAATTAAAACCTTTAAAAAACCAATTCTAAGAACAAGCTTTCTTCCAATTTGTCTTCTCTTTAATAGTTTCCATTTCTTACTAAAATTCATTCCTTTACCTAATCATTTATTATTTAGTCCATTCTTCGTCCATTTTTTCCTCTTTTATCTTAATCATTTTCAATTTCAACGCCAATTAATTAATTTCCCCAAATTCACATTCCCCAACATTTTTATCGGTCAAAAAATCAAAAAAGATGGGCGGCAACCCTCCAACCATTTCCATTCTTTTGGGTATTTGTTGATTTCGTCCACAGCCTAATCTTCCCCTTCCCATCTTTCCTCTCCGCTGCTGCCCATTCCATCAATTTCTCCAATCGATTCTCTCCCTTCAATTTAGTTCTTTTTTTGCAAGCAAAATATTAGGGAGGGGAGGAGGCGGAATGGCGAGCGCCGCTACTAAATTTATTCAGTTTCAGTCTCAACAAGAATATTTTTTTTGTTTTTTATTCCAAATTCAAAGCATCCAAAAAATTAAAAAAAAGGTATTCCAGAAAATTTCTGAAAAAATCAAATTCAAAAATAAGTTCAAATTCAAAAATTCCCCGGGATAATGCTGCCATCCGCCGCCTCCTTCAATGCGATGACCCTGAATCGACTGTTCATTTTTATAAATGTTTGATTAAATTACAAAATTATCCATTGTCAAAATTATTTATATTTCCCCAATCATTTTTCAGCCTTTCCCTCTATTCACCAAATTGGAACCGGCAAAAATTGTTGAGTGGAAAACTTTGTTTGGTGGCCCAACCCAAATTCCGGCTTCGACAATTACCACAGTGCCAAACGGACTTCAAAAGCAAAAGGCATCGCCAACAAAAGGAAAACAACAAAAAAGTTTGAATTTTTAATTAAAAAAATAAATTTAAAAATAATTTTTAGCACCAAAAATGGCCAAGACATTTGAAAAAATGCCAAATGATGAGGAATTTGCGCGGATGGATGCGGACAAATTGCACGCGGAAGTGATGGCCAAATTCCAAAAAGCCAGTCTGTTTTTTGAGGGCAAAATGGATTCCAATTTATTTTTTTAGAGGAAATATTTGTGGCAAAACAAATGGCCCGATTGGACACGGAAAATGCGGAATTGATGAAGCAAATTGAAGCATACAAAACGAAACTTGGCTACACTGGTCCACTCTACAATCCGCCAAAACCAACAACAATAACGGCCACCGGTTAATTAATATTTTAAATAGGGCTAGGCTAAAAAATAATTTGATAAATTAAATAGAAAAATAATCCTTAAAATGGGATAATATTAATTTACCAAAAAAGAATGCATGACTTCTAAATTAAACAATTTAAACCGGTTTTAGTTTTTTAATCAAAACTAAAGCCGAATCATTATCAATAATACCTTTGGGCGACATTTATCAATTAAGATAAGATTTGTGGGTTTAGATAAACCACAACCGCTTTATAATCTTTGTGGCAAATAAATTCCCTTAATAATGGTTCTCTTAAATGCAAATTATAATTCATTTAATAATTTTCAGTCGCCCCAATTGAGCCACCAAAACAAAAGGCCGAAGAAAAAGCAGGCAATTCGAATTCTTCAAATGCCCAACAAAAACCAGCAGAGAAGGCGGCTAGCAAGAAGGAAGTGAAAAAGGGTGGCAAAGGGGGAGGAGAGGCGAAGGGAAGTGGCGGCGAATCAAAAACAACGACGAGTGGCGGAGACGGCGATTCCATCGACATTGGCCGGCTGGACCTCCGAGTTGGGCGCATTTTGGAAGCCAAAAAGCATCCGGACGCCGATGCCCTTTATGTGGAACAAATTGATTTGGGCGAGGAGAAACCCCGCACCGTGGTGTCCGGCCTAGTCCGTTTTGTGCCCATCGAAGAGGTTCAAATAGAAAATAAAATCCAAAATAATTAATTTTTTCAGATGCAAAATCGACTTGTGGTCTGTCTTTGCAATTTAAAACCGGCCAAAATGCGTGGAGTGGAATCGCAGGCAATGGTGATGTGCGCATCCACACCGGAAAAGGTGGAAATTCTTGGATTGGATCCGGCCTGTCAACCTGGCGACATTGTTGTTTGCGACCCTTTCACCCGTCGACCTGACCAACCATTCATGAATCCGAAGAAGAAAATTTGGGAGACTGTTGCGCCGGTAAGCGCAAAATTATATTAAAAATTAAGTGAAAAATATCAGGGAATTAAAAATTCTGATTCTTATATTATGGAATAACCGAAATAAAATAATAAACTTTCCGGAACAAAATAAAAAAACTCCGGAACAAATTAAATAAACTTTCCGGAACAAAATAAATAAACTTTCCGGAACAAATTAAATAAACTTTCCGGAACAAATTAAATAAACTTTCCGGAACAAATTAAATAAACTTTCCGGAACAAATTAAATAAACTTTCCGGAACAAATTAAATAAACTTTCCGGAACAAATTAAATAAACTTTTCGGAACAAATAAATAAACTTTCCGGAACAAATTAAATAAACCTTCCGGAACAAATTAAATAAACTTTCCGGAACAAATTAAATAAACTTTCCGGAACAAAATAAATAAACTTTTCGGAACAAATAAATAAACTTTCCGGAACAAATTAAATAAACTTTCCGGAACAAATTAAATAAACTTTCCGGAACAAATAAATAAACTTTCTGGAACAACCGGAACAAAAAATAAAACTTTTCGAAATGAAAAAGAAAAGAAAAACTTAAATAATCCATAATATGGAATTTTTGCTTAATTTAAACATATTTAATTCATCACATTTTTCTCAGGATTTGTCTGTATCCGCCGAAGGGGAATGCGTTTTCAAGGGCCATTTGCTTCGAGTTCAACGGACGAATTCAACATTGAAGGCATTGACACTGAGGAATGTGCCCGTAAAATAAGAAAGAAAATGCATTGAATGAAGAAAGGACCCAAATTGTTTTTGTTTTTTTTTTTTTAAATTATTTATCCAATTTACTTTACCCATCGATGATATTGTTGAAATGGACACTCGAAATATTGTTGACTCAATTTTATCCATTTTTGATTTGATGTTATAAATAAAATTTTGTTTTGGTGGGGAATAAATGATTATTACCGCATTTTCTTATTAGAAGCCCCCCTCGAATGTGAGGTACCGTACCTCTAGGCAAGATAAACTTTTTAGATAAATTTTTATTGCATTTAGGTGACATTGGGTTTTATTAAAAACATAGTTTTTAGTTTATTACAGATAAAAGTTAGATTTAGATCCCAAATGCTTATAAATATATGCAATTGCATATTTTGGCATATTTTTGGCAAAAATTACAATTCAAAAATGCAATAAAAATCGGAAAATTACATATTTTAAGAAAATTTTGCATAAATTAAGACATTTTTCCAAATTTTGGCACTTTTTCGTGCATATAAATCCGTACTCTAATTATTACAGAGAAGAGAGTAAGATCCCAAATCTTAAAGCCTCCCTCGGATTTGAGGTACCGTACTCTCTCTGCATGATGTTGCATTTATTAGTGCCATTGTACTAAAAAAACGCATAGTTTAACACAGATAAGAGAGTTAGACTCTAAATTTTACCCATTTTTGGGGCTTCGAAAAATAATTTTATGGGGCTTCTAATATGAAAAATATGGTATATTTTATTTTTTTAATTCAATTCAAATCAATCCATAAATAAGAAATAATTTTATTTTAACATTAATAAAATGGCAAAAAATTTAATCGATTGCTGTATTTATTGAATAATAAATGAAAAATGCTTAATTAAAATTGGAAAGAATTGCCCAAATAAAAATATTAATTATAATTAGTGGAAAAGGAATAAAATTTAAGTGAAAAAAGATCATCAAAAATTCCAAAAATGAAGATCAAATTCAAAGGTGTCAATTTTTCCCCATTCATTTCATCCATTTCATTCTTCCCCATCTTCAAATGATGAATGTTCCTTCCGACGAATTGTTGAAGCGTTTGCTGCTGCGGTTGATCGACTGGTATTGGAATTGGGCCATTGGATTCTCTAAAATTACAAAAAATAATTAAATCAAAAATTAATTGTAATATAATTTAAAAAAATATTTAATTCAAAGATTTTGCTTTGTAATTTTTAAAATTCATAACTAAAAAACTGTCAGAGATCCAGCCCTGAATTTTTGATATTTTTTTAGAATATAATTATTAATAATATTTAATCAAAAAGTTTCAGTCCTATCTCATGAGCTGTTTTTGAAAAATTGGTTTTTGAAATTTTGTTTTTTATTGGTATTTTTGCAAAAATTTTTAAAAATTCATAATTAAAAAATGCAAAAAATTTTAATTCAAAAATGACCGCATAATTTAAAAATATTTAATTCAAAAATTAATTGTATAATTTTAAAAAAAATTTTTGACTGACCAATTTGATTCATTCGAGATTGCGGTGTTCCCTGATGAGGCACAATTTGTTGCTGTTGGATTCCATGGAATGGCCGTTGCTGTTGAGGCGTCTGATGAGGGGACTGTGGAGTTCCATCGAACAAAAGCATTCCCGTTGCCGGTTGTCCATTTTTCCCGTCGATTGTGCCTCCGGTGATCCCTCCTCCAATCAGTCGTTCCTCAATTTCGATGCCACTTCCTTGTTCCATTTTTCCACGTGCCAATGTCAGTGCCAAAAGGCTGTTCTGGTTTGCCAGCCGTTGATTTGCCACATTTTCCGTTTCTACATGGCGTTGACGCTGAAAAATTGGTGAATTTATGATTATTTATCTCAATCAATGTTCATTGTTCAATCTCCTTCACATTAAAAGAAAATATTCAAAATATTTCCTGGGGAAATTTTCCCATCTAAAAGGACAAAAACTTATCATCTATTTTTAATATAATTTAGCATACAGGAAACCCCGAATGTCTTCCCGAAAGAATTAATTCCGCCTATTTTCCGGAAAGTTTTAACCGGAAAGAATTAATTCCGCCTACTTTCCGGAAAGTTTTAACCGGAAAGAATTAATTCCGCCTAGTTTCCGGAAAGTTTTAACCGGAAAGAATTAATTCCGCCTAGTTTCCGGAAAGTTTTAACCGGAAAGAATTAATTCCGCCTGTTTTCCCGGAAAGTTTTAACCGGAAAGAATTAATTCCACCTACTTTCCGGAAAGTTTTAACCGGAAAGAATTAATTCCGCCTATTTTCCGGAAAGTTTTAACCAGAAAGAATTAATTCCGCCTGTTTTCCGGAAAGTTTTAACCGGAAATAATTAATTCCGCCTACTTTCCGGAAAGTTTTAACCGGAAAGAATTAATTCCGCCTAGTTTCCGGAAAGTTTTAACCGGAAAGAATTAATTCCGCCTAGTTTCCGGAAAGTTTTAACCGGAAAGAATTAATTCCGCCTGTTTTCCCGGAAAGTTTTAACCGGAAAGAATTAATTCCACCTACTTTCCGGAAAGTTTTAACCGGAAAGAATTAATTCCGCCTATTTTCCGGAAAGTTTTAACCAGAAAGAATTAATTCCGCCTGTTTTCCGGAAAGTTTTAACCGGAAAGAATTAATTCCGCCTGTTTTCCCGGAAAGTTTTAACCGGAAAGAATTAATTCCGCCTGTTTTCCCGGAAAATTTTATTAAAAATAGATGCCAAATTAATGCTCAACATATTCGAAAAAGTAGACAATAAAAATAATTGTATCGGGACCTCAATTCATAAGGAATGGCATGTTTCCTCCCAATATATCGTATACCCAAAGCAATTGAGTCACACCAACCTCCAAATCTTCGCCCTTTTTCACGCCTCTTTTATGGCCTCGAAAACGTCCAAGCCGATAGCAACCAAAGGAAAAGGCAATCAACAAAATGATGAAGGAGGAGGCCAAAATGCCAATCAAAACGTAGACGGTCACCTTAAATAAAATTCATGAAAATACACATTTTTATACAAATTTTAATTTACTTGAGGATAACACGGTCGTTCAGGGCACTTTTCGCAGGCCGGACATCCACCAAATAAACTGCCCATTGAAATTGAAGTGCACAATTGGAAATTGGAATTAATAATTTTTAAATGGCTATTAAAATAAAAAAGGGGGAAGATTTAATTGGATAAATTAAAAAGGCAATCTCTACGAATTCATGTCTCAAAAAGTTTTTAAAAAGAGTACTGAGGTTTCAGGGGAGTGTCATCTAAAGATGCCAAATTAGTATTCAGGATTTTATGAAAATAATTTTATTGTTAGCTGGATGCGGGAGGCGGGACCCCAATTCGTAAGGAATGTCCAAAAGGTACAGGAAATGGCCAATTTTGATTTTGGGAAAGTTGGCACCGGGCAAAAACGGTCAAAAAATGTGAGAATGAAATGCAAATTAGTATTGTCCTTAAAATTGAAAGGGGAAGGCGGGCGGATGGGCCCAGAAGCCATCATCACATCGCGTTGGTCGATGTGGAATCTAGTAGATCAGAGAATCAAAAGGGTTATTGTATGGAAATGAATACTACCTATTCCTTTTTCTACACATTACCATTCCTCCTTCCTCCTCCCTATGAAATAGTTGTAGTAATTATTAATTTTAATATTATTAATTTTAAAATAAAAAATCGAGAAGAATGGGAAGTAAAATTTTGAATTAATTTATTAGAAGAAGCTTAGGAAATAGCCAATTTTGATTTTGAGAAGGTTGGCGCGGCGCGCGGGCCAAAAAGGGTCGAAAATGAAAGAGAAGGAAATCCAAATTAGCATTGTCCCGAAGAAAGACGCGGATGGGCCTAGCCCAGAAGCCATCATCAAATCGCATTGGTGGGTTGGCGGAGATCGCAGAATTAAAAGGGTATGGAAATGACTTCTTCCACTTCCTACAAAACACCATTCCCCTCCCCTTCCCTTCCCCCTTCCCATCCATTTGGCCAATTTTCCCCCTACACTAATACAATCGGGGCCAAAAGAAAAGGTGGAGAGGGGAGGCCGTCCACCGTCGATGTTGTGTTGATGTTGACCTGTGAATAAAAAAATGGTGCCAGCCAAATGGCCCCAGAAGGGTTGTTGGGGAATGGACGGACGGGCGATTGAATTGGAATTGGATGGGAAGTGAAAACTAAATGGGAAGAATATTGGAAGCAAAAATGGACGGGGAAATGCGATGATGGGGCCAATGGGGGAAAAAAGTGAAAATGAAGTGAAAAGTGGGGAAAGGGGGATATGACTTGGCCAAAAGGAAGAATCCTTTCCTTCTTTGGCTGTTAATAAATTCAATTGAGAAAGCCAATTTTGATATGTTTTGTTGTGACTGTGAATCATCGACGAACAATGAAATCGGAGAAAAATTGGCAATAATTGGAATTTTTGAAATCATTTAAAATTGGATAAAAATAATCAATTTGCTGACAAAAACATTAAAATTGCCGAATAAATATTAAAATTTTCGAAAAGCTTAAGCGGTTCAGCGATTTGTCCTAGACACCAAAGCCCTATACCCAATCGATTGATTTCGTCAAGAAACAAAATTTGATTATTTTTTGTCATGGATTAAACCATTTCTAATAGTTTTGAACCAAAAACCAAATGAATTTGAACGGTTTAATATCATTTAATGATCAAACCATAACAAATTATATACCATTATATGCGTGTTGATGAAATGAAATCTATCGATCGGGAATAGGGTTGGGAGATCTGGGACAAACCATTAAACACTAAAATCTTTTCAACCATTTTTAAAACTCTTTAAAATTTATCCCACATTTCATTAGGGCTATAGCCAATGGCCCAAACGCAAAATGTTTCTCCAAAAATTCCAAAATTTTCTCTCAAATTTTTAAGTCTAATCAATTATAAATTGGTGATGAATTAAAATTAATAAATGAATTTATTTAAATGGCCAGATCAGAGAGGATGAACCCAAAATATTAAATGGAATTTAAGTCCAAATCAAAGAGGAATTTGTTTTCATATTATCCCAAAAATTTTTGATCCATTCTTCTTTATTCCCTTTTGTTGTGTGTGGTTGCATTCCGCCGGATGTCCGCAACACATTCAACGCGAAGAGGATGGCCCCGGTTTGCATTGGAATTCAATTTTGCCCATGGTGCCAACCACGGCGTTCACATTGTGGATGGTGAACTATTTTTGAATGTTTTATTTGTTTATAAATGTTTTTTAAAACATACGGAATGGGATTTGGCACATTCTTTCAAAATGCTGGAAATCGAAGACGGTCCAGCGGCCGAGGGGCCCACAGCATTTTGTGCCAATGGCAATTTATTGTTTGCGGCACGTGGAACACGACATGGACCAACCGGCTCCTGCTGTATAATAATTTCATTCAAAATTCATTTACTTTAAATGCTATTTTAATTACCCACCCTCGATTTTGAGAACCCATAACTCAGGGTAGGGTAAACTTTAAAAAGATTTCTCCATTTTCTTAGTTCCTTAAAGCTCTATAAAATCCGCTTAATTTATTCAAAAATGTCCACAAATGAATGCGGAATTAAAAAAGTATATACGGTATTATATGATCCACTCAACCTTGATTGGCTCGATGATTTCCAATTCCAATTCATCATCCTCTTCTGCCCCATCATTATTTGCCTGAGGGTGATTGCGTTTTGTGCTGGGACGATCACGACCCAATTTCGCCTTTGTAAAGGAGAATGCGAATTAATTAATTATATAAAATTTAATTTGGCAAAAAACATTGAAAATTACCAAAGTGGTTTAATGATTTGTCCTAGACTCCCAAACCCCATAGTCTCAGTTTCTCTTCAAGAGGAAACGATTGGTATATAATTTGACATGATTTGGTCTTTTAAACCATATTTCTGGTTTTGGTTCAAAAATTAAGGGTATTAAACCGGTTAAACCATCTTACGGTTATTGTTTCAAGACCTATTTAAACTGGTTTAAACCTAAATGGGATCATTATCAAAAGATGCATCTCGAATAGATCCATATATATGGTTTTGGCTGGGTCAAGGATAAGCCATTGAATTGCAATAATCTTTTCATCATTTTTCACCATTAAATTAGACCCTTTTTACCTTTGGTTGCATTTCAACTTGATGGGCCCTTTGATGTTGAACTAAAGCATTTTGAGCGGCAAAAGAGGCATCACAAAGCTGGCAATTGATTGGATATGAAGGATTTCCACCTGATTTGTTTTTTAATATGATTGGAGATTATGGGATTTGTGATCAAAACTTACGACGTTTGTGAATTTTCCCATGCCCTCTCAAACCGATATTGCTGCCAAAACGTGCCGAGCATTTGCTGAAATTTGAAAAGATGGAATTATTATTTTTTCATTATTTACATTTCAAATTATTCCTAATGAAAACAAATTATGCCTAATCAATTTATTTAATATTGCCCAATATGAACCTGCATTTATATCTTTTACGCGGATTTGCCACCACCTCCTCCTCGATCGGCGCAATGGCTTCATTCTCAATCGGCATTTGGTCAGCAATTTCGGCATTATCCAACATTTGGCCACCATCAGCATTCTCGGTATTGTTCATTTGGCCATCATTATTTGCATCGACATCATTTGGCATTTGATTAACAGCAATTTCGGCATTATTCAGCATTTGGCCACCAACAACATTTTGGGCCTCATTCGGCATTTGGGCATCAGCATTCCCGGCGGCATTCTTCACTTGATCAACAGCATTTTCGGTGGCATTCCCATCTTCGAGTTGCTCTATTTTGCACTTTATCATTTCCATTTTGATTCAATTTAATTTAAACTTAATGGAAATAAATTTCTGAAAAAATAATTTTTCTATAATGGCTTTAAATAAAAAGAAAAGGCACGGACGCGGATGGCCCTAGAGGCCATCATCACTTTGGTGTTGACTGTGGAAAGAAGAAAATCGGTCGGAGAATCGGAACGGAATGAAAAGAATTCTCTTCCTTCCTACAAAACAGCACATCCTCCCCATCATTGGGCCAAATTCACCCTTTCTTCTATCGGGGGTCGGAGGTCGGAGCCAAAAGCAGGGTGGAGGGGAGGCCGCGACGCCGTCGATGTGTGAATATATAAAATACCACCCAAATCGCCGAAGGGGTTGGTGGGCAATTGTGGATGATTTTGTGAAAAGAGAATATATTTGAAGAAATAGAAATGATGATTGGGGCCAATGGAAAAATGAAAAAAAGAGAACGAAAAGTTTTTGGGAGATACAATTTGGCCAATAGGTAGAAAAGATCTTCCTTAATTTGCCATTTAATAAATTCAATTGAGAGCCAATTTCGACCGGAGTAAGCCCAAAAGAAATCAGGGGAACATTGTCGGAAATGAAATATGAAAAAGTTTGGAGATCGGCGGAGAATTAAAAGAGTGTATGGAATATGGATTGGACTTGTCCTACAAAACACCAACCCCCTTCATTTCTTTAAGGCCAATTCCCCAATCGACAATATCAAAGCAAAGTGAAGGGTGGAGGCGCAAATGTATCGCCAAATGCTCAAAGGGTTGTGGAATGGACAATTGAATTGTATGAATTTGGAAGTGCAAAAGATGGAAAATGATGATTGGCCGATGGGGGAAAATGTGAAGTGAAGTCATGCGCAGAAGACCACCATTTATATAACTCTATTGAGACTTGAGAGCCAATTTTTAGATGTTTTTATGAATCATCGGATAGAAGGCTTCAAAGAAATAAGGGAATGACGGAATTGGCAATTTTTTTAAATGCCATTTTAAAATGGAAAGAAGTAAAGTATTGGCCAAAGAAGCAAAATGACATTAAAATGCATATGTTCCATCGTCCATTGGGAAATGTCCATTGTTGCCGAAAAGGGTGATGCACTGACTGATGAGGGAGGTGAACAAATGGGCAATCGGCAATCATGATCGATTTTGGAACAAAATTTTTCTTTGAACTTTTCCTTCACTCACATATCATTCCAATCGGTCTAGTAATTTGTCCAAAAATTTTAAATTCCAAATTATCCAAGAATTGTTTAAAAACTTTGTCTTCTTCACCTGCTCATTTATTCCATTGACTATAATGATGCGATAATAATTGGAATATTCAAATTATTAAATATTTATTAATAATTTAAAAACATTCTTGACATTCCATTTGTTGCAATTATTTGCAAATTATTAAAAAGATTAATCATCTCATCAAAAATGACCGCCCACACTTCAATCGGAATTCTTTTGAATTTTTCAACTCTAATAAGACATATTTGAGGAAAAATTTTGTTTGAATATTTGGGCACATTCCATTCCATTGTTGAATTTTTATAGCTTTTCCACATCCATCCACCTCTCAACCAACTTGGAATATATAAAGAGAGGACAATTTAGGGCAATTCATATATGTATAATAAAGCAGTAACAAATCCAAGAATTTAAATTAAATTTGAACAAATATTTTATTAAAAAATTGCTTTTAAAATGATCAAATTTGGAAATTCTCTATTATTTTTCATAATTTTCCTTCTATCTACTCATTTATCCCTTCAATGTGGTCAAAATGAGTATGAAACACGTTGCTACGATTCACAAATGTGCCATCAATTGGATGCAACCTGCCAACAAATTCCGGCCCCGGATTTATTTCGTCCATGTTGCCTTTGTGCCGCCTGCTTTTGTCAGCCCACTTGTCTTTGTTTGCCCGGATTTGTGCGGGAAAATGGTCAACCTGGCGCAAAATGCGTCCTATGGACCCAATGCGCGGGAAAATAAATTTGAAAGAAGAATTTTGAATGAATTGAATTAATTGTATTACTTTTCTGTTTTTAATGTATTGCCATAAATATATTTTGGAGTATTTTGAATAAAAATAATTAAAATATTCAAAATTTAGTTTTTCCTACATTTTTCGCGCATTTCTTTCGCTTTCAAAAGGTCAAAATCAAATTCAAAGCAAAAAGAATAAAAGAATCAATTTTTGCCCATGGTAAGAAGAAGGCACTCCTTTCGTCTTTTCATTTTCATTTATCCTTAAAATTGACCATTCCATTCCATCAAAATTTTCTCTCATTTTTACGGAGTTTTAACCGGAAAGAATTAATTCCGCCTACTTTCCGGAAAGTTTTAACCGGAAAGAATTAATTCCGCCTACTTTCCGGAAAGTTTTAACAGGAAAGAATTAATTCCGCCTACTTTCCGGAAAGTTTTAACCGGAAAGAATTAATTCCGCCTACTTTCCGGAAAGTTTTAACAGGAAAGAATTAATTCCGCCTACTTTCCGGAAAGTTTTAACCGGAAAGAATTAATTCCGCCTATTTTCCGGAAAGTTTTAACCGGAAAGAATTAATTCCGCCTACTTTCCGGAAAGTTTTAACCGGAAAGAATTAATTCCGCCTACTTTCCGGAAAGTTTTAACCGGAAAGAATTAATTCCGCCTACTTTCCGGAAAGTTTTAACAGGAAAGAATTAATTCCGCCTACTTTCCGGAAAGTTTTAACCGGAAAGAATTAATTCCGCCTACTTTCCGGAAAGTTTTAACAGGAAAGAATTAATTCCGCCTACTTTCCGGAAAGTTTTAACCGGAAAGAATTAATTCCGCCTATTTTCCGGAAAGTTTTAACCGGAAAGAATTAATTCCGCCTACTTTCCGGAAAGTTTTAACCGGAAAGAATTAATTCCGCTTACTTTCCGGAAAGTTTTAATTAAAAATAGATGTGCTCAATATAATGCTCGAAAATTGCAGCAGAAAGCAATTTATAAAAAATAATTTTATCAGGACTCCAATTCATAAGGATACCATACCCCCTTCACCATTTTATTAGGTCAAATTCAAATCAAAAGAATAATAAAACAATCAATTTTTGCCCGTGGCAAAAAGACTCGCTTTCCTCAATCCTCATTTGCTCCTTATAAAATGGACCATTCCATCAAGCTCTCATTTTAAAATTCTTCGACCACAAAAAACTCCTCAGAAATCTACCTACCCATAAAAAAATCAATTTTTTTTATTCTTTCCATCCAATTCCAATTAATTTACATTAATAACTTCATTTACTCAGCAAAGTAATCCTTCAAAATCAAATTATTCCCCGAAAATGTCCTCTGCACAAAATCTGCATAAAATGTTAGAAAAAACTTCAACAAATTTGGCGAATTTACGCTCAAAATGCGCATTGTTGAACGAATGCGATGCAATCAATTGTTCGGATTCGGAAGAGGAGAATGCGTATAGACGAGAATTTGAAGATATTTCGGCACGGAATTTGGCCCGAATTGAATTGGGAATTGCAGAGGCCCAGGTGGAATTTATATTTATTTTTGGTCATTTTTATTTATTTTTAAGGAATTTGGCCAACTAATTTCACTTTTCGGTCAATTAATGAAAAGAAATGAACTTTTGGAATGGGAAAATGCCAAAATGCGTGAACAGATTGCAAATTTCGAGGAGAAAATGGACGGGGTTAGGATTACTATTTAATTTTCATTAATTTACCATAATTTTGAAGTTGATTGCCAAAATGGAAGACAATGAGGAGGACGAAGAAGAAGAGATTGACGAAGATGAAGAATTCAAGGAAAATCGTCCGCCCTCATCTTTGGCAACACAGAGCGAAATTGAAGGGACCGTGGCCAACGATTTGGATGCATTGTTTGACACGGAGGAAGAGGAGGATGAAGAAGGTGAGATTGGAATGGGAATGGTTAATAATATTTTTGGAAAAAAATGGAAAAATAAGGAAAAATAATCATAAAATTAGAGAATTTTTCATAATTATATTTTAAATATTTGTAGAAGTTCAAAGTGAATATGGCGCCACCAATTCAGTCATTTCCAATGCCGAACTAATGGCCAAAATTGAGATCTCCGCAAAAATGAATTTCTGCAATAAATTGGTCAGACCAAAATCGGTCAAATGTCTTAAATATATTTCCCAACAGTTCAATGATTCCATTAACGAAAATAAAACGTCCATTGCCGCAACAATTGCCGCATTTATTTGTGAGAAAGCAATTTGCGAAATGAAAGCAACTGGGAATGAACAAAAACATGAAAGAAATTTGGCCATTTTTCATAAAAGACTCGTCCGAATTTATAAGTCAGTTAATTGGAGAATTTAACTTATAATTCCAAAATTAAGGAAAACGCACAATTTTCAACGTGTTTTGGAATGTTTGGAGGAATTGCGAAAATATTATGAAGGAAAAGGCGACCGTCAATCATTGGGATCTGTGATGAACAAACAGGCATATTTCCTAACATGCTTGCGCAAATTTGTTGAGGCTGAAAGAAAATGCCAAGATGGATTGAATATTGTAATAAATGTGGAAGGAATGAATATATTTTCCCTTTTGTTTTTAAGATTGAAGGCTTCGAACATTTGGAAGTGGTCCGCCGAAGATTGGAAGAAAATTTGGCCCATATTTGCAATAATCCGGCATATTTGGAGAATTTGCGAAAATTGAAGGCAAAATATGAGAATAAATTGGGAAAATGTGAATTTGATGGGAATGATCGCCAAAAAATAACAGCGAATTTGAATAAAATTAATGCAAAGATCAAAGAGCGGCAACAATTGGTTCAGCAGAATAAAAGAATGAAGAGGGCAAAAGAGGAGGAAGAAGTTGGAACATCCCGAATATGAGAATGGCGAAGGGGCTTACTTAAAAATTTTGATTTACATTAATGATTCCAATTTACAATTTTCAATCGAAATTAATTCACTAACAATTTATTTTTCAATTTTGATAAATTTTATTCTTTCAATTTTAAATTTAATTTTTATTCGTGAATAAAAATATTTTGATCAGCGGATTAAAATTCATGAGTTTTATTTCTTTTAAATACTGCAAAATTGTTGCATTTATTCGCGTTTAAACTGACTAAACTTATTAGAGCACTTTAAATTCAGGATCTACTTTAAATTGACATATCGTAATTCATTCATAATCAATCAATCAATCAATGGCTTTCTACAATAACAAAATTTTTTGGTTCAATTTTGCAGCAATAATTTGTAAAATCCAATTAATCTACATTAAAATCTTTTTATTTTTCAGGTTTCCTCCTCTCAATTATCTCTGTGGCTCTCGTGCACATTTTTCGAATTGATTGGCCAATTGTGATTATTTTCCTTCCTATTGGACTGTTCGTATGGCTTTGCAAGAAGGCTACTGGTTATGGAACCGATGAAGAAAGAAAGCCAATAATTATCCGAAATTATTGACAAGAAAATGTATAAGACAATTCACGATTGTTAACATTTATTACACATAATTAATTTATCATTTTTTCTTAATAAATTTTTTACAAAATAAACAATTTATATTGAAATTTGGAAAAAACATTCAATGCAGTTAATTAAAATGTAAAAAAAAACAAGAGATGGGTAGGAGAAGGGAATTGAGATTTTTCGGAATGAAACAAAAAAAAATTACAAAATGAAACAGTCAAAATTTTCGGAAGGAAACACAAATTCTGAAAGAACATAAAAAAAACAAACTTTCCGGAACAACCGGAAAGAAACAAAATAAATAAACTTTCCGGAACAACCGGAAAGAAACATAAAATAAAAATAAACTTTCCGGAACAACCGGAAAGAAACATAAAATAAAAATAAACTTTCCGGAACAACCGAAAAGAAACAAAATAAATAAACTTTCCGGAACAACCGAAAAGAAACAAAATAAATAAACTTTCCGGAACAACCAGAAAGAAACAAAATAAATAAACTTTCCGGAACAACCGAAAAGAAACAAAATAAATAAACTTTCCGGAACAACCGAAAAGAAACAAAATAAATAAACTTTCCGGAACAACCGGAAAGAAACAAAATAAATAAACTTTCCGGAACAACCGGAAAGAAACATAAAATAAAAATAAACTTTCCGGAACAACCAGAAAGAAACAAAAAATAAATTTCCGGAACAACCGGAAAGAAACAAAATAAATAAACTTTCCGGAACAACCGGAAAGAAACATAAAATAAAAATAAACTTTCCGGAACAACCGGAAAGAAACATAAAATAAAAATAAACTTTCCGGAACAACCAGAAAGAAACAAAAAATAAATTTCCGGAACAACCGGAAAGAAACAAAATAAATAAACTTTCCGGAACAACCGGAAAGAAACATAAAATAAAAATAAACTTTCCGGAACAACCGGAAAGAAACATAAAATAAAAATAAACTTTCCGGAACAACCGAAAAGAAACAAAATAAATAAACTTTCCGGAACAACCGGAAAGAAACAAAATAAATAAACTTTCCGGAACAACCAGAAAGAAACAAAATAAATAAACTTTCCGGAACAACCGAAAAGAAACAAAATAAATAAACTTTCCGGAACAACCGAAAAGAAACAAAATAAATAAACTTTCCGGAACAACCGAAAAGAAACAAAATAAATAAACTTTCCGGAACAACCGGAAAGAAACAAAATAAATAAACTTTCCGGAACAACCGGAAAGAAACAAAAAATAAATTTCCGGAACAACCGGATAGAAACATAAAATAAAAATAAACTTTCCGGAACAGGAAAGAAATAAAATAAATAAACTTTCCGGAATAAAATACAAAAATTAGAACTTTCCGGAAGGAAGCACAAAAATTAAAACTTTCCGGAATGAAACAAAAAAATTAAAATTCCGGAATTGAACATATAAAATCTTTGATACCGTACTTCTCTCTTTCCCCTTTTTCTATCATCTTCTTTTTGCATTATTTTGAGAAGCGCTATAATGAAATGAAACAAAATATTGTCTTTTTGGAATAAATATATACCATTAAATAAGCCAATTTTGAAAAATGTATTCCATTGCCCAATTAAGTACATTAAAATATTCTAAACTAGTTTTGCTGAGTTGGCATTGCTCTCAAAAAGGCCAAATCCTTTCCTTTCATTTCCATCCAATTCATTTTATTCCCTTTTAATTTTCCAAAAATGTTCCTTTTCATTCTTTTGGCCATTATTTTGCCTTCCAATCATCGATTTCTGCTGAATGCCAATTTGAAGCCATTGAACTGCAATCGTCAAACCGAGGTGGATCAAAACACATTTATTGTACCGCTAATCGGTACTAAGTTTAGTTCGGGGCAACAGTGGGCCTAAGCTCTCGCCCCGGGTCTTCGCCAGGAGCCTAAGCCCCAGTGGAAAAGTGTTGGGGAAGGTGGACGGAAAAGTGAACATTTAATGTGAAATTGGGCTGGTTTAAAAAGGCAGATTGGGGCAATGTTCGATTGATAGATGATAGGGTGACGGGGCGTTTAGGTAAAAAGTGGGGGTACAGTAGGATGCAAAGGAAAGACCCGTAGGCATTGTTGGTATTGACACACATTCGAATTCGAATGTTTAACCAAAATTTGCACCCATTATCAAAAATGAAATTTGTAGCCCAATACCTCCCATTCTCTGAGTTCTGAAACCTAACCTAAATCATAGGACAAATCCTCCACTATTCCTTTTTAAGCCTAATCTTGGCCACGAAAATTCCGCCATAATGATTCAAATTCGAGGTATTTCCAAATAAATTAATCTTGAATTTTTAATTATGGTTCCATGGATTTTGATTTATCGATAATTATAATTTATAAATAGTTTATGGTAGTTAACAATCAAGCTAATCAGCTGGAATTAGGCAAAAATCCAACGATAGGATTATTACCGGTATCCTAACTTTTTTTCCAACAATAAAAGATACCCGAGGGTTGCGTTTTCGACCATTGCCGTACTGAACCTTCGTGTCAACATCCGGCCGGTCAATTATTGGACCACAAGAAGGAGGACCCCTGCACTTGTGTGCAAGGTTGTGGATGCAAATTTGGCTATATTCGCGAAAATGATGGGCCGGGGGCAAAATGCATCGACAAAAATTTGTGTGCCAACAAATAATAGAGGAGCAAGAAAAGATGCGATTAATTGAGAAAAATTGAATGAATTTCAATTTTATGAATAAAATAATGAAATTTTAAATTGAAATAAATTATTGCGCAGATAATTTCACGTCAATTCCTACTTTTTCATTTTACAAAAACATGAGTAAAAATTCAAAGAATTTTCTCTATTTTGATGAATTAAAATTTATTTTTTACCATCTTATTTTGTGTGTAAATTTTATATACTTAATGAATTCATTTTTGCTTGGCAACGGCAAAAAATGCATTTGCGTCAATCTTGAAGAGAGGAATAATTCGGGAAGAAATAAAAATTGCCCTCGGCATAAATCTTTCCATCATTCTCATCAAAAATATTTTTATTTTTTTTTAAAAATTTGAATAAATTTAATCGACAAAAATGGGAATCACGCTGACATCCGTGATCCATCAATGTGAGTAAAAATTCTGTAATTATTTTATTGCCAAAATTTCAATTGAATGCCCTTTTCCAGTTTCCACCCTCTAATTCCCTCCTTTCGAATATTTCCAATTTTCTTCTTTCTCTAATATCCCCGCGGGGGATTTTAGCTTGTAAAAATGAATTCCCACTTCCCATGCCCTCTAGCGTACATCGAGCGAATATTTCCTATTTTTTCCTTCTTTTGGCTCAGTTATTTTCAACATGGCATAGCCACCATTAGGCAAAACACAATGGACAAACAAAATAACATAAAAATAGAAAAAAGAATGCCATCTTCTTCCTCTTTCATCGTCATTTTTCCCCCAATTCCCTCTTCACCAAGTTAACATCCCCCGCGGGAATCGTAGCAACGCTTTCAATTTCCTTCCGTTTTCGCTGACTTCTTTTGGAGAATAAATTCCAGAAAAAAAGTTTCCTTCAATAAATAGTCTACTTCCTTTTAAAAAGATTTATCCTAAATTCCGTTTCTAGACTTTTTTATAAGGAAGTGTGCAAAAATAGCTTATCCAATATCCAAAAACCTAAATTTAACTAAAAGCAAAAAATTCGCAGCAGCTGACATTGTCAAATTTAAAGAAGGTGAGGTGGATTTGTCCATCAATAATAAGGACATATTTTAGGATTTTTCATTATTTATTAGCCTATTAATATTGATTTACTGCTAAAAATTGTAAATAATTCCAATTTCTTTTCCAATCATAAACACTCTAAAATTCAAATCCCAAAATTTTAATTTATATTTTCAATTATTGAAGTTTTTTGTTATTTTTTATTTGTACTTTTATTTTTCTTCCATTCAATTCATTTTTAGTCTATTGTTACTTTAAATAAACACAATATTAGGGAGCGCTGTAAAAATAAATTTTAATACGTCTGTCTGTTTTTTTTTCTGTTTTGTCTGCGGAATTTTAAAATAAAAACTTGAAAAAATCCCATTTTTTCTTTAAAAAAAAAATCAATTTTGAAAAATTAATTCATTTTTATTTGAGATAAACTTAATTTGGCGAAAAAAATACTGAATTTGGCAACAACTTTTCGTGTCGAAAAATATTATATTTTTGAGGCCATATAACTTGGCCCTAATTAGGGGTTTAGGGCTAGGGTTAGGTTCAGGGCAGGCATGGGATTAGGGGCTAAGGGCTAGGGGTTAGGGAATCTTAAAGAAGTCTGATTTGGCCAAGTTATATGGCCTCAAAAATATAATATTTTTCGACACGAAAAGTTTTCGCCAAATTCAGTATTTTTTTCGCCAAATTAAATGACTTCCTTTTTATTTTTGATTATTGTATTTTTAATTTTTGAATTGTTCTTTTTTGAACCCATCAAAAAATTCTCCTCACTTTTCGTTTTCTCACATCAAAGGCAAAAGTCTCAATTCCATTCTACCCAACTAAATAAATTTGAGTAAACAATTGTTTTTTTTGTTGTTAATCCATCATCTATTTTTCACTAAAATTCACGGTTGCCAAGAGAACACACACCCAACCAATAACATAAATCCACTCCAATTCCTTCAATTTCCATTAAATATTGTTTATTATTTCTCCAAAAAAATTACTAAAAATTCCTCTCATTCAAATCAGCTGTACAAAATAATATGGCCAATATTCTAAGGTCAATCCAATTACGTACAATTTTTTTGTCTTCAACGCAAACAAATTTGCTGAGTCGATTCATCGTTCCCGCGGTCAATAAACATTCAACAATCAAACAAATGTCTTCGCAAGGACCAATAACTCCCACAGGTTCCTTTTTATCATTAAATGTTTTGTGTTTCCCGACCATTTTTATAATGTGTTTTATCAATAATCCTAATTCATTGTATTATATTTTGTAGTCATTTTATCACTTTTTTATATTTTGATAATTATGAATTTCTCTGTAGAATTATCAAAATTTAATAGCAAAAAAGCATCAAATTTCAACGACCATTAATTAGAATTACACTGCCTCTGCTGCCCTTTTTCCTACCATTTTCGTCCGCGCCCATTCCTCCCATCCAACTTATTCTTTTCCCTAAAAGCTAAAACACAACACACTCTAAAATTTAAAATCAATTTTTCACCCATACCTTCCCTTCTTAGTCTTCCTTAATGAAAAATTACCGCAAAATTCCATAAAAACCTGCTTTTATTTGTTAATAATCTTTTATTAAATGGGAAAAGGGTAGTTTTTTTATTGCTGAAGAAAAATCTCTAAATTAATTAATAAATTTTATTTAATTTTTCCTCTTCATTTTCAGACAACTTCACTCCACCGCCAGCAGCAGACGCCCAGCAACAATCATTACAAATTCATTCGCCGCCAACATCCGTCAATAATTCAACTTTTCCGCAGCACAATTCTTCATCATCGCAAATGTCCGACCGAGTGGTCAAATTCGATTTGATGAATGGGACGGCAAAAGAAGAAGAAGCGGAGGATATTTTCCAACCACCGGCATCCCTCCAACAAAATGCGCACGTTCCCGGACTGGCTTCTTACCATGAAATGTACGCAAAATCAATCAATAATGCCGATCAATTTTGGCTGTCCATTTCCAAACAATTACATTTTGAACAATTCACGAACAAAGGCTTGGAATGGAATTTTGATGAAAGGAAAGGAGAGGTAATAAAAATTATGGACATTTTTTACCAAAAATAGTTTTTGGCTTCGAATAAATCAGAAACCGGTTTTAGACCCTAAAAACCTTATACCATTTTGTAGACCTCATCAAGACGCATCGATTGTTATATAAATGTCAGTTTTGGCCCAAAATTAAAACCAAAAACGCTAGTTATGGTTTATAAAGAAAATTTAATTACACAGCTAAAAACGCCATTTTTAGCTTAGTGGGTTGATGCTTTTTTTTTGCTAAATTGAGGTTGCGGGTTCGAACCCGCTTAGAGGCAGATATTTTTTCGGACTTCTTTGTCACTTTTACCCATTTTTATACACTTTATTGAACATATCTAGGCCAAAAACAATATTTAGACCAAAAAATATGGTACTAAAAGCGCTAGTCTTGTATAAGGTTTGTAGGGTTTAAAATCGGTTTCTAATTAATTAGAAACAAAAACTACTTTTATGGAGGGTAAATTGCCTTCTATTAAAATTTTGAATATTTTTGAGTAAATTTAAATTCAATTTGAAGGTTTTCATTCGATTTATGGATGGTGCCAAAACGAACATTGCCTTCAATTGTTTGGAGCGGAATGTGGAGAGAGGATTGGGCAAAAGGATTGCATTTCGTTGGGAGGGAAATGAGCCCGGAGATGAACAATCAATCACATATGAACAATTACTTGAACAGGTTTTTATTTTATTTAATCAGTTTTTAAATTAAGTTAAAAAATGCAAATAAATATAAATTGAACGAAACATTTATTGTTTTCTTCGCCTTAATTTAAATAATAATTAGGAACGGATTTTAAATTAAAAAAAAAATATCAGAAGTTCCTATTTTTGAGCAGAGTTTATTTTATTTATTGCTTAATCGGTGAGTTTAAAAAATTGTTTAATAAATACAAATTGAACGATTCATTTATTGTTTTCTGTCTTAACCAAAATAAGAATTATGAAAAGGATTTTTAGGTCGCAAAAATCACAATCACAAAATCCCTTTTAAGTCGCTTTTGAAATTTACCAAAATTGGTTTAAGGAACCTCAAAATAGATATATTGCATTTTTCTGATGAAATTTTTCCCGAAAAAGTGCCAAAATAGGTAAAAAATATATCAAAAAAATTACTAAAATATGAATAAATGCTCAAAAGCGTTAATTATTTTTTTTCATCAAATCTAATGCATAGAAAAGATAGACTGTGATTTTTTGGTTTTTATTGCATTTTTTTAATAAAAATTTCCCTAAAAACATAATCATAAAAATTAGGTCAAAAACATAAAATAAATGCTCGAAAAAAACATTATTTTTGTACTTTTCTCATCAAATACAAAGAAAAAATAGGCCAAAATCTAAAATCAACTCTCTAATAATATCCATTTTTTCAAGGTGACCACATTCTCGGCTGTTCTCCGCTCAAAGGGTGTACGAAAAGGCGATGTGGTGGCCATTTATTTGCCAATGATTCTGGAATTGCCAATCGCCATGTTGGCTTGTGCCCGAATTGGCGCCATTCATTCCGTCGTTTTTGCCGGTTTCTCCGCCGATTCCCTGGCCTCCCGAATTTGCCATGCCCGGGCCAGGGTTTTGGTCACCGCGGATGGATGCTTTCGAGGCAATAAGCCAATCAATTTGAAGGCATTGGCCGATCAGGCTGCACAAATTTGCACACTCCACGGTGAATCATTGGAGCATTGTATTGTTGTGGAACATTTAAAGGTTTCATTTTAAGTCAAAAATGAAAAATTATTAAAAAAATTAATATAAAAATAAATTTTTGCGCCAAATTTTAATACTTTTTCCCGGTTAACATCTAGTTTCGTATTCACCAATTTCCGAAAAAATAAAATAATGAATCTGATTTTTGACCTTAAACTTAAAATTAGAGTAGTCCAAATTGATTTTAAAAAGGTATCGATTTTAAATTCCGGTTTTCGGTTTTTGAAAAATTTCCGTTTTCGGTTTTTCCCAATATTTTAAATTTCATT
The DNA here is from genome assembly GCA_030063045.1 of Pratylenchus scribneri. Taxonomy (NCBI): domain Eukaryota; kingdom Metazoa; phylum Nematoda; class Chromadorea; order Rhabditida; family Pratylenchidae; genus Pratylenchus; species Pratylenchus scribneri. The sequence continues at coordinate 1,700,637 of JAQSEB010000037.1, read as the reverse complement.
GATTTTCTTAAATTGGAACCAACTTTTGACTACTCTACTTAAAATATTTAATGCATTTACGTAGCATTGGTTTTGAACTCTAACCATACAAAATTGTTCAAAAATGAGTATAAAAATTTCATCAAAAAATGCAAATTGGATTAAATGTTTAAGCTTGGACCTTAGGTTTGGAAAAACGCAGACTAAATTCGGTTTTTCTTCCACCTTGAAAACCCAATATTTTTATGAATTTTTAAGACTAAAAAAATCAAATTTAGATTAAAAAAAGACTACTTTACAAATTTACCATTTTATCAGTTAATTCACTCCAATTAATTATTTTTTCAGCGAGTTCGCACCCCCAATGGTGCAACAAAACCAAATGAAGTGGAAATGAAGGCAGGCCGTGACTGCCGTTGGGCCGAAGAAATGGCCAAATGCCAGGGCCAATCCGAATCCAATTCAAGTCCGGTGGAATGGATGCAATCCGAAGACCCCCTCTTCATCCTGTACACTTCCGGCTCAACCGGCGCACCCAAAGGCATTTTGCACACCACTGCCGGATATATGGTTTACACATATTTGACAATGAAATGCTCATTTGATGCACAACCCGAAAATGATGTTTATTGGGCCACAGCCGATTGTGGTCAGTCATCAAAATGAATTATTTATTTTGGTCATTTTTGCGAGGAAATTTGACGAAAAACACATAAAAAAGGCAAAGATCGATTTTGGTTTAAACCTTAAGGGTATTAAACCGTTTAAACCGGTTTTGGTTTAAACCTTAAAAGGGTATTAAACCGTTTAAACCGGTTTTGGTTCAAACCTTAAGGGTATTAAACCGTTTTAAACCAAAGTACTAAAATCTTTCTGCTTTTGATTCAAAAAAGGCATCAAACCGGTTTGGTTTGGTTCAAAAAATATGGATATTGAACCGTTTAAACCATCTTTCTGCTGGTTTTGGTTCAAAACTTTTCGCTTTCATTCACCAAATTACTAAAATAATATCAATTTTTCAATATATTATTCCCAACAAATTCTTTTAGGTTGGATCACCGGTCATTCCTACGTTGTTTATGGCCCTTTGCTGAATGGAATGAGTTCAATCATTTTTGAGGGCGTTCCCAGCTATCCGGACTCATCACGAATGTGGGCTATTGTTGAGAAATACAAAGTCACCAAATTATACACTGCACCAACCGCAGGTTAACACTACTATTAATTATTTTATTATATTAATTTATTTTTAATTATTTTTTAAATTATTTTAATTAATGTTTTTAAATTAATTTAAATTAATTTTTAATTACTTTTTAAATATTTTAAATTGATATTAATTTATTTTAAATATTTAGTTCGAGCATTGATGGCATTCCCCAATCAAATGGTCACAAAACATGATCGCTCCTCCCTTCAATTGATTGGCACTGTCGGCGAACCAATCAACCCTTCCGCATGGAAATGGCTCTACAATGTGGTGGGCGAGAAGAAATGCGCAATTGTGGACACTTATTGGCAAACGGAGACGGTGAGTCGAAGAGAAAACTCCCACATAATTAGTAAAATTCAAAGAGTTTTTGGTCCAAAACTTTGAAAATAATATTTATTTTAGAGAGCGGAAATGGATAGTTATTAATTTATTTATTAATTGCTTAAATTGAAAGTCTGACTTCTGACAAAAAATTATAATGAGCCTGAAAAAATTATAAATATTAAAATGAAAATATTTAAAAATGTAATAATATTTATTAAGTGGACTAATTACATCATTTTGATTCACCATTTTCTGCTCTTTAATAATAAACATAAAGAAAATAATATTTAATCTGTCTGCCATATACAAAAATAATGGCCCAAAACAAAAACCTTGAGATTTGGAAAGATTTATAATACTTTGATGACGAGACAATAGAAACAAAAAAAGTGAAATTGGATTAATCGTTAATTAATTTTGAAATGGGGAATAATAATTACATATTTTTACTCCTTATATATTAATTAATCGACCATTTCAATTTTCAAAATAATTCAATTCATTCCTCATTTGCAGGGAGGTCATGTGATTGTGCCAATGCCGGCTGCCATCCCAACAAAGCCTGGCTCCGCAACACTTCCATTTTTTGGGGTCCTTCCCGCACTTTTGGACAATGATGGCCGAATTCTAGAGGGCGGTCCATTCGAAGGGAATTTATGCTTCTCGCGTCCATGGCCCGGAATGATGCGTTCAATTTGGGGAGATCATCAACGTTTTGTGAACACATATTTCAATGCTTTCCATGGATTTTACTTCACCGGGGATGGCGCCAGAAGGGACGAAGACGGATACTATTGGATTACCGGACGCGTCGATGATCTCATGAATGTGGGTTTTTTGGGAAATAAATTTACAATAATTGAATTAAAAATTAATTCCATTTGCTCTTTGTAATTAAAACTTTCCGGAACAAACTTAGATTAAAACTTTCCGGAACAAACTTAGGTTAAAACTTTCCGGAACAAACTTAGATTAAAACTTTCCGGAACAAACTTAGATTAAAACTTTCCGGAACAAACTTAGATTAAAACTTTCCGGAACAACCGGAACAAACTTAGATTAAAACTTTCCGGAATCCAACCGGAACAAACTTAGATTAAAACTTTCCGGAAACCAACCGGAACAAACTTAGATTAAAACTTTCCGGAAACCAACCGGAACAAACTTAGATTAAAACTTTCCGGAAACCAACCGGAACAAACTTAGATTAAAACTTTCCGGAACAACCGGAACAAACTTAGATTAAAACTTTCCGGAACAACCGGAACAAACTTAGATTAAAACTTTCCGGAACAACCGGAACAAACTTAGATTAAAACTTTCCGGAATCCAACCGGAACAAACTTAGATTAAAACTTTCCGGAATCCAACCGGAACAAACTTAGATTAAAACTTTCCGGAACAACCGGAACAAACTTAGATTAAAACTTTCCGGAATCCAACCGGAATGAAACACAAACAAAATAAACTTCTCCAATGATGAGTATATTTATGAATTATGATCGTTTGGGAATTAAGCCATTCTAAAATTTATTTAATATTTTTATTCCATAAATTTAAAATTTCTTCACTTAATTTTTGCAGGTTTCCGGCCATTTACTTTCCACTGCTGAAATTGAATCGGCCCTTGCCCTTCATCCAGACATTGTTGAGGCCGCAGTCGTTTCTGCGCCACATCCAATCAAAGGCAAAAAATAAATTTTTATATAAATTATTAATAATTTATAAATAATTTTTTATATAATTCCAATTCATTTTTTGTCAAATTCAGGCCAATTTCCTTATGCATTTGTGATACTTACAAATGGGAAAAAATTGGACGACAAATTGATCAAAGAAATGAAGGAAATTGTGCGCAATAAAATTGGTGCCATTGCAATTCCGGACATTGTTCAGGCAAATACTCTCAAATCCCAATGAAAATAAATTAAATAATTTTTGCAGGAGGCTCCAGGCTTGCCAAAAACACGTTCCGGCAAAGTGACCCGGCGAATTTTGAGGAAAATAGCGGAAGGCGACAAAAAGGCTGATTTGGGCGACATTTCCACCCTCATCGATGAATCCGTGATCCAACAACTTTGGGACAGTCGACAACCGGCCATTCGGACAAACGCATGATTCCATGAGAATAATATTTTATTTCTTTTCGCTTAATCTTCGCCCATTTTCCTTCCCCCTTTTCCTTTTTAATCCCCTTTAATCTTTGTATTAATTTAAAATTGATATTAATTTTATTTTATTGCCCATCAATTCAATTCCATTTACCTATTAGGTTATTTTATTTGTCTCCATTCATGTTAGATTTTGTGAACTTTTTCTCTCGTTGCCCAAATATTTTAATTCATTAAATATTCAACAATTTTTTTAATTAATAATTGGTGAAAATAAAAAGGTAGAATTCGAAGCAATTTTTGGGTTATTCTCACAAAATTGGGAATATTCCAAGGACACAAAAATTTGAATGCAATAAATTGGAACCTTTTTCCTCATAATTTGGGTTTTTTAGCTTTTTTTTCTTTATTTTGCCCCAAAATTCCCTCCTCTTTCTCGGCCAATCCGACCATGAATTTGGGTTCGTTTGGCTCAAATTTCAACAATATTCTCCATCTCCATTGGCTGCCCATTTTGCATTATTTCACTATCAATTTCCATTTTTGGGTTCGCCCCATTCCCCCATAAATTTGCTGGCCGATTGCCCGTTCTGCTCAAATTTTTGTCCAATTAATATAAATTTTATGATTCCCGAATGAAATGAAAGAAAAATGGTGGGATTGTCAATTTTGATTGATTTGAGGGTGAATCGTAAATTATTAGGAATAGGAACAGGCGGGGGAACCAAAAGAATTGGAAATGGAATGTTTCATTAAAATTCGGTTTTCTCCCCTGGATTTATAAAACGAATAAAATTCTGGGATTTTTATAATTTCTGCTGGGCTTTTTTCATCTATACCCCCTTAAGGAATTTTAGCAGAATTTCAATATTCCTTCCAAGAGAAACATATTTTCTCAATAATGGCCTTCTTTCTAGTATAGTAGAAGCCACCTCTCCATTAATAGCTCTCTATTGAAAATTTAAGGAGAAAAGTGTGAAAATGTAATTTGGCGACTTTGGAGGATCTCTGAAAATGAGTTGCCCCGAGGCCGCTATTGACAAAAATACGGTAATATAAAAAATTAATCGAAATGTTTGCCCAAATATTTTTTAAAATTTTCCCAGATAATTTTGAAAAATAATCTCCATCAATTTTTACCAATTTTTGCTCTTGGCAAATTACCAAAAAATTCACACAAAAATATTGCCATTTGCATTAATTATGCACTGAAAATGACCTCATCCAAAGCCTCCACCCCTCAATTGACCCTCATTCCCCCATTTCTAGCTAATTCCATTCGTCTCCTCTACAATTTGCCCCATTCCCTAAAACTCCAACTTCCATTCATTCGTCCATCCATTTATTTTATCATCCGCTCGGTAAATTTTTTACTCGTCGGCCACCGTCAATTCATCTTTCACCCTCATTTGGCTGCTGTCCACATTTTCTATTACTAAAATCGTTCTCCATACTAAAATGGAAACCCTTTTGGAAACAAATATTTATGACCGGCCAATGACCCCGCTCACTTGGCCACATGGCCTTTTCACCTCATGTCGAATGATGAGTGAAAAAATTGGTGGCAAATTTTGATGTCAAATCAACCAAATTATAAATGTTGGCGATTGGATTTGCGCCAAAATTTTTAAATTTTTTATTGACAATATTTAGTTTGTATTCCATTTTTGGATCAAGATTGAAAAGTGAGGAGTCCATATTTGGGTCATCAGAGGATTAGGTTTAGGGTCATTCAGGGACAGGGATAGAATAGAACCATCTATCCCTATTCCCTAAAAACCTTATCTCATCCTAACAACTATAATGGGGCCATTTTCCTTTTTAATTGACCCAAAAATGTGTTATTTATAAACTCCATAAGTACCGAAAAGTTTTATTTTTACTCAATAAAATTACTATCAAAAAATGCGAAAATTATTCTAGGCCCCCTCATTCAAATAAATTAGTACTGAATGATAAATTAATTCTATCCGAATCCATCATTCATTCCCCTCTCATCCCTCAGGTTCTCCTCGTCGATGTTTTGTTGGCCCGTTTTGCGCGCACTTTCAGCGATTCCCATTTGAATGTTGGCGAACATATTTTTTTGCTCACTTTAATTTGCCTTTTACTCATTGAATCCACCTATTCCGTTTGGCACATTCATCGAAATGGACAAATTTGGACAAAGGTGGGCCAAATTCAAAATTCAATCAATCAATTAAAATTCCCATTCAATTTTAGATGTTCCTTTTTTATCCATTCCTTTCCGTGGCCATGTTCACCAATGGAATTTGTTTGGTAAATTTGTTGTCCGATTATCGATTTTTGGACCAATTCACGCCAATGGGTTGGCCAATATTCTGGGCCTCACTTGAAATGGTGAATTTTTCCATAAATTAATTAAAGGGTATAGTTGATACCGTATTGACTTACTGTACCTCTTGGGTAAAAAAAAACTTTTTTTTCAAAAATATTTTTAAGGCATTTTCATAGCTTTAACATTTTTGGTTCAGAAATTTCAAGAAATAAGAGAATTAGACCATAAATTTTGCCGATTTTTGGCGATTTGAAAATTAAAGCACTTGAGTTTTTAATAGAGAAAATAAGGACTTTAGTACTAATTTAGGGCTAAAATATGGTTCGGGGAGAGAACTGAAGCCCCCTGGCCCTATGAACGGGATAGGAATTAGAATTTAGAAGAACTTTAAATTATTCTTTATTAATTAATTGTGTGGGAAGAGTGGATTTAAAAAGATAGATTGGGACAATATTTGATTGATAGGGTGATGGGGTGATTAGGCAAAAAGTGGGGGTACAGTATGACGAATATGAAAGGCTCATAGGCAATGTTGGCATTTCTAAAGGTAAATTTAAATTTGAGAATTAATTTTTTTAAATAAATTTTTACTATTTTTTAAACTTAAAAACCCGTATTTCCATCAGATCACCTCATTTGCCATCCCCCTCCTCTGTGCCCTCCATCTTTGTGTTGATCGGACATTTGCCATTGCCACCGATGAATTTCGCCAATTTTTGGCCAAAAGCATCGATTTGGCCCAACATCATCAGGGTTTTGGAAGAGGCAGCACATTTTCGGCAGCAAGTTCCACAAATACCAGGAATGGTTATGAGGGAATATGAAGTGAAATTGATGGATGACCTCTCTTTCTTTTTTTGTTTATTTTCACTTAAATTTTCCATAAATATGTTAAATAATCGCATTCGGCAAATATGTAATAAATAATAAATATTTTTTTGTCTGATTTTTTCACCAATTTTTAAAAATAATTTCAATAAAAAAATTGGAAGACAAATTCACTTAAACTTTCCGGAACAAAATAAATAAACTTTCCGGAACAAATAAATAAACTTTCCGGAACAAAATAAATAAACTCTCCGGAACAAATTAAATAAACTTTCCGGAACAAATTAAATAAACTTTCCGGAATGAAATAAATAAACTTTCCGGAACAAATTAAATAAACTTTCCGGAATGAAATAAATAAACTTTCCGGAACAAAATAAATAAACTTTCCGGAACAAAATAAATAAACTTTCCGGAACAAATTAAATAAACTTTCCGGAATGAAATAAATAAACTTTCCGGAACAAAAATAAATAAACTTTCCGGAACAAAATAAATAAACTTTCCGGAACAAATTAAATAAACTTTCCGGAACAAATTAAATAAACTTTCCGGAATGAAATAAATAAACTTTCCGGAACAAATTAAATAAACTTTCCGGAATGAAATAAATAAACTTTCCGGAACAAATTAAATAAACTTTCCGGAATGAAATAAATAAACTTTCCGGAACAAATTAAATAAACTTTCCGGAATGAAATAAATAAACTTTCCGGAACAAATTAAATAAACTTTCCGGAATGAAATAAATAAACTTTCCGGAACAAATTAAATAAACTTTCCGGAATGAAATAAATAAACTTTCCGGAACAAAATAAATAAACTTTCCGGAACAAAATAAATAAACTTTCCGGAACAAATTAAACTTTCCGGAACAAATTAAATAAACTTTCCGGAATGAAATAAATAAACTTTCCGGAACAAAAATAAATAAACTTTCCGGAACAAAATAAATAAACTTTCCGGAACAAATTAAATAAACTTTCCGGAACAAATTAAATAAACTTTCCGGAACAAAATAAATAAACTTTCCGGAATGAAATAAATAAACTTTCCGGAACAAATTAAATAAACTTTCCGGAACAAATTAAATAAACTTTCCGGAACAAATTAAATAAACTTTCCGGAACAAATTAAATAAACTTTCCGGAACAAATTAAATAAACTTTCCGGAACAAATAAATAAACTTTCCGGAACAAAATAAATAAACTTTCCGGAACAAAATAAATAAACTTTCCGGAACAAAATAAATAAACTTTCCGGAACAAATTAAATAAACTTTCCGGAATGAAATAAATAAACTTTCCGGAACAAAAATAAATAAACTTTCCGGAACAAAATAAATAAACTTTCCGGAACAAATTAAATAAACTTTCCGGAACAAATTAAATAAACTTTCCGGAATGAAATAAATAAACTTTCCGGAACAAATTAAATAAACTTTCCGGAATGAAATAAATAAACTTTCCGGAACAAATTAAATAAACTTTCCGGAATGAAATAAATAAACTTTCCGGAACAAATTAAATAAACTTTCCGGAATGAAATAAATAAACTTTCCGGAACAAATTAAATAAACTTTCCGGAACAAAATAAATAAACTTTCCGGAATGAAATAAATAAACTTTCCGGAACAAATTAAATAAACTTTCCGGAACAAATTAAATAAACTTTCCGGAATGAAATAAATAAACTTTCCGGAACAAATTAAATAAACTTTCCGGAATGAAATAAATAAACTTTCCGGAACAAAAATAAATAAACTTTCCGGAACAAAATAAATAAACTTTCCGGAACAAATTAAATAAACTTTCCGGAACAAATTAAATAAACTTTCCGGAATGAAATAAATAAACTTTCCGGAACAAATTAAATAAACTTTCCGGAATGAAATAAATAAACTTTCCGGAACAAATTAAATAAACTTTCCGGAATGAAATAAATAAACTTTCCGGAACAAATTAAATAAACTTTCCGGAATGAAATAAATAAACTTTCCGGAACAAATTAAATAAACTTTCCGGAATGAAATAAATAAACTTTCCGGAACAAATTAAATAAACTTTCCGGAATGAAATAAATAAACTTTCCGGAACAAAATAAATAAACTTTCCGGAACAAAATAAATAAACTTTCCGGAACAAATTAAACTTTCCGGAACAAATTAAATAAACTTTCCGGAATGAAATAAATAAACTTTCCGGAACAAAAATAAATAAACTTTCCGGAACAAAATAAATAAACTTTCCGGAACAAATTAAATAAACTTTCCGGAACAAATTAAATAAACTTTCCGGAACAAAATAAATAAACTTTCCGGAATGAAATAAATAAACTTTCCGGAACAAATTAAATAAACTTTCCGGAACAAAATAAATAAACTTTCCGGAACAAATTAAATAAACTTTCCGGAACAAATTAAATAAACTTTCCGGAACAACCGGAATGAAATACAACAAAAGAAACTTTCTTAAAATCCAATTAATTCCTTCCATTTTTTCAAATGTCCAAATTTGAATTTGCCATTTCCTTTTTCCTCATTTTCCCCTCAATTTGCCTTTGCCTTATCCACCAAATTCCAATCCAATCCACCGGTTCACTTCGCACTCGGCTCATCAAAGCCGGCCTATGGCGAACAGTTTTGGACCGAATGCGACATGATTTGACGGTTGGCACCCAACAGGAATTTTTCAAAGGCTATTATGTGGCCAACATTTCCGTTGGAACTCCAGGTCCAAATTTACCCAAACAAATTAATTGGAAATCAATTCCAACCTGGGAATACTCCTAATATTGGCCCTCTCTCTCTAATAGAAGTCACCTTTCTAATAATAGCCTCCTTTAGAAATTCTCTGAAAATTTGTAGCCCCAAAATTATGGTAATCCAATTTTGTAGGCCAACAATTCTTGGTAGCCATGCAAACGGCAACTCCAAATTTTTGGCTGATAAATCCAAATTGCACGGGGAAATCATGTTATGGCCGTCCTGAAGTGTCCAAACATAGTCGAAAACATTTCAATTTAAAGTTTATTTTAATCAATTTCAAATCAATTTTTGTGTTTATTTTTGTTCCTCTTCTACGCTGACACCCATTCATCGACCATTTGACATCAATTACCAATGGAAACGTTCCCCAACCCAAGGCCATCTTTTCCGTGACAAAGTCAAGGTGCTTCCCAAAAAATAATTCCAACAAATTTTTCCCATTCAAAGTTGGGCCCATTCCATTGGAATTCGCAAATATTTGGTTTGGCGGAATCCGTGTCCAATGTTGTTTCGGACCAACCTTTGGATGGCATTTTTGGCCTGGCTTGGCCCGCACTTTCCGCCTATAATGAGCGGCCACCATTGATGAACATTTTGGACCAATTGGATCGGCCAGTTTTCACTGTTTGGGTGGATTGGTTTGTTTTGGGTCCATTTTTGGGATTCCATTCCATATTGCCGTATTTTTCTATTAGAAGCCCACGGGCTTATATATTTTTCAGTGTCTCCGGGCACAGGGTTGGTATTACTTAATTAATGTTGGTGATCGGTCGCAAAATTTTATTGGGGAGACAAAAATTTAATGAGAGAGGCAACCAAAAATTCATTATTCTGCCTCATCGGTACTTTAACGACTGTTAAACGACAACAAAACTATTCCAAAACTGCCCCAAGCCCTCTTATCCTAAACATAGTCATACCCTTAAAATAATCCTACCTACTAAAAGCTTTTGCTAGGTGCCGGTGCCGGATAGGATTTAGGTTAGGCGATAGGCTTACAGGGCCCGGAATTTAACCTCAATTTGTTTTATACTCATTAAGTAAATTACTGGGGGAGGCAGAATAATTACTTCCTTATTTGCCTCCCCACTTTAAATTTTTCCTCCCAATTAAGTAGTACTGGGTTGGCTTTTATTAGAGAGTGAGTGGGCTCCTACTAGGGAATGGGCTTCCAAGAGAGAATTTGCGGTACATTAATTTAAGGCGAAGACCGGCAAGCATGGGAGGCCCCGGGGGTTTAATCACTTTTGGTGGCAAAGATGAGGAGAATTGCGAGGGGCCATGGCACGATGTTAGCCTCAAATCCAGGGCATTTTGGCAATTCACCATTCAACGGTTTTGACTCAAAAATGTATGACATCCTTTTTAATGATTCCACAGAATCCAAGTTGGCCCCTATCGAACATATCGACACCAATTGGCCATTGCCGACACCGGAACAGCGCTGATTGGATGCCCACATCCACATTTCAATATGATTGGTCATTTCACTATAATATTAATTTAAAATGTTACAAAGATACGAAATAAATTTATTAGTCCTAATCTAGGTCTAAAATTGTTTGGAGCGAGAGCTGGGCCTAGGCTCTTGAGCTGACATGAGGCCTAATAAGCCTCCAATGGCCCAAAGAATGGGATATAGATTAGAGACGAATAAACTTTTAAATTAGTATTTTTATTAATTGTGTGGGTAAATGTGATAAAAATGTGAAGGATAAAAAAGCATTTGAAGAGGAAAAGGGTGGATCTAAAAAGGCCGATTGAGGCAATATTTGATTGATAGGATAACAGGATGATTGGGCAAAAAGCTGAGGGTACAGTAGGACGAGTAGGAAAGGCCCTTAGGCATTGATAAAGTTAATGAAAAATGTTGATGATATTTCCTTATTAGAAGTGGTCAAATAGTGGTAATCAAATTAAAATCAAAATTGATCCAGAATTGTCAAAATAACCAATTAGAAAATTTGCAGTGGAGGCAACGGGCGCTGTATTTTCGGAAGAGGACGACATTATGACGGTACCGTGTGATCGAGTGCCCGAATTGCCTCCCATAATTTTGACCATCAATGGATCAGAATATGCAATTCCCCCGGAGGAATATGTTTTGGATGTTTTTAACAATTTTAGGGAAATATTTTATTTAGTGATTTTTTTTTAGGTTGGACTTCACGAGGGAAAATGTGCATTGGGCCTTTTCGGAATGTACAGTAATGGATTTGATGCGGTAAAATTTTGATTGAATTGGATTTTTGGAAATATTTTTTATTCAGGATTGGGTACTTGGCGACATTTTCTTTGACAGTTTTTGCACAATGTTCGACTACGGTAACGGAAAATTGAGTTTGGCAAAGGCAAAAGATGCAGTCCCAAAGAGTAGAATTGATAATTGAATAAAATTGAGGAATCAAATAATATTCTTATGATTTTAATGCCGATATTTTATTTTAACAAGAGAATTGAATAAACGAAATCCTACCAAACAATTAATTTAATTATTATCCAATATTTGTATAATTATTTAAAAAAACTTAAAGAAGATATTTAAGCTAATTTGTCCTTTAAATTAATCCAACTTTCGATTTCAATAATAATAATGAACTTTACCTGTAAAAACCCAAAATCAACAAAAGTATCCCTCGATTTCAATCAGTAACCGGAAAAATAAAAATTACCCTTTTTTGATTTGAGAGAAAAATTTTAAATTTTAATTATTTGTCATTTTTCATAAATGACAATTTATCCAAAAATAAATTTTTAAGCCACGCAGCAAATATCGATGATTTTTGGACGCCTTGATTTTCGAAAAAAAAGTGGAGAATAATTTTATGTTTTATTTTTAAATAATTATTATATTTATTTAGAATTTAAACAATTAAAATTTAAATATTTTCCAAAAATGGCCGTTAATGTTGACATCAGCAAAATGCAACCCTATCAACCTCCGGTGGGCAATTAAATAAATGAAGGAATATTAAAATTTTTTTAAAGATTTCTCATTCCTTGTTCCCTCATTTGACATTGATTCTTCTTGGCATTGGACTCATCTTCACCGCATATTTCTTCGTTAATGGGGTGGGCAAATTATTTTTTATTAATTATTCCGACATTCCTTTTCGAATCGGGGTCACAAAAAAAATTATTTTTCATAAATTGTTTTCTGATGAGTTTTTTGAGTATGTTGAGTTTAAATCTGGCATCTTTTTTAAATTAAAACTTTCCGGAAAACAGGCGGAATTATTCTAACCGGAAAGAATTAAATAAACTTTCCGGAAAACAGGCGGAATTATTCTAACCGGAAAGAATTAAATAAACTTTCCGGAAAACAGGCGGAATTATTTTAACCGGAAAGAATTAAATAAACTTTCCGGAAAACAGGCGGAATTATTCTAACCGGAAAGAATTAAATAAACTTTCCGGAAAACAGGCGGAATTATTCTAACCGGAAAGAATTAAATAAACTTTCCGGAAAACAGGCGGAATTATTCTAACCGGAAAGAATTAAATAAACTTTCCGGAAAACAGGCGGAATTATTCTAACCGGAAAGAATTAAATAAACTTTCCGGAAAACAGGCGGAATTATTCTAACCGGAAAGAATTAAATAAACTTTCCGGAAAACAGGCGGAATTATTCTAACCGGAAAGAATTAAATAAACTTTCCGGAAAACAGGCGGAATTATTCTAACCGGAAAGAATTAAATAAACTTTCCGGAAAACAGGCGGAATTATTCTAACCGGAAAGAATTAAATAAACTTTCCGGAAAACAGGCGGAATTAATTCTTTCCGGTTAAAACTTTCCAGAAAATAGGCGGAATTAATTCTTTTCGGCTAAAACATAAATCACTTTTAATTTTTGGGTCCTCAATTACCTAGTAAGGATTACCATTACGCCACTTCAAATTATTTAAATTAATTTATTTTCACAAAATTTTTTTCAGGTGACCAGCACGAAGAAGACGCGCAATATTTTCAAGGAATTGTTCATTGGCGCATTGGCATCAGTCTTTCTTGGCTTTGGCACCGTTTTCCTGATGCTTTGGGTCGGAATTTATGTTTGAATGAATGCAATTGGATTGCTTGAATTTTTGATATTCTTTTCATTATTTTAATACCTTCTGAAAATCATAATTCCCTTTTATTGTTAATTTATTTAAATAAATACAGAATAAATGTAATGTTTTTGTTTATCGAATTGGCAAAAAAAGTAAATACATAAAAATGGAATGGATCAAAAAATGCTGAATTAAAATTAATGAAAGCCCATTTAAATAGCTGGGAATATTTGGCGGAAAAAGTGAAAATATTGTACAAAAACATTTTGGATACAATAAAGGAAGGGTCAAGTGAATTCATAGTCAATTTTAATCAAAATTCATTCATTTTGGTCAATAGGTTTTGCACTTGTTCAAGCATTCGGCCTGTGTTTCGAACCGATTTTCATTGCCTCCACATTCTTGGGCCCCAAATGGATAGCATTGTGCGGTGATTGAGTCAAAATAGAATCGAGTGAGCAATGGGCCTGTTGCCGGCATAACTCCTCCATCTCCACCGTCATCTTCCGTAGCCATTGCTGCGCGAATTTCATTTTGTTCACCCAATTGGCCCGCTGGCTTTGGCGAGGTCCTATTCTCGGGACATATGCCGGATTCTGATGAGAGGGGAAAAATAATGAAAGGAGAGTTTGGAATGCTATCGGGCGAAATTACGAAGGCGATGACCAACAATGCCTGAAGCGCCTTTCCTATTTGTCCTACTGTACCCCCACTTTTTTGCCTAATCGCCCCGTCACTCTATCAATCAAATATTGCCTCAATCTGCCTTTTTAAACCCACCCTTTTTTTCTAATAAGGCCTCGTTATTCATATTTTCCCGCACAATTAATAAAAGAATAATTTAAAGTGGAGTTTCCTTTTATCCTTATACAGTTAATTGGGCCATTGGGCTTTAGGCCTCCGGCGAAGGCCTGTTTTTCGTTTTTCCTTTGAATAATACTTAAGTAAAACTTTTATTAATCTGTGAAATTATTTCTTCAAAATTTTTCTACCTGGAGGCAAATAGCAAAATGGAGGATAATGGGAAATTGCCTCGAATATTGGAGGTGCCGGCAAAGTTGCCCCACTGGAAAATTGAATGGAAACGGCGAAGATGAACAGAAAATTTGGAATTGATGAGAAAATTGTTGGCATAATCGGCATCCACCGCCTTGTCCTCTTTATGAATTTAATGGGAATAAATTTCGGCATTTTTATTTCATTTTTTTCGCTTGAATTGGGAAAATTTGATTAAAATAAACATTTAAAAAAATATAATTTATTCTAAATTTAGGACTATTTTCTCTCTGGAAGCCATAGGCACCGAAAGGAGGGGGGTGGTCAAACCGAAGAAATATAATGTAAAATAATCAAAAAAAAAAAATACTGGCCAAAATGTGTGATAGATTTGTAGGGGAAAAGAAAGAAAATTGGATTGAATTTTGATTGAAGCTTTTTTGGATTAGCACAAACACAATTATTATTTTTAAGGAGAAGAAACCCAGAAATTGACCAAAAATAAATAGAAATTTAGGTTTGTAAAGAATGCCAAAAAATGTATGGATGATTTGTTTTGATTTTAAATGATCAGTGTAAATCAAAATATATGGATGATTTCTTTTAATGATCAGTGTAATCAAAATATATGGATGATTTGTTTTAATGATCAGTGTAATCAAAATATATGGATGATTTGTTTTGATTTTAAATGATCAGTGTAAATCAAAATATATGGATGATTTGTTTTAATGATCAGTGTAATCAAAATATATGGATGATTTGTTTTGATTTTAAATGATCAGTGTAAATCAAAATATATGGATGATTTGTTTTAATGATCAGTGTAAATCAAAATATATGGATGATTTGTTTTAATGATCAGTGTAAATCAAAATATATGGATGATTTGTTTTGATTTTAAATGATCAGTGTAATCAAAATATATGGATGATTTGTTTTAATGATCAGTGTAAATCAAAATATATGGATGATTTGTTTTGATTTTAAATGATCAGTGTAAATCAAAATATATGGATGATTGTTTTGATTTTAAATTAAATACACATAACAGAAAGGGCAAAAAATTTTAAGAGATCGATGCAATGCAAGAATTTAGAACAGGTTGCGAATTGCGAATTTCGTTCCATCAAGATTATTATTAATGAAGAAATGATGGATCGCCTAAGTCAAAAGAAAAATGAAAGGAAAAGTGAGATCCACCCGAGGGATATATGAATTTGGGAGAGGGATATGCCCCCGAGGCATAAAATTGTTGGCTGCGATTTTATATGCGCGAATGCTCCTCTCCCTTCCCTTTGGGGCTAATCTGGGTCACTTTCGATTGAAATTGAATGAGGCGAATTGGTTTGGTGAACAAATTCGAGGGAAATTTTGAATTGAATGGGAACTGGGAAAAGGATTGAATTTGGATGGATTGGATGATGCCCAATGACGGCAATTCCTTTTTGGCGGCAGGAAATCCTTACGCAGTGCACGCAATTTTTCCTCAAAAGCTTTGAAAAAATTAGATGAGAAGAGAATTAAATATTTAGCAAAAATTGGCTCTCTTAATTGATTAAATTTGATGATTAATGATTATATTGAGAGAAATAATTTTTGGAATCTACTGCAAGATAAAAATATGGCGATTTATTCTAACCGGAAAGAATTAAAACTTTCCGGAAAACAGGCGGATTTATTCTAACCGGAAAGAATTAAATAAACTTTCCGGAAAACAGGCGGAATTATTCTAACCAGAAAGAATTAAATAAACTTTCCGGAAAACAGGCGGAATTATTCTAACCGGAAAGAATTAAAACTTTCCGGAAAACAGGCGGAATTATTCTAACCAGAAAGAATTAAATAAACTTTCCGGAAAACAGGCGGAATTATTCTAACCGGAAAGAATTAAAACTTTCCGGAAAACAGGCGGAATTATTCTAACCAGAAAGAATTAAATAAACTTTCCGGAAAACAGGCGGAATTATTCTAACCAGAAAGAATTAAATAAACTTTCCGGAAAACAGGCGGAATTATTCTAACCAGAAAGAATTAAATAAACTTTCCGGAAAACAGGCGGAATTATTCTAACCGGAAAGAATTAAATAAACTTTCCGGAAAACAGGCGGAATTATTCTAACCGGAAAGAATTAAATAAACTTTCCGGAAAACAGGCGGATTTATTCTAACCGGAAAGAATTAAATAAACTTTCCGGAAAACAGGCGGATTTATTCTAACCGGAAAGAATTAAATAAACTTTCCGGAAAACAGGCGGATTTATTCTAACCGGAAAGAATTAAATAAACTTTCCGGAAAACAGGCGGATTTATTCTAAACGGAAAGAATTAAATAAACTTACCGGAAAACAGGCGGAATTATTCTAACCGGAAAGAATTAAATAAACTTTCCGGAAAACTGACAAATATTTTGCCTAAAATAATTCCCTAATTGGAGAAGGAGAAAAATTTAAGCAATTTCCTCACAAAATTGGCGGCTTATTTTGGGTGAAACTTTCGCATCATGTTTTTGGTGATGATGATGAATTGAGGGCAGTCATCCATCCATCCATCCATCCGCCCCAACAATTTTCTGTGTTGTTGGGCTCGTCGCCGCCTCCAATCATTTTCCAATCCGGAGAATGCCCAAAGGGCAAATTCGTGGGAAATTATGAGGATTGATGAGGGATTGGGGGTATAGTATAACCAACAATTATGCCGGAAATTGGTGGAAATGGCTTCATGAGGGAATGAATTGAGGAGCAACTGGCAATACATTGAGAAGCGAAACAACAAGAAAATGGGAGGATTTAGCCAAAATGGTGAAAATGATGGAAGAATGTGATCGAAAATTAGGTCATGGATTATTATATAATAAGATTGTTTTATACGGAAAGGCAGAATTTATGAAAGAAAATTGTGGAAAATGAGGGAATGTAGATGAAATAATTACAGAATTCTTTGTAAAAATGCCGAACATAAAGTTAAATGATAAAAATTCAGAGGAGGAAATGGGGACATGGGACATGGGAATTGGGTTGAATAATGGGTGGGAATTGGGAATGAATAACATATATGTATTGGGGCACGAATTGAAGCGAGGTCATCATAATAATAATAATCCCGATCCATTCTCCAACCATTTATTCAATCGCCCATTCGAATATACACATTTATCCCCCAATATCCATCATTGACTTAATATTTTAGCACCGCGTGAATGTTGCGCTGACCAAACAAAACAATCAAAGGCAGCGGCCATTGGAATTGCCTGCCTCTATTTTAATGGTAAACATTATGCGCGCAACCTCTGTGGCTGCTGCGAACATCAAATTGAACCCAACAATTGGGCACACATAAAAGGGAATGAATGGCCTCTTTTGACCTTTGAATGGAATAATCCACAATGGATTTGGTGGATTAAATTAGGTATTCAAAATGTCCATTGCCTTTGTAAGAAAGCGGATATTTTTTGCTGATATACCGTAAATGCTCTAATAATTCCCCACTTTCGATTTTGAGGACCAATAAGTAACTAACTATTGGTAGGATGAAATTCAAAAAAAAAATGTATTGCACTTTTCTTAGTTCCCTAAAGCTTTACAAAATCCATAATAATTTGTTCAAAAATGTCAGCAAATTAAGGAGGTAGACCCACAATTTTCCCAATTTTTTTTAAGTGATTGAAAAATAATTCCCCATTAATTACCCATGCGGAATTAAAAGAGGTTGGTTTTAAGGTAATGGGGAACAATTTCTTTGAGATCATTCATTTCCAAGTAATAAGCTTTTCCCTCAATAAACATTTGTGCTGTTTTTTAAAGAAAATTGGATGATGGAGGAGAAAGGAGGGATGTGCTGCTAAAATGGGTGGGCATTGGGCAAGGAAAAGATGGGATAAACAAGTGCGCGAACTTTTGGGCGGAATGTTTTTTGGTGGCATTGAAGATGAACGAAATTAAAAAGGGAAATAGGGGAGGTGGATTTGCTTGCTCCAATGGATTCTTTTTTGGGTGAAAGTAGCGGAATGATTGGAAAAGAATGAGTGGAGGAGGATGATGCAAATTGGTAAATGCGCAAATTTTGGTTGAGTGGATCAGCTCAATCCTCAATGGAATAATAATGGATGGACATTGGACAATCCCAACAAAGGAATATTCAATCATATTAAACAGTCAATACACAATACCCAATCCCGAATGAACAATAAATTCGTGCGCGAATTATCGACACCTTTTGAATGATTTTAGAAGCCAATTAACAATAAGGATCAAAAGGAATACATTTAAAATAAAATGTAAACATTTTAATTTCATCTAGTTTTTACGACATTTTTGTCAAATTCTTTGGGATTTTTACTAATAAAATAGGTAGATGATGAGGAATTATGTGGAATGAAGAACCAAAAAATAGGAAAAGAGACTATGGAATCAAAAATATAATTTTGCTTAAAAATTCATGACAAATGGTTTGGTTTAGGGTTTATTTTTTGGGCGAAGGAGTGGCTGTCTAATCCCGCCATTTCCCCTCCGATTTTTGAATATTCTCCTCCTCAAAATGTGTGTCCATTCAATCCATCCATCCATTCACAGTTCTCACAATTCACACCTATTTTGCATTGCACCAACCAAAAGCATATAGCCGCGCATTATTATTGTACACTCAATGTGCTGAATTTTGTTGAGATTATGCGGTGGTGCTTGATGCGGGATTTGTTGAGTTAGCAAGCTGTGGTGTATGAAATTTCGCATAGCACAAAAGCACATAATGTGTTTGCCGATTGAAAGAGAGAATGGAATGGGTGAAGTGGATTTTGGAAGGGATCAGGCGGAATTGCGCCGGGCACACACGGATTTCGTGCTGTGCTATTGGGTTGATGATCGAATTTTAGCGGATTTGGAATTTGGATGGAATTTTGGATGGAGGTGGTGGACAAAGGCATGGCGCGAAAATAATATAAAAAGAGAATAAGGGTTGAAGCGTAAAATGCGATGAATAATTCGGAAAGGAGAAAAGGACTAATTAATGCATTTAAAATATTGTTAATTCTCTATTAATTAAAAGCCCCAGGGCTTTATGTTTCGAAGCCCCAAAAATGGGCAAAATTTAGGGTCTAACTCTATTATTTGTCGAAATTTTTGAACAAACTAAAGCGTTTTTATAGCGTCCAATGGCAATAAGAAATGGAATACAAATTTATTAAAAAATTCATTTTGGCAAGAAATACGGTACTTCAAAATCGAGAGGGATTCTAATTCTAATATAGAATTTGCGGTAATTCTATTGGCAAAGCTTTACGGATTGACAAATTGGACTTTTTGTGATTGAATTCCGTACGGGGTCAATTCCACAATAGACAAAGGGCGGTACAAATATGGGCGATTCCACAATGGTACAAATATAAAGTTTTTGGCTTCTAATAATTCAGAAACTGGTTTTAGAACACATAAACCTTATACCATTTTGTAGATCTCATCGAGACGCATCGATTGGTATATAATTAATCATGGTTTGGCCCAAAATTAAAGAGTTTTAAACTAAAAACTTAAAAATATAGGTTTAAACGGTTCAACTCTTTATTTTTGGGCCAAACCATGACAAATTATATACCATTCGATGCGTCTCGATGAGATCTTCAAAATGGTATAAAATTTGTGGAGTCTAAAATCAGTTTTTGATTTATTAGAAGTCAAAAACTTTATATTTGTACCATTGTGGAATCGCCCATAATTGTACCATTGTGGAATCGACCTAGCACCATTGAATTCATTCAATTTTATTTAAAGTCAAACATTTTGGCCCAAATTTTATTTTTAATATACAATGAAATGAACAAACGATGAGGGGGCGAGAACAATATTCCCGATCGGAAAGACAAATACCAACTCTATCTACTTCAAAATGAAAGAAATGACAATTTGAAAGGAAAGAGAGGAATTGTAGGTTGAGTGCGCGAACAATGGACTAACTCGAAGGGGGCGAATGGATTTACTCAATCCCTGTGTCCATTGGGAATCAGGCCATTTTATTTATTGGGCCAAATTTAATATTCAAATTTTGTAAAAATTTTCGAATTCTATTGGCAAATAATTTGTCAAATTGCCAATTCCCATCCATTTTAGCAAAGTCCGCATAAATTGTTTCCCAAATAAAAATGCAAATTGGAAACATCCGTCGAGGCTAACCAGTCGTGCCGGCTATTTTATTGCTTGTGCAAATTTCCATAAAATAAAAATTAAAAGAGTTGAAAAAAATTTATTCATCCAAAATTCACAAAAAAAAAAATGAAATTAATATTCTTCCGAATATTCTGAGTCCTTTTCGCTTTCTTCTTCCTCTGATGATGATGATGATTCACTCTTCTCTTCCGATTCTTGCTCCTCTTCCACTTCTTCATCCGATTCCTTCACTATTTCATCTTCTTTCTCTTCTTCTTCTTTTTCTTCGTCAATCTGCTCCATTTCCTTCACTTTTTCCTCTTCTTCATCATCAAGTGCCCATTTCAGTGCTTTGTAGAATTGTTCAACTTTATTGGCAATTTTTTGCGGCACATTTTCCATAAATGCCTATAAAATGTTTTTTTTATTTGATTAATTAAAATGTGTTTTCGCGATTAAATGTGTTTTCGATATGATTAAAATGTGTTTTGATTAATTAAAATGTGTTTTCGTTTAATTAAAATGTGTTTTTGTTTAATTAAAATGTGTTTTTGTTTAATTAAAATGTGTTTTCGTTTCGATTAAAATGTGTTTTTGATTAATTAAAATGTGTTTTTGCTTAATTAAAATGTGTTTTCGTTTCGATTAAAATGTGTTTTTGATTAATTAAAATGTGTTTTCGTTTAGATTAAAATGTGTTCGTTCGACTAAAATGTGTTTTCGTTTAATTAAAATGTGTTTTCGTTTCGATTAAAATGTGTTTATAATTAATTAAAATGTGTTTTCGTTTCGATTAAAATGTGTTTATGATTAATTAAAATGTGTTTTCGTTTCGATTAAAATGTGTTTTCGTTTCGATTAAAATGTGTTTTTGATTAATTAAAACGTGTTTTCGTTTCGATTAAAATGTGTTTTTGATTAATTAAAATGTGTTTTCGTTTAATTAAAATGTGTTTTTGTTTAATTAAAATGTTTTTCGTTTAATTAAAATGCGTTTTCGTTTCGATAAAATGTGTTTTTGATTAATTAAAATGTTTTTCGTTTAATATAATTTTTCTTTGATTAATTAAATACAAATTCCCCTTACTCACTTGAATGGGAATGAGTCCAGCAATGCAAAGTCTTGTCCGGAATTGAAGCAATGCTTTGAATTCTTTACATTTGGCATCAGGTCGATTGATTGCTTCGGACATTAAACGATGTTGGTCAAGCAAAAATCGGTCGCTGAATGTGAATGGCGTTTTGCAACGGGACATTGAAGAGGAGGAACGGGCCAATGCCAATCCACCAGTTCGATGCGTTCGGCATGAATGACGGCTGATGATGGAATTATTGAAGTTGGCACTGGTTGAAGGCAGTGATCCCAAATCCTGCAAAAATGTATAAAAATAAATAAATTGGCAATTAATTTGAGAATTCATTTCTTATTCTGAATAGTTTTCTCAATTAATTAATAAAACCAATTACCCTATCCTCATTGCTCATCCCCATTATTGATTATTAACGGTTTATTGATTTATTTTAGACCCCCAAAGGCCAAAGCATATACCCAATCAATAAATCTCGTCGAAATGCATCGATTGATAATTATTTAGCTTGGGTTTAACAATTTTTGAATATTTTGAACCAAAAGCCGTAAGATGGTTTAAACGGTTTAATACCCATAATTTTTGATCAAACCTTGATAAATTATAAACCATCGACGCATATTGATGAGATCTATGGAATGTTATAAGGTTTAGGAATCTATGCTAAACCAAAACCATCGAACCGCTCTAATCTTTAATTCATTCTCACAATCAGCGGTTTTGTCGTCAAATTAAAATTAAATATTATCTTTAATTTTCAAACCTCTTGTTGCTGCGGTTGTTCTGGCCTAAGTTCTACTGTTTGCTTTGGCGTTCTTGTTTTGCCCAACCATCCACTCTCCTCCTCTTCCTCAATCGATTGCCTCGGTTGCATTTGTATTATTACTCCCTTGCCAAGCCAACCATCTTCATCGTCCTCCTTCTCTTCTTCTTCATTCTCATTATTTTCATTGGTGGTAATTTCGACCGGAGCGGTTTGACCACTAATGAAATTTATAATGTGCATTTACTTAAACGGAAATTAAATTAAAATTTAAAATGATGAATATAAATTGGAAATATAAAATTATGTAAAATAAAAATGTGAAAACAATAATAACAAAAATATTATAAATTTTATGCTTTTTAACAAATAAAAATTTCTTGTTTAAAAAGTAAAATAACAATAAAATGAAAATAAGAACAAAACAAATTTGTATTCATTCTCCGGACTCATCTTCATCGTCGTCCGAATCCATTGGTTTCAGCATTTCCAACCGTGCTTGGGCCTCAATGAATTCCAAATCCAGCTCAAGCATATCGGACTTTTTGAGTGAAGACATTTCGGTCTTAAGGTTTTCCTTCAATTTGGCAATGAATTCTTCTGGAACAGATTGAATCCAAAGGCAGAGATCATCCAGAAAAAGTTGATTAAAAAGATAGCGGAAATCGCCACTTCTGTTGAAAATTCGACGGCAAACAAGCAAACAATGCAAAATTGCAGTGCGACCTTAAAATAAAAGAATGAATTTGTTAAAACGTATTTTAATGGGAATATTTGGCTAAAAACATTAAAAATACAGAAAAGATTATAGTGGTTCAATGGTTTGTTCTAGACTTTCAAACCTTATATCCAAACGATAGCTCGTGGAGACGCATCAATTGATGATTTGGCTTAGATTTAATCAATTTTAAATTAATTTTGAACCAAAAACAGTTAAGATGGTTTAGAAATGGTTTAAACGGTTTAATACCCCTAATTTTTGATCAGACTATGACAAATAAGTTATAAACCATTCGACACATCTTGATGAGATCTATCGATTGGTATAAGGTTTGTGAGTCTAGGATAACCCATTAAACCGCTCAAAAACCTTTGGGCTATTTATAATGTTCTTTTCGTCAAATTAAATAAATTATTTTAATTACAAACCAATTTTAATTGTTTCCAGAACATCATTAAGAACTTTCACGGACAAATCCCAATTTCGAATGAGTGGCAATATCAGCGAATGCCGGACTGTGCCAATGACCGCCTCCCTCGTATTTGGCCACTGGACAAGGAAAGTTAGGGAAGGTGCCAATTTTGAGATGGTCCAACCCGATTCAACCTTGTGTTCTGCCTAAAATTTTAATATGAATAATTAACTCAAAAATTAGTTTCAAACCAATGTGGTCCGCAAATCATAGTGAAAACCAAAGAGTAAATCAATCAAAGAGAGCGCAATTTGTTCGTTTGTTTCTTGTGAGAATTTTTCCAGCTGCCGAATTTTTAAATCTTTCAATTCTGTTCGATCCTCTTCATCCAATATTAAATGTTGTTCTTTGTCCAGTGAAAATTGCATTGCATCCAATTGCAATTGTTCCGGTGAAAAAAGGTCCGCTCTATAAATTAATGGCCATTATTTTAAATAATTAAGTAAAAAACCAACAAATAGTGTTGTTCTTGGAAATGTTTCTCATCGAATTCGGCCAATTTGGCCAGCCTCTCTCCAATTGGAACATTTTCATAATCGTCCAAATCAATCAATTCGGCAATTTCTTCACTAAATTTTCCCAAAATGCCATGCCTTGTCCAGCCAAAACCATAACCGAATTTTTCATTAGAGTATTCTTCCTCATTTTTGCAAAGATGTTGTTCCGCATAAAGTAGTTCTAAAAATTGATCTATGCAATTTTTCATTTAAAATTAAATAAACCATCATTTATTGAATATTCTGCCTCTTCGCCACTCTCTTCATCCTCATCAATTTTTGGTCCATCTTCCATATTCTCTCGGTTTTTTTTGTTCGATCCAACAATTTCCACCAATCTTTGGGCATTTGGCATTTGTTTTTGAGGTTTTAGAAGCTCACTTAGCATTTCAAGTTTTGGAAAATATTCGCCCGGTTGCTTCTTTAACATGCAAATTGTGAATTGGCCTTAAAAATTAATTAGTATTTATTTAAAATTGCAAAATATAAACCTTCATCACAATTATAATTGCATATTCCATCATCCTCAACAACTTCCCCAGTCAGGAATAGTCGAAGAAAATAGGGGCTTGCATGGAATAGGAAAACATCGCCGCCATAATTGATCTCAGCATCCGACAATTTGCAATGTGGGGCACGGATTTTAATAATTAAATGCTTATCATTTTGTTCCAATTGAAATGTTGGAGTAATCATTTCTTATTGATCTACCAAAAATTATAAATTTTAATTCTGCGGTGAATTACCCAATCGCGAGTTAAAAAACTTCCTATTCTCTTATAAATTCATTTTCATTCCTTTTTCTAGGAAAGATGGATTGGAAATGGAAATCAAAAATCATTAGGTAATTCTGCTTAATACATTTTATTTAAAAACAAATAGGTATCTAATTAATTAAAATCGATTTATTATCAACATATGAAAAAAATGGCTCTTTCTGAAGAATTGATTGTAATGCCGGATATATTTTGGCATTGTTGAAAACATCAATTGATTTTTCGTTACAAACGCAATTGTCAATAATCTCGCCAATTTTGCAGAAGCATGTTGAGTGAGGATTATTGAATTGTGACAAAATTGGTAAAATAATTATAAATCCAAGGAATAGATAAACCAGTTTATTCATCCTTAAAATAAAATTAAATAATAGAGTCCGGTTTTTCAGATTTGCCGGGCCCGGGTTTTTATTCAAAATTTTTCCGGACCGGGTCCGGACTCTATTAAATAATATAAATTTCCCGTGCTTCAATTAAAATAAATTGAATAATATTTTAACAAATTTGCAACGTCATGGTCCACGTATAGGTGTCAAGGCAACTCGTACATTTGCAACTCGTACACAAATAAGAAAAAACCCTATCTTTACACTATTTTTATCTTATTTATTTGAAAATGAAAAATTAAACTTATTATTTTACAACTTTAATTATTCTAATTATTCGATTTTGGAAGTCGACATTTAATGAAATAGGAAAGCATTGATTTGTTTTTTCATCTTTTCATCATTCTTTATTATCAAATTGTCCTCATCCTCAAAATCACAATCATTTACTGTTGTCCATCTTGCTGATCACGGTCACGACGGCGTTGGTGTCGCACACGCCATTGTTCTCGCTGTCGATTTTGACGACGAAGTTCTTCATCCTCCCGGCGAGCCACTTCTCGTTCCTGTCGCCTCACTTCTTGTTCCTGCTGACGACGTGCTTGTTCCTGTTGGCGAAGTGCTTCTTCCTGTTGACGAAGTGCATCTTCCTGCTGACGAAGTACTTCCTGCCGTTGACGATTTGCTTCTTCTAGACGAGCTAGCTCCGCCCGTGTAAGTTCAATAAGTTGTTGTCGTCGGCGATCACGTTCAGAATTGGACATATTTGATGCAATATTTTGTGCTGAAAAGGAATTTTAGTCAAGTTTGAAGGATAAAATTGTAAAAATATGCATATTAGAAAATAAAAATAAAAAGGTCAAAACCAAACCGATTTCTAAGAATGGTACAATATATTCTCAAATCAAAAAACCATTTATTTAGCCAGTCTTAATCAACACCCCCAAAAACCCTAATCAAACTTTTCAGCTCAATCCATCCTTAAAAACATGGAGAAAATCGCTTAACAAACAAACAGACAAACTCATCAAAAATTATTTATTTATTATATAGGATATTAAAAGTTTATATAATTCAATCGCTGATTCACACATTCATTCATTTTTAATCGAATTCCACATCCACCCGTCCATTCGATAAATTCATTTCTATCCCATCAAAGTGTAAGGAAATAATCATTATTCATCTTCCAATAAATTAGTGGGTGATTTGAGCAAATCTAAAATAAGTACAATACCAAAAGCCATATTTTTCAATCATCCTTTCCATTCCAAATTATTCTATTGAAGCTAACGACTATCATTTCACTAAAAATTGGGCAATTAAGGATAGATGTAAATGTCTTTCATTTAAAATAAAATAACAAGAAACAAAAATTTTTTTTTAAGTTTTCCTCTACCACAACTCGCCCCTCCCACCTCCTTTTTTTTCATTCTCGATTTTAAAACCCATTTTTATCATTTCATTCTTTTAAAAGATTTAAATTTCTTTTCAGATCTGTTAAACCTTGCATCAAAAATGTCCAATTCAGAGCGAGAACGGGAAATTGTGCGCCAACTGGGAGAAATCAGACGACGTCTGGAAGAATTGGGGCGGCTTCGGGAAGAATTGGATCGTCGACAGGAAGAAGTGAATCGTCGCCAAGAAGAAGTGAATCGTCGACAAGAAGAAGAGAATCGTCGACGAGAAGAATTGAATCGTCGACAAGAAGAAGTGAGACGACGGCAGGATGGACTGAGGCAAATGGAGGAAGAAAGGCGCCGAAAAAAGCGCGAAAATCAGGCTCGATGGCGTGCAAATCGTCGAAATCGTGATCAGGAAGGTGGGCAGCAGTGAACGATGATGGGGACGATGCAAAAATAAAGAAGATATGAAGAAGGAGGACGATAAAAATAATATTTTTAAAAAGACAAACAAAATAAATGCTTTTCCATCTATTTAAATATAATTCCATCTTTTTATTAAATAAATTAATAATTATTCTTATTAGTTTTCTCTGGTTTTATCTGTTGATGCGTGCGGATTCGCGGAAGATTTATATTGAAGAATCTCGATGAATTAAACATAAAACTGCCTTTAATTTTCACATTAAAAATCAAAATTAACAGATTTTTAAGTAGAAGACTTCGCTGCAAGCTGTCAATCTTCTTATCGGACCAATAATTTTCCTTCAATTTGAATATTTTAAATATTTCAAACAATGCACAAAAAATCTTTTCTTTTGCCTTCTGTCGCAAATGCCATTTGCGAAGGGAAAAGAATGGATCAAAATTGGATTTTTGGATGGATTTGATTAATAAATTTCATTGTTATTCCCCCCATTTTTGCACCCCCAATTTTCCATATTTGCCCACTCTTCTTTGCCACATTTATTCCATTTAATCATCTCCCTTTTTCATCGATTTGACCTTTTTCTCACCACAGGCCATTTGGCCATCATCCATTGCTCCGCCCTTTTCTAAGCCTATTTTGACTTCCCCCACATCCATTCTATTCACTTGTTCACCTTTTTGGTTCTCCGTCACCAACAAGTCACTGCTGTAAATACCCAACAACAACCAACTTTGTCCATTGAATTTCCACCTATTTTCCAATTGCCGGCAAATAAAACTTTTCTTCTTTATTTTGTTGGAATAGGGAATAATTTGGGCGAGTCAACCCAACCAATTTTGAGTCTTTGGGCACCATCAGTTTGCCCACACAATTTACAATTCTTGTCCACCCTTTTGTTCATTTTTTGAGTCCTTGGGCATTGTCTTTTGCCCAACCATTTCCTAATCCATTTTAATAGTTGGGACAAGGCGTTTCGCCACCAAGAAAGCCTCCCCAAATCCCAATACCTTCAGGCATTTCTTTCCTTCTCCAAATGAACAATGGTTTTGAATAATTGGATGCATTGGCCATTTTGTCTGCCTGCGTTGCTTCATGATAGTTTGTAGGCGTGCATTGGCTATTTTGTCTGCCTGCTTTGCTTCATGATAGTTTGTAGGCGTGCATTGGCCATTTTGTCTGCCTGCTTTGCTTCTTGATAGTTTGTAGGCGTGCATTGGCCATTTTGTCTGCCTGCTTTGCTTCATGATAGTTTGTAGGCGTGCATTGGCCACTGTCTGCCTGCTTTGCTTCATGATAGTTTGTAGGCGTGCATTGGCCATTTTGTCTGCCTGCTTTGCTTCATGATAGTTTGTAGGCGTGCATTGGCCATTTTGTCTGCCTGCTTTGCTTTTTGATAGTTTTTTTTTGGTGTTCAGCGCTTTAGTCGTCGATGCCAGGTCGTTGAAATCGACCTGAACCACGGAAAAAATTGATGACCCTTTTTGGTTGTTCCCAAAGAATTGAAAGTGTGGGGGCCGGTCCCAAAAATTTTCTTTTATATCCTCTCGTTTCTGGACACTTCAGTAGGCAGTGTTCGATGGTTTCCTCTTCCTTTATGCATTTTGGGCAAATGTTGGTTTCCGACAATCCAATACGAAGTTTGTAGGATTGGAGGATTGTTGAGTGGCCTGCGCATCTCAATTGGCTAATAATTCTTTTTTCTCCGGGCGATAGTTTTTCTTCATTGGATTTTGCCGCCTTTTTATGAGCATAGAAGGACTTATGGATGCCTTCACTAACTTCTTTTTGCCATTTTTTCGATTTGTTGTTTTATGGCCGATTTTGCGCTGCCAAAGACGATTGGGACTTGCAGTTGTTGCAATTTCCTCGCTGCTTGCACTGCCAATTCATCCGCAATTTCGTTGCCAACGAGCCCACAATGACCTAGAAACCATTGGACAGTGAGGTGCATCGCTCTGCCAGGTGGAAAAAGTTCAAAGAGTTCCTTCCAAATTCTTCTTGTCGTTTCGTCGATTCTTTTGCCGGATCCCGCTTGAATAGAGGTGATGAGGGATTGGGAATCGGAGCAAATTCGAAATTCTGGGGGCCAGCCAGTGTGGTTTTTCCTATTTTTCAGCCAGTGGTGCCTTTTGGAATGAAATTTGCTCGGATCTGAAGCTGAAGCAGAAAGTAATTGCCGGGCAAACATCGAAGTGCACATTTCCAGATAAAATGTCCTCAGCGAAGATTCTCGATCCATCGTTCATTCCTTTGCTTCCAACCGACCCGTACGTGTAAATTTTGATTGATGCTGGTGGAAGGCGTTCCAATGTCCTTTTTGCTGCTTCTTTTTTCCTCATAGTGTCGTCATAGCGGGAGATTTCTTCAGCAAGTTTTGGATGGAAGCAGATGTTTGGCAGCAGCTGGTTTGGTGGAATGGCCATTAATGGAGTGATGGGCTCTGGGGAAATTGTCGAGGCCAAATCTTGCAATTGTTCTTTTTGCTTCTTCCCTCCAGTTATTCTGTGAGGCGGATGATTGAACTTTGTCGGCCGCCGATTTTCTTGGGTTGTTCTCCACACTTAATGCCTTTTCGTATGCAACTGCTTTTAAAAATTCCCCTCGTTTGTGCATTGGTTGGATGCGGCTTCGGTGAGAAGAAGTTCAGTTGGGGAGGAACGACTACATCCGATGATGGCTCTTGCTGCCCTGTTGTTGGCCACCTCAAGTTTTTGCCTTGTTGTTGCGCTGGCCGATGAAAACCACGCTGCCCTTCCATATTCTGCCACCGGCCTGACATATCCTTTGTACAAATTCCTCATCGTTTTTTGTTCGCATCCCCAATTCCCTCTGAGTGCACTGATGAAGGAAATTCTCTTCATCATTTTCTTCTTGATTGCTTCGGCATGCTTTGAGAAAGAGAGAGTCCTGTCGAGCATGAGACCAAGGAAGACTAGATTTGGGTTATATTGGATCAGCATTCCATCATTGAAAATTTTTAGCTTTCTTCTCACCTCCAATGGGGCTGTGGAGAAAAGGCAACATCCTGTTTTGTCCTTGTTTATGCTCATCTTCCATTTTTAGCCCATTATATGAGTTTCAAGGGCTTCATTCATCAGTCTTTCTGCTTTTTAATTTTTGTGGCTTGGGTCCAGAGTGTAAAGAATGAGCCGAATGATAATCTTTTCAAATGGGGAGTGTTGGAAATGAGCGAAAAATGATGAATTTTGTGTTGTGAACAGAGTCCACAAATTGGATAGATTACAATAACATTTTCTCACACAATTTTCCCCATTTCATTTCCCACATTTTAGCGATCGTCTTCCATAATAATTTCCTTTATTACAATTTCCCTTTAGCAATTTCTCATCGGATTTGCCCATCCATTCACTTCATTCAGACAATCTTTTTCTCGACATTTTTTAGTTTGTTCATTTCATTCATTTTCTTCGAGCCATATTAGGCTCGTTTTGCCTTTTAGCATTAAATTGCCATTTCATTTGTAATTGTATTTTTGTACATTTTCATTCTTTTTGAATGGTTTAATTACCCAAGTTTGAGGCTTTACAGATAATAAAGAATTTATTTGTATTTCATTGGCCTTGAATTTGATTTTAAACCAAAGAGGGAAACAATCATAAGAATTTTGTTTGTGTTTCCCTCACGTGGCGACCCTGCTAATAAGCCTTTTTGCCGAGTGCCTCTAATTGGTTGGAGCAAATTGGCCATCTTCATTCGCATTTCGTCATTGCCTTTTGCCGAGTACCTCATTGGTTGGAGCAATTGGCCATTTTCAATTCGTTCATTGTGCCTTTTGCCGAGTACCTCATTGGTTGGAGCAATTGGCCATTTTCAATTCGTTCATTGTGCCTTTTTGCCGAGTGACCTTCGGTTGG
Source organism: Pratylenchus scribneri (assembly GCA_030063045.1). Classification (NCBI taxonomy): domain Eukaryota; kingdom Metazoa; phylum Nematoda; class Chromadorea; order Rhabditida; family Pratylenchidae; genus Pratylenchus; species Pratylenchus scribneri. Next base: position 1,669,579 of record JAQSEB010000037.1, on the reverse strand, counting down.
AGCAAAATTGGCCATTTCTTTTGTCCTCATCAAAAAGAAGGTGTGGTTAAAAGAAAAATTGGGAAATAAAAATTCCAAAAAAGCAATTTCTAATTAATTGCCATTTATACCAAAAAGCAATTTCTAATTAATTGCCATTTATTCCAAAAAGCAATTTCTAATAAATTGCCATTATTCCAAAAAGAAATTTTTAAAAATTGCCATATAGAAAATTAAAAATGAGCCAATGTTTCAAGAATAGAATACAGGACGCACTAGCGACCTTGAACGACATTATGGGTACCCCAGTAAGGGCGCCCTTAGGCAACGATCCAATCACCATTAATGAGCTTAATGAAGCTCGGGGTGAAGTGGAATTCGAAATTAGAGAAATTCAAACGTCAATTGAAGAAATTGCCCATGTCAGGGATCAATGGTCAAAACTTGTGGAGAGAGCTTCGGCTCAAGAAAGGCCGGCTATGATCCAAGACCAAGACCAATTTGAAAATACTCAAAATGCTGCAGCTACAATTCGATTGGCCACTACAAGGGCGAGAACTTTGAGGCAAAGATTTGTCCAAATAAGGGCAAGATTGGACGCAATTGTTCCAAATGAGGAACAAAATCGTCAAGAACAACAAAATTTATTGATGCAGCAATTAGAAGCGGCCAGAAATGCTGCCATTGAGCAAACTAATGCTCTAAGAGCAGCCACAGAGAATATGGCAGCTCCGGCTAGACAGGGATTATCCCTCAAGCCAATTAAGCTCAAGGCATTTTTCGGGAGCAAATCAGAATGGGCCGAATGGTGGCCGTTGTATAAAGTTGCCATTCACGACAATGCATCGATTACCAAAATCGAGAAGTTAATTGAGCTTAAAGGTCTTGTTAAAGACCAAGCAAAACTGCTTTTGGCAGGCATCAGAACAATCGATGATGACAATTATGATGCAGCAATTGAGATACTCAAAAATCAATTTAATGATGACCAATCCGTCATCAGACAATTAAATTTAGATTTAATCAATCTAAAAATAAGTAAATCATTTGAAGAGGATCAAAAACTTTTAGTTGAATTGGAAAGAATAGTCCAATTGCTGAAAGCAAATGGTCAAGAGGTAAATGTACCTTCGAATTGGCTAATGGTTGAACAGAAATTAACCAAGCCCATTTTACGACAAATTCTCATAAAGAAAGAAGAAATTGGTACACTGAATTGGAACATGGACCAATTCATTACCCATTTTAGGACAATTGTCAGAAAAGAAGAAATTGTTCATGAAATTTATTCCCAATCCCATCCTAAAGAAAGAAAGGAAGAAGGGAAGGGAAAAGAAGGGCATAATGGAAAAAAGCCCACAATTCAGGCTTCCACACAGAAAGTGGCAGCCACGATCAAGAAAAAGCCATCAAGGCCATGCAAATTCTGTAAAGATTTAAAAAATCTTCATTGGAATTCAGAATGCAAAAAATTCCCTACCGCACAGGCGAGAGTGGAATGCATTAAAAAACAAAATCTTTGTTTAGATTGTTTTGGGGAGGGACACTCAAAGAGTGATTGTCCTAATCCGCCTAAAGATTGCCGATTTTGTAAAAAATCAGGTCATAATCAGGCCTTATGTTTTTTCCAATTTGGAGAAAATAAAGTGGCCAAAGAAGAAACTTCCGACAATTCCGAAAATGAGGAAGAGGAAGAAGAAGACCATCAATCAGAAGAAGAAGAGGGAGAAGACAAGGCTGAAGTGCAAACCACAGCCCATACTCATACATCTTTGATTCGTGCCATTAGAAGGCCAAATGAAAGCGAATCGAAAAACTCATCAGAAATTGAGAAAGGAAGAGTCATTAGAAATCAGAAAAAGCTCTTCTATAGTAAAATTATTCAGGTTTTTAATCCTGAACATCCTCATATAAGTGCGTTCGCACTTGCAAGCTTCGACAATATGAGTGAAAGGACTTATATTGGAGAAAAATTAGCACAGAAACTAGAATTAGAATCAAGAATCCCAGCTCAAGTTGCCTTATCTGGCTTCGCTGGTAAAAATTTAGGAATATTTACAATGGCATTAACAAAAATTGGCATCAAAACAAAGAAAGAAGGGGACAAAATAATGTACCCAGAAAGGACAAGCAAAATTTTGCGTCCCATAAATACGGTAGAATTGGATGAGAGAAGTGCAAGCGAATTAAAACGCAACAAGCTCAATCCACCAGAATGCCGAGTTCCGGATTTGTTAATCGGAATTGACTATTACAACGAATTCAATATAATTCGAGAAAAACAATTGCCAAGTGGCTTTTGGATCTCCAAATCAATAGTTGGTAAAATATTGAGTGGAGCGGGTAATTTTTCCCGCACTCAAAAAACGAATCCCATTATTTCACAAATAATGTCTTCAACAATTGAAGAAAAAATTGTAGTGGAAACCCAAAAGGAATTCCCACAGAAAGTAGGGACCGTAAAAAATTTAAACATTAAATTGGACAAATCAAAAGAAGAATTGGAAATTTTGCATGAAATGGCAATGGCTACAATTGAAGCCAAATCATTTCATATTGATATTAGAAAATTGTCATTATGGAAAAGGCTTAAATACATTATAGCCCATAGTTTGAAAACAAATTCAACAAAGTTGAATCGAGAAAAAGCAAAATTGCTTAAATTGAAAAGCAATAATAGAATTGAAAAGAAGAAGAGAGCCAAAACTGTCAAATCGATGGTTGCAACATTAACAGCTGAAGAAGTAGATAAGAATGAGAAAAGGCTTTCAAAATATGAGCAAAAAGAAAGTCTGCCTAATGAGGCGACATTAATAAATCCAAATATTAATTTGGACCAAGAAGGCATCCTTGGATGTAATGGAAGAATTGAAGAGGGAATTGACTATAGGCAAAGGCAACAACCGGCGGATAGGCGGCCTCATGCATTGCAGCGACCATGGCGTCAACTGAGTGGCACAATGAACGGACGAAGACGATGGAACAATCCGTCACCAATCTTCATGGATGATTCAATGGATTGATGAAGAGGGCCAACAAATCGTTTTTGGGGAGTGTTGTGAACAGAGTCCACAAATTGGATAGATTACAATAACATTTTCTCACACAATTTTCCCCATTTCATTTCCCACATTTTAGCGATCGTCTTCCATAATAATTTCCTTTATTACAATTTCCCTTTAGCAATTTCTCATCGGATTTGCCCATCCATTCACTTCATTCAGACAATCTTTTTCTCGACATTTTTTAGTTTGTTCATTTCATTCATTTTCTTCGAGCCATATTAGGCTCGTTTTGCCTTTTAGCATTAAATTGCCATTTCATTTGTAATTGTATTTTTGTACATTTTTGTCAAGAATGAGCCGAAAGAAAATCTTTTCAAATGGGGAGTGTTGGAAATGAGCGAAAAATGATGAATTTTGATTATTTTTGATATTTTTATTTATATTTTATTTTCCATTTTTTAATTATTTTATTTCCACATTTTTCGCCCATTTCAATGTTCATTGATCATTTTCATTTCTATTGCTGCTTGAAGCATAAAGAGGCGGGATTGGCCACCTTTCCCAGGAAGAATATCCGCCGTTTGCGGCGATGTGAATATCCGCCGTTTGTGGCGATGAAGAATGATGATAAGGAGTTTGTTCTTCCTCCGTGTGCATTCTTCATTCACTTCACTTTGACTTCACTTAAATTCAACAAACCAACCAAAATGCTTTAACGTTGTTCGTCAACAATTTTATTTTCATCACCAATTTCTATTATTTTGTTCATCACACATTTTCAATTGCATTCACACATTTCAATTGCATTTTCACACATTTCAATTGCATTTCAATAAATTTGCTCATCATTTATTTTGTGTACAATTTCGAGGGAATTTGGGATTGGAACGAATTGGGACCCACTAATTGGAAACCAGCTTTTTCTTGTTTTCGACAAGTGGCGACTCGGACCGGAACCTTTGGCTGGAAAAAGTGGGTTTATTTTTTCGAATTTTTTAAAAAATAAAGTGGGAGGATCCTTAGTTTGTTAAGGAATAAATTTTTGGAAATTTAAGTCAAAACTCTTTGTTCGAAAAGGTCAATTTTCTTTGTTGGATAAAGAATAAATTTCTAAATTTTAGTTTGATTAAAGTCAAAATTCTTAGTTTGTTAAGAAATATTTTGGGATTTTTAATGATTCAGTGATGAGTTCACCGACCAAATTAATCATTCAGGGGTGTGCTATTAATGCAAACGCCTTGTTAGCTAAGGCTCTACCCGAACCCCTTGGGCCAACATCAACCCAGAATCAAATAAATTGCCAATATTTTCGCGCCAAACAACATTGCAATGAACTAATTGCGTTAGAGCAAAGAATCTTGGATGCACAATGGCAAGCAAATGAATTTGTGAGAAAGGCGATAGTAGCGCAAAGGGAACAAATTAAATATTCGTTCGAAGAATGGGTCAACCAATTAAAAATCCCAAAACTTTTGGAATCTTTGACAGAAAAAATCATCATTTGGGAAAAAAGGATTAAAATTTTGGAATCAAAAATGGATAATGACGCTTTGGCTTTGTTCGAAAAGCTTGAATCAGATGAAAAGGCTAAGAAAAAGACCAAAATTAGACTTCGGACTTTTTCAGGGTCACGGGAAGATTGGATTCCATTTTGGGAAACTTTTGATGCGTTAGTGCATCAAAATAATTCGTTAACCAATTTGGAAAAGTTTGAACTGTTAGAAAGAAACTTTGAAGATTCAGCCCAACCTCTTTTAGAATGGGTAGGGAGAACAGAAGAAGAATATGACATAGCTATCGATTTCCTTCTAAAAATGTTCGAAAATGAAGGAAGATGGTTCAAAACTTTAGATCCAAAAAATTTTGGTTTGACCAATATTGATTCAAAATTCAATTTGCAAAAGGCTAATGATAATTTTGGACCATGCAGTTTGGTGCTAAAAGTTTCAAAAATTAAATTATCAGTGAATCAGACCATCAAAATTGATGAAAAGAAACAATTACAGGATCAAAAAAGCGTGGATATTCAGCCTAATCAAAACTTTCAAGAACAAAATAATCACAATTCTAGTTCGATTAGAAGGGACATTCTAATTCAAAAACAAAATTTAAAGCCAAGTTCATCAATTCTCGTTAGAGAGAAAGCTTCGTACAGTGGATTAAAATATAGACTGCGCAAATACTTTAAAGCAAAACAATTAGTCGTTAGTGGCTCAATTAAAAAATCGACACAAATAAATAAAGCGGAATCAGTTCACCAAAATCAACAGCTATTTGGATCTCATTTGCAAAATTTAATCGAACCGCAGAACAAATGTAATGCTTTGATTGCCAATTTGCATGTCATAGAACCAAATGAAATTGTGCAATCAGCTCATGATAAAGGTTTGAAAAATGCAAAATTAAACATGAAAAATCCCGTTAGTGGGACATTTAAAGTAAAATTAATGAAAGTTAATGATGGGAAGGGTGAAACTAAGGTTTCACTTAATTTTCATTTAACAGAAACTAAATTACCAATTAAAATGTCCAGTTTGATGGATGAGAATATTAAATTCCCAAATAAATTTCTGAGAAAAACTGCGTTAGTGCATGACAAGCCTAAAGAGATTGGAATATTTCGCAAATTCATTAAAGAAAAGTTAGCAAAATCCGTTTGCGGATTAAATAAGAAAATAGATAGTTCTTTTAGTGAGGAAAATACTGAAAGAAATAATGAACTTGAAAAGAGTCTGAATTACAGAAGCGAGTTTGTATCGAAATCAAACCCATTTTCTTCTTGTTTAAATAAAGCGCTTGAGCTGATGATTAAGTCAAATAAAAAGGCGAAAAATAAGTTTGATTATCAACAGCAAACATCGCTTAAGAATAATGTATTCACTAGAAAGAGAATTAATGATAATCAATTCTTTAAGAATTGGGTTTGGCTAAGCACATTTAAAATTTGGAAAAGATTTAAATATCCGAAAACAATGCAAACTTCATCACGTTTGAGTGAAAATGATTCAGCAAAATCAAATGCAGAATCGGCAAATGAATTAGCCATAACATTGGAAGCAATTGATCAAGCTGGGGAACCAGATAACGAAGAAAATAAAACAGGTTTTTTATTGACCAGTGGGAAAAAATTGAAAAAGTCGACTATTTTGGAACAAAATTCGTTCGTTAGTGAACACTTTGATTTATTTTTATGTCATTGGGTTTGTCCAACCACCAATAAATATTGTCCAAAATCTGACAAAATGACTAAATTATGGTTAGTCCTGAATGAATTTTTCGAAATTGAGATAAATAAAGAAAGAGTTTCAGAAATAATTTGCATGAATAAATCAAGTTTGCTTGAACCAAATTCAAAAATTGGGCTAAAACAATTCAAAATTGTGGCATCCAGTCGTCAAAAATTGAAGACGAATTCATTAAAAGAATATTACTCGAGCTTAATTAAATTAAGTGGGGAGGTATTCTATGGAATGAAAATCGAAACCAAAAAACAAAAAGTTGAATTTATAAAAGCGTTCGAGCTTCAATTTTTGATTCGAAAACAATGCAAAAGGTTCGAGTTTTTGGCAAATTTTCAAAATAATTTGTTAGTAAAAGCATGCCTGATTGATAGGTTATTAATTTCGTTTGTGGAAATAATGCCGTTTGGAAGGCAATATGTGATTTTATTATTGAGTGAGCAGTTGGTTGCTCAACGACAAATTTCAGGTTTGGAAATGATTCCTCAATTGCTCAATGGTGCTCATTCAATGCCTCTTTCTTCTCAATGGCGTCAATTGCCAACAATGTGCATGAATGGGCAAATGACAACAATGCGACAAATGTTTATGTGCAAACAATGTGCCAATATGGTCATGTGTCAATGTGCCGAATGGACCTTTCAAATGGGGAGTGTCAAGAATGAGCCGAAAGAAAATCTTTTCAAATGGGGAGTGTTGGAAATGAGCGAAAAATGATGAATTTTGATTATTTTTGATATTTTTATTTATATTTTATTTTCCATTTTTTAATTATTTTATTTCCACATTTTTCGCCCATTTCAATGTTCATTGATCATTTTCATTTCTATTGCTGCTTGAAGCATAAAGAGGCGGGATTGGCCACCTTTCCCAGGAAGAATATCCGCCGTTTGCGGCGATGTGAATATCCGCCGTTTGTGGCGATGAAGAATGATGATAAGGAGTTTGTTCTTCCTCCGTGTGCATTCTTCATTCACTTCACTTTGACTTCACTTAAATTCAACAAACCAACCAAAATGCTTTAACGTTGTTCGTCAACAATTTTATTTTCATCACCAATTTCTATTATTTTGTTCATCACACATTTTCAATTGCATTCACACATTTCAATTGCATTTTCACACATTTCAATTGCATTTCAATAAATTTGCTCATCATTTATTTTGTGTACAATTTCGAGGGAATTTGGGATTGGAACGAATTGGGACCCACTAATTGGAAACCAGCTTTTTCTTGTTTTCGACAATTTTCATTCTTTTTGAATGGTTTAATTACCCAAGTTTGAGGCTTTACAGATAATAAAGAATTTATTTGTATTTCATTGGCCTTGAATTTGATTTTAAACCAAAGAGGGAAACAACAGAGTCAAACAACGAGTCATAAGAATTTTGTTTGTGTTTCCCTCATTTGATTCTTTTTATATTTTTATTTATATTTTATTTTCCATTTTTTATTTATTTTATTTCCACATTTTTTGCCCATTTCAATGTTCATTGATCACATTTTCATTTCTATTGCTGCTTGAAGCATAAAGAGGCGGGATTGGCCACCTTTCCCATGAAGAATATCCACCGTTTGCGACGATGTGAATATCCGCCGTTTGTGGCGATGAAGAACGATGAAACGGAGTTTTTTCTTCCTCCGTGTTCATTCTTCTTATTCAATCATCAACTTCAACCAAACAAAAATGATTTAACGTTGTTCGTCAACAATTTTATTCATCACCATTTTCTATTTTATTTTGTTCATCACAATTTTAATTTGTTCACAATATTTCAATTGCATTCACAACATTTCAATTCAATAAATTGGCTCATCATTTAATTTGTGTACATTTCGAGGGAAATTTGGGATTGGAACGAATTAGGACCCACTAACTGGAAACCAGCTCTTTTCGTTTTTGACACAGAGGGCCAGATCATCAGCAAATAAACTCGCCTAGACTCCTTCTGGAAGGTTGTCAAGAATGTCGTTAGTGAAAATTGTGAAGTTTGGGTGCGAGGACGCTTCCTTGTAGCATACCTGCTATCAACTTCATTGATTTGCTTCTTTTTCCACCAATTTGAACTCTGGCTCTCCGGTCCGCCAAAAATCTTTTGCACCACGTGGAAAAGCATTTTGGAATTCCCATGTTGTTCATTTTGTGAAGAAGGCCATTTCTCCAAACTGTGTCAAATGCACGCTTGAAGTCGATGAGGGTGAGCACCGTCCTTTTTGCTGAAGCTTTTTGATTGAATCCGACACTGAGTGATTGACAGCTTGTTGTTTTCCTCGACTAGTTTTGTAGCCTGTTTTTCACTAGCCTTTCTGCAACTTGATGGCACTGGTTAAACTGATTGGGCGGTAAGAGGCAATTTGGGCAGTGTCTTTCCCCTTTTTCATAATTGGGATGATGATGCAGAGGTCCAGCCAGCTGGACACCATTTTGCTGCCCACGAGGCGTTGATGAGTTGAAGAAGAGCATGGAGACCATTTATTGGAAGCTGACAGAGTATCTTTTTAACTCCAGGAGCTTTGTCCTTCTTGAGAGTGTTGATGGCCTTTTGGAATTCCAATGGGGAAATGGGTGACAAAATTCGCAATCACCCTGTTGTTTGAGCATGTTGTGCGTGTGTTTCTTCAAACTTCTTTCCTCAGTATTTTCGACAATACTGCTGACCTTTGCGTATTCTTGCATGAAGAGTTGGGCTTTTTGCGCTGGGGTCAATGCTTTCCTTCCTTCACTGATGAGTGCCGCTGCCTCTCGAGGCTGGCCAGTCCTTCCATCCATAGCCTTCAAAACTCGTCAGATCGTCATTTCTTCTGTTCTATGGCTGATTCCAGTCGTGAATTTTTCCCAACTTTTCCTCTTCGCCTCGCAAATCAATTTTTTGACCTTTTTGTTGAGTTGGATGAATTCATCCATCCTTTTTCCCTTCCTTGCTCTGTTCCTCTCATTAATGGCTTCTTCAATTTCGTCATTCCAGTATGATTTTGCCTTCTTCCTCTTTCCGCGAGGGATGAATTTATGAGCCATTTCGGGAATTTTGTTGGAGAATTGTTTGTTCTTTGTCGCAATTTCGTGTGACTCACATGTCCGTTGGTGGAATGTTGCATTAATTCTTTTTGGAAGTCGGCCCATTTGGCTTTTTTGTATTTCCAGAATGTTCTTCTCTCCATTTGTTGCTTATTATTTTCTTCGATTTTGATGATGATTAGGAGATTGTCTGAGCCTAATGTATTGAGCACTTCCCATTTTATGTTGTTGGAATGGGTGTGGTGGATTGTGACATCTGGTGCAGTTCCAGCGCCAGTGTGCGGGTCGATTCTTGTGGCGCAGCCGGTGTTGGCGGTAACGAAGGAGTTATCGACAGGCCAGTCAAAGATTGTTTCTCCAATTTTGTCCTCTTTTTCGGCGTTGTTGTCCAAAAATGGGAATGGCCATTGGCATCGGGGCAAATTAGTGTTCTTCTTGAGGAGGGCCACGATTCAGGGTTGAATTGTTGTTGCTTTTGGTCACCATTGGTTGTGCGAATTGGTGGAATGTAGGCGTTGATCAGTTGAAAGGGGCCTTTCCAATGTAAATTTTTGTTGCGAGGCATTCCGTCGTTTGGTCATTTGCCACATTTGGGCTTGCCATTTCTTCATATTTGATGTAGTCTTTCACCAGGGGGGCTCCATTTATTCCTTGATTTGCTCTGGCATTATTCGTGTCCTTTCTGATAATATTATATCCTTTGATGGCGAAATGATGCCCTCAGTCAGATGGCTTTCTTGGATGGCCGCAATTTCCACATTTTATTCCTTTAGGAATTTCTCCAATTCACTCTTTTTGGGGCGTATTCCACCGGCGTTCCATTGGAGGATGGTTAGTTGTTTTGATGATATTTAGTTTTAGAGTTGGGGGAGGAGGGCGAGGAGTTTTGCAATTTGTACAAGCCCAAGAAATTCTGTTGTTGAATGTTTTTGGGAGACGAGAATGTTGCATAGTTGAACCAAATCTTGCAAAGGGAGCATTGGTATGCATGAGAGTTGTTAGTTCGGCCGCAGGCCCTGCATGGCCAGGGGATGTTGTTGGGACCAGGATTTTGGGCGATATCTCCAGCCAAAATTAGCAGCAGGAATCAATAGACTGGGTTACCTGGTTCCGCAATGAAAAAGGGTGGTTGTTGTTTCTCCGTGGTTGCTGTTGTTTTTGTGTGCATTTTTCACCGCCGGATGGCATGTACTCTGCCGCCGCGATAAGGCAGCACACATTTGTAGGCATGCATTGCCCATTTTGTCTGCCTGCTTTGCTTCATGATAGTTTGTAGGCGTGCATTGGCCATTTTGTCTGCCTGCTTTGCTTCATGATAGTTTGTAGGCGTGCATTGGCCATTTTGTCTGCCTGCTTTGTTTCTTGATAGTTTGTAGGCGTGCATTGGCCATTTTGTCTGCCTGCTTTGCTTCATGATAGTTTGTAGGCGAGCATTGGCCATTTTGTCTGCCTGCTTTGCTTCTTGATAGTTTGTAGGCGTGCATTGGCCATTTTGTCTGCCTGCTTTGCTTCATGATAGTTTATAGGCGTGCATTGGCCATTTTGTCTGCCTGCTTTGCTTCATGATAGTTTGTAGGCGTGCATTGGCCATTTTGTCTGCCTGCTTTGCTTCATGATAGTTTGTAGGCGTGCATTGGCCATTTTGTCTGCCTGCTTTGCTTCTTGATAGTTTGTAGGCGTGCATTGGCCATTTTGTCTGCCTGCTTTGCTTCATGATAGTTTGTAGGCGTGCATTGGCCATTTTGTCTGCCTGCTTTGCTTCATGATAGTTTGTAGGCGTGCATTGGCGATTTTGTCTGCCTGCTTTGTTTCTTGATAGTTTGTAGGCGTGCATTGGCCATTTTGTCTGCCTGCTTTGCTTCATGATAGTTTGTAGGCGAGCATTGGCCATTTTGTCTGCCTGCTTTGCTTCTTGATAGTTTGTAGGCGTGCATTGGCCATTTTGTCTGCCTGCTTTGCTTCATGATAGTTTGTAGGCGTGCATTGGCCATTTTGTCTGCCTGCTTTGCTTCGTGATAGTTTGTAGGGGCAACATTTTGTAGGTAGGATTTGCCCTATTTTGGATACTTTGACTTCTTTCAATACTTCCGTAATTTTTTTTGTAGAAAAGAAATTATGCACTTCAAAAGTCGCCTTAATGAGGAATCAATTCCAATTCGTTCCCAACTAAACAAATGCCCCATTCTTTTTACATGCCCAATTTTCTGTCCCTGTAATGGAAACACTAGGCATAATTTGTTGGAGATGAACCAAATGAGGAGATGAACCAAATGACATTCCGAAGAACCAAAAGACATTCCTCCTCTTCCCTCATTCATTTATATTTCTCTAACCTCACTTTCCTCCCTTCCCTCTTTATGTTATCGATTGATTGTCTACACCAAGCCAAGCCACCCAAGCCTCGCCAATAAAAGGGCCTTCTTCCTCATAAATGAGACTTCCCCCAGTCATTCGCAATTTATTATTCATTTTATTCACTGTGATAAATATTCAAAGACAACTTTATTTTATTCGTTTTAATTGTTGACATCGGACAAAACAATTTTGGCGCAGTCAGCCAAGGCAAACAACAAAAAGTCCGCAAAGGCAACAACAAGTCCGCAAAGGCAGCAATTTTATTCAACGTCAACAAATTTTGACATAGTCAACAAAAGCAACAAATTGCAAAATTATTCATCGCCAAACAACAATTTTGGCTCAATCAGCGCAAAGGCTCAACCCAAGTCAAATATTCAACAAGGGCAACTATTTCGGCAGAACAACTCCAACAACTGTTGGCACGAAATCAACAATTGATCAACCTCTTGACAAAAAATCATGCCGCTGGCTCAAACGACTCCAACAAGGACTCAAATGCAGTAACATTAGCCAGCTCAATCAATGCTCGACTCAATACATTCAATTATTGCGCAGAATCTGGGCACAAATTCGATCAATGGCACCAGCGATTCGGAATCTCATCGAAGTCGACGGCAAAGCATTGGAGGACTCAACAAAGGTTCGGCTCATTCTTGGCAAATTGGGCGACGACGAATATGCAAACTTCACCAAGGCAATTCTTCCCAAAAAGCCAGATGAAATGAACTACGCCGACACCATCAAATAACTCAAGGATTTATTCTGTGACAACAAATTGTTATTCGTCCGCCGATATGAATGCCTGAAAATGCGACAGCATATTGGCCAAGACATCACATCATTCTTCAGTGACGTCAATGCAGCATGTGAGAACGCCCAAATGGTTCTTACAAAAGAAACGCTCAAGTGCATGATCGCGATTGTTGGCCTCCACGATAATTACCATGATCTCCGACAACGATGTCTCAAACTCCTCGAGGATGCTCACAAAGAAAACAAAGAGCTCAAATTGGCAACCCTTGCTGAAGAATGCCATGCCTTCCAACTCATCCGGGACAGTGCAAACTCTTTGGCAACTTCAAACAACAGGGCCGCAACAAATGCAATTCACGCCAAACCTCAACAATGGAGGAGAAGAGCAAAAAGAAGGGGAAGAACCAACAACGATATCGCGCAAAAGAACCACATCCAGCCGCAGGCTCAAAAGAACCGAATGCACAAGAAGAAGAACAATCAGACGACAGTTCATGCGAAAACGTTTCAGTGCAATTCAAGAGAAGTCCCTGCAATTCATGTGGCAAGTCAAATCATTCAAGGAACAACTGCAAATTCAAAGAGGCAACATGCTACAATTGTCAAAGAAAAGGACATATCGCATCTGCTTGCCGACAAAAACGACAGCAATTCCAGTCAAATGCAATCACCATCAGTCCAATTGCAAATGGTATGGCAGCAATGGTCAACGACGATCCAAAGGCCAACCACAGTTCAACAACGAACAAATACGATGAAGACAACGACCCAATTTATTATTGTTTGGCAGCAACGGTCACCAAGGATCCAAAGGCCAACAACAAAAACAATGCAAAAGTGATCAACGACGAGCAAATAGATTGAATCAAAGAAAAAAATTAGAATAATAATCAATTTATTTAATATAAAATAAGAATGGAAGGATGATAAATATTTATTTTAAATATAAAAGCGTTTGTTTATTATGATTTGTCTTTCTAACAATATTCATTTCTTCTTTATTTTTGCATCGACCTCATCATCGTTCACTGCTGTCCATTTTCCTGATCACGATCGCGACGATTTGCACGATATCGAGCGTTCCATCCGCGCCATTGTTCTCGCTGTCGATTTTGACGACGAAGTTCTTCATCCTCCCGGCGAGCCACTTCTCGTTCCTGTCGCCTCACTTCTTGTTCCTGTTGACGGAGTGCTTCTTCCTGCCGACGAAGTGCTTCTTCCTGTCGCCTCTGTTCTTCTTCCCGTTGCCTCACTCTTTCCTCCCTTTGACGAAGTGCTTCTTGGCCTAGAGCTATCGCTGCCCGCCTTCTTTCCAGCCGTTGGTGATCACGTTCAGAATTAGACATATTTGATGCAATGTTTCGATCTGTAAGGGGATATTGATCAAAGGATAAAATTGTAAAAATGTGTGTTTTTTAAAATTAGGAACAAAATATAAAAGGAAATAAAAAAAGTTTAGGTTGGGGTAGAAACGAAATTGGAATTAAAAAACAATTTTCAAGCCTGAATGTTTTTATTAATTTTTTATTCTAGCTATTTTACCAAGAAATTAAATCTCTGATTTGTTTGGATTGGAAATTAATGAAATGAAAATTAGCACTCTTTGAACAATTTACTGGAAAATGTAATAAAAAATGATAAAATCTTTACACTACACTTGGGTGGGAATAAAAATGAAAAATGAATTAATCGAATGGATGATGGTTTGGATTGGAAATTGGATTGAAAATGAATGAATAAATTGGATTGAAAATGAATGAATAAATTGGATTGAAAATGAATGAATAAATTGTATTGAAAATGAATGAATTTTTTTGAGCTGTGAATCAGCGGAGAAAAAAATGTCATTTTCTCGATTTCATAAACTCTTCAGTCTTTTGATTACTTTTATCATAATTTTTGAAAAAATCAATCAAATCGGACATTTACGCATAAAAACATCAGCAGAGCATAGATTTACATTTAGAATTCAAAACACATTTATCATTCAGTTCCACAATTCATAAATCAGTATGTTATCTCTTATCGGTGTGTACATTTTTTGAAAATGAACGTTCCCATTATAGGTGGGATTATGATTAGGTTAGGGTTAGGAATTAGGATTAGCGATATTTGAGATGATAATCTATCCCCTACTAAAGAACCTAACCCTATATCGGATGCCTTACCCCTGTTGACCCACAAAAAATATGCACAAATATTAAATAAGCGATATCCTATTAAATCCTAGTTCTATCTTTCATGTAAATCAAAGCATAATTTGCTCTTTTTTAAATATAATTTCAATGATAAATCCGTCGCCGATCCATACAATTCATAAACTCATTTCATTCATTTCCAATCAAATTCCGATCTCACAAAATCGCCCATCCATCCGATGAATTTTTTCATTTCAATTCCATCCAAGTGTAATTATTTTTTGTTCGGGATATGGTCAAATGAAATTAGGAATTGATTTGAATAGATGATGGCATTCTAATATTCCATCTTCCATAAATGACAATTCATCCTTTCCCAATTTCCCCATTGTTTTGTTTGTCATTTTCAATATTTATTCCAACTTAGGTTGTTGATATTAAAATTTCCAATTATTTCTGACTTTATTTCCATTCACACATTTAATTGAAATAAATAAATATTATAAATAATTGTGTCTTCTATGTTTATTATAAACGAAAGACCCAACATTTTTATTTTTACATTTTCCAATAAATAAATAGTGGTTAGTTAGGAACAAATCTAAACTATGTTCAAGTATGCCCTAAAAACATGTTTTGTAGCCTAAAGATTATGGAATCAATAGTAAATATAAATAGATATATCTATAATTATATATATTCCATTTATAAAAAATTAAAATGTTAATTTTTTATTTTGGTGCCGCTCTACCCCCAAGCCCCAACTTGTCCCCTCTTCTTCCTGATCATAAAGTCCATTTGCATTTTTACATTTTATTTTATTCCAAAAAAATATACACTTTCAGATCTAAATCGTATACCAAAAATGTCCAATTCGGAACGGGAACGAGAATTTCAACGCCAACGAGAAGAATGCAGGCGACGAAGGGAAGAATTTCACCAACACCGGGAAGAAGTGAATCGTCGACAAGATGAAGTGAATCGCCGACAAGAAGAATTGGATCATCGACAAGAAGAATTGAATCATCGACAAGAAGAATTGAATCGTCGACAAGAAGAAGTGAGACGACGGCAGGATGGACTGAGGCAAATGGAGGAAGAACGACGCCGACAAACGCGCGAGAATAAGGCTCGATGGCGTGCAAATCGTCGAAATCGTGATCAGGAAGGTGGGCAGCAGTGAACGATGATGGGGACGATGCAAAAATAAAGAAGAGATGAAGAAGGAGGACGATAAAAATAATATTTTTAAAAAGACAACAAAATAAATGCTTTTCCATCTATGCTCTGTTCCAAAAATATAGAATCACGTCTTTTTTGCCCATATCTCGGTGTCGCCTTATCCAATTGAATTGAAAATTTTATCATTTGTTCATTACCGATAAATATTAAGATTCTGAGAGTTTAAACTCATTTTATAAACTTTTTAATTTTCTACGAATTTTTTTTCCAAAAAGTAGCTGTTCCATAAATATAGAATCAATATTTTGATGACCAAATTCTTAAAGAATACAATCACAATCGGAAAATCAATTTAATTTATAATTCCTCTATGTTTTATCAATCAAATGGCACACTGAACTTAATTGAACAATAATTTGAAGAGACAAAAAAAGTGAAAATTCGTAAAAAGTGGTTTTTAAACCGGTTTACATTTTTGAACCCATGGAAATTGGTTTTAGTTTGGAATCTTTTATACTAAAATATTCTATATAAAAAGTAGAAACTATTTCAAGTAAAAAGAGGACTAGAAAATATTGAATTTGGAATGCTCTCCCCCAATGAATATTAGTGGTTTCAAACCCTGAGGCAAAAAGGAACTGGTTTCGAACCCATAGAGCATAAAATGAATCTTTATTTTATGCTCATCGGATAGCCCGCAAAATTTCCTATAGGGAAAAGTTGATTGCAAGTCCAAAAAGGATTCCTCTATGGAATTTCCGTTCAAATAAAATCAAAAGTTCAAAAACGGGCCAATTTTCCTGTTAAAATGGTTATTAATGTCACTTTAACATTTCAATGCCCTAGTGTTCCATAGAGGAATCCTTTTTGGACTTGCAATCAACTTTTCCCTATAGGAAATTTTGCGGGCTATCCGATGAGCATAAAATAAAGATTCATTTTATGCTCTATGGGTTCGAAACCAGTTCCTTTTTGCCTCAGGGTTTGAAACCACTAATATTCATTGGGGGAGAGCATTCCAAATTCAATATTTTCTAGTCCTCTTTTTACTTGAAATAGTTTCTACTTTTTATATAGAATATTTTAGTATAAAAGATTCCAAACTAAAACCAATTTCCATGGGTTCAAAAATGTAAACCGGTTTAAAAACCACTTTTTACGAATTTTCACTTTTTTTGTCTCTTCAAATTATTGTTCAATTAAGTTCAGTGTGCCATTTGATTGATAAAACATAGAGGAATTATAAATTAAATTGATTTTCCGATTGTGATTGTATTCTTTAAGAATTTGGTCATCAAAATATTGATTCTATATTTATGGAACAGCTACTTTTTGGAAAAAAAATTCGTAGAAAATTAAAAAGTTTATAAAATGAGTTTAAACTCTCAGAATCTTAATATTTATGGGTAACGAACAAATGATAAAATTTTCAATTCAATTGGATAAGGCGACACCGAGATATGGGCAAAAAAGACGTGATTCTATATTTTTGGAACAGAGCATATTTAAATATAATTCCATTTATTAAATAAATTAAAATTGATTATTCTTCCAATTAGTTTTTCTGGTTCTATCCTATCATATATTATGATATGATTATTATAAATGAATTAATGAATAATAATTAAATGGCTACATGACATTTGGCCTAATGGGGAAAAAATGTCATTTGGCCTAATGGGGAAAAATATACCATTTGGCCTAACGATATTTCGCCTAATAATAATAACCATTTAGCCTAATAGTGAAAAAAAAGTCATTGACCTAAATGATCTATTCTTAGTAAATTGAGTGCCAATTTCATCTATTCAAAGGTTTTCGACCATCCCAGATCCATTCTAGTGTCAGATTTAGAAATTCTGTAATCTGATCGCCGGATATAGGGGGAATAAGCCCCGAAATTGATGGGAAATGGCCCGGAGGGCCAGTGGAAGTTCGTGGATATGGGCCTATGGCCCTGATAGTGCGCGGGATATATCCGGATATAGGTGGATCAAGGTGGATATAGTGGGATTAAGCTCCGAATTAGTTGGGCGCGAGTCCTGGTTTAGGCTGTTCTGCTTCCGGCTTCCCGAGAATCCTTTGCTCCAACCCTTAGCATAATCTCTAGCACCTAACGGCTTAATCCGGCTTAATCTCCCTATATCCACCTTAATCCCCCTTTATCTGGCTTAATCCTGCGCACTCTCAAGGCTTTTGGCCTACTTCCCCGATCTTCCTGTGGCATTCTGGGCCATTCCCATTTCATTTCGAGGCTTAATCCCTTTATATCCACCTTAATCCCCCTATATCCGGATATATTCCGCGCACTCTCAGGCAATTCCCTGATCTCCTACTGGCCCTCCGCCATTTTCCATCAATTTGGGACTTAAACCCCTTTAATTCTACCATATCCACCTTAATCCCCCTATATCCGGATATATCCCGCGTACTCTCAAGGCCATCGGCCCATATCCCCGACCTTCCACTGGGCCTTCTGACCATTTTCCATCAATTTCGGGGTTTATCCCCCTTAATCCTATTCAAGAATAGATCAATTAGGCCAAATGACTTTCTTTCCACATTAGGCCAAATGACATTTTTTACCCATTAGGCCAAATTACATTTTTTCCCCATTAGGCCAAATGGTCATTAGGCTAAATATCGTTAGGCCAAATAGTCATCAGGCCAAGTGTCTCTACGCCAATTAAATTTCTTTATCATTTGCAAGATTTTTATTTTGCAACAAATCACAAATTATAGCAGGGTTCGGATTCGTCCTTATTTTATAAGAAAAGTCCTTACTAGTTGACCCTTGTCCTTAGAAAAATAAAAATGTCCTTATTTGTAAGAATATTCTTACAAATTCATTATTGTCCTTAACGCCCTAATATTGTCCTTATAAATGGAAAATATTGGTTAAAATTTTCTCCTATCGGGCCATTTTCGGTTAAAATTTTCCCATGGAGTAATTTTAATTGTCCACAATCCTATGACTATGATATCTCTTATGGAATAAAAATGAGGGGGAATCAATTCATAAAAGGGGAATTGAATGGGAAAAGAGGGAAAATGTATTGAAAAAATTGATAAGACAAAAAATTGGTGGCGGTGGAAAATGTGAAGGAAATGTTTTGATTTGGCCCGTAACTCCTCCAATTTGACAAAATGGCAATTTCCCCATAAAATACAAAAAAGTTAAGAAGCTGAATGAATTATTATTTATTCTTTATTTCAAATAGAATTTAGATGAAAAATTGAAAGAAATTGTCTAGTAAATATTGAGCTTTATTGTGTTGATAGAAATGGAAAAGAAAACATTTTAAATGGCCTATGCAAATTTGGTAAAGGAATTTTTGGAGGTCGGTGGAAAAAAATTATGAATGAAAGCTCAAAACAAATCAAAAATGGATGGACGATATGAGGGGAAATGGTCACTGATAATTTAATGAATGGATGGAGTGGATGTGATAAGCCAAAAATGTCCAAAAATCATCGCCTCATCGACATTTTTTGGAAAATTCCTTTGAGATGGTTGACGGTGTCATGCAAAGACATTCGAGAAGACTGCAATTGGTCCTCATTGTCATTGTGGATTCGGCCT
Source organism: Pratylenchus scribneri (assembly GCA_030063045.1). NCBI lineage: Eukaryota > Metazoa > Nematoda > Chromadorea > Rhabditida > Pratylenchidae > Pratylenchus > Pratylenchus scribneri. The sequence goes on along the minus strand of JAQSEB010000037.1, from coordinate 1,650,326 downwards.
AAAATAATAAAAAATATTAAATATTTTATTAATTTATTTTTATGACTTATGAATAAAAATGGGAGAGATTCCTCAATTTTCTTTGTCCCCTATTCTTCCTGTGGCAATTTAACAAAATTATCCACTATTATATTGTCAATGCCAATGCCAACATTGCCTAATAAGGGACTTTCCTATTTGTCCTACTGTACCCCAACTTTTTTGCTTAATCACCCCCCATCACCCTATCAATCAAATAGTGCCTCAAGCCTAAGCCCAACCTCTCGCCCCAAATAACTAGCCTTTTAGATTAGGATAAATAAATCTATTATGTTTACTTTTCACTATGCAAATTTTGAGCATTTTTCTCAAAATCCAGCACCAAAAAAAGCAAAAGAGATTTCTGCTTGTGGCTTACCCTTGGGAAGCCAATAATCTGTTCATAAATATATATCCATAAAAATGGTCCAATTTTCCCACCTTTACGCCCAAAATCCGTCCATCGCCTATTTCCATAGTTTTGCATAGTTTCAATTCGCCGTTTTGTTGTGAACTGATTCGATTGCCCATTTTTCTGGATTTTGCCCGTTCCACTGTGTTAATTCTCATTCAGTGGTTTTGGTTCATCGCTGAATGCAGCAAATTCTTCTCCGTTCAGTCGACTTCGAATCCATTCTCCGGTACGGGCATCGATGCAATCACGAACTGAAAAATGTCAATTTTAATTATTTAATTAAAAAATTCATTAATCCTTGATTAAATTATTCATTTTTCATTACTATCCGATGACTAATTCCCATCCATTTTATTCCCAATTTATTTTATTGTGAATTCACCAATTGGCAAATGGACGCGTGGTCGAAATTCCAAGCAATTTATTTTTGTTCGGCCATCTTCGCCCACTCCATTTGCCGTCTCACCACTTTTTCGGCCATTGCCCTTTCCATTGGTGTCGTCATGGGCCGTTCGAAGATGGTCGCGTAATGCTTCCAATTTTGGGAATCGAAGGGGGCATCCGGCAAAAATGCAACAATAGGGTCGAGCTTTGGGCGAATGCCGAATCACCAAATGCTTCAGAAGCCAATCCAACTAAAAATGTCGTTTTATTTTTTAATTATAAGTAAATTCGTCTATTTTAAGGAAAAAATTCACTAAAAAATCGGCCCATTTTGGACTAAATAATTTCGTCTATTTAATCATATTCTCAAATTCCCCCACCTTCTTTTGGGCATCGCCCCTCCTCGGGAATTGTTCACATTTTCGCCATCTGCATCGAAATCGTTCCTTCGCCGTTGATGTTGTCCCATTTCCTCCTCCACTGCTCCTTCGCCTTTTCAGTCCCGCTTTTCTTTGTTGTTCCAATTCTCGCTGTTCGGCTAGTACCCATTTTTTCAACAATTCAACGTGTGCCTGAAAAGATGATATAATTATAAGGGTTGAAAGTTTTAATCTAAGTTTGTTCCGGTTGGATTCCGGAAAGTTTTAATCTAAGTTTGTTCCGGTTGGTTTCCGGAAAGCTTTAATCTAAGTTTGTTCCGGTTGGTTTCCGGAAAGCTTTAATCTAAGTTTGTTCCGGTTGGTTTCCGGAAAGCTTTAATCTAAGTTTGTTCCGGTTGGTTTCCGGAAAGCTTTAATCTAAGTTTGTTCCGGTTGGTTTCCGGAAAGTTTTAATCTAAGTTTGTTCCGGTTGGTTTCCGGAAAGTTTTAAGCTAAGTTTGTTCCGGTTGGATTCCGGAAAGTTTTAATCTAAATTTGTTCCGGTTGGTTTCCGGAAAGTTTTAATCTAAGTTTGTTCCGGTCGGTTTCCGGAAAGTTTTAATCTGTTTGTTCCGGTTGGATTCTTGAAAGTAAAAAAAAAAAGAAGAAAATTGTCCAAATTTCTCCCCATTTCTCCTTTTCTCCCCTATTAATTACCGTTGTCATATGGTCGTAAAGTTGATCGTCATCCTCAAATTTTTCTTTGCAATTTGTCCATCGGCATGCCACTTTCCTCTCCTTTTCTTCTTCCTCTTCATCCTCAACTATTCCTCCTTCTTCTTCATCTTCCACCTCCTCTTCCATCTCATTTTCTTCCATTTTTTCGCAATTCTCGGACTTCCTTTCCGATTCATTTTGTTGTTCGTCATCCAATCCAACAAATGGGCAAATTGACGAGGACGATGATGATTCCAAATCCTCCAATTTAAACGGCTAAAAATATAAAATTCTTAATTAATAGAATGGTTAATGAACTGAGATTTGTTGAAAAAATATAATAAAAAATTATAATTTTTAGCCAAAAATCAAATTGACATTTTTGTTGTCCCAAAACCCAGCTCATCTCATTGAGAAAGATTAATTCAACCAAGCTTAATTACCTTATTATTCCAACTTTAAATTCCTCATCTTCAATTTGATGACTATTTAGTTCCCACAAAGACTCTACAAAATCCGCTCTAATCTGTTTTGTGTACAAATTAAGGAGTTAGACCCCTAATTTTTTCCAATTTTTAAAGGATGAAAAATATTTCCTTGGGGTATAAAAAAATATGGTAATTCAAATTCACCCACCTCCTTTATTTTCTTTTCTGCCTCTTCTCCGCCATCATTTTTCATTCCAATTTCCTCATTTTTTATCGCATTTTCATCCTTCATTTTCTCCTTAATTTTCTCATTCAATTCATCAATTCGTTGTTCGTCAATTTTTGTCAATTTTTTTATAGTCCTCTTCTTCAATTTTCTTATTGTTTTCTTCTCATTCAGATTTGCCATTCCTTTTTGCTTTTTTCTGCCTTCCTTTTTTGCCCTTTTTTCTCCTCCATTTTCTTTTTCCAATGTCAATATTGGCGGCGAATCGGCCAACAAAAATGAGGCATCCATTGCCGCTTCATTGTCCGCATTGTTTTGGCCATTTTGTTGTAAAAATTTTGCCTCTTCCAATTCAATGAATTCACATTTCTCACCTTCAGAAAATATTAAATATTAATTAACTAATTAATTTTAATATTAAACTTATTTAATATATTCATTTATAATTCAAATTAGATTGATAATTAATTATTAAAGATAAGAAAAATGAATTAAGAATTAAAAAAATTTTTTAAATATAATTTTGCCTATTTAGAAATTAAATTAATGTACTTTTTAATATTGTATTTCTTCTGTTATTGGCCTCTAATAATAGTCCCTTTGGAAGATCAGTGAAAAATATTAGTCCCGGGGCCACTAATAGAGTAAATATAGGAATTTTTGAATTTTTATGTATTTTAAAAACAGTAGCCCCGGTGCCACTAATATGTAGAAGAAATATTTTTTTTATTTTTTGGTTTTCCCTAACTCACTTCAAGCAATGGTGCTTCTTCTTGTTGTTGTTCACAAAATGCTTTCGCGTATTTGTCGCCATTTTCCAATTCACCATTTCCCTTTGTCGCTGTCTCCTTTGCCTCATTTTTGCCCATTTCGGCCAATTCCATTGCCGGGATCAATGTTGGCGGTTGTCCCAATGAATTGTCCGCATTTTTTGATTCTTTTTGTGCCACCATTATTCCCTTTTTGCCCTTTGACATTTCCAAAGGCACAAAAATTGTTGTGCCCAATTTTCGGGTCATTTTCTTCGGTGGTCCTTCTTCATTGTCCTGCTGCACCGAAATTGATGGCTTCCTTTGGCCAAAATGTTCGAGTGTTGATTTTTTTGGTTGTTGCTGCTTTTTCTCCTGTGCCAATGACCTTTTCTTTGTAGTTGTCGAATTTTTGTGCATAAATTGTTGAGCATGTTGAACAGTTATGGTGGAGCCCATCCAAGGGGTTGGAGCCTAAAATATGCACAAATTTTGAAAATTATAAATGGAATTTATTTGTTTTATCCCAATTTTTTGAATTTTTCCATTTATATTTTTGTAATAAAAATTTTCGGCCCTAATTTTGCGACTCTTAATAACCAAAACGAAATTTATGGCCTTAACCAAAACAGAGTAAAATTTAGGGGTGAAGCTTTAGATCTCGAAGATGATTTTTATTTGGGGCCACAAATTTTTGTTAAAATTTTTATTCTACCAATTACAATTAGAATATATTATGGCGTATGGCCTAAAATTCCATTCATTTTTTTGAAATTAATGGTGGAAAATTGTAAATGTGATGCAAAGGAACGATGAATTTAATGGCTTTGTCATTTTGTTTGGCTGTCTGGATGGATGCCAATGCCAAAATAATAATAAAAGGCCTATTAAATATTATCGGGGTGGCTAAAAAGTAAATGGAAAAAAAGTGAATAAAAAATGCCTTTGGGAATTGGAAAAAAAATACCAAAAATGTGTTAAATTTAGGAAATTAGCGTCGAGTCTAATTTTGTTTTAGTAAAATAAAAATTCAATTTGGCCATTTTTTGAATTTTAATTTGTAAAAAATGATGGAAATTATCTAATTTGCAGCATTTTCCCATGAAAATTTAATTAAAATTGTTAAAGAACACATTTTATGGTGGACCCGAATTTTCCCAGAAATGCGCAAAGGGCAAAAATGTGCATTTTGTACCCACCTTCGTTGTCTTTTTCCCTTCATCCACCTCATTTTCGTGCCGCAAAATTTGTGATTGTTTTTGTTCCCCTCCATTTTGTGGAATGCCCTTTTGTGGTGGTGCACTTTTGTTCGTATTTGTGGCCAACAATTCGCTGAAATCTGTGGCCATATTGCTGCCCAACCGTAGATCATTCCCATTGGCAGCTGCAGCCATCATTGTTGGTGATGCACTTTCCATTGATGGCCAACAAATCAGTCCATTTTGATTTTGATTGGAGGCCAATTTTCGAAAGGCACTAGCGGCACCAATCAAAGGGAATGGGGGGCCACCATTTTGAAGTGAGCAATTGGAGGAGGAATCGGGCGAAGATGGCAAACATGAAGAGCCGAAACTTTCCAATGAGGCGCAGGAACCCGTCGAATTCAGCGAAGCACAGCAATTGGATGGACTCTCGGGCAGCTGCAAATTTAATTTATATTTTTTACCATTTAAAAATGTTTAAAAATTGGAATTTTCGAGAACCTTTTTCTATTTTTCCATCTCAAAAAATTAATTATGGCAATTCTTTTTTATTTTTTGGAGAATTTAATTATTTATTTAAAGCAAATTCGCTTAAAGCAGTTTAATAATTTTCTAGCCAAAAATTTTGTCTCAAAATTTTAAAAACGAATATAAAACTTTATCAAATTAAGAATTCAAAACTAGACAAAAAAAAATGAAGGCTTAAATTAAAAAAAAATATTTAAAATTAATTAAATTAATCAAATGAATGCGAATAATGCAAAAAAGAAGGATTCAATTTTATTTCATTTCCCCTTTTTCCCCACCTGTGGGAATCCGAAGCCAAATGCGGAATTAGTAAATGAGGCAGAATGAATGTTGTTGTTGGTCATTGGCCCATCGCCCATCATCATTGGTCATCCTCCAATTCCATTATTCCACATTTGGGGCGGCATCATTTGTGATTGGTGGGGGTCAAATTTTGGTTTGGAAAAATGTTGCATGAAATTGGCTGCCACTGAAGCTGCATATGGGTCGAAAAGAGTGGGTGGCGGACACCGGACATTCCTTGAAATTAATTAGAAATATTATTAAATAGGTAAAATAATCAATTTTAAGGCATTTCCCCATTAAAATTCACTAGATTTAATTCCGCCTGTTTTCCGGAAAGTTTTAATCTAAGTTGTTCCTATTGGATTCCGAAAAGTTTTAACCGGAAAGAATTAATTCCGCCTCTTTTCCGGAAAGTTTTAATCTGTTTGTTCCGGTTGATTTCATTAAAAATAATTTTTCGGGGCCCAAATTCGTAAGCCCTGATTTTTGTCACCTGAACAAATGAGGATTTCTTGTCAAAGAGAATTGATGAATGATTTTTGTTGGATTGTTGTGATTGAGTGTTGTGAATTGTTGAGGAGGAAAAAAGGATGAAGAAGTGGATGATGATGAGGGAACATCTGTTACTGGTGAATATGGCCCAAAATTGAATGGCGAAAATGGTGAAGGAGATGGCATCAAATTTTGTTGTTGTTGCTGTAAATGAAATTCCAGAGATGCTCAAATTGTGTTGCAGCACCTTGACCGTTTCTGCAAAAAAAAAAAATAAATAAATAAAATTTCAGATCATTTATTTTATTTCATTCATTTTTGTTCATTTCTTCGAATCCTATCAAGGTCAACAATTTTTTTAGATGAACAAAAAGTGAGAGAATGTTTTTCTGACACATAATAAAAATTTTCAAATTCATTTCGTATTCCCGATTCCCCCAACATTTTTTCTACCTTTACTCCTTTTTCATTCCCTTTTACTTACATTTTTCGGTGCTTCCTCCTCATCTTCGGCCAATTCCGCGCTATATTTTTCGATTTCCTCCAATTCAGTTTCATTCTGAAAAATTTATGTCATGAGTTTGAATGAATTTATAAACCTCATATTTCGTTTGAAATTGTTCCAGCTTGCAAATTTCAACACCTTCAAAGCTTTTCTTCACTTCGTCAATTCGCGATGGATTCAGTGCAATGCAACGAATGGATTTGGTATCGTCAAAGAGTTGGCGAATTGCTGGCGAACCTTTGCACAAAACATCGTCCATTCGGGCCGTCCAAATTCGATTGCATAATACTCTGAATTTTATAAAATAAAAATTGAAATAATTTTTTCCTTAACTGAGTAAAATTTAGTCCAACATTTCGAATTGTGGCCAGCATCGCCGACATTGCTGCCGTTTCGACGGTGCTTTGTCCACTGACAAGTTCGCAAACCATCGACCGTTTTGCCGCTTCAAATTGTGCCTCGTCCAATTTTGCATCGTCCAAAATTTTCAACTGAAAAAATTTTGAATTAAAAAAAATGTTTATGGGCGAATTTTTCAATTACTTACCACAGTTTCCTTGGTTTTGTCATAGGCCGAAACGAGTTGACTGCACCGATACAAACTGAGCATTATTGATTTTCGGTCAGGCATCAAATCAATTGACGCATTGTAGGCGAGGCCAGCGCCTCGGATTGCCTAGAAAATAATTCATTAATTCATGTGGATTGTAAATTTGGATTGTAATTGTAATTTTTGATTATAAAATTTTAATTTTTTACATTCCAAAGTGGTCCCTCGCAATGGCATAAATACTGGGTGAGAAGCAGTGTTTCCATCGTTTTTCCATCGGGTGAAAGTGCTTCCTGCCATGTTCCATCAAATTTTGTTTTTTGCAGAAGGAAGGCACTCTCCGAGCCGCCAACTATAATTTATAAAAAATAAATTAATTTAAAATTAAAAAATTTTTTTAATTAAAATACCAGCAATTGCACGACATTTGCCCATTTGTTCCCAATTTTGTTCATAATCCGGTGCGCACTCCAATTCCACTTTGTCCGATTGACTGGCCAAAAAATTCCAATTTTGCTCATTCCATTCGTCTTCCTGCAATTTTGCCGGTTCACCCGAAAAATGGACATTCACAATTGAGGAGAGGACTGCGTCCTGAACATTTTGCAATTTCTTCAGTATTTTGCCAGCTTCTTCTTCCGATGCATTTTCGAGTTGGGCGGAAATGTGCCGATGGAATTGCTCTTGCGTCAAATAATTGTATAGATGCGTGTTTGAATCTGTAATAATAGATAAAAATTATTTGTATCGGAAATTTATTTCGAAAATTGTTTTTGGCCTTAATTCAAAAAATATTTTTAATTCAAAATTTAATTCCTACTCTTTTTTTTTTCTTTGACTTACTTTTATTGTATGTTGACGAAGTGTTCAAAAAATGGGCCATTGTGTTTCCATCTCGTTTGCTTTCCGCCGCTTTATTTGCCATATTTTTGGCACAAATCATCACTCGTTTTGCATCAAATTTAATTCCCTTCAAATAGATTTCAGCCCATTTTGGCAACATTTTGAAATTTTGATTGTCGACGCGCAATTTCAGTGACATGAATCGATCATAGACGCCGGAAACCCCAACGGAAATGACATTGGAAACGAGGTCACGGGTGGCCAGTTTGGCCACTTCTTCATAACTGAGTAATTTGCCATCAACGTTAGCGGGTGATTGGAACATCAGTTCGGACCAAAGCGTCAGAAAATTGCGATCCTCCCTTGACAGCGAATGGGTGTCGAACAGAATTGTGGCCTTAAAATTTAAGATTATTTTATTTCTTTTAAAAAATGTTATTGAAGATTACCTCAAAAAAATCGCTGGACACTTTGTGAACAAATGATTGGAATGGAAGATTTGGCGGCACATTATGTGCATCTTAGCCTTTGAACATTTTAGGGTGGAATGTTTCCACTGGGATCAGTGCAAATTGCTCAATTTCTTTCACAATTAGTTCGTTCAGCAAATTCTCGTCAGGTTTATTGCGCTGAAAATATTTAAAAAAATTAAATTGGAAAATAAATTTTAATTAAATTATGGAATAATTAATTAAAATAAAATGTACCGTATTCTCATCAATAGCCGCTTCCAATTCTTCCTGTTTTGCCTTCAAACCGCTCTCGCCAAGTCTCGTTTTTTGCTCATTTATTCTTTGCTCTTCCTGAAAAATTAATCCAATTTTAATCAGGGAATGGATTTTTAGATTTTATTTATTTTTTGTATCAGAAATTTTAAGGAAATAGTAATTAAATTACTTTTTAAGCTTTTATTTTAATTTTTATTATTTTTTTTTTAAATATTTAAGAACTTCTTGGAGAAAATTTCATTAGAAAAACTTAAAAAACCCAAAAATAGTTTGAGTTTTGTGACCTAAATCAACTTTTAATTATACTTTCAAATGTTACCTTTTCCATAATTTTCTCGACTTCTTCTTCGCTTGGCTCGCCAATCACGCAAACGCAGCGGTCGGTGAAAAATTCATTGAAAAGTTTGCACCAAAATTCGTTGTCCTCTTTCTTCAGCTGATTCAATGCTTCCAACTTTAAAAATAATTAAATTAATTATTTAAAATAATACAATAAAAAATCAAAATTAAATTTAAAATAATTTATTTAAATATTAATATAATTTTACTTCATTTATTCGCTCCTCCAATTGTTGATATTCTCCATTGCCTTCGGCACCGTATAATTGATGTCCAACAATTCCATCTTTGATCAATGAATGGCCATTGTTTTCCAATTCTGAAAGGAATGCCAGTTCCTGTTGCTCAATGATGAACCCGATTCGTTCCATGTCAAATGCACTCGCCTTGTTATGGTCCAAAACAGTTTTTGAGAAAAACCTTAAATTATTCATCACACATTAAATTATGATTTAAATTTTATTAATTATTGCCTACCTTTCGTGAATTTTATCCAGCTTATTGACGGGAACACCACCAAAGTTGGCAATAATTTCACAATCCATCTGTTCCAGTATTGAAATATGGACGGAAGAGCAGAATGGGTCCTCCACTTGGACAAAATCAATTTTCAATGGGGCACCGGCCGTATTCGTTAAATAATCAATCAATACCATCAGTGCCTCCAATTTGTATAAATCGGTTGCCGGAGGACCTCGCCAAGACATTTCAACAATTCCTTAAATATAAATTAGAATTAAATTTGGATAACATTAATTTGGCGAAAAAAACAATGAAATTGGAAAAGATTTTAGCGGTTTAATGGTTTGTTCTCTCCCATAAATGGATAGAGCTGGTCAAAATGACGCATTGAATTGAATGGTATATAATTTGTTATGGTTTGATCAACAATTAAAGGATAAAGGTTATTAAACGGTTTAAAACCATTTTGGTTTAATGTTTCAAAACTATGTTCGAATTGGTTAAACCCAAACTAAAACATAATCAAATAATCATAAAATATTTTTTCGCCATTTTAAATAATTTCCATTAAATTTTGTTTTAATACTTACCGACTGTTTCATCATCACTTGGACAAACAATTCGGCTCATCTTCGGTTCAATTTCGGGTAGTCTCGATTGAAAAGGGCGTTGGAAATTCTTTGGTATTCGGTCGAGGTATTCGCCTTCCACCTTCTCAATTGCGCCCAACAATTGGCCATGATCGACAATGCCACTGACAGTTATAAACTTAAATTTTGAATTTATTTTAAATTTATTTTTTTATCCAAAACCATATTATTTGGGTGATAAAATTGTCGGTGATATTGGCGAACTTTCTCCAGTGAACACGATTCCCGCAGATTTTTCAGCCTTCCACCGGTGGCAGCCGCATAGCTTGAACCTTTTGGGTAGAATAAATTTTTGCGCTGCTGATCGATCATTCGCTCCATTTCTGATTCATGATCCTGCATTTCACTGTAAAATAAAACAAGTTTTAATTTAACAATTTTACTAATTTTTTGAAAATTTCGTCGTAAGAAGGAGGCCTTAACTTAAAGTACTGAAACGCGGAATGCGTTAATTTATCTCCATTTATTTTTGCTTTTATTAACAAACCTATAAACAACACCCGAATCATTGCCTTCTCCATCGATATGGTGCACTTCGGTGAGATATTGAGACGGCTGAAAATGTCAATTCTCAATTAAAATGATGAAAATATTTAAAGAAACCGTTAACATTGGACCGAGAAGATGATCGATGTAGACCGGCAAAACTTTCAAAAATCCATTGGCTCCCGCCGTTGCTAATGTGTAGGCCGTATGATCCTGGTCCGTATGCGCATTTGTTCCGGATGCCTAATAAGAAGTTATTAGTGAATTTTAAAAAAATTATAATCAATACCAAGCATCGATTCGCGATCACATCCAAAACCCCTTTGTACGGGTATTTTTTGCTTCCCATGAAAACCAAGTGCTCGAGTGTATGCGGCAAACCGTCGTCCGTATTTGTTTCAGTTACTGCAAATGAATACATTTTAATTGAAATAATTGAATTAAATTACCAAAACTAATATGGCCTCTAACCATTGGACCAGGCACTGAAGCAACGGCTACTCTCAATTTGGACCGTGTAGATTGATACATGTCTAGCTTGATTATTTCATTAATTTTTATGCTGGCGACATTTTTGAACAACATTCTTAGCATTTATTTGTTTTGTTATTTTCTGCTGAATATTTTTGATAATGATGATGATGAGATGAAATTTTAATTCAAAGAAATAAAATTTTCAAAGTCAAATCCTATAAAAGATAAAATCGCGATGCATTGGGCGGCTGTCTCAAATAAACCTAAACCACCGAACCATATTTTTGAAAAACTTTAAAAAAACAGAGAGGATAGATGCTTGGTTTTGGTTGGAATTGGAACTGAACTTTAGAATTTGAGTTGGAAATTGGAATTGGAATTGGATGGAAGTTGGAAATGGAATTGGAACTGAAAATCTCTAAGAAATTTAGAGATTTCATTTATGAAAAAATCTTGGCACGCACATGTTTGGATGAAAATAGTACATAAAATGGAGAGGTTGGGATGAAATAAAAATTAAAAATATTGAATGCGCTCTCGTTCTCATGTTTTGTAAAATCGCTAATGCACAAAATCGTCTAAAAACCTTAGAATTCGAATAAGCAATTAGCTTATCAAAAATCAATTTCCAAAAAAAAAATTTAAAATTAGGTAGCTAAAAATAGTTTAAAATGTTTTATTTGTTTATTTCATTGGAGCATACATATTTTTATTACTTATCTATATTTTCAGATTTAAGAAAAAAATGATTCCAAGAACGAATATTAGCAATCCATTTATTCATGTCAATTGTCCAATAGAAACAAAAGAACTGAATTGCAGCCGGCCTTATTGTCCATATTGGCACACAAAACCGCCAATTACCACTTCATCTTCATTAAAATCGTCGGAGAAAAAGGTGCAAAATGATCAGGAAAAAATGCCTTCTACGTCAAAAATGTCGGGAAAAGCCGAGAAAAATGGACTTGAAAAATTGCCAATTTGGAGGGTATAACATTTACTTTTATATTGTTTAATTAAAATTATGAATTTAAGCGTCCAGACAAGTGCAGGAATTCGCTGACAAATGTGTTCGAGGATAATTTATTCAATCAAGCTCATCGAAAATCCCGGGAAAACTTGCTGGATAAACTTTTTGGCAATGATGATAACAAAGCAAAAACAACGGAAGCAGTCAGCTTTAAAATGTAAAAGTTCAATTAAATAAATTTTTATAGGAAAAAGTGAAAAAGAAGAAGGAAAAACCATTATGGGAAGTGGAAAATGGCAGGGAAAAACGACGGCGTTCTTCTTCGGGCAGTACAAAAGAGAGGAAAAAAGCGGCGAAAAAGGCCAAAGAAGAGGAGGTTTTAAGTCAAAATTTGTAAACAAAATTATCAAAAATATTTAGGATGAAACAATTCGCCGAGAGCGCCAGGCGCTAGTCGATTTGCTCCCGGACGAAGGCGATGATGATGAAATTTGTGTTTTGGATGTTGTGAAATCCACGGAGAATGCCGGCAAAAATTCGTCAACATCATCCTCATCAGCATTCCAACAACAGGAAATTACGATAGTGGGGGAAACGAAGAAGAGGTTTGCTTAAAATTTAGTAAAAATTGAATTCCTTTAATTGGTTGGTCCCTGCTTACTGCGCTTTCTTTTAATATTAATGCAAATTTCTTTGAGAAAAAGATGAGAAGAAAGCATTGTTTCATTTCAATGGCGGTTCCAGGATTTTTTCACATGGGGGGGGGGGGGTGAAGTGAGAGTGAAATTTGTTACCAATTTTTTAGGCCTAACTAAAGACCAAAAATTTTGAACAATTACAAGGTTTTCTGGAAAGAATCAGCCATAAAAAAACTTAATGCGAGCGCTGATAGGGGCGAGCGCGAAAAAATAGTAATTTTTTTTATAAAAGAACTTCACCCTTATTTTTTCTACCATGGCACTCCGGGAGGCTCGGGTGGCCGCTGACCGCAGCACCATGAAACCGCCATTGGTTTATATGAAAAGTTTATGGTTTTAACTATGGTCTTTTTAATCATTTAATCTTTGATTTTGATGGTCTTTTCCTAATAGGTTTTTTTGAATTAGGAAGAGATAATTCCCTTCAAAAATTATTTATTTTAAAAATAATTTTTAATTAACCATCAATTTTAAGCATCAAAATATCATCGGCCACAATTTCCGATCCGGATTCGCCTTTGCCAATTTCCACTGCCACCATCAATGACACCAATGCCAATTTTCTTCATCCTCCTCCATCGCCGGCTCATTCAATTCATTCTACGGTTTCTGTTGTGCCAGAAACGCCAATTTGCTCACCAACAAAAATTGGGGATGAAAAGAAAAGTGTTTCATCAATGAAAAACAAAACAATTCCCAGTGCTCAGGTTTTTAATTTATTTAAAAAAAATAAATTTAAAATGTTTAGGAACAATTGCATAAAAGGACATTGGAAGCAATGCAAAAAGTTGTTGATGAACAGCAGCAAAAGACGAAGAAGGAGGAAGATGGAAAAAATTCAGCACCAAAATATGTGGAAGTGGAAGAATGGAAACCGCCAACAAACAAACAACAAATTCCGGCGAAACCGAAACCAATCAAAAAAGTAAGAAAAAGGGAAATTAAATTTAAAATTAATTTTTTTGTCCAGAAATTTCCAACCCAATTGGTGATTCCAACATTTTCCCGAAATTCTGCTTCCACATCAACCTCCGCTGCCGCCGCCAACACCAGTGCCATCCAAATGCCAGTTCGAGTGCCTTCGGCCACAAAACCACTGCCCACAACCAAAATTCCAATGAAGCGAGGTTTTTATTTTTTAATTATCCAAAAGAACATCCAACAAAAAGCATAAAGCACCAAGACACTTTGGTATTTCTGGGTTATCCAAGTTCCAAGAACAGCAGATTTTTTGGTCCACTGACGAAAAGTTTCCGGTATAGGTTTAGGATCATTCAGTTCAGGGATAGAAATCATCTCACGTTGTCGTAACCCTAATCATCCATCCCTAGGTGGGCACGGGGCTTCATTTTTTATACATAGAGTCCTGGATAACCCATAAGAACCGACACTTTTTTCTTTGGAAAAATTCTAGGAAGACAGCATTTTTGTTTAAAATTTCATTAGCTCTCTTTTTTCTTCGTTTAGAAGATTATCAAGTTCAATAATTTTTCAGAATCATTGCCCGCAACGCCCACCACAACCACCATTCCATTGAAGCGCGAACCACCTGCCACAATGCCTAAGACTAGCACTCCGAAGCGAGGTTTTAATTTTTTTGAATATTCAAAAAAGGGGGACTAAAAATTAGACCTTTTAAATATTTTCCTAAAGAACACCCAGCCAACAGGATTAATGACAATTTTTATCCTAGAAAATTGTTTTAATATTTTTACTAATATTTTTAGCTCTATAGTTTAAATTTTTATAATCTAAGTTTCAAATTTTTGCAGAACCATTGCCCTCAATGCCCACAACCAGCACTCCAATTAAACGTGAATCTTCGGCCACCGGTACCACCACCAAATTACAGCCTTCCCTACTTCAACCAAAACCACAAACGGTGGCATCCAGCCTGAAGAAAGGGGAACAACGGAAGGCGCATGTGCCCAATTTTGAGGTTATTTTTTAATAATTAATAATTTTAGGGCAAATTTAATGAATGGAAAATTAAATAAATTGAACAATTTTTTTGTGTATTCTTACTTTACAATTTTTAACAAAAAATACTCAAAAATTTAGTAGAAGTGGACTAAAAAATGCCAATTTTTATATAAATTCACTCCAAAAATAATTATTAGACCATTAATTAATTTCTTTTGCAGATTCTAAACACTCTAAAACGTCAATTGATTCCATTGGAGCCAGGCAATCGGAAGGTGTCTCTGCAAATTCGACAAGCCCGCTTGGCAATAATCCATGCGGAATATGCAAAAATTTGTTGGAATCAACCGGAAATGGCCATTGAAAGTGTTCGTTTTAATTTATTTAATATTAAAATTTTAAAAAGAATTTTTAATTTTTTGAACCAATTTTTAAGGCCCAACTCGAGGAAAAAGCCATCCTGGATAAATGTTCCACTCGAATGGGCTATTTGTCGGCAATTCCAAATGTGGTCAAAAGATTGAGGGAAGCGGCGGCTGCTGCAGCCAAAGACAACGACAATTCCGATGGAAAAGGGCGAAAGGATTCAAGTTTGTTCATTCATTTTTTAATCAATAAATTATAAAAAATATCGAAAAAATTATTTCATCGACAGTTCACAATGGTTTATTCTTAACGCCTAAACCTTAGTTATATTCAATCGATGATTGCGTTTTTAAAACGCATCATTCTGAATTAAGTTTTGGTTTAGATTAAGCTAATTCTAAAGTGGTTTTGAACCGACAACCAACATCAATTTTTGATTTAAACCGTTTGGTACGTCTTGACAAGATCTAGCGATTTTTGGGTAAAAGGTTTGGTGGTCTAGGGCAAACTCTTAAACAATTATAATTAACTTTTTAGTTTTTTGGATATTTTTAAAATTATTTGAGAATTAATTATTAATTAATTAATTATTGATTTTTAGTTTCACACAAAAATGTGCTCCTCGGTCGGCACTCTCAGTCGGTGACCCTTGGTTTGAATCGAGCCCAGCGGGTGGCAGAGCACAAGGCAACGCATCTTAGCGAATCGGAGTAAGTGGGGAAAACCAAAATTAATTATTATGATGGTTTTTTGTGGAGACTTTATCGAAAGTAAGACCGAATAAACTTTAAGCATTCGATAGAGTTCGTCAAACTGCGTTAATTGACCTATAGATTTTAGAGGTTTAGATCAAAACCAAAAAGGTTTTAAACCAAAATATGGTTTAGACGGTTCAATAATTTTAATTTTGAACAAACCGTAACAAAACTATACATCTTCGGATTCATCTGGATGAGATTTAACGAATTGTTTTGTATAAGGTTTATAAATTCTAATTCTAGGATTAAGCATTTATGAAATTTCTTCAAAAAAGTGATTTTTAGAGAAAACTGAAACATAAAATATCACCAATTTTTATTTATGTATTTTCTCACAGTTTTTACGAGGCATTGGCAAAGGAATATTTGCTTTCGCCGGAACAACTTTGGACGAACGGATATCCTCGATGGGTTGAAATTGAGTCGACGATGACCACCGCAATGGATGAACAAGAAGAAGGGAAGGAAGAAGGAGAGGAATTTGTAAGGGAAATTAAATTAAAATAAATTAAAAATAATAAAAATTAAGCACTAATAAAATTTACAAAAAAAAAAAATTAAAATTAGCCAAAAATAAAATTTTATTAATTAAAGGAAGCGGATGAAATCAATCCGGACACCGGCTATTCAATAATGGAGCGGCAAAAGAAGCAACAACGGAGGAAATGTGTGGAAATTCGTCAATCCGAGCTGGAAATAAGCAAAGGCCGTGCCCAAAAGCAATTTGTTCCCGATTCAGGTTTATCAAATTTAAATATATTTAAACTTCAATTTATTATAGAATTGAAACGAATTTGTGCCCGATGTGGTGTTGAATATTTCCTGACCAAAGAGGGAAACTACAAACCGGGCATTTCCTCCGAAGATTGCATTTACCACTGGGGAAGGGCATGGAAAAAGCGAGGTTTGCTTAAATAATTAGTGTTTAGGGGACGTGTTTTTAGGTCAAAAAATGGGGTCTATTTAGGTTTTATTGTGAAATTTGTCAAAACAAATAATTTTGGATACCTCGGTAATTTTGAGTTTTTATTGCATTTTTCTAATGAAATTTCTCCCGAAAAAAGCTCCAAAAATAATTTGATAGTTCAAAAAAAAATCACATCAAATAGCTAAAAAATTATTCTGATAAGCCGACTAGACTATGGAATAACAAGGACATGCTAAAAGACCCTCCCTGCTGGTTTTAAAATAACAAAGCCCTATAAAAAAGGAATTCGATTAAATTTAATTAAACAAAAATATAATTTAAATCAAAAACCACCTAAAATCCTCTCGCGAGTAATAATTACCAAAACTCAAAACAAAATAATATTTTTCGATACATTTTCACAGCACACGGAGTGGTGGATACCCGTTACACTTGTTGCGATTCGCCAATCAGCGACCGGGGATGCGTTGTGGCCGGACGGCACATCACCCAATCACTGCGGATGAGCACACTGGCCAAATATGTGGAAACACCGCGGCCATTTGGTGTGGGCGATCCCCGCTCAAAGAAAGTGTATGCACTCGACTGTGAGATGGTCTATTGCGTTTGGGGTCCTGAAGTTGCGAGGTTGGCGCAATTTTTTATAAATATAAATAATTAAAAGTGGGAAAATATAATTTGACGGGAAAACCACTAAAAATTACAAGAAAAAAATTGTAAATTGTCGAAAAAATTTTAAACCGGTTTAATGATTTATCCTAAACCCTTAAACCTTATATCCATTATCCACCCAAATCCAATCGAAAGATTTATACAATCAAAACGCGACTTTAATTATGTGTTTTGCTTATTTTATTTGGTTTAGATTTAACTAATTTTAAATTTGTTTTGAACTTAAAAACCAAAATCGGTTTCGGTTACTAGTAAAATTACATTCATATCCATTCGATGCCTCTAGCTCTAAAATAGTTCAATTCATTCGAATATGGTTTTTTAATATAGGATTTAAACTATTAAACCATTTTAATTATTTTGGAATTATTTATTATTTTTTAAATAAATTTAATAAATATAAATTCAATTATCCATTTCAATTTTTAAAGAATTTCAATGGTCGACGTTTTGGGCGAATTGGTTTTGGATGAATTTGTTCGGCCTGAGCACCCGTTGATTGATTGCAACACAAAATTCAGTGGACTTTCGGCGGATCAAATCAACAATGCCCGGAACAATTTAAAAATGGTCAAAATTAATTTAATTCGAAAAATATTTTTTTAGTTTTTAGGCTCAAGAGCGTCTTTTTGAATTGGTCAATTCGGAGACAATTCTGATTGGTCATTCGCTGGAAAGTGATTTGCGAGCACTTCGAATTGTTCACAAACGGGTCGTCGATACCAGGTTTAAATTCAAATGTATTAATGAGAAATATTTTAATTTGCCAAAAAATTTTAAAACGGTTCAATGGTTTATCCTAGACCAATACAATAAACCTTATCAATCAATAAATTTCGTCAAGTCCCATCAAAAACCAAAGAATGGGTTTTGATTTGAACCAATAACGAAAATGGGTTTTAAACCAAAAAAAACGAAACTGGTTTTCATCCAAAAAGCAAAATTGGCTTTGAACCAAAAAATCAAAATGGATTTAAACCGTTTTAATACCCTTTAAAAATTTATTATCAAACCATGACAAATTATATACCATTCGATGCGAATTGACGAGCTCTATCTTCTATCCCATCATAATATGAGTTTATTAGTGTAGGATAAACGCCATATTTTCTTCAACGAATAAATATCCTTTTATTTTCTCTTTAACATTCCATCAATTTTTAGTGTTGTTTTTCCCCATCGGCTTGGTCCACCACAGAAAAGAGCGCTGAAAACGTTGGCCACCGAAATACTCCAATTGATTATCCAGGAAGACGGTTGGTTTATTTTAAAAAATTTATTAAATTTTAATTTATTAATTTTAGAGAGTGGTCACGACAGTAAAGAAGACGCCCTGGTTTGTATGCGGATTATGTTGAAAAAAGTGAGGGGAGGAGGCAGCGGAACGGAATAAGAAGAAATTTTAAATTATTTTTGTTTTATTTTTTGTTGCAATTTGGCCATGCATTTTACATTATTTTGCCCAATATTATCATATCACACCCTTCATTTCATCTCACCATTCAGTCTCAGTCAGTCAATAAAGCCTGTCAAAAAAACGGTTTTTGTCTCTTTAAAATGACTTTCATTTCCAAACCCAAAATCTCGTCTCTCTTTCATTTTATTTATTTTGAATGAATTTTGTTGTTAAAAACCACCATAAATAAATTATGATAAAATATCATTTTACCCTATTTTGATTTTTTACGCCAAAATGTAGCTTTTTAACTAATTAATCAGAAACCGGTTTTAAATCCTCCTACAAACCTTATACAAGACTAGCGCTTTTAGTACTATGTTTTTTAGTCTAAATATTATTTTTGGCCTAGATATGTTCAATAGTGTATAAAAATGGATAAAAATGACAAACATGTCCGAAAAAAAATATTTGCCTCTAAGCGGGTTCGAACCCGAGAGCTCAATTTTGAAAAAAGCATCAACCCACTAAGCTAAAAATTACGTTTTGATTCTTTGATTACTTCTTTATAAACCCTAACTAGCGTAAATCACCATCAGGAAGAATCTTTTGATATAAATTTCATAGTTTAAATCGAATTAAACCATAAACCATATTTCCAATTTTTTGGTTTTAAAAACTTTAAATTTTAAAATTGTCTTCTATAAATTATTTGAGAATATATGTATTTATCCGATGAAGCAAAAAAAATGAATTATACAATTTTAATGATTGAATATTTGTGTATTTTAACGGCATAATTGTGGAATGAGTAAATGGAAGTGTAAAGGCAAAGAAAAAAAAAAGAAAATTGAGTGAATATGATGGATGAATTTGAGGTTTATATTTATTAAATATCTATTCCATCATCAATGGGAGGCCGGAATATGTTGGAATATGGAAGTTGGATTTGAATTCAGCTGGATCCGCGCATTATGCCGTTTTGCTTCACCCAGCTGTTTCCGGTTCTGTTGCCATTTGTTCAAATAGTCCATGCGCCGGCCCTCCTGAAGAATGACTAAATATGTATATGTATAAATATTCAAATTGCTTTTTAAATGGTTTAGTATTTTAATTTGCCGAAAAATGTATTGAAATACAAAAAACGGATCAATGGTTGTCCAACCCCCAAACCATATACCCAAATCGATAGATCTCATAAAGCCGCATCGATTGGTATATAATTTGCCTTGTCATGATTTTGGTTTGATCAAAAATTAAGATTATTAAACCACTTAAACCATCTCATGGTTTTTGGGCTCACAACTAATTTAAAATTGGTTAAACACAAACCAAAATATAATTAAATGATGACCGTTTGTGGATCTAAACAGCTGAACCGTTAAAAGATTTTCGGCAAATTAAATCTTTTCCCTTCTTAAATTTCTTTCGGCTCACCTTTTCACGTTCATTTTGTACATTTCTCATCCCCGTCGCCGTCTGATTATGATGCACAAATGGACGGCTATGCGAATATCCATTGTTGGTTTTGTTGGTCAGTACCAAACGGTGGCGATTCAGCGCGGATGAATTTGAATGGGCCAATCGTTGATTTTCATTGGTGCCGGCCGCGACATTTTGGCTACACGTTGGCTCATTCTCCAATTGATGCGTTTGCGTTTCCTCGGGTACCAACATTGACGATGAATTGGCCCTTTAAAAATATTCCATTTTTAATATTAAAAATTAATTTTTTTAGGTAAAAGACACAGTGAAAAATGAAAAAAGAAAATCGTGAACATCGAACTGATTATTAAACCGGTTCAATGGTTAATCCTATACCTCCAAACCTTAAACCCGATCCATAATCGATTAAGCTCACGATTGGTTTTTAAATAATTTCATTTCCATGATTAGTCGAAATTGGTTTTAAACCTTTAACCGTTTTTTGGTTCAAAATTAATTAAAATTGATTAAATTTTTTGGCATGATTTGATGTTTGATCGAAATTAACGGGTTTTAAACCGTTTGGATCTCTATTCTTTTTTGGTTCAAAACTAAAATTTAATATTAGTTAAACACAATTCAAAATATAATCGAATGATGAGACTTGACGAGATTTATCGACTGAATAGATTTATGGGTCTTGGATAAACCATTTAAACCGGTTTATAATCTTATGGCAATTTCACTAGTTTTCCTGGCCAAATTAAATATTTTCCATTTTAATATTAAAAATAAAATGTAAAACCTGGATTGATTTGGTGAGTAAAGATTGACCGAACGAATTGGCGAACTGAATGCAACACCACGGCCACCAGTGGGATTGATGGGAACATTGGCATTTGAATATGAAGAAGTGTGGCGAAGAGGAGGCGGTCCCATCGGCGGCGGTTTCTTCAGAATGGAATGAAGCGGTGGCGGAGGCGGCGGTGGACGATGAGTTTGAGTCGAATGATTTGTTGAAGTTGGATGGGCCGCAAAATTGTTGTTTCGGGCGGTGGCCACTGCAATTCGCCTCTCCAACTCTTCCTGTTCTCGCAATCGTTCATCATGCTGCCTTCGACGCAATTCCAACTCTTGTTCCCGGCGCAGCAGCTCTAACTGAAAATTTTATCTTTGGAATTAATTAAAATTGGCTAAAATGTGAAAACCTCATCCAATTCCTGTTGGCTTTGCTTGTCAAAACGACTCAATTTTGCCTTCAATTTCGCGTGCCGTTCCTCGTGTTCTCGAATGCGACCGACCAAATTGTCCAAATACTGCCTAAAATTTAAATTAATTAACAATTAATCGGGTTTTGGCCTGGGATTTAGGCTTATAGATTATGACTTAAGGTTTATTTAGGCTGGTTAAAGTTTATGCGGATTTGAAAGGGACCCTCTCCTCTTGTAAAATTTAGGTCTCGGGTTCGAACCAGTTTAGAGAAAGCTATTTTTTTCAATGATAAAAACAAATTTTCGGACATTTCTGATCCTCAATTCGTTCATTAGAAGCCATGATTCATTAGAACCAACTTAGAATTTTTGGGTGGTCGGGGCCATTATGATAATTATCCTAATCTTAATTATTTTCTCGAATCGCAAACCTTCGATAATGGCCAACTCCCAGTGCCCATGAGTCCACATTGATTGGCGGCGGCACCCGAGGGCGACGGTTCAGGTCGTAGAGAGGCGGATAGTCGGCAATGGAAAGTGAACGAGTGCGCGGACGCCAATCATACTCACGTTCAACATGTTGGGTTGCCGAATTCCTCCTCGGTTGATGATGGTTCAAAATTGGCGACGGTGGACTCGGATGGATGAATTGACTTTGCGGCGGTGGGAATGGTGCCCGGGATTGGCCGAAAGATTCCGGCTGAAAATTTTGGAATTTAAATTTTAAATTATATCCGGATAACCTGTGTTTGCGTGGACCGATCTGTGGTGAAACGTTGTGGTGGCTGCCTTGATCCGGTCCCCGTCCCATTTTCCAACCATTCATTTCCATTTTGGTGAAATTGCTGCCTCAATTGAGTGGGTTTGGCGGTTGTTTGTGTTTGTTGGATGGACGAAGATGTTTGCTTTTGTTGCTGTTGTTCATTTCGTGTTGGATTTGGCGTCGTTTGACGGGGCGAATCATCGTCAAGAATGATCGGTTCATTATCTGAAGAGAATAGAAACCATCAAAAATTGTTCAAATTTATAATTTAAGGTATTTTTCGGTTAGCTGGGTGTGGGAAAAGGTAATGGTAATCCAATGAGTCATCCGGTATATAAAGGTTATCAATTATCATCTCACATATCCGTAATCCTAGTTACCCTTAAGGGGACCCTTTATTTCAAAACCATCTGCGGTTTGCACACGGATAACCGAAAAGTACCTAATTTAATTCAAACCTTTAAGCAATGGAGTAAATGGCGGTTTCAGCGAGGAAGCGGCCCTTTGCTGTTCCACTACTCGCTCACGTGAACTTTGCACTCGGCTATCGGTCCTTAAAACATAATTTAATTAATTTTGTAGCAATTTTAAAATGTTAAACCCGAATTGTGCGCGAAATGGCATGTTGACAAGCCGGTTGAGTTTTTTGGCCGCATCGCCCGGTTGTGGATGATGTTGAATCTTCTCCCGGAAGTGCATCACAAAAGTGTCCTCCGATATGACGCTGGGTGCGGCCGAAGAGAGTTGAGTACGATTTGAATTTGATGAATGTGGCGGTGGTGGTGGACGGCGATTTTCACGTTCGGATTTTTCATTAGCTGTTTCGATCGCCGCCCTATCCCCATCCTCCTCTTCTTCTTGGTGGTCTTGTTGGTGCCGTGATCCAGCGGTTGATCTGTTATCGATTGTGTTGGCAAAGAGGTCGGAAGTTCGTTCATCATATTCCTCATCATCCTCTTCGTCCGAAGGTGGTGTGCGGGGCGTTTCATCATCGCTGTTGTTCTGGTTGTCCGGAATCCATGAGTGTAGATTATTCATTTATTTTATGATGATGATGGAGATTGAGATTAATTAATTATTGCTTTCTTATTTGCCTGAATTTAGGTAATTAAATGCGTAAGCTTAAGCAATTATTAGATTGTGCCAATGCCATTCCAAATTTTGGCTTTTCTTTTGGGGATAATCTCCCCTCGATTGGCTTGTATTTTCAAATGGAATATTTGGCGGGTTTTTTAGAAGCGAGAGTGGCAGAGAAGAATGGAATATGGATGGGAATTGGGAAGTGGGAACGACGAAAATGCTGAGTCTTGACTCTCGACTTGAAAAAAAGAAAATTCCTCATTTCTAGCTCAAATTAATAAATTCTAGGTAACGAGAAATTTTTTTTTATTTATTTTTCATTGCAAAAAATGTAGATAAATAACTTGATAAAAAGGTAGTTTTTAATGGCCTTAAAAAATTACAAATACGTAGTAAAATTTATACAATGGAGGAATTAATGATTGATTGATTGATTGAATAAGTTAGAGAATTTTAGAGATTAATTAGAGAAATTGACACTGGGATCTAATGTCATTTATTGTTCATGTCATGAAATTTAATAAATTTTGCCTACAGTAATGCTTGTTTTTAATTAAAGGAGCATTTTCTGCTTTTAACTCGTGAAAAACGTGTATTATAATTGCAGAAGCGTAATTAAAACTTAAAATGATAAGGAATAGGAAATAACTATGGAATGGATTGTCTTACTTTCCAAGATATGGGAAAATGTCGAAAAGGTTAAGAAAAATACTCTCATTCTTATTCTCGAATGTCGAAACCATTTTTAAAATATAAAGGTAGGATAAAAACCTCTTTTTATAACTAATAAACCATTCAATAATAAAAACTCGGCTTTTCAAGTTGATAGTGACATTAGTAAATTAATCGGAAATGTTTTAATATTTCTAAGATTTTTGACCATCAATGATCATGTTTAAGTACATTGAAGCCATTTATCAATATCATTCAACATCTTATCATTGTTTTCCCATAAAATTAAGGCTCAAAATCAAATGAGAAAATACTTATTTATCTCGCAAATTTATTCGGCAGTGTTTGAAGAGTGAAAAATAATATTTTAAATGGTCATTTTCATTGGTAAATGATGGAATAAATTCAAAAAAAAACAATTCATAATACAGTTTCAAACAAGTCGGTGAATAAAATTAAATAAAATCAGAATCGGAGGTAAATTATCAATGATTTTTCATTTTTCAATATCCTTCATGTCAAAAGTCCAAATGTACATAAATACATTTATTGTGAATAAAAATGGTTGATATAATTTATAAATCCTCGGTTATGTTCCTGAGAATCATGTGCATTTATATAAAGGAATTAAATATGTACAAGACCAGCAGCTTAAAAAGATGGAATACTTGAATGGACATTTTAACAAATTATGACTAATTTGTGGGAAAAATGATTTGAATTGAACAATTTGATTTGAATATGTATGTTGAATTGAGATATTAAAAATTCCGATAATTGAGATAAAATTGGGATTCCCCTGCTGATTGACTGAGCTTCTGCTGAATACTGTTAATGATAATTAGCCATTTTCGGCTGCCTGAATTCTTTCTTGTGAGTATAAAATATAAAAATGGAATGTGTATTGGGCGGACAAAATGAGGAGTAAATTTGCTTTGGTCATGTTTAGTATTTTATGACCCGAACAATTTTTTGTGAAGAATATCAACATTTTTTAAATGGACGGAAAGATACACAATAACAAAATTAACACAATTGGCAAAATTGAATTGAAAGAATAAAAATGGAGGGATTGCGAGGAAAAATTGAACAATGGAAATGAAAGGACATCCTGCTGAGGAAATTTAGAAGGAAGGATTTGTGCGGATTCTTTGCACATCAATTCGAGGGCAATTTACATAGTTTTCTTTAACCGGTTTCTTCATTTTTAGATGTAAATCTTTACTCAAAATAGTCTTTTAAATCCCTCAATCGATGTGCTAAATAATAGTCAAATTTATCTTTGCAAAATATGTGAATAAATTAAAGTTGAAAAATTGAAAGAAATTGTCTAGCAAATATTGAGCTTATAATGTTGATTAGAAATGGAAAAGAAACATTTTAAATGGCCTATGCAAATTTGGTAAAGGAATTTTTGGAGGTCGGTGGAAAAAAATTATGAATGAAAGCTCAAAAAATGGACGATATGAGGGGAAATGGTCATTGATAATTTAATGAATGGATGGAGTGGAAATGGATGATAAGCCAAAAGTGTCCAAAACATCATCGCCTCATTGACATTTTTTGGAAAATTCCTTTGAGATGGTTGACGGTGTCATGCAAGGACATTTGGGAAGACAGCAAATGATCCTCATTGTCATTGGATTCGGCCTAAAATAATAAAAAATATTAAAATATTTTATTAATTTATTGTTATGACTTATGAATAAAATGGAATCCTCAATTTTCTTTGGATTTTCCCCTATTCTTCCTGTGGCAATTTAACAAAATTATCCACAATTATTATATTGTCAGTGCCAACATTGCCTAATAAGGGACTTTCCTATTCGTCCTACTGTACCCCAACTTTTTTGCTTAATCACCCCTTTTTACCCTATCAATCAAATATTGCCCCAATCTGCATTAACATTCCTTTTTCCCACTCCTTTTTTATAATATTTCCCGCACAATTAACAAATTTAAAGTTGAGTTTCCTCTTGTCCCTGGGACACTGGAGGCTTATTATTAGGCCTCCGGCGAAGGCCCAGAACGATAGCCTAAGCCCAACTCTCGCCCCAAACAACTTTAGCCCTAGATTTAGGATAAATAAATCTATTATATTTCATTTTTCACATATGCAAATTTTGAGCATTTCTCTCAAAATTCAGTCCTAAAAAAGCAAAAGAGAGATTTCTACTTGTAGCTTACCCTTGGGAAGTCAATATAATCTGTTCATAAATATATATCCATAAAAATGGTCCAATTTTCCCACCTTTATGCCCAAAATCCGTCCATCTCCAATTTCCATAGTTTTGCATAGTTTCAATTCGCCGTTTTGTTGTGAACTGATTCGATTACCCATTTTTCTGGATTTTGCCCGTTCCATTTTGTTCTTTCCATTCAAATTCTCATCCAGTGGTTTTGGTTCATCGCTGAATGCAGCAAATTCTTCTCCGTTCAGTCGACTTCGAATCCATTCTCCGGTACGGGCATCGATGCAATCACGGACTGAAAAATTAATTAAAAATGACATTTTTATTTATTTAATTAATAAAATTAATTAATCCTTGATTAAATTATTCATTTTCTAAATATTCCCATTTTCCATCAATTTTATTCCCAATTTATTTTATTGTGAATTCACCAATTGGCAAATGGACGCGTGGCCGAAATTCCAAGCAATTTATTTTTGTTCTGCCATCTTCGCCTCCTCCATTTGCCGTTCCACCACTTTTTCGGCCATTGCCCTTTCCATTGGTGTCATCGTGGGCCGTTCGAAGATGGTCGCGCAATGTTTCCAATTTTGGGAATCGAAGGGGGCATCCGGCAAAAATGCAACAATAGGGTCGAGCTTTGGGCGCATGCCGAATCACCAAATGCTTCAGAAGCCAATCCAACTAAAAATGTCGTTTAAAAATAAGGAATAAATCCGCTTATTTTAAAGAAAAAAATTCATTAAAAATCGGCCCATTTTGTACTAAATAATTTCGTCTATTTAACTATTTTTCGATTCTCAAATTCCCCTACCTTCTTTTGGGCATCGCCCCTCCTTGGGAATTGTTCACATTTTCGCCATCTGCATCGAAATCGTTCCTTCGCCGTCGATGTTGTCCCATTTCCTCCTCCTCCACTGCTCCTTCGCCTTTTCAGTCCCGCTTTTCTTTGTTGTTCCAATTCTCGCTGTTCGGCTAGTACCCATTTTTTCAACAATTCAACGTGTGCCTGAAAAGATGATATAATTATAAGGGTTGAAAGTTTTAATCTAAGTTTGTTCCGGTTGGATTCCGGAAAGTTTTAATCTGAGTTTGTTCCGGTTGGATTCCGGAAAGTTTTAATCTAAGTTTGTTCCGGTTGGATTCCGGAAAGTTTTAATCTAATAAGTTTGTTCCGGTTGGATTCCGGAAAGTTTTAATCTGAGTTTGTTCCGGTTGGATTCCGGAAAGTTTTAATCTAAGTTTGTTCCGGTTGTTCCGGAAAGTTTTAATCTAAGTTTGTTCCGGTTGTTCCGGAAAGTTTTAATCTAAGTTTGTTCCGGTTGTTCCGGAAAGTTTTAATCTAAGTTTGTTCCGGTTGTTCCGGAAAGTTTTAATCTGAATTTGTTCCGGTTGGATTCTGGAAAGTAAAATGAATAAAATTGTCCACATTTCTCCCCATTACCATATTCCTCCACTATTAATTACCGTTGTCATATGGTCGTAAAGCTGATCGTCATCCTCGAATTTTTCCTTGCAATTTGTCCATCGGCATGCCACTTTCCTCTCCTTTTCTTCTTCCTCTTCATCCTCAACTATTCCTTCTTCTTCTTCATCTTCCACCTCCTCTTCCATCTCATTTTCTTCCATTTTTTCGCAGTTCTCGGACTTCCTTTCCGATTCATTTTGTTGTTCATCATCCAATCCAACAAATGGGCAAATTGACGAGGACGACGATGATTCCAAATCCTCCAATTTAAACGGCTAAAAATATAAAATTCTTAATTAATAGAATGGTTAATGAACTGAGATTTTTTTGAAAAAATATAATAAAAAATTATAATTTTTAGCCAAAAATCAAATTGTGTTGTTGTCTCAAAACCCAGCTCATCTCAATGAGAATGATTAATTCAACCAAGCTTAATTACCTTATTATTCCCACTTTAAATTCTTCATCTTCAATTTGATGACTATTTAGTTCCCACAAAGACTCTACAAAATCCGCTCTAATCTGTTTTGTGTACAAATTAAGGAATTTGACCTCTAATTTTTTTTCCATTTTTTGGAGGTTGAAAAATATTTCCTTGGGGTAAAAAATATGGTAATTCAAATTCACCCACCTCCTTCATTTTCTTTTCTGCCTCTTCTCCGCCATCATTTTTCACTCCAATTTCCTCATTTTTCATGGCATTTTCATCCTTCATTTTCTCCTTAATTTTCTCATTCAATTCATCAATTCGTTGTTCGTCAATTTTTGTCAATTTTTTTATAGTCCTCTTCTTCAATTTGCTTATTGTTTTCTTCTCATTCAGATTTGCCATTCCTTTTTGCTTTTTTCCGCCTTCCTTTTTTGCCCTTTTTTCTCCTCCATTTTCTTTTTCCAATGTCAATATTGGCGGCGAATCGGCCAACAAAAATGAGGCATCCATTGCCGCTTCATTCTCCGCATTGTTTTGGCCATTTTGTTGTAACAATTTTGCCTCTTCCAATTCAATGAATTCACATTTCAATCGACCCAAATTCACCTTCAGAAAATATTAATTAACTAAATATATTCATTTATAATTCAAATTAGATTGATAATTAATTATTAAAGATAAGAAAAATGAATTAAGAATTAAAAAATTTAAATATAATTTTGCCTATTTCCAAATTAAATTAATGTACTTTTTGATACCGTATTTCTTCCATTAATGGCCAACCCATCTAGTAGAAGTAGAAGCTCCTCTAATAATAGTCCTTTTGGAAGGTCATTGAAAAATATTAGTCCCGGGGCCACTAATAGAGGAAAAACGGTAATTTTTGAATTTTTCTGCCAATTTTTTCGAGAATTTTTTGAATTCATTTTTCCTCTAAACTCACTTCAAGCGATGGGGTTTCTTCTTGTTGTTGTTCACAAAATGGTTTCATGCATTTGTCGCCATTTTCCAATTCACCATCCACCTTTGCCACCGTCTCATTTGCCCCATTTTTCCCCATTTCCGCCAATTCCATTGCTGGGACCAATGTTGGTGGTTGTCCCAATGAATTGTCCACATTTTTTGATTCTTTTTGTGCCACCATTATTCCCTTTTTGGCCTTTGACATTTCCAAAGGTACAAAAATTGTTGTGCCCAATTTTCGGCTCATCTTCTTCGGTGGCACTTCTTCATTGTCCAGCACCGAAATTGATGGCTTCTTCTGGCCAAAATATTCCACAGTCGATTTTTTTGGTTGATGTTTTTTCTCATTTGCCAATGGTCTTTTCTTTGCGGTTACCGAATTTTTGTGCATAAATTGTTGAGCATGTTGCACAGTTATGGTGGAGCCCATCCAAGGGGTGGGGGTCTAAAATATGCGCATAAAAATTTTGAGAATTTGAAATGAATTTGTTTTTTTTTGTTTTTATTTTATTCCAAAATTTTTTGAATTTTTCCATTTATATTTTTGTAATAAAAATTTTCGGCCTGAATTTTGCGACTAACCAAAACGAAATTTATGGCCTTTACCAAAAAAAGTATAAAATTTAGGGCTGAAGCTTTAGATCTCCAAGGATTATTTTTATCTGGGGCCACAAATTTCTGTTAAAATTTTATTCTACCAATTACAAGTAGAATATATTATGGCGTATGGCCTAAAATTCCATTCATTATTTTTTGAAATTAA
The DNA here is from genome assembly GCA_030063045.1 of Pratylenchus scribneri. Classification (NCBI taxonomy): domain Eukaryota; kingdom Metazoa; phylum Nematoda; class Chromadorea; order Rhabditida; family Pratylenchidae; genus Pratylenchus; species Pratylenchus scribneri. The sequence goes on along the minus strand of JAQSEB010000037.1, from coordinate 1,620,808 downwards.
TGGTGGAAAATTGTAAATGTGATGCAAAGGAACGATGAATTTAATGGCTTTGTCATTTTGTTTGGTTGTTTGGATGGATGCCAATGCCAAAATAATAATAAAAGGCCTATTAAATATTATCGGTGTGGCCAAAAAAGTGTGTAATGGAAAAATGTGAATAAAAAAGGCCTTTGGGAATACGCAAAAAATTACCAAAAATGTGTTAAATTGAGGAAAATTAAATTTTTAGCATCTGGTCTAATTTTATTTTAATAAAAGAAAAATTCAATTTGCCCATTTTTGAATTTTAAATTTGTAAAAAATGATGGAAATTATCAAATTTGCAGCAGTTTCCCATGAAAATTTAATTAAAATTATGAAAAGAACAATTTATTTGAATTTTCCCAGAAATGCCCAAAGGGCAAAAATGTGCATTTTGTACCCACCTTCGTTGTCTTTTTGCCCTCCTCCATCTCATTTTCGTGCCGCAAAATTTGTGATTGTTTTTGTTCCCCTCCACTTTGTGGAATGCCCTTTTGTGGTGGTGCACTTTTGTTCGTATTTGTGGCCAACAATTCGCTGAAATCTGTGGCCATATTGCTGCCCAACCGTAGACCATTCCCATTGGCAGCTGCAGCCATCATTGTTGGTGATGCACTTTCCATTGATGGCCAACAAATCAGTCCATTTTGATTTTGATTGGAGGCCAATTTTCGAAAGGCACTAGCGGCACCAATCAAAGGGAATGGGGGGCCACCATTTTGAAGTGAGCAATTGGAGGAGGAGTCGGGCGAAGATGGCAAACATGAAGAGCCGAAACTGTCCAATGAAGCGCAGGAACCCGTCGAATTCAGCGAAGCACAGCAATTGGATGGACTATCGGGCAGCTACAATATTTTTAATTTTATTTAAAAATTAATATTTTTAATTGGAATTTTTGAGTTTATTTTGTCTCTTTTTTCACTCAAAAAAACCGCATTACGACAATTGGGGATCAGCAATTGGGGACGCGACAATTGGGGACGACAATTAGGGACGACATTTGGGGATGCGACATTTGGGGACGACGATTGGGGACGATAATTGGGGATGCGACAATTGGGGATTGTTTTTTTTTTTGAAAAAACAAAGGAAAAATTAGTGAAATTAAGCTAATAATAGATCATTCAATGCTTCTCTATGGGTTTTGCTTGAATATGTAAAAAATTTTGCACGACAAACATTTGAAAATCACAAGTCTCTTTATGGATAAAAACGTAAATTTTTTGCCGAAATTATACATAAAAGACACTTCTTACTTCTTTAAAATTCTTTTTCTGCTTCAAACCCTAACCCTATTCTAATCTAATCCCTAACCATAAATCCTAAGCTGTGGAAACCTACTTAATCCTAGCTTATATCTAGGAAAATAAAAATGGCAACTTTTTTTTGAATTTTATTTTGAAACCGATAGCAAATTTCAAAATCGATAAGCATTGAATGATCTATTATTAGCTTAATTTCACTAATTTTTCCTTTGTTTTTTCAAAAAAAACAATCCCCAATTGTCGCATCCCCAATTATCGTCCCCAATCGTCGTCCCCAAATGTCGCATCCCCAAATGTCGTCCCTAATTGTCGTCCCCAATTGTCGCGTCCCCAATTGCTGATCCCCAATTGTCGTACAGCCAAAAAAAAAACAATGTTTTTTTTTGGAGAATTTAATTATTTATTCAAAGTATAATGTAGTTTAATTTTGTCTCAAAATTTAGAAAATAGAATAATTACTTTATCAAAGAAAAATTAGACGACAAAAAAATGAAGCCTAAAATTTAATAAAAAATATTTAAAATTAATTAAATTAATCAAATGAATGCGAATAATGCCAAAAAGGATTCAATTTTATTTCATTCCCTCTCTCTCCCCACCTGCGGGAATCCGAAGCCAAATGCGGAATTAGGGAACGAGGCAGAATGAATGTTGTTGTTGGTCATTGGCCCATCGCCCATCATCATTGGCCATCCTCCAATTCCATTATTCCAAATTTGGGGCGGCATCATTTGTGATTGGTGGGGGTCAAATTTTGGTTTGGAAAAATGTTGCATAAAATTGGCGGCCACTGAAGCTGCATATGGGTCGAAAAGAGTGGGTGGCGGACATTCCTTGAGATGAAGTTTAAATATTATTAAATTGGTAAAATATCAATTTTAAGGCATTTTCCCATTAAAATTCACTAGATTTAATTCCGCCTTTTTCCGGAAAGTTTTAATCTAAGTTTGTTCCGGTTGGTTTCCGGAAAGTTTTAATCTAAGTTTGTTCCGGTTGTTCCGGAAAGTTTTAATCTAAGTTTGTTCCGGTTGGATTCCGGAAAGTTTTAATCTAAGTTTGTTCCGGTTGTTCCGGAAAGTTTTAATCTAAGTTTGTTCCGGTTGGATTCCGGAAAGTTTTAATCTAAGTTTGTTCCGGTTGGATTCCGGAAAGTTTTAATCTAAGTTTGTTCCGGTTGTTCCGGAAAGTTTTAATCTAAGTTTGTTCCGGTTGGATTCCGGAAAGTTTTAATCTAAGTTTGTTCCGGTTGGATTCCGGAAAGTTTTAATCTAAGTTTGTTCCGGTTGTTCCGGAAAGTTTTAATCTAAGTTTGTTCCGGTTGGATTCCGGAAAGTTTTAATCTAAGTTTGTTCCGGTTGGATTCGGGAAAGTTTGAATTAAAAATAAATGCCAAATTATTGCTCATCAACATATTCGTAAACAGCAGCAGTAAGCGATTTATGAAAAAATAATTTTTTCGGGACCCAAATTTGCAAGCCCTGATTTTTGTCACCTGAACAAATGAGGATTTCTTGTCAAAGAGAATTGATGAATGATTTTTGTTGGATTGTTGATTGAGTGTTGTGAATTGTTGAGGAGGAAGAAATGATGAAGAAGCGGATGATGATGAGGGAATATCTGCTATTGGTGAATATGGCCCAAAATTGAATGGCGAAAATGGTGAAGGAGATGGCATCAAATTTTGTTGTTGTTGCTGTAAATTAAATTCCATGCCCAATTTTTGTTGCATTGCAAATTCTTTCATACACAAATCCATTAGGCTGCTGCCACTCATTTTTGGGCGGCTATTTTTTTGATGGTTTTTCAAAGTCAAAAAATAAGGGAAATGGGGGAATCCTTTGAGCTTTTTTACCTGAAAATTCGCTTAAAATTTAAATGAATTAGAAAATAAGCTATCAACGACCATAATGGCGGGAAGGGAGTATGTGGGATTGACCATTTTATTAGAGTAAAAAATGAATAAATATGGAAAAGGATAAAGGAATGACCAAATAATGATGAATAATAAATAATCTAAATTCTAAAATGATGAGGGATTTGCGATTTGCTTGAGGCCAAATTCCCATTAACATCAAAATTTTACTGTCAAAAGGTTTTCAAATCAAATAGAAAAATGGGTGAATTTTTTGAGCTTTTTGCCTGAAATATTTATGCGGAAAATTTAAAATGAAATTAAAAATGAACGAAGCGATCAACAACCATATTGAGGAGTATGGGGGATTTGATGATTTTAGGAGAGGTAAAAAATGAAATAAATATGAAAAAGAATGACCAAAATGATGAAGAATAAAATGATGATGGATTTGTAATTTGCTTAAAGCCAAATTCCCATTGACATCAAAAATTTTAGACAAAGGAAAAATTGAAGGGAAAAGTGCAATTTTTGGACATATTTTCTAGGTCAAATCATCAATTTAAAAGTACGAATGAGACTTGCCCCAGGGCAATTGCGTGCATCAAAAATTGGCAATTTGGATGGGAAAATATTTTTGCAATTTGCAATTTTATATTTTATACGGCAATTATGCCATTTTGGCCAACATCTGCTGGGCAATATGCCCGCGCAAAGAGTGAATTTTTGTTGTTTATTGGAAAGAGGGGGAATTTGTGAGCGCGCGACAAAATTACGTAGAAGAGAAAAATTGGAAGAAAAAATACAAAAAATAAATTAATAATAATAATTAATCATATGGGCCAGATGGCCACAATTAATTTGCCGGTTACCGGAAAATTGTGGGAATGACGAATGAATGTGGGAAATTGGCAGTGAAAAAAATGAAGTGAAGAATGACGAAGTTGGGGATAGGCCTAAAATGTGGTCTTAAATTGGTTGAAAATGTGGCCTATTTTTTGTACTTTTTAAAAGTTGGTCAAAAGTCGGGTTGGGTTCGTAAGTTTTAAACCGGTACTTTTGTAAAATCGACTTTGACCAATCCTAATTTTAATAAAGGATTGAATGTAATGAATGAATGCATATTTGGACATTTGGAGGCATCTTTCTGGCCCACGGATTCAAAGAAATGCCCCATTTTTCCCTATAAAATTAATTTCCGGCATATTGTCAATTTATTTATTTATTTGCAAATTTGCATATATTTTTTCAATAAAATGTGGGAATGGGAATGGAATGTTGCTGTGGCATTTGTGTGGAGCAAATTTTATTGGAATTGGAAGGAAATTGACGTCATAAAAAGAAAACAATTGGACGCACGAGAGCATTTGGTCAATGGTGGAAAAGGGTAAAGATAAAAGATTATTCAAAGTAATGAAAATTTTATTTCACGCGTCCCCGAAATTTTGCGGTCCATACCAAAAACAATAACAAAAATAAAAATAACCGAATTAAATTTAGGGCCAAATTTAAGATTTTAATCGATCAGTGAATGGTTCTTAGGATTTTGGCTAAAAGCCTTTAGATCTCAGAGGGATGGGTATTGGGCCCCAAAATTCGGATCGGCAAATTTCGGCTAACACCCAAAATTTAGAATTTAAATATGGCAAAGTATATAAGGTAAATGGAGAAAAAAATTCAATGGAATTTCCATATTCCATGTATGGAAATAATCGGAAAAAGAATTTATTAAAAAAAAAAGAGCAAAAATAGGCTAAAATTTAAATATGGAAAAAGGCAAAGGAAATTGTGGTGAATGCGTGGATTTGAATGCAAATGAATGAATGAATGCAGGTGGAAAGGGATAGGGAATGGAGTTTATGATGATTACGTAAAAAATGGATGGATTTGGATTGGACCCCAATAAAATTGCGGCATTTTTGCAAAAATGGCACAAAAAGAGAATGGAACAAAACCGCAAAAGTGCAAATTCGCTCAGTCTCGGCATTGCACGGATTATTTATTGAACGGGCATTTATGCCGGCGGGGATAATCCCCATTGCTTCAAACTTTTTCAATTTCTCGCTTTTTGGGATTGGCATCCTTCCATCCATATTCGACCCAGACACCAAGGTATCACCGGGTTGTGATGAGTCTCGAGTCGGATTTTCGGGTCGGGATTTATACGAAATTTTATTTTTGAGTTTTCGGATTGGGTTGAAAAAATTCGGGTTTTCGGGTCAAGGGTTCGAGTACGGGTCAACCCTAATCCCTGATATACATCGACAAGCAATGAATTGGCCCATCAAATAGGCATATTTTGTACCCTTATTAAATGAGACATTAATAGGCTTATTGGCATAAATGTGATTGTTTCATTTCAATTTAGTTATTGGAAAAAAGTAGGAAAGGATCATCTAGAGAAGATAAAATATTTGAATAAATCCAATTTTAAAGCCAGTTTGACTCCACGAATTTTGGCCTATTTATCAAAATTAAAAGATCATTCGAAATCCTAAAAACTCTCAAATTATTAAGCTGATTTTATCGATAAATTCTTTAATTTAAATTTGTGGATTTTCGTCATAAATATTTAATATTTCCTTAAATTAGTGGATTTTGCCTAAAAATATTCTAGATAGAATACCATTAACAAAATCACACGTTCTTCCTTGGGCATTGGCATTATTCATTCGCGCGGCCAATTTATTGGCAAAATTGAGGGAAATGCGCGAGGAATGGTTGGAAACTTCGGCCTTATTTTCCCCTCAAATATATTTTATATTTCTTTTTGCCTTTGCCGTATTTGCAGCTGCCCCCTCCCTCCTGACTTTGGCCAAGGGAAAATTTGTCGTCAATGTTTGGGGGGGGGGGGGGGGGGGGAGGGGGTGTGCGCATGGCTTGGAAAATGAATTCAATTTGAATCAAAAACTACGGTATTTAAAGAAAGCACAATTTTGTATTTTTTAATTTTAATGTTTATTTTTTGATATTTTGGTACATATCGGTTATCCGCCCGGTGCCCGCACTTTTTTTGTGTCAACTGGGGAAAGGTTACGGTAACCCCCATGGGTCATTTGGTATAGGGTTTTGGGTCATCTAGGGATTGGGCAACATCTCATGTATCCGTAATTCTAATCCAAATCACCCATAAGGAGGAGGACCAATTTCATTAAAAATTACAATCTGGGGTCGGATAACCGACCGATAAGTACCAATATTTTTACAATTTTTTGGCACAAAATTTTGAGGGAAATTAAATGAATTTCATTGCAATTTCAATGAATTTTGCAGAATAAATTTCATTTCTAAATTTAGGATGAAGCCATTGAAAGAAGGGATTGGATGGAAATTAGAAAATGATGGAATATAATGGAATATGGAATTAATATCGATTAGAGTTTGATGTACGATTAATCAATTGATCATCGATTTTTGATTGATTGATTTGGAAGAAAATTGCATTATTTAATTTAAATATTAAAATTGATTTGAAGGATGGAAAATGGGAGTCTATTAATTTGCCCTAAAAAAGAATTAATTTACCCAAATTTTTCGTGCAGAAAAGTAATCATTTTTTGCCAAATCAGAACTTCTTTAAGATCCCTAATCCCTGGCCCTTAGCCTCAAATCCCACCTGCCCTGAACCTAGCCCTGAGCCCTAATACCTAGTTAAGTAGTTATGGCCAAGTTATGTGGCCTCAAAAATATTATATTTTTCGATACGAAAGAATTTGGTAAATTAAATATTTTTGGGGGTAACTTAAATATTTTCCTATGGAAAATAAATAAAAAAAATTAATTAAATGAAAATTGGATGGGATTAAAATTTTGTTTTGCTTATAAAATTTGCTTTTTAAGAAGAAGATTAAATTGGTAACTAGCAAAATAAATTGAAAAAGGAGCGGAATTGTTGATAAAATATTTGAATATTTGCGGATTTAGGGTGGAATTAAATTAATTAACTAATCCGCCATTCGGTCGGTGGCACATTAAATGAATAAATTAATTGGTAAATATTATTAAAAAAAAAGTGCATGCAAATTTGTCTGTACCCCACCTTTTTATCCTAATAATTGGCCACAATTAATTCATTCGGCCACATTTTGCCAATTAATTCAGCAGTGCAAAGTGCACACATTGATTTGAATGAGTGGGAGGGTGGCCGACTGGCACAATTAATTTACATGGAATTCACGGCAATATTCGCTGCCCGTGGCCAAAATTATATTCCAAGAATGAAATTAAAAATTTGCAAATGCAAAAAGCAAATAAAATAAAATGAATTAAAAAAAAACAAAATTTGATTATAAAATGCGAAAATTATTCTTTAAAATTTTTAAAATAAAATTATTTTTTGAAAATTTTATTAATTTGCCAAAATGGAAGGGAATGGGTGAAGAACAAATTGAAAGGCGATAAAGCGGATTTATTTTGGAGGATTTGCCTGCTTGGGGATTTTTGCCCTTATTTTTTCCTTTTAATTAAATGATAAGAAAATAGGCAAATTAAATAAAAAACAAGCAGGGAAAATTGTGGCTTTTGGCCAAAAATTGATGGAAGACATTTAAAAGTGGCCGACTATAATTGGCACTGGCATTTTGGCAAGCATTGCCACCTTCATTTGAAATTGCCGTTTTCGTTCGAAGTGAGGGTGGCAAAAAAAAGAGAGAGGAGGGAAGGAAAAGCATCTGATTTTAATGAGCAATTCAAAAAAATAAATGAAGCCAAAGAATAAAATAAAAAATTAAAAATAGGAATTCGGTTAAACGGAAAAATAAGCATATTTTGTTGATGCATATTTAATTTTATATACCCTAAATGCTCTTTTAAAACCCTAGGGGAATTATTTTTTTCAATCCCTCATAAATTGAGAAACTTTGGAGTCTAAAACTCCTTAATTTGTTCACATTTGTGAACAAATTATATCGGATTAGCTTTAAAAAGGTGTATGAAAATGAAAATGGAAATAAATTTATAAAATTCATCTTGCTAGGAGCTATGGAATTCTCAAAGTCGAGATCAGCAGGGAATTATGTATTTTACGGTATATTAAATGAGAAACATATTAAAATACTTAGTTAAAAAGGATTAAAGAAGTCCAATGAATTGGAATATTTACTTTATGAGATGAGTGAAGTATTCGATTAATAAATGGTAACTATTAAAAATCATTTCCATTGGGAAGAAAATTTGCTGGATAAAATGATTGAAAATTGGCCAAATTGGCAGAGAATTATGCAAAACCTGATATATATGGCCAAAAGGGAGGGAATTATTGGTGATGATGGTAAATTCCAAATGGCAAATTGGGGGAATTAGGAAGAGTGATGGTCCCAAATTTAATAAAATTTTTGGCGAGAATTTCGTTGAAAAATGCGGGTGAATTCATATAAAATTCAAAGTAAATTGAATTGAAAAAAATATGTAAAGAAAATGAATTTTGCAAATTATTATTTGAAATTAAAGGAAGTTGGAATGGAAATGATAAATTGCAAATGGTTGTGGGGAATTGAGCCCCCGACTTCCTTCCGGCCATTTAATTGACCATAACCAATTTCCCCCTACAAGTTTAATTGGGAATTGGGCTGCCGGCCAATTCGCAATTCAAAAATTTTTTCAATTTTATGTCAATATTTTTAATTTCGCCGTTGGCCTCCCCTCATCCACCCCATAATCCCCTCCAATCCCTATAATCCCCCTTCACATTATGGTAGTCCCCATCGTCAAATTAATCCGCCGTTGGCCATTTACTCATCGAAATTTTTTTGGAAAAATTTATCCAAATTTTTTTGGAAAAATTTGTTTTTAAAATTTTTTTTCGAATGTTTTTAATATTTTGAAAAAAAATTTAATAAATTTTTTTTTCAAGATTTGATATATTTTATTAACATTAGATATAGGAAAAATTAAAAGAAAAAATATTTTACCTATCAAAACTAAAAAGTTCATTTTTTAAACCAGTTTTTTGCTTAAATCTAGAAACTTGGGGACGGCGGGGGTGGCTAATTTGAAAAAAGTGGATTTTTTGTGGTATATTTTGTATTGGAAATAACAAAAAGATATCAACGACATTATAGAAATCTCCATGTTGAAAAATTTTTCGAAATTTTGCACCGAAATTACAAAAAAATATAAAACCAAAATGAATTAAATTGCTCGAATTTGAATATTTTTAAGACTATTTAAATCAAAATTAATGGAAAAATAATGGAACATTTTATATTGGAAGGATTTTTGAGCTCAATCGACGAAAGAAATATTCATTTCAAAATGAACAAAAAATTGGGGAATGGGGGTGCAATTCGCCCATCCTTTTTAAGGCAAATTCCACCATTTGGCCAGATGTTTGGTTTTTGTGCAAATTTTGTAAATTTTTGATTATACGGTACAAAATTGAACAAATTTATTATGCAAATTTTTCGGTCGAACATTATGGCCAAAAACATCTTGTCCATTTTCTAACATTTTTGAAGCTAATTTCCATAATTTTTTCAATGCTTTTTATCAATTTATTTGCAATTTTTGTTGTTTTGTTGCTTTTTTCCACCTGTTCTCGGCCAAATTCCTCAAAAAACACCGGTCTTTCGAGGAAATTTGGATGGCACGAGGAAATTGGAATTTTTGGAAGAAAAAAAACAAATTTTTGGCGCAATTTTTATGGCCAAAAATTAGAAAATAATACCAAATTTTTATGGCCAAAAATTAGAAAATAATTCCAAATTTTTATGGCCAAAAATTACAAAATAATTCCAAATTTTTATGGCCAAAAATTACAAAATAATCCCAAATTTTTTGTTGCATTTTTTGTGTATTTTTTTGTGCAGCATTTTCCCAAATATTTAGTGACATTTTTCTTTTTGGTTCGCTAATTAAAAATGGTGGGAGAATAAAAGAATTGAGGCGAGAAGCCGACAGTAAATAAATAATAGGGGAAAAGTAAAGGGCAAAATTGAAGGGAAAATGAATGGTTTTGGTTTGGCTATGGTTGGATGTATTTTATTGGCCTTTGGCTGTGTATCAGTTGACCACGGAAATGGCAGAAGAACACCTTTATATGGTGGCATTGGGGCACTCGACAAGATGACTACAATGTCCAAAAATGGCAACCATAAAAGGAAACCAAAAAATAGAAAAAAAATGTGTAGAAAATAACAAATTTGGAAAGAGGATTAATAGTCCATTTTGATGATGGCACAATTTTGTGCATGTATTTTATATTTTCTCCATTTTTGGTCAACACCGTAGTCTCAATTGGAATTATAGTAATTATTAATTTTTGTGCTTGGTCAACGAATTAATCAGCAGAGATTGATTAATGAATATGTCCATAAAAACAAATTCGCCTTAAAAATGCCAAAAAAAAATTTGAAGGGTGAATGTTTTCGTGCGCTAAAATTTCCCCCAACCAAAATGACTCGTTCATTCCCTAAAATTCATAATTTGTTTATTTACTTCTTTTTTGTGCTAAAATATAAATTTGAATGGAAAAAAGCAGGAAAAATTGAATGTTCGGAAAGCCAAAAATCACATTGCGAAAATTTTTTTCGGCAATGTACAAAAAATGTCAGAAAAATGGCATTAAAATTGAGTTAATTGAATAATTATTGGAGAGGGAACAAGAGATGAAATACGGTATTGAATGATATTGCCTTGGGGAATTGATAAAAAAAAAGAAGGGAAACATTATGGCTTATTGGCGGGCAGTGGAGGAATATTGGCAAAAATCAATTTGTTGGGGGCAACTTCCAAAAGGATTGGGGTGGGTGGAAATGAGGGAAAAAGTGGGGCTGAACAAATATTAATTCCACTTCTTCTTGTGAGAAAATTACGTCAAAAAAAATGCGCGTGAACGTGAAGCAAAAAATTACAAAAATTCGTGCGAAATTTTATTGCATTTTTGTGAGTAAGTAAATTTATTTCTTAGGCAAATTAACATTTTATGAATGATTTCATTTTAATATTAAATAATCGATTGATGGTTATTGATTTTTTCTTCAAATTTTTTGATTTTATAGAAAAATTAAAATTCGGCCAAAACCTAATTTAGACAAAATTAATTCTACAAAAATGTTTAAATATTTTTTTGTGTTTTTATATTTTCGACTAATTTTTTTGAGCAGGAGAAAATAATTTTTGATTTTTATTTGTTGGAGTTTGTGGAATGGAATTACAAAAGCCAATTTTTTATATTGGAATTGGAAGCGCGTGATATTCGATTTTGGGGCAAAATTTGGCCAGCTGCTAGCCAAAATTGAGACAAAAAGGAAAAGGGGCAGGGAGAGAATTGAATTTGGCACAAAAAGTTCAAAAGTAAATTAATGGAATTTATTGCAAAATTTGTTAAAATGGCCGAATTTAGGGAAATTGGCTTGAAAATTGAGAACAGAGGCCAAAAATAAATCAATTTTAAAACAATTTTGCCGTATTATAAATATTCTAAAAAAGAAAAATTTTTCGTCACGGTGCTATTTTTATTTTTGACCTTTTCAATGTGGACAAAAATATGTGAAAATTCTACAAATAAAGCAAAAATATAAATTTGTATTTTACGCTTCTTCTTTAAATTAATTGGAGGACAAATTTGGGCATTTTTAGAATATATAGGGGAAAAAAACACGAAAATATGATAATGAAGCGGATTTTACCGCAATTAATATGTGCAAAAATGAACTCAAAATTGGGATCAAACATTGAAACAAAATATTTAATAAATTAATTTATAAACAAATCAACCAGTCGGGACAAGCCCGATTGATCTTTGGAGGGCATTGAGTGCTTTTGGAAGAAATACATGGAATTGTTTACAAAAAAAAGATAGGTAGAATGAAAGTACTATTGCGCTCCTAATAGGGTAATAAATATTCCAGATTAGAAATTTTTTCTATTTTTTCACTATTAAAATTCAACTCGCGCACAGCCGGTTTAAACCTTTTAGCTGGACTAAATCCAAAATAAACCTCAAATCCGGGATTCTTGATATCGAAAACCCATTTCCCCACATATTTTTGTCAATTTAAACGATTTTGACTCAATTAAACCAAACCGGTTTGCCCACTTTTTTTGCCATTTTGCTCACTCCAAAAAATGCTTTTCCCTTTTAACCGTAATTAATATATACAAAACTGGACAAAATCAAACATTCATATAAAAAATTAATTTATAAACAAAATACACCGTAAAACCCTCTCCGCCTAAACTAGACCATAAATCGTCGGTGGCATTATAAACAAAATAAATGGAATTAATGAATGGACGAATGTTTTTCGCTATTTCCCCTCATTTTTTGTGGCAATTATAATTAATTTTATTGGAACATTCTGGGGAAAATAACAAAAAGTCAGTCAGTCAGTGTTTGTTGTTCCGGCGATAAAAGTTCATACGAAGAAAAATAAATGGAAAAGAGGGGGAAGACGGTAAATCGTCAGTGGCATTGGCACAAAATGTGCGTCGATTGCCTTCGAGACATATTCTCGTTCAATTCTGGGCATTTTGGGGGATTAGTGGCCAGTGATGGTGTGGGGGGAATGGGATTTGTGCCGGCATTTCTAAAAGGCAAATAAATGCATTGAGAATTGCCGCAAACAGATGAATTAGAATGAATTTGTTGAATCACACATTTTGTGCACTTTTACACGTGCTTTTTGGTGGCAAAAAAAATTATTAATCGAGTGGGAAAAATAATGGAATAAAAGATGGAATGATCTTTTTTTGTGGCCATTTTTGATGGACCAACAATTTCCGGGCGCGCATTGGCCATTCAATCCGTGAAAATGTCGAAAAAAATTAAAGGCATTCCCCTTTATAGAGGAAATGTTAGCATTTTTGAGGGGAAAATATATTAAGAGAAGAGAATATTAAAAGGAAATGGATAAAAATTGGCAATTTGGTACAAAATTGTTCAACTGGATTTGGATGAATGGATGGAATTTAATAGAGTTGTACAAAGTCGATTTAACAAAGATACCGGTTTTAAAACCCAGTTTTCGGTTTATGAAAAATGTTGTTTTCGGTTTCGGTTTCTCTTTTTCGGTTATTTTGAGCAAAATTCTCATTTTTGGTTTGAAATTTCATCGATTTCTTAAATCGATTTGTCCAACCATAGAATTTAGGAATATGAAGCATTTTTTGGAATAAAGGGATATTGAACAATACAAAAATTAAAACAATGATCATTTTTACTTATTTCATTTTCACCAAAAATTGGTCCCCAAACAATTTGCGCATATATTTCCCCTTTCAAATCAGAGAGTACATTTTGGTCTTCTCCTAAGTCCCAAGGCTGGCTGCCATTCCCCCCATTAATCCCTGTTCCCCTTTTTTGCATATGGCCATCCCAATACCGAGGCCAATCGGCCAGCCAGCAGCCTGCTGTCGGGAGCTTCCGGCCATCACAAAAATGGTTTTTTGCTCTGCCGATGGCAAATCCTCTCCACCTCCTTTTTTTGATGATGGATTGATGCCTTCCTTCAATTCCACCTTTCCCCCCAGGCTAATTAGCCCAATGAATTTGGATGGAAAGGAGAAAAAGGGGGAGAATACTGTAATATAAAAAGGAAAAGGGCAAAAATTAAGGGGTCAAGGCAGGAAATTGGCTAGAAAATGGCAATAATTTAATGGCAAAAATCTAATAATTAAAATATTCCATTTTTTCTAAGTTTGTTTAAGGAAATTTACAATAATAAAATTATTTTATTGAATTAATTTTTTTAATCGATGAATTTTGCCAAAAATCGCTGAAAAGTTGTTCGAAAATGTAATTTTGATTTTATATTTTTGCTGAATGGGTCGAAAATAAAATAACAAAATACAATGTAGCAATTTTTGTATTCGCGTGGGTATTTTGTGTGAAAATGAATGAGAGAGACAAAGACAAACAAAAAAAATGTGCTGAATTGTGATGTGAGTGAAAAAATAATAATTCAATGCGAAATGAATGAAGATAGAAACATTTTCTGCGAATATAGACAAAAAAAAATATCAGAGTGGAAATTTAATATTAAAAATATGCAAAATTATTCAGAAATTATTCAAAATTTTATTTCAATGTATTGGAGGGAGTGGAGTAAAACAAAAAGTCAAGGAGCAAAGACCAAATTGGTCTTAAAAAATTCAATGGTTTGGTCAATAAAAAAAATTGATAATAAATGGCAAAAATTATGGGAGAAAGGAATCAAGAATATTTTATTGAAAAAATAAATCCGCTTATTTTCCGGAAAGTTTTAACCGGAAAGAATTAATTCCGCCTACTTTCCGGAAAGTTTTAACCGGAAATAATTAATTCCGCCTAGTTTCCGGAAAGTTTTAACCGGAAAGAATTAATTCCGCCTAGTTTCCGGAAAGTTTTAACCGGAAAGAATTAATTCCGCCTACTTTCCGGAAAGTTTTAACCGGAAAGAATTAATTCCGCCTACTTTCCGGAAAGTTTTAACCGGAAAGAATTGATTCCGCCTACTTTCCGGAAAGAATTAATTCCGTCTGTTTTATTCGGTCTGACATTTTTAAAATAAAAATTTTGGTAAAGCGAAAATCTTTTTTTTTGATTTGCCTTTTTAATATTTTCTATTCTATTTCTTCCGTTTGGAATTTTGATAAGATAAATATAATAAAAAGACAGACGGAAAATTGGAGCGATTAAAAAAATGAAAGTAGAGGAAAATGTTTTCGTCGGCCTCATGCTTTTATTTTTCAATTTGGCCCAAATTCTAATCAATTGATTCAAATTATTGGGTCAATGGGACAGGTAAATTAATCAAACAAATTGATTAAAAAATGAACTAAAGATGAGGAGGAAAATGAAAGGGAAATAAACCAACTTAAAGAAAATAATTGCCCAACTTTATTTAATTAAAAAATGTTTTTTAATTAGTGGAATGAAGGGGGATGAAATTCAAAGCAAATTGGCCAACACAAACACTGGCCAATGTGTCGAGGGAAGGATTTTGTGCCCTCCAAAATGTGCCATCATTGTGCCCATCAACCCAAAAATGATAGTTTATGCCGGCAATCCCACAATCGGTACTTATGGAGATTGGCCCCTACAAGAGAAAGGACTGATGGAAGGGAGGGAATTGATGGAAGGGAATTGGGATAGGCGACTGCCTGACACATGCCAATCAAATTCTAAATTAAAAGGAGACGGAATCGCCTCAGATTCTTTGCCAAATAATAAATGAAATAAAATTTATTCGCAAGGATAAATTTCACAAACATGCGACCAAAAATTATATTTAATTAAGATGGGAAGAAAGATTTGATTTGGTGGCATTGAATATCCTCGGGTCTTAAAAAACGTAAAAATTTTTATCAACATCATCATTTCGCAAAAAATAAACATTAAAATGGATCAATTACGTGATTTCACAATGCAAAAACTTTCGGCAAAATTGGCCTTACCTCCCGTTGAATTTGATAATTGGCTTAAAGATCTTGGCCTTCTTCATCGACGACGAATTTGCCAATTCTGTGGGGCCACAATGACTCTTCGACAACCAAAAGATGAAAAGCGATATGGAACTTGGCGTTGTCAAAATAAAGCGCAGCATCCGGAAGGCAAAACACTAGAAATTGGTTTCCTCCAGGGGACTTTTTTTGCTGGCTCTCATCTAACAACACAAAAAATTTTTGCCCTAACATATTATTGGGCTCATCAATATGGAAGACAGGAGGACATCAAACATGAATTAAAAATTGACGACCATACCATTGTGGATTGGCGCATGTTTTGCCGAGACATCTGTGCCCAACATTATGTCGCAAACCCTATTATGATCGGTGGTGAAGGTAGAAATAAGGGAGTAGAAATGGAAATTGAATCGTATTTTGTGATAGGAAAAGTTGTCGAGGTAGACGAGACGCTAATAGTGCGCAGGAAGTACAATCGCGGAAGAATTTCTGAGAAGGAACAAATCTGGTTGTTCGGCGGTGTCGAAAGGGGAAGTCAAGGGAAGAAATGCTTCATGGTACCATTGGAATTGGAAGAAGATCAAAGAAGGGATGCTGCAACTCTTTTGCCATTGATTCGCCAATATGTGTTGCCTGGGACAACTGTGATCAGCGATGAATGGAAGGCCTACGGAAATCCCAATCCACCTCCCAATCGAATTCCAACTGGCATTTCTGCCATTCGTGATCCTGGCAATCCCAATCCGCTCTATACTCATCAACGTATTAATCATTCCCTGAATTTTGTATCACCAGACGATGCCTCTATCCACACCCAATCAGTTGAATCCCAATGGCAAAAAGTGAAAATGACTCAAAAGAAAATGTATGGCACCTCCTCATCTCTATATAAATCCTATTTCCCCGAATATATTTGGCGCAAGCAATTTGATTCCCCTGATCTTGTTTTTTATAATTTTTGGTCGCATGTTTGTGAAATTTATCCTTGCGAATAAATTTTATTTCATTTATTATTTGGCAAAGAATCTGAGGCGATTCCGTCTCCTTTTAATTTAGAATTTGATTGGCATGTGTCAGGCAGTCGTCTATCCCAATTCCCTTCCATCAATTCCCTCCCTTCCATCAGTCCTTTCTCTTGTAGGGGCCAATCTCCATAAGTACCCCACAATCCAATACATAATTGTTCGAGATATTTCACCCAAATCATGAGCTGATTTTCCCCTTCCCTTTGCCCTTGCGCGAGATTTTGGGAGCAGCTGATTGTTTGGATGGAAGCAAGGAAAGCGCAATTTGGGTTTGAATTGAAGGGAAGAAGGAAGGAAGCCAAAGGGGAAGGCCGGCCATCCATCGCCGCTCGCCGATGAATGCAAAAATCGATTTGGCGGGGGGAAATGTTGCTGGGCTGCGCTGCGCAACCCCCAAAAATGAATATTCACATCCATTCATTGGAAGAGGCGCGAGATTGTCCGCGGGAATTTTGTTGCGCGATAGCCAAAAAAGAGCAGTAAGAATGAAATGGACGGCTAGAAAAGAATGGCTTATGTAATGAATAATGATGTGAATAAATAAAAATAAAATTTGGTTACTGACCAAATTTCTTATTTAAAATCGAATACTAAAAAGAATAATATTTACAAATAAGAAAGAACATTTTGGTCTGCATTCTTTTAAGCCTTAAAAGAAAAAGGCGCATTAAATTGATGAAAAACGGATGGACTACAAAAATGGGGCAAGCCGCAAGTTAAAAGGAGGAGAAAAAGAGAATCTTTTGGACTGTGTCATTTTTGTAGGAGTCCAAAATTGTTGGAAAAGGAGCGGTGGTGGGGATTTATGGTTCGTATTCGTAGAAGATAAAAATTAATAATTTTTCCCTTAATGTTTTGGTGGGCCGATGTGGATTATGGCATTTTTAAAAGGGCAAAATAAAAATGATGAAAATACAATGAATGGCTTTTTGCCTTTAAAATTGCCTGTGGGCATTTCAATCAAAATGATGGGAATTGGCAACAAATTCGAATTGAATTTGGGGATAAATTCGATCGGATATTGGATCAAAAATTGGATTGGAATAACCAATTTAATCAATTGTTTCCTTTTTAGGGAAACAAGAAAATATGGCATTGAAATTAGAAGGGAAAGGGTGGTTTAAAGGGATTAAAAAAAGGGGAAGGAAAAAAGTGGCAACTGAGGAAATGGACGAACACCGGGGGGCGATGCAAAAATGGAGGGGAAATGGGATGGACAAATGGCACTTTTTTTGTGCTCGCCAACAAAACATTTCCCCACCTTTTTACTGTCCACTCTCTGGGAAATCATCGGGAAGAATGGAAAAATTGGAGGGGAAAGTGCCGAGGCCATCGCCGGCATTGGCGCGCGGCGTTCGCCGGCGGCAGCAGAACTACTCGCCAGCAATGCCTCTGAACTCTGAATTTGTTGGTGCGGCGCCACTGCCGAATGTTCCTCATTTATGGGTCGAATTTGCCCTCCAAATATGAGGGGAAAAGTCACCAAAATTTCTGAAGCTAAAGATGAAGATGAGAACAAGGAGGAAGGAAGGGAAGAGGAAGGTGCCGATGGAAGAAAAAAAGATGAAGGAAGATGAGATGAGGAAGAATGGAAAGGGATGAAAATTAGAAGGAAGGGACGCGACCGTGCCCTCCTCATCCTCCTCCTCTTCCCAAGGCAGGGTGGTTGAGGGGGAAGAGATTAATGAGGGAGCGACCCCCAAACCCAAAGTGGCTGGAGGAGGAGAACTCATTTTTGGTGGGGCAATCTGTGATTCGGGGTGGAGGGGAATGGAAATGGAGGGTCTGGGAAAATGGTCTTGAATGGGAAAAGAAAAGGGGGCAAAAGTGATGGCTGATGGGGTTGTCGAGAATGTTTCAATGAAAATGAGGGGGTATTGGGCCGAATAACAACAAAAAGAAGGGGAAAGGAAGGAATTGGCCAAAACTACTATCCATTTCCTTTCACCCATTTTTGTTCACATTTTTGGGTGTTTAATTTTTTGTTTTGTTTTATTGGGCGGATTTCTCCTCCCCCAATCACCTATTGGCTGAACTGAATTTCCTTTCTTTTAAAAAGGGGAATGAAGAATGACCAAAAATATCTAAATAAATCTTTTTTATGGTTTTATTTGAATGAGTTCGGTTTTTTATCGCATTTTGACTGTTTCCTTCTTCTATGTTATTCACTTTGAACTTTGGAAATGGTAATGTGCGACCTTGAATTTTCTCCTTTTGATACAAAAATAATTGCGGAATGATAAATAAATTTAATTTATTTGAAATTTTTTCAATTAACAAAATATATTTTGGTAATCTTAAAAATTATATTCAATATAAAAAGAAATGTCAGGCGGTTTTTTGGGTATATCTTGGTTCGGTTTGGGTGTTGGGGGTTGGGACCCGGAAAATTGTATTAATTTAAGATAAAAAAAGAATTAATTTACCCAATTTTTTTTGTGTCAAAAAATATTATATTTTTGAAGCCATATAACTTGGCCATAACTAGGTTAGAGGGCTCAGGATTATATTCAGGGCAGGATGGGATTCCAAGGGTTAGCCGGTTAGGGAATCTTAAAGAAGTCTGATTTGACCAAGTTATATGGCCTCCAAAAAATATTATTTTTTGACACGAAAAATTTGGGTAAATTAATTTTTTGTGTAAATTAATAGACTCCCTTTTAAAATTATCCCCTCAATTCCCAGCTGATTTGCCTTTAGGCAAAAATTATCATTTACTTTTCCCTAGTGTATTCTTTCTTCACTTTTTGTGCCCATTCCTCTCCCTTCTGTCCATATATGCGGGACTTATTTGTTGTCCTCTGAATGGTCAGCAAATAGCCAAAGAAGTCCACAGATGAAGCGGAACGAGAAAAATTGTAGGGAAGGAGGAAGGAAAAGACCACCAACCACCAATTGGAATGGGATGGATGTACCACTGCTCCCGGCGATATGGATGGGAAAAAGGAAATGGAATTGGAGTGGGAAATGACCATCGGTCGATGCTCCCGGTGGCGGGACCACAGCGGCCACTCCTTCTTTATGGGTGGCCTTTTCGGGTGTTGGTGTGATGATGGTTGGTGGCGCCATAAGCAGCGGCGGCTTTTCCTCCTTTTCCCTTCCGGGGCTATTCTCGTTTTATGTGGCGCTGCTGTCGGGAAGCCTCCTTCACTTCCTCCCCTCTTCCACATTCGGCCAAATTGTGGGCCACCAAAGGGATTGGAAGGGTAGGAGATTGGATTGGATTGAAATGGAATATATGGCCTATTGGCCTGAACAAAAAAATTGGCCATAGAATAATGGCCAAAAAAGCATCGTCGGGAATGACAAGGCGAAGGAGCGATTTTGGGTAAAATACGGTAGATTTATTGGTGGAATTTAGTGCCTCTCATTTTTGGATTCATTTCATCTTAAGAAAGTAGCAAAATAATTTAAACAAATTTTCGATAAGGCTTTTATTTAACTTTATAAAGAATCAAATAAAATGATCTACCATATATTTTGAGGCAAAGATTAAAAATAATTTTTACGAAAATTGATGAGGAAGGAATGGTTGATTGGCGCAGCAGAAGCCTAGCGGCCTTCTTTTTGGGGCGATGAAGGAAATCGCTTGAAAGGGGAGAATTACGGTCGGTCTTCTCAGCATCAAACGCGCGTCATCCCCGCCGACCGCCCAAACTCCACCAAAGCATTCCCATTCCCATCGGCCATTCCTCTCTCTAATTCCCCTTTCCTTTCCCCTTCGTTGCCAACGGCCAATTTGAAGGAAAAGGTCATTTTGGTTTGGAAAAGGAAGAGAAAGAAATACGCGCAGTTTAAAGCCTTCTTTCCTTCCTTCCTTCCTTCTTCACCATAAAATCGAGAATGGCTGAGAAAGACCGAAAATTTGGACGGAGTCCGTAAACAAAACAAAAAAAATAATGGAACGATAATGTTGGAAAAAGGGTAATGAATGTTAAAGAGAGGCTAACAATTAAAAACATGTTATTGCCTCCTCCTACCCATATTTTATTATCAATGAAAATTCACAAAAAGGGAAATGTCTATTTATCATTCAAATCATTTGGGGTCGAGATTTTTGTCTATACGTCGACTCTTTGGCTCAATTTACGTGTGGGAATATGTAAATTTAGGGCGGGCAACATTTTCTGTGAAGGAATGTTTTGATGATTTGAATTTGAATGACGAAAATGATGAAAATGATTTGAATTTAAGTGATTTTAATTATTTAAATATCGTATTTCCCCTTATTAGAAGCCCTGTATAAATTTCAGAGACAATTCAAGGAGGAGGAGGCTTCTAATAAAGGAAATACGGTAAGTGAAAATTCATTTCATTTTCTACAGGAATTCTCTCAATTTTAACTTGAACAATAATAAAAAAAGAGATAGTTTTGAACTTGAATTGCGTATAAAAATGGAAAACAAATGAATTGAACGACCCAAAAATATGAATTAAATTATCTTTCCGAATAATATCCCACAAGATTGGGATGTTGGAAAAATCGAAGTTATTTTTAAAAAATGGTTAAAAATTAAAACATAAATGCATGGATTTCTGAGGTTTGTCGTTTGTTGGATGACCGTGACAATGTTTTCGACCATTGGTCATTTTTCATCAGCGGGAAGACCGACCTTTTTGGAAAATTGGAAGTGGTGGAAAATGATGGAAAGAAGTGAAGAGAAGTGGAAGGAAGGGATGACCGGCAATTTGCATATAGCCTCGTCGTTGTGGCCTTTTCTCCCTTTGGCTGCTGGTTGGAATGAAAAGAAGGGATAAAGGGGTGCTGTCCGTCGCCGTCGGGGATGTTCTCTGCTCTCTCCCCCTCATTCAACCAAACATCGATTGGTGTCCCCGTTGAAAATGGGGGAAAATGAGAGGAACGCCATCTCATAAACCCCCTCCGGCTCCACTTCAACAGCTGGAAGCGTTGTGATGATGGCCTTTGGCCCATTTGTTGGGGACCGTCTCCTTCCTCCAAACAATTTTACAACTTTGGTTACAACAATTTTTGTGCAAATGCGCATTCCCATAGTTGTGCGTTTCATAAAATTGTAAAATTTGAACATTATTGATTTAAAACAAACATAACTTTGGAAAATTAGTTTAAAAACTGCGGAAAACAGGCGGATTTATTCTAACCGGAAAGAATTAAAACTTTCCGGAAAACAGGCGGATTTATTCTAACCGGAAAGAAATAAATAAACTTTCTGGAAAACAGGCGGATTTATTCCAACCGGAAAGAATTAAAACTTTCCGGAAAAAGTGATATTAAATTTTTCTAGAAATTGAATTCTTGAATTAAAATTAAAGTCCTGAAACGGAAAACTTAGTAAAAAAATTAGGTAAAGACCTTCCCGGATTACCATCTCCTTCTCGCATAAAAATTTAAACCCCTTTTCCTTTATCATTCCATCATTTCTTCAAGGATTGAGAGAAAAATCCAAGTAAAAATTAAGGAAAATAATTGCAAATTAAATGTAAATTCTCTATATCGATAAAAAGCCTATAGGAAAACAGCATTTGTTCTCATTCGATGCGGTGATTTGGTGACCACCGATAGTAAAAAATGGACATCAAAATATTCGGAAAAGGATGGGGGGAGAGAAGGTAATTAATTTTAACAACGAACAAAAAGGGGGATTTGGAAAATGGATAAACAAAATTAATGGGATTTACAATTCTGCCCGAAATAAACATTTCACTTTAGTGAGGATACATTTTGACAAATTTACATTTGAAAGAAAATGCTGATCCAAATGGGAAAACGGCGACTAAAAAGCACAAAAAGGGGGAAAAGTTGCGATCAAAAAGGGGAAAGGGATGAATTGAAATAATAAAAGTTCATTTTCCATTCAACATTTGTTGCGTCCTTTCCTTCCAATTCAATTGGTTGCCCTTTTCTTCAACCCGCCGCCATTTGGATTGGACTTTGAATTGAATGAATGAATGGACCACGAAATGAAAGAAATGGCCAATGGTCACTTTTGAATTGAAGTCCGGCTATCGTTCATTAGTTACAAAGAATCTTTGCTAAAGGGCAAATTACCAAAGAAAGTATTGGGAAAAGTTTGCAAAAATTGGGAAGGAAAATTTTAGAGACAAAATTCGTACCGTATCCCGCATGTTCGTATTTCCTTCCCTCTTCCTTTTTTCTCAGCAAGATTAAAGCCCTCCTTAGGAATCGAATCAATAAGCGGGGTAAAAGAAATTCACTCTCTTTATAATTGGCATTGGCAGTGGCATCCAATCTTGAAATCCATTCTAATTTGTTGAAAATTTTTGAACTTTCTCCCTTTTCGACATTTTTCTATCAATTTTGCACCTGTTTGACTGCCTATTAGCCCTTTTTAATTCCATCGACCAATTTTAATTGAATTAATCATTTTATTCACATTAACCCAGTACTTGGAATCGTGTTTAAAGCTTTAAAAAAGCTATCAACAAATCATCATTTCATTTTCATCAAATAGGATTATTTAATTCATTCATTTCATATTTAACTAAAAGTAAAAAAGCCGAAACCAAATTTCCTCCCTTATTTTACTTCACATTTAACCAATTTAAATTTTCGGCCATGAGGAACTTTAAGCGCCGAGATGAAGAAGTTCGACAAAAGAAAATCGTTATCGCACCTCTTATTCTCGCCGTCTAAAGCAACTCTGTTGATGGCAAGGACAAAATTACCGATGATTGTATTGACAGCTTCAAAAATTCCATTTTTGATTTTTTCACTCAAAATTATTTGGCCATTCTTGGGCCCATTTCTCCTCTACCTTCATGCTTCAATGGTAAATAATTTTGTATATTTTTGGACAAATACAATTGCCAATTAAAATCGGATTACATTTAATGTTAGAAGTGGAAAAAATTGGAGTGAAATTTTATTTTCACTCATTCATCAATAATAAAAATTTTCAATCAAAAAATGTTTTTATCGTTCAAATATTCCATATTCCTTCTATTCTTCCTTTTCCTCATATTCCATGGAATCGATGGATTCTTTGGCAATAATAACAATGCAACAAAATTAAATATGACACTTCAATGTATGCAAATAAATTGGAGGAAATTATATTCAAAATTTTGTATAGCAATTGTCGGAAATGAGCTCAACCATATGAAATCGGCAATTCAATCCGTGAATGATAGTCGGCTGAAGGATGTGCTGCAGGATGTTGTGCACAGTATGGAGCTGGAAATGTCAAAATTCTCCAATCTAACGGCCATTAAAATTGAACGAGGGGTAAATCAAACAGCCAGAGGCCTTGGCCATATATTTTGGGAGGTCCGAAAGATGGAGGGGGAATTCGTATAAAACAATCCTTACAGATTAATCAAAAGATTTTCAACAATTCAAAATTGCGAGAGGATGAGAAGCAGCTATCATTGAATATTTTACATAAAGCTGGTTTAGATGCGGATTCAAAATTGCCAGAACCACTTAGTAAACCGGTGAATATTACGGAAGTGCTTTTGGAGGAACAAATGATGGAAGAAGAACTCAACAAAAGAGACATTGTTATTTGATAAAATGTATCAAATTAAAATGAAACGTGCATTTTTGATTTAATTGAAGTTTATCTAAAGGATTATGGGGGATGAGTATGATTTTTTTAAATTTGTATTTGAGAAACATTCTTTATTACCTCATTCAAAACATATTATTAATGATAAACAATCAGTGAATGAAGGAAAAGGAATCGGATTCATGGTCAAGAAACCAAGAATCCAATTCCAAAAATACGGTACTTTAAATTTTGATTTAATTTAAATTTGTTTAATTGGCGTTCTGACTTTCATATCAATGACAATGAACGAAAAATGTGTGTCGCGTCGTTGGTGGGTGGTCTCTCCATCTCCACTGCACTGCTGGTCAGTCTTGCTTGCCTCTTGCCCATGCCAATATCAAACAAAATTAATGTCCGCATTGTATTTTTGAGATTTCTTTTTCATTTTTTAATAAGCGGACTGTTTAACAATATAGTTGCAAAATAAAATCAAAATTTGCATATTTTTCATTGCCCAAATAATAAAAAGCAAAAATTATATAATCTATCAATCAGCATCGTTCATCATCATATTCTGCATCCCGCAACACCGAAAATCATTAAAACTCTATTTAATAAATATAAACACTAGTAGACCAAACCGGTTTGTTAACAACAAAATTAAGTCAGCGACACGGTTTGAATATTGAATAGGATTAAAAACACCCGATCAGCATCAAAACTCCAAAAATCACCCACTTCTTTGCTAATAATTCAGTCCAATAAATAAAACATAAACTTAATAAAGACCGCGCAACCCATTACCATTATTAAATTTACTATTTTACACACGTTTTTAGCGACATAAATAATTAAAAACATGGCTTGCACATATATGTCAGGAGAAATGGAAGGTGTTTTTGTGCACAGAGCAAGCAGCCAGGATATTGGGCAAGTATGGATTCCAAAGTTGTGCGATGCAATTACTTGCGACAGTGGGATGGGAAATTATCAAATAGGGCAATGGCTTCGCATCGACATGTTAACAAAAAGAGACGTCCAAGCATTACCTTCCGGTCCATATGAATCGACCCATCACGAAATACCATCTTATGTGTTTGTCAAGGTTATTTTAATTTAAAAAGATTTTTGAAAAGTTTGAACTTTAGGTTAAAGTCCCACTTGTTTTCTACTCGGAGCCTTCGGAAAACCCAAACAATAAAGTTGTCGCGTATTCACCGCAATTCGGGCGCATCGGTCACTTCTACGAGCACAAAGACCGGGTCACAGACAAACTGCGATATGCGTTAATTTCTTAGTAAGCTGCTAAAATTAAATTTATTAGCTAATTTTTCATAATTTAGCATGCATTTCTATCGAGGAAATATAGATTTGCGGAAAATGGTGAAAGCCTTTCATGTGGACTGGATGGTTTCCAACTTGGGGGATGTGCTCACAACGGAACAAATTGTAATGGTTTTTCAATTTTTAAAACTTCAAAATTTTGTATTTAAAGCGAGAAGAAAATAAGAAATACCAGAAAAAATTTTGCACCGGCATCGTTGTTCGCTGCGAAGAACAGAGACATGTGGAACCGGACGTTGCATATATCGCATTCCACATTTGGACAGCCGATTTGGAGGGTGGCAAACCGGGAATAGCAATACATCGCATTCTGAAAGAAAAATTGGAGGAGGATGAACAAATGAAGAAACTGCGAACAATTGGCACTTTTTGCAAATTGGTGATTTTGTAAGTGAAAATTGAACATTAATTCAAATGTATAATTTGTATTTAGCAAAAATTGGGCAAACAAATTCACGGCTGTGAGTCCTTTCCCCATTGAAAGGCCAACGGGCTATCACGTCGAATCAAATGAACCGAAATTAAAGGTTTTTCACAATAATATTCAATATTTTTTTGTAATAATTCTAAATTTTGCAGCTCAAAATTGCCCACGACCAATATCATCTCGACCAAAACCCTGATGCGCTGCAAGTTCACATTCGTGACCTGATTGGGCCAATCACTTGCTCGCGTGACTTCATCCGGCAATTTCGGCGTGTTCGCCAAGGTCAACCAGGGTTTCAACCGCGTCTTTTTATCGAATTCAACGGAGATGACAATGAATGGAAGGCCGTGCATTTTGATGGAAGAAATCGTTCACCTTCGCCAGGACCATCGACCTCCCAAGCAATTCAACAATTTCCGAACCGTGGTTCAGCTTTCACCAAATATCGCTCTCCAAAAGGTTTGAATAAAAATTCGATACTACTGCAGTTTGGGTGCCGGAAAGGAAAAAGGTGATGGTGAGGAAGATGATGAAGATGAAGAGGATGGTGATGAAGAAGAAGAGTGGTGATGAAAAAAAAGAGATGCGGATGAGGATGAAGAAGAAGAAGATGATGATAAAGATGATGAGATGAAGATGAAGAGAATGGTGATGAAGAAGAAGAGATGATGAAGAAGAAGATGAGAAAGATGATGATGAGGAAGATTAAGAATGGTGATGAAGGATGATGATGAGGAAGAAGAAATGAAAATGAAACAAGGGTGATCTTCTTCTTTATCATCCTCATCATTATCTTATCCTTCATCTCCTTCATCTTCACCATCCCCTTTTTCCATTCCAGCACCTAAGCTGCAATTGTACCAAAAATTCTAAATTAAATTCTTTATTCTAATTTAAATGTTTTTTTAGCTATTCCCGACAGCGAAGGAAGTCTCAACGATTCACCGCCTTCATCATCGGATCAGTCGGTGCCACAACAACTCAATGGAAATGGGGGCGCAAACCGAGCTTCACCGCCCCCTTCAATTTGTTCCGAATTCGGGGACAGTGATGATGAGGAAATGGCAACACTGGCAGAGGCAGTCAAAGCAGGAACGGATTTGGACAATACGACCACCGAATCGACTTCAACAAATCCTCCAATTGTGCGTCCTCGACCAGTTCCATTGGTTTGAAGAATTTTTTATTTATTGGAAATTTTTTAATATTTTAATATTTAATTTAAAACACTTATAAAAAAACATTTTAGAATAGTCTCCCGAATGGAAGTGGTCCTCCTCCTCGTCGTCGTGGTCCCCAAAATCGCTTTGCCAACAATTCGCCTTCTAATCAATTTCTGGACGGTATATCTCGTCCTCAAAGAGCCACAAGAGTCCAACCGGTCAAAGGCAAGAAAAATATCAGCGGTGTTCTCGTGTCCAAAACGGCTGAGGGATTTTATGTGTAAGTTTTAATTAATTTAATAAATTTTAAATATTTGGATTTTAAGTTATACGCCACATTATCATCCTAATGAATTGTTTTTGCCAAATGCCAAAGTTTGCCCAGGCTGTGAACACGGTTCCTGGATATTCTTTGATACGTAAGTAAATTTGATTTTTTAATAAATTTTTATTCACAATTTTACAGAAAAGAAGAAGGTGGCCAAGTGGAAATCCTCAATCCCAGGCTGGACGCAACAATGCCCTATGAAACGATTGTGGTCCGAAACACGGTGCAATTGAAACTGGATGGAATGGTACCAAAGAAATGGACACCTCAAATGTCCACTTTTCTTCCTGTCATCAACACGAATTATATTGAGGAAGTTGGTTTTTTTGGAAAATGGCCAAATAATTTTTGGATTTCTTCAGGTCATCGACTCAAAGGCCTTGCTGAATCAGGATTTTGCTGGTGCTACATTGCCAGTTGTGGTTGAGCGAAAAAAGGACAAGAAGACGGGCTTTATGTGGTTTATTGCTTCCCTTGGCGAGGGTTATTGAGAAAGATGTATTCAAAATCAAAGATTTACCAAATTTTTTTTCTTGTAACACAATTTTATCACATTCATTTATTCCACATTTAATTTTAAATCTTGTTATTTTACTTATTTGATAAATTGGACATACATTTTTTAATTATTTTTTACATTTAAAGTTTTTATCAAAACATTTAAATATTCATAAATTATTGATTGATTGGAAAAAATGTTCCAACTTCCAGCAAATATTATGTTCAAGAAAAATGATTTTGTTGTCAAAAGTAGCACAAATATCCGACATTCTGAAAGGTTTGATGATCGCATTTTTAAATTTGATATTAAATATGTCGAAAAAATATTTAAGGGGTTTTAGGTTTTAGCGGTTCAGTGGTTTGTCCTAAACTATTCGATGATGCCATAAAGACACGTCGATTGCTATATAATTTGTCATGGTTTGATAACAAATTAAGGGTATTAAACCGTTTAAACTTTTAACCATCTTACGTTTTTTTGTTTAAAACCAATTTAAATTTGATTAAACTTTACTTGAGCCAAATTATTATCTAACGATGCGTCTTGACCAGATTTACCGATTGAGTATAATGTATTGGAGTCTAGGACAAACCATCGAACCCTTAAAATCCATTTTCACATTTTTAAATTCATTACTCAATTTCTGTTTAAGGAAGACACTTTTTCCCGATTCCATCAATGCACTTTTCAATTCAAAACAACAATTTTCATTGGTGAAAGTAGCCTTTCCAAATGGCGCAACCCAAAAATTATTCGTCCATGACGGTGAACCACTCTTCTTTGAATACACCGAAGGAGGAGTCAGCACTTTATTTCCTTCAGGTTGGGTTTTTTTTTCTCATAATTTTAAATCAGTTCAAATTTTCAGTTTATTTCCTTTGGATGTTCTCCGAAAATGCGCATTTCCCAATTCTCTATATTCATGCCACCGTTTTTGAATTTCTTAAACGCGGTTCCGATTTGATGATTCCTGGCCTTTACATCGACTCAAACTTCACCGATTTTCCCGAATTTGAACAAGGACAGCCCATTGGAATTTCTGCATTCAGCGATGATGAAGAAGAAAATGAACAAATTTGTTTTGGACCAATGGCAGTGGGAAAAGCGCTAATGAGTTCTGGAGAAATGAAGGAACGAAGAATGGGCGGAAAGAAGGGAAAAGGTTTAAATTTATTTGAATTTTTGATTAAATTTTGTGAATTTTTAGCCATTGAAATTTTGCACATTTTTGGTGATTCACTATGGTAAATTTATTAGTAAATTAAAATAATTTTTTTGGAATCATTTTGAAGGGCTTTTGGATCGAAAAAGGAGGCTCCTCGAAAGAAAATGGCTGATTCAAAAATTACATTGAAAGAAGTGGATCCAACCGATTTTGAACTGGAAAACTCCGAAAATGCGGCTGGAACATCGAATGAAGCAGCCGAAATTGGATGGCTTCAACAGGATAAAGAAATTGGAGGGGAAGAGGAGCCAACAAATTCAGCAGAAAATGCAGTGGAAGAAATGGAAAATTTAGTAAAAATTTAATTAAAATGGAAAATTAATTAAATATTTTTATTTTAGTTGAAGAGCACATTCTTTTCGGCTCTTCGATGGAAATTGCAAGGAGTTGTTGAAGGCGGTGGTGACCAATCAAAATTGTTGCCAATTGATGTTGGCCAATTCTATGCAAATTTCATTTTAAAATCTTTGCCCAGTGGAAAAAGATTGGACATTAAGAAAACAAAGTAAGAAATAAAATTAATTCAATTTATTGATTAATATTTTTAATTTTTAGGTATAAAAAATTCAGCACATTTTTGCGCGAAATTAACAATGAATGCGGAGAATCGGTGGTCCATATCAAAACGGTCAAAGGCGTTGATATCATCGAAAATGTAAATTTAAAAAAAACTTAAGAAAAATATCTTTGGCCTATTGGGATGGTTCTTTGTTTATAAAATTTAGGTCATGGGTTCGAACCCTCTTCGAGGATAGAATTTTTTAGACTCTTTTTAGGCACTATTATCATTTTTACATATTTAATGGTATATTTCTATTTTCTAGCCGAAATACAATGTTTAGGAGCAAAAAATGCAATACGAAATGGATTAGTTTTAACCTAAATAATTATTTTTATCCAAAATATATCACATTTTAAAATAATTTTAATTATATTTTAGGTCAACTTTGACCATCCATTGATCCAAAATGCACCAAAACTCGATTCAGAAAGCAGCGGAATGCCATTGGCCAGCACATCAACCGCCGCCCAAAATTCGTCCAAATTCCTCACAATTCGAGAACAACTTTTTTCCGTCACCGAACAAGTTATGCCGCTGTTTAGGCCAATGGATCATCACAAAGGGGATTTGGTCGATTCGAATGGGATCCGAAAAATTTTGGTGGAATATGCACAAAAACATGTATATTTGACTTTTAAAAATATTTTATTGTTTAATTTTGATTAGAATTTGCTGAAAGACGCCGGAAAATGCATTGAATTGGACGACCAGTTGCAAATGGCGGTGAAACATTTTTTGCCTGAAACTTTCCCACTGAACACTATTGTCCAACGCCTAAGCGGTGCAATGACCAAAGCGATGGTTGTTCAGACCCGGGATGGCCAACAATTTGTGCATCGGGCCAAATTGCCTTTCGTTGAAATTAAGGTTTTTTGAATAATTTAATAGGAAATATTAAAATTGGCGAAAAGAGTATATTGGTTCAGCGGTTTGTTCTAGAGTCCCAATCGAGAATCGATAGATCTATTGGAGACTCATCGTTTGATGATAATTTGGTTTAACCAGTATAATTTAGTTTTAAACCGAAAACCATGGGATCAAATGCTTTAATACCCATAATTTTAGGTCAAACCATGACAAATTATAAAATTATATACCAATCAACGCGTTTTGGTGAGATCTATCGATTCGATATAAGGTTTGGGGGATCTCGGACAAATTATTGAACCGCTATAATCTTTTTGCCAAATTAAAAACTAGCTTAATTTAAATAATTTATTAATTTATTTAAGATAGAAAGGAGGGCAGGCAACAAAGTGGTCACATTGGTCAATAATCTCATCTCATTTGGAATTGATGCCAAAAATGTTGGTAAAGAAATTAAAGGGACTGGAACTTCAATTTCGCCAACGGCCGCAGCTTGTGAGGGACCTCAATTGTTAGTCCAAGGAAATGAGGTTTGTTTTTTAATTGATTTTATCTCGTTTATATTTCATTTTTAAAGGTGAATTCAGTGGCCAAAATTTTGGATCGACTTGGATTGCCCAACAAATTCATCAGAGGCCTTGAATTGGGTGTAAAGGAAAAGAAAAATAAGAAGAAATGAACAGTACGAAAATGAAACCTTACGTTTTTACATTTTCCGAATTTACAACAAATTTTAAATTAATCTTTCATTTGAAAGTGCCTTATGAATAAATTTTATTAATTATTACATTAATTTTGTCAAAGAATTTCCTTTTCATTTTTACTTCCACCTATTATCATTTTACTTTTACCCGAGGAAGGATAATCCATAATCCTCATCATTTTATTTTCCATTCAGTCCGATTTAAGTTCCGCAACGTATTTTTCTATGTATAAACGGATTATGCTGGCGGCTTCATTTATTTTTTCCG
Organism: Pratylenchus scribneri; assembly: GCA_030063045.1. NCBI lineage: Eukaryota > Metazoa > Nematoda > Chromadorea > Rhabditida > Pratylenchidae > Pratylenchus > Pratylenchus scribneri. The sequence continues at coordinate 1,589,382 of JAQSEB010000037.1, read as the reverse complement.
TATTATTTAATTTATTGTGAAGATCATCCCCGATCCATCCTTTATAGAATTTGTTTTAATTTGCTTAAAAACCCAAAAAGTCCCCAAAGTGAATATCAATTTCATCATAAGGCTGGGGCCTATGTAAACAATACCAGAAAATTTTAGAATTGCGAATTAAATGAATGGAAAAAAGACACCATCTGCTGACCCGGATCCCCGGTTTAATATTTATCGATGAAAAAATGTTATCACAAAATTAGCGAAATGAATTCCATTTTTCTGATAATTTCATTCCTTAATTCCCGTTTAACCCTGCCAATTTTTTAATGCGTGTACGTCATGTCCTTCATTTTTACCGCGATTGGCAAACAACCGCCAATTATCGGAGGCGGGGAATATTCATGACATGTCAATAATTCGGCGAATAAAACAAATTGCATATCATTCTACATTCTTATATCTCTAAAAAAGTGTAAGCAAAAAAGCAATCCCAAAGCATTCAATCAGCTATAAATTATATTCCAATTTCTAAAATTTGTATTTAATCGGTTAAAAAATAGGCAAAAACAAAAACCAAAATAGAAAATGAAAAACCCATGAAAATTTATTCATTAAAACTTAGATTTTTATGGCATTTTATTTAATTCTTAAGATTATCTGTCTTGACTTGCGCCCGCGGCACGCAAGGTTTTCGAGATCGGAAATCGAGACTGACATCTGCGCACTGCCCCCCCCCCCCCCCCATTTGTAGGCATATTGAGGATTTAATAAAAGGAAGGTATCCTTTTTTTATTCCTTCCTCTGCAATAGCAATAAGTTTACACGTTTTAATTTAGACAAAACAAAGATCACAATATATTTGCCCCACCACAAAGTACCATTTTTATCCATTCACTTCACATTAACTGGCTAGCTAACTAGCTTACATCCAGCCGCCAGCCACATTTCAAAATGAAAGGTGCTTCCACCAACAATAAACTATACCCCTTTTTTGCGTATTTTTGTCTGGTGAAGATAATAATCACTGATCAATCGTTCAAATAAATTTTAAGTGTAAAATCTCCGGTTTTATTTATTTAATTTTTTATAGCTTACATCCACAGCCAGCCCCATTTCAAAGTCAAAAGTGCTCCAATCCAAACAAAAACTATAACCTTTTTTCGTATATTTTGTCTGATGAAGATAATTCACTGATCAGTCGTTCAAATAAAATAAAATTAAGTGTAAAATTTTCAGATTTATTTAATTTTTTTACATTTCAGAAATAAATAATAGAATGTCAATTATTTATAAACAAACGAATAAATGCAATAATAATAATTATGTGTTCTCAACTTGAATTGCTGCTCAAAGGGGCCATCAACAAATCATCGATCGGCTAACGTCCTTAAATTTTTAATTGAATACCATCATCATCACAAAGTGAAGGCAGCAGCCCAGAAGCATTGACTAAAAGGTGAAATATTGTTAATAATTAAATTGGCAATGGGAAAATTGTGGAAATTAGAACAAATGAGAATGAATTCGAAGTTGCAATATTATTATTATACATGAGAGGCTAGAGGCAACTTTACTTTCTCCTCTCCCACAGCATTAATTATAGGTCAATAGAGGGGAGAAGGATTGAGGGAAACATTTTATTATGTTCCCTTAGAAATTTTATTTTCCTCCAGGCCCCTGACCATTCTTATTCATATCTAATATCGATCGAATTCATTTTCTCCTTACTTCCATGAACATGAAAATGGAACAAATCAACCAAAAATTATTCCATTCCATGTCTTTCGTAAAAAAAAGCCCATTTCTACAGACAAATCGATTTTCACCAATCTACTCTTCTTTTGAAGGAAAGTAACTGATAAATGAAATGATTAACTCAAACAAGACCGAACAAAGACTGATTATACAGATTACTTTTTTTTTAACCCAATTCAAAAAAATCATTTCATCGCCATCTAATTAATTATAAAAGTTAACTCCCAAAAAACCTTTAGAAATGATAAGGCCATAAATAGAGCCCACTAAACCAAACTTGGGTTTAAGTCCATCCATTTGGATTGAACCATCAACAAAAAATACTCAACATTCCAATTCATCCTAAATTCAACAATTCACGTCAATTATGCAGGCCCATTCCTCAACCCATCACCGCTACCAGCCGAACAGTTCATCCGTGTTGGGCCGGCGTCTCTCGGCAACAAATTCCACTACCAACAAATTCAACAAAAAGCACCGTCTGTCCGAATCAACCCCTTTGTTGTTGGCCGAGGTCGAAGAGTCCGAAGGTTTTTAATAGTTTTTGACAATACAATTTTACTGATAAAAAATCAGAAGTAAATTTATTATGAAACAAAGAGGGAGAAAAATTGATTACATTCAAAACATTCATTTTTATAAAATATTGGGACAAAATTGGCCCCAATTCCAATTTCACCTGAAAAATGGACGAAAATTTATATAAAAGTCCAAAACGAAATGTCAGATTTTCGGGTGAGAAAAATTAATAAAAAAATAATTAAATTTTTAAAATCCAATACATTTTAGACTGGTCCCCAGAGCAGTTGGAACAATACGGCTCAATGGTGCCTTCCCCATCCAATCCGGCTGATCCAAATCGGCGGCCAAATGGCGGTGGTCCACAAATGGCCGCCACTGCAACCCAACAATTCCTCAATAACCCATCCAATGACCGAAACAACAATAACGCGAATGGTGGCCCAATGATGTCCAGGGGAGTGTCCGCACCGGGATTGGCCACTCTCCAGCATCATTTGAGCAGTTCTGCACCGGACATTGGCGACATTACCTTCGATGATTCCGGCGAGGAACGAATGTCCAATGTTACCCATCAACATCATGCGGAAATAGTCGTCCAGGATGAAACGCTGAATGTTTATGGCTACCAAAAATCCTTGCCTCGAACGGTTTGTTGACCATTTTGGTAATCCTTTGGAATTGTGGCCCCGAAATTTTAAGAAATTTTTTTAATTTTTAAAAATTGTTTATTGGAGGTTTTCGCTGGCGAAGAACACAAACCTGACATCGTCATATCTTACAATCTTGGCAAGTTTTGACCGACTTTTACCATAAAAATGCGAAGAAGAGTCCAAGAAAAATTTTCTAAAAAATTTTTATATGCAAGTTTTAATTCGACCTACTTGGCATTTTTTGGTAAAAGTTGACCATATCTTACCAAGATTACATGATATGACAAAATGGATGTCAGATTCGTGTCCTACGTGCTCAAAAACCATCAGAAAATGTAAATTAATTTTTTTCGGGACCGAAATTCCAAAGGATTATCGACCATTTAGATGAATTTATTGAATTACAAAATTTGCAGTTGGCCATGTTGACTTTATGCCTCCTCACTGGTGGCATTTTCCGCCTCCTCCTGCATTGGTACCCGGAATGGCTTGTTTGGTTCACCTCCCGCAAATGTTCACTGGCCAATTGCGATCATGTTCTAGTCAAGTTCGTTTAATAGAATTAACATTTTCCAATTTTTACCCAAAAGTAGTTTTTGACTTCTAATAAATCAGAAACCGGTTTTAGACCTTTTAAATCTTATCTTATACCAATTTGTAGATCTCATCGAGACGCATCGAATTATATATAAAATGTTAGTTTTTGACCAAAAATTAAAGTATTTAAAACCAAAAACTGGGAAGAATATGGTTTAAACGGTTTAATTCGCTCGGTTTTGGTTTAAGCTAAGAAATGAAAATGTCAAAATATTCTTCTTTGGATGATGATTTACGCTGGTTAGAATTTACAAAGAAGATTTTAATCGCAGAAATAAGGATGCAATTTTTAGCTTATTAGTGTGTTGGTACTATTTTGCAAAATTGAGGTCGCGGGTTCGAACCCGCTTAGAGGCAAATATTTTTTTCGGACTTGTTTGTCACTTTTATCCATTTTTATAGAACATATCTATCCCAAAAACAATATTTTATTAGAAGTCAAAAAACTACTTTTTGGGTTAATAAATTAATAAAGAATAAAGTTACCTTTTTTTTCAAATTCCATTTTTATATTTTCAGAGATGATCACCAAAACATTGCCTATCGCCCGGTGACCATCCTCACTGCCAAAACAATTCATCAACAATTAATGCTGCCCGCTGGTGGTGGCCGCCTACTCCAGCCCGATCGTCTCCGTTTTTTCACTTATCGAAAGCTCAAATATTTTTGGCATCCACAAAATCATTGTTTTGCCACAATTTCCCAGCTGGAAGCCGATGTAAATAAATTTTATCATTTTTTGTGATTAAATTTTTATTAAGTTGCCTGTTGAATATTTCCATGATTGCGTCCGTTCCCAGGCCGGACTTACTGACCAAGCAGTTCATCAAAGGTTACTTTTAAATTATTATAAAATATTGAAAAAATTAATCCAAGAAACTGAATTTAATTTACAATTTGAAAATATTTATCTGACAGAAAAGAGTATTGAAAATGCGGAAAAGTTTATATAGGTTTAGTGGTTTGACGTAGACCTCTAATCTCCAAACCAACCATATACCCACGATAGAAACAGATCTCATCGATGCGCATGATTTGATTGGTTTAACTTATTAGTAAATTATAAATTTAAATTACTTTTGAACCAAAAATCATGAGATGATTTAAACGGTTTAAAACCCTTAATTTTTGAACCAATAATCTTAAGATGGTTTAAACGGTTTAATACCCTTTAATTTTGACCAAACCATGCCAAATTATATATCAATCGACGCGTATTGATGAGTTCTATCGATTAAATTTAGTTTCGGGAGTGTAGTGTAGTACAAACCACCGAACCAAAACCAAAAACAATAAATCCTTTTGCCATTATCAGCTTTTTTCGCCATTTACGCTTTACGGTAATTTTTTCGCCAAATAAATCCAAATTTAATTTACAATTTACTTCAAAATTCCATTATAAATGGATTTTAAGGATGCTCACCTATGGCCATAACCTGATTGAGGTGAAAGTGAAGCCGTTGATTGTTCTTCTCTTCAAAGAGGCCATCACCCCATTTTACATTTTTCAAGTGTTCAGGTAAAATGCACCCAAATCTAATTATATTGATTTGATTTTAAATTTCCATTTTAGTGTGACTGTTTGGTATTTGGACAATTACGCCTATTTTGCCTCCATAATTGTGGCCATGTCCGTAATGTCCATCAGCTTGGATGTTTACCAAATTCGTAAACAGGAGCGAAAATTGAGGTTTGAAACTTAAAGGACAATTCAATTAATAACCTTTTAATTTTGTGCAGAAGTATGGTGCACACCCACGAGGATGTTGATGTACTTCGCAATGGAGGACAGATGCAGAAAATATCGAGCGGAGATGTTTGTTCATTATATTAAACATTTTAAATTAGTTAATCAACAAAAACACATTTTAATTAAAAGAACCAAAGACCTAGGATCCTATTCCCTTGCCTCAAGATTCATGAACATTTTACTCATCAATTTTTGAACAATTTTTGCTTATATGTGCACTCAAAAAATTCAAAATCATCCGATTTCGGTTTCTCCACAAGTAAAAACACATTCCTACCCTTTGGATATCTAAAAAAAATTATTTGCTCTTGGATGGATTCGAACCCGCCACCCCCAGCCTATTTTGTATTTTCCCCCTTCCAAGACCACTCTCTTCGCCATTCGACCAAAAATGAAATTTGTAATCTAGGCATTTTCGTCAGCCTATATCTCTAGGGGTTTCGAGAATTTACCAACAAACCCATATATAATTAAGCTATGATTCCATTCTACTATTTTTATAATACAATGAATATAAAAAAAAATTAAAAGGAAAAATTTTTGCCTATACTTACAAACCAAAAATTTAACTTTTAAACCGGTTTAAGCTTATATATCTATAAAATACTTTTAATTTCTTAATTAAATATTCCCCAAATAATTCACAGTTGGTACATGGCGACATTTTGGTGATTCCCCCACGGGGTTGCATCCTCCAATGCGATGCTGTCCTCATGACCGGAACGGTGATTGTGAATGAGGCAATGCTGACCGGCGAATCGATGCCAATAACCAAAGTGGCAATGCCCGAGCTGGACGATGAACGCGACGAAGATGGAGAAGAGGACATATTCTCATTCAAGGAACACTCAAAACATATTCTCTTTTGTGGAACCCAAGTTTTGCAGGTAAAATATTCACATCCAGAGGAGGGGATGGGAATGATATGAAAAAAATCGAAATTCCGAGGGTTAAAAAATTATCCCAAATCGAAATTTCCTAGGGTTGAAAATTTCGAAAATCAAATTTTCAAAAATCGAAATTACGAGGGTAAAAATTTCATCATAAATCGAAATTTCCGAGGGTCAAAAAATTTTTGAAAATCGAAATTTCGTTGCCAAAAATGACCGAAATTTCGGACCGCAGCGAAATTAAACCCTGATATACACAATCGTTTAAAAAGTGAAATTTTAGACCCGCTACTATGCCGGAAAACACGTCCAAGCGGTGGTTCTCCGGACGGCATATTCCACCCTAAAAGGCCAACTCGTCCGCTCAATTATGTACCCAAAACCAGTGGATTTTCGATTCACCAAAGATTTGTTCAAATTTGTCGGCTTTTTGGCCTGCATTGCCGGACTCGGTTTCCTCTACACAATCATTGTGATGATAACGAGGGGATCGAGCGCATGGAAAATAATCATCCGATCACTGGACATTATCACAATTGTTGTGCCGCCCGCACTTCCCGGTAAGCAACATTTCACATTTTAAGGGGAAAAAATTTTTACCGAAAGATAAGATTATTTTGCCGATAGCTTAATAATTTAATAACTTTTTTAATGTTAAATCCTGTAAAATTCTTACAATTCGATAGAGTATAGAGCTCGTCGATTTGCATCGATTGGTCTATAGATTGTTAAAGTTTAGATCAAAACCAAAACATTTTTAAACCCAAAACCAAATATGATTTGGATGATTTAATGCTTTCAATTTTAAACAAACTCCGACAAACTTATAAATCAATTTACGAATTACGATGAATTCTATAGAATATTATACGGTATTTTGAGAGCCAAAATCACTCAAATCTTCTAAAAATTGATGAAAAGAAAGGAAGTTAGTTAATTAAAGAAAATAAATTATCATTAAAATAAAGAAAAGATTATGGTTTAATTAAACTTTTGATTAAAATTATTTAGAATTTAAGTTATATTAATTTTCGGCAAAAAAACACTAATTTTATTTAAATGTTTAATATTTAAAAATTATTTAATTGATTTTTCTGTAATTATTCAGCGGCAATGAGCATTGGCATTTTTGCGGCCCAAATGCGTCTTCGGGCCAAGCAAATATTCTGCATATCCCCATCCACAATCAACACTTGCGGGGCAATCAACACTGTTTGTTTCGACAAAACGGGCACATTGACCGAGGATGGGCTGGATTTCAACTGCTTTCGGGCGGTGTATGGCGGGGAAAGTGGACCAGAATTTGGCCAGGAAATGCACGATTTTTGCACGGATGAATTGCCAGCAAATGGGGAATTGTTGAAAGCGGTGGCAACGTGTCACAGTTTAACCAGGTTAATTTAAAAAAAGTATAAATAAATAATTTAATTTATTTTTGATTAAAAAATTATTTAAAAAAATTATTTATTTTGTTGAAAAAATCATAAAAAAATTATTAATTTATTTGGTTGAAAAAATCATAATAAAAAATTATTAATTTATTTGGTTAAAAAAATCATAATAAAAAATTATTAATTTATTTGGTTAAAAAAATCATAATAAAAAATTATTAATTTATTTGGTTAAAAAAATCATAATAAAAAATTATTAATTTATTTGATTAAAAAATCATAATAAAAAATTATTAATTTATTTGATTAAAAAATCATAATAAAAAATTATTAATTTATTTGGTTAAAAAAATCATAATAAAAAATTATTAATTTATTTGGTTGAAAAAATCATAATAAAAAATTATTAATTTATTTGGTTAAAAAAATCATAATAAAAAATTATTAATTTATTTGGTTAAAAAAATCATAATAAAAAATTATTAATTTATTTGATTAAAAAATCATAATAAAAAATTATTAATTTATTTGATTAAAAAATCATAATAAAAAATTATTAATTTATTTGATTAAAAAATCATAATAAAAAATTATTAATTTATTTGGTTGAAAAAATCATAATAAAAAATTATTAATTTATTTGGTTAAAAAAATCATAATAAAAAATTATTAATTTATTTGGTTAAAAAAATCATAATAAAAAATTATTAATTTATTTGATTAAAAAATCATAATAAAAAATTATTAATTTATTTGATTAAAAAATCATAATAAAAAATTATTAATTTATTTGATTAAAAAATCATAATAAAAAATTATTAATTTATTTGATTAAAAAATCATAATAAAAAATTATTAATTTATTTGGTTGAAAAAATCATAATAAAAAATTATTAATTTATTTGGTTAAAAAAATGTAAATAATTATTTTAAAAACACAATTTTTTATTTGTAATTTTATTTTAATTCAGAATTGAAAAAGAACTCAACGGTGACCCGCTGGATTTGGTACTTTTCCGCAAAACTGGTTGGATCATGGATGAGGCATCCGAAAGTACAGTGGACGAAACCGCCCAATTCGATATGCTCCAACCCACCGTGATCAGATCGCCCGGACTCCATTCTTCGGTGGAATCCGAGGTGGAATTGGCCGTCATTCGGCAATTCACATTCAGGTTTTTTTTGCCAATAAATTGAGTTTAAAAATTAAAATTAATTTTTTTTCATTTTTGCAGTTCAAGCCTTCAACGAATGTCCGTCATTGTGCATAATTTGAACGAGGATTCCCATACACATCATTTGGTAATTTAAAGGCCAAGGCTAATGAAATAGGAAAAATATTTAATTGGGTGAAAAAAAAACACAGGAAATGGCGAAAAGCTTATAACGGTTCAGAAATTTATTTGATATAGCGAAAAAAGGCTCATCAAAAATAGGATAAATTGGTTAAAAATACATTAAAAATGGGGAAAAAGTTCTATTTTTTAAATAGACCCCCTAACTTTATAGCTTTATACTCCCCAATACTCAATCGATAATTAAATTAATTGGTTTAGGTTTAACCAATACTAACTTGGTTTTGAACCCAAAAACTATAAATGATTTAGACGGTTTAATAATCCCCTTAATTTGTGATTAAACCATGAAAACTTATATACCAATCGAAACATCTTGAAGATCCATAGATTGGGTATATAGTTTTGGGAGGCTATGAACCATTAAACCGTTTTATAATCTTTTCGTCATTTTCATTTTTTCGGTTTACGCCAAATTAAATATCATTTATTAATCCAAAAAATAATTAATTCACATATTTTTAGTACTGCAAAGGAGCACCCGAAAAAATTGCATCACTTTGTTTGCCGGAAACCATCCCAATTGGCTATCAATCCTTTGTGGACAATTATGCGCAACAGTGAGTCAAAACCAAAATTGGATTATTGATTTTATTGATTGATTTTCTCAGTGGATATCGTCTAATTGCGGTTGCCTCTCGCCAGCTGAATATGAATTATGTGCGGGCACAAAAGGCCAAACGAGAGCCAATGGAATGCGATTTGACCATGTTGGGCCTAATTGTGATGGAAAATCGACTGAAACCACAAACAATTGGCGTTATTAATCAATTGAATCGGTAAAATGAAATGAGGAATACATTTTTTGAATTAAAAATAAATTTTTTGAAGTGAATTTGAATTTTCGCTTAAATTTTTTTGTAGCGAATTTTAAAAATTTTTCTCTTTAAAATTTTTGAAGTGAATTTTCTAATTTTTAAAAATGAATTTTAAAAAATTTTCTTTAATTTTTTGAAGCGAATTTTAAAATTTTTTTGAACTCAATTTTAAAAATTTTCTTTAAATTTTTAGTGAATTTTAAAAAATTTTCTCTAAATTTTTTAGAAGTGAATTTTAAAAATATTTTTAAATTTTTTGAATGAATTTAAAAATTTTTTTCTTTAAATTTTTGAAATGGATTTAAAAAATTTTCTCTTTTTTCAGTGCCAAAATTCGAACAATAATGATCACCGGGGACAACTTGCTGACGGCGATGAGTGTGGCCAGGGAATGCGGCATAATTCGACCCAATAAACGGTCATTCCTTTTGGAGGCCGGTGACACAAAAGCCAGGGATGGACGGACGCATTTGGTTCTCAAACAGTCCGTTTCCTCCCATGAAGAAGTGGTAAGCGAAGGAAAAATGTGCTTTATTTAAATAAAGATACGATTAACTTAAATGTTTTTTTTTCATTAAAAAATTTTTTTTCATTAAAAATTTTTTTTCTGATTAAAATTTTTTTGAAATTTTTCTGATTTTTTGAAATTTTTTGATTAAAAATTTTTTTGAAATTTTTTGATTAAAAATTTTTTTTGAAATTTTTTGATTAAAATTTTTTTTGAAATTTTTTGATTAAAAATTTTTTAAGATTTTTTATTAAAAATTTTTTTGATTAAATAATTCAGTTGGAATTGGACGAGACAATTTCATGCATTTATGATGTGGAACAAGGTGGCATAAACAAATTGGGAGGAGGCGGGGATGGCAGCGCCGAATCCTCCTACCATGTGGCCATTTCCGGGCCAACATTGAGTGAGTTTATCAATTTCTAATTATTAAATTAATCTTTTATTTTAAAGGTGTCATTTGTGAGGAATATCCCGAAATTTTGGAGCAATTGATTTGCGTTTGTGATGTTTATGCGAGGATGTCGCCCGACCAAAAGCAGATGGTATGGTTCATTCAATAACAAATTTTTAAAGAGTTAATTTTTAGATTTTAATTTATTTTTGTATATATTTATAAGAAAAGCCAATAAAAATGTTTTGAGCATTTATTACAATTTTTGCTATAATTTTTTTTAACCCATTTACTTATTTTTGGTATTGGTACTTTTTTTCAGGGAAAATTTCATATCAAATTAAAAGCCAAAAATTACCTATTTTGAGGATATAAACTTATTTAAACAAATTTTAAGAAAATATTTTTCCAATTTTTTCGATCTAAAAATCCGCTCCCTAATAAATATTGAGTATTCAAAAATAAATTAATTAAATATTTTACAGTTGGTCAATCAACTCCAAGATGTTGGCTATACGGTGGCAATGTGCGGAGATGGAGCGAATGATTGTGCCGCATTGAAGGTGAACAAAAAAAAATTCATAAATTAATATAATTGATAATAATTTATTAGGCAGCACACGCGGGCATTTCCCTATCCGAAGCGGAGGCCTCCATTGCCGCCCCATTCACTTCAAAAACGCCCGACATCCGGTGTGTGCCCACCGTCATTCGGGAAGGCCGTGCCGCATTGGTCACTTCCTTTGGGGTTTTCAAATATATGGCCGGCTATTCCCTAACCCAATTCGTCACCATCATGCAATTATATTGGCTCAATACAAACCTGACTGATTTACAGGTAAATTTTCGTTGACATTTTTTTATTTTTTTTGAATATTAAATAATAAATATTGATGCCAAAAATTTTTAATTATACTTAGTTTACTCAAATAAATAACCTCTTTTAGTTCCTCTACATCGATTTGGCCCTGGTCACTTTGGTTTCCCTCTTTTTTGGCTATACCCCCGCCTGCGAACGATTGGCTCAAATTCCACCGCCCACTCGTCTCCTTTCGCTGGCTTCAATGCTCTCCGTCATTGGTCAACTTTCCATTATTGCATTTTTCCAAGTCAGTTTTAAACCGAACGGGGTCGAATAAAGGCTAATTTTATTTTTTAATTATTTTTATTTAATTTTAATAATTATAAAATAAATTAGCATTTTATTTTGGGTTGGGAATTCAAAGATTTAGCAACATTTAAACATTATTTCAAACTAAAATTATATTTCTTTTCAGGTTTTCACCTTCATTTACACCAGTCAACAACCCTGGTTCGTCCCGTACGCAATGCCGACTGGACCGGAACCGGATGATCGCCGATCAATGCAGGGCACCGCCGTCTTTTGTGTTTCCATGTTCCAATACATCACATTGGCCATCATTTATAGCAAAGGATTCCCATATAGACGGCCATTGTACAGGTGAAATTTTGTAATTTCTGATATAAATAATATTGATAATTTTTTTTTACCTAAAAATTTTAATTTTTTACCACACTTTTTTACCCCAAGCTTAAACCAAATTGATTGTAAATCAAACCAAGATATCTTTTAACATATAAATTTTTTTAATTTAAATCGAAACTGAGCGAGTTAAACCGTTTAAACCATATTTCCAGTTTTTGGTTTTAAACCACTTTAAATTTTGGTCAAAAACCTGATATTTTATATTCCATTCGATACGACTCGATGAGATCTACAAATTAGTATAAGGTTTGTAGGGTTTAAAACCGGTTTCTGCTTTATAGAAATCAAAAAATGCTTTAGGTTTATGAAATGAAAAATTACCTTCAAATAATATTTCCCTTTCATCTCTCATTTTCAGCAATAAACCATTGTGCCTTTCATTGATGGCGGTCAGCCTAATTTCCCTCATAATCACCGTGGAACCACCCGAATTCATCATTGAATGGCTTGAATTTGGTAAATTCCAAAAAAATGTTATATATTTTAATTTGTTTCTATTTTTCCAGATCCAATTCCCTACATTGAGGACCGCCTTTTCATCCTCATTTTGGCCCTGCTCAGCGGTGTTCTTTCCTATCTTTATGAGAATTTTGTCATTGATTTGCTTATACTCAACATTCACGAAAAGTGGGTTTTTTATGATAAATTTTTAATTTAGATTTTTTATTGGAAATTTTTGGTTAAAATTCAGACATTTAAAAATTTATTAATGCAAACAAAATTCACTTAAATTTCATATTTTTTGCATCTTTCGAATTTTAGATTTTTTTGCCTCAAGCAAAAATTTTATGAAAAATAGTCCATCTCTAGAATTAGAAAAAATGATAACAATGGGAATAATATAGCCAAAAATTACAGGACAAAATTTTGATAGAAAATAACCCCAAAAAAGGTACTCACATATTTAATATTTTTTATTCGTTTCGGTAGCATACATGATGAGGAAAAGCGAAAAGTAATGTATGTGGTCCCATGGGTAATCCTGTATGGGTAATGGGTTATATCATCTCACTTATCCCTAATCCTAATCACCCAACAGCCATAAGGTGGGTGGACCCTTCCTAAAACATCAGAGTACCATAAATTATTAGACATTTTGTAATAATGATGAAAATTTTACAAAAAATCACACAGATATAAACCCTAATTTAATTGCAATTTTTAGACGAAAGAAGCACAAACAATTGGTGGCCGGCTCCAATGCTTCTAACCGTTTTGAACGCATTCTAATGTTGATTGGCACTGAGCCGAATTGGCTTCGATTTCTGACCGGCGGTTCCACAACTTCCCCGAATTTGGCCATTTTGCAAACTGCCAGAATGAGTGCTGCCGGCATACAAATCCCTTCATCGTCATCATCCCTCCCAAATCATCATCAAAATGCGGCAATGACCAGGGGCGATGCCGGCTCACCAATTTCCTCCTCAAACAATGATGATAGAAATGGATCAGCGCCTACAACTTTGACGGTGAGAAAAAAAATTTTAACATATTCATAATTTATTTTTTAATGATAGGGATTAAATAAATAATTTTTAATTATTTTTATTTTTTTTTTTCAAAAATGGTGGGAATTAATTAAAATAAAAATATTTTAATTATTTTAAAATTTATTTTTTCTTCAAAAATAATGGGGATTTAAATTTAAAAAATTAATTATTTTCAATTTAAATATTTTGTTCCATATACAAAAATGAGATAAAATGAAATTAAAATAAATAAATAAATATAAAAATAGGTAATGCTTTTCAATTTACTAAATATTTTTAATTCAATATAAGTTTTTTGTTTCTTTTTCAAAAATGATAGGTGATAAAATTCAAAATATAAATAAATAAAAATATAAATATAATTATTTTCAATTTAAATATTGTTTTTTTTTTCAGATTGTGGTGAACTCTGCTGAAAATGATGACGCAATTGTGCTCAATTTGGATGACAATTCCTAGCATCCATCCAATACAAAAACGTACATTTTTCCTCCTTCAAATTTTTCCCATTTTATATTCATTTTGCAGACTTACCGATGGCTTTATTCCACACACATTTTTTTTATTGTTCTTCAAATAAATTTCCTCCTTTCTTCCCCAAATACTTGCATCATTCCCCAAATTTTTTAAAAATATTATTATTTTCTTAAAAATTCCTTCAAATTGTTGCAATCCAAGTTTAATTTTTTCCATGACTTTCTTTTTATTACTTTGTGAGGCCATTTTTCATATATCAAATTTTAATTATTTTTATGCAAATTTAAAAAATGCTCCAATCTTTTCCGGCCTTTCACATCAATTTTTATACACATTTCTTTTTTAAATTTTTAATATCCTTCTTTCTATTCAATTTCGCAGCTTATTTTACCCTCAAAAAAATAAATTTGTGCCTAAATATTTCCACAATTTTCTATGAAAATTCAATGAAAACATGGAATAAATGCATATTTTTTTTTAAATTTACCACATTTAAAATGGGTTTTTTCCTAATTTTATTTAAAATTATTGCTTTAAAAATGATTAAATTTAAATAAATTTCCGAAATGTTCCCACAACGTGGCGGCACCACCACCATCAGACACTTTTGGGGTTTGCCGACCCGCAGCCGAAATGAGCAACAAAATCGAAGGCAACGTGTGAAGCGGTACAGGGAAATGCGCATTGTGGGCTATTCGGCGGAGCAAATGTTCGAAATTGTGAATGGAGTGGACAAATACCCGCATTTTGTGCCGTGGTGCAAGGAGGCGAAAACGAACAGAACCGGGGAACGTGTAGCGGAATATGACCTTTGCATTGGCTTTCCACCGTTCAAAGAGCGGTACACATCTCGAGTAACCGTACTTTATCCAACAGTGATTCATGCAGTTTGCACTAAAGGTGGGTGGGAACTGGGAATATTGGGTACAGTAATCTAATTGTTACGGGTAATTCGCATAATTGAGCATCATGCCTATTGCCCAAGGCAATATTGGTCTTGAATAGATTCCGATTTGGTATATAGCCTATTTTAGTTTATAAAATTTCAATTTCAGACCGATTAGGGCAAGATTTAAAAAAATTGAACTTTTTATTAAACCTAAACCAGTTTTGGTTTAAAATTCGCGGTATCTAAGCTACGTAAAAACTCGAAGAATAGGTTTATTCGATTCGGCATGGTCGGTTTAGTTTAGGAAATTTCAATTTAAGACCGGTTTGGGCAAGGTTTAAAAATTGAATCGTTGTTTAAACCTAAACCAATTTCGGTTTAAAACCATTATTTAAGCCTAAACAATTTTTGGTTTATAATTTTATTTAGACCCTAATACCGTTTGAAATTGAATTTTCTTAAACTAAATCAACCATGCCGAATCGAATTAGCTTATTTTCGAGTCCGTAAGAAATCTATTACGAGAATTGCCCAACCTTGCCCTAGAAACGTACGGGGTCAATTCCACAATAGACAAAGGGCGGTACAAATATGGGCGATTCCACAATGGTACAAATATAAAGTTTTTGGCTTCTAATAATTCAGAAACTGGTTTTAGAACACATAAACCTTATACCATTTTGTAGATCTCATCGAGACGCATCGATTGGTATATAATTTATCATGGTTTGGACCAAAATTAAAGAGTTTTAAACTAAAAACTTAAAAATATAGGTTTAAACGGTTCAACTCTTTATTTTTGGGCCAAACCATGACAAATTATATACCATTCGATGCGTCTCGATGAGATCTTCAAAATGGTATAAAATTTGTGGAGTCTAAAACCAGTTTCTGATTTATTAGAAGTCAAAAACTTTATATTTGTACCATTGTGGAATTGCCCATAATTGTACCATTGTGGAATCGACCTAGCACCCCCTAGAAATACGCGAAATGGACCAATTTAAAAATTACCAATAACATAATTAACAAAAAACAACAACAATTCCAAATTTAAGGCAGTCTATTTGACGTGTTCGACACAACTTGGCGATTTGGGCCCGGCCCCGGTGGTCTACTCAACAAACATCAATGCACAATTCTTTTCACCCTGGAATTTCAATTCAAAAATGCGGCCTATGCATCATTGAGTGGAATGGTTTTCAATTGGGTAGCAGCCAAAATGGTGGCCGCATTTCTTGAACGAGCCGAACAAATTTATGGCCCCGCAACCCAAATTGGCAACGCAACAGAGACATTGCCGATTAGCAGACAAAATTAAATAGAAAAAAATATTTTTTTATCATTAATTGTTAGTAAATTGTATTTTTAAACGAATTTATTACGGGATTTTGTATTTTTTTTTCGAATAATGCATAAATTTACATATATTAATCAAGCTTAAAATTTTTTGATCATAGAAATTACGATATTATACCTAAAGTCTGTTCGGATTCGGACTTCGGAGATGACAGGTTCGATCTTCGATGACGTCATAGTATCCTCCTCCCATTCCCAATTCCCATCCACCCATACCCATGGTCCCATCTCCCATGACTATGATAGAATATAAATAGAATATAATAGAATATAAATTATAAATTAGAATGTAAATAGAATAGAATAGAATATAAATAGAAATAGAATACAAATAGAAATAGAATTAAAAATAGAATAGAAGAGAATATAAATAGAATATAATAGAATATTAATAGAATAGAATAGAATAGAATATAAAAAGAATAGAATAAAAATAGAATAGAATATAATAGAATAGAATATAAATAGAATAGAATAAAAATAGAATATAATATAAATAAAATAGAATATAATATAAATAGAATAGAATATAATGAGTCTTAATAGAATAGAATATAATTAGAATAGAATATTAATAGAATAGAATAGAATATAATAGAATATAATATAAATAAAATAGAATATAATATAAGTAGAATAGAATAGAATATTAAAGAGAATATAAATAGAATATAATAGAATATTAATAGAATAGAATAGAATATAAAAAGAATAGAATATTAATAGAATAGAATAGAATATAATAGAATATAATATAATAGAATAGAATAGAATCAATAGAATAAAAATAGAATAGAATAGAATCAATAGAATAAAAATAGAATAGAATAGAATCAATAGAATAAAAAAGAATAGAATATAATATAAATAAAATAGAATATAATATAAATAGAATAAAATAGAATATAAATAGAATATAATAGAATATAAATAAAATATTAATAGAATAGAATACAATATAAATAGAATAGAATATTAATATAATATAATATAATATAATAGAATATAAATAAAATAGAATATAATATAAATAGAATAGAATAGAATATAAATAGAATATAATAGAATATTAATAGAATAGAATAGAATAAAAATAAAATAGAATAAAAATAGAATATAATATAAATAAAATAGAATATAATATGAATAGAATAGAATAGAATATAAATAAAATAGAATGGAATTCCAAACATAATGTACCCATATGCACATAATTCAAGGGCCACAAAATTATTATACATACATATGTGTATCTCAGGGTGTCTATAAGGTCTGACCAAAAATGTGGCATTGGCTATGAAAAATGTGGGAAAATGTGGCAAAATTGGCCAAAAATGTGGCATTTTTTATAAGATTCAAATAAAAATTAATTTAAAAATATTTATTTAGTATATTTCTCTATTATTTTATATCCAAATATGGCCGCGCAGCGAAAAATTTTACTCAAAAATGGCCGCACAGCGAAAAATTTTAGTCGAAAATGGCTAACTACCGAAAAATTATAACAAAAAGTGCTCGCCAAAAAAATCAAAAATGTGGGAAAAATGTGGCGAGATGGTCGAAAATGTGGCAAATGCCACATTTATGTGGTATTTTAGACACCATGGTGTATCTATATATAATTCAATGATCATTGCTATCTATGGTTTAAAATTTAAATAGGGGTTAAATTAAAATGTGGCACTATCATGAAAGGCTTTATGCCATTTTAAACCCAAAAATGCCTTCTAAAATTAGGACCAATCATGGAAGGCTATATGCCATTTTAAACTTAAAATGCACTCTAAAATGTTCTATTCAACTTTACTAGATTTACCTTAAAAAGTTACATCGAATTTTATTAAATTAAACACAAAAATATACAAATTAATGACAAGAAAAATAACAAATTAAAATAAATTTGAGATATTTGATTGACGATGGCCCCAAGTCAAAGTGGCCGGCCAATTTTGCCCAAATAATATGTCCAATAGCTGAGATTGAAGATCAAATAGGAGATTGGGAAAATCACTGCGGGAAAAAATGGGAAGATTAAATTGAATATAAAATTGAAATAATATCAATTTGTATAAAAAATAAGCGCACTGACTCATTGAGATGCGATCAACTTGAACGGAAGTGATTGTCCACTCTCTGTCCGGCGAAAATGGATTCAAATTGCGCAGTCGATCGCAACATTGCCGTACCCATTTCCATGGGTCTTTGCTCTATTCGAGAAGGGGATAATAAAATTTTTTGGATGATGTATAGTAATTACCCTTGGTGTCAACAATGAACTTTCTTCCTCTGAAAATGGGCACAAAATTAAAATAATAATTTGCATATTTTAAAATAAAATTAATTTTGTAATGGATTAGGTCATTTTACGATTATTTATTGTATATGTGAATGTGAATGCCAATAACGCCTAAACACCTTTCCTATTTTTCCTACAGTACCCACTTTTACCTAATCATCAATGAAATATTGCCCCCAAGCCTCCTTTGTAAACCAATCTTTTTGTTTATCCAAAATGTTCATTTTTTCGGCGTTCTGTTATCACATTTTTCCCTCACAACAGATAAATTATAATTTAAAGGTTCTCCAGTCTCCACTCAAACTTCTATCCCATTTTGGGCCACTGAGGAGCTTAGGCCTTGGGTGAAAGCCCTAGGCCCATTTTTTTGAATCGTTGGAGTCAGCTTTATAAAATTTTTTCTAGTTTTCAGAAAATTCTTAAAATGATATTTTCCGATGTAGAAAAGTGTCCTCTATCTTTTGGTATAAAAATTATTATTTTTTGGACAACTAGAAAAATTTTTTAAACGTACTCAAAAATCCTATTCCTATTGACTCCGACGCGTTGGATCCATTTGTGTGAACATAGCTTAAAGCTCTACAAAATACGCTAAAATTTATTCAAAAATGTCCAATAAATAACGGAGTTAGAACCAAAATTTTCCCAATTTTTAAGATGTTGAAAAATTATTTAATATTACATTATAAAAGAGCATATCATTTTTATAGCTATTCAATCAACAAATACCTCCATTTGGGATTGAGCTTTTTGCAATTTGTTGGGTTTTGTCCCGGAATGTGGCCCATCGGCTTACGGCCGATTGGGCGCTGGTCGAGGAGGAGGAAATGATATTGTTGTTGGGCAATTGTTGGTCAATTTGGGTGGCCGTCTGCTGGGGCGTGACTGCCCCAGATCTATTGCCAGCCATTTGCTGCTGAATGGGCGGCGGGGATATGGGGCAACCGGCAGCAGTGCCGGCTGATTGGATGGCAGGTATTGGTGAGGGAGAAGGCGATTGGAGGGGTGGAGAGCGGCTTTCCTGCGAAGGATAATTATTTATTAATTTATTATTAATTACTGCAATTTATTGACATAAAATGGACCAAAATATTTGGATTTAATATTTATTTGTTATGTTCACACAAATATTTCCTAATAAAGAAAATTATTTTCAGTAGAAATCCTGGTAACCGAAATCATTTACCGTAAATTCTCTATTAGAAGCCCACCCTAGTGAGACTGAAATTTATTAGCCCATGGGGAATTCTATTAGAGAACTTATGGTAATTGTAATTTATGAAATTTTCCGAATAGAATTCAATGTCTTAATAATTCGCCTTTCTAATAATATTGTGGCAAATTCAATATTTTTTTATGCAAACAGTCCAATTTTGCGCCGTTTATAATAATTCAACAAGGACTAAACCAATTTTAATGATTTTTGTATTAAATTAAAGAGGAGACTTTTCGCTATCCAATGATAATAATTTTACTTAAATTAGTTTAGAATTTTTGTAGTTTTGACTTTTAATTTTAAATATTCTTTACTAAGGATTAATTAAATTTTTTTCAATGATTTTTTAAATATCATTCTAATAATTCTGAACCAATTTAAAGAGAATTAAAATCATCGAATAGCCAAAAGTCTGCTCTTTAATTTAATCAAAAATCATTCAAATTGGTTCAGTCCTTGATGAGTTACGGTGGCGTGAAGTTGGGGCATAATGGGAGATGGGACCTTCACATTTTTTGTAATTTTTCCCCAGGGAATATACCCGTGCCTTGCGAATTGGCGACAGTAGAAATCTTTTCCGGACACCTTCTGTCTCGGGTTGACCAGGTTCATAGCCTCCACCCGAGGGAGCTTGTTTCCGCGTTTTCCTGTCAAAATATTCAGAATTATTGTCGAAATTCGGTTGAATAATATTACTATATTTTATGAGAAAACATTTTTTGTCGAAAAAATTACAAGGGTTTAGGTTTTAGGAAGCGATTTTCACCCACCAAACTGCCAAACCATTTGACATTTTTATTTTTATAGAGCTTATTGAGACGCGTCAATTCATATTATAGTTTATCTGATTGGTCTAAACCTGAATGAGTTAAACTACTTAAACCATTACACATTTTTGGTTTAAAACTAGCTTATTAATTTCAGATGAATTTAAACAAAAATAAATATCATTCGACGCGTCCCAATGAGCTCTACAACAATGTTAAATGCTTTGGCAGATGAAAATCGCTTCCTAAAATGTTATAAATTTTTCGACAAAAAAAGGTAATTTTGTAAAAGAAGTTAAAATTGTCGTCAAAAAATGGCAACTTTATTTTTATCTAAAATTTAAGTAAAAGAGCGATATTTTCAGTTTTAAATCGGGCAAAAATGATTCGACCTGATTTGATTGAGCCAATGGCCTAAAACTTTTGAGCCAATTTGTCGTTCCCTTTCCCACCGATTCAACTTAAATTATTAAAAATGAATGAATTAATATTCTTCCAAATTACTTGACAAATGATGGACAATTCAACGAGTGTCCTTAAAAAGGGAAAATTTATTAAATTTAATTATAAATTGGCTGACAGAAAAATGAAAATGACGGAAAAAATCATCCAAACATCGAGGCACTAAAATGGGGAAATTAAATTATTATTTTTTGAAAATTGGATGTACCCTACCTTGATGTAACTGACCCGAGGAAGATGCCTGCAAAATTAGTGGATAAATTTGGAATAATAAATGTTCACTTTTAGCCAATAGGGAATAGGCATTAAATAAATGTCTCAGGGTATACCGTAAATACTGTATTAAAAGTCCCGGGACTTTTAATTTTTAGAGAGATCCAAAAGGGGCTTTTTATTAGTATTAGTCCTATTTTATGGCCAAAGTGGTTTGGGGCGAGAGTTGGGCTTTCACCGGAAACCTAAGCACCCAGTGGCCCAATGAAAGGGGTAGGGTTTATTGGGCGAATGAACTTAAATTATTCTTTTCTAATTGAGCAGGAAAATAATAAAAATGTAAAGGGTAAAAAGCATTAGGAGAGGAAAAAGGGTGGGGTTAAAAAGGTAGATTGAGGCAATATTTGATTGAAAGGGTGACAGGGCGATTATTAGGCAAAAAGTGGGGGTACAGTAATAAGTTAGATGAATAGGAAAGGTCTTTAGGCATTATTGACAATTGACATTACTAATTAGAGAGGAGAGAGGATATTTTAATAGAGAATTTACTGCATTGTATCTAGATATATTATTGATAAATAAACTAATCATTTTAGCCATAATTTATTTAATAGGCCAAATCCCATATAATTCATATAATTTTTGCATATTTTCTATTCATTTTTCAAAAAATTAAAATCAATTTAACAAAAATGATAGATTGAAAGTCCGACCTGAGAACATTGCCTGAAAAATGGATTTAGGTTTTATTTAATTAGCAAATTTAAAATGACCAAATTGGAAAGTGAGTGCCAAAAGTGAGGAAACGCCCAATGTGATTCGAGCCGAAACGGAACGAACATCGAAAAAGAAGCCAACCCAGGAACTGATCACCTTAAAAGGATTAATTATATATTATTTTACAAACTATTCTGAATGTAATTGTATTTTTGCCCATTCTGAATTGTAATTGTGTTTTGCCTATATTCTGATTTGTAATTTCCTCTATTTTTCTTAATTTTATTTCCTCTCTTCCGAATTGTAAATTGCCTTTGTATTAGTTAATTTTCCAATTTTATTATTAATACAAAATTAATTTTTTTATTCACTTTATATTTCTATTATTTTTCATTAAACTTTTGAGCGAACTCACGGTCAAACTTGTGGGGAAATATGATTGGAAGAGGTAGAAGCCATAGCGGCGGGCGAATGTGAATTTGACTTGAGCTCGATCCCAAATCCCATTCGGATATTCCAGCCTTTGATGATCTGTGCTCCAACCAATCAAATCAAAATCAGGCAATTCCACTTTTTCCATCATCTACAAATAATCATTTAAATTTATGGCCATCACTCTGTCAATAATTAGTTTTTAATTCAATTTCATTTTTCAATATATCCATGGCAATGCCTAATGGTCTTTCCTATTTATCCTACTGTACCCCACTTTTCGCCTAATAAACGCCCTGTCACCCTATCAATCAAATATTGCCTCAATCTCCACCTTTTTTCCTCTCCTCAAGCTTTTTATCCTTCACGTTATTATATCAAATTTCCCGCACAATTAATAAAGAATAATTTAATATTGAGTCTCCTTTTATCTCTTCCATATAACCATCCCATTCATTGGGCCACTAGAGGCTTAGGTAGGCCCGCCGGTGCGTGAGTCTAAACCCAGCTCTTGCCCTGAACCATTTTAGACCTAGAATAGGACTATAATAATCCTTTAATCTCGTTCTCAATTTTTTAATTCAATTTCATCTCAATATATCAGCATCCTTTCAATCCATTCTCAAAAAATATGAATTACCTAAAATGAAAGGAAAATTATTAAATAATTATTATTGAGTAAAATTCACAGAATTTTCCCCTAAATTCATAAATAGTGTGATCAAAATCTCCCATTTGGAATTTAACTTACAGTGACGGGATTTTCGTGCCAAACAAGTCGAACTTCGCCGGTGTTAAATGAATAGGACTCGAAAATGAGTTGGCAAACGATTGAGTCGAAGGGGAACATTTTCTAAACAAAACATTAAAACAAAATTAATGGAATTGTAATTGTAGTAAATTTACCAAGTCCATTTTGCATGGGGCCTTCACATTAAGCCTGAAATTGGACCAGACCAATCCATGTTCGTACAGAATGACGAACTAAATAGAAATATGGGGGAAGAAGAAGAAAATCAACCGTATTTTCAGATGGGCTTCGATGGATTGATGAGCTACGAGAATTGATGATGCCTAAAATAGTAAATTTAATTGAAATTTAATCGTAGATTAAAACATTTTAACAGTTTTAATAAACATTTGTATGTCTGAATCTTATCGTAAAAAATATTTTGGATCATAAAGTTTTTTTAATTTGTAATTTGTATCTGATTTGTTTCAAATTTTATCAATAAAATTTTATTTTCATGCATTTCCCCTCTCTGAAATTTATAAAGTCCTCTCTCTATTAGAATTAGAAGCCCTCCTTGGAGGGTCTCTGAAATTTAAAGCCCCGAGGCTTCTAATACGGTAATTAAAATATCAATTATATTTTGGTAAAATTCAATTAAGGAAAGCATTTATTAATCCCATATGCTATATCCTATCCATCAAATCACCAAATATATTTATTCTTACATGTATCCGGTGTCCATATCCTTTCGCGGAAGTCACTTCTGAATCCAAATTAATTAATATTAAATTTGCCCCAATTCCCCCCACTTCAATGTTATATTCGTTGTGCAAACATTCAAATGCTTGAAACTTAGCCGGGGGTCCATCCAAATTTCACTGTACATCAAATCCAATTCTGGAAGAGATATTTAAAATTAAATATATTTTGGCCATTTGGCAGACCAAAATCGGCGGTGATCTCCGAAATTTTTGAGACACCCTGCAAAAAAATGGATGGCCATTTTTCCTTTTTTTGAGGTAAAAGAACTGACTTGAACATGCAATTCAATGGTCACATTGACGCCATCAGCTTCGGGCAGGAGACTGAAAAATACACATAAAAATGCTAAGTTTTTTGGGTAAAAATTCTAATACTATGATTTTCTCTTGATGAAATTGTAGTGCTTCCATTATTTAATTATTTTTATGGAAAAAAAACAAAATATTCGGTATGAAATGTTTCAATAGCTGGCCCATTCTTAGGGTCATAGCTTAATGAGGCAATAGTGAATCTGGAAAGCGATACATACTATGGAAAGCCTAAAGTGCCTTCTACAAATTGGTCTTTAACATTTAGGAAATTCAGCTTTAAAATTTGCATGACTTTAAATTAAATTTATTCGAATTTTGAAAAAATACTTTTTTTAAAAGTAATCTTAAATTTTCAAAAATAAAACTATTTTGTAGAAGCGGTTAATTTTTCGAATGGATATATTGCTTTCCCGAATTGGTTGTTTTCTTGTTGAGTTCTGGCCAAAAATCTCAGATAGTGAAAGAGAGATTCTAAAATATGTTGGTCCACAAAATATTAGCTCAAATTATTCCAAGAATTTATAACTTTGAATAACATTAAGTTAATTAAAATCTGACTGACTGAATGTCATAGTCTCGTAGGAGTGTTTCAATGATGTTGCCCAAATTGATGGAATTTCGGGTGCATCTGTTCGGGTCGAGAATGGAGGCAGAATTGAGTGAGGGGAAGGCGGCAATGAAACACAACAAAATGCAACATAAATTGAAGGCACAAAATGTGGATGAGAAGTGATGAATTTGGGGTGGATTATGCCTTCGGATTTGATGGCATTCAATTGAAGTGGATTTCGGGCAGGGAAAGTGATTTTTATCGGGATGAATGGTTGAATGGAGACGATGATTTTGTGGCCATTTTTGAAGTGAATTTGACTGTCCATATTGCTGCCGGCACATTTTAGATGAATTTGGCCAATTATTGGAGGAGGAGCAGATGCTTTTGGCCGAGAATGGAGGCCATTTGATCATTTAGTGAGGAATGGAAATAGGAATAAAAATGGGAAATAAGACCTCTGAAAATGGACAAAAAAATACTGTATGGGAATGGGTTTGGATTTTGAAAAAAGGAATTGCATTGAAAGGAATAAGAATGGCATCATTTTCGCGCATTATTTATTGAGAAATCTTTAGAATATTTTATTTAAAAGAGAATTTGTTCATTTTATGCCTATATTTTTCCCATTTAATTTGCCATTTTTGTGTTTCATTTAAATGTGTATTAAATTTGTTTAAAATACCTAACCGAAATTTTTCGTCTTTTAAGACAAATCGCTTAGCCCTTCTTTTTGAAATTAATCCGCCCATTTTCATTAACTTTCCATTAATTCATATTTTTAGCTTCAATTAAATATTTTTTCTGATAAGATTGTATTTCAATTTCATTAAAATGTCAATTTGTAAAAATGAATCTTTCGACTTTCTTAACCCATTTCCTTCCTTTGAAATTCATTTTCCTTTTTCCTTAAAACATTTTTTTACATTTTTCTGCTGTTAATTTTCGACCATTTTCTGCATTTGTGTGGGAGAATTTTTAGGCAAATTAATGCAAAAATGTAAAAAAAAGAAGAGGAAGAAGAAAGAATTGCAACTTGGAAGAGGGCAAAGTTTTGGTCGAAGGAATGTGGGGCCAAGGAGGGAATTGGCCAAAAGGAACTCTGGGAAATGGGAATTGGAGGAAATCGAAGCTAGTGTAAAGGAAAGAATGCCGAAATTGTGATGATGATGGAGGGAGGAAATGGGCACCAGAATTTGGGCAGACTTGGCCCTAATAAGGAGAATTTAATGACATTGAGAACATAATTCATTGAATTTGAAGGAAGTGGGGAAAGAATTCAGGGAATTGAGGGGACCTTTTAGAAGGTTTTAAATCTAAAAATTACAATAGTTTTTGGATATCCTTTAAGAGATTTTTAAATCTAAACAAATTTTACATAAAGGAGAAAATAATAATAATTAATTTTAATTATTAATTAATTTATATTTTTTCTACATAATAATAAGGAAAAATTTATATTTTGAGATTTTAATTTTCTTTTAATTAACTTATAATTTGTTAATATAATAAAACAATAATAATAATGACATACTCTGAAGAGAATATATATTCGCCTATCATCCTTCTCTGGCCACAAATATTGGCCATAAATTTGAATAAAATAATTGATCCCTAAATTGCCCAATGCCCTTCCGATTTGGTGTAGAAATGTACATAAAAGGTAAAATGGCGAGATTGGTTTTTTAGTTTGGCTTGCCCAAAAAAATCCACGAGAATCGATTGGCGGCAGTTTTATAGTCTCGGACCCTCTCCCTTTCACTTTTGGGCATTGTGGCCCAAAATGTGAAGTCGGCGAAATTTGAATGTGAAGATTCCTCCAGGCAGTTTTGTTTTTACTCATTATTCTGAAAAAGGGTTTTCTAGGCCCAATGTAAATTCATTCGAAGGGTCTTATTAGGTCTTCGGTGCAAATTCATTCATTGTGCGGTAAAATTAGGAGTGAGGGAGAATAAGGAGGCATCAAGGTGCCGTCGAAATGCCCCCTAACAATGAATGACTTTTTGAAGGCTGCGAAGTGAGCATCTTTGTTGAGGATGGAGGGGAAAAGGCAAGGCAAGAAAGCCGACATGAGGCCTAATTTTGGCCAACAATGTGCCCTCTCTATTGAATGAGGGTAAAATCTTCCTCTATTGAACTGTTTTGTGCAACAATGCACCCGTAGAGAATGGACAAAATCTAATATAATTCGGCGGCACAAAATTCAATTCTTTGGCGCGCGCCCTTCTCCTCCTTTTTTCGGCTGGGATGAAGAGGACGATGATGAAGGAATAAAAAAGAAGTGAACAAAGGGTAGATGAGGAAAACTACCACATTTTTGTTGAATTCATGGCACATTTTTGTGTGAATAAATTTTGGCAAAAAAAAGTAAAGAATTATGGATGTGGATGATCATTAAATGAAGGAAAAAAGGCAACAAAAGAGAGAATTTGGGCCATCCATAAAATTTGGATTCCTTTTAAAAAGGGAATTTCTGGAATGAAGAAAATTCCCAGAAAAATGGAAAAAACAAATTGAAGTTTGGACTGTGGAGGGTGCAATTAAAATATAAAAAATTCGGATGAAGCCATCTGCCCGCAAAAAGGAAGCTAATAAAAAATTTATTGGCAAAAATTGGCAGACCAATCACTTTTTTAATGGGCAAAGATGGATGAAGGATTGAGATTGAGGAAAAAACATTTGCCAGATGAACGAACGGTTATTGGGGAAGGAATGGGGGCAAAATAAAATAAATTCCCATTTGTTTGGTGGTTTCTTTCCTTCAATTTAATAAATTTACCGAAAATGTGGAGACAATATATTTTAAATTCATTTAATTGATAAATAAAATTAATAAGGAAAAATATTAAGTGGTCAAAAAATGACTATCTTTCCGAAAATATTTTCTATCTAAAATAATCTATTTTTGAGGTCTTATAATTTGGCCATAAAAGGCTAGGGCTATTAAGTAGGTAGGAAATGAGAATCCAAAAGAAGTCTGACTTGTCCAAATTATAATACCTTAAAAATAGATTATTTTGAGACCAGACCAATTCATTCATTTTTTCGAACTCCCAATTATCAATAATTTAAAATTTTTTAAAAATTTTATAAAATCCAATAGATTAAAACAAAAAATTATATGGGACCTTGGAAATGACTGGGACCAAAATTTCCGAAGCCCTCTTTTTTAAAAAAAGCAATCAAAAACCATTAAATTTTTTAACATAATTTCTAATATTTTTATTTATATTTTCTTGAACTAAATTTCCTTTTCCTGGTTAATTGATTCTTAGAGCCAATTTTGAGTTTTTTATATGCTCCATAAAAAATGAATTTCTTTGGAAAAAAGTCTCGAATTTCCCTTAGCCTCCAAATATCTCAAAAATGATGCCCAAAAAGGGAATAAACAAATTCGGAATGGGGAAAATGGCAAGCAATAAAATTTTGGAGAATTGACGAATGGAAATGTGGAAGAATTTAGCCACCTTTTGGGACAAGAATGTATTTGGAAGACAAATGGTGGTCATTTTAGAGACAAATTAGGTCGTCTTAAACCCATCCAGTTCACACAAAAGGGTTCAATCAAAATGATGAGGAAAAAGTGCAGAATGAATTGACTGAGGTGAATTATTGATGAATGAGGTGTATGAAATCAATTGCACAAAAAAATCACTCAAAAAAGTGATGATGATGATGATGATGATGGGGGGATTGAGACGGGAATATGAAAGGATTTAGAAGGATAGGCCAATTGAGTCTGCTGCTTTGGGGGGGGGGGGGGGGGGGTGGCCAATTGACGCCATTAAACCTGGTTTAAAGGGAAAAGCCCATTGATTGTTTTCCGGTGTCGCCTTTGGAGGGTTGATTTGCTCTCCCAACATCCGGCTGATTGTGAGGCTGTCAATAACTTATTTGTCAGATTGTGGCGAAATTTAAAAGGAAATGGTCCTGAATGGCTTCTATCTATCAATGGATTTCAATATGGCAAGTTAATAATTGTATTTTTTAATTTAATTGGGAAAGAAGGCAATCTCCAAAATAAGCCGGTGACACCTTCCAATTATAATTTCTTTTTTATTCCCATTTCCTATTATAAATTATCGATGATTGGAAGCATTAAAAAGAAAACATAAAAAATTGACGGCACGGCAAATGCGTGTATTTCCAATTCCCACCTCATCAATGTCGGTGGCTATATGCTCAACTTCTTCCTTCCCATCCTCCTTCCTTGGCTATATGGCATCCGTCAAGCTTTTTCGGCTTCTTTGCTGTTTTGACTTTTTTTATGTTTTGTTGATGTTCCCCCGAGGGAAATCGATAGGTGGGAATTTCGGCCACCCTCAATTCCCCCACCTCCAATGTGGCCCTCCCTCAAAAAGTCTTGCTACATGCTTTTTCCCCCGAGGGGAAAGTCAATGCTTTTGGGAGGCCTCATCACAGGGGAAGTCAATTTCACGGAGGAATGTTCTCCTTTTGAAATGGAACAATGGAATTATTCTGGGAAAATTTTAAAAAAAGATCTGATGGAATTTTATTTGGTCAATTAGTTTGAATTTTGCAAGGATCAATGATTTGGAAGGAACTTGAGGAAAATTTTTGGATTAGAATAAAATTCAAGGATGAAAATCACATAAAATGTTGATGAAAATTGGTTTTGTTAAAGCCGAATTCATTTCCTGAAGATTCTTTGAACCCAGAAGAAAATCCCTCTTTTAAATATGATCAGAGAATGGATCATATTGTTGGACGGAAAGGATTATGTTCTTGAATGAAGAAGCCTCTGGGAAAAACCAACCAATTGGGAGAAAATTCATTGATGAGACGTAGAAGCCACCCAATTTGAATTGAGCTTCCCGCCGCCGATGGTCATAAATAAATGAACAGCCCATTGGCCATACGGCTGCTGCCGAAGTCGAGAAACCAATAAAGATGGGAAGGCATGGAATGCCTTCAAAGGGTGCCGGCGGAGTACATTCATTAAAAGAAGATTCTGCTATTTCTTTTGCCATTTCCCATCATTCTTGGCCAGCAGCAATTTTTTAAAGCAATGATTCTTTCTTTTGTCGGAAAACACATAAAAATTTGGGGGTAAAAACAAATTAGCTGCTTTTTTGCTTCCATTAGACTCCTTTATCATTATTGGGGGAATTTTATTTCCATTTTCCGTTGGAAATTTACTAAATGGATCTATCAAAAAAAAATATATTTTTGGAAATGAATTAAATTCGGCATAAAATGATGCCTGTTAAAATTCAATTTAAACTATGTTTCCTTGTTAAATCAATAAAACGTGGTACTTTTGTTTTAAGTTATCCGCCCGGTGTTACAATTTTTGTCATATATTCTGAAATTATTCTGAGATTACCTCAAAATCTATCTCGTTGCCCCGTTTCTGGAACATACATATTCTGAGAATATGATCAAAATATGAAACAATCTGAAAATATTCTCAGATTATATCGCGTTCTTAATCTCAGAATATGGGTGAAAATATGGTGAAAAAATGAATTCTCAGAATATATGAAATTCTGAGAATACATTATTGATATAATCTGAGATCACATCTCAAAATACGTTGAAAATATGTTTTGAAAATATATCATATGCTGAGACAAAATCTTAGAATTCCCATATTCTAACAATATTCTGAGAATATGCATATTCTTAAAATATTTTCAAAATATGATTGAAATCTGGTGCTGTAGAGTGCCATATATTTTCTTGTAACACCGGGCGGGTGCAAATTTTGTACATCTACAAAGTCACTGCGTTATTTCCCTAAATTAGTCGCTAGGCTAGGATTCTAACAAAATCTTATTTATATAAGAATTTAGAGCCACCCTAGGATTTATAAAGGAGTACTCCTTCTGAGAGTTCATATCACTAGGTCGCTAGATTTACCGAAATGGAAAATCTTTATGTTTAAAATTCATAAATATATTTTACGGTAATTATAATTCAGTGGGGATCCCGCATTGTGGAATTTTTCTTCGTTCTCTGGATGTGGATTACGGTATCAAATAATATAGGATTGCATTTAATTTGGCGAGAAGAACATTGAAAATTGCAAAGATTTTAGCGGTTTAGTGGTTTGTCCTAGACCCCAAACTCTATACCCAATCGATTGATCTCATCAAGTGCATCGAATGGTATATAATTTGTCATGATTTGGTCAAACTTGAAGGGTATTAAGCGGTTCCATCTTATGTTTTTTGGTTCAAAACTAAGTTAAAATTGGTAAGACCTAAAACCGAATCCGATAACCTAGACTATTAACTGAATTACATTTTTATTTATTTTTAATACGTATTTATAAAAAAAAATAATCAAAATAAGCAACAATGAGAAATGGAATTTATATTTTTATTGGTGGTCAACAATTATGTCAAATATCAATCTAATCTTGTGCCATCTGTTGCTTTGGCTGCTCCTCTTCTTGGCTTTTCAACTTTTCGGCCCCATCCTTGATTGCCTGCCATGCTTGTTGGCACAGTTCCCGGTCCCGAATGCGCAGAGAATTTTGGAGAAAATTGATGAATTTGGCCTCTTTCCTGGGAATATTGTCGCGAGTTTGCACTTGTCGGAGAAGATTTTTGAGCTTTGGTTCCGAAACACATTTGATTGCAGCCCGAACTTGTTGCACCCATGCATCCTGCTTCGCTTCACCCTATAATGATTTTTATTAATTATTCATTTAATGGCTGAATTTTTTTAAGAACATTGGGAAAGTAAATATGTATTTCTGTTTATAGTCAGAAATATTTTAGTTTAACCTCTATGATTTATATAAGTGAATAGAGAGGGGGGGGGGGACCTTTGGTTTTATAGCCTAAAGTTAAGACATAAAGCAGGGCTAGGCATGGCGATTCCAGGATTTTTCGAGGTGCGCTGCCGAAAAAACTACAGCACCGCGGCCCGGGGTGCAGGCGTGAGCGAATTCTTATTTTTCTCCCTACTCCCATGGTACCCCGGAGTGCCTCTCTGAGGAGGGGGTTCGCCGCCCCCAGCACCTTCTCCCCTTGAAAAACCGCCATGATAGGGCTAGGTTTTATGGCCGGATAATGTTTGTTTATATTAAGAAGAAAATGTCCGAAAATATTGAGTGTAGGATCCGCCCTTCACTTTTGTAAATTGTGAACGTAAATGCTATTATCATTCCATCATTTTTAACTCTTTCCCATTTTTAATATTTTATATTAAATTTATTTAAATAAACCTTGTTAACTTTTGGCACATAATTGGCTCCTCCATACTTTTGGTTCTCCGAAATGCATTTTATATGTCCTTCATATGAAGTTTGATCAAACACCATTTGGCAATCCATGCAGGAAAATGTTGAGTTTAGGCACTTAAAAATGTGGGCTTGAACTTGCTTTTTCTTCAATGCTTCGCCGCACGCATCACAGATGAAAAAAACCATAATTAAAATTGGAAATTATTCGTCAATTGTTTAGCTGTAAAAACAATATTAAATATAAGCAATCATCAAATAATAAACTATTTTAATTCCAAATGGATTGGATTAAAAACACGAAAATAAATTAATGAAGTAGAGGATTGCGAGTTTTGCGCATTTTACCGAAAAAATTGTTTCATGGTTTATAAGTTTAACATTTACAAATGTAGGCAGGTAGTATGTTTTGAAACCAGTTTATAGGTTTCCAATATGCTGAATCCGGAAAAAGCATTGGTTTTGTTGGTTTAATCCTTAAAATTGATGAAAACCTGGTTTGGATTTGGATAATAAATGTCTTATTAAACAAACATGATTTTTCGGTAAAACGAAGCTAGCACGATAAAGAGGAAGGTGGAAGTGCAGACATTTTTACTTTTTATTTTATATGAGAATGGGAGATTATTCACAACATAATTATGTATATTGTATTGATTAATATTAGTTATTTTATTGCAAGTAGATCATATTATATTCGATATTTTGATACAAATGGAATCCATGTTCTTGACAATCTATGCGAATAAACGCAACCAATGTCAATGGCAAATGTTGCGGCACAAAGTGCCAAAACAAATGATTCAATTAAGGCTAATGTTTGTTGGTGTCCGGCCTCGTTTTCTTGGACAAATTGGGGATGGACATTTAGCAAGGCAATAGAAAGGGAAGAAAGGCAAAAAAGTAGGCAAAATATGCCATAAATAATTGTTTCCTGAAGAATGAATGGATCAATAAGTTGAATAAAGATATAGGGATTACCAAGATGAACCAATGTGTCTGGTTTAACCAACGGTTTAAAGTGAGCAATTTGGACAAAAGTATGCCGACAATTATGAAAAGGGAAAGAGCAGAAAGTGCCAAACAAATTCCTCGTTCTCCATAATTTCCAGATAAAAAAGGGCAAAGCAAAAGAGAAAGGAGACAAAGGGACTAAAATCGTTTGCCGAAAATTCATTCATCGGACTTACAATTTGCAACACTTTGAGAGTGTATTGCTCACTTTTTAGCATATCATTGTCCAATTTTTTCTCCAAAAATCGACAGAAACCACAACATTTTCCATTGAATTTGACAAATGCTTCATTGAAATTCCTCCCATCTTCGACAGTTTCCAGCCAAAATTCCGAATAAAATAGGACTCGTTGGCAAACGGTGCGCAATTCTTTGTTTTGTAATTCCTTCAATTTTTGCTTCTTTTGGAGGGACATTTCACAAAATAAGGAAACAGCGGAGTGGTCAATGGGGATTTATTGGGGGAATAATGGAATCCGCTAGACCAATTTTGGAGCGGATTTATTGTTTGTGGATTTTGTGGTTGCCCTCCGCCCTATGAGCTATGGCAATTAAAATGGAAAATCGATCAATTTGTTAGGGGAACATTAAAAACTTTTGGTAGTAAAATAAAAATTGATCAAGATGTACACTATAGACATAATTTCATCGGATTCACCTCAATTGGCCAAACGAATAAAAATCGATTGCAAATCTGTCCAAAATTCCGACAAATTTTTTACCAATTTTGCATTTTCATTTTAAAATGAACTCACATCATTCATTTTAAATATTTCCAACAATGCTGTTGAAAAATTCAAGAGCGGAATCGAACCGCTCATCAATTTGCGGCTTCGTGCTTCGTCTGTGGGGGGCAAAAAACCGATCGGAGTTTATTGGGAATTTTTCCAAGGGAGACACCCATTTTTGCACCTCCAATGATGGCCACTGGGACATAAACCCCATTTAAAAGCTCTCCTTCCAAA
This sequence comes from Pratylenchus scribneri, assembly GCA_030063045.1. NCBI lineage: Eukaryota > Metazoa > Nematoda > Chromadorea > Rhabditida > Pratylenchidae > Pratylenchus > Pratylenchus scribneri. The sequence continues at coordinate 1,555,397 of JAQSEB010000037.1, read as the reverse complement.
AGCCACATTCATTTCAGTTCATCAAATTGAAAACGAAATTATTTCCAATAACACATAAAAAAATATTAATTTCTCCCATATTTTAATAACATACATTTGGGATTGGGATAATCTATCCTTTATAAATAATTAATAATTTTCCCCCCTACACAAAACACAATTCAGAATTAGGATAACTAGGCAAAGAAAAGTAACAAAATATTTTTGAGGCCAAAAAAATTCTTAAATTTGTTTAAGGACGGCACCTTTTATTCCCAAACCTGCATCATTCATCATTTCTCTTTCATTCGTTCCTTTTATTACGCGCATTTGTCAATTATAATCATTTAAATATTTAATTCCTTTCAGATATTACAAAAGCAATCTTCATGTCGGATTCCGAACGTGACCTTCAAAGACGTGAGGAAGAGGCAAGGCGCCGTTTGGCAGAAATCACCCGCATTGCCGAAGAACGTGAACGCGAAGTCCAACAACGATATGCAGAGTTGACTCGCCCAATTAGTGAGGAGCGCATTCGGGAGGAGGCACGCTGGCGAGAGGAGGCTCGGCTGAGAGACCAGCGACTTGAAGTGAAGCGAATTCAGGCTCAAGAACGTCGTCGTCGTCGTTTTGGTGATGGCAATGGTGATGGTGCCGGCCAATAAGAAGGATGAAGAAAAGAAAGAATGAAGAAGATAGGACATAAATAAATTTGTGAAACTGTAAATTCAACTTTTCTTTATAAATAAATAAATATCTTTAAGTGAATTATTGAATATGATTTCTCTTGAGAAATAAACAAGTAAAAATTCATATAGCGTAAATTTCGGATTGATTTGATTTGCTTTTTTCCATTCCTTCCTAATTGGGGGAATGGGAACTTGGAATTGTGCCTGTATTAAAAGAAAGGCATATCAGGGTGAATTTGATGAGGAATTGCAATCAATAATTGGACAAATGCTTCTGGTAAAAGAATAGGGGGATAATTTTTAATGGTAAAAAACAATAAATTGTTAAAATTTTGCACCAAATTGAACTAATTATCACCGGATTCACCTCAAATTGACCAAAAAAAATAAGCATGGATTTAATTAAGGTTAAAGAAATTGTAAAACAGAGAATATTTTTTGCAAATTTCCTATGCTGATTCACATTCTTTTTCATTTTTCCATATTATCCATTTTGGAATGAATTCACATAATCCATTTTAAATATTTTCCCCAATATTTTGATGATAAATTGAAAAGAGGAAATCGAAATGCAGTTTATTGCGGACTTATTCTGCTGGGATTGGGGGCAAAAACTGTTCATCCTTCGATTATTGGGAATGATTCAAAGGGAAAAATTATTTTTGCTTCCAATATTCCATTGGGACATAAACCCCATTTATAAGCTCTCTTCATAAAACCATCATTTCATTTCAATCATTTTCAAAACCCATATTATCTTCAAATAATTTTCTCCCCCATTGGCATTCATTTGAATTAAGCTTGCCTTTATAAATAATTTTTCCCCTCCTCCTCAATAAAAGAATTACTTTTGGGTACAAGAAAACTTTCAAAACATTTTTGGGATTAAAATGAAAAAAATCACTAATTTTTTAAATAGTACCCTCTTAAACTCCCCCCACCCCCCCCCCCCCCACCCAATGTTATCTTTTATTTATCCTTTCCCTCGCGCATTGCTAAATTAATAATTTTAATATATTTATATTCCTTTCTTTTCAGAGATCAATCCTTCATGTCGGACCGTGAACGCAGAGAGGCCGAGGTGAGACGTATACTGGAAGAGGCACAAAGACGGGTGCGAGAATTTAATCGAGAATATAACCGGCAAGAACAGATGTTTCGTCAGATGGAGGCAGAACGCGCCCAGGAAGAGGAACGCATTCGCGAGGATGAACGTCGCCGAGTGCAGGAGGAGCAGAGGGAACGTCAGCGACAACAATGGCGCGATCAGAAGGCAAATCAACGAGAGTATTGGCGCCGTCATCATGATGGGAATGGTAACAACAATGATGGCAATGGCCAATGAGGGAGGATGAAGAAAATAAATTGAAAGATGAAGGAATATAAATGCATAAACAAATATGAGATATGTTTTTAATCAACTTTTTTCGGGATAAATAAATGTCTTTTTTGTGAATTATTAATAAGATTTTTATTGAGAAAAAACATGTAAAATCCAAAGAATGTATACTTAGACTATTAATAGCCTAAATTGATTTGTTTGCTTTTGACTTTCCTTCCAAACCCAATTTCCATACTCATTCTTCATCCATTTCCGGCGATTTCTTGATGCTGTCCGGCGATTTCATGATGCATTTCCGGCGATTTCTTGATACATATCAGGCGATTTCGTTATTCATTTCCGGCGATTTCGTTATTCATTTCCGGCGATTTCTTTATCCATTTCCGGCGATTTCTTGATGCATGTCCGGCGATTTCATGATGCATTTCCGGCGATTTCATGACGCATTTCCGGCGATTTCTTGATGTGTGTCCGGCGATTTCTTGATGCATGTCCGGCGATTTCATGATGCATTTCCGGCGATTTCATGATGCATTTTCGGCGATTTCATGATGCATTTCCGGCGATTTCTTGATGCATGTCCGGTGATTTCATGATGCATTTCCGGCGATTTCATGATGCATTTCCGGCGATTTCTTGATGCATGTCCGGCGATTTCTTGATGCATGTCCGGCGATTTCATGATGCATTTCCGGCGATTTCATGATGCATTTCCGGCGATTTCATGATGCATGTCCGGCGATTTCTTGATGCATGTACGGCGATTTCATGATGCATGTCCGGCGATTTCATGTTGCATGTCCGGCGATTTGTGATGCATATCAGGCGATTTCATGATGCATTTCCGGCGATTTCATGATGCATTTCCGGCGATTTCAAGATGCATGTCCGGCGATTTCTTGATGCATGTCCGGCGATTTCATGATGCATGTCCGGCGATTTCATGATGCATGTCCGGCGATTTTTTGCAGGCGATTTCTGATGTGTGTCCGGCGATTTCTTGGTACATGTCCGGCGATTTCTTGATGCGTGTCCGGCGATTTCTTGATGCATGTTGTCTTCGACAGTTTTAGTCAAATTAATTTTAAATATTTTAATACTTTTCATCATGTAATTTAATAGCCATTTTCCCATTTTTTCCCACTTTAGTTTATAAATGGCAAAAACGGCCAAAACAATCTAAATCTGATGTGAGTTGGGTTTCCCTCCCCTCCCTTCATTTGCAGAAATCAACTTGGCCGATCAACCAATTGCGAATTGGCTTGGCCCCATAATTTGAATTGGCTGGGCTCTCGTCCGCTTGGCCCATTTCCTTAATCCGTGCCGGCCGCTTATCCCATCCCCAATTGCTTGGAATTTGCTTGCTGCCCATTGACCCTTCCTATGTGGCACATTGGCTTGCTCCTCCTCAATTTGGCTCTCTTCCCCACTGGCTTAGCTCCGGATCTTGCTTGTTGGCCCATTGCCCGATTAAGAATCTCGACCGTTGCCCACGCCCCTCTCGATGGGATATAAAATGATCTCGCCTTACCCTTCTTTTGGTTGGATTCCTTTATTCCTTCCCCCCATTGCTGTCATTTAACGTCTATTTTGGCCCCAATAAATATTTGATCGCCGTTCATTCAAATTTGGTTTATTGGGTTCAATTTCGGTTCTTGGCTTTGGGGTTTTCTCTTTCAGTTTCGTCCATCATCCGTGGGGATTGCCTTGGACATTGGTTCGTCTGCTGCTGCCTTTTGCTGTGGACATTATCATCTTTGGTGCGTCTACCGTTGCTGTGGACATTTGTTCGGTTCGGGTTTGGCCGCCTTTTGCCTTGCCTTGAATCATCAACTTCTCTTCTTTGGTTTGGTCCATCCGTCCTGTCGGGGCGTGCTGTGGACCGCGGTTGCGTTGGCCAATCCTAGCGGGATTTGTTGCCGACATGGATTAAGAGCAGCAGTTGCTCTACCGACTGAGAGCTAATCGGGCAAAGGCTCTTCAGGTGGGTTTAACAGTTTCAAAACCCTATTATATTAGCCATTAGGGCAAACTTTTATTTATTGGCCATTGAGGCAAAAACTTGTAGGGTTTAACCCTTCAAACTCACCTTTTGCCATTTTTGACAAATTCATTTAATTTTATTCAAAATTATCGGCCTTTAGGCAAATCCCTTTATTCAAAATTTTATAAGCCTTTTGTTAAATTCTTAATTTATTCATAATTTACTGGCCATTTAGACAAATCACCTCATTTTGTTCAAAAATTTATTGGCCATTTAGAATTCGCATTTTATTCTAATTTTTGGCTATTTCGGCAAATAATTATTCAAAAATTAGACAAAATTTTCATCATTCTTTAAGCCCGTTAATAGTTAAATTTTTATTTATTTAATTATCCTTGGGGGCAAAAATTATTAAAAATGTCTATAGTCATTCGTAATCAATTGGAGGTGACTTTGGACAGCCTATTGGCAGAAACTGCCACGGCTAAAACACTTTATTCCGCCGATTCCCCCTCACTAGCGGATTTAGGGGCTTCTGGCGAAGGAATAGCTCGGGGCATAAATGTTGCCCAAGCCTTCCTCGATCAATGGACTAAGGTTATGATATCCTTGTCAGCCGATGATCGAACAAATGAAGAAAATACCTTTACTGGATTTAAAGTGAAGGACAAATCACCGGCTCTAATTTTACATGAAGCGTTTCAAGCGCAAACAAATATTGATATAAAAATTGATAAATTAAGGGTGGGAGAAAGGGCTGATGAGCACCCAAAATCGCCGTCTCATGATTTTGTACCAAATGTACGCCTTCCCACTCTAGATTTGCCTATTTTTGATGGACAAGAGTCCAATTGGCCAGCCTTTTGGGCCGCATTTGAGCATGCCGTGCACGATAATAAATCGCTAACCGGCGCTCAAAAATTCACATATTTAATGGGCAAATTAAGAGGTCCTGCAAAAGGACTAATAGAAGGATATGCCATATCCGAAGCCAATTATTTAAGTGTCATTGAGCTTTTATTAAAAAGATTTGGAGATGACGAGCGGCGTTCCGCCCAGCTTCAAAGCGAATTGTTTCATCTCCCGCGCCCATCCAATTCTCATCATTCTTTACGCATTTTTTACGATAATGTAGAACGCATTTGCCGACAATTAGAAGGGATGGGGGTAGATATTAACTCAAACCCTTTTTTGACAATTGCCCTTAAGGAAAAAATGCCAAATGAGGCAAAGGCACATTTATTCGATAAGGAAATGTCATCCAATAAAAAATGGACACCTAAAGAGTGGCGAGAAGCCCTCGGCCGTTTTGTTCAATTGAAGGAAGCAATTGGGTCATCTAGTGGCGATATTTCCCAGCCCAAGCCTGCCCAAAGTACCGTACCTCTGGGCCCTCAAGAGAATCACGAGCTAATCCGCAGGGTCTTCCCAATATTGAATGAGGAAAATGAGGGAAAAAGGGCCGATTGTTCGCTCTGTGAAGAAATGGGACACAAACCCTCCGCTTGTCCCCAATATTATTCTCCCGCTCTTATAAGAGAGCGTCTGGAACAACAAAACCGGTGCCCCAATTGCCTGACCACCGGTCACTTTATAGAACAATGCCCATCCAGAAAAAGGTGCCATCAATGTAAAGATAAAGAGCTTCATCATTTTTTAATCTGCACCTCTAGAAAACAGAATAACCACTCAAATTCTATTTCAAATCCCATTTTTAATCACACAAAAGAAATGGAAGAGCCGTCATATGGCAAAATAAATGATACAATTACCGGAGCCATTTTGTATCAAAAATATTAATCTATTACAAATATTATTTTTTGTGGCAACAGTTATACAAACTTATTAATTATTTTTTGCCAAAAGTTAATATTATTTTTCTCATGATTTCTGCCGCCTTTTTATTAAGAATTCTATCCTTTGGAATCTGTGGCTTTTATTTAAGATTTCTGCCTTCTTAAATCACTCCCTTTTGGGCTCCTTTAATTAATATTTAGGTTTCCACTTTTTGAAATCAATTTTAATGGCCAATTATGAGGATGATTTCCGCCTTTGAAATCAATTTTAATGGCCAATTATGAGGATGATTTCCGCCTTTGAAATCAAATTTTTGGTTAATTTTTATATTGATTTCCGCCTTGAAATCAATTAATTGGCTAACGATTTCCGCCTTTGAAATCAATATTTTGACTTGATTCCCGCCTTTTGGAATCAATTACTTTAGCTTGATTCCCGCATTTTGGAATAAATTATGTTGGCTTGATTCCCGCATTTTGGAATAAATTATGTTGGCTTGATTCCCGCATTTTGGAATCAATTATGTTGGCTTGATTCCCGCATTTTGGAATAAATTATATTAGCTTGATTCTTGCATTTGGAATCAATTATGTTGGCTTGATTCCCGCATTTTGGAATAAATTATGTTAGCTTGATTCTTGCATTTGGAATCAATTATGTTGGCTTGATTCCCGCATTTTGGAATAAATTATGTTAGCTTGATTCTTGCATTTGGAATCAATTATGTTGGCTTGATTCTTGCATTTGGAATCAATTATGTTGGCTTGATTCTCGCATTTTAGAATCAATTATTCGTTCTCATTTTGGCCCCTTTAACAATCATGATTTCTGCCATTTCGAAATCATTGATAGCTTTTCCATGATTTCTACAATTTGAAATCACCGCTAGCTTTTTAAATGCTTTTGCCATTGGGAATCTGCTATCTTATTGAAAGGTGGCCGCCCTGGTGGGCAGGCTGTCTTCGACAGTTTTAGTCAAATTAATTTTAAATATTTTAATACTTTTCATCATGTAATTTAATAGCCATTTTCCCATTTTTTCCCACTTTAGTTTATAAATGGCAAAAACGGCCAAAACAATCTAAATCTGATGTGAGTTGGGTTTCCCTCCCCTCCCTTCATTTGCAGAAATCAACTTGGCCGATCAACCAATTGCGAATTGGCTTGGCCCCATAATTTGAATTGGCTGGGCTCTCGTCCGCTTGGCCCATTTCCTTAATCCGTGCCGGCCGCTTATCCCATCCCCAATTGCTTGGAATTTGCTTGCTGCCCATTGACCCTTCCTATGTGGCACATTGGCTTGCTCCTCCTCAATTTGGCTCTCTTCCCCACTGGCTTAGCTCCGGATCTTGCTTGTTGGCCCATTGCCCGATTAAGAATCTCGACCGTTGCCCACGCCCCTCTCGATGGGATATAAAATGATCTCGCCTTACCCTTCTTTTGGTTGGATTCCTTTATTCCTTCCCCCCATTGCTGTCATTTAACGTCTATTTTGGCCCCAATAAATATTTGATCGCCGTTCATTCAAATTTGGTTTATTGGGTTCAATTTCGGTTCTTGGCTTTGGGGTTTTCTCTTTCAGTTTCGTCCATCATCCGTGGGGATTGCCTTGGACATTGGTTCGTCTGCTGCTGCCTTTTGCTGTGGACATTATCATCTTTGGTGCGTCTACCGTTGCTGTGGACATTTGTTCGGTTCGGGTTTGGCCGCCTTTTGCCTTGCCTTGAATCATCAACTTCTCTTCTTTGGTTTGGTCCATCCGTCCTGTCGGGGCGTGCTGTGGACCGCGGTTGCGTTGGCCAATCCTAGCGGGATTTGTTGCCGACACATGTCAGGCGATTTCGTTATTCATTTCCGGCGATTTCTTGATGATCCGGCGATTTCTTAATGCATATTAAAGCACCGCTCTAAAGCATCGAAATGCCAGCCTTAATGCACCAGCCCTAAATTACAAAAATACAGGGTGATGACCAATTATCGATTGATGACTTCACTTCATATTCCTACTTCCTTTCCTTCTTCCATCTCCCCTACATGTTCTTTCACTATTCATCGTGAATGCTCATTTCAGCGAAAAAGACAAATAAGCGCAGTTCAGCGAAAATGGACATTTATCGAAATATTTCGGTTTATAGGGGTTAAACCAAAAAACCAATGATGTTTTTGGATTCAGCGTGTTGGAAAACCCTTAAAAACATTTTTAAAACATACATTTATAAATGTTAAACTAGCAAAAGCATGGTTTGTTTGAAACAAAGGTCAAATAACAAAAACATGGATGTTTTAAATGTTTTAGCGTAAACAATGTATGTTTTGATAACACCAAAAGTTCAAACACAAACACACAAACAAATTTTTTATTTTTTGTAACCCCTCGGTCACAGTGAGGCGTTTTCCGCTCACCGCGACGGAATACCTATGTCACATTAACAGCGGAAAACGCCGAACTTTTTTCGGTCGAACGGAAAAACGCATTCCGCCGCGTTTTCGCTATTGACCACCCCAGCAGAAACGCCGAGCGTTTTCGGTCGAACGGAAAAAAGCTCTCCGCCGAGCGTTTTTTTATTGTGACCATTCTAGCGGAATGAGACAGCGGAAAAACGCCCGACGTTTTTCCGCCGATCGGGTTTTCCGCTGATGCTGGTCACAGTGGAGCGATTTTGGCCTTTTTTTCCGTCGAACCGAAAACGCCGGCAATTCAAATAATTTGAATTTTTCCGTCCTCCGCCGAGCGGAATTCCTTGTATTTTGCCCAAAAACCCTTGACTAGACATTTTTAAAAATAAATAAAAAATATTAAAAATTTTTATAAGCTTTTCAAATCAATTCCATCCTATGTAAAAAACTCAGCTCTATTCAATGATATAAGAATTTATTTATTTGGATGAGGAAAACATTATTTATGAAGATGCAAAATATAAATCATATAAATTTTTTATATTTTCATTTGATTTTTATATCATTAAAAAGAGGAAATTTTTCTGAATCAGATATACCTGATTTTAGATTTTTATTTAATTTTTGAAATTTTAAAATAATTTTCAAAAAAAAATTTAATTTTTAATTGAAAGAGCGGAAAAATTCTCAAATTTTATTGTGACCACTTCGGCGTTTTGCGACGACGGAATTGCATTCAAATTCCGTTCGGCGTTTTCCTAAAAATCTGAGTGGTCACATTCAGCGGAATTTTTGATTCCGTCGCCGACAAAAAATTCCGTCCAATTTTGTGGTCACAATGATTTAGGAGAACACTGTTTATGTGACCACAAAATGGGCGGAAATTTTTTGTCGGCGACGGAATGAAAAATTCCGCTGAATGTGACCACAACTCAGCGGAAGGCCAAAACGTTTTCCGTTCTCCTCGGCGTCCTTCCGCCTCACTGTGACCGAGGGGTAAGCGCGTGAAAAATTTAAACTTTTAGTTATGTTTTCAAAGTTAAACCTTTCCTTTTAGGTGAACTCAATCATCCTTATAGTATAGCAAGAAATAGGCTCAGCTCAACATAAGCTTACATCAGTTTTTAGCTAATTTAGTGTTCAGTCTCATAGCATAGTAAACCAAGCTTGAAAATTAGCTGACACAGGTAATAAATATAATGATATTTTGTTTTTTTTGTAAAACAAATAGGTAGTATATTTTCTTTTTTCACGGAAAACCACATGGGAATGGGACATGTCCCGTCCTTAAATAATCTATTAACATTTTCCTTTATTATTCAATAAAATTTAGATAATAAATCCGTAAAAAATACATTTCTTCCCAAAAATGTCAACATTCGTCGGCGTAACAGGATTTGGGAACAACAAAACCTATCAAGGCGGTGCATTGACTTCAATTGCGCGTGCAGCTGCATAGTAATTTTACATTGTTCAAATTACTAATTCAACATCACTCCTTTTAAGCACAACAAACAGCATTATTATACGACATTCTTGTGTGGTATTGCGGCGTCAATGTCAAGTTCATGATTGTGCAGTGCAAAAACATTTGCTGCCACACACGTTGATTCCAATTATATTCAAATTAACAGCAAAAGATGTACGCAGTTTTTCAATTAAAACAAATTAAATTAAAACCAAAAATTTTAGGGCTTTTTTACTCTATGGAAGGGCACACTTGGCAGTGGCGTTCTTTGGGGATTCTCATGGATGTCAGAGCTTGTTAGTTTTTCAAGTTTAATTCCATAAAATTTTGGCCCATTCAGCTCATCGCCGAAATTTTCGGTTTGCCAAAATCATATGTGCCCGATGGAAGTTCAGAGAAATTTTGGCGGCATATTTTGCTGAAAGCATCCAATTTCCTGTTTTGCACGCCATTGATTGTGACCAACTTCTTTCAAACCATTCGAAGTTGGGACTCACGGGACAAAGACGATTCCACAATGTGGGATGTGCTCACTCATGGTTTTGAGGTTTTATTTGAGATTAAAGTGAAAAGATAATTAAATTTGTATTCAGCGTTTTCGGCAAGACTTTTTCAACATCCGTGGCCGTCCCACCTCTTTGGCCGATAAACGACGTTCAATTTTTTGGCTTGCTTTGCCAACTTCCATCTACCATACTGCGCATTTCCTCATTTGTCAGTACGCTCATGCGAAAGCGCTGAACTGGACACGAGCTTATGTTGTAAGTAAATTTATATTCAAAATAAAAAATATGGTGGTAGATGGTTGGTAGTTATGGACAAACGGCGGTCCGTTCAACAGGGCGCCGTCGCTTATAGCTCATTAAGAACGAAACCGATATAGCTGATATTGGTATCAAATTAAAGAACTCACTGCTGGCTATCAATTGATATAAGATTCATTTGGCTTGGTTCAGAATTAGCAGAGTTATACTTAAAAAACCATTAAAAAAGACTAGCGCAAATTTTTGATGGTTTTTTGGACACAATTCCACCAAATCTTAACCAAACCAAATAAATCTTATATCGCTGGATAAGCAGCAGTGAGCTCTTTAATTTGACACCGAAATCATCTATATCGGTTTCATCCTTCTTGAGCTACAGGAGTCGGTTCCAAGTTGAGGCGGTCGCCCATTTGAATGGGTCATGTTATCTGTTGAGTCCAGAGTAAAGATTTTTGAACTGAGAAAGATAACAAAAATACCCAAAAACCAACAATATCTATTCAAAAAATATTGATGTTGCAATTTACAGAGTCGAAAATTGCCATCGGAGCGGAAACGTTATCACACAATAATGCCTGAACTTTTCTCAACAATGACCGCTTGTTTTGTGGCCGACTTGGCTTTGTATCCACTGGAAACCGTTCTTCATAGGCTTTATTATCAAGGTTTACAAAATTGATCGGAAATTTTTGGAAAATAAATTTAAGGAAATGCCAAAATTATGGTTGACAATTTGGACTATGGCTCGTGCGTCATTGTTCCACCGGCAGGCCAATACAAATACGATGGCATTTTCGATTGTTTCACTTCCATAATTCGCAATGAGGGCGTCAAGGGACTTTACAGGTTTAATCATTTAGGATTTTGGTACTATTGTAGTTTACTGGATGAAAGGGAAGAAGAAGATAATGATGAGAATGATGAAGAAGAGGATCGCAGGATCCTCATCAGCTTTATCTCTTCTTCTTCATCATTATTCCTTTTTCCTCATTCCTTTCCATCCGATAAACTGTAATAGTATTTAGGATGATATTTATTTAATTTGGCAGAAAATGTATTGAAAATGGCGAAAGGCTTATAACGGTTTAATGGTTTGTTCTAGATCCTCAGACCTTATACCCAATAGATTGATCTCATCGAAAAGCATCGATTGGTATATATTTTGTCATGGTTTGGTTCAAAATTAAGGGTATTAAACCGTTTGAATGAACCATCCCAATTCCCAAGGGTTTTGGTCCAAAACCAATTAAACCGTTAAAACCATTTTCAATATTTGTTGTCATTTTAAATATTTCCATATCATTTATTCACAAAATTTATACTATTTTTTGAGTGGAATTGGCGCTGTTTTGCTTCAATATGCTCTTCAGTTTGGCTTTTCCATTTGTGTTTATTGGGCAATGGAACGAGGTTTTAATATTTTGGAAATTTATCGAATAATAAAAATTGATTCAGTGAGCTCCGCTGGTTACACCTCCGGTCCATTGAGGGTTAAAACGGCCAAAGAACTTATCAAAGTTAAACTACCGGAACAACCATCCACTTCAGCGGCCGCCGGATGCTTCACACCCTTCAAAAGTTCAGCCCAATTTCCGCAGAATCCAAGCGCACAATTTGCAGCAAATTCCACTTCCCAGGTTTTATTTAGAAATTAATTTTATAAAAACAGGAAAATAATTAGAAAAGCAAATAGATTTAAAAAAATGACTACGGAAATTAAAGAATACCAAACCCGTTCAACTAGGCGACATCAACTGAACGCCATCGCTTATAGCTCATTAAGGACGAAACCGTTAGAGATTATTTCGGTGTCAAATTAAAGAGCTCACTGCTGGCTATCGATGATATAAAATTTATTGGTTTGCTTCAAAATTAGCAAAGTTGTACTTAAAAACCATAAAAAATTGTAAATTTGAAAATTTTTCATGGTTTTTTGGACTCAATTCCACCATATCTTAACCAAACCAAATAAATCTTATATCAATTGATAGCCAGCAGTGCGCTCTTTAATTTGATACCAAATTCATCTATATCGGTTTAGTCCTTAATAAGTGAGTTGCAAGCGACGGCGTCAAGTTGGGACATCGCCCAGTTGTAAGTTTACTGAATTCTTTCCGGAAAATTAATGTTTCATGTAAAAATTAAAAATCCTTTAATAATTTTCGACCATTTCAGCAAACCTCTTCTTCCCTCTTAAATGCTGCTGACCCCACAAATGGAATAAATAATCAGGATAATCCATTCTTCAAGGCCGCAATTCACCGCCAGCGATCGAAAGGTTTTTATTTATTTTTAAATTAATTTTATAAAATATATTTAAGGTGGTTCAATGGACAATAATGGTGCGGGCAATTCCAACGATAATCCTTGGGGAGATGATAAATGAATGAATGAGAGGAGGAGGAGGATTCTTAACAATTGGAATAAATATATATATTATTTGACGTTTATTTTTCTCCTGTTTAGCTCAATTTTTACTATTATTATTATATCTCAATGAAATGTTTTTTTAGCTTCATATGCTTTGTTTCAAAAATAAAATGAAATTGTTTCTTGGCTACCATTTGAGTTTAAAAAATTTAATAAGCGTCTTAATGGAGTTAGTATTAAGAAGATCAGTAGGAAAAAATGTAGGTACTCCACGGTTCATTAGAGGAATAGGTTTATGATTAGGCAGGGATTATTAAGAATTATGACTCGCATATCCCAGAGAGCATTTCAAATGATTTAATGACACGTAAATAATAAAAGCCCCAAATTTTAACCAAACGATTTGTTTTATGCTAATGCCTATTTGCTTGACATCCTATTCATATGAAAAGGCCAGGCCTAATAATTTAAAACCTAAATATTACTCAATTAAACAAAATTAAGCATCAAAAAATTTTATTCAAAATATTGCTGGAAAATAAATGGGAATACAATACCAGTGAAGGATGTGTTTATTTTGCCTTTTTTGTTTGGGACAAAACTGGGCATAGGCAGTGTATATTAAAATGGTCGAATATAAATATTTTGGCAAGAACAAAAAACAAAACAAATAAATATAAAGCCGTAGAATAAATGCCCGTATATAATAAATAATTGAGAGTGATTTTTTTGGGGGGAGAGATTTCAGAGATTATAATAAAATAATGGATGAATAAAAAATATTCTTCTTCGTTTCCCGTCGTTCGTCCACACATTTACATTGTGAGTTGATCCATTTGGCGTTTCAGCGCCAACAATGTGTCCATTTCATGTTGGATTGCGCTCAATTCGGCATCTTCATCATTGCCATTGACAATGCTCTTATTCTCATCAGCAATCGCAAAACCATCGATGGGCCGTTTGGGCGAATTTCCGGAAGTTGCAGTCTGCAAAATTTTGTATAAATTATTTATAAAAATAGAAAATAAAATTTTAAATGTAAATTCTTAGAAAACTATAAAAAATATTTTAATTCCGAATAATTCACATTTTACTAATTTAATTTTTTTTTAAAATTACTCAAACCTCATATTCCTCCTCATCCGGACTGGTACTGGTGTTCTCCGCCATAGTTGTTGCTGCCGAAATTTTGCGTCCGCCCAAAACATCCAATTCCTCCTTCCCATGGCGTTTCTTCTCTTCCTTTTTGTGGTTGGCAATTGCATCGGCCAGCGTGTAAACGGCAATATTTGTTTCCTTTTTCTCGGCCAGTTTGATGATGGCAGCCGGTTGTTGTTTGGATGAAGGTTGGATTTGGATGAGAGTTGTTGGTTTTGGCGAAGGTGGTTTAATTTTGATGAGCGATGGTTGCGGTTGTGATTGTTTGGAAGAAGAGGTCGATGATTTGCGGCTCTTCTTTTTGCTCTTTTTCGGCGGCGGAATTGAACTGCTGCAAGTCGATTCATTCATCAAGCCACCACCACCAAAGCTGCTGACTTGTGATGCCGAAATGTGGAAACTGTTGCTCAATGGACTGATGTTGTCGCTCGCAAATGAAGATGGATAGGAGTACTGAAAATAAATTATTTAAAAATATTTTTTAAATTATAGGAAATTAGCTAATTCCGGAATAAGCTAAATGCTGGCTTAGCTAATTTTGGTAATCCAAAAAAAAACTTGAGAATAGGCTCTTTCGATTCGGCATGATCGAATAGGTCTATGAAATTTCAATTCGAAAACGGTTTGAACAATTATCGAAAAACTAAACAGTTGTTTAAACCCAATTCGGTTTAGGTTTACTAACTTTTGCCTAAGCCTTATTGCAGGTGATGTGATTGGATATTGGATTCATTCGACTCAGCATGGTCGATTTAGTCTATGAAAAATAAATTTAAATTTTAGACTGGTTTAGGCAAGGTTTAAAAAGTTGAACCATTGTTTAAACCAAAACCGGTTTTGGTTTACTAACTTTTGACTAGACCTTATTTTGGGCCTTAATTTAAAATTTCATAGACTAAATCGACCATGATGAGTCAAATGAGCCTATTCGCTAGTCTTCAGGGCGCCGATATTTCCAAAATTAATCGTAGCTCTAATAAATTTATTTTATTAATTGCCAAAAATAACCTGTTGTCCCCATTGATCATCCAACGCAGAAAAATTCGGTGGCTGACCCCATTGCCGCATTTCACGCTCAATTTCTCGTTCATCTTCCTCATCGGCCTGGTAGAAAAGTCCGGTGTTTTGTGCTCCCGTTGGCTGCTGTTTCTTCCGCAACCATTCATCCATATCCATATCCATTCCACCGAATTCACGGGCCAGCTCTTCCACTTTGTCGTTTTCCTTGGATTCCTTTGCCCCGTTTCGACGCAAACGTGAGGTTCGTTTTGTGGTGGCATTGGCGCCGGTGGCTGGGGGCATCGCATCGGGCACCGCTGGCTTTTTCTTTTGAACAATGCTCAGCTCGGTTTGGCCAATCAGTGCGCTGTTCTGTTCGCAATAGGTGATCAATCTGTGTGAGAAATTTAATTTTAGATTAAATTTTAAATATTTTAATTAATTTTAATTTAAAGATAAAGGTTATTAGTATTAAACCGTTTAAACCGGTTTTGGTTTAATTTAATTCAAAAATATTTAATTGTATTTTAATATTCCAAAATAGAGAGTTTTAAACCGTTTTTAGTTAATGATTCAAAAAAGGGGATCAGCTTCGGGAATTTGTGTTTTCAATCTTGGGGCGGCCGTTTAAACACACAAACGTGCACAAATTGAGGGAAAGACGCCCTCAAATTTGTGCTTACCGCTCAAATTCAGCGAATGGATTTGTTTTCATCATTTCCCCAATGAATTTTTAATATTTTATCCGCAGAGGAATTGAACCAGCGACTAGTGGTTTTTGGATTTGGTTGCTTTACCAATTTGACTAAACATTTTTATGATGGTGTTTTTTAATTGAATTGGATTAATTTGGCCTTTTTTAAGCTTTATTTAATTTTTTAATTTTTTTTTATTTAAAAATTAAATTTTTTTTATTTATAATTTATTTAATTAAAAATTCTAATTTTTTATTTACTTAAAAAATTTAAATAAATAAAAAATCAACGAACTCTTCCCAGCCCTTGATCCGTCGCATATTGTAGCTGCTGCCCACCACAATCAGCAATTCCTTTGGTCGAGTAACGGCGGTGTTGAAACGCTAAAATTATTATTATTTAATTAAAATTTTGAAAAATGGAAAACCTTTTCGCTATCCAAAAATCCAATTCCAGTGGAGCGAACAGTTGAAATAATTATGACCCGGCGCTCTGTGCCCTGGAACCGCTCTACCGAATCGATCAGAATTTCCGGATAATGTTGGGCGCATCGAAGACGCAGTTGTTTTACCTTTAAATTGTAATTTTTAAATTTTAAAAATTTAAATTAATTTATTAGAAAAATAATGCAAAAAATGGTTACTCTTAAAAGTAGTGTTTGACTTCTAATAAATCAGAAACCAGTTTTGGACCCTACAAACCTTATATCAATTTGAGATCTCATCAAAACGCATCTTTTTGACATATATATTTCTAAAGTTAAAATCAAAATTGAGCGGGTTAAACCGTTTAAACCATATTCCCTATTTTTGGTTTTAAACCACTTTAATTTTGGGCCAAAACCTGACATTTTATATACAATTCGATGCATATCGATTTGCTCTACGAATTGATATAAAGTTTGTATGGCTTAAAACCGGTTACTTAGGACAAAAAACTACTTTTGATGCAAAAAATAATATCCGTAAAATAAATTAATAATTAAGAAAAATTAACCTGGTATCGGTACGGAGTAATTATTCCGATTTGTTCGGGCTCAACTTTGGCTCTTTTGATCAATGCCTTCACATATTGATAGACAATATCCACTTCCGCTTTATTCTCAAAGGAAAAGCCATTTTCATCACTTTCTTCCATTTCCTCCACTGAATGCCATAAAAGTGGGAAATCCTGAAAAAATAAAAATTATTAAAATTTGGTTTAATTTATTCAAAAATGTGGCCAAATTGCTGAGCAAAATAATTTTTGACATTTTCAAAAAATTTGCGATTTAATTTGGCTTTTTTTAATTAAATTTTTATTTATGCCGATTTTACAGCAAAATTCCTTTTTAAAATGGAATTTTACTAAGATTTACGGCAAATCAAAATGCTAATTTATTAGCTACTTAATTTTATTGTGAATAGTTCACATAATTGGCGGAGTTTTACCTAAAAACCTGTTCAAAATGACTCTTACCGGGATTTCCATGATTTTCAATGGTTTTTGGACATAACTTAATCATTTCTTGCCCATTTTAAAAATGATATTAATATTAATATCATTGAGCCCGTATAAACAAGAATTTTCCAAGGAGAGGGCCAAGGGGGAGGGCCAATTTGAAAACTTTTCATTATAAGAAGAAAAAAATTTTTCAAAGGGGAAATTTAGCCGAAAATGGGTATTAAAATCATCCAAATTGGTTTAAGCCTTTTAGAAAGTTATTTTAATTGGCAACAATTTGGGCTGATCCCCAAAACCCAATTTATTAAAATTTCAAAAAAAAATGAGCCAACCTTTTTGGGCAAATTGCTCCACTGACAAAGGGTGTTTTTCTCGCCAATTGGGGCACTGGAACGAAGTTTTCCGCCATAATAGAGCCGTGATGGAATTTCGATCAGTGCCGGATGCGAGCGGTAGTTCTCTTCGAGCATTGTGGTTACTCGTCTATAATAAATTGGAATTAGTAATGAAATTTGGGTTGGGGACAAACTTGTCAAAATGGAAAACATTTCGATCCTTTTCATGGCCAATCAAACGTTCAATCAGGGAGCCGGCTGAAAATTAGTGTAAAAAAATTATTTGGTTAGAAGTTTAGAAAAATAATTTAAAATTTCTCAAACATATCTCTTTATTAGTTTTTGAAAAATTCAAATCTAAAAAAATGGCCAATGTTCCAGCCTTGATTAAATTATTATAATAAATATTAAATAGGGTGCGATTTTTAGGTCACAAAATAGATGTATTTTTTTGGAAAATTTGTCCTAATTGTAAGTTTAAAAACCTCAAAATAGGTTTTTTTTAACCTTTATTGCATTTTTTCGATGAAATTTTCCTTCAAAAAAATTGCCAGAATAGGTAAAAAAAAATAGGTCAAAAATTTGGTCATTAAAGTCAAATAAATGTTCAAAAACACTATTTTTGTTCTTTTCTCATCAAAAAATTGGTCAAAATCAAAAAATCCGCTCCCTAATAATAAATATTTTTGTTTATTTGTCTATTTTAATGAAAAATTCAATTTAAAATTCTCAAAAAATTTATTAATTTTATCCAATTTATTGCTTACGTTTTGCCACTCGTTTCAACATATCGCATATTTGAACTGGGCCCAACTGCTTTGGATCGCCGGCCAAAATGACATGTGTTCCCTTGAATGTGCCACCATTTGTGGGGCCACGGCCACGGCGAAGAGCGGATTCGGAATGAGGGTCGGTGAGTCCAATAATTGGGATCAGTGTTTCCAATTCATCCGCTTGGCCGGCCTCATCGATGATAATGTGCGTAAAACAGTTCTCAAGGCCGCCATCAATCTAAATTGAGTGATGGAATTAATTTAATTGGAAAATATGAAATTGAATTAAATATTTTTCTGATAAATGTCATGAAAAAATTACTTCTTAATTACTGTTCAAATTTATTTACAATAAAGTGTACTATGGACTATATAGTAGCTCAAAGTCGGTTTTTAAATCATTTCCGGTTTCAAAAACTACTTTTCGAGTTTTCAAAAAACTTTGGTTTTCGGGTTTTCAAAAAATTTGATTTTCGGGTTTTCAAAATCTTTGGTTTTCGGGTTTTCAATGGTTTTCGGGTTTTGAAAAAACTGGTGGGTTTTCGGGTTTTTTCAAAAATGTCGCTTTACAGTTCGATTTCTCCTATTTGCGGGTTTTTTGAGCAAATTTCGGTTATTAATCGCATCGATTTCTCAAACCGAATATCGAAACCGACTTTGGACTACTAAATTATTGCTCTTTTTTTTATTTTAAATTTCCTAATAATAATTTTGTTGATAAAAAAAATCAAACCAAATAAGTTGACGTATTCAGCGTGCAAACAACCACCCTCTTTTTGAGCAATTCATCAATGGGTGGTATTCCGAATTTTTCAGCGCCATCTTCGGCTTTGCTGAAAAAATCAGAAAATTAGCAAAATAATTTTAAAATGAACCAACCAAATGCAACAAACGCCCGAATCCAGCAAATGTTCATTTTGGACGCGCACTTTTTTGGAGAATGAGAAAATGCGAAGCAACTGATCCACTTGGAATGCACCGGTGTCCAAAAGTTCAAGCATAAAATTATCGCTAAATTTTTTTGGGTTTATGAATATAAAGATTTATTATGATTTAATTTATATGACAATTTTGGTTCAGAAAGGTGTCTTTTATAACCTAAAAAAGTCAGTCTGAAGCCAGGGAGGGCCTCCCAAAAGAGAATAGGGAATAGGCGGGAGGAAAAAAGTAAAGGTGAGAGGTGACCCTTTTGTGGTAAAAATTTTTCGCTGTAAATTTTTTGGCCAAATTTTAGCCATGCGGGACAAATTTTCGTCAAAAATTTCGGGACCTTCCAAACCAAAATTATGGCTATGGGCCTGAATCTAAGGTTTAAGTTTTATACCAAAATGGCTCGATTTAATTGGGAAAATAATAAAAATTTGTTTCCCTATTGTTCAAAAATATTTAAAAAAAGCTAACGCTGCTGTGTTGGACGGAGTGCAAACGAGTATGCGTTTCTCAGGTTGGCTTGGTTCGGCAAGGAGAAGGAGACGAATTGCTTCGACCAATGTGACCGTTTTGCCAGTGCCCTTAAAATTAAAAATTTTAATAAAAAATTTTATGTAATAAATTGTTACCGGTGGCCCAAATAGAATATAAGGACACGGCCCATGGAGTCCGGAAACAATTGCGTGAATGGCCCGCTTTTGGTTCTCGTTGAAATGGCGACGATGGGAAAATGCGGTCTCGGACAGGAATTTTTCTTCACATTTGTTGTAATTTCGTACGGATGGCTGAAAAAAATAAAGTCATCCCAATGCCTTAATTTTTTTTATTTGCCCCTTTTTGGATTTAATTTTGGCACTCATTTGGTTTACTTTTTTTTTGGTAAACTTGGTCCTTCTTATGGGTCATCAGGTTTGGGCTTAGGGTCTTTCGGGGATAAATTATGTATGTGATGGCTGATGGGGATAAAAATCACCTCACTTAACGCCTAACCCTAATATCCTAAGGAGGGACCCTTCATTCTTCCCAAGCCAAAAACAAAAAGGAGATAGAAACCAAATAAGTACCTTAATTTCTACCACTAAATAATTTATTCCATTTAAAAATTTTGAGTAATCAAAATTCGAAAATGTCCCAAAAATTTGAAACGAACCAATTTTGTGATGAGCGAATCACGCATTTCCGGAAACAGGAATTCGCCATATCCACATTGATTGTGGATCCATTCCAGCGTTCGGCAACGCGAATGATAGACCATTGCATTGGGCATGATGATTATATCATATTCCTTAATTATTTGATGTTTATAAGAATTTGTTTTGGATGAACCTGATCTTCATATGGCAAATCGTCGGATGTGAATTCCACCAAGAGTGTTGGATCAGAGAAGTCCGGATCGATGTAATAGACTTTTGCTTGCTGAAAAATATACAAAAATGAGAATATTTATTCAAAATAAAAATTTTTTGGGGCAGCCCAACTTGTCATAGCCATCCTGGCCTGTTCTCATTCCCAGGGGGTTCGGCGCTCCCGTCTCCCATGAGGGGGTTAGGAGGAAAAAAAGTAAAGTAAGCCCTTTTGTAGTAAAAATTTTCGCTATGACCTGCGTGGCCATTTTTGGACCAAATTTTTGCCCTGACTGAGGGGCAAAATCCTGGATACGGGCCTGGTTACCAATTTGTTACCGATCCAACTTGCCGGCCGATTATAACAGCTCATCAAGGACTAAAGCAGTTTCTATGCTTTTTGTTTACAATAAAAATTAAAGAGCAGACTCTAGACTATCCAATGATATCAATTTTATTTAAATTGTTTCAATATTGGTGGAGTCATGTCCAAATCCAAAAAACCAGCTACCAATAATCCCTAGTGAAGTCTTTTTAAATGGTTTTTGGGCAGAACTCCATCCATTTTGAAGTAATTTAAATAAAATTAATATCATTGGATAGCCAAAACTTTGATCTTTAATTTGATATCAAAATCATAGAAATTGGTTCAATTCTTGATGAGCTTTATAAATTGCGACCAGTCGGGTCGGCGACAAGTTTGGATGCCCGAATTTTTTTTAACTAATAAAGTAAACCAAATAACGAACCGTGATGAAACTGTCCTTTTCTCTGCGTCTTGCTTCTTCATAGCCGAAAGTGTCGTAGAACATTTGCTGCCGAATTTCCAACTTGGCCGATTCCATCATATCCGGTGATTCGATGAATTTGCGGTCAACTCGAACTTTGTACCGTGGAAGTTCCGAAGAGGTATAAATGGGTTCGAATCGGCAGTTTTGGCAAGCATTTTCCTCGGCAAGAAGCTGAAAAATAAGCAGCAAATTTGTTTTTGATAATTAAAATTAGCTTTCTTACATTTGCATAGGCCCATGAGAGTCGATTGTAGTGGTCGAATTTGTCGACAAATTCCGTGATGTCCATCGGTCGTTTCTGGAGGTCCCGCAGAATTATCTGGAATTAAAATTATTTTAAAATTTCACATATTCAAGGAAAACCTGTCCATCCATTTTCATCTTGCCATTCTCCAAATCATCAAAGCGCATTTTGGACCGGATCATGTTCATATAAATGGGCGGCGTTGGATAATGCCTGGGTGGATTCACAATGACCAGCCCACCTGGGAAACTAAAGACGAATGTTTATTATTAGGAATTTACGTTTTAATTCATGGAACCTTAAGTTTAGTCCCCAAGACTGGGCTATCCATCAAAAACCTTAGATTAGTTCCTTAGTTTGAGTTATTGAAGAAAAACCTTATATTTTTCTCTAGTCTTAAGTTGTCCAACAAAAACCTTAAGTTTTATTTCCGTTTCGGTCATTGTACAAAAACATTATTTGGTTGGTTGAACAAAAACCTCAAGTTTTATCATATTGAAGTAGGAAGTATTAATTTGTTCACTTTTTACACATAATTTTAGAATTTAAAGCATAGGACTAAGTCTTAAAAAAATACAAAATAGCAATCTTTAGGTTTGGCTTTGTTTACTAATCAATTAAAATTCAAAACAAACATTTTCATCAACGGGTCCTTTTTGCCCAAATTTTTGTTGTTTTGTTTATTGGTTTTCATGATTTGTTTGATGTTGTTGATTTTGATAATTTTACGAATAATTTCTCTCATATAAAATAAACCTTTCCCTGAATAAAATCTGTTGTATTAATTTATTTTTAATCTTTTAATTTAATGATAAATCCTTTTGATTTTGATCTGTGTGATTTTGTCATTACGAATAATGGCAATCAATATTGCTGTATTGTGTTAAACAAAAACGATCACAAATTGATCAAAAAACTACGCGTACTCGTGCTTGTGAATTGAAAAAAAATGAATTGATTCGCAAATGAATCTCGCTGCTTGCTTTCTGCTCTTATCTTTTTGTTTTTGTTGTGTGTGATGTCTGATGTGTGAGCTGAGCGTGGTGTGCAATCGATCGATAAATGGAAATCGTTTTAAAAAATAAACTTTTATTTGGTTTAATTTATTCAGTATACTGTAATAAAAATTTTACAAAATGCTTTTTTAAAGTAAACCCTATTCTACTTATGCTGTGGTCACATAAAAAACGCAAAATTTTTGCAGCAAAAAAGATAATGGAAAAAGAGGAGAATTTTCTGCATGCAGTTTTTTTTTTGCAGAAAATCTCCTCTTTTTCCGTTATCTTTTTTGCTGCAAAAATTTTGCGTTTTTTATGTGACCATAGCATTATTGTTTTTTTACATGTATATTAAAAACTTGTATATTAATTAAAAATTCAAATTGAATTACAACTAAACCACCTTCCACTTCTCAATTTTACTTTGTTTTGCTAGATAGATGATTGATGGAATCTCGATTGAGCATCGGAAATGGCCTTGGCCATTTTTACCACGTCGTCACAGCACCTCCTTTTCGCCTATATTAATTTCTTTACAAAAAATTGCAAAAAGTTCCGCGAGGCAAAATAAAATGGTCAATCAAAGATAAAAGAACCACATAAATTTCCGATCCATTTTGCTCCTCAAATTCTGATTTAATGATGTTGAATTTTACTTCAAAAAATTCTCACCAAATATTAATAATTTCCCTCATGTTCGAATTAATTTCCACAATGCCCATTTTAAGAATTGTGGGTTTATTTTAAGATTTAATAAAGAATAGGTAATTAAATTGAACACAGCACAATGGAAAGGCAGATTGTACCAATTTTGGTCTTTCGCCTCTTCCAATTGAATTAGCCGACAAAATGATTGGCTCAAGTTCGAATGATGCTGGTCAATTTCTAGGCCAATTTGATGAAATCCAAGGCAACATGATTTCGGTGAAACGAAGTTGGCAGCCGGTGGCATTGGGCATTGATCCAAGGCATCATCATGGATGTTGATGAATGATCATTTTTAATTGTTTTTATTAATTTATTCAAAATTCATTAAATATAAATAACAATAAATTGTAATCACA
This sequence comes from Pratylenchus scribneri, assembly GCA_030063045.1. NCBI lineage: Eukaryota > Metazoa > Nematoda > Chromadorea > Rhabditida > Pratylenchidae > Pratylenchus > Pratylenchus scribneri. Next base: position 1,531,834 of record JAQSEB010000037.1, on the reverse strand, counting down.
TTTATGGATAAGAAAAAGGGTACTTGTTAGAGGCTGGTGCTGAGGAAATCCGAATCCGCGGACCGGATTTTCGAACACAAAAACTTACGGATTTCAGACTACGGATCCGTATGGATTCATATGGGTCCGGGCTGTTCGGATCCATACAAATCTGAAAATGTACGGATTTCGGATCTATCATCTATATAATCCGACGGATCCGGAATCCGCGCCGACCTCTTGTACTTGTCGGATCCGCCCACAGATTGTTTTGAAATGAATGTTCCTCCTCTTATGACTGATTAAGATTAGGGTTACGGTTACGTGAGATGATATACTCTCTATAGATGACCTTAACCCTATACCTGATGACTTTGGGTTACCGTAACCATTCCTATGTTGACCCAAAAAATCTGGACAAGTACCAGAATAAATTTGTATTTTTATTTTTCGAAATAATTCAATTACAATAATGAAAGAATGGTTTTTCCTTTAATAAGTTCCACCAGTGAAATGTTTGTTTGTTGTTGGATGCGCTTTTGCAATTTGTGTTATGGCCATATGACCTTTTTTCAGTCCAATCCACGGACTCAATCCCACACCATTTTTTGTAACCGCAGCCACAGTTTGTGGATTAATTGGAATTTTATAGCCAAAAATGGCTCCATAAAATGAGAGGAAATGTTGCTTTACCTGAATGAGAAGAAATTAAAATTAGTAAAAAAAATTAGTAAATTTTGACTTACTTCTTTATTCATTGTCAAATAAATGAGGGCATTGGCCGAACAATTGCCAATTTCGAAGAATGCCGTCAATGAATACCATTGTGGCTCACTTTTTGACACAATCATGGGCAAAATCCGAAATGAGACCCAGGCGGCTTAAAATAATAAAATAAAAATAATTTTAGGCATTAATGGAAGTTGGGCAATTTCAGAATTGCCCAGGGCTATTAGCTGGCCAATTTTGGAAATCTCGGCTTGCAGGCATCTATAGACAAAAGAATAGACTCATTCTATTTGGCATGGTCGGATTTATACTAAGAAATTTCAATTTCAGACCGGTATGACCGTGTTTAGTAACCTTTTCCGCTAATTCCTATCCCGCCCCAGAGCCCTACCCCAACCATAAACCCACTAAACCGGTCTGAAATTGAAATTTCACATACCGTATTTTTTCCTATTAGTAATCCGAGTTACTAAATTTTGATGCCACAAAAATGGACAAAATTTGTGGTCCAATTCTCTCATCTCTTGACATTTTTGAACAAATTATTGTGTTTTTTTTTGAGCTCAATGCCAATGCCACTAAGAAAATGCATAAAAAATTTTCTTGCCAAGAGGTACAGTGCCTCAAGTCGAGGGGGGTTATTAATAGAGAAGGGTTACTAATAAAATAATACGGAAATAAATCGGCCATGCCAATACTAATGAGCCTATTCTTGAGTGCTTACGTTGCCTTAAAGCCGAAATTTCCAAAATTGCCCAGCTATAGCATCTGACAATTCCGGAAATGCCCAATTCCTAAGATTGCCCGTAACATTTATACCAATGAAAAATATGGAGATCAAAGCGAATTGTACGGCATAACGGACTTCGGCAATTCGCCGACTTTGCGCCAATTCCCTGTTATTTTGCAATGCTTTACTCCGATTTGTTTTGAGCACTTTCAGGAAAATCTAATATAAATTGATTAATTTACATATTAAATTTGGCAATATTTATTTACAATTCCATAGCAAATGAAGAGAACAACGGAAGTGAAAATGTTCAATGGCAAATCCATCACCCAATTTTTATAATTTATCTCCGATTCATTTGCTGATTTCCATGCAAAAAATTGATAGGAAAAAAAGGCAAAGGAATAATTGGTCCTGTGGGAAATGAAAATATAAAATAATTTAAAATAATACTAATATTTTTTTATTAGAAGCCCTGGGCTTATATTTCCCAGAGCCCCTCTAGGCTCTAGGGTGGGCTATTACGGTACACTACAAATAGGCGACGACTCAACTTGGCGACATCGCTTGTAGCTAATTAAGGACGAAACCGATTTAGATGATTTGGTGTCAAATTAAAGAGCTCACTGCTGGCTATCGAAAGATATAAGATTTATTTGGTTTGGTTAAGATTTGGTGGAATTATGTCCAAAAAAACAATGAAAAATTCGCAAATCTATAATAATTGTCTTATTTTAATAGTTCTTTAAAGTAAAAATCTGCTAATTTTTGAACCAAATCAAATAAATTTTATATCAATCGATAGCCAGCAGTGACCTCTTTAATTTGACACCAAAATCATCAGTATCGGTTTCGTCCTTAATGAGCTACAAGCACCGTCGTCCTAAGACGTCGCCCAGTTGAACGGGTCAGGGCTTTTATTATAGAGTGGACTTATTAGAGTGGAATTATTATTAAAAATATGTATTGGTATCTGTACTCGGGAGTGGACTATAATAGAAAAAATACGGTATTCTTTTTGTACCTGCAACATGGAAGGATAAAATCGGCAATGAAAGTGAGAAATGTGGCCAGAGGGAAAATCAAAATTGCAATACATTTGACAGCGAATTTGTCGATCAAATATGATTTTCTGGGAAAGGCAATGGCCACAAGGCTGCAAGAAAATCGTAAAAAAAATATTTGAAAAATGGAAGGACCGATTCAATGCCATCGAAATGAGAATCAACAGTGCGGAATACCATTGAATTTGGAAAATGAACATGAACAGGAGCCAAATTGGTTGATTCGGTTGGGCCACTGGCAAAATATAGTCCTGTAAATTAATTTGAAAATTGCATTCAACAATTATTTCTTTAATGATTTTTTGATCACATTTCTAAAATAATCATTTTGGCGCTGATCTATATAGGAAATCTCGGCTTCTAGTAATTTCGTAAAGACACAAGAATAGGCTAATTAGACTCAGCATGGTCGATTTATTACATCAAATTTCAATTACATATTGGCATGAGCTTGTTTAATAACACTTTCCGTTAGATATCTATTCGCCTCCAGCGCCCTACACCTAGCCCTAACCAAAGTTGGTCTGAAATTGAAATTTCAAAGACTAAAAATCGACCATGCCGAATCGATCGATCCTATTCTCGAGTCTCTGGGTTGCCTAAAAGTTTAGGTTCCTAAAATCGGCCGGAATCCTGGATTTTTCCGGGATAGGCCATTTAACGAAATCGGCTTTAACTTATATATTTCGAATTTGGATGAAATGAAAAATTACCTGCGCAATGGATGTTGGTGTGAGGAAGAGGAGGATGCCAGCATTTTGGAGGCAATCACTGAACAAATTCATTGCAGAAAGCAAATAAATTGGATTGGACCGAGGCAATTTGGAGCGCAAAAGGACAATCAGAATGACCACATTCAAGGTGAGAGAGGCGCCGGAACAAAGACCCAGCAATGTGCCCAAAACATGGGAAATGAATGGAGTTGGTGGCATTGGAAATAAGAATGGTGGGTGGCTTAAACGGAAATCATTTTTCTATATTTTATATATTATTATTATTTTCCCATGAACATTTTCCCATTGAATTGTAGTATTCAACAAGAAAATATAAATAATACAATAATAAATATTTTCCACCCAAATTCAGGAAGGAAAATTGAATGGATAATGGAATAATTTTTTTTTTAAAAAAATGAAAAATATTCTTTCGAAAGCTTAATAACTTTTAAGGCTTGATTTTAGACCAAAATTTATAGAGCTGTGGCCGAGATGTGTTGATTGTGTAGGTTTTTCTTTACTGTTTGGTCAAAAATAAAATTATTAAACTGTCCAAATCATATTTGGATTTAGTTTAATTCTTTTAGTTTTGATTTTCGACAAACGTTTAAGTGTGATTACCAATAATGCCTAAGGGATTTTCCTATTCATCTTATTGTACCGTAATTTTTTGCCTAATCAATCACCATATTAATCAAGTATTAACATAATCTGCCTAAATCCATCCTTTTTCCTTTCTTTATTATGTCTTTTACCCTTCAAAATATTATATAACATTTTCTTGCACAAAAAATTATTCTCCCAATCCCAATTCCCATCCTTGGGCCACTGGGGGCTTAAAGATTGCCGGCGAAGGCCTGTGGCTCGCCCCAAATAATTTTAGCCACTAGAGTAGGAATAATAATAAGAAAAAATGTTTTTTTTTATAGCCATTTGTAGCATCTCGAAGTGCTCTTATCAAATGGTTTAAGTAAGGTTATACAGTTTAAGATGAAGCATTAAAAAGTTATAATCTTTCAGTAAAAACTAATCTTTCGTCAAAATCAGATCTTTCGGTAAAAAAATCCGCATTCTTATTAAAATATCGAGGATATGAAGCATGAAAATAGGACGGACTTGAGTTTGGCGGAATAAAACTCTCTTTGACTTCCACAAAATTCAATTTACATTTTGACTATTTAATTTTATTGGTATAAGGTTTATTATGGAGTCTAAGACCAAACATTAAAAAAAAATTATAAAATTTCGGTAAAAATTCAATCTTTCATCAAATAAATTCAATCTATCAGTAAAAGAATTATAACTTTTTCGGTAAAAAACGAAACTCTTGAAAATATTATGAGGATATGAAACATGAAAGTAGGACTTTTGGCATACACAAAAATTCAATTCACATTTTGACTATTTATATTTAATTTTATTGGGCAAATTGGGCAAAAAAACACAAAATTATTAAATTAAATTGTGGGCGAATGTCCATCGCCTCCTTAACATTTTCGATTAATTGAATTAAATTAATATTGAAAATTGAGGAAAACACAAATTTCTCAACAATATGAAAATTGTGGGAATCGAATTGAAAATATTCCCCAGACAGAGAGAAATTGAAATTTTATATGTAAATATTTTGAATTTTAATAATTCAAAAAATATTAAAAATTCGTCATTTTTGAGTGCTATTATTATTTTATATTATGGCTATTTACCTAATTATTTATTATTAATGTAAATATTTTGAAAGAATTGTATGTCTTTGCCTAAGAGCTTCACTCCTATTCATCCTACTGTACCCCCAATTTTTGCCTAATCGCCCCTTCACCCTATCAATCATATATTGCCCCAATCTGCCTTTTTAAACTCGCTCATTTCCCCATTAAAATGTTTTGGTTTTGGTTCACTTTTCCCCTACTCATTGACGATGATTATATTATCATATATTTTTCGCACAATAGATAAATATAATCTGAAGACTATCGAATAATCCCCATCCCAATCCCCCAATCTTGGGCCACTAGGGGCTTAGGCCCCCGGCGAAGGCCCGGAGCGAGAGCTAGGTCCACTCTCGCCCCGAACAAGCTTTAGTCCCCGGTAATTGGGAACTATAATTGTAATTTGTAATTATTCAAAATTTTCAAAAATTCGTCATTTTTTGAAATTATTTTAAATTACTCAACTAATGTGAGTATTGCCGATCAAAAGGCCATTAAAATGACATTTGCATTTGCATTATTGTACGCATACCTAATAACATTCCGATGAGTGTCCCTTTACGGAAATGGCACTGCACAACATTGTGAGAATTTGTGACTAAAAATTTATAGCCACTGAGAAAAATTGGCATCAAAATCGAAAAATTGGTGTATTAACTATTTGAGGTGAGCGGAAATTGTGTTGTACAAATAAATAATTCAAAATAATACGAAATTAAACATCAAAAATACTGAAAATAAGCTTCAAATAAAGTTATCATTGATTATTACTATTTTAGGCAGACCAATTTAAATTCCATCATAACCAGGTAAATGCCACAATCAAGCAGCGGAACAAAATTAAATTTGTCCAGAGGAAATTGCAAAGGCCAAATATCAATTTGGAACAAAAACTTCTATCATATCATACATTTTTGTTTTAATTAAAAATTCCTAAATTTTTCTTTTGATCTGATCATTTATTTTTTTCCCTTTTTGACTATTTTTCGATGATGAAAGAGAGGAAAATTTTTTAAAATATATTTATTAAATGATCGGAAACTCAACTCAAATAAAATGTGTAAAATGCGGAATTTACTGTTGATTCATTATTTTTATTTTATTTATTTATCACACAATTTGATGCGTTCCATTGATGGTTTTGTTTTGACTTTTGACTTGAACAAAATTTTGATCAAAAAAATTACATAAAATTTAAAAGAATTTAAAGGTGAAAATTGTAAGAAAAGACTAAAATTTTGATCGGAAAATAAAATTAAACAAAACTTTAAAAAATTTAAATTTCGTTAAAACTTTTAAATTGAACAAAATTTTGATCAAAAAAATTAGAAAAAATTGAAAATAATTTTAAATTTGGTAAAAAAAATGGAAGGAAATTTCTATGATCGGATAACCTTGACTGAAAATTAATTGGTACATTTATTATGTTTCAAACTTTGACCCAAATTCATTATTTGGAGTGAAATCACATTCGACATAAACAACAATGCGCACAAAAATACAAAAATGGAAATTGAGCCGACGATGTTGATTTTAATGATCAGATCAGACCAAAATGAATTAAAATTATAAACTATTTGTACATAGAGTACAAACTTTAAACCCAAATTTTAGTCTATAAAAATAAAAATAATAAAATAGTGGAGTTAATTTTTTTGAATAAATATTCTATTCAATTCAATAAATAATTTCAAATTATTTTCATCATTTATAAATTTATCACAGATTATAATAATTTTTGTCTATTTTTCCCTATCCATTTTGGTGACCCAAATTCCTCTATTATCCTTCGTTCCCCTTTTATGATGTCGTTTTCCAAGAATAGAAAGCGCAAATCCCCCAAATCCAATCATTCAATCCATTCATCACCGCAATTTGACCCATTTTAAAAATGTTCATTATCCATTTTATTTTTATGCAAAACAGAAAGAATATTACGCGCATATTCCACCTTTAAAAAATGAATTACAAAAAATGGGCCAAATGAATTGGCAACTAATTAGGGCAATTCTCTAATTTTAACCATTATTTACCTCATCGATGCCATCCAATGCAAATTCCAAATTTAAATGAAATTGATGAAAATTCATATATAATTTTTAATTCCATCAATTCATCACATATTCCAATTTCCTTTCTTATTCTTATACTGTTACTGTGCCCATTTTTCCAAATTCGCCCTTTGGCAATTTGGCGAATTTCCACAGTAAACCCCTCCCTTTCTCCAAAAAATTGAGGAAGTTTAATTTTATTTGATTGCCGGATATGCACTGAACAACCCAAGTGGAAATTTTCAATGAATTTTTAAACAATTTTTAATTCCTCAAAATTGAAAATATAAAATTATTCTTGATCTTGGATGCTTCTTTTCCATCCAATTTCCACCAAATAATCCATTGGGAAAAAGAGGGTAGTATATTTGTGCAATTTGGCGAATTATCCACAGTAGCCCCACAAAAATTGAGGAACTATTATTTTTTATTTGATTGCCGGATGTGCAGTCCAAAAAGAAAATGTGGAAATTATCACCGAATTATTACACCTTTTATTCCTCAAAATTGAAAATAAGTTTATTTTTGATCTTGGATGTTTCTGTTAATTTCCATTTTCCACAAAGATCTACTGCTGAGAGGAGGACTGTATATTTGCTGGGGCTTTAGTGCAATTTGGCGAATTCTCCTAATAACACTATCCAAGTTGGAAAAATGTGAAAGTGAAGAGATAAATTTGCCGGATGTGTGCAAACCCAAATGATAGGAGGGGGAAAATGTGCACATTTGGAAAATAAATATAAATAAATAAATATTTACACACAATTCCATTTCATTCCATCATTTTTTAAGTAATTCAATGCAATTAAATTAGACCATATCTTCCCACGCATCAACCAATCAGCAGAGACCTCGGAAATTTCCAAAATAATTTATTTATTTACCAATCACACAATTTCCTTCCTTCCTACATCCTACCTCATTTTTGGCTAGCCAATTCCCGCATCATTCTCAAACAATTTATTTATACCAGCAGCAGTGAAAAATGAAAAGTGCAAATTGAGTCAAGAAAGGGGTTCACAAATTGGCCTAAATTATATTTGCCCTGAAGGGAATTGCACAAAGTGCTACAAAAATGCTTTTTACCCTCTATTTATTATTTACAACAATCATGCACTTTCCTTAATTTACGCACAGTTATTTATTTTTTTGGCTCTTTACACATAAGTATTTATGTTTTGGCCCTCATTTAGCCCAAAAAAACGATGCGGCGGGTAAAGATGGAATCGAGAAAGAGGAGGAAGAAAAGGGGGGAAATGAGGGAAGGAAATGGAAATGAGCAAGAACAGGTTTTGAAAGAGGGCGGATGATTGGGCACATATAAAATTGTGCACGGGAATTCCACAATTTTTAATGTTCACCGCCATCAATAGGGAATTTTGGTCTTCTTTTGGCATAAATGTTGAATTAAGATATTTGACTTGAAGGGAAATTCTAAGAACATTGCTCTGTGAAGGAGGAATGCAGCCGGCTAGCTGCCTTTTGCGGACCCGTCTTTTTGCGGACAAAATGGTTTGATGTCGATCGCGGTAAAATTGATATGGCATTCTTTATACCATTTTATTGGGCATAAAATTAGCTACAAAATGACATCAAATTCATTGGCCAAAATTAGGTATTTCGTTAAGTTATGGCCAAAAAACCGTTGGTTTAATTAAAATTGTATTTCTGGCTGTTTTTCCATAACTATAGGTGAATATACCCAATATTGAATAATGAATTTGATGTCATTTTGTAGCTAATTTTATTCCAAATAAAATGGTATAAAGAATGCCCCATAAACTTTATGCCAACGGCATCAAAACCGTTTCGTCCGCAAAAGACTGTTCCGCAAAAGGCGCAATACCATGCAGCCGAACAAAAAGCAAAACAAACAAGCTGAATTAAAACAGTCGGAATTAAAAATAGGCGGAATAAATCATAACAGTCAGAATTATTCTAACCAGGCGGAATTAAGACAGACAGAAAAACAAATAAATTAATTTGGATGAAGGAATTTGGATCATCGCCGAAAATTGCGACCGATGATGACGCATATATTCGATCATTTGGTCCACAAAAAAATATTCCATTCGACCATTCCACCTTTCTTTCGATGAGACCAATTGTGACGTCCCAGGAAATGATGTAAAAAAGCCGCCGCCAAATTCCGCTTCTTCTCCCCCTGCTGCACCCTCAATTTCCTTCCCCATTCATTTGTTTTACCCCCGTTTTTCCAGAATGTTCCCACTATAATTAAAAAACCCAATTTCCCTTTATATATTGGCTTCTTAATAGGAAAATGGCGTTGAGAACATCATTTGAGAGAGTCCCGGCTCTCAAATTAATTAATTTTTTAAAATATTTTCCATGAATCTCGACATTTTTAGCCAATTATTAATTAAAAAATTTACTATTAATAGTATTTAATTTTTTAACTTACTAATTATTTTTTATAATATCATTATATTTTGCTACCATTTAAAATTATTCCCTCTTTTAAATTTTTCAGAAACATTCAAATATACAATAATCCCAAAAATGGGCTCAGTCCATTCCTCGACATTTCCTGGAGAATTTTCTACCAAAACTGTCCCGAATAAAAATTCACTCCTTCGCCCATTGGTTTGCACCCAAAAGGGGCCAGTCCAAGGAAAGCAATTGAAGCTGAAAGATGGCCGAATTATGAACATATTCCTGGGCATTCCATTCGCAAAACCGCCAATTGGTCCACTTCGATTCAAGGTGGGAAAATTTGGAAGGGGAATTTGGGGAATAAATGTGTATTAATTTAGTTAGAGAAATTATGATTAATAAAATTTTACTCTATATGTTAAACCTGGGAATTGGCTAATTACCGGGAATTAACTAGGGCTCAGTCTAACTAATTTTGGGAATCTCAGCTTCTAGGCATCCTATAGCATGGATTTTTCTCCTAACTCCAATTCTTGTCCTAGTTAAACGGGTTTCAAAATCAGAAATTTCAATTGGCCATAACTTAGGTTCAAACTTGTCAAATCGGTTTGAAAAATTCAAAATTAGTAGACTAAATCAACATGCTCAGTTAAATGAGTTTATTCTCGACTCATTGGGTAATCTAGAAGACGAGATTCCCGAAATTAGCTAGATCGAGCCCTGGCTAATTTCGGGAAATATCCAATTCCCAGTATTATATGTCTTTAGACCATGAAGTCATTTTAGTCAAAAATATTCTCCAATCATTCTCTTACAATTTTCACCTTTTTTTTCACAGAAGCCAGAAGAGCCTGAACCCTGGGGCCCTATTCCTCTTCAAGCTCGACGCTACAAAGCCAGAGCCATCCAACGAGATTTCATCTGGGACAGTGTGGAATTGGGTGGTGTGCCAAAATCCGAGGATTGTCTCTATTTGAATGTGGTCAGTCCTGGATGGAGTGGACCGTCCAATTTGCCGGGTGGATGGCCAGTAATGGTTTTCATTCATGGCGGTGGATTCATGATGGATTCCGCCGTCAAATATCATTATGCAAAATTGGCACAGTCAGTCTTATTAGTGGGAGATGGCATAAAATTAATAGTATTTTGTTGCAGGAATTTGGCACGACATGGCGTCATTGTGGTCACAATGAATGTAAATTTTAAATAATAAATTATTAATTAGAATATTCTCAATAAGTTAAATTTATTTCGAATATTCCCAAAAATAATGATTTAATTAAATTTAAATTAAGTATAATTTATTTTAATATTATCAAAAAATAATTAAATTAAATAATAAATTAGATCAATCTGAAAATTCTCAACAATAATTTAATTAAATAATAATAAAAATTAATTTAATTTTAAATATTCTCAATAATAATTAAATTAATTAAATTTGATAATTCACAACAATTATTTATTTAATTAAATAATATTAATTTGAATATTTCAGTATCGATTGGGTCTTCTCGGCTTCTTCTCCACCGGTGATTCACAATGCCCTGGCAATTTGGGCCTTTGGGATCAGTTGTTTGCCCTTCGTTGGGTCAGCGACAACATTGCCGCATTTGGAGGCAATCCACATCGAATCACTCTTTTTGGCCATTCAGCTGGAGCTGCCTCCGCCGATTTGTTGTCTTTGAGTCCGTTGAGCCGTGATTTATTCCATCAAGTGATTTTGATGGGAGGAAGTGCCGAAACAATTTGGGCGGTTTTATCAAAAGAAGTTTTGGTGGAATATTGCCGCAAGAAGGCAATCCAATTGGGATTTCGGCCAAAGGGAGGAAATGCGGAATGGGGAAGGGAAGAAAATGGAAGGATGATGGAATTTTTGAGAAATTTGCCGGCAACAAAATTTGGTAAATTTTATTGAAATTTTCGGTATTTTAAGAATATTTTTTAGAATTAACATTGCTGGGCGATCGAACAATCATCGACGAAATTCGATTGGCAGTTTCGCCCGTAATCGACGGAGAATTGTTGCCAAAATCACCAAAAGAATTACGGCAGGAAATTACGGCACCAAAACCAATGATTTGTGGACAATGCCAACATGAAGGATTGCTTTTTTGTGAGCCTAAAATAATTCTAAATTTGATGGAAATTAAATTATTTTTTTTCAGTGGCTTTGGGAATGCGCCGAGCAAATGGCAAATTTTTGTCCTATTGTGAACAAAGATTGGTGGAAATTTTGAAGGAGGCAAAAAGGCGAATGATGGCTGAAAAATTGGACGAAAATTTAGTCCCAACTTTGGAGGAAATCAACGAATTATATGGAATTGGAAAGCAAAAAATGTTGATGGCCACAAAACAACGGGCTTGCGTTACGGTAAGAAAAATTGATTTTGCTTTAAGGGAAATTTAATAGAATTTTATGAACTTAAACAATTGATCCTAATTAATAGGTTTTTTAAAATATGTAGAATGATTAATAAAATTATTAATTTACATCTATAGCTTTAGTCCATTTAATTTTAATTTCCATACAAATTGTTTGGCCCAAACCCCAATTCAACAAAAAATTGGCCCACAAGAAATCTTCAAAGACCATATTTTCAATTTCATTTTAAAACTTTTCTGTTAATTTTAATTGTGGTCTTTTAAATCAGAATATTTCCTTTCTATTGAATACTTCTTTATAGTTTTGATTGTGGTTAACCGAAATTTGCAGCTCTTATTAAAAAAGAAACTTGTAATATTAAGCATCCTCCGAGTTATGAAGTCTTAAGTATAATTAAATCCTATAAGACTCATCCTTTAAACCATTTTAAAATCTTAATCTTGGCTCTAAATTTTACTCTCTTTTGGTTAAACTTAATTATTGTTTTGATAAGGCTGGAAAAATCCAGGAAGCAAATTTCGCCACTAGTTTTGATTAGGCAATTGGTCCATTTATATGTTCAAGGGAAAAATGAAATAAATTTACGCTTTATTAAAATTTATCCAAAGTTCATTTAGTCTTCTTCAAAAACAAATTTTCCTCATTAAAACCATTGCATTTTCTAAAGATTATGAGCGATTTGGTGAACAATTTGGCAATGCACAATTTGAGCCGCCTAACTTTGGCCAAGCCGAATCCGCCCCGGGTTTGGCGATTCATTTTGGAACATTTCAATTCGGACAGCACCATTGCATTGAACCCACTGTTCCCATTCAAGGGAAGCACCCACGGCAATGAATTACACTACATTTTTGGCATCAACTTTTTTGTGGTCCCTTGGAGACGAAAAAAGGCAGATAAAGTCGTCCTGGAAATGATGACCAAATTTTGGACGAATTTTGCCAAATTTGGTGACCCAAATGGACCAACAAATCTGGGCCAAGAAATGGTTCGATGGGAGCCATCGACGCCTGAAAATGTGGAAAGGCATTTGAACATTTTGGCTTGGGATTCGGTGATGAGAGAGGAAAATGAAAACAGCCAAAGAGTGCGAAAACTGGGCGAAGTGTACCGGGCATTGGTTCAATGAAGATGAGACGAATAACTAATTCATTAATCTTGATGATATTCAGTAATCCGTAACCGCTTTAAGTTTAGATATTAACAATTTACATTCTATTTTTATTACTATTGTCTATGTTATTTATAATTAATTAATGCCCAGAGAATTATACGTAAAGTAGAATATTGGCATAAACATTAAAATGAAATTTATTCGATAAATGCTATCTAAATTAAATGGAAAACAATCTGTTGAGAGAGATTAACGGATGTAAAGTTTTTTTTATTTTGTTAATATAAAAAATTGATAAAAATTTAATTAAAAAATTAAAAAAATATTTTCCATTAGGGAATTTGAGTTGGTACTGGAGAATTTTGAATACTATTTAGAGAAATTGGGATCTGTGAACCGATCCTACATCCGTCGATTGTAGAATCATCACATACTGGATACTGTACTGTACATTGAATATTCATTTGTATTTTTGAATTTTTTTATTTTGGCAATCTGTGTATTTGAATGAATCAATTGATCGGAATCGGAATTTCGGAATCGATGAATTATTATTCATTCGCATCACAAGCCATATCATAACATAATACATAATACATAACGCAATTTCCAAGCATTCTTTCAATCTACCAGTCAGTCATCAACAGCAATCATTAATTTTTACTCATTATTTATTTATAAATTAAAAAATAAAAACAATATATATGATTCAATTCTTTAGTATTCTTCTTAATTAATGTCATCAATGAATGCAGCAAATCCAAATATCATTGATGAATTGATTAATTCTCGAGAACTTCTTCAACAAGTGCTTTGTCCATTTGAAAATATCCAACGATTTGTCCAACTTTATACTACTCTTGGTGATGGGATTTGGGCATTGCGCATGTCGCGGTGCCCGTCACCTGAAGAATGTTTGATGGCATTTCGACTGAATAATTTGGTCAATTTAAATTATTTGTAAAAATGAGAATTTATTAAATTAATTATTGATTTTTTGGCAATGAATATCATTATTGATCGACAGACAAAGAGAAATGATCCCTCGGATTAACGGAAAGAAATTCGAGAATCCTCAAATTTGTTCTCCATTGTGTCCCAAAAACGCAAAATCATCCCTAGGGATATCCTTCAAAATATCTACGAAAACCATTCCCATAATTCACATCCTTATTCCCTATCCCAGAGGCCACCTGGACCTGGATAGTCCTAAATTCGAATTTTTTTCTGACCTGCGCAATGGACGTTGGCGTGAGGAAGAAGAGAATGCCCGCATTTTGAAGGCAATCACTGAACAAATTCAGTGCAGAAAGTAAATAAATTGGATTGGACCGAGGCAATTTGGAGCGCAAAAGGACAATCAGAATGACCACATTCAAGGTGAAAGAGGCGCCGGAACAAAGGCCCAACAATGAGCCAACAATGGTCGAAAATGGAGATGGCATATTAATAAGGGAAAATATGGAATGAAATGGAAATTTGGAAAATTCTCTAAAAATGAATAAAATTATGAGTAATTTGATGACAAAAATTAAAAATTTTCAAAATTTAGAAGTGAAATTTTAGGGCATCACAATTTTTTTTTAAATTTCTAAAATTTTTATTTTTGGAGAGAATTAAATTTAAAAAATTTTATTTCCTCTTTAAATTTTTGAGACAATTTTTATATATTTTCATTTCATTAAAATGTTCTTGGCTTCTGAATATTTCAAATTTTTTTGCGACAAAATTATTTTGAAATTAATTTTTGAATTCGATGATTCCAAGAAACGTGGTAATAAGAATGAAACAATGAATGAGCAGGGAATTCCACCAAAAAATTAAATATAATGGAAACATGCGGCCGTTCATTTATTCCCCTAAATTTGCGTGCCAATCCCCCTAAATTCGGCCAAATCTAAGTTTGGCATTCATCAAATTTAATAAAAATAATTGGGAAAGAGAGAAGTATCCAAAAAGGGAAAGAAAAATTGTAAATTGGCCGAATGGGCAGGTCAGAAAAAAAATTTGCATGCAATTTGCCTACATTTTTATGGTTTTTACATTGTGCGGAATTGAATTTGGCCTGTCAATTAGGGGCGAAGTTCGGGGGGTAAAAAGAACAAAAATTGGGAAAATAATTGGGAACGTGAAAAGGAGCTAAGGAGGGGGAAAATGGTCTTTTCATATTTTGGAAATTAAATTATTCAAATTTATGTATATTAGAAAAATGAAACTAAATTAGTGCCAAATATCACTAAATGGCCAAATGGCACAAATTTGGCAATTTTAATATTAAATTTAATTAAATGTTCAATTGGACATTTGGCATATTTTACATATAAAAATATTTTTGATTCTAATTTTTTAAATAAAATTATCAAAATTTGAAATTGTTTACATTTCATTTTTAAGAAATTAAATTGAAGAAATTTTAATTATTTTTAAATGAAATATTATGAAATTTATCAATTGGTAAAATAAAATTTAGCGAATTTTCCTAACTAAATTTTTCGCAACATATAAATTCTTATTAGAATGAATATTGGCATGAAATTTAGTAAATATTTTAAAACTTCCTATTTGGAATGAATTGATTAGAGAAAGAATTTGTGGATTTGATTGAAAAATGGAAAGTTATGAGCAAAAAGAAACTAAATTTTAGTCCGAAATTGGGCAAATTTTCGTTTTTTTGGCCTTAGCATTCTGGCCAATTATATTTGATCATAATTAATTTTAATAATAAAATATTCTACAAAAAAAAGATTAACGCGCATAAAAATTTGGTCCAACGACAATTGTTGATGCGATAATTGGGTACGAACGTTAAAGTATTGGATGGTCCAAACTCCAAAGCTGCTGTATTTTAAATTAGCTTTTTATTGGATATAAAATTAGCTACAAAAATGTTATAGCATTGACCCAAATTAATTATTTGGCAAGTTATCATATGACGATTGCCAAAATTACAATTTTTGTTAAAGCAGAGAGATTTTTGGTTATAAATTGCTAAAAATTCAATATTTTGTACAATACTTTTTATATCATTTGTAGCTAATATTATATCCAATTAAAGTTATAAATTTATTCTGCAGCTTTCCATCATTGGCACTAGACAATTCCATCGAAAATTGTCGTTTCACCAATTGTCGCATCACCAAAAAATATTATTAATAGAGTTTGCAAAATTGATAAACCTATCTATGCCTTAAACTCGTTTTTATAATGACTGGTTAAAAAGAATTAAATACGCTGAATTATTTTGCTGGAATTATTAAGTAAATTCTAATCTCCAAGAATATTCTAATTTCACAAACAATCAAATGGAAAAAGGAATTTGAAGAATCATAAGAATATAATCATTTTGTAGCTAATAATTTTATATCGAAAAAATATTACAAAAATTTATCAATTAACATTGCTGCCATCGACACTAGACGGTTCCATCCATAGTTTTCGTGTCACCAATTGTGGTAACACATAAGAATTTTATTATTAGCTTGCAAAATTGTTGAGATATTGGACTAAGGGTAAAAATTCGGACCCGGTTTCATAATAATGTCTGTTCTGGTTCAAAAATATGAAAAAAAGACATGACCATTTTACATTTACTGGAATTGGAATTATTAAGGAAATTCAAATCTGAAGAAATATACAAATTTACAATCAAACTATAACGGAAAAATGCGCTTTCTAAGAAAATTTGAAGGGTCATGGGAATATGTAAAAACAAATTAAAAATTGTATTTCCTTTGAGAATATGTATTTATGCAAATTGTATTTGGCAAATGCCACCTATGAAGTATAGTTTAATCAGTTGCATGATTTCCTGTGTGGTAAATATCTTGATTAATTTCCGGTGCTTACACTTACGTATTATTATTTGCAATATGCAGTCTGCACGCAGATTTTTTCACCTTCAAAAAGCACCCTATACTATGACAAGGGATATGAATTCGTACCAAAAATTCGTACTGACTTTACTAGAATTTGTACAAATCTGTATCTGTACTACGAAATACGTGAAATATGATCTATCTAAGTACGATGGAATGGGAAAAAGTAAGCAAAAAAAAAGTAAGAAATAAGAGTATGAAATATGAATTAATGAAATAGCTAAAAGTACTAGTAAGAAGAAAATCCCAAGTCACACCACTACTAGCTAATAAGACTAAAATTGGTTATAAAAATTTAATGTTTTTTCCATCATTCTACAATCAAATCAAAAGTGCTATAATACTAGAATTTTCAGGAATTATAGCCAGAATTTTAATAACCGGACAGAATTTTACCATTCATTTTTTTCTATTTATATAATAGTTTGATTTTTAAATTTTTACTTAAAACTGGGCAATTTTCCATAGTGGAGAAATTTTAAAGCTTTTTTCTTGTTTATTCTCAACTCGAATATTCAAATGAGTCAAATTATAATTTAAAATGAAGTATAAATTTTTATAAACATTTCTTTTGTTTTTACACTTTTTAGCAAGTTTGACAGAATTTTGCCTGATTTTTGGGGCTTAAGAACAGAATATTGAGTTTTGCGGATGTAAATCTCTGAATCAAATATGAACATTTTTTTAAAATGTGTGCATTTAATGCGCAAGTACTACTAAGTACCTAGTACCTAATTTGTAATTTCCTTTTGATTCATCGTGGGAATATTGTGTTCGAATAAATTGTGCCTTCTTTTGTGAATTGTTTTGGGCTTTTTTTGTGTATTGTTGTTGACCAATACATAATAAAAATAAATAAATATTATTACATAAATGTTCACTTCCTTTTCCTTTTATTACAATGAAGTTTGATGCAAATTTTGTGGGTTTAAAAGTGAAATAAAAGTAAATGGTGGGTGTGAGAGAATTATATCGTTGACCCCGGGACCAGGATTCGTCACAACAAATAAATTATTATTAGGACATATATGTCAAACACTTATTTTTGGACACAAATATTGAAAAGGAATGATTCCATTTTTCTATCTATTTTATAAATAAATTTGAGCCAATTTTCATGGCAATGAATTTAGTCCAAAAATAATAAAATCATAAACCACTATATTCACTGATCTTTTTGGTCCTATAAGATATATATTATGAGTATAAAAAATAAATTAAATTATGCTAAATTTCTGAACACAATTGGTCTTGGGTTAATTGGAATTGGAACAGCAGTAAAATTGCTTTTAGAACGATTTTATAAATGGAAAAAAAATAATTACGAAATTCAATTTATTTTATATATTTTATTACCATCTCGTAATTTTCGGGCCATTTTATTTTGGCACACCCAAAATTGTCTTTGGGGAAAAATGTATTTATAAATTAATGTGTTGCGGAATGATGAAATTTGATATATGCAAAAATGGAACAATTTTCAAACGAGGAAATGACAAAAATTTTCCACCCCCAAAATGTGAAAATAAATGGAAAAAACATCAAAATTTCATATGCATTTCATTGGCTTTTTATATGGCTTAGAAAATTGGAAATTAGAATTTAGGAAATTAAATTTTCACAAAAATAAGTAGAAAAGGAAAAATAATTTAATTTTATGAACAAAAAAAATAAACATCAAAATTGTATTTTTTTTTAAAATTAAATCAAAAATGTTTGTTGCCATTTGCCAATGTTGATTAACAAACGAAAATTTGAATGAATTTATTTTTTTTGAGCATATGATAGAAGCCTTGATTGCCTTTTTATATGGCATAAAAAGCATGGAATTTTAGGAAACTAAATTTTGGCAAAAATAGGAACATTGAAAGGAGAATTTAATTATATGAAAAAAATAACAAAATTGAATGATATTTAGAATTAAATTACAAATAATTCTTGCCTTTTGCCAATTTCAATTTACACACAAGAATTTGAATAAAATTTATTTTTTTGATCATATGATGGAGAGGAGGTTTGGCTGCAAAATTAGCTGTTTAAAATGGCAACAATTTTTGAGAAAATTTAATTAATATTTGGAAAGAATTTCTTTTGGATAGGGTGGCGAACAAAGAACAAAAAGCATGAAAATGAAATGTCCAGAGGCAATTCTCCGTTCCAAATATTATTCTAAATTTTATGCAATTTATTCTACAATATTTTTACCGAATAATGAGGGAAATTAATTTAAATTTAAATGTACAAATAAAAGAAATTACAAAAATTTATTTAACGGAATATTATGATGGAGAGGAGAGGGGAATTTAAAAATAAAGTTCCTTAATATTAAGATAAAACACTGAAAATTCTCTCTCATTTTTAATTTACTCTCCTCTAATTATTGTTTTTAAAGAATAATGTCATGCGGAATTTAATGTTGGGAAATAGGAGGAATTAATTGTTGGGAAACAGGCGGAATTAAAACTTAGTCAACCAGGCGGAATTAAAACTTAGTCAACCAGGCGGAATTATTAAAACTTAGTCAAACAGGCGGAATTATTAAAACTTAGTCAAACAGGCACTGGCGGAATTATTAAACTTAGTCAACCAGGCGGAATTAAAACTTAGTCAACCAGGCGGAATTAAAACTTAGTCAACCAGGCGGAATTATTAAAACTTAGTCAACCAGGCGGAATTATTAAAACTTAGTCAACCAGGCGGAATTATTAAAACTTAGTCAACCAGGCGGAATTATTAAAACTTAGTCAAACAGGCGGAATTATTAAAACTTAGTCAAACAGGCACTGGCGGAATTATTAAACTTAGTCAACCAGGCGGAATTAAAACTTAGTCAACCAGGCGGAATTAAAACTTAGTCAACCAGGCGGAATTAAAACTTAGTCAGCCAGGCGGAATTAAAACTTAGTCAAACAGGCGGAATTAAAACTTAGTCAACTAGGCGGAATTAAACTTAGTCAACCAGGCGGAATTATTAAAACTTAGTCAACCAGGCGGAATTATTAAAACTTAGTCAACCAGGCGGAATTATTAAAACTTAGTCAACCAGGCGGAATTATTAAAACTTAGTCAACCAGGCGGAATTATTAAAACTTAGTCAACCAGGCGGAATTATTAAAACTTAGTCAAACAGGCGGAATTAAAACTTAGTCAACCAGGCGGAATTAAAACTTAGTCAACCAGGCGAAATTATTAAAACTTAGTCAACCAGGCGGAATTATTAAAACTTAGTCAACCAGGCGGAATTATTAAAACTTAGTCAACCAGGCGGAATTATTAAAACTTAGTCAACCAGGCGGAATTAATTGTTTGAAAATTTTTGAATTTTGATTTACTTCAATTTTGGACCAAATATATTTTTAATTTCCCGGTTAAAATATAATTTTAATTTTAATTAAAATGAAACATAATTTTTTCTAGATATTTTTTTCCAAACTAATAAATGCAAAAATCGATTTTTTATATTTTATAATTTTTATTTTTACTAATTTGAAATTTATATAATATCAATAGTATTATCACAAATTAGAAATAAATTGATTTTATGATTATTGTGAATGAAATTTTTTGTTCATCGCCATTGGGATTCTAGCTGCCGAAAATAAATTTTAGCATGTTCCACTTGTGGTTTCAATTCGACAGGACGGTGTTGGCATCGACTGACGAATTTGACGAAACGAATATAAACAATCAAAGTGAAGGCGGAATAGAAATGGAGCAACTTAAAAAAGAATTCAAAATTTATATTTTCAATCATTATTCAAAAATATGCTGCAATTTTACAATCTTATTGCTAAATGTCCTACAGACAATTAAATCTCTAAAATAAAATGCCTTCGCATATGTAAATTTTCTATATTATATATCATTTTTCTAATCAATTAAAATTTAATCCAATTTTTCTATTTTCCTCAATTCCCAAAATCCTGTACCGTATTGGCCAAAATAAAATAGAAAATATAGTTGGGGAGTGTCCACACAGATTTATTGGCGCGAATGAATATTGTCATCGCGGTATAGATGGAATAGAGGAGGGCATAGAGCACATCGAGTGGCATAATCAAACGCATTGCCATGGCATTCTCGTTCAATTGATAATTCTTGCTCAAATTGTACTGTTCAAATTTGTTTGATTGACGCCGAATGCGCCTGTTAATTTGTGTGATTCGGTAAGAACAAAATGCCGTCAAAATTGTGAGCAAAAGAATCACAATGTTGGCATAATATATTATTGAATCGTTGTATTTGGAGGTGAGGTAGAAAAATGGCAGAGAATGTGAGGTCATAGCAGGGTCGGCATATGCGGAACCAACCACATAAATAGCAAAACCAATGGAGAAAAAGGTCTTAAAATTGTAAAGAATTATTGAAATAAATAAAAAATAGAATAATTAAATTAAATTAAACGCACAATGATTGTGACCATCCATCTGCCCAATCTTTGGCCTTCCCGTTCGTATTTTCTGGCCATAATGGTTGCTCGAATTCGTTCGGCCACAATGCAAAAATGAAGGAGAGGATAGGCGATGAAATAAGCATAACATGGGCCCAGATAAAGGGCAATAAGCCATAATGGGATGAGCAAATCGCAGGCATCCTTATAAGAGACAAAAAATACCTTTAAAATGGGAGAATGAAGAATGGAAAAATGTTGAATACTATTTTTTGCAAAGTAGTTTTTTGATTTCTAATAAATCAGGAACCTGTTTTAGACTCTACAAACCTTATAATAATTTATAGATCTAATCGAGATGCATCGAATGGTATATAAAAACAGATTTTGGCCCAAAATTAAAGTATTTTAAACCAAAAACTTGGAATATGGTCTAAACGGTTTAACTCGCTTAGTTTCGATTTAAACTAAGTAATGTGTATAGGTCAAAAGATGCATCTCGATGAGATCTACAAATTTGGTATAAGATTTGTGGCTTCTAAAACCGGTTTATGATTTATTAGAGGTCAAAACTACTTTTGATGCAAAAAAATTTACTCAAAAATGTTTTGGTTTTACTCACAATATAGGTGGAATTAATGCAGAAAAAGCCAAGATTATTAAGAAAAGAAAATGCAATAATGGCCGAAAAGAGGATCTAGTGAAAAGATTTAAAAATTAAATAAAAAAAAGAATAAATAATACGAGCAAATTGCCGTGAACAGCCACTCGATTTCGGCAATAAATGATCAAAAGTGCCAAAGTGCCAAGCAAACTGATGCCCATTGGAATTAATTGAATTAAATAGAGGGCAATGTTCGTGCGAATTGCCGTTTCGCTGTCTGAACACAATTTTTGGATGCTTTTTTGGTCCGAATTATTTTGATCTCCAATGGAATTATTTGCGCTCATTTTCTTGAATATTTAAAATTTAAATTTATAAAATTATAAAAATTTAGAGAGATAATTAGGAATATGTAAATTTGATATTTCAAAAACAATTGCGTGAGCGAAAAATAATTTAATTAAAATAAATTTGAAAATATAGTCAAATTAAATTTGTAAGTGAACAATGAAAATGCGCGGGAGGTAGGTACCTTTCGGTTCTACACCCTCGAATTTTGTATTAATTAACAATTTCTAGATTAATTTTCAGCGCTGAACACGAATCTGACATTTGTTTTTCGAGAACTCGTTCAGGAGAGTTACGTGATTGAAATACATGACGCAAAATGTTTTTTTGGCCACACTAAATACAAGTTGCTTTGAGAATTGTCCGATGTCCACCTACTGAATGCTTTGGGAATTGTCCATCTTAAGCTGAATGTGATACAATTAATTTCATTAAGATTCCTATTTTAAAAATCAAATTTAAGGGTAAAATTCTCGAAATGCGCAAGTTCACTTGGTCATAATTGTATATAATTTTGGAATATATATGGGCTTACACAAGATGGAAGCAGGCAAAAATATTTTAAAATGTATAATTTAAGGGAAAGGGAAAAATGTCACCCTACTTTGAATAGAAAATTCCCAAAATGATATTATTAAAATGTAATATAAATAAATATTTTATTATTATTATGATAACAGGAGAATACAAAGTTCCCTAATATTTAGATTGCATTATTTAATTTTGTACATAATTTTCTAATTATTGTTTTTGATTTATTAGAGATTTATTGCTTGGAGCAAAAAAACGGATTTATTTTTTCTCGAAAATTAATTAGTGCAAATAGGCTGATTTAATTGTTGGTAAACAGGCGAAATTAAATGTTTGGAAAAAGGTGGAATTAAATATTTGTGTAAAAGGCGGAATTAATTAGTGCAAATATAGACGGATTTATTTTTTTAAACAGAGAGAATTATTTATTTGAGAATCTTCAATTTTTCCATAAATTTAGGAAAGCTTTTCAGGTTTACAATGAAAAAGCAAATTTACTATACCTTTTTCTTTTCAGTTTCAACCATATTTTTCATTTAAAATTCAACATTTTTTCATTTTATTGAGGTAAATAATAGATTGGTACCTTTGACACGAAATAAGACCCTAGGATAAAATGAATGGAAGGCAGCATTCTTTTATATTTTTTCTTAAAAATTCAAAAATTTTTCATTTTACTGACGGTAAACAATAGATTTATTTCTTTGACACGAAATAGGACTCTAGGATAAAATGAATAGATGGCAGCATTCTTTTATTTTTTCCATTATTTTAAATTTTTGTAAAATTTAAATCTTTATTTATTTATTTTATTTTTATGATGTAAATTAAATTATTTAAAAATATTATCCATTAAACAATAAATATTTAAAAATTTTAATATTTATTTATTTTTGCGGTGTAAATATTAAAAAAAATTATCCATTAATTAATAAATATTTAAAAAAATTTTAATATTTTTTTTTGTAATGTAAATAAATATAAAAATATTATCCATTAATCAAGCTATGCCGCTATATTATTTCTTCTTATTCATATTCCATTGTGCCTGAAGTTGCTTGAAATGAATGCCGGCATAATCGATGGCATTTGTGGCATTTGTTGATTCCAGAATTGTTCTTTTTTGGCATCTGCTGACGAATTGCACAAATCGAATATAGACAATGGCTGTGATTGGGAAATAGACATAAAGCATCTGAAAGAAGATATTTTCAAAATAATAAAAATGAGAATAAAATACTAAATTGATGAGGCCATAATAGAAAAGATAATCATTTATACTGAGCGATGCTTTGATGGCACGAAGCAAAATGATCAACGCTTGATAGAGCAAATAGAGGAATGCATAGAGAACATCCAGCGGGAATATTAGGCGCATTGTTAATGTATTTTCGCTCAGTTGATAATTCCGGCTTAGGCTATATTGTTGATAGGTTTTGGTCCGACGGCACAAATGCTTGTTCACAATGGTGATTCGCCAGTCCATATAGGCCGTGAAAAGGATGAGAAACAGGACCAAAATGTTGATATAAAATATTGGTTGGCTGTTGTATTGGCTGGTTAAAATCATCGTTGGACGCATAGGATTTGCACGCATTTCCGGGTCCAGGAATGCCGTAACAATAACGAATGCCACATAGGCGATGGAAATTAGCCACTGTGAAAAAAAAGGAAGGATATTTCATTAAAAATATGTTACGGACAATCTAAAAAATTGAGCATTTCTAGAATAGCTCAGAGGTTTTAGTTAGGCAATTTTTAGAAATTTCAGATTCTAGACTTTGTAAATTATTTGAAATAGGCTCATTCGAATCAATATCGTCGATTTAGTATATGAAATTTCAATTTCAGACTGGTGTGCGATTGTCTTAAAAAGTTGAACCTTTGTTTAAACCTAAACCAGTTTTGTACTAATAAGATTAATTATGTCCTAATATGGTTTGAAATTGAAATTTCATAGACTAAAAGGGCCATGTTGAGTCAAATGAGCCCATTCTCGTGACGTTTGACACATGGAAGCCGAGATTTCCTAAAACTGCCCAGTTAAAGGCCTCTGGGCAATACCAGAAATGCCCCAATTTCCAACATTGTCCGCAAAATATATAACCCACAATAGAAATAGCCATCAAAATGCCAAATTTTTGTCCTTCACTTTCGTATTTATCGGCTAAAAATGTTGCGCGAAATCTTTCGACCATTATGCAAAAATGGAAAGCCGGATAGGCAACTGAAAATAGGTAAATAGGAGAAATGAAAATGGCAACAATGGGCAAAGGTGTTAGAAGATCGCAAGGATATTTATGGGTGAAATGGAGAAACTATTAAAAATGAATTTTTATTGGATGATTTAGGAGGAAAAGAAACATACGGATTGCCTGAGCCCGATAATCAAATTCCAGAAATTATTAAAAAATGCGGCAGCAATCAAATTGGAAAAGAGGATCTTTTGAGAAATAAATAAATTTTGAGTGAAAATTGGCCAATTTTGTACTGACCAACAAATTTCCATGAATTGCAATTCGATTGCGCCAATAAATAGCCAACAAAACGATAATGGAAATGAATGTGACAATTTGGGGGATTAATGCAATTTGATTGAAGAGAACAGTCGCATTCAAGGCTAATTCGGCATCAACACAAATTTGATGATTGGTTTTATTCATTTTAATTCCAAAAAATTGAAAATTATTAAAAAGGGGGGACTATTAATATGCCCAAAAAAGAATTAATTTACCCAAATTTTTTGTGTCGAAAAATAATCATTTTTTGAGGCCATATAATTTGGCCAGATCAGATTTCTTTAGGATTCCCTAACCCCTAGGCCCTAGCCCGTAATCGCATCCTGGTCCTGAACCCAACCCTGAATTCTAATACATAGTTATTGCCAAGAGGCCACAAAAATATAATATTTTTCGAAACGTAAGAATTTGGGTAAATTAATTATTTTTTTGGGTAAATTAATATTTTCCCATTAAAAAATGTGCGCGAATGGAATGGGTGAATAATAGAAAGGAATACATATTTACCATATTATTCATTGGGGAATTAATGAATGTTTACAA
This sequence comes from Pratylenchus scribneri, assembly GCA_030063045.1. NCBI lineage: Eukaryota > Metazoa > Nematoda > Chromadorea > Rhabditida > Pratylenchidae > Pratylenchus > Pratylenchus scribneri. The sequence continues at coordinate 1,506,152 of JAQSEB010000037.1, read as the reverse complement.
AAAAAACAAGCCAATGCTTCGGCTCACTGATTATTAATTATAGAGCAGGATTTTTGGGTACCCCAAAAAATTTTACTTCCAAAAAAATTAATTTTTGTACCAAAAAATAGAGGACATCTTTTCTGCATAGGATAGCATAATTTTAGAAATTTTCTGACATTTTGTAAAAAATTTTATTTGAAGTGAGCCGACGATTCTAAATTGGAAATTATAGGTTCAGCGTCGGCTCAATTCAAATAAAATTTTTTACAAATTGTCAGAAATTTTCAAAATTAGGCTATTCTATGTAGAAAAGTGTCTTCTATTTTTTAGTATAAAAATTAATTTTTTGGCTGACTAGAAAAAATTTTCTAGCCCAGTGCCGATGCGTTGGCTCGTTTAAATTTATCTTTAATGAATGCTGTGGATGAAGACGAACTCATTAAAAAAATCATAGAAGTGTAAAAGTGGAAAAATGAAAGAATGTGCACCTCTCATTAGCAGGAAAAAGGAAAGATTAACAAAAATGCAATAAAAATAAGAGATGAGGCCATTCATTCATGATTCAATAACAAATTATAAAAAATCAAAAAATTAATAAGGTTATGATAATTTTTTTTCCAAATATTCTGTAGCATTTTATGGCAAAAAATTAATTTCTGGCAAATATTTGATAATCATTTGAATTTTTTTAATCGTCTCCACCACTACAAACTTTCCATTTTTCATCATTTATTTTACCAATAAAATGCGTGACATTTCGCCCGTAAAATGTCCTTCTTATGAAGTTACATTAATTACAAATTCTCTTTAAACTGAATTTAAATTTAATGAAATTGATAGTTTGTGAGTTTATTCATTTTTGTACGACTTAATTGATTTAAAATTATGCGAATGCTAATTAGAATTATTAATGAATCCGCATCAAGTATGGCATCAATTTGAGATTTATATCGTATCGGTCAGAATTTCGACCATTTTTGAACAGAAATTCTAATTTGAGATTTTCAGAAAATTTTTGAGCCTCCAAATTTTGAACCTCCGAAATTTGGATTCGAGATTTTTGAAAATTTTTGAAAGTTCGAAATTTTGATGACCTCCTAAATTCCGATTTATGATATTCGGAAAATTTTTGAGAATCCGAAATTTCGATTTGTAATTTTTAGAAATTTGACGAAAAATGGAAAAATAAATCGAAAATTATTTAAAATTTATAAATGATTTTTGGCACGAATCTCTTTCAATTATTTTCTTAGCTTATGGTATCGATGTCCCATAAAAAAAGGAAAATCAAAAATCGGAAATTTCCGAGGATTCAAAAATTAATTTTCCAAGGAATGAATGAAATGGCAAATCTGAATGAGCAAAAATAGAAGGATAAAAATTGTACATTTTATTATTTACATTTTTATTCATCAAATATTATATTATTATTTTTTGACATTTCCCAAACTTTTATAGAAAAGCAAAAAAGAATAACAAAACTTTAAAAAAAATGAAATTAAAAATTAATTATAATTAAATGTTTAATAAAAACAAAGAAAATAGTGGAATCAACAAAATATTGTAAAATAATTTCGGAACAACAATTTGGCCCCCATTGCATAAATCAGTGTCATTGCACAAAAAACATGGATGGACACGGTGCCAATTCTCATCCGACCAAGTGTCCTGCAAAATTAGGAATAAATTGGGCAATATTTTATTATTAAATTAAAATTTTTAATTATGAATTTTGAGGGAATTTATTTTGGGACTATCCGAATTTTTCGCGCTGCTGTCAAAATTTTATTTTTTTTTTTTAAATAGAGCATTTTGATAACAAAATGATTGGAACAAATAAAATTGGCCAGAATGATTCGTCAAAAAACGGAAATTGCGCGATATGGCTTATTTCCCGATTTTTTTACAATATAGTTTTTGCCATTTTTAACAACTCCAATAATTCTTATCAATTCATTTCAATGATTGGAGTAGAAAATTTATAATAATTCATTTGAAAATTTTATTTGATGCGCAAAATTCGGGTGCTTAAATTATCCCTCAGACAAATGGGAAATTTTTGAGGAAAACATTGGTCAATTTAATAAAAAAATATTAAAATATTCCAAATTTATAAATTTTTGAATTTAATTTTCTTCCAGTAGATTAATTAATTAATAATCACTACGTGTTATGATATTGTTTTATTCCCAAAAAGCATTGTTTTCTCATTTTTAATCATTGTTTTCATTGACCATAGTTCGAATTTTCCAGAGAATTCATCTCTTTTCCCCTATAGGACAGCAAAGGGGAATGGGGATGGGGAGAAGAGTGCCAGCAGCAAAACAACATTCTTTCCTACACTATTTCTTCCATTTTTTCTCTTCTAATGCCTGCCAAAACCCCCCATTCCATTTCTTTCATTTGACCTCTTTTCCCCATTTTCGACTGCTTTCCAGCATTTTCCTTCATTTTCTAGCTGTTCCAAACCACTGCCTATATAAAGCTGGCCATTTCCTCCATTGGTCATCTTCCAAAAAAAGTTCTTAAAGCATCTTAAACCAAAACTCAAATCTCACAACACTCAAAAAAGCCTTCAAAAATGTCTCTCCTCCTTTGGGATCCACTCGACAATTATCCTTCTCGCCGTCAACTTTTCCCCTTTGGCGGCTTCAATCGCCGTCAACAATTTCTGAGCCCATTCGACTTGATGGAACACCAAATTGACCGCTCAATGGCCATGATGGATCGCCTCTTCGACAATGACATGAACATTCAGGTGAATTTTTGGGGCAAAGATTTTTAAATTTCAAAAATTATATTTTTAAAAATTTTTTTAAATTTTTAAATTTCAAAAATTTCCACATTTTAATTTGAATTTCTTGGATAATTTTTTCTACAAATATTTTTTGAACTGTTAAAAATTCATATTTTTTCTGATAAATTTTTTTTCTAATAATTATTTTAATTTAATTTTTTTTCAGCTCCGTGATCATGTCGGCAAATTGGCGATGAATGAGAAGGGCGAATTCACCTACAAAGTGGATGCAAGCGGCTTTCGCCCAGAGGAATTGAAGGTCGAACTGCAAGGCAATGAAATTGTCCTTCAAGGCGAACACAAGGAACAGAATGAAGGTAAGAAATTGGGACACTTTTGGAATTTTCGTAAAATCCAAAATTTTCGGTTTTAAAAATGTCGTTTTTGGTTTCTCCTAATTCGGTTTTTAATAGCAAAATCTAGTTTCGGTTTTAAATTTCACGGATTTTCTGAAACCGAAACCAATTTTGGAAAACCTAGTTTTGATGAATATTTTTAAGAAAAATTCCCTGAAAAAGTGGGAAAATTCCTCCCAAATTTCATTAATATTCAATGAATTGTTTAAGGTGAATCTGTCCATCGTCAATTCATCCGCCGTGTTCTCATTCCGGACCAAATCCAGCGTGAATCCATCAAATGCGATTTGGACAACCATGGTCGCCTCTGTGTGAACGGAAAGAGCAAAATCCTAGAGGGCCAAGGCCAATCTCGCTCAATCCCAATCGAAATGGCCAAGGGAAAACCGGCGGTGGAACAAAAGCAGCAGAAGGAGGGTGACAAGAAAATGGAATGAAAAGGAAATGGAAGAATAAAGAAGACCGATACAAACAAATCAATCACTTTTAATTACATTTGTAATTTTACCAATTAATATTTGAATTATTTTTGGTCATAAATAAATCATTTTTTGTAATAAATTTTTAAGAAGAAAATAGGGATTTAATAAGGTACTTGTCGTTTGTCTATATACAAATTTTGAGAAACCGAAAATCAGTTTATAGTTTTCCTAAATTAGTCATTAATTGGCTCATTATTCTAGGATCATCTCTAAAATATCATTTTAAGGCCCTAGGACCTAGGGATTTAACAAATGAGTTGTCCAAATTCGGTTCCTCTACTGTAACGGTTCTAAAATCTGGTTTTCTGTTTTTGAAAAAATGTCAGTTTTCGGTTCCAGTTCCTCCTATTTTCCATTATAAAGGAAAGAAATTCCCAATTTCGATTCTAAATGCATCATTTTTTGAAACCGGAACCAAGTTTGGAAAAGCCTAGTTAACACCGTTTTCTATGTTTATAGGAATATGAACAATCCTTTGGGTAATCCAAATTTCCAAATTTACACATAAATAACCGCCAATACTTTTAGTAAATTAATCAATTTGATTACCCCAAAATAAATTTACCTTAAAATTTGAGCACAATTTCATCCAATATCGACTTTTTGGTGTTTTGCATGCATCCTCCGTTGCACATCCCCTAATGTCGAAGCCATTTTTGCCCGGCATTGAATATGAATATTCACAAAATGCTTTGAAGCAATGTGTCGAATTCGGCGATGGGCATTCCCCTTCAATTTCTTCTTGTTCCCAATATTCCGCTAAAAATTTGCATTTTATGCTAATTGGGAATTTTTGAAAATTCATTTTCCATTTTTAATAAAAAACTTTTGAAAATTCGGAAGTAAATTCCAAAATTTTGGTTTGTAATTATTTTTGGATGAAATTATAATAAGTTTAATTTGAAAGAATTTGATTCGATGAGAGAAATATTATCAAATTTTTTCAATCAAAAATTCATTAATTCCAAAATTACTTTCAACAGTTTGATGGCATCGAATTGCTAAAATTGTGAAAAAATTAAAGGAGAATTAGATTTAAAAAAGCAACCTGAAGAAGTGTGAAAAATTTGGCCAAAAGTAATGATAAATTGGAAAAGGAAATATACGCAAAATATATGATGAAAATGGAACATTTAGAAGAAATTTATTTGTGGAATTGTAGAATTAGAGTATAAATTCGAAATGAAAAAGAATAAGGTAATTTAATGGGCTATAAAATAAAAGAATGAATCATCCATTTGCAGCAAATTTACCTTATAAATTTGAAAAAAATACATATTAGAATTTTATAGACTTCCTTCAATAATTTGCCTTTTTCTTCTTTTTTTTGTCTTAACGCTTTCATTAGGATAGTGGCAAATGGTAATAAAATGTTGACACAAAAATATTTCGGTATTTTAAGAAAAAATATGACAATTCGAATGAACAAAGAACAAAATATATGAAATGTCCATAGGCAAATTCTCCACCCAAATTCCAAATATTTTGCCCAAATTTATATAATTTATTTATTTCATATTATTTACGCTGAATAATAAGGGAAATTAAATTAATTTTAAAAATTCACAAATGAAGGAAATTAAAAATATTTATGTCTTCATTTTTAAAATTAATCTGATGAGAAAAAGAAAAAAGGGATGGCTGAATTTAGAAAATGAAATTAAAAATGAATTAAAATGATTAATAGAAAAAAATAAGCAAATAACAGGATCAACAAAATATTGTAAAGCATTAATAATTTTGGAGCAACAATTTCGGCACAATTGACATCGACATTGCATGAATCTTTGTTATTTTCATTGCACAAAAAACAGGGATGGACGAGGTGCCATTCCTCGTGTGTCCAAGGCGAAACAACAAATTTTGTGCACAAATTCATCCAAAATCGACTTTTTGGTGTCATGCATGCAATCTCCTTTGCACATCCCCAAATATAGAATCCAGGTTCGTAAGAATATCGATGAGGACGGGAATATTCACAACGTCCTTTGAAGCAATGTGTCAATTCCGGCGATGGGCATTCCTTTTCTTCGATTATTTGTTCCCATTTATTATCTGAAAAATTTTAATTTATCCAAAAAAAACATTTATTTTTGTCCTCATTTTTGTGAATTTTTATAGAAGACAATTTTTATTTTTTACCCCAAAAATCCAAAAATAAGTTTTTGTGATTTCTACTAAATCACAAACCGGTTTTAAACCCTACAAATCTTATACCAATTTGTAGATCTCATCTAGTCCGTCTTTTGATATATAAATTTCTTAGTTTAAATCAAAACTGAACGAATTAAACTCTTTAAAACATATTTTTGGTTTTAAACACTTTGATTTTGGGCCAAAACTTGATTATAAACTATTCGATGCGTCTCTATGAGATCTACTAAATGGTATAAGGTTTATTGGATCTAAAGCCGGTTTCTGATTAATAGAAGTCAAAAACTTCTTTTGGGATATAAAAATAAAAAATTATGGGTAGGAAGATATTTTTCCAATTTTATAAATAAATTTTAGATTAAGATTCAGCTAGTTTCGATAGAGTTGAATTTAATAAATAATTGAACAAAATTTTAATATTCATTAAATTAAAACTAACTCTCAACCGTTTGATTGCATCGAATTGCTGAAATTGTGAATAAGTAAATTGATAATAAATTTACAACAAGAAACCTGAAGAAATTTCAAAAATATGGCCAAAAATAATGATGAATTTTAAAAAGAAATAAATGCAAATTAATTGGTGGGACATTTAGAAGAAATTTGCTGGAATTATAGAATTAGAGTGAAAATGGAAGAGAATGTGTTAAGTAATTGGATGGAATAAATTTATGAATCATCCATTTTGGCTTTATAAAATTGAAAAACCCTCAAATTTGTATAATTCATTCATTTAATTTATTTTATTACTGGTTAAAATTTATAATAAATTTATCGTCCAAATGTTTTTCAAAATTCTTCCAACAATTTTGGTGCTTTTTCCGCTTATTTTCGCCGGCGAGAATACCAAAGGTTTCTGTGCAGATTGAGAATTCCTCCCTAAAATAATTTTAAGATGCCGGTAGCTTCAACAATTCAATTAAATGCTTCATTGAGACCGAAACTGATGGAATCAAATTCGGCATCGAAAATGTGACAATGATCAATGGGGCCAAACTGATCAATAGTACAGTGATGGAATGCACGGATTCGGTGGAACATGAGAAGCGAAAATGCATTAAAGTGGACTGCCAATTTGAGGAACCCATTGGACGCCGTAAGTTTAAAATTTAAACAGGGATGCCATCGTTGTCTCAAAAAAACGAAATTTTGGAGATCAAAAATTTTCCGAAAATCGAAAATCAACATTTCGGAGAGTCCAAATTTTTTGAAATTAAAAATCGGCATTTCGGAGGGTCCAAAATTTTTTTCCAAAATTTTTCGAATACGAAAATCAAAATTTCGGAATATCCAAAATTTTTAAAAATTGAAAACCGTTATTTGTAGGGTCCATTTTCGAAAATCGACTTTTCATTCCCGAAAATGATCGAAATTTCCTACTGAAACGAAATACTCGAAAATCGATACCATCCCTTGTTTAAATTTCTTAAAACATTATTTAATTTTTTAATTAATTAATTACAAAATTTGAAAAAATATTCATTTAATATTAATTTTATTTTGTTTTCACAGTTATTAAGAAGGATTGCGGCACATGCAAGAACTATCACGATGATTATGCAATGAAGGACATGTATTCAAAACTTTGCAAATGCTATGTGTGTGACACGGATTATTGCAATTCGGCATTGGCCAAATTTGGCCACGGTCCTGCTGCTGAATATTCCCTTATTCGCCTTCTTGGTAAGTCCAAACAAAAAGCAACAAAAAAATGAATTCAATACTTTTTGAAATTGGGATTAATTTCCGAAAATCATTCCGTAATATTTATTTAAACAAAAATGAGTTAAAATGGACTAAAATTTCCATCAAATCAATTTTTAAATTTCAAACAATATTTGACTGAATTTTTCCATAAATTTTTATATTTTTCAGCCACCATTTTGCCCCCTCTTCTGCTTACCATTTTTTTGATTTGAATGAAGCGAAAGAAGCCACAAAGAAGAAAGAATAAACCAATTTTGGGATTCAATAAAGCAAATATGATTCCTTAAAATAAATCTTTCTCACTTGGTCAAATAAATTTCATAAATATGTGTTTTTCTCAATATTTTATAGTTGCCAAATTGTTGAGTTGCCAAAATTTTCAAAATAAATAATTTATTTAATCGAATTTGGCCGAATTTTAAGCATATAATGAAATTTTTATACTATTTATAAAAGGAAAATTTTTTATGTCCATCGGGTGCCAAAAATAATAAAAAAATTCGAATTTGCTATTTTCCTTTCATCATCTTTTTTATCGCCTTATATCGCCGTTCATTGGTACATTGGCAAATTACAATAAAAAATTTGGCAAACAAATTTTACGGCGTTTTAGACAAAAAGAATGGCGGCTTAATTTGTAGCCACCGCAAAAATTGGAAGAAAAAGTCATCATCACCCCCTCGGAATTGGACATCGACGGCTCATTTTTGAGGCCAATCCGCCGAATACTCCAATATCGGAATTTGTAAGGGCAGAATGGAATAGAGACAACATTTGTCATTTGCCCCTTTGGCCCCATTCGACCTCCCTTTGGCCCCTTCTTGGCCATCGTTTCCTCCGCATTCTTCTTTCCTCTTTTTGAAAGAAAATCCATCGGAGCCCATCCCTGCACCAAATGCCATTCCCCCGAAAAGGCCAATCCTAATTGTGTGTCTTCCAATAAAAACAATGAATGTCGCCGATGAAATGTTCACCAAAAAAAAGATGTTTAATTTGGGTAAAAAGGAACACATTTTGCTGCTTAGTCAATGTTGATTGAATCAAAAATGGATGAAAATGAGGAATTGTGTCCAATTCCGGCAAAAATTGATCAAAGGCAAGTCAATCAAAATTCAAAATTATTATTAAAAAATTCATAATTTTTTAATGGCTTTTTAATTTCAAAAATTCAATACATATTTTCTAAATAAATTGAAGCTCTACATTAAAAAATGAATTAATAAATTATGTAAGAAAGCATACAAAAATAGCCAATAAATTTAATTAAAATACCATTTTTAATATCTATGGGAATCATTTTTCAACCCTTAAAAAATTGGGAAAATTATGGATTTAATTACTTAATTTGTGGACATTTTAAACAAATTATAGCGGATTTTGTAGAGCTCTTTAGGGAACTAAGAATATGCAAAAAAAATTTTTAAAGTTCGCCCTTCCATAGAGATATGGGCCTCAAAGTCGAAAGTGGTGAATTAGGTATAGAGAGAGATTGGGGTATTAAATATGGTAGTGTAAATTTTTACTTCTTTGGCACATGCGAATTTATTTTAAAGCCGGAAAATTTGGTTAATTATAATTTTGAACATTTTTAAAAATTTTCTAATTTTCAGCCTTGGCATTTCCCGCCCCATATTGTTCATGATTTTTGCCGGCCGCCATTTATCCATTCGAGTTTCATGGCATTTTTCCACGGAATGCACTTTGCTCGATTGGATTGGATTATTCCAAGCTGGTAAAAATATTTAATTTTTACAATTTCGTTAAAAAATATTTTTAATTCCCCGAGGGGAAAGGGGCAAAAGAATGCCAAATTTTCATCAAATTTTTTCAATCCCAAAATTCCCTTATCCAAATGTCGAAGTGCCCAATTCTCCATTCCAGCAGGATTGTCAGTATCCCCAAAGGAGTCATCCATAAGAAAAAAAGATGAGGCAAAAATATTGAACAAAAGGCAAAACCAACAACCAAAAATTGTAAATGCCTTTTTTTTCGCTAAAAATCCCAAAAAAATTTGGCATCCAGAATCCATCAAAAAAGCATTTTTGGGACAATTTTCTTTGCATTTTTAATTCATTCAATTCTTCCATAAATCGATTTTGAACATATCCATTTTTAGAGGAAAAAAACCCACTCGCATTCATGGATTATCGGGGCTTTGGCGTTTGTGGACCAAAAGAGGGCGCATTGGATTGGCAAATTGGCCATGGATTATTGGGAGAAGAGGAGGATAGCAGAAATAATAATACTAAGAGCACAAAGGCAATTCAATTTCGGTAAGTTCAAAAAATTCTTTTTAATTGGATATCAAAAATATCCGTTTTAATTCCGCCTGGTTAGAATAATTCCGCCTGGTTAGAATAATTCCGCCTGGTTAGAATAATTTCGCCTGGTTAGAATAATTCCGCCTGGTTAGAATAATTCCGCCTGGTTAGAATAATTTCGCCTGGTTAGAATAATTCCGCCTGGTTAGAATAATTCCGCCTGGTTAGAATAATTCCGCCTGCTTAGAATAATTTCGCCTGGTTAGAATAATTCCGCCTGGTTAGAATAATTCCGCCTGGTTAGAATAATTTCGCCTGGTTAGAATAATTCCGCCTGGTTAGAATAATTTCGCCTGGTTAGAATAATTCCGCCTGGTTAGAATAATTCCGCCTGGTTAGAATAATTCCGCCTGGTTAGAATAATTTCGCCTGGTTAGAATAATTCCGCCTGGTTAGAATAATTTCGCCTGGTTAGAATAATTCCGCCTGGTTAGAATAATTCCGCCTGGTTAGAATAATTTCGCCTGGTTAGAATAATTCCGCCTGGTTAGAATAATTCCGCCTGGTTAGAATAATTCCGCCTGGTCTGATTTTACATAATTCCGCCTGGTTAGAATAATTCCGCCTGGTTAGAATAATTCCGCCTGTTTAGTTAGAATAATTCCGCCTGGTTAGAATAATTCCGCCTGGTTAGAATAATTTCGCCTGGTTAGAATATTTCCGCCTGGTTAGAATAATTCCGCCTGCTTAGAATAATTCCGCCTGGTTAGAATAATTCCGCCTGGTTAGAATAATTCCACATTATGTTTTAATTCCACTTGTCTTTCTTAATTGCCTTTTAAATCTGTCTTCAATCATAAGTGCGCAAAATTATTGCTATAGAAGAGGCGAATAAATAAGACAATATTTAATTTGAATTAGCAGTATTATAATAATACTTAATCATTTTATTCATAATTTCAGTTATTTTGATGGTCTCTCTGGCGCAATGAAAGCGACCAGTCCAAATGTTCTCGTCTATAGCGATGCCCAATTGGCCATAAATTGTGATCAAATATTCCGAATATTTCACTAAAAAATATTTCCATTAAATTCAGCATTGATTTGCCAAGGACTCCGCCCATGTCGAAGCCATCAACAATTTTATGCCAAATTAAGTTGTTCTGGCTCATCAAATCGAATTTATCGAACGCAATGTTCGCCGAATGGCCAATGGACTTCGCTGGTATTTTTAAATAAAAATGGATATTGACTGAAAATTTTTTATATTTATTTTAAAAGAATATCGATGTAATTTGCATTAATAAATTTAGAAAATTTTCAGACACAAAAAATTGGAAATAAATAATAAAAAAAATTGAAAAATTTAAATTAATTTATTCTTCTTATATTATAGAATATTATAATTTAATTTAATATTAATTCAATTAAAAATCTTTTTAAGAACTTCCTATTCCCAGCCGATCGTTCAGCCGAACTTAGAATTCGGATTAAAGCAGAACGGGTTTGGCCTGGTCGAGGCAAATTAATTGGCGATGCCAACATTCCAGTGGTCAATTTTTGGGCTTTCTTTTAATATTCAAATTCATTTTTTAAATTTTACAGTTGGACCTTTTGGAAGGGGCTGCTGCCGAAAATGGGTAAATTAGAGGGAAAAATTCAAAAACCCATTTCTTATAATTTGTAATTTCCATTTTTGCCGCCAAATATTTGTTTTTTTTTTTATCTGTTTGTCAATCTGTTCATGTTCATGATATGTCATGTGCCATTCCATTCCATTTTTGGATGTTCCAAAAACAATGTTTACTATTTTAAATTCGCCAACTTTTCCCTCAAAATATTCCCTCCTTGTCCATCAATGTTTTTCCCACATTTCCATCAAATTCCATCTAAAATTTTGACACTTTTTTAGGCGGAATTTCTCCTTCCTCCTCCGGCCACAATGCCAACAAATTCAAGTGAAATGCCGCCTCATTCCGCCCACTCGACAACCACTTGCTGGTTCTTTTTGCCTCTTTTCCCTAACATTTTTGCCGAATATTCTTCAGAAACAATGGACACTTTGGCGGGGGCAAAAGCAGATTCAAATGGGAATCCGTTGGTGGCCTCTTCTTTGATTGTTCCCCCAAACAATATTTCCCAACATTATTTGTCCAATTCGGCTTCTTCATCGGCCAATTCCTCTTCATCTTCTTCTTCCACTGCTCAAATGGCACAATCCATTTGGTAAAAATATTTTTAATTAAGTGCCCGTTCTTATTTAAATTTAAATAGGAAATTAAAAACCATTAATCTTCCTAATCTAGTGAATGAAATATGATATTTTTAACTTTTTTATGATGAAAAAATTAATTTGGTATTTATAATTCATAATTTAATTTTTAATTTAATATTAATTCCCAGTATAAACAAGAAATTAGAACCTCTTTATTTTTCTAATTTAAATAAGATATTTTTGATTTTTTCTATATGAATAAAAATGAACCAAATTCAATAGCAAATTATCCTTTAGCAAATAAAAGGTGCACAAGTTGACAAAAAATACAAAAATGATAGGGAAAATAAAATTTAAAACCACTTACATATATCAATTCTACTAAGGCATTTTGAAGATTATTTTGACCTTTCAAAGGCAAATTCCAAATTAAAAAGACATTTTATGGATTTTGGCCTTTGAAAAACAAATAATTCCCTTCGAATTTGAATAAAATTCCCTTAATTTATTCCAAATTTTCTACAGTTCATTTTCCTCTTCCCATTTTGGCCCGGATTTGGCAACAAATTTACCGCCTGGTTGGGAAATGCGAATTGATGGCCAAGGCCGAGTGTTTTACATCGAGTCAATTAATTTATCCGGACAATTTCATTTTTAAATTTAATAATTTTAGCCATATTCATCACAAAACAGCCTGGAATCCGCCGGTAAAATAACTAAATAATTTCTTTAATTTTTTAAAAATTTTCGCAGTTAATTTTGGAACCACTAAACGATCGTGGATTTGGCCAAAATGAGGCAGAAAGGACGGCGAGAAGAACATTTTTTGGTGGGGAAAATAATTTAGAGGATGTGTCGAATAGAAATTTGAGAGAAATGAATGCAAATTTGTCACCGCCATCAACGGGAAATGATGCAAAAATGCCAAAAGCTTTGCAATTTTTGCAGAGAGATGACCTATTTGGGCATTTACTCCAAGGGAATGAGGTAATTAAGAGGAATTCAAAATAAATATTTTATTGTTTTTGAAGGAAGCATTGGCCCTTTACAATAGCAGTCCATTTCTCAAGCATATTTTACAACGAATTCGAAAGGAGCCAAACAAATTTTGGCAATTTGAACGAAACATAGAATTGATTGGGTCAGCAAATAAAATTAATAATAATTAAAATGGTTTAAAAATGCTGAAAATGTAAATTTCAATTAGCTATTTTACAGGGAAACCTAATTTTTATAATTTAAAAGGAAATATTTTATTTGTAGAAAAAAACATTGGATTGCAGAAAAGAATATTGAAAATACAGAAAAAAATAATTAGGTTTATAACTGTTTAGAATTTATCCTATAATTTCAAACCATATATCAAATAGATAGATCTATCCAGATTCCAGAAGCATCGATTGATATAAATATATTTTGCAAGCTTAAATCATTTAGTTTTGAACCGAAAACGAAAAGACGGTTAAGCGGTCTTATTAGGACCTTTAATTTTTAACAGAAACACGACAATACCATTTATTGAATTGACGAGATTTATGTAGTACAAAACAAACCACTAAACCATTATAATCTTTTTGGCATTTTTAAATACTTTTATTTAAATTAAATATGTTATTGTAAAATAAATACTTTTTTTTTACTGGAAATTACTAATTAAAAAATACATTAATTATTTTGCTTGAATTATATTTTACTCCATTTTATTCCAAAAGATAAACAAATAAATTTTTATTTTACTGCCAATTAATTAAACTGTAAAATTTCCACCCTTGTCAGTTTCGTGAATGCCTTCGCCGATCAAACGCAACCATTGCCAATTGGCTGGCAAATGGCCCGCCCGCAGAATGGCCATCAATTACTCTTTTTGGACCATGCAAATCGACGGATTACCCCATTTGACCCAAGATTACCAGAACCGCCTCGTGCCCGAGGATGTCGAAGTGCACCGCCGGTTAGGCGGAAAAAAGAAGGCAGTGGACAAATGAATGGACGGAATAATGGGCCAAGGGGAAATGGGATTGCAATTATGAGGCAAAGGAGAAGAAGGGAGGATGGAGGGGCCCCCGAAGGAATTTGGAGTTGGGAATTGGCGGAAAAAGCGGATCAAATTCAGGCATTGTTGGCGGAACATTGTCCCGAATTGGCACAACGGGTATGAATTTTCAATAATTAAAAATGGAATGGTTGAGTAAAGAGGATATCCAGGAAAAATTGGGTAGAATTTAATGCGAATTGATTGGTAATTATAATTTATTATTATTTTACCTCTTGGTTTCTGACCTAATTTAATGATACAAAAAATGACTCAATTATAAAATAATTTTTTGTCGAAAAATCAATGTTATTAGTGCAAAAAACTTGGCCAAATCAGTTCATGCTTCATATCCGGTATAAGCTAGCCTTTATTTAAATCTAATAAGCCATTCCCATTAAACATTTCGTTAAGGTCAATCCAAATTAATTGATTAAAGTTGATTATTCAAATAATATAGTCCACATCAATTTGAATATTTTGAATTAAATTTGGGCCATAAATCTTGAGAAAATAATAGTTAAAAAATTTAAATATCTCAAAGGTTTGCACCAAATTGCGTTTAATTGGGCGAATGGGCGAGCTGGCCCTGCTTCGATATGCAAATGATCCGGACTTAGTGAGGGCAATTAGCTTGCTTGAAGAATTGGAGTCAAAAGGCCAATTGGAAAAGGATTCGAATTACCAGCCAAAAAGCAAATTTGAACAAACTTTGGCAAAATTCCATGGGGCATTAGAAAAGGCTGGATACGGGAAAGGGCCAAGTCGGATCAGGCAAGCATTAAAATTTAAAACCTCTCTGTAATATTTGAATCTAATGAATTGAAAATTTATTTTTTAAATCAGCCTAAATTCATATTTTGAAAATATCCATTAATTAGTAATTTTATTTTCTTAAGAAACTCTTTTGGAAATTCCAAGCTTAAAAGGGAAGCAGTGGTTTAAAATTAGATGTCCAGAATTGCTACCGGAAAACCAAAATTTGAATTTTTGCTCTTTAAAGCCGAGATAAGAGAAAAGATACGAAAAAAATGACATTCTTTAAAAAATGAAAACCGGATTTTAAAAAAATTTCTGTTTTAAATTTACTTATTAGGACAACCCTAGTTTAAAATAATTAAAAAATGGATTAATAATCATAATGAACAATTGGAAATAATTTTCTGCTAATTTATGTAATTTTATATTTATTTGTTTGTTTTTATGGAAATATTTCCAAAATTTTGAACAGATTTCGGCTTCGAAGGGATCGTTTGATGGAGGATGCCTTCCAGAAAATCCTTGGGGCCAATCCAATTCAATTGCGAAAATGCCAAATGACCGTCAGTTTGAAAATGTTAAAAACATTTTTTGTGCCCTATTTAAGGTGAGCTTTTCGGAGGAGGAAGGATTGGATTATGGTGGCCCATCACGTGAATTATTCTTCCTCCTCTCCCGACAATTATTCCATCCTCGGCATGGCCTTTTCGAATATTCCAGCGCTGATTCCCACAAAGTTCAGGTGCCTTCTACATTGATTTTTTTAATCCGGGAGATTTTGTTTTTATTTTTCAATTTAATTATTTATTTTTCTTTTGCCTATTTTTGGGAGAAAAAAGAAAATAGAATAATTTTTTGGGTGTAAAAAATTTGCTCCGGATAACCGTTAAGTACCAAATTTTTTGGCATTTTGGCGGCATTTCTTATTTCAGATTAGTCCAATGTCCAAATTTGTGGACCAATATTTACGTTGGATGGAGCTGGCCGGCCGATTGTTGGGATTGGCTTTGGTGGTATTATTTAAAAACTAGCTCATTCCCAATTGATAAAAAATCATTTTGTTAGCATCGATGCCTGCTGGATTGTTTCTTCACTAGGCCATTCTACAAAATGTTGGCACAAATGTTCGCATTTTCCATAAATTTATTCCTAAAAAATGCGTATTTTTTTTAACTTTAAGTTAAAAAGTAAATGCATATTTTGCAAAAAAAATTTAAAAATTAAAATAATAAATAAAATAATAAATTCTAAAAGAAACTAATATCTAATAGAGGCCTACACTAAGCTAGAGTTTGAAAAATAAAAGCATATTATAAAAGCCCTTTAGGCTTTAGAGGGTACCTGAACAATACTAGCCCATAGGGACTAATAGAAAATATAGATATACGGTATACGGTATAAGGAATTTTCCAAGTTAAATAATCATAGGCAAGGCACATTTGAACTGGAAAATTAATATGCCTTTGAAAATAAAATAAAAATTCATTCCAATATTTTATGCGTTTTATTTTCTCTCATAGAGAAATCAAATGCAAAAATTAAAATGAATATTCACTGCATTTTTAGCCCATTGAATTTGGAGGACATTCGTGAGGCTGACCCACATTTGCACCATTCCCTTTGTTGGCTTCAACAGAATCCGGTGACTGCCGATTTGGAAATGACATTTTCTGTGACTGAAGAATTGGCCGGAAAAGTACAAAATTAATTAATAAAAAATTAATTATTTATTTGTGAAGGTGACCGAAAAGGAATTGGTCCCAAATGGAAGGAATTTGGCGGTGACCGAAAAGAACAAAGAGGAATTCATTGGACGGATGCTGCATTGGCGGTTAATTATATTCGGGAAATATAATTTTAAAATATTAAAAATGACAAAAAATATTGAAAATGGCGAAAAGATTATAACGGTTTATATTGGTTAAATGTTTTTCCTAGTTATCAAGCCAATATCCAATCGATAGATTTTGACGTGAATGTGATGCATAGTTTGAAACTGATTTGGTTTAAGTGTAACCAATTTTAAATTATTTATGAACTAAAAATCAAAATCGGTTTAAGCGGTTTAATATTCTTTAATTTTGACCAACCAAGAAAAATTATATAACATCGACACATTTTGGTGAAATCTATATCTATTGATTAGGTATAAGTTTTTTATGTCTAGGACAAATCATTGAATTATTTTATTTTTTTTTTTTGAAATTTAAATACTTTTCCCGCAATTTTCAATGTTTCTTTTTCGCCAAATTAAATATTTTATCAAATAAAAATTCCGAATTAATTTTAAGTGCGGAAAGAGGCGTCCAGGAACAGTCAAAAGCACTTTTGCATGGACTTTATGCCATTGTGGACCGAGAAATGGTGGAAATGTTCGATGCGGACCAATTGGAATTGGCACTTTCCGGCAGTGTGGAAATTGATATTGCCGATTGGGAGAGGAACACTGAATATCGGGGCGGATTTCATGCAAATCATGTGAACTCCAAACAAAAAATATAAAATAGGGGTTTTTATAAAATATTTAAAAGAATAATTTTGATCATTGATTTGGAAATAAAATTTATCTTATGCATAGTAAATTCCTAAATTCATCAAAAATTTTCCTTATTCTATAAAAATTGGTTTCAAATAGGCAAAAATTGTCAATTAATAAATTCTAAATATAATTGTCCTTTTTACCTGCCAGAATAATCAATAAACATTAATTAGTTAATTAATATAATATTAATTAATTAATTCTCAATTGAATTGAAAATCAATGGAAAATATATTTTTATTATTCTATCCAATTTTTAAGCCCTTGAATTTTCATCTGTTAAATTTCGGTTTTTAATTAATTGGATTTCTGAAATTGAAGATTTTGGCATTAATAAAATAATTTAAATTAATTTCCACTCCCTTTATAGATTGTAATTCGCTGGTTTTGGCTTTGTGTGCAACAAATGCGAAATGCCGACCGTCTTCGACTTCTCCAATTTATCACTGGCAGTTCAAGGTGGGAATATTTCATTATGATCAATTTAAAATGCCCTAATTTTTAGTGTTCCATTCGAAGGTTTCAAAGGATTGCGCGGTTCAAATGGGCTAAAACGATTTTGCATTGAAAAATGGGGAACGGAGGTGACCGTTTAAATTTGGGCAATTTTTAGGGTAAAATGCTTTATTTGTAGGAAAGTTTGCCTAGAGCCCACACTTGCTTCAATAGATTGGATTTGCCGGCATATCCAAATCGACAAAAATTATTGGCCAAATTAATGGTAAAAAATTTAAAATTAATTTAATTTAAATATTTTTTTTTGCAGTTGGCGATCACCGAAAGTTCTGTTTATGCCATTGAATAATTTTGATAGCAAAATTTTATTAATTTGATTAATAAATATATTCAATTACCAATATACATATATAAATAAAATTTTATTTAGAATTCTTAATAAAATTTAATTAAATCAAATCGATTTGTACTATAGCCTCATTTCCATTAAATACACCCAAATTTTGTAATTTGTAAAGCGAAGACTTTGGACGCAGTGTTTTTTCTTTTGGCCAATTTAGCAGGGAAAAAGTGAATGGAAAAAGTAATAAACATTTGAAATTTTGCGGTGATAAGAGAGGACTCCGATGGATGAAATGAAATTAGGGGAAAGTTTTTATCATTTTCTAAAATTCGAACCAAAAATAATCAGCCACTTGATAGGAAAGTAATTTGATCCAATTATTTATTAACGGTAGCAGTAATTTGTAAAATTCCAATAACGGTTGTTGGACTGGGAAACCAAAAATTCAATTTTAAATTATATGAAAAAAAATACATCGGCCAATGCAATATTCATCAATACAATATTGGAAAAAGGATAAAATTTATTCATTATTAAATATTTCCTGTTCAAAATGATCATTTGAGGGTTCAAAACAGCTAAAATTCGGAAAAATAAATTGTCGAAATGAATAGATCTTGTTGAGAATCCCGTTAGAAATAACGAATAAATTCATTGTTGACTATAGTTTGATGAAGAAGAGAAGGGGCAAAAAATTCAAATTCAGCATTTAGAAAGACTGATGATGCCCGTGGGAAGAGGGAATTGGCATTAAGAATCTAGATATTAATTAACTTATATACTAAATAAATGATCCAGTTTATTTTGCATTAATTAACTACTCCATTTAACAAGTTAAAAAAGAAATAATCCCATTTGTTAAGCTAAGAAATAATTCCATCTGTTCCGCCATTTTTAATTCCGCCTTTTTAAATTCCACCTGCTTTTTATTTCGTCTGGTTAGAATAATTCCGCCTGTTCTGATTTTTAATTCCGCCTGGTTAGAATAATTCCGCCTGTTCTGATTTTAATTCCGCCTGGTTAGAATAATTCCGCCTGTTCTGATTTTAATTCCGCCTGGTTAGAATAATTCCGCCTGTTCTGATTTTAATTCCGCCTGGTTAGAATAATTCCGCCTGTTCTGATTTTAATTCCGCCTGGTTAGAATAATTCCGCCTGTTCTGATTTTTAATTCCGCCTGGTTAGAATAATTCCGCCTGTTCTGATTTTAATTCCGCCTGGTTAGAATAATTCCGCCTGTTCTGATTTTAATTCCGCCTGGTTAGAAAACAAATGGATAATTATTTATAATACATAAAAATTGATTAGATTTGTGACACATAATTTTAATAAAAAAGAAAAAAAAAGAAAAAATTAATTAAATTTTTAGCCATCTAAATGGAATATTTTATCGCACAATTCGAATGATGGAACATGGAATCAAGCCGATTTATATTTTCGATGGCAAACCACCTGAACTCAAATCGGGCGAGCTTGGAAAACGAAAGGAAAAACGTGCCGATGCCGAAGAACAATTGGCAGAAGCAAAGGAAAAAGGTGACAAAGTTGCAATGGAAAAATTTGAACGAAGACTTGTTAAGGTTTGAATTAATTTATGAATTTTATTTTTGGAATCATTATTAGGTCACAAAAGAACACAGCGAAGAATGCAAAAAATTGCTCCAATTGATGGGAATTCCAGTGATTGATGCGCCATCGGAGGTAAAATTATTTATATAATCAAAAATTTTTTATTTTTTTAAGGCAAAAGCTCAATGTTCTGAATTGGTTCGTAAAGGGAAAGCATATGCAACTGCAACAGAGGATATGGATGCAGTTAGTTTTTTAATTTATTTTATTGATTTATTTATTTCTTAGTTGACATTTGGTTCGCAAATATTGGTCAGACAAATGACATTCAGCGAAGCCAAGAAAATGCCAATCAAAGTAAAATAAAAGACACCAATTTTAATAAATATTAACCAAATTTTGTCAGGAATTCTCGCTTGAAAGAATGCTGAAGGATATGGACATGACGCATGAACAATTTGTTGACTTTTGCATTTTACTCGGATGCGATTATTGCGGAAATATCAAAGGAGTTGGTCCAAAGAAAGCATTCGAGTTGATCAAACAACACAAAAGCATCGAAGCAATTCTGGAAAATATCGATTTGAAGGTGAGGAAACAATTAATCAAATATTAATTTTATTCTCTTATTTAGAAATATCCGCCGCCAGAAAATTGGAAATTCAAAGAGGCACGGGAATTATTTCTGAATCCTGATGTGATCGATGGGAACGAAATTGAGGTGTTTTTTGATAACCCGGAGTCACAATTTTTGGACCGAATTTTGAAAATCTTGTGAAAATTCATCAAATTTTCTGAGTTAGACCACTTTAGAAATGCACAATATTTTGGGAATTTTTTTAAAATGGCTTAAATTTTGTAAAGATATTTAAAATTCTTTTCATTTTCATTTTAAAAATCTAGTCAAAATCTATTGAATTTAAACATTTGTTTGAATTTTGAAAATAATTTGAAAATTGAAAACATTTTCAAAATCTTTTGAACCATATTTTCAATATCTATTCAAAATATGGGTGAAAATGAATTTTCAAAATGGGACTCATTTTCAGAATATTTTGAAAATGGGGCAAAAAAGCTGATTTGCATTGTTCTGGTTTTCTGTTCTGATTTTTTCCCTTGTTCTGATTTTTTCGCGCACTGTTCTGACTTTTTCCTTTGTTCTGATTTCCTGTTCTGATTTTTCCCTTATTCTGATTTTCTGTTCTGATTTTTCCCTTGTTCTGATTTTTCTCGCGCACTGTTCTGACTTTTTTCCCTTGTTCTGATTCTGATTTCATTCATTTAATCATCTGCCGCAGCTGGGATTCGAACCCGAGTAGTCAAGGCCTAAAGTCAGCGACATAACATTGAGCTAAAGAGGCTATGTATCCTCTTCCATTAAAACATTTATTTGTTCCTTTCATTGCCTTCGGCCCAAGTCAAACAAAGGGAAAGGTCAATAAACACAATTTTCCAGAATATTCTCAAAATTTAGATGTGTTCCAAAAATATTTTGTAAATGGTACTATTTTGTCAATATTTTAACTCAAATTTTCAAATTGATTTTGAAAATGAGTGTGAAAATATATTTTCAAAATTTTTAAATTCTCAAAATGTTCCCAGAATTTTATCTATTTCCAGAATATTTTAGAAGTTGGTATATTTTGAAAATGTAAACAATTTTGAGCAGATTTTTTCCTATTATATTCAAAATCTTTTGAATTTTTTTTTGACTTTGAATTTTCAGAATTTTACTCATTTTAAAAATATTTTGACAATTTATATCTTTTCAAAATATTTTGACAATTTTCTCATTTTTATAATATTTTGAGAATTACATCAAATTTTCAACATATTTTTGCATCTATTTTTTATGTGACTCCGGGAAAATGACATTTCTTTCCTTATGAATTGAATTCCCAAAAATAATTTTTCAAAAAATAGTCAAAAAATAGCTTTCTCTGGTTTCAGGGTGTAAGCATGAACATATGTATTTATCATATTTAGCCATGGACAACGACAGGGAAAAATTTTAATTCCCATTTATTTTCCGGAAAGTTTTAACCGGAAAGAATTAATTCCGCCTGGTTTCCGGAAAGTTTTAACCGGAAAGAATTAATTCCGCCTACTTTCCGGAAAGTTTTAACCGGAAAGAATTAATTCCGCCTAGTTTCCGGAAAGTTTTAATTAAAGAAAACTGCAAAAAGCAATTTATGAAATATTTTTCCCGGGACCCCAATTCGTAAGGAATGCCGAAGAATTATATTTAATGAAAATATTTTCAGTTCGAATGGAGCGAGCCAAATACAAAGGAAATTATCGAATTTCTTTGCATTCAAAAGGGATTCAAGTAAGGGAATTAAATTAATATTATGTTGTAATTATTATTTTTTAGTGAGGACAGAATTCGTTCTGCAATTGACCGTCTCCAGAAAAGCAGAAAAGTTTCCCAACAAGGGCGCATTGATAATTTCTTCAAATCAACTGGAGTCGTGAACAACACTGGGCCAACATCGAAAAAGCGAAAATTGGTAGAACCCAAGAAGCCGACAACAAGCAAAAATGATGGAAAGAAGAAGAATGGAAAGGCTGGGAAATGAGTTATAAACAACAATGGATTTTGAATCTACATTGATTAAACATCATCGCATAACGTTCATTCATTACCTAATTTATTTGTTTTGGTTAAAATTATTTAATTATTCCTTTATCCATTTTATTGATGAATTATTATTTTCATTAATTTACTTAAAAATGAATAATATCAAATACCGCTGGTTTTACTCCATCGTAATGAATATTTAAATTGATTGATGTGAATGTTTAAGAGAATGAATAAATGTGAAATATTGGTAATAATCTGTCTCTGTGCCGGCCTAATTAAACCATAATATATTCTGACTAGGTTTCTTGAATTCATTCCATCCTCAGCAGATCGACAAAATCTCTGTCAAAGGTGCCCTCCCCCCCCCCCCCCCCCCCTAATTATGGTAACAAAATTCCCCTCTGAATTATTAAATAAAGTCAGAATTATTTTAACATGCTAACTTGAAAAGTATGTATGTAGTATGTATATTTTTCTAAAGAAAATTTAACTATTTTCTCTTTTTTCAGTGAAGGAAAGAAGTTGCCAATCAAGGTTAAATTATTTACCCCTGTCTCTGTCTTCTATTTAAGCCGTTCCCATCCAATCCTAGGCCATTCCATAATTACAAATCCATAATCCAAAAATCCAAGCCAAAAAGTGCCTTTTCATATTCTCATAGGAAAAAGTCAATCTTCTGGGTCAAAATATTCCTCCAGAGAATGGTCAAATCCCCGTAGTTCAATGTCCATCTACCACCTTTATCCAAATCCTCCATTTATTCTCTAATTTACCTTTAGCCCTCAATTTTTGTCCCTTCGTTTCCATGGCAACCTTATCCATTCCTTACAATTCCATTCCTCCATTCAAAAATTCTTCCTTATCCCCATTGTCCCCCGTATTTTTGAATTGTTTTGGTTTGTAGTTTGGACTGATGGGATGAATTTTTAGATAAATTTTTAGACATCTCATTAAATCGTTTTTATGGAGCGAAAAATGGTTTCAATCGAAATCTGCGGCCAAACACTTTAATTATGTAAAAAATTGAAACAAATTTAATGGGTAATAAATAATTTATATTTTAATTTAATATTGATTCGAGGAATAATTATGTAAGAATTTTTCTAAAACCAAATACTGTCAATTATTATCATTTGCCACTATTTATTAACAAAAAACTCCAAAAAAATGCCATCGACTAAAATTAATCCCCTTGGGCGTCATTTGCCGGTACATTCATAAATTCCCTATTCACCCATATCCGCATCCGTCCCGCACAATTGTTTTTTCCCATTCAATTTTATGGGCACAAAATCCCATAAATAATAATTGCGCGACAATTTGTCAGCCACTAGGTTGGATTAATGAAATCGTAAAAATGAGTGAGGACTTATTTTTACGATTTTCTTGTCAGCATATTTTAGTTTTTAGTACAATTAAAATTGAGTAAAAAATTACCTTCCATTAATCCCATTGAATCACATTTAATCCCATCCCTTCAGCCTCAAAATTAAAAATATAAATTTTTTCTCCTTTAATTTATTTGCCAAAAGCATTTTGTAACCAAAAAATGTATGCAAACATTTCACGAAGTGGCACCTCGTCCGCTTCAACACCACAAAAGCCCACCCAATTGCAACAATTCCCCCAGAATTTGTCTTTGCCCGGTAGTGCCGAAATGGCAGAAGGTCGACCCAGCACAAGAAGGGGTGGAAGGCCGGGAAGTCAAAGTCAAAGTGGAGGCAGCGCGGATGGAAGTGGGCCAACAATGGCAGAAAATGAAGGACACGGTAAAAATTGAATTTTGAATTTTTAAATAAGAATTTAAAAATGGCATAGAGTATTTTAGGAAGAATTTTTGAAGAATATGCCTTTAGCAATTTCAAATTATTAATATAATAAATTAATAGCATTTAGTATTTAGTTGATTACTTTCTAATTCCGCCTATTTTTTTAATTCTTCCTGTTTTGCATTAAATAATTCCGCCTGTTCTGATTTAATTCCGCCTGATTAGAATAATTCCGCCTGGTTAGAATAATTCCGCCTGGGCCCCATTTCAATTCCAACTTTAACTTTTAACTTTGAATTTTTTTCCCTTCTAAAAATTCAAAGTTAAAAGTAACTTTGAAATTTTTCCCTTCCAAAAGTTCAAAGTTAAAGTTAAAAGTTGGAATTGAAACGGGGCCCTGGTTAGAATAATTCCGCCTGGTTAGAATAATTCCGCCTGGTTAGAATAATTCCGCCTGGTTAGAATAATTCCGCCTGGTTAGAAGAATTCCGCCTGGTTAGAATAATTCAGCCTGTTCTTATTTTAATTCCGCCTATTTTAATTCCCCATCTGTTCTTAATAATTCACCATATTTTGTACTCCTCTTGTTATAGCATCTTGGCTAGAATGCTATATCAAAAGATTGCTTAATTTTTATGATTTATAGGCAAAATTATGATATTTGTTCATATTCCACCTTAATTCGTCAATGTATTTATATAGTTTTTGGTCAGAATTTATCTTAATTATGTTGTTCTAATTAATTTGTCAAATATTTTATAGATCAACCAAATGTTGGGATCTATGAAAGAAGGGGAACGGTGGATGTTTGGACAAGGGACCAATCTGCCCGAATGCACAAAAATGGTGAAAATGATGGCAGCGAGGATTCTCCAAAATCATCTTCTACAAAATCGAAAAGACAATCGATAACAAATGGCCTAATAAAAAAGAAGAAAAGCTCAATTTCCAGTCAAAAATCAGCCGAAAATGGAGACAATGAACATCGAAGGCAAAGTTATCCGGAATTGAGTGAACCAGGCAATTATAGTTCGGAACAATTCGAGGAATCTGATGAGGAAGAAGAAGAAGACGAGGAAGATGATGGGCACAAAAATGGACATGAAGGCGATGTGGATGATTTCAGTCGGAAATTGTAAAAATTTTTCGATTATCTACATCCAGATTTCTAAGACTCTAAAGTGTCCCTAAATATTGCAAAATTTTTCATACGATTCTAAGCCTTAAAATAATATTTTAAAATCATTTTTTAAACAATTATGAAAGAAAATACAAATTTCAAATTTGAAGTAGGGTTGTAGTTTGATTTCGAGAATCCCAAAAAACCTGGAAATCCGGACAATTTAGTCGCAGAAAATTCCTCCCTGAAAATTTTCGAAACCTGGAAACCCTCAAAACAAAACTGGTCACAGAAAATTTGCCTCCGAAAAAACTTCCCGAAATATTTCCCCCATCGACAAGGGCTATAATTCTAATCTGTAAACCAATAAGTACCATAAATTAATCCCAAAAATGTAAAGAACAATTCATTCAGAAGGGAAATGGCCTCAGCAGCAATTAGAAATCGAAGTCTGCACGAATCATTGCAATCCTCAATTCAACGTGGGGCTGATGCCATGAAAGGAACAGTAAAATCGCCGCCTTCACAATCGGCATTGCCACCATCGATTGGGGCCAATCGTCCCGGAACTGGTTCAAGGAGGAGTTCAAAAGGATCATCTGCTGGTGGAACAGCCGAATCGAGGGAAGGCACAAATGAAAGTGGAGATGGAAGAAAATGGCCACCGCCAATTCCAATGCCAAGGCATTTTGGAGGATCATCTGCCGGGTCAAAGGCAAATGAAGAGGAAGCCAAAAGAGAATTGGCCCAGGGATCATCGACATCAAATTCTTCTGGCGCTGGATCCACTGGAACACGAGTGGTGGAATCGTCGATGAAAGGGCATTCAGAAGGTGAATTTAATATTTTAATTATTTTGCCTTTAATTTGTATTGGAATCGGCAATTTTTATGGCCATTAAATTAGGCCAAATAAAATTAAATGAAAAATTTAACAGTATTTTTTTAGCCCTAATCCTACCCTAGTTTTAATCCACTATATTTAATAAGTTTATAAGGCCATAATACTTTGTTTTGGCCAAGATATATTGGCAATAAAAATAAATTATAAAAGTTAAACATTCAATTTATTGGTCTTCCAAAATCAATTAATTTTTGCATCAAATTTTCTTACCCACACTATTTCTTCTATGTATTTAAATTATTTGGTACAAAAATTAGATATTTTAGGAGACAAAGGCTTTTGTTAAAAGTTAATTTTTGACATGAAATTTTTCGAGAAAAATGAATAATTTTGAGATAAATTAAAATATTTTCAGAAGAAAAAATAATTTGAATAATTTATTCAGTAGCCCATTCAAATGGATTCCATCAAAGCGAAGCCAATAATGCCAATGCCAAACACCTGGCGCTTAATAATGGTCATTCAAAGGGAATTGAGGGAATTGGCGGCGACGGCCAAAGAATGAAAAATGGTGGGCAAATGAATGAATATTGAAATGGGAATTAGACTAATGAAGGGGTGGATGAAAGATTGGAGGGGAGGAAATTGTGCCCGCGAGAATTGTAGTAGTGGTCATTTTGTGGGGACAAAATGAGCTCATTTATTCTTTCATTTATTCATTTTATTGGGCTTTACTTTCTTTTCCCCCACTAAAGAGCATTTGAAGCAATCTACACAAATTGGGATGGCCGAAACAATTCCAAATAATCAAAAACCATCGTTTATGCCACAACGATTGTCCGTCTCCAGGGATGGCCAAAGGCCGGCGCAGAGATCGGCGGCTTCTGGCTTCCAAGAAATTGGCAAAGTGCCATTGGGCTTTGGGTCAAGCAGCGCAAGGTATATGGGATGTACTTGGATTGGAAAAATTAGTTCATTATTAGGAATTTATTAAATAAAAAATTTGAATTCAATATATAATATTTCTAATTATTGGTGTAAGAATTCCTATTTCCTACTAATATTCATTATCAGTTATCACTATCGTTGCCACTTGACCACCCTCATATTTTATTTAATCTTTGATTTTTTTTTAAATAATGAGAATTAAAAAACTGCAGATTGTGAATTATAAAAACATATTGAAAATACATCTTCGAATTTTAAAAAATATATCCCATGGAGTTCAAATAGGAAAAATAAAATAGTTAATAAATAATGATTTGTATTTTCAGGAATTGCTTAATTTCGGCCAGCGGTAGAGCCACAAAACCAACAATGCCTAAAGGGGCGATCGGAGAAATGCGCGGAAGAAGTGCAAGTGTTTCGGCAATTCGGAACGAGGAAAACACAGCTGGATATAAGGCAATTAAATTATATTTTGACCAAAAAAGTGAACAATTTTTAGGGTTGGCTGAGACAAAAATTGGCAGAAGAAAAGGCCAAAAAGGAAAGAGAAGCTGAAAAGAAGGAACAAGAGGAAAAGGTTGCCAAAAATATGAAAAACGGCATTTTAAAATTTGAATTTAAGAATAAAAAAGAAAAACGAGAATTGGCCGAAAAGAATTTTGCCCATTGGAAAGTGGAAATGGACAGAAAAATGGCAGAAAGGAAGGAAAGGGAAAGAAGAATGATCGAACAAAAGGCAAAAAAGGAGAGGGAAGAAAAGTAAAAATTAATATGAATTAATTAAATTTATAATATTTAATCATTAGAAAAAATAGTAGCCATTCCATTTAATAAAAAATTAGGCAAAATTTATGAAAAATTGTCAGAGTAATTAGGGGATCCAAAATAGGTTCAGTTCGGTTCCAAAAATGAATGCATTTTAGACCGAAATTTGGAATTTTAGCTCTTTAGAACCGAAAATAGGAGAAAATAGACATTTTTCCAAGAACCGAAAACCGGTTTTGGAACCGACAGTCTATTTTGGACAACCTTATGAATAAATTAGGAAATAATTAATTTAAAAAATCATTCTTATACATATTTCACAATTTTTGTGGCCATATAAAACAATAATTAGATCTAGATTATTAAGCCTAAGATAAATGTTGGAATTAAGTGGAGTTTGTTTTATATAGGATGGCGGCCCAATGGCCAAATTTTGGCCAAATTTTATGGTCCCAATTTAAGATAAAATCTATCCTTAATAAATTTTGCAATTTTTAAGGGATGAAAAACTCACAAATGCGCAAAGGACATTCGTGTATTGGAAGAAAACTAGGGACGAACGAAGCCGGGCACAGAAAGAGAGGAGTCGAAGTGCAGAACAAAGAAAAAGGGAAGAAATTGAGCGAAAAAAGGAGGAAAAAAGGCGCGAGGCAGAGGCAGCATTCCAAGCTTGGTTGGCCAAAAAATGGAAATTAATTGAAATTTGAATAAATAATTTAATAGGATCCAAGAAGCGGACGATCGAAAACGTGCCCGAGAGGAGATGATAGAGGAAGAAAAGGCCA
Organism: Pratylenchus scribneri; assembly: GCA_030063045.1. Lineage (NCBI taxonomy): Eukaryota > Metazoa > Nematoda > Chromadorea > Rhabditida > Pratylenchidae > Pratylenchus > Pratylenchus scribneri. The sequence goes on along the minus strand of JAQSEB010000037.1, from coordinate 1,477,686 downwards.
AAAAGGAAATTGAAAAGGAAAAGCACGGGGAAATGCGCAAACAAATTGCCCAAGAAGCATATGGGCTTTGGATACACATGAAGGTGGGCGAATTAATTGTTACCTAATTTGGCTGGAGGAATCAATATAATAATTAATAGTGCCATAAGTATGTATTTTGATGAATTTTGTATAGAATTTAGTCACTATCAAAATGGTAGGGGATGATGTTTTTTGAAAATTGGGATTTTAAAATAATTAAAAATTTTGAGGCGCAAAATAAATCTATTAATATTAATAACTAAGATTGAAGGAGAAAACAAATTATTAATTACTGCCTATGTCGATCAATAATCATAAATATTTAAATAAATTGATATATTTTGTCTAGAATTTATTCGCCAACAAAAATGGTATAGCCAAAAATTTTGAATTGGGAATTTGAAATAAATAAAAAAATATTTGACGAAAATTCACTAAATGGCATAAATTTTGACAAATAATTTTTTGACTTTTGCTTTTTCCGAATAAATTTAATCAAGGTTTTTTGTGTAGATTTTAAAATACCAAAGATTTTCGTTTCATTTCAATTTCGATTTTTGAGCAATTTTCAGCATTTTTCACAAGATATTAAAATTAAAATTATACATTTCTACATCTAATTGAATTTAAATATGTCAAAAACATATAATAAATCAATCAAACAAATTAAGTTTATAAATATTTAATTAGGAAGAAGAGCGAAAATACAAACAATCATTGGCCTATCGAATTTTGGACTTTGAGCGAAAATCGAACGCGTTCATTTCTCCGTGGATTCCAAGTAGTCCATCGACGATGGCAAAATTAAATCGGCCACCACCCGAATTGGTCCAAGGCCGACGGAGAACACTGGAAAAACGGCTGATTTTGCCGCATTCCCGTCCAAGCCATTCGGCAAAAAGTGCCAAAAGAATGGATGGAAATGGCCAACAAGGAGGAGGTGGAGGAGGTGGAGGAAGGCAGGCAAAATCGGCGGTTGGAAGCAGAAGACCATGGCGATGAATTTATTATATTGAATATTGAATTGAAATATGCTCCCTTTTTGTGAATAAAATATATTATAAAAAAAATTCGATTCGATTCAAATTACTGTAAGATTTGAAATTCCCTAAGGGAATTATTTTTCAACTCTGCCCGCTCTACCTAAAATGAAGGAATTTTTTTTTAAGATTTTTGAATTTGATTGACCAGCAGGGCACATTGAGCAGCACAGGGGGAAAGGTATTATAAATGTAATTTATTTTTGGTCTTCTAAATGGATTTCTGTGTAAATAAATAATTTAACCGATTTTATTTACATGTTTTTGTATAATTTCACATTTTTGGCAAAAAATTTTCTTCCAAAAATCCAATAATAATGGAAAATTGCATATTTAAGAAAATTTTGATTGAATATTTAAAGTAATTTTCCGAAATTTACATATTTTTTTTATTTTTTTGTATATTTCTCTCAACTGTAAAAATGAGCATTATTAATTAAATTTGTATAATATCATTGTTTAAATTTAAATATATATTGAAAAATGATATCAAATTTAATTTTTCATTTCATTATTCATTCTATTAAAAAACAATTCATCAATAATTTAAACAATTTTGTCATCAATCATATTGCGCATGTGAATTATTTTCCTTTGAATTCAAATCGTAAACAAAATATGGCCGTCTTAAACGAGAATTATTAATAAATAAGGCATTCAATACGAAGGGGAAATTTATTAAAAATAATTCAAATGGAAATGTTGACAGTCAATGAACTAAAATGAAAAGAATAAAAAATGGGAGTGGAAAAAATAGAGAAATCGTCGATTTCTTCACCATTTGGACCCTAAAAAGTGTAAGAAATATTTTCGAGAAAATATTCTTTTGGATGATGTAATATTTATTTTACTTTCGAAAGCGGGAAAAAAAATCATTCCAAGTTCATTTTGTCCTTTTATATAAACAGGACCATAATATAGTATTTAATAAAAAATATTATTTAGGTTACTATTTTAACCGAAAAATGCTTTTTTACCGACAAAACAGTTTTCTGACTTCTAACAAATCAATAACAGGTTTTAGATCACAAAACTTATATCATTTTGTAGAACTCATCGAGACGCATCAATTGGTATATAATTTGTCTGATTTTGACCCAAAATTGAAGGTATTAAACCGATTAAACCGTCTTTTGGTTTTCGGTTTAAAACTTCTTTATTTTTGATAAAACCATGACATTTTATATAGTATTCGATGCGTCCCGATGAGATCTACAAAATGGTATAAGGTTTGTAGAATTTAAAATTAGTTTCTGATTTACGTCGAAAACACTTTTGTCGGTAAAAAAAGCAATTTTGTTGGTAAAAAAAGCAATTTTGTCGGTAAAAAATATTTTTTCATTATTAAATATCAAAATTAATTCAACAAAATTTAATTTTTCAACAATTTGCAATTTAATAAATGAATAAAGAAATGCAACCAAAATCCATGAAAATGACGGGCAGCGAAGGAAGCGAAATTGAGGAATTGGAGCTTGACAAATTAAGGTGAAATTAATTAATTAATTAATTAATTAATTAATTAATATTTTTGGAAATAAATTTCACAGATTTAAACCGTACGCAGTATTTCGAAATGGTCAATTAAATTTATTGGAATTTGAAAGCAGAGATAATGGTGGGAAAAATTGAATTTTAATTAATTTTAAAAATAATGTAATTGAAGGCAATAAGGCTATATTATATTCGAAAGTGATTAATATCTCTAGAATTTAGCTTTTTTAATTTTACCAAATTGTAAATGCCTTTGAGTAAGTAATATGAAATCCAATTTTTTTGAAGAAAAGCAAAAGCAACAAATTATTTCAGATTTACCGAAATTTTTTTTAACTTTTTAGAAGATTTTAGGGCTTAAAATTGTCATTTCGCCTTTCCAAATTGGTTAATTCCTTATTAGAGTTAGGGCAAAAAATAGCTATTTTGATTAAATACATTTATAGACAATGAAATTCGGCGAATTCTGAAGGAATCCGAAATAAACACAACGATTTTTATTGAAAAAACCAATGAAAAGGAGGGCAGCAAAGAACGAAAAATTGTCCCATTTTGGGATGGTGCCTTCAGCAATTTTTTCCCTAGCAAATTTGAAGTGAACAACAAACAATTTTGTTGTTCAGAACAATTTTTTCATTATTGCAAGGTAAAAAATTCAAAAAAAAAATTTTAAAAATTAAGAAGAATTTAAAAAAATTTAAAAAAGAATTTTAAAAAATTTTTTAAAAATAAATTTTTCATTTCTAGGCAATTCTTTTCGGCGATTTGGCATCGGCAGAAAAAATAATGGAAACAGATATACCCGGAGAAACGAAAAGAATTGGCCGAGGAGTGCAAGGATTCGATGTTGCCATTTGGGACAAATGCTCAATTTTGGTTAGATTTCATAAAAAAAAATAAAATTTTTATTCAATTTATTATTTTTCCCCATTAAATTTTTTCTTAAACAAAAAGTAGTTTTTGACTTCTAATAAATCAGAAACCGGCTTTAGACTTTACAAACCTTATGCCATTTTATAGATCTCATCGAAACGAATCGAAAGGTATATAATTTGTCAAGTTTTGGCCCAAAATTTAAGTGTTAAAACCAAAAACTGGAAACTGATTTAAACGGTTAACTCGTTCAGTTTCGATTTAAACCAAAGAATAAATGCCAAAAGACGTGTTTAGATTTAGATGAGATATACAAATGGTATAAGATTTGTTGGGTCTAAAACTGACTTCTGATATAATAAAGGTCAAAAAAAGACTTTGGGTATAAAAAAAAATAATGTAAAATGGGGCAAAAATTGCCTTCCATTAAAAATATTAATTAAAATTCTCATCAGGCAATGGTTGTTGCACTGATGCGAAAATTCCAACAAAATTTGGCACTTAAAAGCGAATTAATGGCAACAAATGGGGCGGAATTGATTGAAGCAAGTCCGTTTGATGGAATTTGGGGCACAAAAAAGAGTGCCATAAAAATATTGTGTGGTGAAAAGTGGAAGGGCACAAATTATTTGGGCCGAGCATTAATGGCCATTCGCGATCATTTTTTGGAGCCAACATTTTCGGTGGTTAAATCCCATTTTTTTTAATTATTAAATTTATATATTAAAGGACACAAATCAAATGGCAGAAATGATCAATCAAAAACAAATCATTCCGAATTCGCCGATACACAAATTTGCAAATGAAGTTGAAATTCTTTTGGCCAATAAACTTCTTCATGAATTTAATACAATTTAATAAATATTTTTTTAAATTCATTTTAATAATTAATTTCCATTTTAATAAATTTAATTTAGCACTTTTTAATAGTTAATTAATTATTTCACTAATTTCATTGGGTGAATTCTAATTTGTTTGGCTCATTATAAAATAGTAGAAATTTTTTATTACAAGAATGAACTTTTTTCGAATGAATATGATAGTTTATTTTCTTTATAAAATAAATTAGCATAATTTTCCTATTATTTATTTTTCTCCCTCAATTTAATAATATATTTTAATAAAATTAATTTAGACCATTTTAATATTTAATTTAATTCAATAATCGCATTGGGGGAATTTTTTGGCACATTATAAAATATTTAATTCATTTTCATAATTCCAATAAATAATATAAAGCATTTTCTTTTTCATAGCCCATCTGAGATCACCCATAAATTGTTTTGAGATCACCCGTGTATATTTTGGAGTGAGCAACCATAAATTTGCGTGTAAAATAAAAGGCAAATTGCCTAGCTACAAGGCAAATTGAATAAATGCATAGCAATTAGTAAAGTCATTTGAGCCTATTTGCCCTCATTTTAAACCACTCTCATTCCAATAAAAATTCTTATTATGAATATTAGGATTGATATTTTTTTGCCATTTGCGTAATTTTCTTTATATTTTGTTCATCGATTGGATGCGGCTTATTTGAGAGGGAATTTGTAGCTTTTAATGAGAATGAAATATTATCATTACGGCCCTCGGATTTGTTTTGACCATAAATACCGAAATATTGACAGATAAAATATTAATAAATGGAAAGAAAAAGTAACAACAAATTATTCCCGGTTTGCGAATCACCAAAAGCCGTTTCCCAGTTTGAGGCATTGGCTTGTCCGGCATGCGCGACATTATTTCGGTTAGTTGATGGAATGGCTTAATTTCTTTATAAATTTTAAAATAATTAATTTTCTTTTGTCTATTTTTTATTCTTTTCCCAAAATTTCTTATATTTTTCACTTAATTTTAAGATAAATTTAATCCATTTTAAAAATAATATAATATAATAATTTCCATTTTGGGCGACCCTTTCCCTGCTAATGATCAAACGTTTTCGTTTATACAGTCGATCTCTGAGATCACCCATAAATTGTTGACATCACCCATAAATTTCCGAATGAGCAACCACTACATATCCCAATGACTTTTACGTAATTGTTATACGGTAGCACCCTCCCCTGCAATTAGAATTTTCATACGGTAGCTCCCTCCCCAACAATTAGAATTTTCATACGGTAGCCCCATCCCCCCCCCCCTTTCGACAGGAATTCCATTAAATAATAATAATAATAAGTAAAATTAATTTTTTGGCCTAATTTTTTAAAAACGATATAATTAATTAAAATAAACAATTGTTATTTGATTTATATTGATATTTTTCATTTTTATTAAATTGAAAAATGATTATAAATTGAAAAGAAAAGATTTCAATCGATTGTCACAATTTCTTCTTCTTCATTTCTTTTCAGTCCGAATAAACGAATTGTGCTGTCTAAACTAGTACTAACGATAAATTTAGCGTCAGGCCCAAATTTAATTTGAGTGATGATGTCAGTGTGTTCGGAAAGATGGCCAATTTTTTTCCAATGTTTTGTTTCATACAATTCAATGGCTGAGGAACCAATAGCTAAATATTTTCCAGAATTGTCGAATGATAAACACATTGATTGGTCGATTTCAATTGATTCAATATTGGATTGTGTTCTGAGGTCCCAGATAATAATTTCTCCATCCTTTGATCCTGTTGCCATATAATATCCATTTTCCGAATAAGCCATTGAAACAATAGAATCCTAATACAATTATTTTATAGTTATTTTATTTTAGTTAAACTTTGTGTCCAATTAAACTAGCAGCAGCACATTTCAAATCATTAATTGACCACATTTTCACAACTTCTCCCTGTCCACCAGTCCCGAATATTTTTCCATCAGGGTGGAATTTACACACATTTAAAGTTTCATTTGATGGATATTTTACCTAGTCGAAAAATTATATTTCATATTTTACTTAAACAATTGAATGATCTATATTTAATAATTAATTTAGAGAATTTGATGAGTTGAATATAGATATCGAAAAAATTCTAATAGAAAAATATTTTTTTAGATTTATACGAATTGGTGATCCACAAAATCTCAATCTCCGAAATATCATTACTGTTTAAACAAAAATTAAGTGAATTAAATAAACCATATTTCAAATTTTTTGGTATTGAACTATTATATTTTGAATCAAAAAGGCATTTTATACAATATTTGATCAGTCTCGATGAGATTTACTAAATGATACAATATTGTAGATTCAAAAAAAAACTGTTTTCTGATTTTTTATAAATCAAAATTTCCATTTTTTCAAATCAAATATATTGAATTAAAGCAATTCTTCTAAGAAATATTTTTTTTCATATTTTTATTCAAGTTCTCTAATTTCTCTTATATGAGCTTTAGATCATTCAATTCAACATTATCATATAATAAAACCTTTGTCAAAGTTCTACAATAGTCTAGGTCTATTAAAGACCAGAAACCATCGTTAGCAGTTGTCAAAACATGGAATTTTGTTGGATGTAACGAGATATCCAAAATTTCTTTTTTATGCACACCAATGCTATAAATTTCACCAAAAATATCCATATTAATTTTGTCTCCTCCAGTTATTATTCGACCATTATCAAAAATGCAACAATTAATTCTTGTTTGATGCCACATATAGGAATTTTCCACTTTATCTTCTCCAATATCATATAAAATGCTGGCCAAATCCAAACCACAAGTCAATATCAGGTCTCCCTTAAGGTAGACATTAATTTATCAAATAATATTTAAAAAAACAATCCATAATATGAAAAATTATAATGGTTTAATGATTTATTTTTGCCTCATAAATACAATAGATAGAACTGTTCATGACACATTGAATAGTATATAATTTGTCAACGTTATTAATATTCTGTTTATTTAAAATTTAATAATTAATCTTAGATAAATTTTAAAAAATTATTATTTTTAAAAGATTTCTTTTCATCAGATTTATTGATTGAATAAGATGAGATAAACATCTGAACCGATAAAATTTTTTCAACTTTTATATTAGAGATCGGAAAAATGTCATCTGCGGGATTCCGGACCGGATTTCGGATTGGATAAATTTAGGCCGGATCAAGCAAAAAAGCTCCGGATTTGGCCGAATTTTTTAAAATCTCATAAAATTTGCCGGATTCCGGACCGGATCCAGTTATAAAATTTTTTCTCCGGATTCCGGATTCTGGCAAAAATGACCGGATCTGTCAAAAATTCGGTCCGGTGCCGGTCTCTTTTGATATTTCCTAAATTTATTTCAGACCTGCATATCCATTGCAGTTATGCCACCATTATGATGTTCAATTTTTTTTAGCTCCACATATTCGGCAAAATCATTAATTTTTGCTAATGTTGCAGGCAATTTTTTTCCACGAAGGTGCCTTGCTTTAACAAGTTGTTCGGATTTTTCTTTAAACTGTGTGATAACTAAATCCAGTTGTGCTTGATTAAAATTATTCATTTCCTCTAATTTTTTCTTCCATTCATTTGATGAAGGATTTCCACGTTTTCGGAATCTTCTTTTTTTTAACGGCGGATTGGTAATATTTTTCTCAACTTCAAAGAGTTTCATTTCAAAATAATCCGTAAGCATCGATTGAGGCTTAATATCAGAATTGTAATAGATTTGAGTTTTACAACCAATTTTGATTTCGACTAACCTATTTTGATTTCCAATGACCAGAAATTGTTTATTACCAGATGAATTTGCAAGAATAATGCTTAAATCTTTACTCATAGGTATTATTAACATTTCTTTTAAACTTAGCCCTAATTTTAAGCGAATCCTAGCCCCTATCCTACTTTATAATGATTAAAAATTCGAAATTCAATTCATCATAATTTCGACAAATGTTGAATTATATAAATCGAAAAAATAAATAAAATAGATGCCAATGAATTGATTGGATCATAGTTCAAGACTTTAAGATAACTAAAATAGAAGGAAATCAAAATAAGCTTCAAATCAAAATCAGATAGAACATAGGGAACACCCAAATTTGACGCAGGCCAATTGGGCGTGAAAAACTTTGATGCAAAATAGAATTCAACTAATTTAATATCACTTTGAAGAGCAATGTCTTGGATATCTAATGATGTATAAAATAATTGATTTAGTATTTCCTAAAATAAATTCGAGAATAACTGTTATACTATTTTGCTTCATTTTTTTGTACATTTGGCTATATAAACCAATTTTATGAATTCTACATCACTCGATAGATCTTTTTAAGCTCTTTAATCTGATAAAAAATTAATTGGAAATGCTTCATTTTAACAATTTATAAATTTATCAGCCCACATTGTCTCCACCAATAGGGATCCTCCCGATAAAGCACATCAAAATGTCAAAAATAATTAAACTTACAATGTTATCTTCTTCCAGGTATGTAGCTGCCACACCTAATTCAGGATGAATTTCCATTTCAAATCCTTTCCAAGTAACACCATAAAAATTAAAAATGATCCCACATTCAACACATTGAAATTTAATAGGTCCTAAATTTACAAATATCATCAATGGCAAAATCAAATATTGGCAATCGAATATATAAAATATGACATTTAAAAATTAGTCTAATCAAAATAGACTTTTTTTTATGAAAATATTCATTTTTGCAATGAGATTTTTAGTAAAAAATTAACCTTTAATTATTTGATCAATAACGCCTTTGCCAATGCCGTAACCTTTTTTGAATATATTTTCCTCCAATTGAATAACTTCTTGTAAACAATGTCTCGTTTTGCAATTTGCTATTTTTTCTAAAATTTTTGCCTCCGCTGATTCGTGAATAAACAATATACAATTAGCACATTCTCCACAACGTCCCTTTCTATAAAAGAAACAAGGCCTTTTTGGCATATTTAATTTGAATAATCTTAATTTTAATTATTTAGATAAGATTAGCAAATATTAGAATAAAAGTTTTAAAATAATATAGGTAAATTAAAATAGTAAAAGTTTCCTTATATTTATTATTTTATTGTATCAATGAAGAGAACGAGGACACCAATTTATTAGAAGTTCTTCTATTCTTATATTAAGTCAATGAAAAACGACGCCAATTTATTAATTTTATATTTCTTTAGAAATGAGAGAAAATAGAATAGGGAGACAGAATGAGAGAATGTAAAAGAAATGAAAGAAGAAATGCTATGAACAAAGCGACTCCTTCTCATAAAATATTTTCCCAAGCCTTTTCTATTTATTCTCCACATTTCACTTCCATATAGCTTCCTCGCAAGTTGCGGGGAAAGAGGAATAGAGCAGACCGCCCTTGAGCTGGTCGCTCTCTAGGCAGACCGCCGTTGAGCAGGTCGCCATTCCTCTTTCTCTCAATGTAAGGGGAATGTCACTCCAACGGCAGGCTACCTAGAGAGTGGGCAATAGCTCTGCTCTATTCCTCTCCGCTCAATTCTGTGGACTGATGTTTTAGGATGTATAGGTTTCTTGTAAAATTTAAGTAATTATGGAACATAATCGAATGGATTTTTTGATAATTATTTCATGATTAATTAAATATTAAAATTAATTTATTTTATATAAATTTCAAACAAGAATTTATCTATAACTAAATCGATCAAACAATACTTCTAGTCATAATTTAGAAATTCTTTAATTAGTATTTAGGTTACTTAGTTTCCAGGCTTGATAACGATTTGAAAATGTGTTCATTCTATTGTCATGGTCAATTTATTCTATAAATTCTTATTTCAAATTCTTTAAGCCTATTTTGAAAGAATGGTCCCTTGTTAATCGAAACCGTTTTCTGTCGATGCAATTTTTTTGTATTAGATCTTATTTCTTATCTTTAAATTTGAAATTTTCTATTCTAAATCGCTCAGGCCACATCGGTTGAACCTATTCTTAAATTCTATGTTTTCGTAGATATTTGGAATTTCAAAATTTTTAGATCACTATCAAACTAATTCCAGATGAACCAATTTCCGTAATTATCTATAAATAATGAAATTATAGGGTTCATAAAGACTTGATCGATTTATCTATTAAATTATTAGTATAAACAATATTTTGAAATTTAAATCTTCTTAAATCCAAAGGATTTTTTTAGTCTACGAATTTCTGATTTGGTCATAATTTATGTGAAATTTTATACGTTAAATCGGCAATACTGAAATGAATGAACATATTTTCAAGTCTTTATTTTTCAATAGCTGAAAATTCAAAAATTACAGTTCAATATTTAATTAAATAATTCCAAAATTACATAGCTCACTATCTAATTAAATGTGGAACTAAATTTGAAATTAATTTAAAATATTTTTGAAAAAATGAACCTTGGTTAAACCAAATTGTTTCTTGTCTAAGAATTTTTTCTCTATCATATTATGTCTAAAATGAAATTCAAATATTAAACCGACCATGATGAATCGATTTATTCTATTCTGAAATTTCCCCGTTTTCTTAAAAGCTGTGATTTCGAAAATTAGTTAACCGGGTAACTGTTTAAATACGAAACTAATCAATTAAATATACCTAATTTCATTGAATTTAAAGGATTCTATGAACGATATAAAGCAAAGTTGGATGCATTCTTGTGGACATTGACAAGCGCAAAATCGCAACATTTAAAGGAGAAATGTCGATTGATTTCTTTTATGGTGAAGAAGGGAGTAATATAAATATCATATTATTTTATGTTTATATTTGTTATATTTCTATTATTCTTAATTTTTAGATTCGAGTTATTTCTGATCAAAGCGAGGAAGGGTATAGGCTGGAAATGGTGAAGGAAGGGAAGAATTTGCAAGGGAGGGTTACACGCATCATGTTTTTGGTGTCATTTTTGGAGAGGAATATTGTTGGAATGATTTATATCATTAAGTGTATATAAATTATTTATTAAAATTAGTCTAAATTAAAGGGTATTAAACGGTTTAAACCATATTCATTTCAACAAATTATATAAAAATACTGTAATAAAAATAATTTATTTAAATATTTTTGAAATTATTACTATAATTATACAAATATTATCAACTTAAAATTAATAAAATAATATATAAAAATTCTACTAAAAATATATAAATATTCTCAACTAAAATTATATAATACTTAAAAATTCAATTAAAAATATAAATACACCAATAAAATAATAAATAAAATTCATAAATAAAAATATATTTTTTCCCAATAAAAATTTATATAATTAAATTCAAAAATTTACAATAATAAAATCTAAAATTTAAATTTCTTCAAAATATAATTATGAATATATTAAATATTTAAAAAATTTTTATTTCCTATTTCTTCCACCAATTTCTTCCAAATTCTTTCCTATTCTTCATTATCGCTCTGTTGGATGGGCATGTCCTCTCCATGACCGTTCTCGTCTACCCACCCCCGGCCCCAGCCGTCATCATTTGGGGGGTTCCAAGGGGACCGGGGGCGGTCTCGTTCACGGTCCTGAAATCCGTTGTTGCCGAATGGTGACATTGCTCGGCCAGCGAATGCTGCGTTCCCAAAAAACGGGCGGCGTGCCGGTGGAGCATCATCACCTTTAAATTATTAATAAAAATTTAATTAATTTATTCAAAAAAAATCACCTCTCCCATCTCCATCATCGCCGCCGCCACCACCTCGCCCATTTGGGCCTCCACCTCCTCCGCCACCATTTCCGCCGCCACCACCGCCTGGTCCACCGCCCGCACCACCACCGCCTCCTCCTCCTCCTCCATTTTGGAATCCTTAATAAATTATAAATAATTAAATTAAAAACAAATAAAATGAATCACTTGCTGTTGCCATTATAACAAATTCGGCAATACGGACGATAGCATTAATAGCTGCTATTATTATTCTCTCGCTCATAATAAAAATTAATTAATCTGAAAATATAAAAATAATAAATTTTTGAAAAAATATTGAAAAAAGCCAGTAACGGCTTTTTGTGGAGAATGGGAAAAATGAATAAATTAGTGAAAAAGGATCTATTTATAAAAACACTTTCATTATTAGATTGAGATCTCCGACAAAATATGCTATATCCTTAAAATTTGAAAAAAGAACAACAATAAAATTCCACTGTTTAATTATTCAGATTTAATCTCGAAGAAAACAAGAATACCCCATTAAATGAACATGCTAAAAGTGAGAAAGTGAAAATAATAAAATTATTAAAATTATTTATTCAATTAAATGGAAATGTGAAAATATATTAAATAAAATATAAAATTAATTAAATAAATAAAAAAATTAATTTTCTTCATCAGTCAACAAAATACTATAAAAGATTTCACGTTCTTCATCTTCTTCTCCTTCCTCCTGTTGCTGTGGTAATTCGCCTTCTTCATTGTATTCTTGTTGTTGGCCGTCGATTTGCTGTTTTTGGCACTCACCATTTTGTTGTTGTTGTTGGCCCACTCCATTTTGTTGTAGTTGTTCAGCCGCATCCTCACTTGAGAAAGAAGCACAGTCTGGCCCACAGACATGCTAAATTTTTTTGAAAATTAATTTAAAAATGCAAATTTCTTACTTCGGGAATCGGTGGAAGCTTTGGTGGTGGTGGTCTGCTTGGTGGTTGTGGTTGCATCCTCCTCCTCCTCCCTGACATTTGCCTCATTTGAAATGTTGGCCTCCTTCTCGACCTCCGTCGTTCAATAATTCTCTGATAAAATTTAATATTTTTAATAATTAATCATCTAATTTTCACTTGAATTGCAATTGTTCCGATGATGGAAAAGAACACAACAACAATGATGGTTCCAGCCCAAATCTTGAAGATATATATCATTATTAATTTCAATTTAATTCTGAAAATTACCATAACCAATGATTCGATGGTGAAGGGTTGTGTCGGAATTGGACAATCCATCATTGTTGGTCCAATTATTTCACATTTTGGGCATTCAATTGTTGTTGTTGGAATTGTTGGACATTTTGGGCATTCCTTGATGATTGGTTCAGATGGAATTGGGCACATTGTTGTTGGAATTGTTGGACAGATTGGGCATTCCTTGATGATTGGATCAGACGGAATTGGGCACGTTGTTGGTGGAATTGTTGGACAGATTGGGCATTCATTGATGATTGGTTCTGATGGAATTGGGCACGTTGTTGGTGGAATTGTTGGACAGATTGGACATTCCTTGATGATTGGTTCTGACGGAATTTGGCACGTTGTTGGTGGAAATATTGGACAGATTGGGCATTCCTTGGTGGTTGGCTTTGGGCATTCGGGACAAACCATTGATTTGCTCGAATCCTATAAAAATATTTTGACGAATTTAATTTTAATTAACCTGGCATTCAAGAACAAAATTGCCAATTGGTTTATCCATACATATTATGGGTTGAATAGGTGTAAAACAACCGGTTGTGTCAATTGCCCTCATTTCCATTCTATATGCCATTGTGATTGGGAGGAGGAGGATGAAGAAAAACATTTTTTTTTTTTTATCCAAAGAATTTGAATTGTGGATTGAATGAATTCCATTTTCCATATTCCCTTACTTGGCCGAGAATATTGATTTATCCGATAGGCGATAATAGCTTTTCAACACCCACTCCTTCTCCCCTCCCCTTCCTTCCTTCCCGCTTTTCCCCATGATTCATGGAATTTGTACTCTCAAAAGGAAGGGGAAAATAAATAAGAAATAAAATGCTAAAGAATATTAGCTACAATGTAATAAAATTAGATCAAATTAAATTCTTTATTTTTTATTCAACATTTTATTCTAACTTAATCTGCTAATTCACAATTAGATTAAGTAATTCTTTCATTGATTAATTCATCCAAATCTCTTTTCTCATTATTCATTCATTCATTCTTCATCTTCTTCTTCGTCCGATTCCTCCATCGATGGCCAGCTCATTTCCTCCTCCTCATCTTGCACTATGAATGATGTTTCTTCGCCCTCCTCTTCTTCTCCTTCGCTCAAAATCTCGCCATCGTTCTCATCCTCTTCCTTCTCATATTTGACCACTTTTGCCAATTGTTCTTTCGCCTTCTGCTTTGCTGGACGTCCTAAATAGTTAAAAATTACTAAAAATATTTGAGTTAATCTTTTACCTCTCTTCTTGCGAGGAGGGATCACTTGACTGGTTGATGCACCATCTTCCGAAGCTTTTGGGGCACTCTTCTTCAGATAAGTCACAACACGTTTGCGCTTGACTGGAGTTGGTTCTGATGAATTCGATCCTCTGCGGCCTAAAAATTATTATTTCAAATGGGATTTAAATATTAATTTGGACCTCGCTTTGGGAACATTTCACTCGCCTTTCGAAAAGTGCCAGGCGATGGAGTGGCCATTTTGAGAATTCCTAAAATAAGAAAATAATTAAATTTCAAAAATTTCCTTACCCTTTGGTGGACTGGATTTGGGTGGGGTCTTGAGGCAATCACCAGAACGGTGGAATCCTATAATTGAACATTATCAAAAATTCATAGATTAATTGGATTACCTTTGCAGTGTTCGCAGGTGAGTCTCTCCCGCATTCGTAGAGGAGTTCTTGGGCCAATTGCCGGTGCATCAACTGGAATTACTTTTTTTCTTTTTTAATTCAATTTTTTCAAACTCACCTTGGTCTTGTACATTGAACGGAGTGGTTTCGTTTTGAATTCGGGCGAAGAATTGTTCTTTTGTAAGAACATTTCCAGGGGTTTGGTGTATCACTCCGATCTTTGATTTGCCTTGCCAGGACACATCTCGGATTTTGATGGAGACAGCATCCAGCGAAAAGCCCATGAACGATTGGATCAGGAACTCCACCAAAGATTTTTTGGGCGGTTTGAGGACGATGCACCCACGACCAATGTGATTTGGGCTCTAAATATTGATTTAAATCCCTAGATTTTCCCCGAATTACCCAAATCAAAAATTCCAATCCATAGCCCAAATCCGAGGCTTGTCCTCTCCCATCCAAGTAGGTGATTGCTTCACCCAATTTAGTGAATTGGATCCATTCTGACCAACCAGCCCCGCACAGCACTCTCCCATCTCGCAAATATGGCCAAATCTCATCCTTGTAACCATCCTTGAGCAGCCATTTTTCGTCGCCAATCACTTTGGAATTGTCGCATTTGATGTTGTGGTTGGTGTAGAGATAGGATGGACGCCATGAAACCATGCATGGAAACTTGAAATTGTAGAGGGCATCGCAGATCCAATCCGTAATTATTGCTCGGGGAGATGGATCAGCAATTCGATCGACGGAGAAGATGAGCCGGCGACTCTCTTCCTCATTCTGTTTTTAAAATAAAAATTCAAATTATTGTAATTGAGCTCACCACTACGATAATTTCCATGCAGGAATTAAATTCCTTCATTCCATTAAACATGGATCTGGCCATGTAGACGCGAGAGAATTGGTGATATGGCTTCGCCCACATTGACATTGTTTTGGGAAAGATTTATAGGATTTTTTGTAAGATTCGTAGGATTCTATAAAATCAAAAAGAAATTAAATCACATTAAAAAATAAAAGTTTGAATGAAAATATTATTTTAAAGAGTAATAAATAAAATGTCCAGAAAAACAGGTCGAAATTAAATATGATTTCCAAGGACGAATGATAAGAAGATCTCCCATATTACAATATACCAATTCCATTTTTTCGCCACTTTGTCTTGGCCAGAAAAACAAAAAAGAATTATTTCCCTCATTGAGTAAGTTTTTTTTTACGTAGACAAGATATGATCTTAGCGCAATTTTTCGCACCTTGACTAATTACCTCGCTTCACCTCGCTTTACCTCCCTCATCCGAGACGGGACGGAAATGTTGTTTTTTTCGAACATAAATTTTTGTGCTTTGATTAATTACCTAGCCGATCCAAGAGTGTTGACAGGAAAGGGAAAATATTTTGAAACAAAAATTTAATCACTTTTATTTTAAAT
The DNA here is from genome assembly GCA_030063045.1 of Pratylenchus scribneri. Lineage (NCBI taxonomy): Eukaryota > Metazoa > Nematoda > Chromadorea > Rhabditida > Pratylenchidae > Pratylenchus > Pratylenchus scribneri. Next base: position 1,461,434 of record JAQSEB010000037.1, on the reverse strand, counting down.
TTCGTAATTTAACCTCTTTTCCGATTTAATTTTGTTCATTTTAAGAAAATTCATTCTTTTTGATTTATAAAACAAATTCAAACAAAGACAAAATGAATCAACAAAACATTTTTGATGAAATGCCCGTTCTTGATAGAATGGATTTGGAAGAAATGGAAGTTTGGGAACCAGAAGAAGATGTAATTCAGAAAATTTAAGAAAAATTTAAATAAAAATTTATAGGAAGCAAGAGAATTAATTCAAGAAGGTGCCGGTCAAGGGAAAAGTCCACAAAAAGTCAAGGAAAATCCGATGAATCGTGTTCTTAACGAAAAGAATTTTGACGGCGAGGGTTTTCGGTGCATAAGTGCAGCTCAAGCGACAAGTCAACGTTTTAAAGGTTATTTTTTCTATAATAAGAAAATCAAATTAATTATTAAAGGATATCGATTCATGGCCGAATTTCTCATCTTGAATGTGGAATATCCGGATGGACTCTACCCAGATGAAGTCTTGAAAAGTATCTTTGAAGCAACAATTGGACAATTGGAAAAAGGAATCGGTGAAATGGGACTGAAGGCCAACCACTTTATCATTCAATTCAACTCTTCTTTGATGGACCATTCAGTGCCAATGCACTTGCATAAATTGGATCTTGATTCTGTGGAGGTTTTACTGCATAAATTTCGCGCAATTGACCAATCTGGCGAGGAAAAGGGAAAGGATTCGCTGGTGACTCAATCCTTTTTAATCGATGCGACTAGTTATGCCTTGCCACCACCAAAAATGCCAAGCAAACAATCAAGAAAGAGAAAATACCCGGGAAGAGGAAAGAAACACTTCAAAAATATGGTTTTTCAACATCACATAAATCAGAAGGCCCTAATTCCATTGGATAATGAGGATAACTTTTGTTTATTCCGTGCCTTCGAAATTCTTCGAAGAAAGGCAACATTGACAACAAATCATTACAAATCATACAAGGCAAATGAACAGAAGCAAAATGAAGATGTTCTCAAAATGATCAGATGGTGCGATATCCCCGAGGATGAAGAAAGTTATGATATCACCATTGTTGGGCAGAAAATCCAGAATTATTACGATGCTCATTTCCCGAACAAATTCAAAATAATGGCCTTTGGAAATGTTGGAAGATGTGAACCAATTTGGAAGAGTGAACCTGCAGGCGAAGTTGAAATTGTCCTCTCGGTTTTGTATCAGGATGAACATTACACTCCTATCATTAATGTTGGAAAATTTTTGAGTGGTTCCAATTTATATTGCTATGCGGTGGGTTTTATTATAGTTTATTTTTAAAAAATAGATTTTTTAGTGTGAACAGCCATACAATCATGAACGAGATCATCGAACAAATTGCAAGGATAGATGCATGGGATGCCGGCGAATTGCTCCTAACATGCCATGCAAAAATGATGGGAGCGGAAAATTCTGTGAATCCTGTAACAAGCATTTCAATTCTCTGGAATGCTATTTTCTACACAAAAAGCAAACACAGAAGGGAAACAACATTTGTAAACAATATAAATGCTGCAGGTAATTTTATTTATTAGAAAATTATAATAAATTTATTAAGCAAGTGCAAAATACATTATAAAGTGAGATATACAAAAGCGAAAAATGGTGAGGAAAGGCGAGTAATTCCGCATAGATGCGATGAGTATTTCTGCCGCAAATGTTTGGGAACTCATGCCCCTCGGAATTGCTATGTAAGAAGAATTGAATTGGACAAAGAAGAGAAACCCAAACGGATTATCACTTTTGATTTCGAATGTCAGACCGCCCTTCAACCAGATCCAAAATTGATGCGTTTCAAGCATGAGGTTGTTTTTAAATGATTTTAATTTGATTATTATTTAGGTCAATTTTGCTAAATGTCATGTTTTCTGCACCGAATGTTTTAAAAATGGGACTTGGGACCAAAAATTGGATCCTCCTTGCAAAATTTGCGGCCCAAATCGATTACATTCATGGTCATCTTTCGAATATGAGCAGACAGCAGAAACAGAAGTCGATGAAATGCATATAAGCGATAATCCACTTGGCGATTTTGTCCATTGGATTCTCACCAATTTTCTGGTTGAGAAAAAGAAGAAGAAAAGGAAGCAAAGACAACAACAAGATGAAGAGGAAGAAAAAGTGCAAGTGGAAACATTGGTCTATTCCCATTTTGGAGGTGAACTGTAAATTTGAATATTGATCAATTTGTTTTCAGGTCGCTACGATAATATATTAATTTTGGGAGACATTATAAGAAATTCCGGATTAATTCCAAAGTATGCATTCCAGTTTTATTTCAAATATTTTAAATTAATTAAGTTTGACTCGGCAAGGGAACAAATTATACCAAATGTCTCTTCGCAAAAAAGGTGTGATAAATCCGACAATATTCCGAGACACTTACAATCTTATTCCACTCAAATTGGCCAATTTTGTTGAAACTTTTCAACTGAATATTGAAGGATTAGAGGGAAAACTATGGTTTCCGTACGGGTTTAATAAGGTAAATTAAATTAAAGTATATCTAAATATTGTTCAGGCATGCAATTATGGTATCACTCTTCCACATCTACCGGACAAAATTCATTACAACGCCGATGGTCTATTAAAGAAAGCAAGGCAAATATTCGATGAATGGTACGAAAAAAATTATTATACTGAATTCAATTTATGCCAAAAATTAGCCGAATATTGCAGTGCAGGTTTCTTTGAAAAAATTTCTTTAAAAATATTCATTAAGATGTGAAAATTCTGACCCATGGCCTCGTAAAGATGATCGAAATTTTTCGAGATGTCACTGGAATGAATATCCTCGATTCAGTGACCATTAGTGCGGCTTGCATGAGAGTTTGTGTTTTTCTTATTATCTAAATTAATTCATTTTCAGTATTTCCGAACGAATTTACCAGAGAAATATTTGGCACTGGTCCCGCATTTGGGTTATGAACGGATGGGACAACAATCGACTAAGGCCAGAAGATTTTTAAAATGGTTGGCGGAAGCCAAAGGATGGGATATCCAACATGTGGATAATGGCGGAGAGAAACGATACAGACAAGTAAAATTAACTTTAAAATTTATTTATTTTATTCTAAGTATTTACTCGATGGATATGTGGAGAATAGACCGGGCTATGATGGACCTTTAGCGATTGAAATCTTTGGATGTCACTGGCATGCGTGCCCGAAATGCTATGAGAAATTGGAAGATGATGATGTGTTATCCGGTAGAAGAGTGGGTGATATTCGTCAGCAGAATGTCGAAAAATGCGAGGCCATTATGGAGGAAATGACTTTGAAAGTATTTTGGGAACATGAGTGAGTAAATGATCCAGTTTAACCCTAAAATGTATTTTTAGCATCGATGAACTCTACGAAAAGGATCCCGAATTTAAGGCATTCATGGACAATTGTTGCGATACTGGCCCATTGAATATTCGAGACGCCTTCTTCGGGTTTTCATTATTATGAATTTTTAAAATAATTATTTCTAGGGGAAGAACTGGGCCTGAATGGTTGACAGCTTCGGCTGAACAAAATGAAATTCCAATGAATTTGAATGGGAATCCAGCCGATTTGAATGTGACGGTTTATGACAAAACAGCAGAACAATGGATAAAAGAAATTTCCAAGAGAAAGGTTAAAATGTATGATTTTGTCAGCCTTTATCCGAGCCAGTAAGTATTCAATTTTTTATTTAAATTGATTCGTTATTTAGAAATTTTTTCCAATCCTATCCTGTAAATCATCCAAAGTGCACAATTGTGAATAAAGAAGTGAATTTTACGAAATCAGATGATCTATACCAAATTATTGATGATGACCACAATTGTTTGGCAAGAAGCATCTCAAAAGTTTTTCTTGTCCCGCCGAGACATATCGACATTCCAGTTGTACCGCATCGTTTCAGCGACAATAGATTGCTGTTCAGTTTGTGCAAGTAATATCAATTTTTTATTTATAAATTTAAATTTAAAATTTTAGAAAATGTGCTCAAAAATTCAAACAAGGCAAATATGATCCTGATTACTTTTGCACCCATTTTGATGACAAAGAACGAGGGTGGGAAGCAACAATGACATCATTGGAATTATCTGAAGCATTAGAGGCTGGTTATCGGGTCACCAAAATATTCAGAGCCTATTGCTGGGAAAATGAGGATATGGATGATGCATTGTTCAAGGGATATGTCAGGAAATTCCTCCGTTTGAAATACATTAGTTCGGGATGGCCTGCTGAAATCAAAAATTTGGAAGGGGCGGCTCAGATCAAAGCAATGCGGGAATATTGCAAAAAGGCCAATGATGAGTTCGGATTAGATATCAAACCCAAAGATATCAGTTTTAATCCTGGACTAAAATTCATTGCCAAATTGATGTTGAATTGTAAGTTTACGAGTAATTAAATGATAAATTATTCATTATAGGTCTGTGGGGTCGATTTGCATTGAGAAATCAACTTTCTAAAACCGTCCTTGTAAATACTGATGCACAATTGGCCCAATATTTGAATGACCCCAAAATTGAATTTTCTCTAATTGATCAAATCGATGATTTTACAACAATGCTTGTCTTTCGAACAAAAGATGAATTCATCATGGAAAATCCCTCATCAAATATAATAATAGCAGCCTGGACTACAGCTTGTGGACGTGTTCAACTCCTCAAAGCTTTGCAAAAATTATTGAAAAGAAAAGACGTTCGAATTATCTATATGGACACAGTGGGCTTAAAATCGTAATTATTTAATAAAAATTTTTAGGATTCTATTGCATATGAATATTCCGATATTTTTGGGGACCCAATTCAAGGAGGAATGCATTTGGGCGAACTCAGCGATGTATTTTTTTAGTTTTTTTATTCTAAGAAAGATTATTATAGGTCTACCCAAATGATGAAATACTCGAAATTATTAGTGGCGGTGCGAAAGTTTATACGGTGAAAATGAGAAATAAAGAAGGCAATATTTGGTACGACCAAAAATTGAAAGGTAATTTTTGACCTTTATTTCTCTTTGAATTTGTTTAATTTAGGGGTCACTCTGGACATAGGCAATTCGCAAATTTTTAATCATGAAGAATTGAAAAGAAGAGTTTTGAGAAAAATGGAAGGAATTGAAGATGAACCAATGGAATTGGACACTCGCCATTTCAGGATTTCCATCCCCGGGGATATCCACACTGTCCATTCAAAGAAAAAGTTTGTCATCAATTTGATGAAAGGAATTTTGCTCTCACATGGTCAAATTGTGCCCTATGGATACAGCGGCGATTTGAAAGACCCAAGGAATGATGAATATTATGCTCAATCCTATTATCACAGCAAAAGAAGAGATGACCTTTCTGAAACTCTAACCAATCGATACCACCCTTCCAATCCATTGAATTATCTCCTCCATATGAATTCAGAATATAAGGATATCCTAAAGAAAATATTCCATCTTTAAATTCACTTTTATCATTTCAAATATTTTATTAGATAAATTTGTTCATATTAAACTGAAGTGAAAATTTCAGTTCGACGGTTTATATTTAGAGGAATTGTTTGGGGAACAGGGAGATAATTTCGATATTTATTATAAAGATGGTAGGAAAGTAGAAAGGCTGGAATATTAAGAAAGAAGGCGATTATTATCCAATGAAATGGAAAAGTGGGGGATTCAATTATTGATTTTGATGGGGCTAAGAAAAGATTAAAAGGTTTGAGGGTAGGTAGTTTTATGATTTGAGGGTTACATTTTGAGTAAATAAGACAAATTGATATATTATTTGGATTAAAAATGAAAAGATGATCATTCATGATAGAAACTTTTGAGGTTACATTGATGTTTTGAATAAATTTTAATTGAATATTTGCACTATTCAATATTCCTGGATAGGAAAAGAGGTTGTTTATAGAAATGAGATCAATTTCCCAAATTTTTCCATTTTTGATAGCGAAGAGCCGTTCATGAATATTGTCGAATGAAAGAAAATCATATTCAAGTCCTTTGATGGTTTTTTGCTGCATTCCTCGTACAATTGTTGTATAATTAAATTTATTTTTGATGAAAATGAATGTGAATTCATTAAAATGAAAGCAAGCCATCGGTACATTGTCGTTTTTGCGAATATTTAAAGGGAATTGTGTTGTTAATTCCATTGTCCAAATATTGAAAAGTTGAAAACCGAAGAAATTATTGTGTTTATGAAGGAGACAAATCTGGAGAAATTAAATAATTCATTTTCAAAATCGAAAAAATTACTTTATCCTTTGAATAGCCGAAACCATCTCTAGATTCATATTTGAAGATCTTTTCATCCAATTTTATTGAATCCAGATTTTCCGACACCAAATTTATTTCCAGAGCATCAGAAAAGCAAAGAAAAAAGTAAATGAAGAAAAACATTTATCTGCAATTTATTAGAAATTATTTACATAATTAAATACAAAATTATCAGGATCATTTAATTTTTTAAAAAATTTAATAATTTCGGGGAATAGGGAGCCTAAGCTCATAAAATGAAGGAAAGTAATAGCGTAATGGCCACAATTATCCTCTAACAAATTTTGAAATTTATGGGGGTTATATTCGATATTTTCAAATCTATTCTTCAAAATTTGGCTAATATTCAGAGGTGGAGGTCGACCAAATGAATCGAACCAGAATGCTTTATTCTTTCTTTGCACCCAAAGGGCTGACCAATGAGTTCCCTTCCCATTCGAGCTATCCTAAATCCAACTATTTGTTTGTTTTTTAATGATAAAAATCTGACATGATTAATGACCATCCCGCAGGGGAAATCTCTGCAATTTGGAATCCTATCAGAAGGATATGTTCCCTCATAAAAGCGATTGGTCTTTGGGCTTGAGCTCAACAGGCGATCTATATCGAGGGAAAGTATAATGAAAATTCATTATAATAACCTATTGTTTTGTTGTCCATTCCTCCCATACCAATAAAAATAAAGGGCTGAACCGGTAATAAAAAGGGCAAAAAGAAAATATAGTATACAAAAAATTAAATTTATCGGGGATTTATCCAAAATTTGAGGGAAATCACAAGCAATTGGGGTTTGGAATTGGAATTGTTTTTCTTGAGTCTCCATCATACAGTTAAATCACTTGTTATTGTTCTATTCCGGTCAACCATAATAAGACCTTAAAAGAATGACTAGTGTACAGTATTTCGAAACTAAACTGACCATCTGACTCAGCATAGGCAACCAATTGGATCCCTCCGGGTGGTACATCGGCAGAGAACCTAATGGTTATCATGGTGCATCCATCTCTAACCAGCTCAAAGCCTGGCGTCTCCTCTTGTGCGCTAAAAATATCGATTGAATTTAAAGGGAATTTAATTGAGTACTTTGTCAAATTAAAACAGTAAACATTCCAGCCTGATTTGAACATTTTATATGTTATTCCATTACTTTCATTCGTTCCGGCAAATCCTAAGTTTGTTTGTGAATCGTGATAAGCTCTTATAAAAAGGCTATTTGGATAGTCTAAATTATATGGGGTCTGTGGATAGACTCGTCCATTAGCCATCAATTCAATTTCTCGTACAGAAAAATTATCAAAAAAGAATGGCGATGTATGCTTATCACCCATAACACTCTTGTTTGCCACTAAACCAATCATAATACGTCTTGGGACCTCATCAGAGAATAGAGTGGAAATAAAGTCACGACGGCCCGCACTAATAAAAGATGTGATTATCGAAGTTTTCCTTATTCCATAACGTGCAGGCTCTGAGTTTAATTTTGTATTTAACTACAGAGAGAGTCCATCCATCAAATCAATCTAAATTTCCTATCAGTCTTATCAATCGCAAAGAAATTACCGTTTTGACTTGTAGGGCAATATTATTAATAACTAATTTGTATTTTGGTAGCACTGCAGCAACAGCCGGAGCTGCAGGTGGATTTGCACCAGCAGCTGGCTGTTGAACAACTGCCGCTGCAGGGGCGACCAACGATTGAATAATCATAAAGTCATCATTTTGGGGGGTAATTTCGATATCCATTTCCGTATTTGTGATTCTGATAATGATTTTTATCGATTTCTTATGAAAAAACTTACAAATAGAGATCTTGATTTAGGATATCAGCACTCAATTTATGGATGAATTGTACTGTCTTACTGCTAGCGAATGCATTTTTACGGGCAATATAACCGTCATCGGCGACTCTATTTGGATTTTCTTTTTCTCTGTGATAACCTGAAGCCGAAAGATAGGCATCCTTTACTGTTGTTGGGTAACTAAACTCCGTATCCAAATACACTTTATAGCTATATAATTGATTAGAATCGTAAATCTCCCTCTGATTAAGCATAATTTTTAAATTTCTTATAAAAGTGCCACCGGGCATTTGGATAGGGGCTACGATTTCGCCGGCAGCTAAATCTTCCAATTCACCGTCATTATTAACCTTTTTTAACTGCATTTCAGTAATAACATATATATTAGAAAGATCAATCATCGAAGTCAATGGATGTATTTTAAATAGGAAAGGAATGGAACTAAAATAAGGAAAAATTATATTTAATTATATAAAATTACTAACTTTATGGGATTTAATGGGTGATAAAGCCGATACATACTGTTACTAACCGCACAATTCGTTGGAGGGGTAGAGAATAAGTCCAATGCCGCTGAAATTGAATTAGGGCTGGCTCCATCCACCTTTTTGTACAACATTTTTTAATAATATCCTAGATTATCTGCTCTTCTCTTTTTTAATAAAGCTCTTCCTGGAACTGACTGTCCAATTAACTCTGGTTTTAAAATGACGCGGCCTCGTTTGTTCCCCTTGCTTTTATACTTTCGGCCCCGCCTCTTCCCGCCCCCTGATTGTAATTTTTGTGCCGCCCTATTCGCCAATTTACGAATCCCCTCCTTGCTTTGATTAGTCACCGACGTTTTCAAATCCGTCCCTTTCACTACGTCATCTATTTTTATTATTAATTTTAATTAATAATTTATTTAAATAAAACCTAATACTCTAGCTGTAGTCGATAGTGCTTCCTGTCCTACAGCCTTTCCAATATTTGTGGTTATGGGTTGGACTTTGGAGACCAATGGCCTCAAATAACGCCAAACATTTCGTAAAACTGAACCAACCCCAGCCCCTCGTTGTCTTGTCAAAGCTGAGAAATGGCCATAACCTCTCTGATAGGGACTGGCATGATCAAAACGCCCAATAAATCCACCTCCATCTTGAGAAAATTGCTGACTTAAGCGGAGATTACTCCCGTCAAATATTTGTCTAACCATATTTTTAAAATAATCTAAATGAACTCAGAAATAGATTGCTTTTTTAAATAGAAGTGTCAGGGTGATTTGTCCATAATCGAATTTAACAAGTCTTCCGTCTATTGAGCGTATTTCGAAATCCATACTATCTATCTCTCGTGCCACCACTCGATGCATAAGTGGATTTGTGAAGAGTTTTTGAATTGTAGCGCCACTTTCTCCTTCAACAGCCACCAATTGAAGTAGATTGGAAAAAGAATTGCCAAAGATGATTGATTCCATTACTCCATGATTCATAAAGACACATAATTGTGACATTGCCCCTCGAATATCTGGTGCGTAACGGGCTACATTTCCATTTTTTATTTTAATATTTTCCTCAAATCCTAGAGCATAGGCAATTTGTGGGGTCAATCTGACATGTGATATTCGATCATCCGTACAAACAAATTCAAATCGACTAATGTGTTCATTGTAAACAAAGCGAATTGCTCTTGCGTAGGCTAATAAATTCTCCTCAGTTTCCTTTGTCATAATATGGGGATGTAATGCACCTTTCTCAATTTGGTCATAATATTGTTTGAAAATTGAAAAATTTTTTCCAATATGTTCATTCAAATTTGGGCTTTCTATGGTTAAAATAGCTCTAAACCGTTGTAAATAAATTTCTAAAGCTAGTGCATAAGCCCAGCCATCACGTTCCTCTAAATATTCTAATTCTTTCTGATATTCCGCCATTCCTTTTTCCGGTGATTGATTTTCTGTTAAGGAAGACTGGGAAATTTGTTGTTGATTTTGCGGTAAATTTTGGGTAGTTTGTTTAGCCGTATTTGTTGGTGGTCTATACGAGGCTGGAAGAAGGGGTGCCTCTCCATCGTCATTCACTTTTCTTTTAGCTCTATTGGTCCTCGTGTCATGAGTTTTTGATTCTTGAATTCGTCTTTCCATATCTCGGATAATCCCATGATAAAGGCTCTGCTCAAGATGTTTAGCCGAAGTATAGCTCCCCTTAGGAATTTTATAATGTCTGATTTCACCGCTTTTTAATTGAATAGCAAGGAATTGGTCTTCATGGGCTCCAATTGATGCCCAACTATTTGGGTAAATTATTCCAGCTAATCCCACAGTCCATCCAGGTCCATCTAATATCAATTTCCTAGGCAATTGTACTCGAAATTTATTCGTTTGATTATCCGTTCCAGTGCTTGGAACAATCACATAAAATGAATTACTCATCTGAAATTGAATTTATTCATTCAGAATAAATTAAATATTAAAATGAAATAAACATTGATAATAGAAATTAATTTTTAAAAAGAATGATTTATTCAAATTAATTAACAACATCTGATTGTTTAATCCAATATGATTCGGGATAACCGAAAAATTTCACCAGTAATTCTTTTACACCATTTCTTTTCCTCTCTTGTAATATACTCTCTATTCTATAGGTTGTGTCTGCATCCAGTCGCGTCTTAACCAGCTCTGGTGCATATGCTCTTCCCTTCAGTGTCTCCCCTTTATAATTCTCTAATTTATAATAGTCCACTGGGTTTGATTTCCTCGCCTCTTTTATTTTATATATTTCATCTGTAAATGGGTATATGCATGTATGACTAATTAACAAACCTGAATAATTAGCCAAATATCCTTTTTCGAATGTTTGTTTCTTTTTTACCAAACGAACAGCATCATCTGGTTTGAATTTTGTCGTCTTTCTCTTCTTTTCTGGATAAAGATATTCCCTATAAAGTTTGTCCCAAAGAATGCTGGCATTTTTCGGATTCACTTGGTTCGGGGTCATCCCTGTTGCTGCATTGACTGTATTGTTCATTGCATTTACAATTTCTGGCAAAACTTTGGACCATTTTAAGGAATTTTTCTCAGAAATCCATCGATAAAGTCTCAATTTTAAACTACGAATAAATCGTTCAGCTACAGCTGCTTTTACATAGCTACTACGTGCAGAAAATTTTTCAATCCCTTTATCTTTGAAATATTTCTTCATTTCCCCACTTTCGAATTCTAATCCACGGTCAGAGTAAATTTCAGATGGAAGATGTGGCATTTGTTTAAAAAGCTCCTCAAATCCTTCCAGCATATCTTTTGTGGATTTGGATTTTATCGGGACAGCGAACACCCGACGACTTAGGACATCGACACCCAACAAACAAAATCGATAACCTTCATTTTCTTCCGCTAAACTCTGAAAATCGGCCAAATCCACCTGTAAATCTAAAACAAAAATTTGGAACAAGATCTTTAGATTCTACTTGTCATAAAACCCATCGGAATTGTCTTTGATGTTTTAAAATTACGCCTTCTTCCCCTGAATAGAGTATAAGTCCGATTTCCTTCAAGAAAATGGAGTACATCTTTTTTCGTAATCTCTGGATATTTTCTTTTAACTTCCCTATACAAATTGACAAATCCACTGAAACCACCGGGATTATTAGGATCCGTATATATTGTATTTATTTTCTTCGTTTTTGTATTTTCTTCCACCTCATTGGTTGAAATCTGTGTTTCTTTCCGCGTACCTTTTTGTGCTTTCTTTGTCTTAACCATCCTTTTCCTGATTGTTTAGAGCTTTGGTGAATTAATTGACTAGCTTCCGGGTCTTCCAATATTTTTCTCCTCAAATAAATCATTCCAGGAGGAGAGGCCAAATCGGGGGTGGGATTAATCAAACGATTAAGGGCAACCACAATAGAAGAATTAAAGACTGGTCTTTTAGTTTGAGGGTTCATTATAGCATATTTGCCCTCTTCATCTCTAAGGACACCAAATTTCGAAGGGTTACTTGCTATTAATTTTGACAATGCGTTTAGTCTCTGCTGCTTTTCTTTTTTCTCTCCTTCTGATTTCTCTAATCTCTGTTGCCTTCTAGTTTTTATAATTGGTGTTTCTAATTGTTGAGTTGTTGTAGGGGTGTGGTCAAATACTGTATCATCTGCACCCGACCAATCAGCAGTGGAGCCGGCTGTTCTATAAACATCAACCGATTCTCTTGGCGTTCTCACTGAAGGTTGTCTCTGAATAGGTTCCAATTCTCCATTTTCATCCAATATTGCTTTTTCTCCTCCTTTAGAAATTAATTCTTTCCCAATAGAATCAAGTTGGACTTTCATAGGGCGATTAAGCAAGGCCTTACGGGCTTTGAGATAACTTCTGAGTCTCTGATTAAATAATACGTTCTTTGTGCTTGCATTCTTCTTCTTTCCTTTTTTCGCTTGGCTAAGTTTCTTTTTGACAAATTCAAATAGGGTCTTTTCTTCCAAGTCATCGCTTATTCCTTTCCCGGTTTGAGGCATTGTTGTTTTTGTTGTTTCAGTCAAAAGGGATTTAAAATTTGGTTCTGGTACCAGAATATATTTAAGTGCTGCTGCCATTTCTAGTAATTTTTGAAATTAAATGAGATGCCGCTTCAATTAATACTGGAGTCAAAAGAGCAGCGAAGGGAAGACCACTCCCCCTTTGTTCAAGAAATTTTCTTGCTGAACCTTCACTCCGAATGCGGGAAAATTTCCTCACCAGTGGGGCATACGGTAGAAGTTTCCGCTTTTGCCTATTTGTTAGTCTGAAATCGGACAATAAATTTGTGGATATTTCAATCAATGCCAATAATTGATCTTTGGTTGCCGATTTTATTAATTTTTGTCGTTTCCTATCCGATTTTGTTCGAGCCATTCTTTTCAAAAATCCATAATGCTTAAGTGGTAATTTTCCAATAGGTTGTCGTTCCTTTTTAACCATTTTTTGGTAAATAAACAATTTGTTCCTCACCAGGGAATATATTGGTTCTAAAACTTTCTAAATTAAATTCAATTCAATTTGTCTACCTTAATCTCAATTTGTTGCTAATTGAGGGGTGAAGGGAAATTAATATGTAGCCAAATTTTCGTTCACAGGCTTGTTTATATGCACTGTAGAAATATTCGTTCTCCCTTGGAAATAATTGACTGGCTAGGCTCCTCAAACTCTGCTGATCATTAGGACAACGTAATAGGAAAATGAAATGAGAATTTGCCCTAGGCACCCGCATCGCCTTGTCAAAGAGGCTTTGAGTTATGAAAATAGGAGTGAAATTTTGATGATGACTATTCCTGGTGAAAATATTTGCTAATCGTTTCGGGTCTATATCTTGAATTAAATCATCCAAAACAAAAATAAATGGTTTGGGCATATTGGCAACAGTTTCTTCTGAAGGCACCCCTTGATAGACATGATACCCTTTCCTCTGTAATTGACCAATTTTTTCCGTGAATTCACCATAGGCCCAGAGAATGGCTTTTGGTTTTGGCTCGAACATATTTTCAGCATTTTCGAGTAGTCTGAGCACAAGTTCGGTTTTACCTGAAGATGATGGACCACTCACAATTATTCCAGATGGAATTGGAAATTTTATTTCGTTGGCATCAAATTTAGAATATTCCATATTAAAAAAATAGAAAAAATCTTAATGAACTGGTGTTTTAATTGTTAAATGAGTCCAAGGGAAAAAATGGTTTTCTTTATTATCATCGAATTCTTTCACTTCTTCCTTTTTATTGACGAGCATAATTAATTCTAAATATGGAAAATAATTTATTTCAAATGAATTGGTCAAACCGAGGGGATAATATTTGTTGTGACCGCTTTGGGTCATTTCCATTAGACAACGCATTCTGGGATATTGAAGACGGATACGACGTCGGATATAAAAATGGTGCTGAAAAATATATTAAAATAAAATAATTATTTTTCAATTCACTTCAACAGTGATGCCCAAATATCCCTCATATGCATGTTGTTCACGAGAGGATTTTGTCCCAATTCTGCACCTTGATCCATTAATTTCCCTATATTCTCCAAGGTTATCCATATAACATGTCTGCAATTCCTTGCCCTGCAGGAAGTCATTAACCTTTTGAATATTTAGAGGATGGTTGAGTCTCTCTTGAAGGGCTGATTCGTTGCAGTCCAACAATTTTGATAAAACTTTTAAGAGAGGAGTTTTGGAGGTCATTTCTAAAGAATGTGGGTCAAAAAGGGAAAATGTGGGTCAAAAGAGAAAATGTAGGTCAGAGAAAGAAAATAAGGGTCAGCGAGGGAAATGAGGGAGGGGAATGGGCGGGGTATTGCGTAATATCGATCGAGTGGATGAGTCAAGCGTCCTCATCCTCTTTCATGTCAATTCTCATCCTTTTTCATTCATTCATTTTGAAAATAAAAATTTCGTAATTTGACAAAATTCCAAATAATTGTCCAATTTGTGCTCTTGATTCAATAATGGCTACAAAAAAAGAACAAGGTGTGAAACGAAGTGCCGATAATGAAATTAAACCCAAAAATGCTAAAAGCTCTCGTGGTAGATTTATTAAACCAAAATTCAAATGTGAATGCAAAACTCAGCAGTTGCAACCCAAACCGATGGAGAAGAAACCGAAATGTCCAAAACCGAAGGTGAAAGCAATGGTGAAGTCGACGAATTGGTCAACAAATTTGAGCGATCTCGACTCTCAAATGTCATGAATCGGGAGAAAACATTTTGGAAAATAGGTTTTATTTAATTCTTTCATCAATCGGATTATAAATTTCCATTAGCTCGACCTAAGTGGCCAGCGAGTTTGCATTTCCTCTGTGAAGAGTGCCGCGACGAGAATTACAAGATGGGCAATGAACGTTTTGAAATTTTTCGTTCAAAGTTAACTCAGGACAATGATCGGCTCATTTTCAAGCAATCGTTTTGCCGAAAATGTGTGCTTATGAATATGGATATGGCTGAGTTGCTCTTCAAATTCAGTGATGCAAATTATCCGGATTTTTCGGAATATGAGATCAAAATGCGACGAGAAAAGAAGAATCAAGAAAAGTGAGATGCATATTGTGCAATTTTTTGAATTGAATAAAGTTTGTTAAATTTGAGAATTGAAAATGCAATTATCGTTCGCAAATTACCGGTCGAATTGTTAGCAGAAATTGCCAGCTTTATACCATATCACCTAAAAATAGTAGATGAGGATGGCGTAATGGAAGAGGGTCGATCACAAGCAATTTTATCTTCCTATTCGCTTGGCTCTTGGATTCGAAAATATTGGCTTGATTATAGACAAAGGCGACGACAAAAAGTGATGGAAATCGGTCAAAAATTGAGAGAATTGAGGAATGGCCGATTTGATCAAGAATTTAGCAGAACGAGACATCGTTATTCTCTGCTTTGCGATTTGAATTGGTATTGGGAAAATCCGGAAGAAGAAGAAGACATTTTATGTGTTCTATGCATGAATTCGGGCTATAGACCTTGCCAATTTTGGAATTGCCAACGAAATGCTCATTATCACCCAACACGTTCTACAAATTCAAATTGGAAAGGCAAAGGTCCAAATGCATTCAGAAAATGTTTTTGGGGAATTCACACTATGCATGAAGATTGTTATAATGATTTTAATCTTTGTACAGTTTGTTCACCCCTATGGGACCAACATTGATAAAATTGTTGAAGAAAAAAATTAATTTATCCGAAAAAGAATTGAACCCTTACCTAAATGCTTAAATCAAGGACGAAACCCCTAGGCGACTATGTTCTTTCTCCAGTTTTTATTCAAAAGTAATTGATATTGTGAATAATTGCATGCAAAGTGAATTATCCAATTCATTCAATTGTTATTTCTTCATCCGATTGTTCATCAAGAAGGTTCACATTTACGCGGCGCCAGGGGACATGCGGCAAATAATCCTTGAACCAAATGAAGACCACATTGGAAAATTCCGAGTCAATCAGACCTGCTTCTAATGATAAAAATTTTTGTTGTGATAAAAAGAATTCCAAAACCTTGAAGCATCTCCGATGAAGTGCAATCTTTGCTCATCCATTGTTCCTCAACAACATGGCCCACCAAATGGTTTCGATTATTGTTTGCGGGAATTCCTTGAAAGCGGTATATGCAAAGAATGTACGGCTCGGACTCATCCTTCTTGAAATAATATTTGTGGAGCATACAATATTCGTGAATGTTCATCACTAAAATTTAAATAAAGTGCCATTTTTTGAAAAGAAATTTACTTTGACGAATTGCATTTGGCATATGGCCTGGATGATAATAACGAATTCTCATTGTTCCGGTTGTTAAATATTGGTTGAAGAACATTCAAAGGAACGTCAAATTTAAAGGAATAAATTGATTTTACCAAACAAATTATTTTTCCAAACATTTAATTTTTCAAATTAATTAAATTACGGGAAAACAGAATGCCAAGACTTTGTATCCAACTCACATTGTCTGTCCCGTACATTCTATCATTCATTTTTGGAATTGTTCCAAGTCGTGATAATTTATCCTTAAAACAGATGGACAGGCCACTATATTCATACGCAAGGGTTATATATTGCTCCATTTATTTTTGGAAGCGTTCCAATTTTATATGACTTTTTATCCAAAAGTGACATTATATCCAAGCGCCAAAATTAATTTTAAATACCTACCCCTTACCCTTCCGCTTGGGTGCTACCGTATGAAAATTATTTAAAAGTCATTGGGATATGTAGTGCAACCATATATTTGCGTGTGTAAAGGGAAAGTGCAAGTGGCCCTGGCTGCCGGCAAGGCATATTGAATAAATCCATCAAAACCCATTTGAGCATATTTCCCTCATTTTTACCCTTATTAATCCAATAAAAATTCTAATTGTGTGTATTGGGTTGGGAATGATATCTTTTTATGCCATAGGCAATTTTTGATTTAATTTAATTTTTGTTAAAAAATTATTGTTTATTTAAATTTAATTTCCAAAAGAATTTTGGAAAAATTGGTTCTGAGGTCCCAGACTCGAAATCATACAAATGATATACCATTCGATAGAGCTCGACGAGTTGTATAAGAAAATGCAAAAAAATTTGCGCGGCAACGACATTTGGCCAAGTTATATAACCATTAGAAAATCGCAAAAGTGAAGGGTCCCCCCTTTGGGTCAAAAAAGTTCACAAATATTTTTTGGCCATATTATATATCAATCGACGCGTCTCGACGAGCTGGTTAAGAAAATATTATTGGTTTAGCCTAAAACAAAAATAAAAAAGTTACAGTCGCGCAAAGGAAATACGGATTGGAACTGCTCCGGTGGGCATTTCAGAGTGGACTCCTCCGTGTGCTCCGCCTCCGCGCGACCAGACGAGTGCTTGGCTCGCTTCGCTCGCCAAGCACTCGTCCAGTTCCCGCGCTTCGGCTACGCACACTCCGGAGTCCACTCTTACATTCCTCCGCAGTTCCAACACATTCCAGCGAGACTAAAATGGCCATAACTTTTTTATTTTTGAGTTTTATGTAAAAAGGATAGCAGATTCATGTTCCGCTCATCGAGCCGCGTCGAATGAGCTATAATATGGCCAAAAACAAATTTTAAAAATTTTCGACCCATAGGGGGGACCCGACCCTTCACTTTTATGGAAAAATCCTTTTTAATGGCCATAACTTGGCCAAAAGTCGTTGCCGCGCAAATTTTTTTGCATATTCTTATACAACTCGTCGAGCTCTATCGAATGGTATATCATTTGTATGATTTCGAGTCTGGGACCTCAGAACCAATTTTACCAGAATTTTTATACTTTTCAAATTTTTGTAATTTTTATTCAGTCAGCCGAATTATATACGATTTATAATTATTAGAGAGGAATTTTCCCTTTATTTTTATATGAAAATGATGCCCAACTGCGCAAATTTTTCCCTATTTTATTCTTGACAAAAAATCCTAAGAAATTAAAACTATCATTGGGGATAAATCCATTACTAGTTTTTATTTTCCAATTTTCATTCAATATTTTCAGTTCAATCAATAAATATAATAATTTAGATTAGATAGAACCATTTTTCCCTAAATTCCATTTTTAAATTTAATAAAATGGTACAAAATCCTAATAACAAATTGTGCACGGTTTGCGAATCACAAAAAGCCATTACCCAATTTGGGGCATTGGCATGTCGGGCATGTGGGGCATTCTTTCGGTTTGCTGATAGAATATATAATATTTTCCTTACATGATATTCATTTCATTTTAGATGTTTCAGCGAATATTAGAAATTGGCGAATGTATATT
The DNA here is from genome assembly GCA_030063045.1 of Pratylenchus scribneri. Lineage (NCBI taxonomy): Eukaryota > Metazoa > Nematoda > Chromadorea > Rhabditida > Pratylenchidae > Pratylenchus > Pratylenchus scribneri. The sequence continues at coordinate 1,443,128 of JAQSEB010000037.1, read as the reverse complement.
ATCCAAAGTTTGGTCAATTTGGGGAATCTCGACTTCAAAGTCTCGTACGGACTCGAGAATAGGTTCATCTGATTCGGCATGATCGATTTATTAGTATATGAAATTTCAATTTCAGACCGGTTTAGGAGTTCGGTTTAGAGCTAGGGGTATGACATCTGATACGGGATAGGAATTTAGCAAAAGTGTTATAAAATAAGCTCAAAACAAAACACTGAAATTGAAATTTTAAACTTAAATCGACCACACCGAATCGATTGAGCTCAGTTTCGAGTCAGCACGAAAGCCGAGATTTCTAAAAATAACCAGGAAAAGCAATTGGATATTTCCGGAATTAAGCAATTTCCAATATTCGCTGGAACATAAATATTTTGTAATTGTATTTATGAATTTTATATAATTAATTTCCAATATTTTATAGACGTCTTGTCATCGGCAATCACAAATACCAATGCGATTGTGATGTGAGATTGTCGGGAACGGTGGAAAGTTCATCGGCCAGAAAATTGCGAATTTCCAATTGTCGTGGATGTCGAATGCGAAGATGCTTTAGGGCCGGAATGAAAGAAGAATGTAGGGAATAATTTTGAATTAAATATTAAATTTAACTGCTAATTTTTAAGATGTTAAAAGATGTGAAAAAATGCAACACATCAATATACAAAATAAAATCAGCATTTTTACTGGTTAATTTAACATTTTTTAATTAATTTATATTTGTATTTGTACACGATGACAACGGTGATATTTTCCTAAAAAAGCTATTGGACATTGAAGAGAAAGCCAATCATGTTTTCCTGAATGTTATTGGATTCCCAAATAGTTTTATTGAAAATTTTCACACATTTGAAGAATTGCTTCAAAGTAAAGATAATTTATTGGCTCATGCAGATTTCTATAAGGTTGATCAAATTATTTGGCCATTATTTTTTATATTTTTAGAATCGGCCAATTATATTTTATAATAAAGAATTATTTGAAGAAAATGTTGCAAAATATGGCATTTTTCATAGCGAACCAACTTGCTTAACCAAAATATTGCTGATAGCAATTGATATTGCAAAGATATTGCCAGCATTTTCTCGACTAAATCTGAATGACCAGGCAAGAAAAATAAATAAAAATTAGCCGAAATATATTATTTTATAATTTGCTTAAAATTTAAAGATAGTTGCGGTAAGCAATTTTGCACACGCGGCAGGCGTTTTAATTTGTCGCTTTAATTCAATGAAATTAAATGCCGAAACTGAATTGATGGAAATTATTGATTATCCTTATATAAAATTATATAATCTGCGATCAAATTTCGAAGAACCTGTGTTCGTCCTTTCAATTAATTAAATCATTTAAAAAATTTTTTTTTCAGAATTAAAAATTTGTCAGAAGCTATTTTCGATGTGTCAATGAAAAATTTTTCGCAAATTGCCCCCAGTCGAGAAGAATTTGTATTCATTTTGTCATTATTGTTCACAAATTCAGGTAAAATATTTATATTTTCAATAAATAAATATATTTATTTTTTTTATTAAAATTTTCGATAAATAAATATTTATTTTTTATTAAAATTTTCGATAAATAAATATATTTATTTTTTATTAAAATTTTCGATAAATAAATATTTATTTTTTTATTAAAATTTTCGATAAATAAATATATTTATTTTTATTAAAATTTTCGATAAATAAATATTTATTTTTTATTAAAATTTTCGATAAATAAATATTTATTTTTTATTAAAATTTTCGATAAATAAATATTTATTTTTTATTAAAATTTTCGATAAATAAATATTTATTTTTTATTAAATTTTCGATAAATAAATATTTATTTTTTATTAAATTTTCGATAAATAAATATTTATTTTTTTTTCAGCAATCTCATCCCTTTCCGAACATGCCCAACAAATAATGAATGAGGAGACAGAAAAATGTGCAAAATTATTGCTTCAATTCCAACCAGTGTTGTAAAAATTTCAAAGTCTCGTCCCTCGTCTCGTCCTTTCGTCTTGCCCTTTTTACCCCCTCGTCCCTCGTCTCGTCCTTTCGTCTTGCCCTTTTTACCCCCTCGTCTCTCGTCTCGCCCTTTCGTCTTGCCCTTTTTACCCCCTCGTCTCTCGTCTCGTCCTTTCGTCTTGCCCTTTTTACCCCCTCGTCCCTCGTCTCGTCCTTTCGTCTTGCCCTTTTTACCCCCTCGTCCCTCGTCTCGTCTTTTCGTCTTTTACCTTAATTTATGAAATTACTCGAAAAATGTGGAAAATTTATTAAAATTTCAATTTTGCCTAAATCGATTACTCTATGCTCTCTCCTTCTCCTCCCTTTCCTTCTTCCTTGAATTTTCCTCGCTGGTCGCTGCTTAGTGCTTATTTTATGAGGGAGGGCTGAGGGGCCTACGGCTGCTGCTTTCTTTTTTTTTCTCTTTCTCTTCCTCTCGTCCGTCTTCTCGTCCTCTACCTTTTTCCCCCTCGTCCCTCGTCTCGTCCTTTCGTCTTGCCCTTTTTACCCCCTCGTCCCTCGTCTCGTCCTTTCGTCTTGCCCTTTTTACCCCCTCGTCCCTCGTCTCGTCCTTTCGTCTTGCCCTTTTTACTCCCTCGTCCCTCGTCTCGTCATTTCGTCTTTTTTTTTAAGACGAGACGAGGACGAAGACGAGGACGAGACGAAAGACGAGGACGTTTTTACAACACTGATTCCAACAACGACAATTTGGAGATCAACGAGGCGCACTTCGATATGCGGAATGCCTTCAATTGATTTGGAGCACAATTTATACGATTCGGAAACATAAAGAATTAATTGTTTACATTGATACCGTCAGTGAACAAGGAAGTTTTTCAGCGGTGATGCCAAAAATATTGCGTCCATTGATGATTTAAATTTTGGAATTAAAAAATTAAAACGATGTTCAAAAATTGATTTATAATTATAAAGGAAATTTTTTAAGATAATATCTTCCCCATTTTTTATTTTTGACCAAGCTTTATTTTTATTATTATTATTTTTGATACGAATAAATCAGAAATCGGTTTTAAACTTTACAAATCATATGAAAATTTGTAGATATCATTTTCCAGTTTTTGGTTTTAAACTCTTTAATTTAAAGCTAAAAACCTGGCATTCTAGATACCATTTGATGTGTCTCGATACAAATGGGTAAAAGGTTTTTAGGGTCTAAAATCTGCTTATGATTTATTAGAAGTCACAAACTATTTTGCATGCAAAAATTCTTTTTACGCAAAAATAATATCCATAAAAAATTAAAATGATGATCAAAATTAATTCGAATTAATGAAAATCTTTCTTAAATTCTCATTTTTAAAATTAGGATTGTAAATCCGGAAGGAAATGATGCATCAATAATTTTTTTTACCAATTTGTTCCAAAGCAATTCTCATCTCACCAACAATTTCATGCCAATTTGCACACATTCTGAACCACAAATTTATTCTTGCTTGATTGAAGCGGCGATTCATAGCATAAAATTACCGCTTAACTGAACTGCTTGTATTTCCCTCCTTTCCCGTTTTTCCTTCATTTCTCGCCAATGTTCGCCTGACTGGATTTTCCAATGCTTTTCCCCCTTGATTTTTGTGCCTTTCACAGAAGTAGTGGCAGAAAAGATTCGGATGAGGATTTTTGGTTGGATGGACGAACGAAGAAGAGGGGATGAGGAAATTTGGGTCAAGAAACCGCGTCCGCAACTAGCCGCCGGCTGCTGGTAGCAATGAAAGCCGGCTGGCAGAAAGAAGGAAGCGAATTGAGGAGATGGATTGGCGCAACCATCCTCCTCTTCTTCCTCATTCCTCCGTGGCATCGTCAAAACCACTTCCCTAGCCTCGATTCCTTCCATACTAAATCGTCATTTCCCTCATTCAAATCATTGAAATTCTTCCAGCAAATTGTCGTTTTAAGGATTTAGTAGACTCACCGATTTATCCCCCTCCAATTTTAGACTATTTCTCAAAGAATTTTTATGCCTATGAGCTTATCCTTTATTTTCCGTTGAATCTTGAAATTTGCATTTGATAGATCAATGCAATCCAATGCCTTACTTTTAACTATTTTAGCCTTTTAAAAGGGAAAATCATCAAAGTCATATCGATGACTGGTCTCACACCAAGTCATTACCAATATTCCCGATTGGGTGGGAGATTTGTTGAAGGATTAAATGAATCTAAGAAAAAGATCCAACAAAATCCTCATCCTTTTATTATTTATATTTTTTTAATTTTAATTTTAAAAATATTTTAAATATTGTTAAAAATAAATTGCTTACATAAATTCTAATTGCCCTTTAAATTATTTTCGTAATTTTATTTAGGTATATATTCATTAATTTATTATCATCTTTCCCATTTTTACAATTTTTCACTATTTCCTTATCAGCAACTGCCAAAAATTATTTATTTTCCGTTTGTTTTTGAGACATTTCCATTCGTTAAAAAATAGGATTCAGCCAATTTATTATTACAAAAAGTAATAAAAATTATAAGTTTCACTTTTTTTTATTTTATTTTTGGACATTTCCTTTTGAAAAAAGGATAAGAAAATAAAAAGATCTAAAAATATTTTTAAAATTTGTAAAATTTTCCTATAAAAACATCAATTATGAATTTTCCATTTAATTTTAATTTGTAATTCATTCATTTATCACATTTTTTATTCATCATATCCGTATCCTTTTCCCATCCTTTCCTGCACTATTTTGCTTATATCATTTTCAGCAAAGAGGGGGAGGGAAAGTGGGCACAATGTTCTGGAACAAGTTTTTATTTGTTGTGTTGTGTTTGGTTGCAGCATTGCGCATCCTCTCTTTTTAGAGTGGGCAGAAGTGGCTTAAAGCCGCCAGCGGCAACCAAAATGATGACTGACCATTGCCAGCAACAGGCAAAAAGCATTTTAAGAGACCAAAAGAAGGAATTGCGTAGGCAGAATGAATAAATATTCCCTTGAATAAAATATTCTTTAAATAATTTTCCAATTGCCTAAAATTTTATCATTTTTCTCGCTTATATATTTATTCGAATTTAAAAATGAGTAATGGAACCAAAAAAATAGGAAATTTAATTTTTATAAATTTAGTAAAAATTTTATCTAAATTTCATTTCATTTATGAATTATTCTACTTATGATGAATATTTTGAAACCCTCTAAAAATTAATTAATTAAAATTATCGATTTTTAATATATTTTTGTCCAAATTATAAATGCACAAAAAAATGAACAAATCATAGGCGATACATCTTCGAGAATCCATCCTTCCCAAATCCCAAGAAAAAAAATGTCCAATGTCCATCCATTAATAAATCCATCCCATCCATTTATGGGCGAAAATTAGCCGAACGGGTTTATCCCTCCCCAAAATCTAATCCCATCTTCCTCTCTCCTAAAATCTTCTGCCCACTCCATTTTTATCAAAATCGACTTCTTTCCACATTTTCCTTTCATTCCCGCACATCAAATTAACCTTCAAACCGTCTTATCCACCCCAAACTAGTTTTCACAAAAATAACCAAAAATTTCCACTCAAATTTTCACATTTTTTGATTTTAAAATACAGTCCATTTTAATTGATTTATAAAAAATATTTTACTATAATATTTTGGATTATTTTAAAACGGAAATAGTTCATTAAAAATAAAACTAAAATATTCACAAAAATTGTCTTATATCATCCATTCTTTTATTTAAACAAATTAAAAAATATTTAATTAGATTATTTTAAAACGAATTATAAACAAAATAAATCATAAAGAAGGAAAGAAAAATTGAGACAAATAAAATTTGTAAAAAATTAAAAATTAAACAAATTCAATTTTCATTTTGGGGTTTGTTTTCTCAATCAAAACAAGTTTCCTCCTATTTAAACCACTCGCAAACTACTCAACCGAAATTATCAATTATATGCACAATTTTTTTTAATCAATTAGAGAGAAAAATGGGTCTTTCCCAGCTGCTCATGTCCAATTCCCCATTCGATCAATTAATTTTATTCGCCATTTTCTTGACCACAATTTGGCTAATCGAATTTTTCTTGAGTCATTCAACAACAAATCCACCAAATTGGCCTATTTTAATGGTATTGGCTGGAATGGGGGCGACCATTTTGAATGGAAGATATCGACGTTTTCTACTAAAACAAATCGATTTTATTCATCGATCATATTTGACATTGAACAGGGATTTGACGTAAAATAGAATTTTTGTATTTTAAATTAATTTATTTGCGACAGTGGATTGGCTTTGCTGATCCGTATTCGACTGGATATGGGGCGGCGAATGCGCCAAAATCGGGGAATCCACGAAATATTTTTGGACAATGTAATTTTGCTAGCTGATTTAATATTAAATATAAATTTAATCTAAAAAATTAATTTAATATTTAATAAATATTTAAATTCTAAATTTTAAAATTTAAGGTGAAAAAATATCCGAACAAAATTTGCATCATTGATATGGTTGGACGGGGAAATATTTTATAATTTATTTAATTTATTAATTTCTAAACAAAATAGGCCTCAGGAAAATCCTATACATTTGAGCAATTTAATTGCTTGGCAAATTGTTTTGCAAATCACTTTCGGGCAAATGGATATGGCCATGGGGATGTGGTCGCATTGTTCATGGAAAATTGTGCCGAATTTGTTGCTGGTAGATTAAAAGATCCAGATAAAAATAAGAATTTTATAAGATTAGGCGATAGTAGAAATATTGAATTTACTTTACTAAAAACTTGAATTGAAGGTATTATATTAGTAATTAGTTTAATTACTTACTTAGGAAAGGATTTAATATTCGTAATATAATATATTAAGGAATAACATCTGACATTTTTTATAATAATATAATTTGCATTTTACACTAATTTAATTTTCTGATTTTTCTCGTATTTTAATTCCGCCTGAACTGGTTAGAATAATTCCGCCTGTTTTAAGAATAATTCCGCCTGGTTAGAATAATTCCGCCTGGTTAAAATAATTCCGCCTGGTTAGAATAATTCCGCCTGGTTAGAATAATTCCGCCTGGTTAGAATAATTCCGCCTGGTTAGAATAATTCCGCCTGTTTTAAGAATAATTCCGCCTGGTTAGAATAATTCCGCCTGGTTAGAATAATTCCGCCTGGTTAGAATAATTCCGCCTGGTTAGAATAATTCCGCCTGGTTAGAATAATTCCGCCTGGTTAGAATAATTCCGCCTGGTTAGAATAATTCCGCCTGTTTTAAGAATAATTCCGCCTGGTTAGAATAATTCCGCCTGTTTTAAGAATAATTCCGCCTGGTTAGAATAATTCCGCTCGGTTAGAATAATTCCGCTTGGTTAGAATAATTCCGCCTGGTTAGAATAATTCCGCCTGATTAGAATAATTCCGCCTGGTTAGAATAATTCCACCTGGTTTGAATAATTCCGCCTGGTTAGAATAATTCCGCCTGGTTAGAATAATTCCGCCTGGTTAGAATAATTCCGCCTGTTTTAAGAATAATTCCGCCTGGTTAGAATAATTCCGCCTGTTTTAAGAATAATTCCGCCTGGTTAGAATAATTCCGCCTGGTTAGAATAATTCCGCCTGGTTAGAATAATTCCGCCTGTTTAGAATAATTCCGCCTGTTTTAAGAATAATTCCGCCTGGTTAGAATAATTCCGCCTGTTTTAAGAATAATTCCGCCTGGTTAGAATACTTCCGCCTGTTTTTAAGAATAATTCCGCCTGGTTAGAATAATTCCGCCTGGTTAGAATAATTCCGCCTGTTTTAAGAATAATTCCGCCTGGTTAGAATAATTCCGCCTGGTTAGAATAATTCCGCCTGGTTAGAATAATTCTGCCTGATTAGAATAATTCCGCCTATTCTAATTTAATTCCGACTAGAATAATTCCACCTTTTCTGCTTTTAATTCCACCTGTTATTTTTTATGGAATATAGAAAAATTATTGTCCCAAAAAAATAATTTGATGGTTTATTGATGAGAAATCTAATTGAAAAATGAAAATATAAAAGAGAATATTAAAAAATTAATTTAAATATTTAGCATGGATTGGGCTGGCCAAAATTGGGGCAGTAACAGGTAAAGAATAGAATAAATAATTTATAAACTAAATACCATTTTAAGCTTGGATAAATTCAAATTTACGAATGGAATCTTTGGCCCAGTTAGCGCATATTTTTTAATATTATTATATTTTTTTTTCCAGCTGTTTGCGAGTTTCTGAATGCAAAGCAATCATTTGTTCGGAATCCCTACGACCAAGTTTGATGCGGGAAAAAATATTGATTAAATTAATCAATTTATATTTAAAATTTTTTTAATATTATAAAATTAAATAATTAAAATAATTTTAATTTTTAAGCCCTTGATTCGGCCAAATCCGCTGGATTATTGGCCGATTTGGAAAATGTTCAACAATTTTTCCTGGGCCCCAAAAATCAACACGATTCATTGAGTGCCATATTCGCTCAGGAAAATGCCAAATTGATTGTTGAACCCGAAAAGGAAAGCCGAGTCACATTTCGTTCCCTTCTTTGCTTCATTTATACAAGTGGCACCACTGGAATGCCAAAACCAGCATGTATAAAACATTTTCGGTAAATTTTCAAAAATATATATTTATAAAATTGCGGGATGGGTATTTGTCGGTTATCCGGATTTTGATTCAAAAATTTTTATATTCTTATTTTATTTTTTATGGTAGCAGATTGTAAAAACTATTTAAAAAAAAAACTATTTAGGGTTAAAGTTAATTTTGAGACGAAAATTATTTCCACCCGGATAACCAAAAAGTATTATTAATGAGGGAATACCAATTTTCAAAAGAAAATTTGCCATCTTTAAAATTCCTTTAAATAATAAAAATGTGGAATTTTATAAAATAAAATAAAAGAAATTTAATTTCTAAACATTCCAAAGATATTTTAGCCCATTTTCTTTCAATTTAATTTGAATTCACAAAAAATTAAAAAAAAGATATTCATAATTTATTTACTGCTTATAAATTTGTACCAAGTTATTATTCAATGGTGACTGGATGCGCAGATAGTTTTGGCCTGAATGCCTCGGATCGATTGTACATCCCAATGCCACTCTACCATACCGCTGCCGGCATAATTGGCATTGGCCAAGTGCTGTTGAGGGGTTCCAGTTGTGCAATTCGGGAACGATTTTCCGCCAGCAATTTTTGGAGGGATTGCATCGAATTTGAATGCACTGTGAGTTTCGCCTAAAAATTTATAAAAAATTATTTTTAAATATATCAGTGAGAATTAAAAGTCAGGAAAATGAATACAATTATTAAATCTATTTATATGAAAAAATATATTTTTTATTATATTTGTTTGAATTAATTTTATTTAAATTAATTTTCGAATTAAATTAAAAATATGAAAATATTATTTGTTTTTTTTTTTGTCATAAACAATTATTTTTATTAGAATTGTATTCCATTTTAATCCCAATTTTTAAAATATATTTTTTTCACAAATTTCAAATCAAAATATTTCAACTTCAATAATAAAAAATAAATTAAAATTTGTAAATAATAAATAAATTTTAATTTAATTTTGCAATTTATAATTTTAGGGCATAATAAATTAATAAAAGTTTTTAATTTTAAGACATAATTAATTAATTTAAATTTACAATTTAAAGCCAAAATAAATTCATAAAAATTTTCAAATCATAATAAATTAATTAAAATTTATAATTTTAAGGCGAGCCAATACATCGGTGAGATTTGCCGCTATTTATTGGCCCAGCCCTTTTCCGAAGCGGAACAAGACCACAAAGTGCGGTTGATGTTCGGCAATGGGCTGAGATCGGAAATTTGGAAAGAATTTGTTGAACGATTTGGCGTAAAAATTGGTGAAGTATATGGCTCAACGGAGGGAACATCAAATTTAGGTAATTGGCTAAATGGCACTTAATAAAATTATTTATTATTCAACTTTAGTGAATATTGATGGCAAAATTGGGGCATGCGGATTTTTGCCAATTTCGCCGATCACAAAGCTGGTTCATCCCGTTCGGCTGCTCAAAGTGGACGAAAATGGGGAAATTATTCGCAAGGGAAATGGACTGGCAGCATCCTGTTCACCAGGCAAATTAACCAAATAATTTAAATTAAATTTATAATTTATTTTCAGGCCAAACTGGGGCAATGGTGCGACCAATTTAATCCAATCAAATTTCTTTTTATTAAATATGCAAATTTAAGGTTTCATCAATTCGACATGACAATCCTTTGCTTGTTTTTGATGGCTATTTAAACAAGGCAGAAACAAGTTAGTGTTGGGGGAAATGTTCACTAAATTAATTTTAATCTACGAAAAATATTAAAATTGGAGAATAGATTTTTAAGGACAATAAAAAAGAATTGGGATAAGGGATTAAGTTTAGAGAAATGTTAGGGAATAGCGGGGGAATATAGCCTAAAAAGAGTCCGATAAGGCCACTTTTTTATTCACTCGACATAAAAATATGTCACCAATTTTAATGTTTTATTTTAAATTATCTAAAATAATTACCTTAATTCTTATTAGTCTTACTATAAGAACATAATATATTTTAAATTCTATAACATGTCTATTTTTAAAATTCGTCAAAATTTACCCAAATTTCAAAACAAATTTTCTCTTTATCGAATAGAAATTAGGGTTGCGCTCCCGAGGGTCGGGGGCGAGTTGGACGGGGGCGGGGGTGATCGGGGGTGGCACCTTCGGGGGCGGGGACGGGGGTGACCTTGACGGGGACCCCCGCGGGGATCCCCGCGGGGGTACGGGGTTGACCAAAATTTTTTAAAAAGTCTTATTTTTCAAAAAAAAAAAAATTTCTGAAGAAAAATTTATTAAAATTTTAATAAATTATAAGCGCAAATAAATTTTAATTCATAATTCATTCAATCTCCTCTTCGATTTCTTCCTGTTCTGGATCATTTGAATTTGTTGGTGCCAGTTACACACGGTTGGGATCATTATCATTAGCGTCTCGATCACAAGCGTCTCAGTGATTTTGAATTTGAAGAGCCTTAGCTCATGAGTCATCAGCCAATTTACTAATTTAAATTAAATGATATAGTGCATTTAATAGCCCTAAGTATCGGCTATCCAATGATATATTGAACTTACAAACTGTAATGGTTTTGCCAAAATGGCCCTAGATGCCTAGATACACAAACAATTTTTCTAAATTTTTGGCCCCATCTTGGCCAAAGTTTTGAAGTTTTGGATGATCATTATACCATTGGACAGCCAAGATTTGGGACTATTAAATATATTTTAGGTCATTTAAATTGGTTAATTGGCTGATGAGCTAATAAGGCTCGTCAAAATCGATGAGATTGGTGGCGAGATGCTAATGTCCCTCGCTGGTTTTTTGTTTTTTCACCTTACACATCATCCAAATTTGCTTTAACAAATAAAATTTGACGGACATTTTTTGCCGGAAAGTCTTATATAAATCTTCAATATGGCATGATATGATTATAAGGATGTCAGATTCTTGATTAGCACCCTAATTTAACCATAGAAAGTGATTTTGTGGGGTCTATTATCCATAACAGAAGATTATCAAGAGCCGCGCAGCGAAAAAATTAACCAAAAATGGCCGCGCAGCGAAAAATTCTTAATGAAAATTTAAAAATCCTACAAAATTCTGCTAAAAATTTCCTTTCATATTGCATTTTCCTTGAAAAATCCAATAATATGGGGTGTATGTTCACCCCCGTACCCCCGCGGGGGTGGAGGTTCGGGGGGCGGGAGTGATCGGGGGTGGACCTTCGGGGGTGGGACGGGGGTGAGACTCAAACCCCCGCGGGGGCCCCCGTCGGGGGTGACCCCCGCGGGGACGGGGGCGCAACCCTAATAGAAATTCCAATTATAATTTATTTTCTAATCCAAGAGCATTCCCCATATCTAAAAATAACTACCTTAATCCTTAATGTTTTTAAGGGTATACTATTTTATTATATTCTTAATAATTTTTGTTTTTATTTTTATCAAAAAAAATTCACCAAAATTGTCTCTTTCATTGCAGTAAAAAAATTTTTTTTAAAAATATAATTTATTTTCCATTCATTACTCCGTCCAGATAAAAAAGTAATTCACAATGTGTTTCGGCACGGAGACAGTGCCTTCTTGACTGGCGACATTTTACATTGGGATCGTTTAGGATATTTGTATTTTCGAATTCGAACCGGTGATACTTTTCGCTTCAAGGGTGAAAATGTGAGCACCGCAGAAGTGGTAAATTTTTATTTTAATTACTGGCAACTAATTTTGTCGTCGAAAACAGGAGGCCGTTTTGTTGCCCCTCAAAATGATAATCGATGCAGTTGTGTACGGTATCCGGGTTGATGGATTGGAAGGCAGCGTTGGAATGGCGGCATTGGTCAAGAATAGGGAGGCAGGCAGTGATGAGGTGAATTTCAGGGTGGAATGGGAATTTAGAAATGTTATAACTACCGTTTTTTTATTATATAGTTACTCTTTAATATAAGCCCACTTTTGAGGATTTTTAAATTGAAAAAAAGCAAAAAATAAAAATCTTATCTTGGATGGTTTCTGTAATTTATAAGCCCATGAGCGTCAAATAGAAAATTTACTGTATTCAAATTTTGCGGAAGGGATTTTTGTTAATTTGGCCATAATTTAATTGACAGCAACATTGCAATGCTAAGCACTTTTAAAATTTTCTGTGAATATTTATTATTAAAAAATATCCAATAAACCAGAAATTTATTGTCGAAAGGATGAAACTACCCGATTTTGACCTATTTTTAACTCTTTTTTTTATCATATTTTTTGCCTTTTTCTACATATAAAAACGAGAAATTGTTTAATCAAGTCATCTAAATCAATAATGTTAAAGCCAAAATTAACATAAAAATTTTTGAGATCCAGATGTTGACCTTTCTTAAATAGATATTTTAAAATAAAGAGCGATTTTTACTGATGAAAAAATCAAAAGAATAAAGATTTAAATTAGCATTGTTCTAGATTGAACTGTCTCATTTTTCATAACAAAGGATTTCGAGAAAGCTCAAATTTTGGTAAACAATTTTGATTCTATTTTAAAATTATAAGGCTTATAAAAAAATTTCTAATAAAATGATACATTTGGAAATAGATAAAATCACTAAAATATTCCTCATTTTTTGAAGGAATTCCTTGGCCAATTAAGTTGCCGATTACGAGAAGCACTTCCCCCTTATGCAGTGCCCAGATTCATTCGCCTTTGCAGTGCCGTCGATCGAACTGGTTAATTTTAAATATAAATAGTAATTATTTTTTAAATTTAAGGGACATTCAAATTGGTTAAAACTAATCTGAAGAGATTGGCCCTTTCCAGGCCAAATCCTGAGGAAAAGCTTTTCATCTTCGATCCGGCCCAAAGACAATTTATTCCCATGAAAGATGAACTCAGAGAAAGGCTGGAAAAAGGCGAATTGGATGAAAGGGAATTGGGCAGAATTTTTGCTTAAATTATTGTAAATTTAATATTTTCATTTTATTAATGCGTCCTCAATTTCCCCAATTTTTTGCGGGCATTTACGTAAAAGGAATTTGCTCAATATTTAATGATTATTTTAATATTAATTGAAATACCAACAGTTAAAAAAATAAATCATTTTAAATTTAAATAAATATTTTTTATTAAAAATAAAAATCATCCAATTAATCGACAGTCAATAATTTTCCAATTAATTGCAAGTTATTAAAGAAGTAAAAATAAAATTAACTTTTAAAGCATCACCAACATTGATGTATTCTAAAATCGTTTGCAGACCCGATATTTGCAGACGAAACCGTCTGGCGTGATGGTGTTAAAGTTGCTATGGCATTGTTTATGTCATAATAATAAGCATAAAATTAACTACAAAATGATATCAAATACATTGGCCAATGCCGAATATTCGCTGAGTTATAGCCAAAAAACCGTTGGTTTAATTAAAATTTTCTTTTTATCTGTTTTTACTTTTTTGGCCATAAATCGGTGAATATTCAACATTGGCCAATGTATTTGATATCATTTTGTAGCTAATTTTATGCTTAATAATATGCCATAAACAATGACACAGAAGCTTTGCCATTATCGGCACCAGACCGCTTCGTCTGCAAATATCGGGTCTGCAAATGCAAATGTGCTAACACCATACAAAGATTTATGTTTTATTTCGTTCTCTGGGTGCATCCCATAAATAATTTTCACTCCCATTTTCTATATAATTTTTCTCACATCAAAAAAAGGCAAAAGTTGAGAGAATAATAAAAAGTGTTCAATTTTAAATTTCAAAATTTATTAAAAAACAAAAAAAAATATAATTTTAATAAATGTTGACAATTGAATGAAAATATTTTGGGAGATTTATTTGTGTTTTTGCGATTTGGAAAATGATTCATATTACATAGTTGTGTTGTGTTTACACCGGTGTCAATCCGAACTATTTTATAATATTCTTCGTTCATTTTCTCCTCCATTTCCTTTCTTCCTGCATTTTTTGTTGACACCAAAAAGTGAATAAAATTGTGGCAATGGCCAATGCCATTGTTGGTCTCCCATTTGTGGCACCAGCTCGCATATATGGACTTGCTTCGGCCGTTTCCAAAATTGACAACTCATAGTCGGTTGTGGTCAAATTATCTTAAAATAATGGAAATATAAAATTATAAAATGATTAAATAAATTTTAATTTAATTTAATTAAAAAAATAAGCCTATTTATTTCATGGATAATATTGGAAATTGGCTAATCCCTGATTAGCTAGACCCGGGGCAAGCTAATTTTGGGAATTTTTCGGCTTCTAGGAAATGTAAGCGCGAGAATAGGCTCATTCGACTCGGCATAGTCCATTTATTATATGAAATTTCAATTTCAGACTGGTAACAGATAGAATTAGGGCTTGGGCTTGGTGCCGGCGGTGGGATAAGAATCTAGCGGTAAATTTTTCCAAACAAGTTCATACCAGCAATCTGAAATTGAAATCTTATATACTAAATCGACCATGCCGAATTGAATTAATCTATTCTTGGGTGACACCTAGAAGCCGAGATTTCGAAAATTAGCTAGCCCAGCTCTTAGCTAATTCCGGACTTAGCTAATTTCCATGTTCCAATATTACGTGTAACATATAATTATACCATTGTCAACTTTATTATTAATTAAAATTGATTAGCTTGATCATGACAATATTCATTTATTTTAATATTTTTAAATTTCCTTTTCCTTATCAATTTATTATTTAATTTTTTATAATATCTTACTTAATATTGTCTATAAAATTTAAAATTCAACAATTTATCATCGAATAATTCTCTATCATTTCTTCCGAGCTTTTAATATAAAAATTTTTTTCATAAAACAATTTTTAGAATTTTGGTTGATCCGTAGCCCAAATTTATTTTTTCGTACACTAATTTAAATTTATAAAATAAAATTAATAAGGAATTGCTTAATTTTGGCCACTAACTAAAATGGCATTTGCGCAATCCGATGCCGGATACCAATCTGCCCAATGCGGACCATCCCGTCACAAGTGGTTCCTCCAATACGCATAATTGGCCATAGTCCATTTGTTGGCGAAGGAATGGGAAAATCAAGTCCAATTCGGCTGGTCCATTGCTCAACATGAACATTTGGGCCGGTGGCATTGGCGCTTTGCCACCTTCCAAACTGGCTGTTAACCTTAAAAATTTTACATAAATTTTATAATAAATTTTAATTATTATTTAAATTATGAAAAATATTTAAAATGGCGAAAATGGATATTTAAAATAGCTTAAATTATAATGGTTTTAACTTTTAACTGTTAAGATTTTATCATAGACACCCAAATCATATGCCCAAAATCGATAAATATCATCGCGTCGCATCTTTTGATAACAATTTTTCTTAGATTTTACAAATTTTAAATTAGTTTTAAACCAATAACCTAAAGATGGTTTAAACCGTTTTAGCCATCTTTCTGATTTTGGTTCAAAACGTATTTAAAATGATCAAATTCAAACTATGCCAAATTATAATTATATAATAGACGTGTCTTGATGAAGATCTATCGATTGGATATAGGGTTTGGAAAATTTTTGGTCATTTTCAATGATTTTTGGCTAAATTAAAAAATATCCTTTAAATTATTCTTAATAAAATTATTAAATTTTTAAATTTATTTCAAATAAAAATAATCTATTTTGTTTCACCTGATTGGAAAATTTGCACCCGCTTTAATTCGAAATTGCAACATTTGAGAGGAGAAATCTGTTGCCTCCACCTCGTTGACCATCGTGTCCGCTCCTTTGCCAAAACGGTCCAATGTGCGAAACAGACGGCAATCGGCTCCCACAGTTTCATTGTGCCGATTGAAATTTTCCCATTCCACACATAGATAATACCAAGAGGATTCGCGCAATTCGTTGACTACCACCTGAATACAGTAATTTCAATAAATTTAATTAAGTGCTCTCTATAAAATATTTATGGCCCTACCCTATCCTAAATCATAGGAGTTTAAATGGCAAAAATGAAATTTCATGTTAATTTTTTTGAATGTTCTATTGTTGAAGGCGATAAAACTGCTAATAAAGCATTTTGTAGAGAATAAAATAGACTATAAAATGATGCAAAAGTATTGGCTAATATTCGATATTTACTAAATTTTGGTTAAAAAATTATTGGTTTAATTAAACTTGTATTTCTGATAGTTTATGGCCATAACTCAATTAATAACCAATTTGGGCCAAAACCTTTGAAATTATTTTCTAGCCAAATTTATGCTCTATAAAATGCTTTATAAATGATGCAGCAACTTTATCGCCTTCAATAATACTAGACCATTTAATCCCAATTATCGTAGAGCCGCATTCCTAGTCTATTTTTGAATAAAAAAATCAATGAATATTTTAATTTTTGAAATCGTACTATTTTATTTGATTTTTGAATTTAGAGGCAATAATTTCCATTAATCAATAAATTATTTTTATTTACTGACTTGTTTCTCCTCATTGACCGAATCCGGGTAGAACACTTTGGTTTGTGCCAATTCCTCTGGGCCACCACCATTTTGTTGCCTCAATGGAATTGCAGTTAAATAGAGGGTGGGCAATAATGTTGGGGCCATATGGGTACGGAGGAATTCATCGCGCAAAATGACACGAAATCCATTTTTGGTTGGGTCAACGTAGTGAATGGCCCTGCGAATAAAAAAGTATCATAAAAAATAATTCTGAAAAATGCCACTTTTCTATTTTGGTCCATACCTTTTTAAATTTATACTATTCAATGTATTTCTATGAGTTCTATTTAATTTTATAAAACTTTTCATTTTCAATTCTATATTAAAATAATAAATAATTTAATTAAAATATTTATTTTAAAAGTGCCATTTTTGTTATTTAGTTTAAAACCTTTTTTATTTTGGATTCAACTAAAAGTCAGAAATTATATCATTAACATATCTCGATTAATTTTATAAAATTATTTAATTTGAATCATATAATAAGAAGTAAATAATGATTTAATTTATAAATATATTCTAAAAATGCCTTTTTTCTATTTTAGCTTAAAATTTTTTAATGCGATTTAAATTTATTAAAGAGCTATAAATTCTATGTAAATTAATTACTTTTAATCCCATTTAAAAAGTATGTATATATTTAACTTTTTATAATTTATTTTAAAACTTTTTTGGAAATTGCAAAATAAATAAAAAAAATTATTATTGGAAGTGTTTCGATTATTTTTATTTTATTTTTAAATAATTTGAATATAAAATAATTAATTTTAGTTTATATTTTATTTTTATAAAATTTTAATAAAAAAATAATATTTACTTGACTGAAATGAAAATCCTTTGATTGAATTTGACTGAACCAAAAATGGTGCCAACAATGAGCAAATTTATGAAGAAAATGATGAGCATTTTTGATGTTTTAATTAATGAATTATATTTTTGATTGGTCATTTTTTGCTAAAAATAATTAAATTAAATCCAATTTAATTGGGAACATGCACAATGAATGGAAAAGAAGAAAAGGGGGGGGGGGGGGGGGGGGGTAGGGAATAGGCCAAAAGAAAGGGAAAAGGGGTCAATTACTAAATCCCCTTGGGATATTTTACAAGACAATGGCATAGGCCATTTGTCATTTGGCACTTCATGAGCCATCATTTAATAAGAGGCGTAAATGGACGAAAATGACAATTCATTTCATTGTTTTAATTTAATATTTTTTAATAATATTTAAAAATAAGCCCAGTTTTGAGATTTTTATATGAATCAAATTTGAACTTTGATATGGATTTTTGGGTTTTTGTTGGGAATTGCATTTTAGTAATAATATATTTTAAATGTCAATTTTATACCGTAAATATTCATTTAATTCCCCACCCTACAGTAATTCCCCACTCTCTAATAATTCCCCATGGGGTATTAAAAGAGTATCGGTAAATGAAATTAAAAATTATTTTATTTTTAATATTATAAATGAATTCAGCCATAATTTAATAAATCTTATTTTCATGCCATAATCCAAGTAGGATAGAATAATGGATGCTAAAAATCAGAGCAGCAGTAGAAAGGCCAATTACATAATGAGGCTTAAGAATTGGGGGAATGGGAGCGCGCCAAACCGCATTATTAAGCAATGGGGGAAATTGGAAGGGAGAAAGGGGTCATTCATTTGTGGGGTCACATTTGGCATTCAGGGAGGAGAGGTAGGGGCCTATAACAGATGGTGGAAAGGAAAGACGGGATTTGGCCAAAACCACAGAGAGGGAGCCGTCAAATTAGCATAAGTGCCATCATCCGGGGGCCACAAAAATTGGTCCCAAATTGGGGAAGGAATTTTGGCATGAAAATACGGGGAAAATGCCAGGAATGATGGAGAAGGAAATACAGGAAGAAAATGGAAAAATGGGAAAAGGAAATGCGCGAAAGCCACAAAGAAATTGACACTTTCCAATGAAGGAGGAGGCATTTTAAGAGGACATTGTGGGGCCGAAAACAATATTGCATGAGCCATTCTCAATTCATCCACCCCCCCCCCCCCCCCCCCTCTTTAGGAGGGCTAATTAAAGTGGCCAATGGTCGTGTTTGGCAATGAAATGTGTTGTATGCCGATGAATTGAAAATTTGTTGATGAATAGTGAAAAAGAGCCAACAAATTGATGGATGGACGGATATATTTTTGGTTGACCAATGGTCACATATTTAATGGGAAGAGAGGTCAACAATTTTTATGGGGGCAAATAATGGTTAAAAATTTTATATTGGATTATAATTAATACAATTTACCCAGAAAATCAGTGAATCTATATATATAATTTATTTACGGTGAAAAATTAGTAGATGCCTTAAAACTCGGCCAAATTGGGCTCTAAAATATTTTAAAAAACCTACCATTTAAACCTCAAAAGATGAGCCTAAATAAACTCAGTTATAATAATTATTTAGTATTTTAAAATGCCGAAATTTGGAATCAAAAAATATTTTTAAAGGTAAATAATTTATTTCCCCTATTTTTATGAAACCTTTATTGCTATTGAAATAAATTGATGATTTTTAAAGTGCAATTAGAATAATAATTTTGAATGAAATGGAATGGGAGAGATGAAAGCATTTTCAAATCAATTCTGTTGATTCAATTGAGAATGAACGGAGGCAAATTATATTTTGCTTTTCAAATTTTCTCGATTGTTTTTCCATTGTTAAACGTTGCGCATTTATTGAGAAATGATGTGCAATGCAATTGGATTGCAAATGGATTAAAAATGAGACATAAATTAATAATTGAACTTAATTTAAATTCAATGGGCAAATCTCGATAAATGATTATAAAATTATTGTTAGAGGAAGCAGGAATGAAAATATAGTCCCAATCTTACATTCGCGCATCTTGCATTTTGTTTCCGTTTTCCCTTTGACAAGAATAATCCTTTGATTATACAAAGTATTATAAATGAGGTACTACATTATGAGGAATAATTCCATGGGAATTGGGAGTGAAAATAAACATTTTTTTGGTTGACTTTATGCTAACTGGGAATAATATGGAATTTATTACCAATTCCAAGTCCAAAGTAAATTTTAATTTTTTAGTTGCATTTTTTCTGATCAAAAAAAGATTAATTAATTTATTTTTCGAATCACAAAAAAGGAAAAAAAATATTAAATCAATTTTTTCAAGTCAAAGGATTTACTCGAAAATGTTGTCAAATTTCCGGTAACCTTTCTTAACAACTTTTTCGGCGACTTTTTGCCTTGGGGCGATAAGCCTTTGATTAAATAAAATTTGCGGGTGCGCGAGTGGGAAGGATAAGCCATGCGCTTCTTGGAGGAAGTCTGCCGGGTTGATTTGAATGTAAAAATAAAAGAAAAATTGGAGACAAATTGGATGGGTCCGGGGATTATAATAGCAATGTTTTTGGGGACCGACACACCACCCCTGCCCTGACCCCTTTTTAAAAGGAATTTTAAGGGAAATGCCGAAGGAAATAATGGGAAAGGGGAATGAGGGGATTAGGAGGGGTTTTGGGTGGCAAAAAGCCCTATGTCAGAGTTTGCTTGTATAAATATTTGGAATGAGAATTGGGGTCTTCAAAAATGATAATTTTGACATTTTGGCTTAATTTTTGTGTGACTCATTTTGACATTTTGAGTTAAAATACAAATTAGGGAATTAGGGATAAATTGAGCCGGAAAACGGGGGAAAAATGATAAAATCTTTTGAGGAATTTGCCAAAATGGCACCGAGGGTGGAATAATGCCAATCCTAAAAACCCATCATTTTACTCATTTTTAAAAATTCCAACAAAATTTGACATATTTTGAGTTTTTCTCTCAAATTTGATATTGCAAAATGATAGGAAGAATTTTGATGCGGCAAATTTATGCGCGCAAAATTGCGAAGAAAGTTAGATGGAAGGAAAAGGAAGGGAAGATTCATTTTTGAGAAGGGAAATTTGTAGTCAAAATTAGCATAAAATAATGGAAGAAAGGAATGCGTTTTTGTTGGATTTTGTTTTCAACTTTTTCTGTTGCATTTTTTTAAATTTACATAAAATGTGTCAACTATCAGCTTTCTTGGAAATTAAATTAAAAAAGAAAAAATGGAGAAAAAAAAATTATAATTTAAAGAAAAATTAAATTTTTAAATTAAAATGGAGAAAAAAATTCACAAAAAAAAAGTGAAAATAAAATGTCTGTAAAATGGAGACCTTTTCAAAATTACTCTGGGATTGGGTAGCTCAATTTCCAACTATTTTAGCCGGGGAATTGGACTCCAAAATGAAAGGAGGAAAGTGGAGGAAGTTTTCCTATTTGTGGAAAAGGGGAAGGGGACTCGGAAGGGTCATTTGGCCTAGGGCGGCGGCATTTTCCCCCACAAAATGCCGAATAATTTCCTCCGAGAGAGAAAAATGGTCGATGGACAAAATTGGCCATTTCCCTTTTATTTTTTTATATTTACGTGAAAGTATAATTAGTATTTTCTGGAAAAAATTTTTAGCAATGAAATTTTTAATATTTTATTTTAATTTATTTTATTTTTTAAACTTATTTTTAAGCAAAATGAATGCATTATTTAAGACTTTTTTTTAAAAATTTAATTTAAAAATAAATAAATTTGAATTAAAAATTTTAATAATCATCCTAAAAATGTTTTTTAGTAAAATTATATCAACAAAACTTTTTATTTTATTTTTTTAATAGAATTGATCGTTGTTATCTAACCACATTTTATAAATTCAATTCTTCTAATGAAATTTAATAATTTTTTTATATCAAATATTTTATAAGTTGTACAAAATTTTTTTTATAATTTTAAAAAATTAATTTAAAAATAAATAAATTTGAATTAAAATTTTTAATAATCGCCTTAAATTTCATTTAAATAAAATTATGTCAAAAAATAGATTTTCAATTTTTTTTTTAAATATTTTTTAAGCAAATTGATCTTGTTTTTTGGCATGATTTTTTAATTTCAATTTTTCCAGTAGAATTTATAATTTTTTTACCCCAAATATTTTATGGGTTGCATAAAATTGTTCTTAAAATTTAATAATTTAATTTAAAATATAGAATAGATAAATTTTAATTAAAATATTTAAATAATAAGCTTAAAAATTTTTTTAGTAAATAATTCAGTTCGACAATTTTGCCTGAATTTGACATTTTCCTATAATTTTTGCACTTGTAAATTCGCTTTTAATATTGCGTATTGCGCCCTAGGCGAAAGGATTTGGTTTTGCCAATTTTTCAATGGTCAACGCTGCTGGCATTTTCCTGCAATTTTTTGGCACATTTCCTCCTCTTCTATTTTCTTCCTTTCTTTACATTCTTTTTGAATGACCGACTGGCACATGCGTGTGAATTTAATTAAATCGGCCCTTTCCGGGGGCGGCAATTTTGGGGTGGCGAAAAGCAAAAACTCCCCTTTCTCCTTTTTGCCGGCAGCCGGCCCACCAAATTATCTTGGAGGAAAACGCAGCTGGACATCAAAATAAAAAATGGGAAAATGGACTGAATTGGTTGGTGGGGAATGGAGCGCCAAAAAAGATTTTTATAATTGGCCTTCAGTCAGCCACCACAAAATAACCTATTCAAAAAATAAATGATGGACAGTGATTTGGCACGAAAATATTTTTGGTTGGGTGGTTGAGTTGGTAAATTTAAGAGAAGTCAATTTGGTCTAATTTTAAAAAATGGGGCTTTGAAGAAATGTGTGGCCCA
Organism: Pratylenchus scribneri; assembly: GCA_030063045.1. Taxonomy (NCBI): domain Eukaryota; kingdom Metazoa; phylum Nematoda; class Chromadorea; order Rhabditida; family Pratylenchidae; genus Pratylenchus; species Pratylenchus scribneri. The sequence goes on along the minus strand of JAQSEB010000037.1, from coordinate 1,420,434 downwards.
TTAAAAGTGCAAAAGAAAAAGAGGAATTTTTCATATTGAGAATTAAATTAGAAATATAAAAATAAATTATTCATTTTTATATTTTATTTTTTCTCGAAATATTTTCCACCCATTTTAATAAAATATTTGATGAATTTTTAAGAATAAAATTTGCAAAAATAAATATTAATTAAATTCATTAATTAGAGACCGAAATGAATTACTAAGATAATTAAAATTTTAATTTATTGGTGTAATTTTTGTCATAAAAATATGAATAAGTAAGTTGTTATTAAATATTAATATTATTTATTATTTTTATAATAAATTCAACGAACTTTAGAAAATATTGAGTTTTTTTTTAATTTTTTAAGCTCATTTTATGTATCTTAGGTATATGAGGATTTATCTCAGGGGCTTTATTTGGGACAACGAGAATGAAAAATGATTGTCACTATCCGCCGAGAAGAAGTGGAAGGAGGCAGATGGCCGTCCAACCATCTTCGGGAATGTCCCCAACAAAAAAAATGATGAATTGGCAGAGGGGAAAAGGGCCAAGAAAGTGGACAATGGATCAAAACATTTGCCATTGGGCTGATGGCATGTTCGCTGGCCCCATTTCCTCCTTTTATTGGGTCCTTTGGAAGAAGCTTCTTCTTCTTTTTAAAGCCAATATGTATTTGGATGGACTCACTCTCATCAGTGTGTCCGAAAAATATGATTCATTTGGGCCCGGTGGCCAGCCACATTTGTCACGCGAAAACAAAAACATATTGTGGCCAAAAGGGAGTAGAAAGGGGATAATGAGTGGCGGAAAGTTTTATTAGTATAGTAATAAAGACGCCTAATTTTGGAATTTTTGTTGGGATTAAGCCATAAGGCATTATCTTTAAGTGAATATTTTGCCATTTACTTTGCTCGGAAATTTAATAATTATAATTGAAGGATATGTTGGGTACTGAGATTTTGTTAGCAATGTTTTTATGGCCAAATTTATTTTACCATATTAAATTGATAATTCTAATAATTCAAAAAACCCTATCCATACAAATGATTTGTTCAAGTGGACATTTTAATTTGCACAAATTTTTAATTTAATTAGTTATTTTGCCAAATTACTTTTTATTATGTTTTTCAATTGCCTCAAATTTTATTCATCAAAAGCAGTGTTGTCCAAACGTCCTCGTCATTCGTCTCGTCCTCGTCTTCGTCCTCGTCTCGTCTCAAAAAAAAGACGAAAAGACGAGACGAATGACGAGGGGTAAAAAAGGGCAAGACGAAAGACGAGACGAATGACGAGGGGTAAAAAAAGCCAAGACGAAAGGACGAGACGAATGACGAGGGGTAAAAAAGGCCGAGACGAGAGACGAGACGAATGACGAGGGGTAAAAAAGGCCAAGACGAGGACGAGACGAATGACGAGGGGGGAGGACGAATGACGAGGGGGGCGGGGGGCAATCAATTTACCAATTCAATCATTCCATTTGTAGTTTGGGCCTTTCTCTTCGCTAAGTTTATCGCTCTCGCTCCTCTGTCTCTGTCCTCTCTATTCCCTCCTCCCTCCTTCCCTTCCCTCTTCCCTTCCGTGTGGTCCTCTTCCTCAATTGTTCTCAATATATTCCATTATTTCATGCCTATTCTATATTCTGCTTGAAATGAATATTCAATTTTGAATTTAAATAAACTTTCCTAAATTTGAAAAAAAAGAAGACGAAAAGACGAGACGAATGACGAGGGTAAAAAAAGACGAATGACGAGACGATTGACGAGGGGTAAAAAAAGACGAGAGACGAGACGAATGACGAGGGGTAAAAAAGGCCGAGACGAGAGACGAGACGAATGACGAGGGGTAAAAAAAGGCCAAGACGAAAGACGAGACGAATGACGAGGGGTAAAAAAAGCCAAGACGAAAGACGAGACGAATGACGAGGGGTTGAAAAAGGCCAAGACGAAAGACGAGACGAATGACGAGGGGTTGAAAAAGGCCAAGACGAGGACGAGACGAATGACGAGGAATTTGAAATTTGGACAACACTGATCAAAAGTGTGAAAATATTATAATTTATTAGCTTTCAGCAATGAAATTTATTGGGAAATATGTATGGGGGTTGTTGCCAATTTTTGGGTAGTGAGTTGAAAATGTGGCCGATATCAGCAGAATAAAATTGGAGGTAAAGTAAAAAGGGAAGGAGGCAGCACGCCATCAAAAAGATAATCCCCTCTTCTTATGCTTTTTGTACATGCCGCTAACCTATTTCCCCATTCCGCACTGATTAATTCGTACAAATTCCCTTTTTGATGAAGGGGGGAGGTAGGAAGGTAATTTAGAGCCAACTTTGTATAAAAATATTTTGCCGATGGGAGAATGTCTATTTTTCTAAAAAATATTACATTCGGTTTTGATGAATTATGCAAAATTGTGCCAACAAACAATCCCTCTTGTTTTTATTATTATTGTTGTACAAAAATAGAAAATGAATTGGGATATACCTCCCCCTCTCTGTTGGGTTTTTTATTATGCCGCACTGATTAATTCGTACAAATTCTCTTTATAGCGGAAATTTACATATAACCAAATTTGTACTATTCAAATATTATTGTGTGGGAGAATGTCATGTTCTAAAAAAATTCGCCTTTATAAGGTGTAAAATTGTGCCAACAAATAATTTCTCCTGTTTTTATTATTATTTTTGTATAAAAATAGAGCTCCTGCGACTGCGAAGGGAAAGCAGCCGGAAATACGATGCAAATTGCAAAGGGGCGGAGGGGAGGGGCTGGGTTGGCGGGTTAAAAAGGGGTACCAAAAGGAAATGAGGGAAAGGGGGGAATGACCGAACGAATGGGGAACGTTTTGGCAGGTGACAGGAAAAATAGCCCCAAAAGGGATTGACCTTTCCCTTATCCTTCTCCCTGTGATGTGCCGATCCATCTTCTTCTTCTTCTTCGTCCCCGCCGGCGCGCAATCCGGCCATTCCCCCTCCCCTCTACCCATTTTGGTGGGTCGTTAATCCCGGGTGATGGGACGGGGATTGGGGATGCCCTTTCATAAGATGGATGAGAATGATTGGAAGCGAAATGGGGCCCAAATTCCCCGTGCATTTTTGTGCGCGACGCACATTTCCGCCGGCACCCCAAAAATACTATAATCCCGTTGGGCGCATTCTGTGAGGAGGATTTGTGCGAGATGAAAGGAGGAGGACCCATTCCATGATTTGATTATTATTAGTTTTTTTCACATTTTTGTAAATGCGACAAATTGGGTTGGAAAAAAATTGGCCGACAATTGAGTGTTTTGGGTAATGAGGGAAATGTAAAGCATTAACAGAAGATGAGGGAAACTTTTCAATGTTTGGTGGCCAATATATGAAAGGTTTATATAATACTAATTAATGAGAACAATAATTCGAAAATGCAAATGGATGATAAAAGAAATTGAGTAGAAATAGAAAGTAAAAATCATTATTAGGCCATAAATTTAAAAGAAATTAGAATTGGGGATTAAGCTGTGAACAATGAAATTATGATAAATAATGTACTTATTGGAAAATATTCCCAAATATTTTAGAAAATTTTAAACTGGAAATTCTTAAAGTTTGAAGGAGGAAATATTTTACACCCACAACCAAAAAATATTTTCAAATTTGTCATTGGCCTCATTTTACATTTTATGGCCCATTCTTTATAGGAGCGATGTGGAGGAGAGATCTTTACTGAAATCTCCGAAAATCTCTCCCATTTTGTCATTATTCATTAAGATGGAAGGCGCAAGACGGCAATTTATCTTTTTTGTACTGAACGGAGGGAATTGGGAGAATATTTGGAGACGAAAGGACGACGAAAAGTCCACGCGCCATTCAAAAAATTTTTTCATTCCTCAATCACCCCTTAGATTTTTGCCTTCCGATGTGCCGATGGTGGTCGTAAAAATGGGAGGAGAACAAGGCCGAAATGAAGGAATAAATGCTATGATCAAAATTAATGGGATTTTGGCGCGCGTGCCGAAAAGCCAAAAGGCGCTGAATGATTTGGAAGGATGATATCCTTTTGACTATACAAATTTTGGGAAAATGCATCAAATTTAGGCCATAAATTAAGAAAAGAAGCCAGAGAAGAATAAATTTTGTGTTTTCAATTTTGAACTTGGTTCTTTTTTTCATTCCAAAGCCGCCATTTTTATGCCTTTTTGGCCCTTGGCCTCATTTTATGTTCCAATCTGGCCCCATCTTCTTGCTTTATTGATGACAGATTTTTACCCTTCTTTAAGCTCGGCAAAAAGAAAATAAAACAAGAAGAAATAAATAAATTAGGAAATGAAGGAATTTTTAGAGATTAAATCAGGGCCTTTAAATCAGATTTGATTTTTCAGAATTGTCTTGATTTTTAGCGAATTGTCTGATTTTTTATAAAAATTAATAATTGTTAACAATTTATTTTGGCTAAAATTTTCGCTCAGTCAGTGCAAAATCTAAAGTTCAAAATGATTTATGGGAATTAAAGAATGAGATATTTAAACGAATTTATGCCTGAATAAAGCAATTGTGAATGTCTGAAATTTGACCAAAAATATATTTTCAATAAGACCCTTCAACTAAATATTGGCTTTGGGGATCATTTTTTTTATTTAATTCCTCCTTGCCAAATTTAAATGGAATCCATTCCGTAATGGAGAACTTTGGCTATGTTAAATTTTTCTTTTAAAATGTCTGAAATTTAAAAAAAAAATATTTTCCTTATGTTAAGACTATTGGCCTAAATATTGGATTTTGATGATAATTTCCATTTAATTCCTCCTTACTAAATTAAATCGGATTCCATTCCAAATTGGTGACTGTGAGAATCCACATTCCCTCAATTCAATCAAATTCAAGTCCATATAATTTTCCATCAAGCCAACCAACCAACCATCTGCCACAGAGGCAAAAATGGTCGACAATTATGCAATTTTGGTGGTTGGCTGGGAAAGTGATTCCTTCATTAAATGATGGAATTGACAATTAATAAGGAGGATGAATCCAGAAAAATGTTCTCCAACATTTTTGTTGGGAAAGGGCTGGAAGTTGGAATTAAATTCGAATGCAAATACATCCAAATTTGAGTGGGATTGTAGGGCGCAATTAGCGCAAATTCCACCTTCATTTTTCCCGTTGAACGGTTTCCTCTTCCCTTGCAGAGGTGGGTGAGGATTGAGGAAGGATTGAGGAAGTGAGGAAAGAAACAAAAATTGGAGGTGAAGGGATTCGTTTCATTTAATTCGCCCTTATTTCCCTTCAATTCATTTTCAAGGTCATTTAAATGGGAATTTTATTTTGAATTTGGCTAGAAATCTAAAGGCCAACTTGCTTAAAAATTAAAATTTAAAGTGCTAAAATATTTTTTGAAATAAAATATGTGAACAAAGAATCTAAATTGGAAAGATTTTATTAGTGGCATTTGGCTGGAAGTGAAAAAGGCTGCCTATTTAAAAATCCAAATTAAAATGAGAAAAAATTAAATTTATTACAAATTATTTGTAAGGTGAAGATTGAAGAATGCCTTCCTTTGGAATAAATCATATTTAAATTTTTCAAAATTCATGATTAATTAGAAATTCTAATTTAATTAAATCAAATACGTTACCCTTATTTTTAGAACCTAAATTCTAGTAAATTATTTATCTTTTGTTACTTTCTAAAGGTATATTAAAAAAATATAAATTCTTTAATTAAATTAATTAAAAAATGACATTTTTTAACTAAATTATGCCAAAAAAATATATCCATTGGAAATATCTCGGAATTCACTCAAATTCTAAATATTTTCCCAAAATATAATAAATGGAAGAGAAAGAAGACATTTCCATAATAAGAATTGCTTTTTCATTTTCAACCCAAATCTGAACCCAATATATTCCTCTACAAACCATATTTCCTTCCCCCATTTCCGCGAATAAAAAATGTAGAGAAAATATTGGAAAAGAAGGTGAAAGTGGAAAGGGGAAATTGTCCGCGCATAAATCAGTCCATCATCCAAAAATGGCACAAAAACTTTGGGAAAGTTGGGGTTTTTATTGGACATTGAGGGAAAAAAATGCATAATATACACATATTATGTTTGCAGTTTCCGCGAATTGACTTACTGCCGGAATGAAGAGGGAAAATATGGGAAAATTATATTTGAAAATATTTGCACGAAAATTTCACAGGATTTCTTCCAAATTCATTTTCAATTTGGATTAATTCCAATTAATTACTTTAAATGGATCGAGATAAAATTGGCAATTTTATAGTAGGTTGTTTTTGGATATGAAAACATAAAAAAAATAAAAATAATTGATGGGCCTCAAATTGGGTAGGCTATAAGAGGAACAATAATAAAATTGGAATGAAGCCATTTTAGGTCAAAATATAATGTTGGCTTAAGCTCTTTATTTCAAATTTAGTTTCATTTTGGGTTAATTTAAATAAAATATTTGAAATGATTTGTGCCAAAATTAACAATTTAATTTAATAGGTTTAGGTTGTTTTGGGAAATGAAAAACATGATAAAATAAAATAATTGTTGGGAATTGATGGGCCTAAAATTAGGTCTATATTTAATATATGAAGAACAATAATAAAATTGGAAAGAAGCCATTTTAGGCCAAAATTTAATGTTGGCTTAAGCCCCCATCACAATTGCTGGCCTAGTGAACGGCCAATTCGCCTTCCCTAATAAACAATGAACGAATGAATTGGTGGACACTTTATTTAGAGTGGAAGGAACGATGGTCAAAAATTAATTGGTCAATAAAAAAGGAAATATTCTGCTATATAAATTTTATTGGAATATTAATTAATATATTTTCAATTAAAAATAAATTTCCGAATTTTGAAAGAAATAAATAAAATGAAAAAGTGGCAAAAAATTATTTTTTTTTTTTGCATAAAATTTATTTTATTTTTTTTTATTTTTTAGTCAATTTTTTTGTTTTAAATTCAATTTAATGACAAATAATTAAATAATTTTTTTTACCAGAAATAAATTAGTAGTTTTGAAATTAATTACTAAATTTGATAATAATAGCCAAAAAATTATTTTTCTGATAAGTTAAAAATTTCCCTAATTTTTTAATATCATTTTAAAATTCAAAAACTGAGAGAAATTTCATAAAAATTTAGGAAAAGATTAAAAAATGAGATTAGGGAATTGAAATTTGGAGGAGGGGTGGGGAGGGAAGCATAAAATGAGCAGCAGTGTGGATTTGGCAAGACAAGTGGAAAATGCAAATTTTAATAAGAGGAACATTGAACATTTGATGGGTCATGTTCCTCAAATTTGGTCTCCAATTTTAGGCACCCTCACCCACAAATCCTTGGACAAGACACAAGAAGTCATTTTCCCTTCGGAATTACCCTTCAACTTTTGGCTATTTCCAATTCTTTTACGCATCACCGAAGGAACAAATGATGATTTGGAAGGATATTTTAAAGGTGGAAGCAGAAAATTAAGGCTGAAGATGGAGGAAAGTTTCAATTTGTTTTGGAAGGAAATAAGGAAGGGCATGACCCCGGCGGCACAATAATCGTGTCAACAATTATTTTTGCATTAGCCCAAGTGGATTGGATAGAATTGGGGGAGGATTTGATGTTGATGGGGAAATGGGGGAGGTTAACTTTAACGAGATGGGGCGAGCCAATAAGGGCGGAAAAGGGAGGGAGAAAGGCACCGCCCCAGAAGCCGGGAATGAAGAAAACAGCCAAAAATAATTGGATGAGGAAAGTAGTAGCAACTGGGGAAAAGTCAAAAGATTACCAAGAATTATATTTTTAATAAAATATTGGTTTAAAAAATGTAATAGGCTAATAAGCTAAAGAATACTTTTATTAATGTAGATTAAAGGAAGCTATCTGAATTTTTTGCATTAGCCGAATATTTTTAGTAATCTTCCTAACTTATTAATAAAACTTTTTCGGCATTGGTTTATGCTTTTTTTTTGTAGAGTATCTTTATAAAAATGATTGTTAAAAATAAAATTGCTCCCAAATTCCTTTATTCAAGCTTAGTTTGCCGCTTTTGATTATAATTTTACAAATTACTATCAATAATACAAATTCTTTCTTTTATCAGTTCATCTAAATTATGACTATAATATGTTTTAATTAAATTTGTTAGACTTAAAGCAGCTTATATTCATTTAGAAAGGTTCAAATAAATTTGGGTGTACAAATTTCTTCCCACTGATGAAATTAGAACTAAAATAATTGCCTTAAAAAATAGTGTATATTATTCTTTAAAATATTCTGAATAAAATATTTTAATATTTTAATATTATAAGGAGCATTTCTTCATTCAAATAAAATAAAATGAATATTGGGCCAAAAATATGTGCGCAAACAACCAAAACAGTAGTTGATTTGATTTGAGAGAAGGGAAGATTAAAAATGCGCCATCTCACTGCTGTTGGCTTCATGTAATGGGACAAAATGAGGGGAAAAGGATGGGCGCAAAATGCGCAGCACATTTTCTATTTTATTTGTCCTTATTTTCCCCATTGCTTTTTGACATGTAATCAAAATCGTTGCGCGAATGGGGACATGTTTTTCGCACTTTCTATTTTTCTGATCCTTTCTGATTCTGATCAAATTTGATTCGATTTTGGGAAAAGAATGAGGCCAAATTGACAAAAATGTAAAGATTTTTGTTTGAGATTAAAAGCCGTGACCGAAAAGTAGCATGGGAAATAGCTGTGCGCGAATTATTTGATTGGGCCAAACAATAATGTTTTGGATGGACAGAAGCAAACAAAATGGCCGGGGAAATACGCAAGTGGGAAAGAAGATTCGATTAAAAGCATGGAAAAACGGTTCACGCTTTTACCTCTCACTGGAAATGATGCGTGAAATTGAATTGTATGGATGCCCCTTATCTCATTTTAAAATCTAATTTATCACATTTACTTTTAGGTAAACGTATGGGGGAATTGATTCAAAATTGAAATATGGAATATTAATGGAATTTAAAAATTATTATTCGCCTTTTTTTATTTACGGAATGTTTTTTGGACTTTATTTTTTATGGCTAATAGTCATAAACAATTATTTTAAAAATAGGTTTATGGCAATTTAAACCAGCATATTTTTTGCCTAATAACGTAAGAAATAAATTTTATTCCGCCTGTTTGACTAACTAAGTTTTAATTCCGCCTGTTTTGCACTAAACTAATTCCTCCATTTTAAGAAAAGGTTGAGAGAGGAAATTTGGATTTGCTTTTTAATTTCCGAATAAATTTATTTGTTCCACTTTTGGTCAGTCCATCAACCACATCAACCAAAGCCAAGTGCCCAACAGCAAAAGGCCAAGTCAAGTGTTTGGCCGGAAGCCCTTCTCCCAACATAAATCCTCCATTTTCCCGCGCCTTTTGTTGAGCACAGCATTCAAAATCATTCAAATCAAATCCACTTCCCACACCCAAATTCGCGCCATTTTTATGCCCATTTCCCTAAAACTCATCAGCAAAGTGGTCGATCCACTCCAAAAAGTGGCACTTCACTCCTTCCCCCTTCAACAAATTTGACTGCCAAGCACAAATCATTCTGCCCAACAAATTTTCCGAAGAATTGACCGATTTTAAGAGGGAATTTAGGAGGAAATTTGCACAGAGGGAAATTTGGGTGATGGCAAAACTCTTTAAAAAATTAATTTAAAATTATTTTTTTAATGGAAAAAAGAGTAAAAATTGATGAAAAACCTGAGAATGAGAATAGAAAATTTTTTCTACTCCTTTGAAAAATGACAGCAAAAAAAACAATTGGAATAAGGCAGAAGGGGAGGGGATGCGCAGAGACAGGGGGCCTTGGCTCTTTTTAATGTCCCCTTCCTTCCTCCGAGTTAATGGGAAAATGCCGAAAAGGAAGCGCAGGGAAAAGAGGAAAGAAGAACAATGGCATGGAGACAAATAGGAAAATGAATGGGGGCCACCGAAATGAGGTTGGGAGGTTCAAATTTCGATAATGAGAGCCGAGGATAGTTCCTTGTTTTACTAGGGATATTGATATGGGGTATTAGAAAAAAAGAAAATTAATGCCATAAAAGGATGAAACGCCGAGATTAGCAAGATGGAAATTAATAGTAAAATTGGAGTAAAATACTTGTATTTTTTGCAGAATTTTATTGTAACAGTAAATTTTGTATATTTTTATATTAATTTTCAAAAAAAAACTTTTATGCCAAAATCGAAATTTTAGGGCCTCAGATAACCTTAAGTTTCCTATCTGGCAATACAAGAAATCCTAATAAGTCTAAATTAAATAAGTCATAATATTTTGTTAAGGCCGTTTAGAAATAATTTTCCTAATTAATATTTATTTTTTTTGAATATAATTTAGAAAATAAAATGAAAGCAAATAAATATTTTTAAATAAATTGTCACTAAATTTATAATATTAATGATTTACAAATTGCCTAAAGCCAAAATGAATAATAAATAATTAAAAATTGGCCAATTATGGCAAACAAAAGGCGACAAACCCGTTTTGAATTTGGAGACACTTTCCATTCATAAATAGTGGAGGAGGACTAACAAATTATGTGCCCTCACTTTGACCAATTAGCGTTTTAGTTGGTCATTCTGTCTCTTTGTTCCCTCTAAAATTTGGTGTCAAACAAAATTGCTAATTGGCCACAAAACTAAACAAACACATTTCAACAGGGTGTCGGCTTCTCTTTGGCTAGTTATTTATGCCAATGGAAAATTATTTTTAGCCTATTTTGGCCACTTGCAAATTTATTATTTATGCAGCTGCTAGGGCCAGGCTCGTATAAATTGGATATTGTGGTTGGGATGGGGAACAGGTGGACAAGCGCAAATGATCGTCGCGCAAAAATAGGAAAGAGGAAATTGGTTGGATGAAGAATTTGGAGGAAATTCCCCGAAATGAAGTTATTTTAAATTACTTTTTGCTTTTGTAATGAGAATTACTTATCAACAATTAAAAAATTAACTCTGAATTTGGAATGGAAAATTTATTCCTCCGAAAGGAGCCATTTTGCAGGGGCAAAATGCCAACAAAAATTAAAATATCGTATATGCTTTTTTAATACCTAATAGAAAATTAACTTCTCAAAAATTTTAGGAAATTGAAGGTCTACTTCTTTAATTTATGGACATTTTTTAATAAATTTTAGCTCTGATTTTGTAGAGTTTAGGGAATAAAGAAAGGGCAATAAAAATATTCTTTAAATTTACTTTGGAAGCTGTAAATCCTAATAAATCGAGGATGGGGAATTAATAGAGCGAGAAAAGTATATATGTATACGGTATAAGAAAAAAATAAATTTTTTTTTCATAATATTTAATCAAAAATTGATTCCTCCTTCAATCTCAATATAAATATAAGCAAATTGACCCCAATTTTGCAATTAATCATTTATAAAATTGTCCAGCAATTTGTACCGCAATTTTATGGCCAGTAGGAGCATATTTCGCCCAGGATTGATGGTCACCTTCCCTCCAATATCCCAATTCATTCATTTGTCCAAAATAATCCAATATTGGAGAAAAATGACGATGATTGACTGCCCCCTTTCGCCTTATTCTGTCAGTGTTTGGCCAAATGGTCAGGCCCTCCCCTTCAACGAATTGTCATCCAATTAATCGGATCTTCCTTCCGTCCAATTCTCGCAAATGGCAGCAGCCAACTTCCTCTCTGGATTTCAATTTAGGAGGGAAGCAAATTGCCATTCCATGCCCCTTTCCAATAGAAGGTGGGGGAGTAGGATCATTATCCTCTTCGCATATAGACTTATGGCCATTGGCCCCAGCATCGAGCGATGAGCACAACCACCACAAAAGTGAGTGACAGGTCCTTGATGAATGGAATGGAAAGGGAGAGAGAGGAGGGATTATTTGCATTTGAGGTTAGTGGTTGGAGGGGGTGGGGTGGTTGAATGAAGCAGCTGTGCCAAAATTGTCATTTAGCAATTTGGAAGATGGAACAATGGGGGGAAACATTAGAATAGAAAAGACTTATTCAGTAGAAATGCAAGCCAAAAAGGGAATAATAAAAATGTCGGCTTTTTTTGACATGATTTAAATAAGTATGATTTAAAAATTACAATAAATGCTCATTTAATTCCCTATGGGGAATTATTTTTCAAGTCCCAAAATTGGGAAAATTAAGGCTTTAACTGATTAATTTATGGATATTTGAATGAATTATGGCGGATTTTGTAGAGCTTTGAAAATGCAATAAAAAATTTTTTTGCAGTAAAGTTCACCATGATATGAGAAGAAAGCTATGGTTCTTCAAAATTGAGGGTAGGGTTTTATTGTATTAGTAATTATAATTATTGAGAGTGAATGGGGAAATACGGTATGTGAACAATTAAAATGAACATAAAATCATAAATCAATTTTATTCATTCAAAAATTATATTTCATCAAAGGTTAATAATGTCAGATTGAATTGGGGAATGGATTTTCATAATCGAATTCACAAAATTGTGTCATCTTAAATGCCAGTGCCCTCCACATATGAGGCGACATGCGGCAAATTGAAGGTATGATCGGCGCAAACAAAAACCAATTGTTTGACGGTGATTTCGCCCAACGGTTTTTGGTTGTTCAATTGCAGCGGGGTGTAATAGTCCTCAAATTTGTGGAAAGTTTCCTAAAAAAAATTATAATAAATGAAAATGTGGGAATCAGTTCATCTTTAAAAGATGGATTTTTAATGACATTTAATATTTATTTTTAATTAAATAATTATTTAAATAAAATTAAAATTATTTCTACCATTAAATAATTTTAAAATACTCACATTTGGCAGCATTTCGGCATTTCCAAATTTTTTGATGTATCTTTCCTCCATATCCATGAATCCTTTCGTTTTTGGCAAAACATACAAAAGTTTTTCAATTTCCTCATCACTTGGCCCGAATTTTCCCTTCTTCTTGTAGCCTGGCCCAAATCCTCGTTCCTCCTCCTTTTTCCAGCCAACCAATCCAACTGTATAGGCAATATTTATGGGACTGAAGAATTTATTAATTTCCGAATGGTAGAAATCGCGCTAATAAGATAGACAAAACATTTTAGGTTAGATTAGAGAAACTTACTTCCATTTGGAATTTCTCCAAATCGACCCATTCCGCACGGCATGGGAAAATATTGCCACCATTCTAGGAGAAATTTTTAATAAATTATATTCTAGGAATAAAATAAAAAGATTGGTTGATATTTACGCTTCTAATATTCATTTACTTTAAAAAGAAAAAAGTGGTTCCATGACAATTCATCAGTGCGACAATTCGGCAACGATTTAATTTTCGCAAAAATAGTATTTATATTTAGAGATTTTCGATGATAGAGAATCCGAATGTCATATTAAAAATGATTTCCTGAATTGTCAGTCCCAAATCACCAAAGTTCAATTTTTTAAAACCGATTTGTTGACCGATAACAGTTTAGAAAATTATTTTATTGAATAATGAATACGATATTCGGATTCTACATCACGAAAACTCCTAAATACTTATCGTTTTTGCGAAAATTAAATCACTTTCAAATTGGTGCACTGACGAATTGTCGTGCCACAAAAAAAGAGATTGATATTTGCCAAATTAATTTATATTCAATTTATTGACATTATTATTTGACCCCTATCTAAGTAAAATAATAAGGCAGTTTTCACCCAAAAATGCAAATAAAAAAATAAAATACTCACAAAAGAGAAATTAACATGCTGTAAAGCGAAGTAATAAATATCAAGATTCTCCAATTCCAGCCAATTCGGTTTTTTGAAGTTTTTATCCGTTTTTAACTGAAAATCGGGAGGAAAATTTGACAAAATTGCAATTGTACATTGGGAATCATATCGCGATAAAGCCATTCGCTGATGAAAAATTCACGGGTTCGATTCTCCGGTGGATATTTTACAGAATCGCCTTCTTCCGTTTGATTCCACAGAACGCTGAAATTTGATGAATTCGATATCTCTATTTCCGAAATTACCCCAATAAACGCTTGGAAATGCGATTTTTTTGTGTGCCATAGGCGTAAGCATCTTCATGAGCAGCCATATCCACAGTCTTCAAAACAACGTCTCGGGTCTGAAATATGTTGCAAATTTAAATTAATATTTCAAGAGAGAAAAACACATTTGGGTTAATACAAATTAAACAATCCATTCTGTTGACTTAAAATTAAAAAAAAAAGACTCTTATTAAATTAAACCCTCTTTTTAATTAGGTCTGTTCTAATTTTTAATTCTGGCTGGTTAGAATAATTCCGCCTTTTTTAGGAATAATTCCGCCTATTCTGATTTTTAATTCCGCCTGGTTAGAATAATTCCGCCTGATTAGAATAATTCCGCTTGGTTAGAATAATTCCGCCTATTCTGATATAATTCCGCCTGGTTAGAATAATTCCGCTTGGTTAGAATAATTCCGCCTGGTTAGAATAATTCCGCCTGGTTAGAATAATTCCGCCTGGTCAGAATAATTCCGCATGGTTAGAATAATTCCGCCTGATTAGAATAATTCCGCTTGGTTAGAATAATTCCGCCTGATTAGAATAATTCCGCCTAGTTAGAATAATTCCGCCTGGTTAGAATAATTCCGCTTGGTTAGAATAATTCCGCCTGGTTAGAATAATTCCGCTTGGTTAGAATAATTCCGCCTGGTTAGAATAATTCCGCTTGGTTAGAATAATTCCGCCTGGTTAGAATAATTCCGCTTGGTTAGAATAATTCCGCCTGATTAGAATAATTCCGCCTGGTTAGAATAATTCCGCCTGGTTAGAATAATTCCGCCTGGTTAGAATAATTCCGCCTGGTTAGAATAATTCCGCCTGGTTAGAATAATTCCGCCTGGTCAGAATAATTCCGCCTGGTTAGAATAATTCCGCCTGGTCAGAATAATTCCGCCTGGTTAGAATAATTCCACCTGGTTAGAATAATTCCACCTATTTTCCAATTTCTAATTAGGTTTAAAAAATCTATGAATAATTAATTCCATGTTCTAACAATTTTATTTAATTCAAAAAAATTGAATGAATTTTGTTAAGATTTATTTCTAATAAATAAATTTTCAACTGACCACATCCTCAACTTTCAGCGTTATTTTCTGATAATCCTTCAGTAAATCCGTCATATTATCAGTGTGATTTTTGGCTTCAGCATCGAAGAGAATGTAGCGAATTGCATCCTGGACTTGTTCCTGCTGATCAAGCACATCCCCAATATCTGGCGGCATTCGGCCCATTTCAAATCGAATGCAATGTTTTGCCACTTTATTCTTCCGATAAACTTTCACCTCATTCTCCACAAAATCCGAGGCATAAATTGTGATACCGCGTTGATCTACACTGGTGAATACTTGATAAATGGCTGGTTCTTTTCTTTCGAATATAATCTATAAAATAACATTATTTTTTCCTTTTTTGCTTTTTATATAATACTAATTATGGAATAGGTATTGGAATCCCGTATTCCAACTCTAGTATGTGGAAAAATATGTAAATTTAAAAAATGTGCATAAATTCACCCTGATGCCTTGCCGCTTTTCTCCTTTTTCTTTTTGGCAATATCTTTTAATTTTTTTCATGGCATACGTGGCATTTTGTGTTAATTCTTTCGAATTATTCCGTGCCTTCTTCAATTCTTCTTTACTCAATTGGCTATTATAGCAGATGAGAACACTGTTTAAAATTGTATTATAATTATTTTTGCGACTACTTACTCTCCATTTAAAATTTTTATTGATCCATTATTGTCTAAAAAATCGACACAAACTGAAATAAATTTTATTTTGATCAAAAATATAAAAATTCACCGTCCAAATTGAACACTTGACGATTTTCCTTTTCCTCGATAAAGAACAAAGTTGGCTTGAATTGGGCTTTATTCTGTGTATCTTCTGGATTACCATCAACAAGAAAAGCGCCCTCAGAGTCGAAACTGTATTTAAAAAAATATAAAATTAAAGAATTTTCATGCAAAAATTTGGATAATTTTTTTGACACGATGGAATTTGAAATAACATGTGCAATAAAAAAAGTGAAATTATTATTCGTATTTTTGAATTTTGATTGATCCTCAAGACCAATATTTATCCAAAACAAATCGAATAGGCAAAATTCCATTATTTAATTTGAAAATTTGTATGGATAGTTACGATCGGTTTCAGGAAGCAAATTGCGAAATTTTAATTAAAATAAACTTCTTAAAAATTAGTTAATATAGTCGATGGGAGTGAAAAGATGAAACTCGTAACTCGGTGAGTGAGATCTTTATGTTCTGTTCATATATTGTAATTTCCCAAATGCATAAAATTAAAAAATTTGCCCACCTACCTATATTCCAAATTCCCATCCTTGGTGTAAAGGAATGTGCCATTTTTCATCGCCAGTTTTTCAAAATCAGTTGTTGAGCTCTCGAAAGATGTAGCACAGTTTCGAAGTTGGAGAAGAAGAAGGAATATGAAGAAGAACATTTTAGTAAATTTTATGTTAAATGATGAAAATGAAATGAAAAAGAGATTTTAAATAGGACAGATTGAGACGTGGCAAACTACATATTTGATGTATTGAAATAATGAATTCAGGGGCTGAAAAACATTTTAGGAATTGATTAAGACAATTTATTAAAATTGTTTTCGTCGGAAAAATTTCCTTTGAAAAACGTCACCTGAAAAATTGGTCACAAGATTCTAATCCAAAAATATAAGTATATGTATAATAAAAATGTAATACAAAGAATTTTTAAAAAAATTTCGACCGATAATAGCCGAAAATGACTATGGACTAAATTCCATTTTATTAAAAATGTAGTTTTACTTTTTATTCTAAACAAGAGGACTTATTAAAATTGAAATGAAAAAAATGGGTCGATCGCCTGCTTCATCGGAAAGCGAGGCACTTTGGACTTTGTCCGGCAGTGTTCCAGGCCTGGGAAATAGAGTTGTGGAAGACGCCGTGGTCCCTGAAATCGAGTTTCCTCCCCAGCAGTCCCCACAGGGTGAGACCAGATGGCATCTTTCCCGGATTTGCCAATGATCGCGTCGTGCTGTCAACACGGGAACGGGACACACACAACTCCTTACCGCCCGTGCGGCGCCCTCCTCTCCGCCTTTGGGGCACACCGGCCCAAGCGATCGAAGGCAGAAAATTGAGGTCGTATATATAGAAAGTGGGAGAATTCTAAGGAAAATTTTATGGGAAGCAGGCAGGGAATGAAGAAAGGGAAAGGGGAAAGCAAATATTTTTCTCATTTTATCATTCTGTCTCTCCAATTTTTTCGCATCTTTATAAAGTAAAAGGGAAAGGAGAAAAGAGGAGTAGTGTTTGACGCCAAACAACGAATTAATAAGACATTAAATTAAGCAAAACTTAATTACTAAAATGCTTTATGTATGCATAAAAATATAATAAATTCTGTCGAAATTTTTTGTCCAAAAATGTAGAGAAATATAAAATCTTAAAAATACTGTTGACTTTGTCTATGACTATATGAGTCATGGAAATGACTACAAAAATGGTGGGGCATTTGCTTCCCAGAAAATTGTGATTGAAAAATTTAATTACAAAAATAAAAATATTCTTGAAATGAATTAGATAAAATTTATACCCAAATTAAATGGGAAAATGCTCATCAATAATAATAAAATATATATGAAAAATTTGGAATAAATAAAAGAAAAACAAAATGCCGAAAATTTAATGGGAAAAAATCCGAAAAATTAATATGAATTTCGCTCGAGGATTTCACCTAGAATTCGCGATTGATGAACACCGGATTCACTCTCTTCTCATATTTTTCAAATCCTTTTGTGCCCAATTCTTTAAAAATAATTTATTAAATTTTAATAATAATAATATTTTACTCACTTTCTCGCCAAAATGCCATGTATCCGGATGAGAGGAACGGAATCGTATAATGGCGAATTTTATGCAAAAAGCCGTGCGGTCCATTCATGTATTTTTCATCTGCGAAAATAACAATAATTTATATTCGATTTAAAAAATATTCTAAGTAATTTTTTTAGCTAAAAAGTGAAAAAAAATAATTGTTTTTTCAAACTTTCTGGCCAAAAATATTCGATCAATTATTTTGAT
Organism: Pratylenchus scribneri; assembly: GCA_030063045.1. NCBI lineage: Eukaryota > Metazoa > Nematoda > Chromadorea > Rhabditida > Pratylenchidae > Pratylenchus > Pratylenchus scribneri. The sequence continues at coordinate 1,402,388 of JAQSEB010000037.1, read as the reverse complement.
ATCAAAATGCTTTAATTAAATGAAAGAGCTTATACATAATTATAATCCAATGTTAGGAAAATTTTTGATATCTTTATTATTACTAAATTTTGGCTAAAATAAAATTCTGCACCATTTTTTATTTTAATAAGGCTAATTTAAAGGGTAGTTAAAAGTTGGTTTTAAACCAAAATTTCGGATTTAAGTTTAAGCCTATTCCGGAATCTCGGTTTCGTTTTCGGATTTTGGGCCAAAAATCCTTGGTTTCGATTTCGATTTTTGGACCCAAAATCCTCGATTTCATTTTTGGTCTTAAAACCGAACTAAAGCTACCTTACTAATTTACTAAAATAAATTTGCTAATTATGTATATTAAGTCCTAAATATGCTTTTAAGTTTTAATGAAGTATCCTATCCATCCCCATTTACTTTTTCTGTCAATGAAAGGGGCAAATGCGCCACCAACCATGTGGGCAAGGAATTCAAGCAGACAAATCTAAAAATTATTTGAATTAATTTTTCACAAAATTTTTAAACAATAAAAAACCGGTGAATTTGCTTTTCCTTCTGCCAGCTGTTCTCGGCCCAATGAGACGGCAGTCCACAACAAATTGTGCACATCCTTTGGATATTTCAATTTTGGGATTTGTCCTTTCGATTTCTTTTTCGACAATTTTTCAGATGGTTTATAGATTGGATGCGTAACAATTGCCATAAAACCTTGGATTTATATTAACATTTTATTACATTTCTTTTGAATCCATACAAATTCAAATATCCATCAAATTTTGGTAATTGTTCTGCTTACAGATTGCAGGTACCAACTTTTTGTCGAAATGGGTGCAGGATCCCCCATTGGATTTTAGGGAATAGATTAGGATAATTTAGGAATACTTTTCCCTGAATGACTTATAATAATGACCCAGGGAATCTTCACTTTTTCTCATTTGACCCAAAAAGTGAATACAAACCGAACAAATACCAAAATTTGAATATTTTATAATAAATACAAATTTAAATTTTTTAAATATATTAAAGAACATGCCATATATGATGAATAATATAATATTGATCAATTAGAGCAAATTAAACGAGTTTTAAGTGGCTTTCAATATTAGGCCAAACCACAAGCCACAATTCATAAATAGAAAAAGTTGTTTTTATTTATGACGTTAAAATAAAATGGGGAATATTTGCTTCTAAAAATTAGAATGCTAGAAGGCTAAATTAGATATTAATTAAATGGCATGGTTTTAAATGTATATAAAATTAAAATATAAAATAGTATAAGCCAAAAAAGATTACCTGCTTGCTTTTGATTTGCTTTCTTCAATTTATGATGTTCCGTATGCTGATGTGTTTTGCCTTTCAACAATTTGCCAACTGAATTGTTATTGTCTTTTTTATGATGATGATTGTGCCCATGTCCATGTCCATGATGCATCATTTTCTTCAATTCATTTTTGATTTTCATTTCCTTCTTCACCTCTTTAATTGCCTCCTTCACCGCCTTTTTCTCCTTCTTTTTCATTTCTTCCAGCACAACTTTTGTTGCGGCCAATGCAATTTTTTCCTCCTCCTTTTTACGCTTTTCCTTTTCAAAAATGTGTTCTTCTTCCTTTTGTTTGTCCATTTCCAGTGCAGGTCGAACCAATTCGAACACTGCGGAATTTGACACCTTACCTTTGTTATATTGTTTCGCGGGTATTTGCTGAAGTAATTCACCCGGCGTAACTTTGCCTTGAGCCAATTCATTGGCCGTATTTTGGATTCGATCAAGTGCATTCTGCTTTAAAAGGGTGGCTTCTTGCTGAAAATTTGTTAATTATGGCAAACCGCTAATTATTTTTAATATAATTTTAAATTTATCGGTTAACAGAAATTGCGGCCTCCGAATTTGCGGCCATAATTAAAATCTAAATTTGTAGCCAAATATAGATCCGCCGGGATCTAAAGTTTGTTAGCCTAATAAATCAAAAATCCATATCCATCCTCCAAGTGCTTAAAATCCTTTCTTCAGCGTTAAATTTAACTTTGCTGTCGTATTATTTTTTAATATTTTCCTTAAAAGGGCCACAAATATCGTTTATAATAATAGCCGAAAAATCGGGGCTTCAAATTTCGTCACACTAATTTATAATTGAAAACAGCTTCTTAAATCAAAGTTTCACCGTTTAAAGGATTTTATAAAATTCTTTAGCGGTTAAAAAATTAAATTTCTAAAAGCATCGGCGGGAGTTAATTAGCATTTCAATTGGGCAACTAGTCAAATATAATAAATTTTTAAGGATATTCTTTCAATTGTTCTTTTTTCTTTTCTAATTCTATTTGATTCCAATGGAAAGGGCAATGAGATAGAAGAAGATGAGAACTCACCTTTCGATCTTTTGGAATTGATGGAGACTGCTTTTCGTTCATCCTCATATGAAAATCCTTAATCCGGTCCTCGGGTTTCAATAATTGATTGGCCACTCCACCAATTGGGGTCATTTGGCCAGCAACGGGCATATGGAGTGTCAATTGTAACGGTGAAACATTCGGTGTCATTGAAGAAAATGCCAATAAGCTGGGCAATACCAAAAATGGAAAAAGGCAAAATGGAGTCAATTTTATTGAAGTCAAATTGACCATTTCTTTAACATGAAAAGCCAGATTATCTAAATAGAGAAATATTATCAATTTAATAAATGGCATAATTGATTATATGAAACTATTTTGTTACTAAAATAACACTTTTCAATGAAAAGAGCAAAGGAGTTGTCGACAATTCCGCACTCGGTTTAAAATTAGCCCACCAAACTGAATTTTATTGAAAAGCATATGGATTGGAGATTTAGGATAGGATAGGTAGATTATGGTCGCATAGCGGATAGAAACTTCGCGAAGCCGGAATAACGGTAAGGGATTTTCAGAATGTGGGGTTTGGCCAGCAGGTGCGGAATTTTCGATACGGAATTTCCGTTTTATTTGGTTGAGGAATTTTCTGGTTTTGAATGGTTGCAGAAATGCCCGGTGTTGAATTGTCGACAGGTCAGTGAAGAATTAGAGGCCCATTAGCATTATAAGCTAAAGGAAATGCTGTATAAAAATGGACAGAATATTCTTGAATAAAAAGTAAAGTTTAAAGGGAAGCTAATCGTCCAATGTTATCAAAAATAAATCAAAACATTGTTTCAGCAGTTGCCGAAATTGATGATGGCCAAAATATTTGGCCCAAAAACATCATTTTCAGGGAGAGATGATCGTCTCAAAAATCAATGAATTGACGAGGAGAGGCCCAGTGCGCGCGAATGCCACCCTTTATGGCCAAAAATATTCAGAGGCCCTTCAATGGCAAAGAAGCCAATAAAATGGAGGGATTACAAGGATTTGAGAGAGATTTAGTTATGAAAAGCCAAAATATTGGTGGCCATTGATGTGTTGGCATACGGGAATCGATCGGCGATTGTGATGGGGACAGGATTTTGCCATTCAAGACCCGTAATTTGAACCATTACAAAACATTACGGTTAAATTAACTTCTTTTTCAATATCTTCCAAATACGAAGAATTTTCAAACAGACGGGATACGGGAAGCATGGAAAAAGGTGAGGTTAAAATTTGGATAATTTTAAATTATCCGGGTGCAGATTTTTTTGGGTCATCTATGAGAGGAAAGGTAATGCTAACCCCCATATGTCATGCGGTATTAGGATCATTCAGAGGGCTAGTTTATCATCTTATGTGTCCTTAACCTTAATAACAATCACCAAATAAGGGAAAGCCTTCATTTCAAAACCATCTATATCCGGATAACCGAAAAGTACCAAATTAGATGGGAAAAAGTCAATTCTTTAATTAAAAATTCCGAATTTGGCAATTTCAGTTCCAAAAAATTTCAAATTTGTTATAGTTTACGTCCATCTTTTCTTCTCAATGATTTTGTTGACATTTTTGCTGTCCAATGATGAATATGTTATTGGCCGTGGGCACATGGTGGTGAATAAGGGCGGAATGCGAATCAAATTGCAAAAATATGAGGCGGAGGAAATTGTCGACAATTACAATGGTTTTCATTTTTGGGATTAAATTGAAAATATTTTAATTGTTTAAAGATATTTTCAACCCATATCATATTTCCGGATTACTTCATGAGATTGGGTTGGACAAAAACAAACAATGCGAGGTTATCTAATTATTTCCAATTTATTTTAAGTTTTTTAAAATTTTTATAACCCATAAATTATTTAATTGAAATTAGAAATATATTCCAATTTCCAACTAAAAGTTTTTTTTTCCAACTAAAAGCTGCGAATATTCAAATAAATGTTAAAAATAAAAAGGAAAAAAATAAATAAAAATTTTTAATCCATAAATTATTTAATTAGAGTTGGAAATATATTCTCAACTAAGTTTTTAATATTTAATCAAAATCATATGGAAATGATGAAATAAATAAATGTTTAAATAAAAATAAAAAAATTAATTTAAAAAAGTAATATTATATATTTATGATGAAATGGCCATATCCATATTCGCCCGTCACTTTCCATATTTTTACGGTTAATAAATTTTAATGCTAGAATATCTTTAATTGTACCAATTTTTTGTATAAGTATTTAAGATATAAAATTTAAATAAATTTATTCATTTTTGGAATCATTAAACACTTAATATTATTTCATAAGAACAATTTGTAAAATAGGAAGGTATAAAATAGTACATAAACAGTAAACACGGTTTAAAAACTGGAAATGTCTCATTCTCCTGCGGAGCTGTTTCAATTTAAATTATATTTGAATATATAATACCTTAAAACTTCTTTTAATTCTCCACCCTCTAAAATTCCCCACATTAGGAGGGTGAACTTTAAAAATTTTTTATTTCATTATATTAATTATTAATTCCTTAAAGCTCTACAAAATGTGTTAAGTGTTATAAAATTGTTCAAAAAAAATATCCACAAATTAACTTAAGACTCCAAATTTTCCCAATTTTTGAGGGGTTGAAAAATAATTCTCCATGAGCAATTAAAAGAGGTTTTACGCGGTATTGCTTCAGTCTAAATTAAACCTAAATCTCTATAAATTTCCCGCAGGATCCACTGGCAAAATTGCTCCAAGATGCTGCTCAATTCAATTTGGATGATGTGCGCAACATTTTCTTCCCATTTGATTGACAAAAACACCAATTTTTTGGATGTTATTTTTTATTCATTTTCGGTTTATTTGGGTTTGTAAAAATTCTGTTTATTTATTAAAAATTATTTTTCCTTCTTTTATTTATTGGATAAATATCATCATCATGCGGAAATTGTATACAAAAATAAATATAATTGCCCAACATGCGCTCATTCAACCAATCACTAATCCGTCCAAATCCTCCACTACCCAAATGAAAAAATATATTAAATGTTGAAATTGAATCGACGATGATTCAGCGGTCCTCACAAATTGAATAGTATAAAATAAAAATTGGTTCCTATTTTTTGGTCCAATTTTGTTGCGGTTTTATGGCCCATCCACCCCCGCCTTTTCCCCATCATTTCTCCTCAATTTGTCCTTACCGATGATGACTCAAAAATGACTCATTTTCTATTCCTCTTTTTCATCATTTTCCCATCCAGCAGAGCAGACTTGAATAAGCCTATTTTTTGTGGAACAAATTTTTTTCAATGAAATTTCCTCAAATTTCCATCCAATCCATTCTCAACCATTTCCTCTATTGAAAAGTGAGGATTTTGGCCTTTGAGCCCCGCTGCTCATTTTTGATCCCTCAATTCATTTTTTCACACCAATCCTATCCTCCTCGACCATTGTTGACTGCACATTTTTTGATGTAAACATTTTAAAATAGAAAAGCAAACAAATAAATTGCCCCTTCTTTCTTTCTATGATGATGAATGTGGGCTTTTCGGCCGAATGTTCCCCTATAAAAAGGCCTCTAAAATTTCTTCAATTTTCAACAGAATTCCCAGCAAAAAATAAATAAATTCTCTCGTAAAATTTCATCTACATTTTTGCCAATTTCGCTTTTTCTATTGGCCATCTGCTGGCCTCTTTTCCTTCTATTGAAATGTTGCCGCAAAAAATTGAAATTCAGCTAAAACTGAAATTTATACATTATCTTTGGGCGAAGAAGTAGTGTACAAACCTAAACCCCATCACTAGTCTCTCTTCCTAAACCATGCCACTCCTACCCTAAACCTATACTTACGTTTTTCGAAATCACCGTTTTTTGTGCTTCTCCGACGAAAATAATTTGTAAATTTCTGTTTTCGCTGAATTTCATTTTTCGTGCCGACAGAAGGATTTAGCATATAAATTGGCCCTTCCCTCTTTGATGATGAATGTGGGCTTTTTGCCCAAATGTTTTCCGTATAATATAAAGTCTCTAAAAGTTCCTCAATTTTTAACAGAATTCCCAAAAAAAAAATACTAAAAATAAATAAATTCTCTCATAAAAATGTCCACCACATTTTTGACAATTTCATTGCTTCTTTTGGCTACAATGGCTATTTTACCCAGCATCGAAGGATTCCGCCAACAATCCGTTGGTGTTCGTGGCCGTTTGATGTGCGGCGATAAGCCATTGGCCAGTACAAAAGTGAAATTGTGGAACAAAAATAGAATTGGTAAGGAATTTATTGATTTTCTTGATTGAGAATCCAATTTTGGCCAGTTTTTAAATTATTTTAATTCATCTTCCAACTTTTAGGAAGAGATGACCAATTGGCCGATGCCCAGACTGATGCTAATGGGAATTTCGTGTTGGATGGCGGAGTTGGTTCAATTTTCAGCATGAATGTCCATTTCAAAAGTATGCACAAAAATAATTTTAGGCAAAAATTTGGTTACTTATCGCTTATCCCATGAGAGATTTTCCCCAAAAATACCTTAAGTTACCCTTAAAATCCTCTAATATAATCTTTTTTTCATCATTTTATTTTCAAATATGAGTAATAGAATAAAAAACTCAAAAAAATTCCAAATTTGCCCGGGATTAACCGATAAGTACCAAATCTGTTTGAGATTAGATTAAAATTCATAAATAAATTTCTTCATTTTTTCTCTTCTTTTTCTTCCATTTTCTACAGTTTATCATGATTGTGACCGAGGCATTCTGCCATGCCAACGCAAAGTTGATTTTGGCATTCCTTCGGAATATGTTAGCCGTTCAAGCAATGTACAAAAATGGTTCGATGCCGGTGTGCTGAATATGCAATTCAAATTTCCCGATGAATCCACTTCTTGCATCAATTAAATTAAATTAATGAAGGAATGGATTATTGAGGAAGAAGAAGAGAATAAAGAAAATATGCAAAATGCCCAAAATTTATTGCCTTTCCTTAATTTTCAGCAAATTAATTTTTTACAATGATAAAAATAATTTATAAAAAAATAAGAATCGGAAGGGATTATAAATTATTTTAGGTGATAAAATTTTTATTTTCATTAATTTTAATCCCAAAATAAATACTAGATATTTTTAAGTGAATATTCAAGCTAAAAATTTGGACAACTTCTCTATCCAATACTAAATTCTTAGTGATTTTTTATTCAAATAATAGAGTAATATTAACTCACCGAAATTTGGATTAATTAAAAATTTTCAATTAGACGGAAGGGATATATAAATGTAAGAAAATAACGCAACAATGGTTACCTTTAAATTTTTAATTTTAGCTGGCATTATCATCTGACAAGTGGCAACTTTTTGGTTAATGTAATGCAAAAAAGGAAATGATTAAAAATTACTTTTATTAAGAATTAAAATAGGTGGAATTAATTAGAACGGAATTATAATAAGCTAAATTGAAACAATTCAAATAAAGGGAAATATTTTTGCACTAAATTTTTTGACACAATAAATTTTTTTGCAAACATTAATTTACAATTATAAAATATTGCTTAACACATAACGGTTAAAAAACCGGTTTAGAATTTCCAAATTATTTATTGAAAAACTAATGCTATATTCGGATTCCCCATCATCGAAAAAATTTAAATACATGTTTTTAGCGAAAATTAAATTATAAAAAAATTTTGGAAAAATATGGCTAAATATATTATTAGCATTTGACATTTTATATACCATTCGAATAGGATCTAAAACATGTTTCTGAATTATTGAAGTCAAAAACTTTCTTAATGCCAAAAAATGTTTTTTGAGTCAAAAAGATCATTTTAGTGCCGAAAATAGTAACCTTATATAAGCGCCGTTTTTTATTTCTTCATTAATTTGGCGGAACATGTTGGTTCATCTTCATTTTCTTCATCATTTGCTGCCTTTCTCTTCTTTCCCAGCTCAAAATGTTGCGCAATGCTGCCCATACATTCCGCCTCCATCCGAATTTTTGCCTCCATTTTGAGCCAGTACCGAATCGAAGATTCTGCCGTGTTGAAATCCTTCCCGGCTGCTCTATTTCCGATGGATTTTGCCAGGTCCATTATTTCAATTTTTTCTTTAATTTGTCCAATTTTACAAATAATAGATAATAAAAAAAACACCTTCTGCTGAATATTTGTAGGTGTCCTCTTTTTTGTTCCATTCCATCCGCAATTTTGGCGATTTTTTTTGCAACTGTTGGAAAAATCCCAATTAATTGTTCCAATTTTAATAATTTTTACCATTTTATTGTTTTGCTGAATTTTGGCAATTTTGTTTGTTTTGGCCAAATTTTTGTTGCTGGTCACCCCTACATGATTTTGCTGTAAATAATAAAACAAAAAATTAAATTTTTCAATTTTTTTCATTTTTACCTTTTTGTCGTTTTGCTGAATTTTGGACATTTGGTTGTTTTGGCCAAATGTTTGTTGGTCTCCCTTACATTGTTTTGCTGCAAATAATTTAAAAATTTAAAATTAATTTAATCCAAATACTCAATAATTCCGAAATCTGCTCTTCAATTCTTCTGCCTTGATTGCACTTACCAAACATCGACTCTTTGATCATTGTCATGTTTTGTCCAGATGTTTGCTGCTGGTCACCCTTACATTTTTTTGCTTTAGATAATAGAACAAAAAATTAAATTTTTCAAATTTAATCATTTTTACCATTTTGTTGTTTTGCTGAGTTTTGGCCATTTTGGTTGTTTTGGCCAATTGTTTGCTGCTGGCCACCCATACATGATATTACTGTAAATAATACAGCAAAAAAATTAAAATTTTCAATTTTATTCACTTTTACCATTTTGTTGTTTTGCTGAATTTTGGCCATATTGTTTGCTTTGGCCAAATGTTTGCTGCTTGTCACTCCTACCGGCATTGACCAATTCTTTAATGGAAGCTTAATGTAGAATTATTTTGTAAATTTTCCTGTCTTTGGTCATAGCTTAATTAGGAAGCAGAAATCAATTCGGGAAGTCGATATGCCATTTAAATTTCTTAAAATTATCTAACAACTGGCTTTTCTGATTTTTGAAGACTTAAAACAATTTGAAAATATGTTGCTTTTTTAAAAAAAAATCTAAGATTTAAAATTTAACTTTCTTAAAATTGAATTTCATAAATTATAGAAGGCCAATTTAATACCTTCAAAGATGAATTTTTAAAATGTTAAATGTTTTTTATATAGGATTTCATGGGATTTTAAAAAATAAATTTATTCCCAGATTATGCCATGATAAGTTATGGTCAAAAATAAATAAAATAATGAATAGGTCTAGCAAATATAGTGATTTCACTATTTTTTTGCCTAGCATTATTTATGCATAAAAACGCAATAAAAACATTTTTAACTTGATTTGAAGTCAAAATATTGAACTTTATTTCCAATTTTTTTTCACTATTTTGCCATTTTTGTCACTATTTCTCTATTATGTAACTATTTCGGCCTTTTTATGTCAATTTCGGTCTTTTTATGCCTACTTTTTATGAAATTTTTTTCACTTTTTTGGAATTTTATTAATATTTAGGTCACTATTTTGCGATTTTTGATCACTATTTTCGCAGCCTTAATAATGAAATAATGGTACACCCATACCTTGATTTAATTAATGACAAAATATAAAACACGAACCATTTGGACAATTAGTGGCCGATGTCCAATCCGATCCATTGGAACAATCCCCCATTGCTGGTGGAAGAGTAGAAATGCTGCCCTTTGCTCGATTCACTCAAATCACCAATGAGGATTAAAATATGATGAGGAGAAAAAATCAATTCAATTTGTTGAATTTTTTGTTGCTTTTTTAAAGATTAATTTGAATATGAAAGCTGAAAATTAAAATTTAATTGAAAAGTTGAAAATAGATTGAAAAAATATCTGTTAAATATTATTCAAATTTTTTATTTCTAAATAAATACAGTATTCTAAATCCCAATATGTGTGAAATTTTATTGTGCATTGTCTAATGGGAAATGCATATTTGGAGGTTGTTTTTTTGGCTATTTAGTAAATGGCGAATCTGATTCTAAACAGGTGATAGGGGTTTGGCAAAATTTAAAATGAGGGACTAAAATAAATTTAAAAATTAAGAAAGTTAAAGATGGGTCGGTCGTTCACATATTTTTCGGTACAATCGATGGATATTTTATTAGGTTTGGGAAAAAGTGAAACGCAAAAGAAACAAATGCAAAGTTGAAATAAAGTCAAATTTTGAAAGACATTGGGAATTGGACTATCAATGGTTTTATAAATGGCAATAGAGTGAACGGATTTCATTTTGGCACTAAAAATGGAGTTGTAGCGTAATTTATGTAATTTTAGTCCTCAAATATCCAAAAAATGCCCTCTCTCTATTTTAGAGTTAAAAAAGAAGTAAATGCAAGTAAGTAATAACAACGGTAAACTCTTGTGGGGTATATTTGCATTTTTGTAGAAGTAATTTGAGGATGAAATGATTATATTACTTACAAATTGAATCAAGATTAAGATTAATATTATATATCTAAGGGACTGAAATAATTTTTATTTTTTCGTAATCAAATTAAAGAATAGACTTTTAATTATCTAAAAAATTAATTTTATTTTTGGATTATTATTAACTATGAAATTATGCTTAAAAATTTTTTAAATCGATAATTACTATAGAATAAGAGAAATTTTCTATTTAATAGGGCATAATTTCACGAATTCTGAACAATTTAAATAAAATAAGTCATAATTTTTTGATGGATGTTTTTTATAAATTGCAAAAAAACATTTTTAAAAAGAGAATATATTTTATCGAATTGTATATAATTCGATAGATTATGTTCGAGTACAAAAAAACATAAATTTTAGGGCAACTTTGACAGTAGGGAAATTTGGTGGTGCCGGAAGTGGTCAGAAGATAATTTTGATTTTTAAACGTGTCATTTTAAAGAACATTAAAAGTTGAAAATAAAGGCAACTGATTTTTGGATTTTATACAAATTTGGAGATAATTTTGATCAAAAAATAAAATTATCTCCTATTTGGGATGAGGGTCCAAGAGGTATTTTTAAATTGATGAAAATAAAATAAAAAATATTAATAAATATGCATTAATCAAAACATAAAAGAATATTTAATTTTGAGCTTGGATTGTGAATAAAATATAAATTAAAATGATAATTTAGCAGGAAGAAGCCAGGACCACCCATATTCCCTATTTTGGGTTGATTTTTGTCCCTTTGTAAAGAAGCAAGGAAGGTGGATGGTGGCCTTGATTATTTTAAACATAAAAACACATTTAAAAAAAGGAGAGGGGGACAAGGAAGATGGGACATGGGGCAATAAAAAATGCGATGATCCGTAAGAAATTTTGTGGGGAAGAAAGAAATTCCACATTTCACATATTTTGCAAATTCCCAGTTGGAGTTTGATGTACATTTAATGGTATTTGGAAATTGGAAAGGCAAAAAACCAAAGACAAAAATGGAGGAAAGCAAAACGCCGCGAATTGGTTTTAAGGATCGCCGTTGGTGGGTGTAGCGCTGCAAAAACAAAAATGTTTAAAAGGCCACTAGCTGGGCCGTGAAAAATTGGAGTTGAGATGGGGCCATTCGAAATGTAAATGTTTTAGGGTAATATAGTTGAGGACTGCGGATTTGGAATGATTAGCCTTAAATCAGCTAGGGGCGATTAGATTAACGGCCAATTAGTTGGTCATTTGGGTCCTAATTTTTACATGGGAAAGGAAAGAAAGTGGAAAAGATTGATAATTTGATAACAAAAAATTCCGGGAAAATAGGATAATTTTGCCACAAATATATCCGAAAGACGATAATTTGGCCACAAAAATGTCCGGAAAAAACGATAACAAAAATGTCCGGAAAAGACGATAATATGGCCACAAGAAATGCCCGGAAACACTGACGACTGAGTTCAAATATTCTTTCGAGAAATTGCCATTCAAAGCTATGGAAGGATTTACTCCTTGGATCAATATTATCCATGTCCATCAGTTCAAATTCAAACAAATACCCCAATTTTCCGTTTTCCCTCAATCCCCTTCCCTCTTGCCCTCACACATTTCTAATTTGAATAATGTGCACCCATCGTAAATTTTGGGAGGAAGAAATGGGAAGACGACTTTTCTCTTTTCTCTCATATTGTACCACTGATATGTGTTTTCGAGCCATTTTTATGTGAACCAAATCAATTGTTTGCCACCATTCCAAATTGGAATTTATTGCAGCCTCTATTCCTTAAATTTCTGGTAATCTGCTGTTTATAATTTTGGCAAAAATGTGGAAAAAATATTAAAATTAAAAAAATATATTTGACTTATTTTTCAATTCTTGTAATAATTTATTTTAAATAAATTACAATTATAATAGGAAAATCAGAGCCACCAAATAATTTTCATCACTAATTGTATTGATGATTTTATCAAATTAAAATCAGCGAACAAAGATGAGTCTTTCTTTTGGTCATAATTCAACAATGAAGCCATCAATTCAGCAGTGGAAGAAAATAAGCCCCAATAAAATTCTATAGAGCAGTGATTCTTATACCATTTGATTCCTTAAGAAAACGGCTTTAAAATGAACTAAATATATTTCCATATCACCGGCCATCCTATCCAAAAAATTTTCATGGTACCATATTCCCTTCTCCTTGTACCCAATATGTATAAATGGTCATATCGCATATGGCACAACATTTTCAAATTTATTAATTTTCTATTTTAAAAAGCCACCAAAGCATAGAATAAAAATCAAAAAATTAAATCTGAAATTCTGAACGAATATTCATTGGTAATCTTCAACATTTGCTTTCATTATTTTTTTGTTTCATCAATTGGGTACACAATTCCCAGCTGGTTTGCCAGCAATCGTAGTGATAATTTTGCAGTGAAGTCCACGGCAACATGGGGCATCGGGGGCACATAAATTGCCGTTTTGCTGGCAGCTGCTGCCAGCCTCAACCATCATCGTTGGTTGGCCAATGAAGCAGCCAAAGGAGAAAACAAAGAGCAAAGTGAAGGCAAGAATGGAATTTGATTGCATTTTAGTCTTAAATTTTAATGAAATGGTGGATATTTTTAATGGAGAACTTTTTACTTTGATGAAAATTTCCTCATTTCATTCCGCTTTTATATTAGCCTCGTCAACTAATATTACGGAAATCATCCGTGTCGGTTATGAAGATCATCCATATAATTTATAAATTTAGTTGCGAAAAATTTTCATAAATTTGAATAAACTTGTATCGATACATGCTTAAATTCTCATAAATTTTTGTTAATATACAATTTTATAAAATTATACATTTTTCCAGCAGACTAGACTGCTAATCAAATATGCATTATGCAAATACCACTAGTCTAAAATGGGAAAAAAATTAAAATAGATAAAAATTTATAAACAAATAAAAAATTATATGGAGATGATAGGCTTTTATTTGATCGAATGTCTTTACTCTTAATTATGCAATATAATAATTATTAAAATGAAAATGGTTTATAAAAAAATTGTTAATTGTTGGACATTCTTATTAAATTATTATGAAAAATATGGATATTTCACCTTTATTTGGCAATTGCCGGTAACAGACATATTAATTGAATCCGGAATATATGCAAAATAATAGAAAATATTTGAATATCAAAATCAATTAAATTTGTCTGTCAATTTATCATAAATCATATTGTTCGCCATCCTTCCTCAGACATTACACTGTACTCACCAATTTATCATACAAATTTAAAATTTTTTTTATAAAGAATGGGTAGAAGAACGGATTTATAAATTATATTTATTTATTATATATTTTTTTATTTCTATAATCAACAATTTTCTGAAATAAAATTTAAATGAAATAATTTTTCTAATCTAGAAAAAGATAATTTTGTTTGAAAATATAATAAAAAATTACAAATTATCAGCAGTAGGCATCATTTTGAAATATTCAAAATAATCAATCATCATCTCATCAATGTCATTTCATTTGATAAAAGTATACAAAAATATTAATTCAATTAATTTACCCTGAGACAATTTTTCCAAAACATTTACTAATAAAACTATCCTACTTTATTTAATATCTCCATTTCCTTCTAAAAAATTGAGTTAGCCAAACTTGAATGTGGCTGATTCTATGATAAATATCTCAAAATATGAGGCTCATTGCCGTTTCTTTTCTTTGTTGTTGCGCAATTTCTGAATTCTGAGTGCAAGTTGGACATTTAATCGCCAGGGAAATTGGAGGCGGCATTGGACTGGTTCAAATTCGGAATTTTTTATGGGGAGAGATAGGATGAGAATGATGGCCGAAAAGAGATGAAATATTGGAATGGGACATGGGCAAAACCTTTCTGAGAAATTTGATGCTCATTCAGATGTCACAGTAAGATATGTAATTGCACAATTCTGTCATTGGAATGGGTCGGATAAGAAAAAAAGTGGGCATTTGATTTAAATAAAACTCAACCTCCCTTCTAAATAATTTATTCCTTCATTTCATCGTTTTTTCCTTCCATTCATTTGTCCAAATTACACTGGCCTTTATTTAAATTATTCAAGTTTTAAGTTTTTTTTCAAGTATTTGTACATTTGACAAAAAAAAAATTATTTATTATAAATATCGGAAAAAATATGATTTCAATTTTATAAAATTTAAGCATTTTTAGAATTAGAAAATGTTTCTTAAAATTACATTCATTATTTTTGCTTTCTGCTGCTGCATTGTGAATTGCAATTTTTGGACAAAATTTAAGGGTAAATTCAATTTATTTAAAAAACATTTTTAAATTCTAATAGATTTGATGCCGAATTCGGGTGCAAATAAACCTGAAGAAAACCAATTTTGTTCAATCAGTGAAAATCATCTTCAACTTGTCGAAACAGATCGAAGTGCATTTCTTGAATGCGATAAGTAAATGAAAATAAATTCAAAATAAATTTGAATATTCAACAATTTTTAAGCTTCCGTTGGGTCAAAAGATATTGTCTTCAAGGCTTCAACTTTGAATTTGAAAGGCAAGCATGTGTCTCGCACACAATTCCCGTCACAACTGAACCTGACAATCATAAATTCAACCAATTTCCAGGTCCATTTTCATAATGATAAAATTTTGAAATTATTTTGTTAATCGAATTTAAGATTTGGTTACGGATGCATCTGAGTGAGCACCAATTTTGTTCGACCAATGAGAATATCTTTCAATCCGTCGATATAGATCCTACTGCATTTCTTCAATGCAATTCAATGTAAATTAATGATGAAAATAAATGAACAAAAAATTTAATTCTTAATTTTTAAGTACTCGCCGTTGGGTCAAAAAATACTGTCTTCAAGGCTTCATTTTTATTTACGAAAGACAAGCATGCATTTCGCAGACATTGCTTGTACCTGGCCATCAATTCCGCCAATTTCCGAGTTCGTTTTTGAATGTATAAATTTGTAAAACTCATACAATTCTGAATTGGTAAAAACAAATTAGGATTTGCAAAAACACAAAAAATACAATTCCAATTTTTAAAAATACAAATTATGATTTACGAAAAAAAATTTTGATTTTTGAAAAACACAAATTCTTATTTAGTTAAAAGTTGTGAACACAAATTCTGATTTGTAAAAACACAAATTCTGATTTGTAAAAACACAAATTCTGATTTGTAAAAACACAAATTCTGATTTGTAAAAACACAAATTCTGATTTGCTAAAAAACAAATTCTGATTTGCTAAAAAACAAATTCTGATTTGTTAAAAAAAACAAATTCTGATTTGCTAAAAAACAAATTCTGATTTGCTAAAAAACAAATTCTGATTTGCTAAAAAACAAATTCTGATTTGCTAAAAAACAAATTCTGATTTGCTAAAACACAAATTCTTATTTACGAAAAACACAAAAAAATATTATTATGATTGTAAAAAACACAAATTCGGATTTATTTAATTATATGATTATGAAAAAAATTATAATTAATTCTGAGAAAAATTCAATTTAATCTTTAAACACACAAATCGCATTTGTATAACTCTAATTCGATTTTTTTAAATAATAACATTTTCCATTGCCAAAATATTTATAAAATTTAATGCATGCATTGTTAAAACAACAATGGAGAACTACATTATAATAGTACAAATTTCACGCTTTTTCTTTGCCCATTATTTTAATATTTATGTGAAAATGATCCACCACCCATTTTAGTGTCCAAAAATAGTAACAAAAATGGAAAGGGATATACAGGGGATCAGTTTGCAAGCAGCCGAGAAAAATGTGCTCCAAGACTGGCTGACCAATTCCCATCCCTCTTTTATATTTTGAGCATTCATCCAGCTTCATCCTCAACAAATCATTCATCCCACCATCCCGGGGGATAGTCCACCAGCAGGGAAGATCAAAAGAAATATGCAGGCTCCTACTCTCTTTTGGTCAGTCTGGCTTGACTCTCGCCTTTTAGCAAAATCCCCTTACAAAAGAAGGGGAAAAGCAAATAATTGGCCAAGGGGATGGGCCAACCTGGGTTTGCGCTCTGCTGGCCGCCCGAAAAAGAGCACAAAGGTCTTTTGGGTGATCGCGCGCGCTTTTGGATGAATTTTTGGTAGTGTAAGGAATAAATTTGTGTGGGCATCATCACAGGTGGATCAAGATGAACACAAATTCCATGCTAAAAATAAATGTAATATCTAATTATTTCACAATGAAACATTATTTTCTACTACACTCATTAGTTCTCTTAAGTTTAAACATAGATTTGATATTATCCGAATTCTCCCGAAAAAGATTTAAATGTCAAATTTAAAATAATATTTCCATAATATTTCATATAACCCATCATTTTGTATATTGGTTTGTATATTGGTCCACAAAGGATTTCAAAAATTTGAAGTAAGTAAAAGTGCAAAAGGTCATTCCACCTATTCTGCCATATTCTAGGGCTCTCCTTTGTCTTCTAGACCATCTACTTGAAGAACCATCCTAACTTTCTCAGCAGTTTGCCCTTTAATCCTCCTTCACTCGTCCGCGCAGCCCACATTCATCAATTCGCGGACCTTCCACATTTAGCCTCTTCATTCACCTTTCAATCGACATTCAGCACTAAGGGCCAAGGGCCAATTTTTCCCCTTCATTACAAAATCACCAGCCGAGATGCGGCCAGCCGAGAATCTTCATTGAAAGAAGCAAAGGAGAATCCATTGACTGACCATTCAACTCACCTTTCCAATCACATTAGCAGCCAAATAAGCAGCAGAAACATCAAGGAGAAGCTCTTCACTTGCGGACTTCTGCTTCTATTCTGATAGATCCAGTGAAGGGGATAATCTCACCATCTTCTGAAGGACACTTTTAATCATCATTGTATCCAGAACTGTCGATTCTCCATCCAAAAACAATCGCAAATCCCCTTTGATCCCAGCCGACCCGACCCCAGAATTTGTCATTCTCCAAAAAAAAACTCTCCTTTCTTCTATTCTGAATTTGGCCTTAATCCTTTTCTTTGATTTGCCGCAGACAATGGGCTTTCATCCTAACAGGAATATATCCTTCTCAAGGGGATTAACAATGCCAAGAATATTGCCTATTAATATTGGCATTTTATTATTGTCAGGTAGGACATAATTTTCAAAAAATTCAATTAAATTAAAATTTAATTTAATAGAAAATAAATTCTAAAAATATTTAAAAATAGTCAAATTTTAATGAAATTTTTAAGGAAGAACATTAATACTTTTTTTAAAAATGATAAAAAAATACTAAATCGGTAAAATATTATATGTATAAAATAATTTAGTTCTTATAATTTTCTTATTAAATTATTTTATCCAATGTTCATGTTTTTTTTTCAAAATATTTATGGCTTACTAAATCCCAAATAAAATTCAAAATTTTATTTCATGCCATTTAACTAAAATAATCATAATACTTAATAATCCAATCCTCCAATCATTTGATTATTAATAATCATTTCCTTCCAATTAGCCCTTTGTCTGTGCCAATCCGACCAGCAACATCATCCGCCAACACCAGTCATTGGGGGTTTATGCAAATTGGACTCACCTGATGTGCAAATTGGCGGAAAACAAACCCAATTCTTCCTTCGTTGTGAACCCACACCGGAATCGGCACCGGGTGAAGGTGTTTGGGTGGTGAAGAGCAGAAATGCCGGACAAACTGCCAGTCGAATTCCGGCAGCCGCATTGGTTAACAGGGAACAACAACGGGGGGAACAGCAACCCAGGAAAAGTGCACCCAAAACGACCACATATATTTGCGGTCAGTTTGAACTGTGAAGGGCATAAAATTTGCTTAAATACTTTTATTTTAATTAAAATTGTGAAAAATTTAAATGAATTGTGCTTGAATGGAAAAAATTTATTAAGGCCATTTGTTATAACTTATAACTATTCTGAGTAAGATTTTACTATTATAATTTTAAAATAAAAATAAAAATTAATAAGTTTATTGAAAGCAAAAAGGAGAGGATACGATTTATTTTGGGAAAATTTTGAATATTTTATAAAATCTTGTTGGTAAAAATCTAATATGTTTAGTTAATTCTAAAGGATTAGCTATTACAATTAATTAAAAAATCGGTACTTATTCAGTTATCTGACAGATTTTTCAAACCTAAATTTACCATATATTAACTCCAAATATGATAAAAGATTGTAATAACCCTAAAGTAGTGTTTTTTCATTCTTTTACAATTAAAAATGAATACTAAAAAAAGAATTAAAAATTTTTAAAAACTAGTGAGAAATAACCGTTAAGTACCAAAATATCCTCATTAAATTAATGCAGAGAATTAAGATTTGGTTTCGGATGCTTCTGAACACCAGTTTTGTTCGACCAGCGAGAATTGCCTTCAACCCGTCTATATGGAGAGAGATGCATTCCTTCAATGCGATTCAATGTTAATTAAAAAAAAATTAAAATAAATTTTAATTATTAATATTTAAGCACTCGTCGTTGGGTCAAAAAACATTGTCAACAAGGCTTCAACTTTGATTTTGAAAGGCAAGCATGCATTGCGCACACAACCCCTGTCAGACCTGGCCATCAATTCCGACAATTTTCGGGTCTGTTTTTTATAATTAATTTATATAATAATATTTATAAAAATTGATAAAATTTTCATTATTTTTAAAATTAATTTAGCACGAATTTATTAAATTTTTTAAATTAGAATAATTTCCCTTTTTGTTTTAGGAGATAAAAATAACTGAATAAGAAAAATATTTTTTAAATTTATTTTTTAAGTTAATAATTAAAAATATGAAATAATTTTCGTATTTTTTTTTAAAATTAATTTCACATAAATGGAATTAAAATAAATTTGTAAATTAGATTAATTTTCACTTATTTTATTTTAAGGAAATAAAAATAACCGAAAAATAAAAATTTTTTTAATTAATTAATTTTTAATCATTTTTATCTTTACTTATATTTGAGCAATTATATAAATTATTATTTTTCATTCTTTTTTTCTTTATATTTTTTATTAATTTATTAACGACCCTCCCCAATATAATTAATTAACTCTAATTCCCATTTACGCACAATCGTTAAATATCAAAATTAACCATATTGATCCCAAATAACAAAACTGTAAAATTTCTAAATCCCCAATTAACAAAATGCACCATTTTTAAATATTTATTCACTCTTCTAATTAAAACTTTTGTCCCAAATTTTGCCCCATCAAAGTTGCATTAGATGAGCCATTGCCATCAGAAAAAGCATCACCAAATTCGGAAAATTCAAAAGGAAAGAAAAGGCTGAATGGATCAAAAAAGCATCCAAATAGGGGAATTGTTTGCACATTTTCGGATTGTTCAATTCCAACAGCTCCTTGCAATATTGGAACATGCAATAATGGCAAGTCAACAAAAAATAATTCAAAAAAAAAATTAATCAAAAATATCTTTTTAACCTATTTTTTATTTTTTACTCTAAAAAAGTAGTTTTTGACTTCTAATAATTCAATACCATCAAGATATATATGAAAAAGAAGCGTATCAATGAGATCTACAAAATGGTATAAAATTTGTTGGGTCTAAAACGGTTTATGATTATTAGAATTAGAAATCATAAATTACTTTGTTGGTAAAAAAATAAAAAGGCGTAAAAATTGTCTTTCTTAATTAATTTATTTCATTTTTAGGTTATTGTTGTGCATTTGCTGTCGGCGAATTGCCAGCCGGTAAATTATGGGAAATTTAGGTTACAAAATTAATTGAATTTTTCATTAAATTACAGCCAAATTCCCCGTTGAACCCAGTCATGGTCATCCTCCACATTTGATGGATCAACCAGCGCAAAACAATGACAAAGAATTGGCTTCCAATTCCAATCAGTCAAAATCAACCACATTTTTACCTCCACAATCATCATCATCAGCTCCTCCAATTTCGGCCTCAATGCCTCCATCAATTTTGGTCATTGCCTTGAATGAACCGGCAGCATCATCTCCTCGTCCCACTCCAGAATCTTTGCTCATTCTTGACGATTTTCCCGGGGCCAGTTTTTCATTGCAAAAAATTTTGGGCACCCTTCAACATCAACAAAGGCCCTTCAATAAGCCAGAGAATGGTTGGTTCAGGAATCGAGATTAAATTAAGTTAGAATTAAATGAAATTTAAAAAAAAGGATAATTAATTAATAATATTAATAGGCAAATTTAAATAAAAAATTTTTTAAATTTAATTTAAAATTACAAATTTAGATAAATCAAAAATTTATTTAGTTAAAATTTAAAATGCAAATTTTATAAAAAAATTCACAAATTTTTTGTGATTTAATTTAATCTTCAAGTAAATTAAATATGTATAATGAATTAAAATTATAAATTAAAATTTTGTAAAAAAGTAAAAACATAAATTCATCTATTAAAATGTGTTTTCGATTAACTAAGAAAAATGTGTTTTCGATTGACTAAGATGTGTTTTCGATTGACTAAGAAAAATGTGTTTTCGATTGACTAATAAAAATGTGTTTTCGATTGACTAAGAAAAATGTGTTTTCGATTGACTAAGAAAAATGTGTTTTCGATTGACTAATAAAAATGTGTTTTCGATTGACTAAGAAAAATGTGTTTTCGATTGACTAATAAAAATGTGTTTTCGATTGACTAAGAAAAATGTGTTTTCGATTGACTAAGAAAAAGGTGTTTTCGATTGACTAATAAAAATGTGTTTTCGATTGACTAAGAAAAATGTGTTTTCGATTGACTAAGAAAAATGTGTTTTCGATTGACTAATAAAAATGTGTTTTCGATTGACTAAGAAAAATGTGTTTTCGATTGACTAAGAAAAATGTGTTTTCGATCGACTAATAAAAATGTGTTTTCGATTGACTAAGAAAAATGTGTTTTCGATTGACTAATAAAATTGTGTTTTCGATGACTAATAAGAAAATGTGTTTTCGATTGACTAAAAAAAATGTGTTTTCGATTGACTAATAAAATTGTGTTTTCGATGACTAATAAGAAAATGTGTTTTCGATTGACTAAAAAAATGTGTTTTCGATTGACTAAGAAAAATGTGTTTTCGATTTCGATTGACAAAGAAAAATGTGTCTTCGATTGACTAAGAAAAATGTGTTTTTATTTTTAATTTTTCCAAATTTTTAAATGCCATATTACAGAATTGTGCTCATCAGGCTTTCATTCACCTATTCGATGCGATGGTTTCTCATCATCTTCATCGATAGCCGGCGAATGTCCACCTGGACTGGCCTGCGATTTTGGCCCCAAACTATGTTGCCCAATTCCATTGCCAAAAGCGAAAAATCATCAAAAACAATTTCGAAGGGTGGCAAAATGGCCAACCAATATTCAAATGGAAAGGGAAAATGATGGACCACAAAAACGGAGAATGGCAATGAGAAGGCGGCTGGCAAGGAGTCAGCAATAAAAAAAAATTTATAAAAAAATAAATTATTTTTCCTCACTAATTTTTAACCAAATTTTCCTATAAAAATTAAAAATTTCCAAAAATAATTGAGGGCGTTTCTCCTCATTTCTGGGCGGTTCCCCAATGAATGGATGGTGTTCGCCGTGTTTGCCCGTCAATTTTTTGCCTTCACCAACACAGCAACAACAAATTTTTACCCCAAATTTGTTCACTGCTAACATGTTGAGTGATAGTGAGTTTTTTGTTTCGTGTGCCGAATTCACCCTTGCACATTTTTTTTGGCAATTTTCTTGCACATTTTTCAATTCATTTTTATTTATATTTCTACTTTAATTTCATTTTTTGCTCTTATTTCTTCATTTCAAATTTGCATTTATTTTGATTTCATTTTTACGCCATTTAATTTATCTTTAATTTTTAATTTGCTGAGTTTATCATTTTCACAAAAATTTCTAATTTATTTAATTATTAATTTAATTTTTAAAAATTAAATTTTTATTTTTATTTTTTTTTTAAATAATTTTTTTTTTTAACTTAAAATTAATTTTTGATTTTTTTATTTTTTAAAATTATTTTGATTTTAAAAATTATTATTTTGTTCCATTTTTGTTGTTCATTCAGTTTGTCCGGGCGGTGTTCCCCCTTTGACTTCATGTGCCACCGGTGGATTTTGTGCCCCGCCATTGCAATGTGTTCAACCGGGAATTTGTTGTGCAATGCCGGCACCTCCTCCATTGGCTCCTCCAGCCTGTCCTTAATTTTTTAATTTAATTTATTTATTTTTTTGGTTGAAATTATTTAAGAATTAATTTTAAATCTTTTTGGCTTATTTTTTATTTTTGGTTAAAATTAATTTAATTTTTTTTGTTTATTTAAAAAATTTATTAATAAATATTAAATTAATTTTCTTTTTATAGATGCTTGTCCTGGTGGTTTGCCAGCCCTTGGCCAATGCATTGCTGGGCGTTGCCTTTCCCCAGCTGGTCTTACTTTAAATTCTTTAAATCTATTCCCAATCAAAAATTTCTCAGCTGTTTGTTCAAGTCCAGGAAATATTTGTTGCGCTCAAGCAATTCCGGCTGCCATTCCTGCAACTGGTTTTGCCATATTTTTGCACATTTAATTCCAAAATGTGTTTAAGTTTGTCCGGATGGAACTCAGGCGGCCGGTGCTTGTGTCAACAATCAATGCGGCACTGGATTCACTTGTAATCAAGGCCTTTGCTGCACAAATTCATCACAAACGCCTAGATGCTTGGATGGGTAAGGGCAAAAAATTTAAAAAATTATTAAAATTCTTTTTTAGAAGCCAATCAATTGGGGCTTGTATTCAAGGCAGATGTGGCACAGGTAAATTACCAATGGGGCAAATGCACTTAATTATAATAAAAATTGGACAAATTACTTTAAAAATCTTAATAAAATTTTTAAAATAGGAAATGCATTATTTACAAAAAAATTAATAATTATTTTTGCAATTGAGAAAAATTAATAAAAAAATGTGAAAAAAAAATTAAATATACTAATCTCATTAAACCATAAAAATAATAACATTGAAATTCTTTACTTTGGTTCCAAAAAAATTTTCTGAAAATAATAATAATGATGAAATTTTTTACTTTCGCTCTGGCTCCCCAAATTTTTTTTTGTATTTGCTGAAATTATTTTTCAAAAATATACCAACATCTAAATAAATAAATTAACCCCAAAATAAGGTTATACATGCACCACCGGCAACATTTGCTGCCCATCCCAACTGAATCGTCAGTTTTTTTCTTCTAAAAACATTTACAATCACACTTTTTGACATATTTAAGCTTGCCCACCAGGACAAGTTTCAATTGGATTAGCCGTAAATGGCAGATGCCCAACAGGCTTCACCCTCTTCAATGGCCAATGCTGCGGCACTCAAAGCAACCAACAATCCCAAATAAGTTGCCCCGAAATTGATTCAACCGGACCATGCGATTCCAATCAACAATGTCCGGAGCCAGGATTCGCTTGCGATACTGCAAACAATTGGTGTTGCCCGCAGGTAGAATATTTAAAAATTATTTTCTGTAAATGGAAAATATTTTTGATAATTTAATTATACTATTCAAAAATGAGATACATTTCTGATAATTTTGATATCAAGTCAATAAAATTAGCCTGTAATAAAATACATAAAATAAAAACAATTCATTTTTAGAATAATAATGAATTATTTTTGACAAAAAAAAAACGAATAAATAATTATATCTTATTTTTATTAGACAAAGAGAATGAATTTATGTTATGATCGTTTTAATTAAAATATCAATTAATTCTATAAATTGACGCAAAATTTTTGAACATTTGTAATTTGTAGGTTTTCGAAAATGAAGACGCCATTGGGCCATGCATCCAAGGAGAAGGTGGAACTCGACTTTGTCCGGAAGGTAAATTAACCAAATTTCAATAAATCATTTTTAATAAATATCTCATTTTAAGGCTATGCCTGTGTTGGCGAAAATGAAGGGGAATGCAGAAGATTGGGTAAATAAAATTAAGGATAAAATAAAAAATAACGCCCTCAAAATAAAAGATACGGGCACATGTCCACCCGAAGAGCAGCTTGGACCCTGCGGCGCCAATAATGAATGCCCGGCAGGCTATGAATGCTTGGAAGGATTCTGTTGCCGAATTGACAACAACACCCGATACAGGCAACGAAGGAAGAAAAGGGAGGTGGCGAGAACGGCACAATCCGCCTTTTTGCGACTTGTCAGGTGACAAATTTTTGCCATTTTCCATCACAATTTTATTTTATTTTGCAGAGGAATGCGCAAATAATTTGCCGATCCTGTGTGTTTGCTATATTCTCCTCAGAAAATTTGGCACATTCTTCATTTGTGTTCCCGCCTCCAATCAATTTTATTTACGCAATATTGAAATGAACAATTTTTTAATTAAATTAAAAATCTCCTATCACAAAAAGATGCTTAAAATATTAAATAATAATCAATTTCCCCCCACAAATTAATTTTTAATATTTTGTATTTTTGCATTTATAAATTGAATAAAATAATTATTATTTTATTATCTTTTTGAATTATTAAATCCTCCGACCCCATTCTTGAATTAAATTCATTCAATATTGGCGAAAGAAAAATTCCCCCAATTGATATAGCAGACAAGCAGAGTGCAGTGAAAAGGAAAAGAATATTTCCCATTGCTTGCTGCCTTCTCTTCCTATGCCTCATTTGCTTCCCATCAACAATCACCCAGACTTGCTCCTTTTTAGTTATCCTTTTAGAAGGGAAAAATGTTACGACTGGAACAGTGTTCCTCGCCAATGATGAAATTTAAAAAGCGACTAGGGCGGTCTGAAACAAATATTTTGTTGAAAATGTCGCATCTGAGGCGAGAAAAAAATTGTTCAAAATTAAAAAAATTGCTAATTAATGTTTTTAAAAATTATGAGAAATTTTTAATTTCCTCTGAAAATTATTAAATTCTTTCCGGAAAATGTAATTAAATTCTTTCCGGAAAATATAATTAAATTCTTTCCGGAAAATGAATTAAATTCTTTTCGGAAAATATAATTAAATTCTTTCCGGAAAATGTAATTAAATTCTTTTCGGAAAATATAATTAAATTCTTTCCGGAAAATATAATTAAAAATATTTCCGGAAAATGTAATTAAAATCTTTCCGGAAAATATAATTAAAAATATTTCCGGAAAATGTAATTAAAATCTTTCCGGAAAATATAATTAAATTCTTTCCGGAAAATGTAATTAAAATCTTTCCGGAAAATATAATTAAATTCTTTCCGGAAAATGTAATTAAATTCTTTTCGGAAAATATAATTAAATTCTTTCCGGAAAATGTAATTAATTCTTTCCGGAAAATATAATTAAATTCTTTCCGGAAAATGAATTAAATTCTTTTCGGAAAATATAATTAAATTCTTTCCGGAAAATGTAATTAAATTCTTTCCGGAAAATATAATTAAATTCTTTCCGGAAAATGAATTAAATTCTTTTCGGAAAATATAATTAAATTCTTTCCGGAAAATGTAATTAAATTCTTTCCGGAAAATGTAATTAAATTCTTTCCGGAAAATGTAATTAAATTCTTTCCGGAAAATATAATTAAATTCTTTCCGGAAAATGAATTAAATTCTTTTCGGAAAATATAATTAAATTCTTTCCGGAAAATATAATTAAAAATATTTCCGGAAAATGTAATTAAAATCTTTCCGGAAAATATAATTAAATTATTTCCGGAAAATGTAATCGAGGGTGATAAAGCATAGCATATATGAAGAAAGGGCTGTGATTGTGAGTAATATGATATTGGAGAATCTTCACACAAAATATCTCTCTTATGCTGGATATGGATAAGGATAATCAGGAGATATTTTTTTATCTTTTATTCTAAAATTCATAATCTATTCATATTTTACTTCCTAATCATTATTTCCTTAAATAATTTTTGTTGCCTATTTAAGACGAATGACAAAATTCGGTTGAAAATTTTCATTAAGAGTTTGTATAAGAAATTTTTAATATAAAAAATTGAAATTTATTCTAATCATTAATCAATTTGATTCATTGTAAATTAAATATGTCTGAAATTATCTTTCATATTGAATAAGGTGCATTTTAATTGGTTGCGCACAGGATGGATTTGAATTGCTATGTCGATCTATTTCGGCATCGATTCTGATATCGTGATTTAAAATTAATTTTATAAATTAATAATCATCTACTTCCACAAACTCTACAAGGGCTATATTGTCCAAATCCCATTTGTCCACACATTTGGCCATATCCACTGCCCATAGGTCCGCATATTTGGCCATATCCTCCACCCATTTGCCCGCCATATCCGCCCATCATTGGTCCGCAGCTATATCCAGTTCCAATTTCGCCACCGCCAAATCCAGTTCCCATTTGGCCACCACCAAATCCAGTTCCCATTTGGCCACCACCAAATCCAGTTCCCATTTGTCCACCACCAAATCCAGTTCCCATTTGTCCACAGCCAAATCTAGTTCCCATTTGTCCACCGCCAAATCCAGTTCCCATTTGACTACCGCCAAATCCAGTTCCCATTTGACCACCGCCAAATCCAGTTCCCATTTGTCCACCGCCATATCCTGGGCCGCAACCATATCCACCTCCCATTTGACCGCCAAATCCTGGGCCACAACCAAATCCAGTTCCCATCTGTCCACCACCAATTCCGCAGCCCATATTCGATGGTAAACAGCCAATATTGCCCATATTCGGTGGGAAACAGCCCATATTGCCCATGTTCGGTGGGAAACAGCCCATATTGCCCATGTTCGGTGGGAAATAGCCCATATTGCCCATATTCGTTGGGAAGCAGGCCATATTGCCCATGTTCGTTGGGAAGCAGGCCATATTGCCCATGTTCGGTGTGAAGCCGCCAATATTGCCCATATTAGGTGGGAAATAGCCCATATTGCCCATGCCTGGGTAACCGCCAATTCCGCCAATGCCTGGGTAACCGCCAATTCCGCCAATGCCTGGGTAACCGCCAATTCCTCCCATGCCACCGCCCATTCCACCCATGCCACCGCCCATTCCTCCCATGCCACCGGCCATTCCGCCCATGCCACCGCCCATTCCTCCCATGCCACCGCCCATTCCTCCCATGCCACCGCCCATTCCGCCCATGCCTGGATAACCGATCATTCCTCCCATGCCACCGCCCATTCCGCCCATACCTGGATAACCGCCCATTCCACCTAAACAGGCCATATTTGGCCATATATCAATAATAAATCTCAGCCATCCCTTCACTATACCTCCTCCAATTCCACTTGTTCCTGGCATTCCACATCCCCAGCTATCATAAAATGATTCATCACCATTAACCAACAAGAATGTCAGATGCTTATTTTGACCCCAATGAGCTGGAAAATAATTTTATTGGAGAATAAAAAATTATTAAATCACCTTTAATTCGCCATCCTAACTCCACCAGCTTATTGACCACTCGGGATGGCCGGTAATTTGTATGGAATTCCGGGGAATCATTTTGTTTTCGAAAGTCGGAAAAATAGGCTCGCAATTTTTCATCGGAAAGATATGGGGAAAAATCGCCACAAATTCTTGTCCAGTTGTCCAAATCGCCATCCACAAAAATGTGTCGAACTGGTTTCGGATTTTGTGGTTGCTGACCAGGCATAATTTGGGCTTGCATTTTTCGAAATTTTTTTGATAATTTAATTAAGGATCCTGTAAACTCTAAATAATTGTTAAAATTATTTATTTTATTTTTTTTAGGGAAAACTATTCTACATATTTTTATTCTCAGAATATGAAAATTTAAATAAAAATTTCTTTTTTATTTAAATTTTTTAATATTATATAATTGGAATGAACCAATTTGGGGTTTTCTGGCCTTCAAATTTATAGCTGTGCTTTGTGCGCTTTTTTTTTTTATCAATTCCTCCTAATTAAAGTTCGGGCAATCAACAAATCTTACAAGTAATGGAAAAAAAGCAAAATAAGAAACAAAAAACAAGGTCCAACAAATGAAAACAACAAAAAGTGATAAAAAAATTGTTTTTCTGCCATAATTCTGACATGATCTTTGGCATGATATGATCCTAGGGGTCGAAAAAATGCTGTTCTGCATTTTTTTAATGGGTACCACAAAATGCTTTTTAACCTTTGAAGGCATATCCATAAAAGTTATTGTCAACAAAACAACCACTTTTTACAATAACATGCAAATAAATATTATTGCTTTTCAATATCATTTCTTTATTTTTGCCCTTTGCTTGTTTTTGTAGGATTTGATGATCGCCCGATGTTTTTAATTAGAGCAGCAATTGATAAACAAAATGCAAAAAATGACATATAAATATGTTGATCAGGAAAGTCAAATTGGTTCATTTTAGTTTAAACTATGAGTATTTTTTATTTGTTTAAAAATTCTTTTAAAATGACAATGGCAATCCTTAAGAATTGAAGTCCGAAAAATTTTTATTTTTCATAAGAGCTTTCAGTGGCCTTATTAGGAATATTATATTTTTCCTTTAGATAGCCGACTATTTCCGTAAATATTTTAATTAAATTTTCCGGAAAGAATTTAATTAAATTTTCCGGAAAAAATTTAATTATATTTTCCGGAAATAATTTAATTAACTTTTCCGGAAAGAATTTAATTAGATTTTCCGGAAAGAATTTAATTTTTCCGGAAAGAATTTAATTAAGTTTTCCGGAAAGAATTTAATTAGATTTTCCGGAAAGAATTTAATTTTTCCGGAAAGAATTTAATTAAGTTTTCCGGAAAGATTTTAATTAAGTTTTCCGGAAAGAATTTAATTAGATTATCCGGAAAGAATTTAATTTTTCCGGAAAGAATTTAATTAAGTTTTCCGGAAAGATTTTAATTAAGTTTTCCGGAAAGAATTTAATTAAATTTTCCGGAAAGATTTTAATTAAGTTTTCCGGAAAGAATTTAATTGCATTTTCCGGAAAGAATTTAATTAAGTTTTCCGGAAAGATTTTAATTAAGTTTTCCGGAAAGAATTTAATTAGATTATCCGGAAAGAATTTAATTAAGTTTTCCGGAAAGATTTTAATTAAGTTTTCCGGAAAGAATTTAATTAGATTATCCGGAAAGAATTTAATTTTTCCGGAAAGAATTTAATTAAGTTTTCCGGAAAGATTTTAATTAAGTTTTCCGGAAAGAATTTAATTAAGTTTTCCGGAAAGATTTTAATTAATTTTTCCGGAAAGAATTTAATTAAGTTTTCCGGAAAGATTTTAATTAATTTTTCCGGAAAGAATTTAATTAAGTTTTCCGGAAAGATTTTAATTAAGTTTTCCGGAAAGAATTTAATTGCATTTTCCGGAAAGAATTTAATTAAGTTTTCCGGAAAGATTTTAATTAAGTTTTCCGGAAAGAATTTAATTAGATTATCCGGAAAGAATTTAATTTTTCCGGAAAGAATTTAATTAAGTTTTCCGGAAAGATTTTAATTAAGTTTTCCGGAAAGAATTTAATTAGATTATCCGGAAAGAATTTAATTTTTCCGGAAAGAATTTAATTAAGTTTTCCGGAAAGATTTTAATTAAGTTTTCCGGAAAGAATTTAATTAGATTATCCGGAAAGAATTTAATTAAGTTTTCCGGAAAGATTTTAATTAAGTTTTCCGGAAAGAATTTAATTAGATTATCCGGAAAGAATTTAATTTTTCCGGAAAGAATTTAATTAAGTTTTCCGGAAAGATTTTAATTAAGTTTTCCGGAAAGAATTTAATTAAGTTTTCCGGAAAGATTTTAATTAAGTTTTCCGGAAAGAATTTAATTAGATTATCCGGAAAGAATTTAATTTTTCCGGAAAGAATTTAATTTTTCCGGAAAGAATTTAATTAAGTTTTCCGGAAAGATTTTAATTAAGTTTTCCGGAAAGAATTTATTTAAGTTTTCCGGAAAGAATTTAATTGCATTTTCCGGAAAGATTTTAATTACATTTTCCGGAAAGATTTTAATTAAGTTTCCGGAAAGATTTTAATTACATTTTACGAAAAGATTTAAGAATTTAATAAAATTTTCCAGAAAGAAGCCATAAGGAAAATTAATACATTTATTTTTGAAATAATTATATTGTATTTCGGAAAATTTTTAATCTTATTAATTTTTTAATTTTAATTTTATGACAATTCAGCAAATTTTCCCATTTCATTTTCTAATTTGAATTGACATCGTTCTTAAGAATGGAAGCACAAAAACCAATGGATGGTACTGGTGTTGGCAATGTTGGCATGGTTGGCCAACAACAACAAAAATTTCCTCCATTTCGAAATATTTTCATCAATGGCGACATTACCGGCGATACACAAATTTTTGGCGATTTGGCTCCCTATTTATCCGATGAAAAAATGCGCGAACTTTTTTCCGACCTCGAAAAGCAAAATGATTCGCCACAATACAAAACGAAAATGAGGCCAGCTCGGGTGCTTAACATTTTGGTTGGACAGGGATGGCGCATTATTTGTTCGTTTTTTTACTTAATTTAATAATATTTTAAAATTTTAAATTAATTTAATAATATAAAATTTTTTAATTATTAATTAATTAATAATTAATTTTCTTTTGATTTTTGCGAGTAATTTTTTGAAATTAAATGATAAAATTATTAAAGAAAAAATTTTAAAAATTGACAAAAATATTTAAAAATGTAATAAGCACTTAAAATTATTATTTTATTACATTTCCAAATCCAAAACACAACTTATAATTATATAAATTCAGCTCATTGGGGCAATGGCACCAATGGGACATTTATGCTGATCAAAGGCATCGGATTTGGAGCATCACCGAATCTTGGTGGATATCCTGGTGGCCGTGGTATGATGTTTCCCAACCCTTATGCTGCCATGTATGGAGGATTTATGGGTCAAATGGGTGGACAAATGGGCGGAGGATTTGGCCAAATGGGTGGACAAATGGGCGGTGGATATGGCCAAATGGACGGAGGTGATGGTAGCAATACTGGCAGTGGTGGTCAACAACAACAGAGCCAAAACCGAACTGTTGATCCTCAAAGTCCAAAAAATGGCTGGGAGAAGTTGGAACATTGAGAAAGAAAATTGGAAAACAATGTTAATAATTATAATTATAGACATGTATTAAAATTTCGTTTTAACCATTTCATATCACATTGATACAAAAAATTAACAAATACCTAAATTTGTAAAGTCTACATTCCTATTTAATAAATTCATCATAGTTGAAATTATTAAAATTATCTACAAAAAAAACATTTAATTTAATATTCAAAATAATTAAAATAAATAGAGAATTACTGAAAAGTTTTTTCTGATGAGTTTAATAATAAAATTATTACTTTTTTTCATCATTTTTTATTGGATATATGGTTGATTCAATTACAATTGTAGACAAGAAGAGTGCAGTGTATAGAAAAAGCAAATTTCCCATTGCTCGCTGCCTTCTCTCCTATAGTCCCATTTGTTTCCCATCAACAATCACCCAGACTGCTCCTTTTTAGTTATCCTTTTAGAAGTGAAAAATGTTACGACTGGAACAGTGTTCCTCGCCAATGATGAAATTTAAAAAGCGACTAGGGCGGTCTGAAACAATTATTTTGTTGAAAAAGTCGCAACTGAGGCGAGAAAAAACATCGTTGAAAATAAAAATAAAAATTAGTAATTACTAATTATTTTTTTTTTTTCAAAATTAACATTAAATTCTTCCCCATAAATTAAGAGAATAATTGAAAATTAAAATAAAAAGTAAACAAATTATTTATTTAATTAAAATTAATTTAAAATTAATTCTTTTCCATAACGAATAAATGAATAAGCATTAAAGCATGAAATTTTTTTAAATTTTAACATATTAAAGCAAATTATATTTTGTAAATTCGAAATTCGAACAAAAATTCCCAAAATCATTTCGAATTCGGCTGCACTCCAATCGTTGTGGTTGTCATTGTTGTCGTACCATCGTCATCATCGTCGTCAGTGACACCATCTTCTTGTTTTGCAGCGGCCACATCATCGGCAATTGCTTGGCTGACCACTGCGGCCACTTTGTCATTGATTTGTGCATCCGCCGAATTCCCAGCATTTTTTAGGACATTTATTACCAAATCCGAATCATTTGGGTTATTCATTTTGGACAAAGCTTCCACTCCCTTTTAAAAATTATTAAAATAGATATTTTATTTTTGAACCTCCCAAATGCAATTCCCTCGACTTTTTGCACATTTTTCATTGTTTTTGTCGGACAAAGAAATTATTTGTTCAGCCACTTCCTTCATTTGGCCTGACAATTGCTCATTAACCGCATTTTTCATTGCATTCTGCTCCAAATCATTTCTCTCTGTATAAAAAATATTCAATTTAATTATTAATTTATTTGAATTTGGATCCAAACCATTTAAGACTGGTTCAATGTCAACGGATCCTTCAATTTGAATTGTCAAAAAATGGAGAAGAATTCCAACAATAATTATTGCCAATTTTATCATTTTTATTTTTTGATGGAATACGAATTTGAAAAATTCCATCAACATTTTATTCATCCAATTTAATCCAATTTTAATTGGACCAACCATTTTATCATTTTTCCATTTAATTGTCAACACAAATTATGTTTTCCAATAAAACAAAGATTAAAAGAATTTACGGAAAATTTAATACTCAGATTAAAGGGAAAAAATATTAAATGCTTAATTAAAAATTAAAATTGATTAAATTAAAAAGAAATAAAATAAATAATAAAAAATTGAAAATCCAATTTGAAAACATTTTAAAATTAATCTTACCAAAATTTTGAACATTAATTTCCAGTAATTTATCTTTTTTCAATAATTTCTTAGCATTTTTTGATCATTGTTATTTCCCTTTCTATAACCATATAATTTTATTTATTTTTGGGATCCATCTCCTATGATTTTGGCCCAAGCGAAATGGAAAAACACAAACAAATTTTAATAGATTTCATCTTTAGGTCTACCGCCTATTTTTATTTATTTTCAACTAATCAAGCCATTTGTCAAGTCAAAAAGGGGTTGTGAAGGTCTTGAGGATAAAATTAAAAGTAAAGGGGGAATCTCGACCAAAACATTGAGTGTCAAAATCCATGGCAACTGACGGTCGGCCAATTTTTGATGAGGCAAATTCATCGAAGAAGAGTGAAGAAGTGCCCACCATTTTTAGGATATAAACAAGCCGAAGCGAAGTCCAAAAGGACATAATTTTTTTATTTAGGATCCAAAAATAATTTCTAATTTAATTTTAGATTTTTAAATTTGCCTAAATTCCTTTTAATGGACCAAAATAATGGAAAGCCGCCAATTGGGGACAATCGTAGTCTTTTGAAATTCATTTGCTGCTTTTGGCCATTTTGTTCCGCCCGTTGGGCCCATTTTGCCAATGAATCTTTGGATGAACAATTCCAAATTGATGAACATCAACGAAGAAGAATATCCGAAAAACAACGAAGAATATCGGTTCGGACAATTTGAATTTATTTAAAAATATTTTCAATTTATTTAATTTCTTTTAAAAATCATAAATTTATAATTTATGCAAAATTTCCAATAAATTTATTCAAATAAAGGAAAATTGTATCAAAATTTTTGTGCATAAATTTTATTGGTACTTCCTTCTTTATTCACTTTCTTTTGCTGTGTCCATGAACGAGGTTTTGAATCAACAAAAATGAGGAAAAGTGAAATTGTGATGGTCAAAAGGGCGGCAATGCCGAATAAAATGAACGCCCACTGAAAATGATTTTTTAGTTACATTTTTATGGAAAAATTAATAAAAAAATAGAAAATAAGGAAGTAAGCTATTCACTTTATCAAATTTATATTTATAATTATTTTATTTCCGATAATTATCTACACAAATTACAAAAAGCAATTTGAATTTTGCGCGGTTTCAATATTTCAGCAATCTTACAACTTTTTAACAAAATTTTATAGAGAATTTTGATACCAAAATTATTGTATCAAATATAAATGGCTTATTAATCTTATATTTCTAAAAGATGAAAAAAGACCAATTTAAAACTGTTTTGTTATTTTGGTCATTATTTGTTGCAAATATCAAATTCACTAATTTTTTGCCTAATCAACCCTTGTTTAATCATGGCTATAAAAACGTATCAAATTTGTTAAAAAACATAAGCAAATATTCAACTACAAATTGAATGCTAAAATATTATTACTACAATAATATTATTTTTAAATCAAAATCAAACATAAAAAAGAGTTTTTGATTAAATTATACAAATTCTAAATTACTGCTGATAAGTAGATTTAAATACTAAAAATTAAAGTAACTTAAAAAGTTTATGATAATTACCTCCTCCAATGAATTATTTGGTGCAACAATTCCAACAATTATGGGCAATATGAGAATTGTGACACTGCTTATCATAGTTTCCCAGGCCATTAAAGTGGATGAGAATTGTTGAGAAATGTGTTGGGTGCATTTGACAATGCCAAGAAAATCCATAGCCGAAAAAATGTTGGCCGATGCATACATCACATGGACAAGCCATTCCGGTATACCCTTGGCCATTGGCAAAAGTGCCAACATCACAAAAGTGCAAATCATTCCGACCTGAAAAAATGTGACAGTGAATTTTAATTCTATCATTTCTTTAGAGAATAATTTATAAATAGGTAATTCATTTTAATTTATTCTAAGCAAATAATTAAATATACTAATTTGTTGGCAAAACAAGGAAATAAATTCGGTGTTAAACAGACGAATTAAAGGTTGTGGCAAACAGGCAGAATTATTCTAACCAGGCGGAATTATTAAAAATCAGAACAGGCGGAATTATTCTAACCAGGCGGAATTAAAAATCAGAACAGTCGGAATTATTCTAACCAGGCGGAATTATTAAAAATCAGAACAGGCAGAATTATTCTAACCAGGCGGAATTATTAAAAATCAGAACAGGCGGAATTATTCTAACCAGGCGGAATTATTAAAAATCAGAACAGGCGGAATTGTTCTAACCAGGCGGAATTAAAAATCAGAACAGGCGGAATTATTCTAACCAGGCGGAATTAAAAATCAGAACAGTCAGAATTATTCTATCCAGGCGGAATTAAAAATCAGAACAGTCGGAATTATTCTAACCAGGCGGAATTATTAAAAATCAGAACAGGCGGAATTATTCTAACCAGGCGGAATTAAAAATCAGAACAGGCGGAATTATTCTAACCAGGCGGAATTATTAAAAATCAGAACAGGCGGAATTATCTAACCAGGCGGAATTATTAAAAATCAGAACAGGCGGAATTATTCTAACCAGGCGGAATTATTAAAAATCAGAACAGGCGGAATTATTCTAACCAGGCGGAATTATTAAAAATCAGAACAGGCGGAATTATTCTAACCATGCGGAATTATTAAAAATCAGAACAGGCGGAATTATTCTAACCATGCGGAATTATTAAAAATCAGAACAGGCGGAATTATTCTAACCAGGCGGAATTATTAAAAATCAGAACAGGCGGAATTATTCTAACCAGGCGGAATTATTAAAAATCAGAACAGGCGGAATTATCTAACCAGGCGGAATTATTAAAAATCAGAACAGGCGGAATTATTCTAACCAGGCGGAATTATTAAAAATCAGAACAGGCGGAATTATTCTAACCAGGCGGAATTATTAAAAATCAGAACAGGCGGAATTATTCTAACCAGGCGGATTTAAAAATCAGAACAGATTATTCTTTCCAGGCGGAATTAAAAATCAGAACAGGCGGAATTAAAAATCAGAATAGGCGGAATTATTTAGTGCAAAACAGGGGGATAACTCCAAATTCTATCCATGCAAAAATAATTAAAATGAATTCACCTCATTTATAACGGAGAAAATGTTAATCCGATTCGTTCACTTTTCCATGGCAATCGATCATTGATTGGCCCAGATGTGAATTTGGCAATCATTGAAAGTAATAATGGAAGGGCTGCCAAAAACATTGTTCCTTGAATATCTTTAACCAAAACCTATAAAATGAGTTATTTCTTATTTTATTGACAATTTCCAGAACATGTCGGTTATCTATACGCAGATATTTCCCCTAAAATTATTTAAAATCAAGTTTTTTCATCGATTTAAAATCAAATATGAATAATAGAATTAGTAGGGTTAATTATCCATGCGCGGATAATGAAATCACGGGTAACGGGCAGTGCGGATAATCAAGGCACGGATAAGGGATAAAAATTGCCAAAATAAAAAATAAAATCATTTTTTTCCGTATTAAAATCATTTTAATTATATTATTTGTTTCTAAATGACCATGTTTTGCATGGTTGACATATCCAAAATAAAAAATCTGCCATATGGATCCAAAAAATGGTAAAAAATTCGGTAAAAATAACGTTTGCGGGTAGGCGGATAATGAAATCACGGTCACGGGTAACGGATAATGCTGGAAATACGGGACGGATAGGCAGGACGGATAATTAGCCCAAAATCGCGCAAATACCCGTCCCGCGTACCAGTCCCGCCAACGGATAATTAACCCTAAGAATTAGAATTTCAAAAAATATTTTCAAATCTGCATATAGATAACCGAAAATTCCAAATTTCTTCTCAATTATTTACTCTGTTCAAATAAATTGGTCCATATTGTGAGAAAATTTGAAAGCCTAAATCATCGGTCCAATATGTGAGAAGGACAATCCAAATGATTGGATCGCCGAGTATTTTTCTGTATGGAACATTTATTCTTTTGCTGACATTTTTCTCATCAATTTCAATTCCAATTGAATTTTTGCCCTCTTGAATTAAATTTAATTCTTCTGGGCTGATCCATCTTAAA
Source organism: Pratylenchus scribneri (assembly GCA_030063045.1). Classification (NCBI taxonomy): domain Eukaryota; kingdom Metazoa; phylum Nematoda; class Chromadorea; order Rhabditida; family Pratylenchidae; genus Pratylenchus; species Pratylenchus scribneri. Next base: position 1,364,820 of record JAQSEB010000037.1, on the reverse strand, counting down.
ATAAAAAAAAATAAAAAATTGAATATTGGTTCAAACGGATGTTCTGCCGGTGAACTTCGATAAATGAAGAAGAAAATTGTGCAAATGAAAATGGTGAGAATGCCTTGGAGATAATAAATTGAAGGCCATCCAAAATTGGATTCACAAAGGAGGCCGGAAATTGGCATTGACATCAATGGGCCTATCTAAAAATTAAATTAAAATATAAATTAATTATAAATAATATGAACTTGATAATCAGCAGAGAGAATTAATAAATATGTGCTGATGCTGCGAATTGGGCTCCATTCCCGACTTAAATGACTGATCATTATCAATTCGACTGGGTACAAAGTGCCCTGAACAATTCGCAATAAAAACATTGGGACGAAACCAAGTTTGACGGCAACTGGCATTAAAATGCATGAAAGGGCGGAAATGCAACCGAAAAATGTGACCACAATTCTGAATGTTGATTAGTCAATTTAATCCAAAATTTTAATATGCCTACCTGGCACCAAAATGACCAATTAAATGTGGAATGAATGGACTGTTCAGAATGGCACCAATGGCCGCAGCCGAGAAAAGGGCATTTCGTTGTTGGACGGAATAGTCATAATAAAATAATTCTTAAGAAATTATACAAAATAAATTATTGAGAATAATTTAATATTATTCACCTTTTGGATCATCATTTAATATGGATTTGTTAGTACCATTTTGTTGTTTTTCTGGGCGAAACATGCAAATGACGGTGAAATTGAATGTCATAATGTTGGCATAAATAAGTGTGAATGCAATCAAGGAAATGCCCAAAATTAGCCATCGCAGATGATGGCGCAGGAAATTTCGAAGAAAATTAAAATTCCATGAATTCGGCATTATTTCAGCAAAAATAATTTATTATCCAAATTCCAAAGCCAATTTATTAAGGGAAATAATCCTCGAAGTCAATATAAAATAATTGAATAAAAATACTAATGGACAATTTTGACTGCTCAGTGCTCATTAACTCATTGACCATCAATTTAGGCAATTAAAACACATAAAGGAAAGGTTTATCAATTTTATACATACATTGAATGATCACGGACATTTTCTTATCCATTTGTCTCTTTTATGGTTTGTTCATCATTGTTTGCTAAATCTAAATTGACGGTCATTCACCAATAAAAATTTATTTTAATTTTGTGAAAAAAATAAAATAAACAAATACATAATTGAAGAAATATAATAAATTGAACATTAACAAATGAACTATGATAATAGTAAAATAATTGCCGCAAAAAAATTCATTGGACATAAAATGTCCATTTCAAGTCCCTTCCCTCCTCTTTTCTAAATGGGTGTGCATTATTTTGCCGAAAGAATTACATGGTTTTGCCGAAAAAATGCATTATTTTGCCGAAAGATCAGTTTTTTGATTATAACTCTTTTGTGCTTGATCCTAGACCCCCAAACCATTTAGCATATTTGTAGAGCTCATCGAGACGCGTCGATTGACCTATATATTGTCGGGGTTTGGCCAAAATTAAAGGTATTAAACCGTCTAAACCATATTTTGGTTTTTGGTTTATAACTTTTTGGTTTGGGTTTAAACCCTGACAAACTATACATCAATCGGCGCGTCTCGATGAGCTCTACAAATATACTAAATGGTTTGGGGGTCTAGGATCAAGCACAAAAGAGTTCTAATCAAAAAACTGATCTTTCGGCAAAATAATGCATTTTTTCGGCAAAACCATGTAATTCTTTCGGCAAAATAATATTATCTCTTTCTAAATTGCCAAAATATTAATTTTTCAAATCATTCATTATAAAAAGTGTAACATTAAATTAAATAAGTTTTACAATATTATATGATTCAAATTCGAATGCAAGAGAATAAATATGTTATTTTAAAATTGAACTGGAATTTGAGCCTCCTCCTCCTCTAATAAACTAGAATTCACAATGTCAAATTGACGAATTCGGTGCTATGTCAATGTCATCTCCACAATGGTGTAAACTGTAAATAAGGGCACCTCCACAATGGAGTAAATATGGGCGTTTTCGGCTTATAATAAATCAGAAAAGGGTTTTAGACCCTACAAATCTTATATCATTTATCTCGTCGAGATGCATCGATTGTTATATAAATTGTTATGGTTTGATCAAAATTAAATGATATTAAACCATTTTTCAAATTTTTGGTTTTAAACTCTTTTATTTTGACCGAACCATAACAAATTATATACCAATCGATGCGTCTCGATGAGATCTATAAATTGGTATAAGAATTGTAGGGCCTATAACCGGTTTCTGATTTATTATAATCGAAAAAGCCTTTATTTACACCATTGTGGAAGTGCCCATTTTTACACCGCCCTTTATCTTTTGTGGAGATGTCCCCGCACGGACGGACGAATTCATCTAAATTTTTTAAAACATTTTTTTTCCAATAAATAATACTATTTATCAATTAAACGATTTAATTTAAAAAGTATTAAAAAATGATGAGTAACGAAGAATGTTTTTTTAATTAATAATTAGAGGATTGTCATAATAAATTGAGGAAATTGGAAAACCATAAAATTCAAATTAATGAAATGTCAGCCAACAATTCCGCAAAACATACAAATTAAAAAGATGAAAGATAACAACAATTGGAAAAAAATGAAGCCACTGAAAGGGACATGAACCCGAACATTGAACCAGAGATTTTCCATTTTCATGGGGAAATTTATTGAAGGAATCAAAGACAGAGAATGGACTAATCAAATTAATGTTCCATAAATTTATGTACCCATAAATTGGAAAAGCACCACAAAAAATAAATTCCATTAAAAATTTGTGCACTGAATAAAAATTGATAAAATAACATTGATAGAATGAATATTCAGCAATTTTTGTGTTAATGTTTATTTTGTGATCAGCAGATATAGTCATAATTTTTCCAATTAAATTAATTAAAATTGCTATTAAAATTTCATCATTGTGATTGTTAAATCATAAATTATTTTGCTGATTAATTTCAAATTTAAAAAAAAATTAATATCAAATTTTTCTCTCTTAATAAATTAAGAAAATTCCCAATTAAATAGGTAATAGATGGCTTTACCAATTTTCGGTAATTTCTTACGACATCATCTACGATGGTTGATTTTGGGCATTACACTGCTGGCCTTCACACTTATTTATGCCAACATTATGACATTCAATTTCACCGTCATTTGCATGTTTCGCCCAGAAAAACAACAAAATGGTACTAACAAATCCATATTAAATGATGATCCAAAAGGTGAATAATATTAAATTATTCTCAATAATTTATTTTGTATAATTTCTTAAGAATTATTTTATTATGACTATTCCGTCCAACAACGAAATGCCCTTTTCTCGGCTGCGGCCATTGGTGCCATCCTCAACAGTCCATTTATTCCTCATTTAATTGGTCATTTTGGAGCCAGGTTAACAAAATAATTAATTTTGTATTCGTCTTTACTTCCATAATATTCCAGAATTGTGGTCACATTTTTCGGTTGCATTTCCGCCCTTTCATGCATTTTAATGCCAGTTGCCGTCCAACTTGGTTTCGTCCCAATGTTTTTATTGCGAATTGTTCAGGGCACTTTGTACCCAGTCGAATTGATAATGATCAGCCATTTGAGTCGAGAATGGAGTCCAATTCGCAGTATCAGTACATATATGCTCATACTTTCAACACAATATCAAGTTTACATTTACTGTTTATAAATCCATAAAATTTAATTTTTTTAGATGGGCCCTTTATTCACAATGCCAATTTCCGGCTTACTTTGTGAATCACGATTTGGCTGGCCTTCAATTTATTATTTTCAAACTGTCATCACATTAATTGTTTTTGCGATATTCTTTCTCATTTATCGTGCTTCTCCATCGGAACATCCGTAAATTTAAGATTTATTATCAAAGATAATTCAGCAGTAATATAAGTTTTGGAATTATCTGATTATTTTTAATTTAAAGAATTAATTAATAATCAGCTAATTAAGACGAAACACGGGCTTAATTATTGTAATAAGCGAAAACACAAAACAGGCGGAATTATTCTAAGCGAAAACACAAACAGGCGGAATTATTCTAATCGAAAACACAAAACAGGCGGAATTATTCTAATCGAAAACACAAAACAGGCGGAATTATTCTAAGCGAAAACACAAAACAGGCGGAATTATTCTAAGCGAAAACACAAAACAGGCGGAATTATTCTAAGCGAAAATACAAAACAGGCGGAATTATTCTAAGCGAAAACACAAAACAGGCGGAATTATTCTAAGCGAAAACACAAACCGGCGAATTAAATTTGTCTAAAAATTCGGAATAAAGAAATATTTAATTATTAAATATTGAAACAGCGTAATTTATTATATTTTAATGCAAAATAAACATAAATATAATAAAACAAACGAAATTATTTTGTAATCTATTTAAATTTAAATTAAGATGGATTAGCAATAGAGAATTGCATCTAATTCAAGCAAACAAACATTCTATTGGGGTTCAAACAAATGCGAATGGCAATTTGATCAAGAAGGGTGCATTGAAAGTTCCGTATCGCAAAATTCTCAATGATCCCATCATATGGATTGTGTTACTAACTTTTTGGACTGATGATCTCGGATTCCAAATTTTCATTCAATATGGACCAGTTTATTTGAATCGAGTTGACAATTAATAAATTTAATGAATAAAAATATTTTTTTCAGGTTTTGGGAATGGATGTGAGGAAAACTGGCTTTTTGGCAGCATTTCCATTGATCCTTTCATTCATTGCCAAATTTATGGCCGGTCCAATCAATGATCGACTACCATGGAAAAATGAACGCATTCGGATTAACATTTTCTCCGTAATCAATGTGGTGAGTTCATTTTTATTTTTTACACTGTAATTTATGGATTTTATTTGTAACGATTTTATTATAGGTGCCAATTTTTTGTCAACAAATTTACTTTTTTTTTCTCGATAACTTCCAATATAGCTTCACTTGACAAATCATTTTGCATATTATTAACATATTATTAAATTAACTGATTAGACCTGAAACAAATTGAGTTTTAAACCAAAAACTTAAAACGATTTAAGTTGGCAATAATAGACAAATTATATATGAATCGACACCTCAATGAGCTCTACAAATATATTAATTTAAGTGGTTTGCCTGATGAAAATCACTCCCAAAACCGTTATAAATTTATTAATATAAGAATGTCATTTTTTATTATTCATATTAGCTAAAAATAAACATTTTTATAATAAATATTATCTTACTTAAATTAATATTTTCCTAAATTATAAATAATAAAAAATTTTCAGGGTGGAATGATTTGCACATTTTTGATGTTGGCACTTTTACCAATGATTAATGGAATACCGGAATGGCTAGTCCAAATTGTGTATGCCTCTGTGAATATATTTTCTGGATTGGATTTCCTTGGAGTGATCAAATGTTCCCAACACATTTCCCAAAAATTCTCATCCACAATAATGTCTTGGGAATCAATGATCAGCAGTGGCACTGTTCTACTTTTGCCACCCATTGTCGGTTTGGTTGCACCGAACAATTCCGTGCATGAGGTGGATTTTAATTAATAGAAGAAAATTTATTACCCCATTTTTTACCCCAAATTATATTTTTTACCCCAAAATTTTTGATTTCTAATAAATAAGAAACCGATTTTAGACCCTATAAACCTTATACCATTTTGTAGATCTCATCGTGACGCGTCTTTTGACATATAAATTTCTTCGTTTAAATCGATACTTAGCGAGCTAAACCCTTAAATCTTATTTCCTGTTTTTTTGTTTTAAACAATTAAATTTTGGAACAAAACTTGACATTTTGTATATTATTCGATGCATCTCGATGAGATCTACAAATTGGTATATGTTTTGTTGTGGCTAAAACCGGTTCTGATTTTTTAATAGTAAAAGACTACTTTTGGGGTAAAAAATAAAATTTGCCATAAAAAATAAAATATGGGGTAAAATTTTTTTTAAATCACTTATTAAATTCATTTTTTAGTGGGCTATGATTCTGTTTGGCATAGCTGCAGTCCAAACTGTAACAATTGTTCTTTTCATCATTTTCGTTGACTCAAAACCGCGGCCATGGGCAATTCAAAAGAAATTGGAGGATCAAGGTGGAGGAGAAATCGGAATTACCAAAAATGAAATTACTGTACCAAAATTTTAAATTTTTTTAATTCATAAATTTAATAATAAATAAAATATTATTTAATTTGTATTTTATGTTTATTGTCATTTAAAAAGTCAGAAAATTTTTTGATTTTTTTTTGAGCGTTTCCTGACCATTTTGGGCCAAACCCAAATTCTCTAAAAGATTAACAAAAGAATGAATTTTTCTATTGTGATTTTGACATTTAAAATTCCAATGATTAAAAATAATCCACCGACCTTTACCCAACAATAATCTGATATCTGATCAACAGTGCTCTGGTCGATTTTTGCTGAATTTGAATGAATCAAAAATGATGAAATTAATCCAAAATGACTTCTCCTTATCATTTTTATCAATAAAATTTCTTTGTCTATTGAACATTGACGCATTTAATAATTCTTCATAAAATTAATGTAGACAAATGGGTGTGGTTTTATGCCATTTTTTGGGTTTGCCATTTTCCTTTTCATTTTAAGAAGCTTTTATAATGCCCAATGAAATTCCAAATCATGCATTGTTCAATTTTCATCAAAATGTCATCTTCCAAAATTTCTTCAATAATTCTTCTTTGCCTTTTTGCCTTTTCTAATGCACTTGATGAATCAAGATTGCCTGAAGATCGATCCATTTCCACTTTTGCAAGAGCCCAAATTCGGTTGAAAGCTGAAGCTCGTATTGAGGAAATCAACAAAAGTCAACAGAAATGGACGGTCAGTAAAATTAAATAAAATTATAAAATAAATGGAAATATTTAAAATTTAACACTCGTCGGCTTTGTATATTCGCTTTTTATTGATGAGAAAGGAAAAGTGAAGGATCCCCCTAATATATGGAGAGGGTTAGGGTCATTCGGGATTTCCTGAAATGGTATCCCAACCCTGAAATGACCTCTAATGATTCTAACCCTAATCCTGTTATTCCATAGAGGGACCCTTCATTTTTTCCCGGTTGACCCAAAAAGAGGATACAAAGCCGGCAAATACCAAAAATTAAATTTAAAATGCAAAAATATTCTATGGAATTTTTTGGCTCAATTCAAATGAAAATTTACATCTAATTTTACTTAAATGCTTAATAAATTTTTGTATTTAGGCCAAATTGAATCCCCGTTTTGCGGAAATGACAGAGACTGAATTGCGCACAATGCTTGGTGTCCCATTAGATGGGTCAACAAAATTTAGCCAATCAAATTTAATGCAGAAGCCAAAAACAATGATGGGACTGAATGAATGGAGGGAAACAATGATGATGGATGAAAGAAAATTTAAAGGAGAAAATGATTCGGATTTGCCAAAGGAATTTAATGTTCTTCAAAAATGGCCAGAATGCCGGCAAATTGTTGCCAAAATACAAGTGAGTTAGGAAAATGAAATAATTTAAATTAAATTTATGAATTTGATAGGACCAATCGAGTTGTGGAAGTTGTTGGGCCGTTTCGTCCGCATCCGTCATTCAGGATCGAATTTGCATTGCTAGCGTGGGCAAACAGAAAGTTGAAGTTTCTGCTCAAGATGTGAACAGTTGCACCAGCGAAATGACCGGGTAATTTTCTAAGGGATTCAAAATAGCCAAAATTTAATTTAAATTTAATTACAGAAAATATTCTATGATTTTTCGAAAGATTAAAATTTCAGTATTTTTTAAATTATTAATAAAACTTTTATACCATTGGGATTCATCAGAAGAGCTTTTGATATCAAAATAATAATCAAATTAAAAAATTTTGGACAAAAAACGAAATCTTCCTTATTAGTCAATCCTTTTTCGTTATAAATCAAATTCACTAATTCATTCTCTAAAATTAATTCTAATGGTAAATCTGCTGACTTGAAAAATATATCAATTTTAATAAATTAATTCATTATTCATTTTCTAGAGAAAAAATTTCTTCAAGCTTTAAAATTTTTTATATTATTCCAAATTTTAATCAATATTTTTAAAATAAAAGATGTAATGGCGGTTTTCCGCAATGGGCATTTGAATATTGGAGGAGCCAAGGCGTTTGCAGCGGATCCAAATATGCGGACGAACCTCGTCCTGAATATGGCTGCAAACCGTATCCATTTCCACCAAGTAGCCGCATAATGTTTCCAACACCAAGGCAAGGCTCGAATAAATTATTTAAATGAGAATTTGGCAAATTTTAGATGCGAAAAGGAATGCGAAAATCCGGAATATGAAGTTCGCTACAATGAAGACCGACATTATGGTGAGTTTTTTAATTAGTAATTTTTATAAAAATGAAATTTTTATTTTTTGTGTATTTGGAATTGGAATAATATTAAAAATTAATGAAATTAGTAATTATAATTAAATAATATTTTTATATTTTCCCAATGGATATTTAGCAGATATTTTGATTTTTGAATGTTAATAAAATGATATTTCAAGATTTTTCGAATTGTCAAATTGAAAAGTATTAATATTTAATTTTTTTTAGAAATAAAAAAAATGAAATTTTTACTTCGAAATTATAATTTTAATTTTTCGAATATTTTAGTACTATAAATTTTTATTTTTTTAACTGCCATTTTATTCGGATTTTCATTCTATTAATTGTTCTCATTATTTTTAATTATTTACTTTATTAGAATTTTAATAAATGTGTTTTTTGCAGGCAATCGTACATTCCATCTGGTGAAGGCCACTGAGGATGACATCAAAATGGCCATTATGCAAGGAGGTTCAGTGGTGGCATCAATGGTACATTTCTCTATTCAAAGAATTTTAAATTTTCCCTATTATTTTAGGTAACCTATTCTGATTTTCACCATTACCATTCCGGTGTTTATGAGCATAGCAGGACTGCAAGACAAATGGGAGGCCATGCAGTCCGCATGATTGGCTGGGGCGAAGAAAGAGGCACACCATATTGGCTGGTATGTCATTTTTCTGGGAATAATAGTTTTTTTTACCTAAAACCTTTCGATACGTCTCGATGAGAAATGGTATAAGATTTGTAGGGTCTAAAACCGGTCACCGATTTATTAAAAAATCACAAAAGTTTTAGGTAAAAAATTATTTAATTTTATTTAAATATCCATTTTTGGTACAATCATTTTTAGCATGAAAACGAATTTAAAAATTTATTTTGTTAAGAAAGGGAAATTACCTAACTAATAAGTCAATCATCAAAATATTAAATTACCAAAATAAGTGTTATGAAATCTTCCCTATTCAAATATTTGAATAAAAAATGCAATAAAAATATTAAATTTTTAATTCAATTTTTCATATATTATTAACAAATTTAATAATATTTTTCCGACAAATTCCACTGATTAATTGCCATCTATTTCCTTCAAATATATTCATCAATTTTTTATAATTTTATTCAATTTTTATCAATTTTTTAGATCGCTAATTCATGGAACACGGATTGGGGCCAGCAAGGATTATTCAAAATTGTACGCGGCAAAGATGAATGCAAAATTGAATCCTGGGGCATCACTTTTGGTGAACCTGATCTGAAATGACTAGAAAAGGATAATGATGGAAAGGAACAAAAGAAAGAAAAAGAAGTGGATAAAAATAATGTAATGAAAAAATACAATAATAAAATATTAATATTATCAAATGTTTTCATATTTTTATTTTTGTCCAAAATGTCCATATCATTCAAATAAATAAATTGAATATTTTATAAAAATTGCTTGAATCGAATTTTTATTTGGATTGAAAAATTATTGTTATAAATCAAATTTCTTTTGATTAATCAAAAAGCCTAAATAGTTGGTTTTCTTTTTTAGCTCATAACTTTCTAGTCATAAATTTGATTTGAATATCAAAATGCTCTATACAGAAAGTCATTAATAATCATTCATTTGTTTGTCCATCTTTCTAAAATATGATATAAATTGGAAAAATAATATTTAAAATTTTTAAATAATTTATTTATATATTTTTCAATTTTTTGTTATGATAAAAATTTTTTTAATTTGAAATAAATTAAATTTCAAATATATACGATCTGTTTTGCATTAAATTAATTCCGCCTGTTTTGTGTTTTCGCTTAAAATATTTCCGCCTGTTTTGTGTTTTCGCTTAAAATATTTCCGCCTGTTTTGTGTTTTCGCTTATAATTCCGCCTGTTTGTGTTTTTGCTTAGAATAATTCCGCCTGTTTGTGTTTTCGCTTAGAATAATTCCGCCTATTTGTGTTTTCGCTTAGAATAATTCCGCCTGTTTGTGTTTTTGCTTAGAATAATTCCGCCTGTTTGTGTTTTCGCTTAGAATAATTCCGCCTGTTTTGTGTTTTCGCTTAGAATAATTCCGCCTGTTTGTTTTTTCGCTTAGAATAATTCCGCCTGTTTGTGTTTTCGCTTAGAATAATTCCGCCTGTTTTGTGTTTTCGCTTAAAATAATTCCGCCTGTTTGTGTGCCTGTTTGTGTTTTCGCTTAGAATAATTCCGCCTGTTTTGTGTTTTCGCTTAAAATAATTCCTCCTGTTTTGTGTTTCTTCAATTCCTCCTGGCCTTTATTACCATTTTTAATAATTATAAAAATAAAAAATAAATGATCTCATAAAAATTTGAAAATTAATATTCTCCCATTCCGGATATCAAAATCACTGCGATTTTTCTGGGAGTGCCCCTTCATTATTCCATTTTATTAATGACAATCATCTACAATTTCAATATTTTTAATATCATAATAAGACTAATTTAAAAAAATTTTATCTATGGTTTCGAAGAAAAAAAATATATTTAATATGGGTTTGGCCATACACCCACCCACACCCATTGTTATCAAAATTTGGTACAAAGGGTGTGGATGTGGATGGTACAGGGAATTGACGTATTAAATAATGAATTAAATTTTCATATTGTCTATTTAAATTTTATTTGATTCCTTTTTGTTCATCAGTTGCTAAAAAAATTGAAAATGTTTGTTTGGTCAAAAATTATTCTTGCGTTCTTGCTTGTCTGTTACTCTCAAATATTCGCATCAAAACACATGCATCCAAATTCACAGTTCCTTCTTTCTAGGCCTTTGCCTGCTTCTCCAACTTGATCAATTCCTTCACACCATCGTACATTTGTTTGACCGCTGCAAAATTGTACGAATTGTTTTAAAAAAGAAAACATTTGGACCTACCCTTAAATTCAGTCAAGCCAAAAAGTCCTTGTTGGCTAAATCGTAGACAACACTGTCCTCGTTCATTGAATCTTCGCCATGGTATTCACTAACTTTCAAGTTGAGACCATCGCAAATTTGATGGAATTTTTCCCGATTTGCGCTGCTTTTTGGCAATTTGATGTAGACAGATGCTCGCATGGCTGTACCCTGAATGTATGAAATTGAAATTTAGCAAAATTATAGGAAAAATTACCAAAGCGGTAAGAGAGAAAATGAGCCATCCAAGACGTTCATCTCGTTCGAATTTCACATTGGATTTGGATTCAATTGCATTCACTAACTTGTTCAGACATTTGAGCACTTGGCCAACATTTGCCCCTTCCTCTTTGCAAGCAAATTGCTAATGTTCATGCTTATTAACCCAAACAGAGAGTGTCTCCTCTTTATTTTTGTATATTCCACGACCCGATGGCCAGTGATTATAACCCTTTGCATGTTTAACAAAACGATTGCGATTCCCGAAGATCGTTTCTTGCTCTTCTCTTTTCAAATTCTCGTAGGGATAGTAGGCCCCGCGAAGCACCGGATCTATTGATGAGAAATAATTGATCAAAACATTTTCCTTCTGCTTACCATCCTTAATTTGATTGAAAATTGACTTCATTTTACGTTCAATTTCCAAATAATCCTTTATTAAGATCTAATATTTAAAAACACATTTTTAGATATAATAAAATTTGCATTACTAAAAAATAAATTTTTCAGCTCATCAATATATTCTATTAATCAGAAAAAATAATGTTAAAATATTGAAAATAAATTTATAAATGTTATTCAATTGCTGCTCTGATCTTTGTTTTTAATTGATAGTCGCGTTCACAACTTTAATTTAATACCCAGCTTATTTATTAAATTAAAACTTATATAAGGTTTGATAATTACATAAATTAAACACATTTTATTATCTAACAATTAATGACCTGCTGTGGAAGAAAGATGGAACAAAATTTAAGTAAATAATTTTAAAATTAATATTATATTTTAGCTAATCAAAAGGGAATAATTATGTTAAAGATATTGAAAATAAATATATAAATTCAATTTCTGTTGATTCTGATCTTTGTTTTTAATTGATATTTGCGTTCACAACTTTTTTTTTCCACAATGAAGACAACCTTATTTTCCATATGCGAACATGCGCATTGCGCAACCATAAATAATCATTTATAAAGAGAAAGAGCGAACATCAGCATCAATGTGAATGCCCCATTCTACGGCGGGGGTTACCCAACATAAAAAAAATTATTATTACTGCAGTTTTAAAAGAGAGGCAAATTTGTTGCAAAAACAATGAAAATGAGCACAACCCGAAAATATGAAGTGAAACCATTCAATCTTTTTTTGAATAATAAATTGCCCAAAATGGTCAACTCCTGTGAGAATTGGCCTAAAGGCATCGTGGAATGGCCAACATAAATATTGGACAAAAAGGTGAAACCAAAATGATGGGTTGATAATAATTATATTTAAAAAAAAAGAATGAACTAAGACGGTCCATGCGACTTTTTTTCGTTTTTTTTTTGGATGGGCCACAAAGCAATAAAACAATTAACACTCAATTGCCGAAAAATCGCCCCAGCCAGTATGAAAATTAATTATTAGCAAAAAATTGACCAATCATAAAGACATTCTTTATTGTCTCGGACTCGGACTGAAACCAATTGATTTCATATTGCCAATAAATAATTTTTACCAAGGATATTCGGGTGTATAAAAGCGCACATTATGCTTTATGCAATATTCATTAAACCTTGAATAATATTATTTTCTTAAAAATTTCCTCTTTAAAATTAAATTTTGCCTTTGATTAATTGATTTGTAATTTCTAGAATTTAATTTTCAACAAATCAAATTAAAATTAAAACAATAAATTAGTCTAAAATTCAAACAAAAATTTAATATTCTATGTAAATTTGCACATTATATATCCAAAATAGAAATTAGGAAATATGGTTTATGAGTTTTAATGCTTTTAGTCAAATGATTAGGCTAGATGGTGGTCGGTTTCGGTTTGAGAAAATCGATGTAATTTAAAACCGAAATTGAGAATTTTTACTCAAACAGAAAATAAGAGAAAATTCGAAAACTTCAAAAAGAGAAAAAAACCTGATTTAAAACTGATCCCTGTTTAGAACTGCCATAATCTATTCTAGAAATGAACAAAAATTCATAAAAATATCTAACCTTTTCATATAATAAAACAATTATTCCTACTTTTTAGAGCAATGAAAACAACGAATTTGGCTCCTCCTCCATCCTATTCCGGCACTCGTACAATTCTGAGTGTCGCCATTGGTGGAACTGCTGTGATTATTTTGGGCAGCCTGTTCATTTGCGCTTCCCTCTTTCGTGACATCAATTCCCTGTACGATGAAATCCACGCGGATTTGGACGAATTCACCGGCATTGCCAATGATGCTTGGCGGGGAATGATGCATGCCCGCCGAGGGGAACAATTCAATTCAATTTTCCATCAACAACGTGAAAAACGCAGCGGCAATCAACAAAAGCACAAAAGGCAAGGCGGCTATGGAGGAGGAGGGGAATCGGCAGTTGGCGGAGGTGGCGCTTCTACTGGTGGTTGGTTTTTGGGCGATAATTTTGTAAATATTTTTCTTCAATTTTATCTGGGCGCATATTTTGAAAAACCGGGAGAATTTTTTGTAAATAATTTCTTCAATTTTATCCACCATTTTTAAAAAAATTAAATAAGAATTTTGTATAGGATTAATTATATTAAAGCTAACATCCGTTCTGATCTATTTGTAAAAAAATATTGAAAATTAATAAATACCGAAATTCACTATTTAGATAGCTGCTGGGCTAATAATTTTGGAAATCATGGCTTATAGAAATCTCTCGATTTAGGAATAGGCTAATTATTCTCGGTTTAGACGATTTACATTAAGAAATTTTAATTTCAGACCCGAATTAATGACTGACAGAATTAATAAAATTAAAATGGTTTTGGTTTAAACAGCAGTTTAATTTTTAAAACAGAATCATAAAATTGAACTATATCGGCCATACTGTTTCTAATGAGCACTTTCTCGAGTCTGTATGTTGTCTAGAAGTCGAAATTTCCAAAATCGGCTAAACGGCATCTAGCTAATTATGGAATTGGCCAATTTCTATTAGCGGTGACATTAATATTTTTTAGATTTAAGTGAGAATTATATATTTTATTTTAATAATTATTAAATACCCAATCTATTTTCAAACAATTTCAAATTTCAATTAATTGATTTAAAATAAAATCATAAAGGAAGCACTGGCGGCGGTGGTGGACAATGCAATTGTGCGGCAAGAGCTCAAAGCTGTCCTCCGGGCCCAGTAAATAACTAAAAAATAATCAATGAAATAATTCATATCAAAATTTAAGCCCGGCCCTCCCGGTCAACCTGGCCAACCAGGAGAAAATGGTGAACCCGGCCAACCGGGTCAATCCGGGAATGCGGCCACCGGTGGAACGACCACATCGAAGGGCGGCTGCCAATCATGTCCGGCTGGGCCACCCGGTCCTCCTGGAGGGAATGGGCCACCTGGACCCGCTGGACCACCCGGCCAAAATGGACAACCTGGACAGGGAGGAAATTCGGTAATTCTCTATATGGAAATATTCACCTCAAATTCTAATCATTTTTAAGGGTCAACCAGGACCATCTGGACCGCCCGGAGATGCTGGTCCCAATGGCCAACCGGGTCAGCCAGGATCGCCAGGCCAACCAGGTACACCCGGAACTCGAGGCACAAGCACACCAGGACCAAAAGGGCCGCCTGGACCAGCCGGACCACCTGGACCCAATGGACAGCCTGGAGGGTGAATTTAATAAAATAATCTAATAAAAAATTACAAAAATTTATCAAAAAATTTTAAGAAAATTATAAAAAAAATTTTTAAAAATTGCTAAACATTTTTAAAAAATTTTTTAAAGAATAAAAAATTATTTTTGAAAATATTAAAAAATAATAATTATTTTTACACTTAAGCTCACCGCCTGCCGCCGTCCCCGGACCTCCAGGCCAGCCTGGCCCACCTGGTCCAGCTGGGCAGCCTGGAAGCGATGGTCAACCCGGACAACCGGGTCCTTCCACTGGTCCTGGCCAAGATGCCCAATATTGTCCATGCCCTGGTCGAACAGGCGAAATGACCGGTAAAAGTGTCGGCAGTGGAGGTACAACTTCGACTGGAGGCGGTGCAGCCAATGGCGGATATGGCGGTCAATCGGCTGGCACTTCTGCTGGAACGGGACCATCAGTTGCCCCATCCGCTGGTGGAAATGCCGGTGGCAATGCAGGTTACGGCGGTGGCACTTCCCCTTCAGTGGCCCCAGCCCCTGCCCCCAGTGTTGCTGTTGCCCCTTCGGCTGGCACCAATCCGGCTGGCGGTTATCGACGACGAGCCAAAGCAAAGAAGCTTAAGCGTGTTTAGAAATTTGTGGAAGATATAACGAAAGAAAATTCAAATTGCATTTTTAATTAAAGAATAAAAAAATTAGATATTGAATAAATAAATTTAAAAATAAATTGTCGAAAAAAATTATTTGTCTTAAAAAGTATTGAAATTGAAATTGTTTGAAAATATAGTTGATAATGCCAAAAAAAATAAAATGGTTTAAGGTTTTGCCCTATATTCAGAAAGCATATATAAAATTTGATAGAGTTTGTCAAAACTCATCAAATAGTATCCAATTTTTTATGACATGGTCAAAATTAAATATTTTCTTTTTCAGTTCAAAGCTAATTCGTTAACATAAGCCAAAATTCATTATCAAATGATGCAATATGTCCAGATTTATTAATTAATTGCCAAAATTAAAGGTTATTGAAGTGTGTAAAACATTTTTGGTTCAAAACGAAGTTAGAATTGATTAAACCTAATCAAAATCATTATCAAATAAAGAATTCATATCAATTGATTTTGTGCTTTAAGACGAATCATTGAACCACTATAATCTATTTGACATTTTTAATTCTTTTAGATAAATTAATTTTCCATTTAATTTTATGTAGGCTAATCAAAATACAAAAACGAATTTTTGAATTTTAATATTAAATGAACAAAGGAATTCACATGACATAACACCAAAATATAATAGTATTTTTAATTTAATATGTTTTGATGTTTCATTTCAAAATTTTTTTCATTTTTCTGAATTAATCCTGAATTATGAATTATCATGGTATTTTAATGGGTGTGTCCTCCTTTCTCACCCAAAAATGGGCATCCAATAAAAAAATTATATTTTGTCTTTTTCCTCCCTAAAACATCATGGCTGATTTTATTACTCAATTTTTGCCCAATTTTCCATTCCCATATTTGCCCTCTCCTTCTTCTTATCAAATTATCAAAGCATTATTATATATCTTGATTGCTTCTTCTTCATTTTTGTTAATTTTTGGATAGTGTTCCGGTTTCCAATTTGATCATAATTGGTCGCCGCACCCTTTTTAGGAATTTTGTCAATTTTCTGTGCTTTATATAAAAAGTTATATTCGAAACAATCCACAAATATCATAAAAATTCATTAGCAAAATTTTCATTAGATTAAATTAAAAATTCTTTAAATTTTACACATTAACATTTTATTTTTAATCTGTAATTAAAATTAAACAATGCCATTTTTATTAACATTTTGGTTAATTGAGAAATTGCAAGAATTTTTAACTCAAACTTTTCTAAATAAAAAGAATTTAGACAAATTTTTTCTATAATATTAGCTGTACTTATCTGCTTTTTTCCTCCCCTTAAGTATCCCCAAAATTTATCAATCCTAAAATCGCCTAATATAATGTTTTTCATCGTTTTACAATCAAATATGAGTAATAGAATAAGAATTTAAAAAAAATTTTTCAGATCTGCGTACATTTAACAATGCATAAGTAACATACTTGCTTTTTAAATTAAATAAATTTAAAGAAAAAATTCCATTAAATTTTCAGTTAAATAAAAATTAATTTATATTTTTGTATTAAATTTAATTTATATAGAGCGAAATGTCGAATTTACCAATTATTATTCTTTTTCTTTTGCCTTTTTGTCTTGTGCATATTTTGGCAACAAATGAACAGTCGCCAAATTCCGACATCTTGTCAGAAAATGAGGAATCGCCAAAAATAGTCCAATCTCCTCCAAAAATTGGCATTGCTCGGGCACAACTTCGAATTGAAGCAAAAGCGCATGTTGAAAGGCTCAATAAAATACAGAAAAAATGGACCGTAAGAAAATTTATATTTTTTCCCTTTAAAAAATCACCAAAATTAGGCAAAATTGCATCCCCGTTTTGCGGAAATGCCAAAGGAGGAAATGCGCCGTTGGCTTGGCCTTCGCCGCCAGGACCATTTGGAGAAGAAGCCAAAACATGGAGGAGGCGAAATATTGATGGCAAAGCCGGACAATGTCCAAAAATTGGCAGCGCCAAAACCGGATCCGGTCGAACAATTTGATGCACGCGAAAAATGGCCAAAATGTGCGGATGTAATCAATCAAATTCAGGCAAAATTTCGGAATTTTTTTAGGGAAATTTTATGCAAATTTTAAAGGATCAATCCGGCTGTGGAAGTTGTTGGGCCGTGGCATCTGCTTCCGTAATGCAGGATCGAATTTGCATTGGGAGTGGAGGTGAATTGAAAATGAATGTTTCATCGGAGGACATTCTCAGCTGTGAAACGAAAAGTTATGGGTAAGCTCGTCAAAAATTATAAAAATGATACCAAAAAGACAAGAAACAATTTTTTTCTGTTCACATATTTTGATGTGTTAATTTTGGAAATATTTACAATTAGAATAGGATAGGTAGATTTAAAAAAAGTGCCAAAAAAGACAAAAAAAAATTTTTGATAAATTAACTTTGGGAATATTCACAAATATTCGAAGGATAATTTAATGATTAAAAATAGGCTTTTATTAAAGAAATAGTGAATGACAATAGCAATATAAATATAGACCAAAGTCAAATAAATGTATATCAAAACATGTTTATTTTTAATTTTTGTAATACAAAATGATCGCAGAAATAAATTAAATTTAAAGAAAAACAGGTAATTATTAATTTATTGCTTTGTAGATTTTTTTTGAATGAAGGGCCCCCTTATACGTGATTAGTATTAGGGTCAGGGATACATGAGATGATAAAATATGCCCTGAATGACCTTAACTCTATACCGGATGACCAATGAGGCTACCGTTACTTTTCTCTAATTGACCAAATAAATCTGAAGTAAAATAATTAACAAGTACCGAAAAAAGTTTTATAATTTTAAAATGAAATTTATTCTCTTTTTTCCATCATAGTTGTGAAGGAGGATATCCCGAAAATGCTTTCACATTTTGGCACACAAAAGGAGTATGCAGTGGTGGAGAATATGGGAGTAAAAAAGGCTGTAAGCCATATCCATTCCCGCCGCATGCCGACCACATGTATATGACACCAAGGCAAGTTTTTGTATATTTTATTTATTATTTTTAAATATTTTGGAATATTTTTAGATGCAAACATCGATGCGAAAATCGTTACTATAAGGCAAACTACAAAAAGGACAAACAATTTGGTGAGTGAAAAATTTTTTAAAAAATATTTAAATATAAAATTTAAGATAATAAAAATTAGCTGATAAGCTTTTTAAACCAGCCTTACTTAGTTTTCTAAGTTTAGATTGAAATTCAGTAAATTTGTTTTCATTGTATCATAAATACTCTATTAATTCCCCACATTTTGGGAAGATTGAAAAATAATTCCCCATGGAAAATTAAAAGAGTATTTTCGGTAAAACTTTGATGATACTTTTACGTTATGAGCTCACTCCTCTACCAAAAAATTTGAAATCCAAGCAATAGAAGTGATTTTGGATGCTAATGACGAATCCGACATCCTTGCTTCATATCAAATCATTTTGATGAGTGAATTCATCAATTTAATCATGAAAATTTTAGAGGGAACAAATAAAAGGCTAATTTGATAGGGGGCTCACATAACAGAAAAGTTCCGCCTGGATTGGGAATGATTAATTAAAGAAAGAATTAGTGGATTTAAATTTAATAAAAACTGCAAAAAATTTTGAGACCAAAATCGGCAAAAAATGGTCCAAAATAAAAAAAATTTTAATTTTTTGGACAAATTTTAGCCTATGGTTTGACAATTATTTGATTACAAAATATTATAAAAAATATTTAATAAAATTCTTCAGAATTTAATTAAAAAATATTAAATCAAAAAATGTAAATTTGCTATTTTTTCAGGTTTGAAACCAGTGCATTTGGAGGATAATGTGAACGAAGAGCAAATAATGAATGCCATCATTGAGGGGGGACCGGTCGAGGCGGATATGGTCTGCTTCGAAATTAATTCGGTCGAATTATTTTGACCCAATTTCAGGTTGTCTACTATGACTTTTTCCACTACAGTTCGGGCATCTATGAACATGACGAGGATTCGGGCGTTGCCGGAGGGCATGCCGTGCGCATTGTTGGATGGGGATTTGATAATGTTACGGAAACGGACTATTGGCTGGTCAGTGGGAATATTTTATTATTAATTTAAATAGAAGAATTTAATTATAATTTTATGTCTTTTGGCATCTAAAATTTTAGAAAAAATATCTTTATAACCCATTTTTTATTTATTTTTTTTTCCAAAATTGGTTTATAAAAAGGTTTTAGACCTTACGAATCTTTTATCAATTTCTAGATCGCATCGAGAAGCATCGAATAGTATATAAAATATCTGGTTTTTGGCCCAAAATTAAAGAATTTAAAACCGAAAACTGGAAATATGGTTTAAACTGCTTAACATGCTCGGTTTCAATTTATAAACTAGGAAATTTATATGGCAAAAAATGCGTCTCATCAATAATATCTACAAATTGGCATATGATTTGTATGTAGGGTTTAAAACCAGTTTCTGATTTATTAGAAGTCATTTTTGGGGTAAAAAAAATAAAAATAGGGTAAAAATTGCATTCCAAAAAGTTATATAAAAATAATATAAAAATTAGCTTTTGGCTTAATATAAAATATTTAAAAATTAATTTAATTTCTTTAAGGTGGCAAATTCATGGAACACTGATTGGGGCATGAATGGATTCTTCAAAATTGCCCGTGGCCAAGATGAATGCCAAATTGAGACATGGGGAATCAATTATGCGGTTGCAAATTTGAATGCCACAAAAATGGCCGAAGAATTGAATGAATAATTAATTTATTGAAATATTTTCGATAAATTTGATGTAATTGAAACATTTTTATATCATTGGTGGTATAAAATATTCATCTAAAATTTATTTTCATATTTTTTGGCTCCTAAACTCCATTGGCAAAATAAAAATTTCAGCACTTTATTTTGGTAAAAATTTTTTCTGCCAAATTATAGTTGAATCGATATGCCTCGATGAGTGAAGCCCAAAATTGCCATTTTTGGCATAAAATTCAAAAATAAAAATGTTTATTACCATTTTTTCCTTATAGTCAAGAATTAAGTTTAGGATTAGGACTTACAGGGCTAGGAGAGCAAAGGAATCTTAAAGAGATCAATAACTTTTGCAAGAAAATAAAATTCTAATTTGCACGGCAACATGCTCAACTTTGTAAAGATGCCGTGCAAGTCGTCACAACTTCTCTTGCCCTTAATTAGACTTAATTTTTCGAGCTCTTTCGAATTAGCTATCATTCATCTTGTTCCTCCAATAGAAAAAAGTGGCGCTTACGTTAAAATTTTTTTCGTCTCCAAATATTTTTGTTTTTATTTTGTATTTTTTTTCCAAATTTTTACTGAAAATATGGATATTAGAAAATTATTCGTTCATAAATTGGTAAATATGAGAATGACGTTATTTAAGTACAAAAGTGAGCATTTTTTCCTCATTTTCCTTCATTATTTTTTTCGGAGTCTGGATTTTCGAGTGATCGGTATTTTCGAATCGGAAGAAAATATAAGTAAAAATTTTCTTTTATTTACAAATTTGAATGCCACAAAAGTAGCCGAAGAATTGATTGAATATAATTAATTTGTGCAAAATATTCTTTTATCTTTTCTAATTAATCGATAATTTTAATGTAATTTAACATTATTTCATTCGAACGGTATAAAAAAATTCATCTAAAATTTATTTTCTTCTAATTTTGTTAGGCTCTCCTCATTTTTTGGCTCTGCCTCATCAATCCGATGGCTTATTGCACACCACTCCATCGGCACAATAATAATTGCACCATGTCATTCGGGCACTATTGTCCAGCACATTGAGGTCATCCGATGTGCAACTGTCAATGAATTTGCGGTATTTTGCCGCCGTTTTCAGTTCGCAACACGGCGATTCGTCGCCAGTTTTCCATTTGTAATATCGACCGCCCGCAGTTTTGCAATGGGAATAACTAAAGAAAGAGAAAAATTTAAATAACAAAATATAGTCTAATTTTAATTTGTTTCCAGCATTTTTTTCAAAAATTTTTTTTCACTAAAAACATTTATGGGAAAATATTAATTTACCCAAAAAATAATTAATTTACGCAAATTTTTTCTTGTCGAAAAATATTATATTTTTGAAGCCATATAATTTGGCCATGACTAGGTATAGTAGGGCTCAGGGTTAAGTTCAGGGTAGGATGGAGTTAGGGACTAAAGGTTAGGGGATAGGGAATCCTAAAGAAGTCTGATTTGGCCAAGTTATATAGCTTTAAAAAATAATATTTTTCGACAGGAAAAATTTCGGCAAATAAATTAAATTTAATTTTTTATTTTATATAATTACGTATGGCGATTACTGCCTCCAAGGCTGCACATTGCATTTCGGGTTTTGAATGCAGCGCCATAAATATTGGGGACAATGAAGAAAATTGCCAAAATAATGAAGGCGATCGAAATTTTTGTGAACATTTTTAAAGTTTTTTTTTAATTGAATATTTGGAATTTTTTTATCTAAAATTGTGAAATAATTGCATTTTAAATAGATAATAATGCAAAATGGATAATGGATATACATAAGGGTATGTAGTATTTAGTAGCATAATATACCTATTTTCCACCCACAAAAATGTTTTAGGCAGGACAGATGAAAATTCCAAAAACTATCCCACTATATATAATTCGCATTAAATTATGCAACAATTTTCCTATTTATTGATTAATTATATTTTTGAAAAATTTATTTTGAAAATAAAACAATAATTTTTGGCAAAAAAAAATTATGGCGTAAAAATGATAGCAAAATGAGAAATTCATATTGTTCAAAGAGAATGGTGATTTATAGTGGTGAATAATTCGCTGAATAAATATAAATAAAAAGAATGGTGAATAATACGTGAAAAAAAATTAAAAGAATAAGCCAAAAATGCTAAATGTTCGAATGACTTTAAAATTATTATTGATCACACAATTTTAAGAAATTAAATAATTTTTGATTTTATTCTGTTTCATAAGAAATTAGAAATAGATTTATTGAACAATTATTAGGTTAGGTTTATTTGGAGAGTTGTGCCAATAAATGATTGTCAGGACTCAGGAGCAATGTCACTTCATTTATATATTAGTTGAGACCAAGAATCGAGATGTCATAATCCCTTAGAAAAAATGTATAAAGAATAAAGATTGCATTGGTAGTTGGATAAAATTTAGAAATTTTGGCCTCGAGTGAACCTTGATGGATGTTCGACTTTTGACCCAAATTACGGATTGGGCTGAAATTTTGCCACAATATCTTTGGTTAATATTAAATAAATGTAAGAAAATATGCAAATCACAGAGCAAATTTCAAATTCATCCCAATATTTATATTAAAAAAGATTTTATGGACGCATGATCAAAAATTTATGAAAAAAATTGCATTCGAAATTGGACTAAATTTAATATTAAATTGAAAAATAATATGCAAATCTTAGACTAAATTTCAATTTCAATTTGAATTTTGCAGAGTTATTTTCAATCTTTTATCTCGCCATCAATTTATCGGTATGTAATAATCCCATAAAAAATTTTATGAAAAATTGCATTCGGTTTTAAATACAGTTTTGCACGGAGCAGTTTATGTAAATCGCAAATCTATTAATGCCATTTTCGTTGGGAGTCCTTTTGTAGAATGGTCATTTTGTCTAGAATTAGATTCGCCGAAATTTTTTGATCAAATTATAGTTCAATCGACGCGTCTCGATCTCGATGCCTGGAACCAGAATCACGAATTGCTATTCATTTTTGCATAAAACTAAAAAAATAAAAAAGTTATGGCCTTTTAAAGTTGCACGCTCGAAGACAAAACGACCCAAAAGTCTCCCGTAGACAAAACGACCATTCGACAAAATGATCCCGCGCCTTCATTTTTATCAAAATATTTTAGTTTTCAACATCAATTTATTCTATTAAAAAAGATTTTATGAACGCATGATCAAAATGTATGAAAAAATTACATCGAAGTTAGACTAAATTTAATATTAAATGAAAGAATAATATCAATTTATTGTTAATAAATATTTTATCCATTCCTAATAGAAATTTATGAAAAAATTGCATTTGAAAAGTATAATAATAATCCCCTAGTAAAATTTATGAAAAATGGCATTCAAAGTTTTAAATAAAAGAAAATTTGCAAATCAAATAATTATAACACAATATTTAATCAAGTTGCCATCAATTTATTTATTACAAAAAAATTTTATGGACGCAGATCAAAATTTATGAGAAAAACTATTGCATTCGGAGTTGGACTAAATTTAATATAAAATGAAAAAATAATATGCAAATCGCATATCAAACTTTTCAAATTTAATTCAATTTTAGCGGAATTGCTTTCAATCTTTAATCGACGCCATCAATTTTTTCATATTAAAAAAGAATATTTGAACGGTTGATCTGTGTCCGTGGTCATCCATAATTCATTGAATTTTTCTTTAATAAAAATTTAAAAAAAGCACATTTTTGGGGATAAGAAACCAAATTGTTACACAATCGAACGAATTTTTGCACTTTACTGCATCAATTTTTGAGTTCACACCAAAAATGGAAAAAGTTGCGCCTCTCCGCCCTCCATCTAAATTCTATGTCAATATATTTAACAAAATATCGAATAATATTTTTTCGTTAATTTGATGGTTCACGTTCACTTTCTTCCATTACTCATTTTCTCATAAGCATTTATTATTTTTTAACCTCTAAAAAGTTAAAAAAAATTTTTTAAATGATTCTTAAAATATAATAATATTCCCACCTCAATGAATCTTTATTTTTGTAAAATTTTTAAAATTATATTAAATAATATTTTTCACAAATTAAAATCTGTATTTGTTTTTTTTTTATTTTCACAAATTAAAATAAATATATTTTTGTTATTTTTAATTTTAAAATTCTTTATTTCCATTTTATTATTGATAACTATTTTTGTCCAAAAAATGATACCTTAAAGTACTTTTTATTTTGAAATTGAATTCGCATCGCAAGGAAGAAGAAATAATTTATTTTATTTCTTTATTCTACAAAACACTTTTTTAAGTGAAACAAAGGATAAAAACAAAACATGAAGTTTTTTCAAACAAAGAATACAAGAAATTTGTTGACTCTTTTAATGGCAATTTAAAATATAATTCTGAGCGGATAATACTGAATAATGAAAATTTTTTGAGAAATTGTTTTATTATTTTTTAGAATCCTATTTTCACTTTCGTCCATATATAAATAATTTCATTAAAAAATCTGAAATCTCTTCCCCAAAATAAAAACCATCTATGGAATTTAATATTTTTACTAATTCAAGAAAATAAAATTAATGGAAAATCAAAAATGTGGACGAAAGATTTCATCCATTGACGACTCAAATCGAGAAGGGTCAACAAATTTGAATTTGCCCGAAATGGATGATTTCTTTCGAATGGGCAAATACACTTTAATAGTTTGCCTTTTCGCCGAAATGACCATTCTTTTACAAGTAAATTTCCATCAAAATTGGCCATTATTTATTTCCAATTCTAATTAAAAGGTTGGCAACATGCTCTATATGGCCTATGCAGGTGCAGCACCAATTTTGGTTGGATGTGGAGAACATAAATTTGAAAGCAATTTAAATGGGGAGGAAAGATGCGCAAAAATGGTGGACATTATTTGGAAGGAAAGAATGTAAAGAAAAATTTTTAAAAATTAATTTTATTAAAGTTAATTAATAAATTAATTTATTTAAAAATTAAAAAATAATTTTAAAAAATAATTTTCATTAAAAATTTATTTAAAAATAAAAAAATAATAATTTAAAAAATAAATTTAATAAAAATTATTTAAACTTAAAAAATTTAAAAATTAATTTGATTAAAAAATTATTTTAAAATTAAAAATAATTAGAATAATTAATTAGAAAAAATTATAAATTAAAAATAATTCAAAAAATTAATTTGAATAAAAAATTAATTTAAAAAATAATAAAAAATTATAATTTGATTAAAAAATTTATATAAAATTTAAAAATAAATAAATCAATTCGAAAAGGAACAAAATTGGCCAATCCACGGATGATGGAAATGTAGGCGAATGCTCAAATGCCAATCTAATTTTAGAGGGCCAATTCCACTCGGTGAACATTGAATTTGGACTACATTGGTGCATATTTATTTAAATTAAATTAATTTTTCTCCTTTAAAGCCAAACTCAATTGGTCAAATCGACAATTTCCTATCAAATGTTTGGTGTGATAATTGGCACAATTTTGTTCGGCTATTTAAGTGATTGGTATGGACGAAGGCGATGCATGCTGATTGCATTGTTCTTTTGCATCATTTTCATGTGGGCCACCAGCTTCACAAATGGTCAGCTCATGTCATGTCATGAATTTCTTTTTAAAAATTTATTATGATTATAGAATTTTATCTAATTTTTCAATGAATTTACCATAAATCATTTTTCTCCTACTATATTTATAAGAATTCTGGGAGATAATATTATTAATTTTAACAATGAAATCATTTTTAGCCAAAAACATGGTCATAAAAGATTTAAGATTTGTCTTACATATTGGTTAAAAATGTCGTTTTTGGACAGGAAAATATTAGTTAATTTTTTTCTAAAAATTAAACTTCAATTTACTTTTCAATTTTTATTTTTTACTAAATTTGTCAAAAATTAAATATTTTATATTTTAAAACTATTTTGATATTATCAAAATTAAAAATTTTAAGCAAGTTATTCCTTCAGCTAACATTACAACTTCCCAAAGTTCCTGCAAAATTCTTTTACTAAAAATTTAGATAAAATTAAGAAATTTTTTTAAAATTTAATTTTAAATTTGAATATTTTATAGGAATTAAATCATTCACATTTGCTCGTTTCATTGTGAATGTGTTCAATGCTGGAACAATGGTCATTTTGAATGTTTTCACTGCGGAATATTATCCAAAAAAGCAACGTTTTTTGTTGCCAAATTTGATCAGTTGGTTGGTTTTTCTACCATAAAATAAATTTTTCAAATCCATTCCCGGACTATGAGAAGGGAGAAGTACAAAAAAAAGACGGAAATATTTCTGGGGAGGGATAAAAAAATGGGAATTTAGTGAAAAAGTGGTGATTTTTCGAGAGTTCGCGAAAATATGAACAAATCCCCGAAAAATTTCTGAAAATACAAAATTTTCTGGTGAGCATAAATTTCGGAAGAAATTGAAAAATATTTATCGGAATGTGTTGATTTCTAAAGAATTTTTGAAAAATGTAACAATTGTGAGGAAATTGTGTGAAATGTCAACATTTTGAGAATAATTTTGAGAAAATAGGACAATTTGTGAGAATATTTTTGGGAATGTTGATATTTTGGAAAAAATCCCTTGTTGCATATTTAGAATTTTTGTCAGAATATAGTCAGGAAATTTTCTGAGAATTTTTCACTTTTTGAAAATTTTTTTTATAATATAATTTTTTTTGATGAAATTTTGAAAATGACAATTTTTTCAACTATAAAGGAATTCTGAGAATATTTCGAAAATAAATTCAAAAAAATTTCTGAGGATCTAGAGAAAAATTAAAATTTTTTGAAAATTTATTGATTTCTGAAAATTTTTTTGAAAATTTTAACTTTTTTAATAAAATTGTCAAAATGACAATTTTTCATTTTTTCAAGAATATTTCGAAAATAAATTCAAAAAAATTTCTGAGAATTTAGAGTAAAATTAAAATTTTTTGAAAATTTATTGATTACTGAAAAATTTTTTGAAAATTTTAGTTTTTTTAATAAAATTTTCGAAATGACAATTTTTCATTTTTTCAAGAATATTTCGAAAATAAATTCAAAAAAATTTCTGAGAATTTAGAGAAAAATTAAAATTTTTTGAAAATTTATTGATTACTGAAAAATTTTTGAAAATTTTTGTTTTTTAAATAAAATTTTCGAAATGACAATTTTTAATTTTTTCAAGAATATTTCTAAAATAAATTCAGAAAATTTTTCTGAGAATCTAGTGAAAAATTAAAATCTTTTGAAAATTTATTGATTTCTGAAAATTTTTTTGAAAATTTTAGTTTTTTTAATAAAATTTTCGAAATGACAATTTTTCATTTTTTCAAGAATATTTCGAAAATAAATTCAAAAAAATTTCTGAGAATTTAGAGAAAAATTAAAATTTTTTGAAAATTTATTGATTACTGAAAAATTTTTGAAAATTTTAGTTTTTTAAATAAAATTTTCGAAATGACAATTTTTAATTTTTTCAAGAATATTTCTAAAATAAATTCAGAAAATTTTTCTGAGAATCTAGTGAAAAATTAAAATCTTTTGAAAATTTATTGATTTCTGAAAATTTTTTTGAAAATTTTAACTTTTTTAATAAAATTGTCAAAATGACAATTTTTCATTTTTTCAAGAATATTTCGAAAATAAATTCAAAAAAATTTCTGAGAATTTAGAGTAAAATTAAAATTTTTTGAAAATTTATTGATTACTGAAAAATTTTTTGAAAATTTTAGTTTTTTTAATAAAATTTTCGAAATGACAATTTTTCATTTTTTCAAGAATATTTCGAAAATAAATTCAAAAAAATTTCTGAGAATTTAGAGAAAAATTAAAATTTTTTGAAAATTTATTGATTACTGAAAAATTTTTGAAAATTTTAGTTTTTTAAATAAAATTTTCGAAATGACAATTTTTAATTTTTTCAAGAATATTTCTAAAATAAATTCAGAAAATTTTTCTGAGGATCTAGAGAAAAATTAAAATTTTTTGAAAATTTATTGATTTCTGAAAATTTTTTTGAAAATTTTAACTTTTTTAATAAAATTGTCAAAATGACAATTTTTCATTTTTTCAAGAATATTTCGAAAATAAATTCAAAAAAATTTCTGAGAATTTAGAGTAAAATTAAAATTTTTTGAAAATTTATTGATTACTGAAAAATTTTTTGAAAATTTTAGTTTTTTTAATAAAATTTTCGAAATGACAATTTTTCATTTTTTCAAGAATATTTCGAAAATAAATTCAAAAAAATTTCTGAGAATTTAGAGAAAAATTAAAATTTTTTGAAAATTTATTGATTACTGAAAAATTTTTGAAAATTTTTGTTTTTTAAATAAAATTTTCGAAATGACAATTTTTAATTTTTTCAAGAATATTTCTAAAATAAATTCAGAAAATTTTTCTGAGAATCTAGTGAAAAATTAAAATCTTTTGAAAATTTATTGATTTCTGAAAATTTTTTTGAAAATTTTAGTTTTTTTAATAAAATTTTCGAAATGACAATTTTTCATTTTTTCAAGAATATTTCGAAAATAAATTCAAAAAAATTTCTGAGAATTTAGAGAAAAATTAAAATTTTTTGAAAATTTATTGATTACTGAAAAATTTTTGAAAATTTTAGTTTTTTAAATAAAATTTTCGAAATGACAATTTTTAATTTTTTCAAGAATATTTCTAAAATAAATTCAGAAAATTTTTCTGAGAATCTAGTGAAAAATTAAAATCTTTTGAAAATTTATTGATTTCTGAAAATTTTTTTGAAAATTTTAACTTTTTTAATAAAATTGTCAAAATGACAATTTTTCATTTTTTCAAGAATATTTCTAAAATAAATTCAGAAAATTTTTCTGAGAATCTAGCGAAAAATTAAAATTTTTTGAAAATTTTTTCCTTTTTGGATAAAATTTTCAAAATGACGATTTTTCATCTTTTTAAGAATATTTTGAAAATAAATTCAAAAATTTTTCTGAGAATCTAGTGAAAAATTAAAATTTTTTGAAAATTTATTAATTTCTGAAAAAGATTTTGACAATTTTACCTTTTTGGATACAATTGTCAAAATGGAAATTTTTCATTTTTTCGAGAAATATTTTGAAAATAAATTCAGAATAATTTCTTAAAAGAAAGTGAAAAATAAAAATTTTGTGAGGAATTAAATATTTTGAAAAAGATTTTGTAGATTTTTAATTTTTTGGTAAAATTATGCAATTTAGAAATTTACATATTTTTGCGATATTTTGGAAATTTATTTGAATATTTTTTTTGAAAAATGAAATTTTTACATTTTTTCATCTATGTTTTGTAATTTTGTAAATTCCTTATAATTTCTGATAATATGTAAAAATTAGTTTCAAGCAACAAAGGATTTTTACAAAATTACCCCCGATCATAATTGAGCTAGGATGTTTCCAAAAAAGATTAGATAATGTTTTTTAGTGAATAGAAAATAATGGTCAAAAAATCGATATTTAAACCGGAACATCTTTGGCTTTCTTGCGCCGTTCTCTTGATCGATCAAATGGATTGAACATTTCGCAAAAATTTTCGCCATTCTCACGACGCTATGGCAGAACGATGAGTTTTCAAATGTCCGGGGAATGATAATTGACTTCATTTTCTTGGTCCGAATGTCGAATGATGTACAGCACTTCTATGTCTGACGAATGTTCCTATGAATCAGAGGAAATCTAAAAAAGAATATTAATTAATTTGAAAAGAACTATACAATTTTTAGTTTTTGAATATTTTGGAATAAATAAATAACAAACCTCATGAACAATGCATGGTAAGTTCGATGTCAGTGTAAAATTTGTTGAAAATGGATAACCGATGAATCCAAACAAAGGACATCGGATGCATTTGACTTAAAAATGAAATATTTAATTTCCAGATAATAAATTTTTAAGTATTATTTATTTTATAATTTTTTTACAATATTATTTGATTGATTTTAATTATTTTTTAATTTTTTAAACCAAACCTCGGTATCTTCGATCAATCAATTGTCGCATTATTATTTTCATTGTTCAAGTTGATATGGTTGTTATTGTAGTCCTTTATTTAGTTAATTTTTAATTATTAATAAATTTAATTTATTGAACCTTGCCAAATACCTGAACAGTTGCCAGCACATGCTGCCAACGAAGAAGACCGTTTTCGTTCCAATTTTTCGAGATCATGATGTCATTAAAGCCCTTAATTGATTTAATATATAGTTAAATTAAATGTATTGATATGAACCGTGCGATCGGCCAGAACTTATCCCGAACAGTTGCTTGAAAGTTCGATTCATTCTCAGGTTCATTTTTTCTTGTTCTCGTCATGTTCTTCGTCATTGCCTCGTTCCAATTCCAAATTTGAATCACGTTCAAGAACATGTTTCGTTCCGCCAATTAGAGAAAGCTAATTTTTTTTAAATTAATAAATATTAAAATGCGAAATTTAACCTTAACTTCCATGTTTAGTCAATTTTTTCCCCACAGGGACGGCCTATATTCGAGGTGTTCATAAACCATTTGAAAATTCCTTGAATTTTTTTATTATTTAAATAAAATTTAAATTTTAAACCTCTTGATAGATTGGTGGCGCAAATATCGTGATTCATTTAATTTGTTAGTAAGAGCACCAGCTATATTCTTTAAATTATTGTAATTAGATTTAAAAAAATTTTACAAAATTTAAAACCTTTATTGCGAGTTTCTCCAATCATGTTCAATCAGTACTTTTGATGTTTGATTTATTGTAGTCACCCAGAACACTTATGTTTTTGCAGTTGTCGCTTTCAGAACACTTATTTTGTTGTGGTTGTTGCTTCGAGAATATTTATGTTGCTATGGTCGTTTTCTAGAACACTTGATGTTGTAGTCGTCCATAATATTTTTGTTGTTATGATCGTCCAGGAAGATATTCGTTGTAGCGGTGGTCCGAACATTTTGTCGTAATAGTCCAGAACAAGTATGTTGTTGTGGTGTTATAAACATGTCCAGATCAATTGCGTAATCCGGCCCACTATGTACGTTCATCTACAAATATTGTTTTCAAATTTATTTCGGATTTTTTCATAAGATTTGATCCTAACGCCACATGATAAAGAGTCAAAGCTTTATCGTTATTTCTATGTAATTTTCATCTGATATTATTCTATCACTTATTTGGAAAAGATGTAGCTAGATTAGTATAGTTGATATTGTTCTTATTCAAATTTTATTTTTTTAATTATTATCAAAATTAAACCTATATCTTTTTGATTTTACATTTTGTACGGCGATCTTAATTACTTCATCTTGAGATCATCTTTTTAGTTTGAAAAGCACGGCATAAAAGGTTGCAATATTCTAAATTAAAAAATTAATTTTAAACTGATATTTTAAAGCTAACATTGTAAGCGGTTCCTGCATTTATTGATCACGTTCAATTCAAGAATAAAAAATTACTAAAATTCAATATTAGAGTACTAACACGATCTTTTTATTTAATTAATTTTCATGCAAGATTTGATTAAAATGAAAGTTAGAGAAAAAAACATTTCTAAGATTAAAATCAATAATGCAACGCCATTATTTTTCCTATACTTATTAACATTTTTATTTCGTTTTTCTGAAAAAAATGTTGATTAAAAATGATCTTTAAAGCATAATTGAACTTGAATAATAGTGATCTTAAAAAAGAATGGACGAAAACTTGCTGCAGAATAGGTAATAATAAAAATTAGGAATTTTATTAATATTATAAATTTTCATATCGATGGTGGACTTAAATGATTTCTGGAATTGGAATCTACTGCAAAATATCAGCGGAAATGGTTCTGCAAGCAATTTCCCAGGTTTAATGAAAAATTAAGTTTATATTTAAAATAATAACAGAACTTAACTCTATCAAAAAAATTGAACATGGCTCGTAAAAAGATGTGTCTATGATCAATAAAGAAGGTTAAATTTTTCAAATATTTTCTTAAAAAATATTTTTTTCCCATGAAAAAATAATAAAATGGAGCAAGTTGAGATGGATTGCGGTCTATCAAGTTACGAAAGATTGGATCAAAATGGACATTGAAAACGAGGAAAGTACGATAATAATGAGGTTTGATATTAGGAAATTATCTTTATTAATAATGTTCTTTTGGGATTGCACAGCCATTGAAATGCATGGAGATGGGATGAAAAATTGTTGAAGGCTTCATAAGTTTAAAGGTTATTTTTTAATTAAATATTATATTAAAAATTGAAAATTAAAAAATGTTGGAATAAAAAATGATCATGTTCGAACCAATGGAGATCAATTCAATATGTATGTTCGGTACCAGATGGATGGAAATGTTCTAGTGAGGACCAGGTTATAATTATCCATTTCTAAATCTTAGTTAATATAAAATTTATAATACGAAATGAAATGGATGAGGATGAAATGACTAATAGAAGGGAACCATACTGATGATCTAATGGATGATCAGATCAAAATGGAGGATGAAGAAATGACTTCTCAATATTAACAGGTTACTTAAAATTATTAAGTATTTTTCATAAAATAATATTTTACAATGGAAAATATTGTATAAGTTTATTTTTTATTGAAAAGTTTCCATTTTGTAATTTTAAGCAAAATGAGTGTAGAATAATACGTAAAAATTTTTGATCGACGATTTCTTATAGAAAATAATGACCATTTTTTCTAGTGAATCACAGCCTTCCCATGATGAACTGATGATCAACATAATGCTCTGAACTTCGAACTCTAGGTTTTTTCAAGTGATCGATGATTTCTGATAGAAAATAATATTTACCTTTTATAGTGAATCACAGCTTCAAGATGAACTGATGATCAACATAATATTCTGGACTTCGATCTCAAGGTTTTTTTCAAGCATTCAAAATAGTAAATTAGAAATAAAAATATAAAATGATTCAAATTTTGATCATTTGATCAAATTTAAGGAATTGTAATCCAGAACAAACAAAGAAAATTAGTAAAAAAATAATTTTTTTACTTAGTACTGATCTTCGACATCATTTGTGATTGAGTTTTGTGCAAAATTATCAATTGGTTCAAAACAAAGATCGATATATGTATGAAACAATGGTCTTTACCATGAACATTTTTGATTCAATCATCTATGTGCAAAGCGTTCGTTAATTTTTTACTTTTCTTTTATTAATTTTTTTTCCCAGAAAGATGATGGAAATATCAAGCTGGTTTTAGCCGAACACATTTACAAAGTTGAAAAATGTGAAAATTTGGATTCTTGGACGGGCAATGAAAATTGTGAACTTTTAACCCCTGATTGCTATATGGTCTCAAAAGAACTTGGCGAAGTAGGTTTATAGGGAAAATTAACAAAAATAATAAAAATTTATTTTTAGCTTGGAAATATCGATTTTCAACGAGTTGCTTGCAAAGGCTTGATGGTTCAATATTGTGATGGACATTTGGAACAACAAATGGCCGTATTTCCAAAGGGCATATTTGATCATGATTAATTGACGAATTTGGTCGAACGGACTGGACAAATTGGATGAACTTGTTGGAATAATTGGATGAATTTTATCTTTCTGGGATTGTTACGTAATTTTTTTTTGTTTAATTATTTGTATCTTAAAATTTCAAACTGGAAATTTTCGGCATAATTAATAAAAATTAAAAAAACAATATTTATCAAGTTAAGAAACAATGAAAAAATGGCCAAAAAATAAGATACAAATAAATGATATCACATTAATTTCAAAACAATATTCTTTGTCATCATTATTTAAATTTACATCAATGAATAAAATTAAAAAGTTGGAATGTATTCTCGAATGCCTAATCGAGAATATGCTCCAACTATTAATTCCCAATAGGGAATTAATACAAACAATTTTAGGTACATTTTCACAGAAAATTTCCGAGAATGGTACATATTTTCGGAAAAATTCTAAAAGAGATTTTAGAATTTTTCCGAAAATAGTACACATTCTCGGAATATTTCTAAGAAAATGTACCAAAAATTATACTCAAAATTAACCCCTATTGGGAATATTTTTGGAGCATATTCTCGGAAATTTTCCCAAAAACAGTGCAAAAATATTTCCCAAAATCTATTAAATCCTGAGTTAAATTCCTGGAGAAATTTTTCGGAATAATTCCCACTTTTTGCGTCAAAAATATTCGTGAAAAAGCAAAAAATTTTTAGAATTATTTTTGAAAAAATTCTCGGAATAATTCCCACTTTTTGCGTCAAAAATATTCGTGAAAAAGCAAAAAATTTTTAGAATTATTTTTGAAAAAATTCTCGGAATAATTCCCACTTTTTGCGTCAAAAATTTTCGTGAAAAAGCAAAAAATTTTTAGAATTATTTTTGAAAAAATAGCGGGAATAATTCCCACTTTTTGCGTCAAAAATTTTCGCGAAAAAGTAAAAAATTTTTAGAATTATTTTTGAAAAAATATTGGGAATAATTCCCACTTTTTGCGTCAAAAATTTTCGCGAAAAAGTAGAATTTTATCAGAAATATTTTTGGGGACTAAACTTCGGAATAATTCCCACTTTTCGTCAAAAAAATGTTTCCCAAAAGGTAAATTATTTTGGAAATTTTTTCCAAAAAAAAATTTTTTCCGAAAAATATTTTTGAACTTTATTTTTCTCCTCATTCCCAAAATAAGGAGAAAAATAAAGTTCAAAAATATTTTTGAAAAAAAAATTTATTTTGGCAAAATTTCCCAGATTCTGTACCTTTTCTATTATTTTTTTGAATTTCTTTTTCTCCTAAGAGCGGATTGTTTTCAAGAATTTTTTTTATTTCTCGGGAATTTCTCAGAAATTTTCCCATTTTTCATAGTCCGGGTTAAGGGCTCCGAATTTCGTGTTTTTTGCTTTGATGGCCGCATTGGCCGGTGATTGGCGTTCCCTTCAACGTTTTTCTACAATTTTGGCCATTCCCGCATTTGGACTTCTATTTTTTCTGAATGAATCTCCTCGCTATTTAATCCAAGCTGGCAGAATATCCGAGGCAAAGGAGGCAATTTTGCGAATTCATCGCATTGATGGTTGCTTTCCATTTATTTCATTGAATATTTTCCCTAAAAGGACGTCCGTGTGATGAAAATGACGTCGATTTGGTCATCAAACGTGAATGCCATTCAATTAGCCAGACAAAAGGGCAGAAGAAATACAATTATGTAAGTTGGCTAAAATTGTTACTAATGGTATTTTCAGCTGGGGGATTTTGGCCATATCTATAGAGCAAAAAATTAGAGAAAATATTTAATTTGTCAAAAAAAACAGTGTAAATGTTAAAAATTTTTTAAAATATATTGAAAGGATTATTGGTTCAAAAGTTCATTTTTAACCCTTCAAATCACTATTAATTTGATAGATCTTGACGAATCGGATCATTTGAGAATAATTTTGCTTATATTAATTAAACCAATTTTAAATTAATTTGCACCGAAAGCGCTTTATTAAGTTTCAATTTTGATCACACCGCTACAAACTCTTAACTGATGAGTTTTAAAGAGATCTATAAATTGGCTCTAATGTAAGATTGGGGATCTTAAAAAAAGAACCATTATAATTTTTTCAACAATTTCAATCATTTTCGAAATTTTCGTTTTTTTTTGACAATTATTATTTAAATACTTACTATTCAAAAAATTAATTATTAGTTTATTTTTCTATCAATTTCACAGTTCCATTTATTCTACAATTTGCGTTTCACCCGCTACACATTGGCCATTGCCTGCAGTTTCCTCGTCTATTCCCTCATTGACTATTCCCTCCTCTTCAATATGGAAAAATTGTCCGGTTCCATTTATTTGAATGCCATTTTCATGGGATGTAGCCGATATGCCCTCCATTTGTTGGTGGCTTTCCTCGAATTTCGAACTCGGCGATTGGGCCGTAAATT
The DNA here is from genome assembly GCA_030063045.1 of Pratylenchus scribneri. Lineage (NCBI taxonomy): Eukaryota > Metazoa > Nematoda > Chromadorea > Rhabditida > Pratylenchidae > Pratylenchus > Pratylenchus scribneri. Next base: position 1,328,445 of record JAQSEB010000037.1, on the reverse strand, counting down.
GGTTCATTTTATTGCGGAAATATTGATCGCAGCAGCAATGGCAATTTGTGCAATTTTTTACATATTCGGTTAGTGAATATTTTGCGTAAAATTTGTTTTTTGGTGATCCAGCTCATCATTAATTTATCTTTAATCCGGATTCAAAATTTGAACAATCAAAATCGATAGATGCAGGCGAAATAAAAAACAGGAGGAATTAAAAGAGGCTAAATTTAAACTTAGTCAAACAGGCGGAATTATTTAAACTTAGTCAAACAGGCGGAATTAAAATCTTGGTCAAACAGGCGGAATTAAAACTTAGTCAAACAGGCGGAATTAAAACTTAGTCAAACAGGCGGAATTATTAAAACTTAGTCAAACAGGCGGAATTAAAACTTAGTCAAACAGGCGGAATTAAAACTTAGTCAAACAGGCGGAATTATTAAAACTTAGTCAAACAGGCGGAATTAAAACTTAGTCAAACAGGCGGAATTTAAATTTAGTCAAACAGGCGGAATTATTTAAACTTAGTCAAACAGGCGGAATTAAAACTTAGTCAAACAGGCGGAATTTAAATTTAGTCAAACAGGCGGAATTATTTAAACTTAGTCAAACAGGCGGAATTAAAACTTAGTCAAACAGGCGGAATTAAAACTTAGTCAACCAGGCGGAATTATTAAAACTTAGTCAAACAGGCGGAATTATTAAAACTTAGTCAAACAGGCGGAATTAAAACTTAGTCAAACAGGCGGAATTAAAACTTGGTCAAACAGGCGGAATTAAAACTTAGTCAAACAGGCGGAATTAAAACTTGGTCAAACAGGCGGAATTAAAACTTAGTCAAACAGGCGGAATTAAAATCTTGGTCAAACAGGCGGAATTATTAAAACTTAGTCAAACAGGCGGAATTATTAAAACTTAGTCAAACAGGCGGAATTAAAACTTAGTCAAACAGGCGGAATTATTAAAACTTAGTCAAACAGGCGGAATTAAAACTTAGTCAAACAGGCGGAATTAAAATCTTGGTCAAACAGGCGGAATTAAAACTTAGTCAAACAGGCGGAATTATTAAAACTTAGTCAAACAGGCGGAATTATTAAAACTTAGTCAAACAGGCGGAATTAAAACTTAGTCAAACAGGCGGAATTAAAATCTTGGTCAAACAGGCGGAATTAAAACTTAGTCAAACAGGCGGAATTATTAAAACTTAGTCAAACAGGCGGAATTATTAAAACTTAGTCAAACAGGCGGAATTAAAACTTAGTCAAACAGGCGGAATTTAAATTTAGTCAAACAGGCGGAATTATTTAAACTTAGTCAAACAGGCGGAATTAAAACTTGGTCAAACAGGCGGAATTAAAACTTAGTCAAACAGGCGGAATTAAAACTTGGTCAAACAGGCGGAATTAAAACTTAGTCAAACAGGCGGAATTAAAACTTGGTCAAACAGGCGGAATTAAAACTTAGTCAAACAGGCGGAATTAAAACTTGGTCAAACAGGCGGAATTAAAACTTAGTCAAACAGGCGGAATTAAAACTTGGTCAAACAGGCGGAATTAAAACTTAGTCAACCAGGCGGAATTATTAAAACTTAGTCAAACAGGCGGAATTATTAAAACTTAGTCAAACAGGCGGAATTATTAAAACTTAGTCAAACAGGCGGAATTATTAAAACTTAGTCAAACAGGCGGAATTAAAACTTAGTCAAACAGGCGGAATTAAAACTTAGTCAAACAGGCGGAATTAAAACAGACTCAATTATTTAGTCCAAAGAAAAGAGATTATTTCTTATTTTTCCGCTAATGTATAAAATAATAATCTGATTTCAGATTCTCAACGCCAATTCCCCTTCATCCCTCGGGCACCCGTTCTCCTTGTGTTGAGTTTGTCGCCCCTCCTCTTCATCATCAATTCTCTGGCTAACAATGAATTATTCCCAACGTGCATACGCAATACGGCTTATTCATTTGGTCAATTGTTTTGCCGAATTGGCGTTGTTTTGGCTCCTCAAATGTTTATTTTGGTTAGGAAATTTTTGAAATTCAATTTTAATTTACCTCAATTTTTCAGTCCAATATTGCCACATTTTTGCCCTATTTGGCATTGATGATCATTGCATTGGTCGATGCATTCTTCTTTCAGGTATAATTTGCCGTATAAATATTTTTAAATTTTTATTTTTCCCACAGTTTAACATTAGCGAAACAAAGGGCAAACCATTGCTGGCAAATTTTCCGAATAAATCTGCTTCCGCTATGGTACAATCGGATCAAAATGGCAAATTACTTTCCGATTCAGTGGCCACTTGAATTTGAATTTTTATTTTGTTAATTTTGATTATTTAAATCAATTGCCATATTTTAATCTCATCTTAAATAAATTACTCATCCAATTCAATTTAATTTTTTTTTTATAAATTAATTCTCCAATTTTAAATGTAATAATTATTATTTCCATTATTGAATAATAGGTATTATTACAAAAATTTCGTAAAAAATTTTTTTCCCGGGATGAGACAATCTTATTTTAAAAAGCATAAAAGATATTGCCTATTCTCCACCATCAATTTAATTTGCATTTGCAATTAATTCATAAAATTGTATAATGATTGGAAAAATGCATAAAATACGGAGGATGTTAGAATTTTTGCAATGAATCCATAAAATAATAATAAAAATTCCATCATTGAATTCAGTCACAGAGTTCAGCCGAGCATTTTTCCCCCAAAAGCCAATTTTATAAATCAATCTACAAAAAATTCCTCCACTCCAAATCCATCTCCATTTGGACTTTTGCCAATGCCTTTGCTTAGGCAATCGATGAATGCTTGCTTAAAAGAGGAATTGCACAATGCACATTGCTTTCAGCAGTGCACATATGGCTCATCTAACGCCTAACTCAATCCTTTCAGCCTCCCATTTTTCGTCATTTGGGTCAATTGTTTTCCTCGACTCAATAATCTAAAAATCGAAAAATTCTCTCATTTTTCTAATATATTTTGGAAAATTTATTTTTTCTAAATGTTCATAAATAATTTTAATTTTATTTTACCTTTTCCAATAAAAATTTCACAAAATTTTAAATCATTTAACATTTTCTATACTTAATAAATGATCAATTTAAATTAATAAATGCTTTATGGCTTTTTATTTAACGTTTTATTCTAGAATCACATTTTTGAGCACACATCTACAATTCATCTCTAACGATATGATATTTTTCCAAAATGGAACAATTGCACCAACAACATTTTTTGCAACTGCCATTTGAAAAATTTGCAGCAAAAAAATTTTGTTTCATTAAAAATCGCATTTTAAAATGGTTGAAATTCGATGGAAATTATATGAACAACAAAATAATCATCAGAAAACCTCAACGTTTTTTGAAGCATTTTGCCAAATTCTGCTCTATTAATTTCACTCGACGTTGGCGAAAAAAAGCTTTGCAAACTCGACTGCCTTTCATCAACATTTCACTGGAAGCCTGTTGGCCAGAGATTTGTTCGTTTTTGCCGATGGGTAACTGGTCGACAATTGCCACAACTTGCAGCCTTTTTTATATATCACTCTTCGACAAGCTTTATAAAAAGGCAATTTAATATGTTCTATAATTAAAAAGACCTAGCAAAGAATTTTTTCTTTCAACCAACAATTTTAAATTAATAAAAAAATTTTATGTTGTTCGAAAAATCTTTTTATGGAATTATTTAAAGCTTCGATTGTTGGTAGAAAAGTCCACCCAATTATGCGCTTATCACAGCAACTTTTCACCTTATTAATAAAATTTTATATATGCCATTAATTACTCTTTTGGCAGAATATTTTGCTATCAAATAAATTGATCGATGATCGAAACAAAATTGACCATAAAATAAAAAATTATGACCAAAAACGGCAATATAAGGTTATTTACCGTTTTTTTGCTATAAATTGTTGTAATTACTAATTATCGCTAAATCTACCATATCTTTTTCTAATATCTCTTCTGTCTCCAACTAAAAAGAATGTGGTTTCTGGTTTTAAAAATACAATGGTATTAAGTTTGTGAAATGGGCGGAATTTATGTTCCTTTTTAAAAATTAATTATAATGATTTCAATTTTCCTTTGATGGTTTGATCAAAATTGTTAATAAGGATATTGTTATGTCCGAATGTATTTAATTAATATTTTATCCAATAAATAAAATGAATAAATAATAATGAATGAATAATAGATTTGGGAATTCAATATAAAATTAACAACAGACTGGGTCAGACTGAGATGATTTGGGAGGAATGAGGAAAGCTTATATAGAGGGGAAATACATATTATGCCAATGGGATATAAGGTCAAATCTAATTTAAATATCAATCCAATATTCCCAATATTCTACAGATATAATATAACAAATAATTAAAATAAAATTAACATATTACAGAATCTGCATCCCAATGAGTATAGCGAAGTTTTTGCCAACTTACAATCTGAGTTTGGCGAACAGGCAAAATAATTTGTTATTCCCATAATAACATTTTCACATCATTTTAGATTACCAGAAAATTTGGTTATATTGGAAATGTCTTCTCCGAAGTTGGGATACAAATTCTGCAAAGCAATATATTTTGTCTGACCAATTTTGAAACGACTTTGTTCACACTTCTAGAAGGTTGTGTTTTTATCTGTTTCAATTTTTTTAAAATAAATTCTGTGAGCAATTTCAAGATTGGAGATAATTATAAAAGCAAGTTAATAATGCATAATTTCAATTATGTCCATTAGGAAAAAAATTATACAATTGAAATTTGGTTTGCCATAATAATAATCTCCCAAAACACAAACATTATTGTATTTCGCAAATGATTGTAAGATACGAAAATCGAGACTATATTTCAAGAAATTATGATAGGGGGAAAATGATAAATTAATTTTAAAAATATTTAATTGTTTCTTTTCCTTTCATCATGTAGAATCAATGCTAATCCATAAGCAGCTCCCGTCTTCACATGAAGGGAAATCGGATCGTCTGGCTGATTCATTGTTGGCCATAGCATTTGAAAGGATGTTTAAATATCAAGGAAATTCTGCGGCAATTGTTATTGTTACGGAGCAGCATTACACATGGATGGAACAAAAATTGCATCTAATTAATGAAGCCTACAGTCAAAAAAACTGCCGGGTAAATATTATTTTTTCTATTTATAATAAAAGATAGGACTTAAGATTTATAAAATTCGTTCAAAATTAATTAAGTTGAAAAATAACGGTCGTATTTAGGGTCGGTCGATTCTGCTTCTGCTGATTGAGTCATAAAAAATATTTTTATCTAATTGGAATTTGGATGGCGAAAATCTTGTTTATGAATGTTATTTAGCAACATAAGTGTAATTATTAAGCCAAAATACTTTCTTATGATCGAATTATTAACCTTGAATATCTATTATTTAACTAAATTGTTAATTGAAAATTTTCTGCATAAAAAAATTTTTTTGTAAAGGCTAATCTTATTTTAGCAATTAGAATAATGTTCACATCCTGCAGAATTGTCGTCCGAATTTTTTTTTAATTTTCAAAAATTCCATTTTAGGGTAATTTAGGGCGCAGAAAGTAAGATACATACAAATCTCACATAATTTTTTATCATATCTTGACATTTTATTAAGACCTAATTGACGAATTTATTCCGTTTAATATTAATTTGGAATTTTTAAATAAATTTTCTTATTTAAGTTTGGTGTCACTTTTGTCAATTTTAATCGTTTCATCGATACGCCCACAAATGACCTAATAATTGTTTTGGCCAAATCCGATGATGTGTGGAAATATATGAAGAATCGGAATCCGAAAAGGATTTTCTCATCAAAATCATATTTTGTTGCCAAAACGGAAAGCGTGAATATGGAATTGGAAAAAGGTACAGGTGTTCCTTTTCTTTCTTTATAAAAATTTTTCAATCCCTAATGTCAAGACTATCCACCCTACCTTCCAATTCGCAATTGGGATGAATTTCAAATAACAAATATTGTTGCATTCAACTGTTGGAAAGATACCACCCAATGCACTTTGTTGAGAGACATGTTCGATTCCATCCGTCAAGATCAACAAAAAACACAGGTAAAATTGAAATTTTTCATTAAAAAAAAGATTTAAAAATGTGAATAAGTTATTCATCATGCCCTAAATTGCTAGAAGGCGAATCTTTAACCAATTATCAATTATAACTATACTGAAATCAAATAAGTTTAGCAATCTAAGGATTAAGAAAGTTCAAAAATTAAAATTTTTGCCCAAAGCTACACCAAATCTCTTTATTTTCATATAATAAATATCCCTTTAGAATTAGAATAATCAATATCGAATTAATTAAGTATATATGTATGATGCTAGTGATTGGTAAAACGTTAAATTTTTTTAAATTGAAATATCCAACATTTCGAATTGGGATATTTGCTAAAATAGTCTATAAAATAGGCAAAAATTATTTCTCATTTTAAAATTTTTTAGGTCGCCATCCAGCCTGCTGCTGCTGGCATGCCATCGACTTCAACGCTGAGATGAGTTGGGCCGCCCCATTTCGACTCGTGCCCGGACCGAAATTTTTGGCTTGATTACTGTACGGGCCGGGCTAATTCTCGGATGGCCCGGCCCGAAAACATATGATATTTAAGACTTAAGAGAAATAGGTTAATTTAATGAAAATAATTGTTATAAAATATTATAAATAAAATTTTTTGTCAGTATATTTATTTTTTTTCTTTATTTAAATATTTGTAAGTAAGTTGAAAATTTTTTGAAAATTTTCCAATTTAAAAAATAAATAAATAGGGTAACAAAGGCCAGGCTGAATGCCCTATTACGGGTTATATCGGTCCGGGCTGCAAAAGCCTGCCCGAAACTCATCTCTGCCTTCACATCTTTTACATTGTCCTCACCACCGGCAAAACAAAATACCGATATATCAATTTGCATGAATGCTTTTGCCGATACTATCAAGTTATTTTTTATATAAAAATATCTAATTTTTAGTCGAATGAATAAATAGCAATTAATTGTTTTTTAAATTTAAAATTTCTCTACAATTTACTACAAGAAAGCTCAAGATTTAGCCATCCTTATTTGATCAATTCGAGTCAACCTCTATGGATGATATCAAATAGAATTAGAAGAGGAAAAAATAAATTTAGGATTCATATTTGCAGTTATATTTTTTTTTTATCAATTTTTAATTTAATAGCCTTCGATCAATGTTCATTCGTGCTTTTGCTGGATACAACTATTATCATATTTCAAGCCATGTGAATATATTAAACATTCCGGCATCATCCGTTAATGTCGGTGTGGATTGTCGTGGAAGCGAAAACGCAAAGCTCATATTTTTAAAAAATCTTCTTTCCAGGGATTATGCGGCGGTTTGTATTTTTTTTCTTCTAATTTGGCGTATAATAAAAAATATTTCATTAGAAATATCAAATATGATTTATCAATTTAAATGTCTATCAATTCTAAGTTTCAACTCTGACATTCAAATTTAGTTGATATTTCAAATTAGTCAATTCCGGAATTGCTAATTCTAAAATTGTCGCGAATTGGCCATCCTAAAATGGGATTTTTGGCACATAGCGACCCGGGATGAAGGAAGGAAGGGAAAAGGCCAATTCACGAGATAAACTTCGATCCTATCCCCCCTCTTTCCCTCTTATTTCCCCTCCATTATCCATAATCTTCCTCCAATTGCCCTCGAACATTTTCCCATGTTTTCCATTCCCTTTAATTGTTGCTGCCGCCTCCGTTCCCATCTAAAATCTTTTCATATTTTACACATAAATCGGGACGGAGGCGGCAACCAATTCCAGACCACATATTCTCATCATTTATGGAATGATTAGCCGCCGATGATTAAGGCAATCATTCTTCTCATATTGGAATATTTTTCCGGCCAAATGGCTGGAATTTCACATATTCATAATTGTATATTTTGGGTTGGGTTTTGATGGTTTAATTACCCAAGTTGGTCTCAAAATAAAAGTATTTTTACTAATTTTGGTGTCTTCATTGGGGCAATAATTATTCCGATTTGTGCCTGGGTTGGGGACTCGATACTCTGGCGTGGTAGCATTGCGCGGACGAATAATTCAATTGGGCTGTTCGCGTCAAAATAGAATAGCCTTGCTTGCTTAAAAATTCAAAAATTTATTTGTCCAGTCCAGATTAACATCAACCAGCGAATTTTGTAAAAATTAATGAATATATTTAAAATGTTGAAAAGAAATGGTTGATGAAAATTTTAATATAACCGGCAAATATTATTATTTTGAAAAATTTTCTATGACCAAATAGCATGGATATCTTCTAAATTGTTCAATGGACCTCGAATTATCTCCAATACATATCAAAATTTACGATGGCATTTTTAATTTGTAAATGCCATACAAAATCAAATTTTTTAATTTACTCAATTTTTAAAATAATATTAGCTAATAAATTCTTAGATTTCTAATTTGCCTTTAAATTTGCAAATTTCCAGACTAGCAATGCTATAAGCTTTAAGAATTCCAATTTCTTGAGTCAATTCAGGATTATATATTTTCTAAAAATTACTGCAAATTATACAGTAATATTTGATTTTTGGATTTTTAAAGATGGTATTAACAAACGATGTAGTGTAAATAGGGTAAAACTGTTTTATAAATTAATTTTACATTTTATTTTGTATAAAATAAGTTAAAAATAAAGATTGACCTTACTAAAACTGCCAGAAATATAATTTTAATAAAATCAACTATTTTTTGGTCATTGCGGCACCCTGATTAACATTAGTTTATTCACTAAAAATTGTGGCCTTTCCATTTCCCAATTGACCTACTGCCTTTCATCATTGATATTTTTAATAAGCCATTATTGGGAATTTCTTAAAATTTTATTTAACGCTAAATAATTTTATATTTCTGATTAATATTAATAGACAATTTTTACAGTGCTACGATTTGTTGATTTTATATGTTCCTCGGTTGAACTTTAGCAGTGTGGCTGCATCTTTGGATTATGAATCAAAGAATTCAATGACAAAAAGAATTGTGCATCAGCTTTTGCCCAACTCCGCAAAAACAGACCAAGCAAAAGTGATGAAAGAGACTGCACAGGGCAGAGCAATGTTAATTCTCTGTGATGAAGAGAATTTGTTTCAATTTGCTCATTCAAAAAACCAATTAATCATCAATTGGGAGGTCCCAAAAACAGAGGAAATTTATGCCAAGCGAATTCCCCAAATCAAGTTATTATATTTCACCATAAACCAAACTTAATTAGAAATTTGCAGTGGTTTGAGTATGCGCCCTAAAATACTGAATTTATTTGGCACAGCAAGAGAAAAGAATCGTTTGGAAAAATTCGGTGAAGGTGGTTGGCGTTTCACAAATTCAATTGAGTATGTTTTGCAACTGTTGGACGAAGATGAGATCTTGAATATTTAAATTGGCAACAATTTCATTTATTTAATTAAAAACAATAATCATGTTTAACATAAATTATAATTCCAGCTAATTTTGAATCAAAATACTAAAAATTTATTATTTTTGATAGTATATTTTTATGTGAAAATTTACCCGAATTGACCATTAAATTTCCCAATAAATTTCAATTTAATTATATTTAACTAGTTATATTTAATATGTACATATCTGACAAATGGGTATTGATTATTGATTATAAAGAAATATTTTCTTGCCGAGCATTTCCCCCAAAAGCCAATTTTTATAAATCAATCTACAAAAAATTCCTCCACTCCAAATCCAAATCCATCTCCATTTCCATCCTTTCTTCCTTCCCCTCATCAAATCCCATTTCCCATCCCAATCCAACAATTCTATTTACCCCTCTTTTTATTCCTTCAAATTTGGCCAATTTCTGATCAAGTGAAACGGAATTTGGCTCAATTTAATGTCATTTTTTTCGCAATATCCCATATTTAAATTTGTCTGCTGGTCAATAAAGACAAATCAACGGAATCATTATCAACTAAAATTTGCAACGATCAATTTTCTTCCAAATTTATTAATAAATTTTTATATTAAACTTATTTTTTTGAGTAATTGGCCAGAAAGCAGAAAGTATGTAAAAATGGAACCTCTTCATTTGGTCTATTTGCCATTTTTTGGTCATAACCTTTTGTCAATTAATTCCATTAATTCTTTATTCTTTGGACTAACAGATTAGCTTAAAAGTTAATATTTCCCTTGAAAAATTTAATTTGTGATGCACAAAAATTTCGTCCAATCTTTTTATATAGAAATGTGTTGCATGGAAATTCATCAAAATTTTATCCAGTTTCGTATTCCATTCAAATGATATCACCCATATTTTACGGTTTAAATTTTTTTAAATTCAGATTTATTTCCAAAATTCACAAATGCGAATTTTAATTATTATTTCCCTCCTTCTGCTAATTTCCTTTCCTTCATCGCAATCAGTATACCAATTTTCGAAGGATCAACAAAATGATATTTCCCATAAAATTATTTCTTTTCATAAATGGTTGTCGGAAGCATATTCAAAAATGCAATATGCCATTTCGCGGTATGCGCCACACCATGGTCAAAAAAAGGTCACATTTTCGGATTGGAATGCAATAACATTGCCCAGTGAATCGACAATTCAACAAGAAAATTTACTAAAACATTTTGAAGCAATTTTCGAAGAATTGGATGAATATTTCCATAGCTTGAGCGATGGACAATTAAAATCGGAAAGGGTTGTGAGAAAAATATTGGAGGATTTAGCCGAAAAATTTGATAAATTCCGCGTGGAAATGAGTGAATCATTAGAGGCTGAATTGGAGGAAAAATATCGCCGAACGGTTGAAAAAAGAATGAAAAAGGCCAAAAAAGAAGAGCCAAGCAGTTTTAGGAAGCAAAAATATCGTCAAACGATTTTAAAGCTACAGGGAATAACAATGACTGAAAAAGAAGAGCAGGCAAAAGGTAAACATTTGAATTTAAAAATCTCGAAAATTGACAGAAAGTTATTCATTAAAAATTTAATTTAACACAAAAAATATTGTTGAGATCTTCTTATTTTCAACAGAACATCAAGCTGAATCATCATCGTCAAGGAATATTGAAAATGAAGAAAAAATTGATGTCCATTTTCTGCCTGTCAAAATCAATGAGAAAATATATGAATTAAATAAACAAATTTGGTTCCAAAATTATGATCCATTTTTTAAATTATTAAAGGAAGAAATCAAAATGGATCATGACCCAATTTTGGAATTTTATCAAAAGTTCATTAATATTATTAATTTAATGGGGTTTAAAATGGAAATTAGGAATTTAGAAATACTTTCATATTTTTATACATTAAGTATTTTATAGGAAGTAAATTTTTATCTAACAAATATATAACATCATTTATTTGGATTATTAATGAATTTGAAGCAAAATAAAATTGTCTTAAATCAGGAATTTTTTGCCAAAACATTTTAGTAAATTATATTTGTTTGATATCAATGTTCTATGAAATTTTATATAATTGTATAAAATTTTATTAAAACTGAAGAATTGTTGAAATTTTTGTGAGCAAAGTCAAGTAGCCCTAGTTAATCTAAAATAAATAAAACTAGTTAATCTGGAATAAATAAAAAATAAATAGAAAAAATTTCCATAATAAAAAATTATTTTTAGATAGAAACAAGATTTTATTTTAATATTTTCCAGGACACTGGAATTTAAATGGAACAGAATTAGGGAAAAGAATTTGGACGAAAAGATTGCCGGAATTGTAAAAAAAGTGAGGAAAGGAATTGACAAGAAAAGTTTTACTGAAATGTGCAATGGAGTAGAAATTTATTTGCAAGAGGAATCCTCGAAAATAGATGGAATGAATTTTCGGCGAGGAGAAAGGGAAAAAGCGGAAGAATTGATGAGCCGGGTCCGCTTTTTTCTTAACAGTCTTAAGGAATGGCAAAATGGCGAATATTCAATTGTGAATAAAATGGAATTGATAAAATTGGAGACGGTGGCCGAACAAATGGAAGAAATTGCGAAAAATGAGGCAAGGGAACGAGAGAATGCGGAAAGATTAAAAAATATGGGGTGGAATGTGCCAACCGTGAAAAACATTGAAAAAGATTCAATTGGGAGCAAATTGACTGCTTTGGGAAGGATGACAAAATTTGCACGAAATGTTGTGAATGAAATTGAGGCTGAAATTGCGAAGAAATACGAGAATGAGGCCATCAAAAGGGTAGGGTTATATTTTAATTAAATTAAGAATTTAATATTTGAAAATATTTGAAATGAATTGATTTTATTAAATACTTTGTTTTTCGAAAAGATTTTAATTTTTCCAGAAAAATTTTTTCCGGGATTTTTAATTATTTTTTACGGAAAGATTTTAATTAAGTTTTTCGGAATGATTAAGTTTTGCGGAAAGTATTTAATTTCATTTTCCGGAAAGAATTTAATTAAGTTTTCCGGAAAGATTTTAATTAAGTTTTCCGGAAAGATTTTAATTAAGTTTTCCGGAAAGATTTTAATTAAGTTTTCCGGAAAGATTTTAATTAAGTTTTCCGGAAAGATTTTAATTAAGTTTTCCGGAAAGATTTTAATTAAGTTTTCCGGAAAGATTTTAATTAGATTTTCCGGAAAGATTTTAATTAAGTTTTCCGGAAAGATTTTAATTAAGTTTTCCGGAAAGATTTTAATTAAGTTTTCCGGAAAGATTTTAATTAGATTTTCCGGAAAGATTTTAATTAAGTTTTCCGGAAAGATTTTAATTTCATTTTCCGGAAAGAATTTAATTAAGTTTTCCGGAAAGAATTTAATTAAGTTTTCCGGAAAGATTTTAATTAAGTTTTCCGGAAAGATTTTAATTAAGTTTTCCGGAAAGATTTTAATTAAGTTTTCCGGAAAGATTTTAATTAGATTTTCCGGAAAGATTTTAATTAAGTTTTCCGGAAAGATTTTAATTAAGTTTTCCGGAAAGATTTTAATTAAGTTTTCCGGAAAGATTTTAATTAAGTTTTCCGGAAAGATTTTAATTAAGTTTTCCGGAAAGATTTTAATTAGATTTTCCGGAAAGATTTTAATTAAGTTTTCCGGAAAGATTTTAATTAAGTTTTCCGGAAAGATTTTAATTAAGTTTTCCGGAAAGATTTTAATTAAGTTTTCCGGAAAGATTTTAATTAGATTTTCCGGAAAGATTTTAATTAAGTTTTCCGGAAAGATTTTAATTAAGTTTTCCGGAAAGATTTTAATTAAGTTTTCCGGAAAGATTTTAATTAAGTTTTCCGGAAAGATTTTAATTAAGTTTTCCGGAAAGATTTTAATTAAGTTTTCCGGAAAGATTTTAATTAAGTTTTCCGGAAAGATTTTAATTAAGTTTTCCGGAAAGATTTTAATTAGATTTTCCGGAAAGATTTTAATTAAGTTTTCCGGAAAGATTTTAATTAAGTTTTCCGGAAAGATTTTAATTAAGTTTTCCGGAAAGATTTTAATTAAGTTTTCCGGAAAGATTTTAATTAGATTTTCCGGAAAGAATTTAATTATGTTTTCCGGAAAGATTTTAATTAAAAATTGATTTGTTACACAAAATTTAGTTACACATAGAAAATGTGAATAGGTTGTATTATAATAAATAGTTATATTTCTAGGAATTGAAACGTTTATATTATACGGTGTTAACAAATCGTGCCACATTGGAATTGGTCAATTATATGGCAGATGAATTTGCTTGGACGGAAAATCAAAAGCCACAAAGAAATAAAGCAGCCGTCCATCAACAATCTTCACATCATTTTGTTCCATTGACTGAACATTCAGAAATAATACAAGAAGAAAATCAAACAGTCGAAATTGGCAGAAAAAAATTTGCAGTTGAAAATTTGGCAACAATTACAATTTTGGCAATGGATTTATTAAAATATTATTTGGGCAAATTGGACGAGAGGGCAACAAGTAAAAAATTTATTGATATAAAATTGAAAGCGGAATTGGAAGCAAAAAAGCGGAAAGGGAAGAAGCCATCAACGGAAACAGAAACGGATGAAATGAACAAAATTGTAGAGGAGGAAATGGACAATCCACTGGTCCAATCCATCAAATCACTTTACAATGATGACCATTTGCATTATGTGCAAACAAGCAATGAATACAGAGAATTGTTCCCTGAATATGAGCCAAATCATGATTATTTAAAGGTAAATAAATAAAATTTTGATATTATAGTAATCGCTGGTGGGACATTTAGTTTCAGTTCAGCAGAGAACAAATATGTTGACTATTAAAAAGTAAATTTGATCAAAACAAAACTTCAAAAAATGATTAAAATTCGAATTGATAGCTAACAAATTGAATATTATTTACAAATTTTATAATCTAAATTGGATAATTGACTGTTTTAATTTTACAAACATAACTAAAAATTTGTGATCAAGATCGAAATGTATATTCTAGTGATATAGATCCACATTCACATATAAATATAAATTCGGCCCAAAAATACTAATAAAAATAATTTCTTTTTTAGAATATGATAAATTTGATTTCTTCATAAAATTTAATTAATATATCCGATATAAACCATTTTAGAAATTCGACTTTCATTTGTTCGAATTTGGCCTTGGCCAAAATGAATTGCCCGAAAATTTCCTGGACAGACATAAAGCAAACCAACGAGGACTGAATTTGGATGTTCGAGTCATTGTGGATTCCATGAATTTGTTGGCCATATTCAGCCGATTGAAACATTTAAAGGAAAAAACAGGGATGGACAAATATGTAAAACATTTTAAGGAAGGAAATGGATTGGAAATTATGGACAAATTGAAAGCCGAATTAGAAAATATTCATGGCCGTCGAATTCCTCAAACTTTTGCGGCCTTCATTTATGATAAATATGCGGAAAATGTGCAATCAAATATGGGCAATTTGGGCCCGAATATTCCAAATTTGGAGCCAACTCAACCAATTTTGGAACGAACCCATATATCGCCATCATCACCCCAATCGCAATCACCATCATCACAATTTCCAGCCAATTCGGGCATTCATAGTCCACCCTTGGAGCCAATTCGTCATAGTCCACCCTTGGAGCCAATTCGTCATAGTCCACCCTTGGAACCAATTCGATTACGACGAACTCATCAAATATCGCCAGCATCCCCATCATCACCTAAATCGCAATCGCTTTCGTCAAAATTTTCGATCAATTTGGACTCGGGTGAGGATGATTCACATTTGGAGCCAATTCGGACAAGCCTGCGACAAACTCAATCATCAAACCCATCATCACCCCAATCATCCTCACCCGTATTTTTGACTCCTCCTCATCAATCGCTGATTGCAAGCCAAACGGATGAGGAAGAGAACGAAGATATTTCTGCTGAATTCCATCAAAGCGATTCAGATTATGAAGGTGATGATGAACACAATTTTTTTCAGCATAAAGAAAATGTCGATCAAATGACGGAATCCAGCAGCAAGAAATAGGATTTTTGCAGGCTCTTTTGATCCGGAAGGTGTTCAGTCACGAAATGGGAAGCAACATGATTTTTTTTTAAATTATTATATTTTTTAAATTCAAATTGGCTGTCATTTTATTGTAATTTTTTTTTTTGATCCAGAAGAATTTTCTTTACGAAAAATGGCGATATGAATTTTTCAACCCTTTATTATTTTGATTCAAATTGGCTGTCTTATTTATATTAATTTTTAATATTTTCTCTTTCCTCGTCCAAATATTTTCATTTTCATTTATTCAATCATATACTAGTTATAAAGGGTTTTATAAATTTTTTAATTCATTTTATTTAATTGGATTTCAATGAAATGGCATCTTTAAAATGAAAGCATCTTTTAGTCTATCAAATTTTTTCTTCTGTTGACCGATTTAAATTTCCGTGAAATAGGATAGTCAAGAGTAAGTTGACCGAACCAAAACCGTACCATGTTATTTTTAGCCAAAAACCAAAACGAAAATCAAGCTTCAAAAATATCAAGAATCGAAAACCGAAGGTCCAAACTCCAAACTGATCCGCTTTTTCGTTTTTTTTTTCACTTTTCCCTTCACTGATGACTGATGAGTGATGAAGTGGTAATTTTGATAATTTCGTGCACTCTTGATTCAAAATGAGAAAGCAAAGCCTTTAAACCCGTATTAATTTTTTAAAATCAAGTTTGCTGTCATTTTTTCCACTTTTGTTTTTTTTTTTTTCTTCTATTCAAATTATTTCAGTTATTTTTATTCAGATATAACTTATATAAGTATAAAAGTGTAGAATTTTTTAATATATGCATTTTTCTCCTAAAATGGATGTTTTTTTTGTGCCCTGCTGTTGTTTGTGAATTGTGATCAAAACCCTTTTGGCACAATTTTCCTTCCATTCTATCTCAATTTTTGCGTTCGCGTCGCGCACCCAATTTCCCATTTCCTCGATTGAAGCCTACTACATTCTCCGGCCAATTCGGCAAATTTCCTCGTCCTCCTCAAAAATGCCCATCCCCCTCATTTCTTTGTCTTCTCTTCATCACATTCTCTCCTCTTCATTTCTATCTAATTTTCCCCTTTCAATTATTATTTGGCCACAAATCATTTGATTTTATTGGGTCAAATGATTTATGGGCCAAATGCCAAAATCGATTAATTTTTTGTGGATGGATTTGATTTGACAAATATGGGCATCACATTAAATAAAATATTACCCAATTTTATTATATTTATTATTTTTTTTGATTAAAAAAATGGCGATTTTTAGTTTGCCTTTGCCTAAACTTTTAAATTTTAATTTATTCAAACTATCATTAGATAGTCGCTGGTGAGTTGAAGCAAAAAGAAATGGTCCATCCCATCGGGGGTCGGGGCGGTACTTTTCCATTATGAGCCCCCTTACCAAATTTTCCTTGGCTCTTCTTTCTTTCTAACATTTTTTGGTTTAATTCGGCATTCTGTTGACCGTATGGCGAAATTTGCTTCCCCTAATTTTGCGGCTCTTACTAAAAATGAAAATTGCGGCCCGAAATTTGTGGCCCTACCGAAAATATTAACATATATAATGATAAAAGAGTGAAATTTAGGGCCAAATTTAACATTTTAAAGACGGATTATGGGTCTTAAGATCTAATAAGCTATGCTTCGGATCTCGTAGGATTGCTTAATAGGCTACATGTTTCATTTTTGCTGAAAGCCGCAAAATTATCACAATTTTTGGAGGGGGAAGCGGCTCTCTTATTAACTAAAAAGTACCCCTTCTGGGGAAAGGGGTATGAGATAGTGAATTAGGATCTCTTCTAATGTTCGATTCCAAATCATCATTTATTTGTAAAAATTCAATGAATTTTTCAATTCAAAATTCCATTGTTTCCATAAAATTATTTTACTCAATTTTTGTTCATAAACAAATTTAATTATTTTTCATTTAAACAGATTAAAAATAGATTCCATCTATTCATGAGCAATTCCACTTCATCAAATCTCCTAATTATCCTCCCTAATATTCATCTATTGCTATTGCTAATTTCGATTCCTTCTTCCCAATCATTGTACAAATTTTCGGAGCTTCAACAAAATGAAATACTCGATAAAATTAATCATTTTGGCGAATGGTTTTCCAAGGCACATTCAAAAATATCAGAAAAGTATGGAGGAAGGCAAAAAGCTGTCACATTTGAGGATGTGGATTTTAGGAATGATATGACTTTGCCCAGACAATCGGAAATTAAACATATTTTCGAAAAATTGCACCAATATTTTGAAGCATTAAATTATGGTGAATTGAAAAAGGAAAGTGGCGCAAGAAAAATGTTAGAAGAATTGACCGACGAATTAGACAAATTCAGAGTAAAAATGAGTGATTGGCTGGAAGCCGAATTGAGGGAAAAATGGCGTCAATCTGATGTTCATCGGAAGCGGAAGATGAAGGAGGTGGTAATGGCAAACACAGAAATGGAAAGCAGTTTGGCTGATGGGAATGTGAAAGGTATTCAATAGATTATATATTTATTATTTATATTTATAATCATTGGCCAAATTAATTTTAAGTCGAATAAAGTAAATCCTCTATTAGTCAGTTTACTAATTTTCTAATAAGACCCTTTAGTTCTACTAGAGGGGGGAGGCTTTTAATAGAGGGAAAGCTTCTATTAGAGAGGGCTATGGTTTCATATAAGAAGGGGGAGGGAGGGGACTTCTTAATAGAGAGGGGGGAGTGCTTATAATAGATTGTGGGAGGAGAGGGGATCTTTAATAGAGGGAAGAACTTTAATAGAGTAGGCGGCTTTTAATAGAGAAGGGGGTTGGCTTAAAGAATCCTACTATGAAACCCTCTAGAGAGGGTTCTATAGAGGGAAGGTTTCTAATAGAAGGTCGGGTCACTAATAGAGGATTTACGGTATATTAAAAATAAATATTAAAATTCAAAACAAAGAATCGAAGCCGGAATTTGCCCCTTTTAAAATTATTGTTTATTATTTTCATCAGATGAAAAAAGGAAGGAAAAGGAAATAGAACAAGCAGAATCATCCTCATCGTCAAGGAATATTGAAAATGAAGAAAAAATTGGTGTCCATTTTTTGTCTGTCAAAATCAATGAAAAAATTTATGATTTGAATGAACAAATTTGGTTCCAAAATTATAATCCATTTTTGAGAAAATTGAAAAGGGAAATGCAAACGGATCAAATCAACATTTGGAAATTTTATCTGCTGTAAATTTCTTATTATTATAAAAAGATTTATAAAATTTTAGGTTCAAATATAATTTTTATGCAGAAAAGTGAATTAAAAAAAGACTCATTAATGAATTTAAAATTTGATAATATTAAATTAATCATAAAGGGCAAATCTTTTGTCGGATATTTAGTGAATAAATTCTCAAAATATTAGGGCCGAAAATGACGAATGCGTCCGGGTACATAGGAGTAGGCATAGGCACTAGGCAATTGAAAAACTAGGTTCAAAATATTTCTTCACAATTTATCTTTTAATTTTAAAAATTATTAAATGTCGTTTATATATGATAAACTCGATTTTGTTGAGAAAAATTCGTTTGGTTATGAAAAAAAATATAAAGGCTATTTATGTTTTTAAAAAGGTATAATTTCTCCCTGAAGGATTCTTCCTTATTTTATTAGTGACAGTGAGAGCTATGGCCAAAAGAACAGCAGCAGGTCTAAAATACTGATAAATCTGCGGTACCGAAATTTCATGTTAGAATTCACTGATTAGGGTAAAAATGTCAAAAAGTTAATTTATAAACTCTTGGCTGGATTTTTTGATTATTTTGGAGACAATCTATTAATATTTTATCTAAAAATAAAAATTAAAAAATATAATTCATATTTACATTTACAGAACATTGGAAACAAGATTGAACGGAATTATAGAAAAGGAATTGAATAAAAAGATTTTAGGAATTTTACCAAAAGTTGAAAGTCGTGCCTAGACCTCTACCCATGCCAGTCAAAATACAGCATTTTAATTCAATCATTTATTTCCAAAGTTTAAATACGAAATGCGCAATAAATTGGGAAATTGTAAATCAAAGTAAAATGTCAATTTAAGGCAAATTGCGATGGAAAGGGGTAGGGGAACAAATCGCTAAAGGGGAGAGCGGAGAAAAATCCAAAGTCGAGTCTGCGTCCAGAACTGCATGAAAATGAGAAAAGAAGGGATTTATAAATGGGGGCGTGGACAATAAAATGGGAGGATAAATTGAACATCGAAAGTGGGAAGACGGAAATTGAGGGAAATGTGGAAATATGATTGAGAAATGAAAAGTGAATAATAAAAATGGGGAAATGGTGAACTGCTTGGACCTTTTTGGATTGGGATAATTTGTTTAGAAATTCCCAAAATAATTTTGACCAATTTAAAGGCACACAGCCTTACATCTCCCAACCTTCAATAGACTGTCCCTAGTCTCTTTTTTTTAAACATATTTCTGCGATGCATTTGACTCATTTTCAAAGTTTTTATTTTTCATTTTTCAAAATTTTTCTTCTCAATCTTCACTCCACCGGCGGCCAAAGACCGTCCCTGGTCACTTTGTCATTTCGCATTTCACTTTATTTGAATATTTGGCTTGCTCACAAGCTTTGAATTTTATGCTGCCGAGCCAGCTTGAATGTCAACCGAGAACAGGCGTCCAGCAGAGTTCCTATGCCTCTACTGCCCCTGAACTAACCGTGACTTTTCTCGGAAAAATCGCACCGAAGTATTTTATTTTTTTTTTTTAATGAATTTTATTTATTTTCTTTTCACTTTTTATTTTACTTTTTTTTTTGAGTTCATCGCAGAAATATCACTAGACTATTTGAGAAAATGGGAGTAGCCTTTTTGATTTTGGGATTTGATTTGGCTAAATGATTTGAGAATTTCCTTTTGGTTTCCTTTCTGAACTAATTGCTTGTGCTCCGCAGAGCAAAATTTGTACCCAGCAGCTCCCATTTTTAAAGAATAAGAAGAGGGAAGATTACAATTAAAATAATGAAGAATTATAATAAAATAAATTAGATGGAATTGGGGAAAGGAATTAGGGAATATTTATCAATGATTTTTCCAATCAATTTCGACCTCTTTTATTCTTTGCCATTCCTCGGTATGCACCACTGCCTCCACCTCTGACGAACACTCTTCCGCCTCGATTGCCATTACCATTTCGACCATTTCCGTCTCGAGCATCCGCAATCACATTTTGCACATTGGGTCGACTTGGGCCAGGCTGATCATGAGCTGCATAGGCAAAACTAAAATTGATTGAATTTTCCCGATTTCCCTCATCCTTGTCTTCTCCGTTCCCAAATGTCCTCCGCCATTCCCGCAGGAATTCATTGTCAACCAATGGGCCATATTTGTCAATCAATTCTCCAGCATCCGTTCTTTTTGCCGCTCCATGGAATAATGCCGCAGCATATTCTTCCTTCACCACCGAGGTGGTCTCGAGCGCTTTTGAAATGAATTTTTGCCAAACATCACCTTGACTGACATGCACCAAGTCACCAATGATAAAAATGGCATGACGTGCACGGGTTAAGGCCACACAGGCTCTCCGATTGTCCTTAAAGAAGTCCATGCCCTGTTTAACCTGATTTTCACGATTCCTTGTCCTCGTTGTTATGAGGATGGCAATGTCGTTTTCTTTGGATTGAAACGCATCCACCGACACAATTTGGAGTTCATCATATTGGCCTCTTCTTTGGAGTTGTGCCTTTAGTTCGGCAGCCTGGTACAGATACATGCATAGAATTACCGTCCTTTTGAGAATGTTGTTGCCAAAATTCGAGACAAGAGAGTCGACTAGCATGATTGCACAATCGGTGTGTGAGTCATTTGTCAAAGAAGGGCTCAGTGGGTCTTGACGACAAAATCCAGTCGAATTTATTAGTACAATTGGCACACTTTGATTGGGAAGTAAGAAATTAGATCCCGTAAGTAATGCTCTTTCCTCCGCAGAGGCTCCTGGTATGAGCTTCTCATCTGGCTCATATTTGGAGAACGAAATACATTTTACCAATTCTGGATGGGAACGATAGCATTTTGTTAGAAAACTATACCTGATTCCGGGTGATTGCTCAACCTGCTCAAGCACTGATTCAAGTCCATATCCATTTTGAAGAATCGAAGGCAAGTCGGCTAAATGAACACCCAATTGGTGTTTGTCTCCAGTCAGCAAAATTCTTTGAAGTTGTTCCAATTCCGCAACAATATGCACGACTACAGACCATTTTAATTGTGTGCTCTCGTCAAAAATGAGTGTTTGCACATCCTTCAAACAATTTTTCAGCAAATCTTCCCCTAAAGCTGTTGTACAGAAAATTAATTTTGGTTTCTTCCGATCTGAATAAACAATACTTGCACCTTGTTCTCCAGCAAATCTTGGCATTTTTTCTATTTTTTCCATATATGCCTTCACAATGGCTTTCTCATCATCATTCAATAATTTTTTGAACTCCTCAGAGTTTATTTTATTCACTAGAGTTTGTTCTCTTACCAATTCGATTTGATTTGCGTACTTAACCTTGGCCATGCCGCCGAAAAGGGCCATCGTTCCAATTTCGTCTAATTGCGCATTCCCACAAATATTTTGAACTGCTTCCACCAATTTGGTCACCGGAATGTTTGCACAAGCCATGAGGGCACATTTTAATTCCGGATTTTGTTCGATTAGCACTTTGAGTAGAGCCGCAGCCACTTCTGTTTTTCCAGTACCACCAGGTGCTTGTTGATGAGCCAAAATTCCAATTCCGTTGATCACATTTTCCGCTGTTATTCTCTGTCTGCCATTGAGTCTCCGCAGAGCTGAGTGCACTTGAACATTTTGATCCAAATCACTCAAGTCATCCACATCCTCCATGGTCATTCGCTCTTCCTCATCTTTTGACCTGCCAAGAAGAGCTGCCATTATTTTACCTTGTGGTGTGTCCATTTTTGCAATTTTTGACGGCACATTGAATTTGAAGCACATTAGCCTATCAAATAGTCCTTTGCCAGCCACAGGATGCACTACTGCTCGACCACCATTCATGAAGGCTTCATACTCTTCCTCCACATAGCCCTTTTTCCGTTCTTGAACATTAGTCAATTTCACCCATACTGAAAAAATGAAATGATTTGGTCTTCTACCTGCTACAATTTCATGATCACAAGCATATCCTTGGGCAAAATGCTTGTCCGCCAGTGTTGTTCTAGCTTTTACCGTTACCTCTGGTTCCCAACATTCAGCTAGAATGCTTATTTCTTCCTTCTTTCTTTCACCAAAACTTAATTTTACAGCATTATTCTCACCAAATCCGGCAATTCTTCCTTCAAATCGCGAGACCATCAATTTCCTTTGCTCCAATTCCGATTCATAGCCAATTGCTGCAGCCACTACATGTTCCACACATTCCAATTGATCATCATTGAGCTCCGCGGAGCATGGGAATAATGTAGGCAAACCATTTTCATTGTAATTGGGCCATTCCATTGTGTGAGGGCTAACGGCAGCCAGTGCACCAAAATTAGGCAGAATGTATTGTTCAGTACCTTGTCTAAAAGGGGATCCTGGTGGAAGGATATAATTAATTTCCGAAACAGTCCCATCAATTAATTTTGCGACAGTAACGTTCAATAATTGACCATTTTTCAAATTTGAGGGGTCAAACCCTTTGCATTGTCTTAGAATAAACCGTGAACAAACTTGTAATCCGCATGAAATGATGTCCGCTGCAAACTTCCCTTTGCTCCATTTAATTCCAATGACACAGCCAACCACTTCCATTCTTTCAGCAGTTTCAATGGCCAACAATTCCGTTGCTCTTGCCTGCTTTGGCAATATTCCTGTATTCGGGTTGAGCCAAAATTTCGTTCTGTTGTTCACGTCCTCTTGACGGGCAGCTAAATATCGATTTGCTTCGTTCCACCTGAATTTACTAACGATAATTATATCCCCAACCATCAGTCCAGTAAAATCATCCTCAATTTCTTCTTCTACCAATTTATCCTCAATCTCCATGAAGTAGGGCCACCAATTTCGTGAGCGGACGTTCTTCCGTGCCGCAATCACGTGACCTTCGTGAACTTGGCAAACCACATATTTCACCCCTTCCTCCTTCCTTTTCTTTTCGGGCATCTCTTTACCAGCCTGGCTATTATTAAAGCCCTTATTACCAAAACCACTCCCAGAATCCACATTTCCTTCATCCACATTCCTTTTCCTATCCTTTTTCTCCACAACTTTCCAACCATTTTCGTTCTCGAACCCCGCAGGGTTTAGATCATTTCCACTCTTTTCACTCTCCTCAATTTCCTCATCGTCTTTGTCCAATTGCTTCTCCGCTTCTTTCATTTGTTCCTCACTCAGAGGAATCTCTTCTCCCTCCAATAATTTTTCTTCTTCCTCATTGGTCACATTCTCGGTATTTGGCACCGTATCCACTTCCATTTTCTCTTCGGCCACGTCCATGTTTTGCAGATCTGAAACAATTTGATTGTCTTGTTCAACATTTTCCATTTCATTTTGTGCAATTTCGTTTACGAGCTCCGCAGAGCTTTCTTTCACTTTCCGATTTTTATTTCCTTTCCCCGCCTTTCTCCCACCTTTCTTGCCAGGCATTTCAGCAGAAGAATAAGTTGCAGATTTTTTTTTTTTTTTTTTTTTAGAAGAAATTTGATTTGAGAGCGTTGTTGAATTGAGAATTTGAATTTGTTTGCTTTTCTGAAAAATAGATGGGAAAATTAATATATTTAATTCTTATGAAATTTCCGCGGAATGAAAAAAAAAGGAAAGAGCACGGAATAAATGAGGAATAATATTCGGATTAACCTCGCAAGGTTTTGTATACGCATATATTAACTTGGAGTTTAATGGTTTGATAATTTTGAAATTTTTCTAAATAATTTGATAATTTTTCTCGCTAGCTTTTCAAAAATGATTATAGTACGCGAACTTTTAGCAAATTTGTAGGGAATTTCAGGCTTTATAATCGCCTCTGATTTTCAGTCTTGAAAATTTTGCCTAAAAAAAAGATAATGGGTGTGTGAATATTCAGAGGGAAGGATTTTTCAAAATGTCTCAGCTCAGCGATGATGCTGCATTATTGCCAAACTAAGATTGATGGACAGTATATTTGTCTGCATTTTGGGCCATAAGCTATTCAGGAATTCGAAAATCCTATGGTGTTGATATAATTTGAAATTGGGGTGATTTGGAGGATATGAGTTGCGATTTTCACATGTTTTTGGGTTGTTTATCAATGTACTTATGGAGTCGGATTTTCACGGGCTGTTTTTGGATAGTGCTTATCATATAAATATTATATTTAGAATTGAGTTTAAAAAGGATTGAGTTTAACAAAGTTATTAGCTTTTGAGAAAAAGGGAAAAAATAAGCGCGCATACTGGAATTTGTAGGGAATTTGTTTGTTGATTCCTAAATAAAATGTTTTCCTTCTCCTCGGAGAGAATTTTGTCGTAAAATTGGAATACGGTGTAAATAAAATGTGTTGAGGAAAAATGATTTGCATTTTCTGGTCAGCCTCTTCCTCCTTTTTTTTTGGACTTTGCTCTACCTTATTATTCATTTTTGAATTGAAGGCGTCGTTTTCCTAAATGTTTTGGATGGTTTCGCCATTGGCTATTACCCATCTCCTCAAATTTGCTCTGGGCACATTGCCCATCTCTCTTAATCTCCTTGAGAGAGCATTCTCTAAGTGTCTGTTTATTCTTATTTGGCTGACCCAGTATCCCAACTGAAAAATGGAAAGAATGATTCCTATAAGAGTAAACCAAAGAAAAGAGGGCGTTCCTTTTTGGTGAATTTCTTTTTCCTCCGATGAATGGGCAATTGGGAAAAGGGACAGTATAATTAAAATGGAAAGTGCAAATAAAGTCTTTATCTGGGGATTTCTGTATTTGTTAGGTCTTAGATTGTACCCTTTTTGTTCCCCTCGGGGATTTTCATGATTTTGACTTACTAAATTGTCTGAATTTTGGTTTGTTTGACCATTTTCTAAACCGATGTTCCTCTTTTGGTTTTGTCTATGATTGAATCCAGCTTTACCTTCAATTTCTTTTGCTTCTGCTTCCGCCAATGCTTGTTGTTCCTCTTCCGGCAATTCGGGAATTGTGCAGACTGGTCCCCGGCCTTCAACGCATTTTTTGAGTTGGTTAATGTGAACAATTCTTGGATTAGCTTGTGGAGAGGTACAACTAGTGATAGTGACCAAAACTCCATCAATTTCTACCACTCGGAAAATTCCTTTCCAAGGCAAATAGAACTTTTTCGAAGTACCCTTTTTACCTTCATAATTTCGCAGTAAAACTCTATCACCAACTTGGATAGTCGGATTTCTCACTAATTTATCATATTGGGCTTTTGCTTTGATTTGAGCATCTTTATTGGCTGCCGCGGCAGCTTCCCAAGCATTGCGCAAGGAATTTACCAGTTTTGCTTTAAACTCACCTTCTTCGGTAAATCCAAGTGGTTCTCTAGCCTTAGGGTCCAAAATTTGATCAACACAAAATATCGGATCACGACCAAACATGAGGAAGAACGGACTCTCATTTGTCGATGCATGCACTGATGTGTTATAACAAAAATTTGCGCAGTCCAAATATTCATCAAAATTGGGTTCATCACGCGTGATGTATTTTGCTAAAATGTTATGAAATGTTCTAAAAGACCTTTCCGTAATGGCATTTCCTTGACTCCAATGAGGTGTGGCATAGGACTTGTTGATGTAGAGCAACGAACAAAATGATTTGAAGAAGTCGGAGGTGAAAGCTGATGCACTATCTGTAAGTAGTTCAGTGCAGCCTCCGAATTTGAGGTAGCAATTGGTGAAGAATGCTTTGGCCAGAGTTGTTGCCTTAGCATTAGGTACTGCAATTGAGATGACATATTTGGTGAAGCAACAAATTATATTCAAAATGTGCTTGTTTCCTTTATCTGTTGTTGGAAAAGGCCCAGCCAAGTCAAGGCCAACTTTGCCAAATAATGTGTTCGCTGGTGGCATTTGCATTTCCGCTCGATAAGGGGGGTTAGGCGAATGCCTCAATTGACATGTTATGCACTGTTTGGTCCAAGTGACGATGTCCGCATGCATCCTTGGCCAAAAATACTTTTTGCACTTTTTAAGTGTCTTTTTGAGGTTCATGTGACCACCGCCTAAAGGCGAATTATGGAATGCCTCAAATATTAAAGCTCTGAGTGAAATTGGAATGAAAATCCTTGGGACCATATTTGGGTAGTGAAAATAGAGAATTCCTCCATTAACACAAAGGTGTTCAGCTTGAATGGCCAACTCATCTTTTTCATCTTCTTTGATCCCCGCAGGGAATTTTCCACTATTTATAAATTCAATTAATGCACTACATTTTCCATCTTCTTTCTGTTCTTTTATAATGTCGATGAGGAATGGGTTTCCTGCATTATCCCTTACTGTTAATGCCAGAAGTGAATTTTCATGAACCACGCGTGGTTTTATATTGAGGGAAAGACAAACTGGGAATTCGGCAATATCCTCTAACTCATCCAAATTGTCCAATTCCTGTTCAGCAATGTCCTCATGCGGCAATCTCGAAAGTGCATCAGCCAAAAGATTTTGTTTGCCAGCGATATGCACAATTTTGATGTTGTAGCTTTGCAATTCTACCAACCATCTTGCCAAATGATGATGTGTTTCTGCTTTCTTCATCAAATAGGCCAAAGGTTTGTGGTCACAGTGTAGTTCGATTTCTGACATAAAAATGTACGGCTTGAACTCTCTAAGGGCAAAAATAATTGCGCCAAGTTCGACTTGAACAGCCGGCCATTTCCTTTCTGATGCGGGTAATGTTCTGCTGCAGTAGGCGATTGCATTGAAGAGTTTCTTTTCTTCATCCCTTTGCATTAGCGCACCTCCTTGTCCCACCAACGATGCGTCAGTGAAAATGTGAAACGGTTTAGAATAGTCGGGAAAAACTAAAACTGGCTTTTCACTTAAAATTTGTTTGACCTTCGCAAAGGCTTCCTCTTGTTCTTCGCCCCATGAAAATGCTTTTTCCTTTTTAGTTAGGCGAGTCAATGGCTCAACAATTGTGGAAAAATTTGGCACATGTTTTCTAAAGAATGAGGCCATTCCGACTACATGTCTTACGCCCCTAACATTCGTTGGCCTTGGTAAGTTTTTGATTGTTTCAATTTTGCTAAGGCTTGGAGTATAGCCATCCGCATTAATTACAAATCCAAGAAAGTTCATGTTCGCCGCGGCGAAAATACATTTTTTCGGGCTTAATTTCAAACAAAACCTCCGAAATCGCTTGAAGACGTTCTTCAACGAGTCCAAATGTGCATCGAAATCATCCTCCTTGGTGAAGACTAGAATGTCATCCGCATATGCCACCACTGAATCTTCAAGTCCGCTCAGAACATGCGCCATGCATCGAGCAAAAGCACTGGTTGCATTCCTCAGGCCAAAAGGCAGATTGAGCATTTGGTAAACTTTGTTCTCAGTGATCAATCCGCATTTTCTGGATGCCTGCTCACTCAACTTGATTTGCAAATATCCACTGGATAAGTCTAAGCTTGAGTAGTAGCAGCAATTCCCAACTTTTTCCATTATTGTTTCAAGTCTGGGGAGGGGATAATGATCAGGAACTGTTACCTCATTCAATTTTCGGAAATCAATGCATGGCCTCAGTCCACCATCTTTCTTTTGAACCAACACAATATTTGAAACCCATGGTGTATCACTCTCAATCATCACACCAGAAGCCAGCAGTTGATCCAGATGCTTGTTGAGCTCTTCTCGATATTTGTAAGGTGTTGGCCTTGGTTTTGATGCGACCGGCTCATCGGTTGTTGTAATTATGTCGTGTTCTCCTGCCGTGCATGATCCCAAATCATATTGAGATTTGCTGAAAACATCATCAAACTCAGCGCACAGCTCTTTCAATTTTCCCAGTTTTTCTCCGGTCACACTTGATTTTGAAAAGTCAATTTTGAATTCCGGATCAATTTCAATCTTACTCGCATCCCGCAGGATGTAAATTTCATGTTCTGCCATTTCCGACACAATATGATTGCTAATAGTCTCGTTAAGCTCTTTAGCAAAAGCTATTCTTGAGCCTTCATGGATAGTCTGAATCCCATTTGTTGGATTTGAGACAATCATTTTGATTTGATAATTTGTGGGTTTTACTACCACTGGAATTATACCCAAATTTTGTTCCTCAAGTCGGTGACTGAGTTTCTCCACCAATAATGGCTTGGTTTTCCCAAAAATCTCCACTTTTGCTTTAATAACCTGATGCATTCCTGGTTTAAGCACAATACTTTCCATAGCCCTCACAGCCAAATCATCGTGCAGTTGCCTCTCAAGATTTTCCATTGGAATTGAGCATTTACCAATTGACAAAATCGCATTTGCGAAATCAAAAGTGATCGGAGGCAGGTCAGAAAACAAGTCACAGCCCAAAAGAAAATCATAGCCGGGATTTTCTGGTCCATTCTCGTTGTTCACAAAGTGGACAGGTCCTTCCAAGGTCAATTCTCCAATTTGTAGTTGAACCATTCCCATCGCTTCCAGTCTAATCACATGACCCGAGGCACTGATTGCTCTTAATTCACTTGGTTGTAGGGCGCACCCTAATTCTTCGGCTATGGACATTGGGGCAATTGTCAAAGTTGCTCCTGTGTCAACAAGGGATTTAAATCGTTTACCATTTGCCAGAACAGGAATAATCGCCGATTTTGTTTTCTTTTCCCCACCTGATCTGGTCAGTCTGTTGATTGATGGTCCTGCGCTTTCACCTTCTCTTGCTTTATAAAAGATGTGCCGGAGCAACGAGAGCAATAAATCATAGGACCTTTGATGAGTTTTGTGCCAGTGAACCATCACTTTGTCTCCTGGATTGACTTTGTCGAGATCATTCATGGTCTGCTGTAATGGCTTCATGATCCATTCAAAGTTGGGGATTTTTGATTTGTAGAAATTGGCAATTCCAATAAAAATTCTCAAATCCCCCAGACTCATTGGAATTTTATAGTGGCATTTTACCGTGGGCTCTGACCCAGTCAGTAGTTCGTAAAGCCATTTGCCGTATTCAGATTGTATTTGATTAATTTCCGAAACATCCAAAGCTGAGGAGGTGTTTGGTTCGTTTTCGAAAGCCGCGGCTTTTCCAAATGAGATCGCACATTTTTTAAAATCAAAACTTACCTTTCCCATTTTTGTCATTGTATCACATCCGATTATGAGGTCAAATTCGGTAAAGGCACCAGGTGTGTCTTCCAGCACCAAAATGTTGGCATCTGTTGAATCCCAATTGACTCAACAATTACCAAAATACTCTTTTTACTGAGTCCAATAAAATTATAGTTTTATCCAAGCAATTTATTTGTGAATGAATTCTTTACTTTTTGTGAATGATCAGTGGGAATGGTAATAATGGGGGAACAAGCCAAACATTAAATAAAACTACAATGACAAAGCTTTTGGGGGCCAAAAACGAGCACAAAAGGCGTTGGTTTTGGCCAATGACAAAGCAAATTGGGGAATTGGGATGGAAATCAAATGTAAATGGAAAGGACAAAATTAATAAATGTGAATTAAATGTATCCAAAAATGTAAATATCAATCATCAAACAATCTTTGAATGAACATCGGTCACGACACTCCGGGGGACGAAAGGTGTCATCAGCAACCGAAGAAGCAACCGAAGAAGAATTGGCGCTGAGCAATAGAAGATTGCAAACATTGCCAAAATCGTTGCCAACCAGATTATCAATTGTTTTGGATCCAATAAATATTTCAATAAATTTTTAAAATCAAAGCCTTTAAATTCATTAATCAAATTCACTGGCCCAACGGCCATTTTCCATTCACTTTCATCCTTCATTTCGGGGAAGGCCAATGTTCCTTTCAATTCAAATTTCGTTGAAGTGCTTCCACAGAAAACTTCGCATTCCTCATCGATTTGGGCAGCCGAAAAATGGACCGAATGGATCTTTTTTGTCCCTTTTGGGGAACATGTGGTTAATAACTTTGCCGATGGGCACACAATATTTGCCAATGACTTTCCAAAGTCCGTTTCACAAATTATATCCAACTGCGCGCCTTTTTCGCATTCATAGCAGCCCGTTAAATTTACATTACTTATTTTGCATGTGTTCATTTCCACTTCCGTTTTCAATTTCATTCCAGATATTTTCAACTGTAAAGTGGCGGAAGTAAAGTCGGGGGATGCCACTACCTTTCCATTTTCATTTTTTATCATCAAACCATTATGATTGAATGGAAGGACATTGTCCTCCTTAAAAATTTGTCCTCCTGAGGACACCTCCGGGCAAAGGCATTTTACTGTGCCATCGGCTGGATGGCAATTGCAGCTTTGAACATCAACTGTGCAATTTGCAAATTCCATCGCCTCTTTTTTGCTTTTACATTTTAATTTTTTCAAATTATTTTCCATTTCCAAATCCAATGTTGCACAACGCTTTCCGTCCGTCACAAATGTTGTGGCCAGCAGTGGAATATTTGGCACAGAAATTTCTTTGGCTGTAATTTCCAATTCCTTGAAATTTTGCTTTTCTCCTGGTGCCAATTCAATTAATTTAGTTGCATTTTGCTCTCCATTTTTTATAATCGACACATTTACTTTTATTAATCGTTCCCAAATTGTGGGACAATTAAAAACTTCTAAAATTTCACTTTCGGCTGGGGTCATAAAAATTCGATAAAATAAACAAGCGGGGGTGAAATAAAAGCATCCAACGCCCCATCCGCCCGGTGTTTCCATGCATTGTGTTATTCCGGGATAATCATTTCCAACTTTTAATTCTTTGATTTTTTCATCCAATTTCAGTTTTGAACATTTCTGATTTTTGCAACTCCCGGCATCGTCGCAACTTTTTGCCGAAGTTACCTCAATATTCACTGTCCGTGAAAAAAATTTCCAATTTTTTGGACAAATCAAATCCACTCGAGGAACGTTCAATTGAATTCCTCCGGCAATTTTTCCCCTATTATCAGTCATCATTATTTGAATTTCTTGCTCCTCCGCTGTGAGGGATATTTCCAAAACATGGTCAAACAGACAGTCTCTTTCGCCATTTTTCTTAATTATACAATTTTCTTCATTTGCTGATAATGTTGTGAGCCCAGTGGCATTTCCAAATAATAACAAAAACAAAATTATTGCAAACATTGCATATTTTGTGCCAACTGGACTACGATTTGTTGGATTGAGTGGGCTAACCTTTGATGCCCAACTCTCCATTTCTTCAACGGGTACTACTTCCCTTGCCAATTCATCCATCAAATCAACCTTTCTACTTTTCTTTTTCAATTTTCTAATTTTTCTTGCTGTCCAAAGTATAAAGTTTATTTTTGCCCTTCCAATTATATTTAATATTTTCAAAATCCAGATTATAATTTTTCCAATCATGTAAATTGTATTCATGGCCAAATAAAATACTATTCCAAATAAAAACATAGCCAATTCGGGGAAGCAATGGGGATTCTTCAAATAATTCAGGCAAAATCTGCAAGTGATAATTTCACAAATATCCCTTGCTTTGCATTTTATTCCCATTTCTTTAATCATTTCCCCTTCTTTAAAAATTTTCGCCGTGGCTTCAAAGCCAGAAATGATTTTTTCCTGTGGCATTGTAATATTTTCAATTTTTTCAGGATGGGCAATATAAAAACATTCTCCACTACAAATTTCAATTCCGCCCAATTTAATTTCAGATTTTAATTGAACTCCTTCTTTTGTGCATTCCAATTGGCATGGGCATTCTACCTTTTTCATTTTGAAATCAAAAAATTTTAATTTCGCCTTGCCCCATGCTTTTATCGGAATTCTTCCATCAGGCGTCAACAAAAAACTTAATTCCTTTCTAGGAAAATAGCAGAATTTTGTGCCCTTTTCAGAGCAAGTGTGTTCGGCACAATATTTTGGGGATCCTGTTGCCAAACCTTCGCCGATGCATTCAAAGCCGTCTTTATTCACATCTTCTATTTCCAAATTTATTTCTTTTACTAAAAACTTTTCTCCATCAAATAATTCAATTTGATTAAATTCTTTCAAGTTGGCGATTTTATTGCATTCCTCTGTCGCCTCAAGTGAACAATAATTTGGTTTTAAATTTTTCAGAATTTCCATGGTTTTTTCGTTTTTCTTTGTGGAATTTTGGACTGCTGGGCCATCAAAAAAGGTACATTGGTCAGTCCATGGTGGACATTCGCACTTGGGCCCACAGTATCCTTTTGCGGTAAATTCCCTTCTCAAATGTGTTCCGTTGCATTCAATTTTTGCCCAACATAAACTTCCATCTTCTCTCTCATTTATTATTAAACCGCCGGAAACACATTCATCCATATGCCGAAATTTCAGATTATTTTCATTTTTTGCACAAGGAGAAGCACCAATTGGATTAAATAAAAAGAAAATAATCATCAAAATTGCACTCGTAACAGCCAAAACAGTGCTCGATTTACTCTTTTTTGGGGAATTTTTCTTATATTTTTGCTTATTTTTGGGCCTTGGGTATTCATCGCCATCGGACAACCCACTTTCTTTTGAAAACAATTCATTTTTCATTCTTAGCATTCCCCATTTGGCCGAACCGGCCTCTTCTTCTACTTTTGCCAATTTATTTTCAAATTTTTTAATTTCCTCAACCACATTCATGAATTCTAATTTAACCGCTGTTAATTCTTTATTGTTATTTTCCAGTAATTGTTTTAAATTATTTATTTTTTCATCGCTTTCTCCAACTTTTTTCACACAAAATTCAATTTTCTCATTGGCAGAAAATTTTCTGCATTCTCTTTCAAAATGCCATTCTCCACAGAATAGGCACATTCTTCTCGGTTTTTGTTTTCTGGATGCTTGTGCGTTTGGGCGCTGCCGGCTTATATCAAATACGCCCTCTTCTAAATATTCATCCGGTGCATTTTGCCGCGGCCGGCTTCTTTCAAAAACTAATGGGCACATTACCACTTCCTCCAAATTCTCACTTCCCAATTCCATTGGTTCTGGTTCCGGCTCATCATCGGAATCCTTTTTTATTTTCTCCAACATTTCTTTACACTTATTATTTTTCTTTTTGCCCTTATTAGGCTGGCACAAACACGGTTTGAGGGATGATTTGCAAATGCATTCAATTGGGGTCGATCTGCCTTTTCCAAGCGCACATGAACAAGTGCACCAATACACACCAGACCCTGATTCGGCTTCGGATTCATAAAAAATTTCCTCTTCATCCTCGGTTAGCGAATTTGATGAATTTGCAATTTCTTCGCGCATTTGTGCGCAATATATGCATTCATGTATTTCAGAGTCATTTTCATTTTGTGATTCATCCTCATTTTCTTCATCGATTAACCACAGTTCTTCCTCTGAATCACTCGGAGGATCTTCCAAAACAAATGCACCAAATTTCAAATCTTCATCATCCGAGTATTCTTTATAATTTTTTACATTTTTTCTTTCCCTCAATTTCATTGGGTGCTTTGTATTTTGTTTATTTTCTTCATCTTTTTCATGGGTTTCTGCTCTCAATTCCAAAGGGTACAAAAGGACAATTGCCCTTGTCAAAATTTTACCTTTGCATTTTACTTTTGCCGCCCTTATTAATCCATCCTTGCTCTTAATTAATTCAACAATTTTTCCCAAATTCCATGAAAATTTTGGAGCATTTTCTTGGTGGACTAACACAATTTCTCCAATTTGTGGCAAATAATTTTTCTTGGCAATTTTTTGGCGGTGACGATCCGCCCTTTCCTTCAATTCATTCAAATATTCCTTTTCCCATTTTTTACAAAAATAATTCAACATATCATTTGCGTTTTTCCAATTTTTAATCAGTTCATCCCTTTGGGTTTCTTTTAATTTAAATTCATCAATTTCCAAATTATCCAAATCAATAATTTTTTCATTCCTTTTTGGGAACATCAAATCAATTGGCCTCAAAATTTCCAGGCTTTCTTCAACATTTTCATAGACATATGTTAATGGCCGCGTATTCATTACCAATTTAACTTCCGGCAAAATTGTCCGCAATTCTTCAAAAAATAAAAATTTCCGTCCAACAGCTGCCTTTAAGGCTTTTTTCATAATTTTTACCATCGCTTCGTAAAATCCCCCGAACCAAGGGGACACTGATGGTATAAATGTCCACCTTATTTTTTCCAATTCCATTTTCTTTTCAATTTCATTTACTACTTTATATGTTAATCGATATTGTGTGCCGTTATCGCTAATTAAATATTTAGGCTTTCCATATTCGGCAATGAATCTTCTCAATGCATTGATGCAGGATTTTGCCGTCAAGTCCGGAATCAATTCCAAATGTGTGAATCTCGTTGCCATGCATGTAAAAATTTCAATCCAAATCTTCATTATTTCTCCTTTGAAATTTTTCACTTCAAAAGGACCAGCGTAATCCATTCCGCAATTTGTGAAGGGAATCGAAATTTTTGCTCTTTCTTCGGGTAAATTTGGCATTTTTGGAAAGGCGATAGGCTCCAATTTTGCCTTTCGACAATAAAGGCATTTGTTTATTGTCATTTTCATTTTCTTCCTTCCCAATGGAATCCAAAATGTTTTTCGCAATTCAGTCAAACTTTGCCGGAGGCCACTGTGATGTGTGCGCAAATGCGCTTCATTACAAATTATTTCAGCCAATGGCGATTCATAAGATAAAAAAATTTGGGCTTTTTGTCCAGAATTGCCCAATCGCCCAGGGCATGTCCAAATTCCGTATTTTGATTTTTCCATAAATAAATTCTGCATTTCCTTTTCACTTGGAGGATATTTATATTGGTCCTGGCTTATGAGCAAAATTTCTGCCAATTTTCTCACTTCAATTCCATTTTTTGCCTTCTGCAAATCATTCATGAATTCTGTTTCAAATTTGAATTTTTGACCAAAAATTTTAATTGCTTTGCATGTGAAAGCTGAAATATTCACCAATTTTGGCCATTCATTTCTTATTTTTATGTCAATAATTTCATTGACCAACATATCCATATTTATTTCTTCCAATTTTTTATCCCATTCTTTTTCGTTTTTAATCAATTCTGGTGCTTTTGGCCATTCAATTTCATCAAATTTTAGGAACTTTGGCCCTTCCCACCAGATCGAATTGGCTTTTAATTCTGCACAACTGCAGCCACGGCTTGCCAAATCAGCCGGGTTCACATCTGTGGGCACATATTTCCATTGTATTTTCATATCCTTTCTCAATTCCAAAACTCTATTTTTCACAAATTTTGGCAATTTATCCACGTTGGAGATGAGTATCCAACTCAAGACCACCTTTGAATCGGACCATATATAATAATTGCCAATTTTCAAATCAATTTCCTTCTTTATAAATTCAAGCATTTTGCAACCAGAAACAGCAGCCATCAATTCCAATCGTGGAATTGTCAATTTGGCTTTGATAGGGGCCAATTTGCCTTTGGCATACACTATTGATGAATTAGTCATTTTATTCATTTTTTCAACAATATAGGCAACCGATGCATATGCTTTGGCCGATGCGTCCACAAAAATATGTAATTCCATTTCGGCATCTGGATTTTTGACCGCCCTTCTTCTAATTAAAAATTTTCCAAAATCACCAATTATATTTTTCCATTCTTCCAAATAGGCTTCATCAATTTGATCATCCCAGCCATATTTATTTTCCTTCCATAGGCTTTGAAAAAATATTTTTCTGGGCAAATTTGCGGGAATTGTCAATCCAGGCGGGTCAAAAGTTTTGGCTGTGCCCTTTGCCACTTTTCTTTTTGTCCATTTGATTTCATTTTTTATTTCTTTTATTTCAATAATTATGGCATCTTTTTCCACATCCCAGCCAATTCCGAGAATTTTTATTGGATTTTTTCTTTCTTTATCCCCAAACTTTTCCATTACTAATTTATCATTACTAACAAATTCATGCAATTTCATTTCTGCCTCATCAAAAATTTTAATAATTTCATGGCATTTTTCAATCGCCTCCGTTGTATTTGTTGCCCCAAATCCAGGATTATCGGCGTATATTCCTTTTCTCAACTTTTCGGCAAATTCAGTGCCGTAATTTGCCAAATGATAATCCGTCACTTCTCCCAGCAATGACGGAGCCGCTATGATGCCGAAGGGCATACATGTGAACCGCATTTCTTCAATATTGTTCAAAGATGGGGGCTTTTTCGGGTCTTTAAACCATAAAAATCGTGCCAAATTTCTTTGATTCTCCTTTACTTTTATTTGATGAAATGCACTTTTTACGT
This sequence comes from Pratylenchus scribneri, assembly GCA_030063045.1. Taxonomy (NCBI): domain Eukaryota; kingdom Metazoa; phylum Nematoda; class Chromadorea; order Rhabditida; family Pratylenchidae; genus Pratylenchus; species Pratylenchus scribneri. The sequence continues at coordinate 1,291,751 of JAQSEB010000037.1, read as the reverse complement.
CACAAAAGATGGCGATGGGAAAATTTCGAAAACGGAGAATCATTCCACAAATGTCAGCCAACATGACGCGACCCCTCAAAATAAAATCATTGACACTAATCCCTTCTGCTGTTTTGCAGCTGAAATCAAAGACGGGTCGAATCTTCTTCTTTTCTTCATTAATAACGGCATGGTGCGGTGTATACATTATTATTCCATTATCGTCATTGCATTTTTCAACAATTCCTTTCTCAATTTGTTCATTAAATGGGGCACAATATTTTTCCAAAAGCCCATTTTTATTTAATTTATTCCAAACCCCTTGAAGCCTTTTAAGGCAAATCCAAAAATTGTTTGAAATTTTTTCCGGTGGGTTTTTGATTGGCCATTCAATAACATATCGTCCATCGGCATCTCTTTTGACCGTATTCAAAAAATGATTATGAGCAAAAATGTCATTTTCTAATTGTTTAGGCTCACTAATTCCATACTCTTCAATTTCCCAAAATTTTTCCTGCTCAATCATTTGACATAAAATAGGTTCCGTTTCTGTTTTCCAAATGTGGCTTCTCCCAGTTAAAATGTTTCCAATTTTTGTTTCCAAAATTGAGAAGCCTGATTTTGTTTTCGGCAATCCCAAAATTTCTGAATAAAAGTCGGAACCAATCAAAATTTCAGGCATAACCTCCAAAATATTTTCTTCACTGGTTATTTCATCTTTCAAAAAATGTTTGAATGTTTTTGGGTCTGCCATTTTTAGTCTTTCAACCATTTGCCTTTTTTCAACACCTCTTGCAACAATATTTATCGCCTCATTATTTTTTGACATAATTTGGAAAATATAAATTGGAGAATGAATAATAATTGTTTTATTGAAAAGGCCGCTTCCGCGGAATTGTTTTTCTCCAATAATGTGAAGGTCCAATTTCTTTGCGAGCACATTTAATATGAGGCTGATTTCACATCCAGAATCCAAAAAGATTGCCGTTTCTGATTTCTGTCCCATTGCATATGGATTGCGGATTTGGGCCACGGTGACCTGCATTAATGTAATGTCTTTTTCCTTTCTCTTCTTCCCAATTAAATTGTTCATTAGGACATTTTCCAAACTTTTATTCTCATTTTCCTCATTAATTTCTGTGGCCATGCACATTTTTTCATTCTTTATTTTATTGTGCTCTTTATAATTTTTCTTTTCATCTGCCACTTTTTTGGCTTTTTGACGACAAAAGGCTGAATTATGGCCATCTTTTTTGCATGTGAAACATTTAACATTCTTTTTGCATTCTTTTGAAATGTGGCCTTTTCCCAAACATTTCAAACAAATTTTTAGTTCTTTTGCCTTGGCCAATCTTTCATCATTTGTTTTATATTTGGGGCATTTGTCCTCCCAATGTTCATCGCCACAAAATTTACAATTTCTTTTTTGCATATTTGCTATTGTTTTATTTTCATACTTATTTGGGCCTTTCCATTGGCCCTTTTTGAATCCATTGTATTTATCATATTTTTCAAATTTTCCATATTTCTTTTCATATTTTTCATTTCCAAAATCGAATTCGCGATGAACGCGGTAAATATCTTCTTCTAATTTTAGATAATCGTCTAAAAATTCCAAAATGCCTTTTGTTCCCAAATCTGGGGTGGCTTTCTTTCTTTCATAAATTTTTCGGAGGATATTTTGGGGGTATTTGCTTTCCACTTCAAAAATCAATTGGGCATTTTCAATGTTTTCCCCCGCATTTTCCAATTGGTTAAGTATTGCCCGAATTTCCCGATGTGTTTTTTTGATTTCAGGCATAAAGTTGTTTGCTTTTTTCAATTTTCGTAAAGCACTATGCAAACTGTTTTTAATGTTTTGTGTGTCTCCAAATTGTTTTTTCAAAAGCTTCAAAACGGTTTGATAATTTTTTGCCTCAAGCGGATATGCTTCGACAATTTCCAAAGGTTCGCCCTTTAGGGCACTTTTTAGGTATTGCATTTTCCGCTTTTCTGGTATGTCTTGATCGTCAACTGCGGCCGAAAATTCTTCGAAAAAACTTGACCAACTTTTTAGGTCGCCCGAAAATTCAGGGAGTTTAATTTCAGGTAATTTCACATTTAAATTCTCCCTAAAGGCCATTCGGCTCATTTCAAATACTTCATTTTGGGCAGGAATTATTTTATCGAAAAATCTTTCATTTTTGTTCAAAACATCCATTACTCCTCTGCCCTTATTCATAACTGTCAGAAATCCCGAATCGCCTGTGGCGAGTCCTCGGTAAATTGCCAATTCCGCCTCCCTTATTTCCCCTTTTAAATTTGCCAAAAATTTGCCATAATTTGTGTTTTGTTCATCCAAATCTTTTAGGGAATTTTTAATCTTTTCTCTTTGTTCAATGCATTTTTCTTTCAATTCATTTGCCTTTTTAACTTTATCCCCTTCACCTGCATCAATGGCAAAATCTATCTCGTTGGTGTCCATAATGAGCCCTTGGAGCCGATCGCGGAGTGACTTGATGGTGATTTGCAGGACGTCCGCCATAGCCACGCCTCACAAAAGTTCGTCGATTGCGTTGATGTTGTTGGCTAGTGCTGGGTCGTTGCCGATCAAAATTACGTTGCCTTTGATTCGGACGCTGATGCCGACTTTGCTGCTGCTGATGTTGATGGATGGCCTGAGGGCGTTGTTGAAAATTTGTGTTCCAGAAGACCCTTGGTTGAAGTATGGGTCTGGGCCAAAAGGGTTGATGCGGTGGGATTTGTGGAACAGGCACTTGAATGAAGACCGGCTGGATTTGAGGAGCTGGTGCTTGTTGCTGAACTGGCGGAGATTGGCGTCGTTCTCTGTTGCTATTTGTTCGCCGATTCGCAATTCTCCGACTTCTTTCAATCAAAATTTGGGCCGGTGTTGGTCGTCGATGAGCCTGTCGATCGTCTCGTCTTCTGTTGTCGGGCGATCGTTCAGTCCTTGGCCTTCTTGAAGAGACACTTTCCACTCTATTGAAGATTGAAGCCAGTTTCCCTTAGGCAGGGGTAATCAAAATTATTATTTTTATTTACGACCAAAACCAAAAATTTTTGCCCCAATGGCAAACCAGAATATTGCCCCAATGGCTCGATTCCAAATTGGTCGTGGCACCACTTTGTTGAATCCCAATTGACTCAACAATTACCAAAATACTCTTTTTACTGAGTCCAATAAAATTATAGTTTTATCCAAGCAATTTATTTGTGAATGAATTCTTTACTTTTTGTGAATGATCAGTGGGAATGGTAATAATGGGGGAACAAGCCAAACATTAAATAAAACTACAATGACAAAGCTTTTGGGGGCCAAAAACGAGCACAAAAGGCGTTGGTTTTGGCCAATGACAAAGCAAATTGGGGAATTGGGATGGAAATCAAATGTAAATGGAAAGGACAAAATTAATAAATGTGAATTAAATGTATCCAAAAATGTAAATATCAATCATCAAACAATCTTTGAATGAACATCGGTCACGACAGCATCAACCGTTTCGCCCAAAATATGAATTCTGGTGTACGTTTGGCCCTTAATTGTTATCGAGTTATTTCCCAAACCTGTCACTTCTCCTGTAGCCTCATCACATTTGATCATCCATTGGCGTACAATTCGTTCCGGTGCTACTGTTACATCAGCTCCCGTATCAAAAATGACCCTCGTCAGATGGCCACGAACAAATGCCAATGAGATTGGACAGTTTGAAGGATTCCCCGCTCTATTGAGAACATTTACCACAATTGAATTTCTTCGCATCGTATTTGATCCCCTCAGGGAATTTGAGGTTGGGCTCGGAGAATTGAGGATCACCTGGCATTGTGAGACAGTTGGTGGCCAGTTTTTAGGATTTCCGGGTATTGGTTTTCCAATCAACACTTGATCCAGTTCATGGTTCTCCTCCACGGCATTTTGAATAGCTTTCTTCATTGCACTTTGTTCTTTTGAGCCGATTAGAAGTCTTCCAAGTCGACCTTCACCAACTCTTGCTTCCAAAAATGTTAAAATCATTCGGATAGCCACATCCAACCCACAAATGGCTACCACAATTGTGATTATTTCTTTCCAAATTTTTGTATAATCACCAATTGCACCTTTTACAATGGTTTCTTCAGCTTCCTCCCATTCCTGGGATAAGCTTGCTTTAACCAGACCTTCTTCTTTATGAATTCTATAGGTTAATTCACTCAATCTGACCATATTGGTTGCGTAGGAATGGGTGGCTAAGTCGGTCAAGTTCAATAAAACCATTTGATGAAATGCATAAGATTGGAGCTTTGGGATTTTTATTTTCTTTCCCAAATCCATTTCAATTTCATTTGGAACTTTCGTGATCACCTCAGTGATTTCTCCACTCACTTGATCGACTTCGATCGCCTTCCCATCTAATTGGATTAAAATTTTCCGAAATTCGACACAAGGTGCCTTTCGTGAATTTGGGGTGATTATCATGTTTGATGGATCAACAAATGCTAAATGTTCCTCACCTCCTGCTTTGAAACTGATCGGCAGCAATTCGAAACAGCTCTCATTCGAGCCAGTTGCCTTGAACTCATATTCATCATGTTTGAGTGGAACGCAGGGCCAAATTTTGAGTAGAGAAGTTCCCGCTTTCTTGGCCACCAAATAATTGTCATTGAAGATGGTTCGAGCCAAATTTGTCGGATTATTCAAGTAGGATGATTCAACCCATCGGCGAGTGTCCTCAGCAAAATCACAAAATGCCTTCAAAGAATGCAGGAATGCGAAGTTCACCGAGTCAGTGATTGTTGAGTGTAGAAAGGTGAGTTGGGCAGCCAATTGTGAAGAGGTTACTGCTCCTTCTGTGAGGTTGAATTTCAGCCATTCTTCCTTTACCTCTCTCTTCTTCCTTGGAAAGTTTTGCACCGCTAGTCCTTGATCTGAAATTGAGAGATTTTTCCCACAATCAATCACCGTTTTGGTGGAACTGAAAGTCAGTCCAAGTCCTCCATCATCCGAAAGCCAAATTTTGCCAAGCTGTCGCCCATCCCAAGCACCAATTGGGGAATATCCGCACATCTTTTGCGTTTCTGGCTTCCAAACAAGTACAGTTTTGTCGTCGAGGGTACAGTATCCTTTTTCATATGGACAATCTTGAGTGACTCCCGCGGGAGTAATTATTGTTTTGGCACCAAAATGTGATTCCACTTTTGTCTCAAAAGCATAACAGTTTTCGCTGCTTACCGTTTTCCATGAGAATGTTCCCAGAAACCACATCCTTGGAGTCAGATCAATTTTGTTTTCGGTTGCCCATAGGCCGGAATCATTTTTGAGAGTGCCCAAATCGCATCGTTTGTGTTCAACAATTCTTTTACACTCTGAAAGAGTCATTTCCAATTGAATTGGGTCCAGTTTCTGGTCAACTGGGACATTAGAAATTGTTGTGTACTTACGGGCATTTTTCCTGATTTTGCGACAAGCCCAAGCAGAAGTTGAATATTCCAGTACATTTGGCATAAGCACAGTGTGCCTCTTTGGCATCACTTGGTCACTGGCTTTTGGCGTCAATTCTGGACAAAGATTCACTTTGGGCAACTCCCAGACCATTCCTTGCTGTTGAGTTTGGCAAATCATTGGATGCTTTGGAATTGGCAATGAATGTCCAGCCAAAGCCTGTGCCGCCATAGCCAGTATCATTAAAATCGAAAAGAGGGGAAACATGGTTGGCGATTTGACCATTTCCCATCCGGCAATTTTGACGGGTTTCCTCTTTATTTGGGTTGGTTCTTCCTTCTTTTCTGGCACTTCCTGAATAGACAGGGCTTGTTTGGTCGCCTCAGCGACATTTCCATGCTGCTTCAATTTAAGTTCATGTATATCTGCTGCCAAACCTTCCATCATTGAGACAAATTGAGAATCATTGCCTGAAGCGTTCACTTGATTCGCCGCATTCTGCATGTAATCCCGTTGTCTTTTATGGCAGTTGAAGGCAATATGTCCCTGCTTGCTGCAGTAATGACAAATTGGCCTTGAGTTCCATCGGCGATCATTCCTTGGGAAGTTTCGGCCGCCACCTCGACCACGTTGGTTCCTGTTCCAGTTGTTTTGTCTCGGATTTTGCCAATTTCGATTGTTGTTTTGCCAATTCTGGCCATTATTTCGTTGTTGTTGACCAACTGGTTGAGCATTCCCTCCAGTTGGTGCCCAAGTTTGGAAGTTTCCTTGAGGGAAGTTCGGTGGATTGGGCTCACTTACCGCATTCGCTTGTTGCAGCGGGTTTCCTTCCTTTGGCTTATTGACTAGCATCATTTCGGCTTCCTGAGCCTGCATGCATAACTCCTCGAAGTTCCTTCTTCCCGTCAGTCCAGCCATGCGCAAAATGAAGCTAATCTCGGGCTTAAGCTTCTCAAGCAGAGTCCGGCATAGAATTTCTTCTTTGGCCGCAGCCGTATGGTTGTCCGAAGTTGCCTCAACTAAAGGGATTAATCGGTCCAAAAAGGTTTTCACCGTTTCGCCATCCTTTTGTTTGCAGGCCGCCAATGCTTGGTAAGTCAACTCACGCCTTTGAGGTGAATCCATGGCACCACGAACATTCCTCAGTGCATTTTGCAATGTGTTTTTCTCTGCAGCAGTCAAATTGTCGAAAATTCGGCGCGGCATTCCATCAAGGGAAAGTTTGAATCGGCTGAGCTTCTTTGCTTCAGTCCATCCTTCACCATGGAATTCCAAAAAGTCAACAAATTTCTTTGTCCATCTGTCAAACTCTATCACTGAATCACTACTAAAGTTGGGTAAAACTTGATTGTTCTCCGCAGAGACCATGTTGATTTGAATAATTGGTTCATCATCTATCCATGGATTAGTTCTTTCCCCATCCCTTGGGGATTCAGGGGGTGAATTAGCATGCACCGATCCATCTGCATTGTTGGGTATTGGTTCCTCTCGCAATATCTCAATGTTCTCTTCATCTCCTAATCGAATTCTTCCCGAGAGACCGTCCATTCTCTCTCCTATTGTTCGAAAACCTGCGTTGATCTCCTCAGAGATTTGTTGCACTCTCAAATTGGTTAGAGTGACCCGTCTATTTAGGAGTCGGACCGTTCGATTCACTCCATCCTCAACTCGGATAACATCCGAGTGGACTCGATCCAAATCAGAAATTTTGGCCGCATTGCCCATTGTTCGTCCTTGCAGAAGATTTCGGTCTACAACACTCAAATCTAATTCGTTCTCATTAGCATTCTCGAACCCCTCAGGGTTGAATTGGTCAATCTGTTCCACTTCCATCAGAGGAAAATGGAGAAATAGAGTTGAATTTGGTTTTGTTTGGGAATTAGGGGAATTTGTTCGCTTTTTGCTTGAGGTGATTTGATAGCTCTGAAATTTGAGAACGCGATTAGGAAAGGGAAAGGTTGCTAAAGGGGAAGGTTGCTACTTGCTAGCTGAAGGCAATGTTGAGTGAATACTGAAGACTGAATGAGAATGGGCATTATGGCTCGGGTTTATATTGGTCGGCCACTTTGGCCACTTTATTATTGCCCGCTGTTGTAAAGTCTGGGAGAATGCGATTCCATTTAATGAAATCCCGGAAAAACAGCCTTAAGTGGTTGATCATTGCCCCCATTCTCGCAATTTATCATTTGTCCTGATCGCCATTTCCCTTCTCAAAAGCTTTTTCGAGCTCCGCGGAGCTTTATCCACGTCCATTAAAGGGACGGAAATGTTGATTTCCCACGATAGTGCCATTACAACAACTTATTTGTGCTCCTCGGAGCATTAAACATCCCCATTAGTGGATCGGAACCTTATTGCTTTCCCAGGGTTTAATCGCCACCTTTTCCTCGGCCATTTTATTGCCCATCCATTTCTTAGAATATGTGAGGGGGCGAACCGCGGACTTTGCTCAACAATGGATGGATGGATGGATGGCGGAGGGGGGAGAAGGGTTGGAGGGGAAAGATGGAAAGGGCGAAAAAAAGGAAAGGGTAAGGAGTACCGTAAATCTTCGGCCCAAACAAATGGTCCCATCTAATCTGCATTTTTTTTTGGCGCTGGGAATAGGATGGGTAATGTGGCTTGGGAATAGCAGTTTTGAATTGAGGAGAGGTCAGCAAGAGCTCGCCAAATAAACAGATTGGGGCTTAAGATATGGTATGGAAATGTAAATCAGCAATGGCTCAAATAAATGTTGTAGGATGAAACCATTCAAACCCAGAGTGAGAACAAAATTGTAATTCATCCCCGCGGGGGTCAGATTATTTTCATAAAATGTCGCTGGGAATAGGAAGGGCAATATGGCTTGGCTAGGAATTGGTGAATAATAATTTGGCGTCGGAAGAAGGAAGGGACGGGCAAAAAGAGATGGGAATTTCACCTTCTTCCATTTAACAATAAAAGTGGCCCGCGGGTCCCATTGCATTTGCTCGGTGCTGGGCTTTTGAATTAATGAATGGGCTGGGAATAGCATTTTTATTTTGAATTAAGGAAAGAACAGATATAGCCCGCCAAACGTTCTAGATTATAAAGAAAAGCGCAATATGGAATAACGGGTATCAAATGAATCCTAGTTTGGAATAAAAACTCAAATAAGTGGAAATAATGAAAATAAATAGCACAAATAAGAAATGAATAACCTTAGTTTATCCCCGCGGGGATCGGATCCGTTTTCGCGAAATAGAGGCCTAAAATTTATTGCTAGCACGCAAACATTTTCCCAAAATATTCAATTTAAATCACTTTCGAGCACCTCGGTGCCTGCAGGTCTTATCCGGAGATTATTAAGCGCGCATCCCTCAAGGGGCGAGAGGGAACTCAGACAATATCAAATTTTCTTTCCCCTTTTTGGTTGTACTTTGGTTTTCGCTCATTTTCATTTCCCTTCATCTTCACAAACTTCTTGAGCACCGCGGTGCCGAATTCACCAGTCCTTTTTCCGGTCCAGTTATTACTCATGCTGTCTGGCTCGGTCGGCTGGAACCATTCGGTGCTACCAGTTGAAAGTCGTGCCTAGACCTCTACCCATGCCAGTCAAAATACAGCATTTTAATTCAATCATTTATTTCCAAAGTTTTAATACGAAATGCGCAATAAATTGGGAAATTGTAAATCAAAGTAAAATGTCAATTTAAGGCAAATTGCGATGGAAAGGGGTAGGGGAACAAATCGCTAAAGGGGAGAGCGGAGAAAAATCCAAAGTCGAGTCTGCGTCCAGAACTGCATGAAAATGAGAAAAGAAGGGATTTATAAATGGGGGCGTGGACAATAAAATGGGAGGATAAATTGAACATCGAAAGTGGGAAGACGGAAATTGAGGGAAATGTGGAAATATGATTGAGAAATGAAAAGTGAATAATAAAAATGGGGAAATGGTGAACTGCTTGGACCTTTTTGGATTGGGATAATTTGTTTAGAAATTCCCAAAATAATTTTGACCAATTTAAAGGCACACAGCCTTACACAAAGATGTGGAAGAGAGATGCAGAGAAAATATTTAACAAAAAGATTGGCGGAATTGTTCAAAAAGTGAGGAATAAAATTGGCAGGAAAAGTTTCAATGAAATGAAGAAAGGGATGGAAGCATTTTTGAAATTGGATGAAACAGTGATGGGCACAAAAATTTATGAAAAAAAGAAATTCATCAAAGAATTCTTTGAGAAACTTTTGGAATGGCAAAAAGGCTATTGCAAAATTGTAAATAAAATAAAATTAGCAGAGTTGGAGGAGATTGTTGCAGAACAAATGGATGAAAATGTAGAAATGATGGCACGGGAGAATGCGGAAAGATTGAAAAATATGGATAGAAATGTGCCAAAAGTGAAAAATATTGCAATGGACGCCGATGGGAGCAAATCGACTGCATTAGGGAGGATGGCAAAATTTGCACGGAATATTGTGAATGAAATTGAGGCGGAAATTGGGAATAAATACGAGAATGAGGCCATAAAAATGGTAAGATTATTATTTACCTAAATTAACAAATTTATTAAAATAATTAGAATAGTCATTAAATTTTATTATCATTAAAATAAGCTACTGGAGATATTTTTCTTACAATTTCATTCTACTAAATATAAATTTATAAGAAAATAGACAGTATCTTGTTAAGTTTATTGTTTAGATCCGATTTTTTCGTGAGTAGGGTAAAAGTAAGGGTATCCCTTTCGGGTGTTAGGGCTGAGGAGATACGTGGGATGATTTTTACAATATCATATCCGTATCCGTACCGTTACATATCATCTCTGGATGTGAATGACCCTAACCATAATCTTAATGACCCATGGGGGGACCTTTGTCACCCGGAAAAAGGTGGTCCTAAACTTAACAAGTACTCAGTCAGGTAACAATATCAATAAGAATTTAAATTTATTGGATGAAATTACAAGAAAATTTTATGGATTTTGATGAGTTTTAAAAATTATATATTTAGCATTTTTTTAATAATTGATCATTTTTCCATTATATTTATATATATTTGCAGGAAATTAAACATTTATACTATACGGTTTTGACAAATCGTGCCACAATGGAAATGGTAAATTTTATGGAAAATGAATTCGTTTGGACCGAAAATGTTGCTTCGCAAAGAAATAAAGCAGCCACCCATCAACAATCCCCCCAACATTTTGTTCCATTGACTGAACATTCGGAAATAATAGAAGAAGAAATTAGGGTTGCGCCCCCGTCCCCGCGGGGGCCACCCCCGACGGGGATCCCCGAGGATTTTGGGCCTCACCCCCGTCCCCGTCCCCGAAGGTCCATCCCCGTAAATCCCTGTCCCCGAAAGCTCACCCCCGCGGGGGTACGGGGGTGAACATGCACCCCATATTATTGGATTTTTCAAGGAAAATGGGATAAGATAAAGAAATTTTGTGCAGATTTCTGTAGGGCGGTAAAAATTTTTCGCTGCGCGGCTTTATCTGGCTAATATTTTTCGCTGCAAGGCTATTGAAACTTTTTCGGCGAGGGACATTTCCGTCTCGCCACTTCCATCTCAGTCAGCGAATTTGACGAGTTGCAGCTCGCCACCCAATTAAACAATTTAAAAGATCTAAAGTAAGTTTAATAGCCCTAATATTGGCTATCCATTGGTATGTTGATTATCTAAATATGTAAGTTTTGGCCAATTTTTGTCCAAAAACTTTGAAAAACCGCCTTTATTTTTGTATTTATGGCCATAACTTAGCCAAAACATTACAGTTTTTTATGAACAATATATCAATAGATAGCTAATAATTGGGCTATAAGATGCACTTTAAACATTCTGATTGGTTATTTGGATGATGATTGATGAACTATGGTTCGTCAAAATTGCTGATACGGAAATAGCCGAGATAGAAATGATCTCAACCTAAACTTTTCTATTATTAAGTATGCAATTCCCAATCATAGATTTACGAAAATCACTTCCTATAGCTAATTTAGGAAACAAGAATCTGACTTCATCATATCTCGCCATATAGTTGATTTTATTTAAAAGTTTTCCAAGAAACTTCCGTCAAATTTTAGTTGTAAAAGCAAATTTGGATGATTTTCAATTGGAACCAACAAAATCTGGTTTTATTGCGGAAGAAATTGGATAGGAAATTGGAATAAATGACGATGTAAAATATATTTACGCTTATAATTTATTGAAATTTTAGTAAATTTTTCTTCAGAAAATTTTTTGTCTGAAAAATAAGGTCTTTTAAAAAATTTAGATCACCCCCGTACCCCCGCGGGGATCCCCGCGGGGGTCCCCGTCAAGGTCACCCCCGTCCCCGTCCCCGAAGGTGTCATCCCCGATCACCCCCGTCCCCGTCCAACTCACCCCCGACCTTCGGGGGCGCAACCCTAGAAGAAATCCAGCAGACGGTCGAAATTGGCAGGAAAAAATTTGCAGCTGAAAATTTGGCAAAAATTACAATTTTGGTGGAATTTTTCTTGAAAAATTATTTGGACAAATTAAATGATAAAATTAAAATGTGGAAATTAGTTTTCGATTTTGATAAAAGAAAGGAGAATATTCGAATATTTGAGGAGAGGCAGAAGAACATGCAAATATTTGGACAAAAGAAAGCAAAATTGCCAAAAAAAAAAATATAAAATTGTGGAGGAGGACAATCCGCTCGTACAATCCATCAAATCACTTTGGCCATCAACCAAAAATAAAAATGTAATTGAGTTTAATAAAATAATCAAATTATAAGGTTTTAGGTTTATTATGCATATCTTCTTCAAAAAATGAATTTGTAAAAATTAATGCAATTTTTCTGATAGAATTAAAATTAAAAATTAAAATTTATTTTTTCGCCAAAAATAAATCATACAAATTTTCAAAAAATTTAATTTTAGGAAATATTTTTTACAGACAAAAATGCTTTTTTATCGATAAAACAGTTTTTGACTTCAAATGAATCTGAAACCAGTTTTAGACCCTAAAAACCTTATATTATTTTATAAATCACACTGAGATGCATCGAATGGTATATAATTTTTCAGGTTTTGCCCCAAAATTAAAAAGTTTAAAACCAAAACGGAAATATGGTTTAAACGGTTTAATTCTTTAATTATGGGCCAAAATCTGAAAATTATTACCATTCGATGCATCTCAATGAGATTTTTAAAATCGTATAAGGTTTTTAGGGTCTAAAACTGGTTTCAGATTCAATTAAAATCAAAAACTGTTTTGCTGGTAAAAATATAAATAAACTTTTAATAGTCAAATTTATAAATATATTCCACTATATATTCCATTCAGGGATTAAATTTATTCGAATACGGAATGAGACAAAATGAATTGCCTGAAAACTTCTTGGACAGACATAAAAATGCACAACAAGGACTGAATTTGGATGTTCGAATCATTGTAGATTCCATGAATTTGTTGGCCATATTCAGCCGATTGAAACATTTAATGAAGATGACCGGGATGGACAAAAATGTTTACCATTTTAATGGAGGAAAAATTGGGCTCGCAATTCAGCAGAAATTGAAAGCCAAAATTGAAAATATTCATGGCCAGCGAATCCCTCGAACATTTGCCGCCTTCATTTATGATAAATATGTGGAAAATTTTGAGCCAAAGCCGATCAGAGGAGGATTTATTCCGCCCTTTAGACGAAGCCCAACAAAACGACCGCCATCATCGCCATCGTCCACAGAAACTGAAACTGAATTTTTAACGCCCCCAGCATCGCCGTTCAATCCTTCAGAAATGGGCCAACATGGAAGAGGGGATCATCAAAATGAAGATGAAGGTGAAAATGTTGTTGAATTTCAGAATGATCACAATAGAAATGACCATCAAATACCCGAGTCATTGAAGGCTCATTGCGATCTTATACTTGAAGGTGCGGATTTGGATCAGCAGCAACCTGAGTCCAGCAATAAAATCGAGCCTTTTTCGGACACTTTTGTTCAGCCTGATGTTTCGCCAAGAAAATGAGAAGGAACAGAATTTTTCAACCTTTTTTTGATTAATTCATTCCATTTTAATTGTCATCTTTTTTTGCTCATTTAACCAATTTTTCATTTTTATAAAATTAAAATATTCAAATTCCTTTTTCATTTATCCTTTTTTATTCCGTTTGGTCATTACAAAATTTTACAAATTTTCATTTATTTGCGATAAAATATATTATTTAAAAAAAATTTGACCGAGACGCTGAAAATAATCCCCCAATTATTTGTACAACTTTTCCATTTTCTCTAAAAATAAATATATTAATTAAAATTATACCCCAAATTAGAAAAATCAAAGAATTTATCCACTTTATTTTAACAATTTACTGCAATTATTCTTCCAATAAAAAGTACATTCGAAATTAATATGGCTTCCCCACTGCAAAATTTGATGCACTTTGCTCCAAAACACGGGTTTGTATTTTGCTCTATCCGGACAATCCTTTCACCCATTTCGATCATGTGTTCGCGCACGCAATTGCCCTTTCCATCGATAGGACCTCACTACTTTCTTCTCTACTCAATCGAACCAATTTGGCCCAAATTCGGCAACAACATCACAATCCACAAATGCCCAATGCCCATGCATTTTGCCAATGGCCATTATTATTCTATCTTCAATTCAGCATTCTCCCTCGTTAATATTTTTCTTTCTCTCTCTCTCTCTCTCGCCAATTTGGCCAAAACATTTGATTTTTGGGATCAAATGATATGGGCCTAAATCGATTGATTGTGGTGATAGAATGGACAAATCAACCATTCATTCTTCCCTTTACTCTAAATAATTTATTATTATTTTAATTAATTTTTTTAATTAAATTAGAGTTATGGGGGAAATTCCATGGTACTTATAGAGTATTCAAATTTCAATCGGTTTTAGCTTCTGAAAATCGATGAAATTTAATACAAAAATTGGAAATTTTTGCTCTTTAAAACGGAAAATTGAAAAAAATGGAAACCCACATTTTCCAAAAACCAAAAATCGGATTTTAAACTGGTATCTTTATTAAACTGACTTTTATCTACTTTAAAGGCATGAATGTTAGAATAAGAAACAAAAATGATAAAAATAGGAAAAGATCTTCAAAATAATTTCTACTAATTTTATACTTTATATTATTGGTTTAAATTAATTATTAATTTTTGCTTGAAAACAGATTATATTCTCTTTGTCTTAATTAAAATGCCCAACAGAATTTCATTATGCGCCCTAATTTCCATATTTTCCCTTCTTCTGCTAAATTCACTACCTTTTGTCCAATCAATTTACTCATTCTCAAATGTTCAACAAAGTGACATTGGCAGTAGAATGTCGAAATTTGCCAAACAGTTTCGTGAGGATTTTCATACAATGTACATAGCGAAGGAAAAGGAACACTCCGCGACTTCCAGTCCAGCCGCAATAGGCCAAAAAGTGGTCACATGGGCCGATTTCAAATGGCATAAAATCGAACTACCCGTTTGGGGAGCTCACTACTTGAGAGTTAAAAATTATAATATGCAAGAATTAATTGCTGAATTTGAATCATATAATAATGAATTGAAAATGGACCAGGTGAAAAATGAAAATGTTGCGAGACAAAAATTGGACGACATAACCGAACAATTGAATATATTTCGAGTGGGAATGAGCCAATGGGTGGCGGGTGATTTGGAGGAAAAATGGCGTCGATCCAGGGAAATAGATGAGGCCAAAAAGAAAAGGGGAAGCCGTTCTCCCTCGAGGCATACAGAAGGTAATAATTAATAATGTAATTATTAAAGATCCCAATTCCAAAAGAAATGACCTCCTCCATATAGGCCATTTTAACCAATTCAATTCAAATGAATTTTCCTTTTCCAAAAGGCCACTTTGGCCAGAATTAAAAGCCATCCACATAAAAATGCATTCTGTCCCCCGCCGGTGGCGGTGGCGACGGATCAAATGCTTTGGCTGATACCGCAGCCTTTAGACAAAAACACGATTACTCAGAGCTCTCAGAATGTCCCCCTTGAGGGATATTTGTGCCTTTTTGGGATTTGTCCCATTTTGTGCCAGTTAAGCCGAGATGCCTTCAAATACTCCCTTTTTAAACCAAATGCCCACAAAACTAAAAATCATTTGAGTCCCTGCGATTAATCCCCTTCCATTCCCCAGAGAATTAAGTGAAATAACAAATCGGAGAATAAAATTTGATTCAATTAAAAATTCAAATTTTTAAATTCTAATTGAAATACTTTTTGGTCAGTCAAATTTATTATTATTATTTGCAGAAGACCAACCTGAATCATCCTCATCAAGGAATAATGAAAATGAAGAAAAAATTGATGTCCATTTTTTGCCTGTCAAAATCAATGAGAAAATTTATGAATTAAACGAACAAATTTGGTTCCAAAATTACAATGAATTTTTCAAAATTTTGAAGTGGGAAATGGAAAAAGATAGAACCGATATTTTGAAATTATATCAAAAGTGCGTTTTATTTTTATTCTAGAAAAATAATTAATATATTTGATTGATTAGAAATTAGAGAGTAAAAATATTATCTTTTGCATTTCAATCTTTAATAAGCTTTAATTAGCCATTTTTCCAGAGGTGGGTCACATATCACATTCATTTTTCTCTACTTTATCCAGCGATGAAGTAACTTATCCTAGTAAAAAGAAGCTTTAAAATTTCCTTAGGTTTTTGATTACGATTACGAGTACGAGATAAACTAGATGCTAAAACTTATTTCGAAGAAATGTCATTAATATTTCGCTGTTTTTTACTAAAAATTAAAAACATATTTTTAAATAAAATCTAATAAGGATTTTTTCATTCTTGAAATTATTACTTTCTTTTGGAATTTATTGACTAAAGGATGACCTAATTTTGAATTTACTTTTCTGAGTGTATGGTTAATCTTTTATGATTATAATTATAGTATTTAATTAAATTAAATTAAATTCTAATAAAATATTTAATAGCTATTTAATATATGTAATGTATATTTTAGACATGTAGTGATCTTAAATTTTAATTCAAATATTTGATTTTTCTTCAAATATTATTAAATAAAATTTCCATTTTTAAATTTGTAGCACATTGAAAGCAAAACGAAATAAAATTATTCAAAAGGAATTGGACAAAAAGATTTTTGGAATTTTGCCAAAATTTTGGAAGAAAGATGCGGAGAAGGCTTTTAACAAAAAAATAGAAAAAATTGTGGAAAATGTTAGGAAGAAAATTGACAAGAAAAGTTTCAATAAAATTCTGAAAGATTTGGAAAAATTTTCGCCAAAAAAACAAGAATTGATTGCAGAATTTTCGGATTGGCTAAAAGGTAAAAACAAAATTTTAGACAAAAAGAAATTGGCAAAGTTGGAGGCCGAAGTTGTGGAACAAATGGAACAAAATGAAATTGACAGTGAGATTAACAGTGCGGAGAAGCAACAATTGTGGAATGTTTCGGAAGTGAAAGACATCAGAAATGATGCAATTAAGATGGAATTAACTGAATTGGGAAGGTTGACAGCATTTGCACGGAAAGTGGTGAATGATATTGAGTCAGAAATTAGTAACAAATATGAGGATGAGGCCATCAAAAAGGTGATGATCACTTTTTAAATCATAGATAAACTTTCTTATAATTTGGCTTGGTTTAAAGGAGAGTCTATTAATTTACATAAAAAATGACTGAATTAAAATAAATTTTTCGTGCGAAAAACATAATATAATTATGGACAAAGATTTCTTAACCCCTAACCCTCAGCTCCTAATCCCAAACTGCCCTGAACCTAATTCCGAGCCTCTATACCGATTTATAACCAAGTTATATGGCCTCGAAAATACAATATTTTTCGACATGAAAGAATTTTTGCAAATTGATGAGTCAATTTTTATGTAAATTAAATATTAACTCTAAATTTAATAATTTTTAAATTAGCTTTGATCCAAAAATATTAAGATAGTTTAAGTGGTTTAATACCCTTAATTTTTTATCAAAACAGGATAAATTATTTATAATTTATTCTTCTTAATGAGATCTATCGATTACTCATATGGTTTTTGTTTCTATGACACAAACCATTGAATTGTATAATATTTTCATCATTTTGAATTCAATGTTTTTTCATTAAATTTTAACCGTAAAAATAAAAAAATAGAATTTCACAATTAAACTGATAAAAATTTTCGGGAATGATATAGACTAAAAATGCAAATAAAATTTCCTAACTTAAAGGAAATTAAAACTATTTACTACACGGTGCTGACAAACCGTGCAACAATGGAAATGTTTAATTATATGGCTGATGAATTTGAATTTGTTTTTACCGAAAATGGTGGTCTACAAAGAAATGAAGCAACGGTCGCCCATCAACAACAATTTATGGAACAATCTGAGATTCAAGAAGAAGAAATGCAAACAATCAGAATTGAGAGAAAAAGAAAATTTGTGATCGAAAATTTGGCGAAAATTTCAATTTTGGCAATGGATTTCTTAAAAAATTATTTAGACAAATTGAATGCCAAAGTTTTAACCAACAAATTTGATATGACCAAATATGAGGCGGAATCGAAATTGAGATCAAAGAAAAGAAAGGGAAAAGGGGAGCCGTCACCATCATCCCCAGTGGGTGAAACATACAAAATGCCGGAAGGGAACAAGGAAAATCCACTTGTTCAATCCATCAAATCAATTTGGCCATCAACCAAAAATAGCAATAATGTAATTTTTTAAATTTTTTTTCATTTAATTCATTCTCGTTTTAAAAAATTATTTCGAGAACAATTTTTCCATGCTTTTACAATAATTCAATATAAAACGGTCTATTGTTGAAGTTGATAAAGTGATAGACAAATTTATATAGGATTTTATAGAGGATAAAATTAGTTTAAAAATTATATCAAAAGCATTGCATAATGCTGGGAATTTACCGAGTTTATGGCCAAAAATTGGTTTAAATAAAATTGTGGTTCTGGTTTTTTTGGCCATAACTCTGTAATATTGAATATTAAGTTAAATACTTTTGATATCATTTTGTAACTAATTTTAAGCTTTAAAAATTCATCAATAAATTTTATAATATAATTACCACCATCGATGCTAGACATTTTCGCCACAAAATGTCGTACAGTTTCTTATTGTTAGATATTAATTAGAGCAAGACAGATTCGGTTTTAAAATTCGGTTTTAGATTTTTGAAAAATGTCGTTTTTCGGTTTCTTATATTTCAGTTTTTTGGTAAAAATTTGAATGTATCGATTTTTTAACACCGAAACCAACTTTGACTAACTCGATTATTAATCAATAATTAAATTTCATTTAGGACTTCAATATGTTTGAATTTGGCATGAAAGAAAATGAATTGCCCGAAAACTTCTTGGACAGAGATGTAACTCGTCAACAGGGCTGGAAGACGGAAGTCCGAGTCATTGTGGATTCAATGAATATGTTGGCCATATTCAGCCGATTGAAACATTTAATGGAGAAAACAGGGATGGACAAAAGTGTCCACCAATTTCATAGAAGGCATGGAAAGGAAGTGACGGAGAAATTGAGAGCCAAAATTGAAAATATCGATGACCACCGAATTCCACAAACTTTTGCTGTCTTCATTTATGATAAATATGCCGAAAGCTTGCAGCCAAAACCAAATTCTGGCTGCAGCCGGGGTGATGGACACCATTCGGAGATTACTGGCTCGGAGCATTCCAATTCGGGCCAGCCAACCCAAACACATTCAATTTTGCAAAGAACTCCAACATCGTCACCGCATCGATCACCACGAATAATGGAAACATCAGCATCGCCCCATCAATCGCCAACCTCCGTATTTCATACGCCCCATTGGGGTTCCCCTTCAGTAATGGGCCAAAATGCCGAAGAAGAAGAAGAAGAAGAAGAAGAAGAAGAAGAAGATGATGATAATGATGATAAGCAGAAGGAAACATCAATTTTCGGACAGTCTTGGGGAACTAGTAATTGAATTGGTTTTTATTCATGAAAAAATGAAGGCTGCATTTAACCTTTTATTTGGTTTAAAATTGTTGTTATTTTATATAAATATAATTGGTACTTGTGTCGTTTGTATCCTCTTTTTTGGAAAGTGCTTGGTCCCCCTTATGGTTTGTCATAATTCGGGTTAGGGTCAATCAGGGTTGGGTTAGGGCTAGGATGGGATGAGAATCATCTTACATGTATCCTAAAATCAAGCCCTAACCCAAACCCTGAAACCATAGGGGGGACCAAGCACTTTCCAAAAAGAGGATACAAACGAAACAAGTACCATATAATTACTTTTGATTCTAGTAATCCTCAAAAAAAAATTATTTTTATTTTTATTAGAGTAGATCGTGGTCGGTTTAACAAAGGTGTCGATATTAAAATCCACCGGTTTCCGATTTTTGGAAAAATGTCGATATTCGGTTTCTTTTATTTTCATTTTTCAAGCAAAAATTACCATTTCGGTTTTAAATATTGCATAAAACATCACCAATTTCCAATTTTAAATTGCATCGATTTTCTTTAACCGAATTTTACCACGATCTACAAAAATTTTTATTCCAAGCATATTTATTAATTAAATTTATATAAATTTGCAAATTCATTTTCATTTACCCATTTATTAACGGCTGATCGTTATAAATTTGCGATTTTTTATAAGAATGATAAATGTTTTATAACAAATTGCCCTAAATAGCTAAGAATAATTCCTCAATTATTTGAACAACTTTTCCATTGACTCGAAAATTAAATTAATTAATTCAAATTTATGGGCCAGACGGCAACAGAAATTTGCCCTCTTTATTTGGGCAAATGGCTGCATAATTTAAATTTAATTATAAAATTGAAACAAACCACAAAAATTAAATGAATTACCCAATTTTATCACGGTTGATCATTTGTTAAATATTTGCATTTTTTGATAAGTATAAAAAATTGCCAGAAATGCTAAAAATATTTCCTCAATTATTTGAACAACTTTTCCATTGACTAGAAAATAAATTAATTTAATTCAATTTTTATGCGTCAGATTAGAAAAATCAAGAGATATTTGTCCTCTTTATTTGAACAAATGGCCGCTTAATTTGATTATTCTAATAAAAATGAAACAAACCAGAAATCATTCGAAAATTAAGTGAATAAAAACTGGGCTCTTATCAGGCTCAAGTTGTCATTTTTTAATATCCTTCCTTCTCCTTTCAAAATTAATTTCAATTTTTAAATTTTTAAAATTTAGAGATATTCCAATTTTCTCTTTTTAATTCACTTTTGGGGAAATTTTAGCATTTTTCTAGGTTTTTTACATTGAAATTTCCATTATTCAGTTAGAAGTCAGCACTCAGCAGGACAAGAAAACCCTAAAATTCTTGCAAAATACTTCATTTCTCTTTTTAATTAGATTTCATTTCATTTTACTTTTATTTACTTTTTTAAAAATTAAAGAAAATTCTAAATTACTAAATAAGATTTCTCATGGTCGATCCTCGATCTTTTATTAGTCAACTTTCAATTATTTTAGCATGGATTTATTTTTTAAAAATTGTAAAATTTATTTTTTAGAAATTAAAAAATTCCAATCAAAAATGTCAATTTTTAATTTCCTTTTGCTTTGCATTCTCCCATTGGCGGCCAATTGCCAATCGGAATTATTTCAACAATTTGCCAAGGATGAAATCGAATCATTGAGGGAATATTTACAACGATTAAATCCATCGGCACAGGAGCTGAATGCAGAAAAAATTGTCGAAATTGTGATGGGTGAATTGGAGGAGTCTGATTTGGAGGAAGGCACATTTTGGAGGAAATTGCAAGAATCCATCAAAAAATGGTTGAATTATTTGCCAAAAGCTGCAAATCCAAGTTGGTCATAAAATTCATTAAAATAATTGGAATATAAATAAAAAATTTTGAATTTAATTTTTGGGTATTTTAATTGATTAAAATTGAAAATGCAAAAAATAAAAAATAAATTAAAAATGTAAAAAATATTTTTATCTAAAAATTAATAAACATTAATAAAAAATTTTTTTAATTTTTTGAGTCAATTTGAAAAATAAAATATTAATTTAAAAATGTCGATAATAATAAATTAAATTTCTGAATTTATAGAACGCGATTCCCAATCGGCTTATCTTTGTGATATTACGGTTCGCCCATTTGTTTCATCAAATAAAACTGAAGGAGAAAATGTGCCGCTGGACACAGTCAAAATTATTGAATTAATTTTTGCGGTACAGAGCAAAGAAAACAATGAAATTCTGAAAGAAATTGGCGAATGGCAAAATGAGAAATTAATCAAATGGATGGAAGGGAAGGCGGCAATTTGCAAAGATGGACCAGGCCAACAAAATGTAATAATAAAATTAATTAATAATAATTAATAAATTATATATTATATTAATTATACATCCAAAATTTAGACCGATATAAAAATAAAAAAATATTGCATAAATATTTTTGTTTATTTTTTATTTTACAACAAAATTAAAATTTAAAGTAAAATTTTTGTATCTAAATTTTATTATTATAATTTTTAGATGTAGGTCAATAAATAAAAGAAATATTAATTTTATAAATTTATTCATTTGTAAATAAAATTAATAAAAATTATTTTTAGATGCGACGATTTTTCTCCAACCTTATTGTTGATGAGCAACAGGCAATAATGGGAAAGAAACCAAAATTTGAGTCAGAAAATTACAATGAACGAGTCAAAAACAATCAATGAGATGGATTTGGAAAATATAAATTTTTGATTTCGGGAATTTCAAATAATTTCTTTGAATTAAATTTTAAATTTTGTAATATTTTTATTCATTCATTTTTGTTATATAAAAAAATGCAAATTTTCATGACTATTGTCAATCAAACTGTATATTAAAATTTATTTTTTTGGTGATGATATATATAAAATACTTTTGACTTTTTCAAAAAAAATAAAGCTCTTTTTCTAATGATTTTTAAATTTTTAAGAGTTTAATTTTAAAATATATTTTATTTATCTATAAAATTTTTTTTATTAATAATTCGTCATAAAAATTGTAGAATGATTCCATGCAGCATTCAATTCTCCAGAAATAATGCAGCATTCAATTCATCTGTTCTGTAGGCATCAATCAAATCAGTGAAATAATGTTGATTAGATCTTTCAAATTGGGAAAGCAAAAAAAAAACTTTATTTTATACAATTTGGAAAAGATTAATTAATTTACCCATTTTTATAGAGAGAATGAATAATTAGTTCTTTCTCTTATTCATAAAAATTTTTTACAAAAATTAATATTTTATGATTTTAAAAGAACCAACGGAGTAGGGGACAAAATGTTTAATTAATCATAATCAGGCGGAATTATTCTAACCAGGCGGAATTATTCTAACCAGGCGGAATTATTCTAACCAGGCGGAATTATTCTAATCAGGCGGAATTATTCTAACCAGGCGGAATTAATCAAACCAGGCAGTGTTCAGATGGTTAGTCCGAATAAATTTGAATAAAATAAACTTTCTAATAATATTCAGTAAATTCCTCAATTATTCGAACAACTTTTTCATTTTACTCTAAAATAAATAAATTTATTCAAATCTATGCGCTAGACAAGAAATTTTCATTTATGCGAACTTTTAATTTCGTCTGATCTTCCATTTACAAATTTGCATTTTTTTGATAACCGATATTTCTGAAAATAATTCCTCAATTATTTTAAAAACTTTTTCACTTGATTCTAAAATAGATAAATTTATTCAAATCTATGCGCCAGACTAGATCAATCGAAATTAGTTCTTTTTTTTTGGGGGGGGGGGGGGGGGGGGGGGACAAATGAACGCATAATTTAATATTCAAATAATAAATGAAACAAACCACAAATTATATTCTATAATTAAGTGAATATAAAGCTGGCCATTATTAGCCTCAAGTCATCATATTCCTCAATCCTTCAAAATTAGTTTAATTTTTATTTCAAAATTTAAAAATTTGTCCATTATTCTCCATTCTACATTTTGATTTACTTTTTTAGAAGAAATTTCTAATTTTATAAATGTATTCAACATTTTTCTCAGTTTTATTATATTTTAAAATGTAGAACCTAAAATTTTTCCAAGAAAGTTCATTTACCTTTCTTTAATTTAAATTCCAATTTAATTTAAAAAAATGAAGAACAAATTGAAATAAATTCCCTTGCCTTCCAACTTTGCGCACTCTGCAAGCGATTTGGATGGACTCGGCTGGCCACTGGCAGAGGGAAGGGACGAGACTCAAAAAATAGAAATCACAAATCGTAATTTCAGTGGTTCTAAAATTTTCAAAAATAACAAATCATGACTTCCAATTTTCAAAAATTTTCGAAAATCGCAAATCGGAATTTCGGATGGTCCAAAAATTTCCGCAAAACACAAATAAAAATTTCAGAAGGTCAGAAATTTTTCAATAATCACAAATCGTAATTTCAGTGGTTCTAAAATTTTCAAAAATAACAAATCATGACTTCCAATTTTCAAAAATTTTCGAAAATCGCAAATCGGAATTTCGGATGGTCCAAAAATTTCCGCAAAACACAAATAAAAATTTCAGAAGGTCAGAAATTTTTCAATAATCACAAATCGAAATTTCGGTTCAAAATTTTTCCGAAATTCCGGACCGAAACGACATAAATCGATCAAAATTCAGATCGTCTCTGCCTTTTTTGGCGTTCGCTCAAATCTTCCACCTCTACCCAATTGCCTTCATCTCCCATTTCTCCTACCATTTAAAGGTACCCCTCCTATTCAAAATTGGCCAAATTCGGCATAAATCCTCATCAGAAAAGCCCATCCCCATCATTTCTCTGTCTTCTCTTCACCATACTCTTTCCTATTCATTTCTATCTATTACCCTAGAAATCACATTATTTGGCCACGAAACATTTTGATTTTGTGGGATCAAATGATTTTGGCCAAAATCGATTGATGCCACTGGATGTTGCTTGATAATAAATGCGAGGTCTCAAAAGTGGGACTCTTTATATTTCTTTGCTCTATTTTACAATTAATGTTATGGAAATCGAAATTGTTCCTATTTTTACACTTTTCTGGACCATTTTCAGTATTTTATTTAAATTTTTGAATCCATTAGAAGAATAATTTTCAATTAATAAAGCTGAGTTTATTTTTATGGTTGTTTTTTATTTTTAAAATTTTATAGAAATTTAAAAATTTCAATTAAAAAATGTATTTTCTGCCAAATTTTATTCTTCTATTGCTTTGCATTCTCCCATTGGCTGCCAATTGTCAATCGGAATTGTTACAAAAATTTGCCAAGGATGAAATTGAATCATTGAGGGAATATTTACATCGGACAAATCCAACAGGAACAGGACAGAAGAAGTTGAATGCAGAGAAAATTGTCAAAATTGTGGCGGATGAATTGGAGGAACACAACAAAAAAGTGTTCAAAAATTGTTCAGATTTTGAGGCATGCAAATTTTGGATGAATTTGGAGGAATCCATCAAAAAATGGCTGAATTATTTGCCAAAAGCCGCAAATCCAAGTTAGTCACTTTTTCGACAAAATCATTAAAACAATGAGAATTGATAAAAATTGATATAAAATAAAATTTGGATTTTTTTGGGTATTTTAATTGATAAAAATTGAAAAATAAAAAAGTAAAATTAATTAAAAATTGAGATAAAAATTTTAAAAAATCTTTTAAAAAATCCTGAATTTATAGAACATGATCCCGAATCGGCTTATCTTTGCGAAATTACGGTTCGCCCATTTGTTTCGTCAAATGCCATTGAAGGAGAAAATGCACCGCCGCTGGAAACCGTCAAAATTATTGAATTAATTTTGTCAATAAAAAGTAAAGAACAAACTGAAATTCCCATGTCCAAGAATAGTATTGGTGGATGGCAAAATGAGGAATTGATCAAATGGATGGAAGGGAAGACGGCAATATGCAAAAATGGACAGGGCAGTGAACGGCAGACGGTAATAATAAAATAATAAATATTATAAATAAAAGGAACTTATTTTTTACCAACTAAATAGGTTTTTGACTTTTACAAAATTTGAAACCGGTTTTTGACCCCACTAAACTTATACCATTTTTAGATCTCATCGAGGCGCATCGATTGGTATATAAAACGTCAGGTTTTGGTCAAAAAATGAAGCAGTTAAACCATTTAAACCATGTTTCTAATTTTTGGTTTTAAACGCTTTAATTTTCGGTCAAAACTTGATATTTTTTATACCATTCGATGAGTCTCGATGAGATCAACAAAATGGAATAAGGTTTATTGGTTCTAAACCGGCTTCTGTTAGGCAAAAACCTGTTTTGGTGGTAAAAAATATCTTTGTTGGTAAAAATTTTTGCTTATTTTATAATATTTTTTATAAAATTATATTATATAAGGTAAATAAATTTAATCATTTTTCTGATTAAATTATTCATTTGTAAATTAAATAAAATTAATAAAAATTATTTTTAGATGCGGCGATTTTTGTCCAGCCTTATTGTTGATGAGCAACAGGCAATTATGGGAAAGAAACCAAAATTTGAATCAGAAAATTACAATGAACGAGTCAAGAACAATCAATGAAATTGATTTGGCAATTTTTTTTTGATTTCGGGAATTTCAATTATTTCTTTTAATTGGATATTTTAATTACTTCAAATCACATATTTGTTCTATTAAAAATGCTAATTTCCATAACAATATTGTTAAATCAACTGTTGATTAAAATTTAATTTTCGGTTTTATAATTTTTTTATCTATAAAATTTCTATACATTATAAAATTCGTCATAAAATTGTAGAATGTTTCCATTCCAATGTCATTGTTCAAAAAGAAGCCTTTAATTAAGATGGCCAAAATTTGAATTAATCCTCATTCACTTATTCATTTTTGACTGACCACTTCTCCTTTTGTTGGCAACCTAGATTAATTTTCTTTGTTTCCGTCGAAAAATACCATTTTAAGAAGAATGTTTCCATTCCAATTCCAATTCAATGATCAATATTCAAACCAAAGCTTTGGGAAAAAATTGAAAAAATGGCCAAAAGTTGTATTAATATTAATCCCCTACTTTCCTTTCATTCATCTGATCATTTTGAAGGCACTCCCTTCATAGCAATCATTCTGATGATTATTTTTCTTCTGGCCAAAAATTGGAATAATCCCCATTCCCTTTTTTGTCCATTTGATCCTTTTGTACACGGCACTCCTTCTTTTAACAAACAGTCTGGCTTATTTCCTTTGTTAAATTTCAAAAAAAAAAAACATTTTGAATGTCAATGGCCACTCCCTTTCTTGTGCATTAATTCCGTCAAAATCCGAACTCAACAAAAAATTCTTATCCTCGAAATAATCCATCGGAATCTTCCATTCCCTCCACAGGATACTAAATTTTTTTATCGTTATCAATAAATTGACCTTTCCCAAAAATAATCCACCCAAACTGATATAAAAAGAAGGTCATAAAATTTAGTATATTCGTTTAAAAATATTAATCAAATTCAGCACAAAAGTCCATAAAAAAATGAACAAATTTTCCATTTTTGCTCTCTTCTTCTTAGCAATTTTGGCTATTACTATTGCTGGCCCAGCACCAATTCAACAAAAAAGTTTGATTGGCGAATCGAATTCAAGTGAATAAAAAATGAATTTAATTAAATAAAAATAACAAATTTAGGTCCATCTTTGATGCAAATTTTGAAGGGTGGTGGTAAAATGGCCGCAACATGCTATGACCCAAAATTGGCATCATTCATCAATGCTGGCCTCAAATACAGCAGCAATAATATGGGAAAATTGACCAATTATATTCTTGATCAGGTAAGATAAAAATATTTATTTTTGGGACTCAAAAATTAATTTTTAAGGCATAAAATTAAGTATTTTAATTCGATTTTACAAATAGACCAAAATATGTGCATTGGAATTTATGCAGAAAATTAATTTTATCAAAATTAGCTTAACATTTAGCAAAATTCATAATAAATTTTATTAGCATTGATTGACCCTTGATTTAAAAAAAATTAATGGATTTTTAATTGACATGAGGCAAAATAAAGCTTTGATTTTTTTTATCCTAACATTCTGATCAATTTAATTTTAATAAATTATTTTGATATTAAAATTTACTGAAATAGTTTAATCCAATTTTATAAAAATTTTATTAATGGCCTGAAAAACTATTGATGAGATATTAGCCAATGTACAAAATTCGGTTTTGCGAAAAATTGAATATCCTTCATTTTTCCTTATGGAATAATTCCCATGGTGAATTAATTATTCCCCCATTTTGAAGATCAAAGCAGCCCGTTATTCTGGCTATTGGCTGGTTCATGCCCAAATGATTGGGGGCCAACAATATCCAGTTCGTTGGGATTCCAAGGCCACTGGTGACATTTTCCAGCCATCCAGCCGACATGGATGCTATTATCATGATGGACAAATTTATATTATCATCATTCAATATTGAGAATAATTTGAAAGGAGGAAGATTGAATTGATGATGCCATCCATTGAATGTTTTAATAAATATTTTAATTGATGATGGAATAAAAAATATTATAAAATTAATTTATTTTTCATTGCTAATTATGATGTAAGTATAAATTACCGTAAATGCTCTTTTAATCCCCCTCTATCTAATAATTCCCCATTCTCAAATTTGGAAACCTATAGCTCTAGATAGGGTCAACTTAAAAAAATTTTATAGCTTTTTCTTGGTTCCCTAAAGCTCTACAAAATCTAATTAATATATTAATTTATTCAAAACTCCGCAAATTAAGGAGTTATACCCCAAATTTTCCCAATTTTCAAAGGGTAAAAAATAATTCCCCATGAGGATTTAAACAAGGTTATGCGGTATTAATACTTTAATGGAACATTGGAAAAAAAATTAAAATAAAAGGAAAAAAGTTATTCCTTGCCAAAAATGGCATTAAAATAATTTACCATTTAATATGGATTGATTAGCCTTTTTTTAGTCTGTTCCAATTGACAAATTACATAGGTAATTTATTAATTTTCAGTCTTTAACAAAATATTTGTTTTTTTTTCTAATTAATTATTAATTTATTTGTCAATTATTTTTGATTCCTCAAATTAAAATTAGGGCGCCCTGTAGCAAACGGAATGTTCGATTCCGGGGTCATGTGATATACCATTGGACTCCTCTCGGTGGGTGAGCTAAGTTCAACGGTACCAAAATTATGTCCCGGACTTTACGGGTTCTGAAGTTACAGTATGATAAACAAATAAAAACCGCAAAAGTGAAGGGTCCCCCCTATGGGTTGAAAATTTTCAAAAAAAATTTTCGGACATATTATAACTCAATCGACGCGTCTCGACGCGCTGATTACGAAAATGTTATTTGTTTCAGACAAAACGCAAAAATAAAAAAGTTTCAGTCGCGCAAAGGAAATACGGATTGGAACTGCTGCGGTGGGCATTTCAGAGTGGACTCCTCCGTGTGCTCCGCCTCCGCGCGACCAGACGAGCTTGTGGCTCGCTTCGCTCGCCACAAGCACGTCCAGTTCCCGCGCTTCGGCTACGCACACTCCGGAGTCCACTCTTACATTCCTCCGCAGTTCCAACACATTCCAGCGAGTCTAAAATTGCCATAACTTTCTTAGTTTTTTTAATTTTATGCGAAACCGATGATAGATTTGACCTTCTCTCATCGAGACGCGTCGATTGAGGTGCAATTTGATCAAAAAAAATTTTCAAAAAAATTTTCGTCTTTCGACCCATAGGGGGGAGACCAAGCACTTTTCCGATTTTCATGAGATCACAACTTTTCAACGGGTAAAGTCCGGAACATAATTTTGGTACCGTTGGACAGAGCTCACCGAGAGGAATCGAATGGTAAATCATATTAACCCGGATTCGAAGATTCCGTATAATGCAGTAATGCCAAAAATTATTATTTTTTATTCATCAGACATATTTTTATTAACATTTTTCAAATTCATTTTTGTAATTTTTTGATCATTACAAATTTAAATGCCGAAAATCATTAATTCATGAATAAGCAATTTTATCTCTTCATTTTTGAATCTCAGAATATCGCTTTTTGGACGGGTCCATATCAAGAAATTTTGTGGGTTTTCTTTGGCGTTGAGGACGCTGATTTTGCTGATGAAGCTGTTTATCTTCTTCCTTCTTTAACTTCGTTTTCTTTTCTTTCTTTGATTTCGTCTCATCTTCTTCCGAATTTGGTGACTTCTTTTCTTTCGCCTTCGTCGTCTTTTCTTTTTTCGAATTCTTTTTATTTTCTTCTTCTGGCTTCGAAATTACTTCAGCAATTCTAAATTATTAATTTATAAATATTTCTCATTATTTTTTATTTATTCCTCCAGCTTACTTTGCTGCAAATGGCAATTTGAATTTCGTTGATTTTTTCGTCGATTTCTTCACTTTTTTGGGCTCAACATTTAGAGTAGCTTCAATTTCAATTCCTTCATCTTCTACTGCCTTTGTTAATTGTTCATTTTCATTTACGTTAATTGGTGAAGGTGAACGCTGATGAGGTGAAATTGAATTGGATGATCCAACAGCTGAAAATCCAAAATGTGTGAATATGGTTCTTTTATTAAATAATTTTAATTACTATACTTTTACTTTATATTATATTTTATAAATTTAATTTATTATATTTTATAAATTTAATTGATTTTGTTAAAAAAAATTAAATTATATAAAAATTAATAAATTTTTCAAATTAAATAAAATTAAAAATATTAATCAATTTTTAATTTTTAGCTTTTTGGCTAAACTCAACTAATTCTGAACCAATCTAATCGAACAAAAATATAAGCATTGCTTATTTATTTTTTTATAACAAATTAATCAAAATGGATTTAAATCACTTAAGTTGTAAATCCGAATTTATTAATTTACCTTCCACCACCTGCTGGCCAATTTCTTTGACTGTTTTCCCCATTTTCATTGGCATCTTTTTCAAATTCTTATTTTCTTCTTCAATATCAACGGCACCATTCAATATTATTGACTGTAATAAATAAATTTATATTTTGAATTTATTTTTCCAATTTTATTTTACAGTCGAATTTCCTTTTCCATTGGCATTTCCATTTGCAACATTTAATTCTTCAATTATCATTGAAATTGATTGTGAATCGCTTCTATTCATAAATGACAAAAATCTTTGTGACAAATTTGCCTGCATTCATCAATACGGTAGAAATCATTGAGGAAATACCTGTAAAATTGAAAACATTTTTTTTCAAAAATTAAATTATTTATTATAAAAACTCGCCAGAAGTTTCTCGATGGTTTGGAATGCAGTCAATTTTCTAAAATTTTGATATTAATAAATATTTTAAATATTTCTTAAAAATTGGGTAAAAAAAATATTTTATAATTGCTATATTATTTTTTGGATAAATAATAATTAAATTATATTGATTGTATTTTCCGTGAATTCTACAAATATATATGTACTTATTAAATATTTTAAAATAATTAAAATATGATTAAAAAAGTGAATTTGACCTCAATTTCCTCTTTTTCATTTAATTCCAAAATTTGTTCATTTCCAATTCCATTTTTTGGTGTGGACATTTTCATTGGATGCCCAATGTCATTCTTATTCGAATTCGAACTTGATGGTGACTTTAATTTAATTGAACAATTTATAAAAATTGAATTTAACCATCAAAAAAAACTAACCCGTTGAGGACAATGTATTGAATTGACAATAATTCCAGTTTTCTCCATTTTTTGAATGCATTTTTTGCATTTTGTCTCTTGCACAAAATTAATTACCCAATTTTCTAATTTGCGTAATTTTTCTTCCAGAATCGCAATTTGTGCCTCTTTTTCTTCACAACATAATTGCACATTTAAATTATCAAGCTTCGAATATTCAATTGGCAACGGCAAAATCTGCAATAAAAATATTAAATTTTTTTATTATGGGGATTTTTCGGTGAAATTATCAATTTTTGCGACCTAAAATATTTTATGAAATTTATACAATTTTTCTCAAATTTTATTTTACCTTTTCTCCGTATTTGTTGTCATTTTTATTATTTATTTGCTGATTTTCCATTATTAAATCCATTTTATCATCAAATATTAGAGTATAAATAATTTTGATCTTTAAATTAATTTATTATAAATTTATATGAATTTTTAATCTTATAGTTTTGGATTTGTTTCTCTTATTTTTATTTAACAATTATTCATATTTTATTAATAATTATGAATGAATGTTAATGTGGAGTGTAAAATGTAAATGTCCAAAAAGAGCATAATGAGATAGGAATGTGGATTGTCTGATAATGATAAGTTGATAAGGATGGCAATGGCAATGCCAATATCATCCCCAAAGAATTTATTTGGATTGCCTGAGGCAAGACAATTTTTTTATTATTGAGCTCGTATTTTGGCGTAGGACAATTTTAAGAAGACATGTCATTGGGTAATTTTAATTTTGTTCATAAATCATTCAGAAATTTTTTAAAATAAATTATTTTTGGTGACATTCCCAGATTAATTTTAATAATGCAGCATCCAATTAGCCTGAAGGAATTAATCAAATTAATTGAAATACTGTACTCATAGAATCTCATCAAATTGTTAAAGCAAATTAAAATGAAAAAAAAAACATTTTTCAATTAGGAATGTTATTTGATTACTTATTCTATTGAAAAAATGAACAATTAATTTTTCTTTTTCTTAATAATCATTTAGGAAAATATAAAAATGAAATGCATAATCAATAAAAATTTTTTGGTTTTTATAAATTCTGTTTCAAAAATATTGTCCAGATGTTATTTAAAAAAAAAAAATTAATTAATTTATTAATAGGAAATTTGGTACTTTTCCTTTTGTGAGACACAACACTACTTCCAAAAATTTGTCACGTCAGCAGGTTGAAAATCATTACCGCTGTTGCCCTTAAAAAGAAAAATAAGAAATTTGAAAATTTTAAAAATTTTAAAAATTTTAAAATTTTAAATTATTTTTTAAAGAAAATATAAAATTCTTGATTTATTTTCGATGATCCCCGAGGGTAATCAAACTAATTAATCGTCCAATTCCTATGCAATTCCTTTTACTATTATTCTGAAGGTCAAAATTTTCTTTACAAAGATAATAAAAATAAGTTTTTCTTTCAATATATGTAAATTTATCCCAATTTTATTGGTAAAATGGTGGAGTTTTTTAATTAAAAATACCAAGTTTGTGTGATTCTGTAAAAATAAATCACAAAATTATTGGACCATAATTTACGAGATACAAATTTTTTATTATGATTCATTTTAGACTCAATGAAATTTAATTTCGGTTTGCAGAAATATTTGAGAAGATAATACATAATTTAATTTTTTGGATATTAAACTAAATTTTTGGATATTAAACTAAATTTTTGGATATTGAAGTAAATATTTGTTAATATATTTTTTTCTTAAAGGGTAAACGAATTATCTATTTCAAAATTTCAATGGCAAATTGGAGCGGCACTTATTTTTTAATAAAATTTTATTATTTAGGAGTAGGACTGATATTTCCCATTAATATTTTTTTTAAATAGGTAAAATCAAAGAAAGGAAAATTGATTAATATTAATATTGGCTAGGGGTTTGGGCTCTCTACATATTTTCCGCGCAAAATAAATTGCTAAATGAAATCAAAATTCTTCAGCTCTAACTAACATGAAGATCTTTTGATTTTTTAAATCTAATAGATAGGAAATTCAAAGAGAAAACAAATAAATAAATAAATTCCTCAAAGTAAACAAAAAAAAATGTATAAAAATGTAAATTTTTCACTTTTGATATATTTTTCATTCTCACAATTTTGTGATAATAATTTTATAATTTTTATCAGAGACGCAAATGAACGAAAAATTACATAAGTACATCTCCATTTGTGTTATTCTTCCTTCAATGAGTCCCATTTAATTTCAAATTAATGACTGGCGTAATTTCCGTCGTTTTCTTCTTTATTATTTTTCGACAGCATTTTGGCAGAAAATCGGCGATCATTTGGCGTCGAAATGAATCACTGGCCCAGAAAAGAAGCCAACTTGGTAAAACGACATTGCCAAAGTCCATTGTCCACGGATAATGGGT
Organism: Pratylenchus scribneri; assembly: GCA_030063045.1. Lineage (NCBI taxonomy): Eukaryota > Metazoa > Nematoda > Chromadorea > Rhabditida > Pratylenchidae > Pratylenchus > Pratylenchus scribneri. Next base: position 1,258,311 of record JAQSEB010000037.1, on the reverse strand, counting down.
ATAAACACTACCAATCAATGCTAAATTTTTCATGGTTCCAACCAGATAAACTAGAACCTGAATCAAAATTTAAGCATTAAAAATTCACAAAATAGCCTATCAAATTTTTTATTTTTTTCAAATCAAATATTTTGTCAATTATAAAATTTTTTTATTTAATATACAAAATTCACATAATATATTGCCATAATAAGATGCCCCACAAATGTAATCAAGGCATAGGCCAACAATTTGGTATCCACTTTTTTCTGACTTGCTTCAGTCTTATTTTTTGCTGTTATTTTCTGATGTTTTCGATATTCATATGAAATGCCAATATTAATGAAAATACAAATTAGCATGGAGGCGGATGAAAAGATAGCATTTATTGGGATGGGCTGTGCGTGAGTTAAATATTATTTAATTAAGAGGATGTTAATTTACATTATTATAATCTTTTTGTACAATAAAAAAACTTTTAGTCGAATTGTCATCATTTTTTGAATCAATTTGATTGATAGCATTTACAAAAAAATGTTCAAAAGATAAAATTAATGGGAGTCCATAGATTGTGATAGTTGCATAAATTAGATATTTTCGCCAAATCTATTAAATAAAACTTGATTAATTAATAATTTACAAAATTTCATGAACTATTTTGTGGCGTGGAGGCATTTTGATTGCGGTCCATCGATTTAGGAGAAGGAAAATTGTGGCCAAATTATCAGCCATCATTGTGTAACGCGTCCAAAAAAATGATATTCGCAACATCCAATAAGGAAAAATTTGATAAATTGGATACAGAAATTGACCAAATAAAATTGTTAGTCGATAGCAATAATAGGAATTCAAGGTGTAGATTAAATTCTGGAGAAGAATTAAATATTATAGTAAAAATAATTTATTATATTTACAGGGATTGCTCTGAAGAGGATAAGTAGATAAAAAGATTTATCACGGAATTGTCTATGCCGTAGAATGATGCATATTTCGGCCAAATATAACAAAATTGAGGGCAAACTGATGGCAATGGCGAAAATGATGAATTGATTTCGGAGAGAAGCAATCAGCAGCAAAATAGATTCCAATGACATTTTTATGGACAAATATTTTCAAAAAAGATTGTAAATTAATTTTAGTCACAGGCTAGATGCCAGACATATTTTTAAAAAAAAATATTTGTATTTTTTGGGAATTCAAATCTTTGAAATAAAAATTGAAAATATTGTTTTAAAAGTTTATATTTTATTTGGGTTTATTTTATTTTAATTAATCCTATCTATAATTTGTGGTGCCAATAACTCATGGTGCACAAAATTTTTGACATGTTCAAAGGAAATGAATATTTCACCTGAGTAGACCAAAATAATTGGTTGGATGGTGGATTGAATATCAAGAATTGTTATTTTTTAATTGTAAATAGATTTTAGGTTAGCTCAATCATTCAGCAATCCTTGTGTGGGAGATTCTCAAAAGCAAATACAAATTTTGGTTTTTTAAATTTGAAATAAATATTATTTTGAAAAAATATTTGAAATAAAATAAAGAACTGAAGTAAATATAAAAAAACCAACTAATTTTCAACTAGAAACACAATGTATTAAAAAACACAAATTTGATGAAAAACAAAATATTTGGAGAAAAAAATATAAAACACAAAAATATTTATACAAAATAATTTTGAAGAATAAACATATAATTATTTATCCAATTTTATATTACATTGTCATTTGAAATTTGATAATCAGATTTGCATTGTATGATTTTGTGTAATGGTCTATGTAACATTTGCATTCCAATTTTCTCTTTGAAATCGTCAACGGATATGGATAAGCGAGATGACCCATCCTCTGATTATTTATTATTAAAAATCTTGTTCTAAAAATTTCTAAACATTTATTTTCTTAAAATAATTTTTGTAATCCATATTTAATCGGGCAAATTTAACATAAGAAAGGAAGAAACGTATTATTATAAATTTAGAAGCGATCATCATTTTCATTTTAGAGACCATTTTTAAATCTACAATACTATGGGGAAATTGAAATAAATTATTTTTTTTATTCATTCTATATATAATATAATATATGTTGTAAAACTTTTTGTTACTAAAATATATTCTTAAAAGAAATTAGAAAAGGTTCTCGAGAAATTTTTGAGAAAATTATTTTCAAAAATTTTTAAAAATTTCCTTATTTAAGCCTAATTAAAAAGCATTTCCATTGAAAGAACTAATCAATTTCCTAAATCCAAATATAATTATTAGTTACTAAAATATATTCTTAAAAGAAATTAGAAAAAATTCCCGAGTAATTTTTTAGAAAATTATTTTCAAAAATTTTTAAAAATTTCCATATTTGAGCCTAATATTTTTTGTGAAGACCTAAATAATTTTTTGGATGAAAATTGTGAATTAATTTTTTGGAGTCTGCCAAACAAGATTGAATTTGACACTTTCAAAATTTAAATATTATATTATTTCAGTTTTAAAAAGGAATCCGTACATTATTTGTTTAGCTTTAAAAAATAGTTAATTGAAAATTTATATTTCTTGGAGCAGTAAGCAACAAAAATTTTGCTCGAAAATATTACAAAATTATAAAATGGAAAACATTTAATTATTAATAAAATTAAATTCATTAATATTAAGAAATCAAATCATTAATCAAAATAAATTTCCTTTTGTTATTCTTGTCATCATCCGCCAATAAGGTATAAATAAGGCACAAAATCGTTTACGAAATTCCCTGAAAATTTAATTAATGTTACCAAATTCATTAAAATAAGCAATTGGCTCATTTGTATTGCACAAACCGAATTTAAAGTATTATAGCAATTTTTCAGTTCAATATAAAATTAGCTTTAAATTTTTGCCATTTTGATACCTTTATATATTCCTATTTCCTATGAGACGAATTATTATGAATTAATTCGAGAAAAAATATGTAGAATGAAAAAAAAAATTATAAAAAGTGATGATAAAAATATGGTTAAAATTGGGCATTTCATTTTTTTGGTCGATTAAATAAATATATAAATTGATTTTATTTCACAATCACCGATTTAACAATATTTATGCATTTAATTAAATATTAGAATATTTGTCTGTTCCAATTTCCATTTTTATGATTATTGAATTTGAATTTTCCAATATTTGTATTTATTTAAATATTTTTTTTTATTTCCGAAAGCATGATTATGAAAATTAATGTGAATGAAAAAATTACTAAATTATTGGCCAAGTTTTATGGTTTTTTTATTTTAATTTTAATAATATTTAATAAAATTAACCAAAAATTTGGAATATTCAAATTCAACCAAAAATACAATAAAATATGAATATTAGAATTTTTGGAGTTGGATTTATTAACTCATTTATGAATTTAATTAATATATTAAAAATTAACACATTTCCCAATTGATTGGATAAATTCACCAGAGCAGAAGAATAAATTGAAATTATATAAAAAAATCCCGCATAATTAATTTGCACATTTCTTATTAAAAAAGAGGGGAACACCGGAGATGGAATGATTCATTTTTACAATTTTTTATATTTTTTTATTGTTCATTTTTCCACACTCCCCGTCGTTGCCGTCTCTTTTTCAGCCAATGATCCGGAACGCGAAATTTCCGGCGAAGAATGCGATTTTTGGCGGAGAAAAGCCTGAAAAATTGAAAATTTTTATTTTTATTCTCTAATTAATAATTAATAGGGATTGGATTTATAATGATGAAAAATTCTAAAATATTTATTGAAATATTGATGGAAAAAAAATCACAAAATATTGACAAAAATGGCCAAATATAGCCAAAATATTTATGTGAAAAAATTTTTTAAATGATATATTTTTAAAAAAATTTTCAAAAAAATTTTCAAAATTTTCAAAAATTTTTAATTTTTTTTCAAAAAGCATATTTTTTAATAAAATTTAAAAAAAAATTTTTTTAATATTTCTTCACCTTCTTCATTGCTCGTTTAGCCCATGTTTGGGCACCGGCTCCCGGCTCAAATTCACCCAAAATTGAACTGAAAAAAATTTGAAATAATCAAATTTTATTTAAAAATTTTTTAAATTTTTTCTGTCATCTCTATCAAAGTTTTTTAAATTCAATAAATTTCTAAAATATTACTATTAAATTCAATAAAAAATTTTTAGATTTTAAAAATTTTATAAAAATTTTATTCCGAAATTCAATAATTTTAAAATTTTTTAGATTTTTAAAATTTTATAAATTTTTAAAATTTTTTCCTAAATTCAATAATTTTAAAAATTTTTTACAGTGAGATATAAAATTTTTCAAACGGTGTATTTGAATTTTGAATGTCAGGAATTAAATTTACCAAGCGCCTTGTTCCTGTTGTTCTTTTTGATCATTTCCATCTCCAGCCACTTTCCTTCTCTGCCCAATCACGCCCACCGTATCCAACCGGCTCAAACTTTCGCACAAATTGTTCAATTCCCTTTGACGTTCCTTTTGGCCAATTCCCGAATTGCTACCTTCCTCCTCTCCATCCGTCAATGTATCCATTCGGGAAAGTGCTTCCGGCTTGCTAAATAATTCATTCGTTATAAATTTATTTATTTTGTTCAAAGAATGTAAATTATTAGGTATTTTTCCACAATACTGGGAATAATTATTAGTAGAGTAGGGGAGAGTCGGTTTCGGTTTGGGAAAATTTATTTTGAAACCGAAATTAGGAAATTTTGCTCAGAATAACCGAAAATAAGCGAAACCGAAACCGATGTTTTTTTTACAAAAATAGAAAGGATTTTCAAACCGACACGTTCGAAAAACCGAATCTGTCATACACTAATTATTAGGTTGCATTTTTGAATCATCAAAGGTAATCAATCAATTTTATTTATTCCCTTCGACGGAAAACTAATAAAAATAAATCTGAATAATAATTAATTAATTACTTAATTAGAAATAATAATTTAAAAAGATATTTATATTAATATATTCCAAGACCTTACTAGTCCAATTAACAAATAATATTATAGATCCTAGGCGTCATCAGTAAAAATATTTAAGCGTTTTTTGTTATTTTGTTTAAACTTAATTTATTTTATTACCTTTGTTTCAGAATCCTCTCCAATGCATCATTTCGCTTCATCACGCCTGAGAAGAAGTCCAGTTTTGAAGGGATTTCCACTTTTTGATCATTTGTCGCATCCATTTCTGACCAAAGTGGAATTTTCGATGATGAATGATGATTCTCTTGAGCCTGTTGTTGAAATTCCTTGTCCAATTCAGGTGAACTGAAAGGGTCAAAAGGTCAATGAAATGAATTTTATATTTTTTAATTAATAGCAAGGAGCTCTCATGGGAAAATTTAATATTAAAGAGATGTTAAAAGTTTGATGAGATTTGCAAAATTTTAAATTATTTTATTTAGGTAATCTTATTTTATAATATCATTGAATTAATCTTTTTTTTATTTAAAAATTACAATTAATTAATTAACCGTTAGTATTTTAATTTATTCCGGAATTTAACTCTTCTTAAAATCTAAATTGATATAAGAACTAAATTTTTCATTAAATAATTTTGGCATATTTAAATAATCTTATTTTTTAAAATATCATTGAATTAATTACTCTTTAAATTATAAAATTAATTATTTAACAGTTAGGTTTTTAATTTCCTTCTGGGTATTTAACTCTTCAAATTTAAACTAATTTTTTATTAAACAGCTTTTTGGTCTCACCTTGAAGCCCAAATATTCCGCATCACATCCAAATTACTGCCAACTAGACTGGCTTGACTTTGACGGAACAGCTCATCGGCTAGGGAATTTGCATGTATGGAACTATTTGAAGAATAAGGCGATTGATGTTCCATTTGGTTTTGGAAATGTTCTTGTTGGATTTGACCTGGAAATTTTCATAAATTATTCGCAGAATTTTAATTGCCGTATAACCTCTTTTAAAACCCGGTGAAAAATTTTTTTCAATCTCTCAAAAATTGGGAAATTTGGGGGTTTAACTTCGTAATTTATGGATATTTTTGAACAAATTATAAATTTTGTAGAATTTTAGGGAACTAAAAAAATGTAATAAAAATTTTTAAATTTCAACCTTCCATACTAAGAGATATTGGTCCTCAAAAATGAGCGTAGGAAATTAATAGAAAGTGTGGTATTAAAAGAGATTATAATATTTGTTGTTTTAATTAAATTATTATTTAACTAAAACGGATATTTGGATAATGTCACAAATTATTAAAATAATTTAAGTAAATTTAAATTAATTAGACTATAATTAATTACGAATTGGCCGAAATGCACTTTGATGATTATTGATTAGCCCAATTTGTGTTGCCGACCCCGAATTCGGAAATGAACCGGCCAACAATGCTCCACCACCCGCAAAATCATTCCCCGCCATTCCTGCTGCCGCCGCCGCCGCTGCCACTGCTGCCGCGTTCATAAAGCCGGCTGCCGCCATTTGTTGTTGTTGCTGTAAATAAGCCAATTGATGCAATGCTGCATTTGATCCTACTCCATCCATTCCTCCTCCAATTTGACCACCACCACCCATAATTTGTCCACTTCCCCAAAAATGATTATGATTATTCGCATGTTGGTGGTGGTTTTGGTTTGTTGGCCCTTCGGGTGGACCAAATTGAGTTTGCCATCGGGCAAATTGGTCATTCAGGGCCCCGGTGGAACGGGCGCCCATTTGCCAACTGTTCGCCGGGTCCATCAGACCACCCCCAAGCCAATTTGTTTGGCTGGCCCCATTTTGGCCCCCTCTGTTCTTTTCCAACAAATATTCGGCCGATTTATTCCTTTGTCCTCCCTTTTCACCGACTCCACCAAAAACAACATCCAAAAATGTTTGTGTATTTTCCCCTTCATCCAAATAGGGTGTATGTGAACTTCGACGGCCCATTAGGACCCCGTCAAAGTCACTAATTGGACTCTTTTTCCCGCCTTGTACTGTTTGGCCTCCTCCTCCACCCAATCTCAACAAATTTCCACTGCCAATTTCATTGGTTGGCCCGAACAAACTGAATGAGGGCACTTTTTGTTGCTGTTGATTGTCCTCGCCGGCCGCATCCAGTCCGCCGGACCAAATTTGTGATGGATGTGCTGAGCTCATCGAACTCCATTTGGAACTGCCGAATGCCATCCTTTTGTCATAGAAACCGGGCGGAGTGTGTGGACCTATATAATTGGTTTTATTAACATTGCTTTTAAATAAATAAAGAGTAATTTTTGTGTTTGTTAAATATATATTTCCATAAATTAATAGTTTTCATAGTTTTGAATTAATTAAATAAATTTAAATTTAAAATTTTGTATTGTATGTTGAAATAATTTCGCATGTTTTTTTTGAAATAAGAACTAAATAATCGCTACCTATTTTGCACGTAATTGCGCCTGATTAAAGAATAAATAATTCCTCCTGGTTGATTAATTTTTAATTCCGCCTGGTTGACTAAGTTTTAATTCCGCCTATTTGACTAAGTTTTAATAATTCCGCCTGGTTGACTAAGTTTTAATAATTCCGCCTGGTTGACTAAGTTTTAATAATTCCGCCTGGTTGACTAAGTTTTAATAATTCCGCCTGGTTGACTAAGTTTTAATAATTCCGCCTGGTTGACTAAGTTAATTCCGCCTGGTTGAATAAGTTTTAATTCCGCCTGGTTGACTAAGTTTTAATAATTCCGCCTGGTTGACTAAGTTAATTCCGCCTGGTTGACTAAGTTTTAATTCCGCCTGGTTGACTAAGTTTTAATAATTCCGCCTGGTTGTCTAAGTTTTAATTCCGCCTGGTTGACTAAGTTTTAATAATTCCGCCTGGTTGACTAAGTTTTAATAATTCCGCCTGGTTGACTAAGTTAATTCCGCCTGGTTGACTAAGTTTTAATTCCGCCTGGTTGACTAAGTTTTAATAATTCCGCCTGGTTGTCTAAGTTTAATTCCGCCTGGTTGACTAAGTTTTAATAATTCCGCCTGGTTGACTAAGTTTTAATAATTCCGCCTGGTTGACTAAGTTTTAATTCCGCCTGGTTGACTAGGTTTTAATTCCGCCTGGTTGACTAAGTTTTAATAATTCCGCCTGGTTGACTAAGTTTTAATTCTGCCTGGTTGACTAAGTTTTAATTCCGCCTGGTTGACTAGGTTTTAATTCCGCCTGGTTGACTAAGTTTTAATTTCGCCTGGTCGACTAAGTTATAATTCCGCTTGGTGGACTGTTTTAATTCCGCTGTTTTATATTAAATTAATTCCGTATGTTTTAATAGAATATTTTTACTTATCATAAATATTATAATTTAATAATCTTCATTTCAATTGATAGGAATTTAGTAAAATTCTATTCAAATATGCTAATTCATTTCTTCGATTATTTTCCCACTAACCGGATGAATCGCTGCCGTCATCATCACCATCCTTTTGTTCACCAACCAAAGTCGAATCCATTCTTCCAAGAAGTGGTTTCGGTTTGACCACATTTTGCTGATACCAAACATCGCTAGAGGAGAACGACTTTTGGGATTGCATTTTCCGAAAAGTTAATCGCCGTTCTTCTAATTGACTTTTGTTGTTTGTGGAATTTGATTCCTTTTGGGAAAATTTAAATTTTTAAGGTAAAAATTTTATATTTTTAAGCTTAATCAGAAATTCTTAGGCATTTATATTAAAGGAAATTTTTAAAATTAATTTTATTTTCTAATTTCATTTATTCCCTTACTTGATTAATTTTTTGAACAATTGGTTGAAAATTGAAATTTCCAATCAAATTGCCGGAGGAATTTGAATGAATGAGAGGCATTGAACCAGTCACAGCCGTATTTTTCGATGCTAAAAATAAATCCTTATGTAAATGAATATTCCCAAAAATTTTAAACCTTTTCTTCCTCCTTCTTGACCTCCTTCTGCATTTATTTCTTTATTTACGGCCGAAAGTGGAGGAAAATTCTCGTAAAAATTTTGCTCCAATTGACGTGTTATTTGTTCCTGTTGTTGCTGCCATTGCAATTGTTGGACTTGTTGCAGCTGATATTGTGTATAAAACTGCATGGGGAAATTTTGGGGGTATGTAATTATTTTATGTTTAAATTTTATTTTTATTTTGACCAGGTATATATGCTTTTGCTGACTAGGAAATAGGACATTTCCCATAATGTCGAGCCCTATAGGCTTTAGCCTATGCATTTTTGGATATCTTGGCTTCTAAATTTTACACAGATTTGAAAAATAGAATCATTCGACTCGCCATTATTGATTTAGTCTATGAAATTTCAATTTCAAGTTGGAAGGAGTTTGTCTTAAAAAATATAACCGTTGTTTAAACCCATATCGGTTTTGGTTCATTAACTTTTCCTGTATTAATACCAGTTTTAAATTGAAATTTCATAGACTAAATCGACCGTTTCGAGTTTAATGAGACTATTGTTTCGATTTTAGACATGAATAGATCCGCAATTTCCGGAATTGCTCAACTAAGGGCCTCCTGGGCAATTCTGGAAATGCCGAATTTCCAATATTGTCCGCAATGTTATACAATAACGCATCAAATTATATTTTAAATACATACATTTCCACAACTTTCCAATTTTCTGAACTGTTTTGCCTTATTGTTCGCCCCTTGGCCCATTCGACGAGGCATATTCGGTGTTCCACCCAAAGGGGCTCCACCTGTCCCAACAATTGGCCTTGCTCCCACAATTCCAGCTGTTGGCCCTCCTCCTCCACTGGCCAATACACCGCCGGTAGCAGGACGAAAGATTGCCTCGCCCTCCAAATTTCGTGCCGTTTGACTCAATTGCTTAAATTTTAATTTTTAAAAAATTTTTTTAGTTTTCATAAATATTTTTATATAATTTATCTTTTATTAATTATTAATAAATTAATTAATTTTTTTAAAACAATAAAATTCTCCACCTCCTGATATTCCAACAAATCGTCCATTTTTGCGGTCGGCTGGGGGTGAATGAAAAAGCATCGATTGCCGAAAGCGCAAATGCCGGTTGTGGTGTAATTCTCACAAATGCGCGTCTTATATTTGGGATTTGGACGATTCGACCTGTGAAAAGAGGGAATGGGAGGTAATTTTAGACCGTCAAAATTCCCAAATGCAAACGGTTGAAGTTCGTCCTCGCCATGCGCAAAATTGCATTGGTCCCCAAAGGCACATGCCTTGCCCTCCAGCCATGCCTGATGAGAATTTTTTGGTATAAATATAAATTATATAATTATACTTCTCAATTATATATCTACCCAGATTTTTGGGTCGCAATGGGAAAAATAACGGTAACCCTCTCCTCCGGTATAGGGTTAGGGTCTTTAGGTGATAAGAGGTATGATTTGACTTATCCGTAGCCCTAACCCTAATCACCATAGGGGAACTCTTCATTCAAAAAATTAATATACCTAGTTAATATTTTGAGAAAAGAACAGAGAAATTAATAAAACAAGCCGACATATTTTATTATATTTTTATGGTATCGAAAAACAACAATTTTCTACAAAAATTATGGGTATTGGGTAAATAAAATGTCACTATATGTATTTTCTTATTCTATAAGTGAAATTAAGCTCTGAAATGAAAAAAAGTTGGATCGATCGCCCGCTTCATTGGAAAGCGAGGCACGTTTTTGACATTTCTGTCCGGCAGTGTTAGGGCGCCCTGAAGTTGTGGAAGATGACGACAGTAATGGAAGAGTCATCTTTCCCGAATTTGGAGAAATCCATTGGGATCATTGATCGCAATAGACCTCCCTTCAAGAAGCTCTTTGGCACAATCGGGCCGCTCAAAGCCGCCTTTTAGCCATGGCTAACCTTGGGAACGGGACACTCACAACTCCTTCACTGCCCATGCGGCGCCCTCCTCCGCCTCTGGGGCACACCGGCCCAAGCGATCGACACAAGGGGCAAAAAATTTAGGTCGTATATATAGAAAGCGAGGGAATTCTAAGGAAAAGTTTATGGGAAGCATGCAGGGAGTGAATCAAGGGAAAAGGGGCCAGCAAATCATTCTTTCATTTTTATATTCTGCCTCGCCAATTCCTTTGCATCTTTATAAAGTACAAGGGAGGAAGGGGAAAAGGAAGGGGAATAGTGTCTGATTTTGATACCGTACCATGAATTAATAGAGATTAATTTTAGCAAAACTTTATTTCTGAATATTTAATTTAATTATGAATTTTTCTTGATGGAATTAATTATTCTCTCTGCTAAGTATTATTTAAATAAAACCAAATTATAAATCAAATAAATTTGTACAATTGGTACTTGTATACTTTGTATCCGCCAGAACCCTTAAAAAATTTCGTTTTTTTTTCGCTTTAAAATCAATTTTAAATGTTTATTAATGCATTTTTAACAAAAAAAAACAACAAAGTGAATTAAATGGGGTATATTTGTGAAACCTGAGACCAAAAATGGAAAAAAATATCGGGTCCTCCAAATTCTTTTCGCCACATAAATTCATGCACATAGCTTATAACTGCTGATCGGTGTGTGCCAAAGCGTTTCTTATGCCCATGTTTGAATTTATGCCACGTGCTTTCAATGGTATTCGTGTGTTGTTTTGAAATAGGATCGACGAAATTTTTGCTGTGGTTGACTGTGTAATGAGTGTAGAGTTCAGGAAGATCCTTGATTTTGTTGTATGCTTTCCAACAGTCCGACACGATTATTGATCCTGGGCGAATGTACTGTTGAATGTATGGAAGAAGGCTGTCGGCAACATAAATTAAACATTTAAAATTGATTTTAAAGCGAAAAAAAAATTCGCAATTTTTTAAGGGTTCTGGCGGATACAAAGTATACAAGTACCGTACAATTTAACGAAAATAATAATAAATTATGTACCTGGCACATTGCTGTTTTGTATGCATCACGTTGACGGACTTTCTTCATGGTTGGATCCATTGCATTTTGATGGAGCGAGGCACGACGGCGACTATAAATTCATTTAAAATATTAACATTTCCTTAACAAAATCAACATTAGCATATCCGGATTGATATATTGGGTCAAATCGTTGGCCGACTGATTTTTGGCTAACATTTTGGCTTTGGCCATTGAGAATGGCTGCTTTTGGGGACTGGCCAATGATGGGGCGAACTTTAAAAATAATATTTTTGCCTATTTTTTTAAAATTTTAAATATTATATTAGGAGGGGATTCAATACTTGAATTTTTTAGCTTTTTGTCTATAGGCTATTTTTCTCAAATCAATAAGGAAGCAATTAATCGGTAATAATCGAAGAAAAATATCATCTAGAATTTTTAATTTCAAGCAAAAGCTTCAAAAAAAGTCGCATTTATTCAAAAAGCACTTAAATTTATGATGCTTTTGAATGGCATATCTCCTTCCTGAATTGGTTGTTTCCTTATTGTTTATTGAGCTACGGGCTAGGGTTAAAATGGTCCAATTACTAATTAACTTTTTCGCATTCTTTTTCAATTCAAAATTTTAATTTTATTTTAGTACCAAATTTATTATTTAAGAAATATAAACCGTGTCAGTGGCGGCCGCAACAATTCCATTTGGCGAGCCGAGTATTGCCGTCGCTGATTGTTGTTGATTATTGTTATTGGCGGCAGTCTGAGGAACATTCGCTGCATTTTTCTCGTCTGCTGGTTTGCTGCTGGATTTGGCATCAAATCGGTGATTACTATTCCTAAATTGAACAATTAAGGTATAAATGCCTTTTGCCGAGGTTTTCCTAATAAGTTTCTAGTGTTCAAAAATGTTACTTGGCTATCAAATTTGGTAACTGTTAGGGAAATGAACAATCTAATCTAAGTTTTTATCAATTCCTAAATAGGGCAATCTTTTTGTTCAAATAAACAAAATTATTTCTAAATTATCGTAATCTAATTACTCTAGAAACCCTCTACCCCACTCCTCCTCCCCTGTATCTGTCTGATGAATGTCTTCCGAATCATCCCCGTAAATTTCAATACTTATTGACTTTGTATTGTGTCACATTTTTAAGTAAGTAGGAAAAGTGAAGACACCTTATGGGTAATCAGGATTAGGGTTACGGTCATTTAGGGTCATTCAAGGATAGGAGATCATCTCGTGTGTATCCCCGAATTGCACTAAATCTTATTATGTGACCCATAGGGATCTTTGCTTTTTCCTTCTTCGATAAAAATGGGCAACAAAATCAAAAAGTAGCAAATTTTAATTCACCTTGTCCCGGACCCTGATCGACTGGAATTATTCGAATCGAAGGAAGGCTGCTGTTGGCAAACAAGACTTTTCATACTACCGCCCACCACATTCTTCCCATTCTTTTGTGAATCGTCTATTAGAGCTTTGCGCACTTTTTCACTGAACAATTCGGGGCCAATGCCGCTTCCATTTCCATTGTTCATCATTTCTCAAAATTTATTATCCCAAAAAATGGGTGGGCAAATTCAGAATTAAAAATGGCCAAAATACAGCAAAAATTGACTTTTTTTGATGAATTTATGGAAGTTGGATTGTAGAGGATTTAATGAATTTGGAGGCGGATTTGGAGCTGTAGAGGGGATTAATGAAGGGAGATGGGGAAATTGAAGGGTTATATGGTAGAATTGAAGGGACGGAATGGATGATGTTTGGCTGAAAACAAATCCACTTAAATTAATTTAAAAAAAGGATAAGGTGGAAAGAGTGGGAGGATATGGCCAAAAATTGAAGATAAGCAGAAGACGAAAATATGGTGGAAAAGAAAGGGGGGGAAGGAAGATGTTATTGGCGGTCAATTTGGACTTTTGAACCCATGTTGATTGGATTTTAGCATAAAAATGATGTTTCAAAATTGAATGGACTGATTTTTGATTAATTTTTTGTCAGAAATTCATTCCTTAATTTCTTCAAGTGATTTATGAATTAAAATTAATTTAAAAAATTCTTTTTATCTCTATTTTTCAATTTTTATGGTAGCAACCAATTTATTTTTGACCTCATTCTCTTTCCCTTTAACTAAGAAATTAATGGAGTCCTAAAATTTTCCCAAAATTAACATTGCCTTATTGAATTATCATTAGTGCGCCAATACCTTGGCTAACTAATTTCTACTTGTGAAAATTTATTATTCACATTCTCTCTTTCGACAAAAAAAGGAAAATTATACGTATATATATAATTGATTGGAAAGGAAATTGCCGATGGACATGCAAACTACAAAAGAGCATTTACCGAATATCGTAGAAAATTGATTGAATTTTAGATCCCATAAATTGGAAAAATGAATAACCATTTTTATGAAGGGGACTTGGAACCATCCTCTATGACTTCCTGGATAAGGGGAATAAGGATGTAGGAGGAATCAAAGGACTAAATATAATAGAATAGGATATTATTATAAGTCCAATTGAATGGAATAGAAGCTAATTGCGAATATTTGAAATTTTTAATTGGACATCTTGATTTTAGAGAAATTTTGCCCTTTTATTTTCATTTTTGAGACATTAAATTTTCCAAATAGACGGGCACGAGGAAAAACAATAAAGCCCGAGAATTTTGGGACATCAAAAGCCGCCAAGGTTGAGATTGAGACGGCGGCTAGACTAGGCTTTTTTGGGGGAAAGAAGACGAAATTGAATGATCGTCTCAAAATGGAATGGAATTGGGACTAAAATTAGACAACGATATGGTGGGGCCAAATCAAATATTGTAGGGAAGGGAAATGCTCTTTTGGCAAACAATTTTACAATGTTTTGCTGGCACAATATTAAATGCGCGAAGGGACAAAAGGGACTAGGGGGTTTGATCGATTGATTGGGTAAAATGGGTAGGCAGTCTTTAAGGATGGTTCGGTCCAAAAATTGTTCGATATATGATGTTTGATCAAAAAATTAATTTCTTTTGGTTTGAGGAATTGTAAAATTAATTCAGCCTATTTTAGTTCCGTCTGTTTTAATTCCGCCTGGTTAGAATAATTCCGCCTGATTAGAATAATTCCGCCTGGTTAGAATAATTCCGCCTGGTTAGAATAATTCCGCCTGGTTAGATTAATTCCGCCTGGTTAGAATAATTCCGCCTGGTTAGAATAATTCCGCCTGGTTAGAATAATTCCGCCTGGTTAGAATAATTCCGCCTGGTTAGAATAATTCCGCCTGGTTAGAATAATTCCGCCTGGTTAGATTAATTCCGCCTGGTTAGAATAATTCCGCCTGGTTAGAATAATTCCGCCTGGTTAGAATAATTCCGCCTGGTTAGAATAATTCCGCCTGGTTAGAATAATTCCGCCTGGTTAGATTAATTCCGCCTGGTTAGAATAATTCCGCCTGTTTAAGAATAATTCCGCCTGGTTAGAATAATTCCGCCTGTTTAAGAATAATTCCGCTTGGTTAGAATAATTCCGCCTGGTTAGATTAATTCCGCCTGGTTAGAATAATTCCGCCTGTTTAAGAATAATTCCGCCTGGTTAGAATAATTCCGCCTGTTTTGTCTATTTTAATTACGCTTTTTTAATTCCGCCTGTTCTGATTTTAATTAATTCCGCATGTTTGACTTAAATTAAATACGCCTCTTTTCCATTAAATTTACTCTCGTCTTGAGGAGAAATTCTGGAGACAATTTTAATAAAGTATTAAAAAATTTGCAATATATTTAAAATTGCCTAAGGATAACTTTATGCGAATTTAAAATAATTAAAAAATAAAAACTCGTAGATATTATTTGTTTTCACTAATAAGCAATTTGAACATTTATTGCCAGAATTATTTTTTAAAAAAAGAAGGAAGGAATATCTCAATCCTTGTTTCCAGAAAAACGGAGCTTTCCCTTTGAATCCTAGTCATCAATCCCCAGAATTTTATTCTAAAATAAATATTACCGGAAATCCGTCCTTTGCAATCATTTAGTAACCCCCGTTAATTCAATACTAATTTAATAAAATTCTTATTTACCTACGATCTAATTTGAAAATAATTCAAAACAATTCCGCAAATTCATTAGAATTAATTTTGCTAAGAACATTGGTGAATTTGGAATTCAAAACAATAATAATAAATTATAATCGAGGGGAGGAATAAATAATTAATAATGGAGGCCACGCATTATTATCCGACAACATTCACCGGCAATGAATCGATTTTAGGCCAAATCATTTGATCCCACAAAATCAAAATGTTTCGTGGCCAAATAATGTGATTTCTAAGGGAATAGATAGAAATGAAGAGTAGAGAGTGTGGCAAAGAAAAGACAGAGAAATGATGGGGATGGGCATTTCTGATGAGGATATGCCGAATTTGGCCCATTTTGAATGGAGGCATCTTCAATTGGGAGGAGAAATGGGGGATGAAGCCAATGAGGAGGGATGAAGCCTTCAGAGAAGAGCCTTATGAAAGAAAAGGAGGGTGGATTTGGTGCGCGAACACCAAAAATGGGGGAATTGTATAGGACGGGGGAAAGGCGAATTGAGGATTGGCCCAAAAACGGAGCCATAAACTCCAATTTTTTAGAAAAATTTGGATCAGAATGAAAGAGCATGGGGAGTATAGTAGTGGTTAATGAGAATTGATTGGATGGAGGATGATGTTATATATGATTTTATGCAAAAATAAATCCACTTAGGTTAATTAGTAGGTTTGCTATCGGTCGGTATCGATTTAAAAAATCGAAGAACGTTGAAAGAAACCGAAATTGGGGATTTTTGCTCAAAATAACCGAAAATAGGAGAAATCGAAAAAAGACTTTTTTCAATAATCAAATCCGGATTTTGAAATCGATACCTGTCTAAAACCGACTAATTAACAGAAAAATGGGGCGTCTTCCAATTGGAATTACGCAGTTTCTAGCAGCTCTGGTATACGTGAAAGATATTGAATAAATTTGTCTAATATTAGATAATATGAAATGGGATTGTACACCTTTTTTAAAATTCTCAGTCAGACATTGTTTTAAAACTCAACTTGATGGAATTTTACCCTCATTATCATTAGCAGGTGGAATAAGCCTCTGGCCATTTTAAATTATTTATTAATAAATCATCGAAAATGTTAGCAAATATAATATGGCTTAAACACTTGAATTTAGGTTTTGGCCAAGTCGATGCAAACGATTTAAATTTTCTTTAGAAAGGGTCCATTTTCAAGTATTCATCAAATAAAATTGGGAAAAACCATTAAAATATTGTAAATTTGGATGCACCGTTGGCCATATTCTCTGATAGAGAAAATCCATCAAAAAAGGATGGCATCAAAAAATGATATAGTAGTTTGTGAAGCCAAAAAAAGGGTGAGGAAATGGATCCACAAATATGAGGGGAAAATGCCGCGCACCCACCGCGCACCCCGCATTTTGCCATCAATGCATTTGTTGGGGTGCGCCATTTTTGGGATCATTCCACATTCTATCATCTCTTTTCTCTGATTCTATTCTGTTCCTGTCCTGTTTTTGTCCTGTTTCTGTCTTATTTCTGTACGTTCTGTTCCTATTCAAACATTTATAACAGAACGAACAGGAACCGTTCGTTACAATTGCAGTTTAGAAGTTGAAGGGAAAGGGATTATAGGATGATGAAGAAGATGACCTGAGCTTCATCTCTTCTTCTTCATCATCATCGTCCTCAATCCTCATCCTTTTTTCCCTTCCAAAACTAAATTGAAATAGTACCCAGGAACCGAACAGAATTGGCTGTTCCTTGAAAGTTCCCGAAAATCCAGAAATAACGGAATTTTTTTTTGTCAAAAGTAGTGTTTAAAGTTGGTTTTGATGAACCGAGATTTTTGGGTTTCGGTTTTTTGAAAATTCTTAGGTTTTTCGGTTTTTACGTTTTTTGAAAAAGGACATAAAAATTTTTAAATATTTAAATCTTTAATAAAATATCAAAAAAAATATAATAAAGATTCAATCTCATACTCATTGAGAAATTTTAACCTCTGTAAGCAGAAAAATTGCCAAAAATGACATTGCCATAAAAATTTTAGTAAAAATGGCTCAGTCAGCCAAGGAAAATTTTACTATAAATGTTGTTTTTACAATATTTAGTTCCATTTTGTTAGGATTATGGCCAAATTGAATGCAAAATGGGTTTGGTTTGACTGAGCAAAATGGTTGGAAAATTATGGTTGGAATTTTGGGGATTTAATGAGCGTGAAAAAAGAAAAAAGTGCCAACCATATGCGGCACACTCCAAAGGACACATTCATTCCCCTTCGCGCATTCCATTCCATTTGTACACGCATTGATTGAATTTAATCCCCCCCCCCCCCCCCTCTAATGGTTGGGCACACTTTTCCTCTTCAGCAGAAGCTATTAGCTTTGGCCATGCGCTTATTTTATATTTTTTTGTGCTGCTGTTGCCAGGGAGGCAATGGCGGCATATTATTTGAGAGAGAATGCGAGGGAATGTGCCCAATTTACTATTTTTTTGAGGGCAGTTTTATTTTATTTTTACTGTGGTTGAAAATGTGAAAAGGCTGCGCATCTATATGCCCATCCATTTGATGAGAAATGGCAAGAAAATATAAATATTACGTCAAACAAATAATCTGTGAGAAAATTGCTTCTAATTTTTTTTCCGGAACTGAGCCATCAAATTTGAATGCCATCCCAGACAATTTTTACCCCCATTATCTTTTGGTACTTTTTAATTGTCCCGAGGCAAATTTTTTTTAGGTCTACTGGGGAAAAGATTATGGTGACCATCATGGGTTGTCCGATTTAGGGTTAGGGTCTTTATGGATAGGTTATCATCTCATGTATCCGAAACCCTAACCATAATCAACTATAAAGGAAACCTTTGATTCAAAAAAAAAATTGCCCAGGGATAATTATGAAGTATCTACTTTTTTTTGTACAATACAATTTTTGCATTTTTTATAATTGAAATATGGTTAGTCATCATTGTTGCCCTAATATTTTAAATGATTAAAATTAAAATATCTCTAGCTTTTTAAATATCCATCCAAAAATTTTATAAAAATTTTAAAATATTTTTGACATTTTTCCCAGACAAATTTATTCAAATTTTAAAAAATAAATAGCATATATTAATAAATGGAAATTAGCAATTTTGTTGCGATCAGAAAAGGATTAAGGCAATCATTTCAAAAATCCGTATAAAAATGAATAGTCAACAACATTAATAATTGAATAAATTCAATAAATAGAAAATTGCCAAATTTGAATTTTATGTTTTATTAGAGCCAGGCCATAGTAAAATGGAAAATAAGGAATGAATTAAAACTATAGAATAATTATTGATTGGGATAATTGCCGAAATGGAAGAATAGTATTGAAAATTATTAAAATAATTCAATCAATAATGAATAATTGTTTATTAGCCATATTTATTGGGATCAGAAAAAAGATTAAGGCGATCAAAAATTTAATTGAAACATTTTTCATAACATAAATTCGTAAATGAAGATAGAATAGTCAACATAATAAATTGGATTCAACAAACAGAAAAATGCATAATTTAATATTAGGGCCACAGAACATAGTAAAATGGAATGAATGAATTTAGCTCGTATATTTATTGATTGGGATAATTGGTTAAATTATGACAAAAATGGGAAGATGGAAAATGCCGAAAAAATATTCAAGAGAAAAAAATAATAAAATTTATGTAATGAAATTTTGGATTTAACGTTGAAAGAATACTGCCGGCCCCTCTGCCATTTTTCGCTTCTCACCGCGTTGATTTTGTCGGCCTGCTGATCCGCTTGTTCCCGCCACCGGTTGATTTTGATTTGACGAAGTTGAGGGTCCAGCAACGCCATTTCCACGAGGCCAAGGTGTTCTAATAATGCGCGACTGATGATGCAAATTTGATGTGGTCGGCGGCGAAGGCGTAACAATTTCTGAATTAAGGAACATTAATTTTAATCAGTTTGAATAATTTTTAATTGAATAATTGTCCAAATAAATAACTGACTGTGAGTTTATCTAAAATTTTTATTGTCGAAAAATAATTATTTTTGAAGCCATAAAACTTGGGCATAACTAGGTGTTAGGACATATGTTTTAGGTTTAGGGGCCAGTAGGATGGGTTAACCTAGGTGGGTTAAGAATTCATACGATTGTGCCTACTCGAAAAATGATTGAATTTACCCAAAATCTTTCATGTCGAAAAAATAATGTACTTGAGGACCTATATTTAACTTCGTTAATATTAGGTGTTAAGTCTAATAAGGCATGGCCGTCGCCAGTTGGGGGCTGTTGGGGGCCGCACCAGCGCTCGCCGGAGGGAAGGGCTGTTAATGGCTGCGGTCAGCGAATTCGAAGAATAGCCATCGAAAAGACATTTTTGGTTAAAATTTTTCGCTGCGGGGCTATTTTTTAAGTAAAATTTTAAATTAGGAGACCATTTTAGGGAAAATTTTCACCTGCAGTGCAATTTTTAATCCATTTCTATACTAATGTATAATGTTTTATCAAAAAAAGACTATTGGAAAAATTTTTTGGTCATTTTTATTGGTCAGCCCCCCCCCCCCCGTCAGAAATTCCTGGCGATCTATGATTAGGCTTAAGGTCCAGGATGGGCTTACGACTATGGCTAGATTGGGTAGGAATGAAGAAACTTAAAGTAGTCTGATTTGGCCAATTAATGGCTTCAAAAAAATATTTTTTATGACATGAAAGATTTTGGGTAAATTATTCAGTCATTTTTGGGTAAATTAATACACTTTTATTTAGAAATGGAATATTTAATTAATTTTATAATATTTTTTGGTAATAATTTTTTAGACTTACTCTCCCAATATTGTTGCCGCTGCTGATTATGGTGGCCATTTGTGTTTGTGGGTGGACGTGGTCGGAATGAATTATTTTGCTGATGCTCAAATTGGTCACGGCGTGAATTCCGGCCTAGCGCACTAAAATAATTAATAAATAATTTTATTCAATTTTTGCAAATTTCACTTCATCTGTGGGCCATTGTTTTGTTGTGGGGCCTGGAGCGGACGAATGTTGCGATTGTAATTTTGTGGCGGCGGTGGACGATTGGGAAGATACATTCTATTGCCCAGGCTCCGCGAACGCGGACGATTCATTTGTACGGGAGAACGGGAACGAGTGCGAATGCGACCTTAAAAAAGGTATTAAATTTGCTCAATTATTATTTTAGATTAAATTTCCATAAAATCATCGAATTTATCAAATATTTTTTCCAATTGAAAAATGGGGATTTTGGGGTTGTAAAAATTGGTCATAAGGAAATTTTAGGGTTTACGGTTTTAGTTTAGTTAGGGCTTAGACTAAATAGGAAATGGTTAAAATAATTACAATTAATGGCCTCAAAAAATGTGGATAAAATTCAATGATATTGTGGGTAATAAATTAATTATAAATATTTAATATAGTAATTTGATGAAAAAAGCACCAAAAAAATATATATAAAAAAAAATATTAAAAATGACAAAAAAATTAAGTTTTACGTAGACCCCAAACCCTATACCCAATCGATAGGTCTCGTCAAAACGTTATTGACTTATCGATTGTTATATAATTTGTTATGGTTTGATCAAAATTTACGGCTCTTAAACCGACGGTTAAGCGATTTTTAATTATTAGTTCAAAACTAATAATTAAAATTGATTAACTTAACACAAAATAATTAATAAACGACGTGTATAAATGAGATCTATCGATTGGGTTTAAATTAGGGTTGCGCCCCCGCACCCGCGGGGGCCACCCCCGACGGGGATCCCCGCACTTTTTGGGTTTCACCCCCGACCCTACCCCCGCATATGCCACCCCCGCGCCCCCGCACCCCCGCGGGGGTGAACATGCACCCCATATTATTGGATTTTTCAAGGAAAATGGAGTTCGATAGGGAAATTTTGACCAAATTTTTGTAGGATATTAAAATTTTTTATTAAAATTTTTCTCTGCGAGGCTATTTTTAAGTAAAATTTTTCGCTGCGCAGCCATTTTTGGATGAAATTTTTCTTCAAAAAAATTTTTTATTTGAAAAATGTGGCTTTTTAAAAAATTTACGCTACCCCCGCCCCCGCGGGGATCCCCGCGGGGGCCCCCGCAAGGGGTCACCCCCGAACCCGAACCCGCAAGTGCCAACCCCGCAAACCCCGACCCCCGCACAACCCGCCCCCGCACTGCGGGGGCGCAACCCTAGTTTAAATAAGGTTTGGCGGTCTAGATCAAAACATATATATTATTATAATCTTTTACAAACTTTTAGTCATTTTAAATATTTTCCATTAATTAAATATATGAATTAATATTATTTTTAACATATTTTTTTCCATTTACTATTCATTTCTTAATAAATTTGGCCAATTTAATTTTATTCACCTCTTTGCTGCTGCTGGCCTCCAATTCCGCCAAATGTTGCATTCAAACGTTCATTGGGTTTTCTCACATTTGGACGATTTTCCGGTAATGATTGATTGTGCAAATTTGACTGAAAATAATTAAAATTAAATTATTTAAATTAGAATTTATATTTAATTAATTCATTGACTCAAAAAAGTGAGAAATGTATTATTTTAATTAACCATATTTCAGGTCATAAATTTGTCCTAGATGGAAAAAAATTAATAAATAAAAATAAAAATTTAATTAATAAATAAAAAATGTACCGTAGGAATGTTGCGATTGGATGGGTTGGATGGACGAATTGCATTTCTTCCATTTTGTGCCGGTGCCTCCGATTGTGCATTGTCCACCAACTTTGATCGGGGAAATGTTGGTATTAAATAAAATGAAAATATTTAAAATGACGAAAAACTTTATTACGGTTCAATGATTTTTTCCTTGTCCTCCAAAATATTTATCCAATAAATATAAATAGATCTTATCAAGAAAAGTATCGATTGATAATGATTAGGCTTAGGTTTAAAGAAGTTTTAAAATTAGTTTTAAACCAAAAACTCTAATATGGTTTAAATGGTTTAAAACCCCTTAATTTTGACCAGCAGACCATGACGAATTATATACCAATCGATGTGTCTTAATAATATCTATTGATTGGGTATTTGAGTTTGGTGGTCTCGGACCATTTTCAATTTCAATACTCGTTTCGGCAAATTAAATTAAAACTAGAAACTACTTAAATAAAAAATACTGTATTTATTCTATTAGAAGTCCACTCTCTAATAGAAGCCCATCCTAGCCTAAAGAGCCTTAGAAAATTATAAGCCCATGGGCTTCTAATAGAATAAGAATAAGTACGGTAAAAATAATTTCATTCTTACCTCAATTCGTTCCTCAAATGCACATTTCATTTCGTAGCCCTGCCAAAAGCGATCATTATTTATTGAAATTGCATGGCGTGCGTCCTCCCCTAGAGCATATTCCACACTGGCAACCGTACAGGGGGTTGGCAAATGCAAAACGGTCAATTTCACAATTTTCCCAGCTTCAGCCATCCTCACGGCAAGTGCATTCACTGTAAAATTTATTTTATTTTATTATTTTTTATTAATTGGTAGAAGAAAAATTTTTTGAATTCGTTTTTGGCCTATTTTTTATTGACTATTAGATTTAAAGAAATAATGTAAATTTGCATAAAAAAGATTGAATTTATACAAATTCTTTTGTGCCGTAAAATATTATTTTTTGAGGCCATATAACTTGGCCATAACTAGATGTTAGGGCTTAAGGATTAGGTAGGGTAGGAATATTAAAGAATACTGATTTAGCAAAATTATGTGGCCTAATTAATAAGAAAGAAATTGACATGAAAGGGATTTGTGTAAATTCAATATATTTTTATAAGTTAAAATATTTTGGATTTAAATTAGCAAATGTTCTACCATTTTTGAGTCTTGATTTAGATAAGTTTAATAAAGAAAGAATTAGTGGATTTTATAGAAAAAAAGTTTTGAACAAAAAACGGCAAAATTGATCAGATCTTCACTTTTTGGCCATAAAATTCTGGCCAATTTATGTTTTTTATCAAATATTTAAGAAAAATTATTTAAGGAAAAAAGCTTAATGGCTATAATTTTATTAATAATTTGAAAAATTGCTTTGATTCAAATGGGCAAAATTCGGTTAGTTATCTATTCAAATATTTCCATAATTTAAAAATAAAAATTTTTTAATAAATAAAATAGAAAATATTTTAATCTTAATTCCCAAATAATAAAATAATAAATTAAAATTACCGTCAACATTTCGGTCGAATCCGGTGACCCAAATGACCGGTGGTGCATTTTCCTCATCATTTCGAACATTCCCATTTTGCCGCTGTTGGCCACCAATAATTTGATTTCGATTGCCGCCACCGCCGTTCATTCCATTTGGTGTTTTGTCTTTTTTGTCATAATACATCCAGGAATGATTGTTTGACGAACTTTCATTCAAATTTGCCGCTGATGAATTTTGGGCCATTTCATTCTCATTTTCTTCATTGGTTTCCTCACTTTCAATTTGGTCAATCTTAATGGAAAAAATATATTTTTCTTTTTCTTCATAAATGGTCCAAAAATGGAATTAATATACTAAAATTTGGATAGAATTTGATGAAATTTGAAAGGCTTATAATGGTTCAATGGTTTGTCCTAGACCCCCAAAACTTATACCTATTCGATAGAACTCATCAAGACGCGTCGATTGCTATATAATTTGTCGTGGTTTGATTAAAAATTAAGGGTATTAAACCGGTGGTAACGTTTCTGGTTTTTGGTTTAAAACTAATTTAAAATTGATTAAAAATAAGCCAAATCATTATCAAAGGGTGTATCTTGATGAGATCTATCGATTAAATATATTGTTTAGGATTAGGAGTCTAATCTCTCTCAAGATAAAATAAAAATACTGAACCGTTATAATTTTTTCGTCATTTTAAATATTTATCATAAAATTTTAATTTATGGATGATTTGACAATTTGCCCTTTTTTATTTTTGTAATTTTTCTAATTTTCATTTTTTTTTTCCTAAAATAATTTAATAAAAAATACAAAAAAAAAATCAGATTAAAATTTGAACTTTTATTTCATTCATATAATCTAAAGGCATTATCCATTTGAAAAAAAATCTAAAATGCCCTAAATCCATTTTATTTCCAATGTTTTTGTGACATCATTCCCCCAATTAAAAGAGAAGAACAGAGTCGATTTCGGTTTCAGAAAATCGATTTAAATCAAAATTGAAATTGTGAATTTTTGCTCAAAAAACCGAGAGTAGAAACCGGAACGGAAAACCGAGATTTTATCAAAAATCGTAGATGGAATTTTAAAACTAATATCTGTCTAAAATCTACACTATCCGACTCTATTAATTATATAATTAATCGTTAATCCTAAAAAATATCACCCACCATTTCCAGCTCTTCCTCTCGATCTTCTCCCTCCTCCAACTCTTCTTCATCATCATCATCCTCTTGTTCCTGGCGCAAATCAACCAATTGCAAATTCAAGCCGCCTCTTCCTCTTCCATTTTGTTGCTGATTTGTTCCATTCGCCATTTTGTTGATTCTTTCTTTGTCCCTATTTTGCCTATTTGCCGTAATTCGCCCATTCTCGTTGCCAATTCGGCCATTTTCATGAACATTTTCACGTTGTTTCTGTCGTTTTTCCCCACCATTTCTGGCCAAAAAATCATTCGATGTGCCAGACCCACTTGCCAAATTTCCCAAATTTCGTCCATTTGCCGAATTTTTGCCATTTTCATTCGCATTTCGTCCATTTTCAACCACATTTTGGCATTTCTGTCGTTTTTCCCCAACATTTTTGGACACCAACTCATTCAATTTTTGGGACCCATTTGCCGAATTTCGTCCATTTTCATTCGCATTTTGGAGTTTCTGTCGCTTTTCTCCAACATTTTTGGCCAACAACAAATCATAACGAGATGTGCCCGAAAGGCGACGACGACGAGATGGAACAGCAGCAGATGATGATGAACTGCCCGAATTTGTTGCCGAATTATTTGGAGTCGGAGGCACAACAGTGGTGGAAGAATTGTTCCCATTGCCAATATTCGAGTCATCATTCCGTTGTTCTGCTGTTTCCTCTGCTTCATTGTTGTTGCCATTGTCATTTTCTGGTGGCGTTCTTGGCCCCCAATTAACATTTCTTTTGGCACTGAAAATATTTTTGTTATTTTATTATTTGATAATTTATTTATTTTTTTAATTAAATTACATTATTTTCTATTATAAGCCCATGGGCTCCTAATTTTCAAAGCTTTTATAAGGTGTCTTCAAATATCGGATGTGTAAGCTTTATAAATTTCAGTGAGGTAAAATGCATTAAAAATGAAATTTATTCAATAAAATTCCCAACAAAAAGACATATTTTTATGATGGTAATTTACTAATTAATTTTTTAATAATTTTTAATCTTTAATATATTTTCAATTAAATTATATTTTAATATAGTATTTTTTCTATTAAAAGCCCATGGGCTTAAATTTCAGTGAGGTAAAATGCATTAAAAATGAAATTTATTCAATAAAATTTCCATTTATTTATTATTCAAAAAATGTTTAAAAAATTAAAAATTAAAGGTGGAAAAAATTTGTGGGTTTCTCTTTCTAATAGAAGAAATACGGTATTATTAATTCATTTTGAATTAAATTATTAATTAATTTATTTTTAATTAAGTTTTTATTGATTTTTAATTATTTTTTTCAAATAAATTTTTATTAATATTTAATTTTTAATTCAATTAATAATTCTCTAAAATAAAATATTAACGTCGAATTTGATTGGCCAATTCCATTATCTGCTGAAGGCTCAATTCGAATGTACGGTTTGCCCAACAATCGACGACGACTGTTGTTATTCTCAATGGCCCGAATTGCTTTGCCGGCACTCATCACTGGGGTCTGATAATTGGCACTGATGGTCGAAGAATTTTGACTGCCCGAAAGCAGGGAAATGTCCATGCCGCCACCAAAATCAATTGGTCCGTTCGAAGGTGCATTGCTTGGACTAAAATAAAAATATTTTAATAAAATTTTAAAAATATTTAATAAATGATAAAATATATTTTTACTACATTTTTTATTTATTTTATACCATTTTTTACCCTAAAAATAGTTTTTGACTTCTAATAAATCAGAACCCGGTCTTTGACCTTTTGATAAAACTCATCAAGACGCGTTTTTTGACTATACATTTTTAGTTTAAAATTTAAATCAAAAATGGGCGAGTTTAAACCGTTTAAACCATATTTCCAGTTTTTGGTTTTTTTGGTTTTAAACGTTTTAATTCGGGCCAATATTTTATATACCATTCGATACCTCTCGATTTACAAATTGCTATTAGCTTTGTAGGGTCTAAAACGGATTCTGATCTATTAGAATTTAAAAACTATTTTTGTGTTTAAAAAATAGAAAGTGGAGTAAAAAAATTAAAAAATATAGCAAAAATTGTCTTCCTGTAATAAATTAAATGGATTTTGTGCCTTGAGGGTTTATTTACAAAAATTGAAATTTAGATTTAAAAAAATTTAATTAATTTGAAATTTTTACTTGAATTGGGAATACGATTCTGGATACGGTGGGCCACCGAACAATGATCGACGTGCATGACGGCTGCCGATGACATTTTGTTGTTGTGAGGTGGAATTCAACGAAGACATTGTCTAAAAATTAGTTTGGAAATTTATTTTTATTTTTTTTAAATTTTTCAATTTAATAATTTCCCATTTTTGCTAATTTCGCAATTAATTACATTATATTCATTGCATTGTAATAGATTAAATTATTGCAATTGGAAAAAAATTATTTATATGATATTCAGTTATATTTAATGTAATTAGAGGTCAGCCGTATCTTATTTTTATCGAATATGGAAAATTTTTGAAATAAGGTAGAAAATTAGAGCTAATACGGCAAGTAAAATGGCAATTTTTTTGTAATTTTGCAAAAGACGACCAGGGGAAATATGGTACTTTTTTGACAAATACTGCAAATTTTTGGAGTGCCGAAGGAAAAAAAAATACGGTAAGGAAAATCCATTTTGCCACTTCTAGTAGATACCTTAAACATTAAATGCTCTCATGCAAATGAGCTAATTTTTAAAAATATTTTTTATAACACCCAAATCAATTAATTCATTCAAAATTTTATCTCAAAAAAGTAATTTTATGGAATTGCCCACCTCATCTCGGACTTCGCCTTCCTCCATCATCATGACTTCATTCCTCCGTCCATCTCCATTTCCATCATCATTTTCCATGCCTTCTTTGGTTAAACTTGCGTTGCGCGAACCCAGCAATTTTTCTGCATTTGCCAATTCATTTTCGTCCACAACATCCGGGCCATTCAAAAGATCACCATCATCCATCTTTAATATTCAAAATATATATTTTAATATATATTATTTGCAATTATTAGTAATAATTTTTTTTATGAATAAGATTAATTAACTACCCAAAAATGAATGTACATTTTATCAGCTTGTTAAATTTGATTATGATAAGAAAGAATAGGAAAGGTGGGGGCAGTGGGAATATTTCCCAAATTTGGGCATCAATGACCTATTTCTAAAGGACCTCAATCTCTTCCAAATAATATGTGGATATTACCCAAATTTGTGTGACAATTCGGAATTTGGGCATTTTTTTTTATATTCGTAATTATCTCATTTTGGTACTTGTTAATTATTTGGACCAAAATTTTTTGATTCTTATTTTATTACTCATATTTGATTGTAAAACCATGAATAAACAAGTGGAGAACTTAAGTTAATTTTTATGGGGAAAATCTCGTACGGGATAATTAACAAGTGACAAAATTTTTGCCTTTAATTTTCAAAAAATTTTTCCAAAA
The DNA here is from genome assembly GCA_030063045.1 of Pratylenchus scribneri. Lineage (NCBI taxonomy): Eukaryota > Metazoa > Nematoda > Chromadorea > Rhabditida > Pratylenchidae > Pratylenchus > Pratylenchus scribneri. The sequence goes on along the minus strand of JAQSEB010000037.1, from coordinate 1,229,670 downwards.
ATGCAATTTGTTTTTATCTTTTGTAAAATAGGCATAAATTTCTTTATAAAAATTACTAAAAATAAATTTCCAATATTTCAATTAATTAACTTAATGAACTGTAACAGTACAGTACCTCTTAACTTTAATCAAAATCTTTTTGTGGGAATTTATGTATTTTTCAAAAGGTATTGGAAAAGATGCCTTAGGCTTCAATCAAATTTATTTACAGTAATGCTCTTTTAATTCACCAACTCCGAGGATCCCCATAGTTCTTCCTACTTTCCCATCAGCAGCAGGGTAAACTTGAAAAATTTTTATTGCATTTTCTTTGTTCCCTAAAACTCTACAAAAATGCGCTATAATTCATTGAAAGTGCCCGGAAATTATGGAATTGGACCTCCAATTTTCCCAATTTTTGAGTGTTTGAAAAATATTTCTCCATGGGGAATTAAAAGAGCATTTATCAATTTTAATTGAATTTAATTTTGTACCTTTTCCTCCTTTGATTTCCTTTGCATTCGTTCGACAGTGCGAATTTGTTCGCTGCTTACAGAAATTTCGCCGTCGCTGATTTCGGCATCCTCATTCAAATTTTGTTTTGGACTCATTTTGGTGTTATTGATTTGTTTGAATGAAAATAATTTGATTGAATATTTTCTAAAATTTTAAAATTTTTGGAATTAGAATTTCTTTTATTTTCACGCAACCGGCTTTTGGGTTCTATTTTTGGTTCAAGAGGGAAAAAAAGTGAAATCCCCTTCATCTGGATTAGGGTTAGAATCAAGGGGGGTTACCATTACCGAGAACCCTTCACTTTTCCCCTTCTCAACAGAAAATAAGACTTACCACCTACTAAGTATACCCATTTTTCTACAAATTTAATATTTTTTAACTAAATTAAATACCAATTCTTCCTTAATAAATTGGTTCAGTGAAATTGAAGCAAAATTCAGTGTCCAGAGATTCAAACGTGCTATTTTATATTCTACCTAATTTCCTCTATAAATATGAACCAAATTTTTAAGGTAATAGAATGAATAAATTGATTTCCATATAAACGGGGGGAATAAAAATTGTGTCCCCACATTTTTCCATAGTCCACATTTCCATAGGTGAAGAAGAAACTGGCTCGATGAAATGAAAATGTGAATGAATGAATGGTAAATGGGGATGAATGATTTAAAAAAATGGAAAATTGGACGGACGACGAAGGAAGAGGAGGACGTGGACGTGAACGGGGAAAAGTGGGGAGGATGACGATGACTTTGGATTGGATTGGATAGACTAGGCAAAATACTGATGAATGAGCAAAAAATGGAAAAAAATGTACCTATTTATAAGGAAGACTCATCAGGGATTGGAATGGGGCAAAGTGGAAAGAACTTTATACCCACCAATTTTGCCTGAGGGAATGTGGGACTTTTTGGAATATTCTTCCTTCTTCGGCTTTTATGATTGAAGAATGCAAATTTTGCCCTTTGTTCATCCCGTCAATTTTCCCATTCATCCATTCCCCCAATCTTTTATCAATCATCAAATGTCACTGCCATCCATCCATCTATCCAATTCAATTCAATTCATCCAAATCCGATATTCCCAGTCAAATATCCATCCTGTCCATCATTTTAAAATTTTTGTGCACAATTTCAATCAAAAATCCAACAAAATAATCCGCGAGAATTTTCGTTGATTATTTTTTCAAAATTTAGAACATGCCTCCAAGGCAGTTTGGATGAAAATTCGAAAATCCATCAAATTATGCCTGAGGGAATATAGGATTTTTTTTAATTTTCTTCGATTTTTCTGTAGAATGTAAATTTTGACCTTTACTTTTTCCTTTTTCTCGTCTCTTTTTCTTTTTCCCATTCATTCATTCCCCAATCTTAAACAAATCTCATCTTACAAATAAATATTCCGCGGGCTCGGCTAATATAAGAGGGGACGGGACGACTGTCATCCATTCATTCATCCAATTCATCCAAATCCAATATCCATTCATTCGTCCATCCAATATTCTATTCATCCCTTCTTTCATTCATTTATTCGTCCATCCATCCATCCATCAATTCGGATGCTTTTAGTTTTTCCACTTCAAATATTCCCCATTCATCATTAAATTTTTGAGTAAAATTCCATCAATGATCAAATAAAATAATCTCCGAGATTTTCGATGATTTTTTCAAAATTAAAGAAAAAATCAAAAATGCCCCAAAGGCATTTATAGAAGAAAATTGGAACAGTGCCAAATAGGAATTTTTGACATTATTTTTTAATAGTATTCCGAAGGATAATATGAGAGATGAGAGTGGACGCCTGTCATCCATCCAATCCATTCATTCATTCTTCCATCCATCAATTCTTTTATGCTTTTATCCGTGTCATTCATTCTTCAACTATATCCCGTCTATGTCTATTATTCATTAAAAATTTTTGAACAAAATTTCATCAAACAAAATAATTAACCAAAATTTTCGTTGATTTTTTTCAAAAATGATAAAATTGCCTCGGGGCATTTTTGGATGAAATTTGGAACAGCGGACAGCGCCAAACTTCCAAATTTTTTTGTAGAAATTTTTGGCGTTATTTTTTTAAAAGCATCTATAATATTTTGATATTTGATTCGTTCAGCTGAAATTGTATTAAAATATTCAATTTTAATCAGTAATTTATATTGAAAATATTCAAAATATAATAAAAATTTTAATTTTTAATCAGCAGCAGAGTAGACAAATTTAAAATATAAAAATGTGTTCCCATCGTTTGGCCGTGGCCAAATTGGTTCGAGATTATAAGGAACCACTGTTCTCGCATTCGCCACAAATTAGTCGGCAAAATAAGCAGGAATTGTGGGAATTTATTCGACAACAGGCAATCGCCCAAGGCGCCATCCAATATATGCGAAAATCATGGAAAGAGGTTTCTGATAGAATTTTGGATTTGGGAGAAAAAGCCAAAATGGTCGTAGACATGAGGAAATTATACAAATTATACAAATTAATTATTTTGTCGTTTAAATTATTCGATTTCGATTCTATGCTCGATGGCATATTCACATTTTTCAAGTTTTTGGGCAAACAGCTTTTTTGCCAAAAGATCGGATACTTTTACCGAAAGCTTATAATTTTTTGTTATTTGACCTTAGACTAAATCTCGATTTGAGAAAATTGATGCAATTTAAAACAGAACTTAGAAATTTTTTCTCAAACTAACCGCGAAACTAGGGGAAACCGAAAATTTTGTAAAACCACTTTAAATTACGAATTACCCTACTATAAACCTTTTAACTTATCCCATAAGAGATAAGACTCATCGTGATACTTCAATTGATGTATTAATTTCACGGTTTGATCAATATTAAAGTATTTTTAATCATCTAAAATTTAAAACCCCTATTTCGTTTTGGCCTATAAACTCTTTTAGTTTTAATTGTAAGCACCGGCGGTAATCTATAGGCCAATCGAGCGAGCATCTTCCAAGCTTTATCGAATGATATAAAGTTAAAGCATTAAAAAGTCTTAATCTTTTGGCAAAAAAATCCGCCGATCTTTCGACAAACTATTACTAGAAAACAAATTCCCATACTTTTATAATACGCATTCGAAGCATAAATTTAACCCATTGATTAATAAAGTTTATTGAAAATTGAATAACATGATTAAAATTTGTATAATTATTCGCGCAGATTCGCGACTGCGTTTGGGCCCCAATTCGTCGAGACACAATGGCCAAAGTGAACAAAGCAAAGCTGGTTGGCGAAGACAGCGTTTTGTACACAGAAGTATTCCCATTTTTTGGATTTTTGTTGATTGAAATTTGTGGTTTTTGTAGATTGACAAAATTGTTTTGGAAATAATTGGCACAAATGGGACCGGCGGTTTGGATGAGGCCAAAGGGGGTGGCGGTATTGATTTTTTCAACGATGAAAATATGGCTGGCTATACCGATGGCGGCCAGCAACCACCATCCCTTGATGCATATAACGGTTCATAATTTGCATATAAGCTCAATCCTGGCCAATACCCATAGATTTCAGAGTCATATTCAAAAGGAAAACATTTTTTTGTCGACAAAGGGCATTCATTTCCCCAAAGTTTATAACGGCTTAGGATCAGAGCTGTGCCTTTAAGAATTTATAGCTCTTATTCGTTCAAAATTTTTGCTCCGACTCTTGCTCCGGAGCTGGAGCCAGCACAGAATTGCTTATTTATTAGGAATTAAGAAGCGATTTTCACCGAATAAATAATTTGGCATATTTGTAGAGCTCAATGATGAATAAGCGTGTCGATTCATATTTAGTTTATCTGATTTGGCCTGAAACAAATTAATTGAGTTTTAAACCAAAACTCAAAATGTTTTAAGCGGTTCAACTCATTAGAACAAATCAGTCAAATATATATGAATAAACGCTATCAATGAGCTATATACAAATATGCATTGTACATTCGGTGAAAATCGCTTCCTAAACCATTATAAGTTGTGGAGAAATGAACCCAATTTTTGATAAAATTTAAAAATCTTTGAAATTTGACTATATATTTTATTGACCTAAAATTTTTAGTTTGATTAAAATATACATTTTTTTCATGATTACCTTAGCTACCGTATTATAATCAACTGATCTTAAAAATGGTATTATAATTGGGGATTAATATTTGCTCTTTATCCTCTCAAAAGATTCTGGGCCAATGAGCAATGCCAGTGGGATGGAACATTTGCTTGGGCCACATTCAACAAATGGGATTAATGGCAGCGGTTCCACATCGACCACGGCAGAAATCATCACAAATCACGTTGTGGACATCAAACCGGGTACATCGCTCAGCCAAATGTTGGAAATGTTCCGTGACCCATCCCAACAAAATATTATTGTTGGCCAAAATCAGTCAGCGGTGGATGTTTGGCAACAAATGGACGAAATTGTTGCCGAACAGCAGAATGAACAGAGAATGAATGGCGCCAAAAATGTTGGATCACCGCCGATTATGAGCCCTTCACCACAGAATACGGTTCGGAGTCATACTGTAGAGATTATAGAGAGTATACACTAAAAGTGGCACTGATCCAATTTGTTGCTAGGATTATGATCTTGATTTTCGTAATAAATTAAGGAACGAATTGAAAGCTTTACAATGATATAAATTTTTTATTTAATTGGTTTGAAATTTCAGTTATACAAAAAACCGCAAATTTTATTAAAATTTGTCGGTAATTTTTTTTTTCGTTTTTTTGAGCAAAAGTTCTCAAATTCTAAGCCAAAAATTAAATAAAATTGTATTGTTGGGACAGTTGCCAATTTACTCAATAATTTATTACCAGAAATCAGAGACAGTCCAACATCTTTAATGAATGAATTATAAATAATCGACTAGCGACAAACTGGCTCATGCCCAAATTGAATTACTCTTCGATTCTAATAAATGGATAATAAAAATTTGAAAAATTTTTTTAGAATTTTTAATTTTAATCTTTACTTTTAATATTAATTTGACTTCTAAAAATTCATTAAACATTAAAAAAAATTTATTAAAAATTGTTTTTTTCAGCATTTGCAACACCAACAAAATGCATTGAAACGGAAAGCTTCATCCCAACAACAGCAAATTATTCCAAATAAATATGGTGCATCCACTTCCTCAACCACATTTGGCACTGCACAAAATTATGCCGACGCCGAATTGGATCGAGCAATAAAACAAGCAAAATTAGAGCAAATCCAATTGGAAAATCAATTAATTCAGGTGGGAAAAAATTACAAAAAATATATTTTTACCCAATTTTTTTTTATTTTTTTTTATCACAAAAACAGTTTTTGACTTATAATAAATCAGAAACCGGTTTTAGACCCTAAAAACCTTATACCAATTTGTAGATCTCTTCGAGATGCATCGATTGGAATATAAAATATTAGGTTTTGGCCTAAAATTTAAGAGTTTAAAACTAAAAACTTGAAATATGGTTTAAATTGTTTAACTTGCTCAATTTCTATTTAAACTACAAACAAATGTATCCGACGCGTCGGAGTCAACAGGAGTAGGATTTTTGGGGGCCTTCAAATAAAATTTTTACTTTTCCAAAAATAATAATTTTTATACCAATAGTTAGAGGACACTTTTCTGCATCATATAGGCCTATTTTTAAAAATTTTTGGCGATTAGAAATAAATTTTATAGGGTTCGACTTCGACACTGACTCCGACGATTCATAAAATTTTGAATCCTTGGAGTCGGATTTAAGCGAATAAAATCTTTCTAGTTGTCAAAAAATTTTTAAAATAATATTATCCGATGCAGAAAAAAAAGTGTTCTCTATCTTTTGGTAATTATTATTTTTGGACAAGTAGAAAATTTTTTGAATATCCCCAAAAATCCTATTCCTGCTGACTCCAATGCATAGGAAATCGGATACATTTGTGTGAAGGTAGTTTAAGAAATTTATTTGCCAATTGTCAAAAGACGCGCCTTGATGAGATCTACAAATTGGTATATGGTTTATATGGTCTAAAACCGGTTTCTGATTTATTAGAAGTCAAAAATTACTTTTTGGTAAAAAAAAATTTAAAAAATGGGTAAAAAATTGCTTTCCGAAAAAATAATAAAATTATAAAATAATTAATTAATAATTAATTATTTTTTAGGAACAAATTGAGGAGAAACACCTTCAAAATCAGCTGCTTAAAATTGAAATTGCAGAGAGGAAGGCGGCAATGACAGTGGCCAAGAAATAAAATAATATTCAATTTCACAATAATTACCTATATTTTACATAATATTCTCATTCATTTTTATTGTAAGCCTGCTGGAAAGACAAATCACTTCAATTTTACAAAGACTTAATTTTTTTTGTTACAATCTTTAAATACCTAATAAGATAAAATAAATTTAATGGAAACTGTAAATATAATTAATTTGAGGAAATTTGTAATTGTCGAATATTTTTCATATGGAAAAAATGAGTTTTTAGCCTACAAATCGTGGCCAAATCAAGTTCTGTTTTAAGTCTTTTTTGTCCTTTACTCTTCCTGTATCTTAAAATAAATTTCAAAATTCCAAATAATTCATTATGGCCAAATATGTGGCCTAAAAATTGTTTTGTTGTCCAAAATTAATATCATCTGATGAGGGAAATCTAAGCACAATTTCAAAATTAAAAAATACATTTATTATATTGTATTTCCTCTATTAAGAAGCCCTGGTTCTTATAATTTTCATAGACCCTCCGAAGGAGGCCTATTAAAGGAGGATTCAAATAGAGAGTTGGAGAGCGCTAATAAATTTCAAGACTCCAAGGAAGGAAAAAAAAATCATTTTTTTAAAGTTTTTTCATCTTAAAAATACGATAGAGTGGGCTTCAAATAGAGGAAATACGGTAAAAAAATTCATAAGAAATCGAATTTATAGATTATTCCAATAATTTAATTAAAATCCATTAATATTAAAAGTAAAACTGAAATGAGGCAAAACTTAAAATTTTCAATTTTTAATATCGAAAAAAAAATGAATTTTTTGATATAAATATGCCAAATCAGGCTCCATTTTAAAAATTCTCCATCCTATAATAGTTCTAGCTCTACGCTCTAGCCTAAAATAATTTTAAATGTCCCCTAACAATTCATCTTGGCCGTGTAGATGGTTTTGAAAATTATTTCGCCAATTAATATTATCTGATAAGAGGAATGGAAATATAAACAAAACATTATTACCAAATAATATAATTTATTAAATATAATATTTAAAATTCACAAAATTATTGAGTTTTTAATTTAATTAAAATTCATTAATATAAACAATAAATACTGAAATGAGTCAGAGCTTAAAAATTTTCAAAAAATCCCAATTTTGTTGACGTAGTAAGACCAACCAACAGTTGTCACAAATAAAAAAAAGATCGATTTGCCAAATTGCTGTTCCGCCGGAGACCTCCTATTAAAGTGCTTATCGCCTCAGATAATATGGTCCCGTGCCTTCTCCCATCAAATTCACTTCAATTTTCATTATCAAATTTATATTTTTTAACCAACCGCCAGCTAAAAATGCGTAGCCGCTATCTAAAATTATGGGCTATAATATTTGCCATTTCTGTTTGTTGGGACCAATTTGCCATTGTTTTGGCCAAACGTAGTGGAAGTTATAGTAGCAGGTCTGGATTTTAAGAGATTTGTCAATGTTAAATGTAAATTTTGAACCTCAGAGGATCATCACGAGGAGGAGGGAGTCGAGGATTTTCAAGTCTTGGGACTCGGTAAAAAAAATTAATTAAATTAATATACTGTTTATGTATAACCTCTTTAATTCCCCGTAGGAAATTATTATTCAACCTCTTAAAGATGGGAAAATTGTGGGCCTAACTCCTTAATTTGTGGACATTTTTGAACAAATTATTTCGGTTGAACCAAAAATAAGCGTGTTTAAAAAGGCAGATCGGGGCACTGTTTGAATTAATAGGGTGACGTGGGACTATTGGGCAAAAAATGGGGTGGGGGTACAGTAAGATGAATAGGAGAAGCCCTTAGGCATTATTCGCATTGACACTAATATTAATTATAATATATATTTGCATCTTTTTAGCCATCCTACTTCACGTAACTATGGCACTTCAAACGGAGGAGGACACGGTCGAGGCCGATGGACTGATCGAATTTTTGGCCGGGGTAGCAATTCAAGAAATGCTGCTGCCGGCGGTGGTGGCAACCGTGGAGTTTTGGGTGGAATTATGGGAGGAGGACATGGCAACAGGGGAACAAATTATGGTGGAATGGGAAGTGGACGGAAAAGTGGAGGATTGCTGGGTGGAATCGGTTCCAAATTGATGGGCCGTGGTGGAGGAAGAGGAGGAGGATATAAAAATTCAATGTTCGCTTATTTATTTTACAGCTAATTTTGGGAATTAGTTAAATCCAAAATTAGTTAGATGCCAGGATAGCTATTTTTGATAATATCAGCTTATAAATTTCGCAAATATTCGAGAATAGGCTCATTCAATTCTATGAAATTTCAAATCCATTACCAAAATAAATCTTTAGGAAAAGCTAAGTAAAAGTAAAATCAGTTTTGGCTTAAACAATGGTAAAATTTTCAAAATATTTAAAAATGAAATTTCATAGACTATCTTTATGGTTTAGGCGAAAGTTAGTAAATTAAAATTGGTTTTGGTTTAAATAATGGTTCACATTTTCAAAATATTTGTATATATATTTACATATACTATGTTGTCTATGCTGACAGTGAGCCGAATTAGCCTATTCTTGATTATGTACCTACCAATAAGCCTTTATTTTCCAAATTTACTCGCTCAGCATCTAATAGTAAATTCCAGAATTTATTAATTTTCTGACACAATACATTAACAAAACCACATATTGATTAAGGTTCCGAAACAGTGGAGTTGGCTCTCGTTCTCGCTCGAATACCTTCAAAAATATGATTGTCGGTGCTGCCGCCGGCTTCTTGGCTTACAAAGCGGGCAAAGCAATAATAAAAAATGTGGCGGCGCCAATGATGTAAGGACAAAATTTGGGAGGAATATTTTCAATAAAATTACATCCATTTTTAAGGTGGAACAATCGTCCATACTATTGGGGTACTCAAATTGGTGTTTCTTTTATATATTTATTAAATATCAAAAATATTTTAGGCTCCCAATACTATCCACATCACCAACAACCTTACGGACAACAACCCTATGGCCATGGAGCTGGTTCATACGGTGCTGGCAGTGGTGGCGGTTACCCGGGAGAAAATTCCAAAACAATGTGCCGAATGCCAATTGATGTGAATGACCCGGTGCTGGGCCAAGTCTATATGGAGGATAACACCAGGCCAAAAGAGATTGTTTGGTCTTGTGAATACAGCGAGGTAATCGAATGAATTCAAATGTTGCTGTAAGTATTGGAAATTAGTAATTCCCGGAACTAATTATTAGATATTGGGCAAGTAAATATTCCAACTCTCATATCAACTTTTAATACAGATATAAGATTAGGGCAATTATGATTATACTTATGAACGATATAGTAGTCTATAAAATTTAAATTTAAATCGGAATTTATTCAAAAGTTAGTAAACTAAAAAAACGATTTTGGATTAAACCATGGTTCAGTTTTTTAAAAATTCGTGCCGAACTGAAATTGACCTAGACTAGTCGAATAAGCCTATTTTTGATTAAATATGATACTAGAAGTCGGAAATTTCCAAAATTTACTAGCTCTAGCCCAGTATCTAATTATAGTTAATTTAATTCTAGAATTTAATAATTTCTACTATTAATTACAACATAAAATAAACATTAATAAGCTACCTAAATTCACACATACAGGATTGTTGCGGCTATGAATGTTGCCCCAGAGAATATTGAAATCATTTTATGCATTGGAAAAATTGAATTCATAATTTACTTTACATGGTAAAGAAAAGTTGAAAAAATTAAATTTAATTATTCAGAGGATGAATGAAATTTTTGAATTGATGTGGAAGATTTCAATTTGGATAAAATTAATCAACAAAGAAAAACAATTTTAATATTCAGATAAATTTCTTCTAATTTTTTCGTTTATTTTTGTCAAATTGACTGTTTCAAATTGTAGCTTTCCTCCCATGGATCCTGCTCCTCGATCCTATTAATCATATACTAATTATTAAAAGAATTAATATTATTAAATTATGCGAAAATATTACATTTATTCTAATTATTTGCACTCGAATTTTTCGCATTGGATAAAATTTTATTTTAATGGTTAATTTTTTATGGAGCATTGTAATACCTGTAATGTATAAATATGTTTGTTTTAAACTTAAAATTAGCCAAGGTATTACAGCCAAAAAAACGAAATCTTACCGATTTTGGTTTATTTTATCACATTTATCAAAATAATAAATTAATAACTTTTTTCTTTATTAATCATATGTGCTAACTGCTAATTTTACATAATTTAAAGCTAAAAATTTATTTGTAGTAAATTTCATTCAATAAATATTCTCTTTTCTACCTGAAACCTGAATGTTATTCCGGCACAGTATTACTAAAGTATAGCCAAAAAAAATTAAACTAGAATTAGAATAAATTTTCGGCAAATAATTAAAAGTTTGCAAAAAAAATATAACGAATATTTTATGTTGAACAAAGGAGAAAGGAAAGGGTATATAAAAAGGTTACAGATTTACTTTAAAGAGGGATAAAAATGAATTTAAAAAAAAAAACAAATAAAAAATACTCTCAACATTTGTTAATCAAAAACATTTCATCCTCGTTCCTCAATTTTTTTAATGCCATTTCAGTCGAAGTTGGGGTGAATTTTGGTTTGGGAATAACTAAATGTTCAAAAATTATTAAAATTTAAATTTTCATATAACATGATGAGCCGGGTGCCCTTTTATTTCCGTTTCAAGCCATTTATTCGCATCGGTGTTTGAAGTTTTCATCAAACATATTCCATTGTTTTTATTGTAGCCCGGATCCGAGAAACAATGTTCAAATGGTTCGCAATTCAACAAAATTTCAATATTACATCCTGGAATTTTTTATTTTAATATAATCTAAATAATCGTTATATTTAATATGCGAAAAGATAATTTTTAAAAAAAATATATTTTAAATCAATTTTCAATCCGATAAAAATTTACAAAAATGACTGAATTTACAATAATTCTTTATTATCGAAAAATTATATTTTAAGGCCTTATAACTTGGCCATAACTAGATATTAGGGCTCAGGGTTAGGTTCAAGGCAGGAAGGGATTAGGGACTAGCAGTTAGGGATTCTTAGTCTGATTTGGCCAAGTTATTTGACATTAAAAATACAATTTTTCGACACAAACAATTTTTGTATATTCAAGTTATTTTTTTTTATCCGATAAAAATTTTATTTTCCCAACCGTATGATAAAATCCAATCAAATTTTCAATTTTATATAAAAATTTGAAATAAAAAGTGACATACTCTTTCTGCTGCCTTCCAAAAATGAATATTTTCCATAAATTTTCTGGCATTTATGTCTATAATTGCACAGTTTTCCATCTCCACATTCAAAATGTGTTTCACATTTTGCATTCTCTTCTAAAAAATTAAATAAAAATATTAATTTAAAGTTAATTGAACCTCAATAAGGATATGCTTCACAATATCCTTTATCCACTAGGCATTCATAGGGAAAACAAATATCATCATTTTTTGTAGTACAACCAGTGGGCGGGGGACAAACTTTTCTCTTGTTTAATTCTTTGCATGGGGTCTTTAAAAATAAGTAAAATTTTACAATTTCCTCACAAATTTTACCTTGCCATCATAACATTTGTCATCGAACATGCAGGCTAAAAATTAGGTACTTCTTAATTATCTATACCAGATTTGAATTTTTTTTTGAAATTTTTATTTTATTATTCATATTTGATTGCAAAACTATGTAAAACATCATTTTAGGTGATTTAGGATTTACCAATTTTTTGCGGTAGGGGTGGTGTGGGAAATCCAACGAGAGATAATTAAGAAGTACCAAAAATTATTCATTAATATTATATATTAAAATAAGATGATTTTAAAATTCACTTTAAGATATTTTCTTATTATTTTAAAATTTCATTTGGTTATTTTCTAATTTGTCGAAAATGGATTTGAAAAAAATAATTAAAAATAATTTTGAACCATATAAGCTGGACTATTCTGAAATTCAATAAATTTTTCCTACAAATAACCTTATAATGTATGTAGATCATTTTTTATCTCTAATAAGAATTATAGCCTTTAACTTAAATTACCGAAAATGAATTTTATGGTAATAACTTGAAATGGTATCACATACGAAAAAATTTCATTTTTTTTATAAATATTTAAATTATTTGTATTGGTTTTGGTATACTATCCTCATTCGAAATCTCACTATCATTATCATTTATTATCTTCCCTTGTACTAATAACAAAACTTACGCCACGTCCATTCCGGCTCCTCTGTTAGAACCATTTTGATGAGCAACAATAAAAATAATAAAAGTTTCATTGAAATGACTCTTTTCTGGACCAATAAATTAAAAACGGCTCAATTTTTTGTTAGGTTTACGAAAATGATACCAAATAAAGAATAAAGTCAAATCCCGAGCGAATAAAAATGGTCCTTGGCTTGGATAATTCCCTCCATCGAATACGGCGCCAAAATCCAAGGGCCTATGAAATGGTCCCCTTGGCATCCCTCCATCCAAAAAAAATGGCCATATGGCCAATCCTATCATCCATATAGGATTTGGCCAATTTAACTCGCCCAATCTGTGGCCATTCAATACACCTAGTCAATAAATTCGATTGAATTCGCGTACACTGTCCATATTCTCTCTAATATTTTAATTGACATCATTGATTGCATATTGATTGAAAAATTTGGGAAAATATTATCGAAAATGATTGAAAAGGTAATGGATTGATTAAACCCTTTATGCCGATTTAAAAACCTTCAAAGGAAAAGATTTTAATTTAGAAAATAATTAAATCAAAAATTAACCTATCGTATTTCAGGGGCATTCAGAGACTTTCCAAAGAGGACAAAAATTATATTTTTTACTTTTTCATATTAAAATTCTAAAAATAAAGCTAAGGGCTTCTACTAGAGGGAAGGGCCAATAATAGAAAAAAATACGGTAAAAGAATGCGCATTTTAAGATTTAATTCATTGTTGGTCACTTTTATAGGCCTTAAATTATGCTAATTCATTGTTAGATAAATTCATTGGTATAATAAACATTTTTTAATATATTTAGGTACTTCTATAGTTTAGGTCCCCTTTTTTGGAAAGTGAAGGGTCCCCCCTATGGTTTGTCATTTTTTGGGTTGGGGTCAATCAGGGTTGGAATAGGGTTAGGGTGGGGTAAGAATCATCTTACGAGTATCCTAAACCCAAACCCTAACCGAAACCCTAAAACCATAGGGGGGGGGGGGGGGGGGACCCTTCACTTTCCAAAAAAGGGGACCTAAACTATAGAAGTACCATTTAAATTTATATATTTGCAATTAAAATATATTACAAAATTTAAATAGAATAAAAATATATCCCCCTCCCCAATTTTCGAGGTTAATCCAATCTCCTCAAATCCGTCATTCGTCCATCAATCCTCGCATTTTGCCGAGCAGCTTTTTGTCTCGATTCATCCAACATTTCCAAATATTTTCCACTCCTCAATCCGCTGGCCAATTTCTCAGCTTTATCCCATTTTCTTTTCATTTTGTCCGCTTCACTTTCTGCCCTTTGCATTAATTGCTTCACTCGATCCGTTTTGCTGGATGCACCTTTGATAATTGCCCTGAAAAAATAATTATAAAATAATAATAATTTAAAATTTTACCATAATGATGTGAAAAAGCCACCATCTTTTGCGGCTTTCAATTTCTGAATAATTGGCAATGCTTGGTCCATTAGGGCAACATATTGGGCATGGTGATGGTTGGCCTTAAAATAATAAGAATTAAATCAAAGGAAACAATTTTTGGTTTAACAAATTTAGTCATTTTCTCATAAACCAAACATTAAGATTGGGAGCAGACCTACTGGGTGCAAGCCAACTAGGCGCTGGGCTCTATAACACGAAAAGTAATAAAATAATTTTACTAAATTATATATCTAATGAAAGAGCTAAATGAATTCTATGGGATGATATATAATTTAAACTTAATCGGTTAAAATAATACTTTAAATAAATATAGTAAAAGTCGAAAATAACCAAAAATGCTTTCACATTCTCAGTATATTTTTGATAAGACTGAATCGATCTTTTTAAATAATATACCAATCATTTCGATAGACAGAACTTGGCTCTTCAATATGATATTAAATTTAGTTGGATATGATTTAGTACATACTTCGAAAGTTTTTTATGTCAAACTTTCTTGAACCGAGTTGGCCTGCATCAAGATGGGATGACGATGTACCTTACCTACCCATTAAGATTTATATTTTATATTTTTTTTTGATAATTAAATAGAAAAATATTAACTTAATAATTAACGAAATGATTAATATTTCTGGCTAATTTTATTAATTAATTTGAACCCTAAAATCATTACCTCCAAAATGAGGCGCAATGTTTCGGCCTCCTTTGCATCTTCCTCCCTTTCGCTTGTCAATTTTCTTTTTGGTATTTCCTCTTCTACGGACAACAAATTTGAAGATGTGCTCGGCTTATGCAAATTTATACTCGTTTGATTAGTCAATGAAACACGGCGAATGTTGTCCCCTTTTAATGTAAAAATATTTTTAAAATAATTTAAAAAATATTTTGAATTTACCTCGATTAAAAATCATAAATTTAATGAATTATTTTTGTGAGTAGAAAAATTTTTGCACAAATTTTTTTTGTTTTTAAAATATTTTTGGGAAACATTATGACGATCATCCAAAAAATTTTGAACAAAATATCAAATTTCAGTACAACTTTAATGGAAGTCCAAAAGAACATGATTTTGGATATACAAAATGTACAAATGTTTTCATTTCATTTTTGATATCCAAAAAGTGCAAAGAAAATGGGAAAAAGAGTTAAAAAATATATTTATTATCATTTTTTTACTTTTTTAAATAAATAGAAAATTAAAAAAAGTTTTTTTTAATATTTGAAATAATAATATATTTAAATTCTTTGATTAAAATAAAAAAATATAAAATATTTACGTAAATCATGGAGCATTGAGTCAATTCGTCGCGCAGTCCATGACGGTGTTCGACTTCGCGTTTCGGGCGCAAATTCCTCAGGCGTCAACATTTCGGCAAAAAAAATTGTTGCAATAAAATTTTTGGATTCTTCTAATATTAATATATCTTATTAGATTAGAATTATTTACAATTATTTTGGGGTAAAAAATGAGCAAAAGCAGGGATCGGCTAATAAGTAATAAATACAATAGGAAGGAAAGGGATAAGAGTATCTATAAATTATCAGGCAAAAATCACTAAATTTTTCAAAAGTGTCATATTTTATAAAGGGAGGAAAATTAATTGGCGAAAAGTACACTCTATTTTTGGCCAAATCATCAAAAATTAAATTATAGTACTTACCGGAAATCTCAAAATTTCAATGACGACTTTCTTAATTTTTTGGTCTTCATTTTCTTATGGGCCAAAATCGCAAATCCGCCACAACTTGTCACTCACTCACTCATAAATTCACGGATATTTTGTGCTTTGCTTTCATCCTTTCCGGCTTTCCGCCAATCATTCTTCGTTTTTATTTTCGTTTTTCTAACGATACTCTCTCTATCTCCTTTCTTTATTTTGAACAATTGTTCTTCTTTCCAATAGTCAAGTGAAAATTCAAAAGCCACAATTCTCATCGATAAAATAAATAAATGAGGTAAAAATCAAAGTTCAATTATAGGTGAGAAAATATCGAAAAAAATGTGTTTAAAAACATTAACAATTGATGATTATATTCAACAAATTAACATGGATGTGTATTAATTTGTCGAAAAAAAAAGAATTAATTTGCCGAATTTTTCGTATCGAAATATTATTTTATAAGGCTATATAACTTGGCCAAATCAGACTTTTTTAAGATTCCCTTAGCCCTTAGCCCCTAATCCCACGCCTGCCCTAAACCTACCCTCTAGCTAATGGCCAAGTTATATATGGCCTCAAAAATATATTTTTCGACACGAAAGAATTTCGGCAAATTCAGTTTTTTTTCGACAATTTAATATTTTCTCAAATATTTAAAGTTGCATAAATGATTGTTAATTGAACTGTTCATGTTTTAATCCTCGCCCTAATTATTGGCTCCGGCTTCCAATTTTTTCCATCTTGAAATGAATTTTCATATTTCGACGGCCTTCTTCTTCTTTGCTTTCATCATCCGGAAGCAAAACAATTTCGTAGAGATAATTTGACTTCCGATGACTCCATAAACGCGCGCATGTCATTGGATTCGACTCAAACGGGTAACTGAATTTGATCAAAGCCTCGTTGACCATTGTTTCATGTGGGTTTGGCGAGCTCATCACAAAATTCGTCAATGCATTTACAAAGGAATGGGCCTGGGAAAATAATGTGTTATTAATGAAATTTTGAAAATTATAACATTTTCGAATAATATATCCATTAAAATTAATAAGAATAATTTGGACCTGAAAATCTGTGGCTGCACTTTTGAAAACTAGATAAAAACAATTGCAGGCAATTTTGCCCAAACAAATCATCCGCAAATCATCCAATGATGACACAATGTTGTCAAGCTTTTCAACATCGTCACCGGCAGCCAATTTCTTTATCTAAAAATAAAAATGTGACAATATTTTATCTTAGATTTTACATAAAATTTTCATTTATAATCCATATCAATTTTCTAATATATTATAGCTTTGTTAGATGAACATAATTTGTATACCCATATCTTAAAATCAACTTATTAAGCGAATGTTAACTTTAAAATACAAATATTTTTTTTTTGTTTTACAACTTTCTATGAATATAGGAAAAAATTAATGAATTTTGAGAGAAATTAGTAAAAAATGATACCAAAAAACGAGGAAATAAACCAAATTGTCTAATTTTCTTTTTATTGCTTGTAAAATTTGTTAAATTATTTTTGAAAAATCATTTTAATTTCCAATTATATAAAAAAATTAAAAATAGCTTGTAAAAATAATAAAATAATAGTTGTAGCGCAAAATGCTTATTCACAACATTAGTGTAAATTTTGATAAAAAAAAATTTTAATGGCCTTACGATTTGCTTCATTGCTTCAATTCGAGGACGCAAAAATATGTTGAGCACTGAATTGGTCAAAAGAAGTGCCGAATTCGTTGGTTTAACACATTTTGTGGTGAATATTTTCAGCGGAATCCATTTTGATATTTCCATGATAAGTTCGCAGGGCAATGGGCGAGAATAATTTTGCATTGTTATTTTATTGGATTTTATTTGAAGAAATATCTTAATATCAAATTCTAATAAAATTTTGTCTACGAAATTTTGTAACGAGAAAATTTGTAAAAATACCACAAAAACGCCTTAATTTCCAAGCCTCCACACCTTCGATTTTAAGGACCCATCCTGATAAGGTTCTTATTTTCCTAAAGCTCTACAAAATCCCGTTATAATTTTTTGTTCAAAAATGTCCATAAATTAAGGAGTTAGACCCCAAATTTTCCCAATTTTTAAGTAGGTTGAAGTAAGAATTAATAGAGGTTTATAGAATATTTTTAATTAAAAAATATCACATTTTGTATTTGTAAAAATAAATTAACCCAAAAAAAATTATTCACAAAATTTCTCGATGGACAATGGGCATGGGATTTTAAATTTTCAATCTCTTTTTAATAGAAATGCAAATTTTGAGAAATGATTGGATCAAATTCATTTTCCCATATTAAATATTTATTATTTTTCCCATGAATAAATTTAAAAAATTTAAATAAATCCCCAATCAAAGCAATGACGACAACGAGACCTCGATTTGACGTCCTCATTTTTTGTAATAAAAATTATTTTGTTTGATTGGAAATTAAAAATTGGAAAGCAAATTAAACAATGAAAAATTTTAAATTGGCGAATATTCTAGAAGGATAAATTCATAGATAAGATAAGACTAACTCTATTTGGTGGTGACTGCTGACCTTTCAAGCTTCAATTTTCAAAAGGAGGGCAACCTCTATGGGCATCCATCATTAATTATAGAAAATATTCGGCATTTGAGTGGACAATTCGCCAATTTGATTTTTGTACACGTCACCAAGCCATTACTCTATTTTTGGCCCCGTTCCAAAAACTAATTGGAGGATTTAATTTGCTATAATTTATATTAAAAATGTATCTTTATTCCTTAAGATATCTTATTAGATATATTTAAAAAATAGATTAGTCAATTTCAAATTTTACACTTATTTTGCGCGCATTATACATTAATTACCCTAATTTTGCACACCTTTCAATATTCCGGAAAATTATCAATTTATTAATAAAACTTTTTATGCCATTAATCTAATCTCTTTCTTTGGGAACATATTTTAATATTAAAATGATTTAATTAAAACTAATTGGCCAAAATTTAATGCCAAAAAAACAGCCTAATTTCGGCCTATTTTGCCACTTTTTAGACGTAAATTTTTAGCATTTTTCTATCATATCCGATCGTTCGATAATCAATTCATCCTAATCCTAGGTAAGATAGCAAATTTACTAAATTTATGGCTAAAATTGAAAATTTGATTTGTCGTCCAAATTTCGAATGCGCGAATTTTTTATTCTCTCCAAAAATTTGCAAATAAAAATGTTTCCCAGTTTTTAGACAAGAATTTTGTGCCAATCATGGAGGACATCAAGGCAACATTGAACACTTTGCTCTTCAAGAAATTTTGGGTCCAACCCAGATACAAATACAGCAGCCGACTTGTGGATGAGTTCAACCCGTTGGGTGAAGTTATCTATCAATGCCACCTCAAAATTTATGGCTTCGATTACGGTTTGGGGAATATAAATTTTTATTTATTAAAATGAATGAAGCGCCTAAAATTTTGTTGATTCAAAAGAAAATTCATATTAATCCATAGAGGGTGTCCTTTCTGGGCCATCATATTTCATCGCCAGCCATTTTAATGAGTCATAATTCAGCAAAGAAGAAGCCTTTTGATGCAATCTAATAAGTATCGATGGATAGAGCTAATCAAGCTAGCACTATTGAAAAGCTTTTTGGGATTTATAAAAAGTGAGATAACTTCTTAATTACAAGCTCCTAAAATAAATAAAACGATTTGTATTCATTTTTTTGACTTTGACATTTAAATTTTGATTATTTAAAAAAATTTACCAGTATATCCTATTTAATAGAGCTGGAATAGACTTTATCCAATGATCCTAATAAGTTTGCATCAAAATTTTAATTTTTTTGCTGAATATGACTGTTCAAATGATTGGCACTGTAACACTACCCTATATAATTTACTAGAAAAAAATTTTAAGAATTTTCTAATCCAGAAGAATATAATATTTAAAATAATATTTAAATTTTGAGGAAAATTTCTCAATTCTGGAAACTGATTTATCCATATTGGTCATTTAAAAAATCAAAAGCATTTTTACTTGAATTTAAAGTGAAACTAGTTCATATTTGATAAAATGACCAATTTTGCTTATTCTTTAGAAGATTGTTGAACAAAACAAATATGAATGGGGCAATCTAAAGACAAATTTTATCATTCAAATAAAATATTTCAATTGAATTAATCGTGCCATTTAATTGAATTAATAATTAACTAAATTAAGTTAATTCAAAAAATATCCTTTATTTAATTCATTAAAAAAAATAAATTGAAAAATGTCGATAATTATAAATTTCATTTAAATTCAACAGAGGGCTACGGAGAAGGAAGATCCAAAAAGTTGGCACAAACGGAGGCGGCAAAGCAATTTGTGGAATGGTTGGTCGAGAATGGCCATTTTAGTCGAGAAGAATTCCCACAATTGGATGCTGATGAGGCGAATGGCGAACAACAAAATGTGGAGGGAAAGCAAAATGTGGAGGGAGAGGCCGACAAAAATGAGGGCTCGGAACAACAACAACAACAGCCAAAATCACCGGAAAAGCCATTGGAGGACATCAAATGCACTTTGCATGCAATTTTGGGAAAGAACAAAAAGCCGGTTTGGAAATTTTTTATTTTTTTAAAATTTTCGATCTAATAATTTTTAAGAATTTATAGCCAAAATTTTTAGAATTTGTAGTCCAAAATTTTTTAAAAGAATTTGCAATCAAAAATTTTTAAAATTTGTTTTAGAATTTGCATTTAAGAATTTGTAAATACCTTCAAAATTTTTTAAGAATTTGCAATCGAAATTTTTTTAAATTGCAATCTAAAATTTTAAAAATTTACGGTTCAAAAATTTTTAAATTTGCATTAAAAATTTTTTTAACAATAGTCAAAAATCAGACCTTATACAATAAATTTAGAATTTTTTATTGATCTGAATTTAATTTTTGAAGAAGAAAATGATTAAAATATTTATTTTTGATTATAAATGAAATTTCAAAAAATTTCTAATAATTTTTGTAATTTTAGCTTCCCAAATACGTGTACTACAAAATGAATGATGGGCGTCAATACTTTGAGTGTGAGTGCACAATTGAGGGATACGATTTTGGTAAATAAAATTTTTAAATTAATTAAAATATTCAATTAATTTATTAAATTTTATGATAATTTAATTGGTGAATAAATTTGAAGAATATAGGCTGAAATATATCAAAAAAAAATTTTTTGGATTAAATTTTTTAAAAAATTTTTAATTGAAAAATAAATAATTAAATATTCAATTTATTTATTTAATATTACTTAAGCATAAATTGGAAAATTGGCTAAAAAAATCCAAAAAAAAACATAATTTTTTGGAATAAATTTTACAAAATATTATTTTTAATTATTTTTAAAATTAATTTAAAAAAAATGTCAATATTTTAGCCAAAATTAAATATAATAATAATTTTTGTCAGTTGCGGACAGTGGCCGAGCTCAACAAAAGAAACAGGCTCAAACGCAGGCAGCTATTGTTATGGCCAAATGGTTGGTGGAAAATGGCCATTTCGACTTGGCAAATTTTCCGGCGCTTGTTGAGGCTGAGAAGAAGCGGCAAAAGGAGGCGGAGGATGAGGCCGAAATTGGACTGAAGAAATTTCACTTTTCGTGAACAACAAAACAAAATTGGGCGAGATTTTTTGGGAAGATTTTACCATTATTTTTCGGAAATTATTATTATGAATTTTTGGTCTCTATGGCGATTGAAATTTGGAACTTTTTCCATTCTTTTCTTTTATTGAGAATTTTGGATTTTCCTTTTTTGAATTTGGTCTCTCATCATTCATTAAATTTAGCTATTCGATTTCAATTAATTCAAAAAAATGTGCCATTTTATGTTCCCTTCTTTTTATTAATCTCGAATTGATCTATTAATAATATTTTTGGAAAAACAAATTTTCACTTATGATTCAAATATGTTTTGTTTTTTATTATTTTTTCTAATTTATTTATGTCATTTGGGAGATCATCCATATTTTTCATTCAGGATTTATTTAAATTTAAATTGAATAAATTTGCATTTCTTAATTTTATAATAATTGTTTTTGGAGAATTTGAAAATAAAAAAAATAGGACGAGAGGAAAAATTAAAAAATTAAAATAATATCAATTAGTTATTTTAATTTTAAGTAAAATGAATTTATTTCTTGATTAAGTATTTGCCCCTCTCTGGAATTAGAATTAATTTAATATTTAAACTTCATAAAAATTTAGAAAATTTTGGTCTAAATAAGTTTGTTCTCAATGTAATTTCGGTACTTACTTATTATCTGGGTAAATGTGAAAAAAATTGATTCTTATTCTATTACCCATATTTGATTGTAAAACAATGAAAACTACTATTTTAATGTAAGCATTTTATGGCCAATTTTAGGGTAATTTAGGGTCATTTAATAGTTGAAAAAATCTTCACATAGATAATACATTATACATATTAATAATTACCTTATTTACTTTTTTATTAGCAAATGTATTTAAAAAAGTGGCAAACTTACGGAACTTTATTGAATTACATTAAAATTTTAAAAATGGCAATTAAAAGAATTAATTCATTCCAAAAATTATAATAATTTTATTTAATCAGCAAATATAATTAAAATTTTATAAAAATAAATATTGTGAATACAATTGGAAGAATATTTTTGGGCCAATTTGGCCGAATTCAATAATAAACGATTCCAATCAATGTGAATATATTTTGTCCTTCCATTTGTTCCTTTTCCTCCTCAAATCATATGTGCTCCACGGCGCAACCAAAACAGCGCTGTTCCCACATAGCCAAGGGTCAATAGGCCACAAACAATGTAAGTGTCCCGGGGATGTCTGGCCATAAAAATGGAAGTGTCTTCTTGGGTGAGACCGGGCATTTTTGGGTTCACTGTCTGCAAAAAATTGGCATTTTTATTTGATTAATTTAAATGAATTTACCGGTCCCCGTGGCATCATCGGATATCCATAACCGTCAATTTCACCATTATTGTCCATTAAAAGGCGCATTGAGCGATTCATAACCTCACGACGAAAATTTGGATTGCTTTTGTCCGCTCGATCCACATTCAAATGTGTCTGAAATTAAATTGGGGAAAATGAGTGTTTGATTGAAAATGAGAAAGTCGATTTTATGGCCATATAATTTGGCCTTAATTATTAATACTATGATTTGGACTTCAATCATTTGTTTAAGCTATATATTTTATATTTATGTTTCCAAATATTTTGTTGTCCTATTTAATTTCCCTATCAAAGAGTTAAAAGTAGGAAATATTAATTCTTAAAATTTAAAGCCATAATTGGATTTAAAAATTTTAGTTAATTTTAAAAATAAAGGAAAAGTTGGGTTTAAAAATAATTATTTTTCCCAAAAATTTTTTAATTACTTGGTCAAAACCTTAAATTAAAATAGATTCGCTCTTTGATTTTTGGATAATTTCTAAGCTTATAAAATTTGTTTTTTTTCTCAATTTAAAGAAATTTTCGAATTTTTAAAGAACAAAAAGTGACTCCACAATCATCATAATGCGGTGGAGCATGATGGTCTTTGTAGATGGACATTTTTAGAAATTTTAGAATGTTGAATATTTTACTTCTTTTTTGAGCTAAAATGAAAGAGAGAATTTTAAAAAATAAAAAATTGGTGAATTAAGGAAGAAATGATAAATAAACCGCGAGAATTTTTTTTTGGACTGGGTCAATGTTTTCAATATTTTTGGTTGGCAATCCCTCCTCCTCTTTGGCCAAAAGAAAGGGAAAAGGAAGGGAGCACTCGTGAGGAAGCCAAAAGGGAAAACAACATTTGGATTGAGGGAGGATGAAGTAAACAACACAAGGTGAAAAAAAGAAAGGAACACAAAATTGAATGGGGACAAAATGGAGGACGAGTAACAAAAATAATCTCGACTTTGTTTTTTTGCTGCATTTTATTTTTTATTTGCAAAATATATTTATTTGATTTAGATATTTTTGCATTCTTTTGTTGACGACACAACCCGAGAGGAAGGGCCAACAATTAAAATTAAATGGACTAAAACTGTCGAAGACATCTTTTATGTTTTACAATTTATATGGTAAATAGACTTTAGTTGATTTTATTTTTTTTTTTAAATAAATAAATAATTTTGACATTATTAAATATTAACACTTGTTGAAAAGACATATAATATTGCCTGATTGGGAAATTTATAAAAATGTTTTTTTAACTTACTAATTTGTAAAATGGATTTACTTGATTTAAATGTTGTTGTATTTTAATTTATGCTTAAATTTTTGGAATGAATTAGAAATTAATATTAAATTAATTTGATCAATTAATTAATACAAAGTAATTTTATAATTTTTATTTTTAACACTTATTGAATGGGCATATTTATTTCGCTTGATTTGGAAATTATATCCCCTAATTAGCATAAAACATCATATTTGTCCTTAATTTTTAACAACTAATAAATTACCTAAATATAAATTTTCTAGATTAAACTATTCACATTATATGTCCATAATTTGTTACACATTTTTCAGAAAAGAATATTTTAGAAGAAGCAAATACATATAAAATTCCTTTTTTGGATATTATGATGACCGATGATGATATTGAGGAAGTATAGGAGATAGTTTAAATATAAATGAATGAATCAGAATTGAAATTAACCGAAAATTTTCTCATTTATATTTTAGTCGAAATTCATCATTTAATTTTCTAAATTAGTAAAAAATATTTTTATTCTTTTTCTTCCAGAAAAATATAATTCAATTCTTTTTTTTCCAATATCAAATAAAATGCACTGCGGCATTTTCTTTGTGTTTCTTCTTCCTCTGTTGTTGTTCGGTGTTTATCCCACGGTCATCATGGATTCAATTTCCTCCATTGAATACCATGAATATGATTATTACGAATATATTCTCAACAATGGCTATTTTGAGAATGGTGATATGTTGGAATTGGATGCAGAAATTCCAACCAATGCTGAATTTTTCCAAATTGATTTCATTAATGATTATGAAGAATATGACCAAATACCCGAAGGTAAGTTCAATTCGTACGGGGGTCAATTCCTCGATAGGCAAAGGGCCGTGCAAATGTGGGCAATTCCTCAATAGTGCAAATGTTGGCTTTTTCGACTTATAATAAATCAGAAACTGATGTTAGACCCTACAAATCGTATACCATATTGTAGATCTCAACAAGATGCATCGATTGTTATATAAATTGTCATAGTTTAATCAAAATTTGAGGCCATTAAATCTTTCAAACCATTTTTCCAGTCTTTAGTTTTAAACTCTTTAATTTTAGGCCAAACCATGATAATTATATACCATTTGTTGCGTTTTGATGAGATCTACAAAATGGTATAAGATTTGTAGGGTCTAAAACCGGTTTCTGATTTATTATAAGTCGAAAATGCCCACATTTGCACTATTGAGGAATCGACATAGCACCGTTCAATTGAATCCATTTTTGAAAGAATATTAAAAAAATTATTCGCAGATAATTCTTATTCCTTCCGCATTTCATGTAATTTTGATTTTGGCACTACATTTATTTCCCAACTCAAGGAAAAATTGGTCAAGAATTTGAATAATTTGCTAATATTTATATATTTTAGACTGCTACAGACGAAGAATTGTTCAAGAATTTGACAATGAACTATGTGGAGAATTTGGATATGGAAAATTATAATAATTTGTTGGATAAATTTGAAGAAATTGAGCCATTGAATTTGAATCCATTTCGACGAGGCATGCATTTCGGAATGCGGATTTATACTACCCACATTGCTGTGCGTGACTATGGAATCGAAAGAAGCAAAAACAAAGATTTAATAATACAATTTCTGAACAGCATTACTAAATTCCATGTCAAAATTATTAGGGTAATTTTAAAATTGATATTATATTTAAAAATAATCGGGAATATTTGAAATTTACATAAGTAAAAATTCAAAAAATGAAACAAATTTAAAGTTAAACAAATTTTGAAATTTTGATGGATTTATAATAAACATATTTATGTTCAATAAACATATTTATGTCAAATTCAATGTAAATTTGACTAATTAAAAAATTCGTTTTGACCGAACTTGTAAGAAATTGAATAATTGAGAAATTTTAATTTGTCCAAATTAATTAGAGAATCTTACATGACCATAATAAATTAAATAAAAAATAAATTATTTTTTAGAATAAATTGTTAATAATATTTTTTAATTCTCCCTTATTACCAACCTATACAAATAATTGATTAAAAGGAAATTTTTCTCCTTTATTTACGCATTGAAATAGAAGCCTTTTCTTAATAATTATTTACATATATTTAAATAAAATAATCATTCAATCCTAGATTCAAGGCATTTCCCTTTTGGATTTGCCATATTTGGTAAAAGGAGACAATGCGGAATATACAAATGAAGAAGGATTCCACAATGAATTGTAGAACATTTTTTTGGGATGATAAAATGATGAATGATGATTTATGAATTTCGCTTTTTGCAGCAATAAAAATTGAAATGATATTATTAAATTCTTTGTTTACATTCAGTTTTGAATATAAAATTTTTTGTCTAAAAATAAGGCCTATTTAGGGTTAAAAAACTTGCCCACTATCTTTCCTCTACCAATATAATAAATTACCTAATTTTTGAACAAATTAGAATATTTAAGTGAATTTCCAAATTCATAAGGACATTTAAAGGGATTTTTGTAATTTTCTTCTACATCGAATGCTTCGAATATTTTCACATTGATTATTGGGAGAAAATAGATTCTTAAAAAAATATTTAAATGAGGTTAAAAAAATAAAAAGAAATGTTTTTCCTTTAATTTAAGTTTACAATTTATATAGAATTAATTAGCCTATTATTATGAAAAATTTATAAATTTGACAGAATTATTTTATTTAATATAGCTTATATCATTTAAATGGTTTGGGAAATTTTAACTGAATTTGCCGGCATTATCATTTATGAATCCATTCTAACAAACTGTGAATGGGCATTTTTTATAATTTAATTAATCATTTTATCCACATTTAGTGTTACCCACAGTGCCCACAAATTATGAAATGAAAATGACACGTATTTCAGAAATAAAAAATACGAAATGTACTGTACTTAAATTTGGGAATGACGACGATTTGATGAGATGATGTTATTGAGTAGAAAATCGACTTAAAATGAATGAATCAGAGGGACACGTATTCCTAAAAATGGAATTAACTGAAAATTTTACCATTTATTTGGGCCAACCAATCATTTCACCAATAAATTTTATTTCCAAATTCATTCATTTAATTTTTAAATTGTAAAAATTCTATATATAATAATATTAGAGTAAATGCTTTTTTAATTCTCAATCTCTAATAATCCCCACCCTCGATTTTGAAGATTCATAGCTTTCGTTAGTTTGAATTTTAAAAAGAATTTTTTACTCGCATTTTCTTAGTTCCCTAAAGCTCTACAAAATCCGCTATAATTTGTTCAAAAATGTCCACAAAAAAAGAAGTTAGACCTCAAATTTCGCCAATTTTTGAAAGGTTGAAAAATTATTCCCCATGGGGAATAAAAAGAGCCTATACGGTATATATTTCTTTTTCATTCATTTTTTTATAAAATTGTTAAAAAATCCTCTTTGATCAACAGGAAAATATATTAAATTATCTTCAATTAAATTATTCAATTCAATCTTCAAAAATGTGCCGCGGTATCATCATTGCGTCCTTCCTTCTTTTCTTGTTTGGCATGGCCAAAACACTTTCTATCAACCTGGATGATTATTTCGAAAATGGGGATAAATTGGAATTGTATGGAAAAGTTGCGAAAGATGCGCTCTCATTCAACATTGATTTGATGAGTGAATATGAATATGCAAATGCCCCGGGAGGTCAAAATTTTTGTAATAAAATTTTAATGAAACTCTCATTTAGACAATCCTAAAGAATCCGGGACCCTAAATTAAAAATTTTAAAAAACTTTTCTAAGGGTAATTTAGGGAGTAAATTATGATTATTGATCATATCTTGCCATCTTGGTAAGATATTGCCAACTTTTACCAAGAAAATGCAAAGGGAGACCAAGAATATTTTTGGAGAAAATTTTCACATAGCCATATTAGAGCTCATTCGACACAGCTCAACCAGCTGACATGAGCTGAATCCATTTTTACCATTTTTATTTGATGATACTAATAAGTCAAAAAATCTTATCAAAATGAAAAAAGGTATTTTCCGCCATAACTTTGAAATTTTAGAATTGTTTTCCCCTAAAAATGGATACCTAAAGATTCAGCTAATCAAGTGGCATCGATTAAGCTATATTTTGGATATAAAAATTTTTCGCCCTAAATTCCCATAGTCCCTCTTTGCTTTTTCTTGGTAAAAGTTGACAATCTTACGAAGATGGCAACATATCAAAAATTATATATCAGATTCGTTTTTTGCACATCGAATTACCCTTAGAAATGTAGTTTCAACTTTTTTTTATTTTGGATCCCGGATTCTTTATAATTGCCCTCATTTAATAAATTCGCAGATAAGATTTGTTCCCTCCGTATTTCTTGCCGTTTTTATCATGAGAATGAGAATGGTGGCTCTTGCTTGATTAGTCGCCCCAAATTGGAAGGATCGGTCAATTTTTAATGAGAATTTTAATACTATTTTTATTATTTTAGAATATGTCGGACGAGGAATTGCTGGATACTTTGAAGGAAATGGATTCTAAGGATTTGTTCGACACAGTATATCACTTTTTGGTGGTAATGGATCGGGATGATCTTCGACGCGGAGAGAAATTCGAAATGGAAATTATGGACAATTCAATTGTTGTGAACAAATTGTCCAATTATTCAATTCCCAATAATGAATATCGAGTGAAAAGCATCGAAGTAATTTTTTGATTTTAAATTTTAATTTCTTGGGTATTTACTAATTTACCGTCAAATTCTGTATAAAAATACATTTATTTTACTAATTTAAACTATAATTCAGTCAGAAAATTTAATCGGGAAGGGAAAACGAAAAATGGCCATAACAATTTAAAAAATAATTAATTACTTTTAATAGTAAATATTTTATTTAAAAAAATAATTTTATTCGATCGAAATTTTCCTCAAATTTATTAAAATTGAAACAGAGTGTCTTAATATAATCATAATTAATTATATTTAAATAAAATAATATATTATTCGAGATTGAAGCGGATGACGACGACATCTCATTGAAAGTGAAACATCTGCAGAAACGCAAACGCAAGAATAAAGGAAATGGAAAAGAAGAATTCTAAATTAATTAATCCCAAAATCAAAAAGAATCTTTCATCGAATATATTTTAAATATTATTATCAAAATTGTCAAATGAAGCCATTAGGGCGAGATTGACATTCAGAACTGAATAAAAATTTAAAAATGCAAAAAGAGAACTTATATTTCGGTTAAATAATTCAATAAATTATCAATATTGGGATTTAAATTTATAATATATTTTATATTCCATTCATTTTACTTTATAAACTATAAAAAAAAATTTTTCATCGGGAATATATCTCATTTATAATAAAAATAATGTGCCGCAAATTCCTAATTGTCTTCTTTCTGATTCTGTTGGCATTTTATTTAATCTACCAGAATCAGGACGATGATATTGATCGCACCAATTCAAATTCCATCCATCTCGGAAATTACTTTGAAAGTGAAAGTAATGATTTATTGATGCTGAAAGGAACAATTCCAAATGATGCGAAATTCTTTCAAATTGTTTTAAATAGTGAATTTGCGGGTTTTCCAGGAAGTTCATATCAAAACCGTTTTTGGTAGAATTTTTTTTTTTTTATAAAATTTTGTACAGAAAAGATTTTTTCCCTCCACATTAATTGGACTTTTGCTGACAATTCTGCCTATATTTGTGTGCCAAAATTTGAAAAAGATGTAAAATTTTGAGAGGATTCCTAATAATATTTTTATATTTTAGGATGATAAAAAGACGAAAAATTTGCTCGTCAAAATGGCATATGGGGCAAAAATGGCGGATTGGGAGGAATTCAAGGATGTTGTCCTTGAATCTCATCATCATTTGAAAATGGAACCGAATCCATTTCGTCGAGGCATGAAATTCGAAATGCCATGTCACACACTTTCATTCGTATTTGGGACATTAAAATGAATAAAAACCCAAAATATTCATTTTCGTCTACATTTTTTCGAGCCAAAACAATCGAGGTAATTTTTACATTCATTGTAAATTTGGAGTTATTTAATATTTAAAATTTCATGAAATTTATTCAAAAATTAAAATTCATATTGGTGGATTTTATATATATGTAACGGCCAATTTGGGAATTGGCCCGCTTGGGCAATCTCGGCTTCTAGGCATCGTACAAACTCGAGAGTGGGCTCATTCGACTCGTCATTGGCGATTTAGTTTATGAAATTTCAATTTACAGACCGGTTTAGGGGCTAGGGTTTGGATAGGTTTCGGAGAATGGGATTATGGGTAGGGGCCAGGGTTAGGGGTTATACCGGTTTGAAATTGAAATTTGATAGATTAAATCGACCATGACGAGTCGAGTGAGCCCACTCTCGAGTCTGTACGATGCCTTGAAGCTGAGTGAGATTTCCAAGATTGGCAGGGTAAAATGCCTTGCCTTTTCCGGAAAAGGCTAATTTCCGAAACTGGCCGCAACAACATATATATTAGATCATTATAAATTTAAAAAATTTCAAATGTTTGTTTAGTAAATTAATTTTAATATTAAGCAGAATATTGACAATTTTGATTCATTATATGGCCATAATATAAGGAAATATTTATTATTCAGACATTTAATATGAATTCCATTTTTCAACCTAGAATAATAATTTACTATAAAGATGAAATTTTTCTCGCAAATTTTTATTATGCTTTGAAACAAAAGCCTTTTAAATTTTTATATATTTAAATAAAATAAATAATTATTATTCAATCTCATTACAGGTTGAAGGGGACATCTTGTTGAATGTGCGTGGCTTGAAAAAATTCAAACCATCCAAAGAGAAATATACAAAAACACGCGATGAATTCTAATTGGAATAATAAAATGTTAAATGGATGAGATGAATATGAATAATGAATGAAGGAACGCAAATATACAATTATGATTTATGAATTTTAACTTCTTGGAATAATAAATAATGATAAATTCTACACAAATTTAGCCTTTTTTTGTCATAAAAATTGAAACGACATTTTTAATTCCGTATTCACTTTATTTTTTATAATACAATAATATTTTATTAAGTTTTGATTGAATTAATTCTCAATTTCCAAAATGTGCTTTTCTTAAAATAAAATATTTTTGAGGCCAAAAACTTTGCCACTCTCATTCCTGTTTCCATATAACCAATTAAGTAAATTAAAAAAAAAAAATAAATATTTAAGTGAATTTCAAAATTCATGCAAAAATTTAAATATTTTTCCACATCGAATACATCATTCAGAAAATAAAAAATGACATCAATAACAATGAGTGCTCATTATCGACGCGGTTTGGCGAGCTGAATCGAATGGTACCATTTTTATTGGAATAATATTGCAATATAGGCAAGTTATGGCCAAAAGAAATATTAATCTTGGTAAGAGATTTTGACTTCTTCTAACTTGCCTATATTGTAATATTATTCAATAAAAATGGTACCATTCGATTCAGCTCGCCAATCCGCGTTGAATGAGCTATATATTGGCCTTGCAAAAATTTTCACCAAAAATGCCATTGGTCCCCCTTTAATTTTTCATGGTAAAATTGGACATTATCTTACCAAGATGGAAAGATATGAAAAAAGCATCAATTTTTTTTACCAAAAAATGTGTTTTTAAAATTTTTTTTAGAGATCCCGGATTCTTTAGGAAAGCCACGGTTATTAATATTGGAAATTATTGTTGTTCCCGAATTATCCAAGTGCGTGTTGGGTAATAGTATATCCTATATATATCCTATACTATACTATATGTAGGATTTGAAAATTAAAAAAATCTAAAATTGCCTTCTGCATTTTATTATTCTTTTCATTAATCCATTTTAATAAAACAATAATGGAACTATTATTAATATTCTAATAAGTAATCATTTTATTCAAATGCCCACCAATTATGAGACGTTTTTCAAAAATAGTAGAGAATATACTTACTTATATTTTTTGGATATGACGATGACGTGACGATGACGATATTTTTGAGTAAAATAGCTTAAAAATTGTGAATGAATCAGAATGGGAATTAACCGAAAATTTGCTCATATTTATTTAGTCAATTTACATTTATATTTTTTCCATTTCATTCATTTTATTTTATAAATTATAAAAAAATTCTTTTAAACAGTAAAATATATTTTAAAATATTTCAATTTCAATAATGGACCGCGCTTATGCCATTGCCTTCTTATTTCTGCTTCTTTTGTTCGGCATTGATCTCACCAATGCACTTTTGATCCATCTGGACGAGTACTTTGAGAATGGGGATATTTTGGAATTGCATGGAATAGTTCCAAAAAATTCGAAATTTTACCAAATTGATTTAATTAGTGAAGATGCCCCATCAGGAGGTTCATAATTTCTGTATTAAATGAGACTTTGTTTAAATAAATTCGCAGAAACATTTTGTTCCCTCAGTATTGTTTGCCGTTTTTATTACAATGAAAATAAAGGCTCTTGTTTGGCTAGTCAACCGAAATGGGATAGATCGGTTTTTTAAGTGTTTTGAGGATTTTTAAATAATTTTTTTTACATTTTAGGATGTGACGAAGAATGAATTGATTAATGCGTTTCATTTGTTGAATTCTGGTAAAATGGATATGTGGGAACTGGGAATTGGTCGATAAATCACTTCACTATTTGGTGGAAATGGACCCGAGCGATTTTCGAGGCGGCCTGGAATTCGATATGGAAATTATGGAAAATTCAATTGTTGTGAATAAATGGTCAACGTACTCAATTCCATTTACTGAATTTCGAGTGAAAATGATTGAAGTAATTTTTGGAATAATATTTTTAAATTTATAATTTTTGGGATATTTACTATTTAAACAAAATTTTGATAATTTTCATAAGAATATGAAACAGGGAAATTGCATTTTTATTAGCTATTTTTGTACCTATTTTAGTATTTCGTTAGTAAATTAACAAAAAAATATGCCTAAAATTTAATCAAAATTTGCATTGCATGAATTAAAAAAATAGTCATAAAATACTCGGTTTTGTGGAAAAATATTCGAATTATAATATTTTAATTTAACTTTTTCCTTCATTTCCTTATCATTGGACATTTTACTTTGTAAATTTAGTAAAAATGATTTAAAAAAGTTCAAAAATTCAATTTTACTTACCTATTTTTGCATTTTTGTAACTATTTTTGCATTTTTTGCATCCTTTTTTGCAAATTTTGTACCTAATTTCGATCCCTATTTTGCAAATTTTAATTACCTAACTATTTTCTCCTTAAATTGGCATTGAAACAGAATTATCTTAATATATTAATCAAAATTATTTATATTAAGAAAAATAAATAATTTTATTCAATCTTAGACTAACGGTGATATTTTGCTGAATTTATCATATCTGGAAAAACGTGACAATGAAGGATACGGTGAAGAATTTACAAATGAAGAAGGATTCCATAATGAATTGTAGAACATTTTTATGATGATAAAATAATGAACATGAATTTCGCCTTTTGCAATAAAATTTGAAAAAAATTCCACATATTTAATTTTGAATTTTTCAAAAAAATTATTCTCTAAAAAGAGGCCTTTCTTTTAGTATTAAAAAACTTACCCAATATCAATATCCTTCTTCTTCCCATATAATTAAATATGAACAATTTGATATTTACACGAATTTCCAAATTTATATGAATATTGTAAAGGTCATTTTTAAAAGAATGCGTTGATCATGGGGCAAAAAAATAAATTTTTTAAAAAATATTTTAAAGAAAAAAATTTGCTTCAAAATCATTGGATTAGATTGCTAAATAAAAAGAAATTTTTCTTATTTTTAATTCATTTCACTTTGAGTCAAGCTTGCACTCTTTTCATTTTATTTGTCATTTACATTGCCATTTCCTCGGTTTTGATTTTGACGATATTTAATTCCGACCTTTTACATTGAATTTCAATTGCGTAAATGTTGCCTAATTCATCATCAATGCATCCATCTATTTTTGCCATTTTCTTCAATTCCTTTTCCACATTTCCCTCAATAAGTCATTAGCCGATCCAAGCAATATGCGGAATTCTTCAATGATTATTCATTCAATTTCCCTCAATTTCTTTCGAAGAAAACATAAAAAAATTTTCCAGAAAATATTTCATTTTTGTTTCTTCAAAAATTTCAATTAATTCCAATTAAAATTACATCAAAAATAAAAATTTAAACCAATTATTTCAATTGAATATTACAAAAATGGTTGAACAATTTTGCATTAAATTCCTCTCGGTCACTAACGAATTGCCAAATTTTTTTGCCGGCCAACAAATCCGTGCAATTTGCCATTTGAAGTTGAAGGAGCAAATAAAGGCAAGGGACATCAAATTGAAATTGATTGGCCGCGCAAAAGTGAGCTGGAAAATTTTGGAGGCCACAACAGTTACATTCACAAAGTAAATATTGAAAAAGGTTAATAATTAATTTTGGAGTTTTATTCGGGGGAGAATTTATCCAATTAGAATTAAGAGAATATATTTTGGAACCCCAAATTTTGCAAGTCAAATAAATTTTTCAAGTTCAAATATATATTACCTTTAAAATAGCAAATTTATTATAATTTTTTGTGTAAATTAAGAGAATTTTTACCACTGTATAGCCAAGACTTTGTTGGGCTGAATTGTTTAGTGAAGGAAATATTGGTTTTGATAAAAATTGTCAAAAAGATATGAACAAAAATAAATAGCAAATATACCAAAATTATGCATTTTTGGCCATATCTTTTTGACAATTATATTTGATTCAATCATTTTGATATTAAAATACATAATCAGAATTTTATGCAATTTTAATAAGAATTTAAATTACTAATATATTGACCAATGCCTAAAATTCGGATATCGGATTCCACTCTGCCATTTTCCCAGTTTACAATATTTTGAGACTTGCTAAATAATAAATATTATTTAATAAACAAAAAATTATAAAAAATAATTTAATCTAATTTTATAGTGGTGATGGTGGCTCCGATTCAGATACTTCCTTCCGAACAAAGCGCTACAAATCCGAACAATTCTATTTGAACCAGTGCTGCATACTTTGGAGCAGTCCGGAACAAAAATTGGCCGCCGGCGACTATCAATTCCCAATCAATTTCACAATTCCCCCAGATGCGGCTCCATCATTTATTGGTCAGAATTCAGGGGATATTTTCACTTTTTTCGAAAAAAAAATATATCAACCAAAAATTGCCTTTATAAAGATATAATTTTAAGTCAAAAAAATTCCATCAAAACTAAAAAAAATTTACAAAAAAAGGCTCTTTGACAACAAAATTTAAAACATATTTTTAAACTTTTCTTAATATTTTTCTTTAAAAAATAAATCATAAAAGAAATAAGAATATTAAAATATTAAGCAAAATATTTTTCTTAATTAATAAAAAAAAATGAAATATTCGGATGAATTATTTTTATATTCTTTTTAATGAATTTACTATCGGATTTACGATCATTTTTAAACAAAATTTTACATCAAAAAATTCCATTAAAATTCATAAAAATAGATACAATGATGCTCCCAGACACAGATTGATTTTTTAAATTTGTTTATTATTTTTTAAAAAATATTAACGATAAAGGAAACAACAAAATCAAAATGTTAATTAAAAAATGTTTTTTCTAATTAAAAAATTAAATTAAATTTAAATTAATAAATATTAAATTATTAGAATTACCATTACCCCACAGGTAAACATGGTGTAATTTATTATTACTGCTCTGTGATCATTGATCGACCTTGGAAAAAGGACAAAATAGTGGGGAAAATATTTGGGAAATAAATTACTGGAAAATCTCAAATTGAAGGTGGAATGTCCATTCTTTGTGATACCAATTTTGGACTTGAATCTGCAGGCGGCCGCATTGTATCCAATTGAAATAGAAACACACCGAAAAGTTGGCTTCTTTCGAAGTGGATTAATTATTGCAAAGGTTGGCAAAAAAATTATATTTGGGTATCCAGAAAATTCTTAGGCCCTCTCAT
The DNA here is from genome assembly GCA_030063045.1 of Pratylenchus scribneri. NCBI lineage: Eukaryota > Metazoa > Nematoda > Chromadorea > Rhabditida > Pratylenchidae > Pratylenchus > Pratylenchus scribneri. The sequence continues at coordinate 1,193,459 of JAQSEB010000037.1, read as the reverse complement.
CAGTTTTTTAGAGGTTAAAAATCAGAAATAGGTGTTTTCAATTAGGGATTAAATCAATTACTCAAAATAATTATCGAAATTTCGGAGTATAAATAATTTTTACAGAAATTGAAAATCACATTTCGGTTGGTCAAAAATTTTTACAGAAATTGAAAATCACATTTCGGTTGTCAAAAATTTTTCCAAAAGACATTACAATGGACCAAAAATTTTTCCGAAATTAAAAATCGAAATTTCGGTTCCAAAAATTACCGAAATTTCTAACCTAAACGTAAACCGAAATTCGTTCCCATCCCTCTGATCTCAATTATAGTTTTATAAAAGTCTAATAATAAAATATATGTCTAATAATAAAATAATTTTTGGGTATAATAATTTCAATTCCTTTTCTTTAATAATTCAAAATTATTAACAAAAAAAAAACAATTTTGGACTACTTTTATTTCTTAATGAATATTATTTTTAAAAATAAGAATTTCTTATAAAATTTTAAAATATATACCATCTAAAAAATTGTATTAAAAAAAGTAGAAAATTTTTGGAAAAAAAATAATAAAATAATGAACTTCTAAAATTCAAATATTAAGCTTTATTGGGATTACGAAATTTTTGAAATTAAAATTTTAATCCTTAATTTTATATTCAAAAAAGGGTCAAAAAATTTCGGACACTCCAATAAATTAATTTAAATTCATTTTGAAATTTTCTAGCTTCGAATCCCGCAAAGTGGTTTTGTGCCGGGCGAGGAAATTCCCATTCAAATTGAGGTGGAAAATAATTCAACAAAAACGGTGAAAAAAGTGAAAGTAAAATTGCTGGAAACGGTCACATTCATGGCCAAATTGGAGGGTCCCGGCGATTTTAATCTTAGTTGGTTCTCGTCATCATCAAGTAAATTTGGTAAGAGAATAAATTAGAAATTAATATTTAATTAATTATTGAAAATATAATAAAAAAGATAATTCATTTTTTATTGAAATGGAATCAAAAAATGAGAAAATTTATTTATTTGAGGAATTTGAAATTTTTTCTAATTTTATAAATAATTAATTTAAATTAAATTTAAAAATTTTTATTTTTATTTTTAGCTGATTTTCAACAAAACGTCACCACCTGCAAAATTGACTGTTTCAAGGAAAAATTCACCGTAAAAAGCAAATCCAAGGACACATTCAATGGGACAATGGTGGTGCCGAATTGTACAGCAAATTTTGCAAATTGTTCCATTATTCGATTGGAATATTCCCTTGAGGTGAATTCAATTTTTTGGATCGATGAATAATTTTCCAATTTCTATCAATTGATTTAAATGAATTTTTGAAACCAAAACAATGAAATTTCAAAATTTTTTATTCATTCATATTATCTGCTTAAATTGGACCAAAATTTGAAGATTTGACATAATTTTTTGTTTTTTTAAACATTATTTTAAAATATACAAAAATTTATTTTTTAAATTCAAAAATTGAACTGAACATTTTTGATTTATATTTTACCAAAAAAAATATAAATTAAAAATGAATTTAAAAATTATTTTTTATCAAAATAATTTTTTTTGGAATTAATAAATAAAAGAACCTTATTTTAAATAAAATAAAAGCCGAAAATGAATTTATAAATTTTTTTAAATAAATTGAATAAAATTAATTAAATAAATAAATAAAAAAATGAACTAATTAAAGATTTGCTTGAATGTTGGCAACCTTAAATTTGCGGCCCCAATTTTGATTGGTACAATTCCCATTCGCCAAAATTGTCCACAAATTCAAAATGGTTTACAAAAAAAAAAAATAATTAAATTTAAAATTTATTTATTATTCCAGTTGCTGGGTCCCAGTCCCAGCCATCAATTGGACTTTTGCCTTTGCCACCGCCGCCGACTTATGAGGAAATTAAGGAGGGATGAATTAATTGGCAAATCGAAATAATCAAAAATAAAAAGATGATATATTTTAATGGAAAAAAAATCAATTTAATCATCTTTTTATCGGCTTTTTGTCATTCAGATGACATTTTTAAACCACTTTTTTTAAATAAATATTTGACAATTGACATTGAGGGACATTTATTTTTTTACTACTTAATTTATAAAAGAAGAAATGTGAGACAATAAAAATAAAACATGAGAATGATTTTTTATTAAAAAACTTCATTATCCATTTCCAGCAATTCCATCCAATGGGAATGGAAATAGAAATTCATCCCCCCCCCCCCCTCAATACTGTACATAAAGTACTGTATCCCTTCCAAAGGAAATGGCCCTTCTAATTCTACCATTAGATAATGAAATATTGGAATAAAAAATGAGTTGAATTTGTTAAAATTTTATCCATTCAGAGATGAAGTGAAAATATCATTATTAAATATATTATTTATCAATTCATTTTAACAAAAAATGGTTAAATTATTAGTGATTTAAAATAAATCATAAATATTCCATTTGAATTGAATTATTTTTCACATTTCTTCGTGTCCAATTAATTTGCAGCTGCAGCGAAAAATGCATCCATCACATTTTTGTTGATTTTGGTGAATGGATTGAGGCGCGCATATGATGCGAATTACGGACATTTTTGTCCATCGGATTGTACAAATCCACGGCATAGAAGAGTCCGTGGACCGGGCATTTATAATTTTTGAAGGCATGTTGCTTGTTGGTGAAGTTGCCGTAGGGCAGTTAATAAATCAGGATAATAAATACCGTATATGCTCTTTTAATTCCCAATGGGGAATTATTTTTCAACCTTTCAAAAATTGAGAAAATTTGGGGTCTAACTCTTTAATTTAAGGAATTTTTGAATAAATTATATCGTATTTTAGAGATCGGCAAAGCGCCTCGGTCGGGAACTCGGTTCTGGATTCTCGACAAACTTCCGAAACCGTATTTCCCGAGTTAAAAATATCGGGATCCACTTCGGGATTTGGAAATTTTTAAAATTTTAAAAAAATTTAGGATAAAAATGGTATAAAACAATTTAAAACATATTTGATAGATTATTACTTGTTAGACTTAAAAATTAACATTCTATAAATTTTCATGAGAAAAATTTTAACGAAAAATGCCTAAAAAAGCCCTTTTTTCTCCTTTGTCGGGAATTTTTCGGGAATTCCCAAATCCAAGTTGGTCCCGAAAAGTCAACAAATTCTTTTGGCGGGTTCCCGTTCGGGATTTCCCGAATTATTCCCGAATTGGGTTCCCGAATTTTTCCCAAACAGGATCCAGTCCCGTCCGATCTCTCTCGGATTTTGTAGAGTTTTAGATAACTAAAAAAATGATGCAAAAAAAATTTTAAATTCATCTTGTACGGAGCTAAAATTCCTCAATTCGAGGATGGGAAATTATTAGAGAGTGGAGAATTAAAAGAACATTTTTGCGGAATATCATTTAATTTGCCTGCTCAATTCGGCCATACTCCAATTTGAAATAATCGGTGCACAAAATTGGCCCATTGTCAATTTGGCATTTCACCTCGAACACAATGTTCGGATGATTTCCACTGCCTGCGGAAAAATTGGAATATTCATCAATTATCCTCCAATTTTTTAAAGGAATTTGGCAAAAAAAATATTTAAAAATGGCGAAAAGTATATTTAAAACGAAAAGATTTTAGCAGTTTTATTGTTTTTCCTGGACCATAACCATTATGCCCAATCGATAGATCTTAATTAAGACTCATCGAACGGTATAAAAATTGTTGAGTTTTGGCCAAAAATTAAGGGTATTAAACCGTTTAAACCATCTTAAAATTTCTGGTTTAAAACTAATTTAAAATTGGCAAAACCTAAACCAAATCATTATCAAATAATATGACTCGACGAAACCTATCGATTGAATATAAGATTATAAGATTTTGGGGTCTTAGATAAAATTCTGAACCGTTTTAAACCATTTAAATTTTTTCGCCATTTTTTATATGTTTTTCGCCAAATTCAATTTTCCCATTTTTAATTAATTTTTTTTTTGATTTTGAAAAACTTGCCCGAAAGAAAATTGTCGAACACACTTTCCATTTGGATCTTTCGTTCACGAAAGGGAACGAGACTTTGAGGAGGACAGCAAAATGGCTTCGCAAAATTGCCTTTTTGAGTGCCAACTGCAATTTGGTTTTCAGTTGGTTGGGCCAATCCGGCCTTGAATGCAATTTTGAATCCGCCAAGGCCCATTTCACTGTATGAGTCCTGCATCACTGGATAATGCTCCAGAATGCGCACATTGTCGAAGTCGACAACCAATGCACTGTATTCATTTTAAAAATATATTAAGATAATTTATTTAATTAAAAATTGATAAAAAAAAACATTTAAATTGGAATTGGAATTTTTGATATAAATTTTTACAGAAATTATACGGTACATAATTTATAGGTCAAAAAACTGCATAAATTTCTAATAAAATATATAAAAAGAAAAATTTTTTAATTAATATAAAAAAATTAAAAATAAAATTAATTAAAAAATTAATAATACTTTCAAATAAGATTTAAAATTTTGATAAAAATTTTTACAAAAAATATGGCAATTTATTGGTCAAAAATACATAAATAAATTGAAAAATATAAAAAAAATTGACCCAATTTAACACAAATTTTCTATTGATTTTAAAAGCACCAATTTTATGCCAACTACCTAAATTCGCCAGTATAATTCTTTTGAATGGTCAAAATGGCCACACCCTTTGTGCTGATTCCCTTTTTCAGGAAAAATGCTCGAATTTTTTCCACATATTCGGCATCCATTTTTAATTGGAATTTATTTTGTAATTTAAAAGAATTTTATGAAAAATTATTTTGGATGACTGATGAAAAAAATACGAAATTGCTAAACATTTTAAAGAAAAAGCTAAAATCCTATTTTATTCAGAAAAAATGTTATTTTGATGAATAAAAATGCCGAATGTGTATTTCTTTCGGTGGAGTCAAACCATTTCATTATCATTGTTCTTATTCCTTCATTCAATATCATTCAAGCAGTTATTCACTTCCATTCTCGACTGACATGAGAATTATTGTAAATGCTCTGAAGGTTAACTGTCATGTCATGCTGGCTGAAATTCGAACACCCATTCCACAAAATGTTAAATTCCTCAACAAAAAAATATTTTTTATTACAATGAACATGAATATAAATATAAGTGAATCATCCATTTTAGGTTTCATTTTGTGATTGGAAAATAAACGAATGATGGAAAGTCACTACAAGATTTCCGATGATCAAAAAAAATTCAATAGAAAGATTGTCGGAAATTTTCATAAATATTCTGACAATTTTCCCCAAAAAATATGTCCAGTGTTTTGGTTATAGCTAAAAATTAGGTAAATTATAATTGAATAAATATAATAAATAATGGTTAGATTAATTAATTTACCCTTCTGGGCAAGAATGTTGGATATATTTTACAGGAAATTCATTTCGACTTGTATCTACACAATATGCATAAATTAGATTTACGGTTTGTTCATCAGTGCATTTTTCGATAATGTAGCCCCACCAAATGATCCGTAAAAAATGTGGAAGAAAAGAAGCAATTTAATGATGATCAGAGGGAGCGAATTTAGCATATTTTTGGTCAATACTCTAAATGGGTTTCTGGGTACATAAATGATGTTTTTATGATATTTAAAGCATTTTAGGGCTAACTTTTTTTTGCATATTTTGCATATTTTCGCCTTTCGGCAAAAATTGTCCTTCAAAAATGCAATAAAAACCGAAAAATTGCATATTTAACGAAATTTTCATATAAATCTGCTCCCTGATTGATGATGAAAGTCATTTTTCTGACCAGAAAATATTTTTTAAATATTACCAAAATTATTGAAGAACAAAATGGAATATAAATATATCATTTCATATTTTCTCTAAAATCATTAAGAATTAGGTCTGAGATAAATTAATATAAAACAATGTTTTAATGAAATTAATTAATGTGGTAATGGGAATAATTTAATCAAAGCAAAATATTTATTTTTGGTAATAAAATAAAAAGAATTGATTGCTATTAATTATTTATTTTTACTATTCAACGTCAGCCATTTTTCTCTTAGAATTCTAAATGGGAAATTCTTTTTTCATTTACTATCGATTATCATTAAAATCATGTAATTTATTTCAAAAAAATGATGAAATTTTCCAAATTATATCATTTATTAATTTATCTCATTTGGCTAATAATTTGCATTGAGATTTCATTGCCTGCTGAAAAGAATGATGAAATTTATCAAAAACCACCCGAATTCAATTCTAATTTGTGAATATTTTTTATTGTTTAAATATTTTATGCAATTTAATTATTTTTCAGCAATTTCTCATTTAAATGGACAAATAGAAGGACAAAACGATCGGGGAGAGGTGGACCACAAAAGGGGGCTGAACGGTAAAAAAAATATCTATTAAAATTTTTTTATCGGAAAAAATTTACAACAAAAAGTTTAAGAATATAAGAAAAATAAAATTTTATTTCGTCCAAAAATACTATGCGAAATTTGCAATTTTTTATGGCATTGAAAATTAAATCGATTTACAATTTTGGAGAAAAATAAAAATTTTTATAAATTTGAAAAAAAATATGAATAAATTTCTTATGAAAAATTTTCTAAAAATTTTAGACATTCCTTGTTATTAATATTTGAATTAACTTCAATTTATAAAAAAATGAATAAAAATATATAATTTTAAAATTTAATTGTAGAAAAAGAAGGCGACCAATTGGGGTGCCCTATAGGCCTAATCAGCCTCCAGAACGGCTGTTGGAATTGAGACAACAAGCAGTCCAACAAGAGAGGTCTTTAATTTATATAATATTTTGGAGGTAGAAAATTATTTGAAATTAATGCATTTTATTAATTGAAAATTGAGATCCATCTCATTCCCAAAACCATTCAAATTGAAATATCTCATAATTTTTGGAAATTCGGATTGTAATTAAACTACAATTAATTTAGGAATAGCAGCCAAATACGCAATGAATAGAATATAGTAGTGCCATCCTGAAATAAATTCTTTAAAAATTGCAGTTGGCAATTGGAGAAAATTTACAAAGGCAAGCGAATCTCTTAAAAAGTGAACGAGATCAAGGAATTCGAAGCAGGAGCAGCAGCAGGGAAAGCCAACAAACATTGGCATATGTGGCCGCAAGAGGATATAGACGAAACCAATTTAAAAGAGGCTAGGAAAAGAAATACGTATTTTTATAATTTTTTACCTTTTATAAGTAACTAAAATGTCAAATTTTAATTATTTTAAATCATTTTACCCATTAAAAAATAGCGAAAAATGACAATTGTGAAAATATATTGAAGCAATAAAGAACATAAGTAAATTATAATAAATAATTATATATAGAAATGCATGCCTATAATCGACATCGGCAACAATTCCCAATGGCACTTCAGCAAGAATTACGGCGAAGACAAGTTCAACAACAAATTGAAATGGGATATTTGCCACCACAGCCACCGAAACGAAGAGGACGACCTTCGCTACAAGATTTAGAATATCGACAATTACGAGTAAATGTTTTTTATTCATAAAATTATTAAATTTATTTACGCAAAATTTTTCGAATCGATAATCATTTTTAAGGCCATATATTTGGCTATGATTTTAAATGTTTTATTAATCTAAAAAATAGGTTTTAAAATAGAGGCAAATTTGGTAACATTTTACGGAAAAAGTGTTTTACTTAAAAATTTGCACTTATTAATTCAATGATTTTGTCCAAGCTAATTAATTTTTAGTTATTAAATTATCAGTCCGGAAATCTTATTATTTTGTAGAAACCGAAAATATTTTTTACAATTTTCAATTTGGAAAATTTAGGATGCCCACATATTTCGACAGCAGCCGGGCCCAAGTGGAATTGGCCAAGTGATGGGCGGAATGGATGAGCCAGGGCCAAGCACAAGCAGCAGAAAAAGTCAAAGTAGGAGTCCAATTCATCGTCGGAGTCCACATTTAACTCCAACTCATACGCGAAGTCGAAGTCAAAGTTTTGTAACTGATGACTATATTGACATTATTGGATTGGATGAATCGGTTTCGTCGCCAAGAAGAAGGAGCAGAAATCGGGCAAAAAGTATGCCAATGGTTCGGGCACCGGACATTGGTGGCCTAAAGATGCGAAGGAACAGTGGATGAGATGAAATGAAGGAATTATTTTGATATAATATTTGTTGATATTTTTGCGTGAATTTGTTTGCTATTAAAACGAGAATGAAGGGCAAATAAAATAAGGAATTTAACTATAAATAAAAAAAAAATATATTTGTATTTCTATTAAATATTAGATTCATAAAAATGAAGACAAATTTAAGGGCAATTAGAATTTTAATTCATCAAAAAAAATGGAAAAAAAACCAATCTTTAAAAATGTCATTTTTGCATATAATTTTTTAATGAAATTCATTCAAAATTTAATAAAAATTAGAAAATTACGACATTTAAGTTTATTTTCATTCTTTCTATTTTGTTTTCGTTTTTATATTTTGTAAATCATAAAAAAATTTCAGTTAAATATTAAAAGCCAACCAATTAAATGAGTTAATTATTTAACACAAATTTATGATCAAATATAAAATGCAAAATAAATCAAAACTAGACCCGTTCTATTTTTCCCAATTTTTTTTGGTTTTCTATTAAATTATGTATGTAAATGTAAAAACAATAAAAAAACAAAAAAATATTTGAAACATACATTAAATTCATTCAAATTTAGTAAATTTAAAAAAGAAAATAATTTCATAAAATGATGAGATGACAATGACAGGGGCATCATTTCAAATTTCAATTATAATTATTCATTTGATTCTTTCAATTTTGTTACTTCCAATTTTAGTGACTCGGATAAAACTGCTTCAATTCGATTTAATCCTGAAAAAAAGTGTGGAAATTATTTGGATTGGATTTTTTCTAGTTTTTTAGAGTAGAACAAAACTGTACATCAAATCAATTTTAATTTTATTATTAGGGCCCGGATTTATATTGATTTAAATATTTTGTTGGCGAAATTAAAATAGCTTAAATACCAACGTAAAACATGTTTTTTATCAATGTTTTTGTTGATTTTCATGATATTTTTTGTCAATATTCATCAATATTTTGCCTTTTTTTGACCGTCAATATTGATATCAATATTTCGGCATTTTTTGAAAATTTTTTAGCCATTTTCATCAATATTTTGAGATTTTTGAAGAATTTTACTAAATTTTTCAGTTTTTAAGAAAAAATCGAAAACTTTTTGAAAAATTCTGGCACTTTTTAAAAATTTTAGCACATTTTTTTAAAAAAATTTTGGAAATTTAAAAAAAATTTTTGATTTTTTTATAAAAAAATTAACAAAATTAATTTTTGCCATTTTTTCTCAAAATTTATTGATGTATGATGTCTATAAAAAATTGCATTTTTTGAAATGAAAATTTCTGAATAAAAACTTCAAAAATTTGAATAATTTGTGATCGTGAGTAACAGAAAGAATAATTTTCTGAAATTTTTTTATTAATTTTAGCATTTTTTAATAAATTTTCTTCAATATTTCATCAATATTTTGGGATTTTTTAATCAATATTCCCATCAATATTTCGGGATTTTTCGTCAATATATATCCGTTCCCTAATTATTATGAATTAATTCCGGTTGTTTTGTTTCACTTAGATTAATTCCGTCTGTTTCAAACTAAATTAATTTCATTTTTGTTTTCTCTACAAATTAATATTAATTTTACCTTCCTCCAATGTTTCATCGTCAATGCCAGCAAATCCAATTCCAAACCATCCTGGTTTAATCGCTCTTTAAATAATTTAATTCATTTTTCTATTACTCCCGAATTTCACTTAAAGATTTCTCCGGGCACCAGCAACACTTTATTTTTCAAAAATTTTTCGCTCAATTCCCTTTCACCAAAAATCGTGCATTCAGAGAGGAACAAAAATAAAAAAAAAAAGAATAAAATTTAATTTAGAGTAAAATTCTTTTAATTCCCCATTCTCTAATAATTTTTCACTCTCAACTTAAGGACCCATATAGCTCCTCTTAATGTGAACCTTAAAGAATTTTGATTTCATTCTATTAGTTCCATAAAACTTTATAAAATCCACTATAATTTGTACAAAATGTCTACAAATTAATGAGTTTGACACAAATTTTACCAATTTTTAAGAGATTGAAAAATAATTTCCCCTGGGGAATTAAAAGATCATTTACGATATTTTAATTCACTGACCTTTCCAAAATCAGCCATCAAAAATGTTCCAGCCGATGGCTTCAAATAATTTTCAATGTCAATTCCCTCTAAAAATTGCACAATTCGATCGCGCCTTTTTCGACGCCTCAAATTTATTGGCCAAAATTCCTTTTCAAACCATTCTTTTGAAGGAAAATAAGAAAATATTGGTCAAAAATATATTTCAAAAAGAACCGTGATCGTCCAAAAAATGGCGCCAAACAAATTGGGTCAAACAATTCGGCTGATAGTAAGTCTTTTGTGAAAGGAAGAATGACTATGGGGAATATTTACTTTATTTACGATGAGACGCTGAATTGTATTTAGAAGATGGCCATTTTGGGTGTACAAAATAGCGGCACGAATTCCGGGTAGACAAAAGTTCTGAAAATTGCAATTGATGGAAAATATTTAGAATTAATCATTTTTAGTTGGTATTTAGTAGAGCAGAACAGAGTCGGTTTCGGTTTTAGGAAAATCGAAGAAATTTGAAACCGAAATTGGGAATTTTTGTACAAATAACTGAAAATAGAAGAAACACATAACCGAAATTTTTTCAAAAACGGAAAACGGGTTTTTAAATCGACGGCAAGTTCGAAAAATCGACTCTTCCTTATTCTAGTTTATATTAGTCGAAAATATGCCAAATAATTTACTATAAAATTATGGTAATTTGGTCATATTTTCAATTAAATATTATCCAAGATCCATTGGAGATTTTTGATATTAAATCCATAATCAAAAATTAAAAGAATTAAAAATTTCAATAATCCAAAAAATCACAAAATTTCGGTGAAAAATAAATTAATTCCTTCCATTATAATTTATAAAAAAAATTGATAAATTTGCCCACTTTGCTCATTCCCCAAAGCCAAATGAAATTTCGTGCCCATCCAGATGGCATTATTGATGAATATCCCAACAATTCCAAGGAGCATTGAAATTTGAATTCCGTCGATTTTTCTTCATAAATGCACAAATTGTAAATTTCATCAAAAATTATGAATAAACTTCGTCTAAAAATTTTTAAATTAAATTCATCCATTTTTGATATATATTTTTACTTGATGGCCCATTGAATGATTTGTCGAATTTTGAGCAAATTTGTACAAATTCCTGTGGGATTTTGTGGATTCACCAAAATTATGGCACATACTTTTCCCTTTAAAAAAATAAAATAATTGGAAAATTGTTTTAAAAATTATTTTAAAAAATTAAAAATTAATTTAAAATAATAAAATTAATTTTTAAAAATTAATTAAAATTTAAAAAAAAATAATTTAAAATAATTATAAAATTAAATAATAAGTAATAATAATTAATAATTTTTCAAAACTAAAAAAATCAATATTAAATTTTAAAATATTTTAAAATAATTATAAAATTAAAAATATCTAATTAATAATTAAAATTAATTAAAAAAATAAATATTTTTCACCTCTTTTTTGGCCATCACTTTTTGGTAAGCTTTTTCGAATTCTTCAACCCTCAATTCGCCATTTCCATTTGTTTCGACCATTTCCACATTCACCAATCCTCTGACCCAAAAATCACTCTCAAAATTTCGATAACATGGGGCCGAGGTAAGCACAAAATCGTCGGCTTCAAAAAGTACATGGCTTAATAAATCAAATGCGGCCGAAACGCCGGGCACAATTATTAGCTGGAAAAAATACAGAGAATTAATTTAAAAATTATTTCTATATTTTTTTAATACATCTTCTGATAAAATTGGCCTTGAATCCTTCAGCAAATATTTATTTATGAAGGTGGTCACCGATGTCAATGTGCTGTTAAATATTTTTTTTATTAATTTTAAATTAAAATTAAAAAATATAATTTAATTTTTTTGGTTGGATTTCTAATATTAATTTTGAATCTGAAGGCATAATTTTTAATTAATTTTAATAATTTAATTTTTCAATTGGATTTCTAGAGTAATTTCAAAAAGAAATTATTGACTCTGAGGGCAAATTAAAAGTAAAAAATATAATTTTTAGCTGGATTTTTTTACAGTAATTTCAAAAAAAAAGAAAAGAAATAAATGACCATGCAATTAAATTTAATTGTTTAAAGAGAGAATGTAAAATGATTTCAATAAAATTCATTAAATAAAAATAGAAAAATTCTAAAAATATTCGGATTATCTCAAAATTAATAGGTCTATCCATATCCAGCGTCAAAAAAAATCATACGGCCAAATAATGTGGCCCCAAAATGCTTAGGAATATTTAATTAAATTTTTAAATGATTTTTGGTGAAAATTAAATAAAAACATTAAGAAAACTCAAAATTATTCGGAATATATTAAAAATTACAAGTCCCATCCAGGGTCGATAAATTCATATGGCCAAATTATTAGGCCTATAAAAAGCTTTTGGTAATTATTATTATAATTATATTTCAAAATATTTTTTGTGCATTAATTTAAAAATTATTTTTACCTTTGTTCACCGCCTGGATTTGGATATTGTTGGAGTAGGCCAGTATTCAATTTTGCCCAATTTATTGAGGCAAATTTGGCATCCACCAAATCCTTGCAAAGAATATTTTCAGCGGAATTCAATTTTACATATCCCTCAAAAAAAATTAAAAATATTTATTTGAAAAATATTTTTCACCTCTTTATTTGTTTTCGAATCGAAAGAATTTTGCGAATTTAAATTAATGAATTTTTCATTGATTATGGAATAATTCCGGTACAAGCCTTTTGCTGTCCTATCCGATTTTTTTAAAAATGGCGGGAATCAATATTCACAAATATGGCCGAAATTTAGGAGGGTATTTCCTTTTTATTTGCCCAATATTTTATTGATATTATTTGCTTATCAGCTTTGCATAACAAACATCGAAATCGAAATTCGCAAATGAAAATAAATTTAGATGTCCAAATTCCAATTATCATTTTTAATCAATCAACGTACTAAAATGATGCTATAAATTTGAGCAATATTCTGTTGATCTTTCTATTTTGTTTTCGAGTTGAAAAATAGAAAAAATATTTAAAAAGTATATTAAGATTTGCTAATTGAAATTTTAATTAAATAACATGCCTTTAAAATATTTATATATAGAAAGGAAAAAAGTTTAAATTTATGCTAAAAATTTTTTTAATATTTTTCTAAAATTGGAAGATTTTTATAATTGCAATTTGCTACTCAAGAAAGATGAATATTTATTGAAATGTAAAAATTTTTATATAGATAACTTAGTGCTTTAGGCGAGAAATGGTTTAAAAATGTTTTATAGTCTCAAAAACGTCGGCGATAATTTTGTATCAAAAAAAGAATAGTTTAAGTTGCAAAAACTTTTTAATAGATCAAATTATGATATATTTTATAATTCACTTCATCCCCAAAATTCATTTCCCTTTTATTGATTAGGCTTAAAGTAGGACTAGGGCTTACTTAGGCAATAAAAGATAAAACTGGATTTGGCCAAGTTTTATGCCTTAAAAAATCGATGATCATTTTGTATAAAAAATATTTTTAATGGCAAAAATAATAAACTTCTTAAAAGAACAAATTATGATGAATTTAAATAATTCAATTCATATTCATTACCTATTTTATTAAATTTTACTTTTTTTATTCATGAATCATATGTTCTTTCTCATGTGTTTCCTCATGTTTTTCCAAAAATTTGCCCACCAAATAAAATTTTGGAAAATGCGCACATAAACAACCAATCAAACCACCCAGCAGTGAGCCAGTGCAGTAGCATTTTGTCCCCTCATCAATTTTTGGGGTGGTGAGTGAGTGGTGACAAACAACCATCCATCCTTCCATCCACCTTTGCCCAAAAATAAATTCAAGGCAATTTTCGCTCAATTCCAATTGCCCATGAGGGCCGATTACCGGTTTTTGTCCCTGTTCCTCTTGAATTTTTCTTTTCGCATCCACTGAGAATTGAATTCAAGTTGACCCCACCTTTTCGCCCTCTTTCGATGAGATCATCCACAACCACGCAAAAATCATCAAATATTTTTGTTCAATGAGAATCGTGATGATTTTGGTTAATCGAAAATTCCCCATTTTTTCTTCTTAAAAAGCTATTCTTAAAATTTGGATAAAATCAAATTCGATGTACTTTTATCTTTTATTAACTTTAAAACTTCTAATTCCCCACTCTCTAATAATAATTCCCTACCTTCGCCTTTGAGGACCTTTATTAGCTCCTCTCACAGAGTGAAATTTAAAATTTTTATTATATTTTCCTAATTCCTTAAAACTCTACAAAATCCGTTATAATTTGTTCAAAAATGTCCACAAATTAAGGAGTTAAACCCCATTTTTCCCAATTTTTCGAGGTTGAAAATAATTCCTCATGGGAAATTAAAAGAGGTTATACGGTATTCACAATTTTAATTTCAATCTTCCTAGCAAATTTAAAGAAATTAACTTTAATTACGCTAGAGGCAATGCCTGGCTAAAATTATTTCTTTCGTGAAATTTTTTTGTAGAAATTTTTTGAGCAATTTTATCGAAAAAGTCAAAAATTTTTGACTAAATTGTGTGGATTAGCCCAACTCATAACATAATGCCCTTAATCATTTTCAAAAAGTGTCATAAATTTAACTTCTGTCAGGGCCAATTTAATTACGAATTTTAAATGGAAAATTCCGGATTAATAATTTAAAAATTTCCATTTTATCCACGAATGTCTTCATAAATTAAAAAATAAAATTGAGCATTAAATTCAGCATTTTAATTAAAATTGCCGTTAAATTCAGCATTTTAATTGATTTATTTCTATTTCAACAATGGCTCTTAATCTTGATTATTTAAAAACGAAACGTGGCATCATCAAAATTGTTCAGGTAAACTGTCGAAAATCAAATGATAAAAAAAAATAATTATGCATTTTTTGTAGATTATTCTCGGCCTAATCTGCATTTATTTGCTCTGTGGCCCCGGAGCAAATTGTTTCCAACGAGGCGGTAATAAATAAAAAAATAATTTTAATGAATATTTTTTAAATTTTTAGAACGATTGACATTTTCCAGTGCCGTCAATGCCGCATTCCTTTTCCTCAATATCGTCCTATTCAGTAATGTTTATAAAATTAGTAAGAATATAAATATAGGAATAAAAAAAATAAAATGTAAAAAATAATTTTAAAAAATTAATAAAATTTTAAAAATAGTTTTGACTGTGGTGGATGTTTCGGCAATTGCCAAAATCGAAAAATATTACGCAATCCTTGGTCTCATTTTATTTGCCATCGCATTTGGCTTAATGCTTTGGTGATTTTAATTTTTTTAATATTTTATATGTTAATTATTTTAGGTACAATGTAGAACACCGTGGTCCTGGAGAATGGGTTGCAGCAATGGTTATCCATTTTTTTAATTAAAGTATTTAATTTGATATTTCAATTATAGGTCATTTTGGGCATAATTGGTGGCCTTTTTGCCTTCGATTTTATGATTTTGAGTGGGAAAGCATCTGATTAATTGGAAACTTTGAAATAAAATAATTATGAATCTATGATAAACGATGTTGATAAATTTTAAAAAGTTTGTAATAATTTTTTAAAAGGAAAATATTTTTTCTTAATGATTTGATTGTAAAATGAAAATACAAAACAGGCGGAATTAGTTTTAATCGAAAACACAAAAAGGCGGAATTATTCTAAGCGAAAACACAAACAAGCGGAATTATAATAAGCGAAAACACAAAACAGGCGGAATTATTCTAAGCGAAAACACAAACAAGCGGAATTATTCTAAGCGAAAACACAAACAGGCGGAATTATTCTAAGGAAAACACAAAACAGGCGGAATTATTCTAGGCGAAAACACAAACAGGCGGAATTATTCTAAGCGAAAACACAAACAGGCGGAATTATAATAAGCGAAAACACAAAACAGGCGGAATTATTCTAAGCGAAAACACAAAACAGGCGGAATTATTCTAAGCGAAAACACAAAACAGGCGGAATTATTCTAAGCGAAAACACAAAACAGGCGGAATTATTCTAAGCGAAAACACAAACAGGCGGAATTATTCTAAGCGAAAACAAAAACAGGCGGAATTATTCTAAGCGAAAACACAAACAGGCGGAATTATTCTAAGCGAAAACACAAAACAGGCGGAATTATTCTAAGCGAAAACACAAACAGGCGGAATTATTCTAAGCAAAAACACAAAACAGGCGGAATTATTCTAAGCGAAAACACAAAACAGGCGGAATTATTCTAAGCGAAAACACAAAACAGGCGGAATTATTCTAAGCGAAAACACAAACAGGCGGAATTATTCTAAGCGAAAACAAAAACAGGCGGAATTATTCTAAGGAAAACACAAACAGGCGGAATTATTCTAAGCGAAAACACAAAACAGGCGGAATTATTCTAAGCGAAAACACAAACAGGCGGAATTATTTTAAGCGCGTAAACACAAACAGGCGGAATTATTCTAAGCGAAAACACAAACAGGCGGAATTATTCTAAGCGAAAACACAAACAGGCGGAATTATTCTAAGCGAAAACAAACAGGCGGAATTATTCTAAGCGAAAACACAAACAGGCGGAATTATTCTAAGCGAAAACAAACAGGCGGAATTATTCTAAGCGAAAACAAACAGGCGGAACCATAAATAAAATTGGAACAGCTCAATTTACAAATGAATCTATGCCCTAAAATTGACAGATAATGTTCCAACAGACATTGCTCCAGACTTTTCAATAATTTATCAATCAAATGATTTGTTCTGTAAAATGATGCTTTTATCTCTTCAATAATTTATTTAAATAAATAATGAAAATGAGTGTCAAATTTTAAAATCAATAATTTATTCCTCATATCAAATCAAAATTCTCTTAATTCAAATGATTCTTCTCTTCTTCCTCATGCTTCGTGGTTCGTCCTCCAAATCATCATCTTCTTCATTCCAATTCGATGATGATGCGAACGATTGAGGATGAGTTGGTTTACTCCTCCTTCCGGATGCAGTATACACTATTGTTGAGGCCGATGATGTGGAAGGTTGTGTCGGGTCATTTCGAATTTTAAGCACAGCCCTGGTCCGGAGTCTTGAGCGATAGGACTTGCTATCCTCATCCTCATCGTCCATTGGGAAATTGCCAAAATTTGATGAATTGCCTCCGGCTGATCGTAAAATCATTCGATTTCCTTGCTTCTTCTTATGATCCAATTTTCGTTTCTTGTGGTGTCTTAAAATATAGGAATTTAATAGAATAGTTAAAAATTAATACCATATTTTTCTAATATTATCCCCCTTTCAATAATAGCATCCTTTAAGGATTTTTAATGAGAAAAGGGGTAAAAATAATTTTTTCTTGAAGTACTTTGAAAAATAGTAGCCCCATTGCCCCATATGCTAGTATTAGGAAAAATACGGTAATAATATTACTTTTTTATTGAATACTATTCAATTTTAAGAATGCTGAATTTGCCAAAAACTTTTCAAGTCGAAAAATAATCATTTTGAGGCCATCATTAAGATTCCTAAACCTACTCAACCCTAGCCAAAAACCCAGGTATGGCCCTAAATCTAATATTAACCCTAACAATTAATTATAGCCAATACGGCCTAAAGAATAAGGAATGTTTTTGTAACGAAATTTTTTCTACAAATTAAATATATTTCCTTTTAATCTTAATATTAAACTTACGATTTTTTGGCGATTCTTTCCCTTTCCTCATTTCCATCCGAATCAGATTCCAATTGATCTTCGCCTTCCTCTTCCTCTTGATCAATTTGGCGGCTTCTCTTTTGAATATGTTTGCGTCTTTTTGCACTTCTAACTTTTGAATGGGCATCAGTTCGTTTCCTCTCTTCCTTTTTCTGATGCTGATCTTCCAAATCCTCTTCTTCATCCGATGAGGCAATAAATGCGGCCATTCGACGCGTTTTTATTCTTCTGAATGCCGTTTGATGTTGGGCGAGTGCGGCCGATGATGAAGTTGGTTGTTGTTCTCGTTGCTGGGCGGCAAGTGCAGCGGCCTTAGCCCTCAGGCGTTCCGATCGATAACGGTGTTGTTCCTCTGAAATAAATTTCAATTTAAATATTTAAAGTATTAAATTGCAAAACATTATGAATTTGACTAAAACATTTCGTATCAAAAATAATGTTTTTAAGGTCAAACTTGGGCAAATCAGGCTTATTTAAAATTCCATCTTGCCTAAAGTCTAACAAACTAATCTTAAGCCCGAAAACATTATTATGACCAGTCATATTAAATTTATAAAATTATTTTTCGAGAAGAAAATTTCTTGAAAATTCATTGTTTATAGTGTTATATTTCTTGATTTTTAATTTCATTGTTTTCATTGGTTTACCCACCTAATCTGTCGTTCTGCTGTTCTTGTTCATTGCTGGGAGGACGTCTTTTGCGCCTACCAGTCACAGTCCATGTGCTACGTTCTCGGAACACGGTTACATGTTCGGATCGGCCAAGCTGAAATTTACAATAATTAAATCAATTGGAATAGGAATAATTTAATGTAAAATGGCTAGTTTGCCGCTTCAACCCTGGTTTTAGTTAAGCTCTATGAACTACTATGGGGAAATGACGAGTAGGATTGTTTTTGAAGTCAACAATCTAATTAAAATATAATATAAGACCAATGACTAAAATTGACTCGGACACTTCAATTCAAAATTAATATAAATTGACTCTAATGAATATTTGACTAAAAATAAGCCAAAAAACACACCTCAAAGTCGCTGTCATTCTCATCCTCCTCTCCATTATCGGCCATTTCCTCTTCATCATCTTCATCGTCACTTTCACTTTCATCACTATTCTCACGTTCATCCTCATAATCTTCAGCTGATTCTGATCGTCTTTGTCTGTTTGTTGCGGCATTTTCCCTTGGTAGTATGAACTCTTCCTCCTCTTCATCTGAATCCATTCTGAATGATCGATCATTTTCCTCATCATCCGTGTATTCCTCATCCAATACATATCTTGGCTGATTTTGTTGTTGCAAAATTGCATCGGCATTGGCCAATTGACGAAATTCCGCGGCCCGTATTGATCGTCTTGTTCGAATTGTTTCTGTTGTATTTGTGTTGGGTTTTGGACGATCTAAAATGATTTTTTATTTAATTTTTCATGGAATACTAAAAAATTTTATTAATTTTTTAAGGTGATTTTCTCACTTCGTCGAATATTTCTCGCTGTTTGTTGATCCACGGGAATGGCCAATTGTTGGGGAGGCGGGAGATGTCCCCGTTCAAATTCCACCATTTCCAGTCGACAATGTTCAATTTGCTCCCTTTTGTATTTTTCCAATACTGATTGATGCAAAGGCCCAACAATGTCTCGGTTCAGCCAAGCGCATGGCTTTATAATGTCCTGTAATATAAAATAAATTATTTTCGGTAATATTGTAATTCCTATAAATTATTTTTTGTAAAGGACTATTGATTTTATTTTTTTTGGATATGAACTCTGACTATGCTGAAGGGATCAAAAACTGGTTTAAAAATAATTTATTTTTCCATTTAATTTTTTTTTAATTTTGCTGTTTTCTGTTTGTTAATAAAGTTTTAAATAATTATATTTTTTCGAAATTTTTCATGGGTTTTTGAAAAATTCATTATGATCTGATCTCTGAAATGTGAGTTCAAAAATCAAACCCAATGTAAAATTTAGATTGTCTGACCTCAAAAATCCCCATAATACATAATTGAATAAAAAATAAATAAATTTTTCAAAAAGAGGAAATGGATATTGATAAAGTATTATTTGTATTTTAACTTCCTTTTTGTTTGTTTTAAATGATAATTTAAATTTTAAAAAAAAAATAATTCTCCATTTCGATTTCAACTTTAAAAACTTACATCGGATAAAATGTCATTGCCGGGCACCAATCTCTGTTCCTGTTCTGAATGCATATTTCCTTCGGCGGTGACAAAGTATGGAGGTGGTAACTGTTCAGGCGGAAGGCCAGTGTCCTCATCCGTTGCCCATCCATCGGCATCAATTTGAAGCAATCTTTAAAGAAGTAAATTAAATAATTAAAGAAGACAATTTTTAACCGCTTTTTATTTTTTTACCCACAAAAAGTAGTTTTTGACTTCTAATAAATTAAAAACCGGTTTAAGACCTACAAACCTTAAACCAATTTGTAGATCTCATCGAAACGCACGCATCGAATGGTTTATAAAATATAAGGTTTTGGCCAAGTGTTTTAACAAAAAACTGGAAAATAGGGTTTAAAAGGTTTAACTCATTCACTTTCGATTTTAACTAAGAAATTTAAATGTCAAAAAGATACGTCTCAATAAAATCTACAAATTGTTATAAGGTTTGTAAGGTTTAAAACCGGTTTTTGATTTATTAAAGTTAAAAACTACTTTCTGGGATAAAAATGAGGTAAAGATATTTTATCATAAATTAATTGAAAAATAATTCCCAAATTTTACCGATAATCTGTACTGAAAAATTGTTCACGTGGCCGCGTCATTGCAAATTGATTGTTTGTTATGGTTGAATAAATGCTCAAGCAACCAACGGAATCCACAAATCCAACTGTGGCCCCATCCGGCCCAATGGCCATATCAAAAATTGCGACCGCCTCTCGATTGTTGTTCATGTTGCGATGGCGGCATATTTGTTGGCCGGTGTAAATGTTCCAAACCTTAATTAAAAATTAATTTTAATATAATTTTAATAGTAATAGAAAAATATTTTATTTAATTTGCCAGAAATTTATTGAAAATGCCGAATATCCTAAATAAATAAATATTATACCCATTGGATGGATCTCATCAAAATGCATTCTATAATCTTTTGGCTTATTAGGTTTAAATAGACTAAATCTTTTAACCATCACAAATTATATATAGTTCGATGCGTCTTGAAGAGATCTATCCAATGGTATATGGTTTGTGAATTTAGGATAAACCACTAAACCGTTATAATTATTTAAGCTTTATTCTACTCTTTTTCCGACATCAAATTTTTTTCGACAAATTAAATATTAATATTTCAATATTCAATAACTTACAATCATCTGCCCATCATGTCCGGCGCTGATCACTAATTCCTATAAAAATAAAATAATATAAAATCAAATATTTAATTAAATTGAAATTGTCAATTTTCCAGTAGAGCTCTCACTCTCACTCAAGTTGATTTTTTAATTTTTTATAAATTATTATTTTCCTTATTATTTTCCCTTGGAAAGGCCATTTTTCTAATTTTTTATTCGGTCTAACTTTTGGAAAAAAAATTTTCCCTTGCTATTTACTAAAAATGTTAGGACTATTTTTCCTTAAGATTTTCGCATGTGGCGCAAAAAAGTTAATAATATGGAAGGTGAAATAAAATAATTGCATAAATAAATCGATTTTAATTCTTTTAAATCATTTTTAAAAGAATTTTGAACATAAAATTTGAATTCTGTGATGTAATTTTGCTGAATTTTAAAATAAAACTCACCCGATGCAATGGATGTGCCACCAGCGAATATGTTTCATTTTGATGTCCCGCATATTTGCCCAACATTTTGCCCGTTTTCCAGTCCCAAGTGCGCAGCAAATAATCCGAACCAATGCTCACCACCACATCATCGTCCAAACTCCAAGTCAACATTGTCACTTTGTACGCATTTTGTTGTTGGCCAATATTCTTTTTGGGTGTTTGTGAGGAGGCAATGGCTTAAAATATGTTCAGATTAAATTTGCATTTTATAATTAAAATTATGAATCTATCCCCTAAAATTCTTATAACCAAAATGGTAACAACTAACAAGCTTAAAAAAATGTTGGAACAAATAATTTATTTATTCAATAAATTTGGCAAATTAATTATGAAACTAACCCAAAATTTCATTTAGCTTGTTGATATCATCCTTCATTTTTGGAACATTTTGGTCGCTGGTTCGAATCCGCTCACTCAAAAATAATTTTTTTGTACTTGGTAACTATTTTTCTGCATTTTTATTGCATTCTACAGTAAATTTCTAAACAAAATAGAGTAATTTGAACGAAAATAATAGGAAACGAGCCCATATTACCCTTTGCTTTGAGAACTAAAGTCTTAAATTTATGCTCTAAATTTTAGGAATTTAGGCTTTAGGGAAAAATAATTTTTAAGTTGATCCCAAAAATTACCACGTTTTTGGAGTTGATGTTCATCGGCTTGGAGTGAAATTGCCGCTTCGGATTTTGGCATAATTAATTCGGTGGATGTCCATTGGCCGCCGGAAATTGTCCAAACTTTCGCTGTTCCATCATTGCTTCCACTGGCAAACCGCAAAGATTGATGGGCCCAAGCAAGGGTAACAATACGGTCCTATAAATTTGTAATAATTTTAATAAAATTTTTTAATTTGTTTTAACAAAAGGGTATGGAATAAGGCCAAAATAATTTTAACGATTTTAGGTTTTGTCCTACATTAATAAGTAATGTACATCGGATAACGCCAATCAAAAGGCTTTGAATGGTATATAATTTTCAATGGTATAGGTTTGGTCAAAATTAGTGTTTTAAACCATTTAAACCTATTTTGTTTTTTAATTCGAAATTAAAGGTTTTAGCCGTTTTAACCTTTTTTAATGTTTTGGTTCAAAATTAAATGGTTTTAAACCATTCAAACTGATTTTAATTGCTTGGTAAAAATTAAAGGTTTTAAACCGTTTAAACCTATTTTTAATGGATTTGTCAAATGGTTTCAAACTATTTAAAACCTATTTTGATTTTTCGGTTTAAAACCAATTTTAAAACATTGGTTAAACCAAAGCCAAATCCATTATCAAATGATGCATTTTGACGTGATTTATCGATAAAATTTAAACTTTTTAAGTTTAGGATTAATTTCAAAAATGTTATTTATTAAATTTTTTGGAAATTTTAGTAGCTTATTCGACATTTTCAATAGTTTTCCTATAATTTTAATTTTGAATTAAAATATCCACCAATAAACTCACCGAATGTGCAATGAATTCATAAAGTCTGTCCACTAAATGTTCACTCAATTTGTACACAATGATTGCCTGATGCGTATCGCCCATAATGACAATGTTTCCGCCCGGACTGTGGCTGGAGGAAATAATTCGGGCGCCACTAAAATTAAATTAAAAATATATTTAACAATTATAAAATGGAAAATCATGAAGAGAAATTGATGAAAAAATTTTAAAATTCGGAAAAGCACATTTTTAGGAGTAATTTTTGGGTAAAATTAGAGATTAGTGTTTCGGGTTTTTCTGTCCTAGATCTAGATATTTTATTTTCATTTTTCATCTACAAATGCATTGTATGATATCGTAACATTTTTCCAATAGAAGCCCATGGGCTTTGGCTTATATTTTTTAGAGCTTGTCCAGAGGTTGGGCTCTTATTAGAGAGTGGGCTTTTATTGGAGTATACGGTTACGGTATATGTAAAAATGTATATAAAAGTGGTTACTAAAGTAAAAAAATAGCTTCCTTCGAGCGGTTTTGAACCCGTGAGCTAAATTTTGCCTTGGTCCCTTTTATTTCTTTTTCATAGTTGGTATAAATATCAAAAATTTGTGGCAAAAAATTGTGCTGTGGCCTGTGGCCTAAATTACCTTTAAAAATGTGTTTTTTGAGCCTTTAAAAATTTTCACTGGAACTTTTTCTTCATAATTTGAGGAATAAAAACATACCCGGATGCTCGTTCAATGAATTTTTGTGGAGGTTCACTGTAAATTTAAGTAAAAATTAAATTCAATAATTTTCGGCTAAACTCACAAAAATTCCCGGGTCGCCTCATTGTATCGATGAAAAATGACAGCACATTCATTCCCAGCCGTAACGAGCCAACGTGAATCACTGCCCTCAAAAATGAGCGGAATGAATGCAATTGAATTGACTGTGGCCGAATGCCCTTTGAACACTCGAATTGTGGCCCCGTTGCGCAAAGACCAAATCCTTAAACATTTTTTTATATTTTAATAGATAATTTCGGAAATTGAACCAATTCCGGAAATGGCTAGATGAGATGGAATTTTGGGTTAGCCAAATAATTTTAATTTTTAGGCATATTAATATAAAATAGAGAAGAGTTATTCTATTTTAGTCAATGAAATTTCAATTTCAATTGGGTATTATTAAGGCCTGGGAAATGTTAATCAAAACCGGTTTGGGTTTAAATATCGATCAGTTTTTCAGAGCAAGTTTTTATTGTTCTAAAATTAAAATTTCATAAATTAAATCGATTATGTCGAGTCAGTGGTGGAGCCAAAATTTCTTGCGCCGTATGGAAAAATTTATATATAGAATAATAGCCGTGTAGCCAAAATTTTAGCCCGAATAGAAAATAGAATCATTAAGAAAAATTTTAACCTACAAAAGACGCAATTTTTTTCTTAGCCTAGCTCCCCTAATTATAAGGGGGGGGGGGCACTTTCCCTCGTTCTTCCCTAAGCCAAGTGAATTGAGATCATTCCCGTGTTATTTACAAAAATAATCCTCATGCTAAACATTTCCAGAATTTTGTGCATAAAATTAATTAATGAATGAATTAACCTGACAGTTTTATCTACCGATCCACTGCCAAGCAAAGAATTCTCATGTGAAATCGATAGTTCCGTAATTTCGCCGATATGCCCACGAAACTGTTTTTTGAGAAATT
The DNA here is from genome assembly GCA_030063045.1 of Pratylenchus scribneri. Taxonomy (NCBI): domain Eukaryota; kingdom Metazoa; phylum Nematoda; class Chromadorea; order Rhabditida; family Pratylenchidae; genus Pratylenchus; species Pratylenchus scribneri. The sequence continues at coordinate 1,168,664 of JAQSEB010000037.1, read as the reverse complement.
AATTTATTGATCAGAAGAATGAAAACCGTGAATCGAAGCAAAAATTGTTGTGCGTCCCAGCATTTGATCAAATTGTCATCGGCGCCCGTAAAAATGTAACGGCCAGAACGGTCGAATGCAACACAAAAAATGGATGAAAGATGGCCTGAAAATTGATGAATTTTATAAACAAATTTTTGGTTTGGAGTTTTTTGCCGAAGTTTATCCAATAAATATTTTTAATTATGATTGAATGACTAACCCATAATGCGAATTTGTCGATTCAAAAGTTGCATAAATTCCTTGCGAAACATTTGCTTTGGCAACAATGGCATATTGCGTACTCCGAGTTCGCGGCTTTGTAAAAATCTATAAAAGAGAATATAGTTGACATTAATTGGATTCATCGGTAATTTATGTGTTATCTATGGACAGATCACAGATGTTGAACACCTCCAATGTCTCTCTATGGTTTTGATTTATATTAAATCATTGGAGTATATAACGCCGTAAGTTTTTATAACCCATAGAATAGGTACTAATGATGTTTGTCCCCTACGAGTGAAAGTATGACGATAAAGATTAAGCTGAGAAGATCTTCATCATCCTCACCATTATCTTCCTCATCATTTCTTCCTCCTCATCATCATCCTCTTCTTCTTCATCCTCATCCCCTTTTAAGGGTCAAACTCTTTTTGTACCAAAGAACAATCATCTAGGTTCCCTAATTGTAAGACTGATAAGTCCCCCATATTGATATGGAGTTTTTCTAGCATATAATCTTATCATATGCCAGATAACACATAAATACCGAAAACCTATAAAATACTTGAGTGGATGCATATTCTGCAATGCTGTAATGGATGGCCGAGTGCCAATGACCGATTGGATTTGTGGAGGTGCCATTAGCATTTCTGCAAAAATTTTCAAAATTTTCTATTAAAAATCTAAAAAACCATTTGCTTTCCGGTCCAAAGCAGTTTTTCGTGTGGTGAACATTCGAATGGGCAAACCGTGAATTGGTGGCGGCAAAAATTTAGATTGCAATTGATGAAGGCATTTGAGCATTTCGGGCAGTGAATTTGCATAATTTCCAACATTTTTGAGCTTAAATTTAATAAATTAATAATTAGAGTAAATTTAAAATTACAAAAGCAGCCAATGTTTGAGGATGTGGACGGCCTTCAAAGTCGTAGCGAGGCGGCAAAACCTGTCAAATGTTGCATTTTTTCTCAAATTATCATCATTTTTGCCAAATCCTTTGGATGTAAATTTTCGAGAAGATTTTTTGAAAAATTTTCGGCCCAGATATGTGGACCTTAACTTTTCGAATCTTAAGGTCTCACTCAGGTTCGATTCCAATTAGGGAAGAAACGTTTTTCTAGCTTGTTTTCGGCACTTTTGGAAGTAATCTATATCTAGCAGAATTTATGTACTCATTTTGGAAAACAGCCCAATTTGGCATTGAGCCGACCTGTTGCCGTCCAACTTGGCGATGCTCAACGCGGCTTGTAGATGTTGGGGGTTTAGGTTTGGAGTTATGTAGGTTTGAGAGTACTTGTTAATTATCCCGGGGCAGAATTTTTAGTTCTAGTGGGATAAGCTTTTGCTGATCCCCATGGGTGATTCGGTATAGTGTTAAGGTTGACTGGGTTTGCATGGGTTTTAGTATTAGGGATGTCTTTTTGGTTTAGGATTAGGGCAAGGTCTATAAAGCACCACTTGTGAACCCTGAAATCTCTTTATTACCAAGTTGGCCGGCGTCCAAGTTGGGGCGTAACGCGTACCCATTTAGCGCTTGTCTTGCCGCTATTGCTATTTTAGTACTTTTTATTATCTCAACCATACAAATTTTTAATAATGGGAAAAGATTAAACCTGATTAGCTTCGAGAGCTTCTTGCAATTTAGCAGCAACTTCTCGGTATTGTGGGTCTTGGCCAAAATATTGTTGAAAGAGGACGAGCAATTCAACCTCGGTTTGCTTATCGAATTTACTTGGCTGGCATTGTTGGCTTTTGTTTTTGTTGATTGCAGCAAGTTGAAGCGAATTATTGGAAATAATGGCGCGTTGGGAAATTGTTGTAGTATTTATTTTACTTGATGATGACGCCATTTTGCTATAAAAAAAACAATAAATTAAACGTAAGGAATTTAAGTAAATCAAAAAATGCCTTCTTTTATTTGTAGTTGAATTAAATAATTAATAAAGGTTTTCGCGATCTAATAAGAATCATTACATTATTTCATATGCATTATTTGCTATGCATGATTAATGTTTACACTTTTATACATCGATCGATTTATAATCGAATCGTCGGTCTTCGCATATTGGGGTTTTTGGCTTGGCTTTAAAATTTAAATTAAAAGCAAAAAATCAATACATGAACAAAATGTCTATCGCTGCCCAAAATATCTATTGTCGAAACGATCCAATGTGAGGATAGAGAAAGCGAGAGGAAAGGAAAGCAAGCCAAGTCAGAATCAGAACAACCAAAACATAAATGCACAAAATGTCTAATTTCTCAGAAAATGTCCAATTCTCAAGCCAAAAGCACAAACCCAAAAAACCCAATTTATTTTATTTAATTATTTTTTTCAAACTTAGATAAAATTATTTTTTCCGGAAAATAGGCGGAATTAATTCTTTAAAAATAGGCTGAATTAATTCTTTCGTTAAAAATAAAAAATCAATCCAAGAGGCAAAACGAATACTTTTGCTCAAAAATCTATTGCTGAAATTGATCCAATTCCAATGAGAATAGAACAAAAGGAAAAAAAGTCAAAACCAAAATATCCAATAAATCAAATGTCTAATTCACTAAAAATAAAAATGTCCAATTCTCATGCCCAAGTCCAAATTATAAATTTTGAAAACCCAAAACAAGTCAAGTCATGAATTTTATTTTTTTAACAATAAAATATTTGACTTGACGATAATAAACAACATATCCGTTGTTAATTTGTTATGGGCTAGGGCATTTTAAATGAATTTTTTGGCCAACAATCGAACGAATTTAAAGAATTCAATTAATTTTTATAGCTTTTTAAAAAATATTTATTCGTCAAATCAATCAATTTATTTATTTTAAACAACAACAAAATGCTTGATAAGCTTCCGTTAGTGCCATTGGTTTGTGCAACTTTTTCTTGAAAATCATTTTTGTATTTTTAGGTTCGGGTTTTTTCCTATATTGATGATTTCTCTGATAAAATTGCATTGGAACGAGTTTGCAAGCAATGGCGTCCACTGATTTGGGAGAAAACCAAAACTTGTCCAGTTCCATTGGTTTGTTAATAAATAAAGCTACCTAATTATTAAAAATCAAAAATTATATTCGCTAAATTTTTATACAGTTGTTCATTGGGTTAATTTCTTGAATTTGTATAAAAATAATTGGATAAAAATATAAATTGATCAGAATTTTATGGTCGTTAAGCTCCCCAATTTTACTCTTAATCCACTATTATTTTCAATCGATTCTAAAAATTCACTCAAAAAAATTGACTTGATTTTATTCACATTTTACCAACAGAATGACATGGAAGCCCTCGGCCTTGTATTGAATCGTTGTGGAGACCAATTGGAGGAATTATGGCTTCAAAGCAGATTAAAGTGGCCTCAAAATGTGTGGCAAATTGACGAGAAATTGATCAACCAAATGGGAAGGCGAATGAATTCTTTAAAACATTTGAAAATATCCAATTGCCGCTTGGATGGACCCGCAGTGAATTCAATTGCCGATTTATTTGGGCAACAGCTTTATTCATTCATTCTTGATAATACGGTTTAAATATAGACAAAATAAATTCATTATTATTAATTCTTTAGCCATATCATCCAAATATGCGCAGATTGATTGAAAATGAATCCTCCAAATTGGAACATTTACAAATCGATCTCACCCCAGATTATTCGACTGGAACATTGCCAACAAAATTGCCAAACAATTTGAAGTCTTTTTCCCTACGCACATCGTCATATGATTTGGATTCATCATTGCTTTTAATGAATATCGCAAGAGATTGCAAGAATTTGAAAATACTTCATTTGCAAATTCACACACTTTTTTTGCCAAATATGATCTGGGCTATAGGAAATATTAAAAGGTATAAAAATATAATATTGTATAATCAATTATTAATTATTCCAGTTTGGTTTATCTCAATTTGGACGTCAATTCAATACAAAATGAAGCTGCATTGATAAATGTCATCTGCCATAAATTACCAAATTTGAAAGCACTCCATATTGGTGGATATTTTTCACAAGTAAATTAATTTTTGTTTTCTATCATCAAAATTTTTTTCAAGGAAATTGTATCAAACATCTCTCGAGACCGTCCCGATTTGGTCCACCTCAATGTGTTCACTCGACATCCATTCCAAATCTTGGATTCCCTCAATTCATTGACTATTCGAATTTCCATGATGAACAAGACAGCGGATCTTCGTCAATTTCTTCCTGCGATGTTATTTAACCAACCAAACAAATCAATCCAGGTTTTTTTTTATAAACAAGCAATCATTTAATTTCTATATTTTAGCATTTGGACATTCGTTCACTCCGGTTTCTATCCTCCAATTTCATCAAAAAATTACTTGGACAATTTCCGGTGAGTTTCCATTTTATTTCTAACCTCATTTCTTTGATTTAATTCCAGGATTTAAAATCAATTCATTGGAAAATGCCTATGGATGCTACAAATACCGGTCTTACTTCATTGTTTTCTTTATTTGAGGACCATTTGGAAAAAGGACGGAAAATTACACTTTTTTTTCATCAGAGTAATCAATATAGTTAACAATTCAAATAAACTTATTAATTTACTATTAGATTGTACTCAATATTTCAAATATATTTTGCCCGATGATTTGCCGAAATTTGACGCTGGTTGGAGACCAAATATGCGTTTTGGGAAATGTGAAAATTTGGTGCTGAAAAAATTGATCAAAGAAGCGATCGACGGAGGGAACAACCCGTAAAAAATTTGGGATAAAATGGAATTAGAATATTTCTTTCTTTTTTGCACAGATCATTTTTGGACGATTTATGGATGGAATAAGAAGCAAATTGACAAAATCAAGATGAATTTATTATTATTATTTAATGGTTAGCCGACACACTTGATATACTCAAATATAAATTGATTTTAATTTATTATTATTGATTTATTTGAATATTGAATTGAATAATCGAAAGAATTTAAAATAATTCATTTTTATTTATTTAAATATTTGTTTTTCAAACCTAGACAATTTTTAATACTTTCCGGAAAATAGGAGGAGGAATTAATTCTTTCCGGTTAATAATTTTCCAGCAATCTAAAAGGCTATTTTTGGATAATTCTAAGTTTAATAATTAAAAACATTCGAAAAATTGAATGGGCTTTAAATTTTAATATTTAAAAATCAATCCATGAAGCAAAATGTCTACAATTGCCCAAAAATCTATGGCCGAAATGATTCAATCCCTCCGGGAACAGGACTATTTGTCGCCGGCCGGTTTGTCGCGGCCAGTTTGTCGCCGAGCCGTTTTGTCGCCGCCCAATTTGTCGCCGTTTAATAACTAACCAATATGGAAACCAATTTGAATGTTTTCGATATCAAATTAAAGAGCGGACTCTTGGCTATTAAATTATATAAATTTTATATAAATTGGTTCGGAATTGATGGAGTTATGTCTAGAAACCCACTGAAAATTTCGCAATTTCATAGTAAAGGTCATTTTGAATGGATTTTTGACCATAACTCCATCAATTCTGAACCAATTTATATAAAATTTATATCATTTAATAGCCAAGAGTCCGCTCTTTAATTTGATATCAAAAACATTCTGGTTTCCATATTGGTGAGTTATTAAACGGCGACAAATTGGGCGGCGACAAAACGGCTCGGCGACAAACTCTGGCCACGACAAACTGGGCGCGACAAACCGGCCGGCGACAAAAAGGGGCGTACCCAATCCCTCCCAATGAAGATTGGAGAGGATAGAAAAAGGAAAGCCAAGGCCAAAAACATCCAAAATGTCTAATTCACTAAAAGTGTCCAATATTGTTCTTTACTCAAGCCAAGCCCAAATTAAAATTTTATATGAATTTTTCGACCTTCATTTTGCCAATCAATATCAAAAATTTTAAAATTAATTTAAATATCGATCGAACGAATTACGAATTAAAAACCAATTCATTTTTATAGGTTTATTTAAATATTCGTCAAATCAATCACTAAATTTATTTAAAACAACAGCCAAAATGAATATTAATGAGCTTCCTCCAGAATTATTGGTTTGTGCAAATTTTCATAAATTACCAATTTTATATTTTAGGTGATGATATTTTCCAAAATTGATGATTTCTCTCAAAAAATTGCACTGGAAAAAGTTTGCAAGCATTGGCATCAAATTGTTCCCCTGGATTGGAAGGCAACCAAAACTTGTCCAATTCAATTGGTTTGCAATTATTTAAAGCTAATTTAAAAAAACAATTTGATCAACAGAATAATCGAGAAACTCTCGGCCTTGTATTGAATCGTTGTGGAGAATGGCTAGAGGAATTATGGCTTCAAAATGTTCTCATTGATGGAAAAGTTGTCGACCAAATAAAACGGATGAATAGTTTAAAACATTTGAAATTATCCAAATGCGGATTGAAGATACTGGCGGTGAAATCAATTATCAATTTATTTGGCCAACAACTATATTCTTTTATCCTCAATGGAACGGTTTTTTAAATCCTATACGAACTAAATTCAATTATTAATTTTAGGCATATACTCGAAATATGCGCAGAATGATTGAGAATAATTCATCCAAATTAGAACATCTAAAAATCCAATTCAGCCGTAGTTATTTTTTCGGAACATTGCCAACAAAATTGCCAACCAATTTGAAGTCTTTTTCACTGAGCACCTGGAACGAATTTTATATGTCTTCATTAATGCTTATATCAAATTTGGCAAGAGATTGCAAAAATTTGAAACTTCTCCGTTTGGAAATTCATACAATTGGACCGGATATGCTTGAGGCAATTGGAAATATTAAAAGGTATAAAAATGATGGCACTTTTGTGGTTGGGCACCTAACACGGGAAAGATGGTGATGTGATGAAGAAGAAGGTTAAGCTGTGAATGATCTTCTTCACCTTCCTTATCATCATCCTCATCACTATCATCCTCATCTTCTTCATCATCATCCTCATCTTCTTCATCATCCTCATCTTCTTCATCATCCTCATCTTCTTCATCATCCTCATCACTGTCATCCTCATCTTCTTCATCCTCATCTTCTTCATCCTCATCTTCTTCATCATCCTCATCACTATCATCCTCATCTTCTTCATCATCCTCATCACTATCATCCTCATCTTCTTCATCCTCATCTTCTTCATCATCCTCATCACTATCATCCTCATCTTCTTCATCCTCATCTTCTTCATCATCCTCATCACTATCATCCTCATCTTCTTCATCATCCTCATCACTATCATCCTCATCTTCTTCATCATCCTCATCACTATTCACTATCATCCTCATCTTCTTCATCATCATCTTCATCTTTTTTTTTCTCCTCCTTCTTCATCATCATTTTCTTCTTCTTCATCATCACTTCACTTCTCCTTCTTCTTCTTCATCATTATCATCCTCATCTTCTTCTTTTTCATCATCATCATCTTTTCCCCAGTTAGAGGGTCCAAACTGCAATAGTATCAAAATGGTAAATAATTTTAAAATCAATTATTTCAGTTTGGTCTATCTCGATTTGGCCGTCAATTCAATACCTGATGAATTAACACTGCAAAATGTCCTCTGCCATGAATTACCAAATTTAAGAGCACTTCATATTGGTGGATGTTGTTCAGAGGTAAATATTTATATATTTTTTAAAAAAAATGGCCACTCAAATTACTAATATTAAAAGTAAAATAGATTTTTAACCATTAATATTCCCTATTCCGTTCGATTGCCTCTTTTATGTTATCGGATGGAAGAGAAAAATGATGAGGAAGAAGAAGAAGAGATGATCTTCATCAATATAATCTAATCATTTCATCATCATCTTCTTCATCATCCTCACGATTATCATCTTTTTTAACTTCATCGTTATCATCACCACCTTCTTCTCCTTCTACATCTTCATCATCCTTCCCTCCCTTCCATCCCGTAAACTGCTTGACAAAAACAAAATACGCCCGATTTTTGGCCAAAATTTTCCACGTTTTGATTATTAATTTACCAATTTTTATCGAATCAATTAATTATTTAATTAATTTAAAGGAAACAATGTTTGGTATCTTTCATGCTCGTCCCAATTTGGTGCATTTCAACTTGCACACTTTCAACACTCTTCAAGCCTTCCAAATTCCTATTTCACTCAATTCATTGGCTCTTCATTCTGCTGCAAACTTTTCCATTAATGATGAATTTGGTCAATTTTTTCTCCGTACGATGTTATTCCAAAATAACAAATCCATTCAGGTATAAAAAATTTTCATGATAGTTTCCCATTATTGGGGGGGAGGGGGGTGGGGAAAGGCGAAGTAGAAGGAAATGATGAAAAAGAGGAAGAAGATGATGGTGACCAGGATGATGAAGACGAGATGAATTATTTTCATCATGTTCATCATTAACTTCTTCATCATCTTTATTATTATATTTTACTTCTTCTTTGCATCCACCCCCGACCCCGTCCCTCCCAATGTAGACGATAAACCCGTCTCCTTCCGCTTCCCCTCGATAACGAGAAAATACCATTTTCATAAACAATTTACACAATTAATTTCAGCATTTGGACATCCGTTCCTTCGTTCTTCCCTCCCCGGGATATCTTGCAAAATTACTTGGCCAATTTCCAGTGAGTTTTCCATTTTCCGAATTTATCAATTATTCAATTTTTCAGAAATTAAAAACAATTCATTGCAAATTGCCTTCAATATACACTGATTTGACAATATTTTTTTATATGCTCGAAAAACATTTGGAAAATGGAAGGAATTTTACAATTTATTTTCATTTCGGCAATCAAAGTAAATTAAATAATCTTTTAAAAATTCTAAAAATTTCCAAATTTTGCAAAATAAGTCAAAAATAAATTGATTAATATAAAAATAATACTAGTCAAATTAACGAACACAATTTTTCGTTTTCTAATTATATTTGACCTCAATATCACAAAATAATTTAATATTCAAATTTAGGTAGTGAATATATTAAATATTCTTCTCCCGATGATTTGGCACAATTTAAAAAAGTTGGTTGGAGATTAAAAGAGCGCAAAGGGAAATGTGAAAATTTGGCTCTGAAGAAATTGATCAAAGAAGCTGTTGACGGAGGGAACAACCCGTGAGTAATTTTTTATTAAATTAAATAATTTTTATTCATTTTTTGCACAGATCATTTTTGGACGAGTATTGGATGGAATAAGGAACAAATGACACGATCAAGATGGAATATTTTATTTATTATTATTTTATGGTTAGCCGAACATTTGCGAATAAATCAATTTGGAGAAGAAAAGACGCCCAAATACTATACCTAAATTGATTTTAATTTATTATCGAAAAAATTTTGAATAAATTTATTTGAATTTGTATATCGAATAATCTAACGAATTAAAAATAATTCATTTTTATTTTTATTTTATAAAATATATTTTTTAAATCAATCAATTGATTTATTTTAAACAACAGCAGAGAATGCATATTAATGAGTTACCACCGGAATTATTGGTTTGTACGAATTATCATGAAATATCATTTTTGTATTTTTAGGTTCGAATTTTTTCCAATATTGATGATTTCTCTGAGAAAATTGCACTGGAACGAGTTTGCCGTTATTGGTGTCAAATTGTTCCTCTGGATTGGAAAATAACGAAAACTTGCCGAAAACCATTGGTTTGATTTTTGATAATAAAAAAATAATAAAGCTACCAAAATTTTACGAATTTTTCGTTGATAAATATCAAAGAAATTTTTCAAAATAATCATAGAATTTTTATAACATTTGTTTAATTTCGATCAATATATAATTATCAGAAAAACATATCAAAAAATAATTTATCAAAATTTTTTCCAATTCATCCAAATCACATGGCTATAAAATAAGCATTTTTCACTTAAAAAATATTTTTTTTCCGCAAATTTCTTTTCATAATAAAACACATTTAAATTATTAACTTTTGACCACCAGGTTGACCAAGAAACCTTCGACCATGTAATGAATCGATGTGGGGAATGGTTGGAGGAATTATGGCTTCGAAATGGTAATTTTACCGAGGAATCAATCAATAGAATTCATCAAAAAATGAAATGTTTGAAACATTTGAAATTGTCCAAATGTAAATTTGATGGACCCGCAGTGAATTCAATTGCCAATTTATTGGGCCAAAAACTTTATTCTTTCATTCTGGATGGAACGGTTTAAATAATACGAACAAAATAAATTCATTATTATTAATTTATAGGCATATCTTCCAAATATGCGCAGATTGATTGAGAATAATTCGTCCAAATTGGAACATTTACAAATCCATCTTAGCCGTACATATTCCGCCGGAACATTGCCAACAAAATTACCAACCAATTTGAAGTCTTTTTCCTTGCGCACATCGGATAGATTTTATACGGATTCATTAATGCTAATGAATAATGTGGCAAAAAATTGCAAGAATTTGAAAATTTTTCATTTGGAAACTTATTCACTTACCCAAAATATGATTGCGGCCATCGCAGGAATTAAAAGGTGAATATAAAAATGTGGAACATATTTGTATGATAAATATTATTTTTTTTTAGTTTGGTTTATCTGAATTTGGCCGTCAGTTCAATACAAAATGAAGATGTATTGCAAAATGTCATCTGCCGTGAATTGCCAAATTTAAAAGCACTCAATATTGACTATTGTGAACAGGTAAATATGTACAAATCAAAATTCTTCGAAATCGTGAAAAAATTAGAGATCGGCAAAATGAAATCTGCGGGATTGCGGACCGGCAATTTTTTGCGGGACCGGATCTCGCGCAGATAATCCCCTAGTCAGAATTTGCGGGATCTCGCGCGGAATTTTTTAAAAAGCAGTAAAAGCGATTAAAAAAAAATTTTTTCTCAATATTCAGCGTCATTTTTTTTGTCTTTTTAGTACAAATATATATTACTAGAATTAAATTAAATGCTTTAAAAAATGAACATTTTTAATATCTAGGCCAGGACCCAGTAGAATGATCGTCAAATACTTTGTTTTTAGTGTTTATGTTTAGTTCAATAATCAAATTTACGAAATCAAAATTTTTGATGCCCAAACAAAAATAGAAAAAGGAGAAATTTAAAAGAATATTATAATGAAAAATGGCAGCGAAGCGAAAAAATTAGACCAAAAATGACAGCGAAGCGAAAAAATTAGACAAAAATTCTAAAAAGAGGAGATTTGATTAACCATTTAAATTTTTCCTATGTTCATTTTACCCAACTTCCATTAAAAAAATACAAAAAAAAACAATTTTTGGTTTGCGGTTGCGGATCCCACACTTTTGATGTGGGATCCGCGGACCGGATTTACAAAATTTTTTTGCGGGACGGAGCCGCTGCAGAATAATCCCGCAAAATCCCGTGCGGGATCCGGTCTTGCACCGGTCTCTAGAGAAAATTCATTCTAATTAAGTGGCTATAAAATGGTATCATTGTAATTATTTATTTGAAAATTTTTATTTAATAACCAAAATCGGGTAAAAAAATAATATTCATTTAAGGAGACCGTATCAAATATCTGTCGAGATCGTCCCGATTTAATATATCTCAATGTGTTTGCTTGGCATCCATTCCAAATCTCGGAATCCCTCAATTCATTGACTCTTCGAATTGAAAATCCCAGAACAGTGGATTTTGGTCAATTTCTTCCTGGCTTATTATTTGAACAACAAAAAAATGTATCGATTCAGGTATAATTATGGAAAATAATGGTATATATTTATTTTACAATTTATTTTCAGTATTTGGACATTCGTGAACTCATTCTTCCTCCTTCCTCCAATTTCATTAAATTACTTGGCCAATTTCCAGTAAATTTTCTTCCTTTTCTAACCTCATTTCATTGCTCAAATTCCACAGAATTTAAAAACAATTCATTGCAAATTGCCCTCAATATACACCGATTTGACAACATTTTTTTCTTTAATTGGAAAGAATTTGCAAAATGGAAGAAATATTACAATTTATTTTCATGACATTAAACGTAAAATTTTCTAAAAATTTAAATATAATAATTATTAATTTAGATGACCTTCTTTATTACAAATATATTTTGCCATATGATTTCCCACAATTTAAAGCTGGCTGGAGACCAAAATTATGCAATGGAAAATGTGAAAATTTTGTGTTGAAAAAATTGATCAAAGAAGCGATCGCCAGAAGGAACGAACCGTAAGGAATTTGGGATAAAATGAAAGGCGGAAAGTAATTTGCTTACAGATCATTTTTGGATGAATATTGGATGGAATAAGAAATAAATTGAAATTTATTGGCAAAATCAAGATGGGATATTATTATTTTATGCTTACTTAACCGACATTTGCGATTAAATCAATTTGGAGAAAAAAGACACAATACAAATTGATTTTAATTTATTATTTTTTGAATAAATAAATTTATTTATTTGAATATCGAATAATCAAACGAATTTAAAATAATTCACTATCTTAAGTGCACCAAAAAATTAACCTATTCACTCTCACAATCTATCCATCTACTTTTCGGCATTTTTGACATGAAAAATTCTAATTATTGGTCAAACCGCATATTTCTTTCGAATGGTTAATTTATTTTGAGCTATAAAGCAAAAACTGGTAGCCGACTAACATTATGTACAGTATTTATCTCTACCATATCCCAAAATTTAATTTCAATTTCCTTTTTTATGTATTTATTTTAAATTCTTGCACTACCATTTTATCAAAGCATTCAAATTATTATCAATATTATTATTTTTATTCCAATTAATTCCCACATTTTCATCGGTTTCTCTTTTTCATTCAACATCTTCTTCATGCCTTGGCAACAGCCGGCTGTTGGGGCCACGGCGGTGGGACTGGCCACATTCCGCCGCTAACCGCAGGGGATGGTTGTCCTCCGGGCCATTCTCCTCCCATTGGTGGTGGCACTGGGCCTGGCCATCCCATTTGAGGTGGTGGTGGCTGTTGCCAGGGCATTGGCATCACTGGCCAAGCCTGGGGCGGTGGTGCCATCATCTGTTTGAGGGGAAAAGAATGGGAGAATGGAATTTGGAATTTAATTAATAATATTTATCAATTATTTTTAATCTGTGGAAAAACTGCTATTTTTGAAGAGCAAATAATGAATTTTTAAATAAATTAGTTAGAAAAACAAAATCAAGACTAAAAATAATAAATTAAACAGAAACATTAGGTATGGCTATGCTAGCTCCCACGGAGTTTAATGAAAGGTATATGGTTGGGTCAAGATTAGACTTTCAGGGCTCGGAACTTCCTCTTTTATGTTGGTTTTACACTCATTTGTACCGGTAGGGGGAGGCAGATGAAATTTCCGGCTGCCTCTGCCTCTTCCAATAATTTTTTCCTCCCGGATTAATTAATTAGTACCATCGTCAAAATTTGAAATGTAAATTAATGTGAGGGACCCATTTAGCGGTGATTTTGAATTCCCTTTTTAAACAAAAATTTATTTAATTCTATTTTAATTGCCTTGCCCAAAATTGCCAATTAAAAAATTGGGATTAAATAGAAGAAAAAAAAATTTTTTTTGAATTTTTCATCCATTTGAATGAGAATTCCCAAATTATTAAAACTTACATTATATTGAGGGCTGCGTTTTTGTATGGCCACGGCACTTCGTTTGGTCAGTTGATCGGATGGAGGAGGACCGCCAACACGGGGAGGTGTTTGAGTGGTGCTTGTGGCACCCTAGAAATAATTCACATTTAATGAAGATTTAAAAATTGAATTTGCCTGGCCACGATGAGGACGAGGGGGAACTTGGCGTTTTCGACGATCAAATCCGATTCCTAACAACTGGTCGGAAGCCGGGCCAGGAGGAACTTGGGTGGTGCTTGTAGCTCCCTAGAGAACGAATTGAATTTGAATTCAATGAATATTTAAAAATTATTTTACCTGGAGACGAGCGGAACGAGGTGGAACTTGGCGTTTTCGACGATCTTCAATTGGTGCGGCAATCTGATCGGATGGCGGGCCAGCAGCTGCGAAAGGATCTTGAGTGGTGCTTGAAGCTCCCTAATATGAATCGAATTTAATTAATATTAAAAAATTGTATATGCCTGGCCACGAAGACGAGGAGGAACTTGTCGACGACGGCGGTCAAAGCCCCCGCAATGCGGGCAACCTATCAACTGATCGGATGGTGGCGGGCCAGCAGCCAAAGGATCCTGGGTGGTGCTTGAAGCCTTTTAGAATGAATCGAATTTAATTAATAAATAAAAATTGGAGTTTACCTGGCCCAGAGCGAGAACTTGACGTTTCCGACGATTGCCAAATAGCCATTGATCGGATGGAGGTGTCTGTTGAGTGGTGGTGCCTTCTTCTTGATCATTTGCGGGCACATTTCGTTTTCGACGAGCCAATTGGTCGGAGTCCGGGCCAGACGGTGGCTGTTCATGGCCATTCTTTGAACAATTTTGTTCGAATAATTGAATTAATTTATTAAATTCAACCTGCTGACGAAGGTGTTCCGGCACGTCCCACTGATCGGATGGTGGCAGGTCAGCAGCGAAAGGATCTTGAGTGGTGCTTGATGCCTTTTAAAATGAATCGAATTTAATGAAAATAAAAGATTTGAATTTACCTGTTCACGAGGGCGAACTTGACGTTTTCGACGATTGGCAAATAACCACTGATCGGATGGAGGTGTCTGTTGAGTGGTGGTGCCTTCTTCTTGATCATTTTCCGGCACATTTCGTTTGCGCAAAGTTAATTGATCCGATTCGGGCCCTTCTTCATTGTCAACCGGTGAGGCAGTCGTCGAGGTTGCTTCCTGTATTTTTAGTACAAATTCGGATTCCATTCAATTCGCCTTACTTGTCGACGAGGCACAGATGGGCTTGCCAAAATGGAAAGAATGCAAATTCCGGCAATAATGAGGAAAATGAAGAGGGACGATTTTGTGGGATTCATTTTTCTTGATATTTTTACCTCAAAAAAAGAATTTTTAATTTAGGAGAATGAAATTTTTATTTAATATTCCGCAAAAAAAAATCGAAGGAAAAAATTTCCCAAAAAATTAAAAATGAGAAGAATTTTTGTCTATAAGCACATTTTATGTATTCTAAGAATTTTGGTCTCGGATGATCGTTGCCTTTTTGTTCATTCTCTGTTGAATTTTCTCGAAAATTTTGATGGTGAATAAGCATCAGTGGCTATGAACGATCAAGAATGAATGACAAGAATGAAAAATAGTTCCAAATTAAATGTTTTGGGTGTCGAATTATAAACAATCGCCTAATTTCGTTGAACATTTGAAATTCATTGAATGAATTGGCCCTAAAAATGCCAAAGATCAGTGAATTGCTCAATGAAAGAATGTTGAATAATTCGACAAAAAATTTTGACATTTTCCCTCAAATTTGTTGGTTAATGCTGTGAGCTGATTGATGTTTGATTTCGTGGAATATTATTAAACTTCTTTTGGATATAATAGAATTTTTGAAATTATTGCTTAAAATGTTTTGGTGCTTGAATTCTTTTCCGAATGAAAAGCAGAAATCAGAATTAAAACTTTCCGGAAAGAAACACAAAAATCAGAATTAAAACTTTCCGGAATGAAACACAAAAATCAGAATTAAAACTTTCCGGAAAGAAACACAAAAATCAGAATTAAAACTTTCCGGAAAGAAACACAAAAAATCAGAATTAAAACTTTCCGGAATGAAACACAAAAAATCAGAATTAAAACTTTCCGGAAAGAAACACAAAAAAATCAGAACAAAAAATCAGAATTAAAACTTTCCGGAAAGAAACACAAAAATCAGAATTAAAACTTTCCGGAATGAAACACAAAAATCAGAATTAAAACTTTCCGGAAAGAAACACAAAAATCAGAATTAAAACTTTCCGGAATGAAACACAAAAAATCAGAATTAAAACTTTCCGGAAAGAAACACAAAAAAATCAGAACAAAAAATCAGAATTAAAACTTTCCGGAATGAAACACAAAAAATCAGAATTAAAACTTTCCGGAATGAAACACAAAAAATCAGAATTAAAACTTTCCGGAAAGAAACACAAAAAAATCAGAACAAAAAATCAGAATTAAAACTTTCCGGAATGAAACACAAAAAATCAGAATTCTTTCCGGAAAACACAAAAATCAGAATTCTTTCCATAAAACACAAAAATCAGAATTCTTTCCGGAAAACACAAAGATCAGAATTCTTTCCATAAAACACAAAAATCAGAATTCTTTCCGGAAAACACAAAGATCAGAATTCTTTCCATAAAACACAAAAATCAGAATTCTTTCCGGAAAACACAAAGATCAGAATTCTTTCCATAAAACACAAAAATCAGAATTCTTTCCGGAAAACACAAAAATCAGAATTCTTTCCGGAAAACACAAAAATCAGAATTCTTTCCGGAAAACACAAAAATCAGAATTCTTTCCGGAATGAAACGCAAAAATCAACCGGAAAAGACAAAAATCAGATTAAATTTTCAGGAAAGATTTTTAATTAAATTTTCCGGAAAAAAAATAATTAAGTTTTCCGGAAAGATTTTAATTAAGTTTTCCAGAAAGATTTTAATTGATTTTAAATGTTCTCCAGAAAGATTTATTTTTATCATTTTTATTCATTCAAATGACCAAATTTGACAAATTATTATTCAAAAAATATTTTTCAAACATAAATTTGACAAAAGAATTTTGTTTTTAGTACATTTTCCAATCGAACTTGTCAAACAATGAGCACACTATCACAAATTCTTATCAGCAATGGATACGAAAAATTCATTATAAAAGGCATTATTGGAGCTTAGGACTTAGGAGTGTATCAAATTTATTTCCTTCCCCTTTTCCAAATTTTTTGGAACAATTTTTATGAGTAATATAATTTTGTGAACATTCTGAAATAATTTTGATTAATTTTTAACCATTTCTTGCATTTAAATTTATTTTATTTGTAATATAAATTTTTTATAAAATTTTAGGCTTATTTAATTTTTACTAATTATTTTAATTTTTTTTTTGCATAAATTCTGCAAAATTCCATAAATTTCTGGCAACTTCCTCACATCCCTTTCTCCCTTTTTTAAACCTTTTTGCTTTTTTCCAATCAATTTTATGGTCTTTTCGTATTCCTCACCACTATTTACTATTTACGGGGTCGTCAATCCATATGGCCATAAGGCATCAAACACCAATCTCCCCCTCATCAGCGAATTGGGTGGAACTCCCCGCGGGTCCAAAAAAGATGCACAGAAAACAGCCGGAACCGAACAAAAAAACATTCCTTTTCCTTCTTTCTCTCCCTCAATGGGACTTTTTTGTGCTCTATGAACCTTTATTTACAGCCGCCGACCCGGGACTCCCTCTTTTCCCTTTCATTGCATTGGCCCAATTTTCCAAGCTATGGCCGCATGTTTCTCGCCCATTTTTGGGTTGTTTATTCTTTGTTTATTGTTTGTTTTCTGATCCAGCAACCACATTTTTGGAAAATTTTCTTCGTTTTTTACCCTTTGAGCTTTCATTTTTTCCCGTAAAAATTTCTTAATTTTCATAAATTTTTATCTATCATATCCGCCAGCCGCCACACCTCTTTTCCAAAAATTTACACCAATTAAATAAAAATTCTTTCTGTTACTTTAAATTAAAAAACAAATATAATATTTTGAAGGAAATTAACATCCAAAAAGGAATCAAAAATTAAATATTTGGACCTGAATTTCCTGTAAAAAAATCATTCTCTTAGTCATTTTTCCGTACCTATTCGCCGCTTCCACCAAAAATTTATAATAATAAAATAAAATTTTTTAAATTGAAAAACAATTTTTTTAAAGAATATTTTGAGCAAAATTAAATTAACTCCCAAAAAGGCAAAAAATACTTCAGATATCGAACCTAAATTCTTTCAAAAATCCTCCTCCTAAAATCCCAAAACTCATTTTTAACGCATTTAAAATTAATAGACCTTATGATTAGTAAAAATTCTTTTTTTATTACTAATTAAAAATCAAAATTTTTGGTAATATTTTGAACGAAATTAAAGGGATCAAAAATTAAATAACTTTTTAAAATGATACCAAAAGTCCTCAAAACACATTTTTAACCTATTTTTAATTATTGCAGACCTTATGATTAGTAAAAATAAAATTCACCTTTGCCCAATCATCCATCAGCTGGCACTGGCATTCACTCATTTAATTCCAGTCAGCAGCCTTCCCTTCTCCCACAAATATCCTCCAAATCCACTGACTAAATCCCATCCGTGTCCCCCTCAAATGATCGTCAATGATCGCAATTTCATAAGACTTTACGGATGGATGTGTCATCCACCGAAAAAGTCCTAAACAATTGGCCTTTTTGTTGGGTTCTTTTGGACCCTTTGGGTGTATTTATTTCCCGTGCCTTCCTCATTATTTCCTTCCAAAAATAATTCTCTTTTCCCCTTCCTCTCATTCATTAAATAATATGAACATTTTTTTATTCTTTATTTCATTCATTAAATGTGAATGAATCCTTCGCTTTCATATGATTATCAGCAAAAATTTTTTTATGGAACTTTGTTGAATTTGGTTGAACAAAAATGCACATTCCCGCCCTATTTATTAGATGGACATTTTCCGTATTTCACGGGGGCATTTTTAAACAAAAAATTCCTCATCAGTCATACCACTAATATGTACAGAAATCTTTTTAAATTGCTTCTGAACTCAATTTTATCATTCACAATTTTCCCGTTTAATAAGGAACTTTTATTGTTTTTTCGAAAGTTAAAAAATTACTTTTTGGTTTACTAAATTAAACTCAATTAATAATTCTTATTTTGTATTTTTTTTATTAAATCTTTTTAATTTAGTAAAAAATTAAATCAAAGTTTAATTTTACTAAATTGATTAGTAAATTGAACCAAAACCACAACCCTATTTAAATGGTCCTTCCCATTCCCAACAATCATATAAAAAACATTCTTTTTATTGCCGTTTTGCGCCCACACTTTTCATTTTGTTTTATTTACTTTAACGTTTAACCGAGTAATGCAAAAAAAAAAAAAAACAAAAATTGAAAACATTTCCTTCCTTCATCAGCAAAAATCCATTCATTTTCTACCAATATTTTTTGACCTTTTCCCTTCCATTTTTGCCAACAATTTGATTCAATTCAAATTTCAAACCATTCCCTTCCTTTTAAATGTAAATATTTTATCAAAAACAAAGAAAAATGTTTCTCTTTTTCCCATTATATTCTGAACCCATTTAATAGGCTCATAATTCGCCTTTATGCAACATAAAGAAATGACAAAAGAAGTCAAAACCTTTACTCAGAAAAAGCTTTGGAATTTTCGCGATTCAATGCAAAATTGTGGGTATAAAAAGGGTGAAAAAATTATCACAAATCCAACTAAATTCCAAGTATTTAATTTAACAAGCAAATTCAAAGAACGACCAAAACTGACACACAAAAAAAAACTAATTAATTTAAGTGTTCTTTTCCCTCTGGTTTTATTGTAAAGTCGCATGCCTCTATTTTATAGTTTTTTGTGCACTCACTCAGTCAATAGCAAATTTTTGGGCTGTGCACAATTTTTGTATCAAAAACACAAAATTTTTGGGCCCTTCCTCACATTCAGTCCAAACTCCAAATTTTTTGGCCCCCTCTCTTAGAGTCGAAACTCTAAAGGGTACAATTTTTGGGCTTTGGGGTACCAACCGGTCAACTAAATTTGAGACCACAGAGCAGATAAGTCGAGTCGAGAGTCTCGACTCCGCTCTTTGCTCTTCCTTTATCGTGGTTTATGCGATTTATGCTCTCCCAACTAACGAAAAATGAATACACCAAACATCCCCTTTCCCACTTTTGATCGGCCAAATTGTCTGTGTCCCCTGTGCTCTTCGTCAAATAGTATATAAAAGGGCCTCATCAGGGCCACTCTGCTGCTGATTTTCGGCTGTCATTTGCCCAATAAAACGCCAACGGAAATGGTCCCTTCTCCCAAAAGAATAAGGACCCATGATGGTGACCAACAAAAAGAAGAACCCGTTGTGATGACCAACCGAAGGCTGCTGGTCAATTAAAAGCTAAAACACATTAGGCAATCGAGAGTCTCAACTCCGCTCTCCCTCTTTTTATCGTGGTTTGTGCGGTTTATGCTCTTCCCAACCAATAAACCAAACACCCCTTTCCCTCCTTGTGATCAACCACAAAGTGTCTGTGCTCTTCGTCAAATAGTATATAAAAGGTTGCCCCAGGGCCACTCTGCTGCTGGTTTTCGGCTGTCATTTGCCAAATACTACATTCCCAAAGAAGCAAAGAATAGTGGCCAGTGACGGGAATGGTCCCTTGTTCCTTACCCCCAAAAGAATAAGAACCCGTGGGTGGATCCGTAAGAAGGTGGCTGGCGGCGCTCTCGACCCGCACAGCCTTTCTCACTGCTCTTTCGTCCCACTCCAATAGTATATAAGTTTTCGTCCCAGGGCCCATTCTCTTCTAGTTTTCGGCCGCTCTCTGCCCAATACTGCTATGTTCAAAGAGTAGTGGACAGTGACTAGAATCTGGAATGATCCCTCTTGTCCCTTCCCCCAAAAGAATAATAAGAACCCGTGGCCCAATACTAAAAAGTGTAGTGGCCAATGAAACGGGGGAATGGCCCTCTCCCAAAAGAACCAAACCCCCGTGGTGGCTTTGGACTCTCGACCCACTGCCACCTTTCTCGCTATTCTTTTGTACCCCTCTCAATTTTGTGCAGCCAGTCACCCCACTCCTCCTTATTGATGAGTATTCTTCATCCCTTTTGGCTCCTTTAAATCATTTTTTACGTAAACATTTAGTAATATTAGCCGAAAAAAATGTGCGGCGCTCTTTGTGATTTCTCTGACCAATAATTTCACAATAATTCCTCGCCTCGCATCCTTCACAAAAGCCGGTCTTTGCCGTTTTGATTGGGGCAGGCGGGGTGGTTGGTGACATCCCCCCTCCGGGGTCCATTGACCAAATTATTGTTCCCTAAACAAAAACAGCACAGGGGCAACAAATCAGCCGATGTGGATACGGAGAAACACCGCATTCTCCATTTCCCAAATCTGCCGAACACATACAAAAAAAAGTTTATTCCTTAAATCCACTCCGATATTTATCCCAATTTTATTTTGGCTCTTTATGCTATTGAGAATATTTTCCCTAAAGTTATATTTTAAAAACCCATTTATAAGAATTTTGAGCTTAAAAGAGTGCGCGGATATTTTTTCTTAACTTTTATTTTTTTAAATTTTATCCGAGCCCTAATTTTATTTCAAAATAATTTTCAGAACTCAAAATAAATTCAATATAAAATTTAATTAAAAATGTGTTCATCTGCTTCCACATCCTGCTGTACTTCATCATCGACCACAACTTCCACTGAAGGAGCAGCAGCCCCAATTGATCAACGCTTCTGTGGACTGCAGGAGCCCAGCACCAGTTCTGGTTCGAGCAGTCCATCCACTGAATTGTCCAGTTATCCACTAATTCCACGCGATCAACTTCAAGTCCAAGAGCAGCTTGGTGCTGGCACATATGGTCGGTGGCATAATTTTGATGGGAAAAATTTATAATTTTTAAAAAATTTTTAAGCAATTTTTTGAAATCGGAAAATTTTTTGAAAAAATTTTAGAAAATTTTTGAATAGTTTTTTGAAAATTTCTAAATAATTTTTTTTTTAAATTTTTTATAATACTTAGAAATTTTTTTTAAATATTCTTTGAATTTTTTTTTTTTTGAAAATTTTTAAATAAATTTTTGAAAAATTTCAAAGCATTTTTTTAAAAAATTTTTAAATGGTTTTTTTGACAAATTTTAAGCAATGCATAATTTTTTAAAAATTTATAATAAATTACTTTTTTCAAGGTTCCGTATTCAAAGGACAATGGGAAAGGCCAGATGGCCATTCATTGCAAGTGGCCCTCAAAAAAGTGTTCATGTTGGAAAAAGAGGTAAAGATTGAGGGATTTTTAATTTTATACATTGAAAAATAATAATTTTTAATCAATTAATTAATTAATTTAAAATATATTTAAAATTTTAAGGTTGAAATCCTCTCCCAAATTCGGCATCGAAACATCATTCAATTCTACGGAGTCAGTCAAGCAAATCCCGACTTCTTCATTGTGACGGAATATGCCGAAAATGGCAGCCTTTATGAGCATTTACACAATAAAGATGAGCAAATCAGCCTGGAGAGAACAATCAAATGGGCACAACAAATTGCCAGAGGCGTTGCCTATTTGCACTATGAGGTTTAAAACAAGGCTGGAACAATTTAAATCTCAATTTTAGGCCCCAATCACCGTAATCCACCGGGATTTGAAATCCAAAAACATTGTGATTGGCAAAAAATTCCAATGCAAATTGTGCGATTTCGGCACCTCCAAAGACTTGACCCATTCATGGACGGCCCCATCGTGGGGTGGCACGGCAGCGTGGATGTCGCCCGAAATCATTGCCCAACGGGAGGGCATCACAACCGCAACGGATGTTTGGTCATTCGCTGTCGTCCTTTGGGAGTTGTTCTCACGTCAAGTGCCCTACAAAGGGCTGACCGAATTCAAAATCTACTCAATCATTTCGCAAAATGGCGTTCGCCTAGTCATTCCGGACACATGCCCGGAGGCATTGGCCAAATTGTTGGCGGATTGTTGGCGACTGAACCCAAAGGAGAGGCCGGATATGCGATATGGTGAGGAAAAGGAAAGAAAATAATTTTAATATGGTTTAAAAATATTGAAAATGGCAAAAAGATAATTGTTCAGTAATATTAACTCTTCGAGAATCATCATTTGCTAATGATTAGGCTTAGGTTTAATCATTTAAATAGTTTTGAACCAAAAATTGAAAAACGATTCAAACGGTTTAATAGCCTTAATTTTTCAACATAAAACCATGACAAATTATATACAATTCAATGCATCTTGATTCTTGATGAAATTTATCAATTGATTATAGTGTTTAGGGGTCTAGGAGAATCTTCGCCTTTTCAATAATTTTTAAGTAAAATTAAATGTTAACTAAAAATATATTTACCATTTTTTTACAGTTTTGGCCACGCTGGAACGAATGAGTCAGGACAAGGGCATCCGAGAGGAATGCGCCCAATTCCTTTGTGAAGGCAAAGAGGAATGGCGACAAAAAATTCAAGAACAATTGGTGGATTTGGACGAATTGAAATTGGATTTGGCCCGTCAAATTGAGGATTTGTTGAGACGAGAACAGGCATTGCGAAAACGAGAAAGTAGCCATCGCAATTTCCTACATATGGTTGACATTTTGGTGAGTATATTTTTTCATTTTACTTACAATTTATTAGAGAGAAGTTTTCCGGAAAGAATTTAATTAAATTTTCCGGAAAGATTTTAATTAAATTTTCCGGAAAGATTTTAATTAAGTTTTCCGGAAAGATTTTAATTAAATTTTCCGGAAAGATTTTAATTAAATCTTCCGGAAAGATTTTAATTAAGTTTTCCGGAAAGATTTTAATTAAATTTTCCGGAAAGATTTTAATTAAGTTTTCCGGAAAGATTTTAATTAAGTTTTCCGGAAAGAATTTAATTAAATCTTCCGGAAAGATTTTGATTAAGTTTTCCGGAAAGATTTTAATTAAATTTTCCGGAAAGATTTTAATTAAATTTTCCGGAAAGAATTTAATTAAATCTTCCGGAAAGATTTTAATTAAATTTTCCGGAAAGATTTTAATTAAATTTTCCGGAAAGATTTTAATTAAATTTTCCGGAAAGATTTTAAATAACTTTTCCGGAAAGATTTTAAATAACTTTTCCGGAAAGATTTTAATTAAGTTTTCCGGAAAGATTTTGATTAAGTTTTCCGGAAAGATTTTAATTAAATTTTCCGGAAAGATTTTAATTAAATTTTCCGGAAAGATTTTAATTAAATTTTCCGGAAAGATTTTAATTAAATTTTCCGGAAAGAATTTAATTAAATCTTCCGGAAAGATTTTAATTAAATTTTCCGGAAAGATTTTAATTAAATTTTCCGGAAAGATTTTGATTAAGTTTTCCGGAAAGATTTTAATTAAATTTTCCGGAAAGATTTTAAATAACTTTTCCGGAAAGATTTTAATTAAGTTTTCCGGAAAGATTTTAATTAAGTTTTCCGGAAAGATTTAAAGATTAAACTAACTTGTAAAATAATAAATTACCCATCCTTTTAAGAATGTGGAAAATGTCTGTGAATGGAATGAGGATTGCGTCTGTGAATGGGCACAAAATATTGCGGCAGCTGCGGTGGCCGATTTCCCGGAGGAATCCGTCGACAAAATTATCTCCTGCGTCCTTCAATATGGCATAAATGGACCAAGGCTATTGAAAATCACGGAGAAAGATTTGGACTGTTTGGGCATTGAGCCGGTGGCACTTCGCCGTTACATTATGCTCAAGTTGGATGAGTTGCGCGAAATTTGCAATGTTCAATTGTGCAATTTCCCATGCTCGCCCAATTCCACGGCATCATCCATGATTTGTTCACCATCGACCAGTGATGTGGCCCAACCGCCCATCAATTGTCCAATTGTTCTGCATGTTGGCCTTTACAGTCGACGGGCGGGGGCAGCGCATCGATTCAAAGTGTTTTTGGACAGTGATTGGGAGGAATTGGAGGAGGGCGAGAAAAAGCAGCAACCGCCCGAAGAATTGCGCGATTCGGCCACAGTGATTAAAGAGGTAATATAAAATGTTAACGGAATATTTTAGGGAACTGAACATAAAAATAATTATGAAAAAACTAAGAAATGGGAATTATTTTAGGCTATTTAATTTTGACCATTCAGGTGAGCATTTCAATGACTGCGGCCGATGGTTCCAGCCTCCAGGACCCAGTCCAATGCATTTGCCCACCTTTTGGCTATTTGGAATGGGCACAATTGAGTCGTGAGGAATTGCGTACCAAATTGCCATTGACCATCTCATTGGAAGTTGCCTACACTGATCAAGTAAATTTATTGTTTTGAGAAAAATTTATTTGTTAATTTTTTATAAAAAATTGCATTAAATTAAATAAATAAATCAATAAAAATATTTTTAAATTAAAATATTAAAATAAATAAATAAATTTCTTCAGGTTATCCAACCAAAGAACACTCGAATCCAAATCAAATTGGATGATTTGGCCGGTGGCCCACGGACACTTTGCTGCAAACGGGTGCCCCTGAAACTCAGCCCAACACCCACGGACACTTCATTGAGCCGAATTAGCAGTTCTCTGCAGAGGAATTCCCTAAAAAGTCCGCCGGCTTCTTTTCGCTCTCGACGCCGTTCTTTTGGACTGAGCGGTTCAATTTCGCCGGATCGAAAAACGAGCAGTGGAATTGGTGGAAGCACGTCGAATTTACTGAATCGTAAGCTATAAACGTACAAAAATCATTTAAAAAATTTAATTTTTTTTCAGGCTCTCCAGTTTGGGCAGATTTGGCAGCCACCATTCGAAATTCCACATTCCCAATTATTCGACCCGTTTCACGGTCGATTACGGCTGCCATGAAAAGATCAACCTCATCGGCAACGGACGAAGAAGCAAAGGCATCGGAAATTGCTGGAAGTGAAATGGGAATGGATCCGGTGCAAACAGCAAGGCAAAGGGCATTGGCCAAAGTGCGAAGGCAACGAGGGTCGGAGAGGAAGAAATGCCTTTCGGAGGTAAGAAATAAATTACGATAAAATATCTTTTTACCCCACTTATTTTTTTTTTATCCCAGAAAATTTTTAGAATTCAAATAAATCAGTAACCGGTTTTAAACCCTAACAAACCTTATACCAATTTGTAGATATCATAGATACGTGTATTTTGGAATATAAATTTCTTAGTTTAATTCGAAACTGAGCGAGTTAAACCATTTAAATCATTTTTCCAATTTTTGGTTTTAAACACTTTATTGGGCCAAAACCTAATATTTTATTTACCATTCGATGCGTCCCTATGATTTCTACAAATTGGTATAATGTTTGAAGGTCTAAAACTGGTCAAAAATGACTTTTGGGATAAAAAAAATAAAAAGTGGATTAAAAATTGCCTTCCTAAATTTATTTCGAAAATTATTATTTTTTAAACGATTTCAGACGGAATCCGAACAGCAATTGTCAAAAAATGCTGCCATTGGCGGTGCCAGTTTCATTTTGGACAGTCCAAACCAGTCTTCCTCATCTCCCGATTCTTCCTCTTCTCAACAATCATCAAATCAACAACAAGCCAAAATTGATTCAGACGAAAAGAAGACAGTAGAATCTGAGACAGCCAATCCGGAAAAGAAGAAAAGGCCGCCGTATGGACTTCGACCGTTGGTTGTGCCGACTCCAGAAAACCTACAAAAAATGGCAGAAAATGTGCCAAAAATGGAAATGAAAAAAGAAAAGGCTGGTCGAAATTGAACGGACTCTGTCAAATAAATTGCAATACGTTTTACTCCTCTGAATGAAGAAATCAAAAATATTCATAAAAATACAATATTTTCACACAATTCACCATAGGATTCCAATGTATAATAAGTAATAACTAAAAATTGATGACAGTCCTTATTTTATTTCCTATGGAAAATTGTTATTTTTTATTATTATTTTCATATTTTTGTTCCATTTTCTTTTACTTATTATAATTCATTAAAATTTATATATTTTGTAATTTAATAAAAAATAAATAAATATTTTTTTTCGTTATCGGGCATTTTAAATAGATCTCGGAAAAGATGGATAGATTAAAAAGGATTGGTAATTTAATGAAAAAAGATTACAGAAAAATTTTATTCAATACAAATTTTCCATAAAGTTTTTACTCAGCCACTAATTTTTCGGGGAAGTTTTTAATTCAATAACAATTCTTCTTTAAAGAATTTGTGTTTCATTAGAAAGAGAATTCTGATTAGTTTATTTTTTTCCCGGAAAGTTTTAGTTCTGATTTTTTGTGTTTCTTTCCGGAAAGTTTTAATTCTGGTTTTTTGTGTTTCTTTCCGGAAAGTTTTAATTCTGATTTTTGTGTTTCATTCCGGAAAGTTTTAATTCTGATTTTGTGTTTCTTTCTGGAAAGTTTTAATTCTGATTTTTGTGTTTCATTCCGGGAAGTTTTAATTCGGATTTTTGTGTTTCATTCCGGAAAGTTTTAATTCTGATTTTTGTGTTTCATTCCGGAAAGTTTTAATTCTGATTTTTGTGTTTCATTCCGGAAAGTTTTAATTCTGATTTTGTGTTTCTTTCCGGAAAGTTTTAATTCTGATTTTTGTGTTTCATTCCGGAAAGTTTTAATTCTGATTTTTGTGTTTCATTCCGGAAAGTTTTAATTCTGATTTTTGTGTTTCATTCCGGAAAGTTTTAATTCTGATTTTTGTGTTTCATTCCGGAAAGTTTTAATTCTGATTTTTGTGTTTCATTCCGGAAAGTTTTAATTCTGATTTTTTGTGTTTCATTCCGGAAAGTTTTAATTCTGATTTTGTGTTTCTTTCCGGAAAGTTTTAATTCTGATTTTTGTGTTTCATTCCGGAAAGTTTTAATTCTGATTTTTGTGTTTCATTCCGGAAAGTTTTAATTCTGATTTTTGTGTTTCATTCCGGAAAGTTTTAATTCTGGTTTTTTGTGTTTCTTTCCGGAAAGTTTTAATTCTGATTTTTGTTTTTCTTTCCGGAAAGTTTTAATTCTGATTTTTTGTTCTAATTTTTTGTGTTTCTTTCCTGAAAATTTTTAATTGACCACCAATCTTTCCGGAAACAATTCTGATTTTTTTTAATTCCTGAAACAATTCTAACAATTTTTTGATTTTTTGTGTTTATTCTGCAATAACCACCAATCAAACATAAAAATTATAGAGGGAAAATGGCAAAAAATGCTGCTGGCATTATTCAACATTTTATTCTCTCATTGAGCAATACAGCAGCAGACCTTTCGCATTTTTCTCATGGCCAATTCATTCGATGAATTTCAAATATTGTTCAATTTATTGGGCCAATTTTCCGACGATCATTGACTCCAAAAATGTAGTTAGGCTGCTTTAATTCAGGAAAATTAAATTCGTTAAACCGTCAATGCTTATTCATAAATATGAGAAAAAAGCAGCAAAAATGATCGGGCAGCAGGGTTCAAAAATTTCATGTGAACATTCAGCAGAGCACAATTTGGAGAACAAAAAAATTATTCATTATTAATCCGAAAAATTCCCTGGTGTTCCATATTAGGACCTTTGACCAAAAATATTAGGAAGAAGACATTTAACAAAAACCATTAAAATTCTCATTGAAAAAACTAATTTAAAATAAATATATAAAATCAGATTATAAATAATTTATCCTATCTGTACCAAAAATGAACCCCGCAAAATCATCCCTCATTTTCCTCATTATTGCCGAAATTTGCATTCTCTCCATTTTGGCAAGTCCATCTGTGCCTCGTCATCAAGTAAGGCGAATTGAGGGAACAAAATTATCCCAAAAATACAGAAAACAACTTCGACCACTGAATCGCCGGTCAACGATGAAGATGCACCCGAATCGGACCAATTGACCCTTCGAAAACGAAATGTGCCCGCACGTCGACAGGTTAAATTGTTTATTTTCAATATTTTTGACCAAATTCATTCATTCAGGAAAGCACCAGCACTGCTCAACCACCTTCTGGACCTGCTTCCGACCAATTGACTCGTCGAAAACGCTGCCTTCCTCCGTTTGACGAGGCAAATCCAATTCCAAAATTAATTTATTGTTCAAATTATTCTAGGAAGATTCAAACACTACCCAGGCTTCATCTGGTCCAGCCTCTGACCAATTGACCATCTTCAAGCGCAATGTGCCAGCACGTCGTCAGGTTGAATTAGACTATTAATTCATCAATAATTCTGACCAAAATCATTCGTTAAGGGAGGCTCCAGCACCACTCAGGCTCCTTCTGGCTCGGTTTCTGACCAATTGACCCTCCGAAAACGCCAAGTTCCACCTCGTCCCCCTAGACGTCAGGTAAAATCAATTTTTAAATATTCATTAAATTTGATTCATTTTTCATTCTAGGGAGCTTCAAGCACCACCCAAGCTCCTTCCGGCCCGGCCTCCGACCAATTGACCATCTTCAAACGAAATGTGCCGGCACGTCGCCAACAAGAAAGCTCCACCACTCAGCAGACATTTACATTCGATTGCACCCCGGAGGAGAGGTGTGGTGGCAAATGATCAAAAAAGAAGTCTCCACCACTCAACAGGCCCCCCTCCGTCCGATCAAATGCTATTTGGGTGTGCTTTGATGACTGTTGAGAGAAAAAATGAGAAAAAAAAATTTAAAAAAAACAATTAAAATCAAATGATCATGAATATTTCCTCGCCATTTTTTATTCATTTAATCGTAAAATAAATTGATGAGCAAACAAATTAATTTTTTGTTCATTTTTTAAATAACTTTTATATTTTTATAATTCCGTTGTCCTATTATTGAATATGAACAATTTTATTGTACTTCATAAATTGGCCGTCGTGGCAATAGCAGATGCTAACTGCAGTTTTATGGGTAAATCAAAAGTTCTTCTCTTCTAACAATTCCAATTCTTTTGTTGTTCTGAATGGACGAAGCATTTACATTTAATTTTTTAAAAGAATCCATATGGTGCAAAAAATGAGCAATTTTTAATTTGCCGATAAAAACAATGAAAATGCCGAAAAGATTGGAACCATTCCACAGAGGAATTTAACCTAGACCCAAAAAAATATATATATGTTGCAGCCGATCTCGTTTTTTAGCCGATCTCGATTTCGGCATGTTCTAGTTATCGTATAGACTTGATCTATAGCTCATTCGATTCGTCAGGATCGGTTTTCTTTATAAGATTTCAATTTCAGAAAGATTCGACAAGTTTGAACCAAAGTTATGGCCAATTGAAATTTCAGGTTTTCAAACCGGTTTAACTAGGTTAGGGCTAGGGCTAGGTTTAGGGTCAGCATGGGTTTTAGGGGTTATGGGATAGGGGTTAGGGCTAGGAAAAAGAATTAAAACTCTAGGTGGCCTAGGAACTGAGATATGGCCATTGGTCACAAACTACAATGTCTGCCACTACACTATTTCTGTCAGAAAAAAACGAGATCGGCTAGCCGAAATCGAGATCGGCTAAAAAAACGAGATCGGCTGCAACATATACATCGATAGATCACTTCAAAAACCATCATTTTATTATGGTTTGACTTTGGTTTAATCAATTTTAACTTAATTTCGAACCAAAATTCAAAAACGGGTTAAATCATTTAATATAATTTAATTTTGCCCAAACCGTAACAAATTATATATAATTTGATGAGTTTAACCAGCCCTATCCAGTGGTATATTCTATATTGTTTATAAATGTAGGATAAACATTTAAACAATGATAATTACATGGCCGTTTTGTGTTTCATTCATTTTTGGAAAGATTTCTATTTTTTGTGTTTTCCGGAAAGAATTTAATTAAATTTTCCTGAAAGATTTTAA
This sequence comes from Pratylenchus scribneri, assembly GCA_030063045.1. Taxonomy (NCBI): domain Eukaryota; kingdom Metazoa; phylum Nematoda; class Chromadorea; order Rhabditida; family Pratylenchidae; genus Pratylenchus; species Pratylenchus scribneri. Next base: position 1,138,035 of record JAQSEB010000037.1, on the reverse strand, counting down.
TAAAATTTTCTGGAAAGATTTTAATTAAATTTTCCGGAAAGAATTTAATTAAATTTTCCTGAAAGATTTTAATTAAGTTTTCCGGAAAGATTTTAATTAAATTTTCCGGAAAGATTTTAATTACATTTTCCGGAAAGATTTTAATTAAGTTTTCCGGAAAGAATTTAATTAGTTTTTCCGGAAAGATTTTAATTAATTTTTCCGGAAAGATTTTAATTTATTTTCCCGGAAAAATTTTAATTTATTTTTCCGGAAAGATTTTAATTTATTTTTCCGGAAAGATTTTATTAAGTTTTCCGGAAAGAATTTAATTAGTTTTTCCGGAAAGATTTTAATTAATTTTTCCGGAAAGATTTTAATTTATTTTTCCGGAAAGATTTTAATTAAGTTTTCCGGAAAGATTTTAATTTTTCCGGAAAGAATTTAATGATCACCAATTTTAAAGTAAACAATACTGATTTTCATGTCTTCTTTCTGTAAATCATCAATCAAACATCAGCAAATCAGAAATCACCATTACAAAAAATTATATGAGGGAAAATGTCAAAAAATTGCTGCTGGCATTATTCTCATTCTTTCATTGGGCAATCCCGACCTTTTGCATTTTTCTCATGACCAATTCATTCGATGAATTTCAAATATTATTCAACGATATTGGGCCAACTTTCTGATGATCATTGGAATTTTCCAGCAAATCGGCTCTCCAAAAATGTAGTTTAAAGCTGCTTTAATCCAAAAAACTAAATTGGTTAAAGCTGTTAATGCTTATTCATAAATATAAGAGAAAATAACAGCAAAAATGTAACGAATTATTTTGTGCTTGGTCATTGCTCGAAAATTTTATGTGAACATTCAGAACACATATATAAAGTAGGGCGAATAACAAAATTCTTCATTTTTATTTCAAAAAATGCTCAGCCTTCCAATTGGGGAATACCTCGGACAAAAAATTCTGAAATTCTCAAGGAATTCAGAGAAATATTTTCGGCTCCAAAACCGATTTAATCCTCAATCAAAATTAATTTTCATTTTAAAATAAATTTTTAAATCAGATTATAAATAATTTGTCCTATCTGTACCAAAAAATGAACCCATTAAAATCGTCCCTCATCATTTTCCTCATTATTGCCGGAATTTGCATTCTCTCCATTTTGGCAAGTCCATCTGTGCCTCGTCGACAAGTAAGGCGAATTGAGGGGAATCAGAAATATCCCAAAAATACAGGAACCAACTTCGACGACTGTCTCGCCGATTGACGATGAAGGTGGACCCGAATCCGATCAGCTGACTTTGCGCAAACGAAATGTGCCTGCTGGGCGACGACAGGTTCAAATTCGCCAAAAATTGCAATAATTTAAAAATGAGAGAAATTCCAGGGAGGTTCGAGTACTACTCAATCACCTTCTGGCCCAGCTTCCGACCAATTGACTCTGCGAAAACGAAATGTGCCTGTTGCTGGACGCCGACAGCAGGTGGGAATGGGAATCCAGCAAATTGAAAATAATCTCAATGAGAAATTTTTCAAGGGAGCTTCAAGCACCGCGCGAACTCCTCCTGCTGGACCCGCTTCGGACCAATTGACTCTCCGAAAACGCCAAGTTCGCCCTCGAGGCCCGCAGGCAAATTCCCGAAATATTTAATATTCATTAAATTCAATTCCTTCTAGAGAGCTTCAAGCAGTACCCAAGCTCCCTCTGGCCCTGCTTCCGACCAATTGACCCTCCGAAAACGACAAATTCCACCTCGTCCCCTTCGTCGCCAGGCAAATTCCAATTTTAGATAATCATTTGTGAATTATTTTAGGGAGCTTCAAGCACCACCCAATCGCCTAAAGGCCCGGCTTCGGATCAATTGACCATCTTCAAACGTAATGTGCCTGCTGGACGCCGCCAACAGCAGGTGCGATAATCCGATCAATACATCCAAAATTTATTTATAGGGAGAATCAAGCACCACACAGGCTCCTTCCGTTGCTGGACCAGCTTCCGACCAATTGACCATCTTCAAGCGCAATGTGCCAGCACGTCGTCAGGTTGAATCAGACTATTAATTCATCAATAATTCTGACCAAAATCATTCGTTAAGGGAGGCTCCAGCACCACTCAGACTCCTTCTGGTTCGGTTTCAGACCAATTGACCCTCCGAAAACGCCAAGTTCCCCCTCGTCCCCCTAGACGTCAGGTAAAATCAATTTTTAAATATTCATTAAATTTGATTCATTTTTCATTCTAGGGAGCTTCAAGCACCACCCAAGCTCCTTCCGGCCCGGCCTCCGACCAATTGACCATCTTCAAACGTGATGTGCCGGCACGTGAACAAGAAGGCTCCACCACAGAGCAGACATTTCCATCCAATCAGTAGCTACCTATTTGTGTGCTCGAACGGCCCAACCAGATTCGTGCTGAGAAAAGAGGCGAAGAAATTAAATATTAAAAATTCATTTAAAATAAAATGATGATATTTCCTCGCCTTAATCTTTATTCATTTAATCCCGAAATAAATTGATGAGCAAGCAAATCCAATTCTATCCAATTTTTAATGGCTTTTATGTTTTTATAATTCCTTTGTCCAATCTAAACTGATCAATTATCGCTTTTCAAAATGAGAACAGTGGAAACTGGCAGGTGTTGATTTTGACTGCTATTGATGTTGACTGCAGTTTTATGGGTCAACGGTCAATCGAGTCTCGAGTGTTCCCTTTCCCAACTCTTTAGTAATTGCGAATTGGTTATATTGAATGGACGAAGAATTTGAAAACTCAAAGAACAATAAGGAGACAAATTTTAAATATTCTTGTAAATGGAATATAATAGGATATAAAAGTCAATTATTAAATTGAAAACATTTCTCATTTATTGGGCATAAAATATAAAATTAATGATATTTTATAATTAGAAAGTAATTGAGGTTGAGGCATCCTTGAGGTCCACAAAAATTTTTTTTCTAAAAATATCTTTCAGAGGTGTGCGCATGAACTATATCTCTGGGTAACCGCTGCTGGAAAATTTAATTCCGGATATTTTCGGAAATTAATTCCGCCTGTTTCCCGAAAGTTTTAACTGGAATGAATTAATTCCACCTATTTTCCGGTAAATGCGTTTTCATTTGCTAAGATTGTAATTGTGTTTTCGCTTGCTAAGACTGTAATTGTGTTTTCATTTGCTAAGATTGTAATTGTGTTTTCGTTTGCTAAGACTGTAAATGTGTTTTCGTTTGCTAAGATTGTAAATGTGTTTTCGTTTGCTAAGATTGTAAATGTGTTTTCGTTTGCTAAGATTGTAAATGTGTTTTCGTTTGCTAAGATTGTAAATGTGTTTTCGTTTGCTAAGATTGTAAATGTGTTTTCGTTTGCTAAGATTGTAAATGTGTTTTCGTTTGCAAATAAATTTATTCAACAATTTTTTCGATAATATATTTATAAAAAAATGCCAATATAAGTGATTTTAGGCAAGATTATTTTTCCTTGAATTTATATTTGCCATCTTTTTTCTCCAAATTGATTTAATCGTAAAAGTCGGTTAACCATAAAATAATCAATAAAACAAATATTCATCCTGATTTCATCAATAATTGTCAATTTCATTCTATTCCATCCAATATTCGTCCAAAAATAATCTGTGCAAAAAATGAATAAAACTATAATTTAATCAAAAATTTCTCACGGGTTGTTCCCTCCGTCAACCGTTTCTTTGATCAATTTCTTCAGCACCAAATTTTCACATTTCCAATTGCTCATATTTGAACTCCAACCAACTAGCAAATCATCGGGAAAAGAATATTTGTAATAATCCATATCTAAATTTGAATATTAAATTATTTTGTGATATTAGGTCAAATATAAATAGAAAATGAAAAATTATGTGCGCTGCTTGACTACTATATATTAATCAATTTGTTCGTGACTTATTTTGCAAAATTTGGGTGTGGAATTTTATTATATCGAATTTTTCATGAGAATTTTTTTTGAATTTTTTAATAAAATTAATTTACATTGATTGCAGAAATGAAAATAAATTGTAAAATTCCTTCCATTGCCCAATAATTTTTCAAGCATGTGAAGAAATATTTTCAGATCGTATATATAGAAGGAAGGCAGCATCTTGCAGTGAATTGTTTTTAATTTCTGAAAAAATGAATAATTGATAAATTCGGAAAGGGAAACTCACTGGAAATTGGCCAAGCAATTTTGCAAGATATCCCGGCGAGGGAAGAATGAAGGAACGGATGTCCAAATGCTAAAATTAATTTGTAAATTAATTCATTAATGAAAATTAATTGTGCACCTGAATGGATTTGTTATTTTGGAATAACAGTGTGCTGAGAAACAATCGACCAAATTCATCATTAATGGAAAAGTTTCCAGAATGAAGAGCCAAAGAATTGAGTGAAATAGGAATTTGGAAGGCTTGAAGAGTGTTGAAAGTGTGCAGGTTGAAATGCATCAAATCGGGACGAGCTTGAAAGATACCAAACATTGTTTCCTTTAAATGAATTAAATAATTAATTGATTTGATAAAAATTGGTAAAGTTATGATCAAAAAGTGGAAAATTTTGGACAAAATCGGGCGTATTTTTGACCATAACTTCGAGGCCATTTATGTCTGATCGAATTATGATCAAAATACTCTAAATGTACTATTACTATTGCAATTTACCTGATGGAAGGGAAAAGGATGAAGAAGAATATAATGAAGAAGAAGGTGATGATGATAATGATGAGTATGATGATGAAGAAGAGGATGAAAAAGAAGAAGAAGACGATTATGAAGGAGAAGATAATGATGAGGATGATGAAGTAGAAGATGATGAAAAAGATTTTAATGATGATAATGATGAGAGGATGAAGAAGAAGATGACGAAGAAGAAGGTGATGATCATACATGGGCAAGGGGGGGGGGGGGATCACTTGGACCATTGTGAAGTGCGAAGTGGGGGGAGGGTCCAAAAAATTTTTTGCGAAGTCCCTTTTTTTGTATTTTGCGCCGCAGGCGAAAATTTTGTCCAAAAATTGCCGCGCGATGGCCAAAAATTGACTTCGCAAGGGAAAATTTGGCCAAAAATGGCCGCGCAGCGAAAAATTTTGGTCAAAATTGCCTCTGCGACTTCGCACCCCCTACCCCTAACACCCACTTCGCACCTTCATCACCCCCACCCCCCACCTGCGAAGTCCCCCCCGGTACCCGCCCCCGATTGCGGCGTGGTGGGGGGGGGGGGGGGGGATGACCCCCCCCCCCCTTGCCCATGTGTGGTGATGATGAGGATGATGAAGAAGATGATGAAGAAGAAGATGATGATGAGGATGATAAAGAAGAAGATGATGAAGAAGAAGGTGATGATGAGGATGATGAAGAAGAAGATGATGAAGAAGAAGGTGATGATGAGGATGATGAAGAAGAAGATGATGAAGAAGAAGGTGATGATGAGGATGATGAAGAAGAAGATGATGAAGTTGATTATATTGAAGAAAAAGATTTTGATGATGATGATAATGTTAAGGGTGATGAAGATCATCTCTTCTTCTTCATCATCCTTTTTCTCTTCCATCGGGTAACATAGAGGCAACCGAACGGATATTAATGGTTAAAAATATCGTTTTACTTTTGATATAAGAAATTTGAGTGGAGATTTCTTTAAAAATATGTTGTAAATATTTACCTCTGAACAACTTCCACTAATATGAAGGGCTTTTAAATTTGGTAATTGATGGCAAATGACATTTTGCAAAGTTAATTCATCAGGTATTGAATTGACGGTCAAATCGAGATAGACCAAACTGAAATAATATTATTTTTATAATTATTTCCCATTTTGATACTATTGCATTTGACACTAGGGGAAAAGATGATGATGAAGAAGAAGATAAGGAAAATAATGAATGATGATAATGATAAGGATGATAATGATGAGAAAGATGTTGAAGAAGGAGAAGATGATAAGGAGGAGGATAAAGAAGAAGAAGATGATGATAGTGATGAGGATGATGAAGAAGATGAGGATGATGATGAAGAAGATGAGGATGATAGTGATGAGGATGATGAAGAAGATGATGAAGATGAGGATGATAGTGATGAGGATGATGAAGAAGATGAGGATGATGATGAAGAAGATGAGGATGATGAAGATGAGGATGATGATGAAGAAGATGAGGATGATGATGAAGAAGATGAGGATGATGAAGATGAGGATGATAGTGATGAGGATGATGAAGAAGATGAGGATGATGATGAAGAAGATGAGGATGATGATGAAGAAGATGAGGATGATGAAGATGAGGATGATAGTGATGAGGATGATGAAGAAGATGAGGATGATGATGAAGAAGATGAGGATGATAGTGATGAGGATGATGATGAAGAAGATGAGGATGATGAAGAAGATGAGGATGATAGTGATGAGGATGATGAAGAAGATGAGGATGATGATAAGGAAGGTGAAGAAGATCATTCTCAGCTTAACCTTCTTCTTCATCACATCACCATCCTTTCCCCTGTTAGGTACCCAACTTCAATAGTGCCATCATTTTTATACCTTTTAATAGTTCCAATTGCCTCAAGCATATCCGGTCCAATTGTGTGAATTTTCAAATGGAGAATTTTCAAATTCTTGCAATCTCTTGCCAAATTCAATAAAAGCAGTAATGAATGGATATAAAATTCGTTCCAGGCGCGCAAGGAAAAAGATTTCAAATTGCTTGGTAATTTTGATGGCAATATTCCGCCAGAATTATTACGGGCGAGATGGATTTTTAAATGTTCCAATTTGGAGGCATTCTCAATCAATCTGCGCATTTTTGGAAAATATGCCTAAAATTTTTATTTAAATGAATTTATTTATTTTAAATTTAAACCGTTTCATCAAGAATGAATGTAAAAAGCTGTTGACCAAATAAATTGGCAATTGAATTCACTGCATGCCCACTCATATGGCATTGGGATAATTTCAAATGTTTCAAAGAATTCATTCGTTCAGCCATTTGCCTGACCAATTTTTCGTTGATTTTCATATTGCGAAGCCATAATTCCTCTAGCCATTCTCCACAACGATTCAATACAAGTCCGAGGGTTTTTCGATTATTCTGTTGATCAAATTGTGTTTTTTTAATTAGCTTTAAGTAATTGCAAACCAATGGAACTAGACAAGTTTTGGTTGCATTCCAATCCAGGGGAACAATTTGACGCCAATGCTTGCAAACTTTTTCCAATGCAATTTTTTCAGAGAAATCATCAATTTTGGAAAATATCATTACCTAAAATATAAAAATGATAATTTATGAAAATTTGCACAAACCAATAATTCTGGAGGAAGCTCATTAATATGCATTTTGGCTGTTGTTTTAAATAAATTTAGTAATTGATTTGAAGAATATTTAAATAAACCTATAAAAATGAATTTGGTTTTAAAATTCGTTCGATCGATATTTAAATTAATTTGATATCGAAAAATTCATATAAAAATTTTAATTTGGGCTTGGCTTGAGTAAGAGTAGTATTGGACATTTTTAGTGAATTAGACATTTTGGATGTTTTTGGCTTTGGCTTTCATTTTTCTATACTCTCTCTCCAATCTTCATTGGGAGGGATTGAATCATTTGGGTAATAGATTTTTGGGGAATTGTAGACATTTTGTTTTTGTTTCATGGATTGATTTTTAAATTTTAAAGCCAAACTTTAATCGGAAAGATCCAATTTCGCCTAATAACCGGAAAGGAAAAATAATATTGTCTGAGTTTGAAAAATAAATATTTAAATAAATAAAATAAATTATTTTAAATTCGTTCGATTATTCAATATTCAAATAAATTTATTTATTCAAAAATTTTTCGATAATAAATTAAAATCAATTTGCGCGTCTTTTCTTCTCTAAATTGATTTATTCGCAAATGTCGGCTAACCATAAAATAATATTCTAGATCTTATTGATTGTTAGAGTTTACTTTTCTTCTTTCCCAGTTTCCGACTCCATTCCATTCCGCGTCGACAACCTTTGTCACAAAAAATTACAAATTAAAACTTAGCTACTACAAACAAATCCATTCCCAATCCATATTAACATTATTTATTCGCAACAAGTGCATAATTTATATTTATATCGATTTTAATTTCCAATTGGCCTAGAGCTTTGTATATCATCATCAATTCATCATTCTACCTACTAAAAGCTAATATGTACAAAAATGAAGCCAGCAGTTTTCGGTGAATAATTGATTCGCATTTTTTGCCCAAAGCCAAATTCCCATCCCCCCCCCCCCCCCCCCCCCGTCAATCCACTCCGATATGTATTAGTTGCATCCTGTCCATCCCGTTCCACCTCCACACACCAACATAAACATTCACATTTTCTAATTTTATATTTCTCTAGCTTTTACTTATAAAATGAAAATGACTTTTTGATGATTTTGTAGGTCGCGTTCTTCACTTTCAATCGTCCATTTTTATTGGGATTAAAAATGACTAGGGATAGGGAATGGTTAACCTACTTTTTCATCCCGGCATTTGAAATTAGGTATTCCACCCACCAAAGATGACCTTTTTCACACATTTCTTCACTACTTAATTAGGAAAAAGCAACATTTTCCATCTCCAATTCCTCCATCAATCCCAAAGCGCACAGCGGTCCGGTATAAAAATAAGGTCATTTCACATTTCAGTCAGCAATCAGCAGCACTCACATTTAGAAATTACCTTATTCATATTTCCTCAATCCTCACCTTCTTCCCTCCAAAAAAGTAAAAAATTCACAGAGCGGACAGTCTACTAATAAAATCTTGATCACTGATCAGTTTTTTTCTTATATTTTCGAACTATTTTTGACTGGGATTTGGTCTAACTGGCTTTTGGTCTAATTTTTCTAGTACTAGAGATTTGATGGGATTTGATTCAAGTGACAGCTGATCATCAGCAGATATAGCCCGTTTATTTGTTAAATTAATTAAAGGAAGAAAACCATTGAAAAATCGATATTTGAAACACTCGACTTTTCATAATAAATGCAAAAAATTATTTCATCCAACCGCTTCCGAACAAACTTCTCTTCTAATTAGGATAAACCAATTCATTAATGTATGCAATTTTTCGCGATTTATTCATCATTTTTCAATTTTAATAAAATAAATTTATAGAAAATTCAGAGATGAATGCTGTCGAATTAATGATGGAACACTACCATCAACAGCTTCAACAACAGCATCAGCAGCAGCAACATAGCAGCAGACAATCCTCGCAGACACCAAAATTGACAAAATTCTATTCATCTGACGATTCATTGGACGACGACGATTTTGGACCTTTGGAAGACGAGGAAAGCGGCGGCAATTCTACGGAGGTGTTCCAGCACTTTTTTGGCCCCAATTCGAACAACAGCAATGACAATGATGGTGGAGAAGGACAACAATTTGGAATGCAAATGAACAATAAAAATCAACAAACAAAGCAACAAAATGATAACAACAAAAAGGTTTGGAATTTATTTATTTAATTAAATTTAAAACAAATAATATTTGGTGAAAAATATTAAAAATGAAAAGACTAAAACCATTTATTGGTTCATCCTAGCCTGTAAACCATATATTCAATCAATAGAACTGTTCAAGACGCATCGATTGGTATGTTATTTGTCATGGTTTGATCAAAAATTAAGCCATTTAAACCATATAACGGTTTTTGGTTTTAAACTAACCCAAGCGAAATCATTTAACAAATTGAGGGGTGCTATTACAGTTTGACCCCTAACTGCTAACTGAGGAAACAGGGAAGGATAAGCCCGTAAGCAGGAAAAATTTTCGGAGGAGGCGAAAATTTTTCAGAGGGGGTAATATTCGGCAAATCTCCCCGCAGGGGCAAAATTTAGGCCGATAATAGCTGCGCAGCGAAAAATTTATATCAAAAATAGCCGCGCAGCGATAAATTTTAGCCTAAAAATTGACTCGAAGAGAAAATTTTTGACCATAGAAATAGAAGGGTCCCCCCTTTACTTTTTTCCCCCATTATTTCATTTCGGAGTGGTCACAGGCCCCCTCAGACCCACACTGGTTACGGGCCTGGGAAAGGATGAGATATGCGATGAAGAAGATTATCCTCATCCTTTCCCCACAGTTAGGGTTAGGGGCCCAACTGCAATGCATTAGTACCAATTGAAGCGTTTCGATAAAATCTAACGATCGGGTATATGGTTTGGGAGTATAGGTTAGGTTAAACCATTGAACCGCTATAATTTTTCGATTTAAATAGTTTTTCGTCATTTTAAAATATTTCCCAATTAAAATAATTTTGCAAAAAATAAGAAAACCTAAATTTATTAATTTTTTCATTCTTTCTAGCAATTCACATCCACCACCACCACCGTTGCTGTTCCTGAACATTCCAAATCAGTCGCCGCCGCAACATTGCCGCCCACAATTGTCAGCATGAAAAGTCTTCAAAATGAATGGAAAGAGCGGCAAATTTCCAGGGCAAAACTAAACAACAGCACAAATAAATTGGACGAAAAAATGGAAAAACTGAACATCAACGGCGGCGAGGACCACCCAAAAGCATGGAATGGAAATTTGACAGAAAATGGTTTAAATTTTTGCAAATTTTATTTAAAAATTTTTAAAAAGATTTTGAAAAATTCCGCCAAATTTGGGGCTGCAATTCATCAAATGCGGCCGAAATTGCACTGTTGCTGCCACCGACCGCCGAATCATCGACCATCACAGCGACAACATCCAATTCAATTCCATCCTCGTCAATTTCACCGCCAATTGAGGAGACAATGTCCATGTCATTGGCCACCAACACGCATACCACCACTGACACTGCCGGTGGCGCTCAACAATCAATAATTTTGCATGAACAGGAATTGGAAAAATTGAGGTTTTTAGACAATTTTTAATAATTTTAAATGAATTTTGAGAACTTATTAGAGTTTTGATAAATCAATTTGTGTTAGAATTACTGCATTTCACTTAGAAATGTACATTAGGATGTATAAAAATCTCCTAAAGTACTATGAACTCGGAAAAAAATACCCTTCCTCGGAGAGGGTTCGAACCTGAGAGCTGAGACCTAAATTTTATCAAAAGTTAAGGTCCTCTTTTTGGGTCGCGGTCGAAAATTTTAGAAAATTTTCATGTAAAAAATATACTGAGTATACATAAAAATGTGTAATAAGTCCGAAAAAAATTACCTTTCTCTGATTGGTATCGAACTCGAGACCTAAATTTTCGAAAATTGAAGTTCCTTTTTGGGCCAAAAGTTTTCAAAAAATTTAGGTAAAAAATCTACTGTGAATATTTAAAAAGGCATAAAATAAAAAAAAATTTGCCTCTGATGAACTAAATTTTGCAAAAACTTAAGGTCTCCTCTTCGAGTCGAATTTTACGTGTATAAAAATGCAAATTAAAATGTATAAAAATGGCTACCAAGTCTTTAAAAAAATTAATCTCTGCAACCCGAAACCTAAATTCTGCCAAAAGTTAAGGGTCCCTCTTTGGATCTAAAATTTTTTCTACTACCTACTCTACCTTAATATGACTCAATAAACCCATTTTCAAATTAAACTTTTATAGTTTGAATGGATTTAGAATAAATTATTACAGTTAAAAAAAATATTACAAATTTTAATTTTAATTCCATTATTTTTATTTAGGATGGAACTGGAATTGGAACGTTTGAGAGGACAAAACTGGAAATTGAACGAGACAAATGGTTATCTTCTGCACAATTATGCTCTTCTCTTCTTAATGCTTCGGGATGCGGATTCGTTGGCCAATGGACTCTTCTATAAATTGAATGCACTCAAATGGCAACAACAATTCAATCCGGTAATTCAAAGAATTTTGAAAAATCCATTAAACATTTTTAAAGTCCAATCTAAATCGCAAATTCCGCAAATTAAAAGGATGGTTTTTGAGGGATAATTTTCTAAATTTAGGTCAATTTAAAAATTCAAAAATCACTTAAAACGGAAAATTATCCATATATATTTTTAATTAAGCACAAAAAATTGTAAATTATTGAAAATTTAATTGGAAAGTACAGCAAATTTTAAAAATTATTTTTGATTTTAGAACACCATAAGGGCGTATCCCCCGTATTTTTGTTTGGTCAAAAAAATTTTTTTAACCCAAAAAATGGCCGCAGAGCAAAAAATTTTGACCAAAAATAATCATAGACCTTAAAAAAAATTATTTATTGAAGATGAAGATCAGCCAATTGAAAATTTACCAAACCAAATAACAAAAAAAAAAAAACGAAAAAACTTTGGGTGAATTAATAGGCCAAAAGGCAAAAAAAATCACCAACCAAAATTTGAATATTTAAAATTAATAATCCCCAAATTTTCATCAGATGCCTTTACCGCCGCCATATGCCTATTTTACGGGATCTCCAATGCCGATGTTGCCATTGCCACCACCTCCACCAAATGCCATTTCACCGTATCAAATTCCATATTTGCCATCACCACATCGTCCACAACCGGCCATTTTGCCGCCATGTCCACCTCCAATGATGCCAATGCCATTGCCTCCGCATCCGGCTGCATTCTTTCGTCCACCAATAATTCCGTTGCCTCTTCCAATGCAAATTCCGGGCTCTTCTTTCATCCTCAGTGGCCAACATCAGCATTTCTATCCGGGTCCAGGCCATGCTGGTGCACCACAATTCTCTTCTTCTTCATCCAATGAATCCATCATGGGTGGCAATGTTAATGTTTCAGGTTTGGACATTACAATCATTAAAATATAACGAAAAAATGAATTTGCAAAAAATTTCTTTATTAAAATTTTTTGAGGCCATATTTAGGTTGGCCAAATCCCAAATCGGATTTTTAAGATTATGTTTAGAGAACGGATTTTTGGGGGTCGCAAAATTCGTAAAAATTTGTGGAAATTTAGGTTTTTTTGTGAAAATTGAAAAAATGGGTTTTCGGGAACTTTAGGATAAGTCTTTTGTTTTTTTTTTATTGTAATTTTCTAATAAAATTTACCAAAAATTGCTAAAATAGGTTAAAAAATACTTTAAAAAAATGAAATAAATGCACAAAAACATTATTTATAAGCTTTACTCTACTCATAAAAAAACTAATTAATACGTCAAAATTCAATAAAATCGGTCCTTAATTACTATGCATACTCCGAGGTCCGGGTTCTAGACTCATAATACAAAACACATTTTAACTCTAATATAATTCTAAGCCCCACAATTCGTTATGGCCAAATTAAAATGGCTTAAAAAGATTATTTTTCTACAAAAAAAGTTTTGCAAATTTAGCCATTTTTTATCTCATCAATTAAAAAATTTCCCCGTTTAGGTGGTTCACCCCTCGAAATTCGCTCAATTCATCAAATTTCCGCCGATCCCACTTTGCGAGCGTCCACACCGTTGGAAGAGGAATTTCCGCATTTGATGGCCACAAAACGTAAAATCCATATTTATTTTAATTTATTTTAAATTAATTTTTATTATTATTTTTTAAATTATTTTTTAATTAATTTTAATTTTTAAATTTTATTTTTTTTTTAATAATTTATTAATTTAATTATTTTAAAGAAAATTGTGCCGCATGTTCACCGCCGCCACTGCCTCCTCATTTGGTGGAACGAGAACGACGCATTCTTCAAATTCGTCCACCGCCAATGGATGGTGGCCAAAATACTAATGGAAATTGGCCGATGCATTCTCATCACCAAATGATGCCCAGAAAGCCGACCAATTTTTGGAATCCGGCGGATTGTGGCCTGGAAATGGCAATCACTGGTGAAGGACAACGGGCATGCAAACAAGGTTTTTTATACATTTAATTAAATTCATTTTTTAATTAAAAATCATTTAAAAAAATATTTTATCAAAAATGTAAAATTAATTTTTATAATTAAATTTAAATTAATTAGGGCCAGTAAGGCTGGTAGGGTTTAAAAAGAAAATTTTAATAAAAGGATTTATTGGGATTGTTTGGCCGAGTGGGTACCTTTCACCTTTGCAAAATTAGGTCGCGGGTTCGAATCCGCTTAGAATCAAATAATTTTTCGGGCTTGTTAGTCACATTTTTATACATTTTTAAAATTTTACAGTACATTTCTAGACAAAATACTGTAATTTTTGAATTTCAAATCGAACATATCTATTAAAAAAATAAATAGACGAATCATTTTTAATAAAAAATATTTACAAAAATAATTTTAATTAATTTTAATCCAATTAAATAGAAGAATCATTTTTAATAAAAAATATTTAAAAAAATAATTTTAATTAATTTTAATCCAATTAAGGTGTCTCCTATGTGTACGATTTCAGCTCGGTTCGGGCCCGTTTCCCCATCAAATTGTGCGGCAGCGGTTTCTACTATTTTGAAGTGAAAATTGTCGTCCGAAACAAGTTTAAATTAATTCACAAAATTAAATAATTTAATTTTTCAGTCGAATTTGGATTGGCCTCTCCAATCGTCAATTTCCCCTGCAAACTTCGCTTGGCTATCGCCTTGGCTGGGGCTACGCAAATTTTGGATGCTTTTTTGACTGCGGCCGGGCCAAAGCCTACGGCGAGGATTATGGGACGGATGATGTGATTGGATGTGGACTGGATTTGGCCAATGGCGAACTGTTCTTCACCAAAAATGGCACACATTTGGGTTCACATTTTATTATTTATTTTATAATTTTAATTTGATGTCATAAAATAGAACTTTTTCTGCCGAAAAACAATGAAATTGGCCAAAAAGAATGTCAAAATTATTAAAGGGTTAAGAGTTTACCCTCCATTCACAAACCATAATATCAATTTGGATAGATCTCATCGAGAGTCGTCGAGACGCATCGATTGGTCTATAATTTGACATTTTGATCAAAAATTAATGAATTTTAAACCGTTTAATCTTTCTCGCGGTTTTCGGTTCAAAAGTCAAAACTAATTTAAAAACCTGGCCAAAACATAATAAACTGATAATTTTTAATGGTGTTGTCAAAACTAAATTTAAAAATGGTTAAAACTTTGCAAAATCATTATCAAAAATGATCTATCTTGACGAGATCTATCGATTGGGTATTTGGTTTGACTATACGGCTTATGTATCTGGGATAAATTCCTGAACCTTTAAAATCTTCTATATTTCAATTTTCAAATATTTTCCATTACCCAATTTGGTCCTTTTTGATTTAAGATTAATAAATAAAAAATATTTTTACATTTTCCCTCATAAATTTGATCAGCGAATTTTTTAAAATTTTTTCCCTCAATTAAAAATTAAATTAATTCCCTCTATTTTATTAGGCATTGCAACAAAATTATCACTGCCCACCACCACTGACCCCAACGAATTGTTGTTCCCGACGGTGTCAATGTGCGCCGATGGTTCAACTGTGTTGGCCAATTTTGGACAGGCCAATTTTGCATGGGACATAAACAAGGCAATTATGAACAACAACAACATTGGCCCGAAATAAATTCATTCAACAAACAATAAAATGATGATGGGAAGAATTGACGAGATGAATGGAATTTTTTTCACTCTAATGATGATGAATAAAAATTTTTGTGTTTAAATGTCAATTTCCATTTCATTCATTTCTCAATCCAAATGTGTTGGATCTTTGTTTCATTCAATTTTTTCGGCGATGCTTCTATCATCTATTTTTTTCTTCAATGCATTCCACAATTAAAAGCAATCAAAATTTTCACTAATTTTTGACTGATTTTTTTTCACTGACATAATAAATGATGTTTTTTTTTTCTTTTTGATGATTTTTGACTAATAAAACTAATGAATAAGCATAAAAATAATTTCAAATCGAAGAATAAAATTTGTATCGAATATCCACAATACATACCCATCCTCTGAATTTTGAAGCCTAGCCTAAATCTTAAGACTAATTCTCCAAATCCTTTTAAATAATCTTTTTAATATTCTTGGCTCTAAATTTTCTGTTATAGTTGTTATCTTTTTTGTAGGACATAGCACATATAGGAGCCGTAAAATTCCGGGATGCAAATTTTGCCATAGTGAAAATAGAAAAGAAATTAAATTTAAAAAAAATATATTAAAATTAGATGTTTCCTATAATAGATATTTTGTAATAATATCTAGTTAGAGTTTAGTATTTAGATGTTAGATCCGTTTCTTTCTATTTCTCTGGTTTGTATTACTCAATTAGATTTTTTGTTTAATTTTCGGCGTCGAAAAAATTTCAAAATTATGGCTAGGCTTCTCTTTTTTTTATTGTTCACCATTTAAAAACATTTTTATTAAAATTTTTAATTTTTTCCAGCCTAAAAATGGCTGATTCAATTGATTTCGAAGACAACAAACATAAAATAGAAAAAGTTGTTCCAAAAACGGAAAATGAATTGCCCGGCGGAAATAATATAATCGAAACTACTTCGATTAAAAAAGAGGTTTAAAAAATTCGTAAAAGAAATATTTTCAAATATTTAAAAGACCCAAAGTGTGGTGGATCCCACCGAATTTGAGCCTAAACCGAATTTAGGTCGAATTCGAGGAGTTCGAATGAAAAAGGAAGAATTTGTGGTCGCCGGTGGTCGCGTGAAGAAAGAGGAACCCGGAGAGCCAGAGGATGACAAAAGTAAAATTAGACGGGTCCGCGAGGTGTACCGGTGCCTTTCGCCAGTTGGTATGAATATAAACTTATGTTGAATTTAATTAAAATGATAATTAATGGATAGCATTTATAACTTGGCGAAAAACATTGAAAATAGCAAAAAGATTATAATGGTTCAATCTTCAATGGTTTGTCCCAAAAAACCCCCAAAACTCTATAACCAATCGATAGATCTCGTCAAGATGAATCGATTAGTATATAAATCGTCATGGTTAGATAACAAAATAAGGGTATTAAACCATTTAAACCACTTATGGTTTATTCTTTTTTTAAAACTAATTTAAAATTGGTTTAAACCTAAGCCAAATCATTATCAAACGGTACATCTCGAAGATCTATCGATTGGATTTATGATTTTGACTTTAGGAGTCTAGAATAAAACACTGAACAGTTTTAAACCATTATAATTTTTCGCCATTTAAATATTTTTATTGAATAAATAAAAAAAATATTAATTAAATTATTGTCAAAAATTGTAAAATATTATTAAAAAGTAACGAAACGGAAACGTGGCAAAAAGAATGAGGACAAAACATACACAGTGACCGAGAATGGAGAAGAGGGAGAAGGTGGTGAAGATGACCATCTGGATTTGAACGATTCCGAAAATGAAGATGCAGAAAACCGGGAAGAGATAATGATCACATTTGTTGGAAACGTTTGTATTTTTAGGCAATTTATTTAAGTTTTATTCCTAAAATAGGAACCAAAATGGGGCCGAAACCGAGAACAACAAATTCGCGTGATGGAATATGCCTCATTAAGTATGGCTTTCAAGGAATTTACAAGCCGAATTGATAGAACAATTTCGGTAACAAAAATTACAAATTTGATGATTTAATTTTGTGCCATTTCCAGTATCATACACTCCGATTTCTATGGGACGGACAACGTTTGGATGGGGACAGAGCCGCCGCCGATTACGGACTGTCGGATGGCGATCAAATCGATGTTTTCGGATTTCAGCATGGCGGAGGAAAATGTGCCAATTAAATTCAAATAAACAATAATAATCCAATTCCAATGAACGAAAATTAATCCATTTTTCACAATATCTCATCCACAATTGAAATTGTTTGATTTTTCCACTCCACCCCAATCCTCAATTATATTTTTTATATCAAATACTCAATTTGTCTATTTTTGATTAAATTTTAATTGAATTGAAGAATCTATTTAGTTTTTAAATGGGATGGGGAGTGAAAAGAGTATAAAAAAATCAAATTTCCGTATCCGGTACATTTTTCAGATATCTAAAAAATTGCCGCCGAATTAAATGGGATTTTTTAGTTTTCAAAAAAAAACCGGATTCTGGACCAGTAGATTAACCCATATTTTAATTTTGCTGGATTTCGGACTACCAAAATTTATTCAAAAGTTGACGGATTTATCAAATTCCTTTCCGGGGATGGTCTCTTTAATGGAGGCTGACTAATGTTTTATTATTTCTATTCCTATTTGCTTGATTTTTAAAATATGGTGAATTTTGTTTTGGCAAATTAGATCAACCATTATTGAAATTTAAAACATTTATTCATTAATTATGCCATAGTTCAATAAAAAAACATTTTAAAAAGAATTGAAAGTGACAGCCGCTGGTCTATTCCTTGCAAATTGCAATTCAAAATTGATTTCCTTTTCCTTTCGCAAAAATGGATGTTCAGGGAGCACTTTAAACAATTCAAAATCGTTCAATGCATTTTGGCCATTCCCTAAATTAAATTGGCAAAATTAAATAGAATAGTATTTAATTTGTCGAAAAATATAGAAAGAAAATATCGGAAAAAAAATTATTTAAAATGTTGAAAAGCTTTTAACCGTTCAGTGATTTGTCAATCAATCGATAGCTCGTCAAGACGCTCGATTAGTATTAGTATATAATTTGTCATGGTTTGATAAGAGCGGTATTAAACCGTTTAAACCGATCTTCGTTTATGGTTTAAAATCAAATTAAAATTGGTTAAACCTTTGCAGAATCATTAACAAAAATGAGTCTTGACGAGATCTATCGATCGATGGTTTTACGAACCATTATTAAAATCCTTTAAACATTTTAAATATTTTATGACAAATTAAATTTTTGTTTTTAAACAAACATCCTCCAACAACTGCCATCCATTCCTCTAAACCATCAAATATACAAAATGCAACTGAATTTTCACGACCAATTGTCAATGTTTCTTCTGCCATTCCAATGATTTCCACTGTCTATTTTATGATTTATTTTTACTTATAAAATGTTGGAATACATTTTGGTCCATGACTAAAATTGTTTGCCGAATGCCCGTTCCATCAAAACCACCGCAAATAAATGCAAAATTTGTTGTCTTGGACTTTGCTATTGAATGGCCTTCCAATGGATCTACACAAAAATTGAGGGGGAATTTGCGTCCGGAAATAATCCTATACTCACTAACATGGCAATAGCCGTCGAATTTCACAATTTTGAGTGGCCAAATCATATTCCAATATCTAAGAATCAAGGCAAATTTTATGCAAATTTTTCCTAATCCCCGTTTTGTCTTTTGTGAATTTATTTATTTCCCATAAATTATATTAAAAATTGTGTGAACCGTTGTCAAAGTCCTTCGGCCATCCCACCCACCAACTAGCCAAATTTTTTGAGAATCATTCGATGGCAAAGCCACCGAATTTTTGAGGCCAAATGGAATTGGCTTAAGTTGCTCGACTCGATGCGGTTCATTTTTGTCAATTTTGAGCACTTGACAAAGGCAATTCAGCCCATCATAACCGCCAAATACAAAACCGTCTCCATCGTTCTAATAATGACGAGAAATTTACAAAAATGAAAACCATTTACATTTAATTGACAAAAAGCGGCACAAGAAAATGGATGAATGTTATTTTCGATGTTATTTTCCACCAATTTCCATTTATTTTCTCTATTTTTGATGTGAAGTAATTCTGCGCTGCATAAATGTTTGCGCGGACCTTTAAATTTTCAAGTCCAAGAGATAATTTAATTGTTTTATAAACCGGAACATCCGCCAATCACAAATAAATGATCGCATGGGAATTTGAAAATGGCTGGCGAACGACGAGGAATGCACAAATCAGGCAATAATGTTCGGTGAAAATTATTTAACAAATTTTGTTGTGGCAAAAATGAAAGTAGTTCAGCACTGGATAATGATGTCCTTTCTCGGCTATCTTTTTTGGATGTTAGGAAAAATTATTATTGTTTTGTCCTCTGGGGAATTACCGGAAGAACCGCCCAATACTACGGCAAATGTTAACATTCTTCTAAAATGAACAATTCGTTCTTTGGCCATAAAAATAAAATTTTTCTTATTCGATGTTATTAAGTGTTGCAATAATTCGATCAAATTATAAAGAAAGAAAATAGTTGCATAAAAATACATTTAAAGGAAAACATCATAAAACATCTTTCCGCCGGAAAACTTAATTAAAATCTTTCCGGAAAACTTAATTAAATTCTTTTCGGAAAACTAATTAAAATCTATCCGGAAAACATAAAATCTTTCCGGAACATATTAAAACAAAAATACACCTAAATGGAAAATTGCAAGAAAAGATCTAATCAGAAAAAATCTAACATAAAACAATCCACTGTTTGATAAAGAAAAGTGAGGAAAAAACAATCTCAAAAACAATTAAAATTTTTATTCTAAATCATAAATAACATTTTTGGTTAATTGGAATTGGAAATTCAATTTTCTGTTTTTTCCCAAAATAATAAATGAATTAATTCAACAGAGTTTCAAAATTAATTTTTAGAATCAAAAATCAACAATAAAAAGAAAACATTATAAATTTGAAATATGTCAACACCAATTCGGCGGAGATTACCACCTGAACTACTCAGTGAAATGCACAAATGCTTGCCATTGGCCGACGCCATCCATGTTTTGGTCAATGTGCCATCCCAGGCAATCTATCTCAATAATGCACCCAGAATGCGTCGAACTATTCAACGAATCAAAACGGTTTAAAAATTATTTAATTTTGTTTAAAAATTTTTTAACACTTTTCAAGTCTCTCAATGAATATATTGATACTTTGCCATTGGTATGGGAAAATTATCGCGAAGAATTGGAGATTTACAAGAATGTTGAATGGAAACCGCAATTGAGTGCATTGTTACTTTATGGTGCATGGTTGACAACGAGTCGACAATTCTATATGGAGGAAATGGATGGTTGCAGAATTGTTGGAATACCAGAAAATTTTATCGGAGAATTGCTTCTGCATTTGACAAATTCATGGTATATAGATAATTTGATTTTTTTTTATTTTGAATTCTTTGACTTATCAAAAAAAAATAGGAATTTTCTCTTAAGATTTTTTCAGTAAATATTCTAGTTTTTTTGATTCTAAAATAAAATTTACATTAAAGTATACCAAAGTATGTAAGTAGATAATAAATATTTTGATATTTGATATAATTTTAGTTCAACACAAATGATGCTTCAATCGGTGGGATTGGCAAGAACAAAAATTCCATCATTTTTGGAGCAATTATTTGAAATTGGTGAGAATTCCATGATTGGTGGCCGATTTTTATTCGAATCTATTGAATTGGAAGTTGACGATGGTCGAATTTTGCACATTTATGAAGGAGAATTAAGTCAATATAGCAGTGGAAATTATGAATTGCTGCTTGTTGTGGCCAACAAAATGGATAGAAAGAATTGGTTTCAAATTCGAATGACAGTGGATTCTTCGAAGAGATTCATTCGGCACTACTTATTCACAAAATGGAATGTGCAGGTTTTAAAAAAAAATATATTATATAGTGAAATTATGAAATTAAATTCAGCCTTTCGATTATTCGAATAATAAGGATCGATTCAAACAAAATGGCAACAAATTGGAGGCTAAAAATTTTATTGATTGGAACAAAAATTTGGACATTTTTCTGCGTCATGGAGCCTACTTTAGCCAATTTCGACATTTCAAAATTGAGCAGCAATATAGTCTTCGTGGATATCCCAATGATTATGTCGATTTTTTGATCAGCTATATTTCCATTACAAAGTAAAAGTTTTTAAATTTTAAATATTTTTTCTATTATATTTTTAATAGGCATCCCGAAGATTTTCTTGCAACAATCAACATGAATTTAGGAGAACATAATCGCTGTCGTCGATCTTTATCATTAATCGATAGAATTCGGAAAATTTGTGTCAGAGGTATACCTAAAGGTATAAAAGAATTCATTGTTTTTTAAAAATATTAAATTAAGATGGAAGATTTATCAATATTGACAATAAAAAATTGCACATTCTCTCGGCAAAAACTGCGAAACCCGAAGTAAGATTGACAGAAGGTTCTTCAGGACGCCAATTAATATTTGGAGAATTGGAATTCACTTTGGCCAATTTACCGACTAATGGGAGACATCAATTTGTACAATATATATTTACAATTGGTACCAAGGATGCATATTAACATAAATGAACAGAAAAAATTGATTAAAATTAAGAAATAATATTAATAGAATTTTGTTAAACTCCTTCAGAAAAGCAAAATTCGAATTTTGCATTTTTTGAAATATTTTTTTGCAAGGAATTTCAACGAATTTCTAACTATACTTAGAATAAATTATATTTTATTTAATCAAATCTTATTATTTTGTATCATCTATTTATGTTCTTTTTGCTTGATTGAAAAATATTTGAAATTTGAATAGACCGAAAATTTTTTCAAAGCATCTCAGTTTTTTCTTTGTCATTTCTAATATTATTTTAGACATCAATTTGTACAATATATATTTACAATTGGTACCAAGGATGCATATTAACATAAATGAACAGAAAAAATTGAATAAAATTACGAAATAATATTAGTAGAATTTTGTTAAACTCTTTCAGAAAAGCAAAATTCGAATTTTGCATTTTTTGAAATATTTTTTTGCTAAGAATTTTTTCGAATTTTTTCCTCTACTAACCATAAATAATATTTTATTTAATCAAATCTTATTATTTTGTATCATCTATTTATGTTCTTTTTGCTTGATTGAAAAATATTTGAAATTTGAATAGACCGAAAATTTTTTCAAAGCATCTCAGTTTTTTCTTTGACATTTCTAATATTATTTTAGACATCAATTTGTACAATATATATTTACAATTGGTACCAAGGATGCATATTAACATAAATGAACAGAAAAAATTGAATAAAATTACGAAATAATATTAGTAGAATTTTGTTAAACTCTTTCAGAAAAGCAAAATTCGAATTTTGCATTTTTTGAAATATTTTTTTGCTAAGAATTTTTTTGAATTTTTTCCTATACTAATCATAAATAATATTTTATTTAATCAAATCTTATTATTTTGTATCATCTATTTATGTTCTTTTTGCTTGATTGAAAAATATTTGAAATTTGAATAGACCGAAAATTTTTTCAAAGCATCTCAGTTTTTTCTTTGTCATTTCTAATATTATTTTAGACATCAATTTGTACAATATATATTTACAATTGGTACCAAGGATGCATATTAACATAAATGAACTTAAAAATTTGAATAAAATTACGAAATAATATTAGTAGAATTTTGTTAAATTTTTCGGGAAAGCAAAATTCTAATTTTGCATTTTTTGAAATATTTTTTTGCAAAGAATTTTTTCGAATTTCTAACTATACTTAGAATAAATTATATTTTATTTAATCAAATCTTATTATTTTGTATCATCTATTTATGTTCTTTTTGCTTGATTGAAAAATATTTGAAATTTGAATAGACCGCAAAATTTTTCTGAGCATTTCTGTTTTTCCTTTGGCATTTCTAATATTATTTTAGACATTAATTTGTACAATATATATTTACAATTGGTACCAAGGATGCATATTAACATAAATGAACAGAAAAAATTGATTAAAATTAAGAAATAATATTAATAGAATTTTGTTAAACTTTTTCGGGAAAGCAAAATTCGAATTTTGCATTTTTAGAAATATTTTTTTGCAAGGAATTTTTTCGAATTTCTAACTATACTTAGAATAAATTATATTTTATTTAATTATATCTTATTATTTTGTATCATCTATTTATGTTCTTTTAGCTTGATTGAAAAATATTTGAAATTTGAATAGACCGAAAATTTTTTCTAAGCATCTCAGTTTTCTCTTTGACATTTTGAGGGAAACACGAACAAAACTCTTAGACTCGTTGTTTGACTCTGTTGCTTCCCTCTTTGGTTTAAAATCAAATTCAAGGCCAATGAAATACAAACAAATTCTTTATTATCTGTAAAGCCTCAAACTTGGGTAATTAAACCATTCAAAATGAATGAAATGAGTAAAAATGACAACCAAAATGAAATGGTAATTTAATTCTAAAAGGCAAAACGAGCCGAATATGGTTCGAAGAAAATGAATGAAATGAACAACTAAAATGTCGAGAAAAAGATTGGTTGAATTAAATGAATGGATGGGCAAATCCGATGAGAAATTGCTAAAGGGAAATTGTAATAAAGGAAATTATTATGGAAGACGATCGCTAAAATGTGGGAAATGAAATGGGGAAAATTGTGTGAGAAAATGTTATTGTAATCTATCCAATTTGTGGACTCTGTTCACAACACTCCCCAAAAACGATTTGTTGGCCCTCTTCATCAATCCATTGAATCATCCATGAAGATTGGTGCCGGATTGTTCCATCGTCTTCGTCCGTTCATTGTGCCACCCAGTTGACGCCATGGTCGCTGCAATGCATGAGGCCGCCTATCCGCCGGTTGTTGCCTATAGTCAATTCCCTCTTCAATTCTTCCATGGCATCCAAGGATGCCTTCTTGGTCCAAATTAATATTTGGATTTATTAATGTCGCCTCATTAGGCAGACTTTCTTTTTGCTCATATTTTGCAAGCCTCTTCTCATTCTTATCTACTTCTTCAGCGGTTAATGTTGCCACCATCGATTTGAAAGTTTCGGCTCTTTTCTTCTTTTCAATTCTATTATTGCTTTTCAATTCAATCAATTTTGCTTTTTCTCGATTTAACTTTGTTGAATTTGTTTTCAAACTATGGGCTATAGTGTATTTAAGCCTTTTCCATAATGACAATTTTCTAATATCAATGTGAAATGATTTGGCTTCAATTGTAGCCATTGACATTTCATGCAAAATTTCCAATTCTTCTTCTTTTGATTTGTCCAATTTAATGTTTAAATTTTTTACGGTCTCTACTTTCTGTGGGAATTCCTTTTGGGCTTCCACAACAATTTTTTCTTCAATTATTGAAGACATTATTTGTGAAATAATGGGATTCGTTTTTTGAGTGCGGGAAAAATTACCCGCTCCACTCAATATTTTTCCAATTATTGATTTGGAGATCCAAAAGCCACTTGGCAATTTTTTTCTCGAATTATATTGAATTCGTTGTAATAGTCAATTCCGATTAACAAATCCGGAACTCGGCATTCTGGTGGATTGAGCTTGTTGCGTTTTAATTCGCTTACACTTCTCTCATCCAATTCTACCGTATTTATGGGACGCAAAATTTTGCTTGTCCTTTCTGGGTACATTATTTTGTCCCCTTCTTTCTTTGTTTTGATGCCAATTTTTGTTAATGCCATTGTAAATGTTCCTAAATTTTTACCAGCGAAGCCAGATAAGGCAACTTGAGCTGGAATTCTTGATTCTAATTGTAGCTTCTGTGCTAATTTTTCTCCAATATAAGTCCTTTCACTCATATTGTCAAAAGTTGCAAGTGCGTAAGCACTTATATGAGGATGTTCAGGATTAAAAACCTGAATAATTTTACTATAGAAGAGCTTTTTCTGATTTCTAATGACTCTTCCTTTCTCAATTTCTGATGAGTTTTTCGATTCGCTTTCATTTGGCCTTCTAATGGCACGAATCAAAGATGTATGAGTATGGGCTGTGGTTTGCACTTCAGCCTTTTCTTCTCCCTCTTCTTCTTCTGATTGAGGGTCTTCTTCTTCCTCTTCCTCATTTTCGGAATTGTCGGAAGTTTCTTCTTTGGCCACTTTATTTTCTCCAAATTGGAAAAAACATAAGGCCTGATTATGGCCTGATTTACAAAATCGGCAATCTTTAGGCGGATTAGGACAATCACTCTTTGAGTGTCCCTCCCCAAAACAATTTAAACAAAGATTTTGTTTTTTAATGCATTCCACTCTCGCCTGTGCGGTAGGGAATTTTTTGCATTCTGAATTCCAATGAAGATTTTTTAAATCTTTACAGAATTTGCATGGCCTTGATGACTTTTTCTTGATCATGGCTGCCACTTTCTGTGTGGAAGCCTGAATGGTGGGCTTTTTTCCATTATGCCCTTCTTTTCCCTTCCCTTCTTCCTTTCTTTCTTTAGGATGGGATTGGGAATAAATTTCTTGGACAATTTCTTTTCGGACAATTGTCCTGAAATGGGTAATGAATTGGTCCATGTTCCAATTCAGTGTACCAATCTCTTCTTTCTTAATGAGAATTTGTCGTAAAATGGGCTTGGTTAATTTCTGTTCAACCATTAGCCAATTCGAAGGTACATTTACCTCTTGACCATTTGCTTTCAGCAATTGGACTATTCTTTCCAATTCAACTAAAAGTTTTTGATCCTCTTCAAATGATTTACTTATTTTTAGATTGATTAAATCTAAATTTAATTGTCTGATGACGGATTGGTCATCATTAAATTGATTTTTGAGTATCTCAATTGCTGCATCATAATTGTCATCATCGATTGTTCTGATGCCTGCCAAAAGCAATTTTGCTTGGTCCTTAACAAGACCTTTAAGCTCAATTAACTTCTCGATTTTAGTGATGGATGCATTGTCATGTATGGCAACTTTATACAATGGCCACCATTCTGCCCATTCTGATTTACTTCCAGAAAATGACTGGAGTTTAATTGGCTTGAGGGATAATCCCTGTCTAGCTGGAGCTGCCATATTCTCTGTGGCTGCTCTTAGAGCATTGGTTTGCTCAATGGCGGCATTTCTGGCCGCTTCTAATTGCTGCATCAAAAAATTTTGTTGTTCTTGACGATTTTGTTCCTCATTTGGTACAATTGCGTCCAATCTTGCCCTTATTTGGACAAATCTTTGCCTCAAAGTTCTCGCCCTTGTAGTGGCCAATCGAATTGTAGCTGCAGCATTTTGAGTATTTTCAAATTGGTCTTGGTCTTGGATCATAGCCGGCCTTTCTTGGGCCGAAGCTCTTTCCACAAGTTTGGACCATTGATCCCTGACATGGGCAATTTCTTCAATTGCCGTTTGAATTTTTCTAATTTCGAATTCCACTTCACCCTGAGCTTCATTAAGCTCATTAATAGTGATTGGATCGTTGCCTAAGGGCGCCCTTATTGGGGTACCCATAATGTCGTTCAAGGTCGCTAGTGCGTCCTGTATTCTATTCTTGAAACATTGGCTCATTTTTAATATTCTATATGGCAATTTTTAAAAATTTCTTTTTGGAATAATGGCAAATTATTAGAAATTGCTTTTTGGAATAAATGGCAATTAATTAGAAATTGCTTTTTGGAATATTATGGCAATTTTTTAGAAATTGCTTTTTTGGAATTTTTATTTCCCAATTTTTCTTTTAACCACACCTTCTTTTTGATGAGGACAAAAGAAATGGCCAATTTTGCTCCAACCGAAGGTCACTCGGCAAAAAGGCACAATGAACGAATTGAAATGGCCAATTGCTCCAACCAATAAGGTACTCGGCAAAAGGTAATGACGAAATGCGAATGAAGATGGCCAATTTGCTCCAACCAATTAGAGGCACTCGGCAAAAAGGCTTATTAGCAGGGTCGCCACGTGAGGGAAACACGAACAAAACTCTTAGACTCGTTGTTTGACTCTGTTGCTTCCCTCTTTGGTTTAAAATCAAATTCAAGGCCAATGAAATACAAACAAATTCTTTATTATCTGTAAAGCCTCAAACTTGGGTAATTAAACCATTCAAAATGAATGAAATGAGTAAAAATGACAACCAAAATGAAATGGTAATTTAATTCTAAAAGGCAAAACGAGCCGAATATGGTTCGAAGAAAATGAATGAAATGAACAACTAAAATGTCGAGAAAAAGATTGGTTGAATTAAATGAATGGATGGGCAAATCCGATGAGAAATTGCTAAAGGGAAATTGTAATAAAGGAAATTATTATGGAAGACGATCGCTAAAATGTGGGAAATGAAATGGGGAAAATTGTGTGAGAAAATGTTATTGTAATCTATCCAATTTGTGGACTCTGTTCACAACAATTTCTAATATTATTTTAGACATCAATTTGTACAATATATATTTACAATTGGTACCAAGGATGCATATTAACATAAATGAACAGAAAGAATTGAATAAAATTACGAAATTATATTAGTAGAATTTTGTTAAACTTTATCGGAAATGCAAAATTCGAATTTTGCATTTTTTGAATTATTTTTTTGCAAGGAATTTTTTCGAATTTTTTCCTATAATAACCATAAATTATATTTTATTTAATTAAATCTTATTATTTTGTATCATCTATTTATGTTCTTTTTGCTTGATTGAAAAATATTTGAAATCTGAATAGATCGAAAATTTTTTCTGAGCATCTCCGTTTTTTCTTTGACATTTCTAATATTATTTTAGACATCAATTTGTACAATATATATTTACAATTGGTACCAAGGATTCATATTAACATAAATGAACTTAAAAATTTGAATAAAATTACGAAATAATATTAGTAGAATTTTGTTAAACTTTTTCGGGAAAGCAAAATTCGAATTTTGCATTTTTAGAAATATCTTTTTGCAAGGAATTTCTACGAATTTCTAACTATACTTAGAATAAATTATATTTTATTTAATTAAATCTTATTATTTTGTAATATGTTCTTTTTGCTTGATTGAAAAATATTTGAAATTTGAATAGACCGAAAATTTTTTCTAAGCATCTCAGTTTTCTCTTTGACATTTCTAATTTTATTTTAGACATCAATTTGTACAATATATATTTACAATTGGTACCAAGGATGCATATTAACAAAAATGAACTTTAAAATTTGAATAAAATTACGAAATAATTTTAGTAGAATTTTGTTAAACTTATTCGGGAAAGCAAAATTCTAATTTTGCATTTTTAGAAATATTTTTTTGCAAGGAATTTTTTCGAATTTTTTCCTATACTAATCATAAATAATATTTTATTTAATCAAATCTTATTATTTTGTATCATCTATTTATGTTCTTTTTGCTTGATTGAAAAATATTTGAAATTTGATTAGACCGAAAATTTTTTCTGAGCATCTCGGTTTTTTCTTTGGTATTTTTAATATTATTTTAGACTTCAATTTGTATATTATTTATTTACAATTGGTACCAAGGATGCATATTAATAAAAATGAACAGAAAAAATTGAATAAAATTAAGAAATAATATTAATAGAATTTTGTTAAACTTATTCGGGAAAGCAAAATTCGAATTTTGCATTTTTTGAAATATTTTTTTGCAAGGAATTTTTTCGAATTTTTTCCTATAATAACCATAAATAATATTTTATTTAATCAAATCTTATTATTTTGTAACATCTATTTATGTTCTTTTTACTTGATTGAAAAATATTTGAAATTTGATTAGACCGAAAATTTTTTCAAAGCATCTCAGTTTTTTCTTTGTCATTTCTAATATTATTTTAGACATCAATTTGTACAATATATATTTACAATTGGTACCAAGGATGCATATTAACATAAATGAACTTAAAAATTTGAATAAAATTACGAAATAATATTAGTAAAATTTTGTTAAACTTTTTCGGAAATGCAAAATTCTAATTTTGCATTTTTTGAAATATTTTTTTGCAAGGAATTTTTTCGAATTTTTTCCTATAATAACCATAAATTATATTTTATTTAATTAAATCTTATTATTTTGTATCCTCTATTTATGTTCTTTTTGCTTGATTGAAAAATATTTGAAATTTGATTAGACCGAAAATTTTTTCTGAGCATCTCGGTTTTTTCTTTGGTATTTTTAATATTATTTTAGACTTCAATTTGTATATTATTTATTTACAATTGGTACCAAGGATGCATATTAATAAAAATGAACAGAAAAAATTGAATAAAATTAAGAAATAATATTAATAGAATTTTGTTAAACTTATTCGGGAAAGCAAAATTCGAATTTTGCATTTTTTGAAATATTTTTTTGCTAAGAATTTTTTCGAATTTTTTCCTCTACTAACCATAAATAATATTTTATTTAATCAAATCTTATTATTTTGTATCATCTATTTATGTTCTTTTTACTTGATTGAAAAATATTTGAAATTTGAATAGACCGAAAATTTTTTCTGAGCATCTCAGTTTTTTCTTTGGCATTTCTAATATTATTTTAGACATCAATTTGTACAATATATATTTACAATTGGTATGTATTAAGGATGCATACTAACATAAATGAACATAAAAAATTGAATAAAATTAAGAAATAATATTAGTAAAATTTTGTTAAACTTTTTCGGAAATGCAAAATTCTAATTTTGCATTTTTTGAAATATTTTTTTGCAAGGAATTTTTTCGAATTTTTTCCTATAATAACCATAAATTATATTTTATTTAATTAAATCTTATTATTTTGTATCCTCTATTTATGTTCTTTTTGCTTGATTGAAAAATATTTGAAATTTGATTAGACCGAAAATTTTTTCTGAGCATCTCGGTTTTTTCTTTGGTATTTTTAATATTATTTTAGACTTCAATTTGTATATTATTTATTTACAATTGGTACCAAGGATGCATATTAATAAAAATGAACAGAAAAAATTGAATAAAATTAAGAAATAATATTAATAGAATTTTGTTAAACTTATTCGGGAAAGCAAAATTCTAATTTTGCATTTTTTGAAATATATGGATTTTTTAAAATTAAAAATAATTGAAAATTTCGATGATATTTTTAGTAAAAAACCCGGTTTTAAGTAATCTAATTATTCAAGATTTAATTAATATATTGCATGAATTTATTTTACAATATAAGATTATCTAAAAATCAATTAAACCAATGCAGTATTGATTTTTTTAAATTAAAAATAATTGAAAATTTCGATGATATTTTTAGTAAAAAACCCGGTTTTAAGTAATCTAATTATTCAAGATTTAATTAATATATTGCATGAATTTATTTTACAATCTAAGATTTTCTAAAAATCAATTAAACCAATGTATTATTGATTTTTTAAAATTAAAAATAATTGAAAATTTCGATGATATTTTTAGTAAAAAACCCGGTTTTAAGTAATCTAATTATTCAAGATTTAATTAATATATTGCATGAATTTATTTTACAATCTAAGATTTTCTAAAAATCAATTAAACCAATGTATTATTGATTTTTTAAAATTAAAAATAATTGAAAATTTCGATGATATTTTTAGTAAAAAACCCGGTTTTAAGTAATCTAATTATTCAAGATTTAATTAATATATTGCATGAATTTATTTTACAATATAAGATTATCTAAAAATCAATTAAACCAATGCAGTATTGATTTTTTTAAATTAAAAATAATTGAAAATTTCCCTGATATTTTTAGTAAAAAACCCGGTTTTAAGTAATTTAATTATTCAAGATTTAATTAATATATTGCATGAATTTATTTTACAATCTAAGATTTTCTCAAAATCAATTAAACCAATGCAGTATTGATTTTTTAAAATTTAAAAATAATTGAAAATTTCGATGATATTTTTAGTAAAAAACCCGGTTTTAAGTAATCTAATTATTCAAGATTTAATTAATATATTGCATGAATTTATTTTACAATCTAAGATTTTCTGAAAATCAATTAAACCAATGCAGTATTGATTTTTTAAAATTAAAAATAATTGAAAATTTCGATGATATTTTTAGTAAAAAACCCGGTTTTAAGTAATCTAATTATTCAAGATTTAATTAATATATTGCGTGATTTTGCCCTATTATCTAAAATTTTCTAAAAATCAATTAAACCAATGCAGTATTGATTTTTTAAAATTAAAAATAATTGAAAATTTCGATGATATTTTTAGTAAAAAACCCGGTTTTAAGTAATCTAATTATTCAAGATTTAATTAATATATTGCGTGATTTTGCCCTATTATCTAAGATTTTTTAAAAATCAATTAAACCAATACAGTATGGATTTTTTAAAATTAAAAATAATTGAAAATTTCGATGATATTTTTAGTAAAAAACCCGGTTTTAAGTAATCTAATTATTCAAGATTTAATTAATATATTGCATGATCTTATTTTACAATCTAAGATTTTCTGAAAATCAATTAAACCAATGCAGTATTGATTTTTTAAAATTAAAAATAATTGAAAATTTCGATGATATTTTTAGTAAAAAACCCGGTTTTAAATAATCTAATTATTCAAGATTTAATTAATATATTGCATGATTTTGCCCTATTATCTAAGATTTTTTAAAAATCAATTAAACCAATACATTATGGATTTTTTAAAATTAAAAATAATTGAAAATTTCGATGATATTTTTAGTAAAAAAACCCGGTTTTAAATAATCTAATTATTCAAGATTTAATTAATATATTGCATGATTTTGCCCTATTATCTAAGATTTTTTAAAAATCAATTAAACCAATACAGTATGGATTTTTTAAAATTAAAAATAATTGAAAATTTCGATGATATTTTTAGTAAAAAAACCCGGTTTTAAATAATCTAATTATTCAAGATTTAATTAATATATTGCATGATTTTGCCCTATTATCTAAGATTTTTTAAAAATCAATTAAACCAATACAGTATGGATTTTTTAAAATTAAAAATAATTGAAAATTTCGATGATATTTTTAGTAAAAAAACCCGGTTTTAAATAATCTAATTATTCAAGATTTAATTAATATATTGCATGATTTTGCCCTATTATCTAAGATTTTTTAAAAATCAATTAAACCAATACAGTATGGATTTTTTAAAATTAAAAATAATTGAAAATTTCGATGATATTTTTAGTAAAAAACCCGGTTTTAAATAATCTAATTATTCAAGATTTAATTAATATATTGCATGATTTTGCCCTATTATCTAAGATTTTTTAAAAATCAATTAAACCAATACAGTATGGATTTTTTAAAATTAAAAATAATTGAAAATTTCGATGATATTTTTAGTAAAAAACCCGGTTTTAAATAATCTAATTATTCAAGATTTAATTAATATATTGCATGATTTTGCCCTATTATCTAAGATTATCTGAAAATCAATTAAACCAATGCAGTATTGATTTTTTAAAATTAAAAATAATTGAAAATTTCGATGATATTTTTAGTAAAAAAACCCGGTTTTAAATAATCTAATTATTCAAGATTTAATTAATATATTGCATGATTTTGCCCTATTATCTAAGATTTTTTAAAAATCAATTAAACCAATACAGTATGGATTTTTTAAAATTAAAAATAATTGAAAATTTCGATGATATTTTTAGTAAAAAAACCCGGTTTTAAATAATCTAATTATTCAAGATTTAATTAATATATTGCATGATTTTGCCCTATTATCTAAGATTTTTTAAAAATCAATTAAACCAATACAGTATGGATTTTTTAAAATTAAAAATAATTGAAAATTTCGATGATATTTTTAGTAAAAAACCCGGTTTTAAATAATCTAATTATTCAAGATTTAATTAATATATTGCATGATTTTGCCCTATTATCTAAGATTTTTTAAAAATCAATTAAACCAATACAGTATGGATTTTTTAAAATTAAAAATAATTGAAAATTTCGATGATATTTTTAGTAAAAAACCCGGTTTTAAATAATCTAATTATTCAAGATTTAATTAATATATTGCATGATTTTGCCCTATTATCTAAGATTTTTTAAAAATCAATTAAACCAATACAGTATGGATTTTTTAAAATTAAAAATAATTGAAAATTTCGATGATATTTTTAGTAAAAAACCCGGTTTTAAATAATCTAATTATTCAAGATTTAATTAATATATTGCATGATTTTGCCCTATTATCTAAGATTTTTTAAAAATCAATTAAACCAATACAGTATGGATTTTTTAAAATTAAAAATAATTGAAAATTTCGATGATATTTTTAGTAAAAAACCCGGTTTTAAATAATCTAATTATTCAAGATTTAATTAATATATTGCATGATTTTGCCCTATTATCTAAGATTTTTTAAAAATCAATTAAACCAATACAGTATGGATTTTTTAAAATTAAAAATAATTGAAAATTTCGATGATATTTTTAGTAAAAAACCCGGTTTTAAATAATCTAATTATTCAAGATTTAATTAATATATTGCATGATTTTGCCCTATTATCTAAGATTTTTTAAAAATCAATTAAACCAATACAGTATGGATTTTTTAAAATTAAAAATAATTGAAAATTTCGATGATATTTTTAGTAAAAAAACCCGGTTTTAAATAATCTAATTATTCAAGATTTAATTAATATATTGCATGATTTTGCCCTATTATCTAAGATTTTTTAAAAATCAATTAAACCAATACAGTATGGATTTTTTAAAATTAAAAATAATTGAAAATTTCGATGATATTTTTAGTAAAAAACCCGGTTTTAAATAATCTAATTATTCAAGATTTAATTAATATATTGCATGATTTTGCCCTATTATCTAAGATTTTTTAAAAATCAATTAAACCAATACAGTATGGATTTTTTAAAATTAAAAATAATTGAAAATTTCGATGATATTTTTAGTAAAAAACCCGGTTTTAAATAATCTAATTATTCAAGATTTAATTAATATATTGTATGAATTTATTTTACAATCTAAGATTTTCTGAAAATCAATTAAACCAATGCAGTATGGATTTTTTAAAATTAAAAATAATTGAAAATTTCGATGATATTTTTAGTAAAAAAACCCGGTTTTAAATAATCTAATTATTCAAGATTTAATTAATTTATTGCATGATTTTGCCCTATTATCTAAGATTTTTTAAAAATCAATTAAACCAATACAGTATGGATTTTTTAAAATTAAAAATAATTGAAAATTTCGATGATATTTTTAGTAAAAAACCCGGTTTTAAATAATCTAATTATTCAAGATTTAATTAATATATTGCATGATCTTATTTTACAATCTAAGATTTTCTGAAAATCAATTAAACCAATGCAGTATTGATTTTTTAAAATTAAAAATAATTGAAAATTTCGATGATATTTTTAGTAAAAAACCCGGTTTTAAATAATCTAATTATTCAAGATTTAATTAATATATTGCATGATTTTGCCCTATTATCTAAGATTTTTTAAAAATCAATTAAACCAATACAGTATGGATTTTTTAAAATTAAAAATAATTGAAAATTTCGATGATATTTTTAGTAAAAAACCCGGTTTTAAATAATCTAATTATTCAAGATTTAATTAATATATTGCATGATTTTGCCCTATTATCTAAGATTTTTTAAAAATCAATTAAACCAATACAGTATGGATTTTTTAAAATTAAAAATAATTGAAAATTTCGATGATATTTTTAGTAAAAAAACCCGGTTTTAAATAATCTAATTATTCAAGATTTAATTAATATATTGCATGATTTTGCCCTATTATCTAAGATTTTTTAAAAATCAATTAAACCAATACAGTATGGATTTTTTAAAATTAAAAATAATTGAAAATTTCGATGATATTTTTAGTAAAAAACCCGGTTTTAAATAATCTAATTATTCAAGATTTAATTAATATATTGTATGAATTTATTTTACAATCTAAGATTTTCTGAAAATCAATTAAACCAATGCAGTATGGATTTTTTAAAATTAAAAATAATTGAAAATTTCGATGATATTTTTAGTAAAAAAACCCGGTTTTAAATAATCTAATTATTCAAGATTTAATTAATTTATTGCATGATTTTGCCCTATTATCTAAGATTTTTTAAAAATCAATTAAACCAATACAGTATGGATTTTTTAAAATTAAAAATAATTGAAAATTTCGATGATATTTTTAGTAAAAAACCCGGTTTTAAATAATCTAATTATTCAAGATTTAATTAATATATTGCATGATTTTGCCCTATTATCTAAGATTATCTGAAAATCAATTAAACCAATGCAGTATTGATTTTTTAAAATTAAAAATAATTGAAAATTTCGATGATATTTTTAGTAAAAAAACCCGGTTTTAAATAATCTAATTATTCAAGATTTAATTAATATATTGCATGATTTTGCCCTATTATCTAAGATTTTTTAAAAATCAATTAAACCAATACAGTATGGATTTTTTAAAATTAAAAATAATTGAAAATTTCGATGATATTTTTAGTAAAAAAACCCGGTTTTAAATAATCTAATTATTCAAGATTTAATTAATATATTGCATGATTTTGCCCTATTATCTAAGATTTTTTAAAAATCAATTAAACCAATACAGTATGGATTTTTTAAAATTAAAAATAATTGAAAATTTCGATGATATTTTTAGTAAAAAACCCGGTTTTAAATAATCTAATTATTCAAGATTTAATTAATATATTGCATGATTTTGCCCTATTATCTAAGATTTTTTAAAAATCAATTAAACCAATACAGTATGGATTTTTTAAAATTAAAAATAATTGAAAATTTCGATGATATTTTTAGTAAAAAACCCGGTTTTAAATAATCTAATTATTCAAGATTTAATTAATATATTGCATGATTTTGCCCTATTATCTAAGATTTTTTAAAAATCAATTAAACCAATACAGTATGGATTTTTTAAAATTAAAAATAATTGAAAATTTCGATGATATTTTTAGTAAAAAACCCGGTTTTAAATAATCTAATTATTCAAGATTTAATTAATATATTGCATGATTTTGCCCTATTATCTAAGATTTTTTAAAAATCAATTAAACCAATACAGTATGGATTTTTTAAAATTAAAAATAATTGAAAATTTCGATGATATTTTTAGTAAAAAACCCGGTTTTAAATAATCTAATTATTCAAGATTTAATTAATATATTGCATGATTTTGCCCTATTATCTAAGATTTTTTAAAAATCAATTAAACCAATACAGTATGGATTTTTTAAAATTAAAAATAATTGAAAATTTCGATGATATTTTTAGTAAAAAACCCGGTTTTAAATAATCTAATTATTCAAGATTTAATTAATATATTGCATGATTTTGCCCTATTATCTAAGATTTTTTAAAAATCAATTAAACCAATACAGTATGGATTTTTTAAAATTAAAAATAATTGAAAATTTCGATGATATTTTTAGTAAAAAAACCCGGTTTTAAATAATCTAATTATTCAAGATTTAATTAATATATTGCATGATTTTGCCCTATTATCTAAGATTTTTTAAAAATCAATTAAACCAATACAGTATGGATTTTTTAAAATTAAAAATAATTGAAAATTTCGATGATATTTTTAGTAAAAAACCCGGTTTTAAATAATCTAATTATTCAAGATTTAATTAATATATTGCATGATTTTGCCCTATTATCTAAGATTTTTTAAAAATCAATTAAACCAATACAGTATGGATTTTTTAAAATTAAAAATAATTGAAAATTTCGATGATATTTTTAGTAAAAAACCCGGTTTTAAATAATCTAATTATTCAAGATTTAATTAATATATTGTATGAATTTATTTTACAATCTAAGATTTTCTGAAAATCAATTAAACCAATGCAGTATGGATTTTTTAAAATTAAAAATAATTGAAAATTTCGATGATATTTTTAGTAAAAAAACCCGGTTTTAAATAATCTAATTATTCAAGATTTAATTAATTTATTGCATGATTTTGCCCTATTATCTAAGATTTTTTAAAAATCAATTAAACCAATACAGTATGGATTTTTTAAAATTAAAAATAATTGAAAATTTCGATGATATTTTTAGTAAAAAACCCGGTTTTAAATAATCTAATTATTCAAGATTTAATTAATATATTGCATGATCTTATTTTACAATCTAAGATTTTCTGAAAATCAATTAAACCAATGCAGTATTGATTTTTTAAAATTAAAAATAATTGAAAATTTCGATGATATTTTTAGTAAAAAACCCGGTTTTAAATAATCTAATTATTCAAGATTTAATTAATATATTGCATGATTTTGCCCTATTATCTAAGATTTTTTAAAAATCAATTAAACCAATACAGTATGGATTTTTTAAAATTAAAAATAATTGAAAATTTCGATGATATTTTTAGTAAAAAACCCGGTTTTAAATAATCTAATTATTCAAGATTTAATTAATATATTGCATGATTTTGCCCTATTATCTAAGATTTTTTAAAAATCAATTAAACCAATACAGTATGGATTTTTTAAAATTAAAAATAATTGAAAATTTCGATGATATTTTTAGTAAAAAAACCCGGTTTTAAATAATCTAATTATTCAAGATTTAATTAATATATTGCATGATTTTGCCCTATTATCTAAGATTTTTTAAAAATCAATTAAACCAATACAGTATGGATTTTTTAAAATTAAAAATAATTGAAAATTTCGATGATATTTTTAGTAAAAAATACCGGTTTTAAATAATCTAATTATTCAAGATTTAATTAATATATTGCATGATTTTGCCCTATTATCTAAGATTTTTTAAAAATCAATTAAACCAATACAGTATGGATTTTTTAAAATTAAAAATAATTGAAAATTTCGATGATATTTTTAGTAAAAAACCCGGTTTTAAATAATCTAATTATTCAAGATTTAATTAATATATTGCATGATTTTGCCCTATTATCTAAGATTTTTTAAAAATCAATTAAACCAATACAGTATGGATTTTTTAAAATTAAAAATAATTGAAAATTTCGATGATATTTTTAGTAAAAAACCCGGTTTTAAATAATCTAATTATTCAAGATTTAATTAATATATTGCATGATTTTGCCCTATTATCTAAGATTTTTTAAAAATCAATTAAACCAATACAGTATGGATTTTTTAAAATTAAAAATAATTGAAAATTTCGATGATATTTTTAGTAAAAAAACCCGGTTTTAAATAATCTAATTATTCAAGATTTAATTAATATATTGCATGATTTTGCCCTATTATCTAAGATTTTTTAAAAATCAATTAAACCAATACAGTATGGATTTTTTAAAATTAAAAATAATTGAAAATTTCGATGATATTTTTAGTAAAAAATACCGGTTTTAAATAATCTAATTATTCAAGATTTAATTAATATATTGCATGATTTTGCCCTATTATCTAAGATTTTTTAAAAATCAATTAAACCAATACAGTATGGATTTTTTAAAATTAAAAATAATTGAAAATTTCGATGATATTTTTAGTAAAAAAACCCGGTTTTAAATAATCTAATTATTCAAGATTTAATTAATATATTACATGATTTTGCCCTATTATCTAAGATTTTTTAAAAATCAATTAAACCAATACAGTATGGATTTTTTAAAATTAAAAATAATTGAAAATTTCGATGATATTTTTAGTAAAAAATACCGGTTTTAAATAATCTAATTATTCAAGATTTAATTAATATATTGCATGATTTTGCCCTATTATCTAAGATTTTTTAAAAATCAATTAAACCAATACAGTATGGATTTTTTAAAATTAAAAATAATTGAAAATTTCGATGATATTTTTAGTAAAAAAACCCGGTTTTAAATAATCTAATTATTCAAGATTTAATTAATATATTGCATGATTTTGCCCTATTATCTAAGATTTTTTAAAAATCAATTAAACCAATACAGTATGGATTTTTTAAAATTAAAAATAATTGAAAATTTCGATGATATTTTTAGTAAAAAAACCCGGTTTTAAATAATCTAATTATTCAAGATTTAATTAATATATTGCATGATTTTGCCCTATTATCTAAGATTTTTTAAAAATCAATTAAACCAATACAGTATGGATTTTTTAAAATTAAAAAGAATTGAAAATTACGATGATATTTTTAGTAAAAAAACCCGGTTTTAAATAATCTAATTATTCAAGATTTAATTAATATATTGCATGATTTTGCCCTATTATCTAAGATTTTTTAAAAATCAATTAAACCAATACAGTATGGATTTTTTAAAATTAAAAATAATTGAAAATTTCGATGATATTTTTAGTAAAAAAACCCGGTTTTAAATAATCTAATTATTCAAGATTTAATTAATATATTGCATGATTTTGCCCTATTATCTAAGATTTTTTAAAAATCAATTAAACCAATACAGTATGGATTTTTTAAAATTAAAAATAATTGAAAATTTCGATGATATTTTTAGTAAAAAACCCGGTTTTAAATAATCTAATTATTCAAGATTTAATTAATATATTGCATGATTTTGCCCTATTATCTAAGATTTTTTAAAAATCAATTAAACCAATACAGTATGGATTTTTTAAAATTAAAAATAATTGAAAATTTCGATGATATTTTTAGTAAAAAACCCGGTTTTAAATAATCTAATTATTCAA
The DNA here is from genome assembly GCA_030063045.1 of Pratylenchus scribneri. Classification (NCBI taxonomy): domain Eukaryota; kingdom Metazoa; phylum Nematoda; class Chromadorea; order Rhabditida; family Pratylenchidae; genus Pratylenchus; species Pratylenchus scribneri. The sequence continues at coordinate 1,098,002 of JAQSEB010000037.1, read as the reverse complement.
GATTTAATTAATATATTGCATGATTTTGCCCTATTATCTAAGATTTTTTAAAAATCAATTAAACCAATACAGTATGGATTTTTTAAAATTAAAAATAATTGAAAATTTCGATGATATTTTTAGTAAAAAACCCGGTTTTAAGTAATCTAATTATTCAAGATTTAATTAATATATTGCATGATTTTGCCCTATTATCTAAGATTTTTTAAAAATCAATTAAACCAATACAGTATGGATTTTTTAAAATTAAAAATAATTGAAAATTTCGATGATATTTTTAGTAAAAAACCCGGTTTTAAGTAATCTAATTATTCAAGATTTAATTAATATATTGCATGATTTTGCCCTATTATCTAAGATTTTTTAAAAATCAATTAAACCAATACAGTATGGATTTTTTAAAATTAAAAATAATTGAAAATTTCGATGATATTTTTAGTAAAAAAACCCGGTTTTAAATAATCTAATTATTCAAGATTTAATTAATATATTGCATGATTTTGCCCTATTATCTAAGATTTTTTAAAAATCAATTAAACCAATACAGTATGGATTTTTTAAAATTAAAAATAATTGAAAATTTCGATGATATTTTTAGTAAAAAACCCGGTTTTAAATAATCTAATTATTCAAGATTTAATTAATATATTGCATGAATTTATTTTACAATATAAGATTATCTAAAAATCAATTAAACCAATGCAGTATTGATTTTTTTAAATTAAAAATAATTGAAAATTTCGATGATATTTTTAGTAAAAAACCCGGTTTTAAGTAATCTAATTATTCAAGATTTAATTAATATATTGCATGAACTTATTTTACAATCTAAGATTTTCTGAAAATCAATTAAACCAATGCAGTATTGATTTTTTAAAATTAAAAATAATTGAAAATTTCGATGATATTTTTAGTAAAAAACCCGGTTTTAAATAATCTAATTATTCAAGATTTAATTAATATATTGCATGAATTTATTTTACAATCTAAGATTTTCTAAAAATCAATTAAACCAATGCAGTATTGATTTTTTAAAATTAAAAATAATTGAAAATTTCGATGATATTTTTAGTAAAAAACCCGGTTTTAAGTAATCTAATTATTCAAGATTTAATTAATATATTGCATGAATTTATTTTACAATCTAAGATTTTCTAAAAATCAATTAAACCAATGCAGTATTGATTTTTTAAAATTAAAAATAATTGAAAATTTCGATGATATTTTTAGTAAAAAACCCGGTTTTAAGTAATCTAATAATTCAAGATTTAATTAATATATTGCATGAATTTATTTTACAATATAAGATTATCTAAAAATCAATTAAACCAATGCAGTATTGATTTTTTAAAATTAAAAATAATTGAAAATTTCGATGATATTTTTAGTAAAAAACCCGGTTTTAAGTAATCTAATAATTCAAGATTTAATTAATATATTGCATGAATTTATTTTACAATATAAGATTATCTAAAAATCAATTAAACCAATGCAGTATTGATTTTTTAAAATTAAAAATAATTGAAAATTTCGATGATATTTTTAGTAAAAAACCCGGTTTTAAGTAATCTAATAATTCAAGATTTAATTAATATATTGCATGAATTTATTTTACAATATAAGATTATCTAAAAATCAATTAAACCAATGCAGTATTGATTTTTTAAAATTAAAAATAATTGAAAATTTCGATGATATTTTTAGTAAAAAACCCGGTTTTAAGTAATCTAATTATTCAAGATTTAATTAATATATTGCATGAATTTATTTTACAATCTAAGATTTTCTAAAAATCAATTAAACCAATGTATTATTGATTTTTTAAAATTAAAAATAATTGAAAATTTCGATGATATTTTTAGTAAAAAACCCGGTTTTAAGTAATCTAATAATTCAAGATTTAATTAATATATTGCATGAACTTATTTTACAATCTAAGATTTTCTGAAAATCAATTAAACCAATGTATTATTGATTTTTTAAAATTAATAATAATTGAAAATTTCGATGATATTTTTAGTAAAAAACCCGGTTTTAAGTAATCTAATAATTCAAGATTTAATTAATATATTGCATGAATTTATTTTACAATCTAAGATTTTCTGAAAATCAATTAAACCAATGTATTATTGATTTTTTAAAATTAAAAATAATTGAAAATTTCGATGATATTTTTAGTAAAAAACCCGGTTTTAAGTAATCTAATAATTCAAGATTTAATTAATATATTGCATGAACTTATTTTACAATCTAAGATTTTCTGAAAATCAATTAAACCAATGTATTATTGATTTTTTAAAATTAAAAATAATTGAAAATTTCGATGATATTTTTAGTAAAAAACCCGGTTTTAAGTAATCTAATAATTCAAGATTTAATTAATATATTGCATGAACTTATTTTACAATCTAAGATTTTCTAAAAATCAATTAAACCAATGTATTATTGATTTTTTAAAATTAAAAATAATTGAAAATTTCGATGATATTTTTAGTAAAAAACCCGGTTTTAAGTAATCTAATAATTCAAGATTTAATTAATATATTGCATGAATTTATTTTACAATCTAAGATTTTCTGAAAATCAATTAAACCAATGTATTATTGATTTTTTAAAATTAAAAATAATTGAAAATTTCGATGATATTTTTAGTAAAAAACCCGGTTTTAAGTAATCTAATAATTCAAGATTTAATTAATATATTGCATGAACTTATTTTACAATCTAAGATTTTCTAAAAATCAATTAAACCAATGATTGAAAATTTCGATGATATTTTTAGTAAAAAACCCGGTTTTAAGTAATCTAATTATTCAAGATTTAATTAATATATTGCATGAACTTATTTTACAATCTAAGATTTTCTAAAAATCAATTAAACCAATGATTGAAAATTTCGATGATATTTTTAGTAAAAAACCCGGTTTTAAGTAATCTAATAATTCAAGATTTAATTAATATATTGCATGATTTTGCCCTATAGACTAAGATTTTTTAAAAATCAATTAAACCAATGCAGTATTGATTTTTTAAAAATTAAAAATAATTGAAAATTTCCCTGATATTTTTAGTAAAAAACCCGGTTTTAAGTAATCTAATTATTCAAGATTTAATTAATATATTGCATGATTTTGCCCTATAGACTAAGATTTTTTAAAAATCAATTAAACCAATGCAGTATTGATTTTTTAAAAATTAAAAATAATTGAAAATTTCCCTGATATTTTTAGTAAAAAACCCGGTTTTAAGTAATCTAATTATTCAAGATTTAATTAATATATTGCATGATTTTGCCCTATAGACTAAGATTTTTTAAAAATCAATTAAACCAATGCAGTATTGATTTTTTAAAAATTAAAAATAATTGAAAATTTCCCTGATATTTTTAGTAAAAAACCCGGTTTTAAGTAATCTAATTATTCAAGATTTAATTAATATATTGCATGATTTAGGTCTACAGTCTAAGATTTTATAAAAATCAATTAAACCAATGTAGTATTGATTTTTTAAAATTAAAAATAATTGAAAATTTCTTTGATATTTTTAGTAAAAAACCCGGTTTTAAGTAATCTAATTATTCCAGATTTAATTAATATATTGCATGATTTAGATCTACAGTCTAAGATTTTCTAAAAATCAATTAAACCAATGTAGTATTGATTTTTTTAAAATTAAAAATAATTGAAAATTTCCCTGATATTTTTAGTAAAAAACCCGGTTTTAAGTAATCTAATTATTCAAGATTAATTAATATATTGTATGAATTTAGTCTATTGTCTAATATTTTTTAAAAATCAATTAAGCCAATGCAGTATTGATTTTTAAAATTAAAAATAATTGAAAATTTCCCTGATATTTTAGTAAAAAACCCGGTTTTAAGTAATCTAATAATTCAAGATTTAATTAATATATTGCATGAACTTATTTTACAATCTAAGATTTTCTAAAAATCAATTAAACCAATGTATTATTGATTTTTTAAAATTAAAAATAATTGAAAATTTCGATGATATTTTTAGTAAAAAACCCGGTTTTAAGTAATCTAATAATTCAAGATTTAATTAATATATTGCATGAATTTATTTTACAATCTAAGATTTTCTGAAAATCAATTAAACCAATGTATTATTGATTTTTTAAAATTAAAAATAATTGAAAATTTCGATGATATTTTTAGTAAAAAACCCGGTTTTAAGTAATCTAATAATTCAAGATTTAATTAATATATTGCATGAACTTATTTTACAATCTAAGATTTTCTAAAAATCAATTAAACCAATGTATTATTGATTTTTTAAAATTAAAAATAATTGAAAATTTCGATGATATTTTTAGTAAAAAACCCGGTTTTAAGTAATCTAATAATTCAAGATTTAATTAATATATTGCATGAATTTATTTTACAATCTAAGATTTTCTGAAAATCAATTAAACCAATGTATTATTGATTTTTTAAAATTAAAAATAATTGAAAATTTCGATGATATTTTTAGTAAAAAACCCGGTTTTAAGTAATCTAATAATTCAAGATTTAATTAATATATTGCATGAACTTATTTTACAATCTAAGATTTTCTAAAAATCAATTAAACCAATGTATTATTGATTTTTTAAAATTAAAAATAATTGAAAATTTCGATGATATTTTTAGTAAAAAACCCGGTTTTAAGTAATCTAATAATTCAAGATTTAATTAATATATTGCATGAACTTATTTTACAATCTAAGATTTTCTAAAAATCAATTAAACCAATGTATTATTGATTTTTTAAAATTAAAAATAATTGAAAATTTCGATGATATTTTTAGTAAAAAACCCGGTTTTAAGTAATCTAATAATTCAAGATTTAATTAATATATTGCATGAATTTATTTTACAATCTAAGATTTTCTGAAAATCAATTAAACCAATGTATTATTGATTTTTAAAATTAAAAATAATTGAAAATTTCCCTGATATTTTAGTAAAAAACCCGGTTTTAAGTAATCTAATAATTCAAGATTTAATTAATATATTGCATGAACTTATTTTACAATCTAAGATTTTCTAAAAATCAATTAAACCAATGTATTATTGATTTTTTAAAATTAAAAATAATTGAAAATTTCGATGATATTTTTAGTAAAAAACCCGGTTTTAAGTAATCTAATAATTCAAGATTTAATTAATATATTGCATGAATTTATTTTACAATCTAAGATTTTCTGAAAATCAATTAAACCAATGTATTATTGATTTTTTAAAATTAAAAATAATTGAAAATTTCGATGATATTTTTAGTAAAAAACCCGGTTTTAAGTAATCTAATAATTCAAGATTTAATTAATATATTGCATGAACTTATTTTACAATCTAAGATTTTCTAAAAATCAATTAAACCAATGATTGAAAATTTCGATGATATTTTTAGTAAAAAACCCGGTTTTAAGTAATCTAATTATTCAAGATTTAATTAATATATTGCATGAACTTATTTTACAATCTAAGATTTTCTAAAAATCAATTAAACCAATGATTGAAAATTTCGATGATATTTTTAGTAAAAAACCCGGTTTTAAGTAATCTAATAATTCAAGATTTAATTAATATATTGCATGATTTTGCCCTATAGACTAAGATTTTTTAAAAATCAATTAAACCAATGCAGTATTGATTTTTTAAAAATTAAAAATAATTGAAAATTTCCCTGATATTTTTAGTAAAAAACCCGGTTTTAAGTAATCTAATTATTCAAGATTTAATTAATATATTGCATGATTTTGCCCTATAGACTAAGATTTTTTAAAAATCAATTAAACCAATGCAGTATTGATTTTTTAAAAATTAAAAATAATTGAAAATTTCCCTGATATTTTTAGTAAAAAACCCGGTTTTAAGTAATCTAATTATTCAAGATTTAATTAATATATTGCATGATTTTGCCCTATAGACTAAGATTTTTTAAAAATCAATTAAACCAATGCAGTATTGATTTTTTAAAAATTAAAAATAATTGAAAATTTCCCTGATATTTTTAGTAAAAAACCCGGTTTTAAGTAATCTAATTATTCAAGATTTAATTAATATATTGCATGATTTAGGTCTACAGTCTAAGATTTTATAAAAATCAATTAAACCAATGTAGTATTGATTTTTTAAAATTAAAAATAATTGAAAATTTCTTTGATATTTTTAGTAAAAAACCCGGTTTTAAGTAATCTAATTATTCCAGATTTAATTAATATATTGCATGATTTAGATCTACAGTCTAAGATTTTCTAAAAATCAATTAAACCAATGTAGTATTGATTTTTTTAAAATTAAAAATAATTGAAAATTTCCCTGATATTTTTAGTAAAAAACCCGGTTTTAAGTAATCTAATTATTCAAGATTAATTAATATATTGTATGAATTTAGTCTATTGTCTAATATTTTTTAAAAATCAATTAAGCCAATGCAGTATTGATTTTTAAAATTAAAAATAATTGAAAATTTCCCTGATATTTTAGTAAAAAACCCGGTTTTAAGTAATCTAATTATTCAAGATTAATTAATATATTGTATGAATTTAGTCTATTGTCTAATATTTTTTAAAAATCAATTAAGCCAATGCAGTATTGATTTTTTTAAAATTAAAAATAATTGAAAATTTCCCTGATATTTTTAGTAAAAAACCCGGTTTTAAGTAATCTATTTATTCAAGATTTAATTAATATATTGCATGATTTAGGTCTACAGTCTAAGATTTTCTAAAAATCAATTAAACCAATGTAGTATTGATTTTTTAAAATTAAAAATAATTGAAAATTTCTTTGATATTTTTAGTAAAAAACCCGGTTTTAAGTAATCTAATTATTCCAGATTTAATTAATATATTGCATGATTTAGGTCTACAGTCTAAGATTTTCTAAAAATCAATTAAACCAATGTAGTATTGATTTTTTAAAATTAAAAATAATTGAAAATTTCTTTGATATTTTTAGTAAAAAACCCGGTTTTAAGTAATCTAATTATTCAAGATTTAATTAATATATTGCATGATTTTGCCCTATAGACTAAGATTTTTTAAAAATCAATTAATCCAATGCAGTATTGATTTTTAAAATTAAAAATAATTGAAAATTTCCCTGATATTTTTAGTAAAAAACCCGGTTTTAAGTAATCTAATTATTCCAGATTTAGTTAATATATTGCATGATTTTGCCCTATAGACTAAGATTTTTTAAAAATCAATTAAACCAATGCAGTTTTGATTTTTTAAAATTTAAAAATAATTGAAAATTTCCCTGATATTTTTAGTAAAAAACCCGGTTTTAAGTAATCTAATTATTCAAGATTTAATTCATATATTGCATGATTTAGGTCTATAGTCTAAGATTTTCTAAAAATCAATTAAACCAATGCAGTATTGATTTTTTAAAATTTAAAAATAATTGAAAATTTCCCTGATATTTTTAGTAAAAAACCCGGTTTTAAGTAATCTAATTATTCCAGATTTAGTTAATATATTGCATGATTTTGCCCTATAGACTAAGATTTTTTAAAAATCAATTAAACCAATGCAGTTTTGATTTTTTAAAATTTAAAAATAATTGAAAATTTCCCTGATATTTTTAGTAAAAAACCCGGTTTTAAGTAATCTAATTATTCAAGATTTAATTCATATATTGCATGATTTAGGTCTATAGTCTAAGATTTTCTAAAAATCAATTAAACCAATGCAGTATTGATTTTTTAAAATTTAAAAATAATTGAAAATTTCCCTGATATTTTTAGTAAAAAACCCGGTTTTAAGTAATCTAATTATTCAAGATTTAATTCATATATTGCATGATTTAGGTCTATAGTCTAAGATTTTCTAAAAATCAATTAAACCAATGCAGTATTGATTTTTTAAAATTTAAAAATAATTGAAAATTTCCCTGATATTTTTAGTAAAAAACCCGGTTTTAAGTAATCTAATTATTCAAGATTTAATTAATATATTGCATGATTTAGGTCTATAGTCTAAGATTTTCTAAAAATCAATTAAACCAATGCAGTATTGATTTTTTAAAATTAAAAATAATTGAAAATTTCCCTGATATTTTTAGTAAAAAACCCGGTTTTAAGTAATCTAATTATTCAAGATTTAATTAATATATTGCATGATTTAGGTCTACAGTCTAAGATTTTCTAAAAATCAATTAAATCAATGCAGTATTGATTTTTTAAAATTAAAAATAATTGAAAATTTCCCTGATATTTTTAGTAAAAACCCGGTTTTAAGTAATCTAAGTATTCCAGATTTAGTTATTATATTGCATGATTTAGGTCTACAGTCTAAGATTTTCTAAAAATCAATTAAATCAATGCAGTATTGATTTTTTAAAATTAAAAATAATTGAAAATTTCCCTGATATTTTTAGTAAAAAACCCGGTTTTAAGTAATCTAATTATTCAAGATTTAATTAATATATTGCATGATTTAGGTCTACAGTCTAAGATTTTCTAAAAATCAATTAAATCAATGCAGTATTGATTTTTTAAAATTAAAAATAATTGAAAATTTCCCTGATATTTTTAGTAAAAAACCCGGTTTTAAGTAATCTAATTATTCAAGATTTAATTAATATATTGCATGATTTAGGTCTACAGTCTAAGATTTTCTAAAAATCAATTAAATCAATGCAGTATTGATTTTTTAAAATTAAAAATAATTGAAAATTTCCCTGATATTTTTAGTAAAAAACCCGGTTTTAAGTAATCTAAGTATTCCAGATTTAGTTATTATATTGCATGATTTAGGTCTATAGTCTAAGATTTTCTAAAAATCAATTAAACCAATGCAGTATTGATTTTTTAAAATTAAAAATAATTGAAAATTTCCCTGATATTTTTAGTAAAAAACCCGGTTTTAAGTAATCTAATTATTCAAGATTTAATTAATATATTGCATGATTTAGGTCTACAGTCTAAGATTTTCTAAAAATCAATTAAATCAATGCAGTATTGATTTTTTAAAATTAAAAATAATTGAAAATTTCCCTGATATTTTTAGTAAAAAACCCGGTTTTAAGTAATCTAAGTATTCCAGATTTAGTTATTATATTGCATGATTTAGGTCTACAGTCTAAGATTTTCTAAAAATCAATTAAATCAATGCAGTATTGATTTTTTAAAATTAAAAATAATTGAAAATTTCCCTGATATTTTTAGTAAAAAACCCGGTTTTAAGTAATCTAATTATTCAAGATTTAATTAATATATTGCATGATTTAGGTCTACAGTCTAAGATTTTCTAAAAATCAATTAAATCAATGCAGTATTGATTTTTTAAAATTAAAAATAATTGAAAATTTCCCTGATATTTTTAGTAAAAAACCCGGTTTTAAGTAATCTAATTATTCCAGATTTAATTAATATATTGCATGATTTAGGTCTACAGTCTAAGATTTTCTAAAAATCAATTAAACCAATGTAGTATTGATTTTTTAAAATTAAAAATAATTGAAAATTTCTTTGATATTTTTAGTAAAAACCCGGTTTTAAGTAATCTAATTATTCAAGATTTAATTAATATATTGCATGATTTTGCCCTATAGACTAAGATTTTTTAAAAATCAATTAATCCAATGCAGTATTGATTTTTAAAATTAAAAATAATTGAAAATTTCCCTGATATTTTTAGTAAAAAACCCGGTTTTAAGTAATCTAATTATTCCAGATTTAGTTAATATATTGCATGATTTTGCCCTATAGACTAAGATTTTTTAAAAATCAATTAAACCAATGCAGTTTTGATTTTTTAAAATTTAAAAATAATTGAAAATTTCCCTGATATTTTTAGTAAAAAACCCGGTTTTAAGTAATCTAATTATTCAAGATTTAATTCATATATTGCATGATTTAGGTCTATAGTCTAAGATTTTCTAAAAATCAATTAAACCAATGCAGTATTGATTTTTTAAAATTTAAAAATAATTGAAAATTTCCCTGATATTTTTAGTAAAAAACCCGGTTTTAAGTAATCTAATTATTCCAGATTTAGTTAATATATTGCATGATTTTGCCCTATAGACTAAGATTTTTTAAAAATCAATTAAACCAATGCAGTTTTGATTTTTTAAAATTTAAAAATAATTGAAAATTTCCCTGATATTTTTAGTAAAAAACCCGGTTTTAAGTAATCTAATTATTCAAGATTTAATTCATATATTGCATGATTTAGGTCTATAGTCTAAGATTTTCTAAAAATCAATTAAACCAATGCAGTATTGATTTTTTAAAATTTAAAAATAATTGAAAATTTCCCTGATATTTTTAGTAAAAAACCCGGTTTTAAGTAATCTAATTATTCAAGATTTAATTAATATATTGCATGATTTAGGTCTATAGTCTAAGATTTTCTAAAAATCAATTAAACCAATGCAGTATTGATTTTTTAAAATTAAAAATAATTGAAAATTTCCCTGATATTTTTAGTAAAAAACCCGGTTTTAAGTAATCTAATTATTCAAGATTTAATTAATATATTGCATGATTTAGGTCTACAGTCTAAGATTTTCTAAAAATCAATTAAATCAATGCAGTATTGATTTTTTAAAATTAAAAATAATTGAAAATTTCCCTGATATTTTTAGTAAAAACCCGGTTTTAAGTAATCTAAGTATTCCAGATTTAGTTATTATATTGCATGATTTAGGTCTACAGTCTAAGATTTTCTAAAAATCAATTAAATCAATGCAGTATTGATTTTTTAAAATTAAAAATAATTGAAAATTTCCCTGATATTTTTAGTAAAAAACCCGGTTTTAAGTAATCTAATTATTCAAGATTTAATTAATATATTGCATGATTTAGGTCTACAGTCTAAGATTTTCTAAAAATCAATTAAATCAATGCAGTATTGATTTTTTAAAATTAAAAATAATTGAAAATTTCCCTGATATTTTTAGTAAAAAACCCGGTTTTAAGTAATCTAATTATTCAAGATTTAATTAATATATTGCATGATTTAGGTCTACAGTCTAAGATTTTCTAAAAATCAATTAAACCAATGCAGTATTGATTTTTTAAAATTAAAAATAATTGAAAATTTCCCTGATATTTTTAGTAAAAAACCCGGTTTTAAGTAATCTAATTATTCAAGATTTAATTAATATATTGCATGATTTAGGTCTACAGTCTAAGATTTTCTAAAAATCAATTAAATCAATGCAGTATTGATTTTTTAAAATTAAAAATAATTGAAAATTTCCCTGATATTTTTAGTAAAAACCCGGTTTTAAGTAATCTAAGTATTCCAGATTTAGTTATTATATTGCATGATTTAGGTCTATAGTCTAAGATTTTCTAAAAATCAATTAAACCAATGCAGTATTGATTTTTTAAAATTAAAAATAATTGAAAATTTCCCTGATATTTTTAGTAAAAAACCCGGTTTTAAGTAATCTAATTATTCAAGATTTAATTAATATATTGCATGATTTAGGTCTACAGTCTAAGATTTTCTAAAAATCAATTAAATCAATGCAGTATTGATTTTTTAAAATTAAAAATAATTGAAAATTTCCCTGATATTTTTAGTAAAAAACCCGGTTTTAAGTAATCTAATTATTCCAGATTTAGTTAATATATTGCATGATTTTGCCCTATAGACTAAGATTTTTTAAAAATCAATTAAACCAATGCAGTTTTGATTTTTTAAAATTTAAAAATAATTGAAAATTTCCCTGATATTTTTAGTAAAAAACCCGGTTTTAAGTAATCTAATTATTCAAGATTTAATTCATATATTGCATGATTTAGGTCTATAGTCTAAGATTTTCTAAAAATCAATTAAACCAATGCAGTATTGATTTTTTAAAATTTAAAAATAATTGAAAATTTCCCTGATATTTTTAGTAAAAAACCCGGTTTTAAGTAATCTAATTATTCAAGATTTAATTAATATATTGCATGATTTTGCCCTATAGACTAAGATTTTTTAAAAATCAATTAAACCAATGCAGTTTTGATTTTTTAAAATTTAAAAATAATTGAAAATTTCCCTGATATTTTTAGTAAAAAACCCGGTTTTAAGTAATCTAATTATTCAAGATTTAATTAATATATTGCATGATTTTGCCCTATAGACTAAGATTTTTTAAAAATCAATTAAACCAATGCAGTATTGATTTTTTAAAATTTAAAAATAATTGAAAATTTCCCTGATATTTTTAGTAAAAAACCCGGTTTTAAGTAATCTAATTATTCCAGATTTAGTTAATATATTGCATGATTTTGCCCTATAGACTAAGATTTTTTAAAAATCAATTAAACCAATGCAGTTTTGATTTTTTAAAATTTAAAAATAATTGAAAATTTCCCTGATATTTTTAGTAAAAAACCCGGTTTTAAGTAATCTAATTATTCAAGATTTAATTCATATATTGCATGATTTAGGTCTATAGTCTAAGATTTTCTAAAAATCAATTAAATCAATGCAGTATTGATTTTTTAAAATTTAAAAATAATTGAAAATTTCCATGAAATTTTTAGTAAAAAACCCGGTTTTAAGTAATCTAATTATTCCAGATTTAGTTAATATATTGCATGATTTAGGTCTATTGTCTAAGATTTTCTAAAAATCAATTAAACCAATGCAGTATTGATTTTTTAAAATTTAAAAATAATTGAAAATTTCCATGAAATTTTTAGTAAAAAACCCGGTTTTAAGTAATCTAATTATTCCAGATTTAGTTAATATATTGCATGATTTAGGTCTATAGTCTAAGATTTTCTAAAAATCAATTAAACCAATGCAGTATTGATTTTTTAAAATTTAAAAATAATTGAAAATTTCCATGAAATTTTTAGTAAAAAACCCGGTTTTAAGTAATCTAATTATTCCAGATTTAGTTAATATATTGCATGATATAGTCTAAGATTTTTTAAAAATCAATTAAACCAATGCAGTTTTGATTTTTTAAAATTTAAAAATAATTGAAAATTTCCCTGATATTTTTAGTAAAAAACCCGGTTTTAAGTAATCTAATTATTCAAGATTTAATTAATATATTGCATGATTTTGCCCTATAGACTAAGCTTTTTTAAAAATCAATTGAACCAATGCAGTATTGATTTTTTAAAATTAAAAATAATTGAAAATTTCCCTGATATTTTTAGTAAAAAACCCGGTTTTAAGCAATCTTTATTCAAGATTTAATTAATATATTGCATGATTTAGGTCTACAGTCTAAGATTTTCTAAAAATCAATTAAATCAATGCAGTATTGATTTTTTAAAATTAAAAATAATTGAAAATTTCCCTGATATTTTTAGTAAAAAACCCGGTTTTAAGCAATCTAATTATTCAAGATTTAATTAATATATTGCATGATTTAGGTCTACAGTCTAAGATTTTCTAAAAATCAATTAAATCAATGCAGTATTGATTTTTTAAAATTAAAAATAATTGAAAATTTCCCTGATATTTTTAGTAAAAAACCCGGTTTTAAGCAATCTTTATTCAAGATTTAATTAATATATTGCATGATTTAGGTCTACAGTCTAAGATTTTCTAAAAATCAATTAAATCAATGCAGTATTGATTTTTTAAAATTAAAAATAATTGAAAATTTCCCTGATATTTTTAGTAAAAAACCCGGTTTTAAGTAATCTAATTATTCAAGATTTAATTAATATATTGCATGATTTTGCCCTATAGACTAAGCTTTTTTAAAAATCAATTAAACCAATGCAGTATTGATTTTTTAAAATTAAAAATAATTGAAAATTTCCCTGATATTTTTAGTAAAAAACCCGGTTTTAAGCAATCTAATTATTCAAGATTTAATTAATATATTGCATGATTTTGCCCTATAGACTAAGCTTTTTTAAAAATCAATTAAACCAATGCAGTATTGATTTTTTAAAATTTAAAAATAATTGAAAATTTCCCTGATATTTTTAGTAAAAAACCCGGTTTTAAGCAATCTAATTATTCAAGATTTAATTAATATATTGCATGATTTAGGTCTACAGTCTAAGATTTTCTAAAAATCAATTAAATCAATGCAGTATTGATTTTTTAAAATTAAAAATAATTGAAAATTTCCCTGATATTTTTAGTAAAAAACCCGGTTTTAAGTAATCTAATTATTCAAGATTTAATTAATATATTGCATGATTTTGCCCTATAGACTAAGCTTTTTTAAAAATCAATTGAACCAATGCAGTATTGATTTTTTAAAATTAAAAATAATTGAAAATTTCCCTGATATTTTTAGTAAAAAACCCGGTTTTAAGCAATCTTTATTCAAGATTTAATTAATATATTGCATGATTTAGGTCTACAGTCTAAGATTTTCTAAAAATCAATTAAATCAATGCAGTATTGATTTTTTAAAATTAAAAATAATTGAAAATTTCTCTGATTTAGTAAAAAACCCGGTTTTAAGCAATCTAATTATTCAAGATTTAATTAATATATTGCATGATTTAGGTCTACAGTCTAAGATTTTCTAAAAATCAATTAAATCAATGCAGTATTGATTTTTTAAAATTAAAAATAATTGAAAATTTCCCTGATATTTTTAGTAAAAAACCCGGTTTTAAGTAATCTAATTATTCAAGATTTAATTAATATATTGCATGATTTTGCCCTATAGACTAAGCTTTTTTAAAAATCAATTAAACCAATGCAGTATTGATTTTTTAAAATTAAAAATAATTGAAAATTTCCCTGATATTTTTAGTAAAAAACCCGGTTTTAAGCAATCTAATTATTCAAGATTTAATTAATATATTGCATGATTTAGGTCTACAGTCTAAGATTTTCTAAAAATCAATTAAATCAATGCAGTATTGATTTTTTAAAATTAAAAATAATTGAAAATTTCTCTGATTTAGTAAAAAACCCGGTTTTAAGCAATCTAATTATTCAAGATTTAATTAATATATTGCATGATTTAGGTCTACAGTCTAAGATTTTCTAAAAATCAATTAAATCAATGCAGTATTGATTTTTTAAAATTAAAAATAATTGAAAATTTCTCTGATTTAGTAAAAAACCCGGTTTTAAGCAATCTAATTATTCAAGATTTAATTAATATATTGCATGATTTAGGTCTACAGTCTAAGATTTTCTAAAAATCAATTAAATCAATGCAGTATTGATTTTTTAAAATTAAAAATAATTGAAAATTTCCCTGATATTTTTAGTAAAAAACCCGGTTTTAAGCAATCTAATTATTCAAGATTTAATTAATATATTGCATGATTTAGGTCTACAGTCTAAGATTTTCTAAAAATCAATTAAATCAATGCAGTATTGATTTTTTAAAATTGAAAATAATTGAAAATTTCTCTGATTTAGTAAAAAACCCGGTTTTAAGCAATCTAATTATTCAAGATTTAATTAATATATTGCATGATTTAGGTCTACAGTCTAAGATTTTCTAAAAATCAATTAAATCAATGCAGTATTGATTTTTTAAAATTAAAAATAATTGAAAATTTCTCTGATTTAGTAAAAAACCCGGTTTTAAGCAATCTAATTATTCAAGATTTAATTAATATATTGCATGATTTAGGTCTACAGTCTAAGATTTTCTAAAAATCAATTAAATCAATGCAGTATTGATTTTTTAAAATTAAAAATAATTGAAAATTTCCCTGATATTTTTAGTAAAAAACCCGGTTTTAAGCAATCTAATTATTCAAGATTTAATTAATATATTGCATGATTTAGGTCTACAGTCTAAGATTTTCTAAAAATCAATTAAATCAATGCAGTATTGATTTTTTAAAATTAAAAATAATTGAAAATTTCTCTGATTTAGTAAAAAACCCGGTTTTAAGCAATCTAATTATTCAAGATTTAATTAATATATTGCATGATTTAGGTCTACAGTCTAAGATTTTCTAAAAATCAATTAAATCAATGCAGTATTGATTTTTTAAAATTAAAAATAATTGAAAATTTCTCTGATTTAGTAAAAAACCCGGTTTTAAGCAATCTAATTATTCAAGATTTAATTAATATATTGCATGATTTAGGTCTACAGTCTAAGATTTTCTAAAAATCAATTAAATCAATGCAGTATTGATTTTTTAAAATTAAAAATAATTGAAAATTTCCCTGATATTTTTAGTAAAAAACCCGGTTTTAAGCAATCTAATTATTCAAGATTTAATTAATATATTGCATGATTTAGGTCTACAGTCTAAGATTTTCTAAAAATCAATTAAATCAATGCAGTATTGATTTTTTAAAATTAAAAATAATTGAAAATTTCTCTGATTTAGTAAAAAACCCGGTTTTAAGCAATCTAATTATTCAAGATTTAATTAATATATTGCATGATTTTGCCCTATAGACTAAGATTTTCTAAAAATCAATTAAATCAATGCAGTATTGATTTTTTAAAATTAAAAATAATTGAAAATTTCTCTGATTTAGTAAAAAACCCGGTTTTAAGCAATCTAATTATTCAAGATTTAATTAATATATTGCATGATTTAGGTCTACAGTCTAAGATTTTCTAAAAATCAATTAAATCAATGCAGTATTGATTTTTTAAAATTAAAAATAATTGAAAATTTCTCTGATTTAGTAAAAAACCCGGTTTTAAGCAATCTAATTATTCAAGATTTAATTAATATATTGCATGATTTAGGTCTACAGTCTAAGATTTTCTAAAAATCAATTAAATCAATGCAGTATTGATTTTTTAAAATTAAAAATAATTGAAAATTTCCCTGATATTTTTAGTAAAAAACCCGGTTTTAAGCAATCTAATTATTCAAGATTTAATTAATATATTGCATGATTTAGGTCTACAGTCTAAGATTTTCTAAAAATCAATTAAATCAATGCAGTATTGATTTTTTAAAATTAAAAATAATTGAAAATTTCCCTGATATTTTTAGTAAAAAACCCGGTTTTAAGTAATCTAATTATTCAAGATTTAATTAATATATTGCATGATTTTGCCCTATAGACTAAGCTTTTTTAAAAATCAATTGAACCAATGCAGTATTGATTTTTTAAAATTAAAAATAATTGAAAATTTCCCTGATATTTTTAGTAAAAAACCCGGTTTTAAGCAATCTTTATTCAAGATTTAATTAATATATTGCATGATTTAGGTCTACAGTCTAAGATTTTCTAAAAATCAATTAAATCAATGCAGTATTGATTTTTTAAAATTAAAAATAATTGAAAATTTCTCTGATTTAGTAAAAAACCCGGTTTTAAGCAATCTAATTATTCAAGATTTAATTAATATATTGCATGATTTAGGTCTACAGTCTAAGATTTTCTAAAAATCAATTAAACCAATGCAGTATTGATTTTTTAAAATTTAAAAATAATTGAAAATTTCCCTGATATTTTTAGTAAAAAACCCGGTTTTAAGTAATCTAATTATTCAAGATTTAATTAATATATTGCATGATTTAGGTCTACAGTCTAAGATTTTCTAAAAATCAATTAAATCAATGCAGTATTGATTTTTTAAAATTAAAAATAATTGAAAATTTCCCTGATATTTTTAGTAAAAAACCCGGTTTTAAGTAATCTAATTATTCAAGATTTAATTAATATATTGCATGATTTTGCCCTATAGACTAAGCTTTTTTAAAAATCAATTAAACCAATGCAGTATTGATTTTTTAAAATTAAAAATAATTGAAAATTTCCCTGATATTTTTAGTAAAAAACCCGGTTTTAAGCAATCTAATTATTCAAGATTTAATTAATATATTGCATGATTTAGGTCTACAGTCTAAGATTTTCTAAAAATCAATTAAATCAATGCAGTATTGATTTTTTAAAATTAAAAATAATTGAAAATTTCTCTGATTTAGTAAAAAACCCGGTTTTAAGCAATCTAATTATTCAAGATTTAATTAATATATTGCATGATTTAGGTCTACAGTCTAAGATTTTCTAAAAATCAATTAAATCAATGCAGTATTGATTTTTTAAAATTAAAAATAATTGAAAATTTCTCTGATTTAGTAAAAAACCCGGTTTTAAGCAATCTAATTATTCAAGATTTAATTAATATATTGCATGATTTAGGTCTACAGTCTAAGATTTTCTAAAAATCAATTAAATCAATGCAGTATTGATTTTTTAAAATTAAAAATAATTGAAAATTTCCCTGATATTTTTAGTAAAAAACCCGGTTTTAAGCAATCTAATTATTCAAGATTTAATTAATATATTGCATGATTTAGGTCTACAGTCTAAGATTTTCTAAAAATCAATTAAATCAATGCAGTATTGATTTTTTAAAATTGAAAATAATTGAAAATTTCTCTGATTTAGTAAAAAACCCGGTTTTAAGCAATCTAATTATTCAAGATTTAATTAATATATTGCATGATTTAGGTCTACAGTCTAAGATTTTCTAAAAATCAATTAAATCAATGCAGTATTGATTTTTTAAAATTAAAAATAATTGAAAATTTCTCTGATTTAGTAAAAAACCCGGTTTTAAGCAATCTAATTATTCAAGATTTAATTAATATATTGCATGATTTAGGTCTACAGTCTAAGATTTTCTAAAAATCAATTAAATCAATGCAGTATTGATTTTTTAAAATTAAAAATAATTGAAAATTTCCCTGATATTTTTAGTAAAAAACCCGGTTTTAAGCAATCTAATTATTCAAGATTTAATTAATATATTGCATGATTTAGGTCTACAGTCTAAGATTTTCTAAAAATCAATTAAATCAATGCAGTATTGATTTTTTAAAATTAAAAATAATTGAAAATTTCTCTGATTTAGTAAAAAACCCGGTTTTAAGCAATCTAATTATTCAAGATTTAATTAATATATTGCATGATTTAGGTCTACAGTCTAAGATTTTCTAAAAATCAATTAAATCAATGCAGTATTGATTTTTTAAAATTAAAAATAATTGAAAATTTCTCTGATTTAGTAAAAAACCCGGTTTTAAGCAATCTAATTATTCAAGATTTAATTAATATATTGCATGATTTAGGTCTACAGTCTAAGATTTTCTAAAAATCAATTAAATCAATGCAGTATTGATTTTTTAAAATTAAAAATAATTGAAAATTTCCCTGATATTTTTAGTAAAAAACCCGGTTTTAAGCAATCTAATTATTCAAGATTTAATTAATATATTGCATGATTTAGGTCTACAGTCTAAGATTTTCTAAAAATCAATTAAATCAATGCAGTATTGATTTTTTAAAATTAAAAATAATTGAAAATTTCTCTGATTTAGTAAAAAACCCGGTTTTAAGCAATCTAATTATTCAAGATTTAATTAATATATTGCATGATTTTGCCCTATAGACTAAGATTTTCTAAAAATCAATTAAATCAATGCAGTATTGATTTTTTAAAATTAAAAATAATTGAAAATTTCTCTGATTTAGTAAAAAACCCGGTTTTAAGCAATCTAATTATTCAAGATTTAATTAATATATTGCATGATTTAGGTCTACAGTCTAAGATTTTCTAAAAATCAATTAAATCAATGCAGTATTGATTTTTTAAAATTAAAAATAATTGAAAATTTCTCTGATTTAGTAAAAAACCCGGTTTTAAGCAATCTAATTATTCAAGATTTAATTAATATATTGCATGATTTAGGTCTACAGTCTAAGATTTTCTAAAAATCAATTAAATCAATGCAGTATTGATTTTTTAAAATTAAAAATAATTGAAAATTTCTCTGATTTAGTAAAAAACCCGGTTTTAAGCAATCTAATTATTCAAGATTTAATTAATATATTGCATGATTTAGGTCTACAGTCTAAGATTTTCTAAAAATCAATTAAATCAATGCAGTATTGATTTTTTAAAATTAAAAATAATTGAAAATTTCCCTGATATTTTTAGTAAAAAACCCGGTTTTAAGCAATCTAATTATTCAAGATTTAATTAATATATTGCATGATTTTGCCCTATAGACTAAGCTTTTTTAAAAATCAATTAAACCAATGCAGTATTGATTTTTTAAAATTTAAAAATAATTGAAAATTTCCCTGATATTTTTAGTAAAAAACCCGGTTTTAAGCAATCTAATTATTCAAGATTTAATTAATATATTGCATGATTTAGGTCTACAGTCTAAGATTTTCTAAAAATCAATTAAATCAATGCAGTATTGATTTTTTAAAATTAAAAATAATTGAAAATTTCTCTGATTTAGTAAAAAACCCGGTTTTAAGCAATCTAATTATTCAAGATTTAATTAATATATTGCATGATTTAGGTCTACAGTCTAAGATTTTCTAAAAATCAATTAAATCAATGCAGTATTGATTTTTTAAAATTAAAAATAATTGAAAATTTCTCTGATTTAGTAAAAAACCCGGTTTTAAGCAATCTAATTATTCAAGATTTAATTAATATATTGCATGATTTAGGTCTACAGTCTAAGATTTTCTAAAAATCAATTAAATCAATGCAGTATTGATTTTTTAAAATTAAAAATAATTGAAAATTTCCCTGATATTTTTAGTAAAAAACCCGGTTTTAAGCAATCTAATTATTCAAGATTTAATTAATATATTGCATGATTTAGGTCTACAGTCTAAGATTTTCTAAAAATCAATTAAATCAATGCAGTATTGATTTTTTAAAATTAAAAATAATTGAAAATTTCCCTGATATTTTTAGTAAAAAACCCGGTTTTAAGCAATCTAATTATTCAAGATTTAATTAATATATTGCATGATTTTGCCCTATAGACTAAGCTTTTTTAAAAATCAATTAAACCAATGCAGTATTGATTTTTTAAAATTAAAAATAATTGAAAATTTCTCTGATTTAGTAAAAAACCCGGTTTTAAGCAATCTAATTATTCAAGATTTAATTAATATATTGCATGATTTTGCCCTTTGTCTAAGATTTTCTAAAAATAAATTAAGCCAATGCAGTATTGATTTTTTAAAATTAAAAATAATTGAAAATTTCCCTGATATTTTTAGTAAAAAACCCGGTTTTAAGTAATTTAATAATTCCAGATTTAATTAATATATTGCAGAGTTCCCAGATTTTTTTTTAAAAAAAGTACATTGGAATTGAAAAAAAAATTTGGTGTCAAAAAAAAGATTTCCGTTTTGAGCTAATATAAATTAATTAAAATTTTTTAATTCGGCTTTTTTATATGGACAATAGAAGATTAACCAGTACAATAATTACATGTTTTCGAGAAAATTTTTTACAATTTTTCGAGCCATAGGCGAAAAATATCATTAAAAAGGCCAATAATAAAAAAATGACTTAAAAATGGCCGTGCAGCGAAAAATTTGTGATTTGGGTAATCTACTAAACCATTTTTTTGCTTTCATAATACTTGAAAATTTTCTTAAAATTTTTTAAAATTTTTTTTTCAATTTTTTAAAAAAATCATTTAAGAAAAACAAATCAATTGATTTTGTTAATTTTCTGTTTTTAAATATTTATTAAATATAATATACTATTTAATTATTTAATCAATAGATTAACTGTACCTCTTTTTTTCGCAAACTAGAAAAATTTTCTTAGAATTTTTTTCAATTTTTTTTTAAAAAATCAATTAAAAAAACTTAGTCAAACAGGCGGAATTATTAAAACTTAGTCAAATGGAATTAAATTCAAAACAGGAGGATTTATTCTAACCAGTCGTAATTAAATCAGTGCAAAACAGGAAGAATTATTTAATGGAAGTTTTCGGATAATTGAATACTAATGTGTCCCTGAATTTTTCATTTGCTTTGGTTCTTAATTTGTTCGTATCCAAAATAATCAATAATCATGTATTATAGCCACATTCGCAAAATTGACGAAAAGTAATCCACCAAAAAATGCCAAGAAATAAAATAAAACGAGTAAATTTATTTCTTCAAAATCGAAATACAATTAAAATAATTGAAAAGTCATCGCATCGAACAAATAAAACAAATAAATATGCTTTCCAAAATAAAATAAATTATCCTCACATTCAATTCAATGAAAATAGTATTTTCTTTTCTTGTATTCTCCATCCTCATCCTTGTAATAACGATTTATTGCTTTAATTGGTAATTTCTTCTCAATCCCATTATTGTTATTGCTGTCGATGATGTCATCCAATTTCATCATTTTGTTCTGAAAATAGTTTAATGTCTTTTAAATATATTTTTGAATTTATTTTAAACTCACTTTTCGACGCTTGATCATAATTTCAATGGTTTTTTCCTTCTTTTCTTTTCCTTTTAAAAATTTCGGGTAGATTACGTGAAAGTCGAAGAGGAAGCCAAAATTGGAAGGCCAATTGGCCACGGTGAATTCCAGCCGATCATAATATTCGATCCCATATAGCCACTTCCCCCAGTCTTCATTGTCACTGTAAATCTCAACCTTGATTGGATCATGTGCGGTGCCAGCCAAAATAAATAAATTCTCATTGTCCGACTTGAGTAAACGTCCACCTTTTTAAGAAATATATAAAAAAAGTAATATTTATTTCAAAAAGGAATTTAAGCAGTTTTACAAATTTTACATGATTGCTGTAAAATTTTCGAACTAATTTCAAATTTTCCTATTCATAATTTAAAAAATATTTTCTAAATGATAATTTAGAATGCTATAAGCGCTATTTTTGTCGTTTTTTTTGTCCAGTCTCGCTAAGCCATATCAACAATTACAATTTATCATAAATAGGGCTTAGAGCATATTAATGTTGGCATCCAAAATTATCATAGAATTTTTTAAATTTTTGGCTCAAATAAATTTCTCAGTATTCATCAATCACTAACTAACACCCACCTTTTGGTATTCCACTGCGACAAATATTCCAAATTTGATGAAGCATTTTTGACATTTCCGAACATTCAATTTTGATGTCAATCGTTTCGAGCACATATTCCGGATGTCTGAATTGATAAATTTAGGTATAATTCATTCATAATTTCACTCACTTTGTATAGGCCATAAAACAAATCAAATCCTCGGCATAATATTCAGGGCATACCGTAAATTTGTCAATTTGGAAATGGCGAAAATGTGTAAATCCCGCTCCACGTCGCAAAAATGAATCAATAAGATGGTCATGTTGATCAGAGGCTTTTCGAAGAATATGTGGATGTCCAGAAAATTTGTAGCCATTTTCCAGGAATTCATTTATGGACTGAAAAAAAGACTTATCTAGTTTAAAGTCCAAAAAAATATTTTTGTATGGTTATTTGAATTATCTTTTTTGATAAAATTTATTCTTTCTCTGTTCACTGTGTATGTAACACAATAAGGGGCTATGAAAATTAAATAAAAAAATTTATTCTGTAAAGACTATAAAATCATTCCGGAAAACTTAATTTTTTTTAGGAAAATTTAATTAAAATCTTCCCTAAAAGTTAACTAAAATTCTTTCCGTCGTAAAAGTTAACTAAAATTCTTTCCGGAAAAGTTAATTAAATTCTTTCCGGAAACTTAATTAAAATCTTTCCGAAAAACTTAATTAAAATCTTTCCGGAAAACTTAATTAAAATCTTTCCGGAAAATTTAATTAAACTCTTTCCGAAAAACTTAATTAAATTCTTTCCGGAAACTTAATTAAAATCTTTCCGGAAAACTTAATTAAAATCTTTCCGGAAAACTTAATTAAATTCTTTCCGGAAACTTAATTAAAATCTTTCCGGAAAACTTAATTAAATTCTTTCCGGAAAACTTAATTAAATTCTTTCCGGAAACTTAATTAAAATCTTTCCGGAAAACTTAATTAAATTCTTTCCGGAAACTTAATTAAAATCTTTCCGGAAACTTAATTAAAATCTTTCCGGAAAACTTAATTAAAATCTTTCCGGAAAACTTAATTAAATTCTTTCCGGAAACTTAATTAAAATCTTTCCGGAAAACTTAATTAAATTCTTTCCGGAAACTTAATTAAAATCTTTCCGGAAAACTTAATTAAATTCTTTCCGGAAACTTAATTAAAATCTTTCCGGAAAACTTAATTAAATTCTTTCCGGAAACTTAATTAAAATCTTTCCGGAAAACTTAATTAAATTCTTTCCGGAAACTTAATTAAAATCTTTCCGGAAAACTTAATTAAATTCTTTCCGGAAACTTAATTAAAATCTTTCCGGAAACTTAATTAAAATCTTTCCGGAAAACTTAATTAAAATCTTTCCGGAAAACTTAATTAAATTCTTTCCAGAAACTTAATTAAAATCTTTCCGGAAACTTAATTAAAATCTTTCCGGAAAACTTAATTAAATTCTTTCCGGAAACTTAATTAAAATCTTTCCGGAAAACTTAATTAAATTCTTTCCGGAAACTTAATTAAAATCTTTCCGGAAAACTTAATTAAATTCTTTCCGGAAACTTAATTAAAATCTTTCCGGAAAAGTTTATTAAAATCTTTCCGGAAAACTTAATTAAAATCTTTCCGGAAAAATTAATTAAAATCTTTCCGGAAAAATTAATTAAAATCTTTCCGGAAAAGTTAATTAAAATCGCTACTATGCTAGTCTGTTAATCTTTCCGGAAACTTAATTAAAATCTTTCCGGAAAAGTTTATTAAAATCGCTGCTATGCTAGTCTGTTAATCTTTCCGGAAAACTTAATTAAATTCTTTCCGGAAAAATTAATTAAAATCTTTCCGGAAAACTTAATTAAAATCTTTCCGGAAAAATTAATTAAAATCTTTCCGGAAAAATTAATTAAAATCTTTCCGGAAAAGTTAATTAAAATCGCTGCTATGCTAGTCTGTTAATCTTTCCGGAAACTTTGTTTTTAATTAAAATTAATTCCCTCATGGAAATTTAATTCTTTAACTAAAATCAAGAAACTTATTTTTAAACATTATATAAAAAAACTTCCATATAATTTTCGCTTATCCGAATTAATTTAATAATTCAAAAAAAAAAAATGTTTGTATTTCTTTTAATTTAAAATTTAAACTATACCGGTATTGCTTCGATTGTGAATATTTGCATGTTTCCCAAAGTGCCCTCATCCTGTTCGCCATCGCCATCAAAAGAAATTTCAAACCATTTCGTTGGATCCTCTCTATTCACCACATTAAATGTCAGATGCGAGCCTTCGAAATACCACAATTCTCCACCAAAAATGTGCACAATATTTTCGCCAATTTTCAGGTCAATCGATTCAAACAAAATTCGGTCACTTCCACTTGATGAATACATTTTTGCTTGTTCCAATAATTGCTTTAAACTCTTCGGGTGTTCTCTTGTTTCCTCTTCAAACCAGATTTGAGCACATTTGAAAGCATTTCCGGCCACGGCCAAACTTAATTTATAAAAATTAAAGGTGATTTCAATTTAATTTGTTGAATAATTTTGGTTTAAAGAATTTTTGGTTTTGGTTCAAAATAAATTAATGCATCCTTGCCCACAAAGGCGCACCCAGAAATTTTTTTCTAGGGACTAAGGAGGAAAAATTTTTAAGGTTACATTTTTTTAGCAGATAAATGCGAGAAAAATTTTTTGTATTTTGTATAATTTTTTTTTTTAAGGTTTAAGGGGTGCGTTCTATCGTTTTTTTTTCACAATTTTTAAGGACTTATTTCAGCCCTGAAAAACGTAAAAATTCAATCTAAATTTTCTAGAAATTTCTTATCAATTTTTAGTTATTTAACTTTTTTTTTGCATTTTTGTCAAAAAAAAAAAAACACTTAAAAACAAAAACTTTAAAAATTTAATTCAATAAATTTTACGGTGAATTGGCCAAATGGACGATCAAATTTTCCACAAAATTGTCTGGCACACCATTTATAACTGAGCAGAAATCTCGAGTTGGGGTCAGCCAAGCACCATAGCGAAAAAATAAATCCATTTGTGGCTTCCATTCCAAAGATTGGTATTGATTGAATGGGATAACTCTATCTATCTTCTTGTAAAATTTGGCCCTTTCGCTGATGAATTCTTCCATGTTATTATCGAGTTTTTTAATTTCTTTTCTCTTCATATTTCCCAATGTCAATGGATGGATTATATCTCGGATGAGTGACTAAAAATGAGAAAATTTAAGTGTAATTTTTTTATTATCCATATTTTCGAATTTTTGATCTTTTTTGTTTAAATCATTTCTAAAATAATCAAATTCAATAAAACTGCTAATAATTTTGACTGTTTAGAATAATTTTTTGTTCAGAGTATCTATGAAAGCATTTTTAAATTTTCTTCTAGATAGCATATCTAAAAATGGTGCTAGCCCGTTTCACCGAAAAAGGTCGGAAAAGACATTTTATCCAAACCAGTTTTGGCAATTTACAGGGAATAAACCAAAGAACCAATGATATTTTCGGATTTATTATGTTGGAAAACCCTTAAAACCAGTTTAAAAACATGAATTTGTAAATACCAAACTGCCAAAAACATGGTTTGATTGAAATGTTTTTAACCGATTTCGGTGAAGCGTGCAAACACGTCTAAAAATTCTCTGAATAACTTTCAGATTGGCCTTATTTCTTTATTATTATGTCTTTGCACATTTTAAAAAAAATAGATCCCAAAAAATGCTCTTATATCAATCACAGAATGGCCCAAACCTACTCCTAGCGATAAGCGATCCTGTTCAACTGGGCGGCGTCTCAACTGGGCGACGTTGCTTATAGTTCATTATGGGCGAAACTGATATAGATGATTTCGGTATCAAATTAAAGAGCACCCTCTGGCTATCGATTGATATAAAATTTATCTTGTTTGGTTCAGAATTAGCAAACTTGTACTTTAAAAACCATTAAAAAGACTTAATATAAATTTGCGAATTTTTCATGGTTTTTTGAGCATAATTCCATCAAATCTTAGCCAAACCAAATATATATCTATCGATAGCCCGAAGTGCGCTCTTTAATTTGATACCGAAATTATCTATATCGGTTTAGTTCTTAATGAATTACAAGCGATGGCGCCTAATTGAGACCAGGCTATAAATCACAAGCTAACCAGAGTGACTTATATAGAGAAATCATGGGGGACTTTTAGGTGTTTAAAATCTGTAAACAGATAATGAAGATGTATGACATTTATAAACGAAAATTGTCAAAATTTATTGATTTCTTTCACTGAAATGTTTTTTTGCGATTTATCCGCTGTTATATTTAGAATGATTATTTATTTTGATGTTTTTGGAAATTTAAAATCGAAACCTTTTTGATCTTTCGGATGTTTCGAAGCAGCCAATATGAATTATTTTGGACGATTGCACGAGTTGGTACATTTACGAGAATATTGACGGCCGCATCCAGCGGTAAACATTTGTGAATTTCGGCGAGAAGTTCGGGTGGCAATCGCCGGCGGTATTCCAAATTGCTATCCATAATTTTATTTGATTTCGATTGACTGATATGCAGATTTTTTAATCTGTAAAAATTACGTTTTATTATTACAAGTTTTAATATTGATTTATTAATGTAAAATAAAAACGTGTGACAATTTTTTGCCGAAGTTTTAATAACTGGCTAGTAACTGCGCAAAATTTTTCGCTATGCGGTTATTTCTGGAAAAAATTTTTCTCCGTTCAAAATTTTTCGCAAAATAATTTAATTTGATTAATTTTCTTGATAATATAAATCAAATATAGAATTAGCTATTTAATTGTTCAATCAATAGAGATTAGAGATTTCCGTTAACGTAGTTTTTTGCTTTTAAAGCACTAGAAATTTTATCTACCAATAATAATTAAATCAATAGAGAAGAGAGGAACAAGCGATCCAAAACGTAAAGACAAACTTTACTTCTAAGTTCTAAATGAAGAAGGGGGAATGAAAATATGTAGACTTGAGGGGAAGTGGATTTATTAATTATTACTCAATCACTGTCCATTGGTCCAAATTTATTATTTTTTCATAATTTTATTACTTAAAAAATGGAAAAAATATTGAAATTTTATTGACAAATAATTTTTTCTTAAAATTGCCATTTGTTGTCAATTTTAAAAGCTTGCAAAAAAAAAATGCAAATTGGAAATATCCGTCGAGATTTTTACTGCCTTGATTTAGTTTTAAAAACCATAATAACTTTTTGATATTTTCGGCTCAATCCATCTTCTTTTTATAGAAAAAATTTCATATCTTCTTAATTCGGTTTCATAATTTTGCATTTCATTTTTCATGACATTTGCCATAAGCAATGCAAAACTTCAGCATTATCGATTAACCTATATTTGAGATTTCCCTTACCATATTACATAAACTACCGTATACTTGATCATACTGTATACCAAATCAAAGAATAATGTAGCATTATCAAATGCAAAAATATCACCATCATTCACCATCGATCACTATATAATTGACATTTCGATTACCGTAATATTTCAATTATATGTTACTTAGTCATACCGTATACCAAGTATACTGTAACATTATCAAATGCAAAAAATATCACCATCATTTTCAGCTCCATCGAATACTCTATACTTGACATTTCAATTACCGTAATATCTTTTATAAGTTACTTAGTCATACCGTATACCAAGTATACTGTAAAATATGACATCATAATTCTTTCTCTAAAATTAATTTCTAGGATTAAAGCTCCCAATTTCCATGTCATAGTCTCAGTCTTAGTCCCATGCTGTATCGAATAATACATATTATTAGCTTTCCTAATATTCTCTGATTTAATCAAACTGAAGGAAAGGACCATAATAATCATAATATTATATTATTAATCCATTTTTAATTCTATATACTAATGGACAATTTATAATGAATTTTAATACTTTTTGCTTAATTAAATATTAATTTAGATATATTTTTAGAAATTTAAAACATCAAAACAATAAAAATGGATCAAGGAGGTCGAAATTTGGTAATCAAAAAAGTCAGGACGGCATTTATGTTTTTTTTCGATGCGATTTCGAAGGAATTATGAAGGTTCTTTTCTTATAATAGTCTTTTGAGCCTAGTAACTCTTAAGGTAGAAACCGCATCTGGCAGGGAAACAAAGAGGCTGCACGTTTATGGTGCAGAATGAATCAGAGAGAAATGCGACCGTTAATGAATATGGCCAATCGGGACAAAATGCGCTCCCAACGAAAAGTGGATGAAGTCAATGAGGTTCCTAATTTGATTACAATAAAATTTAAAAAAAAAGAAAAATCTAGAACACTTTTTCTGATATCATATTAGTCTTTTGAGTCTAGCAAATTTTAAGGTCGAGGCCGTCCATTGCAATCAAAGGAGGTGGCAAAAATTAGGAATGAAATGAATCCGGCGGAGAAAGAGTCATGGAACAGGCCAATTTGGACAAACACCGCTATCGACAAAAGTGGTGATGCTTATGAGGTTCCTAATTATATTACTATCAAATTTAAAAAACGAGTAATCCATCCCCCACTTAATGCTAACATAATTTATATCTAGTCCTTTGAATAAAATGAGATAATTAGCAAAAATTGATTTAAATTATAAAAATGAATTTAAAAAAAGGCTATAAAATTTAGGAATCTTCGCTCTCTTCGTCTTCATCAAGTCCGTCCGTGAACATCGCCCGCCTTCCGGATGTCATATTGATTTACCCTCGAGGAGAAACACCCTTGCTGGAAGTTTTTCGGGCTAAGAATTTCTGGGAGAATTTTGCCGCTATGGATGGAGTAATGGAAGAGGGCTATTGGCTGAAAGTATTTTAAAAAACTCAAATTTTCAAATGAATTTTTATGGAATTTAGGGATATTTCAATGAATTGACATTTGCGGCATTCAGTACTTTGGGAGTTGGCGGCTTATACCCGAATCTAATTGACACCGCGATTAGCCGGATGTGCGAGGATGATGTCCTTTTTGTGCCTTGGGATGATTTTGTGCAATTTTTGCCGAAGAATGATATCAATGGCCACAGAATTGACCAAAAGACGCGGCTTATTATTGTCTGGATTTCAATAAAGAACATTAATTGCGTGCTGGGCGTGATCAATCTAAAGAAATGGACCATAAAAATCACTATAAATTTATATTATTGGTCCTTTTTTTCTTAAATCTATATACTAATTATGGACAATTTAAGGAGGTCGAAATTTGCAAATCAAAACACCTTTCGGCTTGAAAATTTTAGAGCATGAATTCTTGAAAGAATTATGTAGGTTCCTTTCTTTCTAATAATATTTTGTGTCTTGTAATTCTTAGGATCGCAGCACAGTTTTCACCTGAATAAGGAAACCGCATGTTTTGGCATGGAATGAGTCAGTCAAAAAAGCAGTCGTTCGTGAATATGGCCAAAATGGACAAATAATATTATAAGCAAGAAATGCGTGAAGCTAATGAGGTTTCTAATAATTAATTTTCAAATAAATTTATTTGAATTTCAGGGAATGTCTTGCAATATTAATCATTCACTCTAGCAATCGGAGGCATTAACAATGATTTGATCGACACTGACATTGACCTAATGTCAAAGAAGATATAATATTTGTGCCATTTGATGATTTTGAGGAATTTTTGCCCAATTCCGACATCAAGGAACACCGAATCAACAAGAATACCCATCTCATCATTGTTCCAATATCAATAAATAATGATCATGCGACACTTGGAGTGGTCAACTTGAAGAAAACAACGATCATAATTTATGACTCGTCTTATGCGCCGAAAAATGATGGCCAAAAATGGGCTTACACCCATTCTTTATAGTATGTTTTCAATAAAAATTTTTTGTAAATTTTGGCATTTAAGTACTTTGGCTCAAATATTGTCAGAAGAAACTGATATTGAAATTTTGCCTTTCCGCCGTTTCCAACGAGAAGTAAATTATAAAGGCCCACAGCAACGCACCAACGATTGCGGCGTCTTTTGTTGTTTATGCCCGGCATATCATCAACAAATGGCCACTTAACTTCGGGCAACGACATATTGAATATTATAAACGACTTATCGCCCAAATTATTCTTTCACAATCCGAAATACCGGCTCTTTCATAAATTTCTTTATAATGTCCCCCTTTTTTATTGGTTTTTTTTATCCTTCCTTCTCCAATTTTTACCTTTATATTATTTTTTTTTATTCATTTCCATAATTTAAATAAACCATTTTTTAAATAAATTAATTTAACAATTCATTATTTAAAAATTAACCTGCCGAACAATTGAAACATTCGGCATGGCCTTGATTTGGTCAATGGAGTGGTCCCTAAAAAATAAAAAAAATTATATGTTATTTCATTTTTTTGATATTAATTTTCTGACACCTGCTGGAATGAAATTATTTAACAAATTAAAATACTTATTTTTATTAGATATGTCCGGTATAAATTGGATTTTCATTGAGATTTTAATTTCGATCAAAATTCTGATTTTAATTTCTTACAAAATTCCGATTTTAATTTCGATCAAATTTTTTTATTTTTATTCTGGTACAAATTCTGATTTTTATTCTGGTACAAATTCTGATTTTTATTCTGATTGTAATTTCGTTCAAATTTTTTTTATTTTGGTACAAATTCTGATTTTTATGCTGATTTTTATTTTGATTTTAATTTTTTACAAAATTCAGATTTTAATTTCTTGCAAAATTCTGATTTTCTTTCTGATTTTAATTTCGATCAAAATTCTGATTTTCATCCTGATTTTAATTTCGATCAAAATTTTGATTTTCATTCTGATTATGAAAATAATAATTTTTTACAAAAATTTTCAAAATTTATACAAAATAGCCAATTTATTGTGAGTTTATTTCCAACCGGGCTTTCTGGCCTTGGCTCGGCCCGCTTAGACCCAGCTCCACCGCCATCTAGGCTCTAGTTTTGAATTCAAAAATAGCCTATAATTAATGGTGAACCGAAAAAGAAAAAATATTTCAATGTTTTATAGATCTTGTCATCAAAGTGAATTTGAATTGCAAGAGTTGGAAGACAGTCCAAAAATTTGTAAGCCAAATGAAAACTACATCTTTACAATTTCCAATTATAAATAAAAAACTAAATTAAATTCGAGAAAAAAAAAGAGAAAATGTCTTCATTGGTTTTTTGAGAGTGCATTTCCTCTTGATTTTAGGAGTTAGGATTAAAAACAAGTGTGTAAGGGCAAGCGATCTACGGAAGTCAGAGGAAAAATTGTGGTAGCCATAAAAGAAAAAGAAGGGGAAGGGGAAGGGCATTTTTTGATTAAATTTGAGGGGAAAAGGAGGAGTTTGTTTTGATAGGAAGGAAAAGCCGGCAATTGGTAGAGGGAGAAGGGAATTGTTTGGGAGGGGAAGCCGGGATTTTAGATGAGGAGGGCTGGGGAAGAGGAAGCGATCGGAAAAGGGGAAATGATGGCCTAGGAAAGGGATGAATGTAAGGCCGAATTTGGTGAAGAAGGCAATTCGGAATTAAGCCGCGAGCGAAGGAATGGACAAAACGGCAAAAACCGGGCTGAATAGCTGAGGGAAGTGATCAAACAGCACCGCATCTATTGAGTGAATATGTGGGAAATATGCCGTGGCCAAATGCCTGTGCTTGCCCTCCAAAATCCGCATACTCTTTCCTTCGATTCAAAGGCTCCCACACGCATCCGTAATGCTGGCTAATGGAAGCGTGCGCCGAAGGCGGCGCGTCAATTTGCCTGTTGTCAAATGGAAAGGAAGGCACCGATTCTCCTCTTATCCAACCGCTATATTCAAAAATCGGCATTGATTTTCCCCCATTAAAAGCTCGAAAATGATTTCTTTTAGCCCAGACAAAGGATTTTTTCATTGAAGCACGAAGCCTCCCTATACTTTCATCAAGCCTGGACCTTGGAACCTATCCCACAATCACTTATATTGGCCCCTTTGTTTATATGGCCAGATTCCTTCTAACTATCCTTTTGATGGGCTTGAAGCCAAATAATCAATCGACGAACAAAGAGCAAAAGTCCCAGTCCCAGGGCAATGTCGATTTGTCAAATGACATTAGATTTCTCTATCATTGGCCATTTTCTTATCAAAATAATCTCAATTCGTATTTTTCACAGTAAATGATTTTTTGATTAGTTTTCTTGGATACCGCACATTCTCACCAATCATATTTTTGTTAAATATTTACATAAATCGCTTTATTTTCAGCAAATATCTTCATATTGGCCCCTTTGTTTATGGGCGAATTCCCTCTAACTATCCCTTTGATGGGCTTGAAGCCAAAAATCAATCAAAAATGGGTTTGTTGAGAGGAGTCCAATTCCATTGGAATCAATTCCAACAAAGGGCATATGCCATTTGTTACCCAAATTGGCCATGGAATATCATTTGTGGTTTATATCTTACTCCTATTAGGCCATTTTCTGATCAAAATAATTCCAATTTGGTTCATTTTTATCAGTAAATGATTTTTAGAATAGTTCCGCGCAATCATATTTATCCCATTTCATAACAAAATAATTTGTTTTCAGCCAAATAAAAATTATTCCAAAAATGTTAAATTTCTCCAATTGTTTATTCTCCCAACTATTTTTCTTCCTATTCTGTCCTCTGTTAGTCAATTCAGACAATGGAATGCCCCATTTTCATATGCCAATGCCAATGCCCGGAGTGTCGCCCCCTTTACAATTTCCACCGAACGGCGGAAAGCCCCCCTTTCAAATGCAAATGCCCGACGGAATGATGATGCCACCGGTTGCAGCAAATGCAGCGGAAGTTGTTAAACCGGGCAGTATGCAATCCGCTCTGGAAAATTTGAGCCAAGCAACGCATGGCACAAATCATGTGGGCAATTTCCAGCGGAAGAAGCAGCCTCAAGAAGAATTCGCCTTGCCCGAACCGCCATTGCCCAAAGTGATTTTAGTGATTTGGGATCGAAATGGCGAAATCCTCGACGATCCGCATGTTCAAATTCGGGCGGTCCAAGAGGAACATGCCATCATGCAGGCTGGAATGTTGCCTTTAGCACTCAGTGAGTTTAAATGGGGATTATTAATTCAATTTAATTTGACAAGAAAATTTATTAGAATAATATAAATTAAACTTGAAAATATAGTACTTATTCATATCCAGTTTGTATCCATTTTATGAAAGAGAAAATGAGCGGTCCCTTTTTCGATCATTAGGATTAGAGTTTGGGTCATTAGGATTTACCTTGGATGATATCTTATCGCTGATTGACCCTAGATAACGTACTGCGACACTTGCGGACCCGACACTTGCGGACGAAACGGTCTGGAGCCGAAGGTGGTAAAGCTGGAATGGCATTGTTTAGAGCATATTATTAGGTATATAATTAACTACAAAATGACAAAAAAAGTTTTGACCATTGTTGAATATTCACCGAGTTATGGCCAAAAAACCGTCAAAATCGCAATTTCAATTAAATCCACGGTTTTTTGCCAATAACTCGGTGAATATTCAACATTGGCCAATGCTTTTGATGTCATTTTGTAGCTAATTTTATGCCTATTAAAATGATATAAACAATGTCACTCCAGCTTTACCACATTCGGCACTAGACCATTTCGTCCGCAAGTGTCGGTTCCGCAAGTGTCGGCCAACCCTAGATAACCCTACCCTAATCCCTGAAAACCCAATGGGACCCTTAACCTCCCCTAATTGACCCCAAAAATAGGATACATACTGAATAAGTACCAAAATGTTGCCTGTTTTTATTAAGTATGAAATATAGATAACATGAATTTGCTTTTAAAAAGGCATAAATATTGAGCTAATAGGAATTCGATTTAATTTTCAATCAAATTTCAGACAATTAATTAAATTTGTTTTATCATCAAAATTCTTTTATCCGACGTATAAATTATTACTAATTTAAAAAGCATAGATATGTTAACCAATTAAAAATTTAGCAAAATGTAAAATATTTTTAGTGTCCCCTCTGATTGAATGTGCCCATGATCTGAGTGTTAAACCGCATGAAATTTGTGACTATGATTTGCTAATTGGCAGCGGTGTTGTGGACATTACTCTGAGGAAAGACCGACACACGGGCAAAAACCGTGCAGGACTCATTGAAATTTCATATGTACGGTTTGAAATGTGAATTCAAAATTAATTTTCCAATGAATTTAGGCTGAAAAGAAGGATGGACCAAGAATCAGCTATATTGAGAGCATCGAACGGTTGGCAATTGCCTCGGATCCAGGTAAATGTTTTTTTTATTAATTTTAAATGCCAAAAAGTTATGCAAAATGAAAAGTGGAATAAATTAAAATGGGAAATATTATATTTAATTTGACAAAAAAATAATACATAAATGCTAAAATAGTTATAACGGTTTAAATTAAATGGTCTGTCCTCAATTCACAATCCTTATAATATTGGATAGAACTAGTCAGGACACATCGAATCGTATATAATTTGTTACGGTCGGTCAAAATTAAAAGTTTTTAAACGGTTAAAACCGATTTTAATTTTTGGCTCCAAATTTACGTTAAAAAATTAAAGTGAATTAAACATTTTAAACTGATTTTGATTTTGGATCAAATCTAAGTAAGTTAAAAATTAAAGGGCTAGTTTATTAAACGGTTTAGGCCTTTTATGATTTTTTGTTCAAAAAAAAAAAGTTAGAACAATTAAACCCAAGCCAAAAGATAATTAAATCATATATTTTAAAGATATCTCACGATTGTATAGTTTTAATAGATTTAAAATAAACATCTGAATTGTTATAATTTTTCACCAAATTAAAAAATCCTAAAATTTTGCAGGTCATAATCAGCATCAGGCACATCATCGTAACGATATGGCTGTGACCGCCAACGATCCGGAGCATCGGAAAATTTTACATCTCAAATATCATCCATTCGAGTCATATGCCTATGGTTTGTAATCTGTCATAGGATAATGAGGAAATTGGACTTAAAATTATTTAAAACTGAGAAATAAAAGAATGACTATTGTTAAAGATTTATAAGCATTTGTTATTTTTTTATATAAACTTCAAGCCTTATAGAACTACGCTTCGCTAATTAATTTTTAGAATAAAGATTAGGTCAAAAAAATAAATTATCTTCTTAATTAATTACTCTCATTAAAACATAAAATTGAGAATATAATGGATTGAAAACCATAATTAAAAAAGGTTAGGCCTTTATCAAATTAAAATGAATTTCAAGCCTAACCTTTGGCCTAAGCCTCTGTTAGGCTAATTAATGAACTTTTAAATCATACAAATTTTATTTCCTAATTAATCATTCCCAAGTATATTAAAAATTGAGATTCTGAGATAAATTATTAATCTTTAAATTAATTTCAAATCTCATTTGGGGCCAGGCCAATTATAATTATAGAAAAAAGTTGAGACATAAAATGTGAAGTTTAGATAATTTCACCTAAAAACTATTTATTTCCAGTTTACCACATTCATGGCATCGTTTTTTGGCGTGGTGCCGATCTTACCAAAATCGATCCAATGCCGATTACCGCCCCCGATCCATTTGTCCACATTGAATATTTTAGTGATCATGGTAAGGGTTTTAGGAAGCAATTGAATTAATTTTTCACTAAATAGAACATGTGATGAACAAATTGCCGTATGAAATGGATTTGAACCCGCAAACCGGCGAATTCCGCATCACAATTCGAAACGGATTTGGTCTTGACAAGCAAAGGGAAGTGGAGGATAAAAATTATGGCAAAATTAATATAGCAGTTGTAAGTTTTTTCGGAAAAAACATTTAAATAATAAAAAGGAAAAAAATTTGAAATGGTTTCGATGCCATTTTACAGGGTTTTAAAATTTAGTCCTTCTATTCAACTAGTAAAATTTAGTAATAAAGGTAAATTTACATTTCAAATTTTTAAAATACTGCTCCAGGGCTAGACACCCTTGCATACCCTGATCCCATTAAAAATTGAAAGGATTTTTACCAATAATTTTTAGAATTTTAAAATTAAAGATATATTTTATAAGTTTGGAAGAAGGATTAAGAGTTAAGACGATTGATTCATAAGTTAAAATTTGTTGACAAAGTTAATGCTTTTATAGAGAAATATAAAGGATTTATTATCAGGAAAAGTTATCAAGCAAAATATTGTAGTTTTAATTCAGCGGACACATTTTTTTACTGTTTGCAATTTTTGAGCAGAAAAAGAAATTTTTGAAGTCATTTTAGCCAAAATTAGTGTGTAAAAAAATATGACATAAATATATTTCTAAAGGGTAAAATCAAATCATATTCATTACTTTTTTACATCAATTTATTAAAGTAGTCTACACCAAAATTGGTTTCGATTTGAGAAAATCGATGTAATTAAAACTGAATTTGGAGAATTTTTACTCAAAAAACCAAAAAATTGGAGAACCGAAACTGAAAATTGACATCTTTTCGAAATCCGAAAACCAGTTTAAAACCGAGACACTAAAAAGTTAAAACCGAATTTTGGATTACTCTACAATTTACTCCGTTTATTTTTATAGGCCGTCAACAAAACCCTCTTTCGGATGCGCTATTATCGAGTGTACACTGTAAACGTGAATGAATGCATCAAAAAGAGCCAACACCTTGAAAATGGGACCAAACACCAAACTTATTCAAAAGAAAATCCGGCACAAATCCTCTATCTTTGGGGCGACAAGGAGAAAATGCGTTTTGGCCAATTCCCGTTGAAAGTGAACACACATGCATTTAGTATTCGAATTGCACGAAATGGACAGGCTGGATGCGAGAAACCATTCAACCAATACACACAGCCGCAGAATTGGCTGGAAATACGCGATGAGGATGATGGTAATAAAATAAAATTAAATTTTATTAAGAAGGAATAGGCTGACTTAGAAATTTGTGTGGAATTTGTTTATTTAGAATTAAAATTAATTAATTAAGTTTTTCAGTTCAATCAGTTTAAAATGGCAAAAAATTATGAATAATTAATAAATATAATTTGAACGAATAGGTTGAGGAATTGTGTTGAATTTGAATATCTAAAAATTTTAATTAATTAATTATTTATGCTTTATGGGTTAAAGTTCTGTTAAATAAAAAATGCCATAAAAAATTATAATAATTATTATTAATGAATGAGGGCTGAGTAATTTTTGTTGGATTTTATTATTTGAAAATAAAAAATCATTAATAATTTATAGGTTTCAGTCAATTAAAAGGCCATAAATTATTATATTTTGATAATATTCTTTTTCATTTTTTTTTAAATTTCTTTTTAATTTATCTTTAGCCGGGTGTTGGAAAAACATTTAAGCACTATTTTCCACCAAAAGAATAAATATATATATAATTTTATTATCAATTAAAAATCAAATCAAGCGGATAAATTTAGATCAATATTGAATTAAATTTAAAGTATTAAAAAGTTTCATAAAAATATATCAAAAATTTAAAGAAATCAATAAGAAGAATTAAGCTAGCCTTATGGGTATTTTACGGTGCTATATCATTTCCTAAATAGTGCAAATGTGGGCGCTTCCTAAAATGGTGCAAATGTGCCTGTTTTCGACTATAATAAATCAGAAACCGGTTTTAGACCCTACAGACCTTATACCATTTTGTAGATCTCATCGAGACGCATCGACTGGTATATAATTTGTTATGGTATGGCCAAAATAAAAGAGTTTAAAACCAAAAACTGGAAAAATGGTTTAATACCCTTTAATTTTGATTCAAACCATGGCAAATTATATATCATTCGATGCGTCTCGATGAGATCTACAAAATGGTATAAGGTTTGTAGGGTTTAAAACCCGTTTCTGATTTATTATAGTCGAAAACATGCACATTTGCACCATTTTAGGAAGCGCCCACATTTGCACCGTCCTTTGTCTATTTAGGAAATGTCCTCGCACGGTATTTTACTTTTTATTGTGTCTTTATTAATATTTTATTAGCTTTGAATTATTCTACTTCAAATAAAATAATCAAAAAACAATTCAGAAATGACACTGATCCATGCCACCAATGTGACACCCGTTGACCATAATACCCTCCAAGTGCAAATTGCACTTCAACCGAACATTGCCGAGGGATTGCACATTCGCATTGTTTGCCACTTTTCATATCTAAAATGCTAACAATTTTGTTTTAGGATTGCGGTGCGGACGCATCAATCCACAATATCATCATTTATCAAATGGAATCCTTTGAACAGCTACGGTTAAGCCAAATGGTCCAATTGAAGCCGGCCATTTCCACCGCCACAATTTTCCAGAATGATCATGCTCCAAATGTATGAATTTAATTAAATTAAAGTTATAAAAATTCTTTTTTCAAAATTTAATAGGAAATTCGCTGAAATCTATTTGCCATTTTACTTTATTTTATTTGATAATACAAATATTTTAAATATGAGCATTCGAGTTGAATAATTTTTCGATCACCAGTTCCAATTAACGGAAGAATTGAATTTAAGATTTTTTAGCAATGCTGAATTAGCTCACAACACAATACTAATGTCAAAACATTAAACACATTTAAAATCTTTTCGTCATTTTCAATATTTTTTTTTGTAATTTTATAGTATTTTCCCTTTATTAATTGGTAATAAATTTTTGAAAATATTATCAAATTTGGTCAACATTTTTTAGGTCACCGTTTTCACTGAACAACACAATGTCCATCAAGGCGTTAGAAATCCGCACAGCAAAATGGAGCATAAACGAAAACACAATGGGATTGATCAAATTGACGCGGTTTTGGCCGAAGATGGGAATGGCGGCGGAAAGCCCATTCGGGATGATCGATGTGCTCCCGGATTGCCTAGGGGAAGGCTGGCCGAAGAGTGCAATTCACATTTGCATCGAAATGGATACGACAGATTGCCAGAGAATGTGGCCCATTTGGGACATGGAGGCGGGCCAGTTATACCGCAAATTGGGCAGACATTGCCCGGAATGAATGGCCAATTTGGTCAAAATGGAGCTGGCCAATTTACTGGACATCCTGGACAAACATTTACTCAATTTGCCGGCGGGGCACCATCTCATATGTCACCTCAAATGGGCTCTAATGGCCATGGCCATATGCCTCATGATATGGGCCA
This sequence comes from Pratylenchus scribneri, assembly GCA_030063045.1. NCBI lineage: Eukaryota > Metazoa > Nematoda > Chromadorea > Rhabditida > Pratylenchidae > Pratylenchus > Pratylenchus scribneri. Next base: position 1,058,191 of record JAQSEB010000037.1, on the reverse strand, counting down.
GAATGGACATATGCCACCTCAAATGGGCCAAAATGGCCATATTTCTTCACAAATGGACCCTAATGGCCATATGCCATCTCAAATGGGCCCTAATGGCCATATGCCATCTCAAATGTCCCCTCAAATGGGTCCTCATGACCAAATGTCTATGGTTTCACCCTATTCTGCGCCGTCATCGATGCCATCATCAAATGCTGGCCATTTCGGCACACATCCAACAGCAGGCCAATTTCCATCGCCTGAACATTTTGGACAATCCGATCAATACGGAAAAACGGGAATGCATGCACAGCCCTCATTCAATCATCTTCTTCCAGAACCAGAGAAACAAGGTTAAAATAAAAAATTTCGGAGATAGTCAAATATCTTATGATATTTTATTTAATTTCTCGAAATTTTATTATTTTTAAAAAATTTTTAAATTTTTTAAAATTATTTTTTTCTGTTTATCAAATTTTAAAATTTTATGAAAAGCGTATTAGCCAAAAAATCAGTTCTTTTACAGATCCTTCTTCCAATCAACATTTATGAGTCCTATCAAGATTTATGAGTTGAATAAAATTTTTAAAAGTTCCAACAATTTGCGTCCTATAAAATTTTTAAGAGTCCCATTAAAAAGTTAAAATTTGATTTTGTCGCTTAAATCTAATCCTACCTTATTATAAAAACCCCATCCGGGGGTCTGCCCTAAACCTAATTTATTTTAATATAGGGTAGGCTAGGTGCAGTATGGGGTTTAGGGTATAGTAAGATTAGATTTTGAATAGGCTCCGGATGGGTATAGGGTATAATTTATGTTTTGGGACTGAAGACGGATAAAAATTGATGGGACGAAAAAAATTATTATAGGACGCATAATTTTTCACGGGACTCATAATTATTTATTGGACACATTATTGATGGACACAGGAACTGTAAAAGAACAAAAAATCTTATCTTTTATATTATATGTATAAACAAAAAACTGAATAAAAATCAAAGATAATAAAAATACAAAAATCAGTAGTCAAAAAAATTTTTTATTCATAATTCAAAAATAAATAAAGAATTTTTTATCGAAAAATTGTAAATTTTACTAAAAGCAATTTTTAATCCGAAAACAATAAATATAAAAATTAATTTCTGATTTTTTATTTTTCAAAAACCGAAATATATAAAAATCTTGAACACTTCTCTATTTCATATTTCCAGTTCATAACAGCCATTTGCCTCCAAATCGTGTGGCACCAGCCGCTAATTCTCTTTTGCATAATCCCTCGGCAAATGCTGGTCATTTCGGCACACATCCACCAGGCCAACTTCCATCGCCAGAGCATTTTGGACAATCCGATCAATACGGAAAAACAGGGATGCATGCACAGCCCTCATTTAATCAACTCTTTCCAGAGCCAGAGAAACCAGGTTTACAAAAAACAGGATGAATTTGGCGCCGTTTATAATAACCAATCAAGAACTAAAACAATTTAGATAATTTTAGCATAAAATAAAGGTAAAGACTGTTGTCTATAATTTTAATTAAATTTTTTCAGAAATGATTGAATTATGTCTTAAAAACAACAAAAAATTTACTAATCAATAATAAATATTATTTGGAATTTTTTTGAGCATCAATCAGGGCTGCCATCTCCAAAACACAAAAATGTGGCATTTCCCTCAAAAAATTCGAAAAAATACGGCAACGGCGAAATTTTTTTAAAATACGGCAAAAATACGGCATGTTTAAAAACGTTTTAAAATGCAATATAAATGTTTTTAAAATAAGTTTTTTTTATATATCTAACTTGTGATAAGCAATTTAGGCTGTGAAATTAAGATGGCTTATGCTTTAAAAATCACACGTTTAATTCAAAAATGGCTTGTTTGGGCAAAATTTTAGTCAGAAATAGCCGCGCAGCGGAAAATTTAAGCCAAAATTGGCCGCGCAGCGGAAAATTTAAGCCAAAATTGGCCGCGCAGCGGAAAATTTAAGCCAAAATTGGCCGCGCAGCGGAAAATTTAAGCCAAAATTGGCCGCGCAGCGGAAAATGTAAGCCAAAATTGGCCGCGCAGCGGAAAATTTAAGCCAAAATTGGCCGCGCAGCGGAAAATTTAAGCCAAAAATGGCCGCGCAGCGAAAAATTTGACCTAAAAATAGCCGCGCAGCGGAAAATTTGACCTAAAAATAGCCGCGCAGCGGAAAATTTGACCTAAAAATAGCCGCGCAGCGGAAAATTTGACCTAAAAATATTCGCGCAGCGGAAAATTTAGCGAATTTTATTAACTTGGTATGATTTGTGAAACTATGGCAAAAATACGGCATGAACAAATATACGGCAAAAGTACGGCAGAGCTATCAAAAATACGGCAAATGCCGTATTTATGTGGTATTATGGCACCCCTGGCATCAATTCATAAATCTTGAACTAATTTAAATAAATTGAAAGCCAACAATCTGTTCTTTAATTCGATACAAAAGTAAATAACATCTTTTCATTCTTTGGTGAGATATCATAAACGGCGCTAAAGTTGGCCCTGAGCCATGTTGGGTACTTATGTCATTTACAATTTACATCCCCTTTTTGGAGAGTGAAGTGTCTCCCCTTTGGGTGTAGGATAGGATACACGTAAGATGATTCTTACCAGTGTTGCACAAAACGTCCTCGTCTTCGTCTGTCCTCTAGTCTCGTCCTCGTCTCGTCCTTTAGTAAAGACGGACGAGAAGGCGGACGAAAGAAAAATTGAAAAATAGGGACGGAAGATAGGACGGACGAGCGAAAATTTGAAAATCAAGGACGGACGAGAGAAAAAAGGACACCAAACAAATTAAGGAAAGACGAGAAAGGACGGACGAATTAAAAATTCAAAAAGAAGTGACGGACGAGAGAAAATGAAAAAAGAAGGGACGGACGAGAGGACGGACGTTTCGAATTTTGTGCAACACTGATTCTTACCCACCCTATCCCTAACCCAACCCTGATTGAACCTAACCCGAAATATGAGAAACTAACGAGGGGACCTTCACTTTCCAAAAAAGGGGATGTAAACGACATAAGTACCCCAAATTGTAGGGGTACCACCAAAATTTCCTAAAAATTTCTTATTTCAGCTGAGAATAGCCATTTGCCTCCAAATCGTGTGGCACCAACCGAGCACTCCCTTTTGCATAATCCCTCACCAAATGGCCATAATCCATTTGCTCTGGATCAAAATGGCCAACAATTCTCATCAGGAGGAGGAGAATATCCAACAGGATTTGATCAATCCACTGGATCTGGATATTTACACCCTCAGCCTGAATTGCATCAAAATCCATTCGGAATGATGAATGGCGGAAACCAACAGCATTCACAAATGTTCCCCCATACTGCTGCTCAAGGAGGAATGCCATTGCCACCACATATGATGAATGCGGGTGGAGGAGGTGACCATCATAATAACGGAGGTCATCATAACGCTGGGATGCCAGGAAGTAATGCACACGAAATGCCACACCATGGTGAGAATTGCTTTTATTTCTAGTGGAAAAATGCGCAAATTTCCAATTCGACAATTTTTAAATATAATTATTTTCATATAATAAAATACTTTAAAAATAGAGCTCTCATCTTGACCAGAATAAAGCGTTGATGCTTAAGCATCAAATTTAGGGTTAGGCAAAGCGCATTTGGCTCATCAAATAGGAATCTTAAGCTACGTTTACCGGGGCCAACCCGTTAGCTCCAAGAGGAGTAGGATTTTTAGGGACCTTCTAAAATTTTTTCTATCTTAATTAGAATTTGTACTCAAATTATTAGAAATGTATTTTTTTGCTGATGAGAGATTTGCCGAGAGATTTGGTATCTTTGCAGAAAGTTTAATAACTTGTTAATACTCGCCCGTAGAACCCCAAACATTAAACCCAATCGATCGAGCTCATCGAGACACCTCAAATGGTATATAGTTTGACGGGGTTTGTTTCGAAATTAAAAGAGTTATAAACAAAAAACCAAAATTGGTTTAAAAAGTTTAATACTTTGGATTTTGGTCAAACCATGACAAATTACACCTCAATCGATGCAATTCGATGAGCTCTATAAAATCCATATAAGGTTTGAGGGTCTAGGATCAAGCACAAAAAAGTTATAGATAAAAAACCGATCTCTCAGCAAAAGATCATAAACTCTCGGCAAAAAAAACCCTCATCCCTCAAATTATCCAATGAATAATCAGTGAAATCAAATAAATTTTTGTAAACTTAAAAATACTTTATAAATTGCAGGTGCCCATGCCCATGGCATGCATCACCCATCAAATATGCCACCAACAATGATGCATCATCAACAACACGATCATCAATCCCAATCCAATCCCTCCTCAAATCCTTCTTCTGCCGCTGTTCTCCCCTCATTCCATGGCACGATTCCCGGGTCAAATCCTGCTCTTACTGACCCCTACAATACAATGTTTCCTGGAGGAATGTCGCCATCCGAGGCTGGCATGGCCCTAGTTCCACCCGGCCACGCCTTTGCTGGACATCATCCTCCGATGCAGTAAATTCATTGGCAATAATCAAAAAAAGATGATTTGATTGATTGATTGATGAGTGATATTTTTGATATGAATGGTGCGCAAAAAGGGCAAGAAAAAATGTGAGCGTTGTCCAAGTTTTCATAAAAGTATTTTAAAAAATTTAAAAATAACCAAAAAATATCCGAAAAATCATAAAAGATTTAAATTTTAAAGTAACTTTAAAAAATGTGCAAAAAAATCAAAAACTTGGACAATGCTGCATTTTCCTTTGCTAACCCAAAATTAAATTAAATTTTTTATTTATTTCCCAATTCCACTAAACCCTCAATTTCACATTTCACCACCACCAAACTATTTTTGTATCAAATCATATGTACGGGGAACACATTTTCTATATAAATATTGAAGTAAAAAATGTAAACAATTTATGGCTATTATTAAGAATGAAATTGTCTGATTAATTTTATATTTATATATATAATATTTAAAATATTTAAATTCATGCACAAAAGAGATATAGTATTTCGGTGGTATTATTATTAATAATTATGAAATGCAATGTAAACAATTAAATTAAAATTAAACATTCTTCGAAATTTAATGAAATATTAAAATTATGGAGGTTTGGATTTTTGACAAATTTGTAAAAAAAATACCTTTTCAATAGATGAAAATATAAATTTTCTGTTTTCGTTAAAAAATCAATAATAAAATAATTTATGAATATGAAAAACATAAATCATAAATCATAATTTATCTTTTATTTAATTCTTTAAATCTGTAAAAATTGGGATTATAAAGCTTTAATTGGATTAAAACTAAATATATTTCTTTGAAAATATTCATTCCATTCCAAACATTCTCGTTCCATTATTTTCTTTTTTATCCAAATACGTAAAAATTGCAATTATAAAGTTTTATTTGAATTTTAATCAAACAAATTTCATTACCAAAATAATTAAATATATTTTTCGTCGATCGAATTTTCTTTTATCTTCCTTTCAATCATTATCGTATAACGTCCCCTCTTTCCAAATTATCCAAATCCGCCGCAACAATTTGTGCATTGTTTGCTTGGGCAAACATGGTTGCCACAATGCAGTGCAGTGTTTCGGCAAGCGCACAATTTGATGCCGGCTCCAATGTCTTTGAGGCATTGATAGCCACGTCCTGCTGCAAATGCCGATACTTCTTCAGAAGAGGTTTTTGTATTGGGTGCTGCCGCCACTTCATTAGCGGATTTAGAATTGTCATCTTCGTCCTCCGCTCCTTTGCTAAAAATGAGGTGAAAAATTTATAAAAAATTGTTTAATTTAATTTTTAACTCCATTTTTATTCTTTTTAAATATTTAAAATAATACTAAAATAATTCGATCCTAAAAAGACAATTTTCAATTTCAGTTACATTATTTGGTACTTGTTGTGCAATTTGGGTCCCTTTTTCCAGAGGAAGAAGAAAATGAAGGGTCCCCCATTTGGGTCATCAGGATTAGGGTTAGGGTCATTCAGTGATGGGTTTCGTCCGGATATGATGGGGTAAAATCATCTCTCCTAACCCTATTACTAACACCCATAGGGTGGACCCTTCACTTTTCCTTTATACTTTTCCTTCCCCCAGAAAAAAATGGACCTAAACTGCACAAATAGCCAATGGTCACTATTTAATTAAATTTATTAAAATATTTACCATGCAATTATGATTAAAAATAGCAGAAAAATAGTCGATAAAGGGCGTACAATTTGTTTAGAATCATTATTTTATTTTTAGATTTCCAAATGATCAAAAATGAATTCTAAAATTTGAATGAAAATGTGAATGAAAAATCATCGAACTTATATAAAACTGGGATGAACCAAAACATAAAATTGATTGAATATAAAATTTACGAATGAATAACGGAATGGGAGGAGGGAGAACAATAAAAATGAGTGGCAAATAAAGTTGGGGATTAGTTTTTAGGCCAACAATGACGAGAATAACCCCTTCAACATTTAATCATATTACTTTTGTGCAAATAAATAATCCATCCATAAAATCCAATTTACGCATTTGGACAAATCAAATCAGCAAAGCAAAAATAAATCAAAACAATTTTATGAATTATTTAATGGCTAAAAATCAAGATAAAAAAATTAGGATAAAATTTTTGAATTATGATCTTTAATAAAAAAAAAATAAATGTGAATTTTCATTTCAAATTTTTCGAATAAATATTTCAAAATAAAAAAATCAGTAAAAAAGCAATTGTTTTAATTGACTAAAGAAATTTATTTTAATAATACAATTAACATATTTAAGGGTTTATCCTTTAATTTATATTCTAAGTTTTAATTGGCATATAAAACAAAAGCAAAAAAAAAAAAATCAATTAGGAAAAATATTCCTAGATAAGTTAAATTTTAAAAATATTAAAAAATTTCCAAACATTTTATTTCATCAAATTAAATTTTTCCCTCACATTTGATAATTAATTGGTTTATTTCAAATATTGCACAGCAGTCACAGTCACACCTGCTGCTGTTGTGTTCTCTTTTTTAAATTGATTTTTAATCAATTTTCGAAAATCTCTGCAAAATATGAGCAAGCAAATTTCCTCAATTGAAAGCATCACGGATTCATTCATTATCATAATGTCCTCTGCCATAAATAAAACAAATGATGCCTCACAAATATTGGCCAACGATGGTGAATAGGATGCCAGCCATAAAATGAAAATCAATCTTCCAAACAATGGAATAATGCTCAACAAACAAATTGAGGATATTAAAATTCGATCTTTCTCCAAATTTGCAAATGAACTTGACGAATTGGATTTTTTTATAACTGAAATAAAGAGAAAAAATTTCAGATTAAATTTAAAATATTATTTTTGATATATTATTTTATCAAAATTGAAATATTAGTTTTTAGGAAGAAAAAATTTTCAACAAATTGGACTGACTCTAAGGCAACATTTTCCTGGAAGTTTTTTATTACAATTTCCGGAAAGATTTTTATAAATCTTCCGGAAAAATATAATTAAATTTCCGGAAAGATTTTAATTAAGTCTTCCGGAAAGATTTTTAAGTTTTCCGGAAAGATTTTTAAGTTTCCGGAAAGATTTTAATTAAGTTTTCCGGAAAGATTTTAATTAAGTTTTCCGGAAAGAATTTAATTAACTTTTCCGGAAAGATTTTAATTAAGTTTTCCGGAAAGAATTTAATTAACTTTTCCGGAAAGATTTTAATTAAGTTTTCCGGAAAGATTTTTAAGTTTCCGGAAAGATTTTAATTAAGTTTTCCGGAAAGATTTTTAAGTTTTCCGGAAAGATTTTAATTAAGTTTTCCGGAAAGATTTTTAAGTTTCCGGAAAGATTTTAATTAAGTTTTCCGGAAAGATTTTAATTAAGTTTTCCGGAAAGATTTTAATTAAGTTTTCCGGAAAGAATTTAATTAACTTTTCCGGAAAGATTTTAATTAAGTTTTCCGGAAAGATTTTTAATTTTTCCGAAAAGATTTTAATTAAATAAATTTTTCCAAAAATCAAATCACAATTGTTTAAATTCAAATAATGTTCAATTTATTGGAAATGCACAAATATGTTAAATTTTAAAATGAAAATACTTGAATTAAATGCAAATTTGAGAAGCATGGCCGCATAAATGGATCCTGAAGTGCAAGCAACAAAAATCGGGGCAACCATTGTTAAATCACCAAATTTTCTTCCAAGTATCGATAAGAGGAATATCGAAATGTAATTGAAAGTTATTCCAAGAAAAATGCCAAAAATCCAAAAAAATGATATGAAAATTAGTGTATTTCTTTAAATTGCATAAAATATAATTTTTATATTTAATTTTAATTTTATACTTTTTATTCCACAATCTTTTATAGGTGAATGGAAAAAATATGGCGAATAGCCGATTCAAAGCCAATCCAAAAATGTGAAAATAAATTGTGAAATAAAGACAATGAAAAATATATGGAAATGCTTTTCGAATAATTTGAATTTTTTTAAATTGTTCAAAAAATATTTGACGAAAGGCCAATAAGAGCAGGGAAGCAATATTTGCACAACACTGAAAATAAAAAATTAATTAATGCAAAAAAAATTTTGAGATAAGTTTTTTTTGTCCACAAAATTGGTGCTTTTTGTCCACAAAATCGGTTCTTTTTGTCCACAACGCAATAACTTATTAATGCTTAGCCTTACACTCCCAAACCTTATACCTATTTTATAGAGTTCATCAAGACGCGTCGCTTGATATATAGTTTGTCGAGGTTTGGTTCAAAACTAAAAGAGTTATAAACCAAAAAACAAAATAGGGTTTAACGGTTTAACACTTTAAATTTTGGCCAAATTGGCCCAAAATATATATCAATCGACGCGTCTCGATGAGCTCTATAAAATGGTTATAAGGTTTCGGGGTCTATTATGAAGCACTAAAAAGTTATACTCAAAAAACTGATTTGTGGACAAAAAGAACCGATTTTGTGGACAAAAAACCGCACCCAAAAAATTTACCTTGCTAAACAAAATATACAATGCAATTCGATCTTTTGCCAGACGATAAAGTGGTCGAATAATAAAAATTAAATATAAAGCAGTTGGGATGGCAATACAAAAACTAATTTTAATTAAAAGATTGATTAGATCCATCGAACATTCAGTCAAATTTGCCATTTTTTTTTCTTTAAAAATTTGGAGAAGAAGAATATTTATATTTATTTATTTTGAAAAATATTTCTTAAAATCAGACGTATTTTAACTGACAGAATAATATTGTGTAAATGTCGGAAATTAAAGTAATTTTTCCTGTAGTGAATGCACTAAAATTAAATTATGGATATTGCCCGCTCCAAATTTTCTAATTTCATTTATGTTTATTTACCAAAGAAGTGGTCAATATTTATCATTAATCATTTTCCTTGTCTGAGATTGCTTTAATTTTTTTTCTAAAAAATTAAATTATGATTATTTAATTTTTTGTTATTTCTCTATGTTGAAAAATATTTTTACTGTGAATTGAGAAACAATTAGCAATAATTTAAATTCAATAAATCTTTGTTAAAGTCCACACAGCACATAATACAAGAAAAAATTTTAAAAAAAAATAATAAAATAGACATAACACATAAGTAATGGGTGCGAAATGCGAATATTTATTAACATTCAAATGATAATAAAATTGAGAAAAAAACTGAATTTGTAAAAAAGTTCATAAATAAAAATCATTCTTAACTAAATCCGCCAACCACTTACATCATAATAGGAGGGAATTATTAGATAATAATTAGATCTAGGATTTATATTGATATCAATATTTTTTGCGAACTTAAAATAGCTTGAAACAAACAACATATAATAACTTTTTATCATTGTTTTTTTTTTTTTGATTTGTGATTTGCGTGAACTTTTATGTTAATATGGATCTATATTTTGGCATTTTTTGGTCGTAAATATTTATATCAATATTTTGCATTTTCGTTAGATTTTTGTCAATATTTTGAGATTTTTTAAGAATTTTGCTAAATTTTATAGTTTTTAGAAAAAAAAAAATTAGAAATTTTTGAAAAATTTAACACTTTATTGAAAAAATTTTGAAGTTTTTCAAGAAAATTAACAAAATTGATTTTGATATTTTTTTGAAAATAAATCTACAGTTTATCTAAAAATTGCATATTTTTTAAATGAAAATTAATATTTTCTCAAACTTCGAAATTTAAATAATTTGTGATTGCAAGTAAGAGCGAAAATTTTTTGAAATTTTTTATAAAAATAGTATTTTAAACAAAATTTTTATGTAAATATTTCATCAATATTTTGCCGATTTTTGCAAATTATATCATTATAACTTTTATGTTAATATTTCATGCCGATATTTCGGGAATCTATATCAATATAAATCCTAGCTCCACTAATAATAGTAATTTATTTTTTATAGAAAATTATTTAAATATTATTGATAAAAGAAATAAAATATAGAAATAAAAAAATGGAATTATATATTTAATTTCTTAAGGCTTTAGACATTTAATTTAAATTCCAACTTTTTATATAAAACAATAAGCTCATTGGAATATTTTTTTACTTATTTTAAAGCAAAAATATCAGTCAGTAGATATTCTTCAATAAGTTTAAAATTAAATAATTCAATACATTTTTATCATCAAATTCAAATTCCATTATTTTCTGTCCAACTCCAAATTAATTAATTAGTTCATTTCAAATATTGTACGGTAGTCACAGTAGTATTAGATGAATTCTTTTTTGTTAATTGAATTTTAATCAATTTTCGAAAATCTCTACAAAATATTAGCAAGCAAATTTCCTCAATTGAAAGCATAACAGATTGGTTCAAAATATTCAAGGCCTGGAGTATCCACATAATAAATGGGCCGCTACAAATAGCACCTGGTGAATAGAATGCGAACTGCAAATATTGAAACAATCTGCCCAATAGGCTTGGAATGATGCTCAACAAGCAAATTGCCGAAATCAAAATTCGATCTTTTTCCAAATTTGCAAATGAACTTGTCGAATTCGATACTGAAATAAATAAATTTTAAATTGGCTAGAGAAAGATATTTATTTAAAGTGAAATTTATGTAATAATTAATAAGTAATAATAATAGGGGAAATATTTAATTTGCCGAAAAAACATTTTTGAAAATGCCGAAAAAACTTTAACGATTCAACAATTTGATGAGAGAGACCCCTAAACTCTATACCCATTCGATAGATCTCGTGTCAAGACTTCGATTGTTATATATTTTGTCATGATTTAACCAATTCTAATTTAGTTTTGAACCAAAAATTTAAAAAAATCTGAGAGCCCTGTTGTTACATCATTTTTCATTATTTTTTCGACATTTTTGTCCATAACATTTTTTGTTTTAAAAACCATCTATTCATATTGAATTCGACATCATTCTATAAAATTCAGTGAAAAATTTCAATGCCTTAAATCTTATAAAAGCCGCGCGCCTAGTTTGCCTTCGCCTAATATGGTTGCTCTATTCATTTTATATTTTGAATTCTTTGCGAAAGTTTAATTATTTAAAATATATTTAATATAAAAAAATACTTGAATCATATGCAAATTTGAAAAGCATGGCCACATAAATGGACCCGGATGTGATTCCAATAAACATTGGTTGAACATTTATCATATTTAAAATTTTTGAATCTAAAATCATTGGCACTGTGTAGACAAAAATTGCCCAAAGAAAAAAGCCAAAAATCCAAAGGAATGATGTGAAAATTTGTGTATTTCTTTAATTAAAAGATTTATTTTATTTTTAATTTAATTTATATTTTTACTTTTTATTCCACAATCTTTTATAAATGAATGGCAAAAATATGGCGAATAGTCGATTCAGAGCCAATCCAAAAATATGAAAATAATTTATGAAATTTATAGCTTGCAAAATATATGGATATGCAGCCATAAAAATTTTAATTTTTTGAAATCCCTCAAATTGATAAATGGCATTCATTGTCAATGATGCAATGTTCCCACAACACTGAAATAGAACATATTAAAATTTAAATAAAAAATAAAAATTTACCTTACTAAACAAAATATACAATGCAATTCGATCTTTTGCCAGCCAATAAAGTGGTCGAAGTATAATAATTAAAAATAAAACAGTTGGAAATGCAAAATAATTACAAATTTTCATTAAAAGAGTTAGCTTCTGTACACATTCATTTGGATTAGTTGTGTTCATTTTTCTTTAAAATTTTTATTTAAATATTAATATCAATAAAAATAAAAATAATAAGAAGAGGATTTCATGCACTTAAAACGAAAAACATTTTTCATATCACTCAGCTTTTATACATAGGAAAAGAAATATTACATTCAATAATTGTTGGTGCAGATGGTGGCAAAGCTGGAGTGGCATTGTTTATGGCATATTATTAAGCATAAAATTAGCTATAAAATGATATCAAATACATTGGCCAATGCAGAATATTCGCTGAGTTATAGCCAAAAAAAACCGTTTGTTTAATTAAAATTTTGTTTTTCTGGTCGTTTTTTGGCCATAACTCGTTGAATTTTTAACATTGGCCAATGTATTTGATATCATTTTGTAGCTAATTTTAGTATATAATATACCATAAAAATGTAACTGTAGCTTTGCTATTATCGGCACCAGCAGCAGACGGTTTCGTCTGAAAATGTCAGTAAGCCTAAATATTCAGCTGCCATTTATGTTCAGTCTCAAATGTCAGTTCCCCTCATTAGATAATTCATGTTCCAATTCCAACCTCCCCCACAATTTCTTATATTAAAAATGCAGACAGCTGCTTGATGTTTAATTAAAACAATGAATTGCTGTAAATTTAAAAAAAAAATGTTTAATTTTCAGAGAATGAGACGAGAAATTTTCATTTTCTATAATTAAGAATTTTTTGTCCTTTAAAAATGAGCAAATTTGGCTGAAATCTCAATTACGGAATTAATGTGAAATTGGTTAGTTAGCGGAATAGTTGACCAGCAGTAATTACGGAAACAAATCCATCAATTATCAACCATATTATTCGTCAAATTATTATTATTCCATTCACAAAATCTAAATACGCATTTTGACGCATCAGAAATAACAGATGAAAATAAAAATTTTATTCACAATGGCAAAAATTAAGAATATAAAAAGAATGGTATTTAATTTTGCGAAAAAAAACATTAAAATTGCGAAAAAAAACATTGAGCGAAAAAAAACATTAAAATTATGTAAAAAAAACATTGAAAATTGCGAAAAAAAACATTAAAATTGCGAAAAAACATTGAAAATTGCGAAAAGTTTATAACAGTTTAAAGATTTGCCTAGAACCCCAAATCTTGTGCCCAAACGCAATCGATAGATATCATCAAGACGCGTCGTTTGGTGTATATATTTTCTCCTGGTTTGATCAAAAATCAAGGGTATTAAACCACTTAAACCATCTTTTGGGTTTTGGTTCAAAACCAATTAAACCATAACAAATTATATACCATTCGATGCATCTTGACGAGCTCTATCCAATGGTATATATATTGTTTGTGAATTTTTGGACAAACTACTAAACCGTTAAAAACTTTTCACAATTTTCAATGTTTTTTTTTTCGCATTATTCAATGTTTTTTTCGCAATTTTAAATATTTCCCATATAAAAAAACGAAAGATTTATGATTTGTTCATTTCAAATACTGTACTGTAGTCACAGTCACAGATGTTGTGTTCTCTTTTTTAAATTGATTTTTAATCAATTTTCGAAAATCTCTGCAAAATATGAGCAAACAAATTTCCTCAATTGAAAGCATCACGGATTCATTCAAAATATTCAATGCCATAATTATCCATGTAAATATTGAGGCACCACAAGCATTGCCCATAGACCCCGATGATGAATAGGATGCCCTCCAAAAATATGAAAACAATCTGCTCAATACTGGAATGATGCTCAACAAACAAATTGTTGACACTAAAATTCGATCTTTCTCCAAATTGTAGATGAATTTGTCGAATTCGATTTTCTTATAACTGAAAAAAAAACATTAAAAAATTAGAATTGCTAAAAACTTTCAATCAAAAAGACATTTTTGGGCACAAATATTTTTGCCAAATCGTTTCAAAATCCAATTCTTTCTTATGGCCAATAGACTATTTGTACTATTTTTATAAATTATTTTTTTTATTCAGGCCACATCTCCGGACACCTAACCCAAACCAAGATATACCCGAAAAATCGCCTGACTGACATAGCTTTTTATATTGAATATAATTATTATTACAAATATATTATTTTGTTATTTTATTTATTTCATGACTTTTATTATCATTAGAATATAAATAATTTGTATGCTTAAGGCCATAAAAATAATAAAATATATTAAAATACGTCTATTAACTAAAATCAATTTAGATTTTAGATAACTAATAGGTATGTGAAAAATTAATTAGTATAAGAATTAAATATATTCGAAAAACAAAATCGATTAATAAAATTTATAAAAAAAAAACATATGAAATTTGTCCAATTTATTCAAGAAAATGATATACTTATTTATATTAAATAATTAAAAATTACATGAATCATATGCAAATTTGAGGAGCATGGTCACATAAATGGACCCAGATGTGAAGCCAATAAAAATTTGAACAGCATTTATTAAACTGAAAATCCCTGCTAGAATCGATGGAAAGTAAACATAAATTACTCCAAGAAAAATGCCAAAAACCCATAAGATCAATGTGAAAATTTGCGTATATCTTTAAATTAAATTATTTCTAATTTTATTTATTAATTGAAATTGTACTTTTTATTCCACCATTTTGCATAGTTGAAAGGCAAAAATATGGCAAATAGTCGATTCAAAGCCAATCCAAAAACATGCAAATAAATTGTGAAATAAAGACAATGGAAAATATATTCATATGAAATCCGTAGAAAATGAATTTTATAAAATCTATCAAAAAATATTTGATAAATGGCCATTATCGGCAGACAAAAAATATTCGCGCAACACTGAAATAAAAAATAAAAAAAATTTATAAAATATTTAAAATTTTACCTTGCTAAACAAAATGTACAAAGCAATTCGATTTTTTGCCAGCCGATAAAGTGGTCGAAGAATAATAAGTAAAAATATAACATTGGGAAATGCAAAACAATAACAAATTGTATATAAAAGTGCGATATTCGCAGCACATTCATTATAATCGGTGGTCATTTTTCTTTAAAACAATTTAATTTAATTATATATTAATATTAATAATAAGAGAATTTCATCATTCATTTAACGTAAAATTTTTTCCTCCCATCAGTCAATTGAATAGCCCAGCAGCAGATATTAGTATATTTGTTAATTGAATTTTTAATCAAAATACTCAGCTGTCAATTTCAAAGGTGAATTCTTCATATTCATTAAATATTCTTGTTTCGTTCCAACTTTCAAAGTTCTCAAGTCTCAAATTCCCACACAATAATTTTAGTCTTAAAAATTAACAGATGTTTTTAATTTTGAAAAAATGATTGGTTCAGAGAATTAAACAGATGGAATAATCAAAAAATTTGCACTTTAGATGAGCTCTTTAACTGACTGAGTGAGCGAAAATTCCATTTTCGGAATTGATGTTTTCAAGTTTTAAGAATCCCCACTGGGACCAGCAATTATGGAAACAATCCCATCAATTAACAACCATATTATTCCATTCAAAAAATCCAATTACGCATCATTTTGGTGCATTAGTTTAGTTATTAATGAATCATTCCCAATATTTTCAATCAAATTCACAATTTTATTAAATTCAATTCAGTTTTGTATGCAAGATTATATAAATGAAGAGGAATAGGGATCTTTTCAAATTTCAAAAATTTTTCAATCAACATCTGCTTATTGTTAATTCACAATTCCCATTTCACTTTATCATCAATCAACATTTCGCCATTCTCATCAATTTTGTCCAGTATGGCCATCATTTCCCCTCGATCCGCTTTTCCATCACCATCTCCGTAATTGTCAGCATTTTGTACAAATTTTGCCAGTTTTTTGCACATTTTCGGTAGATATTCAAATTGCTCTTTACTGATTGACTTCTTTAATTAAACTTATAATTAACATAATAATATAATTTTTCACAAAACTTTATAAACCTATTTAAATAATGTACTTTTTTCATGCTGGATATTATTTAATTTGACCAAAAAAAATACTAAAAATGTCGACAATATATTGAAAATATCGAGAAAAAAGTATAACAGTTAATTGTTTTTGACCGCTAAATCTTATACTAAATCTATAAATCTTTACAAAATGCATCGAATTGTATATAAAAAATCAATTTGTATTAAAACCAATAAATGCTTCTTACAATTTTTGATTCAAAATTTATTTAATAGTAGTTCAAAACATATTTAAAATTGGTAAACCTATAAGCTTCTCCTCTTCACAATCAGTATCAAA
Source organism: Pratylenchus scribneri (assembly GCA_030063045.1). Classification (NCBI taxonomy): domain Eukaryota; kingdom Metazoa; phylum Nematoda; class Chromadorea; order Rhabditida; family Pratylenchidae; genus Pratylenchus; species Pratylenchus scribneri. Next base: position 1,041,767 of record JAQSEB010000037.1, on the reverse strand, counting down.
GGATGCCTCTTGACGAGACCTATCCGATTTAATATATGTTTGATTTGGGGTCTAGAATAAAACCATGGAACATTATTTATATACACGGTGCTAGGTCGATTCCACAATGGTACAAATATGGGCGATTCCACAATGGTACAAATATATAAAGTTTTTGGCTTCAAATAAATCAGAAACTGGTTTTAGATCACACAAACCTTATACCATTTTAAACTTTCTTATTTTTGTGCCAAAAGCTAACATCAGAAAAAGTCAGGGTTTTATTTTAAGAGTGAATTGTGGAAGGCCACGGATTTGATTTAATTCATTTAATTAATTCCTCTCCACAAATTACTTCAATATATGGTCATATTCCCCTTCATATTGTTTAGTGAATAGGGATGGGAAAAATAATGATTTCGCAAAATAGTGACACTAAATAAATAATGATTATTATATTACTACTAAAGCAGGAAAGAGTCGTTTTAGGCCGTCTCGGTTAGAATGATTTTTGAAAAAATGTCAGTTTTCGGTTCGTTTTCTCCAATTTAGGGTTATTTTGTGCTAAATACACCAATTTCGGTATGAAATTTCATCGATTTCCTCAAAGTTCGTAGCCAGCTCGGCGTCGAATGAAACATAATATAGCCGAATAAATTTCCCAATAATTTTTCGAGTTTAGACCTATAAGGGAGACCAAGCACTTTTGCTATTTTCATGAGGTCATAACTTTTTTATTTTTACTTTTTATGCACCCAGATACGCAACCGACAAAATACGACATATTTTAAGCCAAATGTCGATGCGTTTATACCTTTGATTAAGAACCCTGTGTGGTAGTTCATCCAAATCACAGAAAGAAACATGCCAAAAATCCAGAGGATCGAAGCGAAAATTAGTGTATTTCTATTTAAATTACATAAATTTTATTATTAAATTTATTTTAATTTTATACTTTTTATTCCACAATCTTTTATATATGAATGGAAAAAATATGGCGAACAGTCGATTCAGAGCCAATCCAAAAACATGCAAATAAATTGTGAAAGAAACACAATATACAATATAATCATATGCAATTGCAATAAATTGAATTTTATAAATTCCATTTCCATATATAAATACTAATTTTTCAGTAGCATAAAACAGCAAAGAAATGATATTTGCACAACACTGAAATAGAAAAAAAAATAATTTAAAAACTATTTAAAATCTCAACTTTACTAAACAAAATATACAAAGCAATTCGATCTTTTGCCAGCCGATAAAGTGGTCGAATAATACAAATTAAAAATAAAGCAGTTGGAAATGAAAAATAATAAAAAATATTCTCAAAAAGAACCCCATTCACTGAGCATTCTATTAACTTAGGAGCAGGAGGAGACATTTTTCTGAAAACATTAAAAGACTAAAATTATGCTTAACTCTAAAAATATCATGAATTTGATGAATTAATTGAGCCTAATTTTTGTTTTGTATATTTGACAAATTTAATAGTAGATTTTTCTATCAGTTTATAGTTAGTTTAATGAAGCAAATTTAAAAACAAAATTTACTTTAATAAAACTAAATTTAATTATCTATTAAATCAATGGGAACCATTTGCTAGATAGCCGAATGGATATAATAGGATGTGCGCAAAGATCTAGGTTCAATTCTCTGCGGGTTAGGGAAATTATTTTAGCCTAAAAAGATGCATGTATTTAAATATTCACACGGGTCATAAAGAATAATGGGCGTAATGATTTTGAAAATAAATTGGAATCAATTAGTCGAATAATGGATGGGGTCGGAATTTAGGGATAAAAGATTTTATTTTTAAATCTGATTAATTCAAGAAAGATTCATGACAGAAGGAATTTTAATAGGACAATAGAATATGAAATATTATTAGCTGGAAAAATTTTTATATATTCATCTTTAAAGAAGCATATTGCTTCAAAAAAGACGTCATTATAAAGCAGCTGCATAGCACCTGCTTTATATTAAATTTATAGCCAATTTCAATGAAAAAATTGAAAATTGCTATGGAATTTTCTCAATAAATGCCTGAAATTAAATTATCTAATACAATCATCCAATAAAGGCTTGGGCTTATTACAATGACATACAAATTTGCTGAATAGATTTTATTTAGTTTTTATTGATAAAATGCGGATAAGCTAATTTCGTATCGATTTATGAATTATGATGAGTTTTAATAATTTTTAGAATAATTATAAATTTTAAGTAGTGAATATTTGTATTTTAGAAAAAACACACGAAACCAATTAAAAATTAAAACATTATTATAAAAGGATTCTGTGTTAAAGTTTAATTATATTTTTTTGGTAAATTTTATGAATTATGGTCACTTTGTATAATTTTTCTATTTTCCATTATATTATTTGACAATTGGTCTTATTAATTCGGTAAATATATTCACATATTTTTTTCTATGGAAAAGTCGGAAAACTAGTCTTTTTAATATTCCAAAATTGCACTAAAATTAAATTATGGACAAAGGAAAATGACAATCACATTTTCTGCATTTATTTAATTTGATTTTAAAGAAAGTCTGCTGATTGGGCAATATTCATTTTCCTCATAAATTTAATATTTGAATAAAACATCATAAAAAAAACAAAATTTTAATTCGATTGAAATTTGCACTTTTTAGAAAAATTTAAAAAAAAAATAAAATTGAATACCCGTAAATCTTCTATTAGAAGCCCCGTAGCTTACAAATTTCGAAGCCCCGAAAATGGCCAAAATTTAGTGTCTAACTCTGTTATTTGTCGACAAAATGTCCATCAGGAAATATTCGCTATCAAGATTAAAATTTCTCCAAAAAATCACTGATAACCATCAAAATTTCATTATTTTACTCTCATTAATGTTTTAGTTCTTCCATTCAACTCAAAATTGCACCGCAGTCACAGTCGAATTCGAATTCCGTTTTGTAAATTGGCGTTTAAATAATTTTCGAAAATCTTTGCAGAATATCATCAAATTTTTGCTGCTTTGATTTGATTTAAGATCTGATTGGATTAATATTTTTTTTGGAAAAATATTTTTTATGGAAATAAAATAAAATAGAGTAAAATAATTTTTTAAAATCAACATCACACGAATAAAAAAATATAAAATGAATATAGATAATCGAGTAATGAAGAGAATAATTAAAAAAACCGAGGAAATATAAAAAAATGGGGTTTACAAAAAAATGTTCATCATATCATCAATCAAATTCCACCTCCACCAAATGCGCCAACAGCATTCACATTTGCATCATCATAGAGAGGAATTGTTGGATAACTAAAAAATTAAAAATAATTTTTATAATTTATGAAAGTTCAACATATTTTCCATATTTGAACAATGTTAAGATTTTTATAAAATTCAATAGCATGAATTCCTTAATTTCCCCGAATTATGCCCAATAGTCAATATTCCAGCAACAGCAAGCCATTAATGTATCGTTAGATTCATTACTAATATTGTAGAGCATTTTGATTGAAAACAAAATTATTCATAAAATATTGGCCAGAATGAAAAAGAACAAAAAGAAAATTGTCCCATTTTGGCCTATTCTTTCTGTCATAAATTTTTGTAAATTTTTCTATAATCATCATTAATTCTTTTTTAATTAATTCATCTTTCAAAGGGGCTATAAAATAGTAAACTTATTAATCTTATTTAAATTTATTGAATTTTTATGAACATAAATTGATAAATTCATAAAATTTTACCCTGGAGCACCGGCGAATCCGCCTCCACCTCCGTGCATTCCAATTCTGTTTCCGAAATTTTCATTGTTGTTCACAAAATTACCTCCCATTCCACCAAATCTATGTTGAAATGAAAAATGAAATTTTAAATTATTCTTTAAACAATTAATTATAACCTCCCTCCAAATTGTTGTTGTTGCCTTCCAAAATTGCAATTTAAATCACCAAGAATGCATCCATTTCCATTTCCGCCAAATCTTGAGAAGAAAATTAAGATTATTAATTTATTTTTATTGAAATTAGCAAAAAAATAAATAAAGGAACAAAATTAAAAATTTTATAAATTACTTTTTACCCTTCTATTATTTAATTTAAAATTAAAGCCAGTGTTTGGTTCCAAATTCCAATAAAAATTGAAATTAAAATATTTAAAACTTATTTAAAAAACGATAAAATTCCCTAAATAATTGAATAAAAATAATAATTTTTGTATGCACCCATCATCGGCCACCATTCCTTGCAATTGGCCAATGGGTTCATAGCCACTTTGTTGTGCATTTCGGGCAACGCACAATTTTGTGAGATTATCACAATAATGAGCTGTATTTTAGGGTATTGAATAGCATAAATTATGCCAAAAATTAGCTAACTATGTTCACAACGAGAACATGCCGTCCCAACTTTGAACACATTATGTCGATGCATCATTCGACGCACTGAACCATGTTGGCCGTATTGATGTTCGCTTTATTAATTGGCAATTTTTAAAATGTAAATAAAGTAAAGAAAAAAGATTAATTGTAAAATAAAATTAAACAAAAAGATGATTTGGGTAGAAGATTAATTGTAAATTTCTATCAATTTTTTCTGTAATCATTAAAATTGTAATTAATGTTAATATTATTTATTTTAAGATAATTATAAATAAAAATAAGAAAGAATTTTTAACTTATTTGTAAAAATGAAAAAGGTGGAAAAAATTAATTAAAAATTATACTATTAATTATGGGATTACTCTATTATTTTAAATTCATAGAGTAAAATTTGCATAAATTATTGTTTTGTCATATTAAAGTTTAAGTAAAACTTTAAATATGACTGAAATTTAATCTTCCAAATTTATTAATTTCCTATAGAAATTTAATTTAAATTATTTCTTTTCTATAATGTTCAAAACCAACATGACACAGACGAGTTTTGCCTGCAAATGGGTTCTCTGTTTTGTGAAAAATCTGACGGCACAACCAATTGAATGGGCGCGGTCATAGAGCAACTGGGGAAAATTGGGTAAAAATATTTAAATTTGTTAGCCATTTTCTCTCATACCTCATATGGATAGCAATGAAAATCGGCCGGGTGTAGCTGAACAATTCAGACCCTAAAGAATATATTTTTTATGTTTTTCAGGAAATTTGTTTTTCCCAAAAATTAATTTATGCTCACGGATATTTGCTTATTTTGAAGAGATAATTTTTTGATTTTTGAAAATAAAATTATTTTTCTTCTAAATCCCAAAATATGGAGAACAAAAATGATATTAATTATTATAAAATTAATTAATAAAAAAATTTCTTGAACATAATTGTTCACATTAATTTCAAATAATTATTTTTAATAAGGCTAAAATTTACAAAAAAATAGCAAAAATTAAACCTGTTGATTTGTGAACATTTCAAGATAGTTGCGTACGGTCCAAAGTAAAAGGCTTTGAGCATCTTTTTGAGAATTAAATTAATTAATTATTTTTAATTTAATTAAAATACCCAAATCAACGTAATTTGTTCCTCGAGCCGAAATCAGACCTTCAAAAATGTATAAAATTAAAATAAATATTTTTAAATTTATTTAAAAAAAATAATAATAAATAATTCCTACGATTCGCCTGATTCATTCCCCAAAAATTTCCTCCATCTGTTCCCCCACCCATCATTCCATTAAAATTCATTGGATCTGCCATTCCAACATTTGGCCCCATAATATTTTGTCTTTGTTGACCACCCGGAATCAAATAAGCAAATTCCAAATCGATTATATTCACCGGATCATTATCACGTGTGTACATTTGCTTCAACGCTTCCGAAGCCAATGATGATTTCCATTTCTTAATAAATTTTTATGTGCATTTTTGTTTATTTATGTTTATCGTTTTTCAGATTTTTTTGGTCTATTTTAGGGAAATGTTTAGGTTACCATTAGGGTCATAATATATAGGGTTAGTCATTCTCTGATAGGTTACTTATCATCTCAAGTAGCCATAATCCTAATCACCCAAAAGGGTGAAACTTCATTTCAAAAACATCAGCCCGGATAACCAAAAGTACTGATTTTTGCAATGAAAAAGTTTCTTGTTTTTAAAATCTAGATTTTCTGAATTAAATTTAAATATGAAATTTTCGTTTTTAAGATATCAATTTTTTTCTAAAAATTTTAATTATTGTCAAAATAAAAATTTGTAATTAGAAACTTTTAATGACCATAAGGATAGAAAAGATTCAATTTTCAAATAATTTTTTTCCATTAAATAAAATAAAAATATATTTAACTATTAATAAAAAATGCCCATTTTGAAAATTTTTATAAAATTATTTAATTGGCAATTTTTTTTTAAATTGCTAGAAAAATTAAAGATGGCAAATTACAATTTGATTCATTGCAGCGGCCACTGGCAAATTCGGTGCCTCACCGCGGGCAATTTTTGCGCGAACTCGATTCTGTAAATTTTAAAATTTTGATAAATTAAAAAATATTTTATTAAAAAATACAATGAATCGAGCAATTTGTCGACCTTCGGAATTGTTAATTTGATAAATTCGTGAATATTTTTGGTCAGTCCGGATGCGTAATATTCCATTATTGGGCCGTTGGCCATTCATTTGAATTGGGATGAGAGCATTTTCATTATTGTTTGGCCAGCCGCCATTGTCCAAGAATGCATTGCTAAATGTACAAAAAATATTTTTTCTCCCATTCAAAAATGTATCAAATTATTTTTATTGATTGTTAGGGTAGGGAATTTATTCCTTAAAAATCATTTTAAATTACCGTAAATTCCCTTATAATTCCCCACCACCCTCGATTTTTAGGACCATTAGCTCCTCTTCAGGGTGAGCTTTAAAATTTTTATTGCATTTTCTCAATTCCCTAAATCCCTGCAAAATTCGCTATAATTTCTTAAAAATGTCCACAAATTAAGGAAGTAGAATCCAAATATTCCCAATTTATGAGAGCTTGAAAAATAATTCCTAATGCATAATTAAAAAGACCATCATATACGGAAATTGGAATAAGGATTTCATTTATTTATTTATTTATTTATAAAATTTTGCCACTTTTCATTTCCGTTGTAATCAGAATGCTCAAAAATTTACTAGCTCTCAAATCCGTCACCCTTCTAATCTCCCATGCCTTCCAAAGTCAAATTTCTATTTTAGAAGAATGGAAGAAATAAAATTAGGCCCTATGAATTTAAATTCCTCAAATTTAAATACCCAAATTCCATTAAAATTACCAAAAATTTTCCCAATAAGAAAATTCATTTTCCTCACTTTCGATTATTGTTGTTCCAATTGGGATTAATATTGCCACCGTTAACAAAATTTCCGTTCAATTGTGCATAAACTCCGGGTGCACAATTCACGCACATATAGCGCCAATTCTTCAAATGGCTTGTTGCGATCACACTTCGAATCATGGTTGGCGTTGTTGGATAACTGTAAATTAATTTTAATTCGATTTTATGGATTTTTATCTGACTCATTAAAATATTTCTAATAAGTCAATTTATAATTTTTTATTCTATTAGATTGTCCTAAAATCTTTTAACTAATTTTAAAACCAATTAATTAATTAAAAACAAGTTTAAAACCATTTAATTATCTAAAATCTAATTTAAAATCATTTAATTGAACAAAATCAAGTTTTTAAAACCTTTTATCTAACTATACTTATATCTCGTTTAAATATTTTCATTTACTTATAAACAAGTAAAAATTAAATTAATTCTCCAAAAATGATCCTAATTCTCCAACTAATAAGCTTAATTATCAACTTTTTAAAGACCATTTCAAATTTTTAATAGAACTTTTCTGCCCATAGATGGATATAAATTTGATATTATTATTAAATTAATAAAATTTCATTTAATTTGAAATTTTCAATAAAAATTAGTTTTTTCTGATTTTTAATGCCAATTTTAATTTTAATCAATCAAATGTTATTATGAATTTAGAAAATTATTTTTAAAATGAGAATTTCGATTAAAATTAGCATTAAATTAATTAATTTTAAAATTTATTTCTTTAGAATTTTAAAATTAATTTTTGTACGTTTGGCATTGCATTCTGGCGCGCAATTGCATTTGCTCAGCATTTTTCCAAATTGTTGCACTGCAATAAATTTGTTGCGCTTGATCATCGAATAACTAATATTAACAAATTATTTTATAGGCCAACAATATGAATAAACCTGATATGGATAACCGCAATTTGGGTTGGCCAAAATGCATTGGCCCCTTCCATTCTGAACACAATGCAGGCAATGACGATGCGCCTTTCGCCACAATTCCCTCAAAATCATTCCGGCCAAATCGCTCAAATTGCTGACGGGTCCATCTTAAATTGATACGGTATATATTCTTTCGATTCCTCATTCTTTAATAATTTACCATTTTCTAATGATTCCCCACACTTTGGAAAGGTTGAATAATGATTAAGAAAATTTAGTAGTAATATTTATGTGCAATTCTTATGAAAAATATTTAAAATAAATTTAAATAAGCTTTTAAAAAGTTATTTTTAGGTCGATTTATAGAATAATAATTTTGAAATTAATTACATTTAATTCTACCCATTTCAATTCAAAACGGTTCAAATTTTCTCTTTCTCTCTCAATATAATCTGCAGTTTAAGCCCTTATTCAAAGATTTACATGTCACTTCTAATCGAAACCATTCAAATGTGCTTAATTCAGTGAATTACCAAAATAATTAGAATAAATTTAAATTTTTAAAAAGTATTTTTTAAATCAAATTCATATCAAAAATATTATTAATTGGAAATTCATTTAATTTAATTCCATTTATTCCATTTCAAACCATTTCAAATTTTTAAGCCTCAAAAATATTCAAAGGCTTATGGAATAGTCCAAATATTAATTCATTCCAATTTTTCTCTAAACTATTCAAAAGAATTTAAATTCATTGAATTCCACTTCCTAATGTAGTAAACGGACACGAATATATCTGAATAATCCGGATATAAACGGTTAGGTATATCATTTCTGCAAACTATTACGAATACGAATGGATAACGGTTATGACCTCTGTAGATATGCCAGGATTTGGATATGAAAATTCGTATCCGTTTCCACCCCTTTCCTAATTTATCCTTTACAAAACAAACTTCTATATTGTCGTTGTTCCGGTGGATCCAAATCAACATGGGTTGCTTGAATATTTTGTTGCTGATAAAATCCTTGCATTCCACCATTCATCCAATTCTGAAATTAACTGAAATAATTTAATTATTTTAAATTTTTAAGCAAACAATTTCGTTCATTGGATTCAGCTGACGGCGGAATTGACGAATGAAAGGCAGCATTCGATTGAACATAAATCGTTCGGGCAATCGCATTTTCCAAGGGCCTTAAATTATTCTTTTAGCGTCCCATAACATCTTTGAGATAAATTTTAATATTTTAAATTTACAATAATTTTGAAATTTTCTGAAATTTCTATTAAAATTAAGCATAGAAATCCAGGATAAAATCACTTTTTGTTAAAACATTTGGCATCAATTTCCTTTCGCCCGTTTATATAGCTAAATTTCGACAAGAATTATATCGCTTTCGAATTACTTAGAATCGAAATTAGCAATACATTTAAAAATATCTATTTTTATTAATCCCAAATATTTTAGATACCAATTGAGTTGGTAATTGTGGTAATGTCATTCAGTGTTGGCCTTTGTCCATTTATGTGTACAAAATCGATTGAAAGAAAAATTAGGAAAATAAAGGTCAATTTCTTCAACCAAAACATTTTTGACATGGATTTGTGTTTTTTTCACAGTTAATTGTTTTCCTTTTTCTTACTGAAATTGTCGAAAATTTTCAATCTGGTAAAAAAAATATAAATATAAATAAATTAATAAGGAAAAAAATACCTACATTATTATGGGAAATGGAAAATTGTTTCTGACATTTTACAAAACATTTTAATTTAAGGTTTAAGCCCTAAAAAGGTTAGACTCATTATGTAATATTGTAGCTAAAAGCCTTTTTGTCATTGCAAAATATTCATTTATAAGCCGGTAGAGCTGCATGGATGTGGACAATCCGTTATAGAGAACTAAAATTTCATGTGGATCAACTTAGACCGATCCTATTCAAACAATTTTACATTTTTACAAAGACTCGTATTTAGATAAAGAAATGGTATAATACAAATTAATGACGGAATTATTTCATCATTTAGAACCCAAAAAATTGTAAATAAAATTGGCCAAAGGCACACTGTCAGCAGTATTGATTTTCAGCGGATAAAATCAATGGAATGGATAAATGGATTGAAGCCAGAAAAGGGAGAAATTATAAGATTTGATTTCATCAATTGGGGATCGGGTAAAGAAGGGCCTAGATTCCTTTATTGAGTGAAAGATGCGCGAGAATTGAGTTGTGAGAATGGAATTTTCGAGAGAATAGAGAAACAATTCGCAGAGAAACGATGGTAAAAAAGGGAAGAGAGATTTGAAGAGGTGGCATCCAGAATATTGACGGTCGATTTGTTCGATACTCTCGAGAATTTTTATTGGTTACATTCTATACCGTTTGACTTTGCTTTCCATTTTTAGTTTAAATTTGAATATAGATCCATCTTCGAGCAGAATTTGCAGATTGAAATCTGATCCATGTTTAAAATGGAGTTGGTCAAATATTTCCCTAAATTAGAAAAAAATGCAAATGCCAAAACAACGTTCCTGATCTTTGCAGATTTGCAACATTGGCAAATTACCATGCCATTAACAAAATTGCTGACATCGAATCGAATAAAATGCAATTTACTTTCATCTTTTCAAAAAATAGGCCCATTTAAATATTTTTTCCGTAAATTTAGTTTTAATTAAATCTTTCCGGAAAAATCGGAATATTATTTCAACAATTATTAAAAGATTTTAAAATTGTTTTAGAACAATAAAAAATGAAATGGTAATTTAATTTAATGGCAAATTTTATGCTTATTAAAATTTATTTTATCGGCTTTTGTTCATCTTATATCAATTATCTGCCTTTCACACACTTCATCCAAACAATTTGTTTCAATTTCCCTTTAATATATTTTCGGTTCACCGAATAGCCAAACATCACCAAATATCTGTATATAAAGGATTTTTATTTTAATTAAATTTTAAAATAATTTTTATGACCTCGAAATAATTAATCCAAGCTATTCCGTAATCTTGTATTTCAAATAAATTGAAAAATTTCTCTTTGGCAGTAATTGTAATATTATAATAAAATCCATTGTAACCAAACATTTGAATTTTGAAAATGCCACCACGAATAAATGGAGATGTGAAATTGAAATGGGATAGTTGTTTCTAACAATAAACAATTTCATTGAGAAGAAAATTAAATTGTATTTAACCTCGCGGACCTTCTCGCTTAAAACCATTTCGTTTGTCTTGAAATCGACTTCCATCAGGAATTGAAAAGTGCAATCTAAAATTCATTTTTTTAATAGCATTATTAAATTTGATTTATTTACCAATTAACAATTTTTACACTTTTATAATAATAAATAATTTTGTAAAGTTACATAGTTTTTTTTCTCCTATATAAATTTCCAAATAGTTTATTGTTTCAATGAGATGGCTAGTTTTCATTTTCTAAATTTTCTAAGATTTATTTAAAAGCCTTTTTGTATTATTTTATTATGAGAATTAATTTTCATTATAAAACCCAAATTTTTGTAATTATTTGTAAATTTTCACATTTATATAAATCTTAATTAATCCTACCTGTTTCTACTTCCTTGCAAGTTCCAATTTTATAATTAATATCAAAAATAGGTGTCAAATGTATCAAGTCTATTTGGAATGAATTTGCATTTTTTCGTATTATTCCATCAATTTCAATTGTTTTATTATTCAATTCAATATAGCCGACTATATTTGACTTATACGAACTGATATTTAATAAATACGGTGGTATTACTGTAGTTTCCAAAATAAAATCTTCTTTAAGGAAATCTGCATCAACCTTAATCAACAAGATATATTTTATCTGGGGTTAATTATTCGCAGGCGTATAATGAAAAAGCGTATAACGTATAATGCATATAGTAGTCAAGGTGTGTATATATAAAGTAACGTTTAGGGTTTAGGCCATCCATGAAAATTTATACGCGTATACTAAATGTTACGTGCCCTTTATAAGATAGTATAGATTTTTTTGAAATTTGTTAACTCAAATTTAAAAAATTTCCAAAATAAAAATCAATATTTTTTATTTTAAGATCAATTATTTTATTCTTCTTTATCTTCGAATTCTTTTTCACTCAAATCTAATTCATCTGGTACAATCAAGCCAGTGATCAAGAATATTCCAAGGAGGGAACCATAGAGGGGAGAATTTCTAGCTTTTTTACTGTCCCACAGGGCCGAATTTTTTGGTAGAATGGGTTTCGATGGAAAAACTTGTGTTCTAAAATGGTCGGGCAGCGAAAAATTTGGATCAAAATTAGTTACGCAGCGAAAATTTGGAATAAAATTGGCCGGGCAGCGAAAAATTTGACCATAAATGGTGTCTATAAAAAAAGCTGCGTATTGACTTATAGTCAAAATGCGTATAACGTATAATGATGCGTAGGTTGGCCGACACTTGTGGACCCGCCACTTGCGGACGAAACAGCAGGGATGCCATAATACCGGGTTTCCCCGGCATTTACCGGGGTTTTGATGTCCCGGCCGGGGTTTTTGCCGGGGTTTTCATAATTTGCCGTGTTTTTGCCGGGGTTTTCATAATTTGCCGTGTTTTTGCCGGGTTTTTAAATTTTTATCTAAACTTTTCGCTACGCGGCCATTTTTGGGTCTAATTTTTCGCTACGCGGCCATTTTTGGGTCTAATTTTTCGCTGCGCGGCCATTTTTGGGTCTAATTTTTCGCTGCGCGGCCATTTTTGGGTCTAATTTTTCGCTACGCGGCCATTTTTGGGTCTAATTTTTCGCTGCGCGGCCATTTTTGGGTCTAATTTTTCGCTGCGCGGCCATTTTTTGGGTCTAATTTTTCGCTGCGCGGCCATTTCTGGGTCTAATTTTTCGGTGCGCGGCAATTTTTAGCTAATTTTTCTTCCAATCAGAGCCCATTTTTAGCTACTTTTTCTCCCTATCAGGGCCATTTTAGCTAATTTTTTTTCCTTCCTTCGCGGCTTTTTCTGGCTAAACTTTTTGACGGCAGACCGATTTTAAAACTTAAGATATCTTTATTTCATAACGCACATGCTCAAAAAGTCAATTAAAAATGTGCTCAAAAAGTCAATTAAAAATATAAATCTGAAGTAGAAAATTTTTACAAGCTTTTAAATTGCATTTTAACACGTTTTAAAAGATGCCGGGTTTTTACCGGGGTTTTGAAAATTTTTGCCGGGGTTTTGCCGGGTTTTTAAACCCGAATGCCGGGGTTTTGTATTTTGGAGATGGCATCCCTGCGAAACAGTCTATTGCTGAAGGTGGTAAAGCTGGAATGGCATTGTTTATAGGATATTATTAGGCATAAAATTAGCTACAAAATGACATCAAAAGCATTGGCCTATGTTGAATATTCACAGAATTATGGCCAAAAAACCGTTAAATTGTGATTTTGATGGTTTTTTGGCCATAATTCGGTGAATATTTAACATTGACCAAAACTTTTGATGTCATTTTGTAACTAATTTTATGCCTAATAATATGCTATAAACAATGCCACTCCAGCTTTACCACCTTTGGCTCCAGACCGTTTTGTCCGCAAGTGTCGCAGTACGGGTATAATCAAGGTGGGTATAACGTAACGTTTAATTAGCCGAAAATAGTTGCGTATAACTGTTACGCATAAACGTTACGCCCACGTATAATTAACCCTAATTTTATTGTATCATACAGACACTTTTCATCTGTCCTATCTTTAACCATTTATTTTAATTTAAGTACCCTAATATTTCATAAAATTTTCCATATCTATGCATATATATATATAATTATTTAACAGTATTCTATCGCAACTATGTATTATTAATAATTTATTAAAATTCACTCACCTTGATATTTTTAATGATAGGTTCATGATCCAACTCAAACATTTCCTCAATTTTCCAATCATTCAGTGTCAAAATGAATTTATTTGCTTCGGTTAATTCCACATGTAATTCAAAATATTCTGCACTTTCCGTCCATTCTTTCCATTTATTCAACTCCTCACCACTTAATTTCAACTCTTTCAAATCAATTTGATTATTCACCGTTTTTGCCTAAATTTCAGCATAATTAATATTAAAATTTGTACATTTACTTTAATCGCCACTTTCTCTCTGTTTCCAATAAATTCCAATTCAGCCATCAAAGTTTTTCCATCCATCTTTTTGCCATATGCAATTTTGATTTCCTCCCATTTTGAATATAATTTCCCTCGACAGAATATTCCTCCACTCTTTGTAACATTCAATTCCAGTTCATTCAAAAATTTTACAAATTCCTGAAGTAATTTAAAATAATTTTTAACTGTTGCCTTCTATTTTTAATTTGACAATTTAATGTTAATTATAAAAAGAAATATTGGGTATATCTCTCAAAATTTTATAAAATATTTTTTATACGAATCAATCAAAGTCATAAGCTCAAGAATAATACACAATTACATAAAATGAAACGACATAAAACACACACATTCATTTTCAATCTTAATAAAAGAAAAACGAAATCTAAAAATAAATATAATAAAATATTTAGTGAAAATCGCTTATTTAATAAATGCCAAATACCTTCTCTTACCTTGGCAGAAAAACAAAAATCGTTTTACTGATTGAGAACACAGGGCTGCCATTCTACCGGGGAAACCCGGCATTTGCCGGATTTTGATGTACCGGCCAGGGATTTGGCAAGGTTTTGTAAATGTCGGGTTTTCCACATTTTGCCATATTTTTGCCGGATTTTTAAATTTTTAGCCAAATTTTTCGCTGAGCGCCCATTTTTTGTCAAATTTTTCGCTGATGTGGGATATTTGATGTTATTTTGATTTTATTATGGCTTTTTGACATTATTTCCCCATTTTGTCATAATTTATCCTTTTTGCTTTTGTTGTTTTTTCCCCGTCCTCATTCCTAGTTTTAAGTTGTGTTGTTTATTAATTTAATTGTGTGGGCTTGCCCAATTTTATTGTTATTTGACTTTGGGAGTGAAAATTAAGTGTTTTTCTTATAATTTTCCACGTGTTGGGATTTCCTTCAAGTCCCAAGGATGGGGGAGTGGAAAAGAACGGGGAGAATGAAAAAGATCTAAAGACTGATGGGTGAATGTGCACCAGTGGCTCAGTGGTAGAGACTCACGGTATGTGAGGATGTGCTAAATGTATGCAAAGTCTCATCAAAAGTGGCCACGGACAGCATTCCCTTGTCAGTTGGTAGAGACTCACGGTATGTGAGGACGTCGCGGGTTTGAACCCTGCCTGGTGCCCAACATTTTGCCCGCCTTTGGCTCAATAGCAGTGCTTTATTCCTACACTGAGCGCCCATTTTTGGGTCAATTCGCTAAATGACTATTTTTGGCTAATTTTTCTCCCTACCGAGGCCATATTTGACTGAAATTTTTCCCTGGCCTGTCTAATGTGTGAAAGATTTTTCCCTGATAGGCTATTTTGGCTAAATTTTTATTTGGCGGAGCAATTTTAAAGCTAATTGATATCTTAATTTCTCATTTAGAATATTCAAAAATTAAGTAACAAGGTAAAAATAAAATATAAAATTTTTACAGCTTTTAAATTACTTTTTAATAAGTTTTAAAAGATACTGGGTTTTTCTGGGATTTTGAAAATTTTTGCTAGGGTTTTACCAGGGTTTTGCCGGTTTTTTAAGTCCAAATGCCGGGGTTTTGCATTTTGGAAATGGCAGCCCTGTGAGAAATCATAGATCACATTTGGCGCAACAATATACCTATTAATTAATTAAGATTTGCTTGAATAAATTGATATTACTACTAATAAGATAGGCATTATAATATGGCTAATTATTATATGGATTAATTTTTATGATTAATATGAAGAAACCCTTTATCAAAAACAAAAACAGACAATTATAATGAAAGGAATTTGTTGGAATGTTAAAAATATTCAAATTCGTCAATGTGAAAGGAAAAGGACGGACAAAATCAATTGGGGGGGGGGGGGGGGGGGGTTCTGATATAAAATTTATCTTTAACTTAGATGCATCATCAAATTTGACTTTTCATATGACTTCTGTAATCCAATTAGTCTATATGTCAAGTATTGTGCCGGGAGGGTAGAGCGGTTCATTGGATGAAAAAAAAATGGCAATTTTCGTGGGATCAAACTATTCAAGTTTCGGCTCTTCATAAAACCAAATATCCCCAAAGATCTAAAATGATTTTTTAATAAAATTTTGATATAGAAGCCGATACCTCAAGATGGCTGATTTCTCCCACATTCCCAAAAATCGGAAACGTATTCGAGAAATTGCCGCTAATCACTTTCACCGTTGATTTTGTCCCCATTAGGAATTGCATATCGAAATCTGATCCACGTGTAAATGGAGATGGCAATGGCATTACATTTTCCTAAATTTACAAATAAAAATCAATGTAGAAGAGAGAAAATAGATTCTAATGACATGAATAATCGATTTTTTTATAATTATCTGTTTTTTGCGTATAAATCCATTGAATTTAATTAGAAAACGTTTTTACCTGATTAGATCCGTTGCTAAGTTGGTTATTATTGAAGTCGAAACTGATTTTGAAAAAGAGACGACAGTTATCTAAAATTGTAATTGGAGAAAAAGAATAATAAATTTAACCTTCTTTTTTGCATTGACCAAATGCATAGGCATTTGTTGAAGGAATACTCAGCAAACGAATTTCGAGCGAATTTGCATCAATGGGAATGTGTCCTTTGAATATAAAACGGCTTCCTGATTGAGCCTGTCCATGAAAATCTGGCAGAGAAATTGGCGGCATAAAGGTGATTGTATTCTCATAATTCTCCACTCTCGCTTCCGCACTGATCTGCAATTTAATTTAATTTAATTTAATAAGAAATGCTTTTAAATTAATTATTTTTACCTTAATTGTATTAATCGAAACATCATGATCCAATGCAATATTGCCTGCCGCATCATTCAGTGTAAATACAATTTCCTTTGGTTTCAATTGAAAATGGATTGTAAAATGCTTGAACTCTCTGGCATCGATGGGTTTGGTTATAGTTTTCTTCATAATTCCATCCTTTAATTACACAATTAATTACTTAACATTTAATTCAATTTTATTTATTACTTCTGCTATATCCAATTGTGCCTTCAAATTTTGTTTGCTAGCATGGAAAACAAATTGGCGCTCGGAAATTTTCAAATTTTTGTCGTAATGCTTGACTTCTTTGTCCTTGTAGAATGTGATGTTAATTTGTTGCCATTCCTTCATTTCTCCACGGATCAGAATGCCATTCGCCTCGATTTTTCCACCAATCAGATTGTCTTGATTTGTGGTCACATGCAATACATCGGATCGGACAAATTTATCCTCCTTTTCAATTTGCTTTTGTTCTTTTTTTCCTTTGGTGGTGTAAAAAATGTCGACATCCCCTTTGATCTATAAAAATGATTATAATTTTTAAATTCATTTTAATATTTAATTACTTCGTAATAATAACGTTCATTGAATGCCAATTTGTTGTTCACCCCAAAATTAAAAGGTTTTTTGAATTCCTTGCAATTGAGGCTAACATTAAAATGATCTGTGGCTTTCTTGATTTTCAATATGAAATCCTCATTTTGGATGAATTCAAGTTGCACATTGGATTCCACATCATTCCATTCATTTTCCTTTTCCTAAATTTTAATTTTAATATTAAACAGAATTAGCCAATTTTTAAGAAATATTTACCACGCCAAAACAATGTTCAGTGTCGTTGCAGATTTGCATTTTGCCAATACCCTTGCCATTGACAAAATTGCTGACAGTGAATCGAATTCCATTCAAGTTACTCTCATCTTTTTAAAAAATAGGCGGAATTAGTCTTTAATTAAATCTTTCCGGAAAATTTTTTTTAAATCTTCCGGAAAAATTAATTAAAATTTTTCCGGAAAATTTAATTAAAATCTTTCCGGAAAACTTAATTAAAATCTTCCGGAAAAAATTAATTAAATCTTTCCAAAAAAAAGAATTTAAAATCTTTCCAGTTCGGTTAACTGACGGAATATTATTCAACAATTATTTTAAAAAAATTAAAAACTACCAATTTGCATTTTGATGAGTTGAATGACAAATTCCTTGGCATTCGGCGTCACTCTTCCGCGAATTTTGGTCATCGGTTCTTCGAACAGAAAAAAATCCTGATTTATTTTAAGCTGTTCGAATCCATCTTTAGGCTTTGGCGACTCCGAATCCGATGGCAACATGAACTATATAATAATTATAAAATTTAAATTGAAATAAAGTTGAAAATTTACCGATGCCTTCAAATCGCTACAATCCGAAAGGATGACAAAAAATTGGAGCACATCATCCTGGGCATGTGGCAAAATGTCCGCTGCCAATGACCAAATTCCCATATATTTGGCCAACAATGCTCCTTTGCCAACATTCGTAAAAAATTCCCGTCGAAGCTTCGCATCTTTTTCCACCGGAATCAGGCCTGTGTCCAACTTTTCTTTGCGGCGTCGATCAGCATATTCATGATGGCCCGGTCCTAAATGGAATGAAATTAAGCTGCAATTCCCATGAAAATAGCATGCCAATTTCGGTGGAAACTGTGGCAACCAGGGTATTCCATTTGGTTAATTTGAGGAAGAATTCACCATCCGGAATTTTGTCAGCGGGAATGATGAAACTTAAATGAAATGAAAAAATTTAGAATTAAAAAAATTTATTCAAAACTGACACATGGTTGGAGGTGGAAAGATGGATTTCCAAATCATGGCGGTTCTCCTTCTGACTAACGCGGAATCCGTGCCAGGGAGCATTGACAAATTCCAAACATTTCTTGTCCCCTTTGCATTTGGCCATATATGCCAACCGAGCTGCCTCGCACATTTCGGCCACTTCATTTCCAACATTTTGGACCCTATATTGCTTGGAAGGAACCAAGCCATTTGCCATGTTGTTTTTGTCCAATTCTCCGGCATAACAGATTGACATGCTGAAATGTAATTCAGAGGGATATTATATTAGTAAAATTTTGACTATAATGAATGAAATAAACCAACCCTTTGCCTCCATTGGTTCCATTCTTGGGCAGTTGGAAGTAAATGCCAAAAGAGTGGATAGTCTGGGCTTCAGGCGTGGCCATACATTGATCACGGCCGTAGAAATTCTCCACCAAAAAATATTCGACCTTTAATTGTTCGAAATCGCCAGATTGGGCCAAATTCATTAGAATTCCATCCTTGAAGTCAAATTCAATATCCAAGGAGGTTCTTTAAAAAAAATTATTTAATTTCGATTATTAAAAATTTACTCGGCTTTGGCAGGCAATGGATCGAATAAAGTTGATATGAGGCAAATGGCAAGGAGGAATGAAGCCAACATTGGCAAACCCATGTTGACCAAGTCGACAAAAAAAAAGAAAAATTGAATAAAATTTATTTAATTTTTTGGATTGTTTTTAAATTGGAAAAGGAAATTATACTAATATAATATGAAGGGAGAAATTAGGAATGGGAAATAGGATTAAAAAGGAATATGAATGATTTGGCAAATTATGGGCCAAAATAAATTAATGGGGCAAAAAGATTCATCATTTTTTTTAATCAGCCAATCAAATTAATTTATTAGAAAATTCTGGAAAATAAAATTAAAAAACACGTCAATGTTCCATCGAAAATAATTATTCATTCAGACAAAATATTATTTTTCCTGGGAATTTTACTATTACTGTAAAAATTAAATCAGAGATCACTAAAGCATCGAAAATAATAATAAAAAAAATAAAATTAAATTTTAGAAAAATGCAGCTTTTCAATTTTCGACTGTTCAGATTTGTAATTTCTCATATTTTTTAACTAAATTTTTCAAATCCCTCAAAATTCATTCCTATACTTTTCAATGTAATCCAAATTTTTCGTAAAAATCTTATAAAATAAAAATCCGCCTGTTTGTAAATTTTAATTCCGCCTGGTTGACTAAGTTTTAATAATTCCGCCTGGTTGACTAAGTTTTAATAATTCCGACTGGTTGACTAAGTTTTAATAATTCCGCCTGGTTGACTAAGTTTTAATAATTCCGCCTGTTTGACTAAGTTTTAATAATTCCGCCTGGTTGACTAAGTTTTAATAATTCCGCCTGGTTGACTAAGTTTTAATAATTCCGCCTGGTTGACTAAGTTTTAATAATTCCGCCTGTTTGACTAAGTTTTAATAATTCCGCCTGGTTGACTAAGTTTTAATAATTCCGCCTGGTTGACTAAGTTTTAATAATTCCGCCTGGTTGACTAAGTTTTAATAATTCCGCCTGGTTGACTAAGTTTTAATAATTCCGCCTGTTTGACTAAGTTTTAATAATTCCGCCTGTTTGACTAAGTTTTAATAATTCCGACTGGTTGACTAAGTTTTAATAATTCCGCCTGGTTGACTAAGTTTTAATAATTCCGCCTGTTTGAATAAGTTTTAATAATTCCGCCTGGTTGACTAAGTTTTAATAATTCCGCCTGATTGACTAAGTTTTAATAATTCCGCCTGATTGACTAAGTTTTAATAATTCCGCCTGGTTGACTAAGTTTTAATAATTCCGACTGGTTGACTAAGTTTTAATAATTCCGCCTGGTTGACTAAGTTTTAATAATTCCACTTGTTTGACTAAGTTTTAATAATTCCACTTGTTTGACTAAGTTTTAATAATTCCGACTGGTTGACTAAGTTTTAATAATTCCGCCTGGTTGACTAAGTTTTAATAATTCCACTTGTTTGACTAAGTTTTAATAATTCCGCCTGGTTGACTAAGTTTTAATAATTCCGCCTGGTTGACTAAGTTTTAATAATTCCGACTGGTTGACTAAGTTTTAATAATTCCGCCTGTTTGACTAAGTTTTAATAATTCCGCCTGGTTGACTAAGTTTTAATAATTCCGCCTGGTTGACTAAGTTTTAATAATTCCGCCTGATTGACTAAGTTTTAATAATTCCGCCTGATTGACTAAGTTTTAATAATTCCACTTGTTTGACTAAGTTTTAATAATTCCGCCTGATTGACTAAGTTTTAATAATTCCGCCTGATTGACTAAGTTTTAATAATTCCGCCTGATTGACTAAGTTTTAATAATTCCGCCTGGTTGACTAAGTTTTAATAATTCCACTTGTTTGACTAAGTTTTAATAATTCCGACTGGTTGACTAAGTTTTAATAATTCCGCCTGGTTGACTAAGTTTTAATAATTCCACTTGTTTGACTAAGTTTTAATAATTCCGCCTGGTTGACTAAGTTTTAATAATTCCGCCTGGTTGACTAAGTTTTAATAATTCCGACTGGTTGACTAAGTTTTAATAATACCGCCTGTTTGACTAAGTTTTAATAATTCCGCCTGGTTGACTAAGTTTTAATAATTCCGCCTGGTTGACTAAGTTTTAATAATTCCGCCTGATTGACTAAGTTTTAATAATTCCGCCTGATTGACTAAGTTTTAATAATTCCACTTGTTTGACTAAGTTTTAATAATTCCGCCTGATTGACTAAGTTTTAATAATTCCGCCTGATTGACTAAGTTTTAATAATTCCGCCTGATTGACTAAGTTTTAATAATTCCGCCTGGTTGACTAAGTTTTAATAATTCCGCCTGGTTGACTCAGTTTTAATAATTCCGCCTGATTGACTAAGTTTTAATAATTCCGCCTGTTTGACTAAGTTTTAATAATTCCGCCTGTTTGACTAAGTTTTAATAATTCCACTTGTTTGACTAAGTTTTAATAATTCCGACTGGTTGACTAAGTTTTAATAATTCCGCCTGGTTGACTAAGTTTTAATAATTCCACTTGTTTGACTAAGTTTTAATAATTCCGCCTGGTTGACTAAGTTTTAATAATTCCGCCTGTTTGACTAAGTTTTAATAATTCCGCCTGTTTGACTAAGTTTTAATAATTCCGCCTGTTTGACTAAGTTTTAATAATTCCACTTGTTTGACTAAGTTTTAATAATTCCGCCTGTTTGACTAAGTTTTAATAATTCCGCCTGTTTGACTAAGTTTTAATAATTCCACTTGTTTGACTAAGTTTTAATAATTCCGCCTGTTTGACTAAGTTTTAATAATTCCACTTGTTTGACTAAGTTTTAATAATTCCGCCTGTTTGACTAAGTTTTAATAATTCCGCCTGTTTGACTAAGTTTTAATAATTCCACTTGTTTGACTAAGTTTTAATAATTCCGCCTGGTTGACTAAGTTTTAATAATTCCGCCTGGTTGACTCAGTTTTAATAATTCCGCCTGATTGACTAAGTTTTAATAATTCCGCCTGTTTGACTAAGTTTTAATAATTCCGCCTGTTTGACTAAGTTTTAATAATTCCACTTGTTTGACTAAGTTTTAATAATTCCGCCTGATTGACTAAGTTTTAATAATTCCGCCTGTTTGAATAAGTTTTAATAATTCCGCCTGGTTGACTCAGTTTTAATAATTCCGCCTGATTGACTAAGTTTTAATAATTCCGCCTGATTGACTAAGTTTTAATAATTCCGCCTGTTTGACTAAGTCAACCCATAGGGGGGACCAAGCACTTTTGTGATTTTTATGAGGGCATAACTTTTTTAATTTTGAGTTTTATGCGAAACCGATAACATTTTCGTTACCAGCTCATCAAGACGCGTCGATTTATATGTCATTTCCGAAAAAAATTTTTTCAAAAAAAAATTCGAACAAAAAATAGAATACAAACTGCACAAGTACCGAAGAATTAACCCTTCCACCAAAAAATATTTGTTATTTAGCACACGTAAAATTTTTCAAAGTTGGATTTCATAAAAGTTGTTTGTTATTGAGGAAACAAAGTTCTTTCTCACTCAGATTTGTTGCTTACTAGGTAAATTGACCAAAAACCATCTCTGGCACATAATGCACAGGAAGGAGCTGTATATAACCGAAAACTTATTTGTTTTTGAAGAAACAAAATTCTTTCTTAGATTTGTTGCTTTCTTGGTGAGATGGCCAAAAACAACCACGGACACCCAACCCAACCCGCCGGAAGGGGCGGTACCTCATACACAGTCATCAACCAATGGGGAATTTTGTTTATGTTTTTATAAGGTCAATGCTTTGTACTATTCCCTATGGCCATTGTTCGCAATAAAGTGGGCTTTTTAAAAAAAGGTTGGCCTCCATTGGTAGGCACCTCAATGTTTTTTGGTCAACAATAACACCTTCCCCACATCAACACCCTCCCCGCGAGTTCTGCCCAAGTTTTCTTTGACAATCAATCCAGCTTATTTTATTTTTAAAGTATTAAAAATAAGATTACTGAATTTTTGAACTTATGCGATGTTTTTATTTGTAGAACGGATGACCGATAACTCATTCGAAAAAGCTCGAAAAACTGTGTCGATATAGGGGTGGAGAAAGTCCGAAAACTCTAATGGAGCTGAAATACAGAAACAAAAACTATCCTTGCGCTAATCCTACCCTAGCCCTATCCCTAAAAAACCCATCCTGGCCCTAACCTATACCTACCCTAGCCCTAATTGTGAAATAAAATGGCTAACTTTTTTTTATTTTTCATTAATGTACGAAACAATGGAAGATTCGAGCTCTGCTCATCGAGATGCTTCGATGAGCTTTTTAATTGATCGAAAAGATTTTCAAAAAAAATTTCGAGTCCCGACCCATAAGGGGACCCTTCACTTTTTCATTTTTCTCGACTCCAAAACTTTTTAACCTGGTTTCAATTAACTTCATCAACCCCTAGATCGACTCAGTTTTTCGAGCACTTTCGAATGAGCTTTTAGCTATAATTCGTCCAGAGGTAGGTTACGAAATAAAAAACATCGTATAAGTCAATAATACCGATTTACCAAGCCATAATTTATTAATATATAAATCATCCAAATTAAATGGACATGGCCGGCAATGGAGAAGTGTCCGGCTTCATTTTTGATGTGATGGGCACTTTGTGCTTGAAAGGCAGTGATTTGCCCTGCCCTAAAGCAGTGGAGGCCATCGAATGGTTGGTTTTGTTTGGATGTAATGGCATCGATTTATATCGTTTTGGTCCGAAATTTCGATTTCTTTTTTTTCGAAATTTGAACAAAAAATTGGGAAAATATCTAAAACACTAGAAAAAATTTTAAAAATGATTTTTGCCAAAAGTCTCTTTCAAATATTTATTTTTTTCTTAAGAGAAAATCAATTTTTCTCACTTTGTGCCTGTTTTTTATTTTACAATAAAATTAATTTTTTGATTAATAAATTTATTCAAGTCCAATTTTTATTTATTTTGATGCATAAAATTTATTAAAATAATGTATGAATATAAATTTAAAAAATTTTAAACATTTTTACGATTTACTCATTTCGGTCGGAATGGCCATTTTTGGTACTAAAATTTGATTTATGATTTTCGGAAATTTTTGTACCCTCACAAGAATTTGAATTTACCATTTGCAATTTTTTGAGTTAACATCCCTGGTTTTGGCTGGATTTAATGAATGAGAAGGCCTTTTGTCACTTTGACCACTTTGATTTTAATTTTCTGTCCTGAATTAAGTGACCAAATTCATCCGTCCCTTCATTTTGAAGTTAATTGGCCATCTTTTTTTTTTTAAGTGCTTACAAACATGGAAAAGTGCGGGTTGTGAGCAACAATGGCGATTACACACCGACGGAGCTTTGCGCTCGTTTGCATTCAATCGGTTTTGAAATGATTCGTCCTGAGCACATTTGGACACCGATCAAAGATGCAATCGCCTATCTTCAATCTCGACCAGAACTTCGCCCGCATTTGTGCGTCAAATCCGGTAAAAAACGAATTATATGTGAACAATTAATATTGGAAATTGGTTAATTCCGGGATTAACTATAATAGATTCTAGGCTAATTAATTTTGGATCTAAGCTTATATATTTCGTAAAAATCAAGAATTGACACATTCGCCTCGGCATAATCGATTTTATGTACAAAATTTCAATTTCAAATCAAAAATAAGACCTATATAAAAGTTAATAAAACAAAACCGATTTAGGTTTAAACAATAGTTCAGCTATTCAAAACAAATTCATGCCTATTTGAATTTGAAATTTCATAGAACAAATCGACCATGCTTAGTCTTAACAGTCTATTCTCAAATTTGTACGGAAATCTAGAAACCCAGATTTCTAAAATTAGCTTACCCAGAGGCATCTAGATAATTCTGAAATTAGCCAATTTTCAAAATATATAATGGATAAAAGAGATGGTAAAATTGAAGAAGTGGTCAGCGAATTTGCTCAATGGTCGGTGCCACTGATGAATGATGGGCAGCCCAAAAATTGTGTGGTATTTCGAAACTGGGAGAACAGCTTCATCAAATTGAACGATGCCTACCGTTGCCTGTTCAATGCAGAAAAGCCGCTGCTCATTTCGCTTGGAACCAAGTTTGTCATCTTTTTTGGCAAAGGTCTATAAAATAGTGGTCCCGAAAAATATTTTTGTTTTCTCTGGGTTTAATGGGCTTATTAGAATATTTATTATATTTTTCCATCTTGGTAAGGCATTGACAATTTTCGGTCTTAACTTGACAATATTACTGTCATGTCCAGACTCGAGAAGACTGAGATCTACAAAAGGGTTGGTACTTGTTAAGTTTACATCCCCTTTTTGGGTCACCTTGGAAAAAGTGAGGAAAAGTGAAGGGTCCCCCCTTTGGTGTTAGGGTTTGGGTTTAGGATACATTTGAGATGATTTTTATACATCTCCTAATCCAATCCTTAACATATCCCTGAATGACACCAACCCTTAAACCTTATGACCCATATGGGGGACCAAGCACTTTTCAAAAAGGGGATGTAAACTTAACAAGTACCAAAGGATTAAGGTTTATAGGATCTAACCAGTTTCTGATTTATTCAAAGTGAAAATTAGTTTTATGCAAAAAAATATATATCCAAAGTCCAAACAAAAAGATGAACGAACAAGCGCAATAAAATGATCCCCAGAGATTGTTGGGGAGGGTTCACAGGGAAGAGCTTAAATAGGAAGAGATGATTCATAGGATGGAAAACAATTTCAACACATGACAAAAATGGTTGGAAAACAACAAAAAAAAAAACAAAATAAGAAAACAAAATAGGAAAACAATTTCAAAATATTCGCTAAAAGCAACACATAATAAATTTGGTACCAATCGATTTAGCATGACAAGTTGAAGCATTTGAGCTATAATACACTTATATTAACTTTTTTTTCAAAATTGGCTATCTTTGCATTTTTTCAGGTAATTGGATTATCATACCAAGATATTAAAAATATAACAAAATTTACATCTGATTCGTGAACAGTCCCTATATAATCTTAAAAATCTAATATTTGAAAAATTTTAAATGGGACAATAATTCTAAAATCTTTGCCGTTTTTCTATATAATTTTTGATTGTTTATTCGCCACAGTAAATCCTACTATGATCCGGAGCAGGGCCGCTGCCTTGGATATGCCGCTTTTGCCGATGCAATTGTGCGGGCCATTTCCGATCCATTTTCAAATGGAAAATGCTGCGAACATGTTGTGATGGGCAAATCCGATCCAAACTATTTTTTGCGCGCCGTTAAGGACATGGGCTTGACCCCTGATCAGGTGGGGATTGTGGATGATGGAATTAAATTCGGAGTTCTCTTTGCACCGATCTGTTATTTTTATCTGCTTTCGACTTACGTTGCCTCCTTTTTGAAAAAAAATATTTTTCGTATTTTTTAATTTGAATTTAGTATTAGTTGTTTTCGAGGATGGGAATCCGAATTTCATATATAGGTTTGAAATTTTGATCAGGTCAAATTGTTCAAAAACCGGTTTACTTCCCAAAAATTAAAAAAATAATATTGAAAAATTTAAAAATTAATAGTGATGAAAGAAATTTCCTTCAATCAATTACAATTCATCGAGACATTTCTGATTCCATTCATTCCATCACTTTTCCCATTAATCCCAATATATTTCTTTAATCTCCCTAATCCCGGCTCCGGTTGCGGCTATATCTTGCATATATTTGGGCCTACGACAATATAATTTCGATATTCGTAATCAGTGCATATGATTTACCCATATATTTAACATTTTTTGAGTCAAAATTGCAAAAATAGAATATAGGAAACCTTTATTTTGATACCGGTTTAGATCATTTAAACTGATTTAAATCTAGAAATGGGGTAAGAACGAAATAATTTTTTTCAAAAAAAGTGGCAACGAATGACAATATTAATTACCCAAATTTATTATAGAATTATTTTTGGCTATTTAAGGTGGTCATGATCGGCGATGACATTGAAACGGATGTCTACTATGCATCGAAGGCAGGCATTCGGGGTTGCCTTGTTCGCACTGGGCGTTGGATGTGAAAATTAAAATTGTTTTGGGTATTGGAATACATTTTAATTTTTTAGGCCAGAATGGGCCAATCATCCAACAATCCGTCCATTTTTGATTGAGGATAATCCGTTGCAAATTGTGCAGAAAATTTTGGCAATGGGAAATTCGAAAAGAATTGGGCAAAAGGGCAGAGGCTGAAGAAAGAGGATTTGATAAAGTTTAAGAATGAAAATAAAAAAATTGATCAATTTTTGGATCATTTTAAAAATAATTTTTTTTGATTAATTAACTAATATAATATTAGAAAATTGTAAAATTTTGATAAAATCCCAATTATTTACACATTTTTTATAGGATTCAGTTGATATAAAAGCGATTTTATTTAAATTAATGACGAAATGATTCTTTAATTTTTTGCCCTATGAATTGTAAATAAAATTAGCCAATGGTAATGTCCAGCAGGGGTGTCATCTCCAAAACACAAAATCTGGTTTTCTGGTTTAAAAATTTAAAATCTGGCAGAAAAAGCAAATTTTGAAAAAATGGCAAAAATCTGGGCGGGACATAAAAATCTGGAAAATTCCCGAGGAATCAGCTTTTATGGCACCCTTGGTATGGTCAGCAGTATTGATTATTAGCGAATAAAGTTGACAGAACGAATGGATGTAGAAGCAACTCACGGAGAAATAATAGTTAAATTGAAGAGAAAATTTTTGGAGAAGTGGCACTGGCACGGAGATGGGCCGTGACCCGCCGAGATTCCCGAGGAGCAAATTTCATTGAAAAAATTGGATTCTGTTCCACATTTATATTTGTTTATGGGTTTATTTATTAATTATAATTTAAAATTGAAATTGCATTTGGATTGCAAATTTTCATATATTCAAATTTTCCACAATTCATCTTTCGTCTTTTGGTATTGTATATTTTAATTTTTGTCCATCAAATCGTTCGGAATAAATTTGGGTTCACCAAATAGCCAAACGTCACCAAAGATCTGATGGAAAAAATTTATATATTATCTATTTTTTTAAATATTTAAATAACCTCAAATAAATTGATATTAGTTATTTCGCCGCGAAAATTAAATGAATATGAATAGGAGAAAGTCCCTTGAGTAATATTATAAGTTTTTCCATTAACATAACGCAATTGAAGACTAAAAATGTCCCCACGATTAAATGGTGATTTAAAAGAAATATTGTGGAAACGATTTAGCTGAAAAAAGAAATAAAAATATAGATAATTTTTAAATTAAATTAACAACCCCATTTGAATACTCGAAAAGCTCCATTGTATCATTGTTGAAGTTGACTCCTACTCGTAATATAGTATCGCAATACTTGTTTGCATCTTAAAAATTTTATGCCAATGTTCGGAATTTGCAAAAATTTTTGTAATTTTCAAAATTTTTTTTAGATTTTAAAGTGTGTCCATTTTTTATCAAAAAAACGAGATAATTTTTTTTTATTTTTTAGGAGAGATTGAAAGAATAGAAAACGGCATTCTTTAAATGTCAAAATAATTTTGTTGCAATGATTTTCTGATAAAATTTTTTTGCCGAAAAATCATTTGGGGATAACTTTCTAGGCTTGATTTTAAGACCCTAAAAAATTAAAAAAAATAGGGCTAATCGAGATGCGTCGATTAATGTATTATTGCCAGTGTTCGACCAAAAGTCAAGGTATTAAACGGTTTAAGCCATATTTTAATTTTTTTTTATATATAAGTTTTGATCTAAAACTCGACAATCTATAGACTTATTGATAGGTGTTAACGCTCAAAAGAATGTTATAAGCTTTCTAATATCTAATTTCAGGCATAAAAAGTTATTAAGTGCTTGGCAAAATAAATCCGATTTTTCGGCAAAAAGTCTTAAATCTTTCGGCAAAAATAATTAATTTTATTTAATAATCTTTTAATTATTAAACAAATATCAAGTAATCTTACTTGTTATTAATCTAAAATTAATCATTATTCCTAAAAGCTTTTATTCTCATTTATTTATATGATAATGTGTTTTATCAAATAAAAAATATCACCTACCTAATTTATATTTAAATTGCATGCATGTTCCAATTTTATATCCATCATAAAGATCAGGTGAAACATTTATCATGTTTACTTCAAATGATTTTGCATCTTTTCGCATTTTTCCATCAATTATAATTGTTTTATTCTTCAAATCAATGTACCTTTGTTCAGGGCGCCACTCGTTTGATGTGATTTGTAATAAATAAGGTTTTAAAATTGTAGTTTCCACCATAAAATCTTCTTCCAAAAAATCTGCATCGATCTTAATGTAAAAATAAAATATAAAAATATTATATTAATTAGGATTGGGCGCTCGTCACTGCGGTGCGACAACCGACGGGATGCCGCGATTTTTGTGTCCTCATCCTCAACGCCATCCTCGAAAAGATTCCAATTCCCGACCCCATTGGATGTGAGAGTGTTAAGCATAAGTATTTCTTATTGGCTTTTAGGATTCAAGATTATGATGATCATGGCTCATTTGAAAGAATTCGAAAAGCTGAGTTGATCTTTGGGGTGGGCGAATTTGCGCCAAGTTTCTCGGTAATTTGTATGAACTCGTAAAATTTGAAAAAGTGGAGCGCTTCTTTTAGATTGCAATTCGAACAAAATTTTTGGTATTTTTTGATCAAATTTAGCCCAATTAAAGCGACTTGATGAGCAGTGTTGGAATGGAAGCAAAATGTTTCAATTTTTGGACAAAATTTTTCGCTCTGAAGCAATTTTTCACTAAAATTTTTCATTTGTTGACCATTTTTGATGTGAAAAAATTTCTAAAAAAGTCGGGGTTTATCGGGGCCCCGGCCGACCCCGATAAAAAGTGCCATCCCCGACCCCGACCCCGACCCCGATACTGTCAACCCCGACCCCGATAATCTTGCCCCGACGATCGGGGGTGCAACCCTAATTTAAACTAATACTTACTGTAATATTTTTAATGACAGGTTCATATTTCAACTCTAACAGATCGTCAATTTTCTGATCATTTATTGTCAAAATGAATCCATTTTTTTCGGTCAATTCCAAATGCAATTCAAAATATTCTGCATTTTCCGTCAAATTTTTCCATTCATCAAAATTATATCCAATTAATAATCTCTTTGTTTGTAACTTCTAATTTTATTATTCCTTAATATTCAAATTTTTACTTTTACCGTATTAATTTCTACACCCTCTCGTTTGGCAACGAATTGCAATTCTGGGAATTTTCCAATGGGTTCGCCATATGTTATTTTGATTTCCTTCCATTTTGAATATAATTTCCCTCGACAGAATATTCCACCACCTTTTGTAACATTCACATCCAAAAATTTTGAATATTTTACAAATCCCTGAATTATAATTATAAAAATTTTTGTACAATATGGTTCAGATTAAATCGTAGATTTGCGAAGCCCGAACCAAAAAGGAAATATAAATAACAAATAACAATTGCAATTCGCATACAAATCAAAACAAAAAAAACACAGTCAATTAAAAAATCTTAAGTGAAAAATCAAAATTAAATTCATAAAATAATAATTTTTGATGGGTTCTTTTTTCATAATTATTGTGTAAAACTTAAAGATTATATAATTATTAGATAAATTGCAGTCAAATTAGTGTCCAAAAATGAATTTTTTTATTGACGCAAAATTGGGTTATTTCTTTTTTATTAATTCCCATCATAATTGGTCCCAAAATCAAACCTGACCAATAATTAATAATCCAAATTTCTCCTTATCATTTTATTTTCGTCTAAATTATTGTAATTAAAAATGTAGCAATAATCAAATAATAAAATAAAATTGTAGATTTGAAAATTGTATTCTACATTTTTCATATTTACTTATGAAGAAACATTTTATTTACCAGAAAATTAGAATAAAATAGTGAATTTGGAACTTGTTTTTGACATTTTAACATGAAAATGAAATGAAAATTTTATGGAATGGCGAATTTTGTGAAAAAAATAATAAAATTTATTTAGCCGGGTATTTGATCAATTTTCTTCCTTTCTTATACATCCACTTTCACCGGCCACTAATCTATAAATCAATTATTGTGCCAGGAGGGAAGGGCCCGCTTTCGGATGCGAAAAAACTGGTGGCAATTTTCTTCTGATCAGACTTTCCAATTTTCGGCTCTTCAGAAAGCCAAATGTCGCCATTAATCTAATAAAAATTAATTTATAAAATTTTAATAGCGTTTTAGCTTTATAATCGACCTCAATGTGGGTTGTTTGTGACACCACTATCTTCTCATTTGAAATCACATATGAATGTTCGAAGTTGTTGTTACTAATCAATTTAAATGCATGCAAATCCTCAAGCAGAATTTCAAAATAGAAATAGGATCCACGTGTAAATGGAGCTGACCAAGACTTTGGATCTTCATTCTGAAAAATTGTATATTTT
Organism: Pratylenchus scribneri; assembly: GCA_030063045.1. Taxonomy (NCBI): domain Eukaryota; kingdom Metazoa; phylum Nematoda; class Chromadorea; order Rhabditida; family Pratylenchidae; genus Pratylenchus; species Pratylenchus scribneri. The sequence continues at coordinate 1,009,925 of JAQSEB010000037.1, read as the reverse complement.
ATAAATCTCATATAGAATCAGTTTCAGAGTTAGAAATAGAATAGGTTTAGCCTCATCAGAGACAAAATTCCATTTTATATTACGTATTACCGTATTAAATCCGCTGCTCAAAATCGTTTGGTTATTGTTGAAATCGAAACGGATATTGAGCATGATTTTACAGTTGTTCACTAAAATATCCAAATTAAATTACAATTGAGTAAGGCCAAAAATCTCACCCATATCTGCGCACTCGCCAATTTTATAATTTGCGCCTGCATCCAGCAATAGAATTTCAAATGAGGTAGCATCAAGAGGAACATGTCCAACAAATGTGAATTGACTTCCTTCCTTCAAACCAGCAGAATAAGTCGGAATCAAACGTGGCGGCAAATACGTGATCAAATTCTTATAATGTTTCACTTTGGCATCAACATTTGTCTGCATATAATTTAATTTAAAATAATTATTTAATTCTTATTTAATTCACCTTGATCGTATCAATCGATGTTCCATTTTCCAATGGAATTTTACCAATTTCCTCATCCTTCAAAATGAAAACAATTTCCTCCGCCTTCAATTGGACATGCAGATCGAAATCATCAAATTCTTTGATGTCAACATTGAACTTCTCTTCCATTTCCATTTTTTCCTTTTAATTATAAATTTTTTTTTTTAAATTTTATAAATTTTACATTTGCCATTTCCACTACTGCCTTATTATTATTCCTGGTAGCATGGAAAACAAAATGGCGCATTGAAATTTTGAGAGGCTGGCCATAGTGATACACATTTTTGTCCTTATAGAATGTGATGTCAATTTGACCCCAATCCTTCATATCTCCACGAATCAGAATGCCCTGCTTTGTGTTGATATGCAATTCCGTTGATCGCATGAATTTATCCTCCTTTTCAATTTGTTTTTGTTCGTCCTTTCCTTTTGTAGTGTCAAAAATTTCGACATCTCCGCTAATCTAGAATATAAAAATTATCAAAAAAATTCTTTTAATAAATTACATTGTATAGATAGCGTTCATTGAATGCCAATTTATCGCTCCCAATCTTAAAAGTTTTGAATTCTTTGCAATTGAGGCTGACATTCATATGATCCGCGGCTTTCTTGATTTTCAAAATGAAATCCGCATTCCAGAAGAAATCGATTTTGGCCTTAGAATTGATCCATGCATTTTCCTTTTCCTAAATTAGAATTTTGAAATTTAATTGAACAATCTTTAAAGGAATACTTCGCCAAAACAATGTTCTGGATCTTTGCAGATTTGCAATTTGCCAATTCCTTTGCCATTTGCATCAAAATTACCGACTTTGATTCGAATTCCATTCAACTTATTCTCATCTTTTTAAAAAATAGGCGGAATTAAATCCTTTCAGAAAATTTGCTCTTTAATTAAATCTTTCCGGAACAACCGGAACAGTTTTTAATTAAATCTTTCCGGAACAGTTTTAATTAAATCTTTCCGGAATAACCGGAACAGTTTTTAATTAAATCTTTCCGGAACAACCGGAACAGTTTTTAATTAAACCTTTCCGGAACAACCGGAACAGTTTTTAATTAAATCTTTCCGGAACAACTGGAAGAGTTTTTAATTAAACCTTTCAGGAACAACCGGAACAGTTTTTAATTAAACCTTTCCGGAACAGTTTTAATTAAATCTTTCCGGAATAACCGGAACAGTTTTTAATTAAATCTTTCCGGAACAACCGGAATAGTTTTTAATTAAATCTTTCCGGAATAATCGGAACAGTTTTTAATTAAATCTTTCCGGAACAACCGGAATAAATCTTTCCAGAAAACAGAAAAGATTATTATCCGAAAATAATACCAATTTGCATTTTGATGAGTTGAATGACAAATTCCTTGGCCGCTGGCTTCACTCTTCCGCGAATTTGCGTCATTGGTTCTTCCGATAGAAAAAATTTGGCATTTATGGGAAGCGGTCCGAATCCATTTTTAGGCTTTGGCGGCTCCGAATCCGATGGCAACATAAACTATAAAATTACAAAATTTAAATTGAAATAAACTTGAAAATTTACCGATGCCTTCAAATTGCTACATTCCGAGAGGATGACAAAAAATTGGAGCACATCATCCTGGGCATGTGGCAAAATGTCCGCTGCCAATGACCAAATTCCCATATATTTGGCCAACAATGCGCCTTTGCCAACATTCGCAAAAAATCCTTGACGAAGTTTCGCATCTTTTTCCACCGGAATCAGACCTGTATCCACCTTTTCTTTGCGGCGTCGGTCACCGTATTCATGATGGCCGGGTCCTAAATGGAATGAAATTAAGTTAATCTGAAAATATTATACCAATTTCGGTTGAAATTGTGGCAACCAGGGTATTCCATTTGGTCAATTTGAGGAAGAATTCACCATCCGAAATTTTGTCAGCGGGAATGATGAAACTGAAAGGAAATTAACAAATTTATAGTAATAAAAATTTGGTCAAAACTGACACATAGTTGGAGGTGGAAAGATGGATTTCCAAATCATGGCTGTTCTCCTTCTGACTGACTCGGAATCCGTGCCAGGGAGCATTGACAAAATCCAAACATTTCTTGTCCCCCTTACATTTGGCCATATATTCCAGCCGAGCTGCCTCACAAGTTTCGGCCACTTCATTTCCCACATTTTGGACTCTATATTGCTTGGAAGGAACCAAGCCATTTGCCATGTTATTTTTGTCCAATTCGCCCGCATAACAGATTGTCATGCTGAAATGAAATTCAGAGGGAAATATTATATTAGTAAAATAAAAATAAGAGTGACTATAATGAATGACCCAATAAACCCACCCTTTGCCTCCATTGAATCCATTCTTGGGCAGTTGGAAGTAAATGCCAAAAGAGTGGATAATCTGAGCTTCAGGCGTGGCCATGCATTGATCACGGCCGTAGAAATCCTCCACCAAAAAGTATTGGCTCTTTAATTGTTCGACGTCGCCAGATTGGGCCAAATTCATTAGAATTCCATCCTTGAAGTCAAATTCAATATCCAGGGCGGTTCTTAAAAAAAAAAATTATTTAATTTCGATTATTAAAAATTTACTCGGCTTTGGCAGGCGATGGGTCGAATAAAGTTGATATGAGGCAAATGGCAAGGAGGAATGAAGCCAACATTGGCAAACCCATGTTGATCAAGTCGACAAAAAAAGGAAAATTGAATAAAATTTATTTTATTTTTTGGATTGTTTTTAAATTGGAAATAGAAATTATAGTAATAATGTGAAGGGAGAAATTAGGAATGGGAATAGGACCAAAAAGGAAAATGAATGATTTGGCAAATTATGGGCCAAATAAATTATTGGGGCAAAAAGATTCATCATTTTTTTAATCAGCCAATCAAATTAATTTATTAGAAAATTCTGGAAAATAAAATTAAAAAACACGTCAATGTTCCATCGAAAATAATTATTCATTCAGACAAAATATTATTTTTACTGGGAATTTTACTATTACTGTAAAAATTAAATCAGAGATCACTAAAGCAATTGAAAATAATAATAAAAAAATTTTATTCATAATTCCACAATTATGAAATTATGATTTTCAAAGTCCGCGTTCCGCCTATTATGATTTGTAATTTCTCATTTATAATTTTTTTTTAAATTTTTCAAATTCCGCAAAATTCTTTCCTATATTTTTCAATGTCATTCAAATTTTTTATAATGACCATCATATGAAATATTGAAACACGATTTGTTTAATTATGTTTTAATTCTGCCTTTGACATTTGACTAATAAGTTTTAATAATTCCGCCTGTTTGACTAATTTTTAATAATTCCGCCTGTTTGACTAAGTTTTAATAATTCCGCCTGGTTGACTAAGTTTTAATAATTCCGCCTGATTGACTAAGTTTTAATAATTCCGCCTGGTTGACTAAGTTTTAATAATTCCGCCTGATTGACTAAGCTTTAACAATTCCGCCTGGTTAACTAAGTTTTAATAATTCCGCCTGTTTGACTAAGTTTTAATAATTCCGCCTGGTTAACTAAGTTTTAACAATTCCGCCTGTTTGATTGACTAAGTCCTAATAATTCCGCCTGTTTGACTAAGTTTTAATAATTCCGCCTGTTTGATTGACTAAGTCCTAATAATTCCGGCTGTTTGACTAAGTTTTAATAATTCCGCCTGTTTGACTAAGTTTTAATAATTCCGCCGGGTCAACTAAGTTTTAATAATTCCGCCTGTTTGACTAAGTTTTAATAATTCCGCCTATTTGACTAAGTTTTAATAATTCCGCCTGGTTAACTAAGTTTTAATAATTCCGCCTGTTTGACTAAGTTTTAATAATTCCGCCTATTTGACTAAGTTTTAATAATTCCGCCTGGTTAACTAAGTTTTAATAATTCCGCCTGTTTGACTAAGTTTTAATAATTCCACCTGTTTGACTAAGTTTTAATAATTCCGCCTGTTTGACTAAGTTTTAATAATTCCGCCTGTTTGACTAACTAACTTTTAATTCCGCCTGTTTGACTAAGTTTTAATAATTCCGCCTGTTTGACTAAGTTTTAATAATTCCGTCTGTTTGACTAAGTTTTAATAATTCCGCCTGTTTGACTAAGTTTTAATAATTCCGCCTGGTTAGCTAAGTTTTAATAATTCCGCCTGTTTGACTAAGTTTTAATAATTCCGCCTGTTTGACTAAGTTTTAATAATTCCGCCTGTTTGACTAAGTTTTAATAATTCCGCCTGGTTAGCTAAGTTTTAATAATTCCGCCTGTTTGACTAAGTTTTAATAATTCCGCCTGGTTAGCTAAGTTTTAATAATTCCGCCTGTTTGACTAAGTTTTAATAATTCCGCCTGGTTAGCTAAGTTTTAATAATTCCGCCTGTTTGACTAAGTTTTAATAATTCCACCTGTTTGACTAAGTTTTAATAATTCCACCTGTTTGACTAAGTTTTAATAATTCAGCCTGGTTAACTAAGTTTTAATAATTCCGCCTGTTTGACTAAGTATTAATTCTCCTTTTTTTTTAATTCCGACCTGTTTTGATTCCACCTATTTTTATTCTGATTTGTAATTTCAATTCTTGAATATTAAATTTTCCAAATCTCTCAAATTCCTTCCTACCTTTTCAATTCATCAATCTGATGCAAATTTCTAAAAATCATATGACCATAAGGCAGACTTAAAATTCGAATTTAGTCTTAGGATGCTATAAATTGGACACACATTTTTCTAATAAGCATATTTCATTCTCAGATTCTTTTCAAAGTTGGCCTCTTCACCCACTCACATAGTTCCCAAAGGCTAAAGGGCCATTAAATTATCCCTTTAGCCTTTTTCATTTTTTTCGGCAATGGCAATTCATCTTAAACCAAATGACTTTTTTCTCGCCTCTTTGGATCTTTGGAACAGTGTGAATGAATGGAGGAACACTTTTCAGAATTATCCATTTAGCCGAAAAACATATGTCCAAAAATTTTGGGTTCAATATTCTTTCGCTTTCCTCTTTTGTCGAAATGAAAGGGGATAGACCAAAATTCATTTTATTTCTTTTGCCTTTTTATTAAAAATGTCCATCTAATGTGAATATTGGCACCATCTGTCCTTTTTCCTAATTTGTTCCCGTTCTAGGCTCATCAACTCTTCTAGAAATTTGGACCAAAATTCTTTCATCCAATTTTCAATTTCGGGAAAGTGTCAGTTGCCATTTTCATAGAATATTTCAGTGCATTCTTTGTACTCTGCTCTAATTTTGACACATTTCTTCGAGGTCGAATTTTCGTCACATTTCCATCAAAATTTAAACTTCCGGGTTTTTGAATTTTTTGAGATATTTTTGGATGGAATGAAAGAAATGGCAACATAATCGAAACAAATAGAAATTAAATTTTTGTACTAAATTTAAATATGTTTAAATATTTTCAATTTGTTTTAAGACTATTTTTAATTAAATTCTCATAATCAGCTTCTTAAATTTTCAATATCTTTCCAACTGTCTTTAAATAGAATTTGATAAAATTTAAATAAGCAAAAAATGAGCAAAAATGGATAAAATAGTTCATGACGGTTAATTTAATAATGTCCGAAAATGTTAAAATGAAGAACCTTTATTTAAGGATTTCGCATTTCAATCCCAATTTGCCATAAATTATTTATTCTAGGGTTTGACGAGAACCCAAGATCGTCAAATATAGCCAAAATTTATTGTTGTAATTTTTTATTAGTTATCAACAAAATTAACAATTTTATAAAAAATATTCCATCCTTTCCTATCCCTATCCCTATTTTCTATGTTTTTATTTTTAAATAGTATTTGAATACTATGGAAAAATATTTTTAAAAATACTAAAATCCCTCTTTCATTTTTTTCCAATTTATTAAGTTGATTACTTTAGCCATTTTCCTGCACTTTTGTTGATCATGATCAAAATAAAACATTCGCCAAAATCAAAACAGAACAAAAACATTATCCAAAAATTGTTGTACTTTACAACATCCACATTCCTCCATACCACCCACTCATCCACCCAACAATATTCACCCATTTTTGTACTTTACACCATCCACATTCCATATCTACCACCCACTCATCCATCCAACAATATTTACCCGAAAGAATAGTAAAAACATCCCCAAAGTCATATGGTTCCGGCAGATTTTTCTGGCAAAAATGCTCAAATCAAAACAAGCAAAAAAAAAATATGGGAGAACACGTGTTCCCATTTTTTTCTTTTCTCACTTTTTCTCAAATCTGACCAACTCTAAAATTTCTATTCCCGTCCTCTTTTTTTGAACAGCTGCTACTCATTTTGGCAACACAGATTCCATTTGGCTTCATTCCATCATTCTCCAACTCCTCCTTTCCCATCTGGTCATATTGGCCCAATTTCCGGTCCTCCGCACACGTAAATCTCTGGGCCAAATCGAAGAATGGCCCCAATTCCGGCACCTGACCCAATGGAATATCGAAAAGGGAACATCAAAGGATCAAAGCCAATCATCCATCCATTTTCCCGCCCACTCCTCTCATTACCCGTAAATTTCCCTTTCCAACTTTTGATCCATTTTCACCGTGATCCATCCATCCAATTCCCACCAATTTTATTTGGGGCCAATTGTTTCCAAATCCCAATGCGAATCATCCATCCAATTCAATCCATCACGAGAATATCCCCTCTCACGTTGATCTCGTGCCCTAAGGCCATTTATTCCCGTAATGGAATGCCCGTGGGGCCATTATATTGGCCACGCCTTTCCTCTCTATTTTTGCCAAAATATAAAATGGGCACATTTTTCGGTTTAGGCTCATTTTTTTCTGATAAGCTGAAAAAGCAAACCAAAAATAAAAGTTGCCTAAAGGAAATAGGAAGCATTCAAAAATATTTCCATTTTTCTGACAAACCAAAAATAAATTCCCTAAAGGAAATATGAAACTATCAATTCCTTTATTCAAAAATAAACATTTTTTAATTCAAAATAAAAAAATTTTCTAATTTTACAAAAATTTAAATTACCCAAATGAAATTACCAAGCATTCAAATTTCCCTTATTTATTTTCTATTTAAAAAATTTAAAATTTTAATTCAAAATTTCCCCTTATTTTTTTTTAAATTTTTTCAGATTTCCAAAACTCTTTTTTACTTCCTCAATCTCACAAAAATCAACTTCAAAAATGATTAACATTCAACGCAAAAGTGGCCAAATGCAACAAGTGGACGAGAAGAGAACCGTCGAGGATGTGGCCAAGGAAATGTCTGGCATCAAACCTGGAGACAAAAAGGTGGGCAAATTAAGGGCAAAAAATAATTATTTTTAATTTTAAAAATTAATTCAAATTATTTAATGACAAATTAGTGCATAAAAATTAATAAATTTTAATTCTAAAAATAATCTAAATTAATTTGGTGGACAAATTAACATAAAAATTAATTAAAATTATTCAAATCAAATTCGACCAAAAATTAATTCAAATTAAAAATTTAGGCTGCCAAGGACTTCATCCCACCCGTCTTCTACTCATCTCAAGGCAAAATGCTCCAGGTGAACTCAAATAAAAATTCATTTATAAATTCCAAAAATATTTTTTCAGCCCCGTCGCTCATTTTCGGAACAAGGAGTCACCGCCGGCGACACAGTTTTGGCCACCATTTGAGCAAGCAAATGAAAATGGAGAATGAACGGAGAAGAAAGATATCTAAACTAAAATGCCCTCATCAATATTATACCTATAAAATATGCTGTATTAATTTTATATCTATCATGAAATAATCGAAGAAAAATAAATCAAGAATATATTTTAATTATAGATTTTTATGGGAAATTTATTCAAAAATTAGTGAAATAAAAAAAATAGAGAAGATAAGCGATATAATTTTTAGATTTTTATGGCTTTATAAATTTCGGGAAATAAGTGGAAAATTTTTGGGTACATAGAAAAATCATTAGGCAGTGATCAAAAAGGAAACTTGCATTAAACAATTGGGTGAATAAATTTTTGATCAAATTCCATTATTGGTATTGCCTACTAACAATAAATTAGAAGCAAATTTTATTTTTATTTACATACAAATTCTAAGATAAAAGTTTGAAAATTAGTCGAATATTTTTATAGGAAAAGAAAAGAGGTCATCGAATAAAGTTGACAAACAAAAAGGGGGCAACGCCCTACGGGCAAGAGGAAATGGCATTTTTGCTGATAAAAATGGGAGTAATTTAAAAAATATCATCCATTCATCAAAATCATATTCATTTACATTTTCTTACAATTCGAAGTCCAATGCAAATTCGTCTTCCAAATTAATTCAAATTTTCTACTGCAAAAATATTTAAATGATACAATTAATTTTTTTATTTGTCATCATTGCCAAAATATTGGCCATCATAAAGGGGAATGATGATTGTCCATTAAAGACCGGCCCAAAGACTACAAATGCTTCAATATTCTATTTTTATGGAAATAAATTTATCACAAAAATGTCTTATATAAAAGTTGGTCAAAAATATTTTTAATTTGGAAAAATTTTAGAGAATTATTGCATCAAAAGTAATTTTTGACTTCTAATAAATCAGAAACCGGTTTTAGTCATTATTAACCTTATAACAATTTGTAGATCTCATCGAGACGCGTCTTTTGGCATATAAATTTTTAGTTTAACTCGAAATTGGGCGAATTAAACCGTTTAAACCATATTTCCAGTTTTTGGTTTTTTAAACACTAATTTAATTAATTTTAAGCCAAAATTCAATATTTTATATACCATTCGATGCGTCTTGCTGCGATCTACAAAATAGTATAAGGTTTAAGGTCGAAAATCGATTTTTAGATTTATTAGAATTCAGAAACTATTTTTGATGCAAAAAATATTTTAAATTAGTATCCAATAAAATTAAAAAAATTTTATACTAATAAACTGTTACTTAATATTAGTGCTCTTTATTTAAAGTAAATTTAAAATTTCACACTTTTATTTAGTTAATTCCCAACGATGAGGAGGCAAGGAAAGCATTTGGCCTTTATTATTTCCTAAATGTTCACATTGAATTGAACAAAGCGACAATTGTCCAATTAAATGTAACAAAATTGGCCACATTTACTGATCAAGGGAAAAGGCCGGGTAAAAGAATGTTTGATTGGTGCGATCAAACTTTTTTCATTGATAATCGGCAACGGGTTCGAATGAGAAATTTGCCAAATGTGAAAAAAGATGAAAAGGTGGACATTTTGGTCATTAATAAATTAATTATATTTTTTATTAATTTTATTTTTAAATAAATAAATAAATAAATTTAAAATTGAAATTTCAAAGTAATGGAATTTTCTTCTGACAAATTTGACGGCCCCAAATCGAATTGATGGAGCATATGAGCCAAAAGAAATTGTTGGCCACACAATTGTGTTGAGCCATTTCAACAAAGTATGACTCCATAATGATAATACTCCATAATGATAATGACATTAATTGCTATTTACTGTGATACGAACTATTTGAAAAAATTTCTAATTGACAAAAAAAAATTCTAACGAAGAAAAATTATTTTTAACGCCCCATATTTTTTGTTAATTGACTTGTCACGTACGGGGTCAATTCCACAATAGACAAAGGGCGGTACAAATATGGGCGATTCCACAATGGTACAAATATAAAGTTTTTGGCTTCTAATAATTCAGAAACTGGTTTTAGAACACATAAACCTTATACCATTTTGTAGATCTCATCGAGACGCATCGATTGGTATATAATTTATCATGGTTTGGCCCAAAATTAAAGAGTTTTAAACTAAAAACTTAAAAATATAGGTTTAAACGGTTCAACTCTTTATTTTTGGGCCAAACCATGACAAATTATATACCATTCGATGCGTCTCGATGAGATCTTCAAAATGGTATAAAATTTGTGGAGTCTAAAACCAGTTTCTGATTTATTAGAAGTCAAAAACTTTATATTTGTACCATTGTGGAATCGCCCATAATTGTACCATTGTGGAATCGACCTAGCACCGACTTGTCAATTTAATGAACCATTTTTTAAAATAAAACTGGCAAATTAATTTAGTACTTTTTACCAAAAGATTCCTTCTCTTCATATAATTTTTGCTTATGTCATAATTTTTATGAAAATATTAATTAGCAATTTTGGTAATTGTGTCATTTACACGTAAAACGCCTTTCATTCGGATATTAGGGTTAGAGGATACGTGAGATGATTTTTACTCTATCCCCGAATGACCCCATCACTTTCCAAAAAAGGGGATGTAAACGGCAAAAGTACCATAATTTTTTATAAAAATGATTAAAACTAATTAAAGTTGATTGGATGTGTGGTGGTAATGCCAACCAGTTTGGAATATTTTCGTGCCACATTTTCGGCGAGAATGGCCACTGGAATTATTGGGAGTATCACATTTTTGAACCTCAAAATGACGCATAGACGAAAATCAGAAAGGAAAATGTTCACCAGAACTTTGGTTGAATTGAATTGGACAAGCAAAAAAACAAATGGAGAGGTAAGAATTTTTTAAGAGATTTTAATTTTTCCGGAAAGATTTTAATTAATTTTTCCGGAAAGATTTTAATTAAATTTTCCGGAAAGATTTTAATTAAATTTTCCGGAATGATTTTAATTAAGTTTTCCGGAAAGACTTTAATTGTTTTCCGGAAAGATTTTAATTAATTTTTCCGGAAAGATTTTAATTAATTTTTCCGGAAAGATTTTAATTAAATTTTCTGGAAAGATTTTAATTAAATTTTCTGGAAAGATTTTAATTAAATTTTCCGGAAAGAATTTAATTAAGTTTTCCGGAAAGAATTTAATTACATTTTCCGGAAAGATTTTAATTAAGTTTTCCGGAAAGAATTTAATTGAGTTTTCCGGAAAGTATTTAATTGAGTTTTCCGGAAAGAATTTAATTACTTTTTCCGGAAAGATTTTAATTATACCAGAAAGATTTTAATTAAGTTTTCCGGAAAGAATTTAATATAAATTTTTAATTTTTATTTATAAAATTATTATTTTAGTATCTTCAATGGTTTTTATCGTCCGAAATGTGCGGCACCAGCAATATTTCGCCCAAAACTTCCTCATTTCCCTTTAAAATACCTTCACAAAATATTTTCGACATTAATAGCCATTTTTTATTTCGACCCCAAATTCATAAACATTTCTGCTTCACATTTGTTACTGATGAAAATATTGAAGAGACCAAAGAAGAAAATGATATTCGATGCATTCCAATTAATAAAATTTAATATATTTCAAATAAAAGGAAATTAATTTGTTTCAATTAGCATTTATAATTATTTGAATTAAAAAAATATGCCCCATTTTTGTAAAAAACATTTGTACCAAAAATATATTTTGTAATAATCATTATTCAATTTTAAATGACGAATTTACCTTAAAATTTAAATGAATCATCAAAAATGTTATTTTGGATTAGTCAACCAAAAAGATCATCAACAATGGAACATCTTTGTAATAGAATAAAACCAAATAATGTACACAACGAACAAAAAGTAAGAAAATAAATGTATGAAAAAAGATGAAATAAACTGACACAATGCTTTGTAAATAAAATTTGGGCACATTGGACATAAAGGAAAATGGCCGGAATCCGGAATTGTTTTTATGGTTTGGCCATTTGCAAAGTCAACAATAATTCACATCAACCTTTCCATGTTTTCGAAATATGTTTTTAATGAAAAAATGTTGGCTTAGACGGCATTATAAAAATGAATTCATTCAATTTTATTTTCATTTTATGAAGTTAGCTAATAGCTTTAAAATTTCCTCAATTGATTCAATCCATTCCAGATCCCATTTTTCTTTAAGTTTGCTAATTAAAATTTTTGCAAAATTTCTATTAAAATTTGGGTGGTTTATAAATAAAATATCCCTTATAAATTGCCAGATGTTTAAGTAAAAATTTGCGTACTGCTCAAATTTTGAAATTTACATCGGAAACTTTTAAAAAAAATATTGGCTATCATTAATTATTATTTTAATAATTCCAGATTATTAATTGGAATTTTGATCGATCATTTTGATTTTTGAACAACAAATTTGATTTCAACACTTGCTGCTGAATTCTGTAAAATGGATAGTCAAACTGGGAAAAAGGAATGTCGTGATTAAAGAATAAAATTAAATTCGAAAATTAAATTATAAATTTTTAGATCTCGGTGGTCCTCGTGAACGCGGCAAAATAAGGAAAAAGGAAAAGAAGAATCCGCCACCGAAGAAAGATGAAAATCCGCCGAAAGGAAAGAAGAAGGACAAGAAATGAATGAATTTTAAATTCCGATGAGAACAATGAATGGATAAATGTTGCCCCAAATTGGATGGCCAAAATAATTGTGGAAAATTAAATTAATTTTCACTCATTTATTACTCTATTTTTGAGAATATTCAATTGAAAATAAATATTTTTTAATGCGAATTTTATGAAACAAATATATATTGGGAACTATTATTTTATCCACAATTTTCTTTATGAAAAGTCAGTAATTTTTAAAGGCATTTAAGCCATAGCGAGGTAGAATATTAAGACTTATTAATTAGATAGATTATGTATAAGTTAAGCTAGAAAAGTATTTATCTATGTTTGATAAAAGGATGATTTTTCTACACGGAAATTTGTGGGTATAATAATCTGCTGATTTTCTCCCATTAATATTTCGGATAAATATTTTCTAAAAGTCACTAATTCCAACCATTTTAAATATCCATTTTGGAATTCAAACAATTTACTGAAAATATACTATACATAGTATGTCAAAAATCAAAATTTTTATAATATAATTCACCCAAAAAAGCCACTTTTATTCCAAAATAATATAATTGTAAAAAAATACCAAAAAAATTCAACAAAAAAAATAAAATTATATAAAAGAATTATAATCCACTGAAACGAACATAACATTTTTTTTCTACTAGTTTTTGCTGTTGTTCGCAGTTCCAATTTCCACGCACAATTGTCGACACACTAATATTCAAGGAGAGAACGAATTGGATGGATGGATGAATGATTGTTCGGGGAAGATAATCAAAAATTTGGGGAATAGGGAAGGTATAATGCAACGATCAAATGCAATGGAGAATAAAGGAAAATTGGAATTTGTTGGTGTGTGTTTCTTTTTTGGGATTCCGTTCTTCAATGTCACAACAACATAACCAACCGTGAATACAATTGCAACGCACGGCCAAAAAATGATGGTGGTTGCGGGAAATATATTATATGTGGAGAAATTGACTCCAATTTTTTCCTCCCTTCCCCGTTATTCCGAACAACAATAGTCGTCCGTCCTCAAAATCAATCAACACTTTTTTATTCAGACCGAGGCAAATGATTATATTTTTATTTTTTTTTGAAGGAAATAACAATTAAAAGTTGTGACCAATTTTTCCCTTTTTTTGATGATGTAAAAATTTAATTGGTTAAAATGAGACAAAAATCTTTTAAAAATAAAGGGAATTTTTGATTAGATAAATTTTCAAAATACTGGAAATTTTGAAAAAAAAATTTTTAAATAACGGAAAATTTTCCTGTAGAAAATCGGTATTTTTGGCCATCATAAAATGACCAATTCAGTAATTACGAATTCGATATTTTCCTAGGCAATTTCAACGAAATCTAAAATTTCCCTATAATTAATTTATTGTGTATTTTAAATATTAAATTCAATATTTTAAATAATTATTTTTTATTATTGATATATATAAAAAATCTAAATTTCCCTTTGGGCAAGTTAATTATTAATCTCATCATCATCAGATATTTATATCCAATATTTTAAAGATTTTTTTAATTTTTTATATTAAAATAATTTTATTAAATAATTCTCAGCTGATTTTAAGTGAATAAATTTATTTCCATTTTATTAATTGCTCAAAAGAAAATCGAATTTTTAATACAAATTTTTTCTCCATTTGAAAAAGAATGGGGCGCGCAGATGTGTGCAACCCAATTTTCCCAATTTGATGGATTTCCTCTTTTTGCCCATTTTATGCGCACATTTTCAAAAATTTCCCTAACCAATTTTTTGTTGCCCCATCAATTCATCTGATTTTATTTTTTATTACACACCTTAAAACATCCTTCTGGGCCTTTTGGGGACATTTTTTGGTGAAGGCGCGTCTCATCAAAATCCTTCATTTTTTGGTGTGTGAATCAGCGTTCAAATTTCCTCTAAAATTTTGAACGATTTTTGGCTGCTCTCGCAGCATTTTCCCATTTTCGAAGCATTAGATTGCTCATCCAAAATATAATTTCCATTTTTAAATTATAATTTTTGGACGATTTTTGATCAAAGTTTCATTTTCAGAAATACTTTTAATAAATTTAGAAATCATAAATTATTAATTTATGGCAATTTAAAATTTTTAGCGAATTTATTTTTTAAAAATTTGGAATATAATTAAATTTTTGGCCATAAAAATTGGCCATAAATTTATTGATTTCAAATTAATTCCACTAAAATTTATGGTCAAAATTTTTTCAAATTATTGAATAATATTTTTTAAAATTGCCAAATTTTTTGAGCCAAAAGAATATAATATTTGTCAGAAATTCCATAAAAATATAAATTAATTTTCACAATTTTTAAAAATTGATTTAATTTAAAATTACATTCCATTTTATGGCCCAATTAAATTCATCAAATTGAACAAACAAATAGTAAAATTGGTTAAAAAAAAGTGAAATGTTTGGTACCAGTCGGCGGTCCCCGCCGGTCACCTTTCTCTCTTTCATTTCTCCATTCTCTCAAAATCGCTAATATCGGCTGGCAGCTAAAATAAATTCACATGCTCCCAAAAATCAAAGGACAAATTTTGATAATAAAATGTAATGCTTTTTTCTGATAAAATATTAATTTTTGCCGTTATTCTTTACTCCTTTTTATTGTTTTTATATGAAGGTCAACTCTCTAAATTAATGTTTTTATGGCCAAAATACCTAGTTAAATTAATTACAATTAAAAAATCAATGCTATTTTAATATAAAGTTTAATTTAGAGTGAAGAATTTTTCTAAAATGGTAAATTTTAAGTTCTTTAACTATTTTTTAAACTAGAAAATCATGAATGGCTAATTATTAATATGTGAATTAGATATATTATATTATTAAATTTTAATAAACTATTAAAATGACAATTTTTTGCCCTCTATTGATTTGTCCTTTTGAATTTCCAATTTCACCCACTTTATTTATGCATATTAATATAAGTTTAATTTGAAGTAAAACATTCTTCTAATTATTTTAAAAATTGGAGCACAGGAATAGGCTTAATTTTTAATTATATTTTAAATACCTAGATATTTAATAATCCATTTGCCTTTTAATTTTCCAACCAAATTTAAATGTACATCCTCTTCAAAATTCCAATTAACATTGCTGCCAGCCGCCGCCCTATTTAAATCCAATTCCTGCCAGTCGAACAACCCTTTTTAAAATCCCACACTGCCCCAATTCTCTTCCCATTTCCGCATCTTTGGTATATTGATTTGTCCTTTAGGAATTTTCAATTTTCACCCACTTTAATTAATTAAATAATTTAATAAATTTTAATCCATTTTCCATTAATTCTCAGCTAAAATAAAGTTTATATCCTCTTCAAATTGCAATTAGAATTTGCTGCCAGCAGCCGCTCGCTCTATTCCAATTCCTACCAGCCGAACATCCCTTTCCAAAATCCTTCGCTGCCCCAATTCCCGTCCACCTTTTCGCGCTTTATTGATTCGTCTCTTTGAATTTTCAATTTTCACCCACTTTTCCACACACAGTGAAAATTTCCCGCAAAATCTCCCATTTCCCGCAAAATCTTCCTATTCTCGCTAATAAGGAAACACACAAAATGATGCTCTACAACAATGGCGGTCGACGGGATGAAGGGACGACAACATTTTCAACGACGATGACCAACAAAACCACCACCAATGACTCTTCTTTGTCATCGTCGTCAATGATGTACGAAAGAGGGCGAGAAGGAGGACAAAATGGAAATGGGGCGACGACGATGGTGGCGACAACCAATGGTTGGTATTAGGATTGAAGGGAATTGGGAGAGGGGATTTGTGGGCTTTGGGGTGGAAATGTGCGCAGAATGGTGGTCAAAATCCCCCTTTCGAAAAGTCCTCCTTTTCCAATTTTATCCTTTTGTCCGGGCTCCGGAGGGCTATCCCCTTCCCTCCTTTTTCCATTTTGTCCACCCACCGCCGGAATAATTCCGCCCACCACAACATTATTTATTTTGAATCAGCCCGCCGGCGGAAATAGTCCATTTCCTTTCCAATTCCGTGCATTTTGTTCGCATTAAAAATATGGAACAAATTCCCTTAATAGGCATGGACATTTATGCGGACGATCGGGATGCACTCAATGATTTTGCCAAATATTACAATAATAGTCATTTGTTCGTTTATTTTTAATATATATTAAATTATTTTTATTAAATTTAAAATTAAAATTTAATTAATTAATTTTGAAGATATTAAAAATTTAATAAATTTTAAAAATATTTAAAATAAAATTTTTTGGAAATATTTAAAAATTAAATTTAATTAATTAATTTAGTTTTAATAAAATTAATTTTGAAAATGTTTATAAATTAAATTTAATAAATTATGTAAATATTTAAATTTAATTAATTAATTTTGAAAACATTTAAAATTAATTAAATTAATTTTTAAAATATTTATAATTTAAATTTAATAAATTAATTTTGGAAAAATATTTAAAATTCTAAATATAATAAATTAAATTCTGAAAATAATTAAAATTTTAATTTATTAAACTAATTTTGTTTTTAAAATTTAAATTTAATTAAATTAATTTTGAAAATGTTAAAAATTTAAATAAAATATTTTTTTATTCGATTAATTAATTTCTTAATTTTTAGATCTGATTTAACTTTAGCCGTTGGCGATGAAACGTTCGTTTTTAAATCTTATTTTTATTATTGACAAAAATTCTAATACAGTTATCCGGCCCACCGTCTCATTCTTTGTCGAAGCAGTGAAGTTTTCGATCGGATGCTCAGTCAAAAGTGGAATGGCGATTGTAAAAAGGTGGGCATCGATTAATTTTTATTCGATTTTTTAATAAGCCAAATTCCATTTTTCATTCATTGAAAATATCCAATAAAAATGAGGGCAAATAAAATGAATTAGTATTCAATTTTCACTTATGTAAACTTAATTAAATTCTATTTATTTAAAATGGCTTATATTCATTTGTCAGAATTCAAACTATAAAAATAGAAATTTTAAGTTTTCACGGTCCAATTCCAATGTGAATTTTTATAAGCAAAGGATTGAAAAAAATCCAAAATAATATATAAATATTCCATTATTTTTTTGGCTAAAATTGAATTTCATTTGAATTAAATTCCAATTTTTGAAGGAAATTGAATTGATTGAGGAGCCACAATGCCATGCTGTTTTCGGCCAATTCCTTCGCTTCCTCTACTGCAATCATGTTGTACTCAATTCCGAAAATGCCCTCGCCATTCTGATTTTGGCCGACAAATACAATGTGATTGGACTGAGAAAGGTACAATGAAAAATATATAACATTTTCAAAAAAATATCCAAAATTCAAAAATTATATATATATATAAAAAATTTGAAATTCGTTAATTATTTCAAGTTGGCGAAAATCTAGCCAGCCACTTTTAGCCATCTTTTCTGAAAAGTTACCTATATCGATAGCATATACCAGAAAATTCCAACTTTTTCAAAAACTTAAAGTGGCTTCGAGATATTAGCCAAAAACCGGTTTAAAATTATTTCATATAAAATTATTCATTAAAGAGAAAAATTTACCCTAAATACTTTATTAAACGATATCTCTAATTATTTCCCTTCCTCAATTTTTGGGACCCCATGGTTCCTGTCAGGGTGAAATTTTTAAAAAAAATATTGCATTTTCTTAATTCCCAAAAGCTTTAATGCCAAAAATGTCCACAAACCACAAATTAAGGAATTAGATCCAAAATTTTCTTAATTTTTGAGGGGTTTATAAATTCAAACGGGATTTTAAAAGTATATAAGGTATTCAAAAATATTATTAATAATTTATGCAGGATTAAATATATTTCTCTTTCAATTTAATTGCATTTTTAATGATCATTTTTTGAACAATAATTTGTAAATATTCCATTCTTTTTTCAATTTTTAAGCATTTTCCCCATGAAAATTTCCTACAATTTTAATAAAATTTCCTCAATCAAATTAATTTCTCTATCGTCTCATAGATTTGCATTGATTTTGCCATCAACTACGTGTTACCTGAATTAAAGTTGAAGGATTTGTTCCATTATTGGTTCAACTATTCCACAAAAGCATTTCACCAATCGCTGATCAAAGTTTGCATTGAAATTTTGGCCAAGGAATTCAAAGAAATTGCCAAAAATTTGGACTGGGAAAGGGAATGGATGGATTTGGACCGGGACCAATTGATTGAATTTTTGAAAAGTAATCAATTGGTTGTGCCGAATGAATATTTCATCTGGGAAAGTGTGCTGAAATGGTTGAATGCCCCGGCACATCCCGAACGACGTGGGAACACATGTTCTCCATTATTGGTGCAAATTTTGCCGCAAATTAGGTGGAAATTATTTTTTAATAAATATATTTAAAAAAAGATAATATTATCTGAATTAATTACTTTTCTGCTTAATATTAATTAAATTCTTTCCGGAAAACATAATTAAAATCTTTCCGGAAAACTTAATTAAAATCTTTCCGGAAAACTTAATTAAAATCTTTCCGGAAAACCTGATTAAATTCTTTCCGGAAAACTTGATTAAAATCTTTCCGGAAAACTTGATTAAATTCTTTCCGGAAAACTTGATTAAAATCTTTCCGGAAAACTTGATTAAAATCTTTCCGGAAAATTTAATTAAAAATCTTTTCGGAAAACTAAATTAAAATCTTTCCGGAAAAGTTATTTAAAATCTTTCCGGAAAATTTATTTAAAAATCTTTTCGGAAAACTTAATTAAAATCTTTCCGGAAAATTTAATTAAATTCTTTCCGGAAAACTTAATTAAAATCTTTCCGGAAAACTTAATAAAATCTTTCCGGAAAATTTAATTAAAAATCTTTTCGGAAAACTTAATTAAAATCTTTCCGGAAAAGTTATTTAAAATCTTTCCGGAAAATTTATTTAAAAATCTTTTCGGAAAACTTAATTAAAATCTTTCCGGAAAAGTTATTTAAAATCTTTCCGGAAAATTTATTTAAAAATCTTTTCGGAAAACTTAATTAAAATCTTTCCGGAAAATTTAATTAAATTCTTTCCGGAAAACTTAATTAAAATCTTTCCGGAAAACTTGATTAAAATCTTTCCGGAAAATTTAATTAAATTCTTTCCGGAAAACTTGATTAAAATCTTTCCGGAAAACTTGATTAAAATCTTTCCGGAAAATTTAGTCCTTAATTAAAATTAATCTCTTTTGATTATTTTTAAATTTTTCAAAATTTAATAGAAATGGATTGAAACATTATATTTCTTTACTCGTAAAAATTTTCCCGAAATAAATCTAATAAAAAATCTTCTAGATTCCCTTTTATGAGTGCCGAAGAATTGCAACAAATTGAAGCAGAGGAATCGAAAATTGTGAAAATGCACGAAAAATTGTTCAAACCGCACACCCATCTTGCCTTCAAATTCATTTCCCTCCCATTGGCCAGTCGCGTCAAATTGATTAAGTAAAAATTGGGAAAAAAATAATAAATTATTTATTTCTGTTCAAGTGAATCGAACAATCAACAATTTTTGTTGCGAAATTACACGGACATTCAATGGGATAAGAGAATTTGTGTCACATCCGAACAACTTTATATGCGCAATCAGGAACATTCATTCAAGGTGGGAATATATAAATGCTAAATAATTTTTAAAAATTATAAATTTTTTTAGCAATTTTTAATTTAATAAAATTTTAAAAAAAATTTAATTTTAAATTTATGAAAAATTATAAACTTTTAAGATAAAATTGAAAAATAATTTCTAAATTTTTTTTATAAATTTAAGAAAATTAATTTTTAAAAGATTTAAATTTATAAATGTAAGAAAAATTTTAAAAAATTTAATTTTTTTTTTATTAAAAAAATTTAAAAATTTAAAAAACTTAAATTTTAAAAAATTAAAATTTTTTATAAATGTAAAAGAAATTTTAAAAATTAAATATTTTACAAATATATAAAATTAAAATAAAATTAAATGTGTATGAAAATTTTAAAAAAAAATTTGTAGATAATGACAAAATCCTCGTCGCTCACGGCCAATCAATGGGAATGGCGATTGGATTTTCAAGTGGCCCAGAATTTGTCCTCAATCAGCGATGAATTGAAAATGTCGTTGACCGCAGTGGAAGTGGACCATTGTGGCCGATCCGTGGAATATATGTTGATGGTATGCGGCGAGAAGAAAGTGTTGCGCATTGTGACCGGCAAGAAAATGTTCGCCAAATCAAGGTATTGAAATAGTAAAAATTCATTCTCCATTTTTATGGTATTAATTACACCCAAAAAATGTCTAAATTTACAAGAAATCTTTTTTGCCAAGTATTTTTATATTTGTGTATTATTTCCCCCAAAATCTCCCTATGTTACCTCCAAAATTGGTCATAAGATTCTAACCCTAAAAATAATGTTTTTTTAATCACTTTACATAAGAATATCAAAATATTTTCGAATCTGCTACTAGTTACCTTTTTTGAGGCCGTAAATTTGATAAAATCAGGCTTCTTTAAAAATTCCTAACTTACTTAACCCTGAACCCTAAGTCCTCTAGCACTTTTAGCTATGAGACCAAATTAATTGGCCTCAAAAATATTATTTTTCGAACGAAAGATTTTATATAAAATCAGTCAATTTTTATGCGTAATTAAATATTATTCACATTTTATTACTTATTTTTTAAATAAGATGTTAAAAAGAACACAACTCTAATTTTAAATATTTATTAAAATTTTAAGATAAATTTAATGGAATTTATTAAATTTATATATTTTTTTAAATTTGCAGTTAATTTGAAAATACATTTAATTCTATCAGATATACCCATGATTTGTCTGACGCCGTGCAAAAAACGTTGATGGCCAGCGAATTGTTCGCCGAAAATTCTCCACTTTTGCATGATGGAAATTTACAATTACAATTCCTCCTTCGACCATTGTTCGACACTGCCACTTCGGAAAATGACAAAAAATTGCCAAATCACGGGAAAATATAAACGGACAAATATCTTATTTTTAGGGCGCAAGACCCGATTAAATTCATGAATAATTTTTTTTCTAATTTTATTGAAAACAAAAAATTGGTCAAGAAAATTACACATTAAAGAATTTTTATTGAATTTAAAAGCATTGAAAAACTAAAAATATTATATATATTTTTGACCTAATTATTAAAATCAGGCATGACCACGGCTACGGCTAAGCCGCGGTTACGAGCGGCTAACGGCTATGAAATAGCCACGGCTAAAACGGCTATAGAAAAATTGTAACCGTGGTCTTGCCTGATTAAAATTAATGACATTATTTTGAAAACAATTTTTTTTGCTCTCAATAAAATAATTGGCGTACTATTCAATCATTATGTAAATTTAATCCCTAAAATTTTTTTATCCTAAATTCAAATATACTTATGCCTGCCTATCTTTTTAATTTTGTAAAACTGAGCTTTTTGTGAATAAAAAAATTAATTTTAAATATTTCTCATTTTTTATTCGTGTAACGAAAATTGTGTCTCCGAATTTTGCATCCCTTACAAAAAGGAAGTTATGTTCCGAAATTTGCAGCCTACCAAAAGTGATAACAATAACAAATATGACGGCGACGGAGTTAATTTTAAGGTTGAGGTGAGAGGATTAAGGCTCTGAGGACTCAGAGGATTGATCTTTGAATTTAGGCTAAAAGCTTTAAATCTAAGATAATGGATATTGGACAAAAAATATTGTTAAATTAAATTAATTGAGATCATCATATTGGTCAATGTCCGAGAATGCGCCTTCCTCCTCTTCATCCTCTTTATCTGCTTTTTTGCCATCGGCGGCATTTTGTGCCGTTCCCTTCCAATTCCCTGTCATTCCGCCAAAGGATGTTCCCGTGCCACTTTCGTCCGGCAAATATGTATGCGGCAAAATGTCGTCATTTTCTTCCTAAAATTGTAGGGAAAATTTAGCAAAACTAGGTCACAAGGGGATATGCTTCAAATTGGAGCCATTTATAATAACTTCATTAATTGGTGAAAATTTTTAAGATTTTAATATCGTATTAAAGAGAAGATTAGTTTCTATCTAATAAAATAAATAATTTTATTTATAGGTAAAGAATTTTAAAAATTTTCCCTTAAATTTTTTTTACACAAATGAATCTGAAGCGTCGGAATTAAATGGGAGTAGGATTTTTGAGTACCTTCAGAAAAATTTTTGTGTTCTAACAAAATTTTTAGACCAAAATTTTTAACCTCTTATAATAATTTTTTATATTCAAATTCCTTTGCAATCGTTGAAGTTATAAAAATTTTAAAAATTAGCCTATCCTATGCAGAAAACTGTCCTCTATTTTTTCGTATAAAAATTATTTTGATCAATAAATTTTTTGGGTAGATACTCACAAATCCAACTTCTATTGGATCCGCGCATCGGATGCATTTATGTAAATATAGTTTTTAAATCTTTTATTACTTTTGAGATATGCGAATTTTTCAGTGTTTTTTGGTCATATATCTCCATCAATTTTGATGCAATTTAAATAAAATTTATATAATTTGATAGCCCACAATCTGCTTTTTAATCTGATACTAAAATCACTAAAATTGGTTCACTAATTAATAAATTAATCAAAATGGCGTCAAGTTGGGCCGTTCCCATCAAAATTAAAATTAAGGACCATTCCAGCCGTAGACTTTTTCCACTCAATCAAATGCCGAGTCACATATTCCATAATGCGTTTTGCCGTAATTTTTTGATCACTCCCAGCGGATGAGGATAAATTTGCCGACAACAATCGATTGATGCCAAGAATTTCGCCTGCCTCCCGGATGTATAAATCCAATTCATTTTCGGCACCTAAATTTTGGGTGTCCATCCAAATATTTTATTCCAATTTGTTTTGTAAAAATGAATTCACATCTATTTGTGAGTTGTGCCAATTGGACTTCGTGGGTGGCGAATGCATCGTCCAAATCGAATAATTCCAATTGGGGTGGTGGAAGTTCACGGAATTGGGGCGGAAATACCTAAAAAGAATAATTATTTTGCATTCTTTATTAACAAATATTAATTATAATTTCTGAATATTGGCTATAAATTAATTACTTTAATTCAGAGTGATCAAATGTATTTTTAATTTTAACAGATTTGTATTTTATTTGGAATATTGTATATTCATTTACTATTTTCCCTACGAAAAGTTTTTTGATTAAATTTTTCCCTATTCATTTTTCGTTAAATTTTTTGCCTGCGGCTCAAAAATTGAAGGGACATCAAAAATGGTAGCATTGATCAGGGCTGGAACCGGAATTCCGAATTCCGATTCCGAAAGCCGGAATTCCGGTGTTTGAGTTCCGTTCCGATTCCGAAAAATGATCAAATTCCGAAAAAAGCAAAGGGGGTACCCTTTGCTAGTTTCAATCAAAAATTTGGATTATTTATTGAAACGAATTCCTTTTTTACCTTCAATTTTCTTCTTTTTCTTATACTATTTTTCTTCTGATTAATTTTATTATAAATTTAAGAAAAAATCTAAACATTTTTGATTCATTTATCATTAATCACTGAACATTACAGCAGATCTTTTTTATATCAAAATTAAATAAATTTGTTTTTTAATATTTTAATAGAAAAATGAGGGAATTTGGGAAAGATTCTTGGTGGTATTATTTTGATAAAATTGGCGAAACACAAAATAAAATGCAAAGTTTATCAATGATTTGCGCCAAAGTCTGACGCTAGAAAATTTAAAGAAGCTCCTTTTTCTTCACTAAAATGTGCCACTTTACAATTTTAAAATTTGATGCTTTTTGAAATATCATTAAATAATTTTTGAAATAACATTGAATATAATTTTTTGGATAAAATTTTTTTTATTTTAAGATTTTTTTTTTTGAATTTTTAAGGGATTTAAAATTTTTTTGAAAAATTCCGAATTCCGGTTCCGAAAGCCGGAATTCCGGTGTTTCAGTTCCGTTCCGATTCCGAAAAAAATTCAAATAACGATTCCGAAGCCAATTCCGATTTTTTTGAGTTCCGGTTCCAGCCCTGGCATTGATAATAATAAAAAGAACTTTCTAAAAAAATTTTACTATTTTATGTTGTTTAAGAAAAATCTATATTTTGACCCCAAAATCTTTATTTTCATGATCAATAGGCTGAAAAAATCTGAGGCAACCTTGATTTTTAATTGGTTGATAAAAGAATTTTGGGTTATTTTCGAATATAGACTAAAATGAATTATTTTCATATTTAAGCTTTATTTTTATTAAAATAATTTCTTCAACGTTAGATTTCCTTTCTTTTTGTAATATTCACTTTTAATTATAGATTATTGAAATTTTTATAATTTATTTTTATTTAAAAAAAAACATTTTTCACTGACCGCTGGCTGAAAAGGTGGCATTGGGACTTGGAATGCTGGGGTCACCAAAGTCAACGGCTCATATTTTAAGCCAATTTTTTCGTAAATTCTAAATATTTAATTATAAAAGTAATATAATCTTTTTTCTATTTTCTCACCGAATTGCCTCCGGCCAATGGTCCAAAGTGATTGAGCAAAGGGATTGCTCAAAAAGTTTGGTGAAATCGCCGAAAAATGTTTGCTCCAATTCACTTTCTTGCAGAGATAATTTCAATTGGTCTGACAAAAAAATTATATTTTTAAATTAATAAAAGTATATTTAAAATTGTATTTTAAAAATAAATTATTAAATGAAAAATTTACTCGATAATTGGACATTGTCCGGAATTGGATGGGCGTCGGAAATTTCGGGTTCGGCTGCGTCAATTTGGTTCAATTCGATGCCATCCGAGAGAAATTTTAAAATGGTATCCTATTTTTGGAGAAATGAAAATTTTTAATTAATTTATTTTAAATGAATTTTGTAAATTGTTTAATTAATTTATTTATTAATTTTTTAATTTACAAATATTTTTGCATTGTCCTCCTTGTTGAAATAGTCGTCAGTAAACATTTGAACCGAACCTAACAAAAATATATGAAAAATTATGCATGTTTTTTAATAAATTTTTATCTAATAAATTTTTTAATTTGATTATTTTTTTGTTAAATTTTATTTTAAATATTTTTAAATAATTTGATTATTTTAATTATTTTTAAAAAAATAAAAATATATTTTTTGAAAAGATAGAATAGTGCATATTATCAATTTTATGATTTATTTTGGACATTATTTATTCATTAATTTTTCCAAAAAAATATGAAATTTAAATTATTATTTATTTTAAAATTAAATTATTAAATATTTTTCATAAATTTTAAAATATTTTTCATAATCAATTTTAAAATAATAATTATATTACTGACCAATTGCTACCAGTCGGCCATTTCCATTTTCCTAAAATGATTACAAAATTAATTAAAATAAATATTCCAAAAAGAATGCCTTTGGAATTTGATGAAAAGCGCAAATTGGACGTGCAATTGGGAAACAAACTGTTCCGGTGGAAAGAATGCAAGTTGAGATGCGATTCACATTTAAAGTGCAGCCAAATGGATAGATGAAACCGAGCGATGAACTTTGAATTTTATGAAAATTATTTAATATAATATTAATGGGAATAAAGAATTAATTAATTATTTATTTATTCAAAATTTGCATTTGGGAAAGTTTTTAGGGTTAAATAAATTTTATTAGAACATCTAGAAGAAATAAATAAATAAAAATACAGGAAATTTATGGACCCGAATTCTACAACCCTTGCTAAAAAATTTATATCCTAATAAATCAATCCTCCGATCGAAATACAGTCTTAATTCCAACCTACATCCTCCGAGTCCTTAAAAGCTTATTGTTAATTTTTAGCCCTAAATTTATTTTTGTTATAATATTTTATAATTTTTGGTAATGACTGCGAAATTCGTGACTACAAATTTCGCCACCAAAATATTGGTTTTCAATTCAAGATACGAATATTATTTGCTAAAACATTTTAAAAAATATTTCCATATTCATTTTAATAGGTATAAAATTCATTCACTGACTAAAAGTCTCAAATAAAAATTCATTGAAATTCTCAAATTAATTTAAAGTATAAATTCAACTTGCCTAAAATTATTCTCCGTGTCATCCTCGTCTCCATCGGCCGAATGCAAAATGGTGGCAAATCCCCCAGCACCGGATGTTCTTCTCCTTTGTTGCCCTCCTCCGGCGCTGCCCAAACCCCGAATTCCTGTGCCAATTCCACCAATATTGGTATTTAATTTCAATGATTTTTGGACTCCGGCAATTGAGGGAAATGCCCGATTCAAAATTCCATTGGAAACCAACGCCTCTTTAGGGTCAAAATATTTGTGGAAAACTGTTCGAATTACGGAGTCTAAATTGTAGAAAATTTTTCGGAATATAAAATTTTTTTGACCTGAATTGAAGGCAATGCCGAATTCTTCGAGAAGGAAATTAATATTTGTCCCATTTTTCTCCTCGCCACCTTCACTGCAAAGAACAAGGAGGGAACCACCTTCTTGTAAAAATTTTCGAATTGAGGCGAACTGAAAGAAAACAAATCAAAATTAAATAACAAAAAAATACCATTTTTAGTCAAAAATTTTTAAAATATTCTTCAAAACATACAACAATTTTTCTGTCAATGCCAAAAATGCCTAAGGTCCTTTCCTATTCATCCTACTTCCTACTGTACCCTCATTTTTTTGCCTAATCATTCCGCCACTCTATCAAAACCAAATATTGCCTCAATCTGCATTTTTATACTCACTCCCTTTTTCCTCTCCTTAGGCTTTGCCTTTACATTAATTGGGGGGTTAGAGGTTAGGCCCAGCTCTCGCCCAAAACAACTTTAGCCATAGATTATGAATGACCAAATTGTATATACCTCTTCTTCCGTGAATTTTGCCCGTGGACAAGGCGATACAAAAATTCTACATTTCTCAAAAGTTGCCTCGCTCAATTCCGCATTTCGATGACTGAAAAATTTGTACAAAATATCAGATATTTGGATCCCCTTTTTTATATTTACATTTCCACTTGCCAACTATTCCGAATGTGTTTATGCAATTGGCGGAAACCGGAAATTAGTGTGAATTCCTCGTCCTTTGATTGATTGAATACAATCAAATTGGAAATTTGTTGAATTGTCATTTTGTGTTCAGAAATGTGAATTTTTGATATGAATTTAATTTTATTGATCGTTTTGGTTGGAAAAAGACGCGGTTATGCTTTTCATTGTGAGTTAACCAATCAACCAACCAGTTACCATGGAAACAAAAATAAAAGAGAATAATATAATTTGTAGAGAAATTATGAAAATGGAATTGTCATATTTAAAATATTTTAATAATAATTTCTCATATAATTTTAATGCAATATAGGCGGAATTAGTTTTCTAACCAGGCGGAATTATTCTAAGCAAAACAGGCGGAATTATTCTAACCAGGCGGAATTATTCTAAACAGGCGGAATTATTCTAAGCAAAACAGGCGGAATTATTCTAACCAGGCGGAATTATTCTAAACAGGCGGAATTATTCTAAGCAAAACAGGCGGAATTATTCTAACCAGACGGAATTATTCTAAGCAAAACAGGCGGAATTATTCTAAGAAAAACAGGTGGAATTATTCTAACCAGGTGGAATTATTCTAATAAGAAAAACAGCTGGAATTATTCTAACCAGGTGGAATTATTCTAACCAGGTGGAATTATTCTAACCAGGTGGAATTATTCTAACCAGGTGGAATTATTCTAACCAGGTGGAATTATTCTAACCAGGTGGAATTATTCTAACCAGGTGGAATTATTCTAACCAGGTGGAATTATTCTAACCAGGTGGAATTATTCTAATAAGAAAAACAGCTGGAATTATTCTAACTAGGTGGAATTATTCTAAGCAAAACAGACGGAATTATTCTAAATATTTTTCAATCAAGCAAAAAGAACATAAATAGATGATACAAAATAATAAGATTTAATTAAATAAAATATTATTTATGATTAGTATAGGAAAAAATTCGAAAAAATTCCTTGCAAAAAAATATTTCTAAAAATGCAAAATTCGAATTTTGCTTTTCTGAAAGAGTTTAACAAAATTCTACTAATATTATTTCTTAATTTTAATCAATTTTTTCTGTTCATTTATTTTAATATGCATCCTTGGTACCAATTGTAAATATATATTGTACAAATTGATGTCTAAAATAATATTAGAAATGTCAAAGAAAAAATTGAGATGCTTAGAAAAAATTTTCGGTCTATTCAAATTTCAAATATTTTTCAATCAAGCAAAAAGAACATAAATAGATGATACAAAATAATAAGATTTAATTAAATAAAATATAATTTATGGTTTTTATAGGAAAAAATTCGAAAAAATTCTTAGCAAAAAAATATTTCTAAAAATGCAAAATTCGAATTTTGCTTTCCCGAATAAGTTTAACAAAATTCTACTAATATTATTTCGTAATTTTATTCAAATATTGTAGTTCATTTTTGTTAATATGCATCCTTGGTACCAATTGTAAATAAATAATATACAAATTGAAGTCTAAAATAATATTAAAAATACCAAAGAAAAAACTGAGATGCTCAGAAAAAATTTTCGGTCTATTCAAATTTCAAATATTTTTCAATCAAGCAAAAAGATCATAAATAGATGATACAAAATAATAAGATTTGATTAAATAAAATATAATTTATTCTAAGTATAGTTAAAAATTCGTAGAAATTCCTTGCAAAAAAATATTTCTAAAAATGTAAAATTCGAATTTTGCTTTTCCGAATAAGTTTAACAAAATTCTACTAATATTATTTCGTAATTTTATTCAAATTTTTATGTTCATTTATATTAATATGCATCCTTGGTACCAATTGTAAATATATATTGTACAAATTGATGTCTAAAATAATATTAGAAATGTCAAAGAAAAAACTGAGATGCTTAGAAAAAATTTTCGGTCTATTCAAATTTCAAATATTTTTCAATCAAGCTAAAATAACATAAATAGATGATACAAAATAATAAGATTTGATTAAATAAAATATTATTTATGGTTAGTATAGGAAAAAATTCGAAAAAATTCCTTGCAAAAAAAATAATTCAAAAAATGCAAAATTAGAATTTTGCTTTTCCGAAAAAGTTTAACAAAATTCTATTAATATTATTTCTTAATTTTAATCAATTTTTTCTGTTCATTTATGTTAATATGCATCCTTGGTACCAATTGTAAATATATATTGTACAAATTGATGTCTAAAATAATATTAGAGATGTCAAAGAAAAAACTGAGATGCTAAGAAAAAATTTTCGGTCTATTCAAATTTCAAATATTTTTCAATCAAGCAAAAAGAACATAAATAGAGGATACAAAATAATAAGATTTAATTAAATAAAATATAATTTATGGTTATTATAGGAAAAAATTCTTAGCAAAAAAATATTTCAAAAAATGCAAAATTCGAATTTTGCTTTTCTGAAAGACTTTAACAAAATTCTATTAATATTATTTCTTAATTTTATTCAATTTTTTCTGTTCATTTTTATTAATATGCATCCTTGGTACCAATTGTAAATATATATTGTACAAATTGATGTCTAAAATAATATTAGAAATGCCAAAGAAAAAACTGAGATGCTCAGAAAAAATTTTCGGTCTAATCAAATTTCAAATATTTTTCAATCAAGCAAAAAGAACATAAATAGATGATACAAAATAATAAGATTTAATTAAATAAAATATAATTTATGGTTATTATAGGAAAAAATTCGAAAAAATTCTTTGCAAAAAAATAATTCAAAAAATGCAAAATTCGAATTTTGCTTTTCCGAAAGAGTTTAACAAAATTCTACTAATATTATTTCATAATTTTATTCAAATTTTTAAGTTCATTTATGTTAATATGCATCCTTGGTACCAATTGTAAATATATATTGTACAAATTGATGTCTAAAATAATATTAGAAATGTCAAAGAAAAAACTGAGATGCTTAGAAAAAATTTTCGGTCTATTCAAATTTCAAATATTTTTCAATCAAGCAAAAAAAATATAAATAGATGATACAAAATAATAAGATTTGATTAAATAAAATATTATTTATGGTTATTATAGGAAAAAATTCGAAAAAATTCCTTGCAAAAAAATATTTCAAAAAATGCAAAATTCGAATTTTGCTTTCCCGAATAAGTTTAACAAAATTCTATTAATATTATTTCTTAATTTTATTCAATTTTTTCTGTTCATTTTTATTAATATGCATCCTTGGTACCAATTGTAAATAAATAATATACAAATTGAAGTCTAAAATAATATTAAAAATACCAAAGAAAAAACCGAGATGCTCAGAAAAAATTTTCGGTCTAATCAAATTTCAAATATTTTTCAATCAAGCAAAAAGAACATAAATAGAGGATACAAAATAATAAGATTTAATTAAATAAAATATAATTTATGGTTATTATAGGAAAAAATTCGAAAAAATTTGTATTGGTTTAATTGATTTTTAAAAAATCTTAGATAATAGGGCAAAATCATGCAATATATTAATTAAATCTTGAATAATTAGATTATTTAAAACCGGGTTTTTTACTAAAAATATCATCGAAATTTTCAATTATTTTTAATTTTAAAAAATCAATAATACATTGGTTTAATTGATTTTTAGAAAATCTTAGATTGTAAAATAAATTCATGCAATATATTAATTAAATCTTGAATAATTAGATTACTTAAAACCGGGTTTTTTACTAAAAATATCATCGAAATTTTCAATTATTTTTAATTTTAAAAAATCAATAATACATTGGTTTAATTGATTTTTAGAAAATCTTAGATTGTAAAATAAATTCATGCAATATATTAATTAAATCTTGAATAATTAGATTACTTAAAACCGGGTTTTTTACTAAAAATATCATCGAAATTTTCAATTATTTTTAATTTTAAAAAATCAATAATACATTGGTTTAATTGATTTTTAGAAAATCTTAGATTGTAAAATAAATTCATGCAATATATTAATTAAATCTTGAATAATTAGATTACTTAAAACCGGGTTTTTTACTAAAAATATCATCGAAATTTTCAATTATTTTTAATTTTAAAAAATCCATAATGTATTGGTTTAATTGATTTTTAAAAAATCTTAGATAATAGGGCAAAATCATGCAATATATTAATTAAATCTTGAATAATTAGATTACTTAAAACCGGGTTTTTTACTAAAAATATCATCGAAATTTTCAATTATTTTTAATTTAAAAAAATCAATACTGCATTGGTTTAATTGATTTTTAGATAATCTTATATTGTAAAATAAATTCATGCAATATATTAATTAAATCTTGAATAATTAGATTACTTAAAACCGGGTTTTTTACTAAAAATATCATCGAAATTTTCAATTATTTTTAATTTTAAAAAATCCATAATGTATTGGTTTAATTGATTTTTAAAAAATCTTAGATAATAGGGCAAAATCATGCAATATATTAATTAAATCTTGAATAATTAGATTACTTAAAACCGGGTTTTTTACTAAAAATATCATCGAAATTTTCAATTATTTTTAATTTAAAAAAATCAATACTGCATTGGTTTAATTGATTTTTAGATAATCTTATATTGTAAAATAAATTCATGCAATATATTAATTAAATCTTGAATAATTAGATTACTTAAAACCGGGTTTTTTACTAAAAATATCATCGAAATTTTCAATTATTTTTAATTTTAAAAAATCCATAATGTATTGGTTTAATTGATTTTTAAAAAATCTTAGATAATAGGGCAAAATCATGCAATATATTAATTAAATCTTGAATAATTAGATTACTTAAAACCGGGTTTTTTACTAAAAATATCATCGAAATTTTCAATTATTTTTAATTTAAAAAAATCAATACTGCATTGGTTTAATTGATTTTTAGATAATCTTATATTGTAAAATAAATTCATGCAATATATTAATTAAATCTTGAATAATTAGATTATTTAAAACCGGGTTTTTTACTAAAAATATCATCGAAATTTTCAATTATTTTTAATTTTAAAAAATCCATAATGTATTGGTTTAATTGATTTTTAAAAAATCTTAGATAATAGGGCAAAATCATGCAATATATTAATTAAATCTTGAATAATTAGATTACTTAAAACCGGGTTTTTTACTAAAAATATCATCGAAATTTTCAATTATTTTTAATTTAAAAAAATCAATACTGCATTGGTTTAATTGATTTTTAGATAATCTTATATTGTAAAATAAATTCATGCAATATATTAATTAAATCTTGAATAATTAGATTACTTAAAACCGGGTTTTTTACTAAAAATATCATCGAAATTTTCAATTATTTTTAATTTTAAAAAATCCATAATGTATTGGTTTAATTGATTTTTAAAAAATCTTAGATAATAGGGCAAAATCATGCAATATATTAATTAAATCTTGAATAATTAGATTATTTAAAACCGGGTTTTTTACTAAAAATATCATCGAAATTTTCAATTATTTTTAATTTTAAAAAATCAATACTGCATTGGTTTAATTGATTTTCAGAAAATCTTAGATTGTAAAATAAGATCATGCAATATATTAATTAAATCTTGAATAATTAGATTACTTAAAACCGGGTTTTTTACTAAAAATATCATCGAAATTTTCAATTATTTTTAATTTTAAAAAATCAATAATACATTGGTTTAATTGATTTTTAGAAAATCTTAGATTGTAAAATAAATTCATGCAATATATTAATTAAATCTTGAATAATTAGATTACTTAAAACCGGGTTTTTTACTAAAAATATCATCGAAATTTTCAATTATTTTTAATTTAAAAAAATCAATACTGCATTGGTTTAATTGATTTTTAGATAATCTTATATTGTAAAATAAATTCATGCAATATATTAATTAAATCTTGAATAATTAGATTACTTAAAACCGGGTTTTTTACTAAAAATATCATCGAAATTTTCAATTATTTTTAATTTTAAAAAATCAATAATACATTGGTTTAATTGATTTTTAGATAATCTTATATTGTAAAATAAATTCATGCAATATATTAATTAAATCTTGAATAATTAGATTACTTAAAACCGGGTTTTTTACTAAAAATATCATCGAAATTTTCAATTATTTTTAATTTTAAAAAATCAATACTGCATTGGTTTAATTGATTTTCAGAAAATCTTAGATTGTAAAATAAGATCATGCAATATATTAATTAAATCTTGAATAATTAGATTACTTAAAACCGGGTTTTTTACTAAAAATATCATCGAAATTTTCAATTATTTTTAATTTAAAAAAATCAATACTGCATTGGTTTAATTGATTTTTAGATAATCTTATATTGTAAAATAAATTCATGCAATATATTAATTAAATCTTGAATAATTAGATTACTTAAAACCGGGTTTTTTACTAAAAATATCATCGAAATTTTCAATTATTTTTAATTTTAAAAAATCAATAATACATTGGTTTAATTGATTTTTAGAAAATCTTATATTGTAAAATAAATTCATGCAATATATTAATTAAATCTTGAATAATTAGATTACTTAAAACCGGGTTTTTTACTAAAAATATCATCGAAATTTTCAATTATTTTTAATTTTAAAAAATCAATAATACATTGGTTTAATTGATTTTTAGAAAATCTTAGATTGTAAAATAAATTCATGCAATATATTAATTAAATCTTGAATAATTAGATTACTTAAAACCGGGTTTTTTACTAAAAATATCATCGAAATTTTCAATTATTTTTAATTTTAAAAAATCAATAATACATTGGTTTAATTGATTTTTAGAAAATCTTAGATTGTAAAATAAATTCATGCAATATATTAATTAAATCTTGAATAATTAGATTACTTAAAACCGGGTTTTTTACTAAAAATATCATCGAAATTTTCAATTATTTTTAATTTAAAAAAATCAATACTGCATTGGTTTAATTGATTTTTAGATAATCTTATATTGTAAAATAAATTCATGCAATATATTAATTAAATCTTGAATAATTAGATTACTTAAAACCGGGTTTTTTACTAAAAATATCATCGAAATTTTCAATTATTTTTAATTTTAAAAAATCAATAATACATTGGTTTAATTGATTTTTAGAAAATCTTAGATTGTAAAATAAATTCATGCAATATATTAATTAAATCTTGAATAATTAGATTACTTAAAACCGGGTTTTTTACTAAAAATATCATCGAAATTTTCAATTATTTTTAATTTAAAAAAATCAATACTGCATTGGTTTAATTGATTTTTAGATAATCTTATATTGTAAAATAAATTCATGCAATATATTAATTAAATCTTGAATAATTAGATTACTTAAAACCGGGTTTTTTACTAAAAATATCATCGAAATTTTCAATTATTTTTAATTTTAAAAAATCAATAATACATTGGTTTAATTGATTTTTAGAAAATCTTAGATTGTAAAATAAATTCATGCAATATATTAATTAAATCTTGAATAATTAGATTACTTAAAACCGGGTTTTTTACTAAAAATATCATCGAAATTTTCAATTATTTTTAATTTAAAAAAATCAATACTGCATTGGTTTAATTGATTTTTAGATAATCTTATATTGTAAAATAAATTCATGCAATATATTAATTAAATCTTGAATAATTAGATTACTTAAAACCGGGTTTTTTACTAAAAATATCATCGAAATTTTCAATTATTTTTAATTTTAAAAAATCAATAATACATTGGTTTAATTGATTTTTAGAAAATCTTAGATTGTAAAATAAATTCATGCAATATATTAATTAAATCTTGAATAATTAGATTACTTAAAACCGGGTTTTTTACTAAAAATATCATCGAAATTTTCAATTATTTTTAATTTTAAAAAATCAATAATACATTGGTTTAATTGATTTTTAGAAAATCTTAGATTGTAAAATAAATTCATGCAATATATTAATTAAATCTTGAATAATTAGATTACTTAAAACCGGGTTTTTTACTAAAAATATCATCGAAATTTTCAATTATTTTTAATTTAAAAAAATCAATACTGCATTGGTTTAATTGATTTTTAGATAATCTTATATTGTAAAATAAATTCATGCAATATATTAATTAAATCTTGAATAATTAGATTACTTAAAACCGGGTTTTTTACTAAAAATATCATCGAAATTTTCAATTATTTTTAATTTTAAAAAATCAATAATACATTGGTTTAATTGATTTTTAGAAAATCTTAGATTGTAAAATAAATTCATGCAATATATTAATTAAATCTTGAATAATTAGATTACTTAAAACCGGGTTTTTTACTAAAAATATCATCGAAATTTTCAATTATTTTTAATTTTAAAAAATCAATAATACATTGGTTTAATTGATTTTTAGAAAATCTTAGATTGTAAAATAAATTCATGCAATATATTAATTAAATCTTGAATAATTAGATTACTTAAAACCGGGTTTTTTACTAAAAATATCATCGAAATTTTCAATTATTTTTAATTTAAAAAAATCAATACTGCATTGGTTTAATTGATTTTTAGATAATCTTATATTGTAAAATAAATTCATGCAATATATTAATTAAATCTTGAATAATTAGATTACTTAAAACCGGGTTTTTTACTAAAAATATCATCGAAATTTTCAATTATTTTTAATTTAAAAAAATCAATACTGCATTGGTTTAATTGATTTTTAGATAATCTTATATTGTAAAATAAATTCATGCAATATATTAATTAAATCTTGAATAATTAGATTACTTAAAACCGGGTTTTTTACTAAAAATATCATCGAAATTTTCAATTATTTTTAATTTAAAAAAATCAATACTGCATTGGTTTAATTGATTTTTAGATAATCTTATATTGTAAAATAAATTCATGCAATATATTAATTAAATCTTGAATAATTAGATTACTTAAAACCGGGTTTTTTACTAAAAATATCATCGAAATTTTCAATTATTTTTAATTTTAAAAAATCAATAATACATTGGTTTAATTGATTTTTAGAAAATCTTAGATTGTAAAATAAATTCATGCAATATATTAATTAAATCTTGAATAATTAGATTACTTAAAACCGGGTTTTTTACTAAAAATATCATCGAAATTTTCAATTATTTTTAATTTAAAAAAATCAATACTGCATTGGTTTAATTGATTTTTAGATAATCTTATATTGTAAAATAAATTCATGCAATATATTAATTAAATCTTGAATAATTAGATTACTTAAAACCGGGTTTTTTACTAAAAATATCATCGAAATTATCAATTATTTTTAATTTTAAAAAATCAATAATACATTGGTTTAATTGATTTTTAGAAAATCTTAGATTGTAAAATAAATTCATGCAATATATTAATTAAATCTTGAATATTTAGATTACTTAAAACCGGGTTTTTTACTAAAAATATCATCGAAATTTTCAATTATTTTTAATTTTAAAAAATCAATAATACATTGGTTTAATTGATTTTTAGAAAATCTTAGATTGTAAAATAAATTCATGCAATATATTAATTAAATCTTGAATAATTAGATTACTTAAAACCGGGTTTTTTACTAAAAATATCATCGAAATTTTCAATTATTTTTAATTTAAAAAAATCAATACTGCATTGGTTTAATTGATTTTTAGATAATCTTATATTGTAAAATAAATTCATGCAATATATTAATTAAATCTTGAATAATTAGATTACTTAAAACCGGGTTTTTTACTAAAAATATCATCGAAATTTTCAATTATTTTTAATTTTAAAAAATCAATAATACATTGGTTTAATTGATTTTTAGAAAATCTTAGATTGTAAAATAAATTCATGCAATATATTAATTAAATCTTGAATAATTAGATTACTTAAAACCGGGTTTTTTACTAAAAATATCATCGAAATTTTCAATTATTTTTAATTTTAAAAAATCAATAATACATTGTTTTAATTGATTTTTAGATAATCTTATATTGTAAAATAAATTCATGCAATATATTAATTAAATCTTGAATAATTAGATTACTTAAAACCGGGTTTTTTACTAAAAATATCATCGAAATTTTCAATTATTTTTAATTTTAAAAAATCCATAATGTATTGGTTTAATTGATTTTTAAAAAATCTTAGATAATAGGGCAAAATCATGCAATATATTAATTAAATCTTGAATAATTAGATTATTTAAAACCGGGTTTTTTACTAAAAATATCATCGAAATTTTCAATTATTTTTAATTTTAAAAAATCCATAATGTATTGGTTTAATTGATTTTTAAAAAATCTTAGATAATAGGGCAAAATCATGCAATATATTAATTAAATCTTGAATAATTAGATTACTTAAAACCGGGTTTTTTACTAAAAATATCATCGAAATTTTCAATTATTTTTAATTTAAAAAAATCAATACTGCATTGGTTTAATTGATTTTTAGATAATCTTATATTGTAAAATAAATTCATGCAATATATTAATTAAATCTTGAATAATTAGATTACTTAAAACCGGGTTTTTTACTAAAAATATCATCGAAATTTTCAATTATTTTTAATTTTAAAAAATCCATAATGTATTGGTTTAATTGATTTTTAAAAAATCTTAGATAATAGGGCAAAATCATGCAATATATTAATTAAATCTTGAATAATTAGATTACTTAAAACCGGGTTTTTTACTAAAAATATCATCGAAATTTTCAATTATTTTTAATTTAAAAAAATCAATACTGCATTGGTTTAATTGATTTTTAGATAATCTTATATTGTAAAATAAATTCATGCAATATATTAATTAAATCTTGAATAATTAGATTATTTAAAACCGGGTTTTTTACTAAAAATATCATCGAAATTTTCAATTATTTTTAATTTTAAAAAATCCATAATGTATTGGTTTAATTGATTTTTAAAAAATCTTAGATAATAGGGCAAAATCATGCAATATATTAATTAAATCTTGAATAATTAGATTACTTAAAACCGGGTTTTTTACTAAAAATATCATCGAAATTTTCAATTATTTTTAATTTAAAAAAATCAATACTGCATTGGTTTAATTGATTTTTAGATAATCTTATATTGTAAAATAAATTCATGCAATATATTAATTAAATCTTGAATAATTAGATTACTTAAAACCGGGTTTTTTACTAAAAATATCATCGAAATTTTCAATTATTTTTAATTTTAAAAAATCCATAATGTATTGGTTTAATTGATTTTTAAAAAATCTTAGATAATAGGGCAAAATCATGCAATATATTAATTAAATCTTGAATAATTAGATTATTTAAAACCGGGTTTTTTACTAAAAATATCATCGAAATTTTCAATTATTTTTAATTTTAAAAAATCAATAATACATTGGTTTAATTGATTTTTAGAAAATCTTAGATTGTAAAATAAATTCATGCAATATATTAATTAAATCTTGAATAATTAGATTACTTAAAACCGGGTTTTTTACTAAAAATATCATCGAAATTTTCAATTATTTTTAATTTTAAAAAATCAATAATACATTGGTTTAATTGATTTTTAGAAAATCTTAGATTGTAAAATAAATTCATGCAATATATTAATTAAATCTTGAATAATTAGATTACTTAAAACCGGGTTTTTTACTAAAAATATCATCGAAATTTTCAATTATTTTTAATTTTAAAAAATCAATAATACATTGGTTTAATTGATTTTTAGAAAATCTTAGATTGTAAAATAAATTCATGCAATATATTAATTAAATCTTGAATAATTAGATTACTTAAAACCGGGTTTTTTACTAAAAATATCATCGAAATTTTCAATTATTTTTAATTTAAAAAAATCAATACTGCATTGGTTTAATTGATTTTTAGATAATCTTATATTGTAAAATAAATTCATGCAATATATTAATTAAATCTTGAATAATTAGATTACTTAAAACCGGGTTTTTTACTAAAAATATCATCGAAATTTTCAATTATTTTTAATTTTAAAAAATCAATAATACATTGGTTTAATTGATTTTTAGAAAATCTTAGATTGTAAAATAAATTCATGCAATATATTAATTAAATCTTGAATAATTAGATTACTTAAAACCGGGTTTTTTACTAAAAATATCATCGAAATTTTCAATTATTTTTAATTTAAAAAAATCAATACTGCATTGGTTTAATTGATTTTTAGATAATCTTATATTGTAAAATAAATTCATGCAATATATTAATTAAATCTTGAATAATTAGATTACTTAAAACCGGGTTTTTTACTAAAAATATCATCGAAATTTTCAATTATTTTTAATTTTAAAAAATCAATAATACATTGGTTTAATTGATTTTTAGAAAATCTTAGATTGTAAAATAAATTCATGCAATATATTAATTAAATCTTGAATAATTAGATTACTTAAAACCGGGTTTTTTACTAAAAATATCATCGAAATTTTCAATTATTTTTAATTTTAAAAAATCAATAATACATTGGTTTAATTGATTTTTAGAAAATCTTAGATTGTAAAATAAATTCATGCAATATATTAATTAAATCTTGAATAATTAGATTACTTAAAACCGGGTTTTTTACTAAAAATATCATCGAAATTTTCAATTATTTTTAATTTAAAAAAATCAATACTGCATTGGTTTAATTGATTTTTAGATAATCTTATATTGTAAAATAAATTCATGCAATATATTAATTAAATCTTGAATAATTAGATTACTTAAAACCGGGTTTTTTACTAAAAATATCATCGAAATTTTCAATTATTTTTAATTTTAAAAAATCAATAATACATTGGTTTAATTGATTTTTAGAAAATCTTAGATTGTAAAATAAATTCATGCAATATATTAATTAAATCTTGAATAATTAGATTACTTAAAACCGGGTTTTTTACTAAAAATATCATCGAAATTTTCAATTATTTTTAATTTTAAAAAATCAATAATACATTGTTTTAATTGATTTTTAGATAATCTTATATTGTAAAATAAATTCATGCAATATATTAATTAAATCTTGAATAATTAGATTACTTAAAACCGGGTTTTTTACTAAAAATATCATCGAAATTTTCAATTATTTTTAATTTTAAAAAATCCATAATGTATTGGTTTAATTGATTTTTAAAAAATCTTAGATAATAGGGCAAAATCATGCAATATATTAATTAAATCTTGAATAATTAGATTATTTAAAACCGGGTTTTTTACTAAAAATATCATCGAAATTTTCAATTATTTTTAATTTTAAAAAATCCATAATGTATTGGTTTAATTGATTTTTAAAAAATCTTAGATAATAGGGCAAAATCATGCAATATATTAATTAAATCTTGAATAATTAGATTACTTAAAACCGGGTTTTTTACTAAAAATATCATCGAAATTTTCAATTATTTTTAATTTAAAAAAATCAATACTGCATTGGTTTAATTGATTTTTAGATAATCTTATATTGTAAAATAAATTCATGCAATATATTAATTAAATCTTGAATAATTAGATTACTTAAAACCGGGTTTTTTACTAAAAATATCATCGAAATTTTCAATTATTTTTAATTTTAAAAAATCCATAATGTATTGGTTTAATTGATTTTTAAAAAATCTTAGATAATAGGGCAAAATCATGCAATATATTAATTAAATCTTGAATAATTAGATTACTTAAAACCGGGTTTTTTACTAAAAATATCATCGAAATTTTCAATTATTTTTAATTTAAAAAAATCAATACTGCATTGGTTTAATTGATTTTTAGATAATCTTATATTGTAAAATAAATTCATGCAATATATTAATTAAATCTTGAATAATTAGATTATTTAAAACCGGGTTTTTTACTAAAAATATCATCGAAATTTTCAATTATTTTTAATTTTAAAAAATCCATAATGTATTGGTTTAATTGATTTTTAAAAAATCTTAGATAATAGGGCAAAATCATGCAATATATTAATTAAATCTTGAATAATTAGATTACTTAAAACCGGGTTTTTTACTAAAAATATCATCGAAATTTTCAATTATTTTTAATTTAAAAAAATCAATACTGCATTGGTTTAATTGATTTTTAGATAATCTTATATTGTAAAATAAATTCATGCAATATATTAATTAAATCTTGAATAATTAGATTACTTAAAACCGGGTTTTTTACTAAAAATATCATCGAAATTTTCAATTATTTTTAATTTTAAAAAATCCATAATGTATTGGTTTAATTGATTTTTAAAAAATCTTAGATAATAGGGCAAAATCATGCAATATATTAATTAAATCTTGAATAATTAGATTATTTAAAACCGGGTTTTTTACTAAAAATATCATCGAAATTTTCAATTATTTTTAATTTTAAAAAATCAATAATACATTGGTTTAATTGATTTTTAGAAAATCTTAGATTGTAAAATAAATTCATGCAATATATTAATTAAATCTTGAATAATTAGATTACTTAAAACCGGGTTTTTTACTAAAAATATCATCGAAATTTTCAATTATTTTTAATTTTAAAAAATCAATAATACATTGGTTTAATTGATTTTTAGAAAATCTTAGATTGTAAAATAAATTCATGCAATATATTAATTAAATCTTGAATAATTAGATTACTTAAAACCGGGTTTTTTACTAAAAATATCATCGAAATTTTCAATTATTTTTAATTTAAAAAAATCAATACTGCATTGGTTTAATTGATTTTTAGATAATCTTATATTGTAAAATAAATTCATGCAATATATTAATTAAATCTTGAATAATTAGATTACTTAAAACCGGGTTTTTTACTAAAAATATCATCGAAATTTTCAATTATTTTAAATTTTAAAAAATCAATAATACATTGGTTTAATTGATTTTTAGAAAATCTTAGATTGTAAAATAAATTCATGCAATATATTAATTAAATCTTGAATAATTAGATTACTTAAAACCGGGTTTTTTACTAAAAATATCATCGAAATTTTCAATTATTTTTAATTTAAAAAAATCAATACTGCATTGGTTTAATTGATTTTTAGATAATCTTATATTGTAAAATAAATTCATGCAATATATTAATTAAATCTTGAATAATTAGATTACTTAAAACCGGGTTTTTTACTAAAAATATCATCGAAATTTTCAATTATTTTTAATTTTAAAAAATCAATAATACATTGGTTTAATTGATTTTTAGATAATCTTATATTGTAAAATAAATTCATGCAATATATTAATTAAATCTTGAATAATTAGATTACTTAAAACCGG
The DNA here is from genome assembly GCA_030063045.1 of Pratylenchus scribneri. NCBI lineage: Eukaryota > Metazoa > Nematoda > Chromadorea > Rhabditida > Pratylenchidae > Pratylenchus > Pratylenchus scribneri. The sequence continues at coordinate 967,012 of JAQSEB010000037.1, read as the reverse complement.
GTTTTTTACTAAAAATATCATCGAAATTTTCAATTATTTTTAATTTTAAAAAATCAATAATACATTGGTTTAATTGATTTTTAGAAAATCTTAGATTGTAAAATAAATTCATGCAATATATTAATTAAATCTTGAATAATTAGATTACTTAAAACCGGGTTTTTTACTAAAAATATCATCGAAATTTTCAATTATTTTTAATTTTAAAAAATCAATAATACATTGGTTTAATTGATTTTTAGATAATCTTATATTGTAAAATAAATTCATGCAATATATTAATTAAATCTTGAATAATTAGATTACTTAAAACCGGGTTTTTTACTAAAAATATCATCGAAATTTTCAATTATTTTTAATTTTAAAAAATCAATAATACATTGGTTTAATTGATTTTTAGAAAATCTTAGATTGTAAAATAAATTCATGCAATATATTAATTAAATCTTGAATAATTAGATTACTTAAAACCGGGTTTTTTACTAAAAATATCATCGAAATTTTCAATTATTTTTAATTTAAAAAAATCAATACTGCATTGGTTTAATTGATTTTTAGATAATCTTATATTGTAAAATAAATTCATGCAATATATTAATTAAATCTTGAATAATTAGATTACTTAAAACCGGGTTTTTTACTAAAAATATCATCGAAATTTTCAATTATTTTTAATTTTAAAAAATCAATAATACATTGGTTTAATTGATTTTTAGAAAATCTTAGATTGTAAAATAAATTCATGCAATATATTAATTAAATCTTGAATAATTAGATTACTTAAAACCGGGTTTTTTACTAAAAATATCATCGAAATTTTCAATTATTTTTAATTTAAAAAAATCAATACTGCATTGGTTTAATTGATTTTTAGATAATCTTATATTGTAAAATAAATTCATGCAATATATTAATTAAATCTTGAATAATTAGATTACTTAAAACCGGGTTTTTTACTAAAAATATCATCGAAATTTTCAATTATTTTTAATTTAAAAAAATCAATACTGCATTGGTTTAATTGATTTTTAGATAATCTTATATTGTAAAATAAATTCATGCAATATATTAATTAAATCTTGAATAATTAGATTACTTAAAACCAGGTTTTTTACTAAAAATATCATCGAAATTTTCAATTATTTTTAATTTTAAAAAATCAATAATACATTGGTTTAATTGATTTTTAGAAAATCTTAGATTGTAAAATAAATTCATGCAATATATTAATTAAATCTTGAATAATTAGATTACTTAAAACCGGGTTTTTTACTAAAAATATCATCGAAATTTTCAATTATTTTTAATTTTAAAAAATCAATACTGCATTGGTTTAATTGATTTTCAGAAAATCTTAGATTGTAAAATAAGATCATGCAATATATTAATTAAATCTTGAATAATTAGATTACTTAAAACCGGGTTTTTTACTAAAAATATCATCGAAATTTTCAATTATTTTTAATTTTAAAAAATCAATAATACATTGGTTTAATTGATTTTTAGAAAATCTTAGATTGTAAAATAAATTCATGCAATATATTAATTAAATCTTGAATAATTAGATTACTTAAAACCGGGTTTTTTACTAAAAATATCATCGAAATTTTCAATTATTTTTAATTTTAAAAAATCAATACTGCATTGGTTTAATTGATTTTCAGAAAATCTTAGATTGTAAAATAAGTTCATGCAATATATTAATTAAATCTTGAATAATTAGATTACTTAAAACCGGGTTTTTTACTAAAAATATCATCGAAATTTTCAATTATTTTTAATTTTAAAAAATCAATACTGCATTGGTTTAATTGATTTTCAGAAAATCTTAGATTGTAAAATAAGATCATGCAATATATTAATTAAATCTTGAATAATTAGATTACTTAAAACCGGGTTTTTTACTAAAAATATCATCGAAATTTTCAATTATTTTTAATTTTAAAAAATCAATAATACATTGGTTTAATTGATTTTTAGAAAATCTTAGATTGTAAAATAAATTCATGCAATATATTAATTAAATCTTGAATAATTAGATTACTTAAAACCGGGTTTTTTACTAAAAATATCATCGAAATTTTCAATTATTTTTAATTTTAAAAAATCAATACTGCATTGGTTTAATTGATTTTCAGAAAATCTTAGATTGTAAAATAAGTTCATGCAATATATTAATTAAATCTTGAATAATTAGATTATTTAAAACCGGGTTTTTTACTAAAAATATCATCGAAATTTTCAATTATTTTTAATTTTAAAAAATCAATACTGCATTGGTTTAATTGATTTTCAGAAAATCTTAGATTGTAAAATAAGATCATGCAATATATTAATTAAATCTTGAATAATTAGATTACTTAAAACCGGGTTTTTTACTAAAAATATCATCGAAATTTTCAATTATTTTTAATTTTAAAAAATCCATACTGTATTGGTTTAATTGATTTTTAAAAAATCTTAGATAATAGGGCAAAATCACGCAATATATTAATTAAATCTTGAATAATTAGATTACTTAAAACCGGGTTTTTTACTAAAAATATCATCGAAATTTTCAATTATTTTTAATTTTAAAAAATCAATACTGCATTGGTTTAATTGATTTTCAGATAATCTTAGATAATAGGGCAAAATCACGCAATATATTAATTAAATCTTGAATAATTAGATTACTTAAAACCGGGTTTTTTACTAAAAATATCATCGAAATTTTCAATTATTTTTAATTTTAAAAAATCAATACTGCATTGGTTTAATTGATTTTTAGATAATCTTATATTGTAAAATAAATTCATGCAATATATTAATTAAATCTTGAATAATTAGATTACTTAAAACCGGGTTTTTTACTAAAAATATCATCGAAATTTTCAATTATTTTTAATTTAAAAAAATCAATACTGCATTGGTTTAATTGATTTTTAGATAATCTTATATTGTAAAATAAATTCATGCAATATATTAATTAAATCTTGAATAATTAGATTACTTAAAACCAGGTTTTTTACTAAAAATATCATCGAAATTTTCAATTATTTTTAATTTTAAAAAATCAATAATACATTGGTTTAATTGATTTTTAGAAAATCTTAGATTGTAAAATAAATTCATGCAATATATTAATTAAATCTTGAATAATTAGATTACTTAAAACCGGGTTTTTTACTAAAAATATCATCGAAATTTTCAATTATTTTTAATTTTAAAAAATCAATACTGCATTGGTTTAATTGATTTTCAGAAAATCTTAGATTGTAAAATAAGATCATGCAATATATTAATTAAATCTTGAATAATTAGATTACTTAAAACCGGGTTTTTTACTAAAAATATCATCGAAATTTTCAATTATTTTTAATTTTAAAAAATCAATAATACATTGGTTTAATTGATTTTTAGAAAATCTTAGATTGTAAAATAAATTCATGCAATATATTAATTAAATCTTGAATAATTAGATTACTTAAAACCGGGTTTTTTACTAAAAATATCATCGAAATTTTCAATTATTTTTAATTTTAAAAAATCAATACTGCATTGGTTTAATTGATTTTCAGAAAATCTTAGATTGTAAAATAAGTTCATGCAATATATTAATTAAATCTTGAATAATTAGATTACTTAAAACCGGGTTTTTTACTAAAAATATCATCGAAATTTTCAATTATTTTTAATTTTAAAAAATCAATACTGCATTGGTTTAATTGATTTTCAGAAAATCTTAGATTGTAAAATAAGATCATGCAATATATTAATTAAATCTTGAATAATTAGATTACTTAAAACCGGGTTTTTTACTAAAAATATCATCGAAATTTTCAATTATTTTTAATTTTAAAAAATCAATAATACATTGGTTTAATTGATTTTTAGAAAATCTTAGATTGTAAAATAAATTCATGCAATATATTAATTAAATCTTGAATAATTAGATTACTTAAAACCTGGTTTTTTACTAAAAATATCATCGAAATTTTCAATTATTTTTAATTTTAAAAAATCAATACTGCATTGGTTTAATTGATTTTCAGAAAATCTTAGATTGTAAAATAAGTTCATGCAATATATTAATTAAATCTTGAATAATTAGATTATTTAAAACCGGGTTTTTTACTAAAAATATCATCGAAATTTTCAATTATTTTTAATTTTAAAAAATCAATACTGCATTGGTTTAATTGATTTTCAGAAAATCTTAGATTGTAAAATAAGATCATGCAATATATTAATTAAATCTTGAATAATTAGATTACTTAAAACCGGGTTTTTTACTAAAAATATCATCGAAATTTTCAATTATTTTTAATTTTAAAAAATCCATACTGTATTGGTTTAATTGATTTTTAAAAAATCTTAGATAATAGGGCAAAATCACGCAATATATTAATTAAATCTTGAATAATTAGATTACTTAAAACCGGGTTTTTTACTAAAAATATCATCGAAATTTTCAATTATTTTTAATTTTAAAAAATCAATACTGCATTGGTTTAATTGATTTTCAGATAATCTTAGATAATAGGGCAAAATCACGCAATATATTAATTAAATCTTGAATAATTAGATTACTTAAAACCGGGTTTTTTACTAAAAATATCATCGAAATTTTCAATTATTTTTAATTTTAAAAAATCAATACTGCATTGGTTTAATTGATTTTTAGATAATCTTATATTGTAAAATAAATTCATGCAATATATTAATTAAATCTTGAATAATTAGATTACTTAAAACCGGGTTTTTTACTAAAAATATCATCGAAATTTTCAATTATTTTTAATTTTAAAAAATCAATAATACATTGGTTTAATTGATTTTCAGAAAATCTTAGATTGTAAAATAAATTCATGCAATATATTAATTAAATCTTGAATAATTAGATTACTTAAAACCGGGTTTTTTGCTAAAAATATCAGGGAAATTTTCAATTATTTTTAAATTTTAAAAAATCAATACTGCATTGGTTTAATTGATTTTGAGAAAATCTTAGATTGTAAAATAAATTCATGCAATATATTAATTAAATCTTGAATAATTAGATTACTTAAAACCGGGTTTTTTACTAAAAATATCAGGGAAATTTTCAATTATTTTTAATTTAAAAAAATCCATACTGTATTGGTTTAATTGATTTTTAAAAAATCTTAGATAATAGGGCAAAATCACACAATATATTAATTAAATCTTGAATAATTAGATTACTTAAAACCGGGTTTTTTACTAAAAATATCATCGAAATTTTCAATTATTTTTAATTTTAAAAAATCCATACTGTATTGGTTTAATTGATTTTTAAAAAATCTTAGATAATAGGGCAAAATCACGCAATATATTAATTAAATCTTGAATAATTAGATTACTTAAAACCGGGTTTTTTGCTAAAAATATCAGGGAAATTTTCAATTATTTTTAAATTTTAAAAAATCAATACTGCATTGGTTTAATTGATTTTTAAAAAATCTTAGATAATAGGGCAAAATCACGCAATATATTAATTAAATCTTGAATAATTAGATTACTTAAAACCGGGTTTTTTACTAAAAATATCATCGAAATTTTCAATTATTTTTAATTTTAAAAAATCAATACTGCATTGGTTTAATTGATTTTCAGATAATCTTAGATAATAGGGCAAAATCACGCAATATATTAATTAAATCTTGAATAATTAGATTACTTAAAACCGGGTTTTTTACTAAAAATATCATCGAAATTTTCAATTATTTTTAATTTTAAAAAATCAATACTGCATTGGTTTAATTGATTTTTAGATAATCTTATATTGTAAAATAAATTCATGCAATATATTAATTAAATCTTGAATAATTAGATTACTTAAAACCGGGTTTTTTACTAAAAATATCATCGAAATTTTCAATTATTTTTAATTTAAAAAAATCAATACTGCATTGGTTTAATTGATTTTTAGATAATCTTATATTGTAAAATAAATTCATGCAATATATTAATTAAATCTTGAATAATTAGATTACTTAAAACCAGGTTTTTTACTAAAAATATCATCGAAATTTTCAATTATTTTTAATTTTAAAAAATCAATAATACATTGGTTTAATTGATTTTTAGAAAATCTTAGATTGTAAAATAAATTCATGCAATATATTAATTAAATCTTGAATAATTAGATTACTTAAAACCGGGTTTTTTACTAAAAATATCATCGAAATTTTCAATTATTTTTAATTTTAAAAAATCAATACTGCATTGGTTTAATTGATTTTCAGAAAATCTTAGATTGTAAAATAAGATCATGCAATATATTAATTAAATCTTGAATAATTAGATTACTTAAAACCGGGTTTTTTACTAAAAATATCATCGAAATTTTCAATTATTTTTAATTTTAAAAAATCAATAATACATTGGTTTAATTGATTTTTAGAAAATCTTAGATTGTAAAATAAATTCATGCAATATATTAATTAAATCTTGAATAATTAGATTACTTAAAACCGGGTTTTTTACTAAAAATATCATCGAAATTTTCAATTATTTTTAATTTTAAAAAATCAATACTGCATTGGTTTAATTGATTTTCAGAAAATCTTAGATTGTAAAATAAGTTCATGCAATATATTAATTAAATCTTGAATAATTAGATTACTTAAAACCGGGTTTTTTACTAAAAATATCATCGAAATTTTCAATTATTTTTAATTTTAAAAAATCAATACTGCATTGGTTTAATTGATTTTCAGAAAATCTTAGATTGTAAAATAAGATCATGCAATATATTAATTAAATCTTGAATAATTAGATTACTTAAAACCGGGTTTTTTACTAAAAATATCATCGAAATTTTCAATTATTTTTAATTTTAAAAAATCAATAATACATTGGTTTAATTGATTTTTAGAAAATCTTAGATTGTAAAATAAATTCATGCAATATATTAATTAAATCTTGAATAATTAGATTACTTAAAACCTGGTTTTTTACTAAAAATATCATCGAAATTTTCAATTATTTTTAATTTTAAAAAATCAATACTGCATTGGTTTAATTGATTTTCAGAAAATCTTAGATTGTAAAATAAGTTCATGCAATATATTAATTAAATCTTGAATAATTAGATTATTTAAAACCGGGTTTTTTACTAAAAATATCATCGAAATTTTCAATTATTTTTAATTTTAAAAAATCAATACTGCATTGGTTTAATTGATTTTCAGAAAATCTTAGATTGTAAAATAAGATCATGCAATATATTAATTAAATCTTGAATAATTAGATTACTTAAAACCGGGTTTTTTACTAAAAATATCATCGAAATTTTCAATTATTTTTAATTTTAAAAAATCCATACTGTATTGGTTTAATTGATTTTTAAAAAATCTTAGATAATAGGGCAAAATCACGCAATATATTAATTAAATCTTGAATAATTAGATTACTTAAAACCGGGTTTTTTACTAAAAATATCATCGAAATTTTCAATTATTTTTAATTTTAAAAAATCAATACTGCATTGGTTTAATTGATTTTCAGATAATCTTAGATAATAGGGCAAAATCACGCAATATATTAATTAAATCTTGAATAATTAGATTACTTAAAACCGGGTTTTTTACTAAAAATATCATCGAAATTTTCAATTATTTTTAATTTTAAAAAATCAATACTGCATTGGTTTAATTGATTTTTAGATAATCTTATATTGTAAAATAAATTCATGCAATATATTAATTAAATCTTGAATAATTAGATTACTTAAAACCGGGTTTTTTACTAAAAATATCATCGAAATTTTCAATTATTTTTAATTTTAAAAAATCAATAATACATTGGTTTAATTGATTTTCAGAAAATCTTAGATTGTAAAATAAATTCATGCAATATATTAATTAAATCTTGAATAATTAGATTACTTAAAACCGGGTTTTTTGCTAAAAATATCAGGGAAATTTTCAATTATTTTTAAATTTTAAAAAATCAATACTGCATTGGTTTAATTGATTTTGAGAAAATCTTAGATTGTAAAATAAATTCATGCAATATATTAATTAAATCTTGAATAATTAGATTACTTAAAACCGGGTTTTTTACTAAAAATATCAGGGAAATTTTCAATTATTTTTAATTTAAAAAAATCCATACTGTATTGGTTTAATTGATTTTTAAAAAATCTTAGATAATAGGGCAAAATCACGCAATATATTAATTAAATCTTGAATAATTAGATTACTTAAAACCGGGTTTTTTACTAAAAATATCATCGAAATTTTCAATTATTTTTAATTTTAAAAAATCCATACTGTATTGGTTTAATTGATTTTTAAAAAATCTTAGATAATAGGGCAAAATCACGCAATATATTAATTAAATCTTGAATAATTAGATTACTTAAAACCGGGTTTTTTGCTAAAAATATCAGGGAAATTTTCAATTATTTTTAAATTTTAAAAAATCAATACTGCATTGGTTTAATTGATTTTTAAAAAATCTTAGATAATAGGGCAAAATCACGCAATATATTAATTAAATCTTGAATAATTAGATTACTTAAAACCGGGTTTTTTACTAAAAATATCATCGAAATTTTCAATTATTTTTAATTTTAAAAAATCAATAATACATTGGTTTAATTGATTTTTAGAAAATCTTAGATTGTAAAATAAATTCATGCAATATATTAATTAAATCTTGAATAATTAGATTACTTAAAACCGGGTTTTTTACTAAAAATATCATCGAAATTTTCAATTATTTTTAATTTTAAAAAATCAATAATACATTGGTTTTAAATGATTTTTAGAAAATCTTAGATTGTAAAATAAATTCATGCAATATATTAATTAAATCTTGAATAATTAGATTACTTAAAACCGGGTTTTTTACTAAAAATATCATCGAAATTTTCAATTATTTTTAATTTAAAAAAATCAATACTGCATTGGTTTAATTGATTTTTAGATAATCTTATATTGTAAAATAAATTCATGCAATATATTAATTAAATCTTGAATAATTAGATTACTTAAAACCGGGTTTTTTACTAAAAATATCATCGAAATTTTCAATTATTTTTAATTTAAAAAAATCAATACTGCATTGGTTTAATTGATTTTTAGAAAATCTTAGATTGTAAAATAAATTCATGCAATATATTAATTAAATCTTGAATAATTAGATTACTTAAAACCGGGTTTTTTACTAAAAATATCATCGAAATTTTCAATTATTTTTAATTTTAAAAAATCAATAATACATTGGTTTAATTGATTTTTAGAAAATCTTAGATTGTAAAATAAATTCATGCAATATATTAATTAAATCTTGAATAATTAGATTACTTAAAACCGGGTTTTTTACTAAAAATATCATCGAAATTTTCAATTATTTTTAATTTTAAAAAATCAATAATACATTGGTTTTAATTGATTTTTAGAAAATCTTAGATTGTAAAATAAATTCATGCAATATATTAATTAAATCTTGAATAATTAGATTACTTAAAACCGGGTTTTTTACTAAAAATATCATCGAAATTTTCAATTATTTTTAATTTAAAAAAATCAATACTGCATTGGTTTAATTGATTTTTAGATAATCTTATATTGTAAAATAAATTCATGCAATATATTAATTAAATCTTGAATAATTAGATTACTTAAAACCGGGTTTTTTACTAAAAATATCATCGAAATTTTCAATTATTTTTAATTTTAAAAAATCAATAATACATTGGTTTAATTGATTTTTAGATAATCTTATATTGTAAAATAAATTCATGCAATATATTAATTAAATCTTGAATAATTAGATTACTTAAAACCGGGTTTTTTACTAAAAATATCATCGAAATTTTCAATTATTTTTAATTTTAAAAAATCAATAATACATTGGTTTAATTGATTTTTAGAAAATCTTAGATTGTAAAATAAATTCATGCAATATATTAATTAAATCTTGAATAATTAGATTACTTAAAACCGGGTTTTTTACTAAAAATATCATCGAAATTTTCAATTATTTTTAATTTTAAAAAATCAATAATACATTGGTTTAATTGATTTTTAGAAAATCTTAGATTGTAAAATAAATTCATGCAATATATTAATTAAATCTTGAATAATTAGATTACTTAAAACCGGGTTTTTTACTAAAAATATCATCGAAATTTTCAATTATTTTTAATTTTAAAAAATCAATAATACATTGGTTTTAATTGATTTTTAGAAAATCTTAGATTGTAAAATAAATTCATGCAATATATTAATTAAATCTTGAATAATTAGATTACTTAAAACCGGGTTTTTTACTAAAAATATCATCGAAATTTTCAATTATTTTTAATTTAAAAAAATCAATACTGCATTGGTTTAATTGATTTTTAGATAATCTTATATTGTAAAATAAATTCATGCAATATATTAATTAAATCTTGAATAATTAGATTACTTAAAACCGGGTTTTTTACTAAAAATATCATCGAAATTTTCAATTATTTTTAATTTAAAAAAATCAATACTGCATTGGTTTAATTGATTTTTAGATAATCTTATATTGTAAAATAAATTCATGCAATATATTAATTAAATCTTGAATAATTAGATTACTTAAAACCGGGTTTTTTACTAAAAATATCAGGGAAATTTTCAATTATTTTTAATTTAAAAAAATCAATACTGCATTGGTTTAATTGATTTTTAGATAATCTTATATTGTAAAATAAATTCATGCAATATATTAATTAAATCTTGAATAATTAGATTACTTAAAACCGGGTTTTTTACTAAAAATATCAGGGAAATTTTCAATTATTTTTAATTTAAAAAAATCAATACTGCATTGGTTTAATTGATTTTTAGATAATCTTATATTGTAAAATAAATTCATGCAATATATTAATTAAATCTTGAATAATTAGATTACTTAAAACCGGGTTTTTTACTAAAAATATCATCGAAATTTTCAATTATTTTTAATTTTAAAAAATCAATACTGCATTGGTTTAATTGATTTTCAGAAAATCTTAGATTGTAAAATAAGTTCATGCAATATATTAACTAAATCTTGAATAATTAGATTACTTAAAACCGGGTTTTTTACTAAAAATATCATCGAAATTTTCAATTATTTTTAATTTAAAAAAATCAATACTGCATTGGTTTAATTGATTTTTAGAAAATCTTATATTGTAAAATAAATTCATGCAATATATTAATTAAATCTTGAATAATTAGATTACTTAAAACCGGGTTTTTTACTAAAAATATCATCGAAATTTTCAATTATTTTTAATTTAAAAAAATCAATACTGCATTGGTTTAATTGATTTTTAGAAAATCTTAGATTGTAAAATAAATTCATGCAATATATTAATTAAATCTTGAATAATTAGATTACTTAAAACCGGGTTTTTTACTAAAAATATCATCGAAATTTTCAATTATTTTTAATTTAAAAAAATCAATACTGCATTGGTTTAATTGATTTTTAGAAAATCTTAGATTGTAAAATAAATTCATGCAATATATTAATTAAATCTTGAATAATTAGATTACTTAAAACCGGGTTTTTTACTAAAAATATCATCGAAATTTTCAATTATTTTTAATTTAAAAAAATCAATACTGCATTGGTTTAATTGATTTTTAGAAAATCTTAGATTGTAAAATAAATTCATGCAATATATTAATTAAATCTTGAATAATTAGATTACTTAAAACCGGGTTTTTTACTAAAAATATCATCGAAATTTTCAATTATTTTTAATTTTAAAAAATCAATACTGCATTGGTTTAATTGATTTTCAGAAAATCTTAGATTGTAAAATAAGTTCATGCAATATATTAATTAAATCTTGAATAATTAGATTACTTAAAACCGGGTTTTTTTCTAAAAATATCATCGAAATTTTCAATTATTTTTAATTTAAAAAAATCAATACTGCATTGGTTTAATTGATTTTTAGAAAATCTTATATTGTAAAATAAATTCATGCAATATATTAATTAAATCTTGAATAATTAGATTACTTAAAACCGGGTTTTTTACTAAAAATATCATCGAAATTTTCAATTATTTTTAATTTTAAAAAATCAATAATACATTGGTTTAATTGATTTTTAGAAAATCTTAGATTGTAAAATAAATTCATGCAATATATTAATTAAATCTTGAATAATTAGATTACTTAAAACCGGGTTTTTTACTAAAAATATCATCGAAATTTTCAATTATTTTTAATTTTAAAAAATCAATACTGCATTGGTTTAATTGATTTTCAGAAAATCTTAGATTGTAAAATAAGTTCATGCAATATATTAATTAAATCTTGAATAATTAGATTACTTAAAACCGGGTTTTTTACTAAAAATATCATCGAAATTTTCAATTATTTTTAATTTAAAAAAATCAATACTGCATTGGTTTAATTGATTTTTAGATAATCTTATATTGTAAAATAAATTCATGCAATATATTAATTAAATCTTGAATAATTAGATTACTTAAAACCGGGTTTTTTACTAAAAATATCATCGAAATTTTCAATTATTTTTAATTTTAAAAAATCAATACTGCATTGGTTTAATTGATTTTCAGAAAATCTTAGATTGTAAAATAAGTTCATGCAATATATTAATTAAATCTTGAATAATTAGATTACTTAAAACCGGGTTTTTTTCTAAAAATATCATCGAAATTTTCAATTATTTTTAATTTAAAAAAATCAATACTGCATTGGTTTAATTGATTTTTAGAAAATCTTAGATTGTAAAATAAATTCATGCAATATATTAATTAAATCTTGAATAATTAGATTACTTAAAACCGGGTTTTTTACTAAAAATATCATCGAAATTTTCAATTATTTTTAATTTTAAAAAATCAATACTGCATTGGTTTAATTGATTTTCAGAAAATCTTAGATTGTAAAATAAGTTCATGCAATATATTAATTAAATCTTGAATAATTAGATTACTTAAAACCGGGTTTTTTTCTAAAAATATCATCGAAATTTTCAATTATTTTTAATTTAAAAAAATCAATACTGCATTGGTTTAATTGATTTTTAGAAAATCTTATATTGTAAAATAAATTCATGCAATATATTAATTAAATCTTGAATAATTAGATTACTTAAAACCGGGTTTTTTACTAAAAATATCATCGAAATTTTCAATTATTTTTAATTTTAAAAAATCAATAATACATTGGTTTAATTGATTTTTAGAAAATCTTAGATTGTAAAATAAATTCATGCAATATATTAATTAAATCTTGAATAATTAGATTACTTAAAACCGGGTTTTTTACTAAAAATATCATCGAAATTTTCAATTATTTTTAATTTTAAAAAATCAATACTGCATTGGTTTAATTGATTTTCAGAAAATCTTAGATTGTAAAATAAGTTCATGCAATATATTAATTAAATCTTGAATAATTAGATTACTTAAAACCGGGTTTTTTACTAAAAATATCATCGAAATTTTCAATTATTTTTAATTTAAAAAAATCAATACTGCATTGGTTTAATTGATTTTTAGATAATCTTATATTGTAAAATAAATTCATGCAATATATTAATTAAATCTTGAATAATTAGATTACTTAAAACCGGGTTTTTTACTAAAAATATCATCGAAATTTTCAATTATTTTTAATTTTAAAAAATCAATACTGCATTGGTTTAATTGATTTTCAGAAAATCTTAGATTGTAAAATAAGTTCATGCAATATATTAATTAAATCTTGAATAATTAGATTACTTAAAACCGGGTTTTTTTCTAAAAATATCATCGAAATTTTCAATTATTTTTAATTTAAAAAAATCAATACTGCATTGGTTTAATTGATTTTTAGAAAATCTTATATTGTAAAATAAATTCATGCAATATATTAATTAAATCTTGAATAATTAGATTACTTAAAACCGGGTTTTTTACTAAAAATATCATCGAAATTTTCAATTATTTTTAATTTTAAAAAATCAATACTGCATTGGTTTAATTGATTTTCAGAAAATCTTAGATTGTAAAATAAGTTCATGCAATATATTAATTAAATCTTGAATAATTAGATTACTTAAAACCGGGTTTTTTTCTAAAAATATCATCGAAATTTTCAATTATTTTTAATTTAAAAAAATCAATACTGCATTGGTTTAATTGATTTTTAGAAAATCTTATATTGTAAAATAAATTCATGCAATATATTAATTAAATCTTGAATAATTAGATTACTTAAAACCGGGTTTTTTACTAAAAATATCATCGAAATTTTCAATTATTTTTAATTTTAAAAAATCAATACTGCATTGGTTTAATTGATTTTCAGAAAATCTTAGATTGTAAAATAAGTTCATGCAATATATTAATTAAATCTTGAATAATTAGATTACTTAAAACCGGGTTTTTTACTAAAAATATCATCGAAATTTTCAATTATTTTTAATTTAAAAAAATCAATACTGCATTGGTTTAATTGATTTTTAGATAATCTTATATTGTAAAATAAATTCATGCAATATATTAATTAAATCTTGAATAATTAGATTACTTAAAACCGGGTTTTTTACTAAAAATATCATCGAAATTTTCAATTATTTTTAATTTTAAAAAATCAATACTGCATTGGTTTAATTGATTTTCAGAAAATCTTAGATTGTAAAATAAGTTCATGCAATATATTAATTAAATCTTGAATAATTAGATTACTTAAAACCGGGTTTTTTTCTAAAAATATCATCGAAATTTTCAATTATGTTTAATTTAAAAAAATCAATACTGCATTGGTTTAATTGATTTTTAGAAAATCTTATATTGTAAAATAAATTCATGCAATATATTAATTAAATCTTGAATAATTAGATTACTTAAAACCGGGTTTTTTACTAAAAATATCATCGAAATTTTCAATTATTTTTAATTTTAAAAAATCAATACTGCATTGGTTTAATTGATTTTCAGAAAATCTTAGATTGTAAAATAAGTTCATGCAATATATTAATTAAATCTTGAATAATTAGATTACTTAAAACCGGGTTTTTTTCTAAAAATATCATCGAAATTTTCAATTATTTTTAATTTTAAAAAATCAATACTGCATTGGTTTAATTGATTTTCAGAAAATCTTAGATTGTAAAATAAGTTCATGCAATATATTAATTAAATCTTGAATAATTAGATTACTTAAAACCGGGTTTTTTTCTAAAAATATCATCGAAATTTTCAATTATTTTTAATTTAAAAAAATCAATACTGCATTGGTTTAATTGATTTTTAGAAAATCTTATATTGTAAAATAAATTCATGCAATATATTAATTAAATCTTGAATAATTAGATTACTTAAAACCGGGTTTTTTACTAAAAATATCATCGAAATTTTCAATTATTTTTAATTTTAAAAAATCAATACTGCATTGGTTTAATTGATTTTCAGAAAATCTTAGATTGTAAAATAAGTTCATGCAATATATTAATTAAATCTTGAATAATTAGATTAATTAAAACCGGGTTTTTTACTAAAAATATCATCGAAATTTTCAATTATTTTTAATTTAAAAAAAACAATACTGCATTGGTTTAATTGATTTTCAGAAAATCTTAGATTGTAAAATAAGTTCATGCAATATATTAATTAAATCTTGAATAATTAGATTACTTAAAACCGGGTTTTTTACTAAAAATATCAGGGAAATTTTCAATTATTTTTAATTTAAAAAAATCAATACTGCATTGGTTTAATTGATTTTTAGATAATCTTATATTGTAAAATAAATTCATGCAATATATTAATTAAATCTTGAATAATTAGATTACTTAAAACCGGGTTTTTTACTAAAAATATCAGGGAAATTTTCAATTATTTTTAATTTAAAAAAATCAATACTGCATTGGTTTAATTGATTTTTAGATAATCTTATATTGTAAAATAAATTCATGCAATATATTAATTAAATCTTGAATAATTAGATTACTTAAAACCGGGTTTTTTACTAAAAATATCATCGAAATTTTCAATTATTTTTAATTTAAAAAAATCAATACTGCATTGGTTTAATTGATTTTTAGATAATCTTATATTGTAAAATAAATTCATGCAATATATTAATTAAATCTTGAATAATTAGATTACTTAAAACCGGGTTTTTTACTAAAAATATCATCGAAATTTTCAATTATTTTTAATTTTAAAAAATCAATAATACATTGGTTTAATTGATTTTTAGAAAATCTTAGATTGTAAAATAAATTCATGCAATATATTAATTAAATCTTGAATAATTAGATT
Organism: Pratylenchus scribneri; assembly: GCA_030063045.1. NCBI lineage: Eukaryota > Metazoa > Nematoda > Chromadorea > Rhabditida > Pratylenchidae > Pratylenchus > Pratylenchus scribneri. The sequence goes on along the minus strand of JAQSEB010000037.1, from coordinate 950,743 downwards.
ACTTAAAACCGGGTTTTTTACTAAAAATATCATCGAAATTTTCAATTATTTTTAATTTAAAAAATCAATAATACATTGGTTTAATTGATTTTTAGAAAATCTTAGATTGTAAAATAAATTCATGCAATATATTAATTAAATCTTGAATAATTAGATTACTTAAAACCGGGTTTTTTACTAAAAATATCATCGAAATTTTCAATTATTTTTAATTTTAAAAAATCAATAATACATTGGTTTAATTGATTTTTAGAAAATCTTAGATTGTAAAATAAATTCATGCAATATATTAATTAAATCTTGAATAATTAGATTACTTAAAACCGGGTTTTTTACTAAAAATATCATCGAAATTTTCAATTATTTTTAATTTTAAAAAATCAATAATACATTGGTTTAATTGATTTTTAGAAAATCTTAGATTGTAAAATAAATTCATGCAATATATTAATTAAATCTTGAATAATTAGATTACTTAAAACCGGGTTTTTTACTAAAAATATCATCGAAATTTTCAATTATTTTTAATTTAAAAATATATTAATTAAATCTTGAATAATTAGATTACTTAAAACCGGGTTTTTTACTAAAAATATCATCGAAATTTTCAATTATTTTTAATTTAAAAAAATCAATACTGCATTGGTTTAATTGATTTTTAGATAATCTTATATTGTAAAATAAATTCATGCAATATATTAATTAAATCTTGAATAATTAGATTACTTAAAACCGGGTTTTTTACTAAAAATATCATCGAAATTTTCAATTATTTTTAATTTTAAAAAATCAATACTGCATTGGTTTAATTGATTTTCAGAAAATCTTAGATTGTAAAATAAGTTCATGCAATATATTAATTAAATCTTGAATAATTAGATTACTTAAAACCGGGTTTTTTTCTAAAAATATCATCGAAATTTTCAATTATTTTTAATTTAAAAAAATCAATACTGCATTGGTTTAATTGATTTTTAGAAAATCTTATATTGTAAAATAAATTCATGCAATATATTAATTAAATCTTGAATAATTAGATTACTTAAAACCGGGTTTTTTACTAAAAATATCATCGAAATTTTCAATTATTTTTAATTTTAAAAAATCAATAATACATTGGTTTAATTGATTTTTAGAAAATCTTAGATTGTAAAATAAATTCATGCAATATATTAATTAAATCTTGAATAATTAGATTACTTAAAACCGGGTTTTTTACTAAAAATATCATCGAAATTTTCAATTATTAATTTTAAAAAATCAATAATACATTGGTTTAATTGATTTTTAGAAAATCTTAGATTGTAAAATAAATTCATGCAATATATTAATTAAATCTTGAATAATTAGATTACTTAAAACCGGGTTTTTTACTAAAAATATCATCGAAATTTTCAATTATTTTTAATTTTAAAAAATCAATACTGCATTGGTTTAATTGATTTTCAGAAAATCTTAGATTGTAAAATAAGTTCATGCAATATATTAATTAAATCTTGAATAATTAGATTACTTAAAACCGGGTTTTTTACTAAAAATATCATCGAAATTTTCAATTATTTTTAATTTTAAAAAATCAATACTGCATTGGTTTAATTGATTTTCAGAAAATCTTAGATTGTAAAATAAGTTCATGCAATATATTAATTAAATCTTGAATAATTAGATTACTTAAAACCGGGTTTTTTTCTAAAAATATCATCGAAATTTTCAATTATTTTTAATTTAAAAAAATCAATATTGCATTGGTTTAATTGATTTTTAGAAAATCTTATATTGTAAAATAAATTCATGCAATATATTAATTAAATCTTGAATAATTAGATTACTTAAAACCGGGTTTTTTACTAAAAATATCATCGAAATTTTCAATTATTTTTAATTTTAAAAAATCAATACTGCATTGGTTTAATTGATTTTCAGAAAATCTTAGATTGTAAAATAAGTTCATGCAATATATTAATTAAATCTTGAATAATTAGATTACTTAAAACCGGGTTTTTTTCTAAAAATATCATCGAAATTTTCAATTATTTTTAATTTAAAAAAATCAATACTGCATTGGTTTAATTGATTTTTAGAAAATCTTAGATTGTAAAATAAATTCATGCAATATATTAATTAAATCTTGAATAATTAGATTACTTAAAACCGGGTTTTTTACTAAAAATATCATCGAAATTTTCAATTATTTTTAATTTAAAAAAATCAATACTGCATTGGTTTAATTGATTTTTAGAAAATCTTAGATTGTAAAATAAATTCATGCAATATATTAATTAAATCTTGAATAATTAGATTACTTAAAACCGGGTTTTTTACTAAAAATATCATCGAAATTTTCAATTATTTTTAATTTAAAAAAATCAATACTGCATTGGTTTAATTGATTTTTAGAAAATCTTAGATTGTAAAATAAATTCATGCAATATATTAATTAAATCTTGAATAATTAGATTACTTAAAACCGGGTTTTTTACTAAAAATATCATCGAAATTTTCAATTATTTTTAATTTTAAAAAATCAATACTGCATTGGTTTAATTGATTTTCAGAAAATCTTAGATTGTAAAATAAGTTCATGCAATATATTAATTAAATCTTGAATAATTAGATTACTTAAAACCGGGTTTTTTTCTAAAAATATCATCGAAATTTTCAATTATTTTTAATTTAAAAAAATCAATACTGCATTGGTTTAATTGATTTTTAGAAAATCTTATATTTTAAAATAAATTCATGCAATATATTAATTAAATCTTGAATAATTAGATTACTTAAAACCGGGTTTTTTACTAAAAATATCATCGAAATTTTCAATTATTTTTAATTTAAAAAAATCAATACTGCATTGGTTTAATTGATTTTTAGAAAATCTTATATTTTAAAATAAATTCATGCAATATATTAATTAAATCTTGAATAATTAGATTACTTAAAACCGGGTTTTTTACTAAAAATATCATCGAAATTTTCAATTATTTTTAATTTTAAAAAATCAATACTGCATTGGTTTAATTGATTTTCAGAAAATCTTAGATTGTAAAATAAGTTCATGCAATATATTAATTAAATCTTGAATAATTAGATTACTTAAAACCGGGTTTTTTACTAAAAATATCATCGAAATTTTCAATTATTTTTAATTTAAAAAAATCAATACTGCATTGGTTTAATTGATTTTTAGAAAATCTTATATTTTAAAATAAATTCATGCAATATATTAATTAAATCTTGAATAATTAGATTACTTAAAACCGGGTTTTTTACTAAAAATATCATCGAAATTTTCAATTATTTTTAATTTAAAAAAATCAATACTGCATTGGTTTAATTGATTTTTAGAAAATCTTATATTTTAAAATAAATTCATGCAATATATTAATTAAATCTTGAATAATTAGATTACTTAAAACCGGGTTTTTTACTAAAAATATCATCGAAATTTTCAATTATTTTTAATTTAAAAAAATCAATACTGCATTGGTTTAATTGATTTTTAGAAAATCTTATATTTTAAAATAAATTCATGCAATATATTAATTAAATCTTGAATAATTAGATTACTTAAAACCGGGTTTTTTTCTAAAAATATCATCGAAATTTTCAATTATTTTTAATTTAAAAAAATCAATACTGCATTGGTTTAATTGATTTTTAGAAAATCTTATATTTTAAAATAAATTCATGCAATATATTAATTAAATCTTGAATAATTAGATTACTTAAAACCGGGTTTTTTACTAAAAATATCATCGAAATTTTCAATTATTTTTAATTTAAAAAAATCAATACTGCATTGGTTTAATTGATTTTTAGAAAATCTTATATTTTAAAATAAATTCATGCAATATATTAATTAAATCTTGAATAATTAGATTACTTAAAACCGGGTTTTTTACTAAAAATATCATCGAAATTTTCAATTATTTTTAATTTTAAAAAATCAATACTGCATTGGTTTAATTGATTTTCAGAAAATCTTAGATTGTAAAATAAGTTCATGCAATATATTAATTAAATCTTGAATAATTAGATTACTTAAAACCGGGTTTTTTACTAAAAATATCATCGAAATTTTCAATTATTTTTAATTTTAAAAAATCAATACTGCATTGGTTTAATTGATTTTCAGAAAATCTTAGATTGTAAAATAAGTTCATGCAATATATTAATTAAATCTTGAATAATTAGATTACTTAAAACCGGGTTTTTTACTAAAAATATCATCGAAATTTTCAATTATTTTTAATTTTAAAAAATCAATACTGCATTGGTTTAATTGATTTTTAGAAAATCTTATATTTTAAAATAAATTCATGCAATATATTAATTAAATCTTGAATAATTAGATTACTTAAAACCGGGTTTTTTACTAAAAATATCATCGAAATTTTCAATTATTTTTAATTTTAAAAAATCAATACTGCATTGGTTTAATTGATTTTCAGAAAATCTTAGATTGTAAAATAAGTTCATGCAATATATTAATTAAATCTTGAATAATTAGATTACTTAAAACCGGGTTTTTTACTAAAAATATCATCGAAATTTTCAATTATTTTTAATTTTAAAAAATCAATACTGCATTGGTTTAATTGATTTTTAGATAATCTTATATTGTAAAATAAATTCATGCAATATATTAATTAAATCTTGAATAATTAGATTACTTAAAACCGGGTTTTTTACTAAAAATATCATCGAAATTTTCAATTATTTTTAATTTAAAAATATATTAATTAAATCTTGAATAATTAGATTACTTAAAACCGGGTTTTTTACTAAAAATATCATCGAAATTTTCAATTATTTTTAATTTTAAAAAATCAATAATACATTGGTTTAATTGATTTTTAGAAAATCTTAGATTGTAAAATAAATTCATGCAATATATTAATTAAATCTTGAATAATTAGATTACTTAAAACCGGGTTTTTTACTAAAAATATCATCGAAATTTTCAATTATTTTTAATTTAAAAATATATTAATTAAATCTTGAATAATTAGATTACTTAAAACCGGGTTTTTTACTAAAAATATCATCGAAATTTTCAATTATTTTTAATTTAAAAAAATCAATACTGCATTGGTTTAATTGATTTTTAGATAATCTTATATTGTAAAATAAATTCATGCAATATATTAATTAAATCTTGAATAATTAGATTACTTAAAACCGGGTTTTTTACTAAAAATATCATCGAAATTTTCAATTATTTTTAATTTTAAAAAATCAATACTGCATTGGTTTAATTGATTTTCAGAAAATCTTAGATTGTAAAATAAGTTCATGCAATATATTAATTAAATCTTGAATAATTAGATTACTTAAAACCGGGTTTTTTACTAAAAATATCATCGAATTTTCAATTATTTTTAATTTTAAAAAATCAATACTGCATTGGTTTAATTGATTTTCAGAAAATCTTAGATTGTAAAATAAGTTCATGCAATATATTAATTAAATCTTGAATAATTAGATTACTTAAAACCGGGTTTTTTTCTAAAAATATCATCGAAATTTTCAATTATTTTTAATTTAAAAAAATCAATACTGCATTGGTTTAATTGATTTTTAGAAAATCTTAGATTGTAAAATAAATTCATGCAATATATTAATTAAATCTTGAATAATTAGATTACTTAAAACCGGGTTTTTTACTAAAAATATCATCGAAATTTTCAATTATTTTTAATTTTAAAAAATCAATAATACATTGGTTTAATTGATTTTTAGAAAATCTTAGATTGTAAAATAAATTCATGCAATATATTAATTAAATCTTGAATAATTAGATTACTTAAAACCGGGTTTTTTACTAAAAATATCATCGAAATTTTCAATTATTTTTAATTTAAAAATATATTAATTAAATCTTGAATAATTAGATTACTTAAAACCGGGTTTTTTACTAAAAATATCATCGAAATTTTCAATTATTTTTAATTTAAAAAAATCAATACTGCATTGGTTTAATTGATTTTTAGATAATCTTATATTGTAAAATAAATTCATGCAATATATTAATTAAATCTTGAATAATTAGATTACTTAAAACCGGGTTTTTTACTAAAAATATCATCGAAATTTTCAATTATTTTTAATTTTAAAAAATCAATACTGCATTGGTTTAATTGATTTTCAGAAAATCTTAGATTGTAAAATAAGTTCATGCAATATATTAATTAAATCTTGAATAATTAGATTACTTAAAACCGGGTTTTTTTCTAAAAATATCATCGAAATTTTCAATTATTTTTAATTTAAAAAAATCAATACTGCATTGGTTTAATTGATTTTTAGAAAATCTTATATTGTAAAATAAATTCATGCAATATATTAATTAAATCTTGAATAATTAGATTACTTAAAACCGGGTTTTTTACTAAAAATATCATCGAAATTTTCAATTATTTTTAATTTTAAAAAATCAATAATACATTGGTTTAATTGATTTTTAGAAAATCTTAGATTGTAAAATAAATTCATGCAATATATTAATTAAATCTTGAATAATTAGATTACTTAAAACCGGGTTTTTTACTAAAAATATCATCGAAATTTTCAATTATTTTTAATTTTAAAAAATCAATAATACATTGGTTTAATTGATTTTTAGAAAATCTTAGATTGTAAAATAAATTCATGCAATATATTAATTAAATCTTGAATAATTAGATTACTTAAAACCGGGTTTTTTACTAAAAATATCATCGAAATTTTCAATTATTTTTAATTTAAAAATATATTAATTAAATCTTGAATAATTAGATTACTTAAAACCGGGTTTTTTACTAAAAATATCATCGAAATTTTCAATTATTTTTAATTTAAAAAAATCAATACTGCATTGGTTTAATTGATTTTTAGATAATCTTATATTGTAAAATAAATTCATGCAATATATTAATTAAATCTTGAATAATTAGATTACTTAAAACCGGGTTTTTTACTAAAAATATCATCGAAATTTTCAATTATTTTTAATTTTAAAAAATCAATACTGCATTGGTTTAATTGATTTTCAGAAAATCTTAGATTGTAAAATAAGTTCATGCAATATATTAATTAAATCTTGAATAATTAGATTACTTAAAACCGGGTTTTTTACTAAAAATATCATCGAATTTTCAATTATTTTTAATTTTAAAAAATCAATACTGCATTGGTTTAATTGATTTTCAGAAAATCTTAGATTGTAAAATAAGTTCATGCAATATATTAATTAAATCTTGAATAATTAGATTACTTAAAACCGGGTTTTTTTCTAAAAATATCATCGAAATTTTCAATTATTTTTAATTTAAAAAAATCAATACTGCATTGGTTTAATTGATTTTTAGAAAATCTTAGATTGTAAAATAAATTCATGCAATATATTAATTAAATCTTGAATAATTAGATTACTTAAAACCGGGTTTTTTACTAAAAATATCATCGAAATTTTCAATTATTTTTAATTTTAAAAAATCAATAATACATTGGTTTAATTGATTTTTAGAAAATCTTAGATTGTAAAATAAATTCATGCAATATATTAATTAAATCTTGAATAATTAGATTACTTAAAACCGGGTTTTTTACTAAAAATATCATCGAAATTTTCAATTATTTTTAATTTAAAAATATATTAATTAAATCTTGAATAATTAGATTACTTAAAACCGGGTTTTTTACTAAAAATATCATCGAAATTTTCAATTATTTTTAATTTAAAAAAATCAATACTGCATTGGTTTAATTGATTTTTAGATAATCTTATATTGTAAAATAAATTCATGCAATATATTAATTAAATCTTGAATAATTAGATTACTTAAAACCGGGTTTTTTACTAAAAATATCATCGAAATTTTCAATTATTTTTAATTTTAAAAAATCAATACTGCATTGGTTTAATTGATTTTCAGAAAATCTTAGATTGTAAAATAAGTTCATGCAATATATTAATTAAATCTTGAATAATTAGATTACTTAAAACCGGGTTTTTTTCTAAAAATATCATCGAAATTTTCAATTATTTTTAATTTAAAAAAATCAATACTGCATTGGTTTAATTGATTTTTAGAAAATCTTATATTGTAAAATAAATTCATGCAATATATTAATTAAATCTTGAATAATTAGATTACTTAAAACCGGGTTTTTTACTAAAAATATCATCGAAATTTTCAATTATTTTTAATTTTAAAAAATCAATAATACATTGGTTTAATTGATTTTTAGAAAATCTTAGATTGTAAAATAAATTCATGCAATATATTAATTAAATCTTGAATAATTAGATTACTTAAAACCGGGTTTTTTACTAAAAATATCATCGAAATTTTCAATTATTAATTTTAAAAAATCAATAATACATTGGTTTAATTGATTTTTAGAAAATCTTAGATTGTAAAATAAATTCATGCAATATATTAATTAAATCTTGAATAATTAGATTACTTAAAACCGGGTTTTTTACTAAAAATATCATCGAAATTTTCAATTATTTTTAATTTTAAAAAATCAATACTGCATTGGTTTAATTGATTTTCAGAAAATCTTAGATTGTAAAATAAGTTCATGCAATATATTAATTAAATCTTGAATAATTAGATTACTTAAAACCGGGTTTTTTACTAAAAATATCATCGAAATTTTCAATTATTTTTAATTTTAAAAAATCAATACTGCATTGGTTTAATTGATTTTCAGAAAATCTTAGATTGTAAAATAAGTTCATGCAATATATTAATTAAATCTTGAATAATTAGATTACTTAAAACCGGGTTTTTTTCTAAAAATATCATCGAAATTTTCAATTATTTTTAATTTAAAAAAATCAATATTGCATTGGTTTAATTGATTTTTAGAAAATCTTATATTGTAAAATAAATTCATGCAATATATTAATTAAATCTTGAATAATTAGATTACTTAAAACCGGGTTTTTTACTAAAAATATCATCGAAATTTTCAATTATTTTTAATTTTAAAAAATCAATACTGCATTGGTTTAATTGATTTTCAGAAAATCTTAGATTGTAAAATAAGTTCATGCAATATATTAATTAAATCTTGAATAATTAGATTACTTAAAACCGGGTTTTTTTCTAAAAATATCATCGAAATTTTCAATTATTTTTAATTTAAAAAAATCAATACTGCATTGGTTTAATTGATTTTTAGAAAATCTTAGATTGTAAAATAAATTCATGCAATATATTAATTAAATCTTGAATAATTAGATTACTTAAAACCGGGTTTTTTACTAAAAATATCATCGAAATTTTCAATTATTTTTAATTTAAAAAAATCAATACTGCATTGGTTTAATTGATTTTTAGAAAATCTTAGATTGTAAAATAAATTCATGCAATATATTAATTAAATCTTGAATAATTAGATTACTTAAAACCGGGTTTTTTACTAAAAATATCATCGAAATTTTCAATTATTTTTAATTTAAAAAAATCAATACTGCATTGGTTTAATTGATTTTTAGAAAATCTTAGATTGTAAAATAAATTCATGCAATATATTAATTAAATCTTGAATAATTAGATTACTTAAAACCGGGTTTTTTACTAAAAATATCATCGAAATTTTCAATTATTTTTAATTTTAAAAAATCAATACTGCATTGGTTTAATTGATTTTCAGAAAATCTTAGATTGTAAAATAAGTTCATGCAATATATTAATTAAATCTTGAATAATTAGATTACTTAAAACCGGGTTTTTTACTAAAAATATCATCGAAATTTTCAATTATTTTTAATTTAAAAAAATCAATACTGCATTGGTTTAATTGATTTTTAGAAAATCTTATATTTTAAAATAAATTCATGCAATATATTAATTAAATCTTGAATAATTAGATTACTTAAAACCGGGTTTTTTACTAAAAATATCATCGAAATTTTCAATTATTTTTAATTTAAAAAAATCAATACTGCATTGGTTTAATTGATTTTTAGAAAATCTTATATTTTAAAATAAATTCATGCAATATATTAATTAAATCTTGAATAATTAGATTACTTAAAACCGGGTTTTTTACTAAAAATATCATCGAAATTTTCAATTATTTTTAATTTAAAAAAATCAATACTGCATTGGTTTAATTGATTTTTAGAAAATCTTATATTTTAAAATAAATTCATGCAATATATTAATTAAATCTTGAATAATTAGATTACTTAAAACCGGGTTTTTTTCTAAAAATATCATCGAAATTTTCAATTATTTTTAATTTAAAAAAATCAATACTGCATTGGTTTAATTGATTTTTAGAAAATCTTATATTTTAAAATAAATTCATGCAATATATTAATTAAATCTTGAATAATTAGATTACTTAAAACCGGGTTTTTTACTAAAAATATCATCGAAATTTTCAATTATTTTTAATTTAAAAAAATCAATACTGCATTGGTTTAATTGATTTTTAGAAAATCTTATATTTTAAAATAAATTCATGCAATATATTAATTAAATCTTGAATAATTAGATTACTTAAAACCGGGTTTTTTACTAAAAATATCATCGAAATTTTCAATTATTTTTAATTTTAAAAAATCAATACTGCATTGGTTTAATTGATTTTCAGAAAATCTTAGATTGTAAAATAAGTTCATGCAATATATTAATTAAATCTTGAATAATTAGATTACTTAAAACCGGGTTTTTTACTAAAAATATCATCGAAATTTTCAATTATTTTTAATTTAAAAAAATCAATACTGCATTGGTTTAATTGATTTTTAGAAAATCTTATATTTTAAAATAAATTCATGCAATATATTAATTAAATCTTGAATAATTAGATTACTTAAAACCGGGTTTTTTACTAAAAATATCATCGAAATTTTCAATTATTTTTAATTTAAAAAAATCAATACTGCATTGGTTTAATTGATTTTTAGAAAATCTTATATTTTAAAATAAATTCATGCAATATATTAATTAAATCTTGAATAATTAGATTACTTAAAACCGGGTTTTTTACTAAAAATATCATCGAAATTTTCAATTATTTTTAATTTAAAAAAATCAATACTGCATTGGTTTAATTGATTTTTAGAAAATCTTATATTTTAAAATAAATTCATGCAATATATTAATTAAATCTTGAATAATTAGATTACTTAAAACCGGGTTTTTTTCTAAAAATATCATCGAAATTTTCAATTATTTTTAATTTAAAAAAATCAATACTGCATTGGTTTAATTGATTTTTAGAAAATCTTATATTTTAAAATAAATTCATGCAATATATTAATTAAATCTTGAATAATTAGATTACTTAAAACCGGGTTTTTTACTAAAAATATCATCGAAATTTTCAATTATTTTTAATTTAAAAAAATCAATACTGCATTGGTTTAATTGATTTTTAGAAAATCTTATATTTTAAAATAAATTCATGCAATATATTAATTAAATCTTGAATAATTAGATTACTTAAAACCGGGTTTTTTACTAAAAATATCATCGAAATTTTCAATTATTTTTAATTTTAAAAAATCAATACTGCATTGGTTTAATTGATTTTCAGAAAATCTTAGATTGTAAAATAAGTTCATGCAATATATTAATTAAATCTTGAATAATTAGATTACTTAAAACCGGGTTTTTTACTAAAAATATCATCGAAATTTTCAATTATTTTTAATTTAAAAAAATCAATACTGCATTGGTTTAATTGATTTTTAGATAATCTTATATTGTAAAATAAATTCATGCAATATATTAATTAAATCTTGAATAATTAGATTACTTAAAACCGGGTTTTTTACTAAAAATATCATCGAAATTTTCAATTATTTTTAATTTTAAAAAATCAATACTGCATTGGTTTAATTGATTTTCAGAAAATCTTAGATTGTAAAATAAGTTCATGCAATATATTAATTAAATCTTGAATAATTAGATTACTTAAAACCGGGTTTTTTTCTAAAAATATCATCGAAATTTTCAATTATTTTTAATTTAAAAAAATCAATACTGCATTGGTTTAATTGATTTTTAGAAAATCTTATATTGTAAAATAAATTCATGCAATATATTAATTAAATCTTGAATAATTAGATTACTTAAAACCGGGTTTTTTACTAAAAATATCATCGAAATTTTCAATTATTTTTAATTTTAAAAAATCAATACTGCATTGGTTTAATTGATTTTCAGAAAATCTTAGATTGTAAAATAAGTTCATGCAATATATTAATTAAATCTTGAATAATTAGATTACTTAAAACCGGGTTTTTTTCTAAAAATATCATCGAAATTTTCAATTATTTTTAATTTAAAAAAATCAATACTGCATTGGTTTAATTGATTTTTAGAAAATCTTAGATTGTAAAATAAATTCATGCAATATATTAATTAAATCTTGAATAATTAGATTACTTAAAACCGGGTTTTTTACTAAAAATATCATCGAAATTTTCAATTATTTTTAATTTTAAAAAATCAATACTGCATTGGTTTAATTGATTTTCAGAAAATCTTAGATTGTAAAATAAGTTCATGCAATATATTAATTAAATCTTGAATAATTAGATTACTTAAAACCGGGTTTTTACTAAAAATATCATCGAAATTTTCAATTATTTTTAATTTAAAAAAATCAATACTGCATTGGTTTAATTGATTTTTAGATAATCTTATATTGTAAAATAAATTCATGCAATATATTAATTAAATCTTGAATAATTAGATTACTTAAAACCGGGTTTTTTACTAAAAATATCATCGAAATTTTCAATTATTTTTAATTTATACATTGGTTTAATTGATTTTCATAAAATCTTAGATTGTAAAATAAGTTCATGCAATATATTAATTAAATCTGGAATAATTAGATTACTTAAAACCGGGTTTTTTACTAAAAATATCATCGAAATTTTCAATTATTTTTAATTTATACATTGGTTTAATTGATTTTCAGAAAATCTTAGATTGTAAAATAAGTTCATGCAATATATTAATTAAATCTTGAATTATTAGATTACTTAAAACCGGGTTTTTTACGAAAAATATCATCGAAATTTTCAATTATTTTTAATTTATACATTGGTTTAATTGATTTTCAGAAAATCTTAGATTGTAAAATAAGTTCATGCAATATATTAATTAAATCTGGAATAATTAGATTACTTAAAACCGGGTTTTTTACTAAAAATATCATCGAAATTTTCAATTATTTTTAATTTATACATTGGTTTAATTGATTTTCAGAAAATCTTAGATTGTAAAATAAGTTCATGCAATATATTAATTAAATCTGGAATAATTAGATTACTTAAAACCGGGTTTTTTACTAAAAATATCATCGAAATTTTCAATTATTTTTAATTTTAAAAAATCAATACTGCATTGGTTTAATTGATTTTTAGAAAATCTTAGATTGTAAAATAAATTCATGCAATATATTAATTAAATCTTGAATTATTAGATTACTTAAAATCGGGTTTTTTAATAAAAATATCATCGAAATTTTCAATTATTTTTAATTTCAAAAAATTAACTCAAAAATAATTAACTTTTAGATTAATTGAATTTTAAGGAAAAAATCAGAAAAATCTAGGAAAATATTTTCAAGAGGTTTGAATGCTAAAAAATGCATAATCAGTTAATCTATAGATTGAATAATATTATATCTTATTGTATCTAATATATATTCATACCAGAAAATTGCTCAAAAATAATTAACTTTTAGATTAATTGAATTTTAAGGAAAAAATCAGAAAAATCTAGAAAATATTTTCTAAAGGTTTGAATGCTAAAAAATGCATAATCAGTTAATCTTTTGATTGAATAATTTTATATCTTATTGTATCTAATATATATTCATACCAGAAAATTGCTCAAAAATAATTAACTTTTAGATTAATTGAATTTTTTAGAAAAAATCAGAAAAATCTAGAAAATATTTTCTAAAGGTTTGAATGCTAAAAAATGCATAATCAGTTAATCTATTGATTGAATAATTTTATATCTTATTGTATTTAATATATATTCATACCAGAAAATTGCTCAAAAATAATTAACTTTTAGCTTAATTGAATTTTAAGAAAAAAAATCAGAAAAATCTATAAAATATTTTCAAGAGATTTGAATGCTAAAAAATGCATAATCAGTTAATCTATTGATTGAATAATTTTATATCTTATTATATTTAATATATATTCATACCAGAAAATTGCTCAAAAATAATTAACTTTTAGATTAATTGAATTTTTTAGAAAAAATCAGAAAAATCTAGAAAATATTTTCTAAAGGTTTGAATGCTAAAAAATGCATAATCAGTTAATCTTTTGATTGAATAATTTTATATCTTATTGTATTTAATATATATTCATACCAGAAAATTGCTCAAAAATAATTAACTTTTAGATTAATTGAATTTTAAGGAAAAAATCAGAAAAATCTAGGAAATATTTTCTAAAGGTTTGAATGCTAAAAAATGCATAATCAGTTAATCTTTTGATTGAATAATTTTATATCTTATTGTATTTAATATATATTCATACCAGAAAATTGCTCAAAAATAATTAACTTTTAGATTAATTGAATTTTTTAGAAAAAATCAGAAAAATCTAGAAAATATTTTCTAAAGGTTTGAATGCTAAAAAATGCATAATCAGTTAATCTATTGATTGAATAATTTTATATCTTATTGTATTTAATATATATTCATACCAGAAAATTGCTCAAAAATAATTAAATTTTAGATTAATTGAATTTTAAGGAAAAAATCAGAAAAATCTAGAAAATATTTTCTAAAGGTTTGAATGCTAAAAAATGCATAATCAGTTAATCTATTGATTGAATAATTTTATATCTTATTGTATTTAATGTATATTCATACCAGAAAATTGCTCAAAAATAATTAACTTTTAGATTAATTGAATTTTTTAGAAAAAATCAGAAAAATCTAGAAAATATTTTCTAAAGGTTTGAATGCTAAAAAATGCATAATCAGTTAATCTATTGATTGAATAATTTTATATCTTATTGTATTTAATATATATTCATACAAGAAAATTGCTCAAAAATAATTAACTTTTAGCTTAATTGAATTTTAAGAAAAAAAATCAGAAAAATCTATAAAATATTTTCAAGAGATTTGAATGCTAAAAAATGCATAATCAGTTAATCTATTGATTGAATAATTTTATATCTTATTATATTTAATATATATTCATACCAGAAAATTGCTCAAAAATAATTAACTTTTAGATTAATTGAATTTTTTAGAAAAAATCAAAAAAATCTAGAAAATATTTTCTAAAGGTTTGAATGCTAAAAAATGCATAATCAGTTAATCTTTTGATTGAATAATTTTATATCTTATTGTATTTAATATATATTCATACCAGAAAATTGCTCAAAAATAATTAACTTTTAGATTAATTGAATTTTAAGGAAAAAATCAGAAAAATCTAGGAAATATTTTCTAAAGGTTTGAATGCTAAAAAATGCATAATCAGTTAATCTTTTGATTGAATAATTTTATATCTTATTGTATTTAATATATATTCATACCAGAAAATTGCTCAAAAATAATTAACTTTTAGATTAATTGAATTTTTTAGAAAAAATCAGAAAAATCTAGAAAATATTTTCTAAAGGTTTGAATGCTAAAAAATGCATAATCAGTTAATCTATTGATTGAATAATATTATATCTTATTGTATTTAATGTATATTCACATACCAGAAAATTGCTCAAAAATAATTAACTTTTAGATTAATTGAATTTTTTAGAAAAAATCAGAAAAATCTAGAAAATATTTTCTAAAGGTTTGAATGCTAAAAAATGCATAATCAGTTAATCTATTGATTGAATAATTTTATATCTTATTGTATCTAATATATATTCATACCAGAAAATTGCTCAAAAATAATTAACTTTTAGATTAATTGAATTTTTTAGAAAAAATCAGAAAAATCTAGAAAATATTTTCTAAAGGTTTGAATGCTAAAAAATGCATAATCAGTTAATCTATTGATTGAATAATTTTATATATTATTGTATTTAATATATATTCATACCAGAAAATTGCTCAAAAATAATTAAATTTTAGATTAATTGAATTTTAAGGAAAAAATCAGAAAAATCTAGAAAATATTTTCTAAAGGTTTGAATGCTAAAAAATGCATAATCAGTTAATCTATTGATTGAATAATTTTATATCTTATTATATTTAATATATATTCATACCAGAAAATTGCTCAAAAATAATTAACTTTTAGATTAATTGAATTTTAAGGAAAAAATCAGAAAAATCTAGAAAATATTTTCTAAAGGTTTGAATGCTAAAAAATGCATAATCAGTTAATCTTTTGATTGAATAATTTTATATCTTATTGTATTTAATATATATTCATACCAGAAAATTGCTCAAAAATAATTAACTTTTAGATTAATTGAATTTTAAGGAAAAAATCAGAAAAATCTAGGAAATATTTTCTAAAGGTTTGAATGCTAAAAAATGCATAATCAGTTAATCTTTTGATTGAATAATTTTATATCTTATTGTATTTAATATATATTCATACCAGAAAATTGCTCAAAAATAATTAACTTTTAGATTAATTGAATTTTTTAGAAAAAATCAGAAAAATCTAGAAAATATTTTCTAAAGGTTTGAATGCTAAAAAATGCATAATCAGTTAATCTATTGATTGAATAATATTATATCTTATTGTATTTAATGTATATTCACATACCAGAAAATTGCTCAAAAATAATTAACTTTTAGATTAATTGAATTTTTTAGAAAAAATCAGAAAAATCTAGAAAATATTTTCTAAAGGTTTGAATGCTAAAAAATGCATAATCAGTTAATCTATAGATTGAATAATTTTATATCTTATTGTATTTAATATATATTCATACCAGAAAATTGCTCAAAAATAATTAACTTTTAGATTAATTGAATTTTTTAGAAAAAATCAGAAAAATCTAGAAAATATTTTCTAAAGGTTTGAATGCTAAAAAATGCATAATCAGTTAATCTATTGATTGAATAATTTTATATCTTATTGTATTTAATATATATTCATACCAGAAAATTGCTCAAAAATAATTAACTTTTAGATTAATTGAATTTTTTAGAAAAAATCAGAAAAATCTAGAAAATATTTTCTAAAGGTTTGAATGCTAAAAAATGCATAATCAGTTAATCTATTGATTGAATAATTTTATATCTTATTGTATTTAATATATATTCATACCAGAAAATTGCTCAAAAATAATTAACTTTTATATTTATTTAATTTTAAGGAAAAAATCAGAAAAATCTAGGAAAATATTTTCTAAAAGTTTGAATGCTAAAAAATGCATAATCAGTTAATCTATTGATTGAATAATTTTATATCTTATTGTATTTAATATATATTCATACCAGAAAATTGCTCAAAAATAATTAACTTTTAGATTAATTGAATTTTAAGGAAAAAATCAGAAAAATCTTAGAAAATATTTTCTAAAGGTTTGAATGCTAAAAAATGCATAATCAGTTAATCTATTGATTGAATAATTTTATATCTTATTGTATTTAATATATATTCATACCAGAAAATTGCTCAAAAATAATTAACTTTTAGATTAATTGAATTTTAATGAAAAAATCAGAAAAATCTAGGAAAATATTTTCTAAAGGTTTGAATGCTAAAAAATGCATAATCAGTTAATCTATTGATTGAATAATTTTATATCTTATTGTATTTAATATATATTCATACCAGAAAATTGCTCAAAAATAATTAACTTTTAGATTAATTGAATTTTAAGGAAAAAATCAGAAAAATCTAGAAAATATTTTCTAAAGGTTTGAATGCTAAAAAATGCATAATCAGTTAATCTATTGATTGAATAATTTTATATCTTATTGTATTTAATATATATTCATACCAGAAAATTGCTCAAAAATAATTAACTTTTAGATTAATTGAATTTTAAGGAAAAAATCAGAAAAATCTAAGAAAATATTTTCTAAAGGTTTGAATGCTAAAAAAATTAATAATCAGTTAATCTATTGATTGAATAATTTTATATCTTATTGTATTTAATATATATTCATACCAGAAAATTGCTCAAAAATAATTAACTTTTAGATTAATTGAATTTTAAGGAAAAAATCAGAAAAATCTAGGAAAATATTTTCTAAAGATTTGAATGCAAAAAAATGCATAATCAGTTAATCTATTGATTGAATAATTTTATATCTTATTGTATTTAATATATATTCATACCAGAAAATTGCTCAAAAATAATTAACTTTTATATTTATTTAATTTTAAGGAAAAAATCAGAAAAATCTAGGAAAATATTTTCTAAAGGTTTGAATGCTAAAAAATGCATAATCAGTTAATCTATTGATTGAATAATTTTATATCTTATTGTATTTAATATATATTCATACAAAAAAATTGCTAAAAAATAATTAACTTTTAGATTAATTGAATTTTAAGGAAAAAATCAGAAAAATCTAGGAAAATATTTTCTAAAGGTTTGAATGCTAAAAAATGCATAATCAGTTAATCTATTGATTGAATAATTTTATATCTTATTGTATTTAATATATATTCATACCAGAAAATTGCTCAAAAATAATTAACTTTTAGATTAATTGAATTTTTTAGAAAAAATCAGAAAAATCTAGAAAATATTTTCTAAAGGTTTGAATGCTAAAAAATGCATAATCAGTTAATCTATTGATTGAATAATTTTATATCTTATTGTATTTAATATATATTCATACCATAAAAAATGCATAATCAGTTAATCTATTGATTGAATAATTTTATATCTTATTGTATTTAATATATATTCATACCATAAAAAATGCATAATCAGTTAATCTATTGATTGAATAATTTTATATCTTATTGTATTTAATATATATTCATACCATAAAAAATGCATAATCAGTTAATCTATAGATTGAATAATATTATATCTTATTGTATTTAATATATATTCATACCAGAAAATTGGTCAAAAATAAAACTTTTAGATTAATTGAATTTTAAGGAAAAAATCAGATAAATCTAGGAAAATATTTTCTAAAGGTTTGAATGCTAAAAAAATTAATAATCAGTTAATCTATTGATTGAATAATTTTATATCTTATTGTATTTAATATATATTCATACCAAAAAATTGCTCAAAAATAATTAACTTTTAGATTAATTGAATTTTTTTTAAAAAAAATCAGAAAAATCTAGGAAAATATTTTCTAAAGGTTTGAATGCTAAAAAATGCATAATCAGTAAATCTATTGATTGAATAATTTTATATCTTATTGTATTTAATATATATTCATACCAGAAAATTGCTCAAAAATAATTAACTTTTAGATTAATTGAATTTTAAGGAAAAAATCAGAAAAATCTAGGAAAATATTTTCTAAAAGTTTGAATGCTAAAAAAATTAATAATCAGTTAATCTATTGATTGAATAATTTTATATCTTATTGTATTTAATATATATTCATACCAAAAAATTGCTCAAAAATAATTAACTTTTAGATTAATTGAATTTTTTAGAAAAAATCAGAAAAATCTAAGAAAATATTTTCTAAAGGTTTGAATGCTAAAAAATGCATAATCAGTTAATCTATTGATTGAATAATTTTATATCTTATTGTATTTAATATATATTCATACCAGAAAATTGCTCAAAAATAATTAACTTTTAGATTAATTGAATTTTAAGGAAAAAATCAGAAAAATCTAGGAAAATATTTTCTAAAGGTTTGAATGCTAAAAAATGCATAATCAGTTAATCTATTGATTGAATAATTTTATATCTTATTGTATTTAATATATATTCATACCAGAAAATTGCTCAAAAATAATTAACTTTTAGCTTAATTGAATTTTAAGAAAAAAATCAGAAAAATCTATAAAATATTTTCAAGAGATTTGAATGCTAAAAAATGCATAATCAGTTAATCTATTGATTGAATAATTTTATATCTTATTGTATTTAATATATATTCATACCAGAAAATTGCTCAAAAATAATTAACTTTTAGATTAATTGAATTTTAAGGAAAAAATCAGAAAAATCTAAGAAAATATTTTCTAAAGGTTTGAATGCTAAAAAATGCATAATCAATTAATCTATTCATTGAATAATTTTATATCTTATTGTATTTAATATATATTCATACCAGAAAATTGCTCAAAAATAATTAACTTTTATCAGAAAAAACTAGAAAATATTTTCTAAAGGTTTTAATGCTAAAAAATGAATAATCAGTTAATCTATTGATTGAATAATTTTATATTTTATTGTATTTAATATATATTCATACCAGAAAATTGCTCAAAAATAATTAACTTTTATCAGAAAAAACTAGAAAATATTTTCTAAAGGTTTTAATGCTAAAAAATGAATAATCAGTTAATCTAGTGATTGAATAATTTTATATTTTATTGTATTTAATATATATTCATACAAGAAAATTGCTCAAAAATAATTAACTTTTATCAGTAAAAACTAGAAAATATTTTCTAAAGGTTTTAATGCTAAAAAATGAATAATCAGTTAATCTATTGATTGAATAATTTTATATCTTATTGTATTTAATATATATTCATACCAGAAAATTGCTCAAAAATAATTAACTTTTAGATTAATTGAATTTTAAGGAAAAAATCAGAAAAATCTAGGAAAATATTTTCTAAAGATTTGAATGCTAAAAAATGCATAATCTGTTAATCTATTGATTGAATAATTTTATATCTTATTGTATTTAATATATATTCATACCAGAAAATTGCTCAAAAATAATTAACTTTTAGATTAATTGAATTTTTTAGAAAAAATCAGAAAAATCTAGAAAATATTTTCTAAAGGTTTGAATGCTAAAAAATGCATAATCAGTTAATCTATTGATTGAATAATTTTATATCTTATTGTATTTAATATATATTCATACCAGAAAATTGCTCAAAAATAATTAACTTTTAGCTTAATTGAATTTTAAGAAAAAAAATCAGAAAAATCTATAAAATATTTTCAAGAGATTTGAATGCTAAAAAATGCATAATCAGTTAATCTATTGATTGAATAATTTTATATCTAATGTATTTAATATATATTCATACCAGAAAATTGCTCAAAAATAATTAACTTTTAGATTAATTGAATTTTAAGGAAAAAATCAGAAAAATCTAAGAAAATATTTTCTAAAGGTTTGAATGCTAAAAAATGCATAATCAGTTAATCTATTGATTGAATAATTTTATATCTTATTGTATTTAATATATATTCATACCAGAAAATTGCTCAAAAATAATTAACTTTTATCAGAAAAAACTAGAAAATATTTTCTAAAGGTTTTAATGCTAAAAAATGAATAATCAGTTTATCTATTGATTGAATAATTTTATATTTTATTGTATTTAATATATATTCATACCAGAAAATTGCTCAAAAATAATTAACTTTTAGATTAATTGAATTTTAAGGAAAAAATCAGAAAAATCTAGGAAAATATTTTCTAAAGGTTTGAATGCTAAAAAATGCATAATCAGTTAATCTATTGATTGAATAATTTTATATCTTATTGTATTTAATATATATTCATACCAGAAAATTGCTCAAAAATAATTAACTTTTAGATTAATTGAATTTTAAGGAAAAAATCAGAAAAATCTAGGAAAATATTTTCTAAAGGTTTGAATGCTAAAAAATGCATAATCAGTTAATCTATTGATTGAATAATTTTATATCTTATTGTATTTAATATATATTCATACCAGAAAATTGCTCAAAAATAATTAACTTTTAGATTAATTGAATTTTAAGGAAAAAATCAGAAAAATCTAGGAAAATATTTTCTAAAGGTTTGAATGCTAAAAAATGCATAATCAGTTAATCTATTGATTGAATAATTTTATATCTTATTGTATTTAATATATATTCATACCAGAAAATTGCTCAAAAATAATTAACTTTTAGATTAATTGAATTTTAAGGAAAAAATCAGAAAAATCTAAGAAAATATTTTCTAAAGGTTTGAATGCTAAAAAAATTAATAATCAGTTAATCTATTGATTGAATAATTTTATATCTTATTGTATTTAATATATATTCATACCAGAAAATTGCTCAAAAATAATTAACTTTTAGATTAATTGAATTTTAAGGAAAAAATCAGAAAAATCTAGGAAAATATTTTCTAAAGATTTGAATGCAAAAAAATGCATAATCAGTTAATCTATTGATTGAATAATTTTATATCTTATTGTATTTAATATATATTCATACCAGAAAATTGCTCAAAAATAATTAACTTTTATATTTATTTAATTTTAAGGAAAAAATCAGAAAAATCTAGGAAAATATTTTCTAAAGGTTTGAATGCTAAAAAATGCATAATCAGTTAATCTATTGATTGAATAATTTTATATCTTATTGTATTTAATATATATTCATACAAAAAAATTGCTAAAAAATAATTAACTTTTAGATTAATTGAATTTTAAGGAAAAAATCAGAAAAATCTAGGAAAATATTTTCTAAAGGTTTGAATGCTAAAAAATGCATAATCAGTTAATCTATTGATTGAATAATTTTATATCTTATTGTATTTAATATATATTCATACCAGAAAATTGCTCAAAAATAATTAACTTTTAGATTAATTGAATTTTTTAGAAAAAATCAGAAAAATCTAGAAAATATTTTCTAAAGGTTTGAATGCTAAAAAATGCATAATCAGTTAATCTATTGATTGAATAATTTTATATCTTATTGTATTTAATATATATTCATACCATAAAAAATGCATAATCAGTTAATCTATTGATTGAATAATTTTATATCTTATTGTATTTAATATATATTCATACCATAAAAAATGCATAATCAGTTAATCTATTGATTGAATAATTTTATATCTTATTGTATTTAATATATATTCATACCATAAAAAATGCATAATCAGTTAATCTATAGATTGAATAATATTATATCTTATTGTATTTAATATATATTCATACCAGAAAATTGCTCAAAAATAAAACTTTTAGATTAATTGAATTTTAAGGAAAAAATCAGATAAATCTAGGAAAATATTTTCTAAAGGTTTGAATGCTAAAAAAATTAATAATCAGTTAATCTATTGATTGAATAATTTTATATCTTATTGTATTTAATATATATTCATACCAAAAAATTGCTCAAAAATAATTAACTTTTAGATTAATTGAATTTTTTTTAAAAAAAATCAGAAAAATCTAGGAAAATATTTTCTAAAGGTTTGAATGCTAAAAAATGCATAATCAGTAAATCTATTGATTGAATAATTTTATATCTTATTGTATTTAATATATATTCATACCAGAAAATTGCTCAAAAATAATTAACTTTTAGATTAATTGAATTTTAAGGAAAAAATCAGAAAAATCTAGGAAAATATTTTCTAAAGGTTTGAATGCTAAAAAAATTAATAATCAGTTAATCTATTGATTGAATAATTTTATATCTTATTGTATTTAATATATATTCATACCAAAAAATTGCTCAAAAATAATTAACTTTTAGATTAATTGAATTTTTTAGAAAAAATCAGAAAAATCTAAGAAAATATTTTCTAAAGGTTTGAATGCTAAAAAATGCATAATCAGTTAATCTATTGATTGAATAATTTTATATCTTATTGTATTTAATATATATTCATACCAGAAAATTGCTCAAAAATAATTAACTTTTAGATTAATTGAATTTTAAGGAAAAAATCAGAAAAATCTAGGAAAATATTTTCTAAAGGTTTGAATGCTAAAAAATGCATAATCAGTTAATCTATTGATTGAATAATTTTATATCTTATTGTATTTAATATATATTCATACCAGAAAATTGCTCAAAAATAATTAACTTTTAGCTTAATTGAATTTTAAGAAAAAAATCAGAAAAATCTATAAAATATTTTCAAGAGATTTGAATGCTAAAAAATGCATAATCAGTTAATCTATTGATTGAATAATTTTATATCTTATTGTATTTAATATATATTCATACCAGAAAATTGCTCAAAAATAATTAACTTTTAGATTAATTGAATTTTAAGGAAAAAATCAGAAAAATCTAAGAAAATATTTTCTAAAGGTTTGAATGCTAAAAAATGCATAATCAATTAATCTATTCATTGAATAATTTTATATCTTATTGTATTTAATATATATTCATACCAGAAAATTGCTCAAAAATAATTAACTTTTATCAGAAAAAACTAGAAAATATTTTCTAAAGGTTTTAATGCTAAAAAATGAATAATCAGTTAATCTATTGATTGAATAATTTTATATTTTATTGTATTTAATATATATTCATACCAGAAAATTGCTCAAAAATAATTAACTTTTATCAGAAAAAACTAGAAAATATTTTCTAAAGGTTTTAATGCTAAAAAATGAATAATCAGTTAATCTAGTGATTGAATAATTTTATATTTTATTGTATTTAATATATATTCATACAAGAAAATTGCTCAAAAATAATTAACTTTTATCAGTAAAAACTAGAAAATATTTTCTAAAGGTTTTAATGCTAAAAAATGAATAATCAGTTAATCTATTGATTGAATAATTTTATATCTTATTGTATTTAATATATATTCATACCAGAAAATTGCTCAAAAATAATTAACTTTTAGATTAATTGAATTTTAAGGAAAAAATCAGAAAAATCTAGGAAAATATTTTCTAAAGATTTGAATGCTAAAAAATGCATAATCTGTTAATCTATTGATTGAATAATTTTATATCTTATTGTATTTAATATATATTCATACCAGAAAATTGCTCAAAAATAATTAACTTTTAGATTAATTGAATTTTTTAGAAAAAATCAGAAAAATCTAGAAAATATTTTCTAAAGGTTTGAATGCTAAAAAATGCATAATCAGTTAATCTATTGATTGAATAATTTTATATCTTATTGTATTTAATATATATTCATACCAGAAAATTGCTCAAAAATAATTAACTTTTAGCTTAATTGAATTTTAAGAAAAAAAATCAGAAAAATCTATAAAATATTTTCAAGAGATTTGAATGCTAAAAAATGCATAATCAGTTAATCTATTGATTGAATAATTTTATATCTAATGTATTTAATATATATTCATACCAGAAAATTGCTCAAAAATAATTAACTTTTAGATTAATTGAATTTTAAGGAAAAAATCAGAAAAATCTAAGAAAATATTTTCTAAAGGTTTGAATGCTAAAAAATGCATAATCAGTTAATCTATTGATTGAATAATTTTATATCTTATTGTATTTAATATATATTCATACCAGAAAATTGCTCAAAAATAATTAACTTTTATCAGAAAAAACTAGAAAATATTTTCTAAAGGTTTTAATGCTAAAAAATGAATAATCAGTTTATCTATTGATTGAATAATTTTATATTTTATTGTATTTAATATATATTCATACCAGAAAATTGCTCAAAAATAATTAACTTTTAGATTAATTGAATTTTAAGGAAAAAATCAGAAAAATCTAGGAAAATATTTTCTAAAGGTTTGAATGCTAAAAAATGCATAATCAGTTAATCTATTGATTGAATAATTTTATATCTTATTGTATTTAATATATATTCATACCAGAAAATTGCTCAAAAATAATTAACTTTTAGATTAATTGAATTTTAAGGAAAAAATCAGAAAAATCTAGGAAAATATTTTCTAAAGGTTTGAATGCTAAAAAATGCATAATCAGTTAATCTATTGATTGAATAATTTTATATCTTATTGTATTTAATATATATTCATACCAGAAAATTGCTCAAAAATAATTAACTTTTAGATTAATTGAATTTTAAGGAAAAAATCAGAAAAATCTAGGAAAATATTTTCTAAAGGTTTGAATGCTAAAAAATGCATAATCAGTTAATCTATTGATTGAATAATTTTATATCTTATTGTATTTAATATATATTCATACCAGAAAATTGCTCAAAAATAATTAACTTTTATCAGAAAAAACTAGAAAATATTTTCTAAAGGTTTTAATGCTAAAAAATGAATAATCAGTTAATCTATTGATTGAATAATTTTATATTTTATTGTATTTAATATATATTCATACCAGAAAATTGCTCAAAAATAATTAACTTTTATCAGAAAAAACTAGAAAATATTTTCTAAAGGTTTTAATGCTAAAAAATGAATAATCAGTTTATCTATTAATTTTATATCTTATTGTATTTAATATATATTCATACCAGAAAATTGCTCAAAAATAATTAACTTTTAGATTAATTGAATTTTAAGGAAAAAATCAGAAAAATCTAAGAAAATATTTTCTAAAGGTTTGAATGCTAAAAAATGCATAATCAGTTAATCTATTAATTTTATATCTTATTGTATTTAATATATATTCATACCAGAAAATTGCTCAAAAATAATTAACTTTTAGATTAATTGAATTTTTTAGAAAAAATCAGAAAAATCTAGAAAATATTTTCTAAAGGTTTGAATGCTAAAAAATGCATAATCAGTTAATCTATTGATTGAATAATTTTATATCTTATTGTATTTAATATATATTCATACCAGAAAATTGCTCAAAAATAATTAACTTTTAGATTAATTGAATTTTAAGGAAAAAATCAGAAAAATCTAGGAAAATATTTTCTAAAGGTTTTAATGCTAAAAAATGAATAATCAGTTAATCTATTGATTGAATAATTTTATATTTTATTGTATTTAATATATATTCATACCAGAAAATTGCTCAAAAATAATTAACTTTTATCAGAAAAAACTAGAAAATATTTTCTAAAGGTTTTAATGCTAAAAAATGAATAATCAGTTTATCTATTGATTGAATAATTTTATATTTTATTGTATTTAATATATATTCATACCAGAAAATTGCTCAAAAATAATTAACTTTTAGATTAATTGAATTTTAAGGAAAAAATCAGAAAAATCTAGGAAAATATTTTCTAAAGGTTTGAATGCTAAAAAATGCATAATCAGTTAATCTATTGATTGAATAATTTTATATCTTATTGTATTTAATATATATTCATACCAGAAAATTGCTCAAAAATAATTAACTTTTAGATTAATTGAATTTTAAGGAAAAAATCAGAAAAATCTAGGAAAATATTTTCTAAAGGTTTGAATGCTAAAAAATGCATAATCAGTTAATCTATTGATTGAATAATTTTATATCTTATTGTATTTAATATATATTCATACCAGAAAATTGCTCAAAAATAATTAACTTTTAGATTAATTGAATTTTAAGGAAAAAATCAGAAAAATCTAGGAAAATATTTTCTAAAGGTTTGAATGCTAAAAAATGCATAATCAGTTAATCTATTGATTGAATAATTTTATATCTTATTGTATTTAATATATATTCATACCAGAAAATTGCTCAAAAATAATTAACTTTTAGATTAATTGAATTTTAAGGAAAAAATCAGAAAAAACTAGAAAATATTTTCTAAAGGTTTTAATGCTAAAAAATGAATAATCAGTTAATCTATTGATTGAATAATTTTATATTTTATTGTATTTAATATATATTCATACCAGAAAATTGCTCAAAAATAATTAACTTTTATCAGAAAAAACTAGAAAATATTTTCTAAAGGTTTTAATGCTAAAAAATGAATAATCAGTTTATCTATTGATTGAATAATTTTATATCTTATTTTATTTAATATATATTCATACCAGAAAATTGCTCAAAAATAATTAACTTTTAGATTAATTGAATTTTAAGGAAAAAATCAGAAAAATCTAAGAAAATATTTTCTAAAGGTTTGAATGCTAAAAAATGCATAATCAGTTAATCTATTAATTTTATATCTTATTGTATTTAATATATATTCATACCAGAAAATTGCTCAAAAATAATTAACTTTAAGATTAATTGAATTTTTTAGAAAAAATCAGAAAAATCTAGAAAATATTTTCTAAAGGTTTGAATGCTAAAAAATGCATAATCAGTTAATCTATTGATTGAATAATTTTATATCTTATTGTATTTAATATATATTCATACCAGAAAATTGCTCAAAAATAATTAACTTTTAGATTAATTGAATTTTAAGGAAAAAATCAGAAAAATCTAGGAAAATATTTTCTAAAGGTTTTAATGCTAAAAAATGAATAATCAGTTAATCTATTGATTGAATAATTTTATATTTTATTGTATTTAATATATATTCATACCAGAAAATTGCTCAAAAATAATTAACTTTTATCAGAAAAAACTAGAAAATATTTTCTAAAGGTTTTAATGCTAAAAAATGAATAATCAGTTTATCTATTGATTGAATAATTTTATATTTTATTGTATTTAATATATATTCATACCAGAAAATTGCTCAAAAATAATTAACTTTTAGATTAATTGAATTTTAAGGAAAAAATCAGAAAAATCTAGGAAAATATTTTCTAAAGGTTTGAATGCTAAAAAATGCATAATCAGTTAATCTATTGATTGAATAATTTTATATCTTATTGTATTTAATATATATTCATACCAGAAAATTGCTCAAAAATAATTAACTTTTAGATTAATTGAATTTTAAGGAAAAAATCAGAAAAATCTAGGAAAATATTTTCTAAAGGTTTGAATGCTAAAAAATGCATAATCAGTTAATCTATTGATTGAATAATTTTATATCTTATTGTATTTAATATATATTCATACCAGAAAATTGCTCAAAAATAATTAACTTTTAGATTAATTGAATTTTAAGGAAAAAATCAGAAAAATCTAGGAAAATATTTTCTAAAGGTTTGAATGCTAAAAAATGCATAATCAGTTAATCTATTGATTGAATAATTTTATATCTTATTGTATTTAATATATATTCATACCAGAAAATTGCTCAAAAATAATTAACTTTTAGATTAATTGAATTTTAAGGAAAAAATCAGAAAAATCTAGGAAAATATTTTCTAAAGGTTTGAATGCTAAAAAATGCATAATCAGTTAATCTATTGATTGAATAATTTTATATCTTATTGTATTTAATATATATTCATACCAGAAAATTGCTCAAAAATAATTAACTTTTAGATTAATTGAATTTTAAAGAAAAAATCAGAAAAATCTAGGAAAATATTTTCTAAAGGTTTGAATGCTAAAAAATGCATAATCAGTTAATCTATTGATTGAATAATTTTATATCTTATTGTATTTAATATATATTCATACCAGAAAATTGCTCAAAAATAATTAACTTTTAGATTAATTGAATTTTAAGGAAAAAATCAGAAAAATCTAAGAAAATATTTTCTAAAGGTTTGAATGCTAAAAAATGCATAATCAGTTGATCTATTGATTGAATAATTTTATATCTTATTGTATTTAATATATATTCATACCAGAAAATTGCTCAAAAATAATTAACTTTTAGATTAATTGAATTTTAAGGAAAAAATCAGAAAAATCTAGGAAAATATTTTCTAAAGGTTTGAATGCTAAAAAATGCATAATCAGTTAATCTATTGATTGAATAATTTTATATCTTATTGTATTTAATATATATTCATACCAGAAAATTGCTCAAAAATAATTAACTTTTAGATTAATTGAATTTTAAGGAAAAAATCAGAAAAATCTAAGAAAATATTTTCTAAAGGTTTGAATGCTAAAAAATGCATAATCAGTTAATCTATTGATTGAATAATTTTATATCTTATTGTATTTAATATATATTCATACCAGAAAATTGCTCAAAAATAATTAACTTTTAGATTAATTGAATTTTAAGGAAAAAATCAGAAAAATCTAGGAAAATATTTTCTAAAGGTTTGAATGCTAAAAAATGCATAATCAGTTAATCTATTGATTGAATAATTTTATATCTTATTGTATTTAATATATATTCATACCAGAAAATTGCTCAAATATAATTAACTTTTAGATTAATTGAATTTTATAGAAAAAATCAGAAAAATCTGGAAAATATTTTCTAAAGGTTTGAATGCTAAAAAATGCATAATCAGTTAATCTATTGATTGAATAATTTTATATTTTATTGTATTTAATATATATTCATACCAGAAAATTGCTCAAAAATAATTAACTTTTATCAGAAAAAACTAGAAAATATTTTCTAAAGGTTTAATGCTAAAAAATGAATAATCAGTTAATCTATTGATTGAATAATTTTATATTTTATTGTATTTAATATATATTCATACCAGAAAATTGCTCAAAAATAATTAACTTTTATCAGAAAAAAACTAGAAAATATTTTCTAAAGGTTTTAATGCTAAAAAATGAATAATCAGTTAATCTAGTGATTGAATAATTTTATATTTTATTGTATTTAATATATATTCATACCAGAAAATTGCTCAAAAATAATTAACTTTTATCAGAAAAAACTAGAAAATATTTTCTAAAGGTTTTAATGCTAAAAAATGAATAATCAGTTAATCTATTGATTGAATAATTTTATATCTTATTGTATTTAATATATATTCATACCAGAAAATTGCTCAAAAATAATTAACTTTTAGCTTAATTGAATTTTAAGATAAAAAATCAGAAAAATCTATAAAATATTTTCAAGAGATTTGAATGCTAAAAAATGCATAATCAGTTAATCTATTGATTGAATAATTTTATATCTTATTGTATTTAATATATATTCATACCAGAAAATTGCTCAAAAATAATTAACTTTTATCAGAAAAAACTAGAAAATATTTTCTAAAGGTTTTAATGCTAAAAAATGAATAATCAGTTAATCTATTGATTGAATAATTTTATATCTTATTGTATTTAATATATATTCATACCAGAAAATTGCTCAAAAATAATTAACTTTTAGATTAATTGAATTTTTTAGAAAAAATCAGAAAAATCTAGAAAATATTTTCAAGAGATTTGAATGCTAAAAAATGCATAATCAGTTAATCTATTGATTGAATAATTTTATATCTTATTGTATTTAATATATATTCATACCAGAAAATTGCTCAAAAATAATTAACTTTTATCAGAAAAAACTAGAAAATATTTTCTAAAGGTTTTAATGCTAAAAAATGAATAATCAGTTAATCTATTGATTGAATAATTTTATATCTTATTGTATTTAATATATATTCATACCAGAAAATTGCTCAAAAATAATTAACTTTTAGATTAATATAATTTTTTAGAAAAAATCAGAAAAATCTAGAAAATATTTTCTAAAGGTTTGAATGCTAAAAAATGCATAATCAGTTAATCTATTGATTGAATAATTTTATATCTTATTGTATTTAATATATATTCATACCAGAAAATTGCTCAAAAATAATTAACTTTTAGCTTAATTGAATTTTAAGATAAAAAATCAGAAAAATCTATAAAATATTTTCAAGAGATTTGAATGCTAAAAAATGCATAATCAGTTAATCTATTGATTGAATAATTTTATATTTTATTGTATTTAATATATATTCATACCAGAAAATTGCTCAAAAATAATTAACTTTTATCAGAAAAAACTAGAAAATATTTTCTAAAGGTTTTAATGCTAAAAAATGAATAATCAGTTAATCTAGTGATTGAATAATTTTATATTTTATTGTATTTAATATATATTCATACCAGAAAATTGCTCAAAAATAATTAACTTTTATCAGAAAAAACTAGAAAATATTTTCTAAAGGTTTTAATGCTAAAAAATGAATAATCAGTTAATCTATTGATTGAATAATTTTATATCTTATTGTATTTAATATATATTCATACCAGAAAATTGCTCAAAAATAATTAACTTTTAGCTTAATTGAATTTTAAGATAAAAAATCAGAAAAATCTATAAAATATTTTCAAGAGATTTGAATGCTAAAAAATGCATAATCAGTTAATCTATTGATTGAATAATTTTATATCTTATTGTATTTAATATATATTCATACCAGAAAATTGCTCAAAAATAATTAACTTTTATCAGAAAAAACTAGAAAATATTTTCTAAAGGTTTTAATGCTAAAAAATGAATAATCAGTTAATCTATTGATTGAATAATTTTATATCTTATTGTATTTAATATATATTCATACCAGAAAATTGCTCAAAAATAATTAACTTTTAGATTAATTGAATTTTTTAGAAAAAATCAGAAAAATCTAGAAAATATTTTCTAAAGGTTTGAATGCTAAAAAATGCATAATCAGTTAATCTATTGATTGAATAATTTTATATCTTATTGTATTTAATATATATTCATACCAGAAAATTGCTCAAAAATAATTAACTTTTAGCTTAATTGAATTTTAAGAAAAAAAATCAGAAAAATCTATAAAATATTTTCAAGAGATTTGAATGCTAAAAAATGCATAATCAGTTAATCTATTGATTGAATAATTTTATATCTTATTGTATTTAATATATATTCATACCAGAAAATTGCTCAAAAATAATTAACTTTTAGATTAATTGAATTTTAAGGAAAAAATCAGAAAAATCTAAGAAAATATTTTCTAAAGGTTTGAATGCTAAAAAATGAATAATCAGTTAATCTATTGATTGAATAATTTTATATCTTATTGTATTTAATATATATTCATACCAGAAAATTGCTCAAAAATAATTAACTTTTAGATTAATTGAATTTTAAGGAAAAAATCAGAAAAATCTAAGAAAATATTTTCTAAAGGTTTGAATGCTAAAAAATGCATAATCAGTTAATCTATTAATTTTATATCTTATTGTATTTAATATATATTCATACCAGAAAATTGCTCAAAAATAATTAACTTTTAGATTAATTGAATTTTAAGGAAAAAATCAGAAAAATCTAAGAAAATATTTTCTTAAGGTTTGAATGCTAAAAAATGCATAATCAGTTAATCTATTGATTGAATAATTTTATATCTTATTGTATTTAATATATATTCATACCAGAAAATTGCTCAAAAATAATTAACTTTTAGATTAATTGAATTTTAAGGAAAAAATCAGAAAAATCTAGGAAAATATTTTCTAAAGGTTTGAATGCTAAAAAATGCATAATCAGTAAATCTATTGATTGAATAATTTTATATCTTATTGTATTTAATATATATTCATACCAGAAAATTGCTCAAAAATAATTAACTTTTAGATTAATTGAATTTTAAGGAAAAAATCAGAAAAATCTAAGAAAATATTTTCTAAACGTTTGAATGCTAAAAAATGCATAATCAATTATTCTATTGATTGAATAATTTTATATCTTATTGTATTTAATATATATTCATACCAGAAAATTGCTCAAAAATAATTAACTTTTAGATTAATTGAATTTTTTAGAAAAAATCAGAAAAATCTAGAAAATATTTTCTAAAGGTTTGAATGCTAAAAAATGAATAATCAGTTAATCTATTGATTGAATAATTTTATATCTTATTGTATTTAATATATATTCATACCAGAAAATTGCTCAAAAATAATTAACTTTTAGATTAATTGAATTTTAAGGAAAAAATCAGAAAAATCTAGGAAAATATTTTCTAAAGGTTTGAATGCTAAAAAATGCATAATCAATTAATCTATTGATTGAATAATTTTATATCTTATTGTATTTAATATATATTCATACCAGAAAATTGCTCAAAAATAATTAACTTTTAGATTAATTGAATTTAAGGAAAAAATCAGAAAAATCTAAGAAAATATTTTCTAAAGGTTTGAATGCTAAAAAAATGCATAATCAGTTAATCTATTGATTGAATAATTTTATATCTTATTGTATTTAATATATATTCATACCAGAAAATTGCTCAAAAATAATTAACTTTTAGATTAATTGAATTTTAAGGAAAAAATCAGAAAAATCTAGAAAATATTTTCTAAAGGTTTGAATGCTAAAAAAATGCATAATCAGTTAATCTATTGATTGAATAATTTTATATCTTATTGTATTTAATATATATTCATACCAGAAAATTGCTCAAAAATAATTAACTTTTAGATTAATTGAATTTTAAGGAAAAAATCAGAAAAATCTAGAAAATATTTTCTAAAGGTTTGAATGCTAAAAAATGCATAATCAGTTAATCTATTAATTTTATATCTTATTGTATTTAATATATATTCATACCAGAAAATTGCTCAAAAATAATTAACTTTTAGATTAATTGAATTTTAAGGAAAAAATCAGAAAAATCTAAGAAAATATTTTCTAAAGGTTTGAATGCTAAAAAATGCATAATCAGTTAATCTATTGATTGAATAATTTTATATCTTATTGTATTTAATATATATTCATACCAGAAAATTGCTCAAAAATAATTAACTTTTAGATTAATTGAATTTTTTAGAAAAAATCAGAAAAATCTAGAAAATATTTTCTAAAGGTTTGAATGCTAAAAAATGAATAATCAGTTAATCTATTGATTGAATAATTTTATATCTTATTGTATTTAATATATATTCATACCAGAAAATTGCTCAAAAATAATTAACTTTTAGATTAATTGAATTTTAAGGAAAAAATCAGAAAAATCTAAGAAAATATTTTCTAAACGTTTGAATGCTAAAAAATGCATAATCAGTTATTCTATTGATTGAATAATTTTATATCTTATTGTATTTAATATATATTCATACCAGAAAATTGCTCAAAAATAATTAACTTTTATCAGAAAAAACTAGAAAATATTTTCTAAAGGTTTTAATGCTAAAAAATGAATAATCAGTTTATCTATTGATTGAATAATTTTATATCTTATTGTATTTAATATATATTCATACCAGAAAATTGCTCAAAAATAATTAACTTTTAGATTAATTGAATTTTTTAGAAAAAATCAGAAAAATCTAGAAAATATTTTCTAAAGGTTTGAATGCTAAAAAATGAATAATCAGTTAATCTATTGATTGAATAATTTTATATCTTATTGTATTTAATATATATTCATACCAGAAAATTGCTCAAAAATAATTAACTTTTAGATTAATTGAATTTTAAGGAAAAAATCAGAAAAATCTAGGAAAATATTTTCTAAAGGTTTGAATGCTAAAAAATGCATAATCAATTAATCTATTGATTGAATAATTTTATATCTTATTGTATTTAATATATATTCATACCAGAAAATTGCTCAAAAATAATTAACTTTTAGATTAATTGAATTTAAGGAAAAAATCAGAAAAATCTAAGAAAATATTTTCTAAAGGTTTGAATGCTAAAAAAATGCATAATCAGTTAATCTATTGATTGAATAATTTTATATCTTATTGTATTTAATATATATTCATACAAGAAAATTGCTCAAAAATAATTAACTTTTAGATTAATTGAATTTTTTAGAAAAAATCGGAAAAATCTAGAAAATATTTTCTAAAGGTTTGAATGCTAAAAAATGCATAATCAGTTAATCTATTGATTGAATAATTTTATATCTTATTGTATTTAATATATATCCATACTAGAAAATTGCTCAAAAATAATTAACTTTTAGATTAATTGAACATAAAAAATAAAAAAAGTTAGGCCATTTAAGTCATCAAGTAACTACTATGCAAATTTAAGGTCGTAACTTTTTTTAATTTTGGGTTTTATACGAAACAAATGACAGATTCGTAATCAGCTCATCATGCCGCGTCGAATGATATATAATATGACACAAAATACTTAAGTTCAAATTTTTTCAAAACGGTTTGTAAACCGAAAACGGTTTAAAAAATTATTTTATTAAAAAACTAATACGATATTCGGATTCCCCATCATCGAATGCCCCTATATACATATTTTTTTACAAAAAAATCACTGCCGAATTGTCGCACTGGCAAATAGTCCTACTACCGAATTGTCTCACTGCCGAATTGTCATGGAATCTTAAAATTATATTATTGAATGTAGCGGATTATTTTAATTTTTAAATCATAAAAAACGATTTAAACCCAAATTATCTATTCTAAGATTTACTGTCAGATAAAATTTACTGTAAAATTTACTTAATATTCAAATTTATACGTTTTTAGGCCATCCATAGACATTATTATCAAAAGCACTTATTCCAAATTAAATTATGTTCGGCCCTCATATGAATTCGAAATTTGTCATTTGGCTGAGGCAAAAATTATTCCCTAGACCTCTAATCTCTACCTAATTGATAAATCTCATCAAAACCCATCGTATTATAATGATGTGACTTATAGGTTTAATCAATTTTATATTAGTTTTTAAACTAGGTTTAACGGGTTTAATAATACTCATTTTGATCAAATCAAAACCATGACAAATTATAAACCATTCGGCGCATCTTGATGAGATCTATTGATTGGGGTATAGGTCTCGGTGGTTTAGGACAAATAATTGAACCAAATCTTTTTCAATCTTTTTTTGCCAAATTAATAAAAGTTAAATTATATTGTTTATATTTTGAGGGGTGCCGAAGCTCCCCATTCTAAAAATTATTTTTATTTGAAAAAAGCGTATTTTCAAAATGCCGATTAAATAAAGAAAATTTGATAAATTTAAATATTGGAATGAGCAAAAATATTTATGGGAAGCATCAGGCTGGGAAAATAAAAGAATGCTCAGGGAATGTTCTCCTTCATGCTATCTATATCTACTCATTTCTTTTTCCTTGACTGTGAGGACTGTCACTCTCTCTTATAGACCAAATTCGAATTCAGCTAATTTTGCGGTCTTTTATAAATAGAAAGAAGAGAGTAAACAAAATATTGGAGGGAGAACATTCCCCTAGCATTCTTTTATTTTCTCAGCCTGATGCTTCCCATAAATATTTTGCTCATTCCAATAGTTAAATTCACCAAATTTTCGTTACTTAATCGGCATTTTGAAAGATAGGCTTTTTGAAATAAAATAATTTTTGGAATGGGGAGCTTCGGCACCCCTTAAAATATACACTATAAGATTTAACCTTTATTAATTTGGAGAAAAAAAACATTGAAAAAGATTTGGTTCTATTATTTGTCCTAAACCACCAAAACCTATACCCCAATCAATAGATCTCATCAAGATGCGCCGAATGGTTTATGATTTGTCATGGTTTTGATTTGGTCAAAATGAATGTTAAACCGATTAAACTATTTTATGGTTTTGGGTTAAAAACTAATTTAAAATTGGTTAAAACTAAGTCAAATCATTATCCAAAAGTCTTTTGATGGAGGTAAATTTGCATTTAATTTTGATTTTATTGATGTTTGATTTGACTTAGAAATGAACGAACCCTTCAGAACAGAACGAATCAAATCCATTATCCCATTTTTCTCTATTCAATTGATTCCATCAAGCAGTCCAACAAATTTTTTCTAAATTGCAACAAAATGGCCAATTTCCAAAAATGTTAATTGAGCCTTGATTTTTTGAATCTTTGATTATCTGCCAAAGTCCACTTTTGTTTTCCTTTTCCTGGATTGATGAAATAAGGGGTAACACAAATTACACTATATTCCTTGTATTTGACATTCATTTAAATATATTATTTATCAATAAAATGAATGGCACTTTAATGATTATTATATGTACTTTCTTCCTCCAGTTCAATTAATTTCAATTTTGCCTCCACCTGACTAAAAGTGAAGCTTCTTTTGCTTCTAAATTCTGATTCATCTCCACTTTTTGAACGAAATTTTCACACATTCATTTGCCAATTCAATTCAAAAACTTTAAACCATATTTTCGAGGAAATTTATTCTTAAAAATGTTCTACGACCGAAATTATGAGAGAGGATTTATGGGTAGTGGGTACTTTATAGTTTTTCGCCAGACAATTTGTCGCGGTCAGTTTGTTGTGTCAGTTTGTCGCCAGCCGGTTTGTCGCCGTTTAATAATGGATGCGTGTCGGTGTGAACTGTGAATGGATGGCTTTTAAAAGTAAATCATCCATAAATTTAAATTATTTATAAATCGAGATTTAATCTCCGATGAATTTTGAGTGAGAGGAAGATATGAAAGGGAAACACATTTTTGCGAACTTTTTAAAACATATTTTGGCAAACATTTTCCGGAAAGGCAAAATACAATTGTAAAACATTTTGGCGAATATTTTCCGTAAAGAGAAAACACATTTTGGCAAACATTTAATTTGCCCCAAATATTTAATTTGCCCCAAACATTTTAATTGCCCCAAACATTAATTTGCTGCCCCAAACATTTTAATTGCCCCAAACATTTAATTTGCCCATTTAATTCCGCCTATTTGCCCCAAACATTTAATTTGCCTCAAACATTTAATTCCGCCTAATTGCCCCAAACATTTAATTTGCCTCAAACATTTAATTCCGCTTATTTGCCCCAAACATTTAATTTGCCTCAAACATTTAATTCCGCCTAATTGCCCCAAACATTTAATTTGCCTCAAACATTTAATTCCGCCTAATTGCCCCAAACATTTAATTTGCCTCAAACATTTAATTCCGCCTATTTGCCCCAAACATTTAATTTGCCTCAAACATTTAATTCCGCCTAATTGCCCCAAACATTTTATTTGCCCCAAACATTTAATTTGCTCCAAACATTTTAATTGCCCCAAATAATTGCCCCAAACATTTTAATTGCCCCAAACATTTAATTTGCCCCAAACATTTAATTCCGCCTATTTGCCCCAAACATTTTAATTGCCCCAAATAATTGTCCCAAACATTTTAATTGCCCCAAACATTAATTTGCTGCCCCAAACATTTTAATTGCCCCAAATAATTGCCCCAAACATTTTAATTGCCCCAAACATTTAATTTGCCCCAAACATTTAATTCCGCCTATTTGCCCCAAACATTTAATTTGCCCCAAACATTTAACTCCGCCTAATTGCCCCAAACATTTAATTTGCCCCAAACATTTAATTCCGCCTATTTGCCCCAAACATTTAATTCCGCATATTTGCCCCAAACATTTGATTTGCCCCAAACATTTTAATTGCCCCAAATAATTGCCCCAAACATTTTAATTGCCCCAAACATTTTAATTGCATAAGTGGAGGAAGCAAAATATTTGAGTAGAACATTCCTCTAGCATTCTTTTTTTTCCCTGCTTGCTTCCCATAAAAAATTTTGCTCATACAAGTAGTTAAATTCACCAAATTGTCTTTCTTAAATCGGCATTTTGAAAGATATAAAAATAATTTTTGGAACGGGGGGCTTCGGCAACCTTTAAATTTAACTAAATAATTTTAAATTTTATTAATTCAAGCGACACCC
Source organism: Pratylenchus scribneri (assembly GCA_030063045.1). Classification (NCBI taxonomy): domain Eukaryota; kingdom Metazoa; phylum Nematoda; class Chromadorea; order Rhabditida; family Pratylenchidae; genus Pratylenchus; species Pratylenchus scribneri. The sequence continues at coordinate 911,586 of JAQSEB010000037.1, read as the reverse complement.
TACCAGTGTTGTCCAAACGTCCTCGTCATTCGTCCCGTCCTCGTCTTCGTCCTCGTCTCGTCTCAAAAAAAAAGACGAGACGAATGACGAGGGGTAAAAAAGGCCAAGACGAAGGACGAGACGAATGACGAGGGGTAAAAAAGGCCGAGACGAGAGACGAGACGAATGACGAGGAGTAAAAAAGGCCGAGACGAGAGACGAGACGAATGACGAGAGGGAAAAGGGGCATGACGAGAAAAAGACGAAAAAATGAACAAAATTACGAAAAAGGACGCAAAAATCAACGAAATGACGAGAAAATGACGAAAAAAATTAACAAAATGACGAGAAAAAGACGAAAAATGAGACGATTTTTAACGTTTTTTCGTCTTCGTCCTTGTCTCAGAGACGAAATGACGAGACGAATGACGAGGGGTAAAAAAGGCCAAGACGAAGGACGAGACGAATGATGAGGGGTAAAAAAGGCCAAAACGAATGACGAGACGAATGACGAGGGGGTAAAAAAGGCCAAGACGAGGACGAGACGAATGACGAGAAATTTGACATTTGGACAACACTGCACCCTACCGACGGGCGTTATTCTGAGCTAGTCAATTTCTTTTGTCGAATGAATCAGCTAAAATTCAAATTATTCTTTATTCTCCATTCATTTGATTCCATCAAGCAATTCAATAAATTTTCTCCAAATTGCAACAAAATGGCCAATTTCCAAAAATGTTAATTGAGCATGGATTTTGTGAATCTTTGAATATCTGCCTAAATCTAATTTTGGTTTCCTTTTCCTGGGAATTGATGAAATAGGATGTCCCTCATTTGGTCACATTAAATACCATAAAATTTTCCCATTTTAAATAAATTTTCTCAAATTTGCCAATTTTCTTCAATTATTGGCAATTTTTCGACAATAAAAATTTACTCAAAAATGATTGCACAAATTTTTGTTGTTTTCGACGAGTCATTTGGATTTTGAAATTTTCATTGGGCAAATTGAGCGACGAGAGGATAAATGTGGATAACAAAATATTTAAAAATAAAGAATACTTTTATTTTTTTGGTATTAAATGTGATGGTGGTCATTCATTTTACAATGACCGATCATTGGATTATATGGGCCTATTTACAGAATTAATTAAAAGCCTAAATCCACAATATTCATTATTCCTGACACTTCCCGTCAAATCCATTCGAATTTCGGCATTCCCAAAATGAAGGTTCAGAAGAAGAAAAATAATTTGATGAAAATTGATGAAGATGGAGAAGAGATGGAAGAAATGGACAGGATGGAAGGAAGAATACATGGCAATAGGATCTGGCAAATTCATAGAATGCCGAAAAGATAGATGATGGATATTTGGCAATTTTCCTGATAAGATTGGTGGCCTCCGCGTTGAGATTCAACGGTGACTGTTTGACCGGCGCCCATTATGGCTATCTTTCTGACAAACACAAATTACACTATATTCCTTGTATTTGACATTCATTTAAATATATTATTTATCAATAAAATGAATGGCACTTTAATGATTATTATACTTTCATCCTCCACTTCAATTCCTTTCAATTTTGTCTCCACCTGACTAAAAGTCAAGTTTGTTTTGCTTAGTATACATTCCTCCACTTTTGGACAATTACCAATTCAATTCCAAAACTTTCAACTAAATTCTCGAGGAAATTTCTTCATAAAAATGTTCCACTTTTTGACCGAAATTATGAGAGATGATTTATGAGTATGCCCCAGTTTTTCGCCGGTCAGTTTGACGCCAGCCGGTTTGTCGCCGTTTAATAATTCATCAAGGTGTGAACCAATTAGGATGATTTTATTATTAAATTAAAGAGCAGATTCTTGGCTATAAAATAATATTACGGGTACCTGGGCCCGGCGAATCAGAAATTCCGGACTCTTTTGGGGCATACTTTCATCATTTCTGAATCAATTTAAATTAGGGTTGCGCCCCCGCAGTGCGGGGGCGGGTTGTGCGGGGGACGGGGGTCGGGGTTTGCGGGTTTGGCACTTGCGGGGACGGGTTCGGGGGTGACCCCTTGCGGGGGCCCCCAAAGCCACATTTTTCAAATAAATGAAGAAAAATTTCATCCAAAAATGGCCGCGCAGCGAAAAATTTTACCTAAAAATAGCCTCGCAGAGAAGAATTTTAATAAAAGATTTTAATATCCTACAAAAATTTGGTCAAAATTTCCCTATCGAACTCCATTTTCCTTGAAAAATCCAATAATATGGGGTGCATGTTCACCCCCGCGGGGGTGCGGGGGTGGCTCTTGCCAACGATTGATTGATTAGTTGTCGGTGGAATGCGTATTGGTGGCCAGTCGCCAGTGATCCTCAATTGGCAGTGACCGGTGAAATTGACGAGGATGGAATTGAATTGGATGTGGTCGCTGTGATGGTCGATGATTCGGCGGTCAGCTGCAACCTAAAAATTACGAAAAACAAAGCGAGGAAGTATACGATTTTATTTAATTTTATTTTTATTTAAAAAAAGAGCTCGAATTTTTAATTTTAACGTATTTTTTAAATCTAATTTGATGAAAAAACTAAGTAAAATATTTTTAAGCATTAGTATTTCATGTTTTTGACTTAATTAAATTTATTTTAATAAATTTTAATTTTGCTTATTATTTAATATTTTTAATAATCAAAACGTAACTTTGGTTTTTGTTTGGCCTTTTTCTCATCAGATTGGAAGTGCTCAACAATGGACTGCGAACAGACCGGATTCGGAGATTTCTCCAATTGAGGCCTGCTGCATCCAAAAAGTTGAGCAACAATTCCACTGGACAAGAGACATTGTCCTCCCAGCTGACTGAGCGTCGTTGATTCTCTTCTTTCGAATCTATAAAAATAAGATTTTTATTTTCTTTTTTTAAGCTTGATTATTTTATTTTTAATCGATAGGTTTTCGTTTTATCAAAATTTCATATTTATCGAATTAAAACGGGAAAGACTTTTCGAAAAATTTAGGTCTCGGGTTCGAATCTGCTCAGAGGACCAGTTAAACTGGGCGGTTCCGCTTGTAGCTGATTAAGTACAAAACCGTTATAGGTGATTTTGATGTCAAATTAAAGAGCTCCGTTCTGGCTATCTATTGATATAAGATTTATTTGATTTGGTTCAGAATTAGCTGAGTTGTACTTAAAACCCCATGAGAAAGGACTGCTATTGAAAATGTGCAATTTTTCATGGTTTTTTGGACATAATTCCACCAAATCTTAACCAAACTACGTAATTCTTATATCAATCGATAGCCAGAAGTGAGCTCTTTATTTGACACCGAAAACATCTTTATCGGTTTGGTTATTAATGAGCAACAAACGGCGCCGCTCACCCAGTTGAAAAACCGCCGACTTGTTAGGCGGTGCCGCTTGTAGCTGATTAAGTACAAAACCGATATAGATGATTTTGATGTCAAATTAAAGAGCTCCGTTCTGGCTATCTATCGATATAAGATTTATTTGATTTGGTTCAGAATTAACTGAGTTGTACTTAAAACCCCATTAGAAAGGGCTGCTATTGAAAATATGCAATTTTTCATGGTTTTTTGGACATAATTCCACCAAATCTTAACCAAACTAAATAAATCTTATATCAATCGATAGCCAGAAGCGATCTCTTTATTTTGGCACCAAAAACATTTTATCGGTTTGGTATTTATTTTTTATTTTTATTTTGCTTAGAATAAAATTAAAAACCTCAATTTTTCCAAGTCCTGTTCATGCAAAATTATTGATTGTTGACGAATGCCGGCAGTGTCAGTGGTGTGCGTGTTGGTGGCCAATGACATGGACAGGACATTGCTTCCTCATTTGGCGGCGAAATTGACGAGGTCGGAATTGAATTGGATGTTGTCGCTGTGATGGTCGATGATTTGGCGGTCGGTGACAACAGTGCAATTTCGGCCGCATTTGATGAATTGCAGCCCCAAATTTGGCGGAATTTTTCAAAATCTTTTTAAATTTAATTTTTAATCAAAATTTTTTAAATAAAACCATTTTCGCTTTCAAATGGCAATAATCAATAATTTTGCATGAACAAAAGTTGGAAAAATTGGAGGTTTTAAATTAATTAATTTAAAATAAAAATTTGGGTTTTTTATCATATGAAAAAATAGCATCCTCTGGGCGGAATCGAACCTGAGTCTTAAATTTTTCAAAAAAAATCAAATTGCTAAGCCTAAAAAAATAACTTCCTCCAGGTGGGTTCGAACCCGAGACCTAAATTTACCAAAAATGCTTCATTCTATAGCTCAAAAATTTTGAAAAAAATTTTTTGGTTATATCTTATCCAATCCAGCCTAAACATAACCCTGTTCTAATCCTAATTTTTTATAGAGTTATTCAAATTGCTCAAATCCATCTTCCAATTTTGTCATATTTGCTCTATCATTGCCAATTGCCATGGTGGTGGTTATGTGAATGTGGCAACTGGATGGACTGGAGAAAAAATTTGCATGGATGATGATTTTTGGCTGGCTGAAATTATTGTTGGCCATTTCAATGTGCCCCGATGGACATAAAAATAAACCAAAGTTACGTTTTGATTTTTTATAAAAATTTATTAAATAATTAAATTAAAATTAAAAAAAAATATATTAAATTCGAGCCGGGCTTTGTTTTTCGATATTTCAGATCTCCGGGATGCGGGATGAACAGGCGGATATTTACAATTTGGTGTAATTACAAATCAGAACAGGGGAATTTACAATTTGGTGCAATTACAATCCAAAAGAGGCGGAATTTACCAATTATAATTGAACAGGCGGAATTAAATTAACAAACTGAAATAATTATTGACCACATTTCTTTCATCGTATTTACCTACATTTATTTTTTCCAATTTCCTCATTCCTAAAATATTATTGTTTTAACTTTAAATATGTATTTCATTTCTTGATATTATTAAATCGGCTTTTTATTTTCCAAATTAAATCGAAGCATATAATGAGCATAGGTAAAGAATTTCAATTATTCATTATTTTTATAGACAGAAATAATTTTAAAAAATATATTATAATTAATATCAATTTTGAGACCTTAAATCTTTCAAATTTTCAATAGGCACTTTCTATAAACAACATTTTTCTCGTCATTTTTTATTGATTATTTTTTTGTATTTTTTACGATTGGTTTGAACTTTGAAGAGAAGCATAAAAATTCTGTAAATATGAATGATTTGATAATGATTCATTGATAAGAAGGAAAAGAATACTAAGTACTAAGCATAAGCAGTTATTATTTTCCATTTTTACTGGGTTAACAAAGAAAAAATTAATGCAATTTATTCAGCCAAATTGATTGTTTTATTATTAATCATCAAAAAATTTGTTGAATAAAATTCTCATTTTGATTTGATTCTTTAATTTTTAATACAATGCGAATTTTCACACTTCTGTTCCCATTCTTCATTTTTTATTTGATAAATAATTCTGCTGGCACATCAAATAACGGCAACATTTTGGAAGAGACAAAAAGCAGCTCATCAGAAGAAGAAAACATTGCTGATGGCAATTCAGTCGATGAAAACGAAAATCGGTATGAACTTTGAAGAAGACTGAAAATTCAATTATGGTTTTTGGGATTTATTTCCTCTAATTTTCATTTTGATTGACTCTAATAAGAATTTTGGAATAATTTTTATTGTTTTGAATTTCGATGCTTTGTGAAAATATTGAATCTATCGGAATCGGAAAATATTCTTTAAAGGCAAATAAATATTATATTTTGTCCAATAATATTTTAATGATAGAATTTTTAGCCAGGATTCTACATTTCCATGGACATTCAAAAATTTCGAGCAGTTGACTTCAACCAATGAAACTTGGCCAACTACAGGATTTTACCGTTTTATGAGCATTTGTCAAGAAGAAACGGCGCCATTTAATTTGTATAAACAGGAAGGCCAACAATGTCCACATGGAACGCCAGTGGCCATTGGCCGATATAGGAATGCTCAAAATGAGACTGGGTTTGTTTTGAAGAGAATATTTGCAATTTACACCTAACGATTAGCTATCCTAAAAGAGTCAAATCAGATTTTGATTTCACAAGCCAATAGTCCGAAATCGGGCTTATTAATAGAAAGCATATTTTATGCTCCTTGAAATTTATGTTGGCATCCATTTGGGGAATTTCCCTTTCCCGGAAGAGACCAAGCTTTTAGGCCTATCGATTTTGAGAATATCGACGTCTAGGTGGCGCGTGGCGTAGAGACTAGAAAATTATTCGATTCAGTATGGTCGATTTAGTATATGAAATTACAATTTCAGATTATATGGATTTGTTTAACACTTTCCGCTAGATTTTATTACTCCCTTCGCCGGCGCCCTACTTATCTAGCCCCAACTATGATATCGTTTTAAATTGAAAATTCATAGAGTAAATAGTAAATCGATCACGCCAAGTCGAAAGAGCCTATTCTTAGATTCATAGCCAATTTCCGAAATCGGCTATACATGGATAAAAAAGAAGCTTATGTGATGATTATTAAATAAATGACCAGTATATGAACACTTTTACAAATTTAAAATTATTTATTTGTCCAAATTAACAGTTGGGGTATCATTGAAGTGGAAACATTCGCCCCATTCCCTCAGCATGTCCAGGCATATGCAGCTGGTTTGGTTGAAGGTATTTTATGGATATAATTTGGTAAAAATTGGATTCTTGTTTTTAATTTTCAGGCGCTCTGACTAAAGTGCAAATTTTCAATCATTATCGAAACACCGTGCAAGGTATGTGCGATAATAATGCAACCGAATATTGCACTCGTCTATTTCGCTATTTAAATGCCAATTTGCAATGGATTCAATCGCAAGTTAGTAAATGTGATATAAACATCTAAAGGGGTTAAACCAAAATCAAGCTTAAAAATTAGAAATTTATTAGTTATCTTAATTGAGAAATAAAATAGAATTTTCGACAATATGATGGCACTTTATTTATAAATTATCATAAATGTTTTAAGGTTATTCAATTTTTAATTGTATAACTAAAATAATTCCGCCTCCTTTACACTAATATAATTCAGTCTGTTAGACTAAGTTTTAATAATTCCGCCTGGTTGACTAAGTTTTAATAATTCCGCCTGTTTGACTAAGTTTTAATAATTCCGCCTGTTTGACTAAGTTTTAATAATTCCGCCTGTTTATTCTAACCGAAAATTTGCCAGCATTAATTTAATATTTATAAAAATCCAAAATTTTTTGATTAATTAGCATAATTTATACTACCTATTGATTTATATTTTAAAGGTGAATTTAAAACCACAGAACGATTTATATTGGCGCCATGTTAATTTGGTATATTTTTTCGGAATCCCTTAATCAAGAATTCATTTTTGCAGACTTTCATCCAATTAACTGGCATTAATGATGGTGATTAATTTTCATTCCAATTTATTTCATTTTTTAGGCTATATGTCAAATAAAATTGGCGGTTATACACCTCATTCGAGCTTCAAAATTTCACCAGTTTTTTTGCTCCAATTGTTGGGTGAATTTTACGATTTGGAAATTGCCCTTGGGAAGAAGACAGCGAAAAGGGGTGCCGGACATTGTTCGGCACTTATCAAAGTGACGGACGGCAACAAAGATTTGTGAGTTTTTTTTTTGCTGAAATCGGGGAATGGGAGGAGAACAAAAAACATTTCCCGAAAATCTGAATTAAGATGGCTATTAAATCCATAAAAAATATTTTCACTTCCAACCTGAAAAAGATAAAATTTAGTCTTTTAAACTTTTGACAATTCAATGAATTAATTAAATAAAAAATGGATAAAATTCCTTGGCATTAAAGAGTTAGAATAATAATTTTTTGGTAATTAATTCCATCCATAGTTTCGCAAATTGCAGTTGGGAAATGGCTAGATTTTCGAAGCTCTGATTAAATTTAAAATAGGTACTTATCAGTTATCCCGGACCAGATTAGAAATTTTTTCTATTACTCATATTTCATTATAAAACAATTAAAAATATAATTTTAGGTGATTTTAAGGTTGGCCATTTTTGCGAGTAACTTATAAGGGTAATTTTGGTGGGAAAATAAATCTATTCCAGGATAACCGATACATATCAAAAAATATTTAAGAAGGAATTTTCATTTTTGATTATCAGAAAAATCCTCAATTATGACATTCTTCTCGCCCATATTTCATTCCATCCATTTATTCTATCAGATTGGTCGCCCATAATACAATGGCCGGCTATAACCAAATGAATCGAATGGTCAAATTGTACAAATTTGGATACGGTTACTGGATTTAATTTGTGAATAAATTGTCTAAATTGCCATTTAATTTAGATAAAAAAGAAGTGCCCGGCAATACTGTCTCCTTCTCCGGCTATCCTGCAGTTTTGGCCTCACAAGACGATTTCACTTTGACCAGTGCAAAATTGGTTAGAAATCATAGCTTTTTAATTATTAAAATAAAGATAAAAATTATGTTAATTAACATTTATTTATTTTAAATTTATTATCTAATTAATTAAATTTTATTTGGCCAAAATTAGCATATACCTATTTGGCCATAAATTTCAGTCCATTTAATAAAATCCTCTATCTAAAATAATTCAAATATATTTTATAATTTTGAGGTCAAAAAAAAAAAATAAATTTGAAAATAATTTCTTGATTTTTCCTAATTTCCCTAAAGGTATCCATCGAAACTACCATCAGCATTTTCAACGCTTCTCTATATCAATTGTATCTGAAACCGGTTGGCCAACTTCAATGCTGGATTCGCTCCTATATTTCCAATCAATTGGCTGCCACTGCCCACGATTGGGTCAAAATTTTTGCACAGTTCGAAATTGATATTTTTTTATTTAATTTTTCCATTATTTTTTAGATACAATTCCGGCACCTACAATAATCAATGGACGGTATTATAATTATTTTCGCCATTCATTTTTATTGATTTTAATTAAAGGTGGTCGATTATAAATTGTTCAAGCCTGGAAAAGAATTGCCCAATGCCAATTTGGTCTGGATTTTGGAGCAAGTTCCGTGAGTATATTCATATTATTTAAAAATTTGCAAATTGATATTTTTTCTACTAAATTTCCTCTAATTCTAAGAATATTATTAAAATAATAATCAATTTTCGTCTCAATTATATTTATCGGTTAGCAAAAATTGAAAGAGATGCCATATTTTAATTTAAGATACAACAAAAAGACTAGCCAAAATATCACAGAGAATTTAAATATAATAATATAAAATTCCGGTACTTATATAATTTGCCTCCCCTTTTTTGGAAAATGAAGGGTCCCTGATATGGAGTTGAAAAATTTGGGTGGAAGTCGTTGTCGAACCATCGCATTGGGGCCCCTTTGCAGTCGGTGCCGTTAACCATTCGGCCATTCCACCACCGAGAGTGTGGCTTTTGCTTTTGGGCCATATTCTTCATTGCTTTCATTGGCCCTTTTCCTCTTCCTTTATCCTCAGCCATAACAGTCCCCTTTGGATGTTAGGGTTTTAGGTTAGGGTTTGGGTTTTTAGGATACTAGTCTCAACTCTGACTGAGCCTAACCCGAAATATGACAAACCATCGGAGGACTCTTCACTTTCCAAAAAAGGGACGTAAACTATCTAAGTACCAAAATTCCATATAAATTGAAAAAAAGTTAAACCAAAATTTTTCTTAATAAAAAAAATAATTTTTTCAGTGGCACTTGTGTGAGCCGTGATTTGACCTGGTTTTTGCGCAAATATGGATATTGGCCATCCTATAACATTCCATATTTGAACAAAATTTCCCAACTCAGTGGCTATAATCACCAGGGCAATTTGAACAATTGGTGGCGTTGGGGACATTCGCCAAGGGCACGCATTTTCCAACGGGATCAATCAAAGGTCGATGGCATGCCGGCATTGCAAGCATTGCTTAGGTGAGTCATTGGATTTGGCTTTAAACATTTTTACTCTGGAAATAAAAAGAAAAAAATCTAAAAAAAAAGTTACACTCCAAACACTTATTTAAGGGTTCAAAATTACGTATTTATTGGTTATCTCTCTCCGGATTTTTTTAAGAAGGATCCCACCCACTTTTAAGTGATTTGATTAGAATTAATATTACGGATGCATAAGTTGATACCCTCAAATTGACCCAAACACTATACTGGATGTCGCATGGCGGTTACCATTACTTTTCCTCTTCCGTCCAAAAAATCTAGAGACAGATAACCGACGAGTATCAAAATTTTAATTTTTTCAATTTTCTTCATTTTTAAATGATTTGCAAATATATTTATAAAATGATACAATTTTTTAACGTATTTAATTCCAATATTTTATTGCCATTTTCATTTCACAGATATAATGACTTCAAACACGACGAATTTTCGCGATGTAATTGTAGTCCACCATACACGGCTGATGTAAATTTACAATTAATAAAAATAATTCAATTTAATCTTTTAAATCAAATAAAACTAAAATATTTTAATTGAAGGCTAGCATTGCCACCCGTGGTGATTTAAATCCACCAAATGGCCATTGGGAATTGCCGGATGAACAAGGCTATCACAATTTTGGTTCCCTCGACTATAAAGGCACCAATTATGAACTGGCCAATAAATTACGTTTTGAAGTACGTTTAAAAATTTTGAAAAAACAATTTAAAATGATATTCAAATTTTCCAACATTTTATGAATCGAAAAACAAATTTTGAAAATTCGAAAAAATTTTCAAAAAATTATTTCAATATTAAATAAATTAATTTTTTCCTTTAATGATGGCCACAAATCACAATTTTTTCTTTAAATTTTTCAATTTTATTAAAATTTATTTTTCTTTCCCCTCATCAGTTGATTGGCGGTCCTACTTATGGTGGCCCCGGCAATTTGCCCATTTTTAGGTTTATTTCCCTATTTTCAATTTATATTCTTTCCAATTTTTAAAGTTGGGCCACAACGCAATTGAAAGTGCCACATTTTGGCCAGAAAACAGAATGGAATTTTGAATCATTTGTTACACTTTGGCAAAAATCAACAAATACAAATTAATGGAAATAATACAATTTATGTAAAGACATTTCAATCTTATTGAATAAAATTTTATTTCATTTTTAATAGCCAAATTTTTATTTTTACTTTTACATTAAAATAAAAAATAATTTTAAAATAATATAATCTTTAGGCAATCTTACAACATCAAAGCTAGTTTAATGGCGGGTAAGGAGCTAATTAGTCGTCGTTAAAAAATAAGTTGATGTGAATTTTTGTTATTATTTTACGATTATTAAATAAAATAGGAACGATGTCAAAATGAATCAATTTTTGACAAAGAGAAGAATTTTAAATATAATAACTAAAAATAAAAAGGTAAATTAAACTTCTGATTTATTTTAAGCATAGTCCCGACAAAATCGAGCAATGCAATTCCAAAATTTATTTCACACCACCCATCAGCAGAAAGGTGGAGAACACCAAGTACCTTTTAACTTGGGTAATTAAACCAGAGAAATTAAGTAAAAGAGGGAATTTGGTGGGTAAATGGGTGCAAATTGCAGATGCGTTCGAAGGGCACAAAAAGGACCCAATTTCCGCACTCTTCCCAACCAAATAAACAACTAAAATGTTCTCCACATCTTAGCACCCTGCCTTTCATTCCCTTTTCATTGCTGGCGGAAAATTTTCCAAAGTAGTATTTCATTCGTTCCTGCTTTTTTGTTTTTTCCTAGAAGAGAGAGCAGCGTACATTGCGAGTGTTGTTTGAGGGAACAATAATTGAAGAAATACTGCAGAGAAATTTTCCGTTTGTCGCGAAAAGGGAAAGGAAGACAATGTGTTGGAAATAGAGAATATTTTTGCTGTTTATTTGTTCGGGAAGAGTGTGGAAATTGGGACCTTTTTGTGCCCTTCCAACGCATCTGCAATTTGCCGGACTTTAAAATAGAAATTGATTTAAAAATATAATTATTCGGCGAATTTGCTGAAAAGGACACGATCCTATGAAGGGGACACGAACCCAAGCAATTCGCTAAATTTTTGGAATTGCATAGCCTGAAAAGGCTATGCTTAAAATCTAATTTCGATGGAAATCATGATATATTTTTTATTATCTATTATGAATCATTTTCTTTTAAATATCTAATTTTCCATTTATGTTATATTATCAATTTAAAAAAATGTCATCAATTTTATAATATTATTTATAAAACAAAAACATTCAAATTTGATTTCAAATGAAAAAAATCAAAAAGGTATTATTTTAATTAATTAAAAAACTTGAATAATTTTTTCCCATTTACTCCTTTTATTAAATGGATGATTCAATCCCCCGCAAGTAGTCAATACCTACTTCCTTCTCACAGAAAAATTTACTCCCGCTAAGGCCCTTCCCCATTGAACAGATGTTCCTTTGGAAGCTCATAGGCAAAGGACTACTTTGGAAGGGCCCTTGGCCAACGGTCTCTTTTGGAAGACCCAGGGAAAGCCTCCTCCCTTCCACTCCAGCCCCCTTCCCCCACAGGTCATTAATCACGGATCTGTCAATCAAATCGACCACTGACCGTAAGCCAATGGCCACTCTCTTCCTTTTTTTTACTCCCGTACGGGATCCCTTGATGGCCCACAGCCAACCTCCTCCCTTTCAGCCCCTTCCCCTTCTATTCCCCCTTCCCCCAATGGTCATTAATCATTGACCTGTCAATCAAACCGATCGCTGCGCAAGCCAACGGTCTTCCTCCCAATTTTGCTCCCGCCCCATTCCTCTCTTTAAGGAAAACGACAACTGTTCCCTCTCTTCGCTTCGCTTCGCCAACGATGGCCATTCCTCTATGGCCATTTCATTTCTCGTATATATATAAAGAGGAAAATAATGGAGGCATTTTTCGATGGGAAGCACTGGATGCGACCAAATAATGATGGCCAATGGCTAATGCCATCCCCCAGTCACTCTAGCCTCTTTTCCAACTCTCCTCCATTTTTTTTTGTTCACACTCTTTGCAAATCGAAATTTATCTACCTTCTTCACCCGCAATAGTCGGAATTTCTCTACCCTCTTCCGAAATTTCTCTACCTTCTTCGCCCCACTTCGCTTCACCCCACCCGTCCACTCCCAAATCGATGACCAAGCAGTAGTCTTCACTCAAAAAAATGAATAGAGGAGGAGGAGGTGGATGACCAGTAGAGAAAATGTGCAAAAGCGGGGGACCGTCTCAAAAAATTGTGACTCTTTTCGCTTTGCACAAATACTCTGTCTATGATGTCCATTACTTTCCCGTTACTCATATCGCTAATTTCTCTAATTATAGAAGAAGAGCGACTCTATACCAATCCGCCATTAAAAATTTCTCTCTTTCCCTTCTATCCAATTTCCCCAACTTTTTTCCTGCTTTATTTTCGCTTCCTTTTATTATACAAATACTACCACCCAACCAGACCCCAAGCCGAAAATAAATTCCTCACTGAAGCGAAAATTCATTCATTCTATATAAAAATAAGACGACGGACAATCTACAACGAAATTTATTTAAAAAAATTGACAACCTATTAATTAAATTATTATTTTGGGGTGTGGAATTTTTGCACATGAGATTGTAAAAATAAAATGAAAATCCATGACAAAATTTACTTCCCAATTTAATAATTATAAAATCGACAAATGAATATTCATACCATAAATATTATACCATAAATAATCCATCTCCATGTATACTCCCGCAAATATAATTACTCAAATCGAAAAAAAAAATTTATTCAATTAAAATTTATTAAATAAAAAATTATAAATGAAATAAATATTTTGTCTCAAAATATTCCTTAATAACAAATCATATGAAACCCAATAAAATATTATTTCTAATAATCCTTTTAAATATATTTTAATTATAATTATTACTCTCGTTTCTTTTACTCCCACACCCTATAATCTACCCTCCTCAATCTCTATACTCTCTCACCATTACAGCTGCATCCAAATGATCGACCGTGATTGGCTATCAAATATCCAAAAATAGGCCACGCCCATTATAAGCCGTTCAAATGACTACTTGCTCTCGAAACTCGGGTATAAAAGCCCTGGATTTTAGCTCACAAGCTCATTTAACTAAAAAGTGACCAGTTGCTGAATCCTCAAGCCTCCAACTTTCACCCAAACTTGCTTCCGCTTTTCACTAAAAAGTGAACAGCTGCCAAATCTTCAAGCCTCCAACTTTCATCCAAGCTTATTCCCCTTTTCACTAAAAGTGAACAGTTCTCGAATCCACAATACCTCCAATTTTCATCCAATTTTGCTCCCGCATTTTTTACTCTCGTAATTTTTTCCAATAAAATTTATTTGTCTTTCAAAAGAGCGAAATATTCGCCAAAAAATATACACATTTCCCATTATTCCCACTTTTATTCCCATTAAAATTTATTGTCCACAAATGCCAGCACCAACCAAAAAAGCCAAATTTTCCATTGAAAACATAATTGCCCCCGAATCGCCTTCCTATAAAACCATATTTACCTCCAATCTTGATTTGTTATCATCCGACATTGACTCATTCCTCTTTACTCCCGCAACCATTCAAAATGCTCCCGAAAAATCAAGAAAACGCCCTTCAATATTTACTCATCAATATGGCACTGGCGATTCCCAAAATGCCGCAAAATACATTGAAAAAATCTCAGTCCATAAAAAAGTCGCAAAAGGCAATGAAAAAATCCCAGACACAGAAGATGGCGCAAAATATCTTGAAAAAATCCCACACTCCGATGATATTGCACATATCAATGAATTCCAAACTGTCAAATATTATTCACAATTCCTCATAAAATCGCTCCCGGAAGACCCAGAGGGATTATTAGCGGGAGTCTTCAATTTTTGTGCAGACGAGGCCCTAAATTATGCACATAAACAATTTTCTAAAAAACCCGACACAATTGGATTCACAATTACCAGTGATTTGCCCGACAAAGGTCCTGTATGGGCTCCAATTGGTCCAATCAATGAAAACACTATTGAAGCAATTCTGAACGAATTTCTCAAGGTTGCCCAGTCAAAATGGGATCAGGATGTTACATTGTGGGGAAGCCCATTTACAATTGAAGTATGCACTATTAACAAAGCCGCACTCCCGAAGAAACACCGAATCCTCGGATCAGGAAGACCAGTTGCGGGAGCAGTCGATACTCTGATCAAGGACAAAGATTTAATCAAAATTCAGAACATTGACAATGCTCACTGCTTATTCTATGCTTTACAGGCCACACTTGTTCAAAGAGTCCGCAAATGGCATCCTCAAAAATTTGCACGATATAAAAATGTACTTCATGGTGAACGAAAGAAGAAAAATTTCCAAAAAGATACTGAAGCATTAATGCACGCTGTGGGTGCTCCTCTGAACAAAAAAGAATACGACGCCATGGAATGGGTGCCCAAGGTCGTGGAACATTGGAACAGAACCTACGCCGGGACGCATATTTTCAAAGTTTTCATCTTCAAATCTATTGGAGAATTTCTACTAACTAAACCTGTACTTGCTGAAGGACCGGCTGACTTCACAACGCCAATTATTCTCTACCATACAAAAGGAGTGCATGAAGGGAAAACGTGGGGTCATTTTGACGGGGTGACAGAAACAGGAAATTTATTCAAGAAACCATATTGTCTTTATTGTCAAGGAACCTATGATAGACCTGCAAATCATCGAAATTTATGTAAGTCGCGATGTATAAAATGCTCCCGGATGGGTCCAGGCTTTCCATGCAAGGCAACAACACTCGAACCAACCACCTGTCAAGATTGTAATAAAAATTTTTACAACGAAGAATGCTATGAGCATCATTTAAAATCCAATTTCTGCAAGCACTCCAAGGAATGTCCCGATTGCGGCCAGGTTTGGGACAATACAGAACATGGTCCACCAGAAGGTCATGTATGTGGCGTAACTCGATGTGCCAGGTGTCACGAATGGCATGATAAAGAAAAGGGATGCTTCATTAAACCATATGACTACAAAGACAAATCTCCTTGCGTCTACATTGCCTTCGACTTTGAAACAACGCAGTTTGAAGATGCTGGCAATGGACGACGACGACATCGACCAAATTTTATTTCTGCAAAAATTGCCTGTACAAATTGCATGGACAACGATGAATGGAAAAATTTATTAAGATGCGGGAGTAATTCCAATTTGCCTTCTTCTTCTTCTACAAATCTGGACGGGAGCAATTCCGATTTATCTTCATCTACCAAAGAATGCCAACTCTGTGGCCCAAATCGAAAAATTGCCTTTTGCGAATATCCTTTCATCGAAACCAATGTTGACGAACAACGCGTAACTGACAACCCATTGGAGGCATTTCTGAAATGGTTGGTTGAGGAAATGAACCATAAAAATAAAATATATGCTTATTCACATAATGGCGGAAAATTTGATATGATTTTTGTCTTCAAATTACTCCGGGCAATGAAAATAAACGGAAAGAACTTAAATCCGGAGCTTATTCGAAGAGGCAACAAACTTTATGAATTAAAAGTTAAGGGATTGGACTTATACTTCCGTGACTCATACAACTTTTTTAGCAAATCTTTGGCCAGTCTCGTCCCTACCTTCGAATTGGACATTCAAGATAAGCCCTACTTCCCGCATTTATGCAATCACCCTGACAACTATGGCAAGGACATTTTTCCTACTGAGGCCGACTATATGGCAGGTGGATTTATGCCAAAAAAGAAGAAGGACTTTGATCAATTCTTTACGGAAAATAAATTACTCCCGTTCCGCTTGGAAGAACAGCTAGCTGCCTATTGCGTCAACGACACGGATATACTCATGGCAGCACTGGTCAAATTCAGGCACGAGTTCATGGATATTTCCAAGAGGCCGGCCGACAAGGATGGACTCGTCGATCGTGCCGCCTTTCTCCACAAAGCGCATAAAGGTCTCGACCCCCTCCGAGAGGCATGCACAATTGCGGGAGCATGCGTGAAAATGTTCGAAGCCAATCATTTACCATATGATTATCTTCCACGTGTGCCCGAGAGAAGTTACAATGGTGCAAATACACAATCACGCAAGGCTCATAAATATCTTCAATGGCATGCCGAAAAACACAATGTCAAAATACGATCTTCCTACTCCGCTGGAGGCGAAAAAAAGGTTGGTCCCTACCGTCTCGATGGGTGGGTAGAAGAGCAACAGCTCGCAATTGAGATACATGGATGTGCATGGCACGCTTGTCCAAAGTGCTTTACCGATGATCAATATATGCTCCCGAATAAAAGAACAGTCGAAAAAACCAGACAAAAACACAATGAACGAATGAAATATATCAGGGAGCGTATTCCAAACATACTAGAATATTGGGAGTGTGAAATAAGAGCCATGGAAAAGGCCGATCCGGAAATGAAGAAAAAATTTGAAGAATATGAAGATTATGGGCCAATTCATATTAGAGATTGTTTCTACGGCGGGTGCACTGGACCTCTCCAACTCTACTACAAACCTGCTCCCGGAGAAAAAATCTACTACTACGACGTCACTTCACTTTATCCATACACTAACATGCAATTGGACGATGCATCCTTGGGCTACCCTCTCGGCCATCCAGAAGTCCATATTCTAAATGAACCCGTCAATTGGACCAAACCTGAAGACAATAATTGGCCATTTGCACTGACGAAAGTTCGTGTGGTCCCGCCTCGACAATGCGATGTGTCCGTTCTCCCGATGAGAATCGAGGGCGATCCACGTCTTTTATTCCCGCTCTGTGCCAAATGCGCAAAATTGCATCCGAAAGGGGGCCTATTCTCAAACAACAAAAAGTGCCAACACAATGACCGTGAACGTAGCTGGATTTCAAATTGCACATCAATGGAATTAGAAGAAGCCCTGAGGGAGGGTTACCAAGTCACCGAAGTATTTCGTGTCCTAGAATATGGTGACAGTAACAAGGATCTATTCCGGAGCTACATGCGAGAATTTCTGGCCGAAAAAATTCATGCTACCGGATTTGATAAGAAAATCTTCGGCAACAAGGAATTGGAAGAAAAGTTCATTTTAACATGCGAAGAAAAATTTGGTATCAAAATCGACAGGGAAAAAATGAAGACAAATAAGGGAAGAAGGGAATTAGTCAAATACTGTCTAAATTCCCTATGGGGTCGATTCAGTATGCGCAACAAGGACATGATGCAAACTGTAATCACTGACGATCCCGCCGAATTTGGAGAATATCTCGATCGACAAGATATCGACATATACCCACCTCATGAAATTGCTCCCGGAGTCATTTTCTTCAACTTTAAAACAAAGGAGGATTGGGTCGAAGAACATGATTCATCAAACGTAACGCTTTCAGCAATGACGACCAGCTATGCCCGACTCATATTGCTCAGATCAATGCAAAAAATCGTTCGTACTCCCGGATGCAAATTGCTCTATACCGACACCGATTCGGTCATATTCGTTGCACCCGAAGGCCAATCCCCAATTGAATTAGGCGACCACATTGGCGATTTTACGGACGAATATCCCGACCACGACATCCTTGAAGCGGTTTTCGGCGGCTCAAAGCAATATGCACTCAAAATTCGTCGCAAGGATGACCCAAATGCTCCCGCAGAATATGTGCTCAAAATCCGCGGCATTACAATCACACATGATGCTGAACATCGCGATGGTCTCCAGTACGAGAAATTCAAATCAATGGTGCTCAACTATGCTCAAACCGGAGAACCTGAAAAAATCAATATCATCTACCCTCATTCTTTCCGCCGTTCAATATTAGATGCGGAGGTCCTCTCCGTGAATATGAGCAAAATTTACAAGCCTTTTGTGGGAAAAGGCCTCATTGACCCTGAAACATTAACTGTCCGTGATTTTGGCTATTCCCAATGATTTCTTTTTATTGTATTTTTTTTACTCCCTTACCACATTTATATTGTATTTATTCACATTATTGTATTTTCCATTCTTACACATTTCTATTTTCACATTTTAATGTATTTTCCATTGTATTATTGTATTATATTTTTTTTATATTGGATAAAATTGAATTTAAAAAAAAAATTATTTTACGAGAGCAAAATGGAAAAAGGGAAAGGTCTACTGACGGGAGTAAAAATTGAGAAAGGAAAAGAAGTTTGAGAGGAAGACACATCTAAAAACCTAGTCCTTAGTCCCTAATCTTATATTATAAACCCCTAAAAGTTTTAAGGTAATACTTTCCAAACTATAGGGGTCTTATGATTTATCGATTTATTTGACTATAGGATTTATGTATTAGGGCTCAGTATCATATGTCCCCATTCCAATTTATTATTTTTTTTAAATTTTTATCGGATAAAATGAGTACGGGAGTAATTTCTCTCTTTTCTCTACCCAACTCCCCATTCCTTTACTCTCTCGCTTTTCGGGATCATGTGACCTGAAAAAATATACTAAGCCACGCCCACTTTAGACCCTATATAAACGCTGGATTTTTTACATTTTTGTTCATTTTGAAAATTTTTCTCCCAAATTTACTTCCATAAAACTTTTAATATTATCCCACAATTTTTAGAAAAAAATGGCATTTTATAACGTCGAAAATGATTTAATGGACTTTCCATTATTCCATTCCTCATTCTCTCCCCTACAAATGATATTATCGACAAAGATTGGAAGCATGGAGGTTTTGGACGCATTCTTTCTTCTTTGTGGAGAGGAATTTGGGGTAAAAATCGACAAGGAGAAAATGAAAAGAAGGAGTGGCAAGAAAGAACTCGTTAAGCGATGCCTAGAATCCATTTTCAATCGATATACTGCATACCAGAAACGAGACATGGTGCATACTCTGATTACGGATTCGCCGGCTGTATTGGGAGATTTGCTTCGCCGCAAGGATATCGATGTATTCGCACCTCATATTGTCGTACCCGGAGTGATGCTCGTCATCTATTGTCCAAAATAGACTTCTTCATGCCCACTGTCAACTTGAGCAAAATGCACATAAACATTATCGATAAATTTTACCCCCAATGAATTATTACAATCTATTTAATCATTTTGATAATTTTAATAAAATATTTGATAAATATTAATAATAATAAAATTTTGAATGTGGGTATAAACGGGAGTAAAAAATTGATAATAATCCTTACATTTATCATATCGATTTGGTAAAATTCCACCAGCGCGTTTCTATAAATAGAATAAAATTTTTCCCTAAATTTCATTCTTTGAAATCATCTCCATTAAATACCATGCATGACAAGATTAATTTTCCAGAATCGAAATATTTTGAGAAAATACCGGGATCACAGATTATTAAATCTAATAAAAAATTTACAAAATTCGAAATAAAATTCCTTATTAAAAGTTTACCCGTCTACGACAAGGGACATTCCATAAGCTATAATTTTGAAAATTCTCTATTAAAGATAGATTTTAAAGAATGTTTAATAAAGATAATTGAAGCTGCCATCAAATTTTTAACAGTCTCGGCAAACGACTATAAGATTGCTTTCATGATCGCTAGTGATTATTTGAAGAACCCCCTCATGACTTCCATGTTACTCTCGGACGAAAATACTATCGAGAGAATGAGCATACGATTCTTATCAGTCGTAGAATACTTGACAGAAAAGGGCATTGAAAGAGCAGAATTGACAATCAGTGTTTGTATTTTGGATAGAAGAAATTTACGAAATAATAATCCAAATTCCTAAATTATTATTATTTGCTATATTATTATAATTGTATTGGATAAAAATAATAAAGACTAGAATAAAATTGTACGGGAGTAAAATAGAATTGGAAAGGAAAAAAGTTTATTAGGATAGCATGATACTTAGCCTTAGTCCCTATCCTTATCCCTAAACCTTAAAATCCTAACATAATACTTTCCAAACAATAGGGGATCTTCTCTTTGACATTTTTTTTGACTATATATGGGTATATGGGCTACGGGTCATATTTTATCGATTAGACCATTAGGATCTAGCTCTCATGGATTATATGTTTCCCTTTGCGGGAGTAAAAATGTTGAACCGTATCTTTTTTTTTCTCTACTTTACCATTATACCTATACTCTCACTTTCATTGTGCCAAGCCACGCCCACTTTAAATGGGTATAAAAAGCCGAGATTTTTTTCATTTTTGTTCATTTTAGATCATTCTTAGAATTTTGTCAATTACCTATTATCCTCCAATTTTCTCGCATTTATTATCCCCGAAAATATGAGCGGTCAAAAAGGTAATATTCCAGACCGTCCACTCTCTCCCTTTTATGCTCAGAATAACTCTTCCTTATCTCCTCCAACCGATTTAGTCCCACCACCATCTTCCGCTCCCCAAATCCAAGACCAGAAACCTCCAAATCCGGCCCAGGTCCCAGCACCCCGCTATTCCGGACCGATTAAGGAATATAAGAAACTGACATGGAAGTTGTTCAAGGGAAAGAACGTGCTCATCTACCATCTCTGTGACACCTGCCAAGACCGCCTCTATCGTTCACAGGACAAGATTCAGGATACCATTGATCGATGGATCATCAAGATTGAGATGTGCGATGCATGCGTCCGGGCGAATTGCACAGCTACCACACTC
This sequence comes from Pratylenchus scribneri, assembly GCA_030063045.1. Taxonomy (NCBI): domain Eukaryota; kingdom Metazoa; phylum Nematoda; class Chromadorea; order Rhabditida; family Pratylenchidae; genus Pratylenchus; species Pratylenchus scribneri. The sequence goes on along the minus strand of JAQSEB010000037.1, from coordinate 890,050 downwards.
ATGTCCAAGCCGTATACTCATCCAACAGTTAAAGGGGAAGAAGGAGGAAAATAAGAAAGAAATGAAGGTATTCTTTGGATCAAAAAAAAACCAATTTTAATAACCGCAAATATTGTAAATTTAATAATGAGATAAAATTATTTAATTGAAATTTCAAAGATAAAATCGAAGGGGGAATAAAAAAATATACGATTTCCTATCCTATCTTATTTCTTTTCCTAAGGATTTAGACCTAGGCCACGCCCACTTTAAAGACCCTATATAAACTCGAGAAAATCCACATTTATTCATTTTATCCATTCATTTTACATTTTACGAAAACATGTCCTCTCTCATCGAAGAATGCTCCCGCATCCTCCAATGCTCCAATGAGGCCCTTAGGGATCAACTTTACCATCCAATCTTCCGCAACCAGATCCTTGAATATCTCCAGGGCCGAATTGTAAAGACCCTTTATCGCGACCGTCTCGGTCTCTTCCATTCATTCTTCTTTGCCGGTCTAACTTCTCACGGTGCGGACAAGACCTTTGCCTATGGCCGCCTCTCACGTACATTTAATAACACTGTGACCCAGCATTTTTACTCCCGTCACCGAATTAGACTCCAATATCCATTTTTACCATGCGCCGTGGAGATTGTACCAAATGGGGAAGATCGATATTATCCCCTTGAGCTCTTAAAATTGGATGAGCCCACACCACCCTCAAATTATTTGGGCAACATCTTCAGGGAAATCGGAAGTGGCGGTCAGCCAATTACCTTCTCAGCCCCCTGTCGATATTGTGGCATCGATCATTCCCAAGGGCTAGATGTGGACGATGACTCCATCTTAGAACCGCTTAGTTTCAAGGAGCCATGCGATTCCTGTGGCGAATATCATGAGGAGATTCCATTTTTTACCCGTTGTGAACAGCATGAAGGCTGGGAGGAAGCAACGGACGATGAATTGACTCGTTTTCCATCCAGCGAAAGTATGGAGGCCGACGCGAATGGAATGACTACTTTTGAAATGCTTCATGGCTTGGAAGAATCAGAAGAATCGGATTGGTCAGATTAAAAATACTCCCGTAACCCAAATACTCCCGCACCCAAAATACACATGCACACATCCATCCCATCCCTATATACACGCGCACCCCCTAAATATACATGCATATACCCATTAAAATGGTCCAAAAAGGGGGAAAATGCCTCCTAAATTCGCAAATTGTCTCTTCCAATCCTTAGCGATTTCAAAATTGTATCTTCTATTCGTTAACTCCGCTCATTTCCCCCTTAAATCTACATCTTCTATGGCTTAACAATTTCAAAATTGTATCTTCTAATCCTTAGGGATTTTCAAATTGCATCTTCTCAAGTTATCAATTTCAAAATTGCATCTTCCAAGTCTTAGCATTTACTAAATTGTATCTTCTAATGCTTAGCATTTACTAAATTGTATCTTCTATCCACTAACTACGCTCATTTTCCCTTTAAAATGACCTCTTCTAATGCTTAGCATTTATCAAATTGCATCTTCTATTGCTTAATAATTATCAAATTGCATCTTCTAAATCTTGTCATTTACAAAATTGTATTTTACAAAAGTTTATTCACGATATTTTGTACAAATAAATCTGTATTTTCAACGGAATCCAATAAATTCAAATAATGTTCAAATGTGTATCCTAGGGACATGTAATAAATAAATACAATAGCATGGTGGCCACAACTTGTATTAAATAGGGACTGATAGGGGATTTTATTTGTCTTAAATTTGGGAAATGATTTTAGGAAATTATTAATCGATTGGGGCACGTCTTTCTTTAGACTATCAAAATAGAAGATTTCAATTTTATTTGGGATGAATATTCCAATCCAATGGCTCCCCTCTTTACGGATTGGATCCATATTGACAACATGAGAGGTGGGGAAACTGGACGGGAGTAAAAGCATGTCGCTGGGCAAGCATCCTCTAAACCACTGTCGTGTCACCGGGTTTGCCTCGAGGACTTTTCCGATTTGAAGGGAATCCATTTGCCTTCAATGTTTCCGTGAGCAAGTCGAAATCGATTCCTGGAGCTTCTGGGCTCTTGCTTTGGGCTCTCGGATGATGGCGATTAATCCACTTTTTCCATAAGTAGACAAGGATGCTGGCAATTACCGTAATGTAGAGAATATATGTCAGAACACAAGAAATGTGGGCATATATATCCCCCGATTCAGGAGTTTGTTTACAAAGTGGGTTATTGCCAAGGGCGATAGGTGCATTGATTAAAGGATTTTCGCTCTCCAATGCTACATCGATGGAGTTTGGGGAAATAGAGACGAGACCTTGATCTTCCTTCCATTGGTCCCATTGGGGACCTGTGACTGGTTCATCGGAGAGGAGGGTAGAGAGTGGACCAACGGTGGTTGAGAATAGGAGAATGACAATTTGGATCATTTTTTTATGATTTCAATAATGGCACGGGAGCTCGTTTTTCTCGGACTTTTATACTCCCGGATTGGATCCCATGTAGTCCTTAGCCCATAGACCCCTATAGTTTGGAAAGGGTAATGATTTTACAGACCCTAGATTTTGGAAAAGGAGATTAGATCTTCTCAGAATTTAGTTAGTTAGTCCCAGTCCCTCTCCCGTTTCCCGTGATGGCGGCGGCGAGACGAGGCGGCGGGGAGGGGAGGGCCAGCCAGCCGGAGTAGGAGCCGGAGGCCAGGCCGGGAGCCAGTGGGGGACTAGTTTGATTATACTTTTTTATTATATTATTTAAAAATCATAATTTTTAATAATTTCTACTTTTTTTTTTATTGAGGACTTACGTGAGAATTTTTTGACTCATAGGGGCTTATGGGTTAGAGGCTTGGGTACCTATGGATTTTACATGTTATCATTTAGGCTAGGGGCTTTGGGTTTTAGGTATCTAGGGGCACTGCATGCTATCATTTTTAGACCTTATTTATTTTTTTTCAATAAAATATATTTATCTCATTTAAAATAGAATAAATAAAAGATATATAGAAAAATCAAATGGTAGTATCGGATGTAATTGTCCTATTCTTGTCCAACATTAGGAGGGAATCGACTTCGGCAAAAATGATTAGCATATATCCGCCGGGCTCCACTGCCGTATTGAACCGTATATCGACCGCCGTTGTACCATTCTTGATCAGATCAAAAATGCCTCCCTGATCATCGCCGCTATTGGTCAAATTGAAGACGTATATGCAATGGGTAGAGCCGAACCGTTTGTAGCTTATCCCATTTCCGCCCGACGTATTCGTAAAGCCGATGGCCTCGTTGGTCTCGTGGAATGCGCGGGCATATTTGCCATTTGCATAGTCCAATTCCATGGGAGCTTGGGGATAATGGCGACCGTTGGCGACGACGGCAATTTCTCTAACGCCTAGGGGTTAAAAGTTGAAGGGACTGGATTTTATGTCGCCCACATAGTCGGAATTTTTCACCAGACCCATGATAATTCGTCGGGGTATTTGGTCTTGGAACATATTTGCCGTAAATTCATAGCGGCCCGCACTGATGAACATGGATTTCATCATTGACTTTCGGATGGCATATCGTACGGGTTTCGTGTCCAGCCGTCTGGCAATGTCCAATGCGAGCCCATCGAGCAGCATGACTTTTTTCACGTACAACTTGAGACTGGTCAGTTCCAGCTGATAGGTCGTATTATTGGTCGAAGTAATTAGGAGGAAATTGTTCGTATTGGGCATTATTGTAATATCCATACCCAAGTGGCTGATCAAATACAGTTCCTGATTGAAAATATCCGCATCCAATTTACTGATCAGCTGTACAGTTTTACTCCCCTTGTACTGTTCCACCCTAGCGTCGAATCCTTTGCCCGATTCCAATGACTCATCCAGCTCATCGGGAACATAGCCTGCCGCATTCAAATGGGATTTTTTGGCCTCTGTAGAATAGGACAGTTCATGGGTGAGATAGGACTTGTAGGCCATTAGGGAATTGGAATTGAAAATTTCGCGCCCATTTATGGTAACTCGCATGTCTCGGATGAACGTGTTGCCCAAGAGCTGGACGGGAGCAACTTTATCGGTATCGCCCAATACGGTGGTTGTACCGGCTTCCGTCTTTTTTACGATTCGAAATTCGGAAAAGAGGAAGCATTTGCTCGGATCAATGTAATTATCGGATGAATGGATTTTAAAATGATAAGGGGTATCGGTGAGCGGATTACTGGGTAAAATTTCAAAGACTTTTGCCGATGAGACCGAGACATTTGTCGGGGGAATGTGGAAAAAATCGAGAGCATTTGTTATGGAATTCACCGAGTCATTGTCGATTTTGTAGAAGGCCATTTTCTCAATAAAGACCAAAGATGTCGGCTTTTAGCCGTTTTTTCGAATTTGCCAACGGTTTTGTCACCTCCGAAGAGAGAACTGACTGAGGGGTGGGCAAAATTTGGACTGGCCGTTTCCTTTTTATAGACCTCCGTCGCCCACTACCAAATTGCTTTGGCATTCCGCCCTTTTCCAGTACCGTATCGATTCCCTTCTTACTTTCCTCTATCAGACTATCCTTTATTGGCTTTCCCTCTTTAACCTGCTCCAACACTCGTTGACCCGTATTCAAGGCTTCTTCGCCTACGGCTGTTCCCACCCTCTGGAGAAGAGGTCGAAAGAATCTCCATAGGCCTTTGAAGACATCGCCGATTCCGGCTCCTCGTTGAATACCGTATCCTCGTTGATAGACCGAACCTCCACGGAATACATCATCGTTTCCTAGGCCCGAGCCCAGTTGGGAATAATCATCGTAATAAATGGAAGAAGTATCGAATATTTGGTGCACTTCTCTTATGGCTTTTGTGCTACCGTATGCCTTCATCTCATGCCCAACGAGTCCTTTTATAGACTGGGGACTGAGAGGGGAGAGGAGCCTGGTAGAAACCAGAAAGGGAGAATGATTGACAGTATAACATGCATATACCTAGTAATTATACCCATAGATTTTTAAAAAATAATTCCTTAAAAAATCCCATAGAATTTAAAAAATTAATACGAGAGTAAAAGATGGAACGAGAGTACAAAATTAAAAATTTATCACTTTCTTAAAAATTAACACAATCATGACATTTCCGGATTGAAATGGTACGGGTCTTCCATCCATTGTTAAAATTTCCACTTCAATTTCGTTCACATCCACGGGTAGAACTTGGCAGAAGAGGGGAGAATCGTAAATTTTTTCCACATTTTGTCCACGTTCTGCGCCGCTCACGCTTACAATACGGAGAAGGGAATTGAGCGAATTACCGATGATCATGTTTGCAGTCAATCCTTTGGCATATACGCCAAAACTGGAGAAGCCACCATGCAAATCATATTTGTATTTGACATATTCATCGGGCATTATGTTTTGGGGGAATTCATAGCCAAGAATGTACCCAAGTTGTTGGGATAATTCCAAATTATTAATATCCGGATCATCCAAATGTAGGACAAATCGCTCAAATCCTCGATTATAGACAAATGAGATGGAATCAAGCAATTTTTTGATTCTTGCAATGTTCACCCATTCTTGGATGGAGCCAAATGTTCGGGTCAAATATGCTTCCTTTTCGTCAATTTCTTCTTCGCTCCCGGTTAAATAATCGCTTAACAATACCGTCTTTTCTCCTCGAAGTCTTTGTCTAAGCTTGTCTATACCTCTTGGCTCGCCAGATCCTTGAGTTTGGGAGGCTTGGACATCTTCTTGAGCGGTATCTTGGCTTTCTTTTGGTGCATAGTATCCGGTACCTCTGAGCGCTTGACTAAGTCTCTCTGTACCTCTGGGAATTTCCTCTTCTTTCTTCTGGCTATCACCAGAAGCATCAGAGGGGGCGGATTGATCGGAAGAAGCCTCTTCTTGAGCAGACTCTTGGGATGGTTTTGGGGCATAGTATCCGGTACCTCTGGCGGCTTGACTGAGCTTCTCTATGCCTCTTGGTTCTTCTTCATCTTTCTTCTTTTTCTTAGCTTCTTCCTCTTCTTTCTTCTTTTTCTTAGCTTCCTCATCTTCCTTCTTCTTCTTGGCTTCATCTTCTTCTTTCTTCTTCTTCATAGCTTCCTCCTCTTCTTTCTTTTTCTTCTTAGCTTCCTCTTCTTCCTTCTTTTTCTTCATAGCTTCCTCCTCTTCTTTCTTCTTTTTCTTGGCTTCTTCCTCTTCTTGATTAGTTTCTGGTGGGGTAGGCTGGGTACCTCGGAGACCTTGTCTGAGCTTGTCTATACCCCTTGGCTCTTCTTCTTTCTTCTGGCTATCATCAGAAGTATTAGAAGGGGCGGATTGAACGGAAGAAGCCTCTTCTTGAGCAGACTCTTGGTCTGGTTTTGGGGCATAGTATCCGGTACCTCTGGCGGCTTGACTGAGCTTCTCTATTCCTCTTGGTTCTTCTTTCTTCTGGCTATTATCAGAAGCCTGATTAACAGAATTCTGACTAGTCTGGCTTTGGGCAGTTTGAGTATTTTCTTGTGTAGATTCTTGGGTTTCTTTTGGTGCATAATATCCGGTACCTCGGAGACCTTGTCTGAGCTTCTCTATACCTCTTGGTTCTTCTACTTTCGCTCCAGTAGATTCTTCATCTCGGGGGAGATCTTTATCTTGGGATTCTCCTATTGTATCTCTAGGCAAATCTTTATCTTCTTCCTCTTTGGGTAGATCTTTATCTTCTTCTCTGGGTAGATCTTTATCTTCTTCTTTCTCTGGACTAACATCTTTGACAGCCGGTTTAGGTGGAGGTGGACTTTCTTTCTCTGGACTGACATCTTTGACTGCTGGTTTAGGTGGAGGTGGAGTTTCTTTCTCTGGACTAACATCGCCATTGGAATCTTTGATCTCGCGTTTTCGTCTTTTCATTGCCGGCTCATAATTTTCCAATATATTAACCAATCTTCTACGATGTTCGCTGATTGTGGTCTCTAAAAAATCGGCAATTTTTTCGGGCGTATTTTGCGAGGATTTTGGTACATCCAAATGTAAAATTTTATCGTCATCGTAATGGATTCGAAGGTATTGATCTTCTAACGTACCAATCAGGGGCCATGTATATGGATAGATTATACTGTGGAGACCGCAGACCCAATCGCCTTGTAGTTTCAGGGTTCTTCCCAGGTGAACTCTATACTTATTGGGTTTATTGTCGGGATAGTCTGGCGAGTTACTGGGTAAATGGACAATATGAGTGTTTGCCATTTTCCAATGTATGACAAAAAAAATATTGAGATTTATCCAAAAATACTCAGCCTTATATAGACAGGATGCGAGAGTAGAAAAATGGGAAAAATTTTATTCAATGAAAAAAATTATGCCATATCAACTTCATTAATCCAATGTGTTTCATTGGGGTATCCCCGGTATCGTACTAGAACTTGTATTGTACCATCTGGAAGTTTCTTCTTTCTCAGCACCTTTTCAATTTTATATTTTGTATCAGCATCCTTGCGCACTTTGGCCAGCTCTTGCTCGTAGAAATTGCCCTTAAATTTGTTTCCTCGTTCATCTTTCACTTTGTACTGTACGGGTTTTCCTTGGCTTTTCACTTGATCAATCTCCAATATTTCATCGGCCCAATTTTGCATGTAACCCTTCTCGAATGCTCCCTTGCCACGGCTCATTCTTACAAAATCGCCCTTTTTAAATTTTGGCTTCTTCTTCTTCTTTTTACTATTGACAAAATCATATTCTCCATCATAGAGTTTTTCCCATACTTGCTGGGCATTCTCTGGGGTCACATCCACTGGTCGCATTCCATGCGTACGACTTTTTGAATGATTTATGGCATCGATGATTTGGGGCAACACATGTATCCATATTGCTTTCGATTTATGGCCCATGTAGCGATAGAGTCGCTGTTTCATATTCCGTATGGCACGTTCGGCTAGGGAAGCCTTTTGAAATGGCGAGGTGGCTTTGAGCTTTTGTATTTGCTCATTTTCAAAATATTTTGTCAGCGTACTATTACAAAATTCTGTACCCAAATCGGAATATATTCTCCACGGTTTCTGGGGCATTTGTTCAATCAATTCTTTGAAAGCTTGCAGCATATCATTGGCATTTTTGGTTTTTACGGGTACGGCAAATAGTCGCTTGGATAGGACATCTATTCCCAGTAGAATGTATTTGTATCCCTTATTTGTACGTGAAAGGGATTTCATGTCGGCCAAATCCACCTGTACATCGGTCATGTACCCGGAGGCCACAGTTTTGGCTCTCTTGAAATGTACTCGACGTGGACGATGTAGAGAATAGGTCCTATGGCCTTGTAGAAAATGCTCAACATCTTCCTTTTTAATATTTTTATCCACCTTTTGGGCAGCTTTAAGCAATGCTTGAGCACCGGCAAAACCGGCTGGATTTGTGGGATCATTATAGATTTCAGCTAATTTTTCTTCCATGGGGGAAAAATGAATAATAGACTAATAGTTTGGCAACATTTAAATAAACATTTATCCAGAGAGAAAAAATTACAATAAATCATGTTGAGTGGGTTTACGGGATGCCCATATTTTCTTTAGTTCAAATTTGGACGGTTTTCTTGGGGCCCATGCTAATTGACCGTATAAATCAAGTTTTGTCGGTTTTCTGGCGGCCCATTTTATCTTCTTTATTGTCTGTTCATCCATCTCCTCTTCCGTATTCTTTCTCTTTTTTCCTCTCAGCGGTGGCATTATCGCTAACGGCGTAGGCTTGCCCTCGATTGCCCTCATTCCATTTTTACCTTCGATTGCCTTTAATTGGGATTTGTCCTCGATTGCCTTCAATTGGGGTCTGTCTTCGATCGCCTTTATTGAGGTTCTTCCTTTGATCGCTTTACGTCGCCTCTTTCCCTTGATTGCTTTCTTGGGTTTGGATGACGGTATAGCAAGTTTTGCCTTCTTACCGGATTCGGACATATCCAATAGCATCTTTCTCTTTGGTCCTCTCCTCGGGGGCGGGGCAGGTAGGGCCAATATTGGATCATGGTATCGACCTTTCTTGGTCATCAATGCCTCGTCCCAATCTTTGGCTTTCCTCTTCAATCTTTCATATCTCATCTCGGGACTCAAAAATTCCATCAGATTCGGATCGTAGCCTTTCTTACGATAATTTGGCCTATTCACAAATGGCATATCAATTTCCATCAATTCCTTTTTGGGTTTCCGATTTGACAAATCGGAAGCGGGAGTAATTGACAATTTCGGTTGGGGAGGTATTATTTGTGGCAATGGAGCCTCCTCTACCATTTCTTCGATTAGTGGACGGGATTTTGGTTCATTATCTTCTTCTTCAATTGCCTTTGGTTTTTTCTTTGGGTATGGTTTTTTCTGGGTCCGTTTCCCATTCTTTGCGCGTATTGGTCCACTCCATATTTTTGGAGGAAAACTCGGTACTTCACTTGTAGAAGGAGGAGGAGGAGGATGTGTTACGGTAGTTGAAGAAGATGTAGCTGATTGATCCTCGTCCATTGCTTGGATAAAAAATTCATCCGGCTTTGGTGCCTCGTCATCTTTGAGCATTCCAGCCGGCTCGGGGGCATCATTTGGGAGTATTGTAGAGATTTGTGGAGTATTTCGGGTTGGGGGCGGATTTTGGGGGAGAGTAGATGAAATTATTGGTCTTTGAGGAATTGAGGATTTGCCTCTTCTTTTTGGGCGGGGTTTTAATGGGAGAGTAGCGCTCTCGGAATTCGGTTCGCTGCTGGCGAACGCATTCCGAATGGAAGATTTCTTTTTCTTTGGAGACCCTTCTTCGTCTTCTTGGTCAACAATTTCTACGTCTTCATCTTCTTCTTCGCCTTTTTTAATTAACATTCTGACACCCTTGCCCACGTCAACTCTCAGTGGGCGATTTTCCCTTTCATTTTTCATGGCCAAATAGCGTCTCAGCTCCTGATTGTATTTTACATTCTTTCTCGATGGATCCAGGCGTTCATGTTTAATCTTTTCAATTTGTCTACGGGTAAAATCTAGACTATCATCTCCGGTATCTTGGGCAGAAGTCATACTACGATAAATTTGCTCTGGGATAATAATTAATTTATTCGCCATATTAGAATGGAAAATACAATAATGGTAAAAAATGATTAATCCGTATCGCTTTTTATAGACCTTCTAGCAATCTCCAAGAGTAGCGGAGTAAGCAGGGCAGTAAAGAAGGCAGTACCCGCTCCCGTTCCTTTTTGTACAATAAATCTTCGGGCACCTTGTTCCGTCTTCAGTCGACTCATTTGACGTACATATTGGGCATATGGCGAGAGGCGTTTTTTCTGGCGAGTGGTTAACTGGAAACGGGTGGATAAAATATTTAGGCATAATTCGACCAGAGCAAGCATTTGCAGGGAGGAGGCATTTTTTAGTAATTTACGAAGTTTCCTTTCCGATCTGGTCCTGGCCAGTTGATGGAAGAATTTTTTATTTTCAATTACAAAATTGGGAATTTCAGACATTTTTTGGAATGAATATTGAGGGCAATTCGTCATCCTTAAATAGATTTGTCCTCAGGCGTAGGAGCGGGTCCGATGCAGCATGCATATCGATGAGCAAATATCCGTATGGTTCATTTGTCGCTTGCTTGTATGCGTCTAGGAAAAAATCCAATTGTCGAGGGAACAGTTGTACGCCGATATTCCGAATTGACAATGCCGAATTTGGCGATCTCATTAGGATCAGGTATTGGGCATTCTGGCGAGCCACCCGTATCTTTTTATCGAATAAATTTTGGGAGACAAAAATTATTCCAAAATTCTGGTGGTGGCTCTTTGCAGTAAATAGTGTGGACAGATAATTTTCGGATATGCTCAGCAATAGATCATCCAGGATTAGCAGGAGTGGTTTCTCTTGCCTCTTTATTAAATCCTCTGGTGGAACACCATTGTAGACGGATACGCCAATTTTTTGTAGTTCGGGTACGATATTACTAATTTCTCCAAAGCAATAGAGAATGGATTTGGGGGCGGGAGTAATTAGGGAAGAGGCTTCGGCAATTAATTTCAATAGGAGAGTACTTTTGCCAGAAGAGCTGGGACCAGAAATAATCATTCCGAAGGGCATTTTGAATTTTAAATCTTTATCTGAGAATTTTGAAATTTCCATTATGATTACAAATTAATATACGGGAGTAAAAATCTCGGGTTATCAATCATTTAAATATCCTTTTCTTCTGTCATTTCAATCTTTGTTTCTTCCTGACGAGATGGGATGAGAAATTCAATGAATGTGGCAGCAGCCAAAATTGTGTCCAGTAGGGATTTGATCGAATCATTTTGAGTTCCCCTCTCTTGGATGATTTGCTGATTTTTCTCATAGATTTCTCGTTGCTTCTCGCTGACGAATGTGGTTCCCATGGAGAGTAGGTCGAGAAAACCTTCAAATTCTGGTCCTCCCTGTCTGATAAAATTATCCTTGAAATGTTCAACGGCTTGCTTGTCGTCCTTGACCAAATCCAAAAAACCCATTACCGTATTTATCATTGTATAAAGTTTTTGCTTTTTCTTATCCGTCGTCGATTTTCGTTCCTTGGACGGGAGCAATCTTCCATGTTCAATTTTTTGAATAATTCCCTTCGAGTCCATTTTAATTTTTATGAAATATCGAGTTGGATTCTCGGGGTTCAATGAGATTGAATATTCCTGTTCACCATTGGATAATTTGAAGAGACATTTTTGTGCTAGTGAATTTGTACGGACAAATTGGATAAAGTGGGTCCCTTTAAGACGATTACAGTACAAGGAGATTCCTTCTTTAATGAGGAGAAAGTCTATGTAGAATATTTTCGTTTTCGGTTTATGGTCAAAGGGGAAGAGGAGGGGCGAGTCAATTCGATGACTGGAGATTTTCAGGGCCGAAGGACTAATTTCCAATTGGAATTCGTTAACTGGCATTTTTTTCAATATGAAAGTAAGAATGAATGAATTCACGATTTTCAATCGTTTATATACTCCCGTATTTCCATGGTCTACAGAATTTATTCAAAATGTTCTCCCGTCATCAATTGTCCCCAAGAAATTTATTCAATGGAATAATTTATAAAGATAAGTAAGAATATTATGAAGAATATTATTAAAATGATAAATTATATTCAAAATTATAGAAGAAAGTCGACTTTTTAAATTTATAAACATTTTAAAAATCCTATTTGATTATAAATGGATATAAATTTTTTATACTCTTTAGGAAACGGAACAGTAATTTATGACTTAGAATGATTAATTACGATCAATGATTTATAAAATAGAATGATTTATTTCAATCAATAAATAATAATAGAAAATATTCACCTCTATCCCTTCTTTTTTGGCTTTTCTTTCCCTTTTTATAGCTACGGGAGTAAATTATTTGACCGTTTGCCTATAATCGGTTGGACGGGGGCAAGGCGAAGAATAAGTTAGAGAAATTTTGGAAGAAGGTAGATAAATTTCGATTTGCAAAGAGTGTGAACAAAAAAAATGGAGGAGAGTTGGAAAAGAGGTTAGAGTGACTGGGGGATGGCATTACCCATTGGCCATCATTATTTGGTCGTATCCAGTGCTTCCCATCGAAAAATGCCTCCATTATTTTCCTCTTTATATATATACGAGAAATGAAATGGTCCAACAGAGAGCCATCCTCCATTGGCAAAAGCGAAAAGAGGGAACAGTTGTTGTTGTTTCCATAAAGAGGAGGAAGAGGGCGGGAGTAAAATTGGGAGGAAGGCTGAACCTCTGGTCACTCGTCGCTTGATTGACAGATCCATGATTAATGACCATTAGGAGGACGGGTGGAAAGTGATTAATGACCATGAGGGAAGGAGTCATAGAAGGGTTGGGAGGAGGGGAAGGGCTTGAAGGAGGAGGTTGGGTGTGGGCTTCCAAATCATCCCGTACGGGAGTAAAAAAGTGAGGAAGACCATTGGCTTGTGGTCAGTGGTCAGTTTGATTGACAGATCCGTGATTAATGACCATTTGGGGAAGGGGGCATAGAAGGGTTGGGAGGAGGGGAAGGGGCTGAAAAAAGAGACCGTTGGCCAAGGGCCCTTCCAAAGTAGCCCTTTGCCTATGAGCTTCCAAATGAACAGTTGTTCAACAGGGATGGGCCTTAGCGGGAGTAAATTTTTCTGTGAGAAGGAAGTAGGTATTGACTACTCCCGCATCAATTTTATTTTAATATTAAACAACAAAAAAATTATTCATAACTTTACATATAGTTTCGGTATTTGTTAATTGGTTTTTTAAATCAAAAATGAGGAAAAAATAATAATAGGAATGAAAATTGATAATAAAAAATTGTAAAATTTCCATTTTTCACAATAATTTTAAATTGATTAAAAATGATTTGAACTGATCAATTACAAGTAAATTTAAAACAATTTTTTAAAAAAGGCCCATCAATCTTTCCGTCTTTTGATGAGAAATTTTAGATAACTTTCATCTTAATAATAATGATAAAATAAATACACCTCTAGTTGAGTAATTTATAATTCGAAAAGAATATTAATATAAATTATATTAGAATTTTACAGTTAATTATTACTTTAATATTTCATTGATTTATTGGTATTTTTATTTTATAATAAAAAATAGTTAAAGAATTATCCTTTTCTATTTGTAAATAATTTAACAAATTTTTTTTCTCTTCATTCATTCATTCAATGCCATTTGTAATTTTCAAATCACAACAATGTTCATCCATTACCGAAACAATTCGTTTAATTGGAAGACCAAGTTCACAAAAATTATTTAAAATGAAGGATTTTGTGATTGCATATTGATTCTGGAATTTCAAAAAATTTTCATTTAATTAAATTAAATTCATTAAAAATATTTTAATTTAATTATTATTATTAAAAAAGGTATATTTTTTAAATTTAAATTCATTAATATTAAAAATATATTTTTTAAATTTAAATCCATTAATATTAAAAATATATTTTTTAAATTTAAATTCATTAATATTAAAAATATATTTTTTAAATTTAAATTCATTAATATTAAAAATATATTTTTTAAATTTAAATTCATTAATATTAAAAATATATTTTTTAAATTTAAATTCATTAATATTAAAAATATATTTTTTAAATTTAAATTCATTAATATTAAAAATATATTTTTTTATTTAATTAACCTTTGCAAAATTGAAGCATTTTTGATTGAAATGACGGATGACTTGATCGTGGCAATCCATTCGACTGATCCACCCTTGATTCTCTGTTAAAACACGATGCCGGATTTTGAGTGTTGATTTTGATGTCAACAAACGGTCAGCCAATATTTGCATTTGTCCATCAAAATATTGACGACGCTTAAAAATTATTGGATTTATTAAATAATAGGGCTGGCAAAAAATTAAATAAAATTTCCAAAAAAAAATTATACCATATTAAGCAATTCAAACTCTTTGACCGCTGCCTGATCTCCACGCATTATTCGGCTTTTAATGAATATTTCAGTAGCATTACTGAAATTTAAAGGAAAAATATTTATATTATTAACTTCTTACTTTATTGGGACAGCAGGATAATTATGTGACGATATTATTAATCCATTCTTTTTATAAGGTTGACGGCCTAATTTGTTGCCCATAAATTCGGAAATTTTATCTTTCTTAATTTCCATATCCCCAAATTCTTGAACTTGGCTAAACATTGTTCCCATTTTGGCGTATTCTGTTTCTTTGCCCATCGTTTGCAAACTGAGATCAGGCTAAAGGAAAAAAATAATTCTTGTTATTAACAAAATAAATGTAGATTTTAATTAATAAATTAGATAAAAATTTGATTTTTTTTAATTTTATTTGAATTTAATATTATTCCATTTTTACCAAATAATCCACATTCAATATCCAACTGCGACCAAAATCACCGCCAAGGCACGAATTTGGTGCCAAATCGTGGCATTCATTGCAACTCAATTCAGGGTGCCTATCAAAGGAGGAATCGCAATAAAATGCCCAGCTAGGTGATTTGCCATTTGTGGAAGTCAACGCATAGACTGGAATTTAATTCGTGTGTTTTTTTATATTTAAGGATAGCAGCAGGGATGGCATCGATATCTTGAAAAATCGAAAATCTATTTAAAATTTTCCGAAAATTAAATATCGAAATTTTGGAGGGTAGGAAATTTCCGAAAATCGTAAATCGAAATTTCATTGGGTCAAAAATGTTTCGAAAATTGCAAATGGAGTAAAATAAGCAAAATTTTGTACCAAAACGAAATAAATTGAATATCGATCCCAGCCCTGCTGCTGAAATCCAACAGCACAGTACTATGCATTTGCTCCAATTCGGTTGCCCAACTCTCAAACATTGAGCCGGATTCGCAAGCATCCAAATAGAAGACCAGCTTTTTATACATTTTTTTGTTATTCATATTTGTCAATGTTGTTTTCAACTCTTTGAAAGTCAACTGCGAATAAAAAATCAAAATAGTATCTAATTTATTTATTTGCCAAATTTTTCTTACAATTCCTTCTGGAAATAACAAAAGACCATGGCCCCCATGTTGATCATTATAAATGAAAACATTGTCATTTTCAGTGCTGAATAGTGAAGAATAAAAATATTAAAAAATTTATTTTAATAAAATTATTACAAAAATTGAACTTTAATTAATCTCGATAAATCCCCTTTTATTCATTTACCTATTCAACACTGGTTTTCCATTGGTTTTTTCGGAATTGCCTTCCAAAATGGCCATAAAATTGGCGGCATTAACATCTTCTCCACGATAGTCAATTTTAATACCTTAAACATGTTCATTCATTACTTTATAAACATAATGTAATAGATTAATTTATAAAGTCAATTTAATTTTGTAAAAAACTTTTCAAAGCATTTTTGCAGGGTGTGACGGATAGTGGCGGGATGTTTAAAATGTCCCGTTAGGGGAAATTTTTAAAAAAATTGCTCTTCAATGACAAAAATTTTTACCAAAAATTGACATTCCGGACAAAATCCAAAAACCGAAAACCAATCGGTTTGGAGGACCCTCGGGTTCCGGTTTTCCCGGTTTTCGAACCTCTGTTTTCGGTTTGGTTTTTGGATCAAAAAAAACCCGTTTTTCGGTTTTTGTCCAACTTTGCCTGGATGTGGATTCCTTTAAAATAACAAACAATAGTAATAAAATTATTTATGATAAAATGGACTCTGTGTGATTGGCAATGTCATCATAGGCCATCAAAATGATATTTTCTGGATCAACGCCATGGTCACGGAGAATGTGCCAAACATGTTAAACGGTCGCCTAAATAAATAATTTTTAAAAATTTATTTTATAAAAATTTCTTTCACTGAAAATTAACATTTTTTTTAATTAATAAAAATTTTTTAATTTAATATTTGATATTATATTTAAAATTCTTATTATTTATACTACCTGTGAAGCATAATTGACCCCCAAATTTCCCTTGGAACCAGCAATAAGCACGGCCCAAATTTTCGCCAAACAAATTGTTGGACTAAATTTTAATTAATTTTAAACATTTTATTATAGTAAAAATTTAAAAAATAAATATATTATTGATTTTAAGCACGGTAGAAAGAGTGAATCTACAAAGAAATAATTATGATAAATTTTGTATTTTAAATTCTATAGTTTTTAATGGAGAAATTTTTAAAATGCTAAAAAAATTACTGAAAATGTCATAAAACTCTTTTAAATTATCGAAAATTTTATACTGGTTTATAAATTTTTAGAAATTTATCCTAGACTCTAGCTTATCCATTCGATAGAAATCGATAAGAATGTAAATTCTCCTATCTAGTAGTGAAATTAAAAACATCGCTCGATAATGATTTTGTCTTGAGTTTAACCAATTTTAAACTAGTTTTTAGTAGCAAGCGAAAAACCGTTTTTAAACCAGCTTAGCATTGGCCTAAACTCGATAAATTATATACCAATTGAAGCTTTTTGTGTAGATTTATCCAATGGCTATATGGTTTTGGTAATTGGGGTCTATGACAAATCTCTGAACCGGTATAAATTTTTATGCATTTTTAGTAATTTTTTCTGCAAATTAAATTTTATATCCAATTTTTATGCATTTTCCAATGAAATTAATAACCTTAAAATGAGAAGTGTGAACAATGACCAATTGAAATATTTTGTGAATTTCATTTTTGGAATTTAATAAAAAAATTTTTTTCTTGAAAATGAATTATGTTTCTAATATTGATCTATTTAAATATTAATTTGGTAAACCCAATAAAAGATTTAAAAAAAAGACACACCCGAACATTTATTACGATTTCGAATTACAAATCTACATTTTTATTCAAAACGTATTCAAAAATGATATAAAAAGGGTGTACTTCTGGTTCGAAAATATCTTTTGGTTATATCATTATAAATTATACGAATGATATTTTAAAAATGAATTTGATAAGAAATAAATAGCATACATTTTCTCATTGTTCTTTTCTAACAATTATTACAATTTTTAGATCATTCTCAATATGATCATCATCATCATCCTCTTTAATTTTATTTGTAAAAGAGGAAATTTATTTTTTAAAAAATTATAAGGATAAGAAAATTAAAATAAATACATTAAAATTTAAAATTATAACTTCAAATGAATGACCTAAAATTTAAAAAAAAGAGAGCGAATTTAACCTATTTAATATTTGTTAATTCTGATCTTTTAATCTAACAATATTAAAATGTCTCATGAAAAATTATTATAGTAATTCGTCGCCATTGACTAAAAGGTTTTCTGTTAAGATTATAAAATGAGACTTTTGCCAAATGCCATAAAGCAAAATATCTGTTTTATCGAATATGGATTTTAAAAGCTGTGCTACTTAACTCCATGGGTTCCATGAAATTTGCGCACCGGCGAACTTTGGGCACCACGAATTATGGGCATCAAATTAGAGAAATAGCCGAAATCTTTATTAAAATTAATATTCATCATCTAAATGAATTTAACGATTATATTAAATGGTAAATTGGGGTTTTTTGTGGCTTTTGAGAGTAAAAATTTCAAGTAAAATTTTCCCATAAACATTCAAATGATATATCAATCGACGCATCTCGAAGAGCTGAATTTGAAAATTTTATTTATTTGGCAAATAAACTTAAAATTTCAGAAATATAGCTCATTTTAAGCTACATGATATTATAATCGATATAACTATTTTATTTTTGAATTTTATGAAAAACCAATGTCAGAATCGAAATCATATCATTTGAATGTTTATGGGAAAATTTTACTTGAAAATTTTTTCTCTCAAAAGCCACAAAAACCCCAATTTACCATTTAATATAATGATTGAATTCATTTAGATGATGAATAAATTAATTTTAATAAAGTTTTTGGCTATTTCTCTAATTTGGTGCCCATAATTCGTGGTGCCCAAAGTTCGCCGGTGCGCAAATTTCGTTATACACCCCGGGTTATTTCATCAATGTTATTCCAAGAAAATCTTGATTTAATTAAATTTTTTTTCAAAAATATGATTTATTCTTTGAAATGAACCCTTTTTTATAACAAAAAACTTCATTATGAATTATGACTAGAGAGCGGATTTTTATTGTCAATATTTATTTGCAAAATTAAAATAGCTTGAAAATAACGTAAAACATTTTTTTTATCAAAGTTTTTGTTGATTTTCGTGATTTTTTTTTCAATATTTATCAATATTTTGCCATTTTGACCATCAATTGTGATTAAATATTTCGATATTTTTAGCCATTCTCGTCAATATTAAAAAAATGTAATATATAAATAGGAATGAATAAATTTGCTGGATTTTAGAAATTTTTTAAAAAATTTTCCGCAAGATTTTTAAACATTTATTAACGTCATTTAAAATTTGTTTTATTTGGTACAATTTAATGAAATTTCTTTATAATTTTTTTAAATTGAAAATATTTTATTATGAAATTTGCATTGGTTTTGCCTTTCTTTGTCATTGGATTATATAAAATTTTTGTATTTATTTAAATTTAATGGACAATTAACCTTCTCAATTTTTTTCATTCAATATTTTAATTTTTAATAATTAATGAATTGGATAGTAATTTTTCCTGGCAGCTTTGATTTTCATTTACTATAAGAAGACAATATATTAAATTAGAGTATATTTAAAATGGCGAAAAAACATTGATAATGGCGAAGAATATTCAAAATGACGAAAGGATTATATTTAGCAGTTTAATGATTTGTCCTAGACCTCTAAATTTTATACACAATAGAGATTTTTTCGAGACGCAACATTCGAGAATATTTTCAAATAGATTGAACATATTTCCAAAAAACGATCATCCAAATCGGAAGTATCCAATCAATATTTGTTCGAATTTCTACTTCAGCATTTGTGAAAAAGGGTTATAAAACTTTTTCCTCCAAAAATGTAAAAAAAAACATCATTTTTGTATGTGTAATTTTTCGGTAAATTGATTCGATTTGGCTCTGCTAGTCGATTAAAAGCCTATCAAATCAACCAAAATAATTTCAATTCGAATTTTTATGGCGATAAAACAAACCTTTTTCAGCCCAATCTTCTCAAATTCCATTGCCCAAACATAAAATTGGAACGAAAAGACGGCAAAATTCCAAAAAAAAAGAATGCTTATTAGGATTTTTTATGTTTCATTTTAATTTTATTCAAATTTAAAATAGGAATAAAATAAATGCATTACGAAAAAGGACAAATAAATGCTCGAAAAGAGTGTCATATTTAATAATCCAAATGCCAAATTTTCATAGGAGTTAAAAAATTAATTGGGCTGAATAAATTGAAATAGAAGCAAAATTGGCAAATTAATTAATAAATTGGACAATTAAAATATTAATTAATAATTTTAATTAAGAGAAGTAGATTTTGTGGTTAGAGGATATGGCCTTAGGAAAAGGCAGACAAAATAATGCTTATTAGACAGAGAAATAGTAAATGATATTAAGAAAGGTCCAATGTTTTGTTCATAGTTTCTGGCATGAATTTGATAGCAAACAGAATGAACGGTGGACCAAAAAAGCGGTGAAGACGAAGAATCAATATTTATGAAGAATTCCTTAGGAAAAAAAACAAAGTTTAATTAAGAATTGATTTTAAAAAACACTCACATTGACCATTGGGGGAAAATGCCAATGAGGAAGACGCAAAACCAAATGAGGGGCATTCAATGGGAAAACACTTCATTGTTCATTCACATAGAACCATGGAATTGAGAGTCTAAAATATACACAAATAAAAATACAATTTAATGACTATATTATCAATACCAGAGGCACCCAGCGGCGAATGAAATGACAAAAAGAAGCACAAAAATGATGGACATGAATGAGAACCATTCAATAGACTTAAAAATGGATGGATTATGTAAATAATGGAAATGGGAAGAAATCAACCTTGGCAACAAGAATGGAAATTGCGCAATTATCGCAATGGTAAAAGCAAATTCCAATCATTCAGACAATGCAAAGAGCGAAGATCGAATTTGCGATGTTCAACCTTAAATTTGAACTATTTTGAAGGGAAAAAGATGGAAAATAATAAAATAAATTGTACCAAATAGACGGATACAGATGTCATGAACATATTGATTATTGCGCCCATCGCATTTATTTCAACAGCATAATTTGGCCACTGGAAAATATTTACTATTATTAAAATTGAATTAAAATTAATTTACATTGATCCTTGAGTCCGGGCGCCCTTGAAAATTTGTATCGAATAAAACATGACTAAAAATGGGAATAATTAATATTCCTGATTTAAATATTTTCTTAATTAACCAGAATTAATGCCACTCAAATTGTTGGGAAATCATCATGAACAGTGCCAATGTGAGAAGCTCCAACCGAACATTTATTTCATTTCACGATGGGCTTGGGAATGTGCGGCAATTGCCTCCTCGTTGATTTGGTCCAATTCGGCAATGATCTCTGAATTAAAATTAAAATTATTTTAATTATATTTTAATCCAAATTTTCACATTTATTGGGCTAATTAACCAAAATAATTGAATTTATTAAATAATAATTTGATTTTTAATTTTTAAAAAGTCAATTTTTATTTTTATTTCGCAATTTCTTTATTTAGAAAAAAATGTGTCAATTTTTTAATAAATAAATTTTCAATCCCTTTCCATACCCGGAATGATGCAATCCTGCCTCCATGTTTGCAACTCTGGCATATGGCAAAGAATGCCCAAAGTGGGTTTGGCAACAAAGGGAAAAATGGCAATTCCGATGCCAACAAATTCGCTCCATTTTCAGGTTATCAAATTGATGACAGCAATTGCCTTAAGTTGGAAATTAATATTTAATTTAATTAAATTTGGTTTAATTAATTTTTATATAAAATTAATTATTTATTGAAGAATTAATTTTTTTAGCAAAATTTTTAAAATAAGGAAAAATTATTTATAAAATCATATTTTATATTATAATCTTATATATTTCTTGAAACTTGGAAGTATTTGCAAAAATTAAAATGTGAATTCCCTTAAAAGTGATTTACATTTTTAATAGTGATTTTTACTTATAAAGTTTTTGTCCTTTTAAAAAATTGAAAAATATTTTATAAATTCCAAAAAATTATTTACTTAAATTTTAATTTTATTAATTTAAATAGATTTTCTAACATACAATTGCAATTGGGATTGATGAGGCAAAATGAATTTGAAAAAGAGAATAAAATGGCCTAAATACCAGCAACAAGTGGAACGCAAATGCAGCATTGCTTTGAGGCAATATGGAATGTGCGAAATAGACAAAAGAGAAGGCAAAAAGCTCAAATGCCAAAATGAAGGCCAAAATTATGATTTGAGGTAGCCAGTGGCCAATTGATTAATTTAATGGGCTGAAAAATTAAATTAATTATTAAAATGCCGAATTTTAATTTATGAGCAAATTTATAGAATTATTTTTTCCCTTTATAATTGTTAATAAAAGTCCAAAATATCTTGATCGAAATTTTTTATATATAAATTATGATTTAATTAAATTTTTCTAAGAAAATAAATTTTTTATTTTAGTCCCCGATAAAATTTTATAAAATTAATTTAAAATAAATTTGCTAACATACAATTGGGATTGAAGAGGCAAAATGTAGTTGAAAAAGAGAATAAATGTGTTATAAACAGCAGCAACAAATGTAGGGTAAAATTGTGAAAAGTCGAATTTTTGGATGATATGGCGAAGAAGGGCAACAAATATGGCAATTGTAAGGTATTGAGAAAAATATGAGCAAAAATGAGGAGATCTTTAAAAATAGAATTAAATTTAAAAATATGTCATTTTAAAAATAAAAATTGTTTTTATTTTGAAGGAATTTATGGTCCGTCAAAATCTATTTAAGAATTTAGCTTTTTAATTTTATCTCTAATGCAAAATGCTGTAAAAATAATTTTAAAAAATTTTTTTATTAACTTACAATTCGGATGGCAAGCAAAACGTAGTTGAAAAAGAGGAAAAAATGGCCTAAACACCAGCAACATGTGGAACAGTGTTGCCGCGAGTCGCCAAAAACTTCGAGTCGAGTTTCGAGTTCGAGTCGGCCAAAATTTTTCGAGTCGAGTTTCGAGTTTCGAGTCGCCAAAAACCTCGAGTTTCGGGTTTCGAGTTTCGAGTTTCGAGTCAAATTCAAAAAAATTAATTTCACATAGAAAAATTTTTTTATCCAAATTTAAAGAAGAAAATGGAATTAAAATTTGCTTTCATAAATCAAAAATAAATAATAGCAGAAAAATATTGAGATTAAATAAATAGTTAATATTCGAAATTTGTTAATGGAAGATTTTCATGGATGAAAAGTAACTTCTCCAAATTTTCTGCACTTAAACGATTTCGCAAATCAGTCATAATTGCACCGGCCGTCGAAAAAAGCCGTTCTGATTCCTGCGAACCAACAGGCGCACAATTAAATTGTCGTAATTAATGTTAAAAAATATTTCATTTTATAATAATAATAACCTGAATAATTTGCACAATCTTGGCCATTGTTCAGCTTTTTGCGTCCAATATTTGAAGCAATCTTTTTTTTTGCAATGGTTCCAACAAATAAGCATCAATTTCCTGCTTAATCAAATCCGCCTCATCTTTGTCAATAAACAAAAATAAATCATCTTCATGAGAATTATCCTAAAAATTAGTTTAAAATAAAAATAATTATTAATTAAAATTTACATTCAAATATTCCTCCAAAAGAGCTGAACCTCCGGTTTGATGTGAAATTGATGGCGTTCGCTCACGATTTGTTTGATTTTGGGGCAAATCAATGACATTTTCACTTAATTCATCCATTAACCATTTTTTGTATAAATCCCTCTGATCTCGATCAAAAAATTTCAACTTATAATTTGGATCGAGAATTGTCGGAATAATCAGTTTTCTAATTAATAAAATTAATATATTTTGTTATAATTACAAATTTAAACCTTTTTAATTCACTTAGCTTTTACATATTGAGCATAAAGTTCTTTATGATGATTTTTTAAATGTCGATTCATATTTGTTGTTGATTTAGTTTTTTCTCGTTTTTGATTCTATTCGCAATTTTTACATTTGACAAAATCGTTGGTCAATTCAATAAAATAATGCCAAATCGAATCTTCTTCCGCCATTTTTACTATTCTGATAAAAAATTCATAATAATTCAGTATTAAAGTATAAATTTAATATGATTTATGACAAATAAAAATAAAATGATAAATAAATAAAAATAAAAAAGAATTGACGATTTTATTTAAAATAAATAATAAAATAAGGAAAATCCGTTCGATAAAAATTTAAAATTTTTAAATAAAAAGTGCCAAAAATTTCGAGTTTCGAATCGAGTCGATCGAAAATTCTTCGAGTCGAGTTTCGAGTTTCGAGTCGCCAAAAACCCCGAGTTTCGGGTTTCGAGTTTCGAGTTTCGAGTAACTCGAGGCAACCCTGATGTGGAATGCAAATGCAGCATTGCTTTGAGGCAATATGGAATGTGCGAAATAGACAAAAGAGAAGGCAAAAAAGCTCAAATGCCAAAATAATGGCCAAAGTTATGTATTTGAGGTAGCCGGTGGCCAATTCATAGTTGAATTTGCCGGACTGAAAAAATTAATAAATTTATTATTAAACATTTTATTTTATTTAAATTAATGGAATTATTATAGAAAAATATTAATTTACATAAAAATGACTGAATTTAATTAAATTCTTTCGAGTCGAAAAATAATTTATTTTTGATTTTTGATGCTTTATAATTTTGCCATAACTAGGTATTAGGGCTTAGGATTCCAGTGAGGATGGGATTTAGGACTAAAAGCTAGAGGTTGGGGTTTCTTAAAAAATCAAAAATGGCCAAATTATACATATGGCATTAAAAAATGATTATTTTTCGACACTAAAAATCTGAATAAATTAATTCTTTTTTTAAGGCAAATTAATATTAGATTCCCTTTTTAGATAAATATAAATTTTAATAATTATATTACAAATAAACCTGCATTATAAAAACACAATTGACACTCATTCCAATGGCACAAACAAAAAAGGCCAATGAAAAACAATGAACAACGAGGGCAGAACTAAAAATAAATTAAAAATAATTAAATTCAGCATAAATTATTAATGAAAATATTTTGATAATTAAATTCCATAAATTTATTATTGACTGACCCTTGACCATTTTTCGCCTAAAGCATCTTCAAAAGTTGCCAAAATGCCAAGTGCCAGGACATACTGAAAATTGGTCAAAATTTAATGAATTAATTAAAAAATTCTATACAAAAATATTAAGCAATGAATGCCACCATGAAGAGGAACATCCCAGCAAATATTTTTGTATGCGGAATATAGGCCAAATAGACGATCAACTGGAAAAATTGATTCTCGCCTGATGAGGGGAAAATTTATTAATATTTTTGGACAGTCAATGATTTTTATATTCACCCTGTGAAATTAGTTCGCCGGGTGAAAGGTCCACTTTTTGGCTGATATGGCCAACAAGGGCAATAATTGTGGCCAATTGGAGGGCACTGATTAAAATGTGGGCAAAAAGAAGGAGAAAGCTGTCTCTGAAAATTTGAGGTAAAATTATTTAAAAATTATTTATGTTAAATAAAATTTAAAATCAGAAAATTATATAAAAATTTCGATAAATCGAATTTTGGGCATTGATCAATATATCCATAATTTTCAAACAAATAATTAAATTTTTATATCATTAGGTTAAGCACTTTCCATATATCATTATTGAATAAAATGATTGATCAAAAATTATTGATCGGCTGAACCAAAATAAAGAAAATAGTTAAATTTTTACCTATTTTGCCCTTTTTTATTCATAAATTTTTTGCCAATTTCAATCAAATTTACATTCTTAAAGCTAATTAATTCACTAAAAAATTGATTTACTTTTAAAAATCCAAATTTTGATACTTCAAATTTTCAATCCACTTTTACAAATCCCAATAAATTTACCAATATTTTTTTCATATTAAAAAATAAAAACTTACTGAACCAAATTGTTGGATCGTTTGTTGTAGGAGCCCAAAGTGATGAATGCTCCAAAGCCTAGGCCAGTGGCAATAATTGCTTGCTCTGCGGCAGTTTTCCAAACCATCCAATCTTTTAGCCTTTCCCAATTCAAGGAATTCATGAAAAATGGTTGAAACATTTCCAATGCACCACCAAGGAACATTGAACGATCAAAAAGGCCAAACAAGAGGACAATTGGCACAAAAAGGGTAAACTGCGTTGAAAAAAATTATTTAATATTTGGGAAATTTTATTTTTTGTAATTTTATATGGCAAAGTCTTTAATCATAAATTAATTAAATATATTTTAAGTATTTTAATATTAATTTGAAAAGGCAAATTTTCAGATGAATTCGAGCAATTTTAAAATAATTTTAGACCCATAAAATAAAAAAAATAAATTTTAAAAATTTAATGAATTAAAATTGAAAGAAAATTTTGTAATCTAAATTCAGCCAATTTTCAGAATATTTTGGATCCCAAAAAATCAAATAATTAAAAATATACATCTTTTATAATATTCCATACAATTTTTGAAGAACTCCCTTGATTATAATTATTTTTTTTGCTCATTTTTTGAAAAATATTTAAAAAAAAGGAGAAAAGAAATTCGAGTAAATTTTTCAACTTAATTCGACTAGTTTTCCGAATATTTAGTATAGAAATTAAAATTAAATTTTTAAATTATATTTTCATTTTGAAAAGCTCTCTTAAATTATTTATAATTTGCTAATTTTTTGAAAATATTTTCATAAAAAATTTCGATTAAAAACGACAATTCCTCAATTATAAATTTTAAATATCCCAAAATATTTTTTTCTTCAATTTTAATTTAAACTTACCACCATCACTTTGCCCAACCATCGAACACCAAAGCAAATTGCACAGAAAACCAATGCCCAAACAATGGAATGGGCAATGAGCCAATGAATTTGTAATTGGCCAATTTGTGCAATGTTCGTTGTGGACGAGTCCAAAACACTTCAAAATTTGGGGACAATTAAATTGGCAAATTAGGCCATTTGCTCACTCGGTGAATTGCCTTAGGGCGGAATCATCGTGAAATGTGGCCAAACGCCTCTCCAAAGCATATTTGGAATTGTTGACGGAAATGATGGAGGCGGATTCCAGGCATTCGCCAAATTGAAATTCCGGAAAATTTTTGCAATTTAGCCAAGGCAATCCTGCAATTTGTTTTTTAAAGATTTTTAATAGGAATGAAAGAATTAATTATTTATGTAAAATATTTATGATTAAATTATTCAATCAATTTTTTATTAAAATTATGTCCGAAATTAATTTATGAAAATATTCTGAGCCAATAAGTTCAATTATTTTTTTTATTCTGTAATTATTAATTTTTATATAGTTTGATGGAATGGAAAAAATCCATCTTTTGATATGAATTATATTCAAAAAATTTTTTAATTTTAATATATTTTTGGAATTTAATTTTTAATCATAATTTCATTGGCCTAATCAAGGATTTAGGATTCAAAATGTATTCAAATTTATTTAATAAATTCATTTAAAAATCTTGCTAATTTTTTAATAATATTAATTAGAGTTTTTTGGGATTATTCGATTTCCTTCAATTTTAATTCAATATTTATTTTTATCAATAATTTTTTTTTCATTAGAAATTTTACCCGGCCGATCATCGGTTAATGTCCAGAAGAGATGATAAATGTAGAAAAAAATCCATGCCAAAAACCTGGTCATTGTGGCCATCATGAAAATTGAGAACACAATTTGGGCTATGCCAATGCCTTCATTAGTAAAGAAATTAAAATATACTATTTAATAAATTCTACCCTTGAAAACTGGGCATATATTATAAAATGCTTGGACGGGGCCTCGACCAGTCAATTGGCCAATGTCCAACACAGGGAGGAGAATTGGCAACACAATGAGCAATAGACTGGCACAATAGGCCACGAGGAATGTCGCTGAATAAAAATTGGATTTATTTTTAATTTTTTTAAATAATTAATTTAATTAATTAAGAAGAAAATAAATATTAAAAATTAATAATTATTCATTTTTCAATATTTTTATATAAATAATTAAATAATAATTTTTACGTACTCTATTATCGAGAATGAGCCAAGGCAAATAGAGGAGATTTGTGGTGGCAAAAAGTAGGCAATTGAGGCAAACATAAATTCCGGTTGACCAAATTTCGCGCCATTCTTGCAAAATCAATGAGAAGAACAACTTTAAAAATGATATTTTAATCAGTACTAATTTTTGGATATTTAATTAATTATTTAAATAAAAAGTTAAAATATTAATTTAAAAAATAATAAAATATTGAAAATGTGTAAAATATTTACCTTTTTCAACTGACCACTGCCACAATCATTTTGTCAATATTTAATAAGGAATAAGAATGAATAAACAATAAATGAAAGGAAAAAATAAATAAACAATAAAATAATGAATAGGTATTTCATTGATTGGTTTTGCCCTACAAATTGAGGAGACTTGGTAGAAAATAAGAAAATAATGCAAGATTTCTCGTACAATGAGTAATTATAATTAGTCAATTAATGAATAATGGGACATATTGGATAAAAAAATGATGTGAAATAATGGATAGAAAGGAATGAAATTAAAAATTAAGTAAATAATCTTGTGTGAGAAATGGTATAGAGGCATACAATGGCAAAAATTTATTGGGGAATTGTTATTTTTCCAATTAATGGCCCTCTCTATTATAAGCCCCTCACTATTTTGTAACCCCCTCTCTATTTATAGCGCCCTCACTATTTTGTAATCTCCTCTCTATTTATAGCCCCCTCACTATTTTGTAATCCCCTCTCTATTTATAGCCCCCTCACTATTTTGTAATCCCTCTCTATTTAAGCCCCCTCTCTATTTTGTAATCCCCACTCTATTTATAGCCCCCTCACTCTTTTGTAACCCCTCTCTATTTATAGCCCCCTCACTATTTTGTAACCCCCTCTCTATTTAAGCCCCCTCACTATTTTGTAATCCCCTCTCTATTTATAGCCCCCTCACTATTTTGTAATCACCTCTCTATTTATAGCCCCCTCTATATTTGTACCCCGTTATTATAGCTCCCTCTCCATTTGTATCACTTTATATTTGTAGCCCCCTCACTATTTTGTAATCCCCTCTCTATTTATAGCCCCCTCACTATTTTGTAATCACCTCTCTATTTATAACCCCCTCTATATTTGTACCCCGTTATATTTTTAGCTCCCTCTCCATTTGTACCCCTTTATATTTGTAGCTTCCTCTCCATTTGTAGCTCCCTCTATATTTGTACCCCGTTATATTTTTAGCTCCCTCTCCATTTGTAGCCCATTCTCTATTTATAGCCCTCTTTCTATTTGTAGACTCCTCAATAATTGTAGCCCCTCTCTATTTATAACACCCCTTGAGGATCCCTGAAATTTAGTAGCTCACCCACCCTCTATTTAATTTGAAGTACCCTCTCCATTAGAAACTCCCTCATGTTCAAAAAATGGTTTGAATTTAAAAAAAAATGTTTGAATGTACAAAAATATTGTGAATCTTAAAAAACTTGTTCAGATTTGCTGTAAATTTTTTTGAAAAATTTTATTTATTTATCCATTTTTAGTTGCCCTCCCTCTATTTGAAACCTCTCACTCTCTGCCCCCTATGGAGGTAATATTTACTAGCCCCGGGGCCATTATTAGGATAAATAGAATAAACATTTAATGTAAGCCGGCTTTGTCGAAAATGAAATTGGCCATTTTCTTCCTGAAGTTGCCAACATTGAGAGGGAGAGATCCCAACTTTGTATTGCCTCGAATTATTTCGCTTGCGAAAAATGCAATATAGACGCCGCAATCCTTCGAATTAATTCCCTGTTGTTCAACATCTTGTTCAACCGTTACTTTCAATTGGTCTGTATCCCAATCATAGTTTCTTCCTTTTTTATCAATCATTGACCTAAAAAATTAAAAATTTTAAATACATAGCACTTTCAATAATTCTACGGTAATCCTTCGGAATTGCGGGCCTAAAAAAATTTTTTTTGATTTTTCAGAAATTGGTTTCTGGGAGTTTTCGGGGCCGTAGAACACGAATCTGATATCTATTTTGTGGTATTTTGCCATCTTGGTAAGATAAAGCAAACTTTTACCAAGAAAATGCCAAGGGGAACCAAGGCCAATTCTAAAATATTTTTAAGGCATATTATAGCTCAATCGACGCGGCTCGTCGAGCTGAATCTAATGGTACTACTTTTATTTCATAATATTGCGATAGGCTTTAGAGGCCTAAATACCTTAACAAGATATATTTTACTTTTGGTCATAATTTGGGGCGCCCTACCGTATAGAGAAAGTAAAATTTAGGGGTAATACGATATGCCATTCGACTCCTCTCGACGAGTTGAGTCCAACGGTACCAAAATTATGTCCCGGAATTTACGGGTTCTGAAGTTATAGTATGATAAACAAATAAAAACCGCAAAAGTGAAGGGTCCCCCCTATGGGTTGAAAATTTTCAAAATTTTTTTTGACAAAAGTACACCCTAGCCCCTACATATCCCTAGCGCTAAGCCCCTAGATCCCATGTCGCCCATACTTAACCCTAACCATAGCCCTAAATCCTAAATCTAAACCCCTGATTTTAGCCCAAACTGTGAAATTAAAATGGTCATACCTTTTTTATTTTTGTGTTTTATGCCAAACCAATGGCATATTCTGGCTTAACTCATCGAGACGAGTCGATTGAGTTATAAATTGACCGAAAAAATTTTCAAAAAATTTTTCGTCTTTCGACCCATAGGGGGGAACAAGTACTTTTTCGATTTTCATGAGATCATAACTTTTCAACGGGTAAAGTCTGGGACATAATTTTGTTACCGTTGGACTCAGCTCACCGAGAGGAGTCGAATGGCATATCATATGACCCCGGAATTTTACTTTCTCTATAAGGTAGAAATCCCATATTTGCCTATATGTCATTTCAGCTCGATGAGCCGCGTCGATTGAACTATAATATGCCTATATTGAAAATATTTTGAAAATTGGTCTTGGTTCACCCTTGACATTTTCTTGATAAAAATCGACATCGGTAAGATATGACAAAATTGATATCAGATTCGTGATCAGCGCCCCAAATTACCCTAAATTTGAATTTTTGAAAAATTTTAAAAAATGAAAATTTTTGGGACCGCAATTCCGAATGATTACCAAAATTCATTAAAAAATTCTTGCTCAAAATTCGGTTTCAAAAAAAAAAATTACATAATGTGAGAGGCCCAAAGCAATTTAGTGTCCGGCTCTATGACATCTTCCAATGAATCGTAGATTTTGAACTCTCTTCTCTCAACAAAAATAACTGCAAGGATAAAATGAGCATCCGATCCATTTGAAAAATTCATTAAAATTGGCCCAATGATCAACTCCACATTTTGTAAATCAAATTCGCCAACACTTGCACGGTCTTTTAAAAATGCTCGAGATTGCCAGGTTGGGATAAAACTTAATATACATATTTTTTAATATATTATCTTCTTATGAAATCTTACAGAATTTTCTCATTATTCGCGCACTGTTGTCTTATAAAATAATTGATTACGGAAGGAAAAATTGGACCATTGCGAAGACTCAAAATTTCACCATAGGTTATCTCGCCTTCTAAGTTCTAAAAAATGTAATAATATAAATTTTCCGTAATAATTGATTTGTACCTCCCATTTTTTGATTAGAAATTTTTAATTTTTTATAATAACTCTTTAGGTATTTTAGATACTTGCGAAGCCCTATTAGACATTGACTTCGAATTCTAAATATACAAAATATAAAGAACCGGTTAAAAAAAACTAATTTTCATCTTTTGTCACAATATAATATGTATTTAGAGATTTTAGCTGACATTAATTTAGATTATCAAATTGATTTTAAATTTGATTACTAATAATGGTTAAATAAAAATTGGTTTTAATTCGCAAAAAACCATCAAGGCAATAAGAGATTGCACATATGGAATGGAGAATATAATCAGTAATATCAATAAAATATTGAACTGCCAAAGAAAAGAATTGACAAAATGGTTAATAGGAAAAAAATTTTAAGTCAGTTTTTGAACCATTAATAGTAGTCAGGATTTAAAACCAACTCGATATTTTGAATCATCGATCTCGAAAACATTTTTATTTTAAGAACAAAAGAAGAAAATTAATTTTTATATCGGTTTTTGAACCATTTGGAATGGACAGAATCAAAAACAATACATAATTAAGATTTCCCAAATTTTTAATATACTATTTAGGGAAGAAAATTAAAAATTTTTGGTAAAGGTTAAGAATATGAGAACAAAATAATGTCGCATACATAAAATGGATTTGTATTTAATTGTTTTCATTTTATTGTTTAGACCTTTTAGGCACTATATGAAAGATTTCGAGCAATTCTTTACCTCTAAAAACACTTTTTTTTAAAACAGATTTATGCAAAATTTTTTGTTCCCAAATTCTAAACTTTTTTCAATTTTTTTTAATCAAAAAATGGGGCACGAACCAAAAAATTATTAATTTTTTATTACCTTAATCCAAATCAAAAAATGCTCCCGATTTTCCCTGTGTTGCTTCACTAAAGATTCTTGAAGTTCCTCTTCATGTTCTCTTCTTTCGGCTCCTTCCATTGGAACACATAATTGCTTAAGCAAATTCCAGCAATCAGGTCGATCGAAAAACTAAAAAAATTTAATTATAAATTCTCAATAATTTTTTTAAATTAATTCCCATTTTTCCTAAAATTTTTTTACATCAATTAGTAAAATTTCTCAGTAATGATTTCAATAATTTTAATGTTAAAAATTCGAAAATGTTAATTTAATTCAAATGAAAATAATTTAATAAAATTTTAAAAATGAAATAAAAAGAATGAAAATGCAGAATTTATTGGTATTGTAGGAATTTGAAAATATAATGTATGGATAAATAAATTAAATTTAGTGAAAAAATTTAATGCTAAAATGCGCGAAGGACCAGTTATTAATAAATTCTGAAGAATTCGATTTGGATGGAATCCGAAAAGACAATCATTCATATTTTATAAGTAAAATAAAATCAATAAATTTTGATAAAAAAATAAAATATTATAAATTGCAAAATTGATTCGGCTGAAGAAATATTAATTTTTTTATTGAGCTGATCGAAAATTATGTATATAATATGAACATGAGCCAATAAATATTAAACATTCAAATTAAATCATGATTTTATTTTCTGAATTTTTGAATTTAATTTAATTATTCCAATAAAATTCAGAACAAAAAATGAAAATTCCAAAAATTTTTTAAACATATTTCTGCACTATATATTTTTATAATATCTATTTATTTTTTTGAATAATTGTGGAGAATAGAATCTTAAATTTTTTAGATTTTACTGTAATTATGAAACCACAATTTTGTAATTTTATGTTCCAGTTGAATATTACAAAATTCTTATTGATTTTATTTCGAAATTTTGTGGAATTTTTACATTTTTACTAGAATTTTAAAATAAATTAGGTTTTGAATATTTTGAGGAATTTAAGAGAAATTCAATGTTATTCCATCGATAAAAATTCAAAAGAAGAAAATAAATGGATGAATGGAATTTATGACATAAATTTCTCAAAGGCAAATTCACATTGAATTTGCCGCAAACAGAGGAGGAATCAATTTGTTGTATCACATTTGTGCATTTTTACACGTGCTTTGGCAGTAAAAAAGAATTGAAAATTGATTAAAAAAAGATGGATGATCTTTTATGGATCGGCCAAAAATTTCCGAGCATTGGCCATTCATTCCGCGAAAATGACAAAATAATTAAAAAATCATTTCCATTTTTATTAGATTGAGAAAGGGATTTGGCCTTTTGAAGGAAAAAAAATTGAATAAAAATAAGGGATCGATAGAATATTAAAAGAATAACGACAAAAAAAAGCATGGCCAAAATTAAGTTATATTTTTTAATTAATTTTGGGAATAAAGTCGGTTTTACAGTAACTAAATGAAAATTTTTCGAAAATATAAATTCGCTTTTTTCCAGAAAATTTTTTTCCGGTAAAATTAATTCTGACTGTTTTCAGAAAATATAAATCCGCCTAATATATTTTAAATTATAAAGATTTTCGTAAACCGAAACCGACTTTAGACTATTCTGATTATTCTTCAAAATAATGAGAATTTATTCGAGAAATTCACTCAAAATGAATTTAAATGCTCGATAAATAGTATATAAGGTGCAATGGCATTTTCATTATGGGGTTACTAATCGGAAGAATAAATAAAAAAAACAGCAAAAATAGGAAAAGGGGAACTAGGGATATCGCCAATATTGTGTTGCAAAATGAATTCAATTTTGGGTAAATTATACGTGGCATGGATGCCATAATACCCACATAAATATGGCACGTGCCATATTTTTGATAGCTCTGCCATATTTTTGCCGTATTTTGGCTCATGCCATATTTTTGACCATATTTTTGCCCTCTTTTCATATTTTTGCCATAGTTTTGCATATTTTGCCAGATTTTTACTGAGTTTTCCAATTTTAACTAAATTTTTCGCTGCACGGCTATTTTTCGGTCTAATTTTTCGCTGCGCGGGTATTTTCCGGTCTATTTTTTCAACTATATTTTATTTTTGATATTGGCCTTTGGCCAAGTAAAATTGACGTCAATGTTGTGGTATTGCGCAAAGGATGGAAAATGAATTCAATAGAATCAAAATTACGCTAATGAAAATAAAATTTTTGATTATTTTGCCCCAGTTAGAAATCCAAATTTTGTAGAATTTTCATATTTTTTAGTCATAATTTTATGAAAAATTAGATTAACCGAAATTTGGGGGTCCCGAATTTTCAAGCTAAAATAAAATGAAATTTGTTGCCCAAAAATCCATCCTCCGACTTCAGAAACCTTGCCTATATCTTAGTCTCATTCTCTGAATATTTTTAAACCCTAATCGTGCCTCTAAATTTTACTATATTGACAAAAAATCGAAAAAAAGAGTGGAATTTCGTTGGCATAAAATATTTGAATTTATGAGGATTTATAAATGGAATTGAAATTAATTAATTAATCCACCATTCGGTCGGTGGCATTAAATGAATAAGGTTAATATTATATAAAAGTGCATGAAATAAAAATTAAGGGGAATGGAATGTGCCCCCAATGTCATTATTATGGCATCTACCCAAAAAATGATAATTTTTGCTATCAATCCCACATTCAATCCATTTGTCTGAAATATTTCACCCAATTCATGAAGTGATTTTGCCGCCCTCCCTTTCTGCGCAAGATTTCGGAGCAGATGATTGTGTTTGAATGTAGCAAGATGCAATTTTAATTTAAATTGAAGAAAGCCCCCCCCCCCTTTTCTTCTGCGCAAGATTTTGGGAGCAGGCACAATTTTATTTTAATTTGAATTGAAGAAAGGAAGGAACGAAAGAAGCAAAAGGGAGACCGCTGGTCATTTTTTATCGCTCGCCGATAAAAGCAAAAAATCGATTTGTCGGGAAAATTTTGCTACTCATCAGAAATCTGCACTACTGAATGAAACTGAAGACAATATAAATATACGCGTGCAAAGAATGAATTTTTGTGGTTTATTGGGAATAGGGTGGCTTTTTGAGTGCGCAATACGAGGAGAAAATTGGAAGAAAAAATAAAATAAAAAATTAATAATAATCATATGGTCCAGATGGCCACAAATAATTTGCCAGTTGGCGAAATTGTGAGAATGACGAAAGTGGGAAATTGGCGGAGAAAAATAAAGTGAAGAATTATGAAGTTGGGATAGACCAAAAATGGCCTTGATTGGTTGAAAAAGTGCCCTGATTTGGGCCCAGCGAAATTTTGCTTTTTAATAAAGGATTGAAAGGATATGCATTTTTGGAGACAACTTTGAGCCCATATCATTCAAAGGAATGTCCAATTTTCATATAAATTTAATTTTCGGCATAATGTCAATTTATTTATTTATTTGCATATATTCTTCAAATACTGTAGGAATGAATAAATGTTGCCCGTAGCATTTGTTCAGCGAAAATGTGATTGATATTAGAAGCAAATTGGCGTCATAAAAGAAAATAATTGGATAACAAAATCAAACGTTCTTCCTTGGCATTGGCATTATTCATTCGCGCTGCCAATTTTTTGGCAAAAATGAAAATTGGGAAAAGTTTCATTTTGTTTCAAATATATTTTATATATCTTTTTGCCTTTTTGGCGGATTTTGCAGCTGCACCTCGCCTCCTGACTTGACCAAAGGAAAAAATGGTCGTCAATGTTGGGGTGTTTCGTATGTGACAGAAAATGAATTCATTTTGAACCAAAACTATGGTATTTATTGCACAATTTTGGAATCTTTATGTTCCATTTAAATATTAAAATCATCCAAAATTTTGTGGAATTTTTATATTTGAGTAAAATTTTATTAGGTTAACCGAAATTTGCTGTTGCGAATTTTAAGGCCCAGATCAAAAACGAAATTTATTGTCCAAAATCCATCCTCCATGTTCCGAAGTTTATTTGACTAATAAGTTATAAGTTTTATTTTCCGTATCCGTTAAAAATTTAAACCCTAATCTTGACTCGAATTTTACTCTGCTATAGTTATATTTGTTATTGATTGTCGCTAATTTCGTTTTTGGCAAGAGCCAAAAATTCGGGGAATCAAATTTCATGAATGTTTTTAATTAAAGCATTTTGGAAAATATTTAAAAATAAAATAATTTTAATTTAATAGAATTTTTTTCTATTTTCTCAAATTTATGCTAATTTTTTAAAATTTTTTGCTAATTTTTTCAAAATTCTTTTGTAGTTTTTTAAATTTATTGTTATCAAAATTGACTCAAAATATGTAATCCAAAACGAATTAGATTGTTTAAATTATTGAATACTTTTTTAATTAAATAATAAAAAAAGAATTGAAGATTTTGGATTGGATTTGATTGATTTTTGGGCTCAACCAACGAAGGGGAAGGATTTTTTGCGCTCTCATAACTAAAATTATTCGTCCATTCGCTTCATTTTGTAATTTTCTTTTTTGCTTTATATTTCAATGTAAAAAGTAGGAAAATTAAATGTTTGACAGATGCAATAAATCACATTGTGAATAATTCTTTTTTGTAAAATAAACAAAAAATTGTTGATGAAAAATGACATTAAAAATTCTAATTTTATTCCGGAAAGTTAATTATTCATATGCATCAGAGCTGGGTCCGACTCCAACTCCGGCTCCGACTCCGACTCCAACTCCGACTCCGTTCCGGAGCTGGAGTCGAAGTCGAAAATTGAAAAGGTCGGAGTCCGGAGTCGGAGCTGGAGTCAAAATTTTCAAAGGTCGGAGTTGGGAGTCGGAGTCAAAAATTTTGAGCGACTCCGGACTCCGGTCGACTCCGGATTTTTATTTAAAAAATTGTATTTTTTACCTAATTTTTAAAAAATTTCCCTTCCTATTTTTTTAATTAAATTTTTTTGGTTTATTTTGACTAAAATTGAAATTTTCGTAGAGAAATTATATCATTTTCCGAAATAGATATTAATTTTACACAAAAATGCCCCGGAGCCAAATCAAAATTACTTAAAAAAAAATTTCTGCGGAGTCAAATTCCGGAGTCGGAGTCGAGTTTTAGAACGACTCCGGAGTTGGAATCGGAGTCGGAGTCATAAATTGGAAAGCCCGGAGTCCGGAGTCGGAGCTAAATTTTTGAAAGGTCTGAGTCCGGAGTCGGAGTCAAGATTTATGAAAAGCACAGCTCTGATATCCACTCATGGGGCAGGGTGTGGAGAGAAACCGATAAATTTATTGCGCGGTTGCGAAAATAAGTTAAGGAAGGAACTAATTGAACAAAATAGGGCGAGTTCTTGGGTGGAAAACATTAGGCTAGGTTTTTATAAAAATGTGGCCAACTAATATGTATATGAAAAATGATATTTTGTAATGACTTATATATGAATGTCAAAAAGAATTATTAAAAATAAAGAGTATTTTATTCAGCATTTTAAGCCATAAAGAATAAGTCATTTTTAATTAAATTGATGAAAATGAATGAACTAGGAAAAAATAAAGAAGAAGACAAAAGTAAAAATTAGAATATGAAGATTTTGCGTGATTTATTCATAATGCAAGAACATAAATTTGGCCATTTTCTTAATATTTTTATGGGCCAAATTCTATTTTTTTAATATTTTTTAAAAAATTCTAATAAGACTGGGCAGTTAGTTACCTGAGCGGCCTGTTGTGATGTGCGCTGCTGACGCCATTGCGTTTGCCTTGGTTGCAATTGTTGTGAAGTTCCGGGACGATCTTCTTGCTGAAAATTTGAAAAATAGTGGAAATAGAAATTTGAATAAAGGTTTAAACGGAAAGAATTAATTCCGCCTCGGAGAGTTTTAACCTAAAAAATTAATTCCGCCTATTTTCCAGAAAGTTCTAACGGGAAAGAATTAATTTCCGCCTTTTTTTTGAAAAATATTAAAAATTCCATCTGTTTTCTGCTGACGGTCTAATTTTTTGAATTAAAAAATTTTTGTAAATCGAAACATTTTTAGATTTGTCTTTTAATATTTTAATTTTACAAGATAAATATATCATAAAAATACAAAGATAGAGAGGAAATTAGAGCGATAAAAAACGAAAGTAGAGGAAATTTTGTCAATTTCATGTTTTCCTTTCCAAACCAAATTCGAAATAATTGTTCACATTATTATTGTTTCAATGGAACAAAATTGAATATTGAAAACAATCAATATTAATTAAAGATAAAAAATGAAATGAAGATGGGGAAACGGAATAGAATTAAAAGATTAACAAAATACTAATAATTGATAGATTCTTGTTTAATTAAAATGTTTTTAATTAATTGGAACGCAGGAGGATGGAATTAAATGCAAATTGGCCAACAAAAATAATGGTCATAGAAATGCTGGAGGAAGAATTTGTGTCCTCCAAAGTGTCTGCAATCAATTATGCCCATTCCCAAAAATGATAATTTGTGTGTGTGCCGATTCAACATTCCAATTCCAATCCATTTGTTTCATATTCTCGTTTCATACAGCCAATTAGCTGAATTTCCCCTTCCTTTATTGACCAAAATTTTCTGGGGACATCGGTCATTTATTCCACGAAAATGAAGGGATTTGGCATTTTTGAAGGGAAAAACATAATTAAAATTTAAGAATGGATCGGTGGAATATAAAAAGAAAATGGGTAAAAAAGTTCCAAATTAAGGTGTATAATTTTCCATTAAGTTTTATATGGAAGGGATTTAGTAGAATTGAACAAAATAGGTTTTACAAAGTTTCACTGTTTTAAAACCCGGTTTTCAGATTTGAAAAAATGTTGGATTTCGTTTTCAGTTTCCACTATTTTCGGTTTTAAAGAGCAAAAATTCCCAATTTCGGTTTTTTTTAATTTTATTGATTTCTGAAATTGATTTTGGACAACCATAAAATTTAGGAATATGAAGCATTTTTTTGTTATTTTTAATTGAAATTAAAGTACAAGACAATGACTTGTTAAGTGAATGAACAAATAATATTCAATGCGAAATGAAGACAGAAATATTTTTGTGATAGAAATAAATTATTCGAGTGCAAATTTTAAATATAGAAAATTTATTTTATTGATTATTTATAACTCTAAATTTGAACCAAATCCATTGTATTGAAGAGAGTGGAGGAAAATAAACAAAAAGGCAAAAAAGACTAATTTGGTTATCAAAAAGCAAACTCATTATTAGAATAATTGAGGGAAAAGGAGAAATGAATTAGCATGAAAATTTTCGGAAAGTTTTGATTCCGCTTTTTTCCGGAAAGTATTCTGTCTCTTTTCCGGAAAGTTATGACCGAACGGATTAATTCCGACTATTTTTGGAGCCGAAAATAAATTATATGGTTTGAGGCAAATTGAATTCAAGTTCTCAATTATTAAAAATTTTTGATTGTTTCTTATCTATCAAAAAGTTTTTGGATAATGTTAAATATAATATGAATAGTTATGGCTTTGGAAAATAAACGTATATTTCAATATTTTAACATTAAAATTAATGCCAAAAAAATGCCATATTTTTTTATCGAATTGGTTTTGCCATATTTTTAACTTTCCTGGGTCCTGGATCAGGGCATTTCTAAAAGACAAATGCATTTAAATTGCCGATAACCATTAACAGAGGAATGAATTTGTTGAATCATTTTTTGTAATTTTAAAGGTGCCTATGGCTGCTAAAAAAAGAATTGATCGACGAGTGGGAAAAATAATGAAAAGGGGAGAATTTGTGATAATGATTCGGAAAAAATTTGTGAAGAAAAATACAAATAATAATCCTATGGTCCTGCTGCTGATCCAGATGGCCACAATTAATTTGCCAGTTGTCGGAATTGTGCGAATGACCAATGTGGAAAATTGGCGGATAAAATGAAGTAAAGTATGACGATGTTAGTGTATTTTGAATTTAGTTCATTGATTGATTGGAAAGAAAATAATGCATAATTTAGATATTTAAATTGATTTGTATAATA
This sequence comes from Pratylenchus scribneri, assembly GCA_030063045.1. Classification (NCBI taxonomy): domain Eukaryota; kingdom Metazoa; phylum Nematoda; class Chromadorea; order Rhabditida; family Pratylenchidae; genus Pratylenchus; species Pratylenchus scribneri. The sequence goes on along the minus strand of JAQSEB010000037.1, from coordinate 850,115 downwards.
GAAAATAAAAAAATTGATTAAATATGGAGTGGATTAAAATTTGATTTGATTACTAATTGTAAAATGTTTTTAAGAAGATTAAATTGGCAAATGACAAAAAATTGAAAAAAAGCGGTGAATATATGCCGATTTTAGTGAAATTAAATCATTCATCTTACTAATATTTTTTGGATGTAATCAAAAACTTTTTTTTTGTTCTACATACCTCTTGAACTCTTTGTGATTCGGCTGATGTTCCTGGTTGTTGATGATGATGAGGATAAGTTGCTGCTGCAGATGTTCCTGGTTGTTGATGAGAAGATTTTGCTGGTGCAACATATTTTTGCTGAAAATAATTCTTTATTTTTAGAAGAATTTAAGTCTTCCTTTTCAATTCACTTTCCCTAAAAGTATTTGCTTCTTTTTAAGCTAGAGCCTAAAACTTAATAATTTAATTCCTATTTTTAAATTAACAAATTTTACAATAAAAAGTAGGGTTAATTATCCGTTGACAGGACGGGTACACGGGCAGGGTATTCGCGCGATTTTGTACTAATTATAATTATCCGTCACGCCTATCCGTCCCGTATTTTTCGAATTACCCGTTATCCGCACTTTGACTATCCGCCTACCAGCCTACCCGTGACCCTAATTTTTTTACCAGATTTTTGCCATTTTTTGGATCAATATGCCGGAATTTTTTATTTTTGAGATGGCAACCTTGCCCAACATGGTCATTTAGAAACAAATAATATAATTTCAAGGATTTTAGTAAAGAAAAATAGATTTATTTTTTATTTTTTGGAAAATTTTTAAAATTTGAGTAAATAAATTTCAAAAAATGCATAGTATGCTAAGCGAGTACGGAACGGGTAGTATCCGCGGATAATTTTTGAAAATGGCCTACCCGTCCCTTATCCGATATCCGTGCCTTGATTATCCGCACTACCCGTTACCCGTGATTTCATTATCCGCGCACGGATAATTAACCCTAATAAAAAGTGATTAAGTTTGGCTTTTATTCAAAAAATTAAAAAATTTGGCTTTTATTCAAAAAATTAAAAAATTTGGCTTTTATTCAAAAAATTAAAAAATTTGGCTTTTATTCAAAAAATTAAAAAATTTGGCTTTTATTCAAAAAAAATTAAAAAATTTGGCTTTTATTCAAAAAATTAAAAAATTTGGCTTTTATTCAAAAAATTAAAAAATATTAATTCTTCATACAGATTGCTGATGACCAATTTGCAATTGGGCCATTTGTGCAGCAGGGGCATCTGCTTCTTGCTGCCTTTGCCTTTGATGATGAGCATATTCTCGTTGTGGCGGATGATAACTTGGCTTTTTAGGTTTCAAAGGACGAATCTGAAAAATAGGAATAAACAATAAATTTTATAAATTTTTATCTCAAGAACAATAAATATTTAGCAGTTAATCTTTTCAGCATATTCAAACTGACAAACATGTTAAACGATTATAATTAAATTTATGTTAAAATGACACTCAATGCTTTTCTAGTTTGTTTAGCAGCAGCTAATTTATTTTAAAAACTGATAAAAAAGATGGGTGGATAGACGCAATGCAATAAATCAAAGAACAAAGAGAGTTGCGTGCAAAAATATCTTATATGAGGCAGAAGATATTTGAGGATTTTTACTGAAATAAGTCTAGAATAAATTTTCAGAAGGAAATCTTGCGGCAAATTTTCCGAATTTTTTACATGTCTGGATTCTCCGGTTAATATTTAGAAATAAGTAAGAAATGCTTAAAGTGAGAAAATAAAATAATTTTTAATATTAAAAAAATAAATATAATATAATAATTTTTATTTATGACAATTTTTCATTTGGAATTGGCTGCAGTTTTAAATCAAATATTCATCTTTCTTCTTTTGTGTCAAATCAATTAAAAATTTGTAAAAATTTATAAATATTTTAAAATTGACTAAAATGAAAGAGTTTGACAATTTTTTTTGATATGACTACTGACTGCCGATTATTTGACAAAAAGTAAAAGTAAATATATTGTGTTTTTAGTTTTTCCAAACATTTGTTTTTTTTTTAATTTTTCTAAACATTTGTCTCTTTTTATTTTTTTTTCAAACATTTGTGTTTTTTTATTTTTTCTAAACATTATTTTTTGTTTTTTTCAAATATATTAATTTTTTTTTGTTCTTACAAAACTTTTTTTGTTTTTTTAAATATTTTATTATTTCAATTTGCAATTATTTTAATTTTTACATACAGAAAATGTGAACCGACCTCAATTTGATCTGCATTTGGATATAGTCCTTTCCCTTTTTGTTGCCATTTTCTTTGTTGAACTTCATCCAATTGACGCCAATAATGTCCAGCCTGAATATTGGCATTTGGAGCATCAAGATTAAATCCATATTTTCCTTAATTAAAAAATATTAAAATTAATAATAATATTATTATTACTGTTTAATTCTGGTAGAATTGCATTAAAAAAACAACGGTATCCATAATTTGTCGCCATTGGATTGATTCTGATAAAAAATATTATCAGTTTTTAAAAAGCTAAAAGAATTAAAATAATTTTCACTAAATTTTTTCAATGAAAAGAATTTTTCTAATTTGCACTATTGAATGATTATTTTAATTAGAATAAATTTTATTTTTGATTAAAAATAGGTTTTTCTATGAAAACTATATTTATATCGTTAACAAATTGTGAAAATAATAAAATTTTACATTAAAAAGACTTAATTTTTGTAAAATTTTAAAATTATTTAGACAAAATATAAAAAAATTTCAAATGGAATTTTTGATGTATTTTGGGATAAGGCCCATTTTCAAATTATTAATTAAAAAGATGGTAAAAAATAACTGAACGGAAAAATGATATGATAATAGATAATAATAGAATTAATAAATTAAAATACAGCTTCAAAATATGGGCAATAAATGGCATTTGAATTAAATATACCGTAATTCTTCTATTAGAAGCACACGGGCTTATAAATTTCATAGCCTCTCTAGGGTGGGCTTCAAATAGAAGGTGGGCTTCAAATAGAAGGTGGGCTTCAAATAGAAGGTGGGCTAATAAATTTCAGAGAGGGAAAATGAATGAAAATTAAATTTTATTCAATAAAATTTGCAAAAATCAGAACATATTTTTTCAATACAAAACATGTTTTTTACTAAATTTTTTTACAATTCTATATATCAAAACATAATTTTTGCAATTCAAAACATTTTTTTGGTGCATTTTTCAGAAAATCAAAAATTTTTACGATTGAAAACATGTTTTTCGACTAAAAACATCATGTTTTTGGTATTCACAACATGTTTTTCGACTAAAAACATCATGTTTTTGGTATTCACAACATGTTTTTCGACTAAAAACATCATGTTTTTGGTATTCACAACATGTTTTTCGACTAAAAACATCATGTTTTTGGTATTCACAACATGTTTTTCGACTAAAAACATCATGTTTTTGGTATTCACAACATGTTTTTCGACTAAAAACATCATGTTTTTGAAATTCACAACTTTTTTTAGATTCTAAATATGTTTTTGAAAATGTTTTTTACAATTGACAACATTTTTTATAAATTAGAACATGTTTTACCATTCAAAACATCTTTAGAGAATTAAAAATCAAAGATGGAAAAAAATTTTTTTGAGGAGTGGGCTTCTATTAGAAGGTGGGCTTCAAATAGAAGGTGGGCTTATAAATTTCAGAGACCCACTAGGGTGGGCTTTAAATAGAAGGTGGGTTTCAAATAGAAGGTGGGCTTCAAATAGAAGAATTACGGTATTCATTTAATTGAAGAATCAATAAAAAAAAATAGGATTTTCGGTGAATGGTAATTAAATATATAAAAAATTTAGATAAACATTTTAAAAAATTATAATTAAAATAATATAAAATGGAAATAAAATGGCGTTATCTTATTAAATGACAATGGAACATAATATCAAAAAAGTAAGGAAAAATTGCAGCTGATCTCTGCTAAAAGGCATTTTTCCTGTCAACCGGGAAATTCATCAAAAAAAGTTGGCAGCTTCACTAAAGAATTAATTTGCCGAAGGCAATCCTTTACCCCTTTGCTGATTTAATTTTGTGCACACAGTGTATCAAAATAGGCGAAATTTAATGTAATATTGCTGCAGAATTGGGCGCATTTGGAAAGAAATAGGCGAAAAGGAAAATTGTCAACAAAAGATTGATAAAATTGAGAATGGATTCATTATTATTTTATATAATATTAAAAACATGTAATTCGTTAATTAATAGAGTCCGGTTTTTCAAAATTTCCGGGCCTGGTTCCAAGTTTTTTTCAGAAAAAGATTAGCCGGGCCCGACAAAAAGAGCCGGTTTTCGGAAAATTACAAAAATTGCCGGGCCGGCTTCCGGGCCCGGTTGTATTTTAAAATGTGCCGGATTCCGGGTTCAAAAAAATTGCCCAAAAATTGCCAGGTTTTGCCGGGCCCGGCCCGGCTCCGGACTCTATTAATTAGTAAAGAAAATAATTGGGAAATTTGCTTTTCTTTAAAAAAAGAAATATTTGAAAGGGATTAGTGCCAAAAGAAATTTATATTTTTTATATGATTTCCGCTTAGATTTTTCATCAAAATTTTCTAATATTGCAAATTTCAGAGGGTCAAAAATTCCGAAAATCATAATTTTTGGGCCAAAAAATGACCGAAATTTTGAAATCGAAACATTACGAAAATTTTAAAAAATTTATTGTAAAAAATAATTGAAAATAATAATGCAATAAATTGAGTTTAAAAATTTTTGGGAAAAAATAAAATGAATATTTGTAGAATATTCCGGAAAAAAAAGTAAAAAAAATTAAAAATTATGTAAAATAAATTATGAATTTTAATTAATTTGTTAAAAAAATTAAAATAAAAGTTGGTTTGATTTTACTTTTGCGGTCATATCCAAGGGAAAAATACAGCTTTTGTCAAATAAAATTGATTCTTTGAAACAAACCAATTCAAAAAAAAAAACTCTCCAATTTATATATTTAAAAATAAATCTTAGAATGCATAAAAAAATAATGGCAAACAGAAATAAATTACAGATTTTTCAAAAAATTTCATTTAAATTTGTTATCATTAACTGGCAATTTGAGGGAAAGATGGGAGAACAAAGGCGAGGGAAAATATGATTTGTGGATGGGAAGATGGAGGAAAATTACGTCATTTCCTAAGTAAAATTTCTTTTTCTATATTTAATTTTGTTTTCACATTTTTAAGTAAATAATATGAAAACTCACTTGAGTTGGCAAACTTTGTCCGATCGACTGGTCGCTTGTCACGTTCAAAAAGCACGTCGATGTCTATATGAAATGATTTTATATTAAAATTATCCAAAATCATTGCTAACTTGGCCGTGCAAAACTTTTTCAGCGCCTTGAAACCGTTTGAACAATGAGCCAATCAATTACGTTTTGTTTCGAATGCAAAAGTGTGAGCTGTAAAGGAAAAAGAAGTTGTATAATTTTTATTAATAAAATTTTGTTTTTTATTATCGATTATTATTATTATAAAAAAATAAAATTATTAATATAATAATAATGTTCCCTCAGAACAATTAGGAATAATGGGAACGAATTGAGTGGAGATAAAAATTAAGATATAGAAATACAAAATAAAAGATAATCAAAAATTTTTGCAAACTAATAAGAATATTGATCGTTCAGATATTTCATTTTTTGCATTGGTCCAAGAAATAATTACAAAAAATTGCCATTTTTATTCTCGAAAATGACATTGGAACCGTTTATCAAGGGTTAATCATTATGGAAAATGTTGCAAAACGAGCCAGCTGGGGATAAAATAATAATAATAAGGATGTGATTCATATTGAAAAAAGGTAATTATTGTTTAAATTTTTTGACACAAAGATGGGAAAGCGCGCAAATTGGCGAGGGTTTTAAGGAGAAAATAAATTTTGGAAGAAAAGGTGGGAAAATGAAATGGAAAATCGAAATTTCTCGATGTCGAGAATCGGGAAATATAATCTTCACTTTTTCACTTTGTGCCATCTTCATTCTTCAATTACAATTTCTTTTATCTCCTTTTCGAAGGCCTAATTGGAAATCAAGTCAATATAAGTATATAAGGTTTAAAAGTTAAGCGAGTATCCTCGATCGAATTTGAATATTTTCATTAGTTTTTTCTCATAGATCAGCGAAGCAATACGAATTCTTGAAAGCAGATATACATTGGAAAAGTCCAAAATATCCTCTACAATTAGCTTTTTTAGATTATATGAAATTAATGATTTAAAAATGATATATGTTATTGAGTGTAATAAAATTAAATTTTCAGAGTAAAAGCCGCTTATTTTACAAACTGTTTTAATTATTCAAAAAGAAAAATGCCACTTTTTTAGAGTATATTCACAGCGTTAATACTTAATAGTACATCTACTCTATTTAAGTTAGATTAATTCCGTCTGTTGCAGCATTCTGTGTACATTTTTTGTTTATGTGAGAAGAAGAGGGTGGATACTGGATAAATTAGAACGCCGCGAGGATGAAATGACGGGACATTTGTGGGAATTGGGAATGATATCGTATAATCACTTTGAATTCTCTCTTTTATTTCGCCGCTTTTAATTTTTTAATTACCAATATGCCCTTCGACGAATTAGCTTCATCAGTAGCTAATTTTGTATTTTGTTTGGATGCGAATTTCCGATGTACTTATGACTTATGAGTAAATAAAAGTGAATTTAGCTAGGGAGAATTGAAGCGGAAAGTCGATTGTGACAAAGGAAGAGAAGCATTTTTGCTGCTGCTGGACCATTTTGTGCCAAAAACAGAGGAGAAAATTGTGGCGATTTTAATGTCATTGGTAGAAGATGGGATTAGGAAAATGGAAGTGGGGAATATTGCGTAAGGAATTTTTGGATGGGAATTTGAGATGGACAATGGAAAATGGAAGATCTTGTATGATGATAATAAGTAGGGTTGCTCAAAGTCGGTTAACCGAACCGAAACCGGAACCGAAAACCGGGTTTTTTGGCCCAAAAACCGAAACCGAGGTTCGAAAACCGCGAAAACCGAAAACCGAGGGTCCAAACCGACGGTTTTTCGGTTTTTAATTTTCACCTTGAGGGACAATTTTTGGTTAAAATTTTACCTTATTCGACCATTTTTAATTAAAATTTTTCCCTAACGGGCCATTTTTGGCTTAAAATATTATCTTTTGAATCATTTTTAGCTTAATATTTTTCCCTTCGGGTCTATTTTTGTCTGATTTTTACTCTATGGCAGGGTTCTCAGATTATTTTCAAAAAAGTACACTGGCCTTGAAAATATAGATTTAGGGGTCAAAATAAAGATGTTCGTTTTAAGCTATATAAATTGATAAAAAAAATTTTATTATAAATGAGCATGAGATTATCAAGCAGGACTAAGATTACATGCTTTTTGAGAAGAAATTTTTACAATTTTTCGAGCCGAAGACGAAAAATTTAAACCAAAAATAGCCGCGCAGCGAAAAATTTTATCATTTTTTTATAATTTCATGAAAAAAAGTACATAAAGTAACACAATGACTCAAGTAAAGTACAAATCTTTAAATAAAGTACATCTGAGAACCTTGCTCTATGGCCATCTTTGCCTTTAATTTTACCCTCCAAGAAAATTTTTGGTCTATTTTTTATTCAAAACCATTTTCAACTGAAATTTTTTGCTTAAACGGGCATTTTTAATATAAATTATTTCATTTATGGTCCTTTCTTTTCTAATTATTCTCCCTGATGGGCCATTTTTATTAGAAATTCTTTTTGTGAATTATTTAGGTTAAAATTTTTCTCTGCTGGGCTTTTTTGAAATATTTTCTCTTTTGGGTCTTTATTGTTGAAGCAAACCTAGAAGAATAACTAAAAATTGATGTAAAATATTGGATATGTGATATTTGAATAAATTTTCTTTGATTTTTTTGCGAAATTTTATGAAAATTAAATTTTTTAAAAATTTTTTGACCATTTTTCAAAAAACCGAAAAACCGGAAAACCGAAAACCGAGAATTTTTTCAAACCAAAACCGAAAACCGACATTGGAAAACCGAGAAAACCGAAAACCGGAAACCTCGGTTTAAAACCGACTTTGAGCAACCCTAATAATAAGTGGTTTTGAGAAGGATATCGAATGGGAATTATTTTATTGGCCTTGATTTGTGGCTTCAATGAATTGAAATTAGTAGAAGTAGGTGGGAAATGTATTAGAATTGACCTATGAAATGGACAATGGATGATTCATTTTTTGCTAGAAATTGGATTTGAGAGAGCTATCGGTATAAGGAATAATTAATTTTCAGATAGCAAATTAGAACAAAAATTTGGTGAAAATTTAGAAGCAAAAAGGTAATGGGGAGGCATTTTTTCGCTACAGCAAATTGCGCACTGAAAATATGAATGGGATGTGAAATGTCTAATTGATTGAAATTGATGCTGGTAGCTTAGGTGAAGATAGGCCAAGTTAAAAATGTTGTGAAAATTGGCGAATTGAGATGGATTTGATCGGATGCGACGCGGTCAGCTAAAATAGGCCAAATTAATGTGTATGGAAAGTTTAATGGGTTCAAGACACGCAAAAAGACCATATAAACATTTTGGATTGGGACTGGGAAGAATTGTTTGACCGATAATGGAAGAGAATAGAAAATAAATGTTGTTTTCAAATTTGTCCTATGGCCACGAATGTGGATGGATGTTTTGTTGGGACAAAACACAATAAATCAGAATGGGACAAAACACAATAAATCAGAATGGGGCAAAACACAATAAATCAGAATGGGACAAAACACAATAAATGAGAATGGGGCAAAACACAATAAATGAGAATGGGGCAAAACACAATAAATCAGAATGGGGCAAAACACAATAAATCAGAATGGGACAAAACACAATAAATCAGAATGGGGCAACACAATAAATCAGAATGGGACAAAACACAATAAATCAGAATGGGGCAAAACACAATAAATCAGAATGGGACAAAACACAATAAATCAGAATGGGGCAAAACACAATAAATCGGAATGGGACAAAACACAATAAATCAGAATGGGGCAAAACACAATAAATCGGAATGGGACAAAACACAATAAATCTGATTGGGGCAAAACACAATAAATCAGAATGGGACAAAACACAATAAATCAGAATGGGGCAAAACACAATAAATCGGAATGGGACAAAACACAATAAATCAGAATGGGGCAAAACACAATAAATCGGAATGGGGCAAAACACAATAAATCAGAATGGGGCAACACAATAAATCGGAATGGAGCAAAACACAATAAATGAGAATGGGGCAAAACACAATAAATGAGAATGGAGCAAAACACAATAAATGAGAATGGGGCAAAACACAATAAATCGGAATGGGACAAAACACAATAAATGAGAATGGGGCAAAACACAATAAATGAGAATGGGGCAAAACACAATAAATCAGAATGGGGCAAAACACAATAAATCGGAATGGGACAAAACACAATAAATGAGAATGGGGCAAAACACAATAAATGAGAATGGGGCAAAACACAATAAATGAGAATGGGGCAAAACACAATAAATCAGAATGGGGCAAAACACAATAAATCGGAATGGGACAAAACACAATAAATGAGAATGGGGCAAAACACAATAAATGAGAATGGGGCAAAACACAATAAATCAGAATTGGACAAAACATAAAAATCAGAAAAGAGGACAAAACACAAAAAATCAGAAAGGGGGAATAAATGAGAATGGGGCAAAACACAATAAATCGGAATGGGGCAACAATAAATTAGAATGGAGCAAAACACAATAAATGAGAATGGGGCAAAACACAATAAATTAGAATGGAGCAAAACACAATAAATGAAAATGGGGCAAAACACAATAAATCTGATTGGGGCAAAACACAATAAATGAGAATGGGGCAAAACACAATAAATTAGAATGGAGCAAAACACAATAAATGAAAATGGGGCAAAACACAATAAATCTGATTGGGGCAAAACACAATAAATCAGAATGGGGCAAAACATAATAAATCAGAATATGCAATGAATGCATTTCCAGCTTCAGTTAATTTTTGCTTATGCAATGAATGCATTTCCAGTTTCAGTTAATTTTTGCTTATGCAAAGAATGCATTTCCAGCTTCAGTTAATTTTTGGTTATGCAATGAATGCATTTCCATCTTCAGTTAATTTTTGCTTATGCAATGAATGCATTTCCAGCTTCAGTTAATTTTTGGTTATGCAATGAATGCATTTCCAGCTTCAGTTAATTTTTGGTTATGCAATGAATGCATTTCCATCTTCAGTTAATTTTTGCTTATGCAATGAATGCATTTCCAGCTTTAGTTAATTTTTGGTTATGCAATGAATGCATTTCCATCTTCAGTTAATTTTTGGTTATGCAATGAATGCATTTCCATCTTCAGTTAATTTTTGCTTATGCAATGAATGCATTTCCAGCTTCAGTTAATTTTTGCTTATGCAATGAATGCATTTCCAGCTTCAGTTAATTTTTGGTTATGCAATGAATGCATTTCCAGCTTCAGTTAATTTTTGGTTATGCAATGAATGCATTTCCAGCTTCAGTTAATTTTTGCTTATGTTAAACATAATTTCCACTAATTTTTATCGATATGTGAATATTTTTGAAAGGATGGGATTATTTTATGGACCAAAATAAATTAATTCTCTATAATATAAATTAAATTTCTAACTCAAATTAAATACTTTTTTTGACCAAAAAATTTTTAAAAAATTTTTGAGAATTTTAAACATAATTTCCACTAATTTTTATCGATATGTGAATATTTTTGAAAGGATAGGATTATTTTATGTTTCAAAATAAATTAATTCTCTATAAAATAATTAAATTTCTAACTCAAATTAAATACTTTTTTTGACCAAAAAATTTTTAAAAAATTTTTGAGAATTTTAAACATAATTTCCACTAATTTTTATCGATATGTGAATATTTTTGAAAGGATAGGATTATTTTATGTATCAAAATAAATTAATTCTCTATAAAATAATTAAATTTCTAACTCAAATTAAATACTTTTTTTGACCAAAAAATTTTTAAAAAATTTTTGAGAATTTTAAACATAATTTCCACTAATTTTTATCGATATGTGAATATTTTTGAAAGGATAGGATTATTTTATGTATCAAAATAAATTAATTCTCTATAAAATAATTAAATTTCTAACTCAAATTAAATACTTTTTTTGACCAAAAAATTTTTAAAAAATTTTTGAGAATTTTAAACATAATTTCCACTAATTTTTATCGATATGTGAATATTTTTGAAAGGATAGGATTATTTTATGTATCAAAATAAATTAATTCTCTATAAAATAATTAAATTTCTAACTCAAATTAAATACTTTTTTTGACCAAAAAATTTTTAAAAAATTTTTGAGAATTTTAAACATAATTTCCACTAATTTTTATCGATATGTGAATATTTTTGAAAGGATAGGATTATTTTATGTATCAAAATAAATTAATTCTCTATAAAATAATTAAATTTCTAACTCAAATTAAATACTTTTTTTGACCAAAAAATTTTTAAAAAATTTTTGAGAATTTTAAACATAATTTCCACTAATTTTTATCGATATGTGAATATTTTTGAAAGGATAGGATTATTTTATGTATCAAAATAAATTAATTCTCTATAAAATAATTAAATTTCTATCTCAAATTAAATACTTTTTTTGACCAAAAAATTTTTAAAAAATTTTTGAGAATTTTAAACATAATTTCCACTAATTTTTATCGATATGTGAATATTTTTGAAAGGATAGGATTATTTTATGTATCAAAATAAATTAATTCTCTATAAAATAATTAAATTTCTAACTCAAATTAAATACTTTTTTTGACCAAAAAATTTTTAAAAAATTTTTGAGAATTTTAAACATAATTTCCACTAATTTTTATCGATATGTGAATATTTTTGAAAGGATAGGATTATTTTATGTATCAAAATAAATTAATTCTCTATAAAATAATTAAATTTCTAACTCAAATTAAATACTTTTTTTGACCAAAAAATTTTTAAAAAATTTTTGAGAATTTTAAACATAATTTCCACTAATTTTTATCGATATGTGAATATTTTTGAAAGGATAGGATTATTTTATGTATCAAAATAAATTAATTCTCTATAAAATAATTAAATTTCTATCTCAAATTAAATACTTTTTTTGACCAAAAAATTTTTAAAAAATTTTTGAGAATTTTAAACATAATTTCCACTAATTTTTATCGATATGTGAATATTTTTGAAAGGATAGGATTATTTTATGTATCAAAATAAATTAATTCTCTATAAAATAATTAAATTTCTAACTCAAATTAAATACTTTTTTTGACCAAAAATTTAAAAAATATGGGTGCACCTCAAAATCTTCAATGCGAAATTGTTTACAAATTGGAAAGGAAAAGAATAATAGAATTTTTGAAGAGTTATTTGAGAAGGCAGAAATGAGGAAAAGGTATGAAGAGGATAGGACCATTCGGAAAAAATTTGAAGTAAATTTTTGAAATCAAGAATTGCATAAAACATAAATTAGATGCTATTTTTTGAAGCAATTTTGAGAATTTTTAAATTTAAATTTTTTTTATATTTAAACCCATTAAAGGTAATATTTTGCATTCTTTTAGTTAGGAAGAGAATCATCCCAATTAATCATATGATTGATTTACTCACTTCGGCAACAATTTGTTTGACACGACGAATTGATTGCAGCCAAAATCCAAGAAGATTTGCCAAAATGCAAGAAGATTGGCTAAAATGGGGGGCAAGAATGAATTGAATGCACTTTTGGAGGATTAAATAATTAAAATCTTATTAATAAATTTTAATAGGACCTATGAATAGGCTTATAAAAAATATCATAAATTTTTAAGAAGCTAGAAGAATAAATGAAAAAATATTTCTCTTGATTGACACTTTTAAATGATAATTTTAATATAATAAATTTTATTGTTGAATATAAATTGGATTTTCTATGAAAATAATTTTTATATCATTAAAAATTGTGATTACAAAATTTTTCATGAAAGGAAACTTAAATTGTATAAAATTGCAATTAAATTTATAAAATTATTTGATAAAATATAAAAAATTCAATCTGGAATTTTTGATTCATTTTGGGATAGGACTATTTTCAAATTATTAATTATAAAAATGGAAAAAAATCAATAAGGGAAAAGTGATATCATAATACTAAAATTAAAATAATAAATTTAAACTCCTTCGAATTAAGGCCAATTAATGATGCTTGATTTGTAATGAATGAGAAAATCATTTTTAGTGTGTTCTTTTAATTGAATGATCAATAAAAAATATGTATTTTTGATGAATGGAAACTATAATAAAAAATGGGGAAAACATTTCTGAAAATCACAAAATAAATAAATACTATAAAATGGAAATAAAATGGGACTTTCTTATTATTTGACAAAGGAACAAAATAAAATTTCAAAGGAAGAAAAATAGGCAAGAATTGCAATAAAGAAATTTTATTATATTTAAAATTTCACACAATTTCTTATATTAAAATTATAATTAGTCGACAATTACAAATTTTAATAATTATGAGCATTTTGCTGAAATATTCATGGATTTTAGATAGATACAAAATTCGTTACAATTATATATTTAAAAAAGAAATTTTTTAAATTTATTAAAGTAAGATTTATTCATTCATTTGGTCAAAATTAAAGTAGTTTGCATTTTAAATAGAAGATTTGTGCCAAAAACCTTTTTATATTTAATAAAAATTTCGATTTTTCCATTTCTGATTGCAAAAGGGAAATATTTGAATGGAATTAAAACAGTTCAAATGATAATGGAATGCCAAAAAAATATTGATAAAATTGGAAATGGATGAATTTAGGGCAATTAACCAGTTTGATAGCTGAATTGAAATCATATCAAAATATTTTATAAGGAGGAAAGTTGAAATAACACATTGAAAGGAACTATAATTATAATAAAAAATGAATACAAAATAGGAAAAATTTGGAAGAAAATATTAATGCATAGGAATAATTGGAAAAAAATGTTATAAATGCGACAAAAAATGTGTGAAATGGGTCAAAAATGAAGAGATGGAAAATTATAGAACTGGGGGAAATGAAGTAAAGCTAATAAGATTAATTGAAAATATGTAAAAATTAGCTGAGAAAAATTTTTACTAAAATTGTGGAAGCAAAAAAAAATTAGTGAAAACGAGAGAAATACTTAAAAATCTGTTCTTATTTTAAAAAAAATGTAAATAGTATATTGTATAGAAAAAAAAATGAAAATTTAGCCAAAAATTTGCCAAAAAAGGGATATAATTGAAATGGGATAAAGATTTTTATTTTTAAATAAAATAAATTATTTTAACAGAGATGCGGCTAGAATTTAGAAAATTTAAAAAAAAATAAGGAAATTGTTTAAAAATTTGAGTTATTTAATTCAAAATAGAGATGGCATCGATTTCTCAGAAAATAAAGTCGATCGAAATCGAAATTTAGATGGGCCCAAAAATTTCCAAAAATCGAAAATCGTAATTTCATTGCCGAATGAATTAAAATAAATCCAAAAAATTTCATATTTGAAAAATTTAATGGTCAAGAAAATTGTAAATTTATGGTTAAAATGAGAAATTGACTGTTTTTAAGAAAAAAAATTGAAAGACATTTGTGCCAGAAGGCATTTTTATAAAATTTTCGATCGATTTTTCATCTAAATGGGGGAAATATTTTAGCTGCAGAATTGGAAACATTTGGAAAGGAATTGCCGAAAAATAGGAAATATTTGGATGGGTGAAAATAATTCAAAAAAATAATAATGGAAAATTGCCAAAAAAAAAGAGAAGAAAGTGAAAATTAATTTTATTTAAATTAAAGTATACAATTTTAATATTTTAACCAAGTGAGAATGGGAATGAGAAAGTGACATTTCTTTAAAAAAATATTTGAAAAGGATTAGTGATAAAAGAAAAAAGATATTTTCGATGATTTTCGATGATTTTCGATTTTTCCCTTTCTTCAACATTTCTTTAAAAAAATCAGGGACAAGGATGAGTCCTTTCAAAATTATTGCTTCTATGAATAATAACAAATTTTTCATGGAAGATTTATTTTTTAGATATTAAAAAAATTATTCAAAATTTTGATGATAAATTGTAACAAGATTTAGGATCCGAAAATTTGGAAGTTGCGTGGGTTATCCGTTGGCAGGAGCAAAATAACGATTATTATTTCAAAATATAATTAATAAAATTCCGAATTTTTGAATACCTACATTTTTGTTTTTATGTATTCATAATTGGGAAGAGACTATGATGAAATAATTGAGAAATTCATTGGAAAAAAAGAAGGAAAATCGGGAATTGAATAGATTAAAAAAGAAGGAGATGGACATTGTGATTGTGAAATTAATTTATGTAAAATTTAATATTTTGCTTATTTTGCTTTTTTATTTTTTGAATTTTATAATGCATTTAAATTAATTTACCTGTTGCCTTTTCCAATTTGCTGTGGTTTTGGGCCAATTCAAAGGTGTTCAAGAAGGCAGGCTAGTTGAGTTTTTGTTGATTCTTCCTTCGGCTTTTGTCAAATTGATTTCAATTGATTTGGCAAAGTTGTGTCTAAATAAACCAAAAAAATTGTAAATTGATTTTGAATTTCTGGATGTCTTGTAGATCCGATTGGAGTGAGTGATAGCTCTTTCAAAAGAGCTCGAAAAACTGAATTTATCTAGTAATAATTGAAATTGCCCCGACTTGCTCAGCAACTTTTCGAGCTCTTTTTCTATTGAGCTATAATTCACCCTAATCGGACTTCCAATTAAGAATTTAAAAATAGAATACCCTATTTTCTTGTATTTCCCTTTCTTACCCCAAAAATCACTTCCAAATAATTCCAACAAGGCCAATTTTGGGTGCACTCCTTCCAATGAATTGATGGCCTGCCTGCAATAAATTTTGACTTCGGCAAAAAAAGACAAAATTACCGTTACGTTTTCTTCAGGCCCTTTTCTTCAAATTGATTCCTTTTTTCTTTTTGGCCTGAAGGGCTTATAACGAAGCTTGATGACCGGCACGCACGGTTTTGAAGCCAAAATCGGCAACGAATTGTTTTTGTCTTAAAAATAGTAGCATTAAATAATTTTATTTTTATTTATTTATAGAATATTTGTCAAATATATTATGCAATTTTATTTGAATAGAATCAAAATAATTTAAACATTTAATCAAAAATACAGTAGATTCATCACGATATTTTATTTAAAGGAATAAGAAAATTCTAAAAACAAAAAATTTCTTTCTAATTAAAAACTATTCCAAAAAAGTTAATTTTGAAAATTTATTTATTTTTTAAAAAGCTAATAATAATCTTCAAAAATATTAAAATTTTCTTAAAATTGCAAAAAATTTAGCCATAAAATAAAAAATTTTCATATATCGCAAGTGTAAAATAATTAACATTTTGTGTTTTTAAAAGACAAAATAATATTTTTAAATTAATAAAATTTGTAATAGTAAAACTTTATTTTTAAAAAAAAATTCCAAAATAAATTGATTTTATTATATTCCGAAAAATAAAATTAATTTGATCAGCTACAAAAATCGAATAATATTTATTTATAATATAAAAATGAAATTAAAATTATTTGCCATTCATTTTTAATAAATTAAATAATAAATATTTAATTTTTTTCCGTTTTTCTTTTATTATTATGAATTTATTCATTTGTCCAAATTTTTGTCATCCATTTTTAATTTAATTATTTTATATTTACTTGGTTTTGCCTCTTTGGTTTGTTTGTCCAAATTGAAGAAAAATGCAAATTTTTGAATGCTTTTAGATGTTCAAATTAAATTTTAAAAATTGTTTTTTCCTATAAATAGAAAATTAAATAAATTTATAATTTAATATTTTATGAATTAAAAATTTAAAAATTGGAAAAATCGCGATTTCCTAAATAAAATATATCGAAAATTATTCAAATTGGAATTTCGGGAAACAAAATATTTTAAAAAATAGGTTTTTTATTGCTTTTCACGGTAAAAAATGGAGCAATATACTATTTAAATTTAAATCACCGAACGAAAACGAATACCTAGAACCCAAATTGGATAGAAGAATTGAGGAATAGGAAGGGAAATGAGTGAGAAAGTGAGGATTGATGGGCAATTTTGGTTTTAAAATTAGTTAGAAAAATAAAAATTAAATTAGCCCAAAGTATTGAACATTAAAATTGGAGTTTGGAAAAAAACTTGTTAAATTATAATAAAATATTCTTAGAAATAGAAGGTGAATTTAACTTATTGAAGAAAGCTTAAAAAAAATATATCGAAAATGATTCATAATGGAATTTCGGAGAAATCATAATATTTAAAAAAATTTAGGTTATTTATAACTTTTAGGGCGAAATAGATGGAGTAATGTATTTATTTATGCAAAAAGGAGGAGGAATTCTATTAAGAGGGAAGATGTTAAAATTTCGATTATGCGCTCTGGGGATAAATAGGGACAAAGTCCAAAATAATCTAGAAAAATAATAAAATTTAATTGTGAATTAATTAATTTCTTTGATTAATGAAAAGGACGGCTGAATGAGATAAAAATCCCTAAAGGACTAATTTATTTGTAAATGGATTTAAAAAATGCACGATCCTTTTTGAAGAATGACAAATATATGATTGTGAAAGAATGGAAAATAAAAGAATTTTATTCCTTTTTTGAAATATAATTTGTGACTGTGAAAGTTTTGTAAATCTTTAAATAAAAGGAGGGACTGATATTGAAACATTTCTCCAGGGATTTAATTATTTTATCGAAAATATATTTTGTTAAATATTACAATCATTTGCTATGGACAAAAATGGATAGAAGCTATTTGATTGATTCAATGTAATGATAATTTTAGATGGATTTCGTAAATAGATGGGAGTTGTTAAATGGGAGAAAAAAAGAAATTTTTGGGTTAGTATAAAAATTAAATAAGTGAGGATGAATATGTAAATTAACAATTCATTTTAAATAAAACCAATTTTTGCCCTTTCTTTTTCCCTCGAAAATCAAAACGAATGAGAAATGAGGATTTGTGGCATTTTCCATACTTATTTTTATCACCGACATATAACATAATATGCAAATATAGCTATAACAATAGATGGAAGAATTAATCTTCAATTGATAAAAATTTATTGAAATTCTGGAAGAATGCCTCGAAAAAATATGATATTTTTGTATCTGGGAAAAGGAAAATGTGAATTTCTTAGATTCCCATATGCCCGTAGGAAATTGTCAATGAATGGAAAGAGTGGTCAACGCAAAAATTTATTGAAAAATAGGAAAATATAAATAATTGTGATGGGGAAGAAAAAAAAAGTATAAAAAACTATGCAAAAATGAGAAAATGGATTTGTATATTGTATCTGTAGTGTCTAGTGCAAGTAATTGTTCATTATTGTAAAGATTAAATTGTTGCAAATAGTTCAAGTCAAAAAATAAAATATGAGACAAAAAATTTTATAAAATCATTTATTTTGCATTTCAACACTTTTTAAACATGCCTATTTTGCCAAAATTTTTGTAAATTTTTACAATTTTGCCAAATTTTTAGACTCGCCAGAATTTAGAGTAAAATGGCATGCCTGTGAATTACTTCACTAAAGCTGCTTTATTCCTTTTATATTTTTTTTGTCTCATTTAAAATTAATTTTGTGACGATTTATTTGCACAATTTACGCTTTGAAATAAAAATATGATACGCTTTAAAATTATCTCATAATTGAAAATTTGATCATTGCCAAAATTTTAGCCCGAAAAGGGAAAATTTTTCCTTTTTTAATAAAAAATAAAATTTGGTAAACTTATTTTTTGAAAAATAGGACAAAAATCAGGAATAAAAAAAACTGGCAGGGATGAAAATTGTGGAAAATTCTCGAAAAACTGGTATTATGACACCGTTAGCTATTCAATTTGAGAAAGACCGAATTGAGGAATTTGATGAAAGTGCCAAACCGGAAAAAATAAAAATGACAAATTAATTGAAAAGAAGCAGAAAAATGAAATGGAATCCAAAACCAAACCCGATGAGAGTGTCAAGTCAGAATTTTGCCCGTTCTTTTCCCTCAAAATGGATGGGGGATTTGCGGCCACCTTCCCGATCTATTTATCGCCGATTTACCATACAGTATCTGGGAAGATAAAATGAGCAGTTAGTTATGAAAAAATTCCCATAAGGGAAAATGGGGGAAGAAGACAATACAAAGATGGGAAAGGTCGAAAAATTCAAAAATTTTGAATTGAGTTTTTGATAAAATATAAATAAAAGGAGGGCCGAAAAAAATCATTTGCTATGGATGACCGTAATGGATAAACTGAAAATAGGATGGGAAATTTTGATCAAAGGGAAAAATCGAAATTGGCATTGGCCAAATGTGAATAAGCCGGCATAAGAATAATGGGAAATTAGAGCATTGAGAAAATGAAAAATGGTGGATGGATAGAGAATTCCATAACCAGAGTGTAGTAAAACTCTTTATAAAAGGCAATAAGGTGTCACTATGATGAAAGGGGAGAATTGAGGAAAAAATTGGCCGAAGAATAGTGATAAAATTGAAGTTTTTGGCAATTATTCATAGCTGTATTTTTGACCCAATTGGTCACTGTTGAATTGGATTGTGATTGTGAGGGAGAAGGGGAAGAGTAAATGGATATAAATCCTATATTTCGTAAGCGCAAAAAATGGGAAAATGAATTAGGTAAACAAAATGATGGATGTATGAATGGCCTAATAGGCCAATGAATGTGAAAGTGGTGATAGTTTTGCCCTTTCCAATTCACTTTCTTTTTTTATAAAATTCTTTATTCCTTCTAGGACGGTGATTGGTCGGCGGAGGACCATTCGGGGACGGAGACATCCTGAGGCGAAAATTGTTGGAATCCTTCCGTCCTCGAGGGGACGGAGACGCACGCAACCTAGATGGAAGGAAAAAGAATGAATATTGGGGAGAATAGAGAAGGTGAATAGAAAAATAAGAAATAAAAAATGAAGGGGTCATTGAACTATTTGGCCGAACATCTGCCAACAAACAACAAATAAAGGAAGGAAATAAAGCAATGAATGTGCTTGAAGAGGGGGGTTGGGAATTGGTGCGAGCATATTGGAGCCGATTAAGGAGAAAAAATTGTACAAAAACACAATTTATTTTGATGCGAATTGCCGATGTACACATTTGAGAAAAGAAGGCGGAGAGGAATTGGAAGTGGAAAGTTGATTGATTAAATATGAGAATAGCAAAGGAAGAGAAGTATTTTTTGCTACTGAACCCCATTTTTTGCCAAAATGCGAGGGGAAAATCGGTTTTTAGGCTCTCTCGGTTTTAAAACACGGTTTTTTTGAAAAATATTAATTTTGGTTTCTCCTATTTTGGTTTTTTGAGCAAATATTACCAATTTCGGTTTTAAATTTCATTGATTTTCTGAAAAAGAAACCGATTTTACCTACCCTAGTTGTATTGTGACCAGAAACCAGCAGATGAGCATTTAGCTAAAACTATTGTCCATATATTAGAAAATGGAAGGGGAAAAAGTAAAGAAGAAAAATAGAAAATGTGAAATGGCAGCATTCAAAGTACATTTTTGGGAATTTTTATAGAAGATGCCGCGAGGAGGAAATGATTGTGCTGTTGATGCTGACTGACTGACTGAGGGAATTTGAGGTACCGTATACTTTATTTTTCCACTTATTTCCCCACATTCTATTAATTCATCACACTCCCCAATTCCCCCTTTACATTTCAAAAACAATCTTTTCACCCAATTTTTGTCGTTTTTTGGTTTTTGGTCTCTTGTAAAATATAATACGAAAGAATTGTATGAATATGAACTCGTGATGGGGTCATTGGACAATTTGGTCGAACATCTGGCAGCAAATAAGGAAAGAAGATGGGGGGGGGGGGGGGGGGTAGATTGGGCGTAAATAGATGGAAGAATGGTGCGTCCATATAGGAGCCGAATAAAGAAGAAAAAAGACACAAAACTATTTGGTTGGATGCGAATTTCTTATAAAAATTTGAGGAAATAAAGGCGGATTAAGTTAGGAAAAATGGTAAGCGGAAACGAATGATCAAAAAAAGAATGGCAAAGAAATTAAGGGCATTTTCACTGCTGGATTTGTGCCATAATAGAGGGGAAAATTGTGCCGAGTTTGATGGCATTGGTAAGAAAATAGAGGATGAGGAAATTTGAGGTCGGGAATATTGCGCAATGAATTGCTGGACGGGAATTGAAGGTGGTGGATAAGGGAAAGTGGAAGATCTTGAGATGATAATGGTTGATTTTGGTTGGAAAATGGAAAGCGCAAGTGGTCAAAATAGGATTAAGGAGAGAATGGAATGAAGGGAATGAAGAAAAAAGGAAGGGCAGGGGATGAAGCAGGGCCCAAACCGTCATCGATGGACTGCTAGAGCCAATCGATTGAAAAAAAAATGAATGAATGGGACAATGGGATTGGGGGAATTGGGAAAGAAGAATTAGTGTCAGCGCCGGGCATTTTGGAAAGGAATGTAGATGACCGGTTGTAATGAAATAGGCCAAAAGGATGAAAGCCGATTTATGGCAATTTTTGTAAGGAAATGATCTGGTATAGGGAAATTATGAAATGATTAAAAAAGGAATTTTTGGGATTGTTTCAAAACTAAATAAAAGAGGTTGAAAATGCAAATTAGCTACTCAAATAATCAATTTTTGCCCTTCATTTTTCCCTCAAAATGGATGCGGTCCCCATCCCCATCTATTTTATCGCCGATTGACCAAATAATGGACGAGGTCACCAGAAAATGTGGGCAAAAAAGGCACAATGGAGGAATAGGGGGAATTGAGGTAGATAATAGGGTCGGACAAAGTTGGTTTCTGTTTGATAAAATCAATGAAATTTCAAAGCGAATTTAGAATTTTTGATCTTTTAAACCGAAAATAGGAGAAACCGAAAACCGACATTTTTCAAAAAGCATTAGGAGGAGGATGCCCACTTAAAACCACAGTCTTCTTATTCTTATCTGATTTTCTCAGGGTCATTTTAATAGAATGGTTTGGGGGCAGTAAGGAGAATGAAAATGGATGAATAGGAATATAATGGAAAAAAATGAATGGGCCAAATGTGATCCCCGTTTCCCGGTAAAAATGAATATTTGGTTGGATAGAAAAACTGCCAAGGAAAATTCAATGAATGAAGGACGGAAAAAAGAAAAAATCTGATGAAAATTTCAAACATGATAAATTGGCAAAGAAAAAATCAATTGATGAGAAACAGAAAAATGAAATTGAATCGGAAGCTAATTCTGATGAAGGTGCTAAACCCGATGGATCCAATAAAGTCAAATCCGATAAGTGTTAACTCCGTAAAATAAATGAAAAAATTTCTAAAAGGATCAATCATTTAGTGAAAAATTAAAAACGAAGGCCAATGACATTGAAAGTATTAAATTGAAATAAATGTGAAAGGAAATATGAAAAAATAATTAAAAGTTGAATTTTAAATTATAATTAAATCAATTGAAAATGAGTTTCAAATTCATCAAAATAATTCATTATTTTGGAAAAAAACATCAAATTGTATCCATTCATAATACCCGCTTTGATATCCTATAAATTCTTAGTTTTATTGAAGCCTCAAAAAACAGCTGCAGAAGGAAACAATCAATAAATTAAAAATATTACACCTACACTAATTTTAGGTGGGAGTGGGATGGTGCCGGAAGGTATAGAAATGAAAATTAAAATTAGATCTAATAAAAGTGTGATTTTTTAATATAATTTTCCATTACTAAGTTTTAATTCCGCCTGTTTGACTAAGTTTTAATTCCGCCTGGTTGACTAAGTTTTCTTTCAGCCTATTCTGATTTTAATTTTTAATCCCCGCCTCTACTTAATTTAAAGCATATTCTAATTTTATTTCTTGATTTTGTATATTTTGAGCTATTCTTTATAAATCACGCTTTTTATAATTTAAAAAATTTTTATTACAAATTGAAATTTTCAATTATTTTTTTTATATTATATATTGTGTGAAATGTGAATATGATAATTTTTGATTGAATGATATTGGTTGAGGAATGATTTTTTTAATTCATAAAAAAATAAATGGGAGTATGGCTTCTGATTTTATTTTTTAATAACTTAAGTGAATCATACTTTATTTACAATTCCAGCTATGTTAATTTTTGTTTATGCAATGAATGCAATTCCAGCTTCAGTTAATTTTTGTTTATGCAATGAATACTATTCCATCTTGATTCAATTTATGGATATGCAATGAATACTATTCCATCTTCAGTTAATTTTTGGTTATGCAATGAATGCAATTCCAGCTTCAGTTAATTTTTGTTTATGCAATGAATGCAATTCCAGCTTCAGTTAATTTTTGTTTATGCAATGAATACTATTCCATCTTGATTCAATTTATGGATATGCAATGAATACTATTCCATCTTCAGTTAATTTTTGGTTATGCAATGAATGCATTTCAATCTTCAGTTAATTTTTGGTTATGCAATGAATGCAATTCCAGCTTCAGTTAATTTTTGGTTATGAAATGAATGCAATTCCAGCTTCAGTTAATTTTTGGTTATGAAATGAATGCAATTCCAGCTTCAGTTAATTTTTGGTTATGAAATGAATGCAATTCCAGCTTCAGTTAATTTTTGTTTATGCAATGAATGCATTTCCATCTTGATTCAATTTATGGATATGCAATGAATACTATTCCATCTTGATTCAATTTATTATTATGCAATGAATTCTATTTCATCTTGATTCAATTTATGAATATGCAATGAATACTATTCCATCTTGATTCAATTTATGGATATGCAATGAATACTATTCCATCTTGATTCAATTTATGGATATGCAATGAATACTATTCCATCTTGATTCAATTTATGGATATGCAATGAATACTATTCCATCTTGATTCTATTTATGAATATGCAATGAATACTATTCCATCTTGATTCAATTTATGGATATGCAATGAATACTATTCCATCTTGATTCAATTTATGGATATGCAATCTACTATTACTAAACGAGTTTTCTCTTCTGTCCGTGTGTGTGTGTATAAACATAACGCCAAAAAAATAATAAATTTAAAAATTGGATAAATTGTCATTTTTTAAATTTTGTTTGCTTAAAAATTAAAAAAACTAAAAACATTTGGGAAAATAAAAACAAAATGTTTAATCAAAATAGGAAAAAACATCTCTTAGAAAATAAAAACACCTAATGTTTGGGAAAACAAACTAAATGTTTTAGAAAACAAAAAAAAAAACAAATATTTTAAAAAACAAAAAGAACAAAAAGTTTGGGAAACAAAAATACAATACTTGGAAAATAAAAATAAAAAAAGTTTGGCAAATAAAAACACAAAATATTTGGCAAACAAAAAAAAAATGTTTGGGAAACAAAAACACAAAATGTTAGGGCAAAAACACAAAATTTTTGGGAAACAAAAACACAGAATGTTTGGGAAACAAAAACACAAAATGTTTGGGAAAGAAAAACGCAAAATGTTTGGGAAACAAAAACACAAAATGTTTGGGAAACAAAAATACAAAATGTTTGGGAAACAAAAACACAAAATGTTTGGGAAACAAAAAAGCAAAATGTTTGGGCAAAAACACAAAATGTTTGGGAAACAAAAACATAAAATGTTTGGGAAACAAAAACGCAAAATGTTTGGGAAACAAAAACACAAAATGTTTGGGAAACAAAAACACAAAATGTTTGGGAAACAAAAACGCAAAATGTTTGGGAAACAAAAACGCAAAATGTTTGGGAAACAATTCAGAAAATGTTTGGGAAACAAAGACGCAAAATGTTTGGCAAACAAAAACACAAAATATTTGGCAAACAAAAAAAAAACAAAATGTTTGGGAAACAAAAACGCAAAATGTTTGGGAAACAAAAACGCAAAATGTTTGGGAAACAATTCAGAAAATGTTTGGGAAACAAAGACGCAAAATGTTTGGCAAACAAAAACACAAAATATTTGGCAAACAAAAAAAAAAACAAAATGTTTGGGAAACAAAAACACAAAATGTTAGGGCAAAAACACAAAATTTTTGGGAAACAAAAACACAAAATGTTTGGGCAAAAACACAAAATGTTTGGGAAACAAAAACGCAAAATGTTTGGGAAACAAAAACACAAAATGTTTGGGAAACAAAAATGCATAATGTTTGGAAAACAAAAACGCAAAATATTTGGGAAACAAAAAAGCAAAATGTTTGGGCAAAAACATAAAATGTTTGGGAAACAAAAACGCAAAATGTTTGGGAAACAAAAACACAAAATGTTTGGGAAACAAAAATGCAAAATGTTTGGGAAACAAAAACGCAAAATGTTTGGGAAACAAAAACACAAAATGTTTGGGAAACAAAAATGCAAAATGTTTGGGAAACAAAAACACAAAATGTTTGGGAAACAAAAACACAAAATGTTTGGGAAACAAAAATGCAAAATGTTTGGGAAACAAAAACGCAAAATGTTTGGGAAACAATTCAGAAAATGTTTGGGAAACAAAGACGCAAAATGTTTGGGCAAACACACAATTGACTAAGTTTTAATTCCGCCTGTTTGACTAATTTTAATTCCGCCTGTTTCACAGTTTAAATAATTCCGCCTGTTTGACTAAAATTTTCAAATTCCCCATTTGTTCATACCTAAAATCAACAATTTTTATACCATATTCGAAAATTTGACAAAAAGAAATCCACCAAAAAAGTCAAGAAAATGATGAGTAAATTTATTTCTTCAAAAACGAATTAATTAAAATAGGTGAAATATTTCATCGGATAAATAAAATATGATTTCCAAAATAAAATAAATTAGTATCCTCGCTTCCATCAATTCATTGGAAAAAGTATTTTCTTTTCTTGTATTCTCCATGCATGTTCTTGTAATAACGATTCATTGCATTAATTGATAATTTCTTCTCAATCCCATTATTGTTATTGCTGTCGATGATGTCATCCAATTTCATCATTTCATTCTGAAAATGAATTGTTTTAAATTCATTTTTAAATTTAATTTAAACTCACTTTTCGCCGCGTGATCACAATTTCAACGGTTTTATACTTCGTTTCTTTTCCTCTCAAATGTTTAGGGTAGATGACGTGAAAGTCGAAAAGGAAGCCAAAATTGGAAGGCCAGTTGCCCAAGGTGAATTCCAGCCGATCATAATATTCGATCCCATATAGCCATTTCCCCCAGTCTTCATTGTCACTGTAAATCTCAACCTTGATTGGATCATGTGCGGTGCCAGCCAAAATAAATAAATTCTCATTGTCAGACTTCAGCAATTGTCCACCTTTTTTAAATTATAATAATTTTAAAAAGTATTTTCGTAAGGGTAAGAAATGTTAAGAGGAGAACTACCGTTCACTTTGTTCAATTTATCAATAAGTAAGCAAATGAAAAATGGTGCTATCGCGTTTTATAAAAAGTGCAAATTTGTCGCTTTTTATAAAAAAGTGCAAATTTGTCGCGTTTTATAAAAAAAGTGCAAAAATATCGCTTTTTATAAAAAAAGTGCAAAAATATATTAATACTAAGTCAAAAAGGAGGTGCGTGGGATTAAGCCGGATATATGGGGATTAAGGTGGATATAGGGGGATTAAGTCAGATTAAGTTATGAAATAGATGGAAAATTGTCCGGAGGACCAGTGAAAGGTCGGAAATGTGACAAATGCCCTGAGAGTGCGCGGGATATATCCGGATATAGGTGGATTAAGATGGATATAAGGGGATTAAGCCGGATTGAGCCCCGAAATAGATGGGCGCGAGTCCTGGTTTAGTCTGTTTTGCTTCCGGCTTCGCGAGAATCCTATGCTCCGAACCCCTAACCCTAATCCCTAGCCTCTGAATAGGCTTATCGGACTTAATCCCCCTTATCTTATATCCAACTTAATCCCCCTATATCCGGCTATATCCCGCGAACTCTCAAGCACTTCCCCGAACTTCCAGTCGCCTTCTTGGCCATTTCCATTCCATTTCGGGGCTTAATCCTCCTATATCCACTTTAATCCCCATATATCCGGCTTAATCCCACGCACCTCCTTTTGACTTATATCAATATATTTTTGCACTTTTTTTTATAAAAAGCGACATTTTTGCACTTTTTTTATAAAACGCGACAAATTTGCACTTTTTTATAAAACGCAACAATTTGCACTTTTTATAAAACGCACACCCGCGGAAATTTCTATTCTACTATGGATCATATCATAATCATGTTTGGTTTTCAAAATTTACTATAAAGAAAAGAATATAATTTTTAAAATTTTTTGTCGATTTATTATTAAGCAATTTTGGCTTATTAAATAAATTTCATTAATAATATTCTTTCAAATCACCCACCTTTTGGTATTCCACTGCGACAAAAATTCCAAATTTGGTGAAGCATTTTTGACATTTCCCAATATGCAATTTTGATTTCTATCGTTTCGAACACATATTCCGGATGTCTAAATTTAATACATTTTGGTATAATTCGTTAATAAATAATAAATTCCTCTCACTTTGTATAGGCCATAAAACAAATCAATTCCTCGGCATAATATGATGAATTGCAATGTAAAATTTCATCACTATGGAAATGGCGAAAATGTGTAAATTTAGCTCCAAATCGCAAAAATGAATCCATTTCGTTCAAATAAAGATATTCTTGCGGAATTTGGTTATGTCCAAACCATTTGCATCCATTCTCCATGTATTCATTTTTAGGCTGAAAAATATAGATTAATTATTGAAAAATGTTCAAAATAAAAAATAATTTGTAATGTGTATGTTTTTGGCTATTCTAATTAAATTATCTTTTCTGATAAATCCACTCATTCTTTCTCTTTCTCTATTCAACTCAAACAAACACAATCAGAGTTATGAAATGAAAATTAATCAAAAAAATTATTCGAAAAATGTTATAAGTCTTAATTAAAATGTTCCGGAAAACTTAATTAAAATCTTTCCGGAAAATTCAATTAAAATCTTTCCGGAAAATTCAATTAAAATCTTTCCGGAAAACTTAATAAAATCTTTCCGGAAAACTTAATTAAAATCTTTCCGGAAAATTTAATTAAAATCTTTCCGGAAAAATTAATTAAAATCTTTCTGGAAAAGTTAATTAAAATCTTTCCGGAAAAATTAATTAAAATCTTTCTGGAAAAGTTAATTAAAATCGCTGCTATGCTAGTCTGTTAATCTTTCCGGAAACTTTGTTTGGTACTTGTATACTTTGTATCCGCCAGAACCCTTAAAAAATTTCGATTTTTTTTTTCGCTTTAAAATCAATTTTAAATGTTTATTAATGCATTTTTATAACAAATCGTGGAGATAGATGAAACGGCCATCACACGCAGAAAATACAACAGGGGCAGATTGGTTCGAGATACACAATGGTACTTCGGTGGAGTGGATCGCCAAACGGGCAAATGCTTCATTGTTTCATGTGGACCAAGGAGTGCCGACAGCCTTCTTCCATACATTCAACAGTACATTCGCCCAGGATCAATAATCGTGTCGGACTGTTGGAAAGCATACAACAAAATCAAGGATCTTCCTGAACTCTACACTCATTACACAGTCAACCACAGCAAAAATTTCGTCGATCTTATTTCAAAACAACACACGAATACCATTGAAAGCACGTGGCAGAAATTCAAACATGGGCATAAGAAACGCTTTGGCACACACCGATCAGCAGTTATAAGCTATGTGCATGAATTTATGTGGCGAAAAGAATTTGGAGGACCCGATATTTTTTTCCATTTTTGGTCTCAAGTTTCACAAATATACCCCATTTAATTCACTTTGTTGTTATTTTTTGTTATAAAAATGCATTAATAAACATTTAAAATTGATTTTAAAGCGAAAAAAAAATCGAAATTTTTTAAGGGTTCTGGCGGATACAAAGTATACAAGTACCACACATTATATAAAAAAACTTCCATATAATTTTCGCTTATCCGAATTAATTTAATAATTCAAAAAAAAAATGTTTGTATTTCTTTTAATTTAAAATTTAAACTATACCGGTATTGCTTCGATTGTGAATATTAGCATGTTTCCCAATGTGCCCGTTTCCTTTTCTCCATCGCCATCAAAAGAAATTTGAAACCATTTCCTTGGGTCCTCTCTGTTCACCACATTAAATGTCAGATGCGAGCCCTCGAAATACCACAATTGTCCACCAAAAATGTGCACAATATTTTCGCCAATTTTCAGATCAATTGATTCAAACAAAATTCGGTCACTTCCAATTGATGAATACATTTTTGCTTGTTCCAATAATTGCTTTAAACTCTCCGGGTGTTCTCTTGTTTCCTCTTCAAACCAGATTTGAGCAATTTGGAAGGCACTTCCAGCTACGGCCAAACTTAATTTTTAAAGGTTATTCAATTTAATTTTATTGAATAATTAAGGTCAAAAAATATTAGTTTAGTCTAAATAGTTTGAACCGTTTTCTGGTTTATAATAAATTAATGCATCTTTAACCACACAGGCGTACCCAGAAATTTTTTCGGAAGTAGCTAACTAACGGGGAAAATTTGTTAAGAATATATTTTTTGCTATAGATATGAACAAAATTTTTGTTATTTAGTATAATCTTTTTTTTTAAAGAAAATTGCCAATTTTTCTCCTCCTAAGGATTTTGAGGTTGGGGGGCTGTCCTCGCTTGACCGGCAGATTTATCGATTGGATTTATTGGTCTCTTAGAATTCAACTTCTGAATTTAATAATTTCAGTTTCATCGATTTTTGCACCTTTTTTTTAGGCTTATTTCAGGGCCGAAAAACATAAAAAATGCAAATACAAATTTCCTATAAATTTCTTATAAAATTTTTGACAAAATAAAACTCTTAAATACAAAAACTATAAATTTTATTTTAATAATTTTACGGTGAATTGGCCAAACAGACGATCAAATTTTCCACAAAATTGTCTGGCACTCCATTTATAAATGAGAAGAAACACCAAGTTGGGGTCAGCCAAGCACCATAGCGAAAAAATACATCCATTTGTGGGCACCATTCCAATGATTGGTATTGATTGAATGGGATAACTCTATCTATTATCTTGTAAAGTTCTGCCCTTTCACTGATGAATTCATCCATGTTATTATCGAGTTGTTCAATTTCTTCATCATTCATATTTCCTAATGTCAATGGATGGATTATATCTCGGATGAGTGACTGAAAAATTGAAATTAAATACAATTATTTTTGCTATTTATATGTACGATTTTTTGAAAATTTGTATAAATCACAATTTAAAATAAAAGTTAGCATTGAATTTGTTGGATTATTCAATACAAATTCTGCTAATGCTAATACACTCATTACTCATTTAAAACCTTTTATATTCAAATCAATTTTTGGCATGGCCGGCGCTAGAGGGGGCTAGTGGGGGCTGAAGCCACCCCCGTCAGCCGGCTGAAGAGAAGGGCTGCTAATGGCTGCGATCAGCGAATTCAAAGAAATTCGATATTTTTCGTTAAAATTTTTCGTTGCGCGCAATTTTTGGCTAAAATTTTTCCCTTCGGGGCCATTTTTTAATTTAAATTTTAAATTAGGAGACCATTTTCGGGAAAATTTTCGCCTGCGGCGCAATTTTTTAAAGTAATTTGTATAACAGAAGATTATCAAAAAAACTTTAACTGGATTACTGTTAGACAAAATTTTTGCGCCTAGCCGCGAAAAAATTTTTTTGTCTTTTTTATTGGTCAGCCCCTCCCGTCAAAAATTCCTGGCGCCGGCCATGATTTTTGGCAATTGAACAATTAGAATAATTATTCAGAAAATTGGAACAAGTATTTAAAATTATCTGCTGGAAAGCATTTTTATAAATCTTTGAAAAACTTTTCAATCACTTTATTAACTAGGTGCAGATTTTAAACATACCAAAGAAGTGCTCTTTACTTTATAATGAATCAAAGAAAGAGCCTAACCTAATTATAATATAACTTATAGGGCCTTAAATGATATTATAAGGCGGGTCCCGAGAACCGGGATAATGATAAGATCATGGAGTTACTTATTAGAGGTGTTTAAAATCTGCACAGATAATGAAGAAATATCATATTGATATTTGCGGCTTTTATATAAGTAAGAAAATTACATAAATTTTCTGATTTTTCGCCCAAACTTTTGTGCTTTATCCATTGATATATATATATTAGAATGTTTATTCATTTGGATGTGCTTTTAAAAATTTGAGTTTTATTCTAAAAAGAATCGAAACCTTTTTGATTTTTCGAATGTTTCGAAGCAGCCAATATTTATTATTTTGGACGATTGCGCAAGTTGGGACATTTACGAGAATATTCACAGCATGATCCAGCAGTAAACATTTATGAATTTCGGCGATTAGTTCAGGTGGCAATCGCCGGATGAATTTCAAATTGTTCTCCATAATTTAATTTGATTGATATGCAGATTTATTAATCTTGTAAAAATTATGTTTTAATATTTTAAGATTTATTAATGGAGGGTTTAATATTAATTGATATGTAAAATAAAATAGGTATAAAACTCTTATAAGAATTAAAAATCGTTATTTCAATAAATTTTCGAATTATTTTTCATTAAATAAATTAGCGTTTCTCCGTAAACAAATGAGATTTTGTTAACGTTCCATAACGAAGTGTTGGTGTGGCGTGTGGCTCAGTACTCAAAGCTCACCGCGCAGTGCTCATGCTCACGGCTCACCAAAATTGTATAAATAGTCATTTTCTTTTTTTTTTATATATCAAAACGCCATATTTTCTAATGTATTTTTATTAGGAATCTTTTCAGAATTTCCCAGCCTAAAAATTTGCCAGCCTATTAAAGTTTTATTAATTATTAAGAAATTTTCAAATGCTGTAAACTATAAGCATAAATAGACTCATTCAATTCAGCCTAGTCGATATACCTTATAGTTTTTTATGCAAATTCTCATTTTAAGCAAATTTTATAATTTTTTAACGAATTAAAAAATTGTTTATTTTATTTATATAATATGACAATTTTTGATTCAATGATAAATTGTTGGATGAGGATTTTATTGGTTGATAAAAAAAAGGGTACGGGTAAGGAAAGGCTTCTGATTTTATTTATACAAATTGAACGGATTTGAATTCAGAGAAAATAAAAAAATTACAATTTTACTTGGTAATTATTTTTATTTTTAATGGATTTTTATTTCAAATTTGGAATATTTTAAAAATTTCTAAATTTTAATAGGCCAAGATATTATTAAAAATCCATTAAAATGCAAATTTTAATCGAAAATGTTAAAAAAAATACACTCACATTTTATAATTGAATTCAAAATATTGGTCTCAAAATTCATCCCATCTTCTTTTTCTTAATCTTCATCCTCATCACCGGAGAATTTGTTGTCCCCGTAAAATTCTTCTTGATTAAAATTTGCCGTCGTCGTCCATTTCCCCGCAAATCCCTTTTTCCACTTTTTCTTCTGCTCCTTTTTTCGCCACCATTTTCTTTGCTTTTTCTTTGGCCATTCTTCCTCTTCTTCCTCCTCTGCCGATTCAGTCGATGTCCAAAAATGTTTTTCTTCATTCCGTAATTTTTGCCGCAATTTTTGCCTTCCAAATAGCCAATTTCCCTTTCCAATTGTTAATTCCTCCTCCGATTCATCATTTTCTCCGGCTCCTTCTTCTCTGGCCTTTTCCCTCATTTTTTGCCTCACAAATAGCCAATTCTCTTTGTTTTCTTCATTCTGTTTATCCCGCAATTTTGCCCGAATTTTCTGTCTGGCAAACATCCAATCATCGCGGAATAAGGAGGAACGTGTTTCTGGAAAAATTATAATTTTTTATTAATATGTAAATTTTTATTTTAATTAATTTTAATTAATTTTCGATTTTAATTAATTTTAATTATTTTAATTTAATTTTTAATTTATTAATTAATTTTTTATTTTTATTAAATTTTATTTTAATTTATTTTAATTATTTTATTTCTAATTAATTAATTTTTTATTTTAACTAATTTTTATTTTAATTAATTTTTATTTTAATAAATTTTTATTTTAATAAATTTTTATGTTAATAAATTTTTAAATTATTTTTTTTATTTTAATTAATTTTTATTTTAATTAATTTTAATTATTTTAATTTAATTTTTAATTTATTAATTTAATTTTAAATATTTTAATTAATTTTTTATTTTTTTAATTAATTATTATTTAAAATGAAAGGAAGAATTACCGCTTTCCATCGTCCCATTCCGTTGCTCTTTTCTTTGTTTTTGCCGCAATGCCGCCCGGGCAAAAAGCCACCGATTGAATCGGGCTGCACCCTTCCCGGTGTGATTCTTAACGTAGGTGACGCAGGAGATTTTTCCATTGCGAAGCGCAGCTCGGGCAGTGGCTCTCTAAATGTTTTAATTTTATTTAATTTTTATTTAAATTTTATAGATTTTTAAATTGTATTTAATTTTTTTTTCTATATTAATTAATTTGATTAGAGCTCAATGATAATAAATAATTGTAATAATTATTTAAAATTGCATTTTGAAGATTAAAAAAATAAAATATATTTGAAAAAAATTATTATGTTGATTTTTACAAAATATTTTAAAAATTTTATGTTAATTTTTACCTGCAGGAGCCATCCGCCTGTTCCATTGTTCGCATTTTCATTCTCCAATGAATGGGAAGCATCCTTTTCCTCTTCATCCTTATCATCAACATTTTTGGCACCATCCTCTTCTTCATTTTTATTTTCCTCTTTTTTTGCATCATTTTCTTCAATTGAAACTTTTTCCCGACCCATATAAATTCCGTCGTAGCGATAGCGATTGGGAATAAGAAATTCATCACATGTTAGGTTGCGGGCTTTTCCATTCTCAAATACATAAAAATAATATGTATATTTTTTCTCTTCCGTATCGACATATTTGCATTTGGCATCATTCTCTTTGTTTTCTTCATTTTTATTTTCCACTTTTGTCACATCATTTTTTGAGTTTTCATTTTCTTCAATTTCATCTTCATCCTCATCCTCATCCTCTTCCTCAACCAAAATTGGCCAATCCAAAAATGGAGGAATGCACAATTGAATGTTTTGAATGCGCTGAATTCCATTGTTCAGGCAATCCACAATGTTGGATAGGCCAGAATTTTCCATCCGAGCCATCATTTCTCGAACAGTTGATGTGAAAAAATTTTGGCCAAAATTCTCGGAAGTCATCTTAAAATGAAATATATTTAATTTGATAAAAAATTATAAATTTTTTATATTGATTTTTTGGCAATTTTCTTAATTTTTTTTCACCATAATTCTTAGAAATTACCTTTATGGACATGAGTAGGATATGGATTTTATATTTAATTGATAGGAAATTAAAAATTTTAATTAAAAATTTTAATATTTTTAATAATTTTCAAAATAATTTGATTAAATTTATTGAATAGCGATCCAGGGATTGCATTGATTTTCAATTTATTCCATTTCGGTCAGAAATTTCAGCCATTCATCATTCATGTTAACAAAAATTCGATTTGCGATTTTTAAAAATTTATCCCCCGAAATTTCGATTCGAAAATTTTCAACCCTCGAAATTTCAATTTTCGATTTTCAAAAATTTTTAATATCATGAAAATTTCGATTTTTTAAGACATCGATGGCATCCCTGATGCTGACATTATTACTTACGGTTTAAAAAAAATGTCAAATTTAATACTATTTTTTAAGAAAAACAATTGGTATTATATCAAAATTTAAATATATTAATAAAATAAATTGTTAAAAAATTATTTAATTTAATTCCTTAATCTTTGTTCATCGTTTACCAATTTTGTTGCGGCAGCTAATGCCGTCGTTGTCTTCTCGATTGTTCGATTCAATCGTGCCACCACCGCATTGCGCACACTTTTCAGCATTTGGGTTCGCCCGGATTGGGTGCTCAAATTTGCCAGAATTTCATTGTATTTTTGCCAATTTGTGAGCATTTTTGTGCCAAATCCATTCTCCTCATCCATTTCTTCCTCTTCCGATTCCTTTTCAATTTTTGATCTTTTTGATTCTTCCTCAATTTGTTCGGAATGTTCAGATGTGGATGCTTGTTGATCATCAAATAACTTGTAAACAAATTTGGATGACCAATATTGATTCAAATCCTTCAAAAATTTAAAATTAAAAAATTGAGTTTTTATTAGATCTAAAAATGGATTTATTAAATATTATTGGAATATGGCCCCATGCCTTTTTAAAACTCATCAGGAATTGAACCAATTTTGATGATTTGTGTAATCAAATTAAATAAAATATACTTGACTATCAAATTTTATTAATTTTATTTTAATTAGTTTTGAAAGAAGATTTTGTTTCAAAAAGCATTGAATCCATAATGAAAGTCAATTTAAAAGATTTTATGAGCAAAATTTAATTAATTCTCAAATCTCAACCAATTTAAACAAAAATTAAAAATTTATAGTAAAAAATGTGCTCTTTAATTTCATAGTAAAAATATAAAAATTGTTGTATTTTCGATGAGTTTATAAGTTTTTTGCATTTATTTATTTTATTGGCAATATTTTATAAGCACTTAAATTCATGGTAAAAGATAAATATGGGAATTTTAAAGTAAATTCAATTCCAAAAAAATTTTAAATAAAAATAAAATTATTAATTTCAATATTTATTTGGTCCATTATGTTGAATTTATTTTTTCCTTCATAATTCTTAAATATTAAAAATTAAACTATTTTTAAAATGCCCCAAAATTCTCACTTCTTGAACATCGATTGCCTTGTCTTCTGTCTTCTTTTTGTTTATTGTCACCGGCGGTGGCATCAATTGGCTGTCCAATGTGGCCGGCGGTGCAATCAGCCTTCCTCCAATTTGTTCGACTATTCCCGGCCAAATCATTGGTGGTGGAGCCGGCATTCCCGACTGTTCGTCGCCATATTCCGTTGGCTCTATGAAGCCTGGACATGATGTGATTGGCGGATTATTCGATATTATTCTTTTCATTTCCTCATCGAATTTTGGTCTTTTGGTCAATTCTATTGCATTTCGCATTGTCCATCTTTTTTTCATTCGTCGCTTTTGCCCAAAATTCATTGATTCCCTTTCCTCCATTTCAATGGCTTCCTCAAATTCATTATGTTTTCCATTTGTTGAATCATCCAAAAGGAAAATTTGCCCATTCGATTCTTTTTGTTGATGTTGAAGATTTTCCAACGACAGTTTAGCCATCTCCAATTCCTTCTTCAATTCCTCCACCATTGCTTCTTGTTCCATCTCTTTGAAGCGCACATAGTGCAATAATTTTGCTTTGCTCTCATAAGCATGTTTCTGAAAAAAAAATGTTAAAAATTAACACAAAATAATAAATTTTTCAATTTAATAAGGAAAACTTTTACAGCTTAATTAAAAGTAAAATGAATGGAATGATAATATTTTAAAAATAAGAAAAAAATTGATCATTTTTAAAAAATAAGATCAAAGTAAATTATAATTCAAGCCGAAATTTTAAGACTTAAATAATAGAAAAGCAATTTTTAACTAATTTTTTTAGTGTTAAATATAAATATTTTTCCCAATATTCTCGCTTATTTTTCTATTTAATATTAAGTAAAAATATAGATTATAATATTAAAAATAAGAAAATAAATTTTGATGATTTTTAAAAAATTAGGCAAATTCAATTAACACAAATTCTAAGCTTCTCTAAATAATAAGTAGAAAGGAATTTTCCATGATGTGTTATTTTATATTAAAATTATTCCATATGTTAATTCCAAAAAATTTTTCCCTATGTCAACTGACCGCCTCAATCAGTTCATCCTTGCATTGGCGTAATTCCGAATTCCATTTATCGTCTGTTTGGCGCGAATTGGCACGGAATTCGGTCGGTGGCTGAATTGATGATTGAAGGGGAATTCGTGGAGAAGATTGTTGCATTGAATTGGAAATGTTGGTGCCAATCCATGTGTTTTCTACAAAAGATTAAAAAATTTTAATATAGTTGATAAGTTAGCAAAAAATTTAAGACATAAATTATAATATTTAATTTATAATTATTTAATTTAATTTTTTTTTATTTTTTAATTATTTTATTTAATTTTTTAATATTTTTTAAATTTTTATTTATTTTATTTTTTAAATTATTTTATTTAATTTATTTTTAATAATTTTATTTAATTTTTAAATATTTTTTAATTTTTAATAATTTAATTTATTTTTAATAATATAATTTAATATATTTTTTTATTTAATTTTAATATTTATTTAATTTTTAATTATTAATTGAATTAAATTTACCCAAAATGTGGAGAATTGTCATTGATGAGATGGATGTGAGGAACATGGCAATAATCAAAATGTTGATAATTCGGTCTGAACGTTCAAAATTCTTCAGTGAGCCAAATGTTTCGTCCAGAATGCGTTGCCAAAGGGATTCATCCATTTTTTCGGCTAATAAATAAAAAAATTTTGAAAATTCAATTTATTGTTTTTGAAGCCAAAATTAAAAATACTTTTTTGAGGCATTTAAAAAAATGACAGAAAAATTTTAAAATTTTATTATTTTTTAATTTATATTTTTAGTTGATAAATTATTTTTGGACATAGTTTAATAATTTCTAATTTATTAATTTTATTTTGAGTTTCTCATCAGTTTATTGCTTTCTAAGTCAATAATAAAAAATATTTTTGATGAAATTTAAACAATAGAAGAATCTTAAAAATTATTTTTGTTAATTTATAAATTAAATTTTTGATAAATTTTGGACCTAATTTAATGCTTTTTAAATAAAATTTTTTATAAATGATTTTTGATGGAATTTAAAAAGATCATATTCCATAATTGGCAATTTTTGGCCCCTGTTATTTTATTTATTATTATAAAGTAAAGTATTTGAATTTTATGATAAAAATTTTTTAAAATATTTACAAAGTTCATCAAATCGACGGGCAACCATTTCAGCCGAATGCATTGCTTCCTCTTGGCCTGCACCCTTTTCGGCACTGACTTCATCCGTTGAATAGGCCGAAACTGATGAAATGCTCAGTTCGGTCCAGCCCATTTCCACATTGGAATCATTCAACATTTCCGGACTAAAAATAGTAGAATCAATGAAAATATTATTTTGGCAAGAAAAACCGTTCCAAATTATTGCTGCCTTTGATGGATGGAATGCTCTCTGTTGGTGGAAGTGATGGAAGAATTTGTTCATCGGCCAATGAATTCGACGAAATTGACGATGACAACA
Organism: Pratylenchus scribneri; assembly: GCA_030063045.1. Lineage (NCBI taxonomy): Eukaryota > Metazoa > Nematoda > Chromadorea > Rhabditida > Pratylenchidae > Pratylenchus > Pratylenchus scribneri. Next base: position 811,828 of record JAQSEB010000037.1, on the reverse strand, counting down.
TTGATGAGGGAATGCTGCTGATTGTGCTCGATTCTTTGAAAATATTAATATAAAATTTATTGGCAAAAAATGGAAATTTTTTTGATTTTTTTTTCAAAATAAATTAGTTATTATTTAATTCCGGTAGATTTTGGCGGAATATGGACGGTATTGAAATATTGGAAATTACTAAATCCAGGTTTTTAGGCTTAAGTATACATAAATGAAAATGGGCTTATTCAATTCCACATTGTTTATTTAGTGTATGAAATTTCATTTACAAACCCGTATGAGCTTCTTTGAGAAATTGAACAGTTGTTTAAACCAGAAACGGTTTGGTTATTAACTTTTGTAAAAACCTCAATTCCTTGTCGGAAATTGAAAATTCATAGACTAAATCGGATAGGCCGATTCGAAAGAGGAGCTTATTCCCGAACCTATATGATAACTTGAATAGTATTAGTCCAGTATCTATCTAGTGAATATAGTAGAATTCTGCAATATACTAGACAAGACACTATGCTAATTGTGTATGTTCCTTTAGAACTTTAGATTTGTCAAGTTCATTATTATCTTCGGAATTCTCTATGGCATAATTAATTTCAAATTTTTCCATTTTTTTTAAAAATGATACCAATTTCCTCCTCCACATTTCCTTCCATTCCATTTTCTGCCTTATTGCCCATATCCATTGACTTTTCCTCCTCTTCTTCAGTATCTTCCATTTCCGAAGAGGAATTAAATTGAGGTGAATTACTTCCAATTCCAAAACTCGAAGTATTGGACGAATATTCGGGTCGAGATGATCGAATGGATTCATCAATGGATTCATGGCCGCTCAAAATGCTGCTGCTTTCTGGCTCGGATAATTCTTCATCGTCTTCTTCATTTTTGGCCTCAATTTCCATTTTCGTGCTTTCCTCTTCCTTATTCATCAATTGAACCACTTTTTCCTGTTCAAATGCCTCTTCGGCCTTTTCAATTTCAACATCGACTTTTTCGGTGATTTCCTTTGTCAAATTTTCGGTTTCGGTTTCTTCAGTGTTTGCCGAATTTTCCCTTGGCTCATTTTGACTTTGTTCAAAAACCTTGATAATGAAAAATAATCAATTTGATTTGCTTTTCAATCAATAAAATTGCATATTTTTATTAACTCTTTTATGGTTTTCATATAATTTTATTCTCAAATTTCAATTTTTTTCTTTTTATTCAAAATAACTATTAATGTGATTCTCTTATCAATTAATCAAAAATCGATGGTAGACCCTGATGAGGTAAATGTGTGATAAATTTTTGGCAGATGGAAATAAAATGGTCTACTGTCGATAATGGTAACGGTGCATAGTTTTATTAGGACATAAAATTATTTACAGAATGATATTCAAATGCATTGATTTTCGATAAAATTCAGCTAAATTCCGTTGGTTTTATACGTTTTTGTCCATTACTCGGTAAGGAATAAGGATCCAATTTTAACCAATATATTTGATATCATTTTACAGCTATAATTTTATGCCTAATAAAATACTATAATCCATATCAGCTTTAACACCATCATCGGATATTAGATATTTTCATTCCAAATTATTCCTTCCCCAATTGTAAGGAATTTTTATTAAAATCATTAGAGTGTTTGAGTAATTCTCGAGAAATAATTTTTGAAATATTCCTGCGATTATTTGAAAAATTATTTGATAAAACAGAAATCACCTTTGATTTTAATTTTTACATTCAAAAAACAAAATTTAACCTCATCATCCATAGTTTTCTCTTCAACTCCAGTCTTGGCCACAATTTCGGCTCCCTCCTCTAATGCTTTGGCCCTTCCATTGTCATCTTCCTCCTCTTTCGACTCGCAAGAATCCGAAAATGAAATTCGCAACTTCGGATCCTTCAAAAATGTGAATGTGCTCTCGATGGGCGGCGATTTTGGTGGGCTGACTAAAACCGGCGAATCCGGGTCTTTGAGAAGGAAATTTACAAGTCAATTTTATTCAAATCACAAATTAGTAAACCATTATTGGCTAAAGCCTGCGCGGAATGTTCCGGCGAAAGAATTGCGCCCGTTTGGGTAACAATTGAGGAGGAAGCCGGTGTGGTGACCACCAATAAATGTTGGGATGAGGCCAAAAGAGTGGCGGAAATATCCAACGGCAGCAATTGGACACTGGAAATGGACTCCAACGGTTCCATTTGGCCAATAATTTGTTGTTTGGAAGCATTTTTGTGATCAGATGTGAGAGGTGACTGGAATTTTTGGGGCCATATTTTTTATTTAATTAAATTTATAAATTAAAATTCGTCATTAAATTGAAATAAAAATATTTGTACATTTTTTAGTACCAAAAATAAATTTTTTTTTTGGTTTTTCCTCAAAAAAGGAATAAAGAAGGAAAATCGGAAATTGGTAGGCTAATTATTTTAATTAAAATTACGCTCATTTTTAATATTGAATTCATTCATATTTTAATCCAAATTCATTATTTAACCGGGAAAAAAATTATTTTAAAATTTTCAGAATTTGATAAAAAAAAAATTATTTTTCAATTTTTAATTTTACCTCTCCAAAAGTAAGAAAAGAAGGAACATTCGAATGGCCCTTTAAGTTTTTTTAAATTAAGCATTTAGTGATGGGGGAAATTCATAATTGGCATCGAATAACAATTAAATTCATTTACATAATTTCCGATTTTCGCAAAAAAAAAATTAGATTTTATCCTCAAAATTTAATGCTTTTGCTTATCTTATCGAAATATTACGGAATTATTTTTATAATAATTTATATTTTTAGACCACTTTGCCCAAATCCTCTATTAATTTACCAATGAATCGGATTTTTCAATTTGCTGTTGTTCATCATTTTCGTCGTCAATTTCCTCCAACAAAGACCACGAATCACTGCTGGAACTGGATAATGACCGTTCCCTTTCCATTCTTCTGGATCTTATTCTACAAAATTAAGGAGGAAAATTAATTTGGAAAAATTCAAAATGAACGAAAATGTTTATGCGCGAATTAATTAATTTAACAAGATTTTCACGTTCTTTGGAAGTTTTTAAATAATTTCTTTTGATATTTGATTTGAATTGATCAAACGGAGGATTTTTTTTAAATTTGGATGAATCAAAGGCTTTTCTCCCCCTAAACATGTCCAATTAGCATTTTGCCTAGAAGGATTCGCATATATATTGACAAAAATGAATTTTTAAATTTCCTATATTTTTGATGTTAAACAATGTTTTTTAAAAGAGAATTTTGTTTCGAATAATTTATTAATTAATTAGGAAATAATTACGAATGGATTGGTCTAAAATTAAAATAGGAAAATAAAAAACAAATGAATGAAGAAGGGGAGGAGGCAATGTTGTTGCCACTGAATGGCACAATAAATTTGAATCTTTGTACCCTAAAAAACTAAAAATGGATGGTCATGGAAAGCATGTGCCCCAACCCCAACAGCAGATGTTCATTTTTTGTATTTTCATTGTAATATTTACTCAAATTTGGTATAACCGTTGTGGGAATATTGAATAAACAAAAATAAAAATAAATAAACAAATAAATTGAGGGAATATTGAATTGGTGATCGATTCTCGAAAATGTTATTTACAAAAAAAATGGGAATGCTTTTTAAAATTGTTTTTCTCTATTGTAAGATGAAATTGGCGAAAAACTGAATCGCTCAATAAAAATTGAATCTTTTATTTTAACCCTCGAAAATGGATGGCCATGGCCCATAATAACACGTGACCTAGTAGTTGTTCAATTTTTGTATTTTAAATGTTACATTTACTCAAATTGAACTGCGGGAATATTGGATAAAAAAAAATAAATAGTAAATTGGGAGAATAATAAAATGTTGATCAATTCTCGAAAATGGATTGTTTACAAAAAATGGGAATGCTTTTTAAAATTGTTTTTCACTATTGTAAGATGAAATAGGCAAAAATAGCAAAAACCTTGGTGAATGTTTATTACAAAAATGATTTAAAAAGAGGAAGAATGAATAGGAAAATTAACGGGCAGAATGAATTTTGAAAGAAAAATGAGCAGTAGGCAAAATGGTGACCTCGGAAATCAGCAGTATAATGGGGGAAATTTATGGAGTGGGACAAAATCGGGAAAAATGCATTTATTTAATGGACAGGTGGACAGCCATTTTTTGCTTCTAATAAACATTTTGCCTTTTTTACAATCGAATATGGCCTCACGGAAATTGTCTTTGTTGAAGTTTTATTTTATTTATGTCTGGGAAGGCAAAAATGCGGATGATGAATAGGCGATCAGGAGGGGATGTGATTCATTTTTCTTGTCGATGCCCCGTCATTATGCATTAAATTACATTTTATTCGCCCAGAGTCTAAAGCAACCAACCAAAACCACCAAATCACGCGGATCACGCATGGGGATGGGGATTGGGATTGGGTTGGCGAATGGCGATTAATGAAAGGAGGGGAAAAAGTGGCAACTTTTCTGAGATTTAATTCACTAATATTTTTATTTTATATTTTTTTTCAATAAAATTTTTGAAATAGAAAATTCAATTTTTTTTATAAATTTTTTCGTATTAAAAAGATTTTGGCTAAAAATTTTTTGGAAATAAAAAAATTGAAAATAATTAATTAATTAATTATTTTATTAGCTTAAAAGATAATTTTTTAGGGTGATTTTGAAACCTTATTTAATAATTATAAATTTTTTTATTTCATCAGCCTGATTTTCCTTCCCTCTCCCATTTAATAAATACATGCGCATTTAATAATGCAACCAGCTGACTAAAAAAGTGGGAGATGAAATATATAATGGAAATGGAAGAGAAGAGAGGAGCCTCACGGGAAATATAATGGAATGAAAATCATGGGACATGGGAATTTGCTGACAAAAATGGAAATTTATATTCGGAAATTGGGAACATTTTTGAAGGGAAATTCAGAGAAGAGATTAAATGAGGTTGGATTATTTGAGCACTTTGGATGCAACATTTAAGCAAAAATCGAAGATTATTATGGAGAAAAATGTGGCGAAAATGCCAATTAAATTAATTGGATGATTTTAAAAAAGAATTATTAAAAGCCAAAAATGTTGTCTTCTTTTAAAGTCTTATTAGCCGCTTATGCCTGCGAGTTTAATTTATGGCCACAGAAAATATTTAATAAAATTAATTAAGCAATAATTATCTTATTGGCTAATTTTAAATAATATATAATTTTGCAATTTTTGCCATTTTTTTGGAACGGATTTCTTGCTTATTTAAAAGACCAAAAATTTCAATTCTTGGCCCTGGGCCGCAAATCCCTACATCTATACGTAAAAAAGGAACTTCGTCCCATTTCCCCCTGGGGCGCTGTAGTCCCAGGCTTGTCAATGTGGAGAAGATTGTCTCTGTGTGAAGAGAATTGTAAAAGCCATTGGAGCGGCGGGAATGGGGAGAAAGTGTTGGGAGTTGGCCGTTGGCCGTATTGATTATTTTACTCCCTTCCTAACCCAACGGGAGGCCTAGGCCATAAACAGTGGTGGTTGGCCTTGTCAGTCAGCTGTGAATGTGAAGGCACAGAAAATAGAGCCCAAAAACTCTCATCATCAAAGGGAGGAGTCGGGAAAGAGGCCGAAAGAATAGGCCAAATGAAAATGAGAAGAGGTGGGAATTGGGAAGGGAATGTGTATTGCGTAAAATAATGTAATCGTAAAACAAAATAATAAATGCGGTGACAAAATTAGTAACAAAAATGTTAAGGCTGGAAAATTAGCCTAATTTTGTCTCATTTGGTATATAATTAGGGGGAAAGTGATGGCCAAAATAGCATAATAATAGGGTGAATTAGGTTGAATAACAATTTTTTGCTCTAATCAAAAGGAAATAATTTGCATTGAATAAATAAGGCGGCATTTTTTCCAATAGTCAAATGAAGTGTCCATCCAAGGTGGTTTGGAATCATTTGTATATTTAATTAAATTTTAATTTATTTATTGAATTTTTGAAAATAATATTTTTTCTAAAAATTGGATTGTATTCTCAAAAGTTAAATAATCGGTAAAAATTGAATAGATTTTTGATAAGAAAGACCGCAAATTATGATAATTAAATTTGGTAGTGGTACCCGCCAAATTTATGTCCTTCTTTGGTTTAATAAAGAGTAAAATTTGGCCCTAGATATTGGTTTAAAAGGTATCAATTTTATTAAAAATTTAATTGTAATCAAACTAAAATTGAGATAGACGACTTTTTGATAAGAAAGACCATTTTGCGGTCTCGATAATTAATAAATTGTGTCATAATTCCATTCACCCGGCCAATCAATCTTATGACCATTTTTGTACGTTTTGGGTTAGTAAAGACTAATAACTAAAATTTGGCCTTAAATTTGTGGAATGACTGCTGATTGACGGTAGGGTGTTGGGGCCAAAAAAATCGTAAAAAATGAAGAAAGAAGTTCTTTGGAGTGATGATCGCCTACGGCTGATACTGACATCTCATATGAGGAAGAATGAAGAATGGGGACGAAGGAGGATGAAGAAGAGTAATGGAAAAGGAGGAAATGATAATGAGTTTTTTGGTTTTTGAGAGGAATTGATGAGACAAAAGTCCATTCCAATTTCCCCATTCTTCTCAATCTCAAATGAAATTTGGGCAGAAAATAGACTCAAAGGGGAAATAGCCCCCAAGAATAGAAGGAAGGAGCAGATGTGGATGTGCTTTTTGAAATGGGTTTAATGCTGTGATGGGGATTGTGGACTTTGCGGGAGATTGAATGGATTTTGATTGAGGGCTATTTTTACAATTAACCTTCCAGCACTCAGCAGGGAGGCTAATGAAATGAATGAGGGCAGAAGGCGAAGAGAAAGTGGCCAAAGGAGATTTTGGACACATTGGAGATTGGAGATAGCCCAAGGTATATTTCTTTTGATGTGTGATGGATTTGATAGATTTGAAATGGATTCGAAGCGAGGATAATACAATTTATTTAAAGGCTAACAGGGAGGAAGATTTTAGATTTGGCCAAGGCCAATGGCCATTTCCCATTTCAACGAAAAAGAATGGAAGAAATTTATTGGGAATCGATAGGAAATTTTTAGGCTAATAATTATCGGAATTTACATTAAATTTTGCATCTAAATTTGCTTCCAAAAATATGGCCAAAAAATTTAATACATTCTTTGCATTTTCCTCTAAAAATGTTTCAAATTTAGCACATGAATTTCCATTTTTGTCAGCAAATTTTGCCTTCCCCATCCAATCCATCATTTTGATTAAATGGATGGGAAGTTGGGAAGGGGGGGGGGATTTGGTCTTTGGAAATAGGGATAACATAAAAAGCTTAAACCAAAACACAATTTGCTTGGAGAATGAATGGAACTAGGGAATTTTTTCAATTTTTGAATTAATTTTATATATTTGAAGAGAGATTTAAATAAATATAAATTTAGAATTTAAATTCCATCAGGGAATAAAAAATGTATTTAAAATTTAAATTTGGTCAAAATTCAAAAGGAATATAAAAAAAATTTTTAAAATTGAATTAATTGAAAATAAAATTTAAATTTTGAAAAAAAAATTAAAAAAATTTAGAAAAAAATGAAATTTTAAAAATGAAATATGAACTGAAAAAATTTTGAAAAAAACGGAGATAAATATTATGGAAATATTTTAATTTAAAATATCAGAGAAATGAATTCATAATTTTTTGGATATTTCTTTAAAGAGGTTAGAAAAAATTAAAAAACTAAACTACAAATTTTTGGAGGTGAAAAATGCGAAAATGCTAACATTTTCCTTCACTATTTTTAAATAACATTTTTATTGAGAATTTGACGCATTTTTCGTGCTGCTGTGACAAAAACCATCACAGCCCAAGCGCTGAATGTATTGGAATAAAATTTTGAAAAATTTATTAAGAATTTTAGAAATGAAAAATTGGACTGGAAAAGTTTCTTGAAAAATGGGTGGCGATAATTTTTTTGAATGGAATTAAATTAAAATATCAAAGAATTGAAGTTATGATTTTGGATATGGCTTTAATCTTAATGAAATTATAGAAAATCAAAAAATTAAACTACAAAATTTTCGAGTAAAATGCTAACATTTTCCTCCAACTCTATTTTTAAATAACATTTTTTATAGTGAATTTGACGCATTTTTTCGTGCTGCTGTGACAAAACCATCACACCCCAAGCCAAGGTCATGGGATGGATTGGCTGCTGGGGCAAAAATGGCCGCGGGGGAATGAATGCGGAATGGAAAAAGAGAAAGGAGGCAAAAACCCAGCCAGCCGCAGTCCTGGCCAATATCACGTGAATTCTTTAGTCCCAGCATAGAGCAGTGAGCCTCATCGGAAAAATTGAATTTTTTGCTTGCCGCCATAGTTTGACATGAGTTAAAAGAGAAAGGAGACAAAATGAGTGAAAATTAGTCGCATTTTTGGCATTTATTTTTACCGAAAAATATTAATTGAATTAGGTAATGATATTTTATTTTCAACAATTTTGGGCCTCATGAGTCTTCAGTCATCAGTAAATTAGTATATTTGCCCTGGTGATATATTATACGATTTAGTTGAAAGCGAAATGAAAATGAGACAAATTAGTGAAAATAGGTCTCATTTTTAACATAAAATATTTAATTTATTTTACCGAATATATTAAATGAATTATTTGGATGGGATTTGGCTATTTTAAACAATACGGGTCTCATTAAATATCAAGCAAATTTGTCCTATAATGTTAATGAAATATTCAAGAAAAGGACAAACAAATTGGGATAACAAATTTAGATATAAAATCCCAAAAATTTGACCATGGCTTGGCTAATAAAATTATGTCAAAAATCTCATTGTAGATACTATTTCTTTGGACCATAATTTGTTAGACAATTGGTCAAATTTCAATGATTTTCTTAATCAATCCACGTACCCTACTCTTGAAAAATTTGATGATATTTGTTTTATTCATTTTTAAGCTATTTAAAAATTTAAAAAGTCAAAACATTCACAAAATAATCAAAAATGTTAAGACATGCGAATCTATTCAAAAGATTTACGATATAAAATATAGAAAATATACGATCGAAAAATGATAATAAAAAATGGTTGATGAATTTTGCGCAGCAGCAGATTGTTCCACTGATGAATGAGACTATTTTATATTATATTTACACGGGCCAACCCAACCCAACTCTTCTGGTTCTGCGCAAAATCCAATGAATGAAAAGGGAAATGTTTGGGTGGAAATTTGCGCACACTTTCATTGATTTTGCTGTGGAGGATTGGACCATTGGGACAGTGGGGGGAATGGGAATGGGAACACACACAGGATTTTATAGAGAAGAAAGGAAAAGGAAGGGCACAAAAGCCGGTTTACTTCGTTGCGAAGACCACTTTCACATTCGCATTTCTGCGGCTCAACCGCCAATTTTTTTCTGAGGATTGAATCATATGATTTTTTGATATGAAGAATTCATTTTTTAAATTTCAATGGTGTTATGGAAGACAGAATTTTACTGGACCAAATTCACAAGGTTACTCTGAAAAATGTCAAGCACCAAATATTCTACAAATAACACAAGCGATGAAGGAATTTAAGTTTAACCAAAAACTTCTTACTCAAAAGTATGAGAATGCCTTATTTGGAAATAGAACAGATTTGCAAATTATCAATTATTTTTTAAGAGTTTATGGAATATTTTTTGATGCTACGAATTTGAGCATTATCTAAGAGAATTTAAGCTGCCAATAAAAAATTCATAAAAATATCCAAAAATGCCAAGTCAACATTTTTAAATAATATTCATAAGCATAGATGGCTTGATCCATCATTTGTGCAACCAAGTGCCTCTATTATCCATTTGGGTGTGGTCCTCGGAGTTGTATTGAAATGTGAATGACAGTGAAATGATGGAGGAGAAGATGACATTGGTTCATTTTCATTTGCTGATGAGACGATTCAGCCTGAACAAATGCCTGAAGGCGGAGGCAAATATTTACGAGGAAAAATAGGGAAAATTAATTGAATTTACAGATTGAATTGAATTTCACTGGCCAAGCTTTGCTCAATCTAAATTCGGTGACACTGAAATTGGAAAAACTTTTGAATAGAAAATTAAATAGGACACTTTATTCGATTGTTTTTATTTAATAATAAAATAAAATATATAATTCGTCTTCTATTTTTGGTTATTTTCCATTAATATTCCACTCTAAAATTTGATTTTAATTTTCAATTTGTTCCTTCCCGCACCAATCAAAACTCAAAAGAAAATTACCCCCAAGCCCCACCCCCTGGCTCCACTTTATATTCCTATTATTTTTTTTATTTTTAAAAGCCGAGAAATTCGAATTTGTATAAAAGAAATTTTCTTCAATTAAATTTTCCCATTATATATTATTAATTTATCCAGAAGAAACAAATGATTAATATTTTTGAAGGAAGAACCAAAACGTTAGTATTCAAATAAAAAACCCCCAAAAAAGTCAGTTTAATTTATTCATTTTAAATTATGCAATACATAATTCTGATTAAATGTAGTTGTGTCTTTATTTATTTAGGAGTAACAATTCTGAAATTTTCAAATTCATTCAATTCTCTCATATCCAAATCAAATATAGGTATCATTTCATATTTAATTTCATTGCCTTTCTTAACCGCTTCCAAATCGGTTGGCGCTCAATTGTCCAGTGCCCAATTCGTTTGGCAATTGTCCATCCACCCCGCTTCCAGTGACAATCTTGCCATAGAATTCGGCGGCCCAATGTTTGCAATTGTAGTGGAACATATCATAGGCATGGCCCATTTCGAAATACTGTTCTTCCACAAAGCCGAAAGAGCGATGAACTTGGCTACGTTCCTTCGTCTACAAATTCAAAAAAAAATATAATTTTAAAATTAAATTATTCATTTCATTTGAAGCTTTAAAAAATGAATAAACATTACAATTTAGAATATTTTAAATTTTAATAAATATTTATTATATTTTACAAAATGTAATTAATTTAATTATTAACAGATAATATATTTTTTTTATTAATTTGTTAAGAATTCACCTTGTAGACATTCTCATAATGTCCATTCAACTTTCGCTTTGTCCCATTGTTGTTGGAAACCAGTTCATAAATGCGATGAAATTGTTTGGCACAATTGACGCATTTGTAGGTGACCTTAATAAAAAAAATACAATTTTAATTCTAATATGATTTTTTTAATTTTTGAATTTTTATTAATAATTATAGAATTAGAGTAAAAGGATAAAAATGATATGTGAAAATTTTTTCGGTAATTTTAATTTTTTATCACAAACATTCACGGTCTCATGGACAGGATCAAGTGATTTGGCCTGTTCAGCTGTGCTACTCTTACAGCTAACCATCAAACCCAGCACAGAACGTGTAGCATTCTATAATAAAAGTTTCAATTTTAATAATAAATTGATAAATCGGATAATATTAAAAAATATTCATTTCCCCTCCCTCCTAATTCACACACCTCACTGATGGGATGCCACATTGGCACTTCTTGCCAAGCAATTTCCACGGTGCTCCAGAATCGGGAGGGACAATCGCAGGGATCACTGGAAAGCCATCCGGCATATTTTTCGATACATTTGTTGTTGACAAGCGAATGGGAGAAAGACATTTTGATAAAATTCCAATGAAATTTATTAGAAATATTTGTCCTAAAATTTTTGTGTTTTTATTATTTTTATTGTAAAAAATTATTCAAAATTTGGAAAAGGTTATTAAAAAAAATTAAATTTCAATAATTTTGCTGAATTTTAAGTTAAACATTTTCATAATTTTGACTTTAAAGAAAATTTAATGTAAAAAATGTTCATAAATTATTAAATAGAACATTTAATTTTAAATTTGTATTATGAAAAATGTAGGTGCAAATATTGGAAATATTAATATTTAAGAAAATAAAAAAAAAAGAAATGTTAATGAAATTGCTATAATGCTTTTTATACAAAAAAAAAAGAAGTCAAAGGCGCTTTCCGCAGGCTGAATTAATTTTTACAAATCTTCTTTGTCCAATCGAAATATTCTCCTTTTTCGTGTATTTTCTTTGTCCATAGAGCACATCACCAATTTTGACATTATATTTAAATGTCTTCTTCCATGAAGCTGATTGTTCTTCAAAATTGTCATCATCTTCATTTAAAAAAGATCCATTTTAAATGTCATCTTTGTTTTCAATGTCTTTTATGAAATTTGTCATCATTTATGCGTTAGAATACAAAGAAAAATAAAGAAAACTTGTTGTTCTGTTGGATATTTTCGTCGTAAATTATGGCAAAATTCGTCATTTCTTTATTCCTCTTTGGCCAAATCCAACCGTTGATTTCTACAGCTGAATCATCAATTCAATATTTTGATTTTTAAAATGTACAAATTTATGCAGCTGGAAGACATTTTTTTGAAATCTTCTTTTATTGTCATAAACTTATATAAAAAGAGAGCCCTATTAAAATTACATTTCATTTCGAAGCTAAAAAAGTGGTAAATTGCTGACAAGCAAATCCAATGAAAAATCAAAAAATTAAATTTAATTTTTATTAAGTTCATCCCAATTCTCATTTCTCAATTTTCTTTAATTTATTAGTTAACTAAATTTATATAAAATTTTTTTCTAAAATCCTATTATAGCGTTCATTTTGCTCTCTGACCGAATTGATAAATTTTAACAAAATTTCCGCGAACTCATTTCAAAATTTCTTTTCCATCATCAACAAATAAAATTAAATAAATTCTCTCCATAAATTCCAAACCAATATGGGCTGTTCTTCAACGTCATCTTCATCTTCATCTTCAAATTCTAAAGCAGGGAACAAAAAAGGAGAGCGTTGCGACCATCCCGAAAGATATTTTTACAGTACCCGAATTGCTCATGGCCGATTGACCACAGCATCCAACATCATCTTTATCAATCCCAACCATCATTTTGTTCAGGTAATAATGGTTAATTTTATTATAAATCAAAATTTTATTTTACAATTTAATTTATCATCCCCCAAAAAATAGGTTGACTTCAAATGCGAATATTGCAAGAAAGAATTCTATTTCACCTATGACTTGGTGGGGGATAATGGCGGCACAAAGCGCAAAAAGGAGTGCTTCTGCTATGATGCATCTGACCGAGAAGTAAATGATTTTTAATTATTATTTAAAATTAAAATTTTGAAACATGGTATATTTTTGAATTCATTTTTGAATTAATAAAAGGATAAATTATATAATTCATAAAAAAATTCAATTTTCTTTCCTTATTTTATCAAAAACTTAAATTTCTTTTCAAATCAAAATTTTGAATATTGTGATCGAAATACATAACTTATATTTATGTATTTTACAGTTACTGGCAACTTCCTACACTCGTCGTTCATTTGCATTCGTCGAGGAATTGATAGATTCAATTATGAAAAGCACAACATTGGTCATTGTTTATTTATAACAATTTTTAATGTTATTAATTTGTAATTTCGGCGCAATTAATATTTAATTCTTTTCTTCTTCTTCTTTTAGCCAATTTCCACTTTCATTTCGTTTCCTTCCAACCTCATTGTTATTGTCATATTTTTTATTGCAATTCCTTTGGCCATTCTTTTCATCCTTTTCAGGTTTTGTTTTTCGCAATTTGGACAACGCCCGAATGAATGGGCCCGAGTCGAAATCGTCCAAATCCTGGGGCAATGGTTTGCCATTTGTCTCCGGCAAAGTTAACTAAAAATAATAGAAATTATTCAGGTAAGGGAGTAAATTACCGAAAAAAGAATGGCCAAAAATGACATTGAAGTGATCACAGCCTTTTGTGTATTTTCATCGCCCTGCAATTAATGTTATAATTTTAAATAATGATTTTTAGTGTAAAATGGAATAATTTTTGAAAAAAAAAAATGATTTTCACTGTTAGTATTGTTCTGCAATAATTCAATGCTTTTATAAAAATGTTGTCGTTTATATTAAATATTCAAATCCGGAATTCATTTAATTTACATCAACAATTTACAAAGGTAAAGTGAAGGCCCTTAACTCAACATTTTTGGAAATTTTTAAATAAAAACTACTTTATAAACTCCAGTGGCATCTCTAAATCTAAACCTAGATATATTCTAAAAGTTTTGTCTTTAAAAGTTTGGCTGAAAACTGAGGTCACCCTCACTTTTGCAAATTGTGGAAATGACTAAATAAAATTCCTTTTTAACCAACTTATTCGCTTTATTAATTATCGTGTCACGAAATTTGGGCACCGACGAACTTTGGGCACCACGAATTATGGGCACCGCGAACTTTGGGCACCGCGAATTATGGGCACCAAATTGGAGAAATAGCCTAAATCTATTTTAAAATGGATTTAATCATTAATTAAATGAATTTAATGATCATTTAACGATCATATTAGATGGTAAATTCGGGTTTTTCTGGCTTTTTCGAGACCAAATTTTTAAATAAAATTTTCTCAAAATCATGTAAATGATATATCAATCGACGCGTCTCAACGTGCTGATTATGATTCTTTTATTGGATTTTACATTAAGTTTAAAAATAAAATAGTTATGTCCATTTTAGTATCATATCGCATTAAAGTGTTATATTTTGAAATTTTAATTTTATTTGATAAACCAATATAAGAATCATAATCAGCACGTTGAGACGCGTCGATTGATATATCATTTACATGATTTTGAGAAAATTTTATTTAAAAATTTGGTCTCGAAAAAGCCAGAAAAACCCGAATTTACCATCTAATATGATCGTTAAATGATCATTAAATTCATTTAATTAATGATTAAATCCATTTTAAGATAGTTTAGGCTATTTCTCCAATTTGGTGCCCATAATTCGTGGTGCCCAAAGTTCGTCGGTGCCCAAATTTCATGGAACCAATAAAATTAATAAAAATTTTTAATTATTATTGAAAAATTTACAGAAATTTTTATTAATTTTATTCACTTTTTAACATCAAAAATTCAATAATTTTATGCCCCAAGCATCAATCAAATTAATCAGTAATTATTTTTCAAATAATTTTAAAATCAATCTGGGAATAAATTAACAAATGGATTTGGACTACGTTTTATTATATTAAATAATTTTTTTTGTAAAAAAATTTTAAAACCCACAATCCATTTTAAATATGGCGCAAAAACAGAGCCAATTTCACCGGCTGTCGAAACCAGTCCAATGCACATATTGCGCACTGTGGTTGGTGCCATTTCACTCATCAACAATGGTGCAGAGGCCCAGGCAACGGTGTTCAATATTTTGGCAAAAAGTGAGAGGATTAAATTCAGTGTACTGCCTTCTGAAAATTTCATGAAAAATTATTTAATTTTGAATGAAATTTACTTTAAAAAATTGATAAATATTTTATTAATTTTATTTATTATTTTATTATTTTTTCATGAGAAAAATGGCAATTAAAATTCATTGAAATATTTACGTGGAGTGAAAATGGTCATCCCAATGCAAATTGTTTGGCCTAGCAATGAAATAATGGTCACTGTGCGGCGTCCAAATAAAAAAAGTAACAACATTGCGATGAGACCGGCTGGCACTTCAACGGCAGCCGAAAGGAAGAATCCAACCATTTTGTTTTCGTGCTAGACAAAAATTATAGAATTTTAATTGAATTTTTTAATTAAATTTTTTGTAAATTATTAGAAGAAGAAAAGCGGATAAGTAAAAAATTGAATTTTTAATCAAAAGAAATTTTATAATTTGGTTCTACATTATGGCTTTTTTTTATAAAAAACATTTAGTATTAAATTAAATTATATTTGGATATTTCAAATGGATATTTTTAGGGCAAAAAAAAATTTTATAAATGAGAAAAATTTTTTAATTCTTTAAAAAATAAATAAAATATGAAAAAATAGTGTCATTTGATTTTAATTTAATTAAAGTAAAAAATTATTTTTTAAATTTTATAACTGACTGTGAGTATCTGGGCTAACTAACTGGCTTTAGAAAAATGAATTTAACCTATCATTAAATTTAAATTTCCAAAACATTTTTTTAAAATTTAAAATCACATTTTTTTCAATAAATTTTTTACAAAATTTGCAATTTAAAATTTATTTTTAATATTACCATATCAACGCTGTACAATGTTAGCACCCAATAAACAAAGTTCAACACCACATAAACGTAACAATTCAAGAATAGATTAAAAAGCAATGAAGGCGCCCTCAAAATGTCAATAAAACTTCGTTTATTGACCGGCGGTGCCATCACAATTATTTCCCCTTCATTGTTGGCATTTTCCTCTTGGCTAGCTTCCAATTGACAAATTTGCAAATCCAACGTGATTTTGTTCATTTTCGATGATTTGGCAATATATCTGATGAGGGATATGTGAATTTACAAAATTTTTATTATTTTAATAAAATTAGCTTAATCTTTTGCGAAAAATTGTTGTATATAAAAATTATTGAAATAATTGCTAAAATATTGTATACAAAAAAAAGAAAATTGTCTTGGTCTAATTTTGTCCCCTTTTGCTAATTTTCAATCAAATTCAATTTTTACCAATCAAGTTTTATACAAATGTAATAAAATTTGTTAAATTTTCAATTTAATGCATATTCTGATGCAATATTTTCGTTGCACAATTTTTGGCTTCATCAATAATAAATTTTTACTAATACCACTACGTAATTGCATAATTATATACAAAGCTAATGGAACACAAAAAGCCTCGAATTTATTAACAAAATAAAAGATTGAATTTTATTATAATTTTTAAAAATTTCATAGATGTTCTATTTGATTTTTGATTTTTCTTTATAAAAAAGTCCTCACCGATGCACCTCTTTGGTTTTCTTGTTGGCAATTAGCCAATGAAGAGATTCTGAAAATTTTATTAATAAATTAATTTTAAATTATTTTGAGAAGAGCACCAGGAAAAGTCCAATAATAAAAAATGGACAAAATGCCGGGTGCTGCAATGCACAAATACAAATATCGCCAATTTGTGATTAACAAATGCAAAATGCCAACAGCAAATATTCCCAATACCTTTTAATAAATTTAGTATAAAAAATTATGAAAATTAATGAACCCAAATGAAAGCATTGATCAGCGCTTGAATGGAACGAAATGGGCCGGAAACAGATTCAACCGTGAGTACAAATCCAATTACGGAGATTGCCTTTTAATTTAAGGGACGTTGTTTTGATTAATTTAATCGAGGAAAAAGCAATCAAATCATAATTAATTTAAGAAGGATCTTAAAAAATGAAATATAAAATATTTAGGAAATTAAAGTTCCCAAAAATTTATTAAAATTTAATGAATATAAAAATTCATTTGAAGAAAAAGTAAATAAATATATTTTAAAAAAATTGATGTACATTTAATCAATTTATTAATATTGGATTAAATACGTGCTTAATACTAATTCAAAATTGCGAAACCCGAGGATAAAATCCGAGATAAATAAATAAAATATAATAAAAATAAAATTCCTATTTTAATTTTGGATATTTTTATTACGTATATTTGTTTATATTTTCGAATTAAATTGTAAAATTAATTTATTTTTACAATATTTTTTTTTGGCAATCGTAAAGAATCTGCACAGAACAATGTATGATATACCATTCGACTCCTCTCGACGAGTTGAGTACGAATCTGCAAAAATTTGTTGTGGGAGGCACTTAGAAAAAAAAGTTATAGTATGATGAAATTTGGAAAA
The DNA here is from genome assembly GCA_030063045.1 of Pratylenchus scribneri. Lineage (NCBI taxonomy): Eukaryota > Metazoa > Nematoda > Chromadorea > Rhabditida > Pratylenchidae > Pratylenchus > Pratylenchus scribneri. The sequence continues at coordinate 794,167 of JAQSEB010000037.1, read as the reverse complement.
GTGAAGGGTCCCCCCTTATGGATCAAACTCGAAAAAATTTTGAAATTTTTTTCTAGGGCAAATTATAGTTCAATCGACGCGTCTCGATGAGCAGAGCACGAATCTGCTATCAGATTCTCATAAAACCCAAAAATAAAAAAGTTGACCATTTTTAATTTCAATGTTGGGGCTAGGATTAGGGGTCTAGGGCTAGGGTTAGGGTTAGGGTAGGGTCGGCATGGGTTCTAGGGGCTAAGGGCTAGGGATATGTAGGGGTATGGCGTAATTTTGTCTAAAAATTTTTTTTGGAAAAATTTCGACCCGAAGGGGGGACCCTTCACTTAAGCAATATTTGCAATTTCATCATACTATAACTTTTTTTCTAAGTGCCTCCCGCAATAAATTTTTGCAGATTCGTACTCAACTCGTCGAGAGGAGTCGAATGGTATATCATACATTGTTCTGTGCAGATTCTTTACGATTGCCTTTTTTTTAGAATTAAATTTTTATAAATTGTAAAATTTTCAATAATTAAAAAAATTTTAATACCGCCCCACATGCACCGGATAAGAAACGAAAAACGAGAAAAAGTTGAAAATTTGGAGCAAATGAGCAGGCAATAGAAAGCAAAATGCAAATCCACAATGGCACCAGGAAAATCATTCTTCGTCCATAACGGTCAGCCTAAAAATTAAGAAAATTCAAATTTAAAAAAATTAATTTCTTACCAAATAGGCAGACAACGGAGTACACAAAAAATTGCCTTCCAGAAAAAAATTTATTTGAAATAAAAAAAATATTTGGCATACCAATCATAAATGCGCCGCTCACATGGTTCAACATGTTTTTGTCGGCACAACTGATGTTGAACTTTAATTGATTATTTTAATTATTTATAAATAATTATTTTAAGATAATAATTTAAATTATTTTTTTAAATAATAATTTTTGAATATAATAAAATTTTTATACTAAACATTCCTAAAAATTTACTATAAATTTTGGTATATTTAAAATTCTAATAATATTTAAATTGATAATTAAATAATAATAATTAAGAAATGTCGCATTCAGCAAATACAGGTTAAAATTTTAGAATGAAATGAATATTTTGAAAATTTAAAAATTAAATGACTATAAATTTTCCTTAAGAATCCTTCATCCAACAAAATCAATTTTCAAAAAAAGTTCTTGGTCTTTTTCTATAAAAATTAGATAATGGATTCTAAAATAACGGCGCCTCGCGCCTGACCATTTTTGGGTAAAATAATAATTTTCATTCCCTTTTTATGTATTTTTAAAATAAAAAACTAACATCGGATGCCAATGTGGAATAGCCGTTTTCATCCAATCCATCCGTATAATTTGCCACTCCCTACAAATGATCAATTTAATCTTCCCCATCCAAAATGATGCCCATTTTTTTTAATATCGTACATTTTCCAGTTCACAAATTGCTGGCGGCTCACCAATCAGCGAAGTTCTAAAAAATTGATGGAATTATAAATTATTGATATAGAGGGAATACATTGTGGTGATGTAGGAGAAAATGATGAAACAAATTGTGGCCATCATGTAGACAGAAAGCTGTGGGTAAAAAATTTTTAATAAGTAAAAATATTAAAATTGATAAAAATTTTGGTATAAATTTTATTTATTTTTAAAATATTGGAATTAACAAAAAAATCTGATGAGATCAAATTTTTAAAAATTTAAAATATTTCATAAAATTTTAAACAAAAAATTCATTAATTTTATCTCCATAATGTTTTAGTATTTAATTTAAAATTATTCTTTGGATTTTAATATGAATAATTAAACTTTTTAAAAAGAGAATTTGTTTAAAAATTGTTTAAAATATTTTTATTCAAAAATTTTTAAAAATAATCTATAATAATAATTGGGCACCTGATATCGGCCATATTTGCCGAAATTTTCAAGAACTTTGTCCTTAAAGGAATAAAAATGATGAATAAATTTATAACTTGAAATTGAAATCACCGGATCCAAATTTTGTAAAAGTGCCAATGAGGCGGCTGTAGATGACATTTGTCGAACCATTTTTTGAAATAATTATTCTTTTTAACTTCTAAAATTAGTAAATTAAAATATAATTTTTAGCTATATTTATTTGGATCTAAACAAATTGAAAAAAAAGACTATGACCATCCAAATTTTAAAGCATAGGAAAAAATACCCCAAAAATTTTTTCAAACTAGTAATAAAATTTTTATAAACATAGATTTATCTTTTTTATTAGGGTATATGAAAACAAAAAATTTTCGAACATATTAGGTCAGAATATTATGGTCAAAAATGAAAACTACCTGATTTTAGTCTAGTTTAAGCTTTATTTTTTTTTGGTCATAACTTTTTGGTAATTTCAATTAAATCCAATAATTCTTTCTCTAATCATACCTTAGGGCTATAAATTAAAGTAGTCCCTGGTCGGTTTTTTTAGACCATCTCGATTTTAAACTTGGTTTTCAATTAAAAATGTCTTTTTTTCGTTTTATCCTATTTTCTGTTATTTTGAACAAAATTTCCCAATTTCGGGTTCGAAACCGACCAGGAAATTTGCTAAATCTTGACTTGAAAATTTTTTTTATTTTTTACATCTTTTCTATGTAAAAATGATCAAAAAATATAAATAATTTAAAATTTCTCGACATAAAAAGGACATAATCATCTGTCAAATTTGGTTGGGAATGATCAATAAAATAATCTTAATCAGCAATTGAGGCGGCCACAAAAAAAATATTGAAGAAATTGGCTAATGTGGGTAATAAATGTGGGTGTGGAAAAGGAGACGAAAATTATGAGGCGAAAATGGGTGAATTGAGGGAATTTTTATCAAAAAAGATAAGACCAAACGAAAGTTAATGAGGAACGAAAAAAATAAGCCGTCAAAATGGCCATCGATCATAAGCCGATTATACGAATTTTGTGATCTCAAATATGATCAAAATATAATGAAAAAAAATGTACGAAATATTTAGTTTAGAAATTATGGAAATTTAGCTTTAATTTTTGATATTAAAAATTAACTGGGAATAATAGTATAAAAAATTATGGAAAAATTTGTTGGATGGATGATTGATAAGAGCAAGCAGAAGAATGCTTGACTTTCGAATGATTTTCTGTTACAAAAATGGTCAAAATACGAGTAAAAATTTGAAGAAATATTTTATAAATTTTTTTATCTAGAAATTATGAAAATTTAGCTTAAATTTCGATAGTAAAAAATAATTAGGAATAGGAAAATAAAAAATTAAGGAAAAATTATCTGGATGATGATGAGGGCTAGCCAAAAAATGTCAGCCATGCATTTGGATTGGACTTTGGAATCACTGATAAATGATAATATATGTGGAGAAATGCCAATGCCAATATATTTTATTCTTGCCTAAAGCCATTTCCTTATCTCTTCTCAATTCAATGCCCCAAAAATGCTGTAGCAACATTTCCACTGACAAAAAAATATTTGAATTAATTGATTTCTATATTAATTGCCTGAATTAATTGTTCTCCTAAAAGTCTTAAATATAAAAAAGTTGAATCGATTTTTATACCTGCTGTTCGAAAATTTTAAATCGAAATTTCAAGCTACTTTAAAAAATTGCTTAATAATATTCTAAAAATTTACCAAATTTTTAGCCAATATATTATTTTTAATTCAACTCAAATTCCCATGAAGTTTCAATAAAATCATTTAGCCATTCCCGATGACTCATCCCATCCATTTTATTTATACATTCCTCCCAACCAATATCCACCCTAATCCAAATCCCACTAATAAAAATTGCACATTCTTTTATGTCTTTTGCCACTTTCTCCTCTTTCGTCTTGGCCCAATTTCATCAATGAGCTTTTCACACAAAATTTCCCTCAATAAAAAGCAGCAGTTGGCCCATACAATTGCCTGATCTGCTTTCCTCATCCCAAACCCATACTCATTCTTGCTTTAATTAACCCCTGTCGAGGGCTGCTTTCCCCTTGCCTATTTTCATTCGTGACCATTTCTTTATTTCCTCCATTCTCATTCACTTTAATCCATTCTTTTTCTATATTAGTGGAACAAATTTGTCCAAAATGCGATTAGGCTTTATCCTCACTTCCATTCCTTCTGCTTTTTTCCAATAGGACAATCAACAAATCCATCCCATTCCCATCAATTTTATTTGTGTTGTGTTTTTGTGTTGAAAAGAATTTTCTTGAACAAATCAACACATCCCATCCCAATTCCCTCACATTTGGGCTTCATGGATGGACTCGGGACCTTTATCCCCTCCATTCAACTTATTTTTATTTATCCGGAATCCTGATGGCGCCTTCAAATTAGATCAGCTGGTTCTCCATTCTCCTTTCTCCTTCAAATCCACTAAATGCCATTGTCAGTCAACACATAGTTTTGAAACAAGCAAAATAATTCTTTCCCTATTCATTTTAAAGTTAGATGTTAGATCTAATATTTTAATGTTAAATTTTTTAGAGATGTCAATAATTTTCTTCAATATTTTGCTATTCATTTCCTTTGGCATCGAGACATATTCGGAGGATTCACCTTTGCCAAAATGCCGAAATTATCAGCAAGTAATAAATATTTAATTTTAAAATTTATTAAAATTATATTACAATTTTCGGTCATATTAAAAATTCAAGCTTTTGAATAGAATAGGTCAATGTCAATTTTAAAAAGTTGTCGGTTTAAAACCTGATTTTTGGTTTTTAAATGTAGGTTTTCGATTTTTGTTTCATCTATTACGTTTTAAATAGGAAAAATTCCCAATATCGGGAATTTAAATTTCATTGACATTCCGATACCGATTTTCACTTACTTTACTTTTCTAAAATGCTATTTTTAAAATTCACCAAAAATTTTTCCAGGCTTGCGCAATTGAATTGGCCAAATTCCCGGAATTGGCGCTGCCTTCGACCAGCACAACCACAATTCCACCTGAGTATTCGACCAGCAGCAGTCCATCCGAATCCGAATTCACACAATCACCTACAAATCCAACCACTCAAATTGAAGATGGAGAAGTTCATTTGGACGGGGAAGAGGAGGAAGGATCGGGGGAAGTGGTCGCCGACCATATTCATTTTGTGCCAATGGGCATTTCCTCCTTTCCAATGTACGATGAATTTGTGCCAACAACGCCAATTTATGATTATATGGCTGAACCGGTGGAAAGGACAGAACAACAAGTTTGCACATGTCCAGGTGGGATTATATGGAATTTTTATTTTAATTTTATGGCCAAATTAGTCGATTAATTTAAAAAAAAACTATGGAGAATTATTCCTATTTTTAAAATTTTTTGATCCAAATTAATGATTTTGGAATGTAAAAAATTAATTATTTTATTTATGGCCATAAAATATGGAAATACCTTAATTTTGATTTCATGAATATTAGCATATAAATTTGTGGATTTTCAATTAAAATTTATGGCCAAATTTGTGCGATTAAAAATGCAAATAATTTGTTGAAAAATTATTAAAATTTTTATGACTCAATTTTTGAATGGAAAATTTAAAAATTTCCAATAAAATTAATAAAAAAAAAGAAATAATCTTTTTTTTTAATTTTAATAATTATTATACATATGGCCATAAAATATGCAAATGCCTTAAAATTTTATTTTATAAAATTTTATATTAAATATAAATTAATAATCGAAAAAAGGCATTAATTAATGTTGAATTTAAGAGGAAGAAACCTGCAATTTTGAAAATGCCGATCAACAAATTTCTTTCAATCACCAAATCAGGGCCGCATTTTGTAAGCCATTGGACGAAGTGTTCAAAGTGAAATGCAAAGGAACGCGGACATTGGCCCGAGTGATTGGCGAATTGGACAGAGAAAGTTTGTGAGAGGGGATATTTTGCAAAAATTTGTGAATTTTTGGGAAAAGTAATATTTTTTGCATCAAAAGTAATTTCTGACTTCTAATGAATCAAAAACCGATTTAGAAACCTGCAAATCTTATATACCATTTTATAGGTATCATCGAGACGCCTCTATTAACATTAAATATATAAGTTTAAATCGAAATTTAGTGAGAATTAAACCGTTTAAATCTTATTTCCAATTTTTGGTTTTAAACACTTTAATTTTGGGTCAAAACTTGCCATTTTATATACCATTCGATGCAACTGGATTATATCTATAAAATGTCTAAAAAGTTTTATAGAGTTTAAAAGTGGTTTCCAATTTATTAGAAGTCAAAAAATTATTTTTGATTCGCAAAAAACTTTTAGGCATATTTACCTTTTTAAGGCTACTATTCACAATTTTTACTTTCTTTCTTTTTGAATTTTTTTTTTTTGAAATTTAAATTAGTTATCATATTTTTTAGGCAAAATTCAATTTTTTGACAATTTACAAAAAGCCTAATATTGAATAAAAAAAAATCGCATATTGGCATTCTTGACAAACTAAAATATAAGAATTTTACAAAAGAGACAATTTCAACTCATAAAATATATTTAATATAATTTAATTAAAAATACATTCCCAATTTTTAGCCGAAGATCGTCTCTCGGCCGTGAACGATACATTGGTATTTTGTCGATGCCATTCTGGCGAATGGGGCCGAGTCATGGTGGAACCGTGGATAAATAATGCATTCGCATTCTCATATAAATGTTTGAATAGATGAAAACAAAAACAAAAAACAATTTTCAGTAAAAATGCAATCCCCAATTTTTATTTTTCTTCTGCAATTATTACTTATTTTGCTCCCTTAAAAGTACAAAAATATTCATTGAAATAATATTAAAGAATTAATTGAATTTATTTTGATGGAATTAGTAAAAAGATCTCTTTTGTAATATTTTTTCTTAATTTTTCTTCTATTTTTACATATGCACTTTGCATAAATAAGCATTAAAATTATCTAATTATAGTAATGATTAAATCATCAAGCAAATTATTCCTTTTAGAGGCAAATTACGATTAGCTAATAATTTAATTTATTATTTTATTATGATTAATGAAAATTAAATTGAAATTTCGAATGTTAAATAAATATTTAAATTAAAATATTCCATATGAAAAAATGAATTAAATTCATCCATCGAATGTGGCATCCCCATTGTTATTATTATAATTATGTTGTTGTTCTTTGTTCACTGCCGGCTGTTTGTTCTTCTTTTTGCCTCTTTGCTGTTGATCTCGATGTCCTATGGCTACTTTTCCCCCGAATCCATTCTCATTGTTTTCGGGGCCACAAAAATTGTCCGATACTTTTTTCTCACATCTAGCCGACTTTTCCCGAGGCACAATGGTCATCAGCTTGGTGTCGAAAATCACTTCACTTCCACTACCAAATGAGGCATGGATTGTGCCAACCGTCATGCCAGGGCATTTCTCCCCGTCCAAAAGTGATTCATTCCGATTGCCGGGCAGGCAGAATTCGTGAAGACCTTTTAAATGAGGGAAAGAAATTAAAAATTAAAAAAATTTTAATTTGGAGAAAATATTTTTAAAAAATTGACAAAAATAATTTAAATTAAAAAAAAAACGAAAAAATTTAATTAGGAGAAAATTTTAAAAAATCCAAATAAAATTTAATTTAAAAATCAAATTGAAAAAAATTTTTATTAGTAAAAAAGAATTTTAAAAATTTTAAGAGAAAAATCTAATTATAATTTAAATTGAAAAAAAAGAAAAAATTAATTAGGAGGAAAGAATCTAAAAAAACTGAAAAAAAATTAATTTAAATAAATATTAAATTGTATAAAGGAAAATTGTAATTAGAAAGGAAGAATATTAATAAAAATTGAAAAAAAATTTAATTTAAAAATTAATTGAAAAAAATTTTTAATTAGAATGAAAGAAAATTATTTAAAAAATTTAGAAAGAAATTTTAATTTTAATGTTGAATAACAAAAAAAAAAAAGAAAATTTAATTAGGAAGAAATTTAAAAAATTTTGTAATTTTAAAAAATTTTGTAAAAAATTTTTTAAATAGAAAGAAAATTTAATTAAATTAAAAAAAACCCAAACTTTGTTTTTCCATCATTTTGAACAGTCCTTGGCTGTCCTTAATGCATAAATATTCACTTCGACCTCGTCGCAAAGATTGACCAGCTTTGATTTCGATTTCATTCAAAATGCAATCTATTCGATAAATTTAAATTATAATTCCTTCTATATTTAATTTGACCCACTCAATGCCTGCATTCGCAATGATCCATCGCCGGTGTCCAAACATTTATAGCGAAAATATTCATCATCCAATGTTCCATTCCGGGTCAACAATTTGCTGTCCATTTGATTTTTAAGCGCACATGCTTAAACATAATTTTGGAAATAAATGAATTGAATTTATAAGAGGGAGAGAGCTATATTTTTAAATAGAATTAAAATATTATTAAGTTTAGAAAATAAGATGATTTTGAGATCAAGAAGATGAATTTATTTATCTTAATTTAATTGGAAAAATATATAAATATATACAATTTTTCTAATACAATTTGACTTTTCCTAATTGTAAAACTACCAAAAATGTTGTCATTGAAAAACTAGAATTTTAAAAAAATTACTCTCTATTAAATTAAATTTTTATCCGCTTTTATTCAAAATTATTAAATTGACTGCGTATGAGCAATTATATAAAAATTAATCAAAAATTTTTTCCCATAATTTTCCAAACGGTTTGCACCCAATCCAAAGGGGGAAAATATATTCAAATTATTTTTATTTTTACAATTTTAGAACTTGCTAATTTTAATTTACCAAAAATGCTGTGAATTGAAAATATGGAATTTTTAAAAAATATATTATTTCCCTCTAATAAATTTTTATGTTTACATTTATTTAAAATTATAGCTGAAGTGAGATAAAAATTAATTAAAAATTATTTTGAATAATTTACCAAACGGTTTGAATCCACGGCGATGTTCCCGGTATTGATGGCAAACAAAGAGAATATGATTGACCACAAAACGTTGGCCGACTCGACAAAAGGGCAAAGATGGGACTTGATTGATTAGAATAGGAAAATTCAGGGAAGACGATGAATTCGGCAGATCACCGCCAACGGCTCCAACATTCCCCTCTTGTGGTTGTTGTTGTGGGACACTTTGCTGTCCTAATTGAGGCGGTACAATTTGTTCACCCCCAAATGGCATAATTGGGGCGAATGGAATGAATAAATGTGAATAATTGGCCGCCAACATCATATTCTCTTGAGGACTTTTCTTCACTCGGCCATGAATTGGCAAATAAAAGGCGGAGAAGATAATTAATAGAAAAATTGAAAGAAAATTGTTGTTCGACATTTTCTGCTATAAATCGTTAGGTTAGAATAATAAATAATTTATTGTAATTGGATATTTTAATTTGGGTTTAAGGCTTAATATTTGCCTGGAATAAAGTAAAATAATTAAATTTAAACAAAAAATTATTTATCAAAATGATGCTCAATTAAGCAAAAAATAAGTCTTAGATAATTTAAAAAATATTGTAATTAATTAAATTAATCAACCGTCAACCGTGTAAAGAAAAGTTATTTTCGAAATTTGAGAAAAAAATCTATTTATAGAGTAAATGGCATTAATAAAATTTTATGATTATAATTTTCAAAGAACTGAAAAAATGAATTCTATCAAATTTTCTCAATTTTAATTCTATTATTAATCTTAATTTTAAAATTCTCTGAACTATTTATAGAGAATTTCATTTAAAAAAATATTTCATAAAAAATTAAAATAGAATAATTAATTCAAATAAATTTTCGAAAATTCCGGCTTGTGAATGGCTGTATGCCAATTTATTATTGAAAGAAATGAAAAGAATGGCACTCCAAAAAATTGCGCATGGACGCATTTTTTAAGGGGAATATGAAGGAAGAAAGTGCTTTTTGGAAAGCATAATTACCATGCCATTAAAAGTGAATTAGGCTGTCAATTGGCATTCTTCGCCAAAGCACATTCTTCCTCCTTTCCATTAAAAGCCTTTCTTTCCCTAATTTTTATTGTCCGGTTCGCGCCACTCCTTGATTGAAATAAGTGGAAAAAAATAATGGGAAAATGACCCTCGGTCGACTGGATATTTTCTAATTTATTTCACCGTTTAATTGAAATTTTATATAAATCTTATATTAGTAAAAAAATCATCAAAGAAAATATCAATTTCATGGGTAGAGAATTTTAATTTTGATCGATTTTTGATTTTTATTTTAAAAATTTGATGAAATATTTTTACGATATATTCAATAGAAAAATAAAATAATTAAAATTAAAAAATGATGTCAAAAGATTTTATGGGGATGGAATTTTTTTTCTTATCAATTTTTGATTTTATTTTAAAAATTTGATGAAATATTTTTACGATTTAAAAAATAATATTCAATAGAAAAATAAAATAATTAAAATTAAATTGATGGTAAATTTGTCAAATTTTTAATTTGTTTTTGTAACAACAATTTGTGGAATATCACCACCGCCCATCATCATTCTGTGCTGTGTAATTTGTGTTGTTTTAATTTCAATTTGATGTTGTTGAGTTGATGCCATCGCTCTTTTCAATCGCAAAATTCTTAAAGTGTACTCTCGATAGGGCGCAATGAACAGTAAAGTGCACAGGGAATTGGCCAATGTGAAAAGGCTAAGCAACAAAATTCCAGGTTGTCCAGCTACAAGAATGATTGGCAAACCGAACATGGCACAAACAATGGCAAAACATACAGGGAAAACAAGGAATATTGCGGGAAGACAAAACTGTGAAAATAATAATAATAGTTAAAAATCAATTATAAATGAATTAAATTTATCCCCCTACACGGCAGAGAAAATATTTTCCAGAATTTTGAAAATGTGTTAAGAAAGATTTAAATTTAAAATATTTTTATAGGATGACTTTATAATAATTAATTTTATTATTTATTCTAGACATAATTTGCCTTCTTGACTTGATAAGGCAACAAAAACATACAGTATACAAATGTGATATACCCGGATAAATATACATAATTATTGATATGGATATTTGAACTAAAAAGAAGGCGAATGCTTGTTTAGTACATCACATTTAACATATATTTATATCAAAATGATTTTTTGAATTATAAATTTTTTGGCACTTTTAAACAATTAAACTCAATATGAATTTAAAATACTAAAAAAGTTCATATTATTTCATTCCTTTAAGATATATATGTTGCAGCCGATTTTGAATTTTTCAGCCGATTTCGAATTCGGCTAGCCGATTTCGAATACGGCTAGCCGATCTCGTTTAAGAAAATCAGAAAAATGGCCATATCTTAGTTCCTAGGCCACATAGAGTCTTAATTCTTTTTCCAAGCCCTACCCCTAACTAGCCCTGAGCCCCTAGAACCCATGCCGCCCCTACCCTAACCCTACCCTAACCCCTAAACCGGTTTTTAAACCGAAAATTTCAATTGGCCATAACTTTGGTTCAAACTTGTCAAATCTTTCTAAAATTGAAATCTTATAAAGAAAACCGAACCTGACGAATCGAATGAGCTATAGATCAAGTCTGTGGATAACTAGAACATACCAAAAACGAGATCGGCTAAAAAACGAGATCGGCTGCAACATATATAATACTCATAAGCTGGAAGTTATTTAATATTAGATTGTCCATTTTTTCTATTGAAATGATTAATCAATTTATCTTATTTCCTCAATTGGTGCCCCGGGGCTAATATTATTGATAGATTCTAATTCTAAAGAGGGTTGGTTTTACGTTTTATTAGAAGAAATGTTTCTACTAGAGGGGGGCCGGCCACTAATAGAGGAAATACATTATACCAAATTTTAAACAAGTCACAATTAAATTATTTTCATAAATCTTTAAGACCAAAATCGGTACTCAATTAATTAATCAATTGTAAAAAATAATCCAATAATTAACCTGAATAATCAAAAGGGCGGTTAGTTGCAAATGTAGCCTGAAGGTTTTTGTGGTAAAATGACTGGAATTTCGATTGATTGTGCAATAAATGAGAACGGAAAATGCAATGCTAATCATCGAAATGACCGAATAACCGCCAATCACAAAAATGCCAAAATTTTTTGGTCCATTTCCCCAACTTAGCATAATGCGGACAGTGTCATTTTTGGACAAAATGATGTCACTTTCTTTGATGAGATTCGGGAAAAATGGATGCTCAATGAGGAATTTGCTTTCCTAAATTTATTAAAAATTAATCAAAAATTAAATAAAATTATTATTTAATTATTTACAAATTTTAATTAAAATTATTATTTATTTATTTCCAAATTAATACAAATTCATTTTCTCATTCTTTCATTTATTTATTAAAAATAAATTTAAAAAAAAATAAATTATTTACGGCAAGATCAGCCAAGCAATAAAATGCCAAATAGCCACAAAAGAATGGCGCAATAAATTGAAGAATGGCACAGTATATTCGAATTTTCCATGAATTGAATTTTGCATGCAAATTTGGATAATTTTGTTGGATAGCAGTGTAGCGAAAAATTAGACAATAAATTTGATTGCTGAAAACGCTGGCACCAAAAAAGAGAGCCAATGCAAACTAAAAATAATAATTTAAAAAAAAATTAATAAATATTTTCATAAATTTTTGTTGAAAAATCAGCATTTTTTATGGCCGTAAAATTTGGCCATAAAATATTAAAATTTTTCTTTAGGTAAAAATATGGATGAGATAAAAAATTCTACAAATGGTCAAATTATATGCTTTAAAAAAATTCTGATTTCTTGGCAATAATTAAAAAATCATGTAAATTTTATAATTATTATTGATAAATTAAAAATTATTTTTTTTTTAATTTCTAAAATAAATAAAATTAAAATTGATTTAAAATTCGAACAAAATAAAAATTAATTTTTTTTAAATTGTAAAAATTATTAAAATAAAAATTAATTTTAAATTTCTTAAGATAAATAAATTCAAATTAATTCCAAAATTTAAAAAGTTATTAAAATAAAAATTAATTTAAAAATATTAAACAATAATAAAAATATTTAAACATTTAATAAATTTCCTTACAGCATATCTTCCACCCTCCGGTCCAAAATATTTTGCCAATCCATTTATGATTGCACCCTGATATCCAGATTCGAGTAATAAATCTGGGTCCAGACCAATGCCAATTATTATTGTCAATAATAATTCATTTTGCTATAAAAATAAATAATTTATTAATATTTGTCAAATTTACCATCAACATGATGAGGGAATATTTGAATGAGGCCATCCTTTTGGGTGTTTTGTAAATGACCAACCAAAGTAAATAAAATTGAATCAACAAAGTGCCAGCCGTGATCGCGTCCAATGAAATGTGAAACCAGGCATACAACATTTTTTGTGAATCCGAAAAGAATTAAATAATTTGAATAATTTTGAAAGAAAAATGGAAGGAAAATTTTCAATAAGAAAAAGCAAAAAAATAATTTAATAATTTTGTAAGGTAAATTAAAGAAAAATTTCAATTCGAAAAGCAAAATTTAATCAATATGGTTTTGAAAGGTAAATATCAAAGAAAATTTTCAGGTTCATAACAAAATCGTCAAAAAAGGAAAAAAAAATTTAAATAATTTTGAAAATAAATTTAAAAAAATTTCAATCAAATAATTTGAATAACTTTGAAAGATAAAGCAAAGGGAATTTCAAGATATCAAAAATTTAAATTAATATAGAAAAAAGGAAAAAATTATTTGAATAACTTTAAGAATAATTGGCTAGAAAATTCTAAAGGAAATTTTCAATGTGGCAAACAATTTAATTTTTTTATATTGAAAAAATTAATTTGAATAATTTTGAAAGCAATTAGCCAAAAAGTTGTTTGGAAATGTTCTAAATATTCAGCTGCTTTCCTAAGTAAGTACGCGGAAATTCTTCATATTCATTAAATATTCATTTCCCAATATTTGAAAATTCAAATAGCAGATGTTTATTGAGCCCATGTTTTCTTGTAAATTGTTTGATCAAATAATTTTCAATTCCAATAATTGGCATTTTTTAAATTAAATTTTACTAAGCGGAAATACAATTTGGAATTGGACTTTGTTAATTTGTAGAATTAATCTGTCGAATTTAGTACAGAATTTGATCATAATTCCGTAAAAAAATTAAAAATTTATAACTTAAATGTTAAATTGATTTAAAAAATTAAGAAGAATAAATTCATTGTTGCATTCTTTCTTAATAAAATTAGAAAATTTCTTATTTTAATTAACCAATTAATTTTAATATGTTTTAAAAATGTTGCGATGACGTAGGATTTGAATGAACATTCTGGTCAACAATTTGTAGATATGCAAATTATACATTTGATTTTATGAATATAATACTTATTAGGACAATCAATAGACAAACCTATTGAGAAGATTTACCGAAATTATAGGGAAATTAACATTGATTATAAATAAAATAGGAGAATTTCCATTCCATAAAATAAACATTATTTCTACATAGAACCTATTGATTAATCTTAAATTTTTGGTTATTCACAATTCATCTTTTAGTTAATTTTAGGTCCTTTACTCATGGATTCGGGCAAAAAAATAATATTTCCCATTCAGCATTTTGAAAATCTCAGAATGAATTCTTTTCAATTAGCCTCTATTTTCAACATCTTTAAATTCCATAAAAAATCATTAAAAATCGAATTTAAAAAAATTTATTTATCAACATAAAAGAATTATAATTAGAGAAAAATAAAACAGCCGACAAAATGCGAAAATTTAATCAAGATGTAATTTAGCATTAAGCTTGAATTTCGTTGCTTTTTAAATAGTTTTATAGTCGGCGCATAAAACACTGTGTTCAGCAGCACAATTGCCCAAATATTTTCCATTCAATTTGGATTGAATTACAAATTCGTTCATCTCCAAACTCCAAATTGTCCATAGATTGAGGCAGAAATGTGAAAAGAAATCCCGGCTCTGGGTTTCAATTAGGCAAAATTCTTTAATCTATCTTTTATTATTCTTTTCTCATGCACTAATAAAGTAGGTCAAATATGGATTGGAAATTTGAATTAGAAAATTTTTTTGGAAAAATAGCCTGAAATAAAATATTTTGAATCGTTTTTTGCCCAAAGTAAAATAAGAATGACAAATGCTAAAATATTAAAAATAATATAGATATCTGTTATTGCTGCTTTTATAGAATTAGAAGTTGATTGTTGATTCCTCAAAATGTACTTTTTATTTCATTCAATATTAACTCTCTCTTTTCTTATTTAATTTTCTTTCAGCCATAAAATTAATAAAATATACATATTTATACAAATTTATAAATATATCGAAAAAAAATCCAATTGATGTGAATGTGAATTAATAATGCCGAATATGATTCTAGAAAAATTCGAAATTTTTAAGTACAAAAATCAAAATTGATTATAATATATAGTTGATATTTCCCTACAAGAAACTATAAATTAGGTAAATTTCCAATTGCCATTATTCTTTTCTTTCTAATCAAAATGAATCCTATTCATATTCATTAACTTCAATAAGCTTTACACTCCAACATGAAAGACAAAACTTTCCTTTATAAAAAACTTTTTTGTTTGCTGGAAGAATATAATGAAAAAATGTAGAAAAAAGGGTGAGGAAAGGGGCAAATGGCAAAGGTTATAAAAGAAAGAAAAGGCATCACCGAAGCAATTATATTTGTGGAAAATGCGCGCACAAAAACAGCAGAAGGCAATATTCGCGCATTGAATTGGAGGAGGAAAAACAACCAAAGTCAATGTCAAGAAGGGGCTGCTGCTTTTGGCCCACTATAAGAAGCCGAGTCTGGCGCCCATTTCTTCCCTCTTTTCCCCTTTTGCGCATTTGGCAAACAAATCAAATGAATGAATGGAATGAATGTAAATGAATGGATGTTTTTCCCATCTAAAAACAACCAACTTTTCCCCACATCATCAAATTCCGTCCCATCGAAATGAATTTTTTGCATTGCCGTTCGCATTTTTTGAGTGGCTAAAATTGCCTTCGAATCTACTCTAAAAAACCGCCCATATTTAATTTTTCCTTTGGAAATATTTTAAGAGCAATTATAAGCCAATATTTAATTCATTTTATTTTTATAGAGTCATCAAAAAATTTTTCCGATTCCCCCACTTTTCCATAACATTAAATTCAGATTTAGAATTAAATTTTATCAACGGAATTCTATTCAAGTTTCTTTCTAATTCTAATTCCATTCCGACAAAACATTTAATAAAAATTAGGGTTAATTACCCGTTGACGGGTAGGGTAGTCGGGTAGGGTACCCGTAAGGATTTTGGGCAAATTACCCTACCCGTTACCCGGACCCCAATTACCCGTATTACCCATTACCCGCACCTTGACTACCCGACTACCCGCCTACCCGTAACCTTTTTAAAGCCACCATTTAGGGAACAAAAATTGTATTTTTTTTATGCAGGGCTCTCAGAATGCCTGATTTATCAGGTTTTCCCTGATTTTTCGGATTTTGCCTGACAAAAACCTGATTTCGGAAAAAGCCTGATAAAGCCTGATTTTGACCAATTTTCTGAAATTATAAAAATTTTTCGCTGCGCGGCTAATTTTATCTCTAATTTTTCGCTGCGCGGCTAAATTTGGCTCTAATTTTTCGCTGCGCGGTTAATTTTGGCTCTAATTTTTCGCTGCATGGCTAATTTTGGCTCTAATTTTTCGCTGCATGGCTAATTTTGGCTCTAATTTTTCGCTGCGCGGCTAAATTTGGCTCTAATTTTTCGCTGCGCGGTTAATTTTGGCTCTAATTTTTCGCTGCATGGCTAATTTTGGCTCTAATTTTTCGCTGCATGGCTAATTTTGGCTCTAATTTTTCGCTGCATGGCTAATTTTGGCTCTGATTTTTCGCTGCGCGCCTAATATTGGCTTAAATTTTCCTCTATCGGGGCCATTTTTAGACCTAATTTTTCGCTGCGCGGCCATTACAAAAACCAAATTTTTCGCTGCCGCGGGCAATTTTAGGGAGGCGCAAAATGGGTGGTTGTCCTGCCCTCCTTGCCAACGTATGTTTGGACGGATGAAAGAAACAGTTTTAAAGTTGATACAGTGAATGCCCTTGTTTCGATTAAAGAAAATTCTGAATTTAATTGTTCACAAACATTTAATATGTTTATTTCAAAGCCTGAATTGTTGCAAAAGGCAAAGATTTGAGTGAAGAAGAATTTGAAGATGAAGAAGAGTTTTTATTATTTTTTATTATGATATTTATTTTGGCCAATTTTAAAAATTTTATTAAACGAATTTCAAAAAATGTCTTAACAAGGAACGGGTAGGGTAGTACCCGCGGGTATTTTTCGAGTTTGGCCTACCCTACCCATTACCCGGACCCCAATTACCCGTATTACCCGTTACCCGCTTTTTCATTACCCGCCCCCGGGTAATTAACCCTAATAAAAATGCGCTTATAGGAGAAAGAAGAAAAATATATTTAACAACATCAAAATTCTTATTAGTGTCATAATTTGTAAATAATATTAATTGGAAAAATTATGAAAAAAAATGAAAAATTAGTGCTGAAAATGGCCATAAAATATACTTAATTAATTTTACTATAGGAAAATGGAAGATTTTTCTAAATCGCTTTCTAAAATTTTCTTTAATTTTTCCCATTAAAATGAAGTTTAATCTTGACATTTAGTGACACAAATTCTTTTACTTATTAATAAAATTTAATTTCATTTATTAATTTCAAAAAGAATTATTATTATTTCAATAAAAATAAAAATTATGACATTTCTTTGTCTTCCAATGCTTCTTTCCTAATTAATTATAATTATTAATAAAGTATAAATTATTAATTTCAAAAAGAATTAATTCATCACAACCAAAAATGATGTCTTCTCTTCGTCTTCCAATGCTTCTCCTGCCAATTATATTTTTGTCATCGACAATTTCCGCCCAAAATATGGATTCTCGCATTGGCATGCCACCACCCCCATCTGGGCCACCTCCACCTCCTCCATTCCTGATTGGCGCTACTCAAGATAAAATTGAAGAATTCCGGCAATTGATGGCCAACAGTGGACAAATGACCGAAAATCAAATTGAAAATGCTGTGAAGGAATGGATTGACAAACAAGATGCCGAAATAAAGGTGAGAATAATTATTTAAAAAAAATAATTTTCGAATAAAATTAAAAACTCAAATTTTGTTTAAAAATTTTTTTCAGTAAAAAATGATTTTGTTACTTTATTTAGATTTAATTTTAAGAAATAAATTTTAATTTAAAAAAGGAATTTCGACGAAAATAGATTAAATTTGACCAAAAAATTTTTGAAAAAAAATTTAATGTATGAAAATTTTTGAAAAAAAATTTAATGTTTGAAAAATTTTTTTTATTTATTTAGTTTTAAATAATTTTAATAAAAAAGTTTTTATTTTATATTCACTAAACAATAAAAAATTATTTGTGATGAAAATTGAATTCAATTTTATAAAAAAAATTTTTAATTAAAATAATTTTATTTTATTATTTATTTAATTTTTAATAATTATAAAGTGATAAAAATTATTTTTTTCATAAATGAAATTTTTTTCCAGACAAAATTTTCGGCATTTGAGTCAGAGAAGAAGGATATGTTGGCGGCACAGGAACAAGCACGGCAAAAAATTGTCCAAACATTCAGCCCAAAGGCAAAGGAGGCTGATGCGTAAAATTTCAATCAAAAATTCATTTTTTTGCTCATTTTTTCAGTAAAATTGCCGAAATTGCCAAAAATCGAGACATGATGGGTCAGGAGAAGGCAAAAACCATTCAACAACTAATTCAACAATTACCCGAAGAAGTGCGTGCCGAAATCCAAAAGGGCGCAATGACAATGATGATGCAGAGAAAACGAATTTAAATAAAAAAATGGGAATTATTTTAGAAATGGAATATTTTATCAACTTGGTGAATAAATTTCACTTAATCAATGAAAAAATTTGAAGATTTTAATTGTTTTTTTACTATTTTCAATGTTTTTTCCAATTAAATTTCAAAAGTTAATGAACTTAATTAAAATAAATGGAATTATTTAAGGAGTGAAGGAATTTTTGTGAACTTGACGAATAAATTTGATAAGAATATTTTATATATTTTTAATTCAATCAATGAAAAAATGTGACATTTTAATGGTTTTTTTGGCAATTTAACATGCCTATTGATATTTTGTGGGTATGAGTATTATCGGTTATATGATGCCAATTCTTTTCACCTCAAAATCACCCTATATTACCCCCAAAATTGGTTATAAAATTCTAATCCTAAAATAAGATTTTTCCATCGTTTATAATCAAATTTGAACCAAAAAATTAAGAATCTCGAAAATTTTTTGAATCTAGATTGATTCTGAACCCACATAATCGATAAAGTACTATTTTTGCTTTTCCAAACTTTTTCCAAATAATTTTCAAGAGTTACAGGCTCAATAAGTAAAGGAAAAAATTATTTAAAAATTTTAACAACAAATACTAATTTTATCCGATTATGAAAATTATTAAATTAAATACTTATTATTAAATGGAAATAAATTAAAAAAATATAAATTGATTAAAGATTTTAAAAGATTTAAACAACAAATTTTATCAAAGGTGAATTAATTAATTGGAAAAGATTTGCTTATGTAATGATTGATGATGATAATAAAATAAAATATTAGAACAGAACAAGATTTTAATGAATTTAAATATATCAAGAATGTATTTAATAAATAATTGGTACAAAGAGCAAATATATTATGATCAAGGAATATTATAAAATAAAATAAAAAGACTTAAATGATTAAAACACAGAAAAATAATTGAAGATTAAATAAATTTGAATTATTATTATGAGAAAATCAAGTTAAGAAAAATGATTAATATTTAGAATAAAAAGATTTCAGACAAAATAATAAATTAAATTCATCATTCATTGTCGGAAAAATTCACCTCCATTTTGTCCATTTTACATCTGGTAGTTACGACTCATCGGAAAAGTTTGACCGCCAAAATTCGATGCTCGCGCCCTCGAAAATGTCATTGGTCCTTGTGGCTGTGGCGGATATTGTGGAGGATTCAACCGAGTCGAACGTTTTGCGATTGGCTCATCATGTTGTTCATAGTTTGGATTGAATCGTCGTCCGTTGTCCGCGTTTCCATCATTCGGTCGTGATTGCCAATTTCTGCTGAAATTGGCATCGGCATCCTCATGTTGCGGATAAAGACGCTTTCGACTTGGTTGAGGTCCACGTGAAAGTGGGCGAGTAGGAGCTGACTGGAAAAGAAAATGAAAAATATATTTTTAAATAATTTTAATTATTAATAATTGTTAATTTTTTATTTTAATTATTAAAATTTAATGAATAATCTGACCTCTTCCAGAGAATTGTTCAAATTTCGAAGCTCCTCCTGGCCATGAGCAAAAATGCATTGCTCTCCATAGGCACATTGAGAATCAAGCCAAAACTGAAAATTATTTTTAAATGAAATTAATAGAATTGTTGTTGATGGACCAAAATTAATTGGATTATTCCTCTACCAATTTAAATTTATTAAATATTATAAAGTTTAAAAATAGACTTTTGAATAAAGATAAATTAATTCAAACCATTCCCATTTTTAATAGTAAATTATGAACCTTGCAAATAGTCGTTTTGTATTTTGTTGGATCGAAACTATTCACATTTCTTTGCAACCGATTTTCATTTCCATTTTGTTCAGCTCCTGCATTTTCAATTCGGCCTCCACTTTGCAGCAGATTGTATGGTCTTCGCGGTTGGAATGTTGTATTGGAATCACTTTCCGGAGGAGCCCTTTGCCCACGCATGAATGAGTTTACCGCATCCAGGATCTCATCGCTGTTTTCCACCACATCATCAGCAATGGCATTTCGTTGAACATTGCCATTGTCGCCACTTTTCTAAAGTTGAGCAGAAATTTTCGATATCTTATAATTTTGGTAAAATTTTTACTTACTTTTAGCAACAAAATGCAATATGGGGTAAAGGGCATTTTTCAGTAGTTTTTGGGGATGGGGATGCTGAAGATTGGATAATTTTTATAGTCGGAATTTGGGGATCTGCGAAATTGGGAATGAAGAATAAAAATTGGCTCTATTTATATGAATTTTTATAGGGAAAAAAGCAAATCATATTCAAAAAAAATGGAATTTATGCTTCCAGATTAAAAATTGACGGTGGTAAAATTTCCCGAGGTAAAATTGGACTTTCTGATGTTGATGATTTTGCAAATTGAAGGTGAATGAATACATTTTCTTTACCATATTTGCCGTCTATCCTTTCAAGTCCATCCTCTGTAATTCGTCCCTGATCTCCGTCCAATTTTGTTCCTCATTCACATTCCCATTACTTCACATATTTTGCCCTTATTAGATCCAATCTTTTTTACATTTTTATTCATTTTCTGTCCATCATTTTTGCCTTTGCTGATTAAGCAAAATTGAAAAATGGATGCCTCCAGCAATTCTCCCAATTTACTTTTTTTTTGAAAAATAGTTTTTGGACTTGTCAAGGAAAAATGCACATTTTTCTTAGAAATAATTAAAAATATTTGAGGATTGAGTAAATATAATTAGAATGGATTTAAAAATAATTATTAAATTGTTAATTTCGCCCAATGAATAGTCTTCTTTTTGACAATTTTTCTTCCTACTACATAGAGGCCAATTCTGGGTTTAGTCCTTATCCTCGTACCGTGCAGAAGCAACAAAAGGATTCCGTTTTCCCTCTCTGCTTTCCGCGGAATTCGTTTTTTGGCCTTCGTCAAATTTCCATTGTTTGATTCTATCCCAATCCAAACTGGAAATTGAATTAATTACATCAGGGGCCTCTTCAAATAAACGCCATTTGCCAGAAACCAGATGCCATTTGCCAGAAATGGCAAATTTTTATTCAAATAAAGAAAAATGGCGGCCATTTGCCAGAAATGGCAAATGGTTTTCCATTTGCCAGAAACCATATTTTCCCCTTATGGGTTGCCAGATGCCATTGCCATGTGTTCAAATAAATATATGGTTTTCTAAAACCCATATGGGTTGCCATTTGCCATTTTACTTTTGTTTTTGTCTTATAACTTGTTTAATTTTAATCGAAATAAAATTTTTTAAACATATTTTTAATCAGCGAATCAAGACGCATCGAATGAGATATAGTTTGTCAAGAAAAAAATAAATTTGAAAAATTATGGCATTTGAAGATCATAGGTTAAAAAATATGCAAAAATTTAGTTAATATTTTATTTTCAATTTTAAATTATTTTTGAACTTTATTTAGTGGATTTTAAGTTAAAAAAATTTTTGTAATTTTTTCACCCCCAAAACATGAGAAAATCTTGTGAATTTTTAAAATCTGAATTCACCATAATTTTTTTCATCTCCGAAAACCTCTGAGTACTCGGGGAAATTTTTATTTGACATCCCATTCTCGAGAAAATAATTTTTGCCATCGCCTTTTTGTGATGGCTAATGACTCTGGCAAATGGCGGCCATTTCATGGGAAATGGTTTTTATTTGAACAAGATCTATGGTTTCTGGCAAAATAAGTAGCCATTTCTGGCAAATGGCATTTGGTTTCCCATTTCCCATTTGCCATAATGGCATCTGGCAAATGGGTTTATTTGAACAGAAATCTGCCATTTCGCCAGAATTTTATTTGAACATGGCAAATGGCATCTGGTTTCCCATTTCCCATTTCTGGCAAATGGCAATGGCATTTATTTGAAGAGGCCCCAGCTTGGGAAATGTTTCGGTCGATTTTTGCTGTCAACAAAGACCCAATTTGCATTTTTCTAAATACATTTTCCCCTCACATTCACAATTAGGTTATCCATTCCTTTTTGTATTTACCCTTCAAAAATTTTTACCGATAATTTGGGTTATATTATCTATTCGGTATAGGTCATTCATACCTATTTATTAATCACATTTAAATTTTTACATCATTAATTCATTTTGATTTGAAGGCTCCATTTTTATACTTTCTAAAATATATTTTTTATCATTATCTTACTTACAATTTAAGTAAAAAAAAACATTTTTTAAGGGTACATTTCGCTTTTAAAAATCTATAAAAAGGAGTGAAATAATTTTCTCATTAATAATGTTTCGTCGAATTCCTTGTTCGGTCATCCAAATGCTAATGCTTTTGTTCTTTGCATCATTTTGGAAAAAAATAAGGTTTATTTTAATACTGGAAAATAAATAATTTAACAGAATCAATTAAGGTTTATTTTAACAATAAAAGGAAATAATTTAACAGTTTTGAAATTTTAATATTCCTGTTTTTTTATTAGTGCCCTCTTCAATGAAAAGCAATGCTTGGACAGAGGTGGTGAATGCATTAATACTAAAACATGCTTCGATTGGGGTGGCCATACCATCTTGGATGGTCTTTGCCCAAATCAGCCAGATTCAATAAAGTAAATTTTTAATAAAAAGATACAATGTTTAAATTTTAAAATTTATTCCAATTCCTTCAACTTCTTTCGAAAATTTTATTTTAATATGGTCAATCTTCTAGAAATGCTTTTTTTAGAATGAACTCAATCTTATATATTTTGGAGAATAGAAATGATGATATTTGTAAATTAAAATCAACATTTTACCGGCAAAATTACTCTTTTTATCGACAAAAATGTCATTTTTACCAACAAAACAGGTTTTTGACTTCTCAAATCAGAAACCGGTTTTCGACCATACTTATCTAATATCAATTTGTAGATCTCACACATCGAATGTTATATAAAATGTCAGGTTTTGACCCAAAATTAAAGAGAAACCATTTAAACCATATATAAATTTTTGATTTAAAACTCTTTAAGTTTGGGCCCGTTTAAACTTTAAATCATATATTAAATTTTTGATTTTAAACTTTTTTTTTGGGACAAGACCTAACATTTTATATTCCAATCGATGCGTCTCGATGAAATCTACAAATTATTATATAAAGTTTGTTTGGTATAATAAAACCGATTAGTGATTTACTGGAAGTCAAAAACGGGGTTGTCGGTAAAAAGCATTATTGTCGGTATAAAAAAGAGATTTTATTGGTAAAAAAATATTTTCCATAAAAAATTCGTTCTTATAAATTTATATTAATGAGCAAAAAATCCCAAAATTTCATCATTTATAATTTTGTAAAGATGTTGCATTTTCACATCGGAAGCATGTGCAATGAAAGGCGGCCAATGTTTTTATTTGGGGAATTGCGATTTGAATTCCCATCTCGTTCCCGATCTTTGCGCCCGTGAACAATATCGCTTGTAAAAAATCTTAAAATATTTACCTATATAGGATTCTATATTTATTTAGTTAGCCAAATCTACACAATATATACTAGGATATTCGGTCTTTTCGAAGAATAAAGTCAAAATATTTAGAAAATATTTTTTTTGCAGAATAAAAAGTATTTTTTTGCAGAAAAAATTTTTTGTTTTCCATTAAATCAGTAATCGGTTTTAGAAACCCACAAACCTTAAACCATTTTGTAGATCTCATCGAGACGCGTCGTTTCGTATATAATTTGTCATGGTTTGACCAAAAATTAAAGGGTATTAAACCGTTTTTCCAGTTTTTATTTTAACTCTTTATTTTTGGCCATACAATAATAAATTTTATATCAATCGACGCGTCTCGATGAGATCTAGAAATTTGTATAAGGTTTGTTGTGGTCTAAAACCGTTTCCTGATATATTAGAAGTCAAAAACTGTTTTTTTCTGCGAAAATTTTTATTCTGCAAAAATAGTAAACAAAACATTCTTTAGTTTTTTTTTTATTTATATATAATATTTATTTTATTTTCTCATTTTCATCATTCATCAAATATATTAATTTAACGCAATGATTCCCATTTTAAGTTGTTGTGTTCCTTTTGACATTAACCAGGCTTGCCAGAATCAAGAGGGCCATTGCATTGAGGAGGATATTTGCCCCAACAATGGATCTGAAATTGTGCAAGGACTTTGCCCGGGACGACCAAGCAATATTCAGTAAAAAAATCAAAAATTTTTGGAAAAAATTGAAATTTAATATTAATTAATTTCATTTATAAATATTTTTTAATAAAAAGATGCTGCATTCCAAAACGGCCACCCCCAAGTCAGCCTTGGCCAATCAGGGCATTGATGTTCATGGTCTATGGGCCTGGTGTGATGTTCCTAATTATGGTAATTATTTTGGTGGCACTCATTGTGACTATTTGGAGAAATGTGCGTTAGAATAAAAGAAAATATTTCCGAGAATAATTTAATAAAATTTCTAAATAGGGTGAGATAAAATTTTAAGGACCAAAGCAATTTTTAAATCTTAGTTTAAATTTATAAAAAATTCTGACAAAAAAAAAATAATAAGATTAACCAAAATCGCGCATTTTCTGGCCAAATATATGCGATCAATAATTTTCTAATTAAAAAGCTCTAAAGGAAAGAATTAATTAGATTTTTTAACTTTTATAAGAATACTAGCGCTAAATTTATTAAATAATTAAATTATGGAATTAAAACTTTTTTTTAAGGCGGAAAGCAAAATTAGTTGGAGTATAAATCTCTTTTTATAATTATACAGAAAGAACGCCTGTTTGGCCATCATCATAGTGCACAAATCCATGTGAATGGCCAGAATTCACGAGGCGTTATTTTTGTGAGTAAAATAAAAGGGAAAAATTAATTACCGCTATTTACCTCTTTTAAAACTCCATGGGGAATTATTTTTCAACCTATTTAAAAATTTGGAAAATTTGAGGTCTAACTCTTTAATTTATGGCCGTTTTTGAACAAATTATAGCATTGTTTATAGAGCCTTAGAAAATGCAATAAAAAAATTTTTAAAAAGTTCACCTTGCAAAGAGCTATGGGTCCTCAAAATCGAGACCGGGAAATCCAATTAAGAGAAGGGCTTTTAAAGAGGTAATGCGGAACTTTTTCCTACGCTTTTTTAGCACCTCAGCCGTTTATTGAATTTTCACCAAGAGGAAGTGACCGATAATCAACCGCAACAACAATTGCAATCACATTTGTCAGAATTTCAACAAATTCAACAACAGCAGGAAAATCACCCAATGGAGTTGGGAGATGGCTTGCTGAATCAAAATGATGAAGATCAGCAGGAAGTGCCTATTGTTGAAGACATTTAAAAAATCAATAATAAACGAGCATAATTTGGCATTGTTTCATTTATTTTTCTAATTCTTTCATCATTTGTAAAAAATATTTGTAAAAAGAATAATTTTTGCATAAGTGCATTGAAATTTTTCTAAATATGAATATATTTTATTCAAAATATGTAATTTTTTTATTTTTAATGCTTTAAAATATTAAAAGATTAAAAAATTGTTTCAATTTATTTTAAATATTATAAAATTATTATTTATGAACCGAATAGTAAACAAATGTGTTTGAAATAAATCCGATATCTGACCCTCCTTAAAATAAAAAAGAATATTTGTATGTTAGTTTCTGATTACGAATATTCATATTGGTTCAAATAACTAAAATTATGAATAAAATACCGCAAATTTCCTATACAACGAACTTAAATATTGTCAAAATATTCAGAGCAAAATTTAATTTTCCAAAAAAAAATTTACAGCATACTAATTTATTATTTTAATTTTTAAATCAATTCATTCTATAATTAATTCTTGATATAAGAATTATGCCAAAATGTGCAATCGATCTTACAACCCATTCAACCACAATAGATCCTATGAATTTTTAATTATGAAAGGATTTGACCACCGTGAACTTCGTGAATAAATAAGAATATTTTACTATTTGATTTAATCGATGAATAAATTTATTTTCGTAAATGTTTTTTTTTGTCTATTTATATTTACCTAGCCTATTAGTTTTTTAAAATTAAATTTCCAAGTTTCAGATCCCATAATTAATGCATATATTTATATTAACAACAAATAATTTTATCCAATTGCGAAAAATATTAAATTAAATACTTATTATCAAATGGAATTAACGTTTTAATTATATAATTGAAAAAGAGGCGGTTATAAAATAAAATATTTGAAGTTAAAAATTAATATTATCAAGCAGAATATGAAAATCAGAATGTTTAAATAAATAATTGGAACCAACAACAAATATTAAGATTAAAATTAAGGATTATAATAAAATAAAATTATTCGAACAAGGACTTAATTGAAAAATAATTTAAATATTATCATGATCAAAATTAATTGAATGTAGACAAATTTAAATTAATGAAAATTGAATTAATGAAATCAAGAAAACAATTTTGAATAAATGATTGGGAATAAATATTTTTCAAACAAATAATAAATTCAATTCATCATTCATCGGCGGAAAAATTGACCTTCCTTTTGCACATTTTGTACTTGCTGATGAGTGCGGCGATTCATTTGCACCGGTGCTGCCATTCGCTGTCTTGGTGAATCATTTTGTGGAGGCAATATGCCCTTATGAACTTTTGGGCCAATTTGTCGAGTTGGAGGTGTTGGAGCAGCATAGCCATTATTTGATGGTCCAGGATGAACTTAAAAACGGGAAAAATTAATTAGTAGTCAATTTATTGGTTTATTAAAATTTTGAAAATTTAAAATTTGAAAAATATATTTAAAGATTTTACTGAATTTTAAAATGACTATTTTTGATTTAAGGAAAAATTTTCTCAAATTATTCATTTACATATAAACGAAAAAAATATTTTAAAAATTTTTTGACATTATTTTCCCTTTATTAAAATTTTAAAATATAAACAAAAAATATTTTTAAAAAATTTTCACATTATTTTCTCTTTTATTAAAATTTTAAAAAAATAAAAATAATTTTTTAAACTTTATTTTGCCTTTTTAAGTATCAAAAAATTCAGTTTTTTTTAAATTTTAAATTCACCATTTTGGCCAAGTGGAATACGGCGAAATTGTTGCTGTCCCATTCTCTCTGTGCGGACTGAAAGTAAAAAATTTAAAAAAATTTGTGGCCTAATTAAATTCAATATTAATTAAATCATAAATCAACTATTATTTTACCCAAAATCTCACCAAAAAATTTTAAAAATTTAAATTTTACCAAATGGCTTATTTCGTGCTTGGTCATTCAATTGGTAATTTGTTGTTGGCGCTCGCACATTTCGTCCACCATATGGTCTGTCATTGCCATTTTGGCCACCATATTGAATGTCATGTCCATTTTGCCCTCTGCCATTGCCGTTCCAATTTCCATTTTGACCACCATTTTGTCCACCAAAATCCTGTGCTCTTGCCCTTGAACGTGTCATTGGCCCCTGTGGCTGTGGTTGTTGATATTGTTGAGGCATTTGTGGTGGTCGGAAATTTTGTTGTGCTGGATTCAAACGATATGGACGTTTTGCAATTGGCTCATCATGTTGTTCATAGTTTGCCTTGAAGCGGCGTCCGTTGTCCACGTTTCCACCATTTCGTCGTGATTGCCAATTTCTGCTGATGAAATTGCCATCGACATCATCCGGTTGCGGATAAGGGCGCTTTCGATTTGGTGGAAGACCGCGGAAAGGTGGACGAGTGGAAGGAGCCGATTGCTGGAAAATAAAATTTAATATTGTTTAAATCATTTTAAATTTTAATATTTTTTAATTATGTAAATTAAAGGAAAAAAAGAGCATACCTCTTCCAAAGAATCATTCAAATTTTGAAGCTCCTCCTGGCCATGAGCAAAATTGCATTGGTCTCCGAAGTCGCATGATTTTGAAGCAAGCCAAAACTGAAAAATATTTTTAAAATTAATTGAATTTGAAGGATTAAAGCTAATTAATCTACCCATTTTGCTAAAGTTTAAATCTAAAACTATAAAATTCATTACAAAAATTCCCATTTTAAATTAATTAAAGACCTTGCAAATTGCTGTTTTGTATTTTGCTGGATCGTATGCATTCACATTTATTGCCAATCGATTTCCATTTTGTTCAGCTCCTGCATTTGCATTTTCAATTCGGACCCCACTTCGCAAGTTGTATGGCCTTCGTGGTGGCAATGGCGTTGGCAAATCTGTAGAAATAAATTTGAATAATGTGTGTGTCGTTCATTTCATAATTAATTAATATTATTATTAAAATTTGTTTTTATAATTTGTGTTTTTACCTATATTTTTTTAATAATTCAGAAAATGTGTTTTTGTAAATCAGAAATTGTTTTTTTAAAATCAGAAATTGTGTTTTTACAAATCAGAAATTGTGTTTTTGTGTTTTCATTTACAAATCAGAAATTGTGTTTTTGTGTTTTCATTTACAAATCAGAAATTGTGTTTTTGTATTTTCATTTACAAATCAGAAATTGTATTTTTGTGTTTTTGTAAATCAGAAATTGTGTTTTGTGTTTTACAAATCAGAATTTGTATTTTTGTGTTTTCATTTACAAATCAGAAATTGTGTTTTTGTAAATCAGAAATTGTGTTTTGTGTTTTACAAATCAGAATTTGTATTTTTGTGTTTTCATTTACAAATCAGAAATTGTGTTTTTGTGTTTTCATTTATAAATCAAAAATTGTATTTTTGTTTTTTTGTAAATCAGAAATTGTGTTTTTGTGTTTTCATTTACAAATCAGAAATTGTGTTTTTGTGTTTTCATTTACAAATCAGAAATTGTGTTTTTGTGTTTTCATTTACAAATCAGAAATTGTGTTTTTGTGTTTTCATTTAATAATCAGAATTTGTATATTTGTGTTTTTGTAAATCAGAAATTGTGTTTTTGTGATACTAATCAGAATTTGTAATTTTTTTTTGTAAATCATAAATTGTGTTTTCTTTTACTAATCAGAATTTGTATTTTTGTGTTTTACAAATCAGAAATTGTGTTTTTGTGTTTTCATTTACAAATCAGAAATTGTGTTTTTGTGTTTTCATTTACAAATCAGAAATTGTGTTTTTGTGTTTTCATTTACTAATCCGAATTGTGTTTTTATGTTTTCATTTATAAATCAGAATTTGTATTTTTTTGTTTTTCTTTACACATCAGAATTTGTGTTTTTTTTTGCAATTCAAAGAAACAAATGAGAATATGTTTTTGCAATCCAGAAATATATTTTTGTTTTGTTCCGAATTATTAATTTTTCAAAAATAAAGAATTTTTATTTCAAATATTGTCTAGTAATTTTTCAAATTTCCCATCAATTTACCACGATTGTATCGATTTGCTGCTCGTTCTTCCGGATCACGGCTTCTGCTGCGCAATGACAATGGGTTTTCAAATTGAACCCGCTTTCCCAATCTTTCTGGCAATTGTCTCGGTTGGCGATTGCGCAAAATGGAAGTAGGCATTGTCCTTGCACGGGCGAAGCGATCTGCTGAAGATGGCATCGGTGAAGTATTTCGTCGGCCACTGCGTTGGCGTGAACGGCTTCGCTCGAAATCGACTGTAAATAAATTAAAAAATTTTAATTTGAAAATTATAAATAATCTATAAAATCAATTTGGGCTTATAAAAATTTTTCCCAATTTTAAATATCAAAAATGCCCTTTATTAATTTTTATCCTCACCTTCATCATTGGAATCACTTTCATTAGCCCTTTGTTCCTCCATGAATGAATTTGCCTCAGCCTGAATACTGTCCACCTCATCGCTGTTCTCCACCATATCATCTTCAATGACATCATCTTCATCAACATCAACATTTTCGTCCAATTCGATTTGGTCGGTAATTTTTTTCATGCCCTCCGAACTCAGCGTGATCAATTGCCCAACCATCTGATAAAAATGAGTTTTTTCAATTAAATTTATTAATATTTTTTATAATTTATTTTAAATTATTTTATTAAATAATTTATATTCATTAGAAAACTTACGGTGATCAATTTTTTCTCCTTCAACTTTTTGAACATTTCAGGAATTTTCCAAACAAAGCAATCATTTTCGGCAAGCGAACCAATGAATTCCGATTGAGTTACGCCATGAACCGGGCTATTGTCATTGTCATCCGCAACATTGCATTTCTCTACATCGCTAAAAATATTTTTTTAATTTTTAAACAATTTCAACAAATTCAAAAATATTTATTTTTGTATTATTAAATTCATTAATTAATATAAGATTTCTCATAGTCAATATTATTAGTGAAAAATAGCAGCAAATATAATTTATTATAATAACAAATTTTTTTTAATTGATTGCATTAAAAAATTTAATTTATCTGAAAAATTCTCAAGATTTTCATAAAAATTTCAAATATTTTAATAATATTTATTTTTTTCCTCAATTCAAATTTTTCATCATTAAAAATGTAATTTTCGTAAAAAAATTTCTCAATTTAAATTTCTCACCTGACAATGTATTTGAATTCTTGAAGTTTGTGTTGCAAAACATTGGGCAATTTCTCAAGGCTGCCTTTTGGTTTTAAATGGGGGAAAACTTTGACCAAATTGCAGCCGGATGCATCCAAAACTTTGCATTCATATTTGAATTTTTCCGTCCCAATTTCGAAGCTAAAAACAATTTTTAAATTAATTAATTTAATATTAGACCCACTTGAATTTGTGGTTGAACATTTTGTAGGGCAAATGGAATGTGGCCAAAAAATGACGGCAAATCAACAAATACATTGCCTTTTCTTTGCCTTAAATTTAAATAAAATTATTTCATTTTTTGATTAATTTAAACAAAATTAATTTATTTATTAATTAATTTAAATAAAATTAATTCATTTTTAAATTTAATTAAATAGAAAATTAATTCATTTTTTAAATTAATTTTTTTTATCCACCTTCCAATGTTCTTTTCTCATCAAAATTTAATTGTCCCAATAAATTTGGTTGAATTGGTACGGCCTCATTGGCATTCATTGTTGTTGCCGGATTTGCCCGTTGTTGTGAATTTCTTGCATTCCAAGGCCTCCAATGGCTCAAATAAATCTGAAAAACAAAATAAATATTAATTTCCACTTGAATATCAATTGAATCTGACTTTTTCTACCTGCGCATCAATTCGACCTTCTGCACCACAAATTTCGTCCATTTGCTTTATCACTTGCTTGATGCGATCTTAAAAAGAAAAAAAAATAAAATGAAAAATTTATAAATAAAATATAATGAAAAAAAATTATTAAAAAATCAAAATTTTTATACTGGTTCTAAACTGTTAGAATTTGAATTGCGGCTTAAATCCAAAAATTCAAAATATTAAAAATTGTTAAAATTTTATTTCTTAAATTTATAATTTTTTTTATTCCAAAAATTTTAATTTATTTTTATTACTAATGTCTTTATGAAATGTCCCTCAAAATTAAAATAAAACAATTTTAAACGTTTTTGTAATGTTAGGATTAAAATTATTCTTCAAATCTAAAATATGATTTATTTTTTTTCCAAAATTTTTAAATTTTAAAAAATTTTAATTTAACTTTCTTATTCATTCAATCATTAAATGTGTAAAAATTAAAATTTTTTTAACCCACCATCTGATGGAAATCCTTTCGCAAATTTGGTGGCCAATGTTCTTGGATTTGTGATGAATCCTTTGTCGTGCAATTTTGTGGCAATTTTCATAGCCTCGGTTGGCTCCAGCTCCAAAGATGGATCCTCACTGGAAATGAAAATTTTATTTAGTTTTTTTCCAAATTTTTAATAAAATTTATTATTTATTTTTTTGTAAATTTGGTACTTATCGACTTTGTGTACACACTTTTGAAAAGTGCTTGTTCCCCCCTATGGGTTTTAGGGTTTGGGTTAGGGTTTGACTTTAGGATACACTCATGATGATTCTCATCCCATTCTAATCCTAACCTAACCCTGAATTACCCTAACCCGAAATATGAAAAACCATAGGGGGGGGGGGGGGGGGTCAAGCACTTTTCAAAAGTGTGCACACAAAGTCGATAAGTACCGTAAATTTTAGTTAAAATTATTATTTAATTATTTTCTAAATTTTAATTAAAATTATTATTTACAAATTATATTTAAAATTATTATTTATTTTTAAATTTCAATTAAAATTTTTTTAATTTATTTTCAAATTTCATTTAAAAAATATTTAATTTTTTCGAAATTTTAATTAAAAATATTTTTTAATTTTTTTCCAAATTTTTAAATAAAAATTATTATTTAATTTTTTCCCACCTGCAAAATTGCAACAAACTGATCATATTCAAAGGAGCAGGTGGACAAATCGTTTCTTTTGGAATTGATCTGTCCCCAATTCCTGCGTATGCCTGCTTATTTAAAAATAATAAACAATTAATTGTTTAAAAAAAGGATTTCACTTTCAATGCCTGCAGTCGATTATCGCCAAATGGTTTGTCCACATCATTGAAGGGGCCATCTTCATGTTTCACCAGAATTTTCTCGTCGCCAGTGGTTTTAATGCTGCGAAGGCAACAAACAACCTTAATTAAAGGAAGAAATTTTTATTATTTTAATTATTTAATTTAATTAAATTATAAATTTATTTTTGGGAAAAATTCAGAGTTGGCCAAATTTAATTTAAATTTTTACAAAATTATTTATTAAATTATTTTATTAATTTATCGATCAAAATAAGTAAATCTTGACCCGGGACCCGCCCAAAACCCATAAGTGACTAATAAGATTATTCGGCTTTTAATAAATAAATTAGGATTATTTCTGGTGGAATTACAAGCTCCAATTGTTGACTATTCAATTTTATTTTCACTTAAAAAATTTAAATTTTACAAAATAAATTCAAAAAAAGAATATCTTGATGAGATTATTAGATGACCAAAAAATTATAAACAAAATTAAAAGCCAAAAATTAAGATAAGTGAAATGTATCAAAAATGATCATAATTTGTCCATAATTTATTACTTGGCAAAATTTATGGCCCAAAACTCATCCATACAAAATTTACTTACATTATATTCGTTATCCACATTGGCCTCTTGTTTTGCCTTTTTCATTCGAAGATTTTCCAACAAACATTTCAGCGCCTTCAACATTTCTTCTTCACCAATTTGTTGATTCCACTTCTGTTGTTGTTGATGAGTGGAAGATGAAGATGATGAGGCTGCTGGCATTTTTGACAACGGAGGCGGCGGCTTTTTCATCATTTCTCGAAGGTATTCACGCATTTCTTCTACTTTTGGCGATTTCTTCTTCTGCTAAAAGTGGGGGAATAAGAATTAGTTAAAAAATCATTTAGAAATATTTTACAATAAATTTTCTGCTTTTTTGCTTATAATAAAAATTATTGCCTGATAAATTTTTGAGAATTTAAATTAATATGAATTGAAAACACGTAAAATTTTTTTGCTAATTTTATACTTTGGGGAAAAGGAAAAAATAATGTTAATTAAAAAATCAATGGGCTAAAAAATTATTTTGAATGTTTTATGAAAAAAAGACAGTTTTCCTAATGTTGAAATTATCCAAAAATAAATGAAATAAAATTATTTAAAATATTTTATGTGAAAAAAGAATGGTTTTCTTAATGATTAAATTTCCCAAAAAATAAATGAAAAAAATAAATGAAATAAAAATTATTTTGGAAATTTTATGAGAAAAGGATGATTTTCCTAATTGCGAAATTGCTCCAAAAATGAATGAAATAAAATTATTTTTAATTATGAAGGGAGGAAAGCTAAAATGTTGAAATTGCCCAAAAATGAAGGAAATAAATTTTTTTAAAAATTAATAAAAATATTTCACATATATGGGCATACCCCAAATCCCTCCCAAATTCCCATTTCTTACATTCACTTTCAATTTCAACAAAGCATTTTGTTGAACATTGCCTTTGTTGTTTGATTTGCCTGCAGCAGATGCCATTGATGAAGATGGAGCATTTCTCGAGGATGTGGGCGTCGACATTCCATTGTTGTTTTTGCCATTGATGTTCCGATTCCGTGCCATTGGATCCGATGGTGACAAATGTTGTCGTTGATGTTCTGTGCCATTTTGGTCCTCATGATGATGGTTGCCTTGAACATTGTCTGCGGATTGCTCATCACCCGAATTTTGGTCGAAATTGTCATTCATTTTCGAATTCAAAGTCAAAATGAAATTCTTTGAAATTTATTAAATTTTGATCTGAAAATTAATATTTAATTTTGTGAGGAGAAGCTGTAGAGGGGTTAAGGAACTCGATTGTGAATTGGGCTTAAATAACAGCATAATTATTATCGAACATTTTTAAATCAATAAATTAGCATAAAAATCTAGATTTATAAAAATGTCTTAAAAATCAAAGAAAGCCCATATATTCATTTTAAATTCATTTTAATATCATTTTTTAAAATCCAAAATTCTAATATAATTGTTAAAAGACACTCAGGGTTATAAAAAAATTAAATAGGAAATAGTCCCAAAGGGAAAAATTAAAGAAAATTATATATTTATTAAAAGTTGATCTGAATTATAAGGCTTGTTTAAAATGACAGTGTGGATAATATGTTTTAGTGGAAAATGCCAATAAAAAATGTGCCAAAATCCGGGATTATTTCCTAATAAGATATTCTCCCAAATTGGTAAGAATTTGACTTCTTTTACAAAATATTTTAAGGGAAATGGACGATTAAGGGCATTTTTCAGTGGGAAGAACGGGAATCTGTAGATTGTGGATTTTTGAGTGACGGAGGTTGGGATGGGATCAGAGGACTGGGGATTGAATGAAGAATAATAATTTTAAAATAAAAATTGCCTCTTTTTATAATAAATTTTTAATAGCGGAAAGGCATATTTGATACAAAAATGGAAATTTAATTATTATACATTCTCAGATTAAAAAATGACGGGGACAAATTTCCCCTTGGGCAAAATGGACTTTAATTTCATATTGGAGTCGTTGATTATTTTTGTAAATAAATGGTGAATGAACACATTTTCATCTCCATATTTGCCATATTTGCCGTCCTTCCTTCCCAGTCCATCATTCGTCCATTCTCCGTCGTCCGTCCACGATCCTCGTCCAATTTTGTTCCCCATTCACAAATCAATGTTCCCCTTCGGATATTTTCACGTCGTTTTCCCTTTTTTTGCCCCTTTACCTTTTCCCATTCCCCTTTCCACAAATTTTGCCCCGATCCAATCTTTTTTACATTTTTATTCACTTTTGTCCATCAATTTTGCCTTTGCTGATGAATAATCAAAAATGGAAAAAATGGATTGCCCCCAGCAATTCGGCCAATCTTCCTTTTATTTGAAAAATGTGTTCTTTGGACTTTGTCAAGGAAAAATGTAAATTTTTCTTGGAAATAAAAATTTTGGAAAATGAAGATAATTTGAATGGATTTAAAATATTAGAAATTTAATTCTTAATTATTATTAATTTCGCGCTCTGATAATTAAATCTTTGAAGCATTTTTATTGTTGCCATTTGGCGGCAATTGATCCGGCACTTGGGTTGTTTTCAATTAGGGTTGCACCCCGGAGCCCGGGGAACGATTTTCGGGGACGGGGAATTGCGCGGAGGCAAGCTTCGGGGACGGGGGCAATAAATCCCGGGGACGGGGAGGGAACGGGGACGGGGAGGGAACGGGGACGGGGAGGGAACGGGGACGGGGAGGGGACGGGGACGGGGAGGGAACGGGGTGCAACCCTACTTTCAATTCCGGCAAATTTCTATTCGTTTCTGTCACTTTTTTAAAGCCCAAACATTCGAAGGTGAAATCCCGATAGGGCACAATAAACAGCAAATTATAAATCCCATATACAAACCATTTAAATTAGAGATTATTCCAAAAACGTGTCAAATACATAATTCTACTTTCTAAGAATTGCTTCTTCTTTTTCTTTTGCCTCACCTGCGTCTCATATCAGTTTTGTATTTTGTTCAATTCCTTTCCATTAGTCTCATTCATTTTCCTTTCTCTGCCCTCTACATCTCTCTAGAGGTGACATTTTTTTTATTGCCAGCCGCTTTTTCTAATTCGTCTATCTCTGTCTTTCTGCTTTACTGCTGAAGGTGAAACTTTTATTGCCAACCACTTTCCCTCATTTCACTGTCTGCTTGCCTCTTTTCTCGATTAACAAATAGAGAAGCGAGATAGGTTTAGGCACTGAAGGTAGTCGGGATTGTAAGCGTCGAGCAAATATTATCAGAGGAACAATTGAATGGAAAAATGAACCAAAGTGAACCGGTTGTATAGTAGATAGAGCACATATTTTTGTGAATGAGAGAGTGAACCATATTAATGATGTGACAAAATACGAGCATTGTTCACTTATAAAATACGACAACCAAGTGAGATGTAAATTTAGTATAGCCAAATATAAAAATATCAGTCCAACTTGGTTGTTCAATTTAGTCTGAAAATAATAACATTGTCAATGCCAATAATGCCTAAAAGGGCTTCTCCTATTCATCCTACTGTACACCCACTTTTTGCCTGATTTCCCCGTCATCCTATCAATCAAATATTGCACGATCTCTGTTTTTTTAAAACACGTTCCATTCCCCACTAAATGTTCACTTTTTGGTTCCTCTCTTTTGCCCATTTTCATCATTATTTTATTCACCATTTTTCACCCGGAATAAACCATTTAAAAAGGGTTTCTATCGGATAGGCCCGCCGGGTAACCTCAGGGGCCCAGTGAAGGGTCTGGGACGGACCTAGCCAGCCTGTCCCCAAATCATCCGGGTAAAATTTAACCAAACCTTTGACAAATAGCAAGCGAACAATTCTTATCTAATTTTCAAATATTCATTAAAATTTCAAATAATAAATTTAAAAAAATTTAATTATACATTTTAAAATCCATTTAATTATAAAGACTTTCAAAAAATTTAATTATACATTTTATAATCCATTTAATTATAAAGACTTTCAAAAAATTTAATTATACATTTTATAATCCATTTAATTATAAAGACTTTCAAAAAAATTTAATTATACATTTTATAATCCATTTAATTATAAAGACTTTCAAAAAATTTAATTATACATTTTATAATCCATTTAATTATAAAGACTTTCAAAAAATTTAATTATACATTTTATAATCCATTTAATTATAAAGACTTTCAAAAAAATTTAATTATACATTTTATAATCCATTTAATTATAAAGACTTTCAAAAAATTTAATTATACATTTTATAATCCATTTAATTATAAAGACTTTCAAAAAATTTAATTATACATTTTATAATCCATTTAATTATAAAGACTTTCAAAAAATTTAATTATACATTTTATAATCCATTTAATTATAAAGACTTTCAAAAAAATTTAATTATACATTTTATAATCCATTTAATTATAAAGACTTTCAAAAAATTTAATTATACATTTTATAATCCATTTAATTATAAAGACTTTCAAAAAATTTAATTATACATTTTATAATCCATTTATTTATAAAGACTTTCAAAAAAATTTTCATATTTAAATCACCTCAGCCCTCCCACGCTAAAAAATGAATAAGATGATTGAAAAGAAAAGACCGAAAAATATTCGGGAGAAAAAGCGCAAACCAATTTATGAATGCCAAGTTTGTGGGCGCCAATGCCATTACAAATTTTATGGTGTCTGGAGTTGCGGAGGTGTGGAACAATTGGAATTGTTTTTAATTAAATAACATTTTAAAAGGTTGCAAAAATTTTTTCCTGCGTGCCGTAATTCGATCAGAATTATATAAATGCGTTATGGGTGGCAGTAGCCATTGTGCCAATCGCAATATTGGTAAAATTACTCTTAAAAAGTTATTAAATTTCTTAAAAATTATAATTTAAATCCGCCTAAATGAAAATAAATTCAAAATTAATAAATAAAAAAATTTATGAAATTCCATTATTAAGTATTTAAGGCAAATTTTAGATGAAATTTATTGCCGAGCCTGTCGAATGGACAAATGCCTTTTGGTTGGCATGAATTTGGTATCATTTCGAGAGGGAATTGCGCAGAAAACATTCATTGAAATTTTGGAGAAGAGACGTCTGGATTTGCTCCTGAATAGGCAGAATAATTTCCAAGCAGTAAAAAAATATTTAAAAATATTTTAAAATGTTATGTCAAAGTTATTTGACAAATTTCACATTAAATTTTAATTATAATTATTTATTTTAAAATGTAAAATTAAAATTAATTTGAATCAATTTAATTTAAGATTCAAAAATAAATTTATTAATAATAATTTATTTAAAAAAAAATAAAACAATTAATTATTTGCTTCAAAAAGAATTTGCAAATGGCTGTTGATGATTTACCACTTTTTGAAAAAATTATCAAATCCATGGGGCCAATCGAGAGGGCATTCAGACGAATTTGGGATTCAGATGGGCCGTTGCCTGTGGCATTTCTGAAACGGCACAACGGAATTCAGGAATTGCTGGTGGATGGAAACAATTTATTGGGGAAAGCAGACCAATTTAAGGTATAAAAATTGGATGGAATAATTTTCAGAAAATGAAAATTATATTATTAAATTTAAAATAAGCATTTCCAGAAATTTTAAAATTTTTATACTACCATGAGCAGGTGAAAACACATTTTAATTCCACCTGCTGGTAAAAAAAAATTTTAATTTAGTCTGGTGAAATACATTTTAATTCAGTATAATGAAAACACATTTTAATTCTTAACAAATTTTAGATATTGTTTTTTTATAAATTTTTATTAAAAAATAATTTTTAAAAATTAATATTATAATTGTTTTTAATTTTTTTAAATATTTTTTAAAACTCAAAGTTGCCGAATAAATATTGGAATAAGGCATCTTATTTATTTGAGCTCGAAATGCTGGGCATATTTTGTCCACAACGATGAACATAATGATAAAAGATTCACTACTTTGTGTGGAATTGGTCAAAACGATGCCCCATTTTTCGGCACTCCAAATGGAGGATAAGGTTTACAATTTTATTCAAATATTATAAAATTAATAAGAAAAATAAATAAAAATTCATTTTTTGAAATTAATTTTGTAATTTTTAAGATGAATGTTTTGAAGAATATTTTTGTCCCGCTGTCTACATTTATTTCTGCTTATTATTCCAATGAAATTGGTGCAAAAACAATTACAAAAGCAAATGGGTTTGCGATGATCTGTTCCCAAGAATTGAACAAATTTGCGTCCGATCCAAAGTTTTAATGATTTTATTTAATTTTATTAAAGTTTTCTTTCCAGAATTAGGTCAATTGCCGAAATAAATGATTGCGAATTTGTTGAACGAATCAATTTATCGGGCATTGGCTATGATGAATTCCTTCTGCTTATTGCCATTTTCGTTGCAAATTCAAGTGGGTGAAAATATTTTTTTTATTAATTTTTAAAATACTATTTTTATATATTTATTATAATTAAAAAAATATTAATCTAACTTAATTAATTTTTAATAGGTATTTCAATTTTTAATAAATCATTTCTATAAAAATTGCTTTTAAAGCCGTTGACAATTTAACTCTCGCTGGCCGTGAGCAACTCTACAATGCCTCAGTCCATTATGCAAATATCCTACAAAAATATTTACAAAAAAAATTTGGCCTCTTTGAAGGAATGCAAAAATTTGCCACTGCCATTCGATTGATAGAATGGGCCTATAAAGCCAAACAAATGTTCGAACGATTTAGTCTCTATTATGAGGTGTTCTATGAGAGAAGGGATTTCGCCCAATTGCTTCCAAATTCCCTTAAATTTTGTTTTACTACATGATTCGAATTATTTTTATTATTAAATTTATTTTTGCATTTAAAATTTTTCTTATTAACATTTTAAATTTTAATTTTAAATCATTTTTTAATTTTTATTTATTTATTCTTTTTTTATGAATCATATTTTCAATGTTTCCAACAAATTGAACACATTTCTAAATCGGATAAAAAGGATTGGCAATAACAAAGAAAAATGTAGAATAAATTGTTTTTATTTGGTGAAATTGGAAGAATAAAGATGTCAGAATTTTATTTGTAAAAGTAAATTAAAATTCGTCATCCATTTGTTCACAATAAAATGTGAAAAAAATAGAAAATAGAAAGTATTTGAATATTTTTTTTGGGTTAACAAAAACAAAAGCCGTCCATTTGGCCTAGAAAATATCTCACAAACTAGAAGGGGAATTTTAGGGAACAAAATAGAGAAAATGATGAAAAGGCACAAACAAATTTCATTCGGTTTTCTTCCATGGGTTTTGGCCTATAAAAGTGGGCAAAATTGTCGTTCAAATTCAGATTTCATTGTTATTTTTAACTTAATATTAAATTTTTTTAAATATTTATTCTATAATTTTGGTCCTAAATTCCAAGAAGACATTATTAAATTTTCCAATTTTAAAATTCCAATGATTTTAATCTTCATTTACTAAATGAGAATTGCATTCATAGAAATTAAAATTGTTT
The DNA here is from genome assembly GCA_030063045.1 of Pratylenchus scribneri. Classification (NCBI taxonomy): domain Eukaryota; kingdom Metazoa; phylum Nematoda; class Chromadorea; order Rhabditida; family Pratylenchidae; genus Pratylenchus; species Pratylenchus scribneri. The sequence goes on along the minus strand of JAQSEB010000037.1, from coordinate 752,989 downwards.
TCTAAATTTATATTTTTTCCCTCAGAAAATCCTTAAACAAAATTCCTTTAACCAAATTTCCCCGAATTTTATCAAAAGTGCGAAAGACAACAAAAATGGATCCATCCAATCAATGCCGCAAAGCCAAATGAAGGTGGGAATTTTTGATAAGTGGAAATTCCAACAATTTAATAAATTTTTGAATTTAGGAGCATCTAAAATGAAAGGCACTTTGGATGTCGTCGACTTCGGTGAAATTGGCAGTACTGTTGGTAATGAAGGTAATTAAATTATTTTAATCCAATTTAAATTATTTTTATTTATTTAATTTTAATCAAATTTTTTTATTAATTTTAATCCAAATTTGAATTATTTATTTTTTTATTCCAATTTAATTAATTTTTTTTTATTTTAAGCAGCTGGTCGATCTGTTCCAAGTTCACCACCGGCTGCTGTTTGCGGCATCAATCGGTCAGACAAATTTGACGAGGAAGGTTGCAATTGCGGCTGATTTGGTTGGAAGGAACCTTCGATGGAAAGAACGGATTAACCCCCTGATGAAAAAATGATATCAATTCGAAATTTAAAATAAAATTGCAATTTTTATTATTGCTCCTATTCCCTTTCAATTGATACCAGATGCTGAATTAAAATATGTTTTTAGAAAGCGGAATAAAAATGTGTTTTTAATAGGCGGAATAAAAATGTGTTTTTAGAAAGCGGAATAAAAATGTGTTTTCACCAGAGGCTGGATTAAAATGTGTTTTTAGTAGGCGGAATAAAAATGTGTTTTTTTTAGTAGGCGGAATAAAAATGTGTTTTTAATAGGCGGAATATAAATGTGTTTTTTTAGTAGGCGGAATAAAAATGTGTTTTCACCAGAGGCTGGATTAAAATGTGTTTTTAGTAGGCGGAATAAAAATGTGTTTTTTTTTAGTAGGCGGAATAAAAATGTGTTTTTAGTAGGCGGAATAAAAATGTGTTTTTAGTAGGCGAAATAAAAATGTGTTTTCACCAGAGGCTGAATTAAAATGTGTTTTTAGTAGGCGGAATAAAAATGTGTTTTTTTTAGTAGGCGGAATAAAAATGTGTTTTTTAGTAGGCGGAATAAAAATGTGTTTTCATCAGAGGCTGAATTAAAATGTGTTTTCACCAGAGGCTGAATTAAAATGTATTTAGATTAGGCGGAATAAAAATGTGTTTTCAACAGAGGCTGAATTAAAATGTATTTTTAGTAGGCGGAATTAAATGTGTTTTAGTAGGCGGAATTAAAATGTATTTTTATTAGGCGGAATAAAAATGTGTTTTCAACAGAGGCTGAATTAAAATGTATTTTTAGTAGGCGGAATAAAAATGTGTTTTCAACAGAGGCTGAATTAAAATGTGTTTTTAGTAGGCGGAATAAAAATGTATTTTCACAAAAACTGAATAAAAATTTATGGCTTCTGACTTTAAAATGCCATACGGAAATTTCATCCATTCTTAGATAATTTATAAAAATTCATCAATCACATCGCTTTTATAAAAACCTCTTATTTGCTTCAAGCAAATTCATTAATATTTGCTTTGAGCAAATTTCTTACATTTTCGATTTTTCAGATATTCATCATTCAATTTCACATTCCCAAAGATTGCAGCCCTAACCCCTAAAATCACCAAAGCAGATTGGAATTATTCTACTCTGTGAATGTTGAGAAATGCCATCATGCAGAATGCAGGATCATAAATTTAAAATTATTTCATTCATTTGTCAATCATAATTCACAAAATTTTTCCTAATTTTTGCCCTTATTTAAAATTACAATGGGCAGTAGAAAATTTCCAATACCCATTCAATGTCATTTTCTATAATTCAATTTTACAATCCAGTAACAATTTTTTTAAATTTATAATAATAATTATCAATTTGACGAAAATGCAACTACGAAATGGATCAAGGAAACGAGAAAATCTTATTGCTCCTAATAAGAAAGCAGGTGTAAAAAGAAGAATTGATGCGGAAAGGCAGCCAAAGAATTCGTCTGTTGCCAATCTTCCAAATCAAATGGAATTTGGAACGAATAGTCATTTCTATTTTTTTAAATTTTTATTTAACAGTTTTAATTATTTAAAGTGATGCATTCCTATCAACGGCTATCTCAACAGCAAACGATGCTAATGCAACCCTATCCCGGCAAATTCAATTTTATGCCCCAAAATCCATCCAATACTTCTCATCAGTCTTCAAATCGACGTCAAATTCCAAATTTTGTCGATAGCCTTCAGCAGAAGCCGGAGGAAAATTATCTATACCAAAAACAAATTGAATCATTTTTTCAAACACTTCAACAAAAACAGATGTTCAAGAAAGGCCGAAATGTTCCAGTTTCTGTTGAAGAAAACAATGCCATCGAATCATTGCCACTCGTTTTGGAAAATGGCGAAGGAAAAGGTCAATTTAAACGTTTAAAATTTTTTATTTAAATTGAAAATTCATCACTTTCAGCTGAGAATACCAAATTCACAGAAGTCCAACTGAAGCGAAAAGTTCAATGCCGTACAAAGGAGGAAAAGATCTTTGAGGTTAAAATTTAAATTTTAAAACTTAAATTTGATTGCTTTTTTCAGGTTCCCTGGTGTCTGATGATGCAATCTCAGGTATTTGCGGATATGTGGACAAATTTGGGACAAGAAGATGAAATTGCGGACAAGGAACAAAACAACATGGATAAGGATTCGCCTTTTGTCTTCAATTTGCCAACCATATCTGCCAAATGCTTGCGTCAAATTGTGAACTGGATGCGACACAGACATGGGCAACCCGAATTTGAACTTAAATTTGGAAAAGAAACTGGACAGGTCCGGATTTGTAAATAAATATTTGAAATTATTTTTAAATTATTTAACAGCAAATTTGGTTCAAACCGGATAAATGGGAACGCCAATTTGGTTTTGGCAACGGACTGATTCATATGGATTTGGAGGAGGTCAAAGAGCTGTATTTGGCTGCAAATTTTCTCGATCTACCATCTTTATACCATTATTGTTAGTTATGGTCATGGGAAATAACTCCATATGTTATATGTATATGCATTTTTATGAAATTCACCATTCATCCAATATTTATAATTTACTTTAAGAATATAAACCTATAAAATAGTAATATTTTTTTTAGCATCAAAAATATTTTTTTCTTCTAATAAATCAATCATAAACCGGTATTAGACCCCAAATCCTATATCCAATCAAAAATCAATAGATCTTATTAAGACGCATCGAATGAATATAATTTGCCTAGATTTGGCCTTAAATTAAAGATGTTAAACGTTAAACCGTTTGAATCTTTTTCGTGTTTTCGGTTCAAAATTATTTAACATTGGTTAAAGCCAAGAACTAAAACATATTATCAAACGATATGCCTCGACAAGATCTATCGATTAGGTATATGATTTGGGGGTCTAAGACCAACCATTTAACGGATAAAACCTTTTTAAAATTTTATTCGGCATTTTCATTTTTTTATTCGAAATTTTAAATATTTCTCCCCAAAAATTGCTATTTATAAAATATTAATTATTTTTTAATTCATAGGTGTTCAAGAATTTGCCTTTTTTGTTATTCAAGTAAACAATTTGGAACAAGTCCGAGAAAACTTATGCCTTATTGATGTTAGCATTTTTTAAATAAGTAAAAATAATAATTTTCAAATTTAAGGATTTGACTTCGGAGGAAAAGGCAGCAATTTATCGGGAATTTGATCTCCCCTTCAAAAAAGTACTTCGAAAATTGTTCACTCAATTTATTTAATTTATTTATTTTATTAGGAAAAACTACCAAACATTTGGAAAGGAATTAAAACTATTTTAAAATTAAAAAATCCTCTTCCTCCGGAATTGATGCATCCAATTTTTGCCAAATTATCTCTCTCTGATCAACGTTGGTTGCTTCCATTGAATCGAAATGCTTACAGTTATTTGGCCGATCGAGTCAGAAAAAATTGGCCAAAATGGATAGCAAGTTTTAAAAATAATTCTACTAATTTAAGTCAAATGACAAAAACAATATTTTTCGATATTTTTGAGATTTATTCAATTCTGTAAAAATTTAAAAAAAAAAAGATTTTTTGATAAAATTTTATTAATTTGATTAAAATTATTTATTAATAAAATAATTTTTTTAGGACACCCTCAATAAATTTATTATTGAAAAAAATCCCAAGTGGTATTATGGAAAATCTGGAGCATATATTCCATCTTTGCAACATGGCCTGCCCTCTGTTCAATGGAAAACATCAAATTTGTTGGCACATCGATCATTGCGAATGGAAATGTTAAACACGCTGAATTTCATTGAAAACGCAATTAATTCGATTAATGCGGAGCCAATTCCTGCTGATGACCAAATTGATAAACTTTTGATAGAGAATAACAAAAAGAAACTTATAAATGTAAGGAAAACTACATAAAAAAATAAAATTAAAAAAGGGTTCTTTTTTATAAAGGAAAAGCACACTTAATCGAAATATAATAAACTTTATAAATAGCCTAGTTTTGGCCGCCACAGTTTTGGATTTCTCTTTTCCTATTTTCGAATAATTTAATCTAAAATTTTCAATTTTTTAATTTGATTTTTCCAAATTTGAATTTTTTTAGTCCACTTTGTTGCGGTCCATTGAACACATGGACAAATTGCTCATAGTCGAAAAGGAATTTCAACGAATATTGCTACTAAATGCAAAACGCTATAAGGACATGACTTCCATGAATTGTTATAAGCAAGGCATCCTTCATTTATTAGAACAGCGACAACAAATTTTAGAGGAAATGGAGGCAAATGGGATGAAAGAATTGAGGAAAATATTTGCGAATTCCGAAGAAGACATCAATGAAGAATGGGTTCAGCGCCTATAAAGTATAAAAATTGATGGATTGGATAATTGTTTAATCGGAAATTAAAATTTGTTAAATTTAAAAATATGTTAATCGAAAAATAATTTGTTAAAATAATTTAAATTGATCAAAAATTTCATCCAATTTAAATAAAAATTTTTTGATTTTTATTAAAATTTTGAAAACAAAATTTTCTAAAATACATTTTTCCGAAAAATACAATTTAAAAAAACTCAGCAAAAAACTTATTTATGAATTAAAAATTCTGGAAAATTTTATGAAATTAACTTTTAACTGGATTAGTATCTATTTTAAATGTAAGACAATTTTAAAATTTGAAGGAATTTAAAAGATAAAAAATGAAATTAAAATAAAAATAAAAAGGAATATTTTCTATATAAAAATAAATATTTTTGAAAGCAATTTTCCATTTAGGCTTAAAAATAAATTTAAATCTATTAATAATAAAAAATTTCTAGTGATTTTTTCCTTGAAGCTACTTTCTTACCCGTCGATTATCAATTTATTTCGTTTCGGTCCGATATTACTGTTATTTTTGGGATCGAAATGTCAATTTTCGATTTTTGAAAAATTTTTTACCCTACGAAATTTCAATTTTCAGACATTGATGCTGTCCCTACTTTCCATTTTTAAATATTCATTATAATTCTCATGACACATTAATTATATCAAAAAGTGCAATCGATCATTCCATTTATCCATTGAATCATTTAGATTTTAGTCGATCCCATGACTTTAATTTCAAACGGATTCGACCCCTCCAATCCGGAAGTCAAAGATTGAAGTTTGAGGACGATTGCCTGATTTGAGAGCAGCCAAACAAATGCTCAAATTCCATTTCCCATGGTTGATCAGGAACAGCTGTGCCCCGGCTTTAATTTTTGTCCTAATTTCATCCCATTCATTATTCATTTTGACCTGTCAAATGGGAACCAAAAATAAAAATGGAAGAGGAAGGGAAAATTCCTTTCTCTTTTTGGTGGACTATTTAATTATTTCGCCCCCGGGCACATTCTTTGTCCTCATTCAAAGATGAAAATTGAAAATATTTTCTTTAAAGCCCAAAAGAGAAAAATATTTTCTTTAATTAGTAAGGCTAAAGTCCCAAAAAATTATATTTAATCAACAGAATTCCCTCTAGGCTATGCCTCATTTTACATTTATACATCTCATCCAATGGAATTAATATTTTTTAATTAAAATAAAAGAAATTCAATCCAAATTAAAATATTTTCATACCTATTAAATTATTCTTTTTCGATGATAATAAATTCAAAAATAATTAAAAATTTTAAATTAGCTAAAAGTAGGAAGTAATAATTTGTGGATATTTTTTGGTGAAAGAATAAAATTTATTTTAATCCATTTTACCAATTTTTCTAAAAATATTTAATTTATCAGATAAATTTAATTCCATTCACAAATTAAAATGGCCACCAATTTTGTGCAACCATTCGGAATGAGCTACGAGAAGCCATTCGACATTTTCAAGGGGCCAAAATGCGAACGATGCGAGCAAGAAATTCCGCTGGGCGAGAAAGTTGTCAAGGACCGGAAAACAAGTAAAAATAATTTAAAAATAAATGTTTTCAAAAATATTTTAAAAATATTTCTAAAAATAAATTAATAATAAAATTTTCAAAAACAATTAATAAAAAATTTTAAAAAATATTTTCAGTCCACAAATCCTGCTATAAATGCGCAATTTGTGACCTTTCCCTGGAGCATGGCTCATGCGGACTGGACAATGGCCTCTGCCGCTATGGGCCAATTTGGCTGTGCCGCGAACATTTGTGGGTGTTAATTTAGGGCTTATTTTTTAATTAATATTTATCTCAAAATTTCTATTTTTAATTTCATACGATGGTAGAAAAAAATTAATTTGTATTAAGACCAAATTTAGAACCATAATTATTTTAAAAATTAGATCAATGAACGAAAAATTAAGAATTAATTTATATTAAAAATATTTTTTGGTACAAATGGAGATTGGCCCCTATATGGGAAAGGATGAAGATGATGATGAAGAAGAAGAAGATGATGAGGAAGATAATGATGAGGATGATGAAGAGGATGATTAAGAAAGATGATTAAGAAGATCACCTAAGCTTCATCATCTTCTTCTTCTTCATCATCATCTTCATCCTTTCCCACATAGGGGCCAATCTCCATTAGTACCTATTTTTTTAAGATAATCATTTTTGGCATAAGCTATAATATTCAATTCCTTTATTTGTTAGATTCATTATTTCTTAAAAATTCAATTATACCTCCCTTCCCAACCCCATTGTTGAATACAATATATTATTTAAATTTTATTTTTAAAGTATTTTACCTAATAATTTTATTTTTAATTTTATTTTAAAATATATTATATTAAATAATTTTTGTAGATTGCTTCCGCCACCCGAAAAGGAGCAAATGATTCAGCAAAGGGGATTTCAACAACGTTGCGGTCCAAGGAAATGAAATGGAAACACAATGAAATGCCGAAAACTATTAATCCCAAATAATTAATCAAAAAATTTCTATGAATTTTCAAATATCAAATATTTGTGTGCTATTAAATGAATAAATGAATTAATAAAAATGAATTTCTTTTTAAATATTTGGATCAAAATGACATAAATTAATTGAATATCCCAGCATCCTTCAATTTGCCTCCATTTAATTCCCAATCCGCTTCCACTTTTCCCTCAATTTATTATTCCCAAAAACTCATCAAGTGCGCAATTCATTCAATTCATTTCATTTATTCATGGTCACATTCTTCATTGTGTCCATTGTGTTTTGGAGCGTCCCAATTTAGTTGTGAATAGGTCACCGACAAAACAATTATTTATGCATATTTGTTTGTTTGGGATTATTTCCTTCCATTTTGGGCAATTATTTCAAATCGTGGTTTTAGTGACTTTAATATCCATTTTAATACCCAACAAGAATAACAATGGAAAAAACTAAGAGAATTAAATATAACAAAATTTGCATATACTTCTCAGAATAATTCTGTCTTTTTAAAAGAATTATTAGTGCCTATTATTTTTGATTAAATTAATTCAAGCTGTTTTACATTATACGTTTTCGCCTATATTAATTCAACCTATTTAATTCCGCCTTGTTGACTAAGTTTTAATAATTCCGCCTGTTTGACTAAGTTTTAATAATTCCGCCTGTTTGACTAAGTTTTAATAATTCCGCCTGTTTGACTAAGTTTTAATAATTCCGCCTGTTTGACTAAGTTTTAATAATTCCGCCTGGTTGACTAAGTTTTAATAATTCCGCCTGGTTGACTAAGTTTTAATAATTCCGCCTGTTTGACTAAGTTTTAATAATTCCGCCTGTTTGACTAAGTTTTAATAATTCCGCCTGGTTGACTAAGTTTTAATAATTCCGCCTGTTTGACTAAGTTTTAATAATTCCGCCTGTTTGACTAAGTTTTAATAATTCCGCCTGTTTGACTAAGTTTTAATAATTCCGCCTGTTTGACTAAGTTTTAATAATTCCGCCTGGTTGACTAAGTTTAGGAGATTTTTACTTTCTAAAATTTTTAGAATTTTCTATGAATTTTTAAAAATTTTCTAGAAATTGACTAGTAAGCATTGTTCTTGATTAATTTAGTGCTTTTTAATTAGATGAAATTACAACATATCCATAGTCTAATAATATAAAATAATAAAAAGTTATATGTTTGAAAGAGATTTTTACTTTCTAAAATTTTTAGAATTTTCTATGATTTTTTAAAAATTTTCAAGAAATTGACTAGTATGCATAATAGCTAATTAATTTAGTGCTTTTTAATTAGATGAAATTACAACATATCCATAGTCTAATAATATAAAATAATAAAAAGATATATGAAGGAGATTTTTACTTTCTAAAATTTTTAGAATTTTCTATGAATTTTAAAAAATTTTCTAGAAATTGACTTTTAAGCATTGTTCTTGATTAATTTAGCGCTTTTTAATTAGAAGAATTACAACATATCCATAGTCTAATAATATAAAATAATAAAAAGATATATGTTTGAAGGAGATTTTTACTTTCAAAAATTTTAAGAATTTTCTATGAATTTTAAAAAATTTTCTTGAAATTGACTTTTAAGCATTGTTCTTGATTAATTTAGTGCTTTTTAATTAGATGAAATTACAACATATCCATAGTCTAATAATATAAAATAATAAAAAGATATATGTTTGAAGGAGATTTTTACTTTCTAAAATTTTTAGAATTTTCTATGATTTTTTAAAAATTTTCAAGAAATTGACTAGTATGCATAATAGCTAATTAATTTAGTGCTTTTTAATTAGATGAAATTACAACATATCCATAGTCTAATAATATAAAATAATAAAAAGATATATGAAGGAGATTTTTACTTTCTAAAATTTTTAGAATTTTCTATGAATTTTAAAAAATTTTCTAGAAATTGACTTTTAAGCATTGTTCTTGATTAATTTAGCGCTTTTTAATTAGAAGAATTACAACATATCCATAGTCTAATAATATAAAATAATAAAAAGATATATGTTTGAAGGAGATTTTTACTTTCTAAAATTTTTAGAATTTTCTATGAATTTTAAAAAATTTTCTAGAAATTGACTTTTAAGCATTGTTCTTGATTAATTTAATGCTTTTTAATTAGATGAAATTACAACATATCCATAGTCTAATAATATAAAATAATAAAAAGATATATGTTTGAAGGAGATTTTTACTTTCGAAAATTTTTAGAATTTTCTATGAATTTTAAAAAATTTTCTAGAAATTGACTTTTAAGCATTGTTCTTGATTAATTTAGCGCTTTTTAATTAGAAGAATTACAACATATCCATAGTCTAATAATATAAAATAATAAAAAGATATATGTTTGAAAGAGATTTTTACTTTCTAAAATTTTTATAATTTTCAATGAATTTTTAAAAATTTTCTAGAAATTGACTAGTAAGTATTGTTCTTGATTAATTTAATGCTTTTTAATTAGATGAAATTCCAACATATCCATAGTCTAATAATATAAAATAATAAAAAGATATATGTTTGAAAGAGATTTTTACTTTCTAAAATTTTTAGAATTTTCTATGAATTTTAAAAAATTTTCTAGAAATTGACTTTTAAGCATTGTTCTTGATTAATTTAGCGCTTTTTAATTAGAAGAATTACAACATATCCATAGTCTAATAATATAAAATAATAAAAAGATATATGTTTGAAGGAGATTTTTACTTTCTAAAATTTTTAGAATTTTCTATGAATTTTAAAAAATTTTCTAGAAATTGACTTTTAAGCATTGTTCTTGATTAATTTAGCGCTTTTTAATTAGAAGAATTACAACATATCCATAGTCTAATAATATAAAATAATAAAAAGATATATGTTTGAAGGAGATTTTTACTTTCGAAAATTTTTAGAATTTTCTATGAATTTTAAAAAATTTTCTAGAAATTGACTTTTAAGCATTGTTCTTGATTAATTTAGCGCTTTTTAATTAGAAGAATTACAACATATCCATAGTCTAATAATATAAAATAATAAAAAGATATATGTTTGAAGGAGATTTTTACTTTCTAAAATTTTTAGAATTTTCTATGAATTTTTAAAAATTTTCTAGAAATTGACTAGTAAGCATTGTTCTTGATTAATTTAATGCTTTTTAATTAGATGAAATTCCAACATATCCATAGTCTAATAATATAAAATAATAAAAAGATATATGTTTGAAGGAGATTTTTACTTTCTAAAATTTTTAGAATTTTCTATGAATTTTAAAAAATTTTCTAGAAATTGACTAGTAAGCATTGTTCTTGATTAATTTAGTGCTTTTTAATTAGATCAAATTACAACATATCCATAGTCTAATAATATAAAATAATAAAAAGATATATGTTTGAAAGAGATTTTTACTTTCTAAAATTTTTAGAATTTTCTATGATTTTTTAAAAATTTTCTAGAAATTGACTAGTATGCATAGTAGCTAATTAATTTAGTGCTTTTCAATTAGATGAAATTACAACATATCCATAGTCTAATAATATAAAATAATAAAAAGATATATGTTTGAAGGAGATTTTTACTTTCTAAAATTTTTAGAATTTTCTATGAATTTTTAAAAATTTTCTAGAAATTGACTAGTAAGCATTGTTCTTGATTAATTTAGTGCTTTTTAATTAGATGAAATTACAACATATCCATAGTCTAATAATATAAAATAATAAAAAGATATATGTTTGAAGGAGATTTTTACTTTCTAAAATTTTTATAATTTTCTATGAATTTTTAAAAATTTTCTAGAAATTGACTAGTAAGCATTGTTCTTGATTAATTTAGTGCTTTTTAATTAGATGAAATTACAACATATCCATAGTCTAATAATATAAAATAATAAAAAGATATATGTTTGAAGGAGATTTTTACTTTCTAAAATTTTTATAATTTTCTATGAATTTTTAAAAATTTTCTTGAAATTGACTAGTAAGCATTGTTCTTGATTAATTTAGTGCTTTTTAATTAGATGAAATTACAACATATCCATAGTCTAATAATATAAAATAATAAAAAGAATATATGTTTGAAGGAGATTTTTACTTTCTAAAATTTTTAGAATTTTCCATGAATTTTTAAAAATTTTCTTGAAATTGATTAGTAAGCATTGTTCTTGATTAATTTAGTGCATTTTAATTAGAAGAAATTATTGTCTATCCTTAGCCAAATAATATAAAATAATAAAAAGATATATGTGTTTTAATTCCGCCTCTTTGACTAAGTTTTAATTCCGCCAGTAATATAAACGAAGTTCTGGCTCACCCCCCATTTTGACAATAACCAAAATGACTCAGATCATTTTTGAAAAGCCCAAAGGTTTTGACTACTCACCGGTCCATGATTGACCAAAAAAAACTTTGACAATTTATGAAAAGGCCAAAGTTATTGGCTATTTTTCTGAGCAGGATTGGTCAAAATTCCTCAGAAAATTTTTGAAAAGTCGAAAGCTTTTGACTATTCTCCAGCAAATGTTTGATCGAAAACCCTCAATCAGACCAATAGAAAGCCCAAAGGTTTTGGTTACTTTTTTTGCCCCCCCCCCCCCCAAAAAAAGACCTAGAAAAATTACAATCATTTTTTAAAGTCCAAAGATATGGCCAAAATTAAACCGAAATTTTTAAAAGTAAAAAAAGAATTCATTCATTTTCATTCATTTTATATTTTAACAAAAAACAATCCATCTTTTATTTGATGTGATTGTGTTCTCCTCGGATATACAAGCATCCATTTGCTTTGACATAAATTCCTTTGATTTTGCATTCCACTCCGTTCTGCCCTTTCTTTCGGCATCGCAAATTCAATGTACTTTGATTTGTCAATGATAATTTTAAGTCATAATTCGTGCGGATTTTCTCAAGTTGAACATTTTTGCCCATTTCCTCTTGAAATTTCCAAATTTTGCCGAAAATGTCAACATAATCATTGCCAAAATATTGTGGTGTTTTCTGTAAAAATGAATAAATTTTGGAAATTATTTTTTCGGTACCAAAAAAGCTTTTTTGCACAAATTTATTTTTGACTTCTAATAAATCAGAAACCAGTTTTAGAACCTCAAACATTATACCATTTTGTAGAATTCATCAAGACGCGTCGATTGATTTATAATTAATTTGTCATGGATAAGTAAAATTTAAATAAATTTTGTACCGCAAAACAATCATTGGTTTTAATGGTTTAATACCCTTTAATTTTGGCCAAACAATGATAGTTTATATACTAATAGATGTGCCACGATGAGATCTAAAAAATTCTATAAGATTTATGGGGTCTAATATCGGTTTCAAAGTCAAAAAACGTATTTGTGCCAAAAAGGAAATTTTTGTGCCAAAAATAGGAACCATAAAATTTCCTCTTAAAAAATCTTTCCCTAATTTTCCACGCTTCGCTTACCACTTTCGCATTTTCCATCCCATGATTGTGTTTATTCCGTGTGTAAACAATTGAACAAGACTTCAGAAAAACTGCCGCGAATTGGCATTCTTTGATTGGGCAATGGAATTGTCGAGTCAATTTTTTCTCCTTTCCAACAATCATTCCACCCATTTTGTTTTGGCACCATTCCTTCAAATGCTGTTCATCACGAATTTTGCATCCAAATTCCCAACATTTGCCCGAATTATCCATAAAGTCGGGTTCGTCTTCATCCTCCTCTTCTTCATAATCATCTGCTAAAATAATATTAAATATTTCAATTAAATTAATTTTTAATTTTACCATTATTATTGCGGCCATTTTCCAAATTCATTTCGCTCCCAATTAAATCCCTCGAAAAATATAAATTTCAATTTAAGTTCCAATAAAATCAATTTGAATCTGGAATATAAAACAAAAATTCAAAAATCACACGAAAAGGAAATATGAATGCCTTGATAGGGGATTAGGCTGATTAAAGTATTTTTAATGAAAGAAATTAAAACATGCAATTTTTAAAAGGATTAAACCTTAGAAGGCATAAATACAAAATGGTTAAATTTATTTTTAAAGAGAGAGATAGCCTAATGAGGTAGAATTTTCAAGGAAAATGAGTGAAAATTAATTACAGCAAAAAGAAATATATGGAATATTTAAATTTAATTAAAATTCTGAATAAAATATTTAATTTAAATGAAATAAACAGAATATGAAGAAAAATGAAAGCCATATAATTTCTATTTATGCTAAAAAATTTCTCAAAAACAAAAATCCGCAATATAGCCTTTTTAATTTTTGTTTAAAAAATAATTATTAAAAATTTGCATTAGGAATTTAAATATTTAATATCGTTCAATGTCCACAATCCACATAATTTTTGATAATAATCAAAAGCCTTAAGCCGAATTAATTTCATGAAAGTGACGAACAATAAGATGTCCCTAAAGGGCTATTATTTTTAAAAATATGGAAATTTTTTAAAACTAAAAATTTAATTGATTAAAATAAGGAGAATTCAAGAATTGAGTGAAATGCATTAATTTGTGTGGGGTATTGGTGGCGCGCGCTTTTATGGGATAAGTGAAATGTGGTTATGCTAGTTACTTTCCTTTCGAGTCCACAGAGTTAAAATCAATGCGCCTAAAGCTTGTTTGAATGAAAATTAAGGAGGAGGGAGAATGAAGGTCCGGAATGGTAAAATATATTTTTTGAATATTATTTTGGAAAATGGAAACGCATTTTGGCGATATTTTAGTGAATATTTTTTGGAAAAGGGAAAGATTTTGGCGAATATTTTCTGGAATGAAAAAATTTATTTTGGAGAATATTATTTGGAAAAGAGAAACGCATTTTGGTGAACATTTTCCGGAGTGGAAAAAATTTATTTTGGTGAATATAATTTTGGAAAAGGGATACGCATTTTGGCGAATATTTTCCCGAATGGAAAAATTTATTTCGGTGAATATTATTTTGAAAAGGAAACATATTTTACTGGGGAAATGAGAGAAAGAATTAGGAAATCAATTCTTAAGAGGCAACTAAAAAAGAAAGAACTTAAAGGTTAAAGCGGACTAGTTTTTGCTTTATAACGGCGCAACCAATCCCAGCCGACAATGCGCAATTTCCTCCACCTCCTATCCCTAACTATGACAGCGTTGCCCTTCCCCCCTCCCTCCGTTCGGCTGACACTGCGCAATTTCCTCCACCTCTATCCCCCAGCTCATGACAGCGCTGCCTTTCCCCCTCCCTTCGATCGGCTGGCACTGCGAACAGCAGCCTATGCACAGTAAAGAAAATGGCGGCAAAATAGGTCAAGAGAAAAGGGAAAGGAGGAAGGGGATTTCAGCTAAAACCTGCTAATAACGAAAGGAAATAGAAGGTGCAAATTTATTTTTGGTAAAAATAGGGCAATGCTTGATTAAAAATGACGCTATAAAAGGCGCCATTTTTTCGCCCCTTTTTCATAAGCTAATCCCCTTTCCCCTCCTATAAAATTTCAATACCCAACATCCCCTCCACCTTCCCTCCAAAATATATTTCAATCCAAATTTTCAGAGAATATACCATCAAATTGGGGAAAATTATCAAAAATAAAATTTCAAATAGGTGGGCGCCCAGCAAAAATTATGTTATTCTAATCAACAGTGCGCAGATCATTTCCCCAAAGGGGAATTGAATGAAAATTAGGTTAGGAGGAGGGAAGGGGGAATTGGCGGCCGAAATAGGAAAGAGGGCAATATTCGCCCAACAAAAGGGGGATTCCTCTGCGCATTGCCCCCCTCCCTATTCCCCCTACCAGCCGTCGCTGCGCAATTTCCCCTCCTATTATTAGCATATGACGGTGTTGCTCCTTTCCCTTCCCGCTCTTTAGCGGCTAATTCTGCGCCCTAGAAGGGAATTCCATAAAAATTAGGGCAGAAAATGGGGGAAAGAGGGAAAATGGTTGGAGGGGTTGGCGCCGAAAAGCGATTTTGGCTGTGGAGGACAGCTGCGAGAAGGTGAAATGAATGGAATGGGAATTTCTAGAAGCATGAAAATGAAGGGGGAGGGGGGTATTAGGGCTTAAAATGCTGATGAAAGATGGTTGAAAGGTAAAAATGATGGGAATTGGGGCGAAAAATCTATTTTAGTAAAAATTGGGGCAATGCTTGATTAAAAATGGGCTATATAAAAGGCCCGATATTTTCGCCCCTTCTTCATAAGCTAATCCCCTCCTATAAAATTTCAACGGAAAGCCCCCCCTCCCCTCAAATACCCCATACAAAAGTATTATTCCCAACCATTTCTCGAATACTATTTTCTATTTGAAATAATTTTAAAAATATAATTGAAAAATCGCGCTTTTGTTTTGACATTTAAAAAGTGAGGGGAAAGGATTGCTTAGCTCTACTCCTATGCATAATATCAATTCTCCCAAGACGGACTTTGAGCTCAAATATTAGAAATTGGATGGAAAATAGAGCAATCTCACATCTATATGGCAGATTTACGCATTAAAGGGGAATTGGCTAAAAATAGGTCTAGGTCATGAAAAGGGGAATTACTTGAGAGAGGCATTCATGCAAATCGCAGAATACAGGGAAAAGAAAATGAGGGAAATCGCGCAGATGGAGGAATGAATATGGGGAGGGGGGATATGCGCCGTCAAACATGCATGAACGGGAAGGATGAAAGGGGGGGATGCGAATTACTTTCCCCCTAGTCAACAGTGCGCAGATCAATTCCCTAAAGCTGAATTGAATAAAAATTACGCTAGTAGGAGGGAAAAGGGGAATTGGCGGCGTGAAACAAAATCGAAAATAGGGAAGAGGGCAAAATACGCCCAATAAAGGGGGATTTCCTCTGCTCATCGCCATGGGCCTTCTTCGCTGTTGCTGCGCATTGCCCCCTCCCTATCACGTACCAGCCGTCTCTGCGCAATGCCCACTCCTCCTTGCAGCAACTAACTGCGCACTAAAGGGAATTGCATGCAATAAGGCTGAAGAAAGGAAAGAATTACATGAAAACGGGTATAGTTTGAATAAAGGTGACGCGAACAGCCCAATTGAATTGTTCGTCCGCGCAACGCTACCACGCCAGAGTATCGAGTCCCCAGCGCAGGCACAAATCGGAATAATTATTTCCCCAAATGAAGACACCAAAATTAGTAAAATACTTTTATTTTGAGACCTCAAACTTGGGTAATTAAACCCCAAAACCCAACCCAAATATACAAATATGAATATGAGGAAATTCCAGCCATTTGGCCGGAAAAATATTCCAATATGAAGAGAATGATGGCCTTTAACATCGGCGGCCAATCATTCACAAATGATAAGAATATGTGGTCGGGAATTGGTTGCCGCCTCCGTCCCGTTTTATGTGTAAAATATGAGAAGGTTTTAGAGGGGAACGGAGGCGGCAGCAAACAATTATAAGAAATGGAAAACATGGGAAAATGTTCGAGGGCAATTGGAGGATAATGGAGGGGAAATGGATAGGAAAGAGGGGGATAGGATCGAAGTTCATCTCGTGAATTGGCCTTTTCCCTTCCTTCCTTCATCCCGGGTCGCTATGCGCCAAAATTCCCAATTTAGGATGGCCAATTCGCGACACTGCCCTCAGAGCGAGAAGTTGCTTCTTCCGCCTTTTGTATTGTCCTCTGCTCCTCTGCATTTTTCCTGCTTTCTTTGCCCATTTCCATTGCATTGTGCCTTTGCCATATTGTTTCCATCTGTGGAAACTACAGGCATTTTTGGCTGTTCGCCTCTTCTGGCGATTTGCCTCTCTTGCTGGCACTTTTATGCGAGTCCATTTCCAGGGTCCATTGTTTCCAGAGAGCAAGCTGAGCTTGTTCCGGATATTCCTGGATTTTGGCATTGATTGGCGTTTGCATTGCCTTTGGGCTTTTTCATATTCCGCCTTTTTATTTTTCCATTTTGCCTTTGGCTTTCCAGGCACAACAAAAGTTGCCCTGACTTTTGCCGGCTTAAATTTGGCCTCAACTTGTGCAATTTCGACTGTCCTTTTGCATTCAATCGCCGAAAATTTGTGATGCGCGGTCTGGTTCCAACATCTCGATCGACTTCTGCCGTATTTGTCGACAATTTCAGTCCCATTTTCGAGATGAATCGGTGTCTTTTGCACATCCATCCGCATTTGCCCAATTCCCTTTTCGGCCTGCTTGCTTACTTGGAGTTCGTCGCTGCTTTCATTTATTGATTGGCCATTATTTGGTTCGCTTATTAAAGCGAAGCACAATGAATCGTATGGGGACGATTCTATTTCAGGATTTTGCGGATCAATTTCCGACGAAGAATCGTCGCCGCTTTCATCCATTATATTTGGCGATGAAGTTGGTCCAATATGTATTTCTTCCAGTGGTTCAGCTGCCCATTTGTCTTCTGCTTCCGGAAATTTGTTGGCCATTTTCGGCGTCAATTTCATTTCGGATTTTGCAGTCAATATTTCGGAAATCTCTGTTTCCTTATTGATGACTTCTTTCAGCTTTGCCCGGAACTTCGTTGTTGACCAATTTTCTTCATCTTTCTTCTTTTCTCCCAGAATTGCGCGTAGCACAACCGGGGTTAATTTGCATTCGAGCATATTTGTGAACACTTGATCATCGGTGTCCTGCCCGAGCGCTGCAAGTTGTCTGCAAATTCTCTCAATATTGTTCGACAATTTGCGAATATCCGCCATTGAATGGCATTTTGGCTGGTAGAGAAGTTCCTGCTGCAATTTTCGCACTCGCCTTTTATTGTTGCCAAATGCCTCTTTGAGCAAATCGATGGCCAAATTATAATCGGTTGGCGTGAGTCCTGCGATCAATTCTGCAGCCGGACTTCCTTTCGGAATATATGAGCGCAGATATAGGAATTTCCTTCCATCTGCCAAATATTCGTCCTCATGGATGGACCTATATAGTTCCCACCATTCGGGCCAAAATTCCGGATCTGTTCCGGTGAATATTCCCACTTTCAGCGGTTCATGTTGAATGCTAATTGTGGTTGGTTGTATGGATGGCATTGCGGTTGCGGCTACCAGCTGAGTCGGTTGGGCCTTTTTTGCCTCTCTTTTCTTCAAGCGAATGGTCCTGGCCAAATTATTTTTGATTTTCCGCAATTTCTCCAAGCGTATTTCGGCTTCGCCCACTAAAGCTATGAATGCCCTTTGTGTTGCGAATGTTTTGATCCGATTTTCCAATTCGGTTCTATCTGCTTGATTGCATTTTTGCGTCAAATCTGTCCATTCATTAAGCGCCTCAAGAATTCGATCCTTCGCTGAACAGAGTCCAGCTAGGACATCTTCCAAATCGGCATATGTGTTCTCCATTTCAATTACATTTTCTTCGGCAGAGATATTCGGATCCGGCTGGATTTGGAATTCAATGACGTCTCTTCCCATCAATCGCTTTATGGCCAAAATTGCCAAATCCACTTTTTGTTCGATGGGTGCAGACATTTTTCCCCAGTCCTGGATTGCTCCTTATCTTCTTGTGCCAATAATTTGTAATTGAAATAGGCAATTGAACTGAGTTCAATCACCACTCAAATTGGTTAATGGCTAGAAGCCCCAAAATGAGTGAGAAGAATGGACGAATGGCCTGAATATAAATTCAAAACTTGGACCTTATTCCTCGCTCAAATATCCACGGTTGAGCCCCCACTTGACGCGAACAGCCCAATTGAATTGTTCGTCCGCGCAACGCTACCACGCCAGAGTATCGAGTCCCCAGCGCAGGCACAAATCGGAATAATTATTTCCCCAAATGAAGACACCAAAATTAGTAAAATACTTTTATTTTGAGACCTCAAACTTGGGTAATTAAACCCCAAAACCCAACCCAAATATACAAATATGAATATGAGGAAATTCCAGCCATTTGGCCGGAAAAATATTCCAATATGAAGAGAATGATGGCCTTTAACATCGGCGGCCAATCATTCACAAATGATAAGAATATGTGGTCGGGAATTGGTTGCCGCCTCCGTCCCGTTTTATGTGTAAAATATGAGAAGGTTTTAGAGGGGAACGGAGGCGGCAGCAAACAATTATAAGAAATGGAAAACATGGGAAAATGTTCGAGGGCAATTGGAGGATAATGGAGGGGAAATGGATAGGAAAGAGGGGGATAGGATCGAAGTTCATCTCGTGAATTGGCCTTTTCCCTTCCTTCCTTCATCCCGGGTCGCTATGCGCCAAAATTCCCAATTTAGGATGGCCAATTCGCGACAAAGGAAGGAAAATTCTCAGCAGGGGGCCGACACCGCCAAGCGATTTTAATTATTGAGAACAGCTCAAGGAAAAAGAAGGTAGGGGGAATTGCATGGAAAATTCAAAAACATGGGCGATTAAGGAAGAAGAGGGGAAATTTTGGCTGAAATTGCTTAAAAAGAAGGGGATAAAGGGGGAATTGATCTGGAATGTGCGTAAAAATAAGAATTGAAAAGAAATAATAATTTCTGAATTTTAGATGAGTATTTATAGAGGCTTTAAAAATTTGATGATTGATTTTATATTATTTTCTATACAAATCCCTAATTAAAAATACCTTTCAACGATTAAATGACGTTTTCTAGGTCAAATGCTAAATTTAAATTAAAACTTGTTTTCTTTGTTACATGTCTATGAATAAATGGCATTTTTCTGGGTCAAATGCTAGATTTAAATTAAAAAATTGTTTTTTGTTCACATGTCAATGTATTAATGTCGTTTTTTCTTGACATATGTCAACGATTAAATGCCATTTTCTAGGTCAAATGCTAAATTTAGCTTAAAAACCAGTTTTCTATGTAAAAATAACGAAATATTGGGGCAATGATTAATTAAATTCAGTACCTATAAAAGCTTGGAATAAATAATAGACTAACTTTTCCATCTTCTTAATTGTCTTTGTCCTTTCATATCATTTTTTGCCAACATTTCAGCCATTGCTTTCGTTTGTACAACTATTACAATGCTTATAGCGTCAAAAACGAATTTTTTCCTTTTGTATCGTTTATGTCAAGATTGAAGGGTCAAAGTCAAATTTCCTTTTCCATCATCCCAAGGCCGTTATTTGATAAAAATCCATTCCAATTGGAATTTCAGGCATAGGCTATTTAGCTATATATTTCGCTATTTTACGGCCATCAATTAGAATCGACTAATCAATGAAGATCAAAAGGGGATTTTAGAGAAATATTATTCAAATATTTTCATTTGATAAAATTAATTTGTTTATGGATTGATGGGTAAGAGCTCAGTCAAATAAGGCGAACAACCAAAGGTATTTTTAATAATTTAATAAAATAATTTAAAACAGAATCCTTCATTTATCGGTGTATTTTATAATGGCCAAACTTGGTCAAAAAATTTATAATATTTTTCAACATCCGTTATTCTTTTAAAGAAAAATTTCCTCTATCAAATATGTATATTTTCATTGCAAAAACTTTGGTGAAAAGCAGAAATATAAATGATCATTCAAAATATTTCGAATTAATATTTAATTGCAAAAAGTACTATGGATACAACCATTATCAAAAAACTACGAGACTAATTTATAAAGATAAGAAAGAATATTGCGAAAAACATAATTTGAGTAATATAGTAAATTCAAAATTATAGCATCTAATCGGCTTTTTAAATTAATAAACATTTAGATTATTTCTTTGTGGATGAGTTCGCCTGATATTGTACAAATATATAGTAGTAATATTGTATAAATTGAATCTGATAAATTTGATATACAAAATTAATCCCCAGAATTTCGAGAATTCTTAGCAAAAAATGAAGAGAAATATATTATTGAATTCCAAAATGGTATTATTAAAGATAATTATGATTTAGAGTCATTTTATGTATAAACTTTTATATTTTTAATTGATTTGATATTTTGATTTTATTAATATATCTTCATTTATTTTAAATAATATTAAATAATTGAAATTTATCAAAGAATCCTTTAGAACTATGAATAAATTAAATAAAAAATCTTCCGCAAAAGATAGGCAAGAATTTTATTAATATGGCAAGGAATAAACATTTTTTAAGATGTAATGAAGCATTCTTGGAGCATGAAAATCGAGTGATTATGCGACAAAAATGGTTAAAAGAATTTGAAAATAAATGGCGGCGACATGTCATTCGTAAATTTACCCAAAGAATTCGGAAGAAAATGCTGAAGGAAAAGAATAATAAAATTAGTAACAAATAGGAGTACAGAGAAAGAATGTATTAATTGATTAAAATGTATAATTATTTTATCAATAAACTTACAAAGAATTTTAGCATTAAATCAATTGTATTTTTTGAATTTAATAAATTTTTAATTATATTCTTAAAATTTAGTCCTATACATCTATTAAAGATAAAATATACACAAAAATGTCCACAGCTATCTGAAAAAGGCGACTGAATTGTATGATTATTCAATTTTATTTCTAAAAAATTTGATAAATATTTAGATATGTCTTCATTAGGCTCTTGGGCATATGAGTCAAAGTATTCAACATTTTTTTCATTATTTACAAAAAACGCTACCCAATGTTCGCCTCTTGTTCCTTTTTTATCTGTGTAGGCAATGAAACAATGGGGATACTTCGCCAATAAAGGTATATTATTTGAGGAATATACTCCTTTAAAATATTTTTTTGTATGACAATTCCTTTTAAGAATTGAATCAATTTGTAGAGAATTCATCTTTATCTAATTAAATACTATTTAATATTCTTTTTATACCTGGCCATCAGATGTTATGATTCGATCTTTGTCAATCGAAATAATACCATCAAACTCGCCCATAACTATCATTTCATATCCTTCATCTTTAACGGGCTCGTTGAATTGTACCTTGATCGTAGTGGTTGAATTTTTTATTGTTTCGAAGCCAGGTGAATCCTCTAAGGTTGAAGTCATTGGGATTACAAAGAAGCAGTGACTAGTCATGAACTTGGGCATACCAATTGAGATGGTTCGATCGATATTATCCATCCCTAATCCGGAATACAAATCGGTGAAAGCTCTAATAAATTTATTATCATTAAAATCTAAATTATATGCAACATTAGGGCCATTGGCTTCTGCGCAAATACTTCTAACATTTGCATGCTCAAATTTGAAAGGAGATAATGATTTCCTTCCACTGTAAGCATCGTTCGAGACAAATCCAATAATTAACCGTCTAGGAACAATACTTGTGAAGCAATTCCATGCAAGGTCCGTTCTTCCTTTACCGACATACAAGCTTCTCATTTCGATTCTTCTAATTGGATATTTGGCCATATTTGTCTCCAAATGTCGACTAATTGCATTGTTTAATGATTGGGTAACTTCCACAGTTTTTACATACAATTTCATATCCATAACTTTAAGACGATAATTTGCATGATTTGCAGCCGATACTATTTGCTCCGCTCCGTTAACTTCTTTCTTATAATATGGACATAAAAGTAAGAAATCATCACTATTCCTATGTATGTTTATTATAATATCAGAATTTGAAAGCATTAATAGCTCTTGATTTCCTAAATCAAAATTTAATCTAATTAATGTCTCACAAGTCTGACCATTAGCAAATCTAGCTGCCCTTGCCACAAATCCTTTATTTGTTTCTTTATTTTGGTCAATATCATCCGGGTAATAGCAGCCGGCTTCGTGTAAGGCTCTTCTGGTTTCATGAGATAGTCCAAGTTCATGTAAAATATATGAACGGTAGGCATAATGAATTCCGCTATTGAACACTTCAACATTTGAGATATTCATAGTCATTTGTCGGATAAATGATTGTCCAAAATTTTGAATAACTCCAACATGCTTATCATCTTCGTTAGCTGGAACCGCTGGAACAGCAGGAACTGCTGGTTGATTTCCTTGAGCAGGTATAGCCGGAACCGCCGGTATTTCTGGTGTTACTTCTATTGGTACCCAATTTTCACCAACCTTTTTCTCAATTCTTGTAGCTAGATAGAGCCAAGTGCGGGAAAGATCTGGAAATTGATTGTCCGCAAAAAGTCTAAAGGTATAAGGTCCAGAGTCATTTAAGGCGGCAAGTGGGAGTAATTCTCTCGTGCTTGTCTTATTTATCGCCACATTTGTCGGAGGTAAATCGAATATAGCTAAGGAATTTTCAATTCCTTCACTGCTTAATCTATCAATTTTTTTGAGAGTTGTCATTATGATTGTATGAATTTATTTATTTTCTAGACTATTTATACTTTTTTCATGGAAAGGACAACTGATCAATATATTTTCGTTTTTTGGTAACTGGTAGGCTTTTTATAGTCCGGCGATTTTTGCTTTTACCTTTGCCACACTGCTGTAATTTTGTTGCTATATTTTGTAGGCTTTGTTTAGAATGTTCCGCTAATGATTCTTTTATATCCTTTCCTTGAGAAATATCACCCAAAATTTTTGTTCCGGCAGCTAACCCTTCTTGACCTGCTGTACTTGCAATATTCTTGGCAATTGGCATCAAGAATCTTGCAATACCAGGTAAAATAGTATTCGTGAACACTCCAAAACCTCTTTGGTATTTAGTGCCTACAAAATATTTACCCGTTCCTTCCTGGGATGAAAGAAATCCGCTCCAATCAAGTTTATCTGGGTCTATTTATACGTGAGTCATTTAGAAAAATGAACGTTTCCAATGTAATGTTATGATTATATTCCCCCAGTGAAAGTTGACTAATTCGCCTGAAGATGTTCTAACTTCAATACTGATTTCAGTAATTCGTTTGGATTGTAATCTATGATGAAATTCAGCGCTATATATAGACTCTACGATCTCGCCAGGTTTTCCTTGAACATTAACTACTCGCAGTAATGGGACTAACTCATCTCCGACCATGGTATTTTCAATGAGCTTTGGTGCATAGATATATAATTGTTTTACCCCTCCAGACAGGTCTGGCATATATTCTGCTGTATCTCCACCTACTATGTTTACATTCGTCCGGAAACCCAGGATATATGCAAGTTGTTTAGAAATCTGTATTGATTTAATATTTTTTTGCATTAAAACAGTAAATTTTTGATAGACACTATCATATCTGAATTGGACTTTTTGTGTAGAATCAGATGGAATTTTAGCCATTTTTCCAATCTTTTTAAGCCTATTCATCAAGCTGCGATGGACTTGTTCAGGTATATTTAATTCTCTTCCCGATTCATCTAAATGACTGGTACTACTTACCAAGGCTTGTGGCTTTGGTAATTCTGGTAATGATGATAAATCTTCTTCATTCTCGGTCTCATCTGGTATGAAAAAGCCTTTTATTCTTATTGGCTCTGGCTTTTTATTAACAAATTCGGTAATCTTTTTTTGTGGAAGTAATTCAATTTCTTCTGCACTTTGGCTTATAACCCAATTATTTTGGCTACTTTTTTCTATCTTCTTTTCTTCTTTAATAACCGTTGTTTTTGGCTTTAGCCATTCATATTCTTCATCACTTGATTCAATAACGGGTAATTGTGGTTTTGGTACATCCACCTTAGCTTTTGGAGGAAATAAAGGAGCAACTGGCAAATGATTTGAACTTTTCTCTTGTTCCTTCCTTTCCTTAAATTTATTAACTTTGTCAATTATTTCTTTTGGCTCTTCAATTTTTTGAAAGGTCCCAATCGCAATACTAGAATCATTTTGAGATATAACTGTAGCAGGTTGCTGAGATATAACGGGAGATTGAGATGTGATAGTAGTAGGTTGCTGAGATGAGACGGGAACTTGAGGCTGAGAAGATTCGTTGGTTCCTTCTTTTCTTTTTCTTTCTTCTTCCTTTCTTTTCTTGAATTCTTCGACTGCCGCAATAATTTCTGGACTCTCCTCTATTCTAGTAATTGTTTTTAATTCACCTTCATTAGTGGCTTGTATTTCTCCTTCATTTTCATTTTTATTATTTTGTATCTGTCCTTCACTTTCACTATTTATAGAAGTCTCTGCTTGCCCTTCAATTCTCCCCTGATTTTGCATTTTTGGATGATCTGGTGGATATTGTGGTATAGGCATAGGTTGTTCTATCACTGTTGATTCACTTTGATCATTATCCGACTGCCTTGTAACTGAATTGATAAGAAATTCAATCTTATTCGTAATTTGCTCTACTCCATCTTGGAAATTTCTTTCCGGCGTTCCGGCAAATAATCTACCTGCTTCATTACCTAATTTTCTAGCATTTTGCTCAGCTTTTTTGGCAATGTCTGCAACTTTTCTTGCTTCTCTGACATTTTTGTTTTCTTTAAATTCTATGACTTTATTTTTAGCATTGGCAGCAATTTTGGCTTCTTCTGCTATTAGGACAGCCTTGTCTTGAATGGTATTAGCTATTGACAATAGATCATTATACAATTCTTGCCCAACATCTGGAAATTTCCTTCTGAGCCTTTCACTTTTTTGTCTTTTTGCTCTTGCTAATTGGGCCCAAGTTTCGACTTGCGATGCGAGAGCTACGCATTGATTATATGCTTTTTCTATTGCCCTCTGTGCCGCTAATAATTTCTTTTGTTCTTCTAAATTAATAGCTGCTTGAGCTAAATCATTAAACTGATTTGTATTCTCTTGCGTAACATTTCCTTCTCCTGCTTTCCGTCTTTGAAATTCTTGAACAGCTGCAATTATTTCAGGCGTTTCTTGTATTCTTTCCGGTGTTTTTAATTCACCCTCATTTTCCAAAATTGACCTAGTAAACCTAGGTTTAGAATCTTTTTCATATGCCATTATTGCATCATTTATACCCTTTTCCAAATTTGAAATAGAAAGAAAATTCATCGCAGGAATTGGAATTTTTTCATCATCTCCTACTTCATTATTTATAGTAATAAATTGGTCTTCTTGAGTTCCTAGCGATGTAAATGATATAGGATAAATTATTGAAGAGAGAGCGACAGACCAGTTTGAATCTAAATTTAATGGTTCAGGTAACCTGATTGTGTAATTCGATGTTTTATTACCTTCAATAGCAGTATTTGAGGGTAAAACTGTATAAAAATTATCCATCTTAATTTACTAAATCGGATTCTTTTATCCAAGAATTATGTTTTTCAGAGTAGCCTACCCACCTGACAAATAGTTCTTTTATACCTTTTCTTTTGCGTGTTTTTATGACTTCGGCAATTCGATAGGTTGTATCTTTTGTGGTCAATACTAATTCTTGTTCATAAAATACGCTTTCAATTTTATTATCTTCCAGATCAGCAATTCTATAGGATGGAGGATCAGTTAGACTCACTTTTATGATTTTAAATAATTCGTCAGTGAAATTTGGCAAATAGCCTTTCTCAAATTTAGTTTTTTCTTTAGATATTCTTACAATATCGCCAATTTTAAATTTAGGATTTGAATTTTCATCCTTGTTTGATTTATATACTCGCTCTAGTAGCTCATGCGCATTTTTATAATTTACAGAATTCGGCTTCATCCCTATAGTCCGGTTTATGCTATTGTTTATTCCATTCACAATTTTGTCAATTATTTCAATCCATCTTGTCGTATTCTTCTCACTAAAATATCTGTATAATCTCCCTTTAATCGTCCTATTTGCCCTCTCCACTACTCCAGCATGTAAATTTGGCGTATACATTACATGCTTTATAATATTTTTCTCATTAAAATAATTTAACATTTTTTTGGCTTGGAACTCGACCCCCGCATCACTGTAAAGTTTATTCGGTAATATCTTTGACTTATCAAATATTATATCAAAAGCCTTAATCATGTCTTCACTTTTTTTGGTTCTAGCAGGGGAAACATAGATTTTCCGACTTAATACATCAATACAAACTAGTAAATAAGCATTATTATCATTTTCTTTTTTAATACTATCAAATATACATAGATCACATTGCCAATCGGTATTCAATCCTGTTGGAATAGTTCTAAGTCTTTTGAATCTAATTCTTCGTGGCTTAAATAATGTATATGTTCTTTCTTTCGAGAGAAAATCTTTTACATCTTTTATGGAAATGTTTTTATTTTTCTTTTTGGCTTCAACTAGAATTTTATTTATTCCCGCATAACTAGTAGGAGAATTTAAATTATAATAAATATCTTGGAGAATTTTTTCTTTTAGAGTCTTGCCCATAATTTCGGTTTAAATGAAATAATTTTATTTCGTTTAAGTCCAGGAGTTTTTATAGGATTTAATTTGACCACTACTAATTTTTTATTTTTCTTTCCTCTACCTATTTGACCAAAGATTCTTGTCGAAAAAATGAATTTTCGAAGTAGAACAATTTTAAGAAAGATGATTTTTTATCCAAAATGATGACTCATAAAATTTTGTTCATTTTGATTGTTTTTTGTAAATTAGTAGACTAAATCCATTAAGATCCAATCCTTCCCAAATCCATTAAAATTATTCTTTTGTTTACAGGTGATTAAAGCCAATCCATTAATGTGTCGTGTGGCGATGCTGGCCATAAAATGTTTTTGTTTTTATAAAGGTTTTTCTTCTCATTTTATTGTTATTTAAGTTCAAGAATAATCCCAACCAAAATATTATAAATTGTTAATTTATTAAAGCATGTGATAACCACGTGATTTCCCTACTATTATTGCGAAATCTTATTACGAAATCAATCACGTGGTTACTAAAAATAGAATAAAAACCCAACCTATTTCATAACCATTATTAACCATATAATTATTTTTCTCTATTCCAGGATCAAATTGTTGGCACCTTTGCGTTCTCTACCTGGCGGAGGACTATATAAGCGCAAAGGTTTTTTCATTTTTCATCATTTTTAAACTGAATAAAATTAATTAATAAAATTTTTAAATTAATTCTGGGCTAATCCGCCCAATCATCAAAAATTCAAAATAATCGGGCTAATCCGCCCATATTTCAAAAATTTAAGAAAAATTATTCCCAATTTAAATTAATTGGGCAATAAAGTGGTGCAACGGCCAAAGCAAAAAGGCCAAAAATTAACATTAATTCACTCAATTTATAGATGAGCTTCCGCAATTTGGAGGACATCGAAACACAACTGGCCATCAAACAAAAAATTTTCGAAGAATTAATCTTGGCTGACGACATCGACTACAATTTGGTGCAAATTGCCGAAGAAGAAATCAACAAATTGCAATCTTTGGTGGCAAATATCAAAAAGGTTAGCAGCAAATTAATGAACCTGGACATCGCGGATCAGGTTAAACAGGAATCAACTAAAAACAATCAAGCAACAATTCAGGGCTCAAACGTGGCACAAAGCGATCAAGTGGTGACACAAAGCGATCAAGTGGCGGCACAAATTCAACAACACAATCAACAACCGGATCAACAGGTTCAGGTTAAAAAATTATATCAAATCAATTCTACTGACAAATTACAGGCTGAGGACGCTTCGACATTGGCACAATTGGATCAACATCAACAGGACATTGTGGGACAACAAATTCCAGTACTTGGATCATCAACCCAGCATCCAGCAATAACTATCAAGGATATCGAAAAACTAGTAAGTTTTTATTTCCAAAAATATAAAACCGACAAAAATATTAATAATTCACAAAAATTAAATAAAAATAAACCAAATCAAAACAAATTTATTGCAAAGCCCATTAATTTCCCTAATCAATTTCAGTGCCAGCCACCGAAGCAACATCGTGGTTTTGGTTTTGGGCAATCGCATCGATCATCACCATATAATAGTAAGTCATATCCCTCTTATCCAATTGATCAAAATAAGGTCATTCAACTGATTAAAACAGACCTTAATAGATACCGACCACCTATTATTATTGAACCGCTTCCATTATTTTCAGGTGGTTCAAGGCGCAATCAACGATTTGGTCAACAAGGTGGTTCAAGACGCAATCAACAATTTGGTCAACATTCAGCGGCGGGTAAATTTGATTTTAGAAAATCAAAAAGTAATTCCCAACCTTTGTACAGTCGCCAACCCAATAAGCACAGTGGAAAAGGAGCAATACAAGCACAAGGTGATTCAAATTGTGCAGGCCAAAATTCAAGAAGCATTTTATGAAATTGCTCAAATTTGAGGGAGAAAATAAACAATTCGAACACATATTCATTCCATAATACAAATTCTGATTCCCATTCGCAAATTTGAATTGATTTTGCAATTTATATAATTCCCATTCACAAATTTGAATTGACTGTGCAATTAATACCATTCCCATTCACAAATTCGAATTGAGTGTGCCTCAAAAATAATATTTGTGCCATTCATATTATACACAAACAAAATACACAACTGAATTGTGTCATTCATATTCCACACAAATATTTGTGTCATCCAACACATTCCACACACATAATACAATAATTGTGCCATCAAACCACATACAATATTTAAATATTTTGATTTGATTAAATAAAATAATAAATAAATAAAAGAAATAAATAATTTCTAAATCATTTTAATTATAATACAGGCAACAAAGGCATAAATAATATAAAATCAGACAAAGTAATTGTCAATTGATTAATCTTATTAAATATAATAAAGATAAAGAAAATAATTGAATAATAAATAAAATCAAAATAAATATTGATAAATTAAATAAATTACTGTAAAAATAAAAGAAAATTGATATAATAATATTAAAAATATTGAACTTATAGTAAAGTAAATAAATTCTACAGTATAAATATTGATAAAATAAAGAAATTAAATATAAAATATAATAATAAAACAGTAAAATAATATAAAATATAGTAAAATAAATAAATTTTACAATAATTAAAGTAAGAAAAAATATAAAATAAATATATTAAAGAAATATAAAAATAAATTAAAAATGTCTGGACCTCTCAAAAAGCTAATTGGCCCTGGAAAAGCCAAATTGGCCGAATATATTACTAGAGCAATTACCCATAGAAATAATTTTAATAATAATCAACCTATAGTTAGGAACGATATAGTAGATTTAATATTAAAAATTAGGAATAAATGCGACATGCTCGCAGAATATAACGATAGGTGGGCCAGATTATTAGTGGAGATTAAAAATACTGCTCCAGCAGAGTATCAAACTTTTGCAGCAGAATATGAGCAATTTATTAATGAAAATAATAATTTTATTGATATGATTGAAAACGGAAAAGATGCAATCACTGAATTGCAAATTGTATTATCCCGCATTGATAATAAAATAGATGTAGATCTAGTAAATGTAGCGACAAAGCTACCAAAACTTGATTTACCCAAATTTGATGGAAAACCAACAGAATGGCCAGTCTTTTGGTCTAGTTTTCATTCAGCTGTCAATCAAAAAGCTAGTCTAAGAAGAGTAGATAAATTTAATTACTTGAAATCTTGTCTATCAGGCAAAGCTCTTGCAGAGATACAGGGATATCCTGCTACTGATGACAATTACGATACAATTGTTCAAATCCTTACGAAAAAATTTGGTGATGAAAAAGCTCTACTCATAAATTTATACTCTGATTTGAGAAAATTACCCATCGCAGGTCCAAATATCCCATCAATACGAAAAAATATTATTGAAATGGAAAGAATATTCCGTCTTTTAGAGACTTCTGGAGAAGATATTAATAATCCATCCATGTTAATCCTAGCAGAGTCAAAGTACCCACAATGGATTTTGCTTGAAATGCTGAAAGCGAAAAAAGCTTTCCCAGATTGGAAACTCGAAGATTTCCGAAAGAAAATTGATGAAATAGTATCACTACGTGAAGAAGCATTCGAGCTATCTCAAAATTACGGATCAAACCCAAGGAAAAATGAATCCTCCCAAAATAATTTTTATAGAAAAAATAACAATAATTCCCAAAGAAGGTTCAGTAGATATGAGAACCAAAAGGATAGCCAAGTGATGACAACAATCACTGACCAAAATAAAAACAATAGAAACAATTTGAATAAATATAATAATGGGAACAATCAAAGACAAATTAATCAAAATAATTATAATAATAAAAAGAAATATGCTTGTATCTTTGATGGTTCCGAAAACCACTCAAGTTTAAAATGTCCAAAATACAAAGATTATGAAGCTAGAAGCAAAAGATTAAATGAATTAAAAAGATGTGAAAGATGCTTAGCCATCGGACACAATATCAAATCTTGCTCTAAGAATGATATTAAATGCAGAAATTGTGCAAAAGCTGGTCATTATCAATTAATATGCAAAAAATTACTAAATACAAATAAAAATGTGAATGTAAATGTAATAAATGATAACAATGATCAAGAATTAATCAATTCAAATCAAGAAAATGATTCAGAAGATATCGTAACTAGCACAATGGATATACCCATAGATATGAAAAAGAAAGTTTATCTAATGGCTTTAAAAACTAAAATTAGAAATCCAGATAGTGGACTTGAAAAGGAAAAACTTGTTTTCTATGATCCAGGTTCAACAAAACGCTTCATGTCTGATGGATGCGCTAAAAGTCTTGGATATAAATTTGATAATCTACCAAAAGAAGATTTAAATGTTTATGTATTTAATCAAAATGTACCATCAAATCTCATAAGCCATAAAATTAAATTTGAAATTAAATTGACTAATGGGGCATATAAACGGTTCACAGCAAATACAGTACCTAAGATTACACGACCAATGAATATTTTGACTTTGGATAAAAATGATGATCCAATCCCAGACATCATTGGCACTGACCAAGTTCAACCAGACATATTATTAGGAATTGAAGATTTCTGGAGTATGTTTGAGTACCATAGAAAACTAAAGTCAGGTCTTAGGCTCATACAAACTCAAATTGGTCCATTACTATGCTGCAAATTTGCAAATAGAAAATTCAAAGAACCTGTTTTCGCCCATAATAATGATAATTATGTCATGGCTTTCAATACAGAAATAAATAAAGATAAAAAGATAATTCTGGAAGATAAGGAAGAGTTCATGGAAAAGAAATTCTGGGACTTAGAGACTTTGGGAATAACCGAAGACCCAAATAGGTCCATTACAGAAGAAGACCAAGATGCCCTTGAGCAATTCAATAAAACAGTAAACCTTCTAGAAAACGGTAGATATGAAGTCCATTGGCCATGGCAACCAGGAACACATGAAAATCTACCACTGAACTACAATATAGCTTTCCATAGAACCAGAGCAACTCACAGAAAATTAATGGAAAAGCCAGAATTATTAAAAAAGTATAATGATATAATCCAAGAGCAATTAGAAAACGATATAATAGAAGAAGTTCCACAGTACTCTAATCATATTACTCACTACTTACCTCATCAGGCAGTAGTAAAAGAAACTTCAGCTCACACAAAATTGAGAATAGTTTATGCTGCAAATGCAAAAATAAAAAATTGTAAAAGTTTAAATGAAGAATTACTAAGAGGTCCATCTCTCCTCCCAAATATAGCTGGAGTATTATTACGCATCAAATTTTATAAAATTTTACAAATAGGCGATATAGCCAAAGCTTTCCTACAAATCCAGCTTGATGAATCTCAAAGAGATGTCACCAGATTTATTTGGGTAAAAAACGTGAATGAACCCCTATCAAATGAAAATAAAGTTATTTACAGATTTAAACGTGTTTTATTTGGGGTCATTTCATCTCCATTCTTATTGGTCAAAACAATTCAATATCATCTAGAAAATTACTGCGGTACTTTTGGACGGAAAAATACAGCAAAATTATGTAAAGAAATTATGAAAAATTTATATATGGATAATATATTTGTCAGTGCAAATACTGATGAAGAATGCATAGAAAAATATAAGAAAACAAAGGAAATATTCGCTGATGCTAAAATGCAAGTTAGAGAATTTATTTCAAACAGTCCGAAAGTAAATTCACAATATTTAGAAGAAGATAAACACCCAGGTGGCCCAATAATTAAACTTTTGGGTATAAAATGGGATACCATCTCAGATTCTATGGAAATATCTGTTCCTAAAATGGAAGAAGATGAAAAGAGAATCGATAAACGATTCATCTTGTCAAAAATCCATGGAATTTTCGATCCACTTGGAATTTTAGCCCCATGCATACTCAAAGCAAAAATGCTATTCCAAAAATTATGTTCAGAAAATTATACATGGGACAAACAATTAAACAATGATAGACTAGAAGAATGGAAAGAAATAATGAATGAATGGGATGGAACAAAATTTAGTTTCCCCAGACATATTTTTAATGATATAAGTGCAAATCGACAGCTCCATGTATTTGTCGATGCCTCTGAGAAAGCATATGCTTGCGCATTATATCTCAGAACACAATATAGAAATGATATTGATATTAATTTAATTTTCTCAAAAAATAGAATTACTCCATTAAAAAAGAAAGGAACCAAGCAAATTAGCATACCAAAACTAGAACTACTCGCTTTACTCATTGGAGTAAGAGCAGCAAAATTTGTCATAGAAGAATTTGAATTCTTCCTACATCGAGTAGTTATTTGGTCCGATTCACAATGTAATTTGCATAGAGTCGGTACACCATATGAACAGGAAAGAGATAGATTTGTCAAAAATAGATTAAAAGAAATACAAAAATTTAAATGTGAATATCGCTTCGTACCTACTGAATCCAATCCTGCTGATATTTCCACTAGGGGAATGACAGCAAACGAACTGAAAAATTGTGAAAAATGGTGGAAAGGCCCTAGTTGGCTTAGTTTTGATGAAACTCTAGAAAATGGAGAAGAAGGATGGCCTAAAGAAATGGTCATCTATCCACCAGAAGATTCTGAGCTCAACGAAAGCGATGAATTAAATAGTGAATTTGAAAATGAGTCTGAATCAAAATTAAAAAGTGATTCAGAAAATGAAGACTATCTCTCATTTAGTGATGATAATATCGTAGCATACAACGAATTTGAAAAAATTAATGAAAATAAAAAATTAAAAATTTCTAAAAAGAATAAAGATAATAAACAGATAAAAACAGCTTTGCAAGAACCAATTATAAAAGCAATAAACTTTAGCTCATGGTCAAGACTTGTGCGGCATACACTATATGTATTCCGATTCCTAAGTAAAAGATTTAAAAAATTGAATAATATGAATAATAAAATTAAATATATATCTCAAGTATCCACAGAGGATAATTTCACAGCTAAAGACTATGAATTAGCTGAGCAATATTTAATTAGATTAGCACAAATAGAAAATCCTCCATCGGAAAAATTCATGCAAAAATACAATATTTATAAAATCAATGATATTTATCGATGTAAAAGTCGAATGCAATCTGATAATTTCAATCTAGCTAATCCAATTTATCTTCCAAATGATAATCATATCACTCATTTACTCATTTTACGTTATCATTATCAATCACATCATTCGGGAATGATACATTTACATACTCAAATTAGAATGGAATACTTTATTCCAAAAGCACAGAGCACTATTCAAAAAGCTCTAAAGTTATGCAAAATATGCCCAAGGTACAAAAATCCGCCATATTCACTCCCAGAAATGGCTCAAATACCAAATATGCGGTTAGAAAGGTCATAAATCTTTCAAAATATAGGATTAGATTATCTTGGACCACTACCAGCAAAAATCAATACGCCCGAAGGCAAAGAAAAAGTTAAAATTTGGGTCCTACTCATAACATGCCTCAATACGAGAGCAGTTCATTTAGAAATAATTCAGGATTTAAGTACCCAAACTTTTATAAATGCATTCACTAGATTTATATCCAGAAGAGGAACACCTAAATACATTATCTCTGATAATGCTTCAACTTTTAGACTTGATCAGAAAGCTTTTGACAAAATATGGGATAATATTATTATTGACCAAAATGTACAAAATTATTTTTCTACTGAAAAAATAAATTGGAAAAATATTTCAGCATACTCCCCATGGAAAGGCGGAGTATATGAACGTTTAAATTCGTTCATAAAAAACGCATTCAAAAAATCTATTGGAAGAAATATTCTTGAATTGGATGAATTTCACACATTCATTACCGAAATGGAATCAATAATTAATTCTAGACCTATCACACCCATCAGTTCTGATTTAAATGATTTACAAATACTCAGACCAATAGATTTTCTAATTCCCTATGCCAAAACTGGAATACCAGGCAAAGTACAAACAGATAAAAATGACCCAGACTGGGATCCGAAAAATTTAAGTAATTCTGATAATATTGTAAAAGAATGGAAAAATCATATCAGTAGATTAGAAATCTTTTGGAATTATTGGCAAAATGATTACCTTGGAATGCTTCGAGACAGAAGCTTTGATAGATTTCACAAAACTCCACATTTACACAATAACAATAAACCAATAATAGGTGAAATCGTATTAATAAGAGATGATTTATTGCCTAGAAGCTCATGGAAATTTGGAAAAGTTATAAAAGTATATAAATCTTCTGTTCTATTGAAAATGCCAAATAAAAGAATAATAGAGCGTCCATTCTCAGCAATACATAGCTTGGAAGTGCCCAAATGGCCAGAAAACATTGAAGATTATAGAAAAGAAATTGATAAATATGAAGAAAGAGTAGAAATTAACACAAAAACAGAAAGTGAAAATTATAGAAAAAAGTTAAGGAGCGAAAAAATTGCCTCTGGAGAAAATGCGAAGCATAGTAACACTAATAAAATTATTACCCCCTCAAGAAAAAATTTAAATAATATTGCATTTTCTTTGATTAGTATACTTTCTGTATTATTATTACTATGTCTACCAACTTTTACATATTCATTAAGTCCTATGATCTGTCCAAATACGAACACAAATTCATATTGGAAAATTAATTCTTTCGATTTTCCATGCTCGAATTTCACTAATGATAATCCTATACCTGTAGAACACAGTCTTCGATTATTCAAACCCAATATCAATCTAGTAGAAATTCCTTCAGCTCATTGTAGCATAATCGAAGAAACAGTAGAATACAGGACAGACCTAATCAATAATAAACACACTATGAAATTCTTCAAATCAATACCAGTCACACAAGAAGAGTGCATGAACATGTGGACAAATAAAAAATGCCAATACGGTGAATTAGATGGCGAAAAATGCTATTCATGCGATCCAAGTGAGGGAAAGACAAATAATATTCTAAATATACCATTTAGCTATTGGACCATCGGATCAAGAAATATATCGACCACAAATTGTTATATAAATCCAATTAAAACATTTGCCACTCCTGGCACAAGAAATCTTTCATCTCCAATAGCAGATCTATCCCATTGCAACTTCACTAAAGGATACTGTACCCTAAGTGACAATTCAATTTTAGCTTGGAGAACTAACCCCATAGAATATAGTCATGACTTATGCCAATACTCTGTATTCTCTACTTGGAAAGGAACTCTATTAGGAAAAGTTTGGGTTTCAGAAAATCAGGAATTTGCTATTTCTTTCCCCAATAATCCAAAAGTTATACATGATTGTGGGCATTGGCTCATTAAATCAGATCAGGGAATAGCAGTACAAGAAACTCAATATCAATTAATGATTGAAAAATATAAAAGAAGTAGAGAAAAGAGAAATATTCAAAATGAAACAATGGATAATGAAAAATCAGGAATAGTCACTGCAGAACAACAAGCAATGCAGCTAACAGCCATTCAAATGCTTCAAACAAAGCAAATGCGCAATGTATTCTCTCATCTCTCTGGCATAATTTGTTCAAAATACTCTGGATTGAATAAAAAATTAATTATATCAGCTTTAAATCCAACAGAATTTGCCAGAAAATTCTTGAAAGACGAGTATATTGAAGCTAGATGGATTGGAAATGATATATTAGAAATTAGAAAATGTATGCCGATACCATTTGAAAATATCACATTCATTCCTAGTGACATCTGCTATCATAAAATACCAGTAGATGTAAATTTCATCCATCAAAAATTTAAGGCATACCTAGATCCCAATACTTTAATCCTTTTCACAAAAGCCAATGAAGGCTCTTGTGAATATTTTCAAAACTTAGCCTTAAAAATAAATAAATCATTATATAAAATTGATCAAAAATACGCCATGACTGAGTTAATTCAACCCCAATCCATACACAATTTAACTCTAGGTTCCAATTTCTCAATGAAATTACCTAGAATAGAACCACATCCCTTCCATAAATTTATTTTAAATAAATATACTGACCCAAGAGAGAACATAATAAAACTATTCCAAATATATGACAATGAAAAAAGATTAAATATTAAAGAAACAAAAATTTCAGAATATACGACACATAGTATACGAGAGAATTTCAATAAAATTATTCCACATCTTCCATTTCTCTCAATAGATCCCCTAAAAATTTGGGTATATACTTGTTGTATATTCGTAACTATTTATGTATTGTTTACAGTCATATTATCATATATTGAATTAAAATTATTCATCAAAAACATGTTTAACAATACATATTGGACTGAAAATAATACAAAAAGAAAATTAAATAAACATAAAAATATTAAAAGAATTAATAAAAGTAATGAAATGAGTATGGAAAATGTAAATAACAATCCATTAAAAATTAATAGTAAAATAAATCTATCAAATTATTCAATTAATTCATCCATATAATATTTATACATACAAATTTAATAATATCAATTCAAATTAAAGAAAATTCAATTTAAATTTAAACTAAAATAATTTATAAATATTACGCCATTAAGACAAATTGTCATTTCTAAAGAAAATTAATTTACTAAAATTTTTTGATGACTCATCATCAAACATATTCTCGATCAGCCGCTCAAATCATTACGAAATTTCAAAATTAGCGGCGATCAACATTCCATTTTTATTTCGTAATAAATTATCAAGCCTATAAAAGGCGAACAAGTTTCCTTTATAAGTCATTCATTCCATTTCCACATTTAATGAGCAAGTGCTCTCCATATTTTAATTTCTATTTTATATTTTCCCTCTTTATTATATTATTGACTTTGATTTTCCTAAACAAAATGCAAAATTACATATCATCATCAAACTCAACCAATAATTATAATCCCATTATCGTGCCGGGAACATATAAAGAATGTTCCTTAGGTTTACTCACTCATATCATGGATATTCTTCCTTGGAATATCTACCAAACCCAACAAATTCCAAAAACTGCAACAATATTCTTCGAACCCAATATAAGTTACAATTTAATTGAAGAATCATTCGCGAAAAACTTTTTACACATTGAATACTATCGCGAATATAACCTCACTGATTTTAAAATTTTCCCACATATGCAAAATGAGAATGCCGAACCCCATTATGCAACTCATGCCAGAGTTGTTCCAAACATTAAAAATTATTTAACCAACAAAAATATTCATTCCGTGCATTCCCTATTGGAAATTTTCCCAGATATCATTATAGGAACTATTGACTTTGATTTCCTTGGCAAAATTTTAAATCATAATATTCAGAAAGAAATTGAAAAAGAAAATAACCCCCATAAAATTATCAAATTACATTTTCCCCCTTCACCAGATTCATCATCAAATGATACAATTACGCTTTCATCGGACGACGAACCGGAAACAACCTCAATGGATGGAAATGGGACCAACAATAACAAGATTTAAATTAATTCAGGCTTCGGGAGTGTCGAAAAAATGAATTTTCGAAGTAGAACAATTTTAAGAAAGATGATTTTTTATCCAAAATGATGACTCATAAAATTTTGTTCATTTTGATTGTTTTTTGTAAATTAGTAGACTAAATCCATTAAGATCCAATCCTTCCCAAATCCATTAAAATTATTCTTTTGTTTACAGGTGATTAAAGCCAATCCATTAATGTGTCGTGTGGCGATGCTGGCCATAAAATGTTTTTGTTTTTATAAAGGTTTTTCTTCTCATTTTATTGTTATTTAAGTTCAAGAATAATCCCAACCAAAATATTATAAATTGTTAATTTATTAAAGCATGTGATAACCACGTGATTTCCCTACTATTATTGCGAAATCTTATTACGAAATCAATCACGTGGTTACTAAAAATAGAATAAAAACCCAACCTATTTCATAACCATTATTAACCATATAATTATTTTTCTCTATTCCAGGATCAAATTGTTGGCACCTTTGCGTTCTCTACCTGGCGGAGGACTATATAAGCGCAAAGGTTTTTTCATTTTTCATCATTTTTAAACTGAATAAAATTAATTAATAAAATTTTTAAATTAATTCTGGGCTAATCCGCCCAATCATCAAAAATTCAAAATAATCGGGCTAATCCGCCCATATTTCAAAAATTTAAGAAAAATTATTCCCAATTTAAATTAATTGGGCAATAATTCTTATAAATTCGGGATCTTTTGAAAGCTTCCCTTTTAGAAAAGTATAACCTTTCGGTGGTGAATTCAGTTGACCTGACATATATTTTAGGGCATCAACATAATTACTTCCTCTCACTGACTTGTTAAAATTTGTTAAGATACTTCCATCGCTATTTATTCCTAAATTTTCTTTATTTTTTCCGACATAATTCATTAACTTTGTAAAAATTCTAGGCGTAATAGGTGAGAGTGGTTTTGTATATGCAGATGCAGTTGCTGTAGGTGATGGGGTATTTGATTGACTTTTAGCTGTTTGTTTTGGCGTGTCATAATCGGATGAATAGATTTCCGAATCATCTGAAAGAGGTTCACTCTCATGAGATACGCTCTGGCTTGTATTAATACTTTCATTTAAATTCCGACGAGTTTTCCCTCTTCTTATTGGAGTTTCCTCTTGTAATACAATTTTATTTTGCTGTTCCTGGTTAATTCCCATATATGGAGGTATATTTGGAGGTGGAGGTAAATTTTCAATAATGACTTTTTGTGGTTTTCCTTCTATCAATTCTCGTAATTTTCTTTTTTGTTTTAAAAGCCACTCATACTTCTTAGCTTTGATATCTTCCGAGATCTTTTTATTTGAAAAATTTTGATGAATCTTTGCATCGATTAAAGCCTTTTCTTTTCTCAGAGGATCATCACCTCTCATCATAGACAATAAAGCTAAATATTCCACTTCGGGAATCATAATCATTTTCTTTGCATGTTTCATTTTAATTTACAATTTTTTGTACTAAATGAGCTGCGAGTTCGGCTAAAACAGGGACTAATATAGCACCTAATGCAATGCCACTACCTTGTTGTATTCGATTTCTGGCGCCTTTTTCAGTTTTTGAACGAGCAATAGATCTGTAAAAATCGGCGTATCGGGCTAGTTTTCTTTTTTGGGGTTTAGTAAGAGCAAAATTAAATTTAAGAATATTTGCACAAATTTCTACAATGGCTAATATTTGTTCTGCACTAGCGTTTAAAAGTAGAGCGTTTTTCTTTTTCTCGGATTTTGTAGAAGCAAGCTTCTGAAGAAATTCTACGTTTTCTTTAATATAAGGACTGAATTCATACATTTTATATTTAAAATATTTTCAATTGTATTTATATACTTTTACTCCACAGGTAAGTAAATTGTAATAATTTCATTAGGAAAAATATTTGTAGATAACCTAAGGCTCTCAGGAGCATTAGGATGCATATTTATAAGTAAATAAGTGAAAGGCTCTTTCGTAGCATCGTTATATGAATCCATAAAATAATTTAAGCGACGAGGGAAAAGTTGACTTCCTAAGGTTCTCACATGCAATTGAGCAGAGGGATTTCTCATCAACACAAGATAATGAGAATTTGCACGAGCAGTCTTAATATCGCGACCATAAAGACTTTGCGTAACAAAAATCACACTAGTATTCCAGTTATGGGATCCTCTTGTAAAGAGTAAATCAATAAAATCATTTTTCATATTAAGCATAAGATCGTCTAAAATTAAAAGTAAAGGCTTCTCTTGACTCTTTATAAGTTCAATATCGGGGAGTCCATTATGTGTTTCGATCCCTTTATTTTTCAAAGCGATTATAGATTCATTCATTTCTCCATAACAATATAATATTTTTACTGGTGGAGGTTTTATCAGCTCTTCAGTATGATTTAAAAATTTTAGCAGCCAATTTGTTTTACCACTACCAGTGGCGCCACATAAAATTAAAGTAAAAGGAGCGTTAAACATTTTTGTTTTTAATTAATATATAATCAGAACATTTTGGGCATTTTATATAGTCTTCCAGATTTTCAAATGGCGATAAAATTGTAAAATGTTGAAGCATTTTCTTACACTTAGAACAATAATGATAATGGCAGGGGCAGAAATTACAGCACTTAATCGAATGATCACACTTCTCCATTGTAAATTAATTTAATCATGATTCATGAATATAATTTTCCTTTATATAGCCCTTATTCCGATCGCCTTCTGATCGCATTGGCCCACCACATTTTGGACATTTGACCTCATTTTTATAATAATTGAAATGCATTAATCCCTTTTTATTGCAATATTTGCAATTGAGATAATGGCACAGACAAAAATTACAACATTTATATTCACACATTTTGAATAAAATTTTAAACTTTATTATGATAATTATAAATGATTTTTTTTCTTATTTATACTTTTTGAATTGGAAATAATTAATAAAAAATTTTCCTTTTAGATGGTTCTAAAATTGCCTAATGAATTGATTGAAGAGTTGGCAAATTTTATTTCCTATAAACCTTTAGAACAGGGCTATTACTG
Organism: Pratylenchus scribneri; assembly: GCA_030063045.1. NCBI lineage: Eukaryota > Metazoa > Nematoda > Chromadorea > Rhabditida > Pratylenchidae > Pratylenchus > Pratylenchus scribneri. The sequence goes on along the minus strand of JAQSEB010000037.1, from coordinate 711,174 downwards.
GTCATTTAAAGAACATAAAATTCCTGCTGCTGGCCCGATTTTATCATCATTTGCTCTTTCGTATTTTATTTGCAAAAAATGGCGTGAAATTAAAACGAAACGACAAGAAATGCTAAATCGAATTGTGGATCAAATTAACTTGGAAAAACAAAATGATCTATCTTTTCTGATGATACGTTATCTGGAACTCAAAATTGGCTGGTATTGGGATAAGCCGAGAGAAAATGAGAATATATTATGCATTTTCTGTCTAAAAGGGGAGAAATATGAAAAAGAAAATTTTCAAAATTGCCCGAATTCAATTCATTTATTTCACAAAGAATGCTCTAGAGAATATATGGAACATTTTTTTGAAGATGATCCAGATAATTGGACTGAGTGTCATATATGTAAACCTTTTGGTTTTGACCTATGAATATATATGAATATAAATGTATAAATATTAATATTTCATTTTCAATCAAATTTATAAAAACATTCTTCACCTGAAGGACAGATAATAATGTTTTCTAAATGCAAATAAAAAAATTCGTCGTAAATTGTACCGTCTTGGAATAAAGATTCATTATAAAATGAATTATCAATTTTATTAGGAGTGCAGAGACAAATCAAATGTTCCGAGTTCGATGGAACAATATCGAGAATTTTTATTTCCTTAATATGGTAGAAAATTTTTCCTCTTGGATGAGCGCATCGATGGGGTGGAAGTTGAAAATTTGAACCGTATTCCTGTACTATGCGATTCAATTCTCCCCTCGATGAACATTTGTGAAAGTCTGAAAAATAATCTAAGGCATTCATTTTCGATTTTTCGATTTGAAATAATTGATTTCTTCCATTTATATAGGCCCCTAATTTCTCATGGTTTAATTTTGGCTAAAACCTTTGGGCTTAAAACAAAATTGTCTAAAATTTTCTTAATCAATCCCGGTGGGGGGGGGGGGGGCAAAAAGGACCCTAAACCTTTGGGCTCTAAAAACTGATTGAAATCTTCTTGCTCTTTCATGGGGGGGGTTCAAAGAGTAACCAAGAACTTTGGTCTTTTAACAAATTTTTTGAAATTTCCTTGCTCCGTTGGGGGGGGGGGGGGGGGGGGGGGTAGCTCCGTTGGGAGGGGGGGGGGGGGGGGCAAAAAAGTAGTCAAGAACTTGGGGCTTTAAAAAATGATTGTAATTTTTCTAGGTCTTTTTTTGGGGGGGGGCAAAAAAAGTAACCAAAACCTTTGGGCTTTCTATTGGTCTGATTGAGGGTTTTCGATCAAACATTTGCTGGAGAATAGTCAAAAGCTTTCGACTTTTCAAAAATTTTCTGAGGAATTTTGACCAATCCTGCTCAGAAAAATAGCCAATAACTTTGGCCTTTTCATAAATTGTCAAAGTTTTTTTTGGTCAATCATGGACCGGTGAGTAGTCAAAACCTTTGGGCTTTTCAAAAATGATCTGAGTCATTTTGGTTATGGTCAAAATGGGGGGTGAGCCAGAACTTCGTTTATACTACTTCCGCCCATTGAATTTTTAATTCCGCCTATTTTAATTCTGACTGTTTTATATTCTGGTCTGTTTTAATTTGGTCTGTTTTAATTTTGCCTGTCATTTCTTAAAAATCCTAAAAATTTTAAAATTAATTTACTAAAATAAATAGTTCTCTAAATGGAGTAAAATGATATCTCTTAATTTTCCCTACAATTTTATTAGCATTCTCATCAACGATGCTTAATTTGTTTTCGTCCATTGCCCTGCTATTCGTGTGTGCAAATGAATTAAAAATAATGTGGTGAGAGGAAGATAAATGTCAATGCCAATTTCAGTCAATCTCTGTTATATTTTGTTTGTGTGTATTTGTGTTCCACCCACAATTTGTAGGCACACAAATTTATTATTTTGCTCATTTTCTCGCCTCCGCTGCTGCTGCGCTTTTCCTCCACCATTGACATTGCTCCCCATCTCATCCACTTGTCCATTTTGTTGGAGTCCTGTGCCTCGGCTAATTATTCCCTCGGGAACTCGGGACGAGGAAAATAGGCGACTAGGAGGAAATCTGTGTGAAGAAAGAGGCACACGAATGTGGACATCCAATGCAGGCTTCAATTCAAATACATATTCCCCCGGACATAAATCTGCCGCACTCAATCTTCTTCCCGGCAAAATATATGCTCATTTTATGCCGCCCAACGACCAAAGAATATAATATAGGCCTTATAAGCCGGCACATCTTTTTCACTCATTTTGCTATTGGCCAAAATGAAAATTAAAAATGCCGCATTTTGCGCTGGCACACATTAATTAATTTTATTTATGGCCAATTTTATACGGCAAAAGGCATCCATTCCTATTTTGCAGCACATTTCAATTTCATTCCCACCAATATTTTTCGCTGTCATTTATTAAAATGTTATTGTTGTTTTGAAAACCAAAACCCAACTCAATCCATCATAAATATGTTCCAATGTGCAGCTCACATTCATATTTTAATAATTAATTCTTTTGGCCACTTTTATGCTCATTTGCACGGATGGCAGAGGCCAAAACACGAAAGGGAGGTCATTGACCACTAGCAGCATTTTCTGGTCTGGCTTCTCAATGACAGGCGGCCACCAATTTTCAAACTATTAGGGTCATTCACCCGCCAGCCATCCAACAGCAGCCTTCCTTCCGGTCCAATGGGTTGAGCGGAGGAAGGCGGAAAGGAAGGATGGGGATGAGGGTTAATGACTCTCGGGACCACCCCACCACCGCCATCCCGTCGAAGCAGAAGCAAAAGCAAAAGCTGGAGGTCTATGCTGGAGAAAAGTCACCAATCCTACTCTATAATATTGCTTCGTCCACTTCCCTTCACGGCCTTTCCCGGAGTCACAATTTTTGTTGCGAATTTTGAAAATCTGGTGAAAATGTACCCAAATTTTCAGAGTTATAAACAAAATGAGAATGCATGTATTTTGGGGATATTATTAAAATTGCTTATATTTTGCAAAGATATTTAAATATTTTTACATTTTCATTTTAAAAATCTAGTGAAAATAGAGTGAATATAAAAATTATTCAGAATTTCAAAAATAATTTGAAAATATGAAATATTTTCATAATTTTTTAGGACATATTTTCAATATCTATTCAAAATACCAAGAAAAATATTTTCAAAATGGCCACCATATTCAGAATATTTTGAAAATGGGGCAAAAAATCTGTTTCCCTTATTCTGGTTTATTGTTCTGACTTTTCCTTTGTTCTGATTTTCTGTTCTGATTTCTCCATTGTTCTGATTTTCTGTTCTGTTTTTTTCCTTATTCTGATTTTCTGTTCTGATTTTTTCCTTGTTCTGATTTTTCTCGCGCACTGTTCTGACTTTTTTCCCTTGTTCTGATTCTGATTTCACTTATTTAATCATCTGCCGCAGCTGGGATTCGAACCCGAGTAGTCAAGTGCCAAAGTCAGCGACATAACATTGAGCTAAGGAGGCTATGTATCCTCCTCCATTAAAACATTTATTTATTCCTTTCATTGCCTTTCTCCAGAATAATCTCAAAATTTAGATATTTTTCGAAAATATTCTGAAAATTTGTTCTATTTTAGGTTGTGAAAATGAATCGAAAAATTTGGCGAAAATCATAGAATTCTGAAAATTTTCTGAAAATTGTATCCATTTTTAATCTGCATTTTGGGTCTTATTTCCAAAAGCTTATCAAAATGAATACAAATATAAATTTTCAAAATTATTAAATTCTCAAAATGTTCCCTGAATTTTAGTAATTTTAAGAATATTATAACAGTTGATGTATTTTCACTCAATTTTGTAAATATGTAAAATTTTGAACATATTTTTTTCCTTTTATGTTCAAAATTTTTTGAATTTATTTTGACGTGGATTTTCAGAATTTTATTCATTTCTAATATATTTTAACAATTTATCGGTGCTCAATATATATTGAGGATTTTTTCCTTTTTTAAAAAATTTTTACAATTACAATGAAATTTTCAAAATATTGTGCACATATTTTCTTTGTGACTCCAGGTTCCCTCTGTGGTGGCTGGGGCCAAGGGGAATTTGGAAGGGCCAGAAACCGAAAAGTTGGAGGGGATTTCAGCCTGCTTTCGGAAACATATATTTCTCCGGGACTGATGGGGGAAGGAAGGAAACATTGGCCGCTTTTGTATTGCTTTCTGCTTCTTTTTTAGCGCATTTCCGACCCCTATTTTCCCCATCAAAGTTGGTGCCGCCGCTTCTTCCTCTCATAAAAATGCCGACTTACTCCAAATGGGCATATTTCTTTTTTTTTCAACTGCCTTTCCAATTTCCATCTTTGACCAATTTCCTTCTTTGCCTTTTGAAAAGGAAATTCAGCATTTTTGCACGAATTTCAACTGCTGCTGAGCTAAATGTTGCCTAATCCCCAATTAAAAGTAGCCATTGGCCATCGTCAATTTCACTTAATTCCTTCCAACATTTTTAATTGCTTTTTTCTGCAATAATTAATTTTTGACAAAATATAAAATTACCGATTGGCTTGAATGCTTAGCTTTTTTTGTATTTTGGTAGCCAAAATGGCACTTATCCAGTTTAAATCCTCTTTTTTGAGAAGCGTAAAAGTGAAGAATTCCTTGGAAGTTAGGGGATACGTGAGATGATTTTTACCTCATCATATTCGTAACCTATTACCGAATAACCTCAACCCCTAATAGCGACGATGATCCAAAGGGGAACTTTTTCACTTTTTCTTTTGTGAGAAAAAAGCGGACCTAAATTCTTTAAGTACCCCAAAGTCAGTTTTTGCAAGAATTTTCAACTTGGCCCAATGTTGGCCTAATCCCCAATTAAAAGTGGCCATTGGCCATTGTCAATTTCACTTAATCTTTCCTCCAATCCCATCACTGCCATTTTAGCATCCTATTTTTTTCTCCCCCTTCATTAATTTTAACCGGACTAATTGATGAGTGTCATCAATCTTTTTCTCCTTTCCCCACCTTCCCATTTTCGTTGGGCTTTTGTCACCGGTGTGAAAGCAAAAACGATCCCTTATTTTGCTTTTGTCCAGCCGGGTGGCTGTCATCAATAGAGTCAGTCGAGCAGCCACCCTTCCTTTCCATTTTTTTTCCGATTACACAACATAAACACAACAGTGGCCAATCTCAGTCAATGTCGGCCAATTTTTAGGCTAACGGAATTCTGCCTCCAGCATGTCCCTTTTGGCTCTACTCACATAAATATACACAATCGCGATTTTTCTTGCATTTTCCACTCACCTGCTGCTGCTGCTGGGCTTATTTTGCTCCACGTAAAATCAAGACACCGCACCAAGCACACAATTGGCCCTTTTAGTAAAGTCCATGGGCTCATCCGAAGTCCAGTCAGCTGCCGTTTTGTCCATTCAATCATTTGGGTCATCATTTTGTCCCATTAACCAGCTGCTTTCTTTGATTCAATTCCGTTTCATGGATAGCGTAATTCAATTTATCAATATTATTTAGGATATTAATTTGACAACATTTTATGTAATATTTCATAGCATTTGAAAATTCTCTGATTAAATAAAAAATAATTTAATTAATGTTAAAATTTTCGATTTCGATCGGCTTTAAATTTCTTTAACTATCAAACTGTGAGAAAAATGTTTTAAATTTTTCAGTAGAATTTTAATAAAATTAAATCCAAATATTTAGATTTGCTTTTTTATTTCAAATAGAAGCCAATTCTATTTGACCTTTGCAAATTCTTATAAAATTAAATTACTCGAAAATTAATATTGTGTAATTTTTTGGGCATGAATTTCATTTTTAAATAATTCATTTAATTTTAATTTATTTTAAAAATTATTAACAAATCTCATTCATTCCAAATTATACTAGTAAAAAAGTCCCTTTTTCACCATAATACTTTGTTGGATTTGTTCCAATTCCAAATAAATAAATACTCCTTCTGCACATTTCCACTCCTTCCGCTACCCAAAAATAATGTGGGGACGTGGAAAAAGATAATGATGCGCAATCCCCCCGTAAATGGGCACCCCACCAAACGACGTGAGCATCGCGCACACCTTCAATCCTCTTCTAAATCCTTCCTATTTTCCAATTTCCTTCCATTTTCCACCTCTTCAACCTTCACCACCAAAACAAGTCCATCCTCCTTCCGCCGATCCTTCCTTTACCCCGCCAGCAACCATAAAATGCGCATACACCGCGCACCCACCTTTTATTCTCCTTCCTTTTTCCTTCCCTTTTATTCCATTTATTTGTGCAGCCTCCAACCCTTCTTTTCAATAGAATCCGCCAAAAGCACAGCCCATCATTGATTTGATACAATTCGGTGTTAACATCAACGATTTTTAGGGATTTTTTAATTTTGGAAAGTTGAAATATTTTTTTAAGAGCAAATAATTAGAAAAAATTTATAATTTTTTTATTTTAATCGATTGATAGGAAGACAAACAAATTAAAAAATTTCTACGTGATTAAATGAATTCCGTTGAAGAATAAATTGATTAAAACAGGGAAGATGGTAAAAGGATTTCTTTAAATAAATCTATTTAAGGAAGGCTGATCAGCTTTATCTACTAAAAGAAGAGCTCATCATCATCAGGGCTTATTCGCTATTAATATTAATCCAATTCTAATCATAGACATAAAAAGAATGGTCCCAAAGAATTAGAAGAAATATAATCGGAAGGAAATAATCTTGAAACAGATCTCTCTTTTCGCTTAAATTAATTGTAAATTAATTTAATATTCATCTTTTATTTTTAAAAATTACATATTTAAAAAGAAAAATTTTATCAGACAAAGAATTGATCGATTTGTTAGAAATTGGCAAAAAATATGACCAAAAAATTAACAAAATTGGTCAAAATTCTTTTGGTTTTTAGCCTAAAAATTCTGGCCAATGTTTTGATTAATCATCTTTCTAAATATCAAAATTTTATAGAGAAAAAAGGGATCGACGAAACATAAAATTATAAAAAAGTTTTTATTAATAGATTGAATTGAAAATTGTTTAAATATTGGCCAAATTCGCATTCCAACTGGAGTTCCGGATTGCCTTTCTAATTTTTTCATTTATTTAAAAATAAATATATTTAATTTTCTCATTACAATTTCAAATTTTTTCCCATTATTCCACTAAAACTATGCATAATTTCCTTTCTGGAACAAAAAGTAATAAAAATTGTTTCATTCCTTTCACCAAATTCTTTGTCCCTTCTCCTCCTTTTTATTCTTTTACTATGCTTGTTTCCGCCCTTTTCCCCTCCAAACACATTTCCGCGTAATTCGATTTAAACCAAGACTGCTTCCTTTTATTCTTGTCCACAATTCCCGCACAACATCAAAATGGCCTCCTCCAAATGTGCCCCCACCCCACTGCAATCCACTTTTCCGCTTTTATTTTGGCCAATGACAAACCCCCAAAAAAGGAGAGAATGAAAAGAAGCTTTTCGCGGAATTTGTTTTATTTTATTATCCACTCAAATTTTTTATTAGCCTATTCTTTTGACATCATTTCGGCATTTTTTAGCTCGCTTATTCCGAAAATAAATCCCTAATTATTCGAAAATATGAAAATAAAAATCAACAAATATAATTATTCAAAGCATATTTACCTAAATTAAACATTTTAGACTAAAATTGACATTGCTAGAGTTTAAAATAAATTGAAAAATTTTCAAAAATTAAGAAAAAAATTAATAAATTGAATGAATGAATTTATTTGATTGCCATCATCCATCGAAACATTCTCACCTTCTCTTCATTTCCATCCGATCGAAATGTGGTTTGAGGACCGAAGTTTGTCCAACATGAAGGTTCGTTATAGCAGATTATAAATTTTGAATTTAGAGGCGAAAAATTAATTAATATTAAAAAGTGTTAAAATTCATAAAAGAGATATTGATGAATAATTAATTTAAATGAATATTAAATAAAAAGAATTAAAAAGATTAAATCCAATTAAATAAAAGCTCTATTTTTTGGCCATAAATTATTTTTAAAAATAAAGCAATTTTTTAATTGGGAAATATTTATTTCCACAAATTATTATTTTAAGAAACTACCCAAAAATTATAAAAGTAACTTTTTTAAATTATAAAATTAAATAAAATGAATTAAAATGGAATAAATTCAATTAAATAATGGCTCAATTTTTGGTCCCAATTTTTTTTAAAACGAATTTTTTAATGGCTTATATTTCTTTCAAAAAAATGAATTTTAAGAAATTATGCAAAAATTATAAAATAACAATTTTTATATTTAAAAAAAACCATTGTTATTTTTTAAGGTATCCTCATTGATTGTTGAAGAATGGCGCGACATTTGGTCAACTAAACCGGAATTCATGTTTGCCTCAATTGCTTACCTCTTTGCCACCACAAATCTCCTCAATTTGCCTCGGCTCATCCTCGACAATGGAGGACGTAAAAATTATTATTTAATTAAATAATTATTGAAAAAAAGAATTAAAAAATTAAAAATTCGAATTTTTTATTCAGCGGCATTCCTTGTGGCCTATGGTGCCAGTTTATTGCTCATTGTATTGCCAATTCTCCTCCTCGAGCTGGCCATTGGCCAATTGACTGGCCGAGGCCCCTTCCAAGCATTTTATAATATTTGCCCAGTTTTCAAGGGTTCCAATTCAATTAAAAATAAATATTTAATTTCTTTACTAATGAAGGCATTGGCATCGCCCAAATTGTTTTCTCCATTTTCATGATGGCCACAATGACCAGGTTTTTGGCATGGATTTTCTTCTACATTTATCATCTCTTCTGGACGTTGACCGATGATCGGCCAGGTAAAATTTCTAATGAAAAAAATTTATTGATAAAAATAAATATTGAATTAAAATTGAAGAAAATCGAATAATCCCAAAAAACTCTAAATTATTAAATCATTAAAAAATAAGCAAGATTTTTAAATAAATTTATTAAATAAATTTGAATACATTTTGAATCCTAAATCCTTGATTAGGCGAATGAAATTGTGATTAAAAATTTAATTCCAATAATATATTAAAATTGAAAATTTATTGAATATAATTCATATCAAAAGATGGATTTTTTCCGTTCTATCAAACCATATAAAAATTAATAATTACAGAATAAGAAAAATAATTGAACTTATTGGCTCAGAATATTTTCATAAATTAATTTCGGACATAATTTTAGTAAAAAATTGATTGAATAATTTAATCATAAATATTTTAGATAAATAATTAATTCTTTCATTCCTATTAAAAATCTTTAAAAAACAAATTGCAGGATTGCCTTGGCTAAATTGCAAAAATTTTCCTGAATTTCAATTTGGTGATTGCCTCGAATCTGCCTCCATCATTTCCGTCAACAATTCCCAATATGTTTTGGAGAGGCGTTTGGCCACATTTCATGATGATTCCGCCTTAAAGCAATTCACTGAGTAAGCAAATGGCCTAATTTGCCAATTTAATTGTCCGTCCCCAAATTTTGAAGTGTTTTGGACTCGTCCACAGCGAACATTGCACAAATTGGCCAATTACAAATTCATTGGCTCATTGCCCATTCCATTGTTTGGGCATTGGTTTTTTGTGCCATTTGTTTTGGTGTTCGATGGTTGGGCAAAGTGATGGTGGTAAGCTTAAATTAAAATTGAAGAAAAAAATATTTTGGGATATTTAAAATTTATAATTGAGGGATTGTAGTTTTTAATCAAAATTTTTTTATGAAAATATTTTCAAAAAATTAGCAAATAATAATTAGTTTAAGAAAACTTTTCAAAATGAAAATATAATTTAAAAATTTAATTTTATTATCTATAATAAATATTCGGAAAATTAGTCGAATTAAGTTGAAAAATTTACCCGAATTTCTTTTCTCCTTTTTTGTAAATATTTTCAAAAAATTAGCAAAAAATAAATAATTATAATCAAGGGAGTGCTTCAAAAATTGTATGGAATATTAAAATATATTTATTTTTAATTAGGTGATTTTTTGGATCCATAATATTATTCTGAAAATTGGCTGAATTTAGATTACAAAATTTTCTTTCGATTTTAATTCATAAAATTTTTAAAATTTATTTTTTTTATGATTCTAAAAATAGGATTGCCCAAAATTGGTTTTTCGGACGTGTCGGTTTTAAATTTTTTCGATTTTTGAAAAATGTCGGTTTCTCTTATTTTCGGTTATTTTGAGAAAAATTTCCCTAATTTTGCTTTGAAATTTCATCCATTTTCTCAAACCAAAACCGACTTTGGACAAAATAATTAAATACTTAAAAATAAATGTTATTATTTTAAAAATTTTTATTGGGATAATAATTCCAGAAAATTGATTAATGAATTTTAAAAACTTTTTATATTTATAATTCTGAAATTTTTCTCAAATTTAATAAGAGTATTATAAATTTAAAATTTATATACGAATTTAAACATTAATTTTTCTATAGTTCACACTTTTTGTGCCACTTGTCCTCTTGTTTGGCCTTTTTGGTCGTTCAATGTTCCTTGGTGGCGCATTGGAAATGTTTCAACCATTTTTCATGAATTCATTGGATTGGGAAAGGCTAAAGGATTGGATGGTTTGGAAAACTGCCGCAGAGCAAGCAATTATTGCCACTGGCCTAGGCTTTGGGGCATTCATCACATTGGGCTCATACAATAAAAGATCCAATAATTTGGTCCAGTAAGTTTTTATTTTTTTATATGAAAAAAAATATTGATAAATTTATTATTGGGATTTGTAAAAGTGGATTAAAAATTTTAAGTATTAAAATTTGGATTTTTAAAAGTAAATCAATTTTTTAGTGAATTAATTAGCTTAAGTTTTAAAATGGGAAGAACTGGGAGAAAAAATTTGTAAATTTGATTGAAATTGGCAAAAAATTTATGAATAAAAAAAAGGCAAAATAGGCAAAAATTTAACTATTTTCTTTATTTTGGTTCAGCCGTCAATAATTTTTGATCAAGCATTTTATTCAAAAAAATGATCTATGGAAAGTGCTCTAAACCTAATGGTATAAAAATTTAATTATTTGTTTGAAAATTATGTATATATTGGACAAAGCCCAAAATTCGAGTTATCGAAATTTTTATATAATTTTCTGACTTTAAATTTTATTTTAACTTAAATAATTTTTAAATAAATTTCTCCGATTTTCAGAGACAGCTTTCTGCTTCTTTTTGCCCACATTTTGATCAGTGCCCTCCAATTGGCCACAATTATTGCACTTGTTGGCCATATCAGCCAAAAAGTTGACCTTTCACCCGGAGAGCTAATTTCACAAGGTTAATTTAAATAAAATTATTTAAAATAATTTAAACTAAATTTTAGGCGAGAATCAATTTTTCCAATTGATTGTCTATTTGGCCTATATTCCGCATACCAAAATATTTGCTGGAATGTTCCTCTTCATGGTGGCATTCATGTTGCTCAATATTTTTGTAAATTTAAAAAAATTTATTTAATTATTTTATCAAAATTTAAGTATGTCCTAGCACTCGGAATTTTGGCAACTTTTGAAGATGCTTTAGGCGAAAAATGGTCAAGGGTCAGTCAATAATAAATTTATGGGATTTAAATTATGAAAATATTTTAAATAAAATTTTAATTAATATTTTAAAAATTATTATTTCTAGTGCTGTCCTCGTTTTTCATTGGCCTTTTTTGTTTGTGCTATTGGAATGAGTGTCAGCTGTGTTTTTATAACTCAGGTTAAATAATTATTTTTTAATTATTTTAATGATATTATTAATTATTTTTTGGGAAAAATTTAAAATTTAGAAAAAAAAAATACTGGAAATATCAAAAAAATGAAAATATCGTAAAACTTATCGCCCTAAATAATATTTTACAATCGATATCGATAGGTCTCATTAAAAGGCATCGATTTATCATAATTTTTCATAGTTAGATTAGTTTTGAATCAAATAGGAAATTTGAATATCTTTTAATTTTGACCAAATGATAAAAAAAAATTATAAACAATTTTGATGCGATTTGAAGAAATCTATTGATCGAGTATAAAATTTGTGGACAAGGACAAACTCGTTAAAGATTGAACCTTTATCCATTTCCATTATAGTTTTTCGAAATTTTCACATTTTTTTTCGACTATTTCAGCATTTTTTTTCTAAATTTACAGTACTTTTTTCTGACAAATTCAATCGTATCCGTTATTTTTATGATAAGAATATTTAAAATTAACATTGATATTTTTAATCTTTCATAAAATTAGAATTTCAAATTTTAATAAATAATTTTAGTCCGGCAAATACAATTATGAATTGGCCACTGGCTACCTCAAATACATAACTTTGGCCATTGTTTTGGCATTTGAGCTTTTCGCCGTCTCCTGGGTCTACTGTGCACATTCTCTGGGACTCGACCTCAAAGCAATGTTGCATTCCACATGTTGCTGGTGTTTTGGCCATTTTATTCTCTTTTTCAATTACATTTTGCCTGCAGTCCCAATTGTTAGTTGAATTAATTTATTTTAATTAATAATTCGGTAAATTTAACTAGTTTTATGTTTGCCTCGGGGCTTATTTAATAGAATTTAATTTAAAAAATTGATATTTTCAAAATCTCTGTGAATAGAGTAGATCGTGTTCGGTTTTGTAAAGTTTTCTGTTTAAAACCCAATTTACGATTTTTGAAATGATTTTAATTTTAGGTTTCTTATCAGTTTTTTGAGCAAAATTCCCAATTTCGGTTTAAATTTCAATTTTTTTCATATTGATGAAAGCGACCACGATCTACTCTATTCTGCTGAAGTAAAATTAAAATACGAAAATCAGCACAAGGGATTCCAATTACAATTAATATTTGTCAATATTTTCAAGGATTTTTTGTCATCTAAAATTTATTAATTTATTTAAATAAAATTTACTAAATAATTTTCACATTTTTAAAAAAAATTGCCTATTTAAGTATCCCAAAAATAATTCGTTGGCAAATTATAAGAATATATAGTAAATAATTTTCACATTTTTGTAAAATTTTTTGCCAAATAATATCCCAAAATTTAATTCATCGGTAAATAATGAATTTTATTTAATATTATATAAATTAATTCATTTTATTTAAATTAACTCAGGCAATTGCCGTAATCAATTTGATGTGCTATTCATTCGGAAAATATTCGCCCGAAGTGCGAGCCTGGAAATGGAGTGAATTTGTCGGCATCGGAATTGCCATTTTCCCTTTATTGCCAATCCCACTTTGGGCATTCTTTGCCATTTGTCGGAGTTGCAGACATGGAGGCAGGATTGCGCCTTTCCGGGTAAAAATATGGGTTGAAATTGAAAATTAGATAAAATGGAAAATTGGCACATTTTTAAATTTAAAAATTTGAGAAATAAAATTTAATTTTCAAAAAAAACAATAATTTTAGAATTATAACCGAAAATGGGAGAAACCAAAAACAAACACTTTTTGCCAAAAACCGAATCCACGATTAATTATTCGTATTTGAACAACTCTACTGGTTAATTAATTAGGCATCCATTATGAACCAAAATATTTAAAGACGCAATTACTAAATTCCTATTAAAATTGGTAACTTTGCCTAATAAGATTTTGGTACTCATCAGGGTTATCTGTCACCAGATTTGAAAAAAAATTGAGATTCTTTATGTAAAATTGTTTGTAAAACGATGAAAAAAACATGATTTTATATGATTTTAGGGTTGATTCATTTTTGGTAGAGTAAATTTAGAGGTGAAAAAATCTGGTGACAGATAAACGATAAGTGCCAAGATTTTTTGATTTTTTGTCTGATGAGCCAATAAATTTCTCAAAATTATTTATGGCCATTTTTCAGCGTTTTTGCATTGCTTTTCGTTCCCCATTGCGCTATGAGTTAATGAAGGGTTCAATGTCCAGTGGCACACATCACCGAATTGACCATAATAATCACCATCAACAATCGCATCATCATTTCTCGCCAAAATATACAGCCTCGGGACCAGCAGCTGGTGGCTATATGCTTTTGCCCCAGGCACCATTGGTCAGTCAATACTCAAAGGCCCATAAAATATTTTACAATAAATTTTTAACAAAAATTTCTATAAAAATTTTGAAAATTTTAAAAATTTGGAAGAAAAATTAGCAAAAATATTTATATTTGAATGATTTATGAAAATGAAAATTTTATATATATAAGTGAAAAATATTCGAATTAATTATACCATCCTCAAGGATATGAATTAGAAGCTAATTAATTAGTTTTATCTACATTATGTTGATCAATTAAATACATGGCCCAATATATGGTAAAATAATTAATCATTAATTTGGAATATTAAAAATTAAATTTTAATCATTTTTAAAATTCTTATGCAATTTTAAAAGCGTAATTTAATATGATTTAACTGTGAACTTGCATTTATTATAGTCGAAATATCCGGATAAAATAAAATAAACTATTTCCAATAATATGAATGGAAAGATAATTAATTAGTTTTGGTTGTATTCAATTCATCAACAAAATACATAATACCATATAAAATAAAATAATAAATTATGAATTTTCAAATTAAATTTTTACTCATTTTCAATATTCGGTAAAAATTAAAATTTGGCTTTTTTCCAGGCACAGCCAGAAAGCGATGATGTAGTGCCAGGCAGTGGACGAGGTGGAAGTCCAACAACGACAATGACCACAACAACAATTGCCCATCGTAATTTGATGAATACTTCTACGGCATCCACAATTCGCGCAGATTCTGCCTCGGATGGGGGAGGTGGCGGGGGCATTCGAACAAATGCTGGGGGCGGTGCTTTCATTTGATTGGAAATTTGATTATTTTTATGAATATGAACAGCTTTTAAGAATATCACGCAATTTAAATTGTAAATATTTAGATGTATACAGCAATTTTGCCTTATTTTTTTATTCCATATTTTTCATAATTATTTATTATTTTTAAATATAATATTTAGCTTAATTTAAATTCATAATTTTTCCATTTTATTATCAATTTTATAATTTTTTTGATCATTTATTTTTGAAATTTAAAGTTATAAAAATTATGTATTTTTATTAATGAAATTTAAATGGAAAAAATAGTCAAATTTTAACTTTGCATATCGCCTCCATCAATTAATGAAAAAAGAAAAAGCTGCCAAGAAAGTTATTTAAATTTAATCAAAAAATTCCATCATTTTTCTATTAAATTTTTCTTTTATTTTCTTTTTTTTTTTTTTGATCTGATAAAAATGTGCATATTTTACAAATTATTCAAGTATTTAGGTGGGATTTAGAATTTTTTTTTAAAATTTGAACTTTCATGTTCCATTTCGAATAAAATGATCAAATTGTTCAGAATTCAATAATTTCTTCCTTAAAAACAACTGATATTGTCGAAGTATTTTGCCAATACCATACAAAAATCCATTCCATCATTTCCTAGCAGCAGATAATTCTTTGCCCATTTCTTTTAATTGATCTCTGACAAAAATGTGCATATACCACACAAATTGTTCACCATAAATGGATCTCTAATCTGCGAAAAATCAAGTAGAAATTTTGATTTGCCAATTACGGCTCATTTCGGCTCATTTGGTTTTCAAATTCTTAAAATTTCGTCCTTCTTAAATTTTTAATTTGCATCAATCGAAGAATTGCCTACAGCACACACCACCCATAAATCCGTCATATCCAAGCAGATTCTTCTTAAGAATTGTACGCGCGTTGTTGATGTGATGACGACGAGTCAATGCATTCATTGGTCTTCCATATTCCAATGCAGAATGCAAATTTTATTTTTAATTCAATCTATAGCCAAGGAAATTCCCAACGTTGACCTTTTGTCATCCTCATTTCTCCGTGTAAGACTCCTCCAATACTAACTTTCTTTTTTTTTTTGCTAGAATCCAACAAATTAAATCGAATATATTAGCACATTTATATGAAAAAAAAGAATTATCTAGAAAATCGCAGCCTGAATTTTTTCAATTAAGCTTTGAATTATCATTTCTCTTTAACCAAATTGATCGACTTTTTGAAAATTTCGTTTTAATAGAAGCATTTAAATTACCTTTTAATAAGGCGATTTATTTCCAAAAACATTCTACTGTAACAATTAAAATTTATTTTTCCAGAGATAGCTATATAATAAAGTGGTTTTTGTTACAAAAAAAGTGATCAAATTTCTTGATTTGGCCAAATCAACTGAAAAGCGAGATCTTCTTTCAACTTTGATTCAACATGGCAAATGCTGTCGATGACTACACAAAGTAATAAATAAAAAATATTTTATTCACTTATTAATATTTAATATTTTTAGGATTTTCACCTGGGAAGTAAGTCTTTTTAAAAATTTAAAAATTTAATTTGGATTTTACGGATTTAAATTTAAAAATAAATATTTATTTAAAACTATAATGAATTACTTTACATTTAATAAAAAAATTCAAAATTAGCCATTAAATTATTATTTATTTAATTTATTCTATTAGATAGACAATGTTCTCTCGTTGCAACAACCTCATGGAGAATATGTGGAATCCGAACCATTCACGTAATATATTAATTAAATGACGTGGGGCTTATTTCTTCCTCTAATTCGGCTTATTTTAGCCTCTAATTTGGCGAAAAATGGTTTTTTGGTCATAACTTGGCCTAATTTTTGTCTGTCAGAAAGTATAATATACCATTCGATAGCCCAAAAATATTAAATAAAGTTTAGATCACTTAAATTGGCCCATTGGCCACAGAGTTATGGCCGAAAAACACATTATCAAAAAAATGGCCATAACTCAACAAAATTTTGGCCAAGCCTCTAGCCCCTACATATCCTAAGCCCCTAGCCCCTAATCACATGCCGCCTCTAACCTAACCCTAACCCTAGTCCCTAAAAGTTTTCCAAGGAAAAACAAAAATAGTCAAATTAGAGGCTAAATAGGGTTGCGCCCCCGCACCCGCGGGGGCCACCCCCGACGGGGATCCCCGCACTTTTTGGGTTTCACCCCCGACCCTATCCCCGCATATGCCACCCCCGCGCCCCCGCATCCCCGCAAGAGCCACCCCCGCGCCCCCGCAACCCCGCGGGGGTGAACATGCACCCCATATTATTGGATTTTTCAAGGAAAATGGGGTTCGATAGGGAAATTTTGACCTAATTTTTGTAGGATATTAAAATTTTTTATTAAAATTTTTCTCTGCGAGGCTATTTTTAGGTAAAATTTTTCGCTGCGCAGCCATTTTTGGATGAAATTTTTCTTCAAAAAAATTTTTTATTTGAAAAATGTGGCTTTTTGAAAAATTTACGCTACCCCCGCCCCCGCGGGGATCCCCGCGGGGGCCCCCGCAAGGGGTCACCCCCGAACCCGAACCCGCAAGTGCCAACCCCGCAAACCCCGACCCCCGCACAACCCGCCCCCGCACTGCGGGGGCGCAACCCTAGGCTAAAATAAGCCGAATTAGAGGAAGAAAAGCTTTTCTTATTAAAATGTTAGAATTTAAATTTATGCAAATATTTTTTCAGCTCAAAAGGTCCATATGGACAGGATGGAGTAAAATGGGTTCTTCATCTTTATCCAAGAGGCGAAAAGGAAGCAAAATCGAAGAATGATGTTTCGGTTTTTCTCGTATTATTGGATGGGAATGGATCAAAATATGTGAAAATTGATTGGAAATTGGCCATTATTAATGAAAAAGGAAATAAAGTAAATGAACATGGTGAGTATATTTTAATTTGATAAAAAATATGGGAAATATAAATAGTACGATATATATCTGTTGAAATTTCATTTAATCAGAAGGAAAATTACTAATTTACATATGAAAAATTTATTGTAATTATTAGAGCTCATTCAAAATCATAAAATTGATATAAAAATATAAAAAGTGAGAAAATAGGTATTATAGAATAATTAAAAATTATTTGATAATTTTAATAATTATTTAACATTATTTTTAATAAAGAAGAAAATAATTTATTTGAATAATTTTGACAATATAAATTTAATTTTTTTTTGAAAAATTAAATTGGAAAACTTTTCCATTCAATTGGCATAATTTGCACTAAAATTATAAAAATTATAAATAATTTTCTATATAATTCTTTCCAATCCCTTCTTATAGTAGGAAAATCGTATCTTTATGAACTGGAAGATGGCTATATGTTTTATTGGGGCAAACTCAATTTCATCAGCCGTTCAAATCTGGCCAATCCTAACAAAAATTTCATTGTTGAAGGCCACAAACTTATTCTCCAATCCGAGATTTCTGTAAAAGTTGAAAAGGTAAATCAATGATAATAATATTAGTTTAAAAAAAGTTGAATAATTATAATTAAAATATCTTTTTACATTTTATTTTTTATCCTAAAAAGTAGTTTCTGAGTTTCAATAACTCAGAAAGCAATTTAGAAACGAATTTTAGACCTACATACTATATAATAATTTATTGATCATATCGAGTCGCGTCTTTTGCCATATATTTGTTACAGCTATTTCTGGGAATTAGCTAGTCCTGGGGTTAGCTAGCTAGCTAATTTCGAGAAACTCGGTTTCTAGACATCGTACAGACCCGAGAGTATTCTCATTCGATTCGTCATGGTCATTTTACTATATGAAATTTCAATTACAGACCCCTACTAATCTTAGCCCCTAGACCCTAGCCCAAAGCCCCTAAAATCCATGCCACCCTGAACCATAACCCTAACCCTAGCCCCTAATTCTGTCTGAAATTGAAATTCCATACAGTAAATCGACTATGACGAGTCGAATGAGCCTACTCTCGAGTCTGTAGGACGCCTAGAAACCGAGATTCCCAAAATTAGCTAGCCAAAACCCCTTAATTCCCAGAATTATCTACTACATACATTTATTAGTTTAAATAGAAACTGGACGAGTTAAAACCATTTAGATCCTATTTCCAGTTTTTGGTTTTAAACACTTTAATTTTCGGTCAATGACATTTTATATACCCATTCAATGTATCTCTATGAGATCTACAAAATGGTACACAGTTTGTAAGGACTAAAACAGTTTCTGATTTATTAGAAGTCAATAATTACTTTTGGGTAGAATTGGGTAAAAATTTCTTTCTAAGAATATCTATCCTTAATTATTCTTGTTTATTTCAGGATTTACAAGCCGATCTTATGGAGAAAACTGAACTAACAAAAGATTTGAAAAGGAAATTGGATAGTAAAGAAGGAGAAGTTAAAAAATTGCGTTCGGATTTTGACCAATATAAAAGGCGTTCCCGAGCTGAAATTGAAAAGCTGGAAAAGGATAATTCAGCGGCAATCAAGAAATTCAAAGAGGACGAGGAAAAACAGTAAATTAAATGACTAAAAAATTTTTTTATAATTTTTTCAATATTTAAAATTTCATGAAAAATATTTTTTAAAATTTTTAAAAAATTCAAATTTGCAAGGAAAATTTTTTGATAATTATTGAATATTTAAAATTGCACTAAAAATATTTTAATATTTTTTTCATTAATATTCAGCAGTTTAAACCTGAAATTGGAATATGAACAACGCCTGAAGCGTTATCGGGAAAATATTGCTAAACTCGAAGAGGACAAATTAGCTGCCATAGACAAATGTCGAAAAGAAGAGGAGGAAAAGAAAATATTGCAAGGAAAATATGAAGAATTATCCAATTCTATGCAAAACAGTTCAAAGTTAGTCGATGAAACTGGGAATGATGATGTGACTGTGGTGGAGGAAATTATTACAATTGATGATTAAAAGAAGGCGGATGATTAATTAAGGAAACAGGATTTTTTAATATAATTAATTCAATTTAATAATGAACATAAATGCATTTTTTTTTCACTATGGTCGATAAATGTTATAAAAGAACCTAATTTGATTCCAAAAATTTTAATCAAAAATGATTAAATTTTTCAACGATTAATTTTAATTTTCTGAACGTTCATTTTGGAAATTTAAATGAAAAAATTTGTCAACTTTTTGTATATTGATTGAAAAAAAATTTGTAAGCAACGGGCAAATTATTTAAATTTATATTAAATAATAATAAAATTCCATCAATTTCCCATTAAATTTTACGTTTCATTTTCTTATTCATTGATCATATAAAATTTGCATATTTTACAATTTTTTTTATCTTCCAGTGATTGGGATCTAAAATTCTCTATAATCCGAATCCGAACTTTAATCTCACATTTCGACCAAGGATGCCATAATACCAGGAAAACCGGGGATTTTCCCGGTGTTGAGGGTCTGGCCCAGGTTTTTCCCGGTTTTTGTTTTTACCAGGTTTTACATAATTTGCCAGGATTTAGCCAGATTTTTATATTTTACTTTAAAATGGTTAAAATTTTTCGCTGCGCGGCCATTTTTAGACCAAATTTTTCGCTGCGCGACCATTTTTGGCCTACATTTTTCGCTGCGCGGCTATTTTTGACTAAAAATTTTTCCCTAGCGGGAAAATTTTAATTTATTTTATGCTTATTTCTCAAGCGGAATTGATTAAAATAAGTCAAATTATAAGTTAAAAATGAAAATATTTTTATAAGCATTTATTTTGTTTTTTACACATTTTTAAGCAAGCCCGGTTTTTTGCCAGGTTTTTGAAAATTTTTGCCCGGTTTTTGCCAGGATTTTGAGTTTTGGAGATGGCATCCATGATTTCGACTCAAATAGTCAAATTTTTATGAATAATTTCCTCTTTTGTCGTGTATCAACTTCTGCTGATGAAGATTTTTGCTCTGCTCATAAATCCATCATTTCCCAAGATTTTTTTCTTAAGTTTGCGCGCGTTGCCCAATGATGGAGGGGCATTGATGGGTGCGACGGGCGACGTACCAATGCTTTGGTGTTTTATTTTCTAATATATATTGAATTGACCCCAAAGAAAATTTCTCAAAATCGGCCATTTTTTATCATCCTCATTCTTCCATTTTTCCCGCCATTTTTAAAATCTCTCATCTATACCCAATTAAATACATTCAATCTAAATTTCTAAATGTTTATGAATGGCATATTCAATTCATTATTATATAAAATTGCATAATTAATCTAGAAAATTGTAGGTTGAATTTTTTCTCATCAGTCATCAATCAGAATTTAATTTCAACAGCATATTCTTATCCAACCTAAACTAAAGATTAAAATAGTTTTTGAACAAATAAACATCATAATTATGCCGGGACAGAAAATAAGAACTCTGCAATTCGTCATGGCAGACGGTGTTTATACAAGGTAAAATATTAATTAAATTAAACTTATAAATTTTAATAATTACAGGAATTTCATTTGGAAAGTGAGTCCATTTTAGCAATATATTTTGCATTTTTTTGAATTGGAAAGATAAATAGAAATACGGATGAACCTAAAAAAAGTTTTTACAATGTCAAATATCTATTTTATAAATTCTTAAAAAGAAGAAACCTTGAAAAAAGTTTGGAAACTTATTTTGAAAGTGTCATCCCATAATGCCAATTCATAATTTTGGTAAATAACGAATTGCTTGGTAAATTAACCTTCAACATAAATTAATTTCTTTGCCCCGACGATTCCATGATTGGCCGACACTTGCGGACCAAAAGATCTGGCGCCGATGGAAAACCGACATTTGCAGACCCGACATTTGCAAAGGCCATGTCCATACTTCGGATGTTTGATCAAACGTTCTCCTTAAAAGTGTTTGATCAAACATTTTTCATCAAAAGTTTGACGTAGCTACAAAATGACATCAAGAGTTTTGGTCAATGTTGAATATTCACCGAGTTATGGGCAAAAAACCGTTGGTTTAATTAAAATAGTGTTTTTGGTTGTTTTTTGGCCACAACTCGGTGAATATTCAACATTGGCCAAAGCTTTTGATGTCATTTTGTAGCTAATTTTAGCCTAATAAAATGCTATAAGCAATGCCACAATAGCTTTACCACCATCGGGGCCAGACCGTTTGGTCCGCAAGTGTCATAATATGGATTCCATTCATAAAACCGAAGGGCCGGCCAATTATGACAAAATAAAGTCAAATTTTAAACCAAAAAATTGGCATTCACGATTATTTATAACTTCACATCATCCGTATTTTATCACTTATCATAAATGAGGAATAAAAATTAATAAAAAAGTAAGATTTATTCTTTCAGATTGACAATGTCCTCTCACTACCACAAGCCAATGGAGAATATTTGCAATCCGAAATATTCAAGTACTTAATAATTTAATATTTTATCGAAATTTTCAGATCAAAGGGTCCATATGGCCAGGATGTGAAATGGGTTTTGCGTCTTTTTCCGAGAGGCAAAAGGGGATTTCCAATGAATAATGTCGCCGTATTTTTGCATTTATTGGAGATTGAAGGGAATAGATTAAAGGATTTGAAAGCGAGTTGGAAATTGTCCATTATTAATGCAAAAGAAATTGTGACAAACAAACATGGCGAGTTTAAAAAATGTGTAGTAAAAATTAAAAATAAATATGCAATTTTTTGGAGTGAAAAAATTCTTATAATACTCTTTTATTAATAAATAAATAAAATCTATTTTTTGATGTTAATTAATGATTAACAAAAATCAAATAAATATGCATTTTTGGTCAAATTCATTTAATAAAATAAAATAGAATAAATATTTTATTCAATTTGTTTGCTGTCAAACTTATTTAAGCCTTTAATAAATTCATTAATAATATTATATTCTAGAAGAAAAATCATGTTTATATGATCCGGAAAAGGACATTCCTAACACTGGTTGGGGATTCGACAACTTCGTCAGCCGTTCAAAACTTGCCAATCCCAATAATAATTACATTGTTGAAGGCCATAAACTTATTCTGCATTGTCAGATCTCTATCAAAGCAGAAAAGGTGAATATATATTAAATCAATAAATTTTATTTCTAAAAATTTATTCTTTCTTTTACAGGATTTACAAGCCGAACTTATGCAGGAAAAGGAGCAAACAAAGAGTTTAAAAAGGAAATTGGATGAGAAAGAAGCAGAAATTGAAAAAATGC
Organism: Pratylenchus scribneri; assembly: GCA_030063045.1. Classification (NCBI taxonomy): domain Eukaryota; kingdom Metazoa; phylum Nematoda; class Chromadorea; order Rhabditida; family Pratylenchidae; genus Pratylenchus; species Pratylenchus scribneri. The sequence continues at coordinate 688,267 of JAQSEB010000037.1, read as the reverse complement.
GAATGGAAAATGAACAATCCCAGAAGCGACATCGTGCAGAAATTGAAAAACTCGAAAAGGAGAAAATGGATGCTCTTGAGAAATTTCATAGGGAAGAAAAATCAAAGTATAAATTTAAAAAAATAATATGATTTCAAAATTAAAAACAGTTCTAGTCTGTGCTTGATATATAAATTTTGTGAGAAACAAAATGAAGAACTCAAAAAGGAAAAATTGGCTGCTAAAGAAAATTTGGAAAAATTGCAAGGAAAATACGACAAATTATCTAATTTTATGCGGAACAGTTCAAAGTTGATGGAAGAAATTGAGAATGAAGAATGATGAATTGATGATAATGATAAGAATAAGAATGAAAATGTATTGATGAATGTATCAAATTCAGAAAAAGTTGAAATAACGGATGATTTTCTGATTTAATGTTATTTTTGTTTAATGATCAAATACATTTTTGGTAAAAATTTGTTTTCCCCGAAAAATTGGTCGCTTGTTTAAAATGGATAAAATTTTCAATAATGAGATAATAGTAATTTTTAATTGAATTTTGGTTTTTTATTTTTTTATAAAACAATTATATACCAAATATGGTAATTTTATTCAATATTTCAATAATAATTTAAAATGAATAATAAGAAAAATTTTATTAATACGAATTATTTTCGGTCTAAAAATTTTCTAATTCAAAGTTTTTTTTTTGAATATTTTGGAAAATTATTTTACCCCCCTACTGTATGCCAATGCCATCTTCCACTGGGCATTTCTTTTTGAGTGTATTTTTGAATAAATCATCCATCAACACAATAAGCTGAAATTGGGCATTGTTGATGATTTTGAGATGCTTGGGAAATTGCCTTTTAGACTCTTTTTGAATATTTTTTATTCAACTCATTTTATGGTAAATTTTGCTTGAGACAATTTTCCAATTCCAAATCCCAAAAGAGGGCTGTGGAATGTGGATGCTTGCTGCATATTATCCATCGAAAATCGAAATTTCGACCCCATCCCTGCATTGAATGATGACCAGAAAAGTCGCCCTTCTCCCCCTTTTCTTCTAATTAAATTGAATAGAATAGCATATTAAATCAAATTTACAAAATTATCTGATTGAAAAAAATAATATATTTATAAATTATATTGCATTTTTTGATTAGCTGACTAGGTTTTTCTTTTAACATTAAATCAGAAATTGATTTTAGGCTCCACAAACTTTATACCAATTTGTTGATTTCATCAAGACGCATCGATTGGTATATAATATCTTATTAACTTTTGGCCTAAAATAAGAAAGTTTAAAACCAAAATCTGGAAAAAATGGTTTAAATGATTTAATACTCTTAATTTTGACCAAATCATGACAAATTATATACCAATCGATGCGACTCGATGAGATCTACAAAATGGTATAAGGTTTGTTGGGTCTAAAAATGGTTTCTGATTTATTAGAAGCCAAAAATTTTATATTTGCACCATTGTGGAATCGACCTAGCACCCTAAAATTAATCTACTATCCACGCATTTCGTTCTCATTATTAGATCATTATTCGAATAAATAATATACTTTTTTAATTTCTTCTCATTCTCATGATGAAATTATCTTATGCTCTATATTAAAGATAGCTAATAAGAATAATTTACCTTCCTTCAAATTAAAAATTCATTAACTTTTTAACTCGAATTTTGCCCAAAATAGATTGGCCATAAAAATATTTTTGAGTTTGGCAAAATCGATTTAAAAGTGAGATTCCGTTTCGACTATACAATTAATCATGGCAAATGCCAACAATATCTACACAAGGTAAAAAGATGTCAATTTGTTTAATAAAATATTTTTTATTAAGGACTTTCAAATTGACAGTAAGTTCTTTTGAAAAAATTTAATTTGCATCCTGCTGATTAGAGGTATATTATTGATGATCCTGTTCGAATTTTATGTAATTTTTATTGGTTGACTGTGAATAAAAATTCAAAAATCAATGATTTTGATGAAAAATAAAGAATAATAATATAAAATTTTCGTTAATTGATCAAAAAAGTCAGAGAATAACAAAAAGAAAAAAACAATGATTGGGTGGCCACAATCAATTAATTAATTAATTAATACGATAAAGAAAAAATAAGCCAAGTAAACTCCTTCTAATATATTTTTTTTATTATTAGTTTGCAAATGTTCTTACGCTGCAACCACCTAACGGAGAATATGTGCAATCTGGGGCATTCAAGTAATATTTTTAATCAAATTTTTTAAATTTATTAAATAATTTAATTATTTTTTTTTGGAAATTTTTAATAATAATTTCTTTTCTTACAGTATTAAAGGTCCATATGGCCAAGATGTGAAATTTGCTTTGCGCCTTTTTCCAAGAGGCAAAAGGGGAAATTCAAAGAATAATGTTGCCGTTTTTTTGTATTTATTGGACGGGAATGGATCCAATTATGTGAAAGTGGATTTTAAATTGGGCATCATTAATGCAAAAGGAAATAATGTAAATCAACAAGGTGAGTATTCTTTATTTTTTTCATTTATAAAATTGCCTAATTTAGGATGATTTTTGATTTAATTATTTTATCAAATTAGCTCTACACAAATTTAAAAAATTTAATTCTGAAAATGAATTAATTATTCTTTTGTTCCGTATTTCTTTGTAACAGATTTCCGCTATTATTTAATACAATAAGTCAATTTAAAAAATTATATTTTTTAGGAGTACTTTAATAAGTAATAAAACACTATTTGAATAAATATAATTTTTTTAAATTTAAATTTATTTTGGGAAAATATCGTTTTGCAGAAAAAATGCTCTTTTTGCAGACAAAATACAACTTTTGACTTCTCTTAAATTTGAAATCGGTTTTAAACCCAATAAATCTTAAATCAATTTTGTAGATCTCATCGAAATGCATCGATTGGAATAAATTATGTCTAGTAGGTTTCCAATAAAGAGTTCAAACCAAAACTGAAAATATGGTTTCAACGGTTTAAACTCTTTAATTTTGAATTAAATCATGACAAAATATATACCAATCGATGCGTCTCGAAGAGATCTACAAAATGGTATAAGATTTGTGGGTTTAAAAATCGGTTTCTAATTTAAGAGAAGTCAAAAATTCCATTTATCTGCAATAATAGTGACCTTTATTTTGTTCTAAAAAAGATAAAAATTTACTCTTTAACATTTTCCTTCTCATAGAAGTAAAATCGTTTATATTTGACGCTACTGAAAATGACAAAGGATGTGGATTTGACAATTTCATCACTCGTTCAAATCTTGCAAATGCCAATCGAGATTACATTGTTGAAGGCCATAAACTTATTCTCCAATTTGAGATCTCTATCAAAATTGAAAAGGTTAATATTTTGTAATATTTAATTGTTAAAAAAAATAATTGAAATAAATGAATATAATTTAAGTTAATAATAATTTCATAATAAAATATAAAAAATTTCATAAAAATTTTAAATAAATTTCCAGATCCTTCCTATCAATTAATTCCACTCAATCCAAAATTTTTCAGAAAATGTTTCTTTATTTGTTTATTTCAGGATTTAAAGTCCGAACTGCTGAAGAAAAATGAGGAGACGAAAAATTTGAAAAGAAAATTGGATTCCAAAGAAGAAGAATTCAAAAAATTGCGCACGGACTATCAGCAATATCAGGAACTTTATCGAGATAAAATTGAAATACTCGAAAAGGACAATTCAGCTGCAATCGAGAAATTCCAAAAGGAAGAGGAAGAACGGTATAATAAAATTCAATTCGCATTATTTCATTAATAAATACTCAAACAGCTATTTAAAACTTGGCATTGAATATGAATTGCTTCTGAATAGTCATGGTGAAAAAATTGCTAAACTGGAAAAAGATAAATTGAATGCTGTTGAAAAATGTCGAAAGGAAGAGGAAACACGGTATAATAAAGGGATACTATATCAAAATAGTTTTAATTAAAAAAATAAATTCTTTTTGCAGAAAAATTATTATTTATTTTGCTTTAAAAGTATTTTGACTTTTAATAAATCGGTAACCGGTTTTAAACCTAAAAAACCTATAACAATTTGTAGATCTCTTCGAGATGCATTGAATGGTATATAAAATGTCAGCTTTCGGTACATAATTAAGTGTTTAAAATCAAAGTTTGAAATTTGGTTTAAAAATGGTTTAATTCGCTCAGTTTCAATTTAAACTAAGAAGCGAATATGTCCAAAGACGCATCTCGATGAGATCTACAAATTGACTTAATTTTTGCAGGTCTAAAACAGGTTTCTGATTTATTAGAAGTCAAAAACTTGGCAAAAAAATTTTTTTGATGCAAAATAATATTTACTCAAAAATCATAATAATGTGAAAAAAATGTAAAATATTTTTTAAATAGTCATTCAAATTTGCGCTCGGAATATGAACAACAATTGAAATTACAACTTAAATGTTATCGAGAAAATGTTATAAATCTTGAAAAGGCGGCTTCCGAGAAATTGAAGAAATTGCAAGGAAAATATGACAAATTATCCAACTATGTTCGAAACAGTTCAAAAATGATTGAGGAAATTGAGAATGATGATGAATTGGAGGAAACTTCAACAAATATTTCGGCTTAAATAAAACAGCATCAAGCCAAGGAAGAATTAATTTGTTTACATCGAATTGTCATCTATTAAGAATTTGTTAACTCGATTTTTTTGACTTAAATACATGATTTGTTAATTAAACGAAAAATTTGATAAATCTCAAAAATGGGTGGGGTTTTTGGGTTCTTTTTCAGAGAAATCGGATTCTTTTACAGAAAGCTTAATAGTTGGTTATTATTGATTGATCCTAGACCCCAAAACTTATACCCATTTTATAGAGCTCATCGAAACGCGTCGATTGATAAATAGTTTGTCAGGGTTTGGTTCAAAACTAAAATAGTTACAAACCAAAATCAAAATATGGTCTAGACGGTTTAATACCTTAAATTATGGCCAAAATTCGACAAATTATATATCAATCGATGCGTCTCGATGTACTCTATAAAATGCATATAAGGTTTGGGGATTTGGTAACAAGCACAAAAAAGTTATAATAAAAAAAAATCTCTCGGCAAAAGTATCCGATTTCTCGACAAAAAACCAAAATCACTCGGCAAAAAACCTCTCCTCTAAAAAGAATACTTTACTAAAAGTAGGAATGGATAATGGAAGTATCATTTAATCATCCATAAAAGCTATAAGTGAAACTGGGCATTGTTAATATTTAAATTTTGATCGATGCCATTGTCAACCTGCTGTGCATCGTGGCATTTCTTTTTAGTATAAATTTTTGAAATAATCAGTTCTTTCTCCTTTCAAAATAAACTGAAATTGCGCATTGTTTAGGTATATTTGGATTTTAAATGCCTGTAAAATTGCCTTGGGTTTTCGGATTTGAATGAATATATTTTGTTCAACCCATTTTATATATTTTTTTTATAAAATTTGCTTCAGGCAATTTTCCCATTTGCCTCGATTAATTTTATTTTCCAACAACAACAGTACACTCGTACTTCCAATCTGGAAAATTTCCATTGAATGACCCAGACAATTTCTCATAAAAAATATTTAGATGCTCATTCCCTAATTAAATATAAATAAAATATTCCCCAAGTTGACCATCCTCATCCTCATCAGCCAATTATTGGATAGAATGGTATATTAAATCAAATCTGCATAATTAATTGAAAAATTGTAAAGAATCCAGACTTTTTTAGTTAAATTTCTATCAAAACTCAAAATTGATCGACTATCCCCGAATTTCACCCCTATGTTAAGATTATTAAGATTATTTCAATATCTCTATTCTATAAAAATAAAATTTCTAATTCCATCTGTGCAGAAAGGTACTATCCGATTATAAGGGGGGGGGGGGGGGGGGCAAGTGAATATGAAGGGGGGGCAGGTGAATATAAGGGGGGGGGGGGGGCAGATGGTGAATATAAGGGGGGCAGGGGGAAAAAGTAAAAGGGAAAGGTGAATATGAGGGGGGGGGGGGCAGTCGATTTATACTTGCCCCCCCCCCCCCCTCATATTCACCACGGTCCCTAATATATAGGATCTATAATATTTATTATATATTAGAGATCCTATATATTATAGATCCTAAGGACCGTGGTGAATATGAGGGGGGGGGGGGGGGGGGGCAAGTGTAAATCGACTCTCTCCCTTCATTCTGCCCCCCCCCCCCCTCATATTCACCTTTTCCTTAATTTTTTCCCTGCCCCCCCCCCCCCTTATATTCACCTGCCCCCCCCCCCCCCCCCCCCTCATATTCACCTGCCCCCCCTCATATTCACTTGCCCCCCCCCCCCCCCCTTATAACCGGATAGTACCGTGCAGAAATTATATTTTCATCCAATTTACAAGTTTTGCCAATTTTTTTTGGATTTCTCAAAATTATTTCATTACAATTGATCATGGCAAATTCGGACGATAGTTACACAAAGTAATAATAATAAATCTCTTTTTTTATTTATTATTTTTGTTAATTCAGGAGTTTCATTTGGGAGGTAAATTCTTTGAAAATTTTAAATAATTGAGAACAAATTAAAATTTAATTGTTGTAATTTAATCAAGATAGACAATTTTCTCTCACTACGGCAATCGAATGGTGAATATCAGCAATCCGAGACATTCAAGTATTTAATATTTAATTTACAAATGGATAGTATTTAATTTTCCGAAAATAGTTGAAATTCCAAACATTAAAAATGCCCAAAAGAGTATTGAAAATGCCGAAAAAGCTTTATAACAGTTTACTGGTTTGTCATACACCCTCAAACCATATATCTAACGGGAAATATTTAAAATGGCGAAAAAAACATTGAAAATGGCGAAAAGTTTATAACAGTTTAACGATTTGTCCAAAATTCGTAAACCATATACCATTGGATAGAGCTCGTCTAGTCGCTTCGAATGATATATAATTGGCCGAAATTTGACTAAAAATTAAATTATCAAACCGTTTTAATTTTTGATTCAAAACTAAATTAGAATTGATTAAATCATGAAAAATATATAGCAATCGACTGAGTCTTAATGAGATTTATCGATTGGGTGTAGGATTTTTAGGTCTAGGAGAAATCGATGAACCGTAGTTTTTCGGTATTTTCAGTACTCTTTTCGGTAATTTCAATGTTTTTTCGGCAAATTAAATATTTCCCATTTATTAATTATTTTTTATTGTTAGGCAAACTTGACAATATTAATAATCAATTCAGAAACAATTTTCGACTTTGTTCGTTCAAATGTTTTCAGATCGAAAGATCCACTTGGTCAAGAATTGAAATGGACTTTGCTTGTCTACCCGAGAGGCTATACGGCAAAAGCAAAAAATAATGTTTCTATTTTTCTCTTATTATTGGATGGGAATGAATCAACAAAAGTAAACTTGGATTGGAAATTGTCCATCATTAATGCAAACGGAAATAAAGTAAACAAACATGGTTAGTAAATGAATATTGGCCGAATAGGTTTATAAAACTGCTAAAATTTATTTTAAAAATAGTTGGAATATTATAATTAGTTAAAAATAATAGAAAGCATTATTGCTACATTTTATAAGATTCTGTTAATGATTTTTCGTATTAAATTAATTTAAAAATTTTATTAATAAAATTATTATCAATTGATGAAATAACGAAATTGGTACTTGTATACTTTGTATCCGCCAGAACCCTTAAAAAATTTCGATTTTTTTTTCCGCTTTAAAATCAATTTTAAATGTTTATTAATGCATTTTTATAACAAAAAAAATAACAAAGTGAATTAAATGGGGTATATTTGTGAAACTTGAGACCAAAAATGGAAAAAAATATCGGGTCCTCCAAATTCTTTTCGCCACATAAATTCATGCACATAGCTTATAACTGCTGATCGGTGTGTGCCAAAGCGTTTCTTATGCCCATGTTTGAATTTCTGCCACGTGCTTTCAATGGTATTCGTGTGTTGTTTTGAAATAGGATCGACGAAATTTTTGCTGTGGTTGACTGTGTAATGAGTGTAGAGTTCAGGAAGATCCTTGATTTTGTTGTATGCTTTCCAACAGTCCGACACGATTATTGATCCTGGGCGAATGTACTGTTGAATGTATGGAAGAAGGCTGTCGGCACTCCTTGGTCCACATGAAACAATGAAGCATTTGCCCGTTTGGCGATCCACTCCACCGAAGTACCATTGTGTATCTCGAACCAATCTGCCCCTGTTGTATTTTCTGCGTGTGATGGCCGTTTCATCTATCTCCACGATTGAATTTAGTCCACCTAATTAAAAAAATGCTACTATGGAATTATAAAATTGTACAAACCAATTTGAATTGGCGTTTTTACGAACCAGTCGATGCATATGTCGCGACAAAATGATTTCCAATCCACTATGATTTTGCGACTGATGCCCATATCAAATTCAAAATCCTTTTGTTTGTTTGTGTCACGTACCCAGTAATATGTAAATTCAAAAACCTGAAGTAGAAAATTATTAATTTTTGATCCCTTTTTCTCACCTGTTTGATTGATAAGTGACTATCAGCAAAAAAAGTTCCCTCGTAAAATCCCTTTGATGGTTGTTTTCCGTTATGATTTTTCCGCCAATTGCAAATCCATAGTGGATTCCGACGATTTTTAATCCATTTGTAGCACATTGCCTTGCCACATTCGCAAACTCTTTGTGTGTGAAGTAAATTTAATTCTTTGAACCAATTTTCAAATTCCTTGTCAGAAAGGCGTAATTTGTCGAATAAATCGCGTAATTTGAACTCTTTTAATTCTTCCATAGCTAAAAAACATAAATTAAACATTTAAAATTGATTTTAAAGCGAAAAAAAAAATCGAAATTTTTTAAGGGTTCTGGCGGATACAAAGTATACAAGTACCACGAAATTTTGTTCCTAAAATTATCAAAAAAATTATAATGGAAAATCTAAAGTTATAATATAAAATTTTCTAAATTATTTATAATTTCTACAGTTAAAATTTTTTTATCTACTTAATTTGCATTTGCAGAAGGAAAATCGCTCGAATTGTTAAATAATATTATTGGTATTGATATTCCAAGTTGTGGTTTCGAAAATTTTATTAGCCGTGCAAAACTCGATGACGCTGATAAAAATTACATTGTTGAAGGCCATAAACTTATTCTGCATTCTGAGATCATTATTAAGAAGGTAAAATAATTTATATATTAAAAAAATATTTAAAAATATTTTATATTAAATTTTATTCTATAATTTTAATTTTAGAAAAATAAATAAAAATTTTATTTTTAAAAATGATTATATAATTATTTTATAAATAAATTAAGAATTTTGAATATATTTACCCTCCGAAATTCATTTTCAAAAAATATAGTATTAATTTTTAGAATGTGCAAGCCGAACTTAAACACGAAAAAGAACAAACCAAAAGTTTGAAAAGGAAATTGAATTCAAAGGAAGAGGAAATTGAAAAAATTCGCTCAGATTATCAACAATATCAGAAATGTTCTCGAAATGAAATTGAAAAGCTCAAAAAGGACAATGCTGCTCTTGAGAAAAGCAAAGAGGATGACGAATTACGGTATAAAAATATGTAAAATATTTATTTGAGAAATATTTAAAAGGCCGAAAAAATTACTGAAAATGCTAAAAAAGATTAAAAGGTTTCTAACAATTTAGTGACTTGTTTTAGACGCCCAAATCTTATATCCAATCGATAGATTTCGACGATACACATTGTTATATAATGATTTGGCTTGGCTTTAACCAATGTTAAAGTAGTTTAGAACCGAAAAGGAAAAAACGGTTCAACACTTTTAATTTTAGGTCAAAACTCAACAACGAGATGTATCAATTTGGTTTGGTATATGATTTGGGAGTCTAGGACAAATCACTAAATTTTTAAAACCTATTAATACAGTATACTATTCAGCATTTTCAATAAATTTTTCGATTCAATCCATATGTATTTTTTTTATTCTCCAGTTATTCAAATCTCTGCACGGAATATAAGCAATATTATAAGCGTTATTGGAATTTACATTCGAAATTATTGAAAAGTTATGATGAAAACCGCACAATTATTGAACAATTGGATGCTCTTAAAAAATGGCAAAATGAGGAGAAAGAACGGTAAAAATATTAATAAAATCGGTAATTTCATTTTAGTTTAAATTTTTTGCACTCGGAATATGGACTTCAACTGAAGAATTGTAAAGATGAAATTGCAAATGCTAAAAAGGAAAAATTGGCTGCAGTTGAAAAATGTCAAAAACAAGAGGAAGCACTTAAATATTTGAAACGAAAATATGATAAATTATACAATCATTATGTTCGGGACAGTTCAAAATTTATTGAGGAAATGAACAACAACACATCAGAACAACAGTCAACACGTACTAAAATGAGAGCTATAGACAATGAGAATGAGATTATTACAATTTTTTAAATAGGCTCAAATAATAAGAGACGGCTAATTAAATACGGAAATTTTGCTAATTTTTAATTTAATTAATGCAATCAATTATGGGCTAATATTTTGATGCATTTCCATGTTGATTTTCATAAATCATAATTATTTAACTATGATAAAATTTTAAAGATACATTTAATTTGATTGCATTTTTAGCAAATTTTTATCCTGTTGTTTCTGGGATTTCTTATAATATAGAATATTGCCTCCTCTATTAAATAAAAAGACAAAGTACGAGAAAAATTATTTTAATTATAAATAAAATTCTATCAGATTCATTAAATTTTGTGTATTTATAAATTACTTTTTATTCGCCATGAAAAATATATATTTTTCGAAAATTATTTTACTGTGAGCAGGAAGTAAAGAATTTTTGATTTCTAAAAAGGCTTCAAATTCAACATATTTTCATTTTTCCTACTGTCGATGCCAATGCCATCTTATGCATTGGGGCATTTCGTTTTGAGCATTTTTTTTTGAATTAATCAGTTCTTTCTTCAACAATAAGTTGAAATTAGTCATTATTTAACTATTTGGATTTTGAATGCTTGGGAAATTGCCTTGGGTTAACTTTTTGAATATTTTTTGTCCAGCAGCTTATTTTATGATTTATCTTTATGGCAAATAATGCTTGAGGCAATTTTCCCATTTTCCCCGATAACAACAGAATACCATAAAAGCATACTCTGCGACTCTGGAACTTTGCCAAATGCCAAGGATGGTCATTGAGTGCTAAGTCAAAATTCAAAACACATTGACTTCTCCATTTCCACTAAATGACCCAGACAATTCTTCATATATTTCTTAGGCCCTCATTCCTCATTCCCATTAAAATGCTCCCCAAATTGACCATCCCAACTTCATCATCAGCCTTATTATATTACCATTTTACTTAAATTTAAATTTAGATAATTAACTTAAAAAATCATGATGAATTTTTTTGACTAGATTTGTATTTATAATTTCCGTTTTTCAATACTTGACACTATCTCCGAATTTCGCTCTTAATTTTAGATAATTTTCGCTGTTTTATTAAATTTAACTTTATATTTCTGTCTATTGCTGCTCTTAAAACTATTATTTTTTTTGATAAGCCGGGTTTTGCTCAAAAACGATCGGCTATAAACGACTATCGGATTCGGCAAAATCATTTCATTTATTCACCATTGCAATGGCAAATTCTGACAATAGCTACACAAAGTAATAATAATAAAATTTATTTTTTATATTATATTTGTTAATTCAGGATTTACACGTGGGAAGTAAGTTCTTTTGAATTGATACAATTATTGGCAAACTCAAATTAATTAAATTATTATTAAAGATTGACAATATTCTTTCACTACAGCAGGAAACAGGAAAGTATGAACAATCCGAGATTTTCAGGTAATTCTAGTAATTATTTTAAATATTATTCAAAAATAAAAATGAGCCCCGCTGATAAAATAATTTCGATTAATTTAAAAAATTTCAGCTCGAAAGGTCCAATCGGCCAAGATATTAAATGGGTTTTGCGTTTGTACCCAAGAGGCATTAAGAAAAAATCAAACAAGAATGTGTCGGTATATCTGCATTTATTGGATGGAAATGGATCAAAGGAAGTGAAAGTGGATTGGAGATTGGCCATTATCAATGGAAAAGGGGTTAAAGTAAATAAAAAACGTATGTATTTTGAAAAAAAATTATTGAAAATATTTTAAAATTGTTTAAATCGAAATGAAAAATAATGAATACATTTTTTTTGAAATACAGAAGACAATTTGTGCGATTATTATTTGGAAACAATGGACCAAGGCTGGGGATTTGATGATTTCATTAGCCGTGCCAAATTGGATGATAAAAATTTCATTGTCGAAGGCCATAAACTCATTCTTCATTCCGAGATTATTATTAAGAAGGTGGTTCTCTAAAGAATATAATTTAAGCGGATTTTAAATTAAAATTTTTAATTTTTACAGGATTTACAAGCCGTTGAACTTATGCAAGAAAAAGAGAAGACAAAGAATTTGAAAAGGAAATTGGATGCGAAAGAAAATGATATACAAAAGATTCGCTCTGAATATGAGGAATATCGAAATGGTTGTCGGGCCGAATTGGGAAAAATCGGTGATATGATTAAACGATTCAAAAAAGAAGAGGAAGCACGGTACAAAATTTCAAAAAACAATTTCTATAATTTCTTCAATAAATTCAGCGATTCAAAACTGTCCGACTATGAACAACAATTTAAAAGTTTTCGTGAAGAAATTACAAATGTTGAAAAAGAAATTAGCTGCTATCGAAAAATGTCGAAAGGATGACGAAAAACGGTATAAAATATAAATGGTTTTAAAAAAGTTCGACCATTTTTTCATTTCAGTTTAAATCAGCTACGATCGGATTATGAACAACAATTGAAGTGCTTCCAAGAAAATTACACAAATGCTGAAAAGAATAGATTGGCTGTTATTGAAAAATATCACAAGGAGGAGGAAGCAAAGTAAAAATAAAAGAAAAAAATATTTTGACAATTTCAAATTCAGTTCAAAGTTGCGCACCGAAGAATTTGATCGAAATCAGAAGAGCCATCGAGATGAAATTGCACAACTTAAACAGATCCATTTTACTGAGATTGAAAAATTACTAAAGGAAGAGGAAGCACGGTAAAATAAAATGAGTAAATTTTTTCATCAAAAGTAGTTTAAATCAGAAACCGGATATAACCCTACAAAACTTAAAGTAATTTTTGTAGATCTCTTCGAGATGCATCGAATAGTATATAAAATGTCAAATTTTGGCTCAAAATTAGTGTTTAAAACCAAAAACTGGAAATATGGTTGAAAAGATCTAGATTGAACATTTTCGATTTTAAAAACTAAGAAATTAAAATATGTCAAACGACGAATCTCGATGAGATCCACAAATTGATATACTACAGTTTTTAGGGTCTTAAACCGGTTTCTAATTTAATAGAATTCGAAAACTACTTTTATTTTGCAAAAAAAAAAGACTTTTGATATTAAAAAAACATTTTCGATTAAAAAATAGTATCCAATAAAAATTCAAGAAAATCGTTTCATCATTGCAGTTCAAATCAGTTGCGCTGGGAATATGAGATACAATTGAATCGCCGTCAAAAAATAATTGCGAATCTTACTAAGGAAAAGGCTGCACTTGATAAATGTCTAAAAGATGAAGAAGAAAGGTATAAAAATATAAATTTTTTAAAAATATTAAAAATTTACCATTAGTCATTCAATTGTGCAAAAACAACTCAATAAAGAAAAATATGATGCTCTCGAGCAATATGAAAAGGAGAAAAAACGGTATAGATTAGAAGAAATATATTTTGTTAATTTCAACATTTGAAGTTCAAAGCAGATGTGTTTTGAATATAAGCAACAATTTAATTGTCTTGGAGCAGAAATTGCAAATCTTGAAAAAGAGAAAGAAGCGCTTAAGAAGTGCCTAAAGGATGGCGAAGAACGGTAAATATAAATTATTATTAAAACTTTTTGATCATTTTATTATTGCAGTTCAAATCAGCTGCGTTCTGACTATGAACTACAGTTGAAGCATTATCGAGAACAAAACGAAAAAATCGAAAAGGAGAAATTGGCTGCGCAAGAGAATTTGAATAAATTACAAGAAAAATATGGCGAATTATTCAACCACTATAAACAAAATGTACTCGAAAATTCAAAATTTATTGCCGAACATGAGAATGACAGCAAGAAATCGACTGAAGAAATTGAGAATATTCACGATGAGTCGGTCGAAAGTTCAACAATTCAAAATGAGTCAATTTGAATTAGAGCAAAGGATGAGGATGTGCGTAATAACTGGCTTTATGGGTCCAGAAGATTTCGATTTGAAATTTGGAATGATCGTTTTCTTATTTTGTATTTGCTATTTTACATCATATTTAATTATTAATTTGATCATTTTAATTGACTGGGCATTTTCTGATTACCTCACCTCTTTTAATTATTAATTATAATCAATTTAATTATGACCTTTTCTGATAATATCTACTTTTTTGCATCAATTTTAATTATTATTTATGATCATAATTGTAAACCTTAATTACACTATTTTCTGATTAATAACATACCGTTTATATTAATTATGAGTAATTATCATAATCTTCAAATAAATTCATTTTTCTTAATTTTTTCTGATGAATTGTTCAATTATTTAATTTCATGAATAAAATTCTTAATGTTGGGAAATAAATTTTTAATAAGTTATTTGGAATATTTCGCATTTTTAATAAAAAAATTATTCAAATAATGTAACCCATCATTCTACAGACCATAAAACATTTATAATTTACTCGAAGAGAGCGAAAATATTTGTTGAACTAATTAGCTGCAAGCGCCGTCACCCAGTTGGGCCATCGTCCAGTTTTAGCGTAGCGAAGTTATAAAAATTATATTGGCATTGTAGTTTGCAACTGGAACAGCAATTGAAGCATTCTCAAGAAGAAAATGGAAAACTCAAAAAGCATTTGGCTGTTTTTCGGGAATGCAGAAAAATTCTAAACAATAGTTTGTCCAGCTTGGATGAGAATGATGAATCGGCCGATTCAACAGACCAAAATGTGTCGGCTTAAATCCAAAAAAGGACAAGATGTGGGCAAAAGACATGAAAATTCGGCTGAATTAATTGGATTATAACATGGATGAATAAAACGATTTTAAATTTTACATCCAATTTTGATCAATAAATGCATTTTTTCTATGCCTTAAGGATAAATTAATGGATCATTTAATTTGATGGATAAAATTAATGCTGGATATTTAAATTGAAATTTAATTTTTAATAAAAAATATCCATTATTCATATAATTCACTTGGTGATGGCGAAAATATTTGTTGAATTATTTATTTATGGAACATTTAGTGAATTGAATTCCAAAAATGACTATTTTATTGCCATGCCCATTTTGCCACTCTCCATTTTTCGTAAATATTGACATTGCCCTAAAGGGTAAAAATGCTTTTTTCAAATTTTTTGCCTAGAAAAAATCTCATTAAACTGTCGCGCTAACTAAACTCAACCTCAATTTTAATATGAATTGGATCCAAATGCCAATGACCAACAACTAATGAAAAATAGTGCGAATTATAGAGAATAAAATGGAAAAATTGGAATTTGGTAAATTTAAATTAATTTTCGGTATTAATAGAATTAAAAATGTATGATCCCATTTTTTTAATTAAAATTAGAACATCTCTGGTAAATTGAATATCAATAATGACTTTTTTTTATAATTCCCATTTTTTGTTACTGCTTTAAATTTTGCAATGTTTATTGGCAAATATTGACTTTTCCTTAAGGGTAAAAATGCTTTTTGCTTCTTATTTCAATTCCACATTTTTTTGCCTAGCAAAAATCTCATTAAACCGTCGCATTAGCCAAACTCAACCTCAATTTTAATAAGAGTTGGCGCCGAGTGCGACTGGCCAAAAATGAGACGGGTGCGCGGCGGATTATGGTGTGAAAATATAATCTTCGTCCCCGCACATTTTCACACATTATAATGGCTTCATTCCCTCTAAGTAATGGCACTATAATGTGACAGAAAGGAAGCAATTTTACATTTTTTGTCCGACTGATTTCCCTCTTTTACCCTTTGTGTGAAGGATGATGGGATTATTTAGGCAAAAAAGTCGATACTTTGTGATAATAAATTTGTTAAAAATTTTTAAAATAATTCCATCCAAAAAAATATTTAAAATATTTATCTAATAATTTTAATGGATATTCATTGATCATTGCTCTAATAAATTTTAATTAGAGATTAAATTGTAAAGCTAAGAAGCATTAATTTGACTAATTAATTAAATTTTTAAAATCAAATTGGATGGGTATTAATTAACCCAAAAATAAATTAATTTACGCAAATTTTTCGTTTCGAAAAATAATTAATTTTAAGGTCAAATAACTTGGACAAATCAGACTTCTTTAATATATCCTAATCCCATCTGCCCTGAGCCTAACCCTGAGCCCTAATACCTAATTATGGCCAAGTTATATGGCCTTAAATATATAAATATTTTTTGACACAAAAGAATTTGTGTAATTTTTGCCATAAAAATAAGACTAAAATATTTTTAAAGAATATAAAATTAATATATGATTGAATTAAGGTTAAGGCTGAAAAAATATAATTTAAATTTTTTCAAATTCCACAATAAAAATACAAAAATGTTACAAAATTAGTCGTAAAAGTTTGAAGAAAATTCAATTTATTTATTTTATGAATCCACGCCTTCGACCTAATTTAAATAAATTATCCTTAAATATTATCAGAAAATGCCATTTTCATTTTTTAGAATGGAAAAGATTATTCCGCAAATTGCCTGCACCAATTTAAATGGTGAAGAAAAGCCAGTGGATGATCCGGATGAATTAATAAATGGCCAACGACGGGAACAAATCCTTCGCTCACCACCATGTCCGATGCTCGAATCTGGTTCAAACCATCATGTCAATCTACAGGACAAATCCGGAAAGGTCAGCCAAAATGGATCAAATTAATAAATGACCTAAAATAATCTTAAATTTTCGGGAAACAATTTTTCGTTATTTGATTAAGAAAATAAAATTAATGAGACAAGGAAAAATTTATTTTTTGTATTTTTTTAGCTAATAAAATATTTCAAAAAAAATTTTATTTAAAATAGGCTTAAAATTTCGCTGAATCAATTTTTTTTACATTTTAAGAATTAAATTGATGGGACAAATAAATATATAATAATATTTTAGTATATTAATTTAATTGAAATTTTACCAAACATTTTTTGATATTGAATTTTTTTTGATAAAATTATTTTTTATTATGTCGAATATTTTAATTCAAATTCTCTACAAAATTTATCCACCTAATTATATACGTAATTTTTTTAGTCACTTTTGATCCATAGCTGTGCTCGAGGCCTCAAAGAAAGTGTTGAAGAGTTGGCCAAGGACCCAAATATTGATGCAAATTTGGAGGACATTGAAGGCAACACAGCACTAATCCATGCGGCACAAGCTGGTCATTCAATTAATAAATTATTAATTAATAATTTTTTAAGGCCACACCCAAATTGTTGAATTGCTTATCCACCGTTTTGCGAATGTCCAAGTCGATCATGTGAGTTTTATTTTTGGAATTAATTGAATTGAAATTAAATATAAAAAAATGGAAACAAAGCTCTGTTTTCAAATATTGATAGTCAAGTTATTTAGTCATAATTTACAATGCATTACATATTAAAATGATATTAAAAATATTGATTAAAATTTGATTTTTTTCAAAATTTATATTATCGCTTTAATTGAAAATTATCCAGCTGTTTTTGACCAAAACTGATGAATATCAATAATACTCAATGAATTTGATTAATTTATTCCCTATAAAATGTTATATAAATTACACTAAAATTTCACCTACAAGAACACCAATTTTTCCCAATTTACTGAAGAAATTAGATGGATATAATCTATTTTTCAATAAATTTGTTAAAATATGATTTAATAAAAAAGGTAAATAAACTTGGCCAAACAGCATTGATCAAGGCTGCAATTCAGGGAAGGGCAAATTGTGCCCGAATTCTTTTGAGAGCAGGCAATTTACAATTTACACAATTAATTCAACATTTTATATTTTTAATAAAGGCGCTGACCCCTTCAAACGGGACAATGGACGCCAATTTAATGCGATGGAATGGGCGGAATTTGTGGGGCGAAAGGAATGCGCAAAAGTGATTGGCGAATTTTTGGGTCCGAAAAGAAGGGCAAAAATGGCATTGCCAAAAGCACAGAATAATTTGAAACAGGTATAGTCAAAAATATTTAAAAATTATTTAAAAAAATATTTTTTTTTCCAAATTTTTTTACATCCCATAAAATATTAAATAAATATTTTATTTTTATATATTAAAAATTAAATAATTCTTTTTTAAGGTTGCCTGCCTCGCCGCAATCCCATTGATCAGCGGTGAATGCCAAGAATTGCCCGCTTCCGTACGACCTCGATTTCATTCGGCCCCACCAACACCATGTGTTAAAATCAAAATAACGCCACCTTCATCGCCGCTTTTCCCACCAAATTATAAAATGGAAACATTTCCCCACCAACAACAACAACAACAACAATTGCCCTATAAAGCAATCATGGAGGCGAGGGCATTGATGAAGCAGAATCGACCGAAAAGTTCATGCAATTAAACTGCATTTTTGGAAGAGTTAAAGAATTGTTTCAAATGATAATCAATCATATATCCATCCATTTCCAATATTTGTGAATTTAATTTTTTTTTGTATATAAAAATTTGCACAAAATTTTATTTTGTTTTGATTGATATTTTCAAATGCAATAGATTGAGAGATAGGATAATGCCCTTTTTGAAGCTTAATAAATTTGAAAGAAATGGTATTTAAATTAAATTACATTAAATATATTAACATCAGTGAAAATTTCATATTTATTTTATTTTTAATATTTTATTTATACTTATATTTATCAGCAATTATATAGAAATGTCAGTATTGCATTTAGAGTGCCAATATTAATTTTATTCAGAATAGCCTACCAAATTTTAAAAATTTTTATATTTTATTGCTTTTTTATGGATGGTTGAATTTTTAGCTAGATTATAAATTCCAATTTCCAATTCACCATTTACTTTTTAAATTGAAAAAGAAATTTTAGCCATATTTTATTTCGTTTTCCTAAATGCATTTTTTTTTTAAATTTTTCATGCATTTTGATCTCCTAAACATATTTAGATAGATATCTTTGAATAAATAGCAGATAGCACCTTGGACTAAATTAGGGGTGCTGTTTTCATTTTCATTCCGCAATGTGGCCAATCCCTTTCACATTTCAACATCATTTTCTCACGAAAACATTAATAAAAAGGCCTCACCCCTCATTTCATTCATCCGCCAAATTTTCCCTCCTACAATCCGTCTGCGTCTACCCTTAACGGCTTTACGGGCCATACTCTGCCCTATTTGGCCTTTTCCAGCCGCTATGCCCTGCCATATATTGGCCATCATTTTCCAAGGCAATTTTCTTCCATCTTTCCCCATTTGCCCAGCGCCGGCTGACAGCTAAAATGGTATTTTCTTCCCACTCTCTCCATACCATTAGGCCATTTTGCCCATGCTTTCCTTATATGGCCATCTGAGGCCCTGGAGTGAGTGAGGCCCCATTTCCCTTATAAAACAATTTCACTTCTATTGTTTGTCGCCTAAACTCACCTCGCGTCGCCTCACTGTCAGTCAAAAAACTCCCCAAGGGACCATGGGCAAATTCTGTCCGAAGCATTTTTGGTGACACACGACATAAATAAATCGATGCCATTGGCAAGAAGGAAGAAAGCACGAAAGAAAAATGTCGCCTTTTCCATTAAAAGACTTTCTGTTCAAATTTGTTCCCAAAAATTTCCTCATTTAAAATTTTTTCGTCCTTTAGGCATTCATTATTAACCGGTGTTTTTTTTCCCAATTTTAAAGGATTTTAGTGCATTCAATCAAAATAGGTGGTCGATTCCTAGACCGTTTGTATTCTAAAACCCAGTTTTTGATTCTTGAAAAAATGTCGATTTCGCGGTTCCTCCTATTTTCGGTTCTAAAGAGAAAAGATTTCCAATTTCGGTTCTAAATTTTATCGATTTTTTGGAACCGGAACCAACCTTGATCTACCCTAATTCAGAATCCCATATCGCCTTTTAGTCAAAAACTCCCTCAGGGACTATGGCCAAATTTTATGTGTGCCCTCAAAAGCAGCATTTTTGGTGACACACAAATAAATCGATGCCATCGGGCACGAAAGAAAGAAAGGGACCTTCTTTAGTGAAAATGTCGCCTTGGACTTCCAGTTCAAATTTGTTCCCAAATTTCCTCATTTAAAATTTATTATTAATATTCTTCCTCGAGGCATTCATTCACCGGTGATTTTTTCCCGTTTTTTAAAGAATTTGTTGGATTCAAAATCCTCTTTCGTCTCCATTGGAAACAAATTGACTGGTCTAAAATATTAGGGGCCGGCCAATAGGAAGGAAGATGGATGGATTAGCGGCTGGCAGCAAGCACACTGCCGCCCCCATTTTGGGCACATTCAATGCGCTATTTAGAGGCCCCGCATTTATTCAATGGCAAAATAAGAGGGTGGAGATAGTCGAAGAATTGGCATTTGCCAATTTTGCAAAATTTGCCGAGAAATTTCCTGTTATTTTCTGATATTCATTCAACAATACCCCAATCCTTGACCTGCGATAATTATAAATATTTAAAATTAGGTACTTTTCGGTTACTACCTGTGGATTTGAAAAAATTCACGATTTTTATTTTAGTATTCAAATTTGAGTCTAAAACGATGAAAAACATAATTTTTGGTAATTTTAGGGCAGACCATTTTTTGAGGTTTACATATTGTAATTTTATTTGGTAAAATCTGCAGGTAGATAATCGAAAAATACCTAATATTATGCTAGAAATTTAATAAAAATGAATTAAAAAATTAAAAAAATCAATTTTCCTCTTTTCCCTTCAAATTCAATAAAATTTTATTTATAAATTTTTTTCATTGATTTAATATAGAGAAATATTTTCTAATTTTTCTCCTCGTTATAAGACTTTCCCAATTTTTTTTGTTGATGGATAATTTGATTAAATAATTTCTATAATTTTATGGAAAAATAATATTCCCTTTATATTTCATCCATTAATCCCAGGATTCCAGCAGAAAGGCGACAAAAATAATAGCTGCAAAGATAATTTCACCAAATATTTATTCATCAAAAAGTGCATTGATTTGACTTATTATTCAATTATTTTTGTGGGGAGAACAAGTTTTTCCCAACATTTGGGGGGGGGGGGGGGCGATTTTCGCGCACTCACAACAAAACAATCCCCGCTCGCCACCTTCATTTTTATTTCCAAATATTTTCTTTTAAGGGAAAATCAATTTTTTATGTCCAAATTTTTTCCGTATGACCTTCGAGATGACCTTCAAAATAAATTCTCTTTTTTTTCCAAAAATGAAATAATATTTTAATTTGAATTAAAAATTTTATTTTATTCATTTTTTAAATAAATTTACATAATTTTTAATCAAAAGAAATTAATAATACTGTAAGAAAAATGTCGACCAGCAACAGTTCCTCAGGCAAATCATCGGATTATGAATTTCATTGGAGAAATCCGCAGGAAATTAAACGAAAGTGAGGAATAAAATTATAAAATAATGAAATAAAAAATTCAATTTTAGATGGGAGGCATTCGCCAAATTTGGCCTGACCCACGCTCAACAAACACCGCAGGGCACCGAAATGACTGGCAAAAATTTTGATAAATGGTTGAAAAATTTTAATAATTTTATTCATAAAATATTTATTTTGTTAATTTTCTTATAATTATTTTTAAATTAAGGCTCAAAGATGCAGGCGTAATTGATGGGAAGGAGATAACGACGACAATGACTGGAATTGCCTTCTCCAAAGTTGCTGGGTAAATTATTGCATAATTATGTGGGCCAATAATTATATTAATAGCCAAATTATTGAGTTCAGGAAAATATTCAATATAAATGGATTAATTAAAATGAAAATATATTTAATTTTCTTTATTAAATAAAAAATAATTTAAAAATATTATCCTCTTTAAATTAAATAATTTAAAATTTTCTTTAATAATTGTACAAAAAATTTTCAGCCCAAAGAAGAAGGCAAATTTCACCGAGGTAAACATTAAAAAATAAAGTATTAAATCCATTAATAATTCCCAACTTTAAAGACAAAACAAGTAATCGTAAATGTGGCCAAAGACAGGGCAACGCAGAGCAAAAGGAATGTTCAGGTGAAAAAAATTAATATTAATTAATTTAAATTAATATTAGACTGAAATTAACGAAATTTGTGCAAAATTGGAGAAATTGGCAGCACCGGCCGTAAACTCTGCGGCTAAGGCATCCACCGAGGGAAATGTTTATGAACGGTAATTTTTGGGGAATTTATAATTTTTATTTTTTTTTTTGCCTTTGAAGATTGACTGATCATAAAAAATACACTGGGGCGCACAAGGAAAGATTCGACGATGAAGGAAAGGGCAAGGGAAAAGCCGGGAGAGGTCAGCAAAAAATTAATTTTTAATGGAATTTTTAACGCTATTTTTTATCCCAAATTTTATTTTTTTACCCCAAAAAGGTAGTTTTTTACTTCTAATATATCAGAAACCGGTTCTAGACCTTAAAAACCTTATGCCAATTTGTAGATCTCATCAAGACACGTGTTTTGACTTTTGACAAATACTGTCAATGCCATTAATGCCCAAGGGCTTTACTTGTTCATCCTACTGTACCCACAGCCCACACTTTTCGCCTAATCACCAGTTATCCTATCAATCAAATATTGCCCCAATCTGCCTTTCTAAATCCACTCTTTCTCCACAAAGGGTTCACTTTTCCAACACATTTTTTCGCAAAACAGATAAATATTTTTAATAAAGTCTAGCCCAACTAAACCCAATCCTCTTCCTTGGGCCAATGGAGGCTTATTAGGCTCCCTGCGAAAGCCAAGGCCAAAGCATAGGCTCACTAAACCCCGAACAGAATAACATTAATACCGGGACCGGGAATAAGGACTATAATATATATTAAAATTAGTTTAAATCGAAACTGAGCGAGTTAAACCGTTTAAACCATTTGGGTTTTAAACACTTTAATTTTGGACAAAAATCTCACATTTTTAAAACCCATTTAAAATTTCTCAATGAGATCTCTACAAATTGGTATATAAGGTTTGTAGGGTCAAAAATGGGTTTTGGATTTATTACGAATCAAAAATTACTATTGGATTAAAAAATAAAATTTGTGACGAAAAAATAAAAAGTGAGTAAAAAATTGACTTCCAAAATTAAATTAATTTTTTTTCTTAATGTCTTTAGTGGACATTGTGGCCAACACTGGCTATGTTGCCTCATACAAAAATGCCGGTATTACATAAATAATAATCCCAATTATTTTCTTCCTAATTCCAAAAAGGCACTTACGACAAAGTTCACAAGAAATGATCAAATCATTCAATCAACCCATCGGCCTCATTACTTAAAATGATTGATGACCCACAAATTTCACATTCGCACTGCAGCAGAGGATTTTCTCATCACTCCATAAATTGATTTGCATTCACATTTTTCATTCATTTTATATAATATTAAAATTCTCAATTTTGTAAACAAATTTACTTAATTAAAAAAAATTTTATAATTTTATCATATATCCTTGATCACATTTTAACCCTAATTATACAATATATTTCAAGAAATCTTATGGTAAAAAAATTATCGGCTATCGCTAACCTTTGATTTTCGATAATTTTAATTTAAAAACTAGCAAAATTTTTTTTTGGCATTGCCAAACAAAAATGACTGTTTAAAAAATAAATAATTAGGTAATGAAAGTAGGCAAATTGGAATAAGGAATAAATTTTCTCACTGAAAGCATAGGAATTTGGTCCACAATAAAATAAAATATATGGCTTTGGAATTTTTTAATCCCATAAAATTAAAAGCACATTTCTATATAAAGAGAAGAAAATTCCTAACTGGAACAGAATACAGAATGGAATTTGATGTGATAAATTTTTTCTCATCAGATTTTTTTTTCAATTCCTTTCACTTACTTTTGGTAGATTCAACATTTAAACAATTTTTAAATACTAAAAAGCCATAGATTTTTTGCAAATTTGAATTAAAGCTTTTCAAAAAGAAATGCGCATTAATTTTATGTTTTCTCTCTCCATTTCCTCCCTAAACCAAAAAAAAGAATCGATTGTGCGCAACCAGCGGCGTCCGCGCACTTCTTTGTGTATGCAAATTGCCAAGAATTTTTTTCTTCTCCCCGAAAATTCCCAGTTTGAATTTTGTTTTGGCGTTGGCGTCCATTTTATGCGGCTTGCCCCCCGCCAAAATATTTGGAGAGACCAATTTGATAGGATGCATTTTTCATTACTCTTTTTATACCTTTTGTGATTGTCGTCAGTGAATACCGCAACATCAAAAAAGGTCGCCGCGTTGCCTTTTTTCCCCATTTTATTTTTATTGCCCCACAAAACTCTCGCAAAATACTCAAAAAGACCAGAAAAATAAAAATAATTTTTTTTTCTCCGAATCAAACTCTCAAATATTATTTTTCTAACAAAGTTAAAATTTTCGGATTTTCGGTAAAATTTATAAAATATTTCTAGAGTTTAATTTGTGAACTTGGTTTTAATTCAAAACCATTCGAAAATGGCCTCAAGCATTGTGAATTTCTTCAAACGAAAACAGAATTATAAACAACAAAATGGCTTCGAAAATGAGCAGAAATTTTTGGTTTGTGAACGATATTAAAGAATTATTCGTAATTTTTGGGAAAAGTAGAAATATCCGATTGAATAAAGAAAGCCTAAATTTGCTTGAATTTAAGCAGAAAAGTGAAAAAATGTTTGAAATTTACATTTTATGATTTTCGGAAAATCTTATATATATTACTTTGTTACGACAATTAGGGATGGAACGGTCTAGTGCTGAAGATGATAAATCGGTTGAATTAATTTATACATTTTATTAGCCTTAAAATTATCTAAAAATGAATCAAAGGCATTGAATAATACTGCATGATTACGGAGTTATGGCCAAAAACAACACAGAAACATAATTTTTAATCAATTAAGCCAAACGTTTTTGATCAAAACTCTTAAATTTATAATATTAACTAATGCCTCTGATATCATTTCATAGCTACTACCTAATTTTCTGTCCAACAAAATGCTATATAAGTTGAGTTAGCAACTTTTTAGCTATCAACTACCGATTCATACCCCAATTGTCATACTAATTAAAATTTATCACTGTCTTTCCTTAAAATTCAAATATCTTTTTCTATAATCTAAAATAAAGCATAGAGCAGGATTAAAATTAAGGCCAACCCATTTTTGGCCAGAATAAATCAGAAAATAAATAAAATATTCATTAGAATATTGGCAATTAATTATAATTGCTTTAAGCATCGAGGAAAAGCCGGCACTACCTCATTCCGACTCCCACTCTATCGAAAGCACAGTCCACCCGAACGATCGGTTGCAGAGAATGCTGGTGATGGAAATGCTCAGCAGAATGCGCTGCCATATAAGTATGCCAATAAATTTAGGGAAATAAATTCAATAATTATAATAATTATTGGAACAATTTTGGAAACAATCTTTATGAAGACATCATTTTGCGGGGCCGAAAGATCATTTTTTGAGGATACCATTTTAATGCTTGATCCTTGACACCAAATCATAGAACCAGAAACCAAAGAATAGTTTAATTTGTGATCAAATAAAGATAAATTATATAAAGGATCTTGACGAGATCCCTTAAATGGCATAAGTTTTAGGGTTCTTTGATCAAGCAGTTAAAATTTATCCTCAAAAATTAATTTTTCAACAAAAAATCGCACCCCATTATTTTGTTGAAAAAATTATTTAAAAATTATTTTGGTCCATTTTTGGCCAAATAGTGAATTAATTGATTGAATCAAGGTGCTCCGTTGAATTAGAAATATTAATTCTAAAAAAAAATTAAAATTAATAATAAGAGAGAAATATATTTAAAATATTTGGCCAATTTATAAAAAAGAAAGGGATAATTTCCTTTAATTTTGAGATCACCGTACGATGTGGTGACGGAACCGAAAAAGAAACGTGCCATTCGCTCATGCCCGGGTGGAAGTAACCATCGTAATTCGGGCACATTTTCCATTGGCAAATTTGGCCAACGGAAATTTTCTCCGCCCATTGAAACCATTTTGGAGCAAAGTGGAAGCTATGAGAATTTTCCACCTCCTCCAAGTCGAATGGATGAGGAAAAAGAAACGGCTAAATGCCATCAAAATCATTTGATTCGAAGGAAAGTGCCATTGCAAACAATAAAACCAGAACAACAACATTTACATCATGCAAAGAGAAATATGTTGGAACAATCGACTAGAAATTCACTGTAATAATTTGAATTAATTTAGGGAAAATTATGTTCAATATTTGGCCAAATTTACGGCTTAAAAATGTTAAATATTGGAACAGAAATATTAGCTGATTATATCCCAGCCCTCTGCTGCTGGTCGCTGACCGACTTGTCGCGACTCAACTTTTGCCATTTATAATTTACTCCTCAAAGGCTGAACCAATGTTGATGTTTTTATTATCAAATGGGGAGATTGTTGGCTATCCATTGGTTTTAATATTATTTATATTGGTTCAGAAATCATGAAATTATAGCGAAAAAACCATCATTAAAATCTTATTGCGGATTAGCGAAACTTTCATTGGTTTCTTAACCAAAAATTCATCATTTCTGAACTAATTTAAATAAAATTTTGTTGTATTTAGATTCCAAATGTGTCTGCACTTAAATTTGATTCCAAGATTATTTAAATTGGTTCAGTTCTTAATGAGCTATTACAAACGGCGGCAAGTCGGTTTGGCGGCAAGCTGGTCTATATTTGTCTTATTAAATTAAGATACTTGTTGGTTACCATACTGGCAGATGATTTTGAAACAAAGGGTCCCCCTTATCCTTATAGATGATTAGGATAATGATTACGGATATATGAGATGATAACCTATTCCCTAAATTCCGGGTGATCTATGAGGGTTACCGTTACCTTTTCCTAGCAGATTCTAAAAAAAATCTGCAGGCGGATAGCTGGGTAATTGCCAAATAAAATTCTCACTTTTTAAGTGCACATCAACAACAATATGATGGACAAAATGGCCAACATGCTCATCACAACCCCCACCAACATCATCAACAAATGTCCACCTCGGAATATGGCTCTGGCTCAACCGAGCCAAGTCCAATAAATGAGCAATTCCAAGGGAAAAATGGCCAATCTGCGCATCAAGCCTCATTTTCCATGGCGCGAAGCAGCAATTTACCTTCATATCATCAACAGGAATTACACCAAAATTTTCGAATTCTCGCCGACTCATCGGATGGTGAAGAGGATGACGAGGACTCTTCGGAAGAGGATCGACTTTCAATCAGTTTTTTGCAGGTTATTTTTTGATTAATTTTATTTTTTGATATTTTTAATTCAGTTTTGGCAACATCAAGTCAAATTGTTGAAGAAGGAAGTTCGCAATTATCGAGAGAGCGCAGAAAAGTATGACAAAAATAAAAAATTATAAAAATAATTGATAAAAGTTCGGTTGGTAGTTGCTACCACCCCTTTTTCCCAAAAAAGGAAAAAGTATAGGAAAAATGAAGGGTCCACCCCCTATGGGTATTATAGATAAGTTTTAGGCTTTAGGTAGGGTGTAAGGTGATTTTCCCATCCTATCCCTGAATGATCCTAACCCTAATCCTGATGACCCATTGAAGGGACCCTTTATTTTCCTGCACTTTTCCCTTATGAGAAAAAGGGATATCAATCAAGCTATTACCAAATATGTAAAAAAATTCTATTTTACGGTAGTAGTTCTTATTCCATCAAGATATAGCTCTTTCGATAGAGCTTCTTAAACTGAATATGAATATGATAAATATTTTCAGAAAGTAACCATTTTTGGCCAAGTTATGGCAATATGAAAATCGCAAAATTGAAATGCCCTCTCCCACTCCCACCCTCAGTCTTAACTCTTAATATTACCTCCTCCACAGTTCAAAAACAATTCCATGAAATATAAATGGCCATAATTTTAAATTCATACAAAACTAATAATAATTTCATGATAGGCTGGCTCATTGAGATGTTTCAATTAAGTTATAACTGGCCTAATAAAAATTACAGATTTTTTTTGACTCAAAGAAGGGTTGGTCCTTTGGAGGGGAAATGAATTTAAATTACCATATTTTGCCAAAAATTGATAGTACTTATTTGTTAGAAAATTTATATAAAAATTCATACACAGCTCGATAATAAGCTCTGTCGAATAAGCTAGATCTCGACTTACCTTAAGCTATAACTTTAACTGATTATTCAAATTTCCTTTTTCAGATACCGTAGTAAATATATTCGTTCAAAATCGCGAACCGAAGAATTGAGCAAAGAATTGGCCAAAGAAAGAGAACGAGTAAATTTCTAATATTTAATAAATAAATAAACATTAATAAATTAAGAAAAATTAAATAAAATTACAAATAAAAAAAATTAATTTTAACACTAAACCTGAGCCCTAAAACTAGTTATGGCCAAGTAAAATGGTCTCAAAAAATATATATTTTTTGACTGGAAAGATTTTGGATAAATTCAGTCACTTTTGAGTAAAATAATAAGTATTATTCCAAATTTTTAAGAAAATAAATTAAATAAATTTTTTTAAGAACATTTCATTGTTCAACCAATTGCTGATTGCCAATGACAAAATTGTCCAATTGGCCCAATTCCAAAATGAACATCAACGAAATAGTGGTTTGACAGAAAATGGAAAACAAGTACACGGAAATCAACAATTAATGAGCCAAATGAACGGTACAAAATTTTAGTATTTTTATAGGGAAATATTTAAAATGGAGAGTAAATTACTGAAAATGGCAAAAAGATAACGGTTTAGTGATTTTTCCTAGACCCTCAAACGTCAAACCATATATCCATACGATAGAGCTCGTCAAGACGCATCGAATGGTATATAATTTGTCATGGTTTAATTGGTTTTGAATCAAAACCCATATGATGGTTTAAGTGGTTCAAAACCCTTTATTTTGATCAAACCATGACAAAAAATAAAATAATCAACACGTCTAGACGAGATCTATCTATTGGGTATAAGGTTTGGGGTCTTGGAAAAACCACTAAATTTCGCGATTTTCAGCATTCTATTCGCTATTTTCAGTAATTTATTCGCTAAATTAAATACTATCCTTTTTAAATATAAAAAAATCATCAAAAAATAGGCGGCCTCCCCAAATTCATGATGGGCCGCCCGTTCACAATGGGCGGAGCCGGCGAAGTGCAATGTCCAATCAATGAGGTCCAAGGCGAGTCGACTTCATCGCCGGCCATTTCCGATCGAGAATTTCAATTCCATCAACATTCATCGCCTCTTCAAATTAAACAGCAACCACAATATGGCCAATTGTTTCGGCCGCCACCTTTATTCGGCAATAACAACAATTCTTCCTTTTTGAACTTTTCCGGTCTAAGTGCTGATTTGGGTTTGGAAACACTCAGAAATGAACAACAAAATGCGGAAATGTTCGAAAAAAGTAGCAATTTTTCTCCAATGAAAGTATGGTTTAATTTTATATGGGTAATAGTGTAGTTTTCCCACTTTTTTCCAAAAATTTTTTTTTACTTAAAACATTTATTTAAAGATTTTACTGATGAAGAATTCGAACTTATTATTTTTCAATATAACTGTTACTGGTTCATAAAATGATATAAAAAATTTCAAACTTTCGAATTACCAGACAATTTATAGCCTATCGTAGCATCTTGATAAGAGGTGCATGAACTTGCCATCGATTTTGCATAAAATAAAAATGGATAAGTTATGACCTTTTTTTAATTATGCAACTTAACAAGGCATCTTATGCAATTTTAAAAGTCCATAACTTTTTTATTTTTGAATTTTAAACGAAAGCGATAGCAGATTTGAACTCTACTCATCGAGATACGTCGAATGAACTATAATTTGCCTAGAAATTTGAAATTTTGGATTTTACGAAACCGGGGTATAAGCCAATAATAGTTCAGAAAATTAAATTGCTGAAAAAACATAAAGTAAATTCGGATTCCTCATTATTGAAAATCGACTAAATACATGTTTTAAGCAAAAAATAAAATGTAATTTTTTTCAGAAAAAAAATAAAAAGTCAAACTAGACTATTACCGTTTTAATTATTAAAAATTCAATTATATTCAATTTTTTAGTCCATTCAAAAACAAGATGGAACATATCAAGTGACAGAAGATGAGCCAATAATCATCTCACTTGATCAATGCATTGATTCGACATTAAATAAGACGGGTGAAATGAAAGAAATCCCGCAAAAAGGCGGAATGAAAACAAAGTATTAATAATATATTAAATTTAATTGAATTATATTTTTTATAGATTCGGTCGTTTGTCCTTCTCATCCGATGATTTGGCCAGTCTGAATTCGGTTAGAGAACAAAAATCGAATATTTCTTCGCTGCTGAGCAGCTCTGATGACGATATGGCCAAATTATGGACAAGGCAACTTGTCAAGAAAGGTTTAATAAATATTTTTTTTAAATATATAGAAAATTCTAATGTTTACTAATGTGAAATTTTGATATAGACTGCGTAAGGGAAAAGAAAGATAAGCGAGAGAAAAGAGGAATTGTTTTAAAGAAGTACGGTAATTTTTATTTTCCGGAAAATACATGTGAATGAAAGAAAATACATTTTCAGGAATGCGTAGGCACATTTTGAATGAAAACACATCTTTCCGGTAAAACACATTTGCCTGAAACATAAATCTTTCTGGAAAAACACATTTGCCTGAAAACAAAATTTTCCGGAAAAACACATTTGACTGAAAACACAAATCTTTCCGAAAAACACTATCTGAAAACACAAATCTTTCCGGAAATTTGCCTGAAAACACAAATCGTTCGAGAAAACACATTTGCTTGAAAACACAAATCGTTCAAAAAAAACATTTGGTTGAAAACACATTTTTCTGGAAAAACACATTTACCTAAAAACAAAATTTTCCGCAAAAACACATTTGTATAAAAACACAAATCCTTCCGAAAAACACATTTACCTGAAAACACAAATCGTTCGAGAAAACACATTTGCTTGAAAACACAAATCGTTCAAAAAACATTTGCTTGAAACACATTTTTCCGGAAAAACACATTTGCCTGAAAAGACATCCTTCCAGTAAATAAATTTATCCGAAATGCATTTTTCCGGAAATATACCTCAATAATCGAAAATACATTTTCGGATTCAACTTGAAAAGATTTCCTGAATACCGTACTTCTTTTCTCATAATTCTCTCAACCAAACCAATTTCGCTTTACTTTTTTTCTTTTTCCATTTATTATTTTCATTCTCATAAGTGCCATTTTTTCATTTTTTTATGAGATTTTATTAAGGCAAAAATTTTGAACTTTTTTAATTAAATATAAAATTTTTATCAAATAAAAATATAAAAAAATATTTTAAAGGTGAGCGTGTACTGTTTCGACCACCAAGACGAAGTCTCTTCATTGGTTCAAATGACCAAAATGAAACGGCAAAACCGCTGAAAATTTTCAAACGATATGGCAAATCGGAACGAGAAGGTTTAAAATAAATATATTAAAAAATAAATTTCAATAAAAAATTTAAGCAATGTCAACTTTTGATTATTTGCGCGAGGAAAAATCGGATGTGAGCGGACTGATGAGCAGCCCGGAAAAAACCACTTGAATGCAAAATAATTAATTTCAAAATAATTTATTTTTATTGGGCATTTTCTCTTTATTTTTTTTCATGCCTTTCCATTATATTGTAACCTCAAATTAATTTTAGTTTTTCATCAACCTTTTGTTCATTTTGACCTCATCGGCCGCAGAAAATAATTTCCCTCTGGTTAATAATGGTAAACTAAAATTAATAATTTTTATCTTATTATATTAATGTATTTTTTTTATATATGTATTGACTTCATACATTTTTTTTTATTTTGCTGAATAATAAAGAATTTATAAAATTCATTTGAATCTATGTATTTTTGCCGTTTGGCGTAAATTTGCTTTTCCATTAATTGAAGGGCATAAAATTTGCTAAAATTATATAGAAATATTTTTGAATTGGGGTTGTCTTTTTTATTTTTCAAATTAAATATCAATTTTTTATTTTGGTCAAAATATTCCACAAACAGACTCGCCACAAAACGGCCGCCACAAACAGGCTCGCCACAAAATGGGGCGTACCGTGGAGAAGATACAATGACCGGAATTGGGATGGAATTAGCTTTGATAAAGCAATTAGTGAGCAAATTACTTATAATTTCTAATTTATCTAATTTGGTTGTCCATCCTCTGCTTTACTCTTTTGAGCATGTTAACAAAATGTAACATTATCCCTAATAATACTATAATGTATGATTTGTATTGTATTCGAACGCTTTAATTATTATAATAAGTTCAGGATTTATGGTGACGATTAATGTAGAGAAAGTGATAATAAAACAATTTGTGTCCTTTCAGCATTGGATTTTAGTGAAAAAGAAGGAAATAATATTAATTTGCCGAAAAAACACTGAATTTGCCGAAAACTTTTCGTGTCGAAAAATATTATATTTTTGAGGCCATATGCTCTGTTCCAAAAATATAGAATCACGTCTTTTTTGCCCATATCTCGGTGTCGCCTTATCCAATTGAATTGAAAATTTTATCATTTGTTCATTACCGATAAATATTAAGATTCTGAGAGTTTAAACTCATTTTATAAACTTTTTAATTTTCTACGAATTTTTTTTCCAAAAAGTAGCTGTTCCATAAATATAGAATCAATATTTTGATGACCAAATTCTTAAAGAATACAATCACAATCGGAAAATCAATTTAATTTATAATTCCTCTATGTTTTATCAATCAAATGGCACACTGAACTTAATTGAACAATAATTTGAAGAGACAAAAAAAGTGAAAATTCGTAAAAAGTGGTTTTTAAACCGGTTTACATTTTTGAACCCATGGAAATTGGTTTTAGTTTGGAATCTTTTATACTAAAATATTCTATATAAAAAGTAGAAACTATTTCAAGTAAAAAGAGGACTAGAAAATATTGAATTTGGAATGCTCTCCCCCAATGAATATTAGTGGTTTCAAACCCTGAGGCAAAAAGGAACTGGTTTCGAACCCATAGAGCATAAAATGAATCTTTATTTTATGCTCATCGGATAGCCCGCAAAATTTCCTATAGGGAAAAGTTGATTGCAAGTCCAAAAAGGATTCCTCTATGGAATTTCCGTTCAAATAAAATCAAAAGTTCAAAAACGGGCCAATTTTCCTGTTAAAATGGTTATTAATGTCACTTTAACATTTCAATGCCCTAGTGTTCCATAGAGGAATCCTTTTTGGACTTGCAATCAACTTTTCCCTATAGGAAATTTTGCGGGCTATCCGATGAGCATAAAATAAAGATTCATTTTATGCTCTATGGGTTCGAAACCAGTTCCTTTTTGCCTCAGGGTTTGAAACCACTAATATTCATTGGGGGAGAGCATTCCAAATTCAATATTTTCTAGTCCTCTTTTTACTTGAAATAGTTTCTACTTTTTATATAGAATATTTTAGTATAAAAGATTCCAAACTAAAACCAATTTCCATGGGTTCAAAAATGTAAACCGGTTTAAAAACCACTTTTTACGAATTTTCACTTTTTTTGTCTCTTCAAATTATTGTTCAATTAAGTTCAGTGTGCCATTTGATTGATAAAACATAGAGGAATTATAAATTAAATTGATTTTCCGATTGTGATTGTATTCTTTAAGAATTTGGTCATCAAAATATTGATTCTATATTTATGGAACAGCTACTTTTTGGAAAAAAAATTCGTAGAAAATTAAAAAGTTTATAAAATGAGTTTAAACTCTCAGAATCTTAATATTTATGGGTAACGAACAAATGATAAAATTTTCAATTCAATTGGATAAGGCGACACCGAGATATGGGCAAAAAAGACGTGATTCTATATTTTTGGAACAGAGCATATAACTTGGCCATCACTAGGTATTAGGACTTAGGGTTGGGTTCAGGGCAGGCTGGGATTATGGGCTAACTAAGAAAGGCTAGGTATTAGGGAATCTTAAAGAATTCTGATTTGGCCAAGTTATATGGCCTCAAAAACATAATATTTTCAGACGAAAAATTTTCAGCAAATTCAGTTTTTTTCGGCAACTTAAATAACTGCCGAAAAAGAAGTGCTCCTTTCAGTATTGGATTTTAGTGAAAAAGAAGTGCAAAATTTAGCAAAATTAGCCCAAAAATTGAATTTGATTAAATCTTCAATGCAAAAATAATGCAATTATCAAATGTAAATTTTAATTATTTTTTATTAGTTTTGTCTGATTAAACAAACAATTCATATCAATCGATGGATCGTCTGTGGAAAAGTATATGCCAAAATGTTCAATGCAATGTTCAGACAAGAAATGGGGGAATTACAAGAAACAACCACATTTTGCGTTTAATTAATTTTTTTTATTATATTACTATTTTTAATTTAATGGTCGATATCAGTGTTTTCCTGTTCCAACTTTTTTCAATCTGTTCTGTTCCTGTTCTGTTCTCGGACCATGGAACAGTCTAATTGTTCTGTTCCTGTTCTCTGTTCCAACTTGGAACAGGAATAGGAATAGGAACAGGAACAGAACAGATTTTCTGTTCTTAAACTGTTCCAAAGGACAAAATTTTTTTCAAAAAATTTTAGAGAAAATTGTAATTTTTTTTTTATTTTTTTCCCTCAATTCTTAATAAAAACGTTAAAGAGAAGTAAACGAAGGCAAGACCAACTAAAAAGGAGATCATTTCATACATATCATCAACCATAAATCTTGCGAAATTTTCTTTTTGACCTAAAATATTCGGCGTAAAATGAACGATTCGGGTCCCGCTTTGATAATAAATTTCACAAAAAAAATTCAAGTCCTTAATTAATGCTTTTCAGGAACTAAACAACCAATCGGTGAGGTTGGGGAAAATGGGTGAATTCCCTTTCCCTAAACGAAAAATGTAAAAAAATTAAATGGTGATCCTTTAGTTTATATATTTAGATCCAAATTTTTGGCCATATTTTGGGTTGGCATCAGAAATTTGAGAAAGAACAAAATAAAAGCCCCAAGAAAATTCAAAATTTTTATTCCCTCCCCGGTAATTTCCCCTGATTTACGAGTTCCTCAGGAACAGTCTAGGAACAGCCAATTCTGCACTGTTCCTGTTCTGTTCCTGTTCCAAAAAATTTTCAAACTGTTCTGTTCCTGTTCTGTTCTAAATCATGGAACAGGAACAGGGACAGGAACAGGAACAGAACAGGAACAGGACAGGAACAGAACAGAATCAGAGGAACAGGGAAAACACTGGTCGATATGATTGTTTAGTCGAAAGATAATAATAATAATAAGACATCCATTTTTCTCATTACTTTTAAAAAGTTGAAAAAATCTATTTTAAAAGATTCAAGTACCTTTCGGTTTTTACTTTAAGGCTTTGATCAGAGATAAAATTTGGATTTTGGGATAGTATCAATTATTGATTAGAGCATGTTACCACGTTTGCAGACCCGACATTTCAGAT
Source organism: Pratylenchus scribneri (assembly GCA_030063045.1). Taxonomy (NCBI): domain Eukaryota; kingdom Metazoa; phylum Nematoda; class Chromadorea; order Rhabditida; family Pratylenchidae; genus Pratylenchus; species Pratylenchus scribneri. Next base: position 652,560 of record JAQSEB010000037.1, on the reverse strand, counting down.
GGTGGTAAAGCTGCTCTGGCATTGTTTATGGGATATAATTAAACATAAAATTAGCCACAAAACGACATCAAAATTAGCCTATATTGAATATTCACCGAATTTTGGCAAATTATTTTTTAGGCCAAAACTAATTGAATTTTCAACATAGGCCAATGTATTTGATATAATTTTGTAGCTAATTTTACGCTTAATTATATGCCTTAAACATTGCCACAGCAACTCTACCATCATCAGCATTAGACCGTTTCGTCTGCAAATGTGGGTTAGCCTGATTATAGTCTAATTAATTGCGGCAATTTTTATTTTCCTTTTTAATTTAATTGGAAATTTTTTAATCTTTCCCTCTTTTTCTTTCATAAATTTTTTGCCTAAATACAATAAAAATGATAAATTAAAATAAATTATTCTATTCAAATCATTAACATTATATTTTCTCTACATTATCTGCAGAATTGATTGATAATTGCCGCACTTTTAGAATGAGCGAAATTGATTGCCCCCCCCTTTCCTTTAATGATAAATGAATTCACGCTCGAGTTCTCTCGATTCATATATTCATTCTCATCAGAAAAGAAAATGTTAAATTAATTTGCATATATTATTCCTACGAAATATTTAACTCTCCGTACAATTAATTGATTATAATTATAACCAAAATTATCTCCAAAAATTAAAAGAATTTAAATTATTCTTATTAATTATAGGTAAATAAATGAAAATGGTAGCAACTTTATTAAATGCCATTCTTTTTCAAATGATTCTTTTATTCATTGGCCAAACAACAATGAACATTTCCAATCCGCAAAAGATGATTTTTGCACAGACAATTGAAATGAACAGAGGCAATTCTCAAAAAAAAAATAAATTATGAGATATTTTTTATTTTAGTAGAAATGGATGGAACAGAATCAAATTTCAGCAGCTTCGATTCATATTCGCATTCTCGTGTTGAAAGGCAGGCAAATGTTCGAATTTTCTAAATATAATTTTATAAATATTTTTTAAAAATATTTTTATAGTTTCTTCGAACATCGATTTTGCCAACTGAAGAATACATTCTAGCCACTTCTTCGCCCTTTTTCAAACGTGGCATTTTGACATGGGATGCCTTCGGGAATACGTTAATTTGGAAAATTCATACAGTAAAATTGTGCCAAAATTTTCAGAATAATTAACGCAAAATACAGTGCCCATGAGCAGGAGGTAATCCTCCATGTCCGTGACGATACTTATTCCCAATTGTTACTCTCCGATTTGGCCACATTGAAGAAGGAACCGAAAATGCCAATCGCATGGAAAAGACTCTCAATTTGCTTCGTTTTGGCCATGAGACGGAAAGAGCCGCCAAATACAGGCAAGTTGATCATTCGCATGAACTAATCACTCCGCTACACCATCCATCAATTCCTTAATTTCCTAAAGGCTCATTTTGACAAAAGAATAATATTTTACAGTATCGTGTATACTCCTGCTATTAACAATATTTATTAAAGGGCGATTGATTGTTTAAGAAAATTTATGAAATTTTTCTTAATTTTTATAAAATCTATTTTAATTTTTTAGTGAAAGTCAGCTTTCACCCAATTGATTGCAATGAAGATCATATTTTCGAAATTGATCAATTCCTTGGTAACACTACAACAAAAATGTTGAGAATGGAAAGTTGCTACAATGATGATGTCACTTTTGATAGTAAATGTTTTTAAAGATTTTACCAAAAAATTCAATAAAAAAAGGTTATTCGAATTGTCTTCTCAGAAAGATTGGTCGCGAATTTGGCACATTTAAAGAAGATTATGAAGTCTGCGATAAAGTCAAAGGCAATGCTAATTTTGTATGATTTTTTAAATTTAGTTAGTAGTACCGTAAATATTCTATTAGTAACCCCGTCTCTATTTGTAACCCCGTCTCTATTTGTAACCCCGTCTCTATTTGTAACCCCCTCTAGAGGGTCTCTGAAAATTAGTAACCCCGTCTCTATTTGTAACCCCCTCTCTATTTATAACCCCCCATCCAAAAAAAATTTTTTTCGACTTTAATTTTTAGATGTTTAATATATTTTAAATAATAAAAACATGTTTTTAATCAAAAAAAAACATGTTGTGAGGGTAAAAAAATAATGAAAAATATGTTTTAAATCGCCAAAACAAATTCGAAAATATGTTTTGAACCGCCAAAACATATTGTGAATTGAAAAAAACATGTTCGAAAATATGTTTTGAACCGCAAAAACTTGTTGTGAATTGAAAAAAACATGATAGAAAAATGGTTGAATCGTAAAAACATGAATTAATTTGCAAAAACTTGTTGTGAATTGTAAAAATATGTTTGTTTTTTCAAAAAATGTATTAATAATGATTTTAGTCACAAAAAACATGTTCTGGATTGTAAAAACATGTTCTCATTTCTTGTAAATTTTTTTAATAAATTTTATTTTTAATCCATTTCTTCTCTCTGAAATTTAGTGACCCCGTCTCTATTTGTAACCCCGTCTCTATTAGTAACCCCCTCTAGAGGGTCTCTGAAAATTAGTAACCCCGGGGTTACTAATAGAATATTTACGGTAATTATTTTTTCCAGCTAAATAGCAAATTTGGCTCTCACTTGCGCGAAATTTGTTATGCCCAATCATCGGACATTTACAAACATTTTGAAGATGAAATGTATAAACGCAATAAGCTACACGGTAATTGAAATAATTTCTGCCTGCTAAAAACATATTTTAATTTTGTCTGCTAAAAGAACATTTTAATTCCGCCTGGTGAAACACATTTTAATTCTGCCTTGTGAAAAATACATTTTAATTCCGCTTGGTTCCGCCTACTAAAACACATTTTAATTTTGTCTGCTAAAAGAACATTTTAATTCCGCCTGGTGAAACACATTTTAATTCTGCCTTGTGAAAAATACATTTTAATTCCGCTTGGTTCCGCCTACTAAAACACATTTTAATTCTGCCCGATAAAATACATTTTAATTCCGTCTGGTGAAACACATTTTAATTCTGCCTTGTGAAAAATACATTTTAATTCCGCCTGGTTCCGCCTACTAAAACACATTTTAATTCTGCCCGATAAAATACATTTTAATTCCGTCTGGTGAAACACATTTTAATTCTGCCTTGTGAAAAATACATTTTAATTCCGCCTGGTTCCGCCTACTAAAACACATTTTAATTCTGCCTTGTGAAAAATACATTTTAATTCCGCCTGGTTCCGCCTACTAAAACACATTTTAATTCTGCCCGATAAAATACATTTTAATTCCGTCTGGTGAAACACATTTTAATTCTGCCTTGTGAAAAATACATTTTAATTCCGCCTGGTTCCGCCTACTAAAACACATTTAATTCTGCCCGATAAAACACATTTTAATTCCGCCTACTAAAAACACATTTTAATTCCGCCTTGTGAAAAATACATTTTAATTCCGCTTTGTGAAAAACACATTTTAATTCCGCTTTGTGAAAAACACATTTTAATTCCGCCAATTTTGATTAATAAAATTTTTCAATAAATAGAAGTTCAACCTTTCGACACTGAACTATGCATTCTTCAGACATATTTCAGACCTGGAAAGTTTGTTATTTTAATATTATAAATAAATAACAACAAATCTGCAGAATGGTACTTTGTTTCCCTGCACCGGAAAATATCTTTGGACTCAAGACCTTCAGTACTAATTGTCAAAAATATGGCTATCAATCTTTGGTAATCCAATATTTTAATGCAACAGTGTTGTCCCTTCAATTTGGCGATAATAAGTAAAATTGTGGGAAAATTAATTAGATGAAATTTGAAATTCTTATTAAACAGATTTGCCAATAATGCACAAAAATATATTTATTTGGATTTAACAATTCCACCCGATACAATTAAATGCTATCGACTGGCATTCAATTTGTATATGACTTCACCCGAAAACAAATTTGAATTTATTGAGAGGCCATTTCAGCAGGACAGCAAAGTCGTTAAACAAAGTTCTTTGCCAGCTGATTTCATCGTCGTTCCAATCGAATTAATTAGCGTGCAAGTAAGAAGAATAAATAATTATCACAATTAAATTTTCCCAGGGCAAATTCGACTTGATTTCTGACAAAGTTTCCCTTATTGTGCAAAATGACTTTATTGACATTTTTTTCTTCCTCCGATTTGTCAGCTTTTTATATTTTTTTTATAAATTTCTATATTACAGGGTCATTACCCTCATGCTATAAAATGTTACTGGAACTACTCTCCCACGATCCACAAATGCAATAATTTGAAAGGCTCAAAGCCATTAGATTGCGGTGCGGAAATTCCGTCAACCATTTCCACAGGGATTGCTGAAATGAAATTATGGGGTGATCATAGTGAGGATATGATGACCGGAATTGGAGTGGAATTAGCTATGATTGAGCAAATAGTTAATTATAATTTTAAAGATTATTAATATCAATATTTTTTAGAAATTGAGTGCAGCCCGTCAATCGACCAACATTAAAAAATTCTTGGACATATATTTGAAAATTTTATTATATGGGGTCAAGAGGACCAGAATTGAAAAACTCTCTGCTGAACCTGGCCAATGGACCGAATTGTGGCAACTCTGTTTCACATGTTTAAATAAAAGGTTTCCAAAATTGCTAAAAAAAAAATAATTAAAATTAACTTTTAGATTTTTTTCCTTCTAAAATTAAAAATAAAAATAATAAAAATTTCTAGATTTTTTCAAAAAATATATAAAAAAATAATAAAATTAATTTTTAGATTTTTTCTGCCATTATACCAACAAAAAGATGCCGGTAAGGGGATAGAACGCAATCAATTCCCTCCGGAAATCATTGGTAGCAATCGTGGAAAATGGGGTGATGATATGATGGAGATGGAAAGAGGCAAAAATAATGAAGATTTCACGGCAAATTTGCCTCAAACAATTTACGGCAATTTGCTATCTTTGGTAATTGGACTTCATAAAGGAATATGTGACCATCCATTGGCACCAGAATACAATGAAACACAGTGCAATTTCTTCAAATTTCCTGATGACTTGGCCAAAAGTCTTTTGAAATCCATCGGAATTGATATGGAACAATTGACGAAGAAGAAGGCAAATAAAAATGCAAATTATATAATGATTATTAAAAATCAATTTTTGTAATTAATTAAAACAAAATATTTTCTGCTAATACTTTTTATATTGCAAATTTTGGAAATTAATTGAATTTAAAAAAAAACATTTTGTATCACTCTCAGATTCAGATGTCATTATCAGTTGGCCTTAAAAGAAATTATTTTAATGGATAAAAAGTTCCACCCTTTTCTATTCTAACTATTAGATAAAAATTTTTAATATATTAAAATTTAATTATCAATAATTTAATTACAATTAAATCTTTTTTAGTCAGCAAATTTATTTTAGGTCTTAAAAATTTTCATTCCGGGTTCCAGTAAAACTTTTGCGCATGAATACATAATAAAAGTAGCCAAGTATTTGTGAATAATTTAGGAAATAATACTATTTTTGTAATTTTGCAAAATTAATAACACCTGCTTTTATACGAATATTTTCTATTACGTAAATTCATAATTTAAAATGGCGATAATTTTTTTCATATTTTGCTTACGCAATTAATTTGGAACTAAAAATTCCTTTTATTTTTATATCTTTAATTTCCTTGATCTTCAAATAAATTTTTATTAAAAAAATAAAACATGAAAAAGACATTTTAAAAGTTTATCCATTATTTATTTTCTGCTGATTTTATTCAAATATAAAAAAAATCAATCAAAAATAGCATCCTACGGTAAAATACACTTTAATTTTACCTTGAGGCATATTTCAATTTGAATCTCATCAGAGATTATTTACATATAGGATATACAAATACAAATATTAAATTTTTGAATTTCTCTCCCATTCGAATTATTTTTTAAATCAAATTATTCTACTATTCTTTCTACAATTAGAATTTGAATTGTAAAAAAAATAAATTGCCAAATTATGATATCCGAATTTGGTAAAATTCAACAAAACAATGGATTTTTATTTCATTATTTTATAAAAATGAATAGAGAAAGGGAATGAACCATAAATTGATATATAACTAAGAAATTTTAATAAAAATTTGTATGTAAATTTTTTTATCAGATATATTTGAAAAAATTATGCATTGTTAAAAAATTATTTTTTCAATAAAAAATAAAATTCACTTTTATTTTCTATAATATATTTAACATTTTTATGTTTTTTATTAAACCGTTTTACATATGGTATACCAGCAACCTTTATTTCAATGTTTTTCTATTTCTTCATGTCAGTCAAACTTCTCTACGTGAAATGTGCGTTAATTAAATTACTTTATTAAATTATAAAAATAAATTGTCTAGGATGCAAAATTCATTCCGAAATGTGAATTTCCGGAATGAAAATTACAATTGTACTTAAATGAAAATTAAATTGCTTTTAATTTATTTTTATTTTTTTACTAATCTTTTTATTCAGTTACTAAACGTGAAATTTCAAATCAATCCGAAATTGACCATGTCCGCATTTGCATTGTCTGTATGGTTGGAAGTTTACCATTTTTGATGCAATTTTTGTTTCCCTATATTATTGAAAAAGATGAAACCAATACTGTATTTCTCATTTTGTTTAATTATTTTTCTTACTTCACTGAGGATTTATGTCTACTTTTGTTGTGCCGTGATTTTCGACTAATGATATTAAAAATGTTCAAGTGTTCTGCTAGTCCAAATTCAAATAGAAATGCCATATTGCCATTATCATCAATTAACGCGAACAATAACAACATTCGAATCAACAATTGGACGCCAAATTCTTGAAGAGCTGAAGTTTTATGCGTCAATAATTTTTATTTTTTTTTTATTCCGATTTTTCCCAAAATGTCTAGATTATGAAATTATCTTTCTTCTTTCCAATTGTTATAAAAATAAAATCTCCTATCTTATCTAAATTTTCGATTCATAATTTCATAAATCAAATAAATAAAAATGGCAAAAACTTAATCAATCTAATTCTTTTTCAAATGATTATTTTATTCATGGGTCAATTTTTTCAACATTTCTAATGCGAAACCAATATATATGGGAAAAAAAATAATGTAGATAAACGACGGCATATTTGCCTGAAACACGAGAAATTGGCGAAACCCACTTTATAAAAGGGTGGGGTTTTTTTGCCGAGAGATTGGGTTCTTTTGCCGAGAGATCAGTTTTTTGGGTATAATTTTTTGTGCTTGATCCCAGACCCCCAAACCATTTAGCCATTTTATAGAGCTCATCGAGTCGCGTCGATTGATGTATTATTTGTCGAGATTTGGCCAAAATTGAAAGTATTAAACCGTTTAAACCCTATTTTGGTTTTGGTTTATAACTCTTTTAGTTTTGAACCAAACTTCAACAAACTATATATCAATCGACGTGTCTTGATTATCTCTATAAAATAGGTATAAGGTTTAGGATACTAGGATAAAGCACTAACAAGTTATAACCAAAAAACCGATCTCTCGGCAAAAGAACCCAAATCTCTCGGCAAAAAACCTTTTTCTCCTTTATAAAAAGGGCAAAAGAATACAATGAAACAATTATTTTATCAATATTTAAATAAAATTTTTAAAAAGGCCTATTCATTCATGCATAAAAATATTTCCATATTTTATGTGCATTTAATTAAATATTTATTAAATAAATGTTTTTTTTTGTCAGTAAATTTATTTTAGTTATTAGTCATAATTTCCAGTTCCAATAAAACTTTTACGCATGAATAATAAAGAAAGTCAAGTATATGAATAAATTATTTAGAACAACTATTTTTGTCCTTTAAATTAATTAACACCTGTTATCCATTAATTCACATTTTACGATGGTGATAATTCATATTAAGATTTTGATTAAGCAATTGACGTTTTTGGAAGTAATATTATTCCGTTTATTTTTATATCTTTATTTTACTTAATCTTCAAATAAATTTTTATTAAAAAAATAAATCAGAAAACTGACATTTTTCGTTAAAATGTAGTTGTAATTTTTCCTTGAGGCATAATTTCAATTTAATTTAGAAATACAATGTAAATGTACAAATTAACAATCCTAAATTTCTGAATTTCTTTCCCATTCGACTTATTTTTTTTAAAAAATCCATTTTTTCTACTATTCATTCTTCAAAATTAGAATTTGAATTATAAAAAAAAATAAATTGCCAAATTTGATATCCTAAATTGTTAAAATTCGACAAAACAATGGATTTTTATTTCATTATTTTTTTTTTAATAAAATGAATAGAGAGAGTAATTGACAAATTAAAAAAATTGTATGTAATTTTTTATCAGATATATTTGAAAAAATTATGCATTGTTAAATTTAAGAAAAATTAAGTTATTTATGATATTAGATAAACCTTTTTTCCTATAATTTATTTATTTATAAATATTTTTCACCATTTTTTAATTCTAATTAAAATGAAAAAAAACTAAATTCCGAACACCCTGTAGTCGAATATTTATTTTCATCATTAATAAAAATATATTAATGCAAATTTAATTAACAATGTTTAATGGAAAGTCATTCCAATTCCAATTTGATATAATTTTTTTTGAATATTAAATTTTAAATGGCAGAAAAGAAATTTTAAATTGATTATTGAGAAAATTTTCTTATTATTACATAATTTAATATTGTATTAAGCATAGGCACTTTTATTTCTTTTTTTCTTTATTATTACCAAGAAAATCGTAAATAGTAAATACCGGTTCACTTATAAAAATGCTCTTGCCACTAAATTCTTTGTTATAATTTTATTTTTTTTTTCATTTTACAGAAGTAAAATGGATATTACATGTACCACTATGTGTACCATACCATACCGAATAATTTCGGAAACAATTATACTCACGTTTTTGCTTGTTGTTGTTGGCCCATTATTTAAATTGAGTAAAACAAGGCCTGTATTTATGTTGTTGTTCAGCAAGGTGAGGAGGAAAAAAAAGTAAATAAAAATAGGAAATTATTGAATCTGAATAATTCATAAATACATTTTACATTTTTAAATCCAATTTCAAAATATTTTTTTTTCAGACTATAATTTCAATATTGTCGCTTTTATACGATTTGTCTAACCAGGTGAACGCAATTCTGGATTTCATGCCAGGTTTTGTGAGTTGTTACATATTCACATCTGGGGCGGCAGACACAACACAATATTTATCCGTGAGATTGCATTCAGCTGCATTGGCCATCAATCGCACTTTGGCCGTTTATTTTCCTTTTTGGTATGAGCGCAACGTCAAATTTGGGTGAGAATATTTTTTACAATTAAAATAGGAAAATATTTTTATAACGGCATTGTTTATTTTTTTACCGACAAAAATGCTTTTTTTACCGTCTAAACAGTTTTGATTTCTAATGAGAAACCAGTTTTAGACCCTACAAACTTTATACCATTTTGGATCTCATCTCATCGAATTACATCGATTGGCGTATAATTTGTCAAGTTTCGCCCTAAAATTAAAGATTTAAAACAGAAAATCTTAAATATGCTTTAAACGGTTTAACTCTCTAATTTTAGGCGGCCAAAACTTGACAAATTATATGCCATCCGAAATCCGATTCGTCTCGTCTCTAAGAGATCTACAAATTGGTATATAATTTGTAGGATCTAAAACCGGTTTCAGATTCATCAGAAATCAAAAATTGTTATGCCAGTAAAAAAAGCATTTTTTCCAAGTAAAAATAGTAACTTAAAAATAATAAAAAGCAAAAATATTAACATTTAAGATTAATTTGGAAAATATGTTTGGCAATTTGTATTTTCTCTTCTACATTGCAAGAAATTCAATTTATATCAAAAGCATGCGATAACTATATCGAAGTATGCATAATGTATTTTCCTGATTCTCCTGATTGGAAAAATCCGTCTCCTGATCCTGAAGGACCAAATCAATCACCATTTTTATGTTTTTTATTGACCCGTGATACATATGCTTTACCTGGAATCTATATTTCAATGATTTTCTATTTCTTCATGTCAATCAAACTTCTTTACGTGAAATGTGCGTTGAAATAAAAATCTTTAAATTACTTTAATAATTCGTTCCGAAATGTGGACATTATATACAATTGTTTTCCGGTGTTAAATTTTCAAAGGCATTCCAGAATAAAGTTTACAATTCCTTCCAGAATGAAAATTAAATGAAAATTACAAATCACTTTAATTTATCTTTTTTAATAATTTTTTTATTCAGTTACTAAACGTGAAATTTCAAATCAATCCGAAATTGACCATGTCCGCATTTGTATTGTCTGTATGGTTGGAAGCTTACCATTTTTGATGCAATTTTTGCTTGAAATAATTTTTGCGGATAAACTTTGGGAAATATTTGGATTCGATACATATTTTGTATTTATGCAGTTGTTTAGGTATTTTTGCTATTTAACTGAGGATTTATGTCTACTTTTGTTGTGCCGTGATTTTCGGCTAATGATATTAAAAATGTTCAAATGTTCTGCTGGTCGAAATTCGAATAACAATGTCATAGTGCCATTATCATCAATTAACGCTAACAATAACAACATCCGAATCAACAATTGGACGCCAAATTCTTGAAGAACTGAAGTTCTATGTTACAAAATTTTTATTTTTTTATTCCTATTTTTTTCTCAAATGTCTAAATTACGAATGCTAAAACTTTTTAATTATGTTAAAATTTTCGAATAAGAAATAAAATTGATTATTCATTATTGACAAAATTAATTCCACTTTTTCTCACTCATTCAATTACCTGCCCTAAAATTATTTTAACTGACAAAAAAATTGACCATTTTCTCTGTTTTGAACGGTTGGAAATTTCTACGTGTTTTCAGAATTGATTCAATAAATAAAATTCTCAAGTCCTCCTCAACTTAATTAATTTAACTCCGTTTTAATTTATACCCTTTGGGTCAATTTAAAAAATGATAGATGGTATTCAATATTCATCGATGTTCTTCCAAGGATTATTTTGAGGATACACAGCGTTTTATTGTTGAAAATGGACAAAAATATTGTGCTTGGATGGAGGCATAAAAACATCATCAAGATTGGGGAAGAAAATGTGTGGCGAGAAGGGATTGGATGGCAGATATAAAAATTGGTCATGTTTGAACCAATTTTATTGTGGTGCGCTCTTTTTGTGAGGAAAATGACCGCCCTAGGGACACCGTGCAGACCGGGCCACCACCGCAGAAAGACTGGCCCAAAGTGTGCAGACATCCGCCCCCGGCCACAGTGAAGAAACTTTCAAAAAAAAAAATTAAATTTTTGAACATTTTCCTCTAGGCCAGGGTGCGGACAAGTCCAACACACAATATTTTGGCATAAAAAATTAATTTTGAACCAAAATTTTGGGGGTCAAACCGCGGCGGGCACAAAAATGTTGTTGTTTATTTATGCTAGGCCCTTCTCTCGGCCGGTTCCCCGGGGCGGTGATTCCTTTGAATGAGAAGAATTTTTGGTGTTTTTGGGCGCTTGTGGTGGTAAATTTATTTATTTTTTGGTGCAAAGGAGAAACAATTTGCATAAAATTGGGAAGAAATGGACGCATGGAACGGCTGTGATGGAGAAGGCAAGGGTTGGGGCCGAGGGAAGAAAAAATTAGGTAACCAAATTTTTAAAAATTTTAAAATTTTCCAAAAAATTTTTATTCCTCTAAATTTTAATTTTTTCAAATTTTTGCATCACTTTTCCGTGTCGACCCAAACCCAATTGCCCATAAATAATTGTAAAAGGGAATAAAGCTGATTCCATTTTTATTTTTGTTGGATTAACAAATCAATGGGTAATAATGGGAGAAGAAGGCAATGTGGGGGCCAAAGACATAATATTTTGTGTTTTTCATTCAAAAAAAGGCAAATTCCATTTCAAATCCATCCGGCGGCAATGATCTTGAGCCCAGTGGATGGTCGCTGTCGCCGCTCAGTAGCCGGACAATTCCTGCAAAATATTAAATTAATTTTAATAAAATATTATGAATTATTGTTTGAAGTGATATAAAAATTATTTTTTTAAAAAATTGTGAAAATTTTTAATAATCCAAAAATTGACAAAAAAATTTGTGGAATTTGCGAAAAAATTATTTTCAAAATTAAAAAAATTTTATTAAAAATTAACCAAAAAAGGATCAAAAATTTGTGGAATTTCTGAAAAAAATATTTACAAAATTAAAAAAATTTTTAATTAATAAAATTTATTCCAAAATCAATAATGAGAATTTCTTAAATTTAATTAATTATATTTAATTGAATTTTTTAGAGAAATTAAAATTTAATTCTCATCAGTGAAATATAAAATTTATTCGCTCAGGAAAATTGTTAATTTTAAAAAATCGCCAAATTAATATTTATTTACCTGGAAGGTGGAGTCCAATTCCTCGGAGATCGCCTTGTATCGCTCCTTCTCATGCACCAATTCATCTAAAATTCATCGCCAATTTTCTATGATTTTTCAACAAATGATTTATAATATTTTAATCAGCGACAAACTTACAAAGAGCAAGGCAATCAACGTAAATTGACGAAGAGTTATTTATTTGTTTCGGCCAATTAATGTTAAAATAATATACATAAAAAGCAACGAATATTCCAGCAATATTAATTAAAATACATAATAAAAAATTCCATCAAATTGTTAAAAATTAATTCTCTATGAAATCATGGAAATATTTATTAATAAATGTTATAAAAATCACAAAAATATTTTTAAAATTGTAGGATGGTTGGGTGGATTCTTTTTGGTACTTATGGAGATTGGCCCCTACAAGAGAAAGGACTGATGGAAGGGAGGGAATTGATGGAAGGGAAATGTGTCACTCATCATATTGAGATGAAGGGAATGGATTCAGCGAGGGAGAAATGAATTTCCTCGTGCGGGGAAGATTCCTAAACGGTGCAAATTCTAATTTAAATTTTTGATTAAAAATTAAAATAATTCTGAATAAAAAAAATAAAATATTTAATGTATTACTCTTTTAATTCCCCAACCTCGATTTTGAAGATTCATAACTAGGCAATATAAATTAAAATAAATTTTTATCGAATTTTCTAAATTCTTTAAGTGTTTAATTCATAAATATCCACAAATTAAAGGAGTTAGACTCTAATTTCCCAATTTTTAAGGAGTTGAAAATCCCCATGCGAAATCAAAAGAGGTTACACAGTATATATAAAATTAAAACATTAAAAAACTAAATATTTTTTAAAATTTATAAAAACAAAATCATTCAATATTTAGGAAAATAAAAATAGAAAATGTCTAGAACACAAAAACACAATTCTTTAAAAAATGTTTGATAAAATAATAGAATTAAAGACACAAAATGTTTGGATGAAATAAAAACACTTTTGTTTGTGATGAACTAAGTTTTTTCTCTGATTTTTATTCCAATTTTATATTTAATTCTTAGTTCACATTTTACCGTTTTAGGAATCTTCCCCGCACGAGGAAATTCATTTCTCCCTCGCTGAATCCATTCCCTTCATCTCAATATGATGAGTGACACATTTCCCTTCCATCAATTCCCTCCCTTCCATCAGTCCTTTCTCTTGTAGGGGCCAATCTCCATAAGTACCGGATTTTTAATTGGATTTAGGTGGGGAAAAGCAACATTTTATTTATTAGTTTTATTTAATTTTTGGTGGGATTAGTGAATTGATTGCCATTTTTGCCACACAACAAAAATACATCATCCTTTCTTTCATTCCATCAATCTTTCCGTTCAAAATTCATAAAATTTCCAGCCATTTTAAACCGCATTCAACTCATGCACCAGACGGTCCAATTCCTCTTGCAAATTTTGTTGTTTGCTGCGCGAATCGTCGTAGTCCGCTGAAATGAAAAGCCACACAAATTATTTATTATTATTTTTAGATTAATTTTTTCACAGCAAAATTTTTGTTAATTTAATTAAAAATCCACACAAATTTATTTAATTAATTTTGATTTTATATTTTGTTATTTTTTTATAATTTTTATTAAATTAATTAAGGAAGTTAGATAACAGCAGAAAAAGGTAAGCAAAAAACTTCAAAAATTCAATAAAAATTTGTTAAATTAAAAAAAAAAATTAATTTCAAAAATTTGCATAAAAATATTTCGCACAAAATTCCACATTTATTTATTTATTTCACCTCTATATTATTTTTTATTTGAATATTAATTAAATTTGTTTTTGTTTTAAAAATGACGCAAAATGCGACAAATTTTTGTGAACAAAATGCAAAACATAAATTTGAATAAATTTGCATATAAAAAACATTGAAAAGAAAGGGACAAAGGACAAAAGGAAAGCACAAAAAACAACAACAAAAAACGAATTTATGTTTGCCATTTTTTGATTTGTTTTTCCTCATGTCGCTTCCCATGCATTTTTGTGTTTAATTTCCAATGCCAAATTCCATCATTTCTCTGCACATTTCCTCCAGTTTATGAGCCTTGAATTTCTTGAACGGTTTGCTCGATTTCGGCTGTCAAATTGCGGACTCGTTCCTTCTCAACGAGGAGTTCATCTTTGGGACAGACATTGAGAATATTCACAAAAAACACAAAAATTTGAAGCATAAAAAACATTTAAAAATAGCAAAAAAAGACAGAAATTGGACATTTTTTGATTTATGCAAAATTAATAAATTAGGACAAGGACGAAATGGTCCAAATTATAACCGAAAATATAAATTTTATATTATTTTTAAATTGGAATTTTTTAAAAATTTTAATTTTGTAGAAATTTAATTTTATTAAAAAAAGTAAAAAATTTCGACCTTGGAATTTTCCAAAAATTTTATTTTTTCGAAAATGAAAAGAAATTTAAATATTTTTATAATTTTTTCAAAAATAATATTTTGATTTTTTTTTAAATTTTAACGAATAACTAAAAAACACTTAAAGCGAATAAGCATACAAATTTTAATTTAAAATTTAAATTAATACACAAAAAAGAACGCACCTTCCAGCCGGTCAACCTCCTTCTGCAATTTTTGCACTGAGCGTTCGGCGAATTCGGCACGAGTCTCAGCCTATAAAATTGATAGGGAAAATTAATTTTTTATTAAAAATTTCCCATAAAAAATTCCTTGGATTTTTAAAACAAAGACATTTTGGACGAAAAAAGCACAAAAATTCTAATTAATTTTAAAGTTTTAAAAAGCATAAAATTAGCACAAAAACAACATTTCCCTAATAATTGACAATAAAAACACTAAAAATATGGCATTTGAACCTCTTTGAGACGGGCACTTAGATTGCGGATTTGTTCCTCGTAAACATCCTCACGTTGAAGGGCTTTCTCCTCGCTGACTTCCAATGATTTCAAATTGTTGCCCACTACACGCAATTCCTCCTCGAGTTCGACAATTTTGCTAAAAAACAGCAAAAACGATGAAAAATGCCAAATTGATTAAAGCATATTTAAATTTTAGACAAATTTTGACATTGAGAAGTGCACAAAAAAAAACGAATAGAAATAAAAAATTAGTAAAATAAAAAATAAATTAGTGAAGGAAAAAATTGGCTGAATTGTGAAGAAATTTACAGTTTTATTAAGGCATATGATATCGGATTTCCGCTTTTCATTCCCATCGGAAATTGATCAATAGTAGCTAATTTTTTTATATTTTTATTTACTAATCACAATCACATACAAAATGGGGAAAATCATAAATTGACTTACGGGCTTCTTTTTTGTTCTTTTATACACAAAAATTAGAAAAAACTGGTTAAATTAATTGTTTTATATTTCGCCCTATTTTCATTGACACTACTAAATTTGATTTTTCGAATCGCTGACTAAAAATACCAAAAAAAACCACTGACAATATATAATACAAAAAAATGGCTAAAATATAACACCTCTTTTAGGCGAGATGTAGCATTTTGGATTTGTTGCTGAAATGCCGATTCCCGATGTAAAAAACGTTCCACACCCAATTCCAATGACTTTAGGGAATGGCCCAATTTTTCTTGTTCAGCCAACAATTCCACACATTTCCTTTTTGTTTTATAGGGAATTAAATTGTTAATTTATGTGAGGAAAAAGCATAAAACTAAATTACGATTAAAATTAGTTGAATTATATAAGATTAAATATGTATTATTAGGAGAGTAAATTGATGAGTTCATAAATTGTTTAAAAATTGGCATCATTTTTGGGACGGATTAATTTAAAAGCAAAATAATGGCAAATGGCATTTTGAAGAAATTTTCAAAATTCCTTTTTTATCGGTTTTATTACTAAATTTGAAGCCAAATATAAAGGCTAATTAAAAATGTATAAAACATTTATTTAATAATTTCATGCAAAATTTTTAAGAATTTTATTACACTTCAAAATGCCATATTTAAAAACGAATAATTGTTATTAATTAAGAGAAACGTATAAAAAAAACATTAACAATGAAATTTTATAATGGCAAAATAACAATTATCCAAGGATGATAATTCCCCTAGAAGAAAGTAGTGGACGGACCTCCTTAAGGCGGACTTCCATTTGGCGAACTTGTTCCTCATAGGCCTCCTCACGTTGCATGGCCTTCTCCTCGCTCAGCTCCAAGGATTTGAGGTTGTTGCCAACGACGCGCAACTCCTCTTCCAGCTCCACAATTTTGCTGCACAATTTTAGGGAGAATAAGGGATTTTGGATAAAGGAAGATAAGGATGGGGGAATAATTGGGAATTTTAGGGATTAAATAAAAATTTGAAGGAAATTCAAAGAAAATTGATTTTGAGAGAATGATTTTGTGCAAAATTTAATCCAAAAAGAATTTAAAAAATTGTGGCTTACTTCTCGCCGGCCTCGGCACGTTCCTCGGCGCGTTCCAAGTCAGCCTCAACCATGGCCAATTTGCGGGCAACCTATCAAAATAAAGGGAATTTTGTTTATTGTTTTTTTAGAGATTCCAAGGCTCATCAAAAGTAAATGTTATATAAAAAAGAGCAGAGCAAAAAGCGAATTTTTTGTTGGGAATTTCGAAGAAAAAATTTCAAAAAATTATTTTAAAAATAATTAAATTAATTATTCAGGAATAAATTTTTTCGAAAAGGGAATTTTTTTAAAAAATACTTTAAATAATTTTAATTTTTTAATTATATTTTTAAAATAATTATTACCAGGTATAAATAATTTTGGAACCGAAATAATTTTTTTTAATATTGAAAATACTTAAGAAAAAATAGAAAATTTTTAAAATTTTTTAAAATTTTAAATAAGAATATTTAATTTTTTCAATGAGAACTATAAAAATATTGTTTTTCATTTTGTTAATGGTCAAATTGTTTAGTTGTCAAAAATGTTTTATTTAAAAATCTTTTGGTTTTGTTATTCTGAAACCAGTTCATGGATTCTTTATTGTCCCATTTTCCTTCATATATTTTATGGTGCATAAAGCCAATAGGAAAATGAGTAGGGTAAAATGAGGGAATGTGGTCAAAGCAGATTATTATCCCATTGGTCCTTTTGTGCCTTGAGCTCTATTGTGCAAATTATAATCCATTGGTCCTTTTAGACTGCACTTCATCATTGTTTTTGTTAGTTTTGCACTCAACAAAACAAAGCAAAAAAGCAGCGCAATAATTTTTGTTAAGCTAATAAGCAAATCCCCTAGGCCACAAAGCAAAGTAAATTGTGCAATGCCAGTCCTCTCTTCAATATTCATCCAATCCACTCTTCATCCTCTTCTCATTTCAACCTCATCGTATTTGCGATCGGCCTCCTCTGCCAAGCTCTGTGCCTCCTTCAACTGCTCCTCAATGGCGTTGGCGCGCTCCTCATCTTGCAACGAGCGTTGCTCCATCACTTTGCGTTGGCTGCAAACCAAAACATTGTAATATTTTGTGATGGGTAATTTGGGGCCAAGTGTGCGGGGAATTAAAGTGAGGGGAGGATTAGATTATAGATGATATGAAATACATGGAAAGATGAATGAAATTGGTGAGAATATACCATCAAATTTTCGGAAATAATTTTTGATTATTGTGGAATTGAATACTTAATCAAAAATGTTTATTATATTCTATTTTTCTAATCCGACATCCGAGGTACCGTAAATAATCTTTTAATTTTCTAAGGGGAATTTCAACTCAAAAAGCGTGGGGAATTAAAAGAATATTTACGGTATATAAATTTTGATTATTCATTTCATTTAATTCTAGAGTGTCCAAAAAATCGAAACATTAGAAAATAAATAGTCTTGACTCTTGAACCAAAAAAATTGAATGGAAAACGTAAATAATTAAGAAAAGATGGACTTTTGATAATTTGAACAAAAATAATTGAATAAATTAAATGTTAAAATCACAAAAAATTGTTAGAAATTCCAAGCTGATTAAAGTAATTGGAGCAATTAAAGCAAATAAATGACATTAAATGGAAAAAAAACAATTTGAATTAATATTCAACAATTTAATGGTTTTATAACTGTGCAAATACAACACAAACCGAAGATTTTTAGAGCGAAATTAGCGCAAAAAAAAGCAACAGGCACGGATCCACTTCTCACTAACGATGGCGGCTCGCATGAAAAGCAAAAAGCGCAGCTTTTATTTTTTTGGGCTTGTTGACCCCTCAAATGAATAAATTTCCGTATACATTCACACCTCATCTGCCCTGGCTTCCGTCTCATGCAGCAAGGATTGTGCTTCGCGCAATTTTGCCTCCAAATCTGCGCACCTGTCATCGTCCACATTCGCCCGCTGCTGAATCGCTTTACGTTCACTGCAATTTTTATTAGTTCTTTTTTTGTGGGTTGATTAGAATAACATTCAAATTAGTATTTTTTTATTTTAATTTAAATTAATTAAATTATTTTTATTTATTTATTATTTTACGATTATTTCACGCATGCGATAGTTATATTTTTATTGGATTTTGTCATTTTCACACAATCACACATTATTGGGTAAAATTAAGTTAGAAAATGCAAAAAATACAAAAAAAATATAAAGAAAACAAAGGGGCAGAGGTAAGCTTTAAAAAAGTGCAAAAAGCAGTAATGGATGTTCAACATTAATTCATAATTAATTTTAAAAAATTATGCACAAATAAAAAAAAAAATAATTTTAAATTAAAAATTTTATTTTTTAAAATTTTATATTTTGAAAATTTTATATTTTTTTGAAAATTTTAAAAATTTTAAATTTTTGAAAATTTTTTATTTTTTGAAAATGCTTACTTTTGAAAATAATATCTATAAAGACATCTTTTTTTACTTTTTACTATAAAATATTAATAGCAAAAAAAGCAAAAGACAAAAAAAACATGCCTCCTCATATTTTCGATCGGCATCTTCCGCAATCACTTTTGCCTCCTCAACTTGAACTTCAAGGATGTTGGCACGTTCCTCGTCGGCCTGCGAACGGGTTTCCATCGATTTTCGGGCACTAAATTGGCATTCAACGAATAAATAAAGCGCGCCATAATTTACGATTAAATTGGCAGAAAAGCAAAGCTTTTTAATTATATTTTATTAATTTAATGCAATTTTTATTCAATAATTTAGACATTTATCAAATAAAGCATAGATAGAAATAAGCATATAGAAATGTTAGCAAATTGAAAATGGCACAAAATATTCGTATTCAAATTCAAACACGTAAAATTGTTCAATCACATTTAAGACAAAGTTAACATATAAATAGTAAAATAAGATCTGAGTAATTAGGAGATAGTCGCAGAGATAAGAAGAAGATTTATAAAGTAATAAAAAGCGAGTAGATTTATGAATAAAATTAGAAATGAACAATTTTGGATATAAGCTAAAATCATTTTTTGTTAAATATTTTAATAAATTGGAAATAAGGTAATGGGCTTTCGGTTGGTAATCCTTTCTGAAATTTTATAATTTCTAATGTCCTGAAAAATGAAGAAGCCTTCGATTAGCAGTAATTATTTCAGTTTTAATTGTAAATTCCCGTATAAGGGTTCCTAATATTGTTGATATGTCAAAAATAAAAAGAAGAAAATGAATATGGTATGGTGGGTACGGTATGAATGGTAAAAGAGGGAGAATATTGCCCAAAGGAAGGAATGATGGAATATGATGGGGAGCGTACCGCTCGGATTCGTCGCAGTTGGCGGTGGCCTCCTCCATCTTCTCGGTGGCAACTTTGCAACGTTCCTCCAATTTGTCCAATTCCTCCTCCAACAAAACCATTCGGCGGTTCAGGGAGGCAACCTCGGCTTCGGCCTAAAACCCAAAAATTGTAAGAAAATTAAATTATTGAAGGAAAGAAGGGAAATGAAAGTGAGAAGAATTTGAAATGAAGAATTTGCTTAATATTTGAATGAATATGAGAATTGGAGGAATTTTAAGAAAGTCACATTTTCATTCACAACAATTTCAAATTCACATTTTCAATTCAAATTTGTAATTTTTTTTAATAATAAAAAATTTTTTAATTTTTCGCCGCGTGCCAAATTTATTTTTTGGTTACCGTTCGGCCTCATCCGCCGCTTTGGATGCCTCTTCCAATTTTTGGGTGGCAATTTTCAGACGATCCTCGGTTCGTTCCAAGTCTTCCTCCACCAAAACGATGCGACGATTCAGGGCGGCCACCTCTGCTTCGGCCTTTGAATTTTTAATATTTCTTTTTGAATTTATTTTTGATATTTTTTGAAGATTTTTGGAAGTATTCAAATTTAATTAAAGCCTCAACGCCTAAAATTGATGAAGCTTTGAATTTGGTAGGATTAAATTGAAAAAAAAATGCTTAATAAAGATTTAAAAAAAAAATTAATTCATTTTCATTTTAATAATTGGCTTTGAATTAAAGTAAAAAATTATGGATAATTTTAGTCATTTCCTTTACTTCTTTTCATGACTATAATACAATAAATATGAAAATAAGTTAACTTTTTAGGGAATTTTCTATTTTATTAAATGTTTTTTTCTTAAAAATATAAATTAATTAATAAGCTTCATCCTTTTTGGACATATTATTCGGCTTAATCTAAATCCTAAAAATTGTCAATTAATTTTCAAAAAATTTTTAAAAATATTTTATTTTTAAATAATCAAATTTCCATCCGCATACATCTTCCCGTTTCTTGCGTTCCTCCTCCAACTGTCGTTTCACTTCATCCGCCTCATCCTTTGCCTGTTCCGCTTCCTCGCGCGCTTGGCGCATTTTCTTCTTCAGCACATCCAGCAGCGATGTTTGCTGCGAGCCGCCTTTGTCCATTCGAGACATTTTTTATTGTGGTTTTGGTTTATTTTCGTGAGAAATTAACCGGGTTAATTTTTTGGACAAAAATAAGCTTAAATTAATAAATTTAAATAAATTTTATTATTTTCGCGCAAAATATACTTTTAAGAAAATTTTGAAAAATTTCTAATAATAAATCGGGAAAGGAATTTATAATGTTTTGAATAAGAAAATGTTTTTTTGGACTTAAACTAACACAATAAATATTTTTATTTTAGAGGAAAGAATTGACGCAAATGCCATAAACAAAGGAAAAAGGACCAATTATTTTATTTTTGCGCATTTTTTTCTTTTGTGAATTTTTGTGGAATTCCTAAACATTTTTGGAATCTATTTTACTTCCTTTAGAATTTTTACAGATGAACTTCTTATGAATAGGAAAATTTCTTTTAAAATGTTCATTAAAAAATTCGCTGCTTTCAGCAATGATCGGCTTCCACTATATTTTCCTTCTGATCAACATTTATTGTCAGTAAGAAACTTTTTGTGTTTTTGGCCCAACTCATCCTAAATCCCAACGCAAATGAAATTGACACTTCTTGGAGATGAGGGAATTTTTCTTGTGTATTTTTACTCATTATTCTTCCTTTGGAACCTTGGATAGTGAGGATAAGGTTCAGGCAAGGATTGCTAGGTTGGAAAACGGGAAAAGGATGAATGGTTGGATTTGGATTGGATCAACTTTCCACAAAATCCCATTCCATTCCCCTTTGCATTGATGTGCAACTCAAAAGTTGAGCTTAAAAGAAGAAGAAGATGATTATTGGAAAAGGCAGGTGCGCAAGAAGAGGCGAAGGAAGGGGATGGGGGGGGGGGGGGGATTGGGTTGATCCAAAGGAATGAGGGAAAATTCCAGGAAAATCAAGAGGGGAATGGGGGGAATCCGCTAGGCTTAAAGTCAATCTCCTTCCATTTTCTGTATGATGAGTTAGCTGAAAGGCTGAATGGCTGGTTGTGTTGGGATGGAACGCACTGCGGGGGATGTGGTAAGCTTTTGGGTTGAAGCCGGCCTTTACTCGCATTTCCCGGTTTTTCTTTGTACAAAATCCAATAGGGAAAGGATCCCTCAAAGAATGGGCCCAGAAGAGATCCATTCCATCCAGATCCCCCAGATCACATGCTGCGCCATTCTTTGTTGTGAAGAAAAAGCAGAGTGGAAATTAAGCTTTTTGGATGGATTCATTGAGTATTTTGGTGAGGAATTGAATAGGAATTCGATGAAAACAAGATCAAAGAATTGAGTTGGGATGAAAAAGTTGGATCAAATAAGTGGGTGAGCAAAAGTACGTTTGATTTTCCGAATTCAAAAGATCAAAAGGAAAGGATAATTAATTTAGTAATTGGACTTATTGAATCAAAAAAAAATTTATAAATTTTAATCTGTAAAAATAGGCCATTTTTTCATTTTGAAAAAAAAAACTAATAAAATTCTCTGCTGTTTTATCGATAAATTTTTATTTATATGGCCAAATATTTCCATAAATTTTTGTGGCCAAATATTAAATCAGGAAATATCTTTTTGGGATTATTTTTGGTGATATTTAGAGGCCAACAATTCTAATCAAAAAATATTCATTTTTGTGAAATTTAGTTTTTTGATTTAAAGAAAATTCTGGGAGTCACATTTTTTTAAAAAAAAATTATGTGGAGCAGAATACTTTTACTTCAAAATTTTGATTCTTATGGTGAAATAAAAAAACATATTCGATTTTGAGAAATGCATTTTTTTAATCTGATTTAGCAATCAATTTTTTAAAGGATAATGTTGAGAATGAATCCGTGACGAATATGCAACCTGGAGGAGAAAAGTGGCCATGTTTATAGTGGAGAAACATTTTTTGGATAGAGAGGGAATGAAGGAATGGAAATGTGAACAATTTTACTTTGCGAGAACCGAGATGGGAAAAGCTGGAAGGCTAAAGAGGCAGGTTAGGTGGCTATAGGTTGAAGACTTGGAGGATGGAGATGGGTTTGTTTGTTTGCCCCCTCCTTTGGCCACAAAAGAATTCGGTAAAGGGGGGAGGAATATTTTCGCGGAAAAGCGTGGCGCGCATATTCCTATGCATATTCCCGCATTCCTTCGCATTCTATATTCACTACATAAAAACAATGTTCCCAGCAGTGTTGTCCAAACGTCCTCGTCATTCGTCTCGTCCTCGTCTTCGTCCTCGTCTCGTCTCAAAAAAAAGACGAAAAGACGAGACGAATGACGAGGGGTAAAAAAGGCCAAGACGAAAGACGTGACGAATGACGAGGGGTTGAAAAATGCCAAGACGAGGACGAGACGAATGACGAAAAAATGAACAAAATGACGAGACGAATGACGAGGGTTAAAAAAAGCCAAGACGAGAGACGAGACGAATGACGAGGGGTAAAAAAGGCCAAGACGAGAGACGAGACGAATGACGAGGGGTAAAAAAGGCCAAGACGAATGACGAGACGAATGACGAGAAATTTAACATTTGGACAACACTGGTTCCCAGTAGTCAACAAATTAATGTCGATCAAGAGCAAAGAGTTAGGAGGGAATTGGCCCAGCAGCTAGCTGTTTCCGATTCTGCTTATTTTGTTTATAGATTAATATTTTATTTATTTTATGCACATAATTTATTTTGGAATTGTGACTTTTGATTTTAAATGTGCAAAATAGCAATTTCATTATAAGTTAATTTTTGGCGATTTTAAAGGAATTTTCTCAGCATGTATTTCATTTTTAATTTCAATTGTTTAGCCCAGAAATATGGATAAATATTTGGGAATTAATCGAAGTACTCTATTAATTATTAAATAATTTTTATTTAAAAATGAACCTTTGGGAATGGTTTATTTTGGTCATTTTTATAATAAGCTTGATGTGGACTAAAATTATGGCCAAAATGAATGAGTAAGGACTAAAGAGGAGAATGGACCGGTCAATTTAGGTGAAGACGGAATGAATGAATGGACACACTGCTGCTGGCCAAATATTTGCATCTCTCTCCCCTGTTGTTTTGGCCCTATAATTGACTGCGCCGCTGTTTTGGCTATTTTGGCCAAGGAGCTACAATGAATGAGGTCTAGTCAATATATATAATCTAGTGGCGCAAATTTGCAGTCGACAATAACAAAAATTGGCAAATGCGGGCACAGCTGCTATGCTACTGCTGTGAAAATTTTCCGATGCTTTTTCTATAGGGCCATAAAGAATTTGGGGAATGCATTTTAATAGTATTTTTACGGAAGTAGCGGAAAATTCTAATAAATTTTTTAAATTTATTATAGTAAAAATTAGTTTATATTTCATTATAAAATCAAGTAGAAACTGATAAAAAAAGAAATTTTATTGAAAATTAAAATAAAATTTTAGAAAAATGAATAAAATTTTAAAAATACTATTGGAAAAAGATAAATTACAAAATTGAAAAATAAAATATTTTGGTGTGATTGAACGATCATTTTTAGGACATACGGCTAAAGCCTGAAGGTGAATAATAAAATTGTTTAGGGCAAAGAAAAATGGCAGAAAATAAAGGCCAAATATGGAAATGTTTCTGCTGGGGCACCGATGAATGGACAATTTTTTAGAGGGGAAACGAATGAATGTTAAAGATGGAAATGTGGCGCATTTATTGGGGAAATGCAGCTGACTAAATGGGGAGGAAATTTGGGGGAAATATAAAACCGAAATGAAATAATTTTTTGGAATGAACGAAAAATTTTTAGGCATTTTTTGGTAAGAAAATATTTAAAAATTATAAAATTTTCTAAGCATTTTTTTTTGAGAAAAATTGATATAAAAAGCAGTCGAAAAATTTTATAAATTATAAATTAAAAAATTTTATTTTTATTTTTCAGAATGTTTTTAGCTACAAAGTGAATCTGCCTTTTCCTCTGACTGAACTGAAAAGAGCTTTTTCAGGCCACTTTTTGGTGAAGAGGGCCAAACCCCCATTTCCTCATTAACAAAGTATTAAAAGGAGAGAATAAAAGGAATGGAAGGAAGTTGCTGTGGAAATGCTGGGCTTAAACCTTGGAGGACAATTGACTGCTGGGTTGCACCTTTGATTTTATGGAGGGGGAAATTATTGCCAGAGAAGAGCAATTGAATCGAATTGGAGAGGAAATGGGGAAAGGAGGCTGGGGGCAAATGAGGCAATTTTTTACGCATTTGCTAATTTGGGAACCAACCACCCATATTTTCCGTCTCAGTAATTCAGAAAGTGTGACCGAAAATTAATTTTTTGGACTGGGAAAATGGATGCTTGATTGGCAAATTTGCTTGATTTTTTTTAAAAAATTAATGTTCATTCAGAACACTGAGAATTAAAATTCTAAGTTTGTCTATATTTTTGCTTTTGAATTAATTTATTTAAATAATTCAAAAAAATAATATAATAAATAAAAAATAATGTTCAAAATAATTTCCCATCAATAATTGAATGGACAACAGATAAGATTTTTTCTCCTTTTTACTAGGGGATTTGTATAAAAACCGGAGAATAATAAGAGAATAATAAAAAGTGGGGAGAATTGAGAATTCATTTTTGATGATCAAAAATATTGAATATTAATTTTATAAAATTTTTTATAAATATATATTAAAAAATTCATTATTTAAAATATTTATAAAAATTTTGATGCTTTTTGGTCTCAGTTTAGGTAATAAAAACAATGAAATTCGAATAGAATATTTAAATCACGATTTTTTTTGTAAAAGGATGAACCAAAACTGAATAAACACCCAAAGAAGGGAATAATCCAAGAGTCCGGCTCAGCTAATTTATTTAGGACAACTTTGTGAGGGAATATCGCTATAGGAAGGGGTGAAGATGTGCGCGAACTTCGTGACCTTGGGCCACATTTTGTTCCTTTTGAATGAGGGCCCAACAACACCAATCCAAGATCCACAATCCCAAAATCCTAGAGAGGCAATTCCCTCCTAAATAATATGAGGGAAGGGAGGAATATTATTTTTAATATTGTTGTGTTTTGCTTGTGCTGCGCGAATTGAGGAGTTTGGGTGGAAGGTCGAAGGATTGACTATGAGAACAAATCCTCATCCATTCTAACTCCTTATTTTGAGTCGGGCGATAAGAAAGATTTTGAATTTTATCCCATAGTCAGAAAGAATAAAATTAATGTTCAGAAAAATTTTAAAAAAAAATTTGTCTTGATTTTTAATTCGTAAAAATTTTTTATTAATTAAAAAATCATCAATTTTTAATTGAAAAAAGATGAAAATTTTTTTGTTAAAATTTTGAAAAATTTTTATTAAATTTTGAGAAATTTTTATAAAATTTTTTAAAATTTTTGTAAAAATTCTGTTAAAAATGTATAAATATTTCGTTTTGCGAACATTTGGTAATGCCTTCTAAAATCGAAACCCAGAGGAAATGTTCTTTTATCAATTCGAGGCGATCTCCCTTTTTAAACAATTTAAACCCCCTTTTTACATTCTTCCAAATCGGATAAACAAAATTTAGAAGGTACAAAATTCAACGGGAAGAAGGGAAGGGGAAAGGAAGGATGCAAAATGCGATGATGTTCAAGTTGGATAAAATTCGATGAATTTTGACGCGCGGATTGGCATGCAAATTTTGCAGAGAAAGGAAAAGGGGTAGCTGAATAAATTAATTCCTAATAAGAGCATTCCATTGGATGAAATTATATTTTAATTAAAATTTTAAAAAATCATTTGAAATTGTAAAAAAAAATTTCAGATTTTTCTGAAGGAATTTAAATTGGGGAATATTCTAAAAATATCCAAAAATTTCGATGATAAAATGATAAAAAAAAATCGAAAAAGGGAATATGATGCATTCTATTCTTTTAAAAGCAAATAGACGTCTTCAATTCTCATCATAAATCCCAAAAATAAATAAAATAATGAATTAATTCAAATGAATTTCAAATGCTAGAAATTTTATATTTATTTGGAATTGGAATAATAATTTAATAAAGATTTTTAAAAGGAAGCTGCCCGATTTAAAATATAAAAATAATTCCGGGAATGCTAAAAATTTACATAGTGAAAGGTTAAATTTGAAGGAAAAAAAGACAGTTGGGTTGAATTTTTGTAGCAAAAAATGTAAATTATATGGAGAAAGATGGATGGATTGGGATTTGGGAAAATAAACAATTATAGAGAGAAAATGCTATTTAATCCAAAATAATTGTATATTAGCCGAACATTAAAAAGAGAAAAAGCGTTCGTTCCTAATTGATGGCATTTTTGCTAAATTGGTGATTGCAAAATTAACTGAGAAATTTATGGTAAATTTATGTGAGCTAAAATGTTCAATTAGAAAGAACACTGTGAGAAAGAAAGGAATGCGGAAAATGGTGCGCCATCCTAAATTAGAGGGAAGAACCATGCACGAGTTGGTAGGCATTGATCCCCCAATCGCGTTGATGGGATTTTTGCCTATTGCCAGCCGTCTTCTTGCTGCCAGCCGGCCTAAAACAGCGAAAGCGCAAGTGGAAAAACCGCAATTTGGATGTGTGTGTGTGTGTGTGTGGGAAAACATCGAAAATGGGATTTTTGGAGTGGATTGGGGGTTGCGCGGACAAATTTTCCCTTTCCTTCGTGTTTCCTTCGGTGATGCTCCAACCGACTTGTTTTTTTTGCGGCTTCTTCCTATCTAATTTTCCAACCACCGTTGTGTTGTTCTTTTCACCGTTCCGATCCATTCCCCTTCTACTAATCTTAGTTAAATGAGAATGCGCGACATCAGCGACAGCCAGCTGTGTTCGTTCGCCCACATTTTAACGCGTCATCAGCAGCAGCAGTAGGACAGATTCCAAGGGAAGGAAAGGGAAAAGGATTAATCACATTTGCATTCCGCCGACAACACCACTAGCTGCTTGCTCATTTAATCAAATGCGAAGATGTGCGCGTGCTGGCTTTTGTGCGCATGTGGCTTTGATGGTGGCTTTTTCGTTTTCCCTAATTTGGAGGATTAAGGCAGGGAAATGGGCTTTGGCTTTCATAATTAAGGGTCATTTTAGATGCTTTTATAATTTATAGAAAATTTTTAAATTTTTTTTGTTAGAAAATTTATCAAAAATTCAATTTTTTAAGCTAAAATAAATATTCAGATAAAATTTTTATGGCAATGCCATTAGCACATTTCAGAAGCTTTTATAAATAAAAATTATTTTAATAGAAAATTTGTCAAAAAAATTTGCAATTTTTTAAGCTAATATTCAGAAAATTGTATGTTTTTATTGCATTGATATTTAAGAATGTTTAAAAAATTAGCTAAAAATATATCAGAATTTCATGCAAAAATCAAAAAACACATTTTCAAAATTTTATAAAACAATTGCATTCCTCGAATTCATCAATATTCATCCAAATAATAAAGAAAATTAGAATTGTGCTGAGAATAACCCCACAAAAATGGATAAAACCCCGCAATAAACCGACCTCTTGCACTTTCTTCTCCTTCTCCTCCAACAATGTGTTGGCCGAGGACAAATCTTCTTGGGCCTTGTCCAATTCGTTCTCGACAGCCTGTGGAAAAAATATAAATAAATTTATTTGTAAAATTTTTCACGTATCAATTTTTGAATCTTGATTTTTGAGAAAGAAATGTAAATTTTTTTCATTTAACTCAAAACAAAAACATTTTAAAATCGCAAAAAAAATATTTTTAATTATTGTAAAAATAGGTCAGCCCTCAGTCAATATGAATTAAAGTATTAAACTTCAATTCAAATTCAAACTAAAAATAGTTTGCAAAATTTAAGCAAAATAAAGGGAAATAGCCCAAAATATTCATTAATTTTTCCCAAAAATCAAATGAATGGAATTTGATCAAAATTTGTAAAAAAATTTACCTAATTTTAATTTTATAATAAAAATTCCAATAATTTTACCATCAATTTCTTCTGGGTGTCGCGCAATTCCTCCTCAACACGTTCCAAGCGTTCCTGCGTTTGACGGCATTTCTCCTCTGCGGCATCGGCCCGGTCGATGGCATTGTCCTTAAAAATTAATTAATTAATAATTATCATTTTTTGGCGGACCTTCTCGATCTTCATCGCCTGCATTTTCTTCTTGATGGCGTCCATTTTTGTTGTTTTTTGTTGGAATTTATCAGCAGAAAATTAGAAAATTTGGAAGGGAAACGCTGTGTCCTTGAAAAATGTTGAATTAATTAATGAATGGATAAAATGGATATAATTATTTGTAAAAGAATTGTTGAATTTTTAGGCATGGCAATAATAATAGAGAAAGGTGTAGAGAAAAGGCAGAGATTGGCTTAATAATGCTAATTGGATTTAATTAAAAGTCATTCAAAAAAAATGGGCCTATTGATTTAAATGTGCTTTATTAACAAGTGCCAAATAATTAACTAATTAACTAATTAATAATAATTATAATTACTTATTTTTGTAAATAGAAAAGTTCTGACAATTATCTG
Source organism: Pratylenchus scribneri (assembly GCA_030063045.1). NCBI lineage: Eukaryota > Metazoa > Nematoda > Chromadorea > Rhabditida > Pratylenchidae > Pratylenchus > Pratylenchus scribneri. The sequence continues at coordinate 622,927 of JAQSEB010000037.1, read as the reverse complement.
TGAAATTAATTTAGCCTTGATGGAAAGCAGTTTAAGTGAAAGAGAAGGAACACCCTGGCCCAATTGGTTTGCCATTTTCCACTAATTTTCCCCTCCTTTTCTTCCGATGATGCGGGGGCGGATTTTTAGTAAGGCAAAATGATTTGGGAAAAACTTGGAAAAAAATGTGAATGTGGATGGATTGAGGGGAATGGCAAATGTCGGGAAAATGGCGAGGAGAGGGAAACCGAAAGGGGACGGCCTACTAAAATGTAAGGAGAACAATTTTTTAGTTCGCCTCAAAACGTTCAAAAAAGCCCTCAGGGAGAATGATATTATTGTGTTGGATTTTAGGCCTTAAGACAGATTTGGTGGGAAGGATTTGAGATTGGACGGAGGCGGAAAGGCCATATGCTCATTTGGGCAAGAAACATTGAGAAGCCAAAGCTTTTGCTTTGAATTGGCCAATGCAGCATTTGGTGATTGGAGGCAATATCGATGGATTGATGAGGGAAGACAGAAATCAAAGTTGGGCTCAATTTTGTTTGGCCAGAGGCAAAATAGGAGAAGGAATTCCATGGCCTTCAACGTCAGCCGCTCCCAGCTTTTAAAGCCTTCTGGCAACCGCTGGAAAGCAAATGAAATAGCCCAAGGGACATATGCTTCCGATTGGGATTTGGGAAGGAAGTCGGGATTTCTACGGGAAAATGATCGGCTTCAATCAAGAGAGAGAATGAGGGAAAATTAGGGAGAAGAGAAGCAAAGAAAGAGAAAATATTAGGCCTCATCTGGAGCGATTTGTTCGTATTATTTTTGCCTTAAGGTATCTCGTTTTTCTGTATCCCAAAGAAGACAACGAAAATGAAGAAAAAGGGCTTTTAGCTCCATTGAAAAGTATTGAGGGATTTGTTCTCAATGACAGCTGCGTCAAATATACCTAAGTAAATCCGTAAAAAGGTTGGGAGGGGATAATGATGGAAAGAATGAAGCGGGAGGGAGGAGGGGATATTGAGAATGGATTGAAGAGCCATTTGGCCGCTAATCGAGAAAAATTCTTTCCATGGCTCAATCTGTGTTGGCATTCAGGCCCATTCAGCCCCCTAACTTTATCCTTCATTTCATTCATGAAGCAATTGTTTGGCGGATGGGCACAAATCCGTCTTTGTAAGCTGCTTTTTTCCCAAAGTTAAATTGGAAATCTATCCAAAAGATTGGACCAACTGTCCTACTAATAGGGGGGGGGGGGGGTTGAATTGAATTGAATAGGAGAGAGGATGTTTTGCGGCTTTGCTAATTCCCTCCAAATCCCTCTCACTTGGATCCCGTCATTCACTCAAATGAGGGGGATATAATCCCGGGAAGGGGAGAAGGGATGGAATTTGCCAAGAAAATTGCCCTAAGGGAAAGAATGGGAAAAGAATGGAGAAAAATGGCGGAAAAGATGGAAAGGGAGAGTGGGGGCGGTGGGTTGATCCGATCGGGAAAAAGATAGGGGGATTTTCAGAGAGTGGAGAAGGATTAATTCCTCCCCCAAATCGGTTCAATAAAGCATTTGTTATGTTGCCTTAAGCCCCAAACATTGGTATTGATTGACGAGATGATTTGGCCAGAATTAAGACTTTCAGTTGCTGGCAAATTCATTCAAGCCAAACATACACTTTCATGGCCGCAATTTCCATTCCTACTTTGATTCATTCACTTTATATTTAGAGCAGCAGTTGATTGAGAAAATTGAAGAAATATTGAAGCAAAAAAGGAGAGAAAATGAGGGTGGAGGTGGATGATTGAATCGGTGGCTGGATGGATTGACTGGGAATTATGGCTCATTTGGCTCAAAATGTGTGGGGGGCAAAATGTCGAGAAAATGGAAGGAAAAGGGGAGAATGGAGGTGAATGGCGATGAAGCCAATGGAAAAACAAACCAAACCAAACACAATTTCTCCGATTAATAAGGGGGAATGAATGAGCTGGACAGAAATGAAAGTGCTGTGGATGGAAAAATTGGATGATTAAAAATAAAATATTATTTATTAAATGAATAAAATGAAATGAAAATAAAAAAAATGCAAAAGAATTTGTATTTTAAAACGTGCGGTTTTTTCTTGCATATCTAATTTGGGGATATTCTGCATCTAATTTCGCGAAAGCCATAACTTGGCCAAATTTTTGTATGTGAAAGATTATAATATACCATTCGATAGCCCACAAAAAAAGTTATTAAATTCCCTTTAGATCATTGAAATTGGCCCATTGGCCATTGAGTTATGGGCAAAAAACTGATTTCCATAAAAATGGCCATAACTTAACAAATTTATGGCCTAGCCCCTAACCCTAGCCCTACCCTAATCCTATCCCTAGTACCTACACCGGCCCTATCATACTAATCTTAACCCAAACCTAAAAAGTTCTCCAGGGAAAAAATAAGGTAGATTATGCTTTGATTTTAAGGTAAGAAAATTTTAGAATTTAAAGAAATTTAGTAGAAATATTAAAATAATTAAAATAAGGGAAAAGAATATTTTTTTAAAAAATTTCAAAAAAATAACAAATTTAAATATATCAATATTTCGCCTTTTTTAAATTTTTCTTTTGATTTTCCTGAAGCAAATTTCTTCCATTATCCTTTTATTTTATTCTGTATTCATCAAAATTTTCCAGAAAATTCTCATTGCCGATTTGCTCATTATTTTTTCTTGCGATTTGCTTGAAGCAACTTTCTTCCATTTTTCCATTAATTCATCAAATTTTTTCAACAATTTCCCATTGTGCTGGATTGTTCCCAGCATTTTTTAGGTGCTATGTCATTTCCACAATAATACAAATTTGGGCACTTCCACAATGGTTATAAGAAATCAGGAACCAGTTTTAGTCCCTACTCCCTACTAACCTTATAACATTTTGTAGATCTCATCAAGACGTATCGAATGGTATATAATTTGTCATGGTTTGGCCCAAAATAAAAGAGTTTAAAACCAAAAAATTCGAAAAATGATTTAATATCATTTAATTTTGACCAAACCATGACAAATTATATACCAATCGACGAGACTCGATGAGTTCTATAAAATGGTATAAGGTTTGTAGGGTCTATAACCGGTTTATGATTTATTATAGTCGAAAACACCTATGGTTTGTACCAGTGTGGAAGTGCTCATATTTGTACCGCCCTTTAAATATTGTGGAAATGACCCCGGATGCCTTTTTTTATTATCGTGACTTGCTTGAAGCAACTTTCTTCTTTCCCATTTTTAAATAATTAATATTCATCCATTCATCAAACATTTTTCCACAAATTTCCCATTGTCCTCAATCAACAGCACAGATTCATATTATATGCCTTGGGAAAATGCCATTTTTACAGAATTCAGAGTCATAAATTTAAAATTATTTGGGTCAGTAATTTTTCTGCTGTTCTTTTATAAGGAAAAAAAAAATTAAAAAATAAATTCCCTCGATGGATTTCCTCTTTGTTTGGTTTGCATTTTGGTTCGATTATATTTGGCAATTTGTATTTGGCAAATCCATTGAATTATTGCCGCTTGAATTGGAAAATGGCGAAGGAAAAGGTCAGATATATTTTTTAATAATTTTTATTTAATTTAATAATTTTATAGTTGAGAAGACAATTTACACGGATGAACAACAAAAAAGGAAAGTTAAATGCCGAACAAAAGAGGGCAAATATTTTGAGGTAATATTTTTTATTATATTTTTAAATTTATTAGCAGAAATATTCAATTATAAAATTGTCCTAGGTGCCCTGGTGCTTGATGATGCAGTCCAAATTATTCTCGGATATGTGGACCAATTTGGGCCAAGAAAAAGTAGTATTGACCTCGTCTGACAAACAAGGAATGAAAACAGCTGGAAATGAGGATGAGCAGCACAAAAATGATGAGAGAAATTCTAATTCTGAATTTGTTTTCTATTTGCCAACAATTAGTAAAAAATGTTTTCGTCGAATTGTGGACTGGATGCGACATAGACATGGTCAACCCGAATTTGAATTGAAATTTGGGCAAGAAACTGGACAGGTCCGATCATAGACATTTATTTTAAAATCATTTATACAGCAAATTTGGTTCCAACCGGATGAATGGGAATGTAATTTTGGCTTTGGCGGCGGAAAGAATAAAATGAATTTGGAGGCGGTCAAAGAGCTGTATTTGGCCGCAAATTTTCTTGACCTCCCATCTTTGTTCCATTATTGTAAGTTATTAGAGCAATTAAATGGAAATTAAAATCATTCTCGTTTGGTTAAAAAAAATGAGACCAAATTTTTGATCTTCTCTTCTGGTTCATTTTTTTTTTGAATTTTTAAGCATATAAAAATATGCAATAAATTTGTTGTTTATAAAATATTAATTATTAAATTCCCAGGTGTTCAAGAATTTGCCTTTGCTGTTATTCAAGCAAAAAAATTGGAACAAGTTCGAAACATGTTATGCCTTGTCGATGTCAATATTTAAATTATATATATAATTTTTAATTTGTAAATTTAAGGATTTGACGCCGGAGGAAAAGGCGGCAATTTATATAGAATTTGATATTCCAGTCCCAAAAGTATTTTTGAAAATTTTATTATATTTTTAATTTTTTTTGATTTAATTATTAGGAGGAAAAGCTGAATTATTGGGATAAAATTCCTGGAAGAATAAAAAATCCTCTTCCACCGGATACCGGAATTGATGCATCCAATTTTTGGCCAAATTATCTCTCTCTGATCAACGTTGGTTGCTGCCATTGAATCGAGATGCTTACAATTATTTGGCCGAACGAGTCAGAAAAAACTGGCCAAAATGGATGGTAAGAATCAAAACAGAGTAATATTTCGATCATTAAAATTGTTGAAGACTAATAAAATTTGGTAAATATTTAAAATTGCAAAAAAAACATTGAAAATTGCGAAAATTTTAAACGGTTTAGTGGTTTGTCCAAAATTCAAAAACCATATATCATTGAATCGAGCTCCTCAAGACACGTATTGATTCATAATTTGTCATGGTTTAATTGGTTTTGAACCAAACCCCATAAAACGGTTTAAGTGGTTTAAAACCTTTTTTGATCAAACCATGACAAAATATATACCAATAGACTCGTCTTGATGAGATCTATCGATTGGGTATAGGGTTTGGAGGGATAGGACAAACCATTAAACCGTTATAAACTTTTCGCAATTATCAATACTCTTTTCGCAATTTTCAATGTTTTTTTTTCGCAAAATTAAATACCATCCATAAAACTTAGTGGCAATTATATAAAAATTATTTTTTTAGGATATGCTCAAAATCTTTATAAATGAAAAAATTACCAGTTGGAAATATTATGAATATGGAGCAAATATTCCGCATTTGGAAGCTCATCAGCAACCTCCTGTTACTTGGAAAGTATCGCGTCTTTTGGCCAATGGAACAATTCAAGCGGAAATGTTAATAACGATGAATTTCATTGAAAACAAAATCAAGTCGATTATTACTGATGAGCCAATTCAGGTTAAAAAATTGTGATGAAAATAACAAAAAGGAATTTAAAAAAGTAAGGAAAAAAAAACTGTAAATGGTTTTGTCTTTAATCATCAAATAAAATCACAGATTTTCGTTCTCTATTTTTCATTTCTTATATTTCCGATATATTTAAAAATTTCAATTTTGTTAATCAAAAAATTTAAATTTTTTAGTCCATTTCACATGCCATTAAACATATGGAAACATTGCTCCAATTTGAAAGGTTATTCCAACTAAAATTGGAAGAAATTTCCAAATGTTGTGTGGGCATGACTTCAGTGATTTGCTATAAGCGAGGCTTAATTCATTTGTTGGAGCAGAGACGACAAATTTTAGAGGAATTGGAAGCAAATGGAATGAAAGAATTGAAGGAAAAATTGACAAATTCAGAAAAATGTATTAATGAATATTGGGCTCATCGCATATAAAATTGATGGATGGATAATTGTTTCAATTTGATTGGAAATTAAAACATTGTTAATCGGAAAATAAATTTGTTAAAATCATTTCAAACCGATAATAAAATGTGTGAAAATTTCGTCAGCTGTGAACAGATGTTATTTTAATTTCCTAAAATTTTTGTGAATTAACTTCAGCAAATATATTTGTTGCAGCCGATTCTGATTTTTAGCCGATTCTGAATCGGCTAGTCGATTCTGATTTCCTAGGAGATAAGCAGGATTAAGCCGATAGGAGGATTAAGTGGATAAAGTCGGATTAAGCCTCGAAATGGAATGGCCTAGAAGGCCACTGGAAGGTCGGAAAAGTGCCTGATGAGAGTGCGCGGGATATAGCTGGATATAGTAAGTGGATTAAGATGGATAGAGGGGGATTAAGCTTAGTTATCGGCTAAAAAAATCCTCAATTCTTTCATTTTTATTATCTATTGGAAATAATAATAAGATAGGTAATATTTTGCAATTGGGTTAAATTTATTTTGAAATTTCTATAAAATATTATCCCATTCAAAAATTACAATAAAATAAATACCCGTCCAAAGAGAAATATCACATAAAAATTTTTTATATGGCCAATTCTAAATTTATCCAATCCCTTAGATATTGCTTATTTTATTATTATAAAATGACAAATTTGTGGCCTATCATTTTGAGTCCAATTTCCGATTCCCTAGAGGCAATTTCCGAATAAAATTTATGCCGAATATGGATAAATTGCATTGGCAATTTTTTTGCTTAAATTGGATTTCTAAATGCAATTGGGGTGAAGCCAGAATTTCTTTGCTTAAATAAAATGATGATGATAAAATGTTTCAGCATTTCTATATTTTTTGTGTCAAATTTTGGTCTACTTTTTCTCTAATATGATAGGATTATGTTTATTCAATTTTAGTACCTTACTTTCCAAATCCATTAATTTTAGATTTACTTCATTTCTTCTAATAAGCATTAAGGAAGCTTATCCTATTAGAATTGATTCAACCCAAAAATTATGGACAAACTAATAATTTTGATTCCATTTTAGCTTTTTTTTATTTACTATTTTATTTTTGAAAATTTAGAAATTTTTACTCCTAACTCATTTGTTAAATTTATTTATTAGATCAAGGGTCTTGAATAAATAATTGTGAAACAAAACAAATTTATTAAAAAAAAAATTTAATTGTAATTAAAATCTGCCGACAATCGTCTGGCTTGACTCATTCCTGCCGACAATCGTCTGGCATGGCTCATTCGGTAAACACATGAGCTGCCATTTCAAATTACATTGGTTCAACCCATTCACGAGCCATATCACATTTTTAAAATATTTTCTAAAATTTTTTTCCTACATTAACTTAAGTTTATTAATTCATGTTGAAATTTGAAATTTTTTTTTATTTTTATATTCCCAATTTCATACCATTTTTGATGGATATTTGTGCCTTGGATTTTGGTTGGCTGAGATTGAGAGAGAATTTCATGGGATTTAGTGAGCCGAATAATCGGTGTGTATGTGAAAATAATAATAAGGGACACCATCCCGTGTCCCGTCCGGCGGGCCTCTCGCGAATACATAGGTAATAATAAATAATAATCCCTTCCGAACAATTTTCCCCTCAATTTCACATCGACGACCCACACACACCTTTCTCCTCTTTTACCCCATAATCTGCTCTGCTTTTCCATATTTTGGTTGGTGCTGTCGCGTTTCGTAAAAAGTGTAAAATGTTGCATTTCGTAAAAAAAGTGTAAAAATGTCGCGTTTCGTAAAAAAAGTGTAAAAATGTCGCGTTTCGTAAAAAAAGTGTAAAAATGTCGTGTTTCGTAAAAAAAGTGTAAAAATTGTTTTTTTTTTTGATCTCATTTAAATTTGTTAATCCAATAATATAACTTTACGTAGAAGAAATTATTTGTCTATTTGTATTTGTATGTCTCCAAATTTTCTTTTGAAGATGAATTGAGCTAATTTTTTATACTCGGGGTTTTCTGGGTTGATGAACATTGGTCGCCAATATCTAATTGGTTTTTGATTTGGCTAAGTCCTGCGCAGCTTGGCCTTAATTTATGGCCAACTTTGGTGATTTAGATTTTGCCGATGAAAATATCAAATATGGGGTAATCGATGGTGCTGAAGACGACGGTGATAATGATTTTCAATTTGTTTTGAGTTATGAGACATGAAGTAATCCTGAAGCGAGGAAAAAGACGAACATTATGGTTGAACTAATAGAATAACAATTGCTAACATCTGATGACTGCTGAGCCCCGAAGCGTCAAAAAAGACAAAATCAAATATGAACTAGTATTTTATAATTTTCCAAAAAAAAAACCTGAAACAGTGGCATATCGATTCCGCAATTCTGCCATATATTTATATATATATCTCTTCTTTTTTAATTTTAAATATTTTCAAAAAATCAAAAAATTATATGTAATATTTACAATAGATTCTTGATGATATTTTTTATTATCATTTCTTTTGAACTAATTTAAAATAGATGTTAATGAAATTCGGGATCGCATGATAGATATGCGTCAAGATCGTTTTTGGGCAGGAAACGTCGAATTACTAGCCGCAGCAAAATTATATAATTTTAATGTTGTTATCTGTGAAAAATATCCAACCCCTGATGGCACTAATCATATCATGCGCTGGCAAATTTATTCTCCAGAAATAACAATTTCGGTATTTTTAACAAATTTATTTTTATTTTTCTAAATTTAGTTGGTGAATTCTGATCAAAACCGTGAAAAGAAATCCATATTTGTTTATTATGATCCTTTTCCTGGACATTACCAAACAATTATTCATCCTATGCGCATTGAAAATAATCAATAATTTTTTTATTATAATTTATTTTACGTTTATTTTATAAGTTTTCCTTTTTTCTATGAATTATTATTTTAATTTTTAAAATTCCTTTCTTTGATTTTTTCGATAAAATTTAATACTGATATGATTTTGTAATTTTTTTTGAGAAAAGTAACAATTTGCCACTTTTATTAGATAACTTAAATTTTGCAATTTTGAAATAAACGCATATATATGTCATATTTACTCAATTTGCATTTTATTTTTTTTATCTATCCGGATAGCATCATTAAGATTCAGAAATCGGAATAAATAAACTATATTGATTAATGATTAGATGAACCTACTATTTCACAAATAATTGGGCACTATATGGAATTAAGGGCTTTTTGAAAATTTTTTTCTAAGTCTCGCTGGAATGTGTTGGAACTGCGGAGGAATGTAAGAGTGGACTCCGGAGTGTGCGTAGCCGTAGCGCGGGAACTGGACGAGCCTTGGCGAGCGAAGCGAGCCAAGGCTGGTCTGGTCGCGCGGAGGCGGAGCACACGGAGGAGTCCACTCTGAAATGCCCACCGCAGCAGTTCCAATCCGTATTTCCTTTGCGCAACTATAACTTTTTTACTTTTGGATTTTAGGCGAAACCAATAGCAGAGTCGATTGGTGTATCATTTCATGACTTTGAAAAAAATTTTATAATAAGCCCTTAATTCCATATAGCGTCAATAATTGGATACAAATTTATTATACCCGATAATTTTATAATATTTTATGATTTAAATGCAAACGCGACATTTGTACACTTTTTTTACGAAACGCGACATTTTTACACTTTTTTTACGAAACGCGACATTTTTACACTTTTTTTACGAAACGCGACATTTTTACACTTTTTTTACGAAACGCGACATTTTTACACTTTTTTTACGAAATGCAACATTTTACACTTTTTACGAAACGCACCCACACGATTTTGGTTTTGGCAATATCGGCTAATGATGTGAATAAAATTGTATTGGCATTGGCACATTTATTAACTAGCAAAGCTATCAAACTGTGGGAAAAGCCTAAAGTTTCCTCAAAAATCACTTTTCTAATTTTGTAAAAAAATTTAATATCTTGAAGAAAAATTAGCTTTTCTTCCAAAAACCCTAATAATAATAAATATCCTCTACAAATTCACTTTTCTAATTTTAGGAAAAAAATAACATAAAGATTTTAGAAAAGTTACTTTTCTTCCAGATATTTTTATTTTTTTCTAATTAATTTTCAATCGAAATATCCCACTTTTTGTAGGAAACAAATTAAATAAAAAGTAATAAATTCTAAAAAAAATTAAGATTCTAGTTGTAAATAATTTTCCCATTTTTTTCTTATTATCTCGAAAAAATGACCAAAATCCTACACTGGTGCCAAATTGGCATTACCGAAATATTTCCTTTCAATTCATATTTTTTGGATATTTATTAAAGTTTCCTTTCCTCTTTTCCCTCTAAATCACTTTTTTTCCTCCAACTCCAAAATCTTTTAGTATATTTTCAATTTTTCCACTAGTTCACCTTTTTATTAATAGCCAAATCTCTCTATGGCAACATTAATGAATTTTGAAAGCATTCCATTCCATTCTTTCACTTTTTTAATCCACTCTTCAATTTAAGGCTCATATTTTGCTGAATTTCTGTTGGATTTCTTCCCAAATCCGCTTTCCTTTATAAATCTTCTTCAGCTTGGAAAAGTCCATTCAAGTTAGCACATTCACATCGCGCCCCAACACAGCAGGGGTGCCGCCTTTTCCTTTATATATTTTCAATGTTTATATTTGGCAGCAAAGAATGTGTTTCTGAGGGGAAAATGTAGCAAAATCGACCGCCAAGAGAGGGAAAAGTGAGCCGAGGCCACTGGCCACCGAGTACCGAGAGTGAAGGAGGGTGATGAGAAATCCATTTTTAATCACCTCTTGAATTTAGACTCATATTTGATGTTGGATTTTTGGTGAATTCTTTCGCCCAAATCTGGCTTAATTGAGAATCTTCTCAAAAGACGAAAAGTCCTTTCCAGTTAGCACTCACATTCCCCAACAAGCCCAACCCACACTTCCCAGCCCACAGCAGGGTGCAAGATGCAAGTGCAGAGGTGCCGCCTTTTTCACCCTTATATTCTCACTTGTTTATATTTGGCAGCAAAGAATGTGTTTCTGAGTGGGAAAATGTAGCAAAATCGACCGCCAGAGGAGGGGAAAAAGGGGAGCCGAGGCCAACCACCGAGAAAGATAAAGGGGATGAGAAATCCCGCAAGCACCCACAAGAAAAAGGGGGAGGCCACCAAGGCCAGCAGATGGCTCATTCCCAACGCTTCCTAAAGCCCTTTGGTACTGAAAGGGGATAAAGCTCCACAGAAGGCCGCCGACCCCCCCCCCCCCCCCCACTCCTCTCTGGCCTTGGTGGCTGCTTCTTCTTGCTTATCTTCTTCGCTTGCATAGCCCCCACATCCCAATCCTTTAGCCTCAGTCAGAGCCCTTTCCCTCCTTTCGCTCGACCGGCCTTGGCCGTGGCCAAAGCCATCCAATCCTTCTCTCATTCATTCATTCTGCTGTGCTGCTTTTCCTCTCATCAGCTGCTACATTTTCTATGCCGGTGGCCGCCTTTTCCTTTTGGCCTTCGCTGTGTATGCTTGTTTAGCCGTTCCGGCGCGTCCCTCATCAGTCCATCGTCCCAATTTGCCTTCCTTCCTTCCTTGTTCCCTTTCCACTTCCCAACATTCATCATTTGGGAGGACAAGCGGATAATGCGCACCAGAGGCCAACCAAATTTTATATATCCGTACGCAAATATACATTAATATATCCCTCGCTTCTCAGAGATGTTCCATTTTTAATTCATTAATCTCTTTCAATTAGCATTTGGCAATTTTGGGACCCAAAAATGTCATTTTGGTGACCTATCTTCTTCTGCTGGGGATATGAAAATTAAAGATTAGAACAATTCCTTTGTTTGATATTTGCTAAATTTGTTCATAGTCAATTAATCCCTGAGTAATTTTCTTTTTAACATATATTTCTCATTTTTAAACAACCAATTTCCTAAATAAAATTAATTTCTTCAATTCCAACAATCACAAAAACAAGTTTTCTTTACAAATTGTTTTACTAAATTTTGCATCCAAAAAAAATGGAATTGGGTGGTAAATCGTAAATCACAAGTTGTGTTTTATGTTAAAAGACAAAATGAGGAAGATTCCCAGCTGTGCGCATTTATCTTTTATTTTACATTTTTGTACATAGTCCAAAAATTCTTTACTCATCCCTAACCCGTCATCCCACAAATTCCAACAAAAAGCGGATCAGCAAAATAATCCAAAAGTATCGTGAAAAAAGAGAATAAAATTTTTTAAGTACACCATTAATCCGCTATTGCTCTTTTTTCTGCCTTAATTTTGCATAAAATGTTATTTTATATATTTTTTTGTTAAAAAGCTGCCACTTAGTCAAAAAATATTATAATACATTAATTAATATAATAATTACCTGATTGTGAATATAGGAAATAATTGCCTAATTTTGAAATAGTAAATAGAACAATTAACAAGAAAAGATTTGGAATTTTGATAGATGCAAAAACATTTTAATTTAATATTTTTAAAAATTCCAATAACAAAATTTCCAATTTTATGCCTCTAATAATAATTCGATATTTAATTCCTTCATGTCAAAATTGTATTCAATGAAAAAATATTAAATCCCTCTTGGCCATCAAAATATTTTTAAATTGAATGGCATTTTTCCCTTTTACTCAAAAAATGGCAAATTCTCTCCCATAACAATTCTACTTTTTCTTGCTCATTTTTTGTATTTGTCCGTCCTTTTCCTCTTCCTTTCTTTTTGTTGACGACAATTTTCCGCCATTTTGCCGATGGCGACCAAAAAAGCAATTTAAAATTTTCTCGAGGAAGAAATATTGACAATAAAAATAATAAAAATTTTATTTAATTTTGTTTCTTTTTAGAAAGAATTCAATAATAAAATTTTAAAATGCCTTGGCCATCACTGCCATTTTCTCGTAATGAATTTTTCTTTTCGCAGCCAAAGAAAAAATGAGCCAACATTTTGGAGTATGGCCAATTTTTTGGTAAATAAAAATTTAATAATTTAATATTTAAAAATTTTTAGAAATATTTAAAAAAAATTATTTTAATTGAATTAATTTAATAAAAAAATTATTTTTAAAATATTTATGCAAATTAAAAATATAATAAAAATAAAAAATTTTAAAAATTATTTTGATAAATTAAATTAATTATTTTATTAATTTATTTTAAAGGAATCTACTGCTAATAATTTGCCATCTCATCGTAATTTCTGCCTCAGCCCAATCTTCTGTTGCTGCTGCTGATCCTCAATGTTTTGAGCAACAATATTCAAATCGGGTTGCCAATTTTGGCTCACTTCACATTGTCAAACGCATTGGAGTGGTTGATTTAATTAATATCAATTATTTATTCATTTTTTAATTTTGTGAAGATTTCACCTCTTGGATCTGCCTTCTATTTGCGGCACTTTATAGAGCCCGATGAGGCGGAGGAGGAGGAGGATGCCTCCGTTCAAGGCGCCCAATTCCAATTGGCCCGAAGGCAAAATGGCGAAAAATTGGTTTGTATTTTTAAACGAATTTTAATAAAATTTAAATTTTTAAAATATTTTATTTTAGAATTTCTAATAAATAAAAAAGTCTTAAAAATTCAATATCGAAGAATTATTTTTTTACCAATACTTTAAATTCCGTCTTTTATATTTCAATTTCTTTTTAAGTCCCAATTCCCCATATTATTTAAAAATAATTAAAAAAAATTAAAACATACAAAAATTAAAATCCTCAATTTTCTTTGCTTAATAATCAAATTTTATTACAATTAAATTTTTCTAAATTTTTCTTATTTTTTTTTTTTGAAAAATTTTGATTTTATATTACATTTTTTTATTTTATTGTTATTAGTTATTCATTAGACTAAATAATAAAAAATTAGACCATAAATTCCAGCTTTTATCTTCACTTATTCCTCAAATTTTTTAATTAGAATATTATTGAAAAATTAAATTATTATTCAAAAATTTTAAAAATGCCTCAATTTTTTACCAAATTAATCCCCTCTATTTATTCAAAGGTGATATATTCCGGCCATTCCGCCCATTCCCTTGAATGGGCCCAGCCCGATTTGCTTGCATCCGCCCTTCGACTTGAACCAATTCCTGGCTCTGCCTCATTGCATTCATCCTCGACGCAAATTTCGCCCATTTTGTTGATCTCCGCCTGCCCATCCAAATCCCCACATCCCGTTGCCCTCACCGGCTCTTCATTTTCGTTAAGGCCTGGTCAGCTGGAAATTGTGCCAGCATATGAGAATGAATTGATCATCAATTTTAGGACATTCCAAAGCGGTTAGTTAGACAATAAAAATTGAATGAATATAAATTTACTAATTTTTGAAGAGCAAAAATTGAATAAAAATTAATTTTTTTGGAGAAAAAAAAAATAAAATTTATGAATTTTTGAAGGGTAAAAATAAGAATTCATTAAAATTAATCTATGAATTTTTCTACAGGCCTTTTCTTCTATTCAATGGCCGATCATGGCGACCATTTGATTGTGCAATTATCGGGTAAAAATTTAAAAAAAAAAGATTTAATAGAGAAAAAATTTTAAAAACCATTAAAATTTTCATATTTTAATCAAATTTTTTGATGAACAAAAATTTTCTTTATTCCATATTAATAAAGAGAATCGCACGTATAATTCTTATTTAATAATCCATTAGCAAAAAATTGACTTCAATTAAAAGGAAATAAGTAGAAAAATTAATATTATATCCGGATATAGAAGGGAAGAAATATTTTAAAAAATAAAAATTCTTTATGGATCTATAAAATATAAATTTTTAAGCGATTTCTAAATTTAAATTAATTTAAAAAATATTTAATCACAGAAGGAAGGAAGGATATAATAAAAAAATAATTATATAAAATTATTTAAAGACTTTTTCAAATTAAATTTCAATTTTTCATTTTATATTAAATTTAAATTTTTTTCGCAGGTGGCCAAGTGGAAGTTTATTTTGATTTTGGCGCCCATCAACGAATTTTGTTGAGCGGTGGATTGGCATTGGATGATGGAGTAATTTCTTTCTAAATTAATTCAAATATAATTTTAAACAATTAAAAGAATTGGCACGAACTTCGATGGGCTCATCGATTTGACACGGCTGAATTATTTGTTGATGGGATTAGGGTGAATGGCACCGAAATTGTTGGCCTTTACCGAAAATTGGACCTTCATTTTGAGGTGAATTAATTTGAGGAATTTATTGATATTTTTATTATAAAAATGATACTAATAGAATTTGCCAAAAAAAAAACACTGAATTTGCCGAAAAGTTGAAAAATAATTTTTTCGAGCATATATATTTGGCCAAATCCGGCTTATTTTAGATTCAAATATCTGATACCTAAGCTCCTAATCTAAACCTAACTCTAAATCAAATTATAAATCACATATAGTTGGATCGATTGTAGATAAATTTCGGCCATTTATTAGGGAAAGAAATTTTGATTTGAGATTTTCAAAAATTTTTGGACTCTCTGAAATTGGGATTTTTGATTTATAGTATATTAATTTTGTTACATTGATTCAATCTCTCCCAGAATATTGTTATAGTTAAATTATATAACCTAGAAAGATTGTTTTCGGCACAAAAATTTTCTATAAATTCTATTTTTTTTGTCAAATTTAATAATTTTCCCTCTTAAAAAGGTGGAAATTGGCGGAAGACCAGAGGAATTGGGCGATGAGAAAATTATGGAATTCACCCTACAAAATGGATTCCATGGCTGTTTGGCAAGGATGGAATTGAATGGAGCAAATTTGTTGGAGGCAGCACCAGTACATTTGAAAAATTGTCAGGCAAGTTTATTTTTCAGATAGTAAATTATTTTGAATGATATTTATTATTTAATTTATCAAAAAAAAGTGTAACCAAAATAATTATAATCGTTTAAGGGTTTAGCTTTATCCTTCATTCATAAATTATATACCTAATTAATTGATTTTCTCAATACTTATCAAATGATATACTTGACTCTTGATCTTATCAAAATTAAAGTGTGTTTGTTAAATTGGTTTTAAACCATTTAAAACAGTTTTCATTTCGGTTCAAAACCAACTTGAAATTGGTTAAAATCCAAGCATAATATAATCAAACGATGAAATTTGACGAGATCTATCGGTTGAGTTTAAGGTTTAATGGCCTATATAAACTTTTAAAATATTAAGACCTTTTGGACAAATTAAATTCTTACATTTTTCATTTTTTTTACAAATTAAAAATTTCCTAATTAAATTAGCATATTTTATTTACATTTTATTTCAATTAAATTAATTTTCCGTAAATATTTGCAGATCCCAAGGCCCCAATTGGTGGCATTAGGTCCTGGCACTGGCCTCCAAATTCCCTATTCATTTCTGCCCTTTGCCCTTGAATTCCACGTCCTGCCAAAGGCCAATCCATTGTTGAGCATTTTGGACTCGGCAAATTCCACCCTTTTGCAAATCCGCCTAACAGATTTTGGCCAAATCAGTGTTGGCACAAATTTGGCTGGTGAAATGCCAAAAAGTAAAAAATATAATTTTGTGAGAAAATCCGACAAAAAAATTATTTTAGCAATTTCGCTGGGCCCTCATCCAAATGGATGGCATTCGTTGGCCATTAAATTAAGGGCCGAATCATTGGATGTTGAATTGGATGGAGCCACAATTTATTGGGTCCAAGGTCATCAAGCCAGGAAAATTGGCACTCAAATGCAGAATTTTTTGCTTTCCGCCATTGGTTGCTACAGATCCACAACAATTGATTTAAACCAGGTTTGTTTTAGGGGTTCAATTTTAAATACCGTAAATATTGTTTTAATCCCCCCTCCTTCTCTCTATTAATTCCTCACACTTTGGGATGGCTGTAAATAAATTCCCCAGAGGAAATTAAAAAGTATTTGCTGTATGGTATCATTTTATTTATCATTTGATATTTCTCATCAATTTAAAAATTTATTTGTGAAGAAGCAAATTTTAATAAAAGATAATCTAGATTAAAAAACAAATAAACATTTTTTCGAGAAAAATTTTTTAGTCTTTTTCTTCTTATTGATGAATTAATTTGCGGTAGGAAAAATTTTAATTTTCAATACCGTAATCTCTGTACCTAGGCTATTTTTTTCCGCCATTGCTAAGCGAGAGATTAACTGAATGAAAATAATATATATCGTTGGAAAACCCAATTTATCCTCTTCGGGCTATTTTATAAATTTTATGAAATCAAATATGAAAAATTGCAAGCCAATTAAGAGATTCAAATTTTTGGACAGAAAGTTTGCTTTTTCTAAAATTTTTTAATTTTTCAAAAAATCACAATAAGATCATTTTGTAAAGGATGTATTTAAATAAATGGCTTTCGAATGTTCTATCAATCTACTATTTTGGTTACTTTCTATCAACCAAAAAAAAGTTTCATTTATAAAATTGAATTTGAACATTGTTCAAATTGTATTTTTTTAAATAATCCGTCTAGATTCCCTCATAAAATTTAAAAAAATAATTCAAAAAATTTAAAAAATCCAGGGAACACCAATTGGTGCTGCTGAATTTCACCGTGACAAATGTCCATTGGTGGAATTATGCTCACCTAATCCATGCCAAAATGAGGGAAAATGTGTGCAAAATGGATTCAATGCCTTCCAATGTGAATGCCTGAAAAATTATTCCGGACGATTTTGTCAAATATGTAAAAAAATTTAATTATTAAAAAAGGGAAAATATAAATTACACAAAAAATAATTCATTTATAAAAATTCTTTCATGTTTCGAAAAATATTATATTTGTGGCCATATAACATGGCCATAAATAGTTATTAGGTCTCCGGGTTAGGTTCAGGGCAGGATGTTTTTCGACCATGAAATTTTTGTGTAAATTAATTTTTTGTGTGAAAATTAATTTAATCCCTATAAAAAAATTATTTTTGTACAGCAAAATTGCCACATTCCTGCGAACAACATTTTTTCAGCCAAATGTTAAAAGGCAAAATTGGCAAACGAAAAATGATAGAAAGAATCCAAATTGATTTGGATGGAGGCGGCCAATTGAAGCCTTTCAAAGTGGAATGCAGAAAAAGTGGTGGCGGAGGCAAAGGAAAAAGTTTGCTAAAATTAATTCATATTAGTAAAATTATTTTGGGGGAATTTTGAAGAACAATTTGGAGGAAAATCGCAACCAATAAATGATGCCGAAATGAACGTTCTAACAGTGTTGCCAAATGATGCACCGGAAAGTGGCATTTTTGTGAAAGGTTTGATTTCTACAAATTTTTTTAAATGTTTTTTTTGCAAAATTAATTAAAGTCAAATATGAATATTGAAAATAATAATATTAAATTCTTATTAAATCGATTAATTTTTCTCTCTTATACTGTTTATATTTATACACAATCAATTTAAAATTCGATTTGGTGCCTTATTAGGCGTCCATCAATTCATAATTCCAGAATATTTTTTTATTCGCAGCATAATTTTGAGGCGAATCTTCTTTTCGGTCATTTATCGCCTGATTTTTGACATCCCCAAAGGCCACCTTCTAAAATTAATTAGTATAAATTATTAATAGGCCCCTAAATTAATAATTTTTAATCTTATTATAATTTTTAAAAAAAAAAAGCAAACAATTCAACTCTGATGGCAAGAAAACCCATAAATATCATTTTCGTTTCAAAAATTTCAAACCTTTGATTTCACCAAAAAGCTTTTCAATTTATAATAATTCTACATCCTGCTGAAGAGAAGGTTAAAAATTATTTCTCATTAGGAATTAAAGGATACCTACCTATTAATTTAATGACATTGATGATTTTCAATAATTCATTAATTTTGGAATAAATATACTAAAAATTTAAAAAAATAAAAATTATAGGAGTATCCGAGCCTGGAGCCATTCGACGTGTGCTCGATTATGGAATTGGCCAAAATGAATTGGAACAATTGATGAGCTCATTTGAACAATGCGAACAGAAAATGCGCTTCCAATGCGCAGATGGCCAACGGCTGATGACATATGAGGGCGAGAATAGACCGTATTTTTTGGAAATTAAATTTAAATTAATTTCCACTTTTAAGTTCAACATGGTATGCCACACGGAATGGACAACATGGTAGGCTATATTTATATTTTTATAATAATATTAAAAAAATTTGTTCAGTGTTGAATTAACTAAAATTCATATAAAATAATTAAAAAATCATTTTAATTAAAAATATTAACATCGTATTTTCCTAATTCTGTTCTCTTATAAATAAAAAAAATCTCGAATTTAATAAAGCTAACTTTGAAAAGCTATTGGGAAAAAAATAGCCTCAAGTAATAAATATGAAAAATGGTATATTATATTTCTAAAAATGATAATATGATAGAAAATATATTAAATAAATTTTAAATTTTTTGCAACTTATTTTTGATAACATTTAAAAATAAATTTCATTTAAATATCCTCTTAAGGCCATAAAATTTGGCCAATTTAATATCCTAGCTTTTGACTAATTCCGAGATTAATTAGACTTAAAACTGGATTACGACTAAAATTATATTGTAAAATATCTTTTATGCTAAATAAAATAATTTTGAATTTATGTAGGCCTTCAATGGGGTGCAGCGCCTCCTTTTTCCCGAATGTGCAGTTGTGGATTGAATGATTCGTGCATAGAACAAAAGTAAAACATTAAATAAAAATAATAAATTAAAATAAATTGAAATTTAATAAAAGCACCGAACAAAAAATTAAAACATTAAATAAAAATAATAAATTAAAATGAATATAATTGGCATTTAAAATTTGAGAATGAATTTTTTCAGTCGTCAATGCAATTGTGACAGTGGAAAACCGGGAGTGGACGAAGGGGTGAATCCCCATATTTCCCTGTTACCAATTCTGCAATTGTTCATTGGTGGCGGCACCGAACATAATTCCATGGCAAATGTCAGCGTTGGCCCATTGGAATGCACTGGCAGATGTTCGCATTTTAATTTAATTTAATTTTTTTATTATTTTATAATAAAATTTAAATTTATCTTATTAGATGCCATTAAATTTCCTTTAAGGGCATAATTCGAATATTTATTACTTTTAATAAATTTCAAATCTATTAAATTTTTCCGATAGTCCAAAATTTTGTGATTTTATAACCGAATGCTAAGCGAAAATTGGGGTACTTTTGGGTTATCTGTTGTCATTCGAATTTTTTTAAGATTCTCATTTTATTATGTATAATTGATTGTAAAACGATGAAAAAAAACATGTTTCTAATTCTAGATGATTTTAGAATTCGCCAATTTGGGGGAACTTAAGTAAATTTTACTAGAAAAAAATTTGTCCACAGATAATCGACAAGTACCAAAATTGGTGCTAAATTATATTTAATCGGCCTGCGAATAATCCAAATAATTAATATTTTTATTAAATTTCAATTCAAATTAAAATTTCGATAGCCGAAAATTTTTTAATTTTAAAACTGAATGCTAATAAGCAAAAATTGCTCCTAAATTATAATTCTTTTATATTTGAAATTTTATCGACCATATCATGGTAAAATTCAAAGTATATTTTTAAATTTTTTTGAATCCAATACTTGAATTGTCACAAATTTTTAGTATTTTAAAATTAAATATGTAAATGGCTAAAAAATAGATAAATTATATTCATTACATTTTTATATTCTCCTCCTTCCATTCACAGATTCATTTGATGCAATAACATTCAGTGATCGAAATCAACGGCTGATCACTTCAGTCTCATTCCCCTCCTCTGCCACATTTCATGTCTCCATTACGGTACATTCAAATTTTTGATCCATTAAAATAGCATATTTTTAGCTTCGTCTTGCCCACCCACAGCTCACAGTATTCACTTTTGCCTCAACAAACCATGAACGATGGTTGGCAATTTTTATTATTAATTATTATTTAATTATTTCCAAAAGGTTTTGTATGTTCATTCGAGCGGGTCGACTAATTGGCCAAGTTGTTTATGCGGGCATTAGCCACGAATTGGTCAGCGATGTCCAAGTGGATGACAATCGGTCAGTTCTTTATGTCATTAAATAAATTCATTAGATAATGAAAATTATTAAAGAATACTAAATATATTGGGATAATGAAAACTACTTATTAATGAGCGGTAAATAATATAGTTTAGTCAAATCCTTCTTAAATAAGATATATGAAAAAGTGCAAGAATTATTATAAAAAACAAATTAAAAAATTCTATATGAAATTTGGTCATCGTGGCTTAAAATTAAATTTTTATAAAATATTAATTCCAAAAATTCATAGCTGAAAAATAGCATTTGATCACATATGAAATTTTTTTTCATTTTTTAAACCATGATTAAAAATTTTTTTTTAAAAATTTATAGAATTTTGCTAAAAATTAATTTTTTTATTTTATCTTAATATTCAGAAAATTCATATGATAATCAAAAAAATTTTAATTCTAATTTAAATAAAAATTTATTTTTTTAATCCATGGTTAAAAATATTTAATTAAAAATTAATAAGTTTTTTGAAAATTCTTTCTAAAATTATAAAATTTTATTTAATATTCGAAAATTCATACAATTATCAAAAATGCTTATTATATAGTTGGCATCAAATCAGCTGGGAAGTGGATGAGCATTCAATGCATCTACAAGTGGACAGATGGGAGAAAACAGTGTTTTCAGCCTCCGTTCCACCGAGAGCATCCACTCTGATCATTGGGTCTAGGACGGGCAAAGATTTATCCGGCTTTGCGGGCCAAATGCGCATTTTTCAGCTGAATGGGGAGGAAATAAAATTAGGCCAACTGGCACAAAGGGCGCTGGGCACTGGAGTGCAGCTGGGCGAATGGGAAGCCTGCGAAGGGGAACAAACCTGTCGAAATGAGGGAAAATGCGTCGAATTATATGATGGCTTCAAATGTGAGTTAATTGAATAAAATTTATGCATAAAAAACATATCGAATTAAATAGATACTTTTTTTAAATTAAATTAATTCGTTTTGAGAATAGCTAAAAAGTAATTTAATATATTTTTGCGACAAATTTACATTTAAATCCCATTCTTTGATCGAAAAGCAAATAATGGTTTGGGGAGTGATTTTCACCAGTAAAAACATTATGTTTGTAGAGATTAAGAGACGCGTAGATTTATATATTGTTTATCTGATTCCGCCCAGAATTGAATTAGTTAAACCATTTTTATGATTTTGCTTCAAAACTCATTTAGTTTCAGTTCAAATTAGCCAAACTATATATATAAATCGGCGCTTCTCAATGAGCACTATATGTTTTGCCTGTTGAAAATCACTCCCCAAACCGTTTTCAAAAGAATTCGCTTTTGTCGACAAAAGTTATTTTGACGACAAAAGAATGTAAATTTGTCGACAAAAAAATTGGCACCAAATATTATTTTAAATTAATTAAATAAAGTATATTCAGAATAATTTAATCATTATTATTTAATTTCAATTTTTAGGCAATTGTTCCAAAACACCATTTACCGGTGACACTTGCGAAAATGGTCTGCCAAAAATTTTTAGTAAAAAATTAATTTTAATTTAATTTAAATTTAAAGAAGTTGGCATGTGGATTCCTTTGAATTCGGAATTGAAAATTGGTTGGCAACATCCCGCCCAAATTTCCAATTGCTATCGAATCAATGTGCAATCCACATCTACACAAATAAATTTGATCAGAGCATCCGCACTTTTCGCTGAACCTCATTTCAATTTGAGTGTCGATTTAAATGGTAAAAATTAAATTTAAAAAATTTAAATAAATTTTAATTAATTTCAGGCCATTTAAATGTTTTCATTTTTGACGGGTTAGTTCATCGTCTAAAATTAAAATAACAAATTTTTCAGTTTCTTCTTCACTCAAAATGTGACATTTGATGGAATTTACATGGCGGATAACAAATCAAAAGACATTCGATTTTGTGCAAATTCCTCTGAATTTTATTTAACTGTGAGTTTACATTTTAATAAAAATATTTATGTAATCAAAAAAAACATGTGGAATTAAAACAGACAGAATTTAAATTTAGTCAACCAGGCGGAATTATTAAAACTTAGTCAACCAGGCGGAATTATTAAAACTTAGTCAACCAGGCGGAATTATTAAAACTTAGTCAGGCGGAATTATTAAAACTTAGTCAAACAGGCGGAATTATTAAAACTTAGTCAACCAGGCGGAATTATTAAAACTTAGTCAACCAGGCGGAATTATTAAAACTTAGTCAACCAGGCGGAATTATTAAAACTTAGTCAACCAGGCGGAATTATTAAAACTTAGTCAACCAGGCGGAATTATTAAAACTTAGTCAACCAGGCGGAATTATTAAAACTTAGTCAACCAGGCGGAATTATTAAAACTTAGTCAACCAGACGGAATTATTAAAACTTAGTCAACCAGGCGGAATTATTAAAACTTAGTCAAACAGGCGGAATTATTAAAACTTAGTCAACCAGGCGGAATTATTAAAACTTAGTCAACCAGGCGGAATTATTTAAACTTAGTCAACCAGGCGGAATTATTAAAACTTAGTCAACCAGGCGGAATAATTAAAACTTAGTCAACCAGGCGGAATTATTAAAACTTAGTCAGGCGGAATTATTAAAACTTAGTCAAACAGGCGGAATTATTAAAACTTAGTCAACCAGGCGGAATTATTAAAACTTAGTCAACCAGGCGAAATTAATTTTATAAATTTTGGACAAATTTACAAAGATTAAATAATTTATATTCGCAATTGAATAAAATATTAGATTGAAATAACATTTTCCTCATTCAGATCAACGGGGAAAAAGCAATATCCGTGGAAGGCAATTTCACTTTCTTCAATTCACTGAATGTTTGGCATTTTGTTGATCGAAATTTTGCTGGCTGTATTTCAAGACTCATGATCGGCGACGCATTCCCATTAAAAAATCCTCGCGAATCAAGGCTAAATCATTCGGGCAAAATTCGTTTTGGGAGTTGTCCTTTTGAAAATTTGTAAGTAATAATTTTTATAAAAATATTTCTAAATGATTTTAGGGAACATATTTCAAGCCTTGGCCAACAATTTGGACAATTAGGCAAAACTGATGAACACGATTCAACGGATATTCACGCAACAAGCCTCATGAAAAATCAAAGACAATTGCTTTTCATCACACGTAAATTTGGGGAGAAGGAAATATTTATCAATTTTTAAGAATTAATACAAAAATGAGAAATATTTAAAATGGTGAAAAATTATTGAAAGTAGCAAAAAGAAAGCTGAAAATGGCAAATAATTTAATAGTTTATAACGGTTCAAAAGTTTATCCCAGACTCCTAATCCATATACGCAATCTGTAGTTCTCGAAGAAAGCATCGTTTGATAATGATTTCACTTAGGTTAAGAAAGATAAAGTAGTTTTAAATCGAAACAGAAAAATGATTCAAACAATTTAATATCCTTATTTTTGATCAAACCATAACGAATTATATTACCATTCGATGCGTCTTGACGAGATCCATTGATTGGATATAGGGTTTAAGGGTCTATGACAAAGTACAAACCACTAAGCCATGTTTTTCACCAAATCAAATAGTATCCATTCAAAAATTAATGAACAGGAAAAATTTACTATTTATTATTTTATCTATTTTAAATTAAATTTTGAAATAAATTATTCAAATTTATTATAAAGAGCAAAATTTAATTAAAAATAAATTTGTACTCTTTTTATTGTGAAATATAGAAATTTGTAATTTTTATTAAGATCAAAAATTCCATTAAATTTCAATTCCTAATTTTAGCCGCAATTGGCCTGATCAGCGCATTTTGCATTCTTTGTTCACTTTGCCTATTCATTTTGTACATTCAACGAAGGCCAGAAGGCGTGTATAAAACAAATGAGAAGAATGGGATTGGCACATCTTTTGCTGGTAGTGGGTCAATGCCACCTTTGTTGATGCCACCGGCGGATGGAGGAAGCAATAGTTTGACAAGGCCTTTGCGACTTCCGCCAAATGCGAATTCGCCGAGGTTGAAGGCGAAAATTGAGACAGAATTGCTTTCATCAAATAATAATAGTAAAGAATATTTTTGTTGATATATTTTTTTATAATTTTTAATAAATTTTTGATTTGATAAAATTTAAATATTATTTTTGCTTCTTTCTTTTTTTTTTATTCTATTTGACAACCAA
Organism: Pratylenchus scribneri; assembly: GCA_030063045.1. NCBI lineage: Eukaryota > Metazoa > Nematoda > Chromadorea > Rhabditida > Pratylenchidae > Pratylenchus > Pratylenchus scribneri. The sequence goes on along the minus strand of JAQSEB010000037.1, from coordinate 597,898 downwards.
CGACATTTTTGGACAAAAGTGGGTCTAAAATATTATAGATGCTTAATTCATTGCTTTAAATTTAGAAAAATGTATGACATAGCGAAGAATATTCTTAATTAAATATATTTAATTTGTTAGTAATAATATTTTTAAAAATATTTCTTTTAGTAAATGCATTATGTGGGTATTCAAAAGTTTAAGAAAAATACAAATAAAAATCAATCAAATATTTTAATTGACATTTTCTACAGAATCTTCACTCAATTTGCAAACATTTCAAAATTAAATATATTTAATTTGTTAGGAATAATATTTTTAAAAATATTTCTTTTGGTAAATGCATTATATGAGTGTTAAAAAGTTTAAGAAAAATACAAATAAAAATCAATCAAATATTTTAATTGACATTTTCTATAGATATTCACTCAATTTGCATAAAATTCAAAATTAAATATATTTAATTTGTTAGGAATAATATTTTTAAAAATATTTCTTTTGGTAAATGCATTATGTGGGTGTTTAAAAATTTAAGAAAAATACAAATAAAAATCAATCAAATATTTTAATTGACATTTTCTACAGATCTTCACTCAATTTGCATAAAATTCTTAATTTAATATATTTAATTTGTTAGGAATAATATTTTTAAAAATATTTCTTTTGGTAAATGCATTATGTGGGTGTTCAAAAATATAAGAAAAATACAAATAAAAATCAATCAAATATTTTAATTGACATTTTTTACAAATCTTCACTCAATTTGCATTAATTTCAAAATTTAATATATTTAATTTGTATAGAATAATATTTTTAAAAATATTTCTTTTAGTAAATGCTTTATGTGGGTGTTCAAAAGTGAAAGCAAAATACAAATAAAAATCAATCAAATATTTTAATTCACATTTTCTACAAATCTTCACTCAATTTGCATTAATTTCAAAATTTAATATATTTAATTTGTATAGAATAATATTTTTAAAAATATTTCTTTTAGTAAATGCATTATGTGGGTGTTCAAAAATATAAGAAAAATACAAATAAAAATCAATCAAATATTTTAATTGACATTTTCTACAGATCTTCACTCAATTTGCATTAATTTCAAAATTAAATATATTTAATTTGTTAGGAATAATATTTTTAAAAATATTTCTTTTAGTAAATGCATTATGTGGGTGTTCAAAAGTTTAAGAAGAATACAAATAAAAATCAATCAAATATTTTAATTGACATTTTCTACAGATCTTCACTCAATTTGCATAAAATTCAAAATTAAATATATTTAATTTGTTAGGAATAATATTTTTAAAAATATTTCTTTTAGTAAATGCATTATGTGGGTGTTCAAAAGTTTAAGAAGAATACAAATAAAAATCAATCAAATATTTTAATTGACATTTTCTACAGATCTTCACTCAATTTGCATTCATTTCAAAATTAAATATATTTAATTTGTTAGGAATAATATTTTTAAAAATATTTCTTTTAGTAAATGCATTATGTGGGTGTTCAAAAGTTTAAGAAGAATACAAATAAAAATCAATCAAATATTTTAATTGACATTTTCTACAAATCTTCACTCAATTTGCATTCATTTCAAAATTAAATATATTTAATTTGTTAGGAATAATATTTTTAAAAATATTTCTTTTGGTAAATGCATTATGTGGGTGTTCAAAAGTTTAAGAAGAATACAAATAAAAATCAATCAAATATTTTAATTGACATTTTCTACAAATCTTCACTCAATTTGCATAAAATTCAAAATTAAATATATTTAATTTGTTAGGAATAATATTTTTAAAAATATTTCTTTTAGTAAATGCATTATGTGGGTGTTCAAAAGTTTAAGAAGAATACAAATAAAAATCAATCAAATATTTTAATTGACATTTTCTACAGATCTTCACTCAATTTGCATTCATTTCAAAATTAAATATATTTAATTTGTTAGGAATAATATTTTTAAAAATATTTCTTTTAGTAAATGCATTATGTGGGTGTTCAAAAGTTTAAGAAGAATACAAATAAAAATCAATCAAATATTTTAATTGACATTTTCTACAGATCTTCACTCAATTTGCATAAAATTCAAAATTAAATATATTTAATTTGTTAGGAATAATATTTTTAAAAATATTTCTTTTAGTAAATGCATTATGTGGGTGTTCAAAAGTTTAAGAAGAATACAAATAAAAATCAATCAAATATTTTAATTGACATTTTCTACAGATCTTCACTCAATTTGCATTCATTTCAAAATTAAATATATTTAATTTGTTAGGAATAATATTTTTAAAAATATTTCTTTTAGTAAATGCATTATGTGGGTGTTCAAAAGTTTAAGAAGAATACAAATAAAAATCAATCAAATATTTTAATTGACATTTTCTACAAATCTTCACTCAATTTGCATTCATTTCAAAATTAAATATATTTAATTTGTTAGGAATAATATTTTTAAAAATATTTCTTTTGGTAAATGCATTATGTGGGTGTTCAAAAGTTTAAGAAGAATACAAATAAAAATCAATCAAATATTTTAATTGACATTTTCTACAAATCTTCACTCAATTTGCATAAAATTCAAAATTAAATATATTTAATTTGTTAGGAATAATATTTTTAAAAATATTTCTTTTAGTAAATGCATTATGTGGGTGTTCAAAAGTTTAAGAAGAATACAAATAAAAATCAATCAAATATTTTAATTGACATTTTCTACAGATCTTCACTCAATTTGCATTCATTTCAAAATTAAATATATTTAATTTGTTAGGAATAATATTTTTAAAAATATTTCTTTTAGTAAATGCATTATGTGGGTGTTCAAAAGTTTAAGAAGAATACAAATAAAAATCAATCAAATATTTTAATTGACATTTTCTACAGATCTTCACTCAATTTGCATTCATTTCAAAATTAAATATATTTAATTTGTTAGGAATAATATTTTTAAAAATATTTCTTTTGGTAAATGCATTATGTGGGTGTTCAAAAGTTTAAGAAGAATACAAATAAAAATCAATCAAATATTTTAATTGACATTTTCTACAAATCTTCACTCAATTTGCATTCATTTCAAAATTAAATATATTTAATTTGTTAGGAATAATATTTTTAAAAATATTTCTTTTGGTAAATGCATTATGTGGGTGTTCAAAAGTTTAAGAAGAATACAAATAAAAATCAATCAAATATTTTAATTGACATTTTCTACAAATCTTCACTCAATTTGCATTCATTTCAAAATTAAATATATTTAATTTGTTAGGAATAATATTTTTAAAAATATTTCTTTTGGTAAATGCATTATGTGGGTGTTCAAAAGTTTAAGAAGAATACAAATAAAAATCAATCAAATATTTTAATTGACATTTTCTACAAATCTTCACTCAATTTGCATAAAATTCAAAATTAAATATATTTAATTTGTTAGGAATAATATTTTTAAAAATATTTCTTTTGGTAAATGCATTATGTGGGTGTTAAAAATTGAAAGAAAAATACAAATAAAAATCAATCAAATATTTTAATTGACATTTTCTACAGATCTTCACTCAATTTGCATAAATTTCAAAATTAAATATATTTAATTTGTATAGAATAATATTTTTAAAAATATTTCTTTTGGTAAATGCATTATGTGGGTGTTAAAAATTGAAAGAAAAATACAAATAAAAATCAATCAAATATTTTAATTGACATTTTCTACAGATCTTCACTCAATTTGCATTCATTTCAAAATTAAATATATTTAATTTGTTAGGAATAATATTTTTAAAAATATTTCTTTTAGTAAATGCATTATGTGGGTGTTCAAAAGTTTAAGAAGAATACAAATAAAAATCAATCAAATATTTTAATTGACATTTTCTACAGATCTTCACTCAATTTGCATTCATTTCAAAATTAAATATATTTAATTTGTTAGGAATAATATTTTTAAAAATATTTCTTTTGGTAAATGCATTATGTGGGTGTTCAAAAGTTTAAGAAGAATACAAATAAAAATCAATCAAATATTTTAATTGACATTTTCTACAAATCTTCACTCAATTTGCATTCATTTCAAAATTAAATATATTTAATTTGTTAGGAATAATATTTTTAAAAATATTTCTTTTGGTAAATGCATTATGTGGGTGTTCAAAAGTTTAAGAAGAATACAAATAAAAATCAATCAAATATTTTAATTGACATTTTCTACAAATCTTCACTCAATTTGCATTCATTTCAAAATTAAATATATTTAATTTGTTAGGAATAATATTTTTAAAAATATTTCTTTTGGTAAATGCATTATGTGGGTGTTCAAAAGTTTAAGAAGAATACAAATAAAAATCAATCAAATATTTTAATTGACATTTTCTACAAATCTTCACTCAATTTGCATAAAATTCAAAATTAAATATATTTAATTTGTTAGGAATAATATTTTTAAAAATATTTCTTTTGGTAAATGCATTATGTGGGTGTTCAAAAGTTTAAGAAGAATACAAATAAAAATCAATCAAATATTTTAATTGACATTTTCTACAAATCTTCACTCAATTTGCATAAAATTCAAAATTAAATATATTTAATTTGTTAGGAATAATATTTTTAAAAATATTTCTTTTGGTAAATGCATTATGTGGGTGTTCAAAAGTTTAAGAAGAATACAAATAAAAATCAATCAAATATTTTAATTGACATTTTCTACAAATCTTCATTCAATTTGCATAAAATTCAAAATTAAATATATTTAATTTGTTAGGAATAATATTTTTAAAAATATTTCTTTTGGTAAATGCATTATGTGGGTGTTCAAAAGTTTAAGAAGAATACAAATAAAAATCAATCAAATATTTTAATTGACATTTTCTACAAATCTTCACTCAATTTGCATAAAATTCAAAATTAAATATATTTAATTTGTTAGGAATAATATTTTTAAAAATATTTCTTTTGGTAAATGCATTATGTGGGTGTTAAAAATTGAAAGAAAAATACAAATAAAAATCAATCAAATATTTTAATTGACATTTTCTACAGATCTTCACTCAATTTGCATAAATTTCAAAATTAAATATATTTAATTTGTATAGAATAATATTTTTAAAAATATTTCTTTTGGTAAATGCATTATGTGGGTGTTAAAAATTGAAAGAAAAATACAAATAAAAATCAATCAAATATTTTAATTGACATTTTCTACAAATCTTCACTCAATTTGCATAAAATTCAAAATTAAATATATTTAATTTGTTAGGAATAATATTTTTAAAAATATTTCTTTTGGTAAATGCATTATGTGGGTGTTAAAAATTGAAAGAAAAATACAAATAAAAATCAATCAAATATTTTAATTGACATTTTCTACAGATCTTCACTCAATTTGCATAAAATTCAGAATTAAATATATTTAATTTGTTAGGAATAATATTTTTAAAAATATTTCTTTTGGTAAATGCATTATGTGGGTGTTAAAAATTGAAAGAAAAATACAAATAAAAATCAATCAAATATTTTAATTGACATTTTCTACAGATCTTCACTCAATTTGCATAAATTTCAAAATTAAATATATTTAATTTGTATAGAATAATATTTTTAAAAATATTTCTTTTGGTAAATGCATTATGTGGGTGTTAAAAATTGAAAGAAAAATACAAATAAAAATCAATCAAATATTTTAATTGACATTTTCTACAGATCTTCACTCAATTTGCATAAATTTCAAAATTAAATATATTTAATTTGTATAGAATAATATTTTTAAAAATATTTCTTTTGGTAAATGCATTATGTGGGTGTTAAAAATTGAAAGAAAAATACAAATAAAAATCAATCAAATATTTTAATTGACATTTTCTACAGATCTTCACTCAATTTGCATAAATTTCAAAATTAAATATATTTAATTTGTATAGAATAATATTTTTAAAAATATTTCTTTTGGTAAATGCATTATGTGGGTGTTAAAAATTGAAAGAAAAATACAAATAAAAATCAATCAAATATTTTAATTGACATTTTCTACAGATCTTCACTCAATTTGCATAAATTTCAAAATTAAATATATTTAATTTGTATAGAATAATATTTTTAAAAATATTTCTTTTGGTAAATGCATTATGTGGGTGTTAAAAATTGAAAGAAAAATACAAATAAAAATCAATCAAATATTTTAATTGACATTTTCTACAAATCTTCACTCAATTTGCATAAAATTCAAAATTAAATATATTTAATTTGTTAGAAATAATATTTTTAAAAATATTTCTTTTGGTAAATGCATTATGTGGGTGTTCAAAAGTTTAAGAAGAATACAAATAAAAATCAATCAAATATTTTAATTGACATTTTCTACAGATCTTCACTCAATTTGCATAAAATTCAGAATTAAATATATTTAATTTGTTAGGAATAATATTTTTAAAAATATTTCTTTTGGTAAATGCATTATGTGGGTGTTCAAAAGTTTAAGAAGAATACAAATAAAAATCAATCAAATATTTTAATTGACATTTTCTACAGATCTTCACTCAATTTGCATAAAATTCAGAATTAAATATATTTAATTTGTTAGGAATAATATTTTTAAAAATATTTCTTTTGGTAAATGCATTATGTGGGTGTTAAAAATTGAAAGAAAAATACAAATAAAAATCAATCAAATATTTTAATTGACATTTTCTACAGATCTTCACTCAATTTGCATAAATTTCAAAATTAAATATATTTAATTTGTATAGAATAATATTTTTAAAAATATTTCTTTTGGTAAATGCATTATGTGGGTGTTAATGTTAAAAAGTGAAAGAAAAATACAAATAAAAATCAATCAAATATTTTAATTGACATTTTCTACAGATCTTCACTAAATTTGCATAAATTTCAAAATTAAATATATTTAATTTGTATAGAATAATATTTTTAAAAATATTTCTTTTGGTAAATGCATTATGTGGGTGTTAATGTTAAAAAGTGAAAGAAAAATACATTTAAAAATCAATCAATTATTTTAATTGACATTTTCTATAGATCTTCACTCAATTTGCATAAATTTCAAAATTAAATATATTTAATTTGTATAGAATAATATTTTTAAAAATATTTCTTTTGGTAAATGCATTATGTGGGTGTTAATGTTAAAAAGTGAAAGAAAAATACAAATAAAAATCAATCAAATATTTTAATTGACATTTTCTACAGATCTTCACTCAATTTGCATAAATTTCAAAATTAAATATATTTAATTTGTATAGAATAATATTTTTAAAAATATTTCTTTTGGTAAATGCATTATGTGGGTGTTAATGTTAAAAAGTGAAAGAAAAATACATTTAAAAATCAATCAAATATTTTAATTGACATTTTCTACAGATCTTCACTCAATTTGCATAAAATTCAGAATTAAATATATTTAATTTGTTAGGAATAATATTTTTAAAAATATTTCTTTTGGTAAATGCATTATGTGGGTGTTAAAAATTGAAAGAAAAATACAAATAAAAATCAATCAAATATTTTAATTGACATTTTCTACAGATCTTCACTCAATTTGCATAAATTTCAAAATTAAATATATTTAATTTGTTAGGAATAATATTTTTAAAAATATTTCTTTTGGTAAATGCATTATGTGGGTGTTCAAAAGTTTAAGAAGAATACAAATAAAAATCAATCAAATATTTTAATTGACATTTTCTACAGATCTTCACTCAATTTGCATAAAATTCAGAATTAAATATATTTAATTTGTTAGGAATAATATTTTTAAAAATATTTCTTTTGGTAAATGCATTATGTGGGTGTTAAAAATTGAAAGAAAAATACAAATAAAAATCAATCAAATATTTTAATTGACATTTTCTACAGATCTTCACTCAATTTGCATAAAATTCAAAATTAAATATATTTAATTTGTTAGGAATAATATTTTTAAAAATATTTCTTTTGGTAAATGCATTATGTGGGTGTTAAAAATTGAAAGAAAAATACAAATAAAAATCAATCAAATATTTTAATTGACATTTTCTACAGATCTTCACTCAATTTGCATAAAATTCAGAATTAAATATATTTAATTTGTTAGGAATAATATTTTTAAAAATATTTCTTTTGGTAAATGCATTATGTGGGTGTTAAAAATTGAAAGAAAAATACAAATAAAAATCAATCAAATATTTTAATTGACATTTTCTACAGATCTTCACTCAATTTGCATAAATTTCAAAATTAAATATATTTAATTTGTATAGAATAATATTTTTAAAAATATTTCTTTTGGTAAATGCATTATGTGGGTGTTAATGTTAAAAAGTGAAAGAAAAATACATTTAAAAATCAATCAATTATTTTAATTGACATTTTCTATAGATCTTCACTCAATTTGCATAAAATTCAAAATTAAATATATTTAATTTGTTAGGAATAATATTTTTAAAAATATTTCTTTTGGTAAATGCATTATGAGGGTGTTAAAAAGTGAAAGAAAAATACATTTATAAATCAATCAAATATTTTAATTGACATTTTTCATAGATCTTCACTCAATTTGCATAAAATTCTTAATTAAATATATTTAATTTGTTAGGAATAATATTTTTAAAAATATTTCTTTTGGTAAATGCATTATGAGGGTGTTAAAAAGTGAAAGAAAAATACATTTATAAATCAATCAAATATTTTAATTGACATTTTTCATAGATCTTCACTCAATTTGCATAAAATTCTTAATTAAATATATTTAATTTGTTAGGAATAATATTTTTAAAAATATTTCTTTTGGTAAATGCATTATGTGAGTGTTAAAAAGTGAAAGAAAAATACATTTATAAATCAATCAAATATTTTAATTGACATTTTTCATAGATCTTCACTCAATTTGCATAAAATTCTTAATTAAATATATTTAATTTGTTAGGAATAATATTTTTAAAAATATTTCTTTTGGTAAATGCATTATGTGGGTGTTAAAAAGTGAAAGAAAAATACATTTATAAATCAATCAAATATTTTAATTGACATTTTTCATAGATCTTCACTCAATTTGCAAAAAATTCTAAATTAAATATATTTAATTTGTTAAGAATAATATCTTTAAAAATATTTCTTTTGGTAAATGCATTATGTGAGTGTTAAAAAGTGAAAGAAAAATACATTTATAAATCAATCAAATATTTTAATTGACATTTTTCATAGATCTTCACTCAATTTGCAAAAAATTCTAAATTAAATATATTTAATTTGTATAGAATAATATTTTTAAAAATATTTCTTTTGGTAAATGCATTATGTGGGTGTTAAAAATTGAAAGAAAAATACAAATAAAAATCAATCAAATATTTTAATTAACATTTTCTACAGATCTTCACTCAATTTGCATAAATTTCAAAATTAAATATATTTAATTTGTATAGAATAATATTTTTAAAAATATTTCTTTTGGTAAATGCATTATGTGGGTGTTAATGTTAAAAAGTGAAAGAAAAATACAAATAAAAATCAATCAAATATTTTAATTGACATTTTCTATAGATCTTCATTCAATTTGCATAAAATTCTTAATTAAAAATATTTAATTTGTTAGGAATAAAATCTTTAAAAATATTTCTTTTGGTAAATGCATTATATGGGTATTCAAAAGTGAAAGAAAACATTTAAAAATCAATCAAATATTTTAATTGACATTTTCTACAGATCTTCACTCAATTTGCAAAAAATTCAAAATTAAATATATTTAATTTGTCAGGATTAAAATCTTTAAAAATATTTCTTTTGGTAAATGCATTATGTGGGTATTCAAAAGTGAAAGAAAACATTTAAAAATCAATCAAATATTTTAATTGACATTTTCTACAGATCTTCACTCAATTTGCAAAAAATTCAAAATTAAATATATTTAATTTGTTAGGATTAAAATCTTTAAAAATATTTCTTTTGGTAAATGCATTATGTGGGTATTCAAAAGTGAAAGAAAACATTTAAAAATCAATCAAATATTTTAATTGACATTTTCTACAGATCTTCACTCAATTTGCAAAAAATTCAAAATTAAATATATTTAATTTGTTAGGATTAAAATCTTTAAAAATATTTCTTTTGGTAAATGCTTTATGTGGGTATTCAAAAGTGAAAGAAAACATTTAAAAATCAATCAAATATTTTAATTGACATTTTCTACAGATCTTCACTCAATTTGCAAAAAATTCAAAATTAAATATATTTAATTTGTTAGGATTAAAATCTTTAAAAATATTTCTTTTGGTAAATGCATTATGTGGGTATTCAAAAGTGAAAGAAAACATTTAAAAATCAATCAAATATTTTAATTAACATTTTCTACAGATCTTCACTCAATTTGCATAAATTTCAAAATTAAATATATTTAATTTGTATAGAATAATATTTTTAAAAATATTTCTTTTGGTAAATGCATTATGTGGGTGTTAATGTTAAAAAGTGAAAGAAAAATACAAATAAAAATCAATCAAATATTTTAATTGACATTTTCTATAGATCTTCATTCAATTTGCATAAAATTCTTAATTAAAAATATTTAATTTGTTAGGAATAAAATCTTTAAAAATATTTCTTTTGGTAAATGCATTATATGGGTATTCAAAAGTGAAAGAAAACATTTAAAAATCAATCAAATATTTTAATTGACATTTTCTATAGATCTTCATTCAATTTGCATAAAATTCTTAATTAAAAATATTTAATTTGTTAGGAATAAAATCTTTAAAAATATTTCTTTTGGTAAATGCATTATATGGGTATTCAAAAGTGAAAGAAAACATTTAAAAATCAATCAAATATTTTAATTGACATTTTCTACAGATCTTCACTCAATTTGCAAAAAATTCAAAATTAAATATATTTAATTTGTTAGGATTAAAATCTTTAAAAATATTTCTTTTGGTAAATGCATTATGTGGGTATTCAAAAGTGAAAGAAAACATTTAAAAATCAATCAAATATTTTAATTGACATTTTCTACAGATCTTCACTCAATTTGCAAAAAATTCAAAATTAAATATATTTAATTTGTTAGGATTAAAATCTTTAAAAATATTTCTTTTGGTAAATGCTTTATGTGGGTATTCAAAAGTGAAAGAAAACATTTAAAAATCAATCAAATATTTTAATTGACATTTTCTACAGATCTTCACTCAATTTGCAAAAAATTCAAAATTAAATATATTTAATTTGTTAGGATTAAAATCTTTAAAAATATTTCTTTTGGTAAATGCATTATGTGGGTATTCAAAAGTGAAAGAAAACATTTAAAAATCAATCAAATATTTTAATTGATATTTTCTATAGATCTTCACTCAATTTGCATAAATTTCAAAATTAAATATATTTAATTTGTATAGAATAATATTTTTAAAAATATTTCTTTTAGTAAATGCATTATGTGGGTGTTCAAAAGTGAAAGAAAAATACAAATAAAAATCAATCAAATATTTTAATTGACATTTTCTATAGATCTTCACTCAATTTGCATAAAATACTTAATTTAATATATTTAATTTGTTAGGAATAATATTTTTAAGAATATTTCTTTTGGTAAATGCATTATGTGGGTGTTCAAAAGTGAAAGAAAAATACAAATAAAAATCAATCAAATATTTTAATTGACATTTTCTACAAATCTTCACTCAATTTGCAAAAAAATTCTAAATTAAATAAATTTAATTTGTTAGTAATAATATTTTTAAAAATATTTCTTTTGGTAAATGCATTATGTGGGTGTTAAAAAGTGAAAGAAAAATACATTTAAAAATCAATCAATTATTTTAATTGACATTTTCTATAGATCTTCATTCAATTTGCATAAAATTCTTAATTAAAAATATTTAATTTGTTAGGAATAAAATCTTTAAAAATATTTCTTTTGGTAAATGCATTATATGGGTATTCAAAAGTGAAAGAAAACATTTAAAAATCAATCAAATATTTTAATTGACATTTTCTACAGATCTTCACTCAATTTGCAAAAAATTCAAAATTAAATATATTTAATTTGTTAGGATTAAAATCTTTAAAAATATTTCTTTTGGTAAATGCATTATGTGGGTATTCAAAAGTGAAAGAAAACATTTAAAAATCAATCAAATATTTTAATTGACATTTTCTACAGATCTTCACTCAATTTGCAAAAAATTCAAAATTAAATATATTTAATTTGTTAGGATTAAAATCTTTAAAAATATTTCTTTTGGTAAATGCATTATGTGGGTATTCAAAAGTGAAAGAAAACATTTAAAAATCAATCAAATATTTTAATTGACATTTTCTACAGATCTTCACTCAATTTGCAAAAAATTCAAAATTAAATATATTTAATTTGTTAGGATTAAAATCTTTAAAAATATTTCTTTTGGTAAATGCATTATGTGGGTGTTCAAAAAGTGAAAGAAAAATACAAATAAAAATCAATCAAATATTTTAATTGACATTTTCTACAGATATTCACTCAATTTGCATTAATTTCAAAATTTAATATATTTAATTTGTATAGAATAATATTTTTAAAAATATTTCTTTTGGTAAATGCATTATGTGGGTATTCAAAAGTTTAAGAAAAATACAAATAAAAATCAATCAAATATTTTAATTGACATTTTCTACAGATCTTCACTCAATTTGCATAAAATTCAAAATTAAATATATTTAATTTGTTAGGAATAATATTTTTAAAAATATTTGTTTTGGTAAATGCATTATTTGGGTATTAAAAAGTGAAAGAAAAATACAAATAAAAATCAATCAAATATTTTAATTGACATTTTCTGCAGATCTTCACTCAATTTGCATAAAATTCTAAATTAAATATATTTAATTTGTTAAGAATAATATTTTTAAAAATATTTCTTTTGGTAAATGCATTATGTGGGTATTCAAAAGTTTAAGAAAAATACAAATAAAAATCAATCAAATATTTTAATTGACATTTTCTGCAGATCTTCACTCAATTTGCATAAAATTCTAAATTAAATATATTTAATTTGTTAAGAATAATATTTTTAAAAATATTTCTTTTGGTAAATGCATTATGTGGGTATTCAAAAGTTTAAGAAAAATACAAATAAAAATCAATCAAATATTTTAATTGACATTTTCTACAGATCTTCACTCAATTTGCATAAAATTCTAAATTAAATATATTTAATTTGTATAGAATAATATTTTTAAAAATATTTCTTTTAGTAAATGCATTATGTGGGTATTCAAAAGTTTAAGAAAAATACAAATAAAAATCAATCAAATATTTTAATTGACATTTTCTACAGATCTTCACTCAATTTGCAAAAAATTCTAAATTAAATATATTTAATTTGTTAGGAATAATATTTTTAAAAATATTTCTTTTGGTAAATGCATTATGTGGGTGTGTGTCAAAAGTTTAGGAAAAATACATATAAAAATCAATCAAATATTTTAATTGACATTTTCTACAGATCTTCACTCAATTTGCAAAAAATTCTAAATTAAATATATTTAATTTGTTAGGAATAATATTTTTAAAAATATTTCTTTTGGTAAATGCATTATGTGGGTATTCAAAAGTTTAAGAAAAATACAAATAAAAATCAATCAAATATTTTAATTGACATTTTTTACAAATCTTCACTCAATTTGCATAAATTTCAAAATTTAATATATTTAATTTATATAGAATAATATTTTTAAAAATATTTCTTTTGGTAAATGCATTATGTGGGTGTTCAAAAGTTTAAGAAAAATACAAATAAAAATCAATCAAATATTTTAATTGACATTTTCTACAAATCTTCACTCAATTTGCATAAATTTCAAAATTTAATATATTTAATTTGTATAGAATAATATTTTTAAAAATATTTCTTTTGGTAAATGCATTATGTGGGTATTCAAAAGTGAAAGAAAACATTTAAAAATCAATCAAATATTTTAATTGACATTTTCTACAGATCTTCACTCAATTTGCAAAAAATTCAAAATTAAATATATTTAATTTGTTAGGATTAAAATCTTTAAAAATATTTCTTTTGGTAAATGCATTATGTGGGTATTCAAAAGTGAAAGAAAACATTTAAAAATCAATCAAATATTTTAATTGATATTTTCTATAGATATTCACTCAATTTGCATTAATTTCAAAATTTAATATATTTAATTTGTATAGAATAATATTTTTAAAAATATTTCTTTTGGTAAATGCATTATGTGGGTGTTCAAAAGTGAAAGAAAAATACAAATAAAAATCAATCAAATATTTTAATTGACATTTTCTACAGATATTCACTCAATTTGCATTAATTTCAAAATTTAATATATTTAATTTGTATAGAATAATATTTTTAAAAATATTTCTTTTGGTAAATGCATTATGTGGGTATTCAAAAGTTTAAGAAAAATACAAATAAAAATCAATCAAATATTTTAATTGACATTTTCTACAGATCTTCACTCAATTTGCATAAAATTCAAAATTAAATATATTTAATTTGTTAGGAATAATATTTTTAAAAATATTTGTTTTGGTAAATGCATTATTTGGGTATTAAAAAGTGAAAGAAAAATACAAATAAAAATCAATCAAATATTTTAATTGACATTTTCTGCAGATCTTCACTCAATTTGCATAAAATTCTAAATTAAATATATTTAATTTGTTAAGAATAATATTTTTAAAAATATTTCTTTTGGTAAATGCATTATGTGGGTATTCAAAAGTTTAAGAAAAATACAAATAAAAATCAATCAAATATTTTAATTGACATTTTCTACAGATCTTCACTCAATTTGCATAAAATTCTAAATTAAATATATTTAATTTGTATAGAATAATATTTTTAAAAATATTTCTTTTAGTAAATGCATTATGTGGGTATTCAAAAGTTTAAGAAAAATACAAATAAAAATCAATCAAATATTTTAATTGACATTTTCTACAGATCTTCACTCAATTTGCAAAAAATTCTAAATTAAATATATTTAATTTGTTAGTAATAATATTTTTAAAAATATTTCTTTTGGTAAATGCATTATGTGGGTGTTAAAAAGTGAAAGAAAAATACATTTAAAAATCAATCAATTATTTTAATTGACATTTTCTATAGATCTTCATTCAATTTGCATAAAATTCTTAATTAAAAATATTTAATTTGTTAGGAATAAAATCTTTAAAAATATTTCTTTTGGTAAATGCATTATATGGGTATTCAAAAGTGAAAGAAAACATTTAAAAATCAATCAAATATTTTAATTGACATTTTCTACAGATCTTCACTCAATTTGCAAAAAATTCAAAATTAAATATATTTAATTTGTTAGGATTAAAATCTTTAAAAATATTTCTTTTGGTAAATGCATTATGTGGGTATTCAAAAGTGAAAGAAAACATTTAAAAATCAATCAAATATTTTAATTGACATTTTCTACAGATCTTCACTCAATTTGCAAAAAATTCAAAATTAAATATATTTAATTTGTTAGGATTAAAATCTTTAAAAATATTTCTTTTGGTAAATGCATTATGTGGGTATTCAAAAGTGAAAGAAAACATTTAAAAATCAATCAAATATTTTAATTGACATTTTCTACAGATCTTCACTCAATTTGCAAAAAATTCAAAATTAAATATATTTAATTTGTTAGGATTAAAATCTTTAAAAATATTTCTTTTGGTAAATGCATTATGTGGGTGTTCAAAAAGTGAAAGAAAAATACAAATAAAAATCAATCAAATATTTTAATTGACATTTTCTACAGATATTCACTCAATTTGCATTAATTTCAAAATTTAATATATTTAATTTGTATAGAATAATATTTTTAAAAATATTTCTTTTGGTAAATGCATTATGTGGGTATTCAAAAGTTTAAGAAAAATACAAATAAAAATCAATCAAATATTTTAATTGACATTTTCTACAGATCTTCACTCAATTTGCATAAAATTCAAAATTAAATATATTTAATTTGTTAGGAATAATATTTTTAAAAATATTTGTTTTGGTAAATGCATTATTTGGGTATTAAAAAGTGAAAGAAAAATACAAATAAAAATCAATCAAATATTTTAATTGACATTTTCTGCAGATCTTCACTCAATTTGCATAAAATTCTAAATTAAATATATTTAATTTGTTAAGAATAATATTTTTAAAAATATTTCTTTTGGTAAATGCATTATGTGGGTATTCAAAAGTTTAAGAAAAATACAAATAAAAATCAATCAAATATTTTAATTGACATTTTCTGCAGATCTTCACTCAATTTGCATAAAATTCTAAATTAAATATATTTAATTTGTTAAGAATAATATTTTTAAAAATATTTCTTTTGGTAAATGCATTATGTGGGTATTCAAAAGTTTAAGAAAAATACAAATAAAAATCAATCAAATATTTTAATTGACATTTTCTACAGATCTTCACTCAATTTGCATAAAATTCTAAATTAAATATATTTAATTTGTATAGAATAATATTTTTAAAAATATTTCTTTTAGTAAATGCATTATGTGGGTATTCAAAAGTTTAAGAAAAATACAAATAAAAATCAATCAAATATTTTAATTGACATTTTCTACAGATCTTCACTCAATTTGCAAAAAATTCTAAATTAAATATATTTAATTTGTTAGGAATAATATTTTTAAAAATATTTCTTTTGGTAAATGCATTATGTGGGTGTGTGTCAAAAGTTTAGGAAAAATACATATAAAAATCAATCAAATATTTTAATTGACATTTTCTACAGATCTTCACTCAATTTGCAAAAAATTCTAAATTAAATATATTTAATTTGTTAGGAATAATATTTTTAAAAATATTTCTTTTGGTAAATGCATTATGTGGGTATTCAAAAGTTTAAGAAAAATACAAATAAAAATCAATCAAATATTTTAATTGACATTTTTTACAAATCTTCACTCAATTTGCATAAATTTCAAAATTTAATATATTTAATTTATATAGAATAATATTTTTAAAAATATTTCTTTTGGTAAATGCATTATGTGGGTGTTCAAAAGTTTAAGAAAAATACAAATAAAAATCAATCAAATATTTTAATTGACATTTTCTACAAATCTTCACTCAATTTGCATAAATTTCAAAATTTAATATATTTAATTTGTATAGAATAATATTTTTAAAAATATTTCTTTTGGTAAATGCATTATGTGGGTATTCAAAAGTGAAAGAAAACATTTAAAAATCAATCAAATATTTTAATTGACATTTTCTACAGATCTTCACTCAATTTGCAAAAAATTCAAAATTAAATATATTTAATTTGTTAGGATTAAAATCTTTAAAAATATTTCTTTTGGTAAATGCATTATGTGGGTATTCAAAAGTGAAAGAAAACATTTAAAAATCAATCAAATATTTTAATTGATATTTTCTATAGATATTCACTCAATTTGCATTAATTTCAAAATTTAATATATTTAATTTGTATAGAATAATATTTTTAAAAATATTTCTTTTGGTAAATGCATTATGTGGGTGTTCAAAAGTGAAAGAAAAATACAAATAAAAATCAATCAAATATTTTAATTGACATTTTCTACAGATATTCACTCAATTTGCATTAATTTCAAAATTTAATATATTTAATTTGTATAGAATAATATTTTTAAAAATATTTCTTTTGGTAAATGCATTATGTGGGTATTCAAAAGTTTAAGAAAAATACAAATAAAAATCAATCAAATATTTTAATTGACATTTTCTACAGATCTTCACTCAATTTGCATAAAATTCAAAATTAAATATATTTAATTTGTTAGGAATAATATTTTTAAAAATATTTGTTTTGGTAAATGCATTATTTGGGTATTAAAAAGTGAAAGAAAAATACAAATAAAAATCAATCAAATATTTTAATTGACATTTTCTGCAGATCTTCACTCAATTTGCATAAAATTCTAAATTAAATATATTTAATTTGTTAAGAATAATATTTTTAAAAATATTTCTTTTGGTAAATGCATTATGTGGGTATTCAAAAGTTTAAGAAAAATACAAATAAAAATCAATCAAATATTTTAATTGACATTTTCTACAGATCTTCACTCAATTTGCATAAAATTCTAAATTAAATATATTTAATTTGTATAGAATAATATTTTTAAAAATATTTCTTTTAGTAAATGCATTATGTGGGTATTCAAAAGTTTAAGAAAAATACAAATAAAAATCAATCAAATATTTTAATTGACATTTTCTACAGATCTTCACTCAATTTGCAAAAAATTCTAAATTAAATATATTTAATTTGTTAGGAATAATATTTTTAAAAATATTTCTTTTGGTAAATGCATTATGTGGGTGTTCAAAAGTTTAAGAAAAATACATATAAAAATCAATCAAATATTTTAATTGACATTTTCTACAAATCTTCACTCAATTTGCATAAAATTCAAAATTAAATATATTTAATTTGTATAGAATAATATTTTTAAAAATATTTCTTTTAGTAAATGCATTATGTGGGTATTCAAAAGTTTAAGAAAAATACAAATAAAAATCAATCAAATATTTTAATTTACATTTTCTACTGATCTTCAATCAATTTGCAATAAATCCAAAATTAAATATTTTTAATTTGTTAAGAATAATATTTTTAAAAATATTTCTTTTGGTAAATGCATTATGTGGGTGTTCAAAAGTGTAAGAAAAATACAAATAAAAATCAATCAAATATTTTAATTGACATTTTTTACAAATCTTCACTCAATTTGCATAAATTTCAAAATTTAATATATTTAATTTATATAGAATAATATTTTTAAAAATATTTCTTTTGGTAAATGCATTATGTGGGTGTTCAAAAGTTTAAGAAAAATACAAATAAAAATCAATCAAATATTTTAATTGACATTTTCTACAAATCTTCACTCAATTTGCATAAATTTCAAAATTTAATATATTTAATTTGTATAGAATAATATTTTTAAAAATATTTCTTTTGGTAAATGCATTATGTGGGTGTTCAAAAGTTTAAGAAAAATACAAATAAAAATCAATCAAATATTTTAATTGACATTTTCTACAAATCTTCATTCAATTTGCATAAATTTCAAAATTTAATATATTTAATTTGTATAGAATAATATTTTTAAAAATATTTCTTTTGGTAAATGCATTATGTGGGTGTTCAAAAGTTTAAGAAAAATACAAATAAAAATCAATCAAATATTTTAATTGACATTTTTTACAAATCTTCACTCAATTTGCATAAATTTCAAAATTTAATATATTTAATTTGTATAGAATAATATTTTTAAAAATATTTCTTTTGGTAAATGCATTATGTGGGTGTTCAAAAGTTTAAGAAAAATACAAATAAAAATCAATCAAATATTTTAATTGACATTTTTTACAAATCTTCACTCAATTTGCATAAATTTCAAAATTTAATATATTTAATTTGTATAGAATAATATTTTTAAAAATATTTCTTTTGGTAAATGCATTATGTGGGTGTTCAAAAGTTTAAGAAAAATACAAATAAAAATCAATCAAATATTTTAATTGACATTTTCTACAAATCTTCACTCAATTTGCATAAATTTCAAAATTTAATATATTTAATTTGTATAGAATAATATTTTTAAAAATATTTCTTTTGGTAAATGCATTATGTGGGTGTTCAAAAAGTGAAAGAAAAATACAAAAAAAAATCAATCAAATATTTTAATTGACTTTTTCTACAAATCTTCACTCAATTTGCATAAAATTCAAAATTAAATATATTTAATTTGTTAGGAATAATATTTTTAAAAATATTTCTTTTGGTAAATGCATTATGTGGGTGTTCAAAAGTGTAAGAAAAATACAAATAAAAATCAATCAAATATTTTAATTGACATTTTTTACAAATCTTCACTCAATTTGCATAAATTTCAAAATTTAATATATTTAATTTGTATAGAATAATATTTTTAAAAATATTTCTTTTGGTAAATGCATTATGTGGGTGTTCAAAAGTTTAAGAAAAATACAAATAAAAATCAATCAAATATTTTAATTGACATTTTCTACAAATCTTCATTCAATTTGCATAAATTTCAAAATTTAATATATTTAATTTGTATAGAATAATATTTTTAAAAATATTTCTTTTGGTAAATGCATTATGTGGGTGTTCAAAAGTTTAAGAAAAATACAAATAAAAATCAATCAAATATTTTAATTGACATTTTTTACAAATCTTCACTCAATTTGCATAAATTTCAAAATTTAATATATTTAATTTGTATAGAATAATATTTTTAAAAATATTTCTTTTGGTAAATGCATTATGTGGGTGTTCAAAAGTTTAAGAAAAATACAAATAAAAATCAATCAAATATTTTAATTGACATTTTCTACAAATCTTCACTCAATTTGCATAAAATTCAAAATTAAATATATTTAATTTGTTAGGAATAATATTTTTAAAAATATTTCTTTTGGTAAATGCATTATGTGGGTGTTCAAAAGTTTAAGAAAAATACAAATAAAAATCAATCAAATATTTTAATTGACATTTTCTACAAATCTTCACTCAATTTGCATAAAATTCAAAATTAAATATATTTAATTTGTTAGGAATAATATTTTTAAAAATATTTCTTTTAGTAAATGCATTATGTGGGTGTTAAAAAAGTGAAAGAAAAATACAAATAAAAATCAATCAAATATTTTAATTGACATTTTCTACAAATCTTCACTCAATTTGCATAAATTTCAAAATTAAATATATTTTATTTGTTAGGAATAATATTTTTAAAAATATTTATTTTAGTAAATGCATTATGTGGGTGTTAAAAAAGTGAAAGAAAAATACAAATAAAAATCAATCAAATATTTTAATTGACATTTTCTACAGATCTTCACTCAATTTGCATAAATTTCAAAATTAAATATATTTAATTTGTTAGGAATAATATTTTTAAAAATATTTCTTTTAGTAAATGCATTATGTGGGTGTTCAAAAATTTAAGAAAAATATAAATAAAAATCAATCAAATATTTTAATTGACATTTTCTACAGATCTTCACTCAATTTGCATAAATTTCAAAATTAAATATATTTAATTTGTTAGGAATAATATTTTTAAAAATATTTCTTTTAGTAAATGCATTATGTGGGAGATCAAAAGTTTAAGAAAAATATAAATAAAAATCAATCAAATATTTTAATTGAAATTTTCTATAGATCTTCACTCAATTTGCATAAATTTCAAAATTAAATATATTAAATTTGTTAGGAATAATATTTTTAAAAATATTTCTTTTAGTAAATGCATTATGTGGGAGATCAAAAGTTTAAGAAAAATATAAATAAAAATCAATCAAATATTTTAATTGAAATTTTCTATAGATCTTCACTCAATTTGCATAAATTTCAAAATTAAATATATTAAATTTGTTAGGAATAATATTTTTAAAAATATTTCTTTTAGTAAATGCATTATGTGGGAGATCAAAAGTTTAAGAAAAATATAAATAAAAATCAATCAAATATTTTAATTGAAATTTTCTATAGATCTTCACTCAATTTGCATAAATTTCAAAATTAAATATATTAAATTTGTTAGGAATAATATTTTTAAAAATATTTCTTTTAGTAAATGCATTATGTGGGAGATCAAAAGTTTAAGAAAAATATAAATAAAAATCAATCAAATATTTTAATTGAAATTTTCTATAGATCTTCACTCAATTTGCATAAATTTCAAAATTAAATATATTAAATTTGTTAGGAATAATATTTTTAAAAATATTTCTTTTAGTAAATGCATTATGTGGGAGATCAAAAGTTTAAGAAAAATACAAATAAAAATCAATCAAATATTTTAATTGACATTTTCTATAGATCTTCACTCAATTTGCATAAAATTCAAAATTAAATATATTTAATTTGTTAGGAATAATATTTTTAAAAATATTTCTTTTGGTAAATGCATTATGTGGGTGTTAAAAAATTTAAGAAAAATACAAATAAAAATCAATCAAATATTTTAATTGACATTTTCTACAAATCTTCACTCAATTTGCATAAATTTCAAAATTTAATATAATTAATTTGTTAGGAATAATATTTTTAAAAATATTTCTTTTGGTAAATGCATTATGTGGGTGTTCAAAAGTGAAAAAAAATACAAATAAAAATCAATCAAATATTTTAATTGACATTTTCTACAGATCTTCACTCAATTTGCATTAATTTCAAAATTAAATATAATTAATTTGTTAGGAATAATATTTTTTAAAATATTTCTTTTGGTAAATGCATTATGTGGGTGTTCAAAAGTGAAAAAAAATACAAATAAAAATCAATCAAATATTTTAATTGACATTTTCTACAAATCTTCACTCAATTTGCATAAATTTCAAAATTTAATATAATTAATTTGTTAGGAATAATATTTTTAAAAATATTTCTTTTGGTAAATGCATTATGTGGGTGTTCAAAAGTGAAAAAAAATACAAATAAAAATCAATCAAATATTTTAATTGACATTTTCTACAGATCTTCACTCAATTTGCATTAATTTCAAAATTAAATATAATTAATTTGTTAGGAATAATATTTTTAAAAATATTTCTTTTGGTAAATGCATTATGTGGGTGTTCAAAAGTGAAAAAAAATACAAATAAAAATCAATCAAATATTTTAATTGACATTTTCTACAAATCTTCACTCAATTTGCATTCATTTCAAAATTTAATATATTTAATTTGTATAGAATAATATTTTTTAAAATATTTCTTTTGGTAAATGCATTATGTGGGTGTTCAAAAGTGAAAAAAAATACAAATAAAAATCAATCAAATATTTTAATTGACATTTTCTACAAATCTTCACTCAATTTGCATAAATTTCAAAATTTAATATATTTAATTTGTATAGAATAATATTTTTTAAAATATTTCTTTTGGTAAATGCATTATGTGGGTATTCAAAAGTTTAAGAAAAATACAAATAAAAATCAATCAAATATTTTAATTGACATTTTCTACAGATCTTCACTCAATTTGCATTAATTTCAAAATTAAATATAATTAATTTGTTAGGAATAATATTTTTAAAAATATTTCTTTTGGTAAATGCATTATGTGGGTGTTCAAAAGTGAAAAAAAATACAAATAAAAATCAATCAAATATTTTAATTGACATTTTCTACAGATCTTCACTCAATTTGCATAAAATTCAAAATTAAATATATTTAATTTGTTAGGAATAATATTTTTAAAAATATTTCTTTTGGTAAATGCATTATGTGGGTGTTCAAAAGTGAAAAAAAATACAAATAAAAATCAATCAAATATTTTAATTGACATTTTCTACAGATCTTCACTCAATTTGCATAAAATTCAAAATTAAATATATTTAATTTGTTAGGAATAATATTTTTAAAAATATTTCTTTTGGTAAATGCATTATGTGGGTGTTCAAAAGTGAAAAAAAATACAAATAAAAATCAATCAAATATTTTAATTGACATTTTCTACAGATCTTCACTCAATTTGCATAAAATTCAAAATTAAATATATTTAATTTGTTAGGAATAATATTTTTAAAAATATTTCTTTTGGTAAATGCATTATGTGGGTTTTCAAAAGTGAAAAAAAATACAAATAAAAATCAATCAAATATTTTAATTGACATTTTCTACAGATCTTCACTCAATTTGCATAAAATTCAAAATTAAATATATTTAATTTGTTAGGAATAATATTTTTAAAAATATTTCTTTTGGTAAAAGCATTATGTGGGTGTTCAAAAGTGAAAAAAAATACAAATAAAAATCAATCAAATATTTTAATTGACATTTTCTACAGATCTTCACTCAATTTGCATAAAATTCAAAATTAAATATATTTAATTTGTATAGAATAATATTTTTTAAAATATTTCTTTTGGTAAATGCATTATGTGGGTATTCAAAAGTTTAAGAAAAATACAAATAAAAATCAATCAAATATTTTAATTGACATTTTCTTCAAATCTTCACTCAATTTGCATTCATTTCAAAATTAAATATATTTAATTTGTTAGGAATAATATTTTTAAAAATATTTCTTTTAGTAAAAGCATTATGTGGGTGTTCAAAAGTTTAAGAAAAATACAAATAAAAATCAATCAAATATTTTAATTGACATTTTCTATAGATATTCACTCAATTTGCATAAATTTCAAAATTAAATATATTTAATTTGTTAGGAATAATATAATTAAAAATATTTCTTTTGGTAAATGCATTATGTGGGTGTTCAAAAGTGAAAAAAAATACAAATAAAAATCAATCAAATATTTTAATTGACATTTTCTACAGATCTTCACTCAATTTGCATAAAATTCAAAATTAAATATATTTAATTTGTTAGGAATAATATTTTTAAAAATATTTCTTTTGGTAAATGCATTATGTGGGTGTTCAAAAGTGAAAAAAAATACAAATAAAAATCAATCAAATATTTTAATTGACATTTTCTACAGATCTACACTCAATTTGCATTCATTTCAAAATTAAATATATTTAATTTGTTAGGAATAATATTTTTAAAAATATTTCTTTTAGTAAATGCATTATGTGGGTGTTCAAAAGTGAAAAAAAATACAAATAAAAATCAATCAAATATTTTAATTGACATTTTCTACAGATCTACACTCAATTTGCATAAATTTCAAAATTAAATATATTTAATTTGTTAGGAATAATATTTTTAAAAATATTTCTTTTAGTAAATGCATTATGTGGGTGTTCAAAAGTGAAAAAAAATACAAATAAAAATCAATCAAATATTTTAATTGACATTTTCTACAGATCTACACTCAATTTGCATTCATTTCAAAATTTAATATATTTAATTTGTTAGGAATAATATTTTTAAAAATATTTCTTTTAGTAAAAGCATTATGTGGGTGTTCAAAAGTTTAAGAAAAATACAAATAAAAATCAATCAAATATTTTAATTGACATTTTCTACAGATCTTCACTCAATTTGCATAAAATTCAAAATTAAATATATTTAATTTGTTAGGAATAATATAATTAAAAATATTTCTTTTGGTAAATGCATTATGTGGGTGTTCAAAAGTGAAAAAAAATACAAATAAAAATCAATCAAATATTTTAATTGACATTTTCTACAGATCTACACTCAATTTGCATTCATTTCAAAATTAAATATATTTAATTTGTTAGGAATAATATTTTTAAAAATATTTCTTTTAGTAAAAGCATTATGTGGGTGTTCAAAAGTTTAAGAAAAATACAAATAAAAATCAATCAAATATTTTAATTGACATTTTCTACAGATCTTCACTCAATTTGCATAAAATTCAAAATTAAATATATTTAATTTGTTAGGAATAATATAATTAAAAATATTTCTTTTGGTAAATGCATTATGTGGGTGTTCAAAAGTGAAAAAAAAATACAAATAAAAATCAATCAAATATTTTAATTGACATTTTCTACAGATCTACACTCAATTTGCATAAATTTCAAAATTAAATATATTTAATTTGTTAGGAATAATATAATTAAAAATATTTCTTTTGGTAAATGCATTATGTGGGTGTTCAAAAGTGAAAAAAAATACAAATAAAAATCAATCAAATATTTTAATTGACATTTTCTACAGATCTACACTCAATTTGCATTCATTTCAAAATTAAATATATTTAATTTGTTAGGAATAATATTTTTAAAAATATTTCTTTTAGTAAAAGCATTATGTGGGTGTTCAAAAGTTTAAGAAAAATACAAATAAAAATCAATCAAATATTTTAATTGACATTTTCTACAGATCTTCACTCAATTTGCATAAAATTCAAAATTAAATATATTTAATTTGTTAGGAATAATATAATTAAAAATATTTCTTTTGGTAAATGCATTATGTGGGTGTTCAAAAGTGAAAAAAAATACAAATAAAAATCAATCAAATATTTTAATTGACATTTTCTACAGATCTACACTCAATTTGCATTCATTTCAAAATTAAATATATTTAATTTGTTAGGAATAATATTTTTAAAAATATTTCTTTTGGTAAATGCATTATGTGGGTGTTCAAAAGTTTAAGAAAAATATAAATAAAAATCAATCAAATATTTTAATTGACATTTTCTATAGATATTCACTCAATTTGCATAAATTTCAAAATTAAATATATTTAATTTGTTAGGAATAATATAATTAAAAATATTTCTTTTGGTAAATGCATTATGTGGGTGTTCAAAAGTGAAAGAAAAATACAAATAAAAATCAATCAAATATTTTAATTGACATTTTCTACAAATCTTCACTCAATTTGCATAAATTTCAAAATTAAATATATTTAATTTGTTAGGAATAATATTTTTAAAAATATTTCTTTTGGTAAATGCATTATTTGGGTATTAAAAAGTGAAAGAAAAATACAAATAAAAATCAATCAAATATTTTAATTGACATTTTCTACAAATCTTCACTCAATTTGCATAAATTTCAAAATTAAATATATTTAATTTGTTAGGAATAATATTTTTAAAAATATTTCTTTTAGTAAATGCATTATGTGGGTGTTCAAAAATTTAAGAAAAATACAAATAAAAATCAATCAAATATTTTAATTGACATTTTCTATAGATCTTCACTCAATTTGCATAAAATTCTTAATTTAATATATTTAATTTGTATAGAATTATATTTTTAAAAATATTTCTTTTGGTAAATGCATTATGTGGGTGTTCAAAAATTTAAGAAAAATACAAATAAAAATCAATCAAATATATTAATTGACATTTTCTACAGATCTTCAATCAATTTGCATTAATTTCAAAATTAAATATATTTAATTTGTATAGAATTATATTTTTAAAAATATTTCTTTTAGTAAATGCATTATGTGGGTGTTCAAAAATTTAAGAAAAATACAAATAAAAATCAATCAAATATTTTAATTGACATTTTTTACAAATCTTCACTCAATTTGCATAAATTTCAAAATTAAATATATTTAATTTGTTAGTAATAATATTTTTAAAAATATTTCTTTTGGTAAAAGCATTATGTGGATGTTCAAAAGTGAAAGAAAAATACAAATAAAAATCAATCAAATATTTTAATTGACATTTTCTACAGATCTTCACTCAATTTGCATAAAATTCTTAATTTAATATATTTAATTTGTTAGGAATAATATTTTTAAAAATATTTCTTTTGGTAAATGCATTATTTGGGTGTTCAAAAGTTTTAGAAAAATACAAATAAAAATCAATCAAATATTTTAATTGACATTTTCTACAAATCTTCACTCAATTTGCATTCATTTCAAAATTAAATATATTTAATTTGTTAGGAATAATATTTTTAAAAATATTTCTTTTGGTAAATGCATTATGTGGGTGTCAAAAATTTAATAAAAATAAAAATAAAAATCAATCAAATATTTTAATTGACATTTTCTACAGATCTTCACTCAATTTGCAAAAAAATCTTAATTAAATTTATTTAATTTGTATAGAATAATATTTTTAAAATATTTCTTTTGGTAAATGCATTATATGTGTATTCAAAAATAAAAATAAAAATCAATCAAATATTTTAATTCACATTTTCTACAGATCTTCACTCAATTTGCATAAAATTCTTAATTTAATATATTTAATTTGTTAGGAATATAATTTTTCAAAATATTTCTTTTAGTAAATGCATTATGTGGGTATTCAAAAAGTGAAAGAAAAATACAAATAAAAATCAATCAAATATATTAATTGACATTTACTACAGATCTTCAATCAATTTGCATAAATTTCAAAATTAAATATATTTAATTTGTTAGGAATAATATTTTTAAAAATATTTCTTTTGGTAAATGCATTATGTGGGTATTCAAAAAGTGAAAGAAAAATACAAATAAAAATCAATCAAATATATTAATTGACATTTTCTACAGATCTTCAATCAATTTGCATAAATTTCAAAATTAAATATATTTAATTTGTTAGGAATAATATTTTTAAAAATATTTCTTTTAGTAAATGCATTATGTGGGTATTCAAAAAGTGAAAGAAAAATACAAATAAAAATCAATCAAATATTTTAATTGACATTTTCTACAGATCTTCAATCAATTTGCATTAATTTCAAAATTTAATATATTTAATTTGTTAGGAATAATATTTTTAAAAATATTTCTTTTAGTAAATGCATTATGTGGGTATTCAAAAAGTGAAAGAAAAATATAAATAAAAATCAATCAAATATTTTAATTGACATTTTCTATAGATATTCACTCAATTTGCATAAATTTCAAAATTAAATATATTTAATTTGTTAGGAATAATATTTTTAAAAATATTTCTTTTGGTAAATGCATTATGTGGGTATTCAAAAAGTGAAAGAAAAATACAAATAAAAATCAATCAAATATATTAATTGACATTTTCTACAGATCTTCAATCAATTTGCATAAATTTCAAAATTAAATATATTTAATTTGTTAGGAATAATATTTTTAAAAATATTTCTTTTGGTAAATGCATTATTTGGGTATTAAAAAGTGAAAGAAAAATACAAATAAAAATCAATCAAATATATTAATTGACATTTTCTACAGATCTTCAATCAATTTGCATAAATTTCAAAATTAAATATATTTAATTTGTTAGGAATAATATTTTTAAAAATATTTCTTTTAGTAAATGCATTATGTGGGTATTCAAAAAGTGAAAGAAAAATACAAATAAAAATCAATCAAATATTTTAATTGACATTTTCTACAGATCTTCAATCAATTTGCATTAATTTCAAAATTTAATATATTTAATTTGTATAGAATTATATTTTTAAAAATATTTCTTTTGGTAAATGCATTATGTGGGTGTTCAAAAGTTTAAGAAAAATACAAATAAAAATCAATCAAATATATTAATTGACATTTTCTATAGATCTTCACTCAATTTGCATAAATTTCAAAATTTAATATATTTAATTTGTTAGGAATAATATTTTTAAAAATATTTCTTTTGGTAAATGCATTATGTGGGTATTCAAAAAGTGAAAGAAAAATACAAATAAAAATCAATCAAATATATTAATTGACATTTTCTACAGATCTTCAATCAATTTGCATAAATTTCAAAATTAAATATATTTAATTTGTTAGGAATAATATTTTTAAAAATATTTCTTTTGGTAAATGCATTATGTGGGTATTCAAAAAGTGAAAGAAAAATACAAATAAAAATCAATCAAATATATTAATTGACATTTTCTACAGATCTTCAATCAATTTGCATTAATTTCAAAATTATATAAATTTAATTTGTTAGGAATAATATTTTTAAAAATATTTCTTTTGGTAAATGCATTATGTGGGTATTCAAAAAGTGAAAGAAAAATACAAATAAAAATCAATCAAATATATTAATTGACATTTTCTACAGATCTTCAATCAATTTGCATTCATTTCAAAATTAAATATATTTAATTTGTTAGGAATAATATTTTTAAAAATATTTCTTTTGGTAAATGCATTATGTGGGTGTTCAAAAGTTTAAGAAAAATATAAATAAAAATCAATCAAATATTTTAATTGACATTTTCTATAGATATTCACTCAATTTGCATAAATTTCAAAATTAAATATATTTAATTTGTTAGGAATAATATAATTAAAAATATTTCTTTTGGTAAATGCATTATGTGGGTGTTCAAAAGTTAAAGAAAAATACAAATAAAAATCAATCAAATATTTTAATTGACATTTTCTACAAATCTTCACTCAATTTGCATAAATTTCAAAATTAAATATATTTAATTTGTTAGGAATAATATTTTTAAAAATATTTCTTTTGGTAAATGCATTATTTGGGTATTAAAAAGTGAAAGAAAAATACAAATAAAAATCAATCAAATATTTTAATTGACATTTTCTACAAATCTTCACTCAATTTGCATAAATTTCAAAATTAAATATATTTAATTTGTTAGGAATAATATTTTTAAAAATATTTCTTTTAGTAAATGCATTATGTGGGTGTTCAAAAATTTAAGAAAAATACAAATAAAAATCAATCAAATATTTTAATTGACATTTTCTATAGATCTTCACTCAATTTGCATAAAATTCTTAATTTAATATATTTAATTTGTTAGTAATAATATTTTTAAAAATATTTCTTTTAGTAAATGCATTATGTGGGTGTTCAAAAATTTAAGAAAAATACAAATAAAAATCAATCAAATATTTTAATTGACATTTTCTATAGATCTTCACTCAATTTGCATAAAATTCTTAATTTAATATATTTAATTTGTATAGAATTATATTTTTAAAAATATTTCTTTTGGTAAATGCATTATGTGGTTGTTCAAAAATTTAAGAAAAATACAAATAAAAATCAATCAAATATATTAATTGACATTTTCTACAGATCTTCAATCAATTTGCATTAATTTCAAAATTAAATATATTTAATTTGTATAGAATTATATTTTTAAAAATATTTCTTTTAGTAAATGCATTATGTGGGTGTTCAAAAATTTAAGAAAAATACAAATAAAAATCAATCAAATATTTTAATTGACATTTTTTACAAATCTTCACTCAATTTGCATAAATTTCAAAATTAAATATATTTAATTTGTTAGTAATAATATTTTTAAAAATATTTCTTTTGGTAAAAGCATTATGTGGATGTTCAAAAGTGAAAGAAAAATACAAATAAAAATCAATCAAATATTTTAATTGACATTTTCTACAGATCTTCACTCAATTTGCATAAAATTCTTAATTTAATATATTTAATTTGTTAGGAATAATATTTTTAAAAATATTTCTTTTGGTAAATGCATTATTTGGGTGTTCAAAAGTTTTAGAAAAATACAAATAAAAATCAATCAAATATTTTAATTGACATTTTTTACAAATCTTCACTCAATTTGCATTCATTTCAAAATTAAATATATTTAATTTGTTAGGAATAATATTTTTAAAAATATTTCTTTTGGTAAATGCATTATGTGGGTGTCAAAAATTTAATAAAAATAAAAATAAAAATCAATCAAATATTTTAATTGACATTTTCTACAGATCTTTACTCAATTTGCAAAAAAATCTTAATTAAATTTATTTAATTTGTATAGAATAATATTTTTAAAATATTTCTTTTGGTAAATGCATTATATGTGTATTCAAAAATAAAAATAAAAATCAATCAAATATTTTAATTCACATTTTCTACAGATCTTCACTCAATTTGCATAAAATTCTTAATTTAATATATTTAATTTGTTAGGAATATTATTTTTCAAAATATTTCTTTTAGTAAATGCATTATGTGGGTATTCAAAAAGTGAAAGAAAAATACAAATAAAAATCAATCAAATATATTAATTGACATTTTCTACAGATCTTCAATCAATTTGCATAAATTTCAAAATTAAATATATTTAATTTGTTAGGAATAATATTTTTAAAAATATTTCTTTTGGTAAATGCATTATGTGGGTATTCAAAAAGTGAAAGAAAAATACAAATAAAAATCAATCAAATATATTAATTGACATTTTCTACAGATCTTCAATCAATTTGCATAAATTTCAAAATTAAATATATTTAATTTGTTAGGAATAATATTTTTAAAAATATTTCTTTTAGTAAATGCATTATGTGGGTATTCAAAAAGTGAAAGAAAAATACAAATAAAAATCAATCAAATATTTTAATTGACATTTTCTACAGATCTTCAATCAATTTGCATTAATTTCAAAATTAAATATATTTAATTTGTATAGAATTATATTTTTAAAAATATTTCTTTTGGTAAATGCATTATGTGGGTGTTCAAAAGTTTAAGAAAAATACAAATAAAAATCAATCAAATATATTAATTGACATTTTCTATAGATCTTCACTCAATTTGCATAAATTTCAAAATTTAATATATTTAATTTGTTAGGAATAATATTTTTAAAAATATTTCTTTTGGTAAATGCATTATGTGGGTATTCAAAAAGTGAAAGAAAAATACAAATAAAAATCAATCAAATATATTAATTGACATTTTCTACAGATCTTCAATCAATTTGCATAAATTTCAAAATTAAATATATTTAATTTGTTAGGAATAATATTTTTAAAAATATTTCTTTTGGTAAATGCATTATGTGGGTATTCAAAAAGTGAAAGAAAAATACAAATAAAAATCAATCAAATATATTAATTGACATTTTCTACAGATCTTCAATCAATTTGCATAAATTTCAAAATTAAATATATTTAATTTGTTAGGAATAATATTTTTAAAAATATTTCTTTTGGTAAATGCATTATGTGGGTATTCAAAAAGTGAAAGAAAAATACAAATAAAAATCAATCAAATATATTAATTGACATTTTCTACAGATCTTCAATCAATTTGCATAAATTTCAAAATTAAATATATTTAATTTGTTAGGAATAATATTTTTAAAAATATTTCTTTTGGTAAATGCATTATGTGGGTATTCAAAAAGTGAAAGAAAAATACAAATAAAAATCAATCAAATATATTAATTGACATTTTCTACAGATCTTCAATCAATTTGCATAAATTTCAAAATTAAATATATTTAATTTGTTAGGAATAATATTTTTAAAAATATTTCTTTTGGTAAATGCATTATGTGGGTGTTCAAAAGTTTTAGAAAAATACAAATAAAAATCAATCAAATATTTTAATTGACATTTTCTACAAATCTACACTCAATTTGCATAAATTTCAAAATTTAATATATTTAATTTGTTAGGAATAATATTTTTAAAAATATTTCTTTTGGTAAATGCATTATGTGGGTGTTCAAAAGTTTTAGAAAAATACAAATAAAAATCAATCAAATATTTTAATTGACATTTTTCATTGATCTTCACTCAATTTGCATAAATTTCAAAATTAAATATATTTAATTTGTTAGGAATAATATTTTTAAAAATATTTCTTTTGGTAAATGCATTATGTGGGTGTTCAAAAATTTAAGAAAAATACAAATAAAAATCAATCAAATATTTTAATTGACTTTTTCTACAGATCTTCA
This sequence comes from Pratylenchus scribneri, assembly GCA_030063045.1. Taxonomy (NCBI): domain Eukaryota; kingdom Metazoa; phylum Nematoda; class Chromadorea; order Rhabditida; family Pratylenchidae; genus Pratylenchus; species Pratylenchus scribneri. The sequence continues at coordinate 564,855 of JAQSEB010000037.1, read as the reverse complement.
ATCAATTTGCAAAAAATTCTAAATTAAATATATTAAATTTGTTAGGTATAATATTTTTAAAAATATTTCTTTTGGTAAATGCATTATGTGGATATTCAAAAGTTTAAGAAAAATACAAATAAAAATCAATCAAATATTTTAATTCAGATTTTCTACACATCTTCAATCAATTTGCAGAAAATTCTAAATTAAATATATTAAATTTGTTAGGTATAATATTTTTAAAAATATTTCTTTTGGTAAATGCATTATGTGGGTGTTCAAAAGTGAAAGAAAAATACAAATAAAAATCAATCAAATATTTTAAATGACATTTTCTACAGATCTTCAATCAATTTGCAAAAAATTCTAAATTAAATATATTAAATTTGTTAGGTATAATATTTTTAAAAATATTTCTTTTGGTAAATGCATTATGTGGATATTCAAAAGTTTAAGAAAAATACAAATAAAAATCAATCAAATATTTTAATTCAGATTTTCTACACATCTTCAATCAATTTGCAGAAAATTCTAAATTAAATATATTAAATTTGTTAGGTATAATATTTTTAAAAATATTTCTTTTGGTAAATGCATTATGTGGGTGTTCAAAAGTGAAAGAAAAATACAAATAAAAATCAATCAAATATTTTAATTGACTTTTTCTACAGATCTTCAATCAATTTGCAAAAAATTCTAAATTAAATATATTAAATTTGTTAGGTATAATATTTTTAAAAATATTTCTTTTGGTAAATGCATTATGTGGATATTCAAAAGTTTAAGAAAAATACAAATAAAAATCAATCAAATATTTTAATTCAGATTTTCTACACATCTTCAATCAATTTGCAGAAAATTCTAAATTAAATATATTAAATTTGTTAGGTATAATATTTTTAAAAATATTTCTTTTGGTAAATGCATTATGTGGGTATTCAAAAGTTTAAGAAAAATACAAATAAAAATCAATCAAATATTTTAAATGACATTTTCTATAGATATTCACTCAATTTGCATTAATTTCAAAATTTAATATATTTAATTTGTTAGGAATAATATTTTTAAAAATATTTCTTTTGGTAAATGCATTATGTGGGTGTTCAAAAGTGAAAGAAAAATACAAATAAAAATCAATCAAATATTTTAAATGACATTTTCTATAGATATTCACTCAATTTGCATTAATTTCAAAATTTAATATATTTAATTTGTTAGGAATAATATTTTTAAAAATATTTCTTTTGGTAAATGCATTATGTGGGTGTTCAAAAGTGAAAGAAAAATACAAATAAAAATCAATCAAATATTTTAATTGACATTTTCTATAGATCTTCACTCAATTTGCATAAATTTCAAAATTATATATATTTAATTTGTTAAGAATAATATTTTTAAAAATATTTCTTTTGGTAAATGCATTATGTGGGTGTTCAAAAGTGAAAGAAAAATACAAATAAAAATCAATCAAATATTTTAATTGACATTTTCTATAGATCTTCACTCAATTTGCATAAATTTCAAAATTAAATATATTTAATTTGTTAGGAATAATATTTTTAAAAATATTTCTTTTGATAAATGCATTATGTGGGTATTAAAATGTTTATGAAAAATAAAAATCAATCAAATATTTTAAATGACATTTTCTACAAATCTTTACACAATTTGCAAAAAATTCTAAATTAAATATATTAAATTTGTTAGGTATAATATTTTTAAAAATATTTCTTTTGGTAAATGCATTATGTGGATATTCAAAAGTTTAAGAAAAATACAAATAAAAATCAATAAAATATATTAATTGACATTTTCTACAGATCTTCAATCAATTTGCATTAATTTCAAAATTATATAAATTTAATTTGTTAGGAATAATATTTTTAAAAATATTTCTTTTGGTAAATGCATTATGTGGGTGTTCAAAAGTGAAAGAAAAATACAAATAAAAATCAATCAAATATTTTAAATGACATTTTCTATAGATATTCACTCAATTTGCATTAATTTCAAAATTTAATATATTTAATTTGTTAGGAATAATATTTTTAAAAATATTTCTTTTGATAAATGCATTATATGTGTGTTCAAAAGTTTAAGAAAAATACAAATAAAAATCAATCAAATATTTTAATTGACATTTTCTACAGATCTTCACTCAATTTGCATAAATTTCAAAATTAAATATATTAAATTGTTAGGAATAATATTTTTAAAAATATTTCTTTTGGTAAATGCATTATGTGGGTGTTAAAAAGTGAAAGAAAAATACAAATAAAAATCAATCAAATATTTTAATTGACATTTTCTACAGATCTTCACTCAATTTGCAAAAATTTCAAAATTAAATATATTTAATTTGTTAGGAATAATATTTTTAAAAATATTTCTTTTAGTAAATGCATTATGTGGGTGTTCAAAAGTGTAAGAAAAATACAAATAAAAATCAATCAAATATTTTAATTGACATTTTCTACAGATCTTCACTCAATTTGCATAAATTTCAAAATTAAATATATTAAATTGTTAGGAATAATATTTTTAAAAATATTTCTTTTGGTAAATGCATTATGTGGGTGTTAAAAAGTGAAAGAAAAATACAAATAAAAATCAATCAAATATTTTAATTGACATTTTCTACAGATCTTCACTCAATTTGCATAAATTTCAAAATTAAAAAAATTTAATTTGTATAGAATAATATTTTTAAAAATATTTCTTTTGGTAAATGCATTATGTGGGTGTTCAAAAATTTAAGAAAAATACAAATAAAAATCAATCAAATATTTTATTGACATTTTCTATAGATCTTCACTCAATTTGCATAAAATTCTTAATTTAATATATTTAATTTGTATAGAATAATATTTTTAAAAATATTTCTTTTGGTAAATGCATTATGTGGGTATTCAAAAAGTGAAAGAAAAATACAAATAAAAATCAATCAAATATATTAATTGACATTTTCTACAGATCTTCAATCAATTTGCATAAATTTCAAAATTAAATATATTTAATTTGTTAGGAATAATATTTTTAAAAATATTTCTTTTGGTAAATGCATTATGTGGGTATTCAAAAAGTGAAAGAAAAATACAAATAAAAATCAATCAAATATATTAATTGACATTTTCTACAGATCTTCAATCAATTTGCATAAATTTCAAAATTAAATATATTTAATTTGTTAGGAATAATATTTTTAAAAATATTTCTTTTGGTAAATGCATTATGTGGGTATTCAAAAAGTGAAAGAAAAATACAAATAAAAATCAATCAAATATATTAATTGACATTTTCTACAGATCTTCAATCAATTTGCATTAATTTCAAAATTAAATATATTTAATTTGTATAGAATTATATTTTTAAAAATATTTCTTTTGGTAAATGCATTATGTGGGTATTCAAAAAGTGAAAGAAAAATACAAATAAAAATCAATCAAATATATTAATTGACATTTTCTACAGATCTTCAATCAATTTGCATTAATTTCAAAATTAAATATATTTAATTTGTTAGGAATAATATTTTTAAAAATATTTCTTTTGGTAAATGCATTATGTGGGTATTCAAAAAGTGAAAGAAAAATACAAATAAAAATCAATCAAATATTTTAATTGACATTTTCTACAGATCTTCAATCAATTTGCATAAATTTCAAAATTAAATATATTTAATTTGTTAGGAATAATATTTTTAAAAATATTTCTTTTGGTAAATGCATTATGTGGGTATTCAAAAAGTGAAAGAAAAATACAAATAAAAATCAATCAAATATATTAATTGACATTTTCTACAGATCTTCAATCAATTTGCATAAATTTCAAAATTAAATATATTTAATTTGTTAGGAATAATATTTTTAAAAATATTTCTTTTGGTAAATGCATTATGTGGGTATTCAAAAAGTGAAAGAAAAATACAAATAAAAATCAATCAAATATTTTAATTGACATTTTCTACAGATCTTCAATCAATTTGCATTAATTTCAAAATTAAATATATTTAATTTGTATAGAATTATATTTTTAAAAATATTTCTTTTGGTAAATGCATTATGTGGGTGTTCAAAAGTTTAAGAAAAATACAAATAAAAATCAATCAAATATATTAATTGACATTTTCTACAGATCTTCAATCAATTTGCATAAATTTCAAAATTAAATATATTTAATTTGTTAGGAATAATATTTTTAAAAATATTTCTTTTGGTAAATGCATTATGTGGGTATTCAAAAAGTGAAAGAAAAATACAAATAAAAATCAATCAAATATATTAATTGACATTTTCTACAGATCTTCAATCAATTTGCATAAATTTCAAAATTAAATATATTTAATTTGTTAGGAATAATATTTTTAAAAATATTTCTTTTGGTAAATGCATTATGTGGGTATTCAAAAAGTGAAAGAAAAATACAAATAAAAATCAATCAAATATATTAATTGACATTTTCTACAGATCTTCAATCAATTTGCATAAATTTCAAAATTAAATATATTTAATTTGTTAGGAATAATATTTTTAAAAATATTTCTTTTGGTAAATGCATTATGTGGGTATTCAAAAAGTGAAAGAAAAATACAAATAAAAATCAATCAAATATATTAATTGACATTTTCTACAGATCTTCAATCAATTTGCATTAATTTCAAAATTAAATATATTTAATTTGTTAGGAATAATATTTTTAAAAATATTTCTTTTGGTAAAAGCATTATGTGGATGTTCAAAAGTGAAAGAAAAATGCAAATAAAAATCAATCAAATATTTTAATTGACATTTTCTATAGATCTTCACTCAATTTGCATAAAATTCAAAATTAAATATATTTAATTTGTTAGGAATAATATTTTTAAAAATATTTCTTTTGGTAAATGCATGATGTGGGTATTCAAAAAGTGAAAGAAAAATACAAATAAAAATCAATCAAATATATTAATTGACATTTTCTACAGATCTTCAATCAATTTGCATTAATTTCAAAATTATATAAATTTAATTTGTTAGGAATAATATTTTTAAAAATATTTCTTTTGGTAAATGCATTATGTGGGTATTCAAAAAGTGAAAGAAAAATACAAATAAAAATCAATCAAATATTTTAATTGACATTTTCTACAGATCTTCAATCAATTTGCATTAATTTCAAAATTAAATATATTTAATTTGTATAGAATTATATTTTTAAAAATATTTCTTTTGGTAAATGCATTATGTGGGTGTTCAAAAGTTTAAGAAAAATACAAATAAAAATCAATCAAATATTTTAATTGACATTTTCTACAGATCTTCACTCAATTTGCAAAAAAATCTTAATTAAATTTATTTAATTTGTATAGAATAATATTTTTAAAATATTTCTTTTGGTAAATGCATTATATGTGTATTCAAAAATAAAAATAAAAATCAATCAAATATTTTAATTGACATTTTCTACAGATCTTCACTCAATTTGAATAAATTTCAAAATTAAATATATTTAATTTGTTAGGAATAATATTTTTAAAAATATTTCTTTTGGTAAATGCATTATGTGGGTGTCAAAAATTTAATAAAAATAAAAATAAAAATCAATCAAATATTTTAATTGACATTTTCTACAGATCTTCACTCAATTTGCAAAAAAATCTTAATTAAATTTATTTAATTTGTATAGAATAATATTTTTAAAATATTTCTTTTGGTAAATGCATTATATGTGTATTCAAAAATAAAAATAAAAATCAATCAAATATTTTAATTGACATTTTCTATAGATCTTCACTCAATTTGCATAAAATTCAAAATTAAATATATTTAATTTGTTAGGAATAATATTTTTAAAAATATTTCTTTTGGTAAAAGCATTATGTGGATGTTCAAAAGTGAAAGAAAAATACAAATAAAAATCAATCAAATATTTTAATTGACATTTTCTATAGATCTTCACTCAATTTGCATAAAATTCAAAATTAAATATATTTAATTTGTATAGAATTATATTTTTAAAAATATTTCTTTTGGTAAATGCATTATGTGGGTATTCAAAAAGTGAAAGAAAAATACAAATAAAAATCAATCAAATATATTAATTGACATTTTCTACAGATCTTCAATCAATTTGCATTAATTTCAAAATTATATAAATTTAATTTGTTAGGAATAATATTTTTAAAAATATTTCTTTTGGTAAATGCATTATGTGGGTATTCAAAAAGTGAAAGAAAAATACAAATAAAAATCAATCAAATATTTTAATTGACATTTTCTACAGATCTTCAATCAATTTGCATTAATTTCAAAATTAAATATATTTAATTTGTTAGGAATAATATTTTTAAAAATATTTCTTTTGGTAAATGCATTATGTGGGTATTCAAAAAGTGAAAGAAAAATACAAATAAAAATCAATCAAATATATTAATTGACATTTTCTACAGATCTTCAATCAATTTGCATAAATTTCAAAATTAAATATATTTAATTTGTTAGGAATAATATTTTTAAAAATATTTCTTTTGGTAAATGCATTATGTGGGTATTCAAAAAGTGAAAGAAAAATACAAATAAAAATCAATCAAATATATTAATTGACATTTTCTACAGATCTTCAATCAATTTGCATAAATTTCAAAATTAAATATATTTAATTTGTTAGGAATAATATTTTTAAAAATATTTCTTTTGGTAAATGCATTATGTGGGTATTCAAAAAGTGAAAGAAAAATACAAATAAAAATCAATCAAATATATTAATTGACATTTTCTACAGATCTTCAATCAATTTGCATAAATTTCAAAATTAAATATATTTAATTTGTTAGGAATAATATTTTTAAAAATATTTCTTTTGGTAAATGCATTATGTGGGTGTTCAAAAGTTTAAGAAAAATACAAATAAAAATCAATCAAATATATTAATTGACATTTTCTACAGATCTTCAATCAATTTGCATTAATTTCAAAATTAAATATATTTAATTTGTTAGGAATAATATTTTTAAAAATATTTCTTTTGGTAAAAGCATTATGTGGATGTTAAAAGTGAAAGAAAAATACAAATAAAAATCAATCAAATATTTTAATTGACATTTTCTATAGATCTTCACTCAATTTGCATAAAATTCAAAATTAAATATATTTAATTTGTATAGAATTATATTTTTAAAAATATTTCTTTTGGTAAATGCATTATGTGGGTATTCAAAAAGTGAAAGAAAAATACAAATAAAAATCAATCAAATATATTAATTGACATTTTCTACAGATCTTCAATCAATTTGCATTAATTTCAAAATTATATAAATTTAATTTGTTAGGAATAATATTTTTAAAAATATTTCTTTTGGTAAATGCATTATGTGGGTATTCAAAAAGTGAAAGAAAAATACAAATAAAAATCAATCAAATATTTTAATTGACATTTTCTACAGATCTTCAATCAATTTGCATTAATTTCAAAATTAAATATATTTAATTTGTTAGGAATAATATTTTTAAAAATATTTCTTTTGGTAAATGCATTATGTGGGTATTCAAAAAGTGAAAGAAAAATACAAATAAAAATCAATCAAATATATTAATTGACATTTTCTACAGATCTTCAATCAATTTGCATTAATTTCAAAATTAAATATATTTAATTTGTTAGGAATAATATTTTTAAAAATATTTCTTTTGGTAAATGCATTATGTGGGTGTTCAAAAGTTTAAGAAAAATACAAATAAAAATCAATCAAATATATTAATTGACATTTTCTACAGATCTTCAATCAATTTGCATTAATTTCAAAATTAAATATATTTAATTTGTTAGGAATAATATTTTTAAAAATATTTCTTTTGGTAAAAGCATTATGTGGATGTTCAAAATTGAAAGAAAAATACAAATAAAAATCAATCAAATATTTTAATTGACATTTTCTATAGATCTTCACTCAATTTGCATAAAATTCAAAATTAAATATATTTAATTTGTATAGAATTATATTTTTAAAAATATTTCTTTTGGTAAATGCATTATGTGGGTATTCAAAAAGTGAAAGAAAAATACAAATAAAAATCAATCAAATATATTAATTGACATTTTCTACAGATCTTCAATCAATTTGCATTAATTTCAAAATTATATAAATTTAATTTGTTAGGAATAATATTTTTAAAAATATTTCTTTTGGTAAATGCATTATGTGGGTATTCAAAAAGTGAAAGAAAAATACAAATAAAAATCAATCAAATATTTTAATTGACATTTTCTACAGATCTTCAATCAATTTGCATTAATTTCAAAATTAAATATATTTAATTTGTTAGGAATAATATTTTTAAAAATATTTCTTTTGGTAAATGCATTATGTGGGTATTCAAAAAGTGAAAGAAAAATACAAATAAAAATCAATCAAATATATTAATTGACATTTTCTACAGATCTTCAATCAATTTGCATTAATTTCAAAATTAAATATATTTAATTTGTATAGAATTATATTTTTAAAAATATTTCTTTTGGTAAATGCATTATGTGGGTGATCAAAAGTTTAAGAAAAATACAAATAAAAATCAATCAAATATATTAATTGACATTTTCTACAGATCTTCAATCAATTTGCATTAATTTCAAAATTAAATATATTTAATTTGTTAGGAATAATATTTTTAAAAATATTTCTTTTGGTAAAAGCATTATGTGGATGTTCAAAAGTGAAAGAAAAATACAAATAAAAATCAATCAAATATTTTAATTGACATTTTCTATAGATCTTCACTCAATTTGCATAAAATTCAAAATTAAATATATTTAATTTGTTAGGAATAATATTTTTAAAAATATTTCTTTTGGTAAATGCATTATGTGGGTATTCAAAAAGTGAAAGAAAAATACAAATAAAAATCAATCAAATATATTAATTGACATTTTCTACAGATCTTCAATCAATTTGCATTAATTTCAAAATTAAATATATTTAATTTGTTAGGAATAATATTTTTAAAAATATTTCTTTTGGTAAATGCATTATGTGGGTATTCAAAAAGTGAAAGAAAAATACAAATAAAAATCAATCAAATATATTAATTGACATTTTCTACAGATCTTCAATCAATTTGCATTAATTTCAAAATTAAATATATTTAATTTGTATAGAATTATATTTTTAAAAATATTTCTTTTGGTAAATGCATTATGTGGATGTTCAAAAGTGAAAGAAAAATACAAATAAAAATCAATCAAATATTTTAATTGACATTTTCTATAGATCTTCACTCAATTTGCATAAAATTCAAAATTAAATATATTTAATTTGTTAGGAATAATATTTTTAAAAATATTTCTTTTGGTAAATGCATTATGTGGGTACTCAAAAAAGTGAAAGAAAAATACAAATAAAAATCAATCAAATATATTAATTGACATTTTCTACAGATCTTCAATCAATTTGCATTAATTTCAAAATTAAATATATTTAATTTGTTAGGAATAATATTTTTAAAAATATTTCTTTTGGTAAATGCATTATGTGGGTATTCAAAAAGTGAAAGAAAAATACAAATAAAAATCAATCAAATATATTAATTGACATTTTCTACAGATCTTCAATCAATTTGCATTAATTTCAAAATTAAATATATTTAATTTGTATAGAATTATATTTTTAAAAATATTTCTTTTGGTAAATGCATTATGTGGGTGTTCAAAAGTTTAAGAAAAATACAAATAAAAATCAATCAAATATATTAATTGACATTTTCTACAGATCTTCAATCAATTTGCATAAATTTCAAAATTAAATATATTTAATTTGTTAGGAATAATATTTTTAAAAATATTTCTTTTGGTAAATGCATTATGTGGGTATTCAAAAAGTGAAAGAAAAATACAAATAAAAATCAATCAAATATATTAATTGACATTTTCTACAGATCTTCAATCAATTTGCATAAATTTCAAAATTAAATATATTTAATTTGTTAGGAATAATATTTTTAAAAATATTTCTTTTGGTAAATGCATTATGTGGGTATTCAAAAAGTGAAAGAAAAATACAAATAAAAATCAATCAAATATATTAATTGACATTTTCTACAGATCTTCAATCAATTTGCATAAATTTCAAAATTAAATATATTTAATTTGTTAGGAATAATATTTTTAAAAATATTTCTTTTGGTAAATGCATTATGTGGGTATTCAAAAAGTGAAAGAAAAATACAAATAAAAATCAATCAAATATATTAATTGACATTTTCTACAGATCTTCAATCAATTTGCATTAATTTCAAAATTAAATATATTTAATTTGTATAGAATTATATTTTTAAAAATATTTCTTTTGGTAAATGCATTATGTGGGTGTTCAAAAGTTTAAGAAAAATACAAATAAAAATCAATCAAATATATTAATTGACATTTTCTACAGATCTTCAATCAATTTGCATAAATTTCAAAATTAAATATATTTAATTTGTTAGGAATAATATTTTTAAAAATATTTCTTTTGGTAAATGCATTATGTGGGTATTCAAAAAGTGAAAGAAAAATACAAATAAAAATCAATCAAATATATTAATTGACATTTTCTACAGATCTTCAATCAATTTGCATAAATTTCAAAATTAAATATATTTAATTTGTTAGGAATAATATTTTTAAAAATATTTCTTTTGGTAAATGCATTATGTGGGTATTCAAAAAGTGAAAGAAAAATACAAATAAAAATCAATCAAATATATTAATTGACATTTTCTACAGATCTTCAATCAATTTGCATTAATTTCAAAATTAAATATATTTAATTTGTATAGAATTATATTTTTAAAAATATTTCTTTTGGTAAATGCATTATGTGGGTGTTCAAAAGTTTAAGAAAAATACAAATAAAAATCAATCAAATATATTAATTGACATTTTCTACAGATCTTCAATCAATTTGCATTAATTTCAAAATTAAATATATTTAATTTGTTAGGAATAATATTTTTAAAAATATTTCTTTTGGTAAAAGCATTATGTGGATGTTCAAAAGTGAAAGAAAAATACAAATAAAAATCAATCAAATATTTTAATTGACATTTTCTATAGATCTTCACTCAATTTGCATAAAATTCAAAATTAAATATATTTAATTTGTTAGGAATAATATTTTTAAAAATATTTCTTTTGGTAAATGCATTATGTGGGTATTCAAAAAGTGAAAGAAAAATACAAATAAAAATCAATCAAATATATTAATTGACATTTTCTACAGATCTTCAATCAATTTGCATTAATTTCAAAATTAAATATATTTAATTTGTTAGGAATAATATTTTTAAAAATATTTCTTTTGGTAAATGCATTATGTGGGTATTCAAAAAGTGAAAGAAAAATACAAATAAAAATCAATCAAATATATTAATTGACATTTTCTACAGATCTTCAATCAATTTGCATTAATTTCAAAATTAAATATATTTAATTTGTATAGAATTATATTTTTAAAAATATTTCTTTTGGTAAATGCATTATGTGGATGTTCAAAAGTGAAAGAAAAATACAAATAAAAATCAATCAAATATTTTAATTGACATTTTCTATAGATCTTCACTCAATTTGCATAAAATTCAAAATTAAATATATTTAATTTGTTAGGAATAATATTTTTAAAAATATTTCTTTTGGTAAATGCATTATGTGGGTATTCAAAAAGTGAAAGAAAAATACAAATAAAAATCAATCAAATATATTAATTGACATTTTCTACAGATCTTCAATCAATTTGCATTAATTTCAAAATTAAATATATTTAATTTGTTAGGAATAATATTTTTAAAAATATTTCTTTTGGTAAATGCATTATGTGGGTATTCAAAAAGTGAAAGAAAAATACAAATAAAAATCAATCAAATATATTAATTGACATTTTCTACAGATCTTCAATCAATTTGCATTAATTTCAAAATTAAATATATTTAATTTGTATAGAATTATATTTTTAAAAATATTTCTTTTGGTAAATGCATTATGTGGGTGTTCAAAAGTTTAAGAAAAATACAAATAAAAATCAATCAAATATATTAATTGACATTTTCTACAGATCTTCAATCAATTTGCATTAATTTCAAAATTAAATATATTTAATTTGTTAGGAATAATATTTTTAAAAATATTTCTTTTGGTAAAAGCATTATGTGGATGTTCAAAAGTGAAAGAAAAATACAAATAAAAATCAATCAAATATTTTAATTGACATTTTCTATAGATCTTCACTCAATTTGCATAAAATTCAAAATTAAATATATTTAATTTGTTAGGAATAATATTTTTAAAAATATTTCTTTTGGTAAATGCATTATGTGGGTATTCAAAAAGTGAAAGAAAAATACAAATAAAAATCAATCAAATATATTAATTGACATTTTCTACAGATCTTCAATCAATTTGCATAAATTTCAAAATTAAATATATTTAATTTGTTAGGAATAATATTTTTAAAAATATTTCTTTTGGTAAATGCATTATGTGGGTATTCAAAAAGTGAAAGAAAAATACAAATAAAAATCAATCAAATATATTAATTGACATTTTCTACAGATCTTCAATCAATTTGCATAAATTTCAAAATTAAATATATTTAATTTGTTAGGAATAATATTTTTAAAAATATTTCTTTTGGTAAATGCATTATGTGGGTATTCAAAAAGTGAAAGAAAAATACAAATAAAAATCAATCAAATATATTAATTGACATTTTCTACAGATCTTCAATCAATTTGCATAAATTTCAAAATTAAATATATTTAATTTGTTAGGAATAATATTTTTAAAAATATTTCTTTTGGTAAATGCATTATGTGGGTATTCAAAAAGTGAAAGAAAAATACAAATAAAAATCAATCAAATATATTAATTGACATTTTCTACAGATCTTCAATCAATTTGCATTAATTTCAAAATTAAATATATTTAATTTGTATAGAATTATATTTTTAAAAATATTTCTTTTGGTAAATGCATTATGTGGGTGTTCAAAAGTTTAAGAAAAATACAAATAAAAATCAATCAAATATATTAATTGACATTTTCTACAGATCTTCAATCAATTTGCATTAATTTCAAAATTAAATATATTTAATTTGTTAGGAATAATATTTTTTAAAATATTTCTTTTGGTAAAAGCATTATGTGGATGTTCAAAAGTGAAAGAAAAATACAAATAAAAATCAATCAAATATTTTAATTGACATTTTCTATAGATCTTCACTCAATTTGCATAAAATTCAAAATTAAATATATTTAATTTGTTAGGAATAATATTTTTAAAAATATTTCTTTTGGTAAATGCATTATGTGGGTATTCAAAAAGTGAAAGAAAAATACAAATAAAAATCAATCAAATATATTAATTGACATTTTCTACAGATCTTCAATCAATTTGCATTAATTTCAAAATTAAATATATTTAATTTGTATAGAATTATATTTTTAAAAATATTTCTTTTGGTAAATGCATTATGTGGGTGTTCAAAAGTTTAAGAAAAATACAAATAAAAATCAATCAAATATATTAATTGACATTTTCTACAGATCTTCAATCAATTTGCATTAATTTCAAAATTAAATATATTTAATTTGTTAGGAATAATATTTTTAAAAATATTTCTTTTGGTAAAAGCATTATGTGGATGTTCAAAAGTGAAAGAAAAATACAAATAAAAATCAATCAAATATTTTAATTGACATTTTCTATAGATCTTCACTCAATTTGCATAAAATTCAAAATTAAATATATTTAATTTGTTAGGAATAATATTTTTAAAAATATTTCTTTTGGTAAATGCATTATGTGGGTATTCAAAAAGTGAAAGAAAAATACAAATAAAAATCAATCAAATATATTAATTGACATTTTCTACAGATCTTCAATCAATTTGCATTAATTTCAAAATTAAATATATTTAATTTGTTAGGAATAATATTTTTAAAAATATTTCTTTTGGTAAATGCATTATGTGGGTATTCAAAAAGTGAAAGAAAAATACAAATAAAAATCAATCAAATATATTAATTGACATTTTCTACAGATCTTCAATCAATTTGCATTAATTTCAAAATTAAATATATTTAATTTGTATAGAATTATATTTTTAAAAATATTTCTTTTGGTAAATGCATTATGTGGATGTTCAAAAGTGAAAGAAAAATACAAATAAAAATCAATCAAATATTTTAATTGACATTTTCTATAGATCTTCACTCAATTTGCATAAAATTCAAAATTAAATATATTTAATTTGTTAGGAATAATATTTTTAAAAATATTTCTTTTGGTAAATGCATTATGTGGGTATTCAAAAAGTGAAAGAAAAATACAAATAAAAATCAATCAAATATATTAATTGACATTTTCTACAGATCTTCAATCAATTTGCATTAATTTCAAAATTAAATATATTTAATTTGTTAGGAATAATATTTTTAAAAATATTTCTTTTGGTAAATGCATTATGTGGGTATTCAAAAAGTGAAAGAAAAATACAAATAAAAATCAATCAAATATATTAATTGACATTTTCTACAGATCTTCAATCAATTTGCATTAATTTCAAAATTAAATATATTTAATTTGTATAGAATTATATTTTTAAAAATATTTCTTTTGGTAAATGCATTATGTGGGTGTTCAAAAGTTTAAGAAAAATACAAATAAAAATCAATCAAATATATTAATTGACATTTTCTACAGATCTTCAATCAATTTGCATTAATTTCAAAATTAAATATATTTAATTTGTTAGGAATAATATTTTTAAAAATATTTCTTTTGGTAAAAGCATTATGTGGATGTTCAAAAGTGAAAGAAAAATACAAATAAAAATCAATCAAATATTTTAATTGACATTTTCTATAGATCTTCACTCAATTTGCATAAAATTCAAAATTAAATATATTTAATTTGTTAGGAATAATATTTTTAAAAATATTTCTTTTGGTAAATGCATTATGTGGGTATTCAAAAAGTGAAAGAAAAATACAAATAAAAATCAATCAAATATATTAATTGACATTTTCTACAGATCTTCAATCAATTTGCATTAATTTCAAAATTATATAAATTTAATTTGTTAGGAATAATATTTTTAAAAATATTTCTTTTGGTAAATGCATTATGTGGGTATTCAAAAAGTGAAAGAAAAATACAAATAAAAATCAATCAAATATTTTAATTGACATTTTCTACAGATCTTCAATCAATTTGCATAAATTTCAAAATTAAATATATTTAATTTGTATAGAATTATATTTTTAAAAATATTTCTTTTGGTAAATGCATTATGTGGGTATTCAAAAAGTGAAAGAAAAATACAAATAAAAATCAATCAAATATATTAATTGACATTTTCTACAGATCTTCAATCAATTTGCATAAATTTCAAAATTAAATATATTTAATTTGTTAGGAATAATATTTTTAAAAATATTTCTTTTGGTAAATGCATTATGTGGGTATTCAAAAAGTGAAAGAAAAATACAAATAAAAATCAATCAAATATATTAATTGACATTTTCTACAGATCTTCAATCAATTTGCATAAATTTCAAAATTAAATATATTTAATTTGTTAGGAATAATATTTTTAAAAATATTTCTTTTGGTAAATGCATTATGTGGGTGTTCAAAAGTTTAAGAAAAATACAAATAAAAATCAATCAAATATATTAATTGACATTTTCTACAGATCTTCAATCAATTTGCATAAATTTCAAAATTAAATATATTTAATTTGTTAGGAATAATATTTTTAAAAATATTTCTTTTGGTAAATGCATTATGTGGGTATTCAAAAAGTGAAAGAAAAATACAAATAAAAATCAATCAAATATATTAATTGACATTTTCTACAGATCTTCAATCAATTTGCATAAATTTCAAAATTAAATATATTTAATTTGTTAGGAATAATATTTTTAAAAATATTTCTTTTGGTAAAAGCATTATGTGGATGTTCAAAAGTGAAAGAAAAATACAAATAAAAATCAATCAAATATTTTAATTGACATTTTCTATAGATCTTCACTCAATTTGCATAAAATTCAAAATTAAATATATTTAATTTGTTAGGAATAATATTTTTAAAAATATTTCTTTTGGTAAATGCATTATGTGGGTATTCAAAAAGTGAAAGAAAAATACAAATAAAAATCAATCAAATATATTAATTGACATTTTCTACAGATCTTCAATCAATTTGCATAAATTTCAAAATTAAATATATTTAATTTGTTAGGAATAATATTTTTAAAAATATTTCTTTTAGTAAATGCATTATGTGGGTATTCAAAAAGTGAAAGAAAAATACAAATAAAAATCAATCAAATATATTAATTGACATTTTCTACAGATCTTCAATCAATTTGCATAAATTTCAAAATTAAATATATTTAATTTGTTAGGAATAATATTTTTAAAAATATTTCTTTTGGTAAATGCATTATGTGGGTGTTCAAAAAGTGAAAGAAAAATACAAATAAAAATCAATCAAATATTTTAATTCACATTTTCTACAGATCTTCACTCAATTTGCATAAATTTCAAAATTAAATATATTTAATTTGTTAGGAATAATATTTTTAAAAATATTTCTTTTGGTAAATGCATTATGTGGGTATTCAAAAAGTGAAAGAAAAATACAAATAAAAATCAATCAAATATATTAATTGACATTTTCTACAGATCTTCAATCAATTTGCATAAATTTCAAAATTAAATATATTTAATTTGTTAGGAATAATATTTTTAAAAATATTTCTTTTAGTAAATGCATTATGTGGGTATTCAAAAAGTGAAAGAAAAATACAAATAAAAATCAATCAAATATATTAATTGACATTTTCTACAGATCTTCAATCAATTTGCATAAATTTCAAAATTAAATATATTTAATTTGTTAGGAATAATATTTTTAAAAATATTTCTTTTGGTAAATGCATTATGTGGGTATTCAAAAAGTGAAAGAAAAATACAAATAAAAATCAATCAAATATATTAATTGACATTTTCTACAGATCTTCAATCAATTTGCATAAATTTCAAAATTAAATATATTTAATTTGTTAGGAATAATATTTTTAAAAATATTTCTTTTGGTAAATGCATTATGTGGGTATTCAAAAAGTGAAAGAAAAATACAAATAAAAATCAATCAAATATATTAATTGACATTTTCTACAGATCTTCAATCAATTTGCATTAATTTCAAAATTAAATATATTTAATTTGTATAGAATTATATTTTTAAAAATATTTCTTTTGGTAAATGCATTATGTGGGTGTTCAAAAGTTTAAGAAAAATACAAATAAAAATCAATCAAATATATTAATTGACATTTTCTACAGATCTTCAATCAATTTGCATTAATTTCAAAATTAAATATATTTAATTTGTTAGGAATAATATTTTTAAAAATATTTCTTTTGGTAAAAGCATTATGTGGATGTTCAAAAGTGAAAGAAAAATACAAATAAAAATCAATCAAATATTTTAATTGACATTTTCTATAGATCTTCACTCAATTTGCATAAAATTCAAAATTAAATATATTTAATTTGTTAGGAATAATATTTTTAAAAATATTTCTTTTGGTAAATGCATTATGTGGGTATTCAAAAAGTGAAAGAAAAATACAAATAAAAATCAATCAAATATATTAATTGACATTTTCTACAGATCTTCAATCAATTTGCATTAATTTCAAAATTATATAAATTTAATTTGTTAGGAATAATATTTTTAAAAATATTTCTTTTGGTAAATGCATTATGTGGGTATTCAAAAAGTGAAAGAAAAATACAAATAAAAATCAATCAAATATTTTAATTGACATTTTCTACAGATCTTCAATCAATTTGCATTAATTTCAAAATTAAATATATTTAATTTGTATAGAATTATATTTTTAAAAATATTTCTTTTGGTAAATGCATTATGTGGGTATTCAAAAAGTGAAAGAAAAATACAAATAAAAATCAATCAAATATATTAATTGACATTTTCTACAGATCTTCAATCAATTTGCATAAATTTCAAAATTAAATATATTTAATTTGTTAGGAATAATATTTTTAAAAATATTTCTTTTGGTAAATGCATTATGTGGGTATTCAAAAAGTGAAAGAAAAATACAAATAAAAATCAATCAAATATATTAATTGACATTTTCTACAGATCTTCAATCAATTTGCATAAATTTCAAAATTAAATATATTTAATTTGTTAGGAATAATATTTTTAAAAATATTTCTTTTGGTAAATGCATTATGTGGGTGTTCAAAAGTTTAAGAAAAATACAAATAAAAATCAATCAAATATATTAATTGACATTTTCTACAGATCTTCAATCAATTTGCATAAATTTCAAAATTAAATATATTTAATTTGTTAGGAATAATATTTTTAAAAATATTTCTTTTGGTAAATGCATTATGTGGGTATTCAAAAAGTGAAAGAAAAATACAAATAAAAATCAATCAAATATATTAATTGACATTTTCTACAGATCTTCAATCAATTTGCATAAATTTCAAAATTAAATATATTTAATTTGTTAGGAATAATATTTTTAAAAATATTTCTTTTGGTAAAAGCATTATGTGGATGTTCAAAAGTGAAAGAAAAATACAAATAAAAATCAATCAAATATTTTAATTGACATTTTCTATAGATCTTCACTCAATTTGCATAAAATTCAAAATTAAATATATTTAATTTGTTAGGAATAATATTTTTAAAAATATTTCTTTTGGTAAATGCATTATGTGGGTATTCAAAAAGTGAAAGAAAAATACAAATAAAAATCAATCAAATATATTAATTGACATTTTCTACAGATCTTCAATCAATTTGCATAAATTTCAAAATTAAATATATTTAATTTGTTAGGAATAATATTTTTAAAAATATTTCTTTTAGTAAATGCATTATGTGGGTATTCAAAAAGTGAAAGAAAAATACAAATAAAAATCAATCAAATATATTAATTGACATTTTCTACAGATCTTCAATCAATTTGCATAAATTTCAAAATTAAATATATTTAATTTGTTAGGAATAATATTTTTAAAAATATTTCTTTTGGTAAATGCATTATGTGGGTGTTCAAAAAGTGAAAGAAAAATACAAATAAAAATCAATCAAATATTTTAATTCACATTTTCTACAGATCTTCACTCAATTTGCATAAATTTCAAAATTAAATATATTTAATTTGTTAGGAATAATATTTTTAAAAATATTTCTTTTGGTAAATGCATTATGTGGGTATTCAAAAAGTGAAAGAAAAATACAAATAAAAATCAATCAAATATATTAATTGACATTTTCTACAGATCTTCAATCAATTTGCATAAATTTCAAAATTAAATATATTTAATTTGTTAGGAATAATATTTTTAAAAATATTTCTTTTAGTAAATGCATTATGTGGGTATTCAAAAAGTGAAAGAAAAATACAAATAAAAATCAATCAAATATATTAATTGACATTTTCTACAGATCTTCAATCAATTTGCATAAATTTCAAAATTAAATATATTTAATTTGTTAGGAATAATATTTTTAAAAATATTTCTTTTGGTAAATGCATTATGTGGGTATTCAAAAAGTGAAAGAAAAATACAAATAAAAATCAATCAAATATATTAATTGACATTTTCTACAGATCTTCAATCAATTTGCATAAATTTCAAAATTAAATATATTTAATTTGTTAGGAATAATATTTTTAAAAATATTTCTTTTGGTAAATGCATTATGTGGGTATTCAAAATGTGAAAGAAAAATACAAATAAAAATCAATCAAATATATTAATTGACATTTTCTACAGATCTTCAATCAATTTGCATAAATTTCAAAATTAAATATATTTAATTTGTTAGGAATAATATTTTTAAAAATATTTCTTTTGGTAAATGCATTATGTGGGTGTTCAAAAGTTTAAGAAAAATACAAATAAAAATCAATCAAATATATTAATTGACATTTTCTACAGATCTTCAATCAATTTGCATAAATTTCAAAATTAAATATATTTAATTTGTTAGGAATAATATTTTTAAAAATATTTCTTTTGGTAAATGCATTATGTGGGTATTCAAAAAGTGAAAGAAAAATACAAATAAAAATCAATCAAATATATTAATTGACATTTTCTACAGATCTTCAATCAATTTGCATAAATTTCAAAATTAAATATATTTAATTTGTTAGGAATAATATTTTTAAAAATATTTCTTTTAGTAAATGCATTATGTGGGTATTCAAAAAGTGAAAGAAAAATACAAATAAAAATCAATCAAATATATTAATTGACATTTTCTACAGATCTTCAATCAATTTGCATAAATTTCAAAATTAAATATATTTAATTTGTTAGGAATAATATTTTTAAAAATATTTCTTTTAGTAAATGCATTATGTGGGTATTCAAAAAGTGAAAGAAAAATACAAATAAAAATCAATCAAATATATTAATTGACATTTTCTACAGATCTTCAATCAATTTGCATAAATTTCAAAATTAAATATATTTAATTTGTTAGGAATAATATTTTTAAAAATATTTCTTTTGGTAAATGCATTATGTGGGTATTCAAAAAGTGAAAGAAAAATACAAATAAAAATCAATCAAATATATTAATTGACATTTTCTACAGATCTTCAATCAATTTGCATAAATTTCAAAATTAAATATATTTAATTTGTTAGGAATAATATTTTTAAAAATATTTCTTTTAGTAAATGCATTATGTGGGTATTCAAAAAGTGAAAGAAAAATACAAATAAAAATCAATCAAATATATTAATTGACATTTTCTACAGATCTTCAATCAATTTGCATAAATTTCAAAATTAAATATATTTAATTTGTTAGGAATAATATTTTTAAAAATATTTCTTTTGGTAAATGCATTATGTGGGTATTCAAAAAGTGAAAGATAAATACAAATAAAAATCAATCAAATATATTAATTGACATTTTCTACAGATCTTCAATCAATTTGCATAAATTTCAAAATTAAATATATTTAATTTGTTAGGAATAATATTTTTAAAAATATTTCTTTTAGTAAATGCATTATGTGGGTATTCAAAAAGTGAAAGAAAAATACAAATAAAAATCAATCAAATATATTAATTGACATTTTCTACAGATCTTCAATCAATTTGCATAAATTTCAAAATTAAATATATTTAATTTGTTAGGAATAATATTTTTAAAAATATTTCTTTTGGTAAATGCATTATGTGGGTATTCAAAAAGTGAAAGAAAAATACAAATAAAAATCAATCAAATATATTAATTGACATTTTCTACAGATCTTCAATCAATTTGCATAAATTTCAAAATTAAATATATTTAATTTGTTAGGAATAATATTTTTAAAAATATTTCTTTTGGTAAATGCATTATGTGGGTATTCAAAAAGTGAAAGAAAAATACAAATAAAAATCAATCAAATATATTAATTGACATTTTCTACAGATCTTCAATCAATTTGCATAAATTTCAAAATTAAATATATTTAATTTGTTATGAATAATATTTTTAAAAATATTTCTTTTGGTAAATGCATTATGTGGGTATTCAAAAAGTGAAAGAAAAATACAAATAAAAATCAATCAAATATATTAATTGACATTTTCTACAGATCTTCAATCAATTTGCATAAATTTCAAAATTAAATATATTTAATTTGTTAGGAATAATATTTTTAAAAATATTTCTTTTAGTAAATGCATTATGTGGGTATTCAAAAAGTGAAAGAAAAATACAAATAAAAATCAATCAAATATATTAATTGACATTTTCTACAGATCTTCAATCAATTTGCATAAATTTCAAAATTAAATATATTTAATTTGTTAGGAATAATATTTTTAAAAATATTTCTTTTAGTAAATGCATTATGTGGGTATTCAAAAAGTGAAAGAAAAATACAAATAAAAATCAATCAAATATATTAATTGACATTTTCTACAGATCTTCAATCAATTTGCATAAATTTCAAAATTAAATATATTTAATTTGTTAGGAATAATATTTTTAAAAATATTTCTTTTGGTAAATGCATTATGTGGGTGTTCAAAAGTTTAAGAAAAATACAAATAAAAATCAATCAAATATATTAATTGACATTTTCTACAGATCTTCAATCAATTTGCATAAATTTCAAAATTAAATATATTTAATTTGTTAGGAATAATATTTTTAAAAATATTTCTTTTGGTAAATGCATTATGTGGGTATTCAAAAAGTGAAAGAAAAATACAAATAAAAATCAATCAAATATATTAATTGACATTTTCTACAGATCTTCAATCAATTTGCATAAATTTCAAAATTAAATATATTTAATTTGTTAGGAATAATATTTTTAAAAATATTTCTTTTGGTAAATGCATTATGTGGGTATTCAAAAAGTGAAAGAAAAATACAAATAAAAATCAATCAAATATATTAATTGACATTTTCTACAGATCTTCAATCAATTTGCATAAATTTCAAAATTAAATATATTTAATTTGTTAGGAATAATATTTTTAAAAATATTTCTTTTAGTAAATGCATTATGTGGGTATTCAAAAAGTGAAAGAAAAATACAAATAAAAATCAATCAAATATATTAATTGACATTTTCTACAGATCTTCAATCAATTTGCATAAATTTCAAAATTAAATATATTTAATTTGTTAGGAATAATATTTTTAAAAATATTTCTTTTGGTAAATGCATTATGTGGGTGTTCAAAAGTTTAAGAAAAATACAAATAAAAATCAATCAAATATATTAATTGACATTTTCTACAGATCTTCAATCAATTTGCATAAATTTCAAAATTAAATATATTTAATTTGTTAGGAATAATATTTTTAAAAATATTTCTTTTGGTAAATGCATTATGTGGGTATTCAAAAAGTGAAAGAAAAATACAAATAAAAATCAATCAAATATATTAATTGACATTTTCTACAGATCTTCAATCAATTTGCATAAATTTCAAAATTAAATATATTTAATTTGTTAGGAATAATATTTTTAAAAATATTTCTTTTGGTAAATGCATTATGTGGGTATTCAAAAAGTGAAAGAAAAATACAAATAAAAATCAATCAAATATATTAATTGACATTTTCTACAGATCTTCAATCAATTTGCATAAATTTCAAAATTAAATATATTTAATTTGTTAGGAATAATATTTTTAAAAATATTTCTTTTAGTAAATGCATTATGTGGGTATTCAAAAAGTGAAAGAAAAATACAAATAAAAATCAATCAAATATTTTAATTGACATTTTCTACAGATCTTCAATCAATTTGCATAAATTTCAAAATTAAATATATTTAATTTGTTAGGAATAATATTTTTAAAAATATTTCTTTTAGTAAATGCATTATGTGGGTATTCAAAAAGTGAAAGAAAAATACAAATAAAAATCAATCAAATATATTAATTGACATTTTCTACAGATCTTCAATCAATTTGCATAAATTTCAAAATTAAATATATTTAATTTGTTAGGAATAATATTTTTAAAAATATTTCTTTTGGTAAATGCATTATGTGGGTATTCAAAAAGTGAAAGAAAAATACAAATAAAAATCAATCAAATATATTAATTGACATTTTCTACAGATCTTCAATCAATTTGCATAAATTTCAAAATTAAATATATTTAATTTGTTAGGAATAATATTTTTAAAAATATTTCTTTTGGTA
Organism: Pratylenchus scribneri; assembly: GCA_030063045.1. NCBI lineage: Eukaryota > Metazoa > Nematoda > Chromadorea > Rhabditida > Pratylenchidae > Pratylenchus > Pratylenchus scribneri. Next base: position 541,128 of record JAQSEB010000037.1, on the reverse strand, counting down.
AATGCATTATGTGGGTATTCAAAAAGTGAAAGAAAAATACAAATAAAAATCAATCAAATATATTAATTGACATTTTCTACAGATCTTCAATCAATTTGCATAAATTTCAAAATTAAATATATTTAATTTGTTAGGAATAATATTTTTAAAAATATTTCTTTTGGTAAATGCATTATGTGGGTATTCAAAAAGTGAAAGAAAAATACAAATAAAAATCAATCAAATATATTAATTGACATTTTCTACAGATCTTCAATCAATTTGCATAAATTTCAAAATTAAATATATTTAATTTGTTAGGAATAATATTTTTAAAAATATTTCTTTTAGTAAATGCATTATGTGGGTATTCAAAAAGTGAAAGAAAAATACAAATAAAAATCAATCAAATATATTAATTGACATTTTCTACAGATCTTCAATCAATTTGCATTAATTTCAAAATTAAATATATTTAATTTGTATAGAATTATATTTTTAAAAATATTTCTTTTGGTAAATGCATTATGTGGGTGTTCAAAAGTTTAAGAAAAATACAAATAAAAATCAATCAAATATATTAATTGACATTTTCTACAGATCTTCAATCAATTTGCATAAATTTCAAAATTAAATATATTTAATTTGTTAGGAATAATATTTTTAAAAATATTTCTTTTGGTAAATGCATTATGTGGGTATTCAAAAAGTGAAAGAAAAATACAAATAAAAATCAATCAAATATATTAATTGACATTTTCTACAGATCTTCAATCAATTTGCATAAATTTCAAAATTAAATATATTTAATTTGTTAGGAATAATATTTTTAAAAATATTTCTTTTGGTAAATGCATTATGTGGGTATTCAAAAAGTGAAAGAAAAATACAAATAAAAATCAATCAAATATATTAATTGACATTTTCTACAGATCTTCAATCAATTTGCATTAATTTCAAAATTATATAAATTTAATTTGTTAGGAATAATATTTTTAAAAATATTTCTTTTGGTAAATGCATTATGTGGGTATTCAAAAAGTGAAAGAAAAATACAAATAAATATCAATCAAATATATTAATTGACATTTTCTACAGATCTTCAATCAATTTGCATTAATTTCAAAATTATATAAATTTAATTTGTTAGGAATAATATTTTTAAAAATATTTCTTTTGGTAAATGCATTATGTGGGTATTCAAAAAGTGAAAGAAAAATACAAATAAAAATCAATCAAATATTTTAATTGACATTTTCTACAGATCTTCAATCAATTTGCATAAATTTCAAAATTAAATATATTTAATTTGTTAGGAATAATATTTTTAAAAATATTTCTTTTAGTAAATGCATTATGTGGGTATTCAAAAAGTGAAAGAAAAATACAAATAAAAATCAATCAAATATATTAATTGACATTTTCTACAGATCTTCAATCAATTTGCATAAATTTCAAAATTAAATATATTTAATTTGTTAGGAATAATATTTTTAAAAATATTTCTTTTAGTAAATTCATTATGTGGGTATTCAAAAAGTGAAAGAAAAATACAAATAAAAATCAATCAAATATTTTAATTGACATTTTCTACAGATCTTCAATCAATTTGCATTAATTTCAAAATTAAATATATTTAATTTGTATAGAATTATATTTTTAAAAATATTTCTTTTGGTAAATGCATTATGTGGGTGTTCAAAAGTTTAAGAAAAATACAAATAAAAATCAATCAAATATATTAATTGACATTTTCTACAGATCTTCAATCAATTTGCATAAATTTCAAAATTAAATATATTTAATTTGTTAGGAATAATATTTTTAAAAATATTTCTTTTGGTAAATGCATTATGTGGGTATTCAAAAAGTGAAAGAAAAATACAAATAAAAATCAATCAAATATATTAATTGACATTTTCTACAGATCTTCAATCAATTTGCATAAATTTCAAAATTAAATATATTTAATTTGTTAGGAATAATATTTTTAAAAATATTTCTTTTGGTAAATGCATTATGTGGGTATTCAAAAAGTGAAAGAAAAATACAAATAAAAATCAATCAAATATATTAATTGACATTTTCTACAGATCTTCAATCAATTTGCATTAATTTCAAAATTATATAAATTTAATTTGTTAGGAATAATATTTTTAAAAATATTTCTTTTGGTAAATGCATTATGTGGGTATTCAAAAAGTGAAAGAAAAATACAAATAAATATCAATCAAATATATTAATTGACATTTTCTACAGATCTTCAATCAATTTGCATTAATTTCAAAATTATATAAATTTAATTTGTTAGGAATAATATTTTTAAAAATATTTCTTTTGGTAAATGCATTATGTGGGTATTCAAAAAGTGAAAGAAAAATACAAATAAAAATCAATCAAATATTTTAATTGACATTTTCTACAGATCTTCAATCAATTTGCATTAATTTCAAAATTAAATATATTTAATTTGTATAGAATTATATTTTTAAAAATATTTCTTTTGGTAAATGCATTATGTGGGTGTTCAAAAGTTTAAGAAAAATACAAATAAAAATCAATCAAATATTTTAATTGACATTTTCTACAGATCTTCAATCAATTTGCATTAATTTCAAAATTAAATATATTTAATTTGTATAGAATTATATTTTTAAAAATATTTCTTTTGGTAAATGCATTATGTGGGTATTCAAAAAGTGAAAGAAAAATACAAATAAAAATCAATCAAATATATTAATTGACATTTTCTACAGATCTTCAATCAATTTGCATTAATTTCAAAATTATATAAATTTAATTTGTTAGGAATAATATTTTTAAAAATATTTCTTTTGGTAAATGCATTATGTGGGTATTCAAAAAGTGAAAGAAAAATACAAATAAAAATCAATCAAATATATTAATTGACATTTTCTACAGATCTTCAATCAATTTGCATTAATTTCAAAATTATATAAATTTAATTTGTTAGGAATAATATTTTTAAAAATATTTCTTTTGGTAAATGCATTATGTGGGTATTCAAAAAGTGAAAGAAAAATACAAATAAAAATCAATCAAATATTTTAATTGACATTTTCTACAGATCTTCAATCAATTTGCATTAATTTCAAAATTAAATATATTTAATTTGTATAGAATTATATTTTTAAAAATATTTCTTTTGGTAAATGCATTATGTGGGTGTTCAAAAGTTTAAGAAAAATACAAATAAAAATCAATCAAATATTTTAATTGACATTTTCTCACTCAATTTGCATAAAATTCTTAATTTAATATATTTAATTTGTTAGGAATAATATTTTTAAAAATATTTCTTTTGGTAAAAGCATTATGTGGATGTTCAAAAGTGAAAGAAAAATACAAATAAAAATCAATCAAATATTTTAATTGACATTTTCTATAGATCTTCACTCAATTTGCATAAAATTCTTAATTTAATATACTTAATTTGTTAGGAATAATATTTTTAAAAATATTTCTTTTGGTAAAAGCATTATGTGGATGTTCAAAAGTGAAAGAAAAATACAAATAAAAATCAATCAAATATTTTAATTGACATTTTCTACAGATCTTCACTCAATTTGCATAAAATTCTTAATTTAATATATTTAATTTGTTAGGAATAATATTTTTAAAAATATTTCTTTTGGTAAATGCATTATTTGGGTGTTCAAAAGTTTTAGAAAAATACAAATAAAAATCAATCAAATATTTTAATTGACATTTTCTACAAATCTTCACTCAATTTGCATTCATTTCAAAATTAAATATATTTAATTTGTTAGGAATAATATTTTTAAAAATATTTCTTTTGGTAAATGCATTATGTGGGTGTCAAAAATTTAATAAAAATAAAAATAAAAATCAATCAAATATTTTAATTGACATTTTCTACAGATCTTCACTCAATTTGCAAAAAAATCTTAATTAAATTTATTTAATTTGTATAGAATAATATTTTTAAAATATTTCTTTTGGTAAATGCATTATATGTGTATTCAAAAATAAAAATAAAAATCAATCAAATATTTTAATTGACATTTTCTACAGATCTTCACTCAATTTGAATAAATTTCAAAATTAAATATATTTAATTTGTTAGGAATAATATTTTTAAAAATATTTCTTTTGGTAAATGCATTATGTGGGTATTCAAAAAGTGAAAGAAAAATACAAATAAAAATCAATCAAATATTTTAATTCACATTTTCTACAGATCTTCACTCAATTTGCATAAAATTCTTAATTTAATATATTTAATTTGTTAGGAATAATATTTTTAAAAATATTATTCTTCACAAATAATGTTAGGAAAAAGACTGAATTAAAACTTAGTCAAACAGGCGGAATTAAAACTTAATCAAACAGGCGGAATTAAAACTTAGTCAAACAGGCGGAATTAAAACTTAGTCAAATAAGCGGAATTATTAAAACTTAGTCAACCAGGCGGAATTATTAAAATTTAATCAACTAGGCGGAATTAAAACTTAATCAAACAGGCGAAATTAAAACTTAGTCAAACAGGCGGAATTAAAACTTAGTCAAACAGGCGGAATTAAAACTTAGTCAACCAGGCGGAATTATTAAAATTTAGTCAACTAGGCGGAATTAAAACTTAATCAAACAGGCGAAATTAAAACTTAGTCAACCAGGCGGAATTAAAATTAGTCAAACAGGCGGAATTAAAACTTAGTCAAACAGGCGGTATTAAAACTTAGTCAAATAAGCGGAATTATTAAAACTTAGTCAACCAGGCGGAATTATTAAAATTTAGTCAACTAGGCGGAATTAAAACTTAATCAAACAGGCGAAATTAAAACTTAGTCAAACAGGCGGAATTAAAACATAGTCAAACAGGCGGAATTAAAACTTAGTCAAACAGGCGGAATTAAAACATAGTCAAACAGGCGGAATTAAAACTTAGTCAAACAGGCGGTATTAAAACTTAGTCAAATAAGCGGAATTATTAAAACTTAGTCAACCAGGCGGAATTATTAAAATTTAGTCAACTAGGCGGAATTAAAACTTAATCAAACAGGCGAAATTAAAACTTAGTCAACCAGGTGGTATTAAAACTTAGTCAAACAGGCGATATTAAAACTTAGTCAAACAGGCGGTATTAAAACTTAGTCAAACAGGCGGAATTAAAACTTAATCAAACAGGCGGAATTAAAACTTAGTCAAACAGGCGGAATTAAAACTTAGTCAAACAGGCGGTATTGAAACTTAGTCAAACAGGCGGAATTAAAACTTAGTCAAACAGGCGATATTAAAACTTAGTCAAACAGGCGGTATTAAAACTTAGTCAAACAGGCGATATTAAAACTTAGTCAAACAGGTGGTATTTAAATTAATAAAAAATTTATATAAATTTGCAATCTTTTTGCTGTGAGCGATTTAAAATTGTGATCAAAATTCCATTAAATTTCTATTCCCATTTATAGCGGACATTGGCCTGATCAGCGCATTTTGCATTCTCTGTTCATTTTGCCTTTTTCATTTTGTACATTCAACGACGGTCAGAAGGCATTTATAAAATAAATAAGAAAAATGGGATTCGCAATGGCACTTCGTTCGGTGGCAGAGGGCCAATACCGCCTTTGTTGATGCCATCGGCGGATTTGAGAGGCGGAAGCAATAGGTTAACAAGACTTTTGAGACTTTCGCCAAAGAATTCGCCGCGATTGAAAACCAAAATCGAAACAGAATTACACTCAAATAATAATAAAGAATATTTTTGTTGATACCTATATTTTTATATTTTTGATCTGATAAAAATTTAAATATTATATTCTTGGGTATTTTATTTTAATTATTTTTTAAAAATTTCTTCTAATGATTTGTGATTTAAGAAATGAAAACTTTAAAGCCATATATATCTTCGCCATAAAAAAATTAAAATGAATGTTATGTAAATTTCTGTTTTATAAATAGTCCAATTGAAGAGTAAGACATTTTCTATATGTGTCATTAACTTACAATACAAATTATGAAAAAATTTAAATAGTTTCTTTTAAAAATATAATTAAAATAACTAATAAGAAACTAATGAAAGAAAAATGATAAATTTAAAAAATTTTTGATAAACATGATAATTTGATTTTTATTATGCAAATCCAAAGATTCAAGAGAGTAAAAAAACGAAGATCTATTTTCATTTTATTGGAAGTAAATATATTACACTTTATAAAAATGATTTCCACTATATTTTCAGTTCATACATAGTCAAAAATGGCGCAAGTCGAAGAATTAAAATTAGTTCCAAATGGAAAATTCTCTACGCATTTTTGGAGAAAAATATTTTTTTCTTGAATAGCAATGTGTGACTTGAATCATGATGAATTTTCATCTGAAACGGAATTAAATAAACATTGAAAATATTATTTTTATTATTACAAATAATTTTTAAAATAAATATGAAATATGCACTTTTTTATAAAGCAAAATTCAGATGAGATGCTCTTATAATCAGGTTTGAAATTTTGGTACAGAATTTGGATAACATTTTTTACTTCAATCATCTAATTGTGGATTATTTATAATAAAGTATTAATTAAAATCATTTATTTTTGCAAAAAAATGGCTGATTAATTGGGAAAATATTTGTTCCAATTCCAAACAACGAATTTGTTTGTGCCAATGTTATTGCTTATAATCCACCAAGTCTATCTTTTGTTTCATCCTCAAGCAATAATCCAAATAATTATTCCTATAAAATTTCAGCATTTACTATGTTTTACATATTTCAAGTCTTTTTATTTCGTTATATTTGTCATTTATGTCGAACAATGCTAAATTTAACTCTACAACAATGAAGATAGAAAAAACAAATGGAAAAAAAATTTGCTCCACTATTTCTCAATAATATTAAACTTGCAGTTCTCTGTTCAATTCGTTCAAATAAAATTTTGCCTTTATAAAACTTTGCCTTTACATATTCATTCGCTTTGTTGGGGCTCATCTTCTTTCAACACAATCAAATCCATCTTTGCACCTGCATATCCAAATGGCACAATTCAAATGTCAAAGTGTGATTCATGCAAACATCTTTGTGAACTAATAAAAAATTTGTTTTCGCCAGTTCTGCAGATCCACCCACTATTGGCTGCTATTTTAAAATATAAAACATTTTATAGTTTTCACAATGGATTACGAATTTATAAATTTTAAATTCCACTATTTATTATTCAAATTCACTTTATGCAATCTCATATAGACTTAATCGTAAAGAATATTCCAATTTCATAGCCCCAAACCCTATTCTGGTCAATCGAAATTTTCTCTAGCCCAATTATTAAATTCCAATATAAAGATTATAAAAAATTAAAATTAGAAAAAATATTTGATCAACAAATAATCCATTAGCACAATAACCTTCTTTTACAGTATAAATTTCCCTTACCCTCGGCATTTCCGATTTTTTTAACTAAAAAAATTTGATTAATTTTCTAATATTTTTATAATCGGGAATTTTCAACCTATATTATATATTTATCAGGGCTAAATTTTCAAAACTATAATAATTTTATTTAAACTTTTATTTGCATTTTTCAATATGTTTTAATATGAATTTTATTCAATATTTCATTACAAAAAGATCGTTTATTTTCGTGGATAAATTTAAAGCATTATTTAAATTTTCTTCAAATATGGATGATAATGATATTCAAATTGAATATGGCTATAATAAAGTAGCAAGAGGAATTTTCTTGCGCGTGTACGATCTTCGTTTGGCATTGGCAGAGGATTCATCTGCAACGGCTGCTGCATTCAACCAAGTGATCGAGCAACTTTTTGGAAGAACTGGGGGCGTCTATTTGAATTTGTTTGCAGGTATTTTTTTACACAGTACTGCAAAAAAATTTTTCAAAACAAATCAATTTTCATGTGAATGTTGGTATTAAGCTTATTAGCAAATTTAATATTATATCCCCCAATTGGGTAATATTATGGAAAGGATTTGATAGAACCGGTTACCCAAAATTGCCTTGTTTTGTTATGTAATTTTTTGGCAATTAAATATTTTTATCAGTCATGTAGATACCATAAGTGCCTTCAGAAAAAAATTGAATAATGTGTAAATATATTAAATTATAAATATTGGCCTATTAAAAAAATTAGGGACAGAAAAATTTGGTTGCCCATTGAAATATATATGAATATGTATTTTAATAATTTTGTTTTTTGTTCAGGTTCGGATTCAGGTTCGCATCCGCAAGCTATTGAAGGGCGTGTCACGGTTGTCACAAATGAAACAATGGCAATATTTTTGGACCTCTACGGAGTGCCTCAAGGTCGCATCAACGAACTTCTGCGGGAGCGTGAATCTGATAAAAGATTTCTTCCATTGCCATTGATTGTCTTCGAAAGAATTGATAAATGGTTTGGTCATTTCTCAACACGCTTCAATGGTATTTATTAAAAATTTATAAAATTATTTATTTTGTATTTTGCACAATGTCCATTGTAACAATTTTTTTATTTTTAGAAGCCGTTTCGGACGGAAAGGCCCTCAACAAAATTGGTGGTGGGCCGATTTCAAAAATGGATGCAATTGCCTTCAGATATCTCGTGGCAAATATCTTCACTGCTTTGGAAGGCAAATTTGGAAGTGGAAAAATTAAACACATGCCAAATGAAATAAAAATGTATACACGCGACCAAGTTTCTTCAACAAAACCAAATTTTGCCATTATTACAACGAAAAAAACAATTAAATTCTCGAATGATGAAAACTTTTTCAAGGCTCTCCGCAAAAAAATTGAACCGAATGCATCTCATAGGGTTTATTTAAAATAAAAATTAATGATTAATAATTTTAATTTTATCTTTAGGCAACTCTCCCGGACAATCTCAGAACGGACTTTCGTGATAATTTTGCCAAAGTTATCATTCCTGGGACCTTCAATCGTGACGGCGCAACTGGAATCAATTTTTTTCATAAAATTTCGAACGAATGGGAATTCGAAATGAACTATGAAGCCGTTAAAAAATTCATCAATATTTGATAAAAAATAATTTAACTGATATCTTTGTTTATTTTCAAACCACAACAGTGGTCTAATTTGATGAAATTGAATAAATGTTGTTGGAATTATTTTACTATTTTTACACTTTTTTCTTCCCTTTTCATTTTGATGGTATCCATAATTTAATGAAAATGATAGAAGGAATGTTATGATTGTAACCAAATTTGGTCATTATCAATTTGTTAAAGTTTGAGTAAAATTTTTATGCAAATTAATTGTTATTAATTAAAATAGAAAAAAATTAGTTTGTTATTTGTTCAACAATTTCTTTATCATATAAAAACCACAAAAAAATTTGAATAGAATAATAAATATTATCATTTATGTTTTATTAAGAAGATTTAATTAGATAAATAAAAGCTTCCGATCCAAATCCACCATCGAATCATTGTTATACATTTCTCCGGGAAATCGATGTCCATTATTGGCAAATATGTGCCTTAGGAATGGACCAATTGAAGAGACTATATTTTTGCCTTGGGTGTCTTTGCCTTCCAATTCCGAAAAAAATAGCCAATCTCTCTTAATTAAAATTTCATATTATAAATGATTATTATTAACTATATAAATATAGGAAAAAATGTAAAAATTTTTACTAAAAAATTTGATAATATTCTATTATATAACGGTGACAAAAAAAAATAATTTATTGTTTAATGTGTAATTTATTCTTTAACTTTTGATGAGCTTAGAAATTTCTAATAAAAATATTTATTGCAAAAATATTAATTGAGCCAAATCCAAACAAATAAATTTGGACTTAAAATTTAGTTTGAATTATATGGCTAGACAGTTATATGCTAATTATAGCCAGATCTAGGGATTAAAAAGAGCCAGATTTAGTCTCAAAATAAAATTGTTAATTTTCGATTGGAATATTTTTTATCAAATTAAATAGCTTTGAATTTGTAATGCTTACTCGATCATTGGCTATTTCAACATCTTCTAATTGGTATTTGGAAATATTTTCTTGTCCAAGACTAGGATAATTGTATTTATTGAGAAATAAGCAAAAACGTTTTTTCACATCTTGACGGAGTTGTGAATGAAGTGAACAAGCTTCCGCTTTTATTTCTTCATTGCAACAATTTCCTCGGGTTATCAGACAGTTCAACCGATCAGTTGCATTCATAGAATATCTGTGAAAATGGAAAAAATGTATTCTGTAGTTTAAATATCTGAAAATATTTTATTTTGGAAATTTTAACTTCTATTCATGCCAAAAATATATTTTTAATTACCGTAAATAATTTTTCCCCGCCTAAAGCTATATAAAATTATTATTAATTTGTTCAAAAATATCCAAAAATTAAAGAGTAAGATCCCCCTAATTTTCCGATTTTTGAAGGGTTGAAAAATAATTCCCTATGGTTTTTAAAACAGTATTATATGCATTTAATATTTCAAGATATTGATATCCTAGCCAAAAGCCCAATATTAATAATGTTGAAATTTTATAAATTTTGCATATTTATACATATTTTGCCAATTTTTAGAAATTGGGTATTTTTCTGATCTTTATTTTTTCCTATAATAATTTACAAAAAATAAACATCTTAAAAAGCACCCAAGACATCTCTATAAATAATTTTATTTTTGAATTTATTGAATATACTGTACCAAATATTAGTAATTTAAAATTTTATATAATCTTATTGACCATTGTTTGATAGTTAAATTATTAATTACAACCCATAAATTAATTCCGCATATAATTATGTTAACAAAAATTTGTTACAAAATTATTTTTTACCGTATAACTGGCGAAATTAAAAGAAATTCGTTTGTAACATGATTGTAATAATCAGCTTGTTTGCCTTCAATTATGATTGTACATAAATGTGCAAAATAAGTGCAAGGCGAGGTGGTCTCATCAAGGAAATCCTAATAATTAAATTTATAAAAATTGAAAAAATTATTTTCGCATACATCAATTAAAATTTGAAGCAAATTTGATTCAGTTTTCTTAGCAAAATTATAAAATGATATAAGCCTGTGAGGATCCTGATTGGGATTGTAAAGATGAAGCAGCGCATTGATCTTTAAAGTTTGAATTTTTAATTAATCTTATGGAAAAGTATTAAACTGCTAAAAATAAAATGTAATTAAAGGAAAACGTTCATAATTTCATGTTAAAATCAGCATTTCCTGAGAAAAATAAAATGGTAAAATTGACCGTTAGCCTTAACATTAGCCTTAAAAATGCAAATTTTTTGATAGAAAAATTATTTTTCTGCAGATTAAACTATATAATTTTAATTTTTTAATGAATTTTTATTTTTCAATGATCGCTTTTTTGAATATATTTTTGAATATATTCTATACAAATTAATCTCAATTTAATACCAAATGCTTGATCGATAGTATTTTGTGAGTTTATATTTTCAACCACGTTTTATAGTTCTCAAGATTTATTGCCATAATATTTTTTTTCTAAATTCATTGTTTTTTTATATATATTTACAATTTTTTTCTTTTTTTTTATTTATTCCCAGATGCAATTTACCATTTTTGTTTTGTGGACTGCTGAAGAAAATTGAATAAATAAAGGGCCATGAAACATTTTAGCCAAATTATTATTTAAGAGAACATCGCCATCAAAATCATCGGCATCTGTTGATGAAAATTTCATACAGTGTAAATAATTGCAGAGAAAAAATAATTAATTTACACAAATTCTTTCGTATCGAAAAATATTATATTTTTGTGGCCATATAACTTGGCCATAATTAGGTATTAGGGCTAAGGGTTAGGTTCAGGGCAGAGGATGGAATTGGGGACTGTAAGGGCTTAGGGTTTAGGGAATCTTAAAGAAATCTGATTTGGCCAATTTATATTTTATATAGCCTCAAAGTAATGAAAATGATTATTTTTGACACAAAGATTTATGTAAATTAATAGACTTCCATTTCATAAATAATTAATTAAAAATATAAAAAATTAATAAAAATTTTGCTGTACCAGTTCCGTCACAAAATCCTAATCGCAATTCAGCACAATGACCAAGTTGTTGGACGAGTTCAAAAATATTTATTTTCTGTTGTTGTTCACCAACTTTTAGACTACTGTTACTGCTGGTTCCTTCAATTTCTTTTACGCCAGTATTGTAAGATATAAAAGTCGATAAAAGATACAAATCAATATCAATGCACGCTGCCGGATGAATTTTTTTGTTCTGTATCAACCAGTTTAATTCAAATGCTAATTTCTGCCAGTAAAAGCTGACACCCTTAAATAATATCAATTATATTAAAAAATAAATATTTATTTTAATTTATTGAATATTAAAGTTAGTCAAGGAAAAAATATTGATATTAAAAAATACAAAAAAAATTATTTTTGAATATTTATATAATATTTATTTCCTATTAAGAGTAAAAAGAAATTTTTTATTTATGATAAATTTTAATTCTTTATATCATTTCTTATTTTTTTAAATTTAATCTAAAAAACTTATCAATATTTATTAAATAATTTTACTTCTTTAGTAGCAGCTGCCAAATTGTGATTGTGACAAAATAAATTTCTTGAAATATTCAAATTGGAAATTATTTCAGCTTCCGGTGGTTTCATAATTTCTAACAAATCCAATTTCATAATCCGAACAAATGGATGCTTAATAAAATAAATAATAAAAAATTAAATAATTTGATAAATTAATAGTTCAAAAAAGTGACAAACCCATAAATTTCTAAGCCTAACATAAATCCTAATATTTTATTATACTGCCAAGTTATGTGTGTTGCCTAAAAACATTTTATGATAATAAATGAATAAATTTTACGGTAAAATTAAAATTTTCCAAAATTTATTTTAATAAAATGCTTTCGAAAATTACTCACTTTCAAATGTTGTTGTATCAATGCAAAATTTTCGGTCAATAATTCAAGTCCAGGACAACACCTCTTTATTCCATTTCCTTCATATCTTGGAGAATAATTAAACGAATTTACATCTGGGTTAGGGGAGGGTAAAATAAAAATATAATGGATATGATAATAGTTATTTAATTGTCATCTAAATCTAAATGAATAATTTGGGGTTTAATCGTTTGTCCTAAAAATATTGGGGTTTAATTGTTTATCATCCCTTCAATAAAACTCATCTGAATTAATCTAATATGCAATTTGTTATTGTCATGTTTAATAAGTCAAAATTAAAGGTAAGTATAAACTGTACTTTTGTATTAAATTTTAGATGACTCTTTTAGGCTAAATCATAATAATCGTTGAATGTAGATTTAAGGTGGGGAATTGGAATTAATTAACATAATAAAATTCGGGCAAAATTTAAAAAAAACGTTAATTAAAACAAAAATTATGAACTACAATTCTAAAAGATTGTAGAGTTTCATAGGAAAAATTATTACCTGAATTTCGATGGGCACAATAGAATTCATGAATTAATAAATTTCTTGTGGGCTCATCGTGCACTTCATGCTTCCAATAAATTTGATATTCTAATGGGCTAATACGGAATCGCGTCATGCGGATCTAAAAATTCATAGAATTTATTCTTTGATTTTGTGGTCCGTGTGGGTGCGTTTCGTAAAAAGTGTAAAATGTTGCATTTCGTAAAAAAAGTGTATAAATGTCGCGTTTCGTAAAAAAAGTGTAAAAATGTCGCGTTTCGTAAAAAAAGTGTAAAAATGTCGCGTTTCGTAAAAAAAGTGTAAAAATGTCGCGTTTCGTAAAAAAAGTGTAAAAATGTCGCGTTTCGTAAAAAAAGTGTAAAAATGTCGCGTTTGCATTTAAATCAAAAAATATTATAAAATTATCGGGTATAATAAATTTGTATCCAATTATTGACGCTATATGGAATTAAGGGCTTATTATAAAATTTTTTCAAAGTCATGAAATGATACACCAATCGACTCTGCTATTGGTTTCGCCTAAAATCCAAAAGTAACTTTTTTCTCTTCGCCAGCAGTTTTAATTTTACCCTATAAAGCCGATGGCAATGAAGGATGTAGTCTTTTCTCTAGCCTCATTTGGAACAAATGTTGATTGATTTTATGATAAGATAACATCTATTTTAAATTAGTTCAAAAGAAATGATAATAAAAAATATCATCAAGAATCTATTGTAAATATTACATATAATTTTTTGATTTTTTGAAAATATTTAAAATTAAAAAAGAAGAGATATATATATAAATATATGGCAGAATTGCGGAATCGATATGCCACTGTTTCAGGTTTTTTTTTGGAAAATTATAAAATACTAGTTCATATTTGATTTTGTCTTTTTTGACGCTTCGGGGCTCATCAGTCATCAGATGTTAGCAATTGTTATTCTATTAGTTCAACCATAATGTTCGTCTTTTTCCTCGCTTCAGGATTACTTCATGTCTCATAACTCAAAACAAATTGAAAATCATTATCACCGTCGTCTTCAGCACCATCGATTACCCCATATTTGATATTTTCATCGGCAAAATCTAAATCACCAAAGTTGGCCATAAATTAAGGCCAAGCTGCGCAGGACTTAGCCAAATCAAAAACCAATTAGATATTGGCGACCAATGTTCATCAACCCAGAAAACCCCGAGTATAAAAAATTAGCTCAATTCATCTTCAAAAGAAAATTTGGAGACATACAAATACAAATAGACAAATAATTTCTTCTAAAGTTATATTATTGGATTAACAAATTAAAATGAGATCAAATAAAAAAAAAACAATTTTTACACTTTTTTTACGAAACACGACATTTTTACACTTTTTTTACGAAATGCAACATTTTACACTTTTTACGAAACGCGACAGCACCTTTGTGGTCATTTTCTGAAATATTTTTTTGCGACATTCGAGAATTTTTAATGATATTTTTCATAAAAAAATATCTCGAGTTTCCCATTAGTGTAGATAGATATTTGGTAGGAAAAAATCATTAAATATTTATATCAATCCATAGTTAAATTCAAATAAAACATGCCTAGGTGCCTCTCTCTTATCTACCAGTCAGGGATAGGTTCGATTTTCGATTTATTTCGTTTCTGTCCGAAATTCCAGTCGTTTTTGGGACCGAAATGTCGATTTTCGATTTTTGAAAATTTTTAACCCTCTGAAATTTCGACTTTATATTTGGGAAAATTTGAAACAATCGAAAAACATATAGAATATATAAATTAGGCACAAATCCATTTCAAATATTTTGTTTCTTCTTGAATAAAATTTACTTTTTCTTTAATATTTTCATTTTGAATGAGCTCATCTTATGACCATAAATTTCATTTTTTAGCCATAAATTTTTATTCAATCTAATTTTTACCCAAAAATTTTAAAAATTTCTATGAAAATTTTATTTCAATTTGTTTCGTTTTTGTTGAAAATTTCAATCTTTTTTGAGACCAAAATGACGAGTTTCGATTTCCTTAAAAACACTTGAAAATTTTGATATTCTATTTCAATAATTTTTTAGACATCGAACCCATCCCTGTTACCTATCGACTAAAATTCAAATAAAAATTCACAATTCGAAAATAACAAAATGATGTAAATATTTCGAAAATAATCTATGAGAAAAACCATTTTCTTAAATTCTATGCAAAAAAAATGATAAATATAATGATAAATACCTGAAGGCAGTTTTTTACTTCATTCCAGTCCATTTTTGTCCATTCCGTGCAATTTTTATGTAATGTTGCCGCAAATGTTGGCATTGCATCGTTTAAATCAGGCTGTTCCCAACTTGATGGTGGGCTAAAATCATATAGTTCCAGCGTTCGATAGCAAAACATTTTTGGCCAGCCCAACAATTGTTTAACATTTTGTTCGCAACAGCAATTCAATGCGGTCAAATGGAACATGTAAATGCCGCCAAAATATAATTCAATCTTCGGAATTTTCTTTCGCTCCTCCTCCGACGGAATATAATGATCGGCAAAAAAGTCCCTAAAAAAGAATTTTTTCTCAATAATAAAAAAAACAGATCTGGCCATAAAATTGATATTCCTTACAAAATGGAATTGGATTATAAAATTTTTTGGAAGAAAGAATATAAATACGAGTTCATTTTTATCGAATTTTATAATTATCTTATAAGATAATGCCCTATTATTTACTGTGTGGTGAAATTTGCGTCCCCGAATTATACGGCTCTAACTAAAAACGAAATTTTCGGCCTGAAATTTGCGGCACTACCGAAAACATTAACATATATTTCGAAAACAAAGTGAAATTTCGGGCCAATTAAAGACTTATTAGAGGATGGGTCTTAAGATTTAGGCTAATAAGCTCCCGATTTGGAGGATGTGTAATAGGCCACAAATTTCATTTTTATTGAGAGCCGCAAAATTCGGGACCTCAAATTTCGGTTAACCTTAACTATGCTAAAATAAGTAGCGCAAAGGGATTAAAGATTAATCTTTTATAGAATTAATAATTAATTTTTTAAAAATTTATAATAATACATATTACGATTACGACTAGTTGAATTTTCAATGCTCAGTGAATTAAATTATAAATATAAAATATTTGCCGAAATTAATTATATTGGAAAAATTTTCTTTCTTTCTAAACTTTTTTGGGAAAATAATAAAGAATCAAGTACACACAATTGTGAACTAACTCTATTGAGAATTCCCATCAATGATGGCCAAGGGTTATTTTTAAAAGCTCAATAGTTCAATTACATAGAAGGGTCACTTGTACAGCAGGGTTGCCTCGGGTCGCCGAAAAGTTCGGGTCGGGTTTCGGTTCGGGTCGATCGAAAATTTTTCGGGTCGGGTCACGGGTTTCGGGTCGCCAAAAACCTCGGGTTTCAGGTTTCGGGTTTCAGGTTTCGGGTCAATTTCAAAAAAAAATGAATTCAAAAAAAATTTTTCCCCAGTTTTAAATGAAAATTTTTTTCATTCATAATTTATAATTAGATAAAGGAATACTGTTGAAAAAGACAACATTCATTTCAAATTTATATGAGTAGCTGGTAGCATAGAATTTTAATCATGGTTTCTTGATGGTTGGAAGGACGGAAATTTTTAATTGTTGAGATATTTTTTAATCATTCAAATAAAAAATTGCAAAATGGAGTAAATTAATATGATCGCGCAACGCAAAATTTAGCCCAAAAATGGCCTCTTGAAAGGCCATTTTTTGTCAAAAATTTCGGGTTTCGGATCGGGTCGGTCGAAAATTCTTCGGGTCGGGTCACGGGTTTCGGGTCGCCAAAAACTTCGGGTTTCAGGTTTCGGGTTTCAGGTTTCGGGTAACCCGAGGCAACCCTGTTGTACAGTTCTTCCCATTGACCCAAAAATCAGCGGGCGGAAAATTAACATGTATCAAAAATTTTTGCATATATAATATTCCAAGTTGCCTACCATTCATTCTCATTTGACTTTGTAAGTAATTTTTCATTTGGACGGAAAAAATGCCGCAAAAAGCGTAGTTCTGCGTAGATAAATGGTTTGGTGGGATAATATTCCTCAATTAGATGGTTAAATTGTCGGTTCACAAAAATCAAACGCAGAAGTTGAGTTCGATTAAAAAAGTCGAAAATATCAAGTTGAATGTTCAAATCCACACAAAAATTTTGATGTCTGCCATTGTTGTCCATTGAATTAATTTATTTATTATAAAATTGTAAAATTGAAAAAGATGAGAATCCCTGTTTAATTGTAGCTAAAAATTATAAACAAATATACATAAAATGGAGACAAAATCCTTAAAAATATACATTGATAGGAAATTTAAGTGAAAATTTGCTTTATATAATAAGTTAAAATCGGATAAAAAGGGATATATATATTTTGTTAATACCAATAAGGTGCTGTGTCGTTTCCTCAAAAAAATAAGTAATTTTATTTCATCCTCATACAATGTTTTTGTATCTACATAATTTTTTGTCTTTTCTCACCAAAATTTTGCATATTTTGAACAAACAAACAAACTAATATGTAATGAAATACATTCATTTGTTTCGGCATTTATTAAGCCGTACCAATACGAACAAGCATTCTTGGGCCGCAAGAAAAAAAGAAATCAATATATTCTCTGGCTTTTTGAGTGGCTAATACTATGGGCTGTGTAGCATGGAGGATGTGGGCTGGATGCTTGTGGCCACTCTCGAGTCTCCAACATCGACACTGGGTGCTTTGTGGCCCATTTTGAGGGAAAAAACGGGGAAATGGTAATTGGCAGAGGAAAAGATGAATGGAATTGGAGAGCGGATATATATATATATATAATTGTCTAAAAAGATCTTTGGGTCTGTTGTAAATACGAATTCACCGCGATTTAAGACTAAAATTCAATCCGATTAGCTCTCATCAGATAATAATAGAAAGAATATTTATGTTGATATATTTTTTATAATTTTAAATATATTTTTGTTCTGATAAAATTAAAAAATTATGGCTTTTTTATATTCTTTTTTATTATTTTATTTGACAAAATCTTTTGATTTAAAAATGAAGAATTTATTTTTTAAATTTTAAGTTATATATAGTATTGGCCATATTAACAAAATGCCAGGATGATGGTTAAATTTATGCTAGCGCTAGATCAAATCTTTTGTGTAAGATGACCTAGTGACCATAACCACTATTGTCAAACTTTCTTTGTGTCCCTAACGAAGTTTTAGGGATTAACAATGAATATAAAAATTCTATTATAATTCCCCATCTCAAAAGGTTGGAAAATAATTGGGGTATTGAAAGTGAATTTACTGTATATTGATGAATGTGATAAATTAATAAATAAAATAAAGATTGATTTTGATATTGTAAATAATAAATGTCAATTTGTTTCCTTTCTATTCCATCCACCATTCATCCATAAATGATCTGTGCAAAAAAGGAATATGGGGATTATTTCTACTTTTATTTATCCGAAGTTTCTTACGGCTCATTCCCTCCGTTGATCGCTTCTTTAATTAAATTCTTCAGCATAAAATTTTCACATTTCCCGCTCCATATTTTTGGTTTCCAGTCAACTCCACTAAATAGTGGCAAATCATCGGGCAAAATAAATTTATAATAATGGAAGTGTTCATATGCTAAAATATGGATATATAAAATATTAGGGCTATTTTATTTTGAATACCGAAATGAAAATAAATGTTGATTTTTCTTCCTTTTTTCAAATGCTTTTCAAATAAACAAAAAATTGAATTAAATTCGGCATCGGTTGTAGGCATTTTGCAATGAAGCGCTTTTAAATTCTGAAATTTGCTCACAAATCAATGCGAAAACGAGATAAAAATTTACTGGAAATTGTCCAAGTAGTTCTTCGATGAAATTGCCATATGAAGGAAGAATGATTGAACGAATATCTAAATGCTGAAATTAATTCTAAATTATTTCCTTGTTATCCATTTATGACAATTTATGAAACCTGAATTGATTCATTTTTCTTGATAATTAATACATAGGGAAAAAACTGAACAAAATTCACTGTTGTGGGAATTCGAAGAGTCAAAGAATTTAAGTAATCCGAAATTTGGAAGGCGTGTCGAGCGAATACGTTGAGATGGATTTAAAATTTGTGGGTCTAGAACAAAATCGTTATAAACTTTTTGCAATTTTCTATGTTTTTTCACAAAATTAAATACCTTCCATTTTGAAATTACCTCATTACAATATCCACCAATTTTTATTGCTTTTAAATTTGGCAATTCATGACAGAGGACATGTTTAAATTCATCTTCATTTTCAATTGACTTGACTTCCAAATTCAGATAAACCAAACTGAAATAAAAGTCATTGATTTTATAATTAGTTTCCATTTTTAAACCTTTTAATATTTCCGATTGCCATGCTTATTTCAGAACAAAGTTTTCGAATTTCCAAATGAAGAACTTTCAAATTTTTGCAATCTCTTGCGATAATTGACAAAAGAATTAAATTTGATGAATCACCATAAAATTTATTGCACAGTGAAAAAGACTTCAAACTGCTTGGCAATTTATTCGGCAGTGCTTCGGCAAAAAAATTACGGCTGAGTTTAAGGCTTAAATGCCCCAATTTGGAGGATTCATTTTCAAGCAATCTGCGCATACTTGGATGATATGGCTAAAAAAAGTGATAATATTAATTTGCCGAAAACTTTTCATGTCGAAAAATATTATATTTTTGAGGTCATATAACTTGGCCCTAACTAGGGGTTTAGGGCTAGGGTTATGTTCAGGCAGGCATGGGATTAGGGACTAAGGGCTAGGGGTTATAGAATCTTAAAAAAGTCAGATTTGGCCAAGTTTTATGGCCTCAAAAATATAATATTTTTCGACACGAAAAGTTTTCGGCAAATTCAATTTTTTTCGGCAAATTAAATGACTGCCCTAAAAAATATATATTTCATTTTGGAAATGAATAGAACCGTTTCGTCGAGAATGAATGAACAAAGTTGTTTGCCAAATAAATCAGAAATTGAATCCATTGCTGGACCATCCAATTTGCAATTGGATAATTTCAAATGTTTTAATTGTTTCATTCTTTTGGCCATTTGTTTGACCAATTTCTCGTCAATTTCTAAATTTTGAAGCCATAATTCTTCCAAATTTTTGCCACATTTTTTCAACACAAGTTCGAGGGTTCGTAGGTTATCCTGTCGGTCAAAATTTAATAATTTTAATGAGATTTTTTTTATGATGTTAAGAAATTTGTGCATTAAATAAATTCAATTTTTCAACTGAATGTGTGCTTAACTCTAGGCATTTTTTGGTATCATTTTATGGCTCCGATTTTCATGAATTGATCTTGGGAAATAATTGATTTGATATCAATTGAGATAAAATAATTAAGACCAATCAAATTATAAGTAAAAATCATTCCGTTTCCTTTTTTGATCAATACAATTTGTGGTTATTTCTGTTTGGAACAATTATTTTGATATGAATCCAAAATACTCAGAAATCGAGCTTAATTGAATGTATATGAATGCTCTATTAAAAGCTCGAAAGATTGCTAATATATATAGGCATAAAATTTTAGTGCCAACAAAATTCTAGTTGAATTTATTATCAAACCAATGGAACTGGGCAAATTTTCGTTGTCTCCCAATACAATGCAATAATTCGACGCCAATGCCTGCAAATTTTTTCCAAATCAATTTTTTGCGAGAAATCATCAATTTTCGAAAATATCAATACCTAATAATGCAAAAAAGAAATTTTATATGGAAATTCGCAAACCATTAATTCCGAAGGGAGCATGTTAATATGCATTTTGCTATTGTTTTAAATAAATTGATTCATCAATTTGAAATAATAAATATTTAACAATATTACATTTATTATATCGAAAAAATTTATTCAATAAATTTTTCGATATTTATAAAAAAATTTTTAAAATGCTTAATTGATGACAAATTTTGACAAAAAAATGTATCCAAAAATGACAAAATAAAGAATTTTTTCTAATGTGCATTTTTGGTGAGTAATAACATTTTTCTTCTATTTTTATATTTGTCATGAGCTTCTTTTTCCTCCAAATAAATTTATTTTTATTTTCAAATGTCGAATAACCACCATAAAAAATTTATACATTTATTATTTAAATATTAATATGAGTAAATAATATTTTAAAATATTGATATATTTTTCCAGTAAAATGTCAATTTATTTCATTTCTTTTTTATTCCATCCACAAATCATCCAAAAATGATCTAAAAAATGAATTTTATTTATCCCCAAATTTCTCACGGGTTATTCCTTCCATCGATCGCTTTTTTGATCACTTTTCTCAATACCAAATTTTCACATTTCCCTTTGCTTATATTTGCTCTCCAACCAATGTTAAATTGTCGGAAATCATCGGGCAAAGAATATTTGCAATTTTCTAAATTTGAATATATTCTTTCGAACATTATATATAAATATTAAATAATTGGTCGAATTTAAATGGAAAACAAAAAATTCCCTGGCTTATTTTGATATTTGTTGTTGTATATTTTTTACAATTTAATCCATTTTTTCTAATCTATTATTTTTTGCCTTATTTTGCAAAATTTTACTACTTAGAAAAATTTTTGAATTTTAAAAAGAATAATTTACGTTGATTGCCGAAATGAAAATAAATTGTAAAATTCCTTCCATTTTCCAAATTCTTTTCAATTATATAAAAAAATATTGTGAGATCGGTAAAAATAGAAGACAATTTGCAATGAATTGATTTTAAATCCTGTAATTTAATTCCGTGAAATAAACTATGATTAAATGGGAAAAAACTCACCGGAAATAGGCCAAGTAATTTTAAAAGATAATTTGGAGAAGGAAGAATAAATGAACGGATATCCAAATGCTGAAATTAATTTTTAAAATGATATATGAAAATTTTATTAAACCTGAATGGATTTATTTTTTTGAAATAACAAAATTTTTAGAAGCAATAGACGAAAATTCTCATCAGTGGTTTTGGAATGAATTGCCAAAGAATTGAGGGATTCTG
Source organism: Pratylenchus scribneri (assembly GCA_030063045.1). NCBI lineage: Eukaryota > Metazoa > Nematoda > Chromadorea > Rhabditida > Pratylenchidae > Pratylenchus > Pratylenchus scribneri. The sequence goes on along the minus strand of JAQSEB010000037.1, from coordinate 518,730 downwards.
AGATTTGAAAGTCCTGTTGGGTGATGTCAGTGTACACGTTGAAATATAACAAATCGGGACGAGCCTGACAAATATCTAACACTGTTTCCTAAAATGAATAATGAATTAATATTTGGAGAGAATATTGCCGTTTTCCGAATTTTTTACCCCAATTCGAATTTGCACACTATTAATAAATTTTCACCGAGAAAAGTTGTTTTCTTTTCCCGAAATATCAGCTTTTGAGGATATCTGTTTAGTGCTTGATTCTAGACCTATAGCCCTAAACCTTATAGCCAATTGATTGAGCTCATCGAGACGCGTCGATTGAGGTATAATTTGTTATGATTTGACCAAAATTTAAAGTATTAAACCGTTTTTAAATCAATTTTGATTTTTAACTCTTTTAGTTTCGAACCAACCGACAAACTATATCAATCGACGCTTCTCGATGAGCTCTATCGTTTGGGTAAAAGGTTTCTAAGGCTAGGATCAACCACTAATAAATTATTATGTTATGGAGAAAAAATATTTTCTCATTTTGATATTTATTTAAAAATTTACTTCGTAACAATATCCACCAATTTTAATTGCTTTTAAATTTGGTAATTCATTGCAGATGACATTTTTCAATACAAATGCATTTGCTATAAAATTGACGTCCAAATTGAGATAAATTAAACTGGAATAAAATTAATTTTCAAATTAATTTCCATTTTTGAACCTTTTAATATTTCCGATAGCCCAGATTATATCTGGCCAAAGTGTATGCATTTCCAAATGAAGAATTTTTAAATTTTTGCAATTTTTTGCCACCCTCCGAATAAGCAATAATGAACGAATTTCATTACTGCTGGTGTGCAAGGAAAATGACTTCAAATTCGTTGGCAATTTGGACGGTAATGTTCTGGCCGAATAATTACGGTTCAGATAGATTTGTAAATGTTCCAATTTGGAAGAATTATTCTCAATCATTCTGCGCATTTTTGTATGATATGGCTTTAAATTAAGAATGAATTCAATTTGAAAGGAACTAAAAACCGTTTCATCAAGAATGAAAGAGCAAAGTTGTTGGCCAAATAATTCGGCAATTGAATCCACGGAGGCGTCATCCAATTGGCATTTGGATAATTTCAAATGTTTTAAACATTTCATTTGTTTAATTCGATTGATTGATTTCTCGGTAAATTTAGCATATTGAAGCCATAGTTCCTCCAACCATTCCCCACACCTATTCAGGACATGGCGGAAAGTTTCTTGGTTATCCTGTATTTTGGTCAAAATGTAATAATTCCAGTATGTTTTTGTTGAATAAAATTTGTGTAAAAAAATTTTTTTAAAGTTAATTGTTATCATTTTATATCCCTGATTGCACTTGATTTGAATGAATTGATAAAAAATAGTAGATTTAATAGAAAAGGCAGCAAAAAAACAGACCAAAATTGGGAATTTTATTTTTTTCGAATATAAAATTTGGCTAATTTATTTATATTTTGTGCAATTATTTTAATATCAATATGCTTTATAGGAAGAAATTAGTTATCTGTACCTAAATTTTTTTTAGGTAAACTGAGGAAATGTGCTGCTGGTGACCCGTATGGATCTTCTGGTATAGGGTTAGGGTCTGTAGGGGGATAGGGTTCATCTCCTGTATCCCTAACCCTAATCACCTATAAGCTATAAAAAGGACCCTTGATTATAAATAATTCGGGTACAGCAGATATAACCTATAAGTACCAACTGATTTCGATAATTTCCGAAATATTTCCTATAAAGCAAAATTCGATTTCGTAAAATTTAATTAACATTTAATATCAAACCAATGGATTTAGACAAGTTTTGGTTGTCTTCCAATTCAAGAAAACATTTTGACGCCAATGCCGGCAAACCAGTTCGAGTCGAATTTTTTGAGAAAAATCATCAATTTTAGAAAATATCAAAACCTAAAATACTAAAAGGCATTTCATGAAATTTGGCGCGAACCAATAATTCTGGAGGAAGATCATTGATATGCATTCTCTGCTGTTGTTTTTAAATAAATTGATTTATTTGAAAAATAAATAAAATAAAAATGAATTAGTAAAATTCGTTAAATTATTCGATTTTCAAGCAAATTTATTCAATAATTTTTCCGATAATAAATTTATAAAAAAATTCAATAAGTAATTTTTGTAGGATTATTTTTCCTTAAATTTATATTACTGGGGCATCTTTATTTTTCTCCAAATTAATTTATTCGCGCAAGTTTCGGTTTGCCTTAAAAAAATATTCATCTTGATTTAGTCAGCAAAAGTCAATCCGTTTCTATTCCATCCACCAATCGTCCATAAATGACCTGTAAAAATAAATACAAAATCATTTTCTCCTTTCATTTGTTCCCAAATATCTTACGGTTCATTCTCTCCGTCGATCGCTTCTTTGATTAATTTTTTCAATACAAAATTTTCACATTTAAAATAACTCATTTTTGCTCTCCAACCAGCTTTAAATTTTGGCAAATCAGCAGGAAAACAATATTTGTAATAACGAGAAAAAAGATCATCAACTAATACGTAAAAATTATGATTAATTAAATATTAATATATTTTACGATGATTACCGTTATGAAAATAAATTGTAATATCCCTTCCGTTTTCTAAATGTTGCTCAATAAATAAAAAAAATAAAATAAGCTGGTCATCATTGATAGTAGGCATTTGGCAATGTAAGGATTTCAAATTCTGGAATTTGATCAGTGAAATCAGATTAAAAAATAATGGAAGCTTACTGGAAATTGTACAAGTAATTTTTCGATGAAACTGGAGGGGTTGGGTAGAACGGGTGAACGAATGTCCAAATGCTGGAATTAGTTTGTAGTAGTTAATTGTGGCAATTATTTAACCTGCATCGATTTATTTTGTTGGTTAAATAACATCTCATCAGGAAGAAATTTGGCAGCATGAAGAGTCAAAGAATTGAGGGAATTGGAGATTTGGAAAGGATGCTGAGCCCAAACAATGAGACAAACCAAATCAGGACGGATACGGCAGATATTTGAGAGAGTTTCCTTAATAAAATATATATATATATATATATATATCGCGGAAGTTGAATTTTAGGAGAAGTTGAATCGCCAAAGAAGCTGAGTACAAACCTAACCCTAGCCCTTATTAGCCCCTACCCCTAATGCCTAATCCCATGCTGCCGAGCCCCTAACCCTAAACCCCTTATTAGTTAGTTTTTCGCAATTCGAACTTTCCTGATTCTCTGACGAAAAATAGTGTGTCATCTTTAACTTCTTATGATGTTCAAACCCCTTAAACAGGGTTCGCAGATTTTTTTTCAACAAAAGTAGATTGGCCTTGAAAATAAAGATTTTGGGGTCAAAAAAAAAATTTTCGTTTTATTAAGCTAATATAAATTGATTAAAATTTTAAATATGTTTTTTTTATCATTAATGCACAACCGTGGATCATCCAGAACTAATAGTACATATTTTTTGAGAAGAATTTTTTACAATTTTTCGAACAAAGGCGAAAAATTAGATCCAAAAATGGCCGCGCAGCGAAAAATTTTACCATTTTTTCATTATTTTGTGAAAAAAAGTACATAAAGTACACCAAAGTCAAAAAAAAGTACAAATCTTTAAAAAAAGTACATCTGCGAACCCTGCCCTTATAACATATTTTTAAGTTTTTTGGTTTAAAACTCTTTAATTTTTGGATCAAAACCTGACAAATTATATACCATTCGATTCGTCTCGATGAGATCTATAAAATGGTATAATATTTGTAGGGTCTAAAACAGATTTCTGATTTATTAGTAGTCAAAAACTTATATTTGCACTATTTTGGAATCGCCCATATTTGCACTAGGGTTGCGCCCCCGCAGTGCGGGGGCGGGTTGTGCGGGGGTCGGGGTTTGCGGGGTTGGCATTTGCGGGTTCGGGTTCGGGGGTGACCCCTTGCGGGGGCCCCCGCGGGGATCCCCGCGGGGGCGGGGGTAGCGTAAATTTTTTAAAAAGCCAGATTTTTCAAATAAAAAATTTTTTTGAAGAAAAATTTCATCCAAAAATGGCTGCGCAGCGAAAAATTTTACCTAAAAATAGCCTCGCAGAGAAAAATTTTAATAAAAAATTTTAATATCCTACAAAAATTTGGTCAAAATTTCCCTATCGAACCCCATTTTCCTTGAAAAATCCAATAATATGGGGTGCATGTTCACCCCCGCGGGGGTGCGGGGGCGCGGGGGTGGCATATGCGGGGGTAGGGTCGGGGGTGAAACCCAAAAAGTGCGGGGATCCCCGTCGGGGGTGGCCCCCGCGGGTGCGGGGGCGCAACCCTAATTTGCACCGTCCCTTTGTCTTTTTTGAAATTGACCACGAACGGAAAATTACTATTATTTTATTAATAACATCTAAAACTAGAAAAATTGGTTAATTCCCCCCTAAATTTATGTAAGCAAAATTCGCAGATTTGATATATTAAAAAAATACTTGAGAGCAATATCCATCAATATAGAGTGCTTTTAGATTTGGCAATTCATTGCAGATGACATTTTGCAATGCAATTTCATTTTCTATTGAATAGAAAACCAAATGTAGATAAACCAAACTGAATTTAATATTGTGTTTTTAAAATTATTTTTCATTTTTAAACCTTTTAATATTTCCAATAGAAAAGTTCATATTTGGCAAAAGTGTATCAGTTTGAAAGTGAAGAATTTTTAAATTCTTGCAATCTCTTGCGACAATTGACAAAAGCATTGATGAAGCACTTTGAATTTCATGCGCCGAGGAAAAAGAAAAAGACTTCAAACTGTAAGGCAATTTTGTTGTCAATGTTCCGATTGTATGGCTTAGATAGATTTTTAAATGTTCCATTTTGGAGGATTCATTTTCAATCAATCTGCGCATATTTGGATGATATTCCTATGAAAAATAATTAATAATGAATTATTAGATTTATTAGACCGTTCCATTGAAAATGAATGAACAAAGTTGTTGGCCAAATAAATCGGCAATTGAATCCACCGCTGGACCGTCCAATTCACAAAAGAATAATTTCAAATGTTTTAAACATTTCATTTTATTTGCCACTTGTTTAATTATTTTCTCGTTAATTGCAATGTTTTGAAGCAATAATTCATCTAACCATTCCCCACATCGATTAAGCACAAGGCTCAGAGTTTCCTGGTCATCCTATTGGTCAAAAGTTAATAATTTCAATAATTTATTATGGAAAGATAGTCAAATTTTTTAATTGGGATTGATTCTCTCAGCTTATACAATAGCCACAATTTGGATGATAGGTAAAATGAAAAAATAATGGATTGATAGAAACAAAATGACAAAATAGGCCAAAAATGGGCAATTTTTGGAAATAACATTTTTGGCCGATTTATGTTTTCATATATTATTTTGCTAAAAATTGTTTTGTAAAAGTGTTTAATCCAATGTTATAAAACTTCTTTGCTTTTTGAAAAATTTCTTATATATTTGCCATAATGCAAAATTCATAAAATTTAAATAGCCTTAATTAATTGCAAACCAATGGTTTTGTGCAAGTTTTAGTTGTTTTCCAATGCAAAGGCACAATTTGATAACGCCAATGACTACAAACGTGTTCCAGTCTAGTTTTTTCAGTAAAATCGCCAATTTTAGAAAATATCATAACCTAAAAATACAAAAAAAAAATCATAAAAATTCCCACAAACCAATAATTCCGACGAAAGCTGATTAATATGCATTCTACTATTTTAAAATAAATAAATTAATTGCTTGATTTTGAAGAATAAATGATTAAATATATACAAAATATGAATTAATATAATTTGTTTGAATGATATTCAAAAATATTTATTCAATAATTTTTTCCATTCCATAAATTTTAGTGTCATTTTCGATCAAATTGATTTATATAATTAATTATGTGTCGGTTAATAATGTGATATGATATTAAATATATTATTAATAACTTATTATTTTATTATCATCATCTGAAATTCTTTCTATTCCATCCACCATTCGCTCAAAAATGATCTGTGCCAAAAATAAATTTAAAAATTATTAAACATTCAACATTTTTTACGGCTCATTTCCTCCTTCGATCGCTTCTTTGATTACTTTCTTCAACATCAAATTTTCGCATTTTTCTTTGCATAATTTTGCTCTCCATCCAGTTTCAAATTGCGGCAAATCACCAGGCAAAGAATATTTGTAATAATAAGCGCTGTCATATACTATAAATTAAATCGAAAATATTAATTTTTTTTTTAAATAAATTTGCGTAAATTTTATGATTATGCGTAAATTTTAAAAAAAAATTAAATTTAACTAATTTACATTGATGGTCCAAATGAACATAAATTGTAATATTCCTTCCTTTTTTCAAATGCTTCTTAATTAAAGCAAAAAAGGGAGTTAGATAAAAAGAAGCTAAATCGATATCGGTAGCAGGCATTTTGCAATGAATTGTTTTTAAATCCTGAAATTTGATCAAATAAACAATAAAATCTGAAATTTAGGAGAACTCACTGGAGATTGGCCAAGCAATTTTTGAATTAAATTGGAAGGAAGTTCGAAGTAACGGATGTCCAAATGCTAAGGAAATTTTAAGTTGTATTTTTATTTATAAATGTATCTTTTTGTATGTATACTTTTATTATAGTCAATATTAATCGTTTCTATTCCTATAGATATAAAATATTCATATGATGTTTATATTTTACTTTTTAAAAAATTATAAAAATAAAAATGCAAGAAAAATTTAAAAATTGTAAATTTTAATGGAATTTATTTAAACATAATTTGTCCATTTTTTTAACCTATATAAATAAGTAAATAAATATAAATCGACTTCAAAACCTGTAATGATTTATTTCCTTGGAAGAGCAATGTTTCAGGAAGAATTCCATCATCAATATAACCTCGTAGAGTCAAAGAATTTAGTGAATCGGGGATTTGGAAAGTTTGTCGAGCACAAACATTGAGATAGACCAAATCGGGACGATCTTGAGAGATATTTGAGATCGTTTCCTAAATGATTAATCAATTTGTTGAATGAATTATTGTTAATTTTAAATGTGGAATCCCATACAAAAATTGCTATAATTTACGATTTTGACAAAATTATGGCTATTTTTGGAAAAAAAAAAGAATAATTCTAGTGAAGTCAAAAATTTTACCTAATTTTCATACACAATTGAATGTTACCAAATGCCAGTGTGGGACATTTTGTGACGCGGCCGTTTTGTGGCGAAAGCTAAAAGCTTGGCGCCTAAGGAATGCTTTAGAACGAGCAAAAAATTCTCTATCCGCCTACAAATTATTTTTACATTTTTTAAAACCTTCAAAATTGACACATTTTGGCCACTTTTTTCAATAGCTCATAACTTTCTCAATTTTGAATAATATAAAATAATTTTTATATCATTCGATAGACAATGCATTACTCTATCAAAACCATATAAAAACATTTAAAACGATTCAGATTAAGATGAGTTATAAAGCAAAAACCGATTCGCCACAAAATGGCCCACCACAAAACGTCGCATACCGTTACATGTCACCCATCTATTTTATGGCATTTGCCAATTAAAATAGCAATTTAGAACTAAAAGAAGAAATTTTTCAGTTTTCTCTTAACAATTAAAATTACTTTTGAAAAACAATTTTAAAAATTTTTTAATTTACTTCCGAACGATATCCACGAATATTGAGTGCCTTTAAATTTGGTAATTCGTGGCAGATGACATTTTGCAATGTTAATTCATCAGGTATTGAATTGACGGCCAAATTCAGATAAACCAAACTGAATAAAAGATTCAATTTTAATTATTTTATATTTTTTTACCTTTTAATATTTCCGATAACAGCGATTATATCTGGCATAAGTGTTTGAATTTCCAATTGAAGCATTTTCAAATTTTTGCAATCTCTTTCGGCATTCATTAAAAGCATTAATGTGGCACCATAAAATTTATTATGCAGTGAAAAAGAAATCAAATTGTTTGGCAATTTTATTGGCACTATTCCGACAGAATGGTTACGGCTATTCAGGCCTAAATATTCCAATTTGGAGGAATCTTTGTAGATCAATATCAAGTCCCATATATTTGCAGAATATGCCTAAAAATTAACAAAAAATTCATTTATGAATTGTGAATCAAAAACCGTTACATCCAAAACAAAGGAATAAAGTTGATGGCCAAATAAATCCGAAATTGTATCCATTGTAGGCTCATTTAATTCGCAATTGGATAATTTCAAATGTTTTAATTGTTTCATTCTTTTTGCCATTTGTTTGACCAATTTCTCGTCAATTTTAACATTTTGAAGCCATAATTCCTCCAACCATTCTCCACATCGATTCAATATGAGGCCGAGTGTTTCTCGGTCATTCTGTTGGTAAAAATTTAATTTTATTTATTATCAAATGAAAATTTTTAACAAATTTTGTGCATCAAATCAATTTTAAATATTTTTTTTAGTCTCTGATTTTGATGAATTAGATAGAAAAATATTCAATAGAGTTAATGCTCCAAAGAAAGAGCTCAACTATTGGTATAATTTTTAAAATATTCATTAAGCTTTAAATGTTATTTGTCATTGCACAAAATTTGAATGAATAAAATTTGAGATCAAACCAGTGGTTTTGGACATGTTTTCGTTATTTTCCAATCCAAGGGAACAATTCGACGCCAATTCTTGCAAACTTTTTCCAATACAATTTTTTCAGAGAAATCATCAATATTTGAAAAAATCCGAACCTAAACATCCAAAAATGGCAATTTATTAAGAAATTTCACAAACCAATAATTCCGGAGAGAGCTCATTAATGTTCATTTTCTGTTTTTCGATAAATAAATAAATTTTCTGATTTTGAAGAATAAAAGTTAATAAATATATAAAACTTTTAAATTCATTCGAGCGATATTTAAATAAATTTATTTAATATTTATTCACTTTCCATTTAATTCAGTGTTGTATTGGTTAATTTATATCATTCATATTAAATAAATGCATTATTAATATATATTTTCAATTAAATGTCAATTTCTTTCTATTCCATCCACCATTCGCTCAAAAATGATCTGTGTCAAAAATAAATTTAAAAAATGTTATAAATTTCTTACGGCTGGTTATTTCCGCCGATCGCTTCTTTGATTACTTTTTTCAATACCAAATTTTCGCATTTTCTATTGCACATATTTGGTCTCCAACCAGCTTTTTTAAATAGTACCAAATCATTGGGCAACGAATATTTGTAAAAACAATCGCGGTATTGTGCTATCAATTAAATTTTTAATGTAAAATTATGAATTAATTTTAAAATTTTCATAATAAAAAATTCCAAATTTTTAAAGAATCATAAATATTGCCATGATGAAATTAAGCTTTTTGATACTTAAAAGGTTTCTTAAGGTGGCGCCTTTTTAATGAGATTAAAAATTGCGATATGATTTTTATCCGCAAATTTGAATTTTTTTTATTATATTATGGTTGAATTGAATACCGGGATGTAAATAAATTGTAATATTCCTTCCATTTTGCAACTGTTTTTCAATTATAGAGAAAAAAGAAATTAAGTCGACATCGGTGGCAGGCAATTTGCAATGAAGTGTTTTTAAATTCTGTGAAATTGAAATGAGAGCAATGAATACGGAAATCGGAAAGAAAAAACTCACTTCAAATTGACCAAGTAGTTTTTCAATTAATGAGGTAGGAAGTTCGAGAGATCGGAAGTCAAAATGCTAAAATAGTAGATTACTCTAATTATTGTTGGTTTTCATATATAAATTCATGTTTTTTTTTGTTTAATTTATTATATACAGGGCTGGGGCTGGAATTCAAAAATATCGGAACCTCGGAATCCGAATTTGAATTTTTTCGGAATCGGAACAGAATTCAAATATCCGATTTAATAATTTATATAATAACCTTTAATGATTTATTTCCTTGGAAGAGCAATGTTTCAGTAAAAATTCCACGAAAATTCGCATCAGTTAAAGCTCGTAGAGTCAAAGAATTCAGCGAATCGGCGATTTGGAAATTAGGTCGAGTGAATACATTGAGATGGACCAGCAGATCGGGACGGTCTCGAGCGATATTTGAGAGCATTTCCTTTAATATTTGTTTGATTGGTTGTTATTTGTTAATTTAATTTTAAATATAATTCTCTATTCAAAAATAGTTACTTCCTCTCAATCATTTAATTATACCGTATTCTTCTATACATATTAGTGACCCGTGACCCGGGGCTTACACTTTTCAGAGCCCCTTTAGAGGGGATTTCTTAAAGAGAGGGGATTTTAATAAAAGAAGAAATAAGATAATTTTTATACTTTCTTGGTTAGATTAAATTTAACAAGTTAATTTAAAAAAAATATTAATTTACTTCAGAACAATATCCACCAATGCGGAGTGCTTTTAGATTTGGCAATCCATTGCAGATGAGATCTTTAAATGTAGATTCATGTATTATTGAATTGAAGTCCAAATTGAGATAAACCAAACTGAAAAAAAAAGATTCAATATATAATTTATATTTCTATTTTTATACACGTTTTAATATTTCCGATAGCCAATATCATATCTTCTCTAATAAATGTATGAACTCCCAAATTAAGTATTTTCAAATTGCTGCAATTGTTTGCCGCATTTAATAAAATCATAAATGAATTCCAATCCCCACAAAATTTGTTCAATGAAAAAGACTTCAAACTGTTCGGTAATTTGGTTGGCAATGTTCCGGTCGAATAATTCGGGCGACTAAAATTCAGGCTTAAATGATCCAACTTGGAGGATTCATTTTCATACAATTTGCGGATAATTGGATGATAGCTCTTTAAAATAAAATTATTTTTTTTGGGAATTGGAAAAAAGAAACCGTTTCATCGAGAATAAATGAATAAAGTTGTTGGACAAATAAATCGCCAATTGAGACCATTGTTGGACCATCCAATTTGCATTTGGATAATTTCAAATCTTTTAAACATTTCATTTGCATTGCCATTCGTTTGATTAATTTCAAATTAATGTCAATATTTTGAAGCCATAATTCCTCAAGCCATTCCCCAAAATGATTCATTACAATGATGAGGGTTTTTCGTTTATACTGTGAAGAAGAAACGAAATTTGCACATTTGATTTTTTTTGATATATTTTATTTAGTAAATTTGGAAATATTTTTTGCCCAGTTTAGGTTGCGTTGATTTTATTTGTTAAAGTTAGCACAAATTATTATGACCAAAATATAGTAAAACTAGCCAAAATTGGGTTTTTTATTTTCTTGACTAATAAAATTCTTGATAGATATATTTATCGGAAAAGTGAAAGTGACCCCTATAGGACCTCCGGTATACGGTTGAGGTCATTCAGGGATAGGTGAGCATCTCACTTTATCACCAATTCAATCTTGATCTCCCCATAAGGGAAACCATACATTTCTAAAAATTTTGCTATCGGATGACCGATAAGCACCAAAGTTTGGTCATATATGTTTGATTCTATCATTTAATATCGAAATGCTTAAGAGAATGCTTTATTTAAAACTTAAAAGATTGCTAAGATATTGCTCATAAAAAATTCAAGTGCACAAAATTCAGCATTTATAATCAAACAAACCAATGGTCTTAAACAAATTTTCGTTGCCTCCCAATTCAAAGGAGCAATACGACGCCAATGCCTGCAAACTTGTCCCAGACAAATTTTATCTGGGAAATCATCAATTTTTGAAAATATCAAAACCTAGAATACAAAGAAGGCATTTCATTGTAATGTAATATGCAAACCAATAATTCCGAAGAAAGCTCATTAATATGCATTCGGTAAGTGTATATTTTGGATATTTGAAGAAGAATAAATTTTAACTCGACTGAATATGAATATTACCAATCTTTTTAAACAATTTTTAATGTTACTTTTTCCATAATTTATTTATATTGCATATTAAACTCTATATTCATATTCCATAAAATGTGTAAGACATAGCAAAAGTATAATTACACTTACACCAGGGAAAGAGAACATTGTAAGAAGTGTACAAAAATTGTACGTAGTTTGCTCTGCACTAAAGTAAGATTAATTATATTCAAATTTATAATGCCAAAATTATAATATTTAAATAATAATAATTAATAATATATTTTAAAAGTTTTGTTTTCCATTTTAATGATTTCATCAAAGAATATGGAGAAAAGCAAATTTAACGTTGTTTTTGCCCTAAAAATGCATTAAAAATTTTTTTTAATAAATCTTGATAAAATTTCTAATAATAAAGATTTTGGTGAGCATATAAATAGAAAATGCATTTTTCAATCTTAGAAAATACATTTTTCAATCTTAGAAAACACATTTTTCTTAGTCTTCGAAAACACATTTTTCTTAGTCAATCGAAAACATATTTTTCTTAGTCAATCGAAAACACATTTTTCTTAATCAATCGAAAATACATTTTTCTTAGTCATTCGAAAACACATTTTTCTTAATAAATCGAAAATACATTTTTCTTGAAAACACATTTTTCTTAGTCAATCGAAAACACATTTTTTTTGTCAATCGAAAACACATTTTTCTTAGTCCATCGAAAACACATTTTTCTTAGTCAATCGAAAACACATTTTTTTTAGTCAATAGAAAATACATTTTAAGTCAATAGAAAACAAATTTTAATCTATAGAAAACACATTTATTTAGTCAATAGAAAACACATTTTTCATAGTTAATCGAAAACACATTTTTCTTAATCTATCGAAAACACATTTTTCTTAGTCAATAAAAAACACATTTTTCTTAGTCAATCGAAAACACATTTTAAGTCAATCGAAAACACATTTTTCTTAATCAATCAAAAACACATTTTAAGTCAATCGAAAACACATTTTTCTTAATCAATCGAAAATACATTTTTCTTAGTCATTCGAAAACACATTTTTCTTAATAAATCGAAAATACATTTTTCTTGAAAACACATTTTTCTTAGTCAATCGAAAAAACATTTTTTTTGTCAATCGAAAACACATTTTTCTTAGTCCATCGAAAACACATTTTTCTTAGTTAATCGAAAACACATTTTTTTTAGTCAATAGAAAACACATTTTAAGTCAATCGAAAACACATTTTTTTTAATCAATCAAAAACACATTTTAAGTCAATCGAAAACACATTTTTCTTAATCAATCGAAAATACATTTTTCTTAGTCATTCGAAAACACATTTTTCTTAATAAATCGAAAATACATTTTTCTTGAAAACACATTTTTCTTAGTCAATCGAAAACACATTTTAAGTCAATCGAAAACACATTTTTTTAATCAATCAAAAACACATTTTAAGTCAATCGAAAACACATTTTTCTTAATCAATCGAAAATACATTTTTCTTAGTCATTCGAAAACACATTTTTCTTAATAAATCGAAAATACATTTTTCTTGAAAACACATTTTTCTTAGTCAATCGAAAACACATTTTTTTTGTCAATCGAAAACACATTTTTCTTAGTCCATCGAAAACACATTTTTCTTAGTCCATCGAAAACACATTTTTCTTAGTCAATCGAAAACACATTTTAAGTCAATCGAAAACACATTTTTTTTAATCAATCAAAAACACATTTTTCTTAATCAATCGAAAATACATTTTTCTTAGTCATTCGAAAACACATTTTTCTTAATAAATCGAAAATACATTTTTCTTGAAAACACATTTTTCTTAGTCAATCGAAAACACATTTTAAGTCAATCGAAAACACATTTTTTTTAATCAATCAAAAACACATTTTAAGTCAATCGAACTTAATCAATCGAAAATACATTTTTCTTAGTCATTCGAAAACACATTTTTCTTAATAAATCGAAAATACATTTTTCTTGAAAACACATTTTTCTTAGTCAATCGAAAACACATTTTTCTTAATAAATCGAAAATACATTTTTCTTAGTCAATCGAAAACACATTTTTTTTAGTCAATCGAAAACACATTTTTCTTAGTCCATCGAAAACACATTTTTCTTAGTCAATCGAAAACACATTTTTGTTAGTCAATCGAAAACACATTTTTCTTAGTTCATCGAAAACACATTTTTAGTCAATAGAAAATACATTTTAAGTCAATAGAAAACAAATTTTAATCTATAGAAAACACATTTATTTAGTCAATAGAAAACACATTTTTCCTAGTTAATCGAAAACCATTTTTCTTAGTCAATAAAAAACACATTTTTCTTAGTCAATCGAAAACATATTTTTCTTAGTCAATCGAAAACACATTTTTCTTAATCAATCGAAAATACATTTTTCTTAGTCAATCGAAAACACATTTTTTTAGTCAATCGAAAACACATTTTTTTAGTCAATAGAAAATACATTTTTCTTAGTCAATCGAAAACACATTTTTTTAGTCAATCGAAAACACATTTTTTTAGTCAATAGAAAACACATTTTTCTTAGTCCATTGAAAACACATTTTTAGTCAATAGAAAACACATTTTTCCTAGTTAATCGAAAACACATTTTTCTTAGTCAATCTAAAACACATTTTTCTTAGTCATAGAAAATACATTTTTCTTAGTTATTCGAAAACACATTTTTCTTAGCCATCGAAAATACATTTTCCTTTCCTTAGTCAATCGAAAACACATTTTTCTTAGTCAATCGAAATCACATTTTTCTTAGTTAATCGAAAAGACATTTTTCTTAGTCTATCGAAAACACATTTTCCTTAGCCAATCGAAAATACATTTTTCTTAATCAATCGAAAATACATTTTTCTTAGTCATTCGAAAACACATTTTTCTTAATCAATCAAAAACACATTTTAAGTCAATCGAAAACACATTTTTCTTAATCAATCAAAAACACATTTTAAGTCAATCGAAAATACATTTTTCTTAGTCAATCGAAATCACATTTTTTTAGTCAATAGAAAATACATTTTTCTTAGTCAATCGAAAACACATTTTTTTAGTCAATCGAAAACACATTTTTTTAGTCAATAGAAAATACATTTTTTTAGTCAATCGAAAACACATTTTTTTAGTCAATCGAAAACACATTTTTTTAGTCAATAGAAAATACATTTTTCTTAGTCAATCGAAAACACATTTTTTTAGTCATTCGAAAACACATTTTTTTAGTCAATAGAAAACACATTTTTCTTAGTCCATTGAAAACACATTTTTAGTCAATAGAAAACACATTTTTCCTAGTTAATCGAAAACACATTTTTCTTAGTCAATCTAAAACACATTTTTCTTAGTCATAGAAAATACATTTTTCTTAGTTATTCGAAAACACATTTTTCTTAGCCATCGAAAATACATTTTCCTTTCCTTAGTCAATCGAAAACACATTTTTCTTAGTCAATCGAAATCACATTTTTCTTAGTTAATCGAAAAGACATTTTTCTTAGTCTATCGAAAACACATTTTCCTTAGCCAATCGAAAATACATTTTTCTTAATCAATCGAAAATACATTTTTCTTAGTCATTCGAAAAAACATTTTTCTTAGTCAATAGAAAATACATTTTTCTTAGTTAATCGAAAACACACTTTTCTTAGCCATCGAAAACACATTTTTCTTAGTCATCGAAAACATCTTATTAATTATTATTATAATTCACAAACGCCAGTTAATGTTATTGGATTAAATATATTACAATAAATGCTAATAATAATAATAATTACAATATTTAATAATTTGTCATCAATAAATGTTAATTTCTTTCTATTCCATCCACCATTCGCTCATAAATGATCTGTACCAATAAATTAGAAAAATTATATTTTTTTTCAGCAGAAATTTCTTACGGCTCATTATTTCCGATCGCTTCTATGATGACATTTTTCAATACCAAATTTTCGCATTTTCCATTGCACATTTTTGGTTTCCAACCAACTTTTTTAAACAGTGAAAAATCATTGGGCAAAGAACATTTGTAATAACGATCAAGATCTAACAATTAATTAATGAATGTATTTAATTTGAATTTTAAAATAATTTGCCTTCGCTGAAATGTAAATAAATTGTAATCTTTTTTCCTTTTACCAAATACTTTTCAAATAAATAAAAAAATAAAGTAAGTTCGGCATCTTCATTAGCAGGCATTTTACAATGAAATGAATTTAAATTCTGGAATTTGATCACATTAAGATGGGCCAAAAATAATGGAAACTCACTGGAAGTTGTTCAAGTAGTCCTTCAATAAAATTAGACGAAGGAAGAAGTGAAAGTGAACGAATGTCCAAATGCTGAAATTAATTGTAGAATTCTAATTAAGCATTTATGAAAATTTATTAAACCTTAATCGATTCATTTTTTTGTTCAAATAATATCATAGGATCAAATCGTGTATAATGATCAATTCCAATTGTCAAAGAATTTAAGGACATAGAGATTTGGAAAGGATGCCGAGTTAACACATTCAAATGGATCAAATCGGGACGAGCCTGACAGATGTTTGACAGAGTTTCCTTGAACTAATAATAAAAATTTTATAGTCCCTTAATTAGATACCGTATTTATTCTATTTGTAACCATGTCTCTATTAGAAACCCGTCTCTATTTGTATCCCCTTAGAGGGTCTCTGAAAATTAGTAACCCGGGGTTAAAAATTAATTTTTTAATTGTACTATTGTGGAATCAACATTGCCCCATATTTATCGATTAGATAAAATTTGGTCATCCAACAGTTATAACATTTTCGAAATTTTCAGCATTCTATTCTATAATTCTATCATTTTTTACATTTTAATTATTTCCCTTAAAAATTACTTCAGAACAATAGCCACCAATACGGAGTGCTTTTAAATTTGGTAATTCATTGCAGATGACATTCTTGAATGCATTTTCATTTTGGCAAAAGGCATTCTTGACATTTACTGGTATTTTTTTTAAAATTGACGCTCAAATTGAGGTAAACCAAACTGTGGAATAATATTTTGATTTTGACAATTATTTTCCTTTTTTTGTGTACCTTTTAATTTTTCCAATATCCAAGATCATATTTGGCATAAGTGTTCGAGTTTGAAAATGAAGAATTTTCAAATTGTTGCAATCTCTTGGAACAATTGAAAAAAGATTTGATGCATTTATATGAAATTCATTCGTTTGGCAAAGTGAAAATGATTTCAAATTGCTGGGCAATTTGGTTGGCGTTATTTCGACTTGATGACTATGTTGTTTGTCATACAGGTTTAAATGTTCCAATTTGGATGAATTATTTTCAATCAATTTGCGCATAATTGGAAGATATTCCTATATAAAATATTAATTTAATAATTAATTCCTTTGTAAGTCTATATTTAAACCGTTTCATCAAGAATGAATGAATAAAGTTGTTGGCCAAATGAATTAGCAATTGAATTCACTGCTGGTCCATTCAAATGACAATTGGATAATTTTAAATGTTTTAAACATTTCATTTGTTTGGCCATTTGTTTGACAAAATTTTCATCAATTTTAACATAGTTAAGCCATAATTCCTCCAACCATTCTCCACATCGATTCAATACAAGGCCAAAGGTTTTCAGGTTATTCCAAGGTTTCTATCAAAAATTTTTCAAATTAAGACAAATTCCATAAAAAATTAGGATTTTTTGGTCAAAATTTTAAAATGAATTAAAATCAGTTTATTCATCACTCGAATTATATCCATTTTAGTCAATTCAATTTTTCTATTGAAAGATTTTTTTATGAGTTTAGCAGATTTGTAAATAATTTTTAGCATGGATTTGGATGGATGAATAAAATAGAAAAATTAATATTAATGTGAACTATGAATAGATATGTTTGAAATTTTTAAATAGTTTTGAACAAAAAAGTGTAAAGTAAAACAAAAGAGGACAGATTTCTTTTCTTTCTTTATGTTTTTGTTGCCAAATATATTTTGTCAAAAATTTTGAATGCTTTATTAAAAGCTTAAAAGATTTCTATTAAATTAATAAGATGTTGTCAATAAACAAAGTTTGAATGCATAAAATTTATATAGCCTTATTAACAAACCAATGGCTTTGAACAAGTTTTGGTTGTCTTCCAATCCAGAAGAACAATTCCACGCCAATATCTACAAACTCGTTCCACTTTAATTTTTTCGGAGAAATCATCAATTTTTGAAAATATCATAACCTGAAAATACAAAAAATTTTATTTTAAAAATTAGCAAACCAATAATTCCGGAGAAAGCTCATTAATGTGCATTTTTGTTGTTGTGTCAAAATAAATAAATCTTTGTCTGATTTTGAAGAATAAATATTTAAATATTTAAAAATGAAATATTTTAAATTTGTTTGATCGATATTTGAAAAATTTTTCAACATTTTTTTCCAATTATATTTTGACTTTTTTTAGATCAAATTGATTTATTATTCCCAAGTGTCGATTGATGTATATTAAATATTATTACAATACAAATTAAATTAAAAATAAATTATAGTAAAAACAATATTGGTGGACATTTTATTTTCATCGATTAAATGCCAATTTCTTTCTATTCCATCCACCATTCGCTCAAAAATGATCTGTGCCAAAAATAAATTTTCAAAATTTTACATTTAATCAAAAATTTCTTACGGCTCATTATTTCCGATCGCTTCTTTGATTACTTTTTTCAGCACCAAATTTTCGAATTTACCATTGCACATATTTGGTCCCCAACCAACTTTTTTAAATACTGCCAAATCAGGACGGTCAAGGGCGATATTTGAGAACATTTCCTTTAATATTTGTTCAATGGATTATTGATAATTTTAAATGCAAAATTCAATTAAAAATTGCTGCCCATCTATTTAGTTAAAATTTTTTTAATTTACTTCAGAACAAAATCCTTTAATATTAAGTGCCTTTAGATTTAGCAATTCATTGCACATGACATTTTTCAATTCCGCTTCATTTTCTATTGAATTGAAGGACAAATTGAGATAAACCAAACTGAATAAAATAAATGATTTTTAATTTCCAATTCTACCGTAATTCTTCTATTAGAAGTCCACCTTCTATTTGAAGCCTACCTTCTATTAGAAGCCCACCCCTCGAAAAATTTATGTCAAAAATTACCAATGTATAGGTGAAATTAGGCCGAAATAAACATTTTTTGTCTTCAAAATTTCCGAAAAGTCTCTCTTCGGAGGGCCGCTGAAATTTATAAGCCCATGGGCTTCTAATAGAAAATTTACGGTATTTTTATTTTATACCTTTTAATGTTTCCAATAGTCCAGATTACATCTGGCTTAAGAGTAGAAATTTCCAAATGAAGTATTTTCAAATTCTGGCAATCTCTTGCGACAATTGGCAAAAAATTTGATGAATACGAAAAAAATTGTTTCAGTGAAAAAGATTTCAAACTGCTTGGTAATTTGATTGGCAGTGTTCCAGCAAAATAACCATTGTGTCTAAAATTCAAACTTAAGTGATCTAATTTGGACGATCCATTTTCAATTAATTTGCGCATATTTGGATGATATTCCTAGAATTAACAATGAATTAATTCTTTTAATTGAATTTAAACCGTATCATCCAAAATAAAAGAATAAAGTTGTTGGCCAAATAAATCGGCCATTGAATCCATTGCTGGCCCATCCAGTTGGCATTTGGATAATTTCAAATCCTTTAAGCATTTCATTTGCATTGCCATTCGTTTGATCAATTTTCCATCAATTTTAATATTAAAAAGCCATAATTCCTCCAACCATTCCCCAAAATGATTCATCACAATGATGAGGGTTTTTCGTTTATACTATTAAGGGTAAAAATTTTCCAAAGAATTTTAGTGTTAAGGAATTTGCGCACTTGAATTTTTTATTATTTTAAATTAATTTTATTTTTGTATTTAATAAAATTGGTAGCATTTTATTAAATTGATTAGGGCCAGTTGATTAGCGAATTATTGGAAATTTAAAAATTGACGAAGTTATGACCAAAAAATAGTAAAATGGGCCAAAATTTGGTAGTTAAAATTTTTTGGCCATGACATTCAGGGTCATGCATGTTCGATCATTCATTTTGATATCAAAATGTTCTATAGAAAGAGACTAATACATAATATGAATGATTAAAGTTCAAATATTAGCCATAACAGATAACAAAAAATTAAAGTGCTCAAATTTTGTATAGCTTTTATATCAAACCAATGATTTTGGACAAGTTTTCGTTGTCTCCCAATTCATAGGGGCAATACGACGCCAATGCCTGCAAACCTGTCCCAGACATATTTTATCCAAGAAATCATCAACATTTGAAAATATCAAAACCTAGAATACAAAAAGACATTTCATGATAACATGCAAAGTGCAATGTTCAAACCAATAATTCCGAAGAAAGCTCATTAATGTGCATTCTGCTGCTTGGCTTATTAGATAAATTGATTGACATATTTTCAAGAATAAATATTTAAATTGTTTATTAAATAATTTTATTCAATAATTTATTTATGTTGCTCAATAAATCTCATATTCCATAAGCCAAGCTGGCTTCCTTCCGGGTGGCGTTTTATATACAGTTCTATAATGCCAAAACAATAATATTTAAATAGTAATTATTAATAATTAATTATAAATATTTGAAATTTTCCATTTTTATGTTTTCAGCAGTATGGAGATAATTTACCGAAAAAAACATTTTTATTACCTAATCAAAAACATTTTTTAGCCAATCAAAAACACATTTTTCTTAGTCATAAAAATACATTTTCTTATTAGTCAATAAAAAATACATTTTTCTTAGTGAATAGAAAACACATTTTTCTTTATCATCGAAAAGACATTTTTCTTAATCAATCGAAAACACATTTTTCTTAGTCAATCGAAAACACATTTTTCTCAGTTAATCGAAAACACATTTTTCTTAGTTAATCGAAAATACATTTTTCTTATCAATCGAAAACACATTTTTCTTATTAGTTAATCGAAAATACATTTTCTTAGTAATTCGAAAACCCATTTTTCTTAGTTAATCGAAAACACATTTTTCTTAGTCAATAGAAAACACATATTTCTTTGCCAATGGAAACACATTTTAAGTCAATCAAAAAAACATTTTGCTTAATACATTTATTAAGCTATTTTTTCCTTCAATTTATAAAACTTTTTTGATTAGATTGATTTATTATTCCCAAATGTTGATTAATATTATCTATTAAATATATTACAAATTAAATTAAAAATAAATTTAGTAAAAATAATATCGATAGATATTTTCTTTTCATCAATTAATACCAATTTCTTCTTATTCCATCCACCATTCGCTCAAAAATGATCTGTGCCAAAAATAAATTAGAAAAATTATATTTAAATCAACATTTCTTACGGTTCATTATTTCCGATCGCTTCTTTGATTACTTTTTTCAGCACCAAATTTTCGCATTTACCATTGCACATGTTTGGCTTCCAGCCAGCTTTTTTAAATAGTGCCAAATCTTTGGGCAACGAATATTTGTAATAACAATCGCTGTTTTGTACTATAAAAAATTAATTATAAAATCACGAATTAATCAAAATTTTCAAAAATTCCACATTTTGGTGACTTAAAATTTAGCTCTTGGCCAAGAAGCTCGATTTTGCGACATTTATATCCAAAAAGAAATTGATGCCAATTTGGGATTATTTTATGCATAAATTTGATTTTTTTTGTGAGTATTTTAAGTTTGGCCATAAAATCTACAAAAAAATTGATGGCAATTTTTGTGATGATTTTTATGAGTAAATTTTAAATTTTTTGGATTTTTTGAGTATTTTAAGCTGATTACCGTGATGTAAATAAATTGTAATGTTCTTTCCCTTTTCCAAATGCTTTTCAAATAAATCAAAAAATGAATTAAGTTCTGCATCGGTAGCTGGCATTTTGCAATGAAATGATTTTAAGTCCTGGAATTTAATTAGAGTAAAATGAGACGAAAATAATTGGAACTCACTGGAAATTGTTCAAGTAGTTTTTGGATGAAATTGGATAGGGAGGGAAGAACAAGCGAACGAATGTCCAAATGCTTAAAATAATTACAAGATTTGTATTTTTAATTAATGATTCATTAAGGTTCTTTTTCATTTTCAAATATTATTCTATAAATGCATATTTTTGGGTACTTGTGGAGTTTGTATCCGCTTTTTTGGAAATTGCTTGGTACCCCCTTTTGGTTTAGGGTTTTTGCTAGGGGGTTGGGTTTAGGATACACATAAGATGATTCTTACCCTATCCTATTCCTAACGCAACCCTGATTGACTCTAACCATAGAGGGGACCAAGCACTTTCCAAAAAAGCGGATACAAATTCCACAAGTACCTATTTTTGTATGTATAGACAATATTTCATTTTCCATTACCATATCTATTGATAATATTTTTTGCCACTAAAATTTCTCTAAATGCCAATAAAAAAGCTTTTTTTTGCCACACAAAAATTGTTTTTGACTTCTAATAAATCAGAAACCAGTTTTAGACCCCAAAAACTTTATACCCATTTTGTAGATCTCATCGAGACGCGTCAATTAGTATATAATTTGTCATGGTTTTTTCCAAAATTAAAGGGTATTAAACTGTTTAAACCGTTTCTCCAATTTTTGGTTTAAAATCTTTAATTCTAGGCCAAACCATGATAAATTATATACTAATCGACGCGTCTCGTTGAGATCTACTAAATGGTTCTAGATTTGTAGGGTCTAAAACCAGTTTCTGATTTATTAGAAGTCAAAAACAGTTTTTGTGTGGCAAAAAAAACTTTTTTATTGGCATTTAGAGAAATTTTAGTAGCAAAAAAAATATTTTCCATTAAATGCCCCCATGATATTATATTTTAAATTACACTTTTACAAAAAAAATTTTTTAAATCAAAATGCAATAAAAATTTGAATATATAAATTTTATATTTGAATGGTTTTTGTACAATTTATGTTTATGACAATTTATAATAACCTGCAATGATTTATTTCCTTGGAAGAGCAATGTTTCTGGTAAAATTCGACGAAAACGCGGATCATCAGTAAAAGTTCGTAGTGTCAAAGAATTTAGCGAATCGGAGATTTGGAAATGAAATCGGGTGAACACATTGAGATGGACCAGCAAATCGGGACGGTCTCGAGCGATATTTGAGAGCATTTCCTTAAATGGAATTTATGAAAAAAATATATAAAAATATTTAATTTACTTCTGAACAACATCCACCAATACGGAGTGCTTTTAAATTTGGCAATTCTTGACAGATCAGATCTTTGAATGCAGCTGCATTTGCAATTGAATTGAAGGTCAAATTGAGATAAACCAAGCTGGATAAACAATTCATTTTTTAATTTTATTTTCCATTTTTGAACCTTTTTATATTTCCGATAGCCCAAATTAAATCTCGCATAAGTGTATGAATTTCCAAATGAAGAATTTTCAAATTCTTGCAATCTCTTGCGGCATTCAATATTAGCGTTGTTAATGAATCCCCATAATGTTTTTTATTCACTGAAAATGACTTCAAATTAGTTGGCAATTTTGTTAGCAATGTTCCGGCAGCCGTCGAATAATTTTGATTGAGATTCAGACTTAAATGGTCCAATTTGGAGGATTCATTTTCAATCAATTTGCGCATATTTGGATGATATTCCTAGAATTAATAATGAATTAATTCTTTTAATTGAAAACCGTTTCATCCAGAATAAAGGAATAAAGTTGTTGGCCAAATAAATCGGCCATTGAATCCATTGCTGGACCATCCAATTTGCATTTTCCCAATTTCAAATCCTTTAAGCATTTCATTTGCATTGCCATTCGCTTGACCAATTTCCCATCAATTTCAATATTTTGAAGCCATAATTCTTCCAACCATTCACCAAAACGATTCAACACAAGATTGAGGGTTTTTCGTTTAAACTGTAAAGGGTTAAAATCTATAAACTTTGCTACAATTTTTATTAAGCTGAAACGAAATTTGCGCATTTGAATTTTAAATTTTTATTTAAAATTTTTTTATAACATTTCATAAAATTCTAGGTAATATAATTATCCGTCAGCAGCAAATTTTTTGGGTTAACTGTGGAAAAGTGAAAATGAATCCTATAGTAGGTCATCCAATAAACGGTTGAGTTCATTCAGGGATAGGTGACCATCTCACTTTATCACTAACTCAATCTTGATCTCCCCATAAGGTAAACCATAAATTTCTAAAAATTTTGTGTCGGATGACCGATAGCACCAAATTTTGGTCATATATGTTTGATTCAATCATTTATTATCAAAATGTTCAAGAGAATGCTTTATTAAAAGCGTAAAAGATTGCTAATAAGATATTACTCATAACCAAAATCAAGTGCACAAAATTCAGCATTTATTATCAAACAAACCAATGGTCTTAAACAAATTTTCGTTGCCTCCCAATTCAAGGGGGCAATTCGACGCCAATGCCTGCAAACTTGTCCCAGACAAATTTTATCTGGGAAATCATCAATTTTTGAAAATATCAAAACCTAGAATACAAAAAGACATTTCATTTTAATATAACAAGCAAACCAATAATTCTGAAGAAAGCTCATTAATATGCATTCGGTAAGTGTATATTTTGGATATTTGAAGAAGAATAAATTTTAACTCGACTGAATATTTATTAGCAATATTTTTAAACAATTTTTAATTTTACTTTTTCCATAATTTGTTTATATTGCATATTAAACTCTATATTCATATTCCATAAAATGTGTAAATAGGCAAAAGTATAATTACACCAGGGAAAGAGAACATTGTAAGAAGTGTACAAAAAAAATAAAATGTACATATGCTATGCCCTAAAGCGGTGTAAGTTTTAATTATATTCAAATATATAATATAATGCCAAAACAATAATATATAAATAATAATTATTATATATTTTAAAAGTTTTGTTTTCCATTTTAATGATTTCAACAGATAATAAGAAGGTAGTCAAATTTGTTGTATTATTTTTGCTTAAAAATGTATTAAAAATTTTTTAAATAAATATTGATAAAATTTCTAATAACCGTGAGTTTATTGAGCAAATAAATTGAAAACACATTTATCAGTCGAAACTCAAAAATACATTTTCTTAGTTAATCGAAAACACATTTTTCTTAGTTAATCGAAAACACATTTTTACTCAGTTAATCGAAAACACATTTTTCTAAGTTAATCGAAAACACATTTTTCTAAGTTAATCGAAAACACAGTTTCTTAGTTAATCGAAAACACATTTTTCTTAGTTAATCGAAAACACAGTTTTCTTAGTTAATCGAAAACACAGTTTTCTTAGTTAATCGAAAACACATTTTTCTTAGTTAATCGAAAATACATTTTTCTAAGTTAACCGAAAACACATTTTTCTTAGTTAATCGAAAACACATTTTTCTAAGTTAATCGAAAACACATTTTTCTAAGTTAATCGAAAACACAGTTTTCTTAGTTAATCGAAAACACATTTTTCTTAGTTAATCGAAAATACATTTTTCTAAGTTAACCGAAAACACATTTTTCTTAGTTAATCGAAAACACATTTTTCTAAATCATCGAAAATACTCTTTAATTTATTCTTTTGTTGTAGCAATAAAGGTAAAAATTGTCTAAAATTATCAGCTTTGTGATTGTGATTTCGAATTGTCAAAGAATTGAGGGACTCAGGCATTTGGAATTTTACGTTCAGATGGACCAAATCAGGACGGTTCTGACAAATAATTGACACCGTTTTCTAAAAAATATTAAAATTAGAATAGAAAAATATTTTAGAATTAAAAAATTACTTCAGAACAATATCCACCGATATGGAGTGCCTTCAAATTTGGCAATTCACGGCCTATATAATATTTCAATGTAGATTCATCGGTTATTGAACTGACGGTCAAATTGAGATATACCAAACTGTAAAATTTATTTATATTATTATTTTCTTTTAAACCTTTTAATTTTTGAGAGAGCCAAAATTATATCTGGCGCAAGTGTTCGAATTTCCAAATGAAAAAATTTCAAATTCTTGCAATCTCTTGCGACAATTGACAAAAGCTTTGTGGAATCATCAATAAATTTATCCCAGGTACAAAATGATAAACACTTCAAACTCTTTGGTAATACGGTTGGCAATGTTCCGGCAGAATAATTATTGCGGAGATTGATGCTTAAATTCTCTAATTTAGAGGAATCATTTTCAATCAATTTGCGCATATTTGGATGATATGCCTAAAAATTTATATTAAATTCATTTTTGAATTAAATTGGAAATCGTTTCATCAAGAATGAATGAACAAAGTTGTTGTCCAAATAAATCGGCAATTGAATCCACTGCGAGCTCATCAATTTGACAAAGGGATAATTTCAAATGCTTTAATTGTTTCATTGTTTCGGCCGGTGCTATGTCAATTCCACAATAGGGTTAATGTGGGTGTTTTCGACTTATAATAAATCAGAAACCGGTTTTAGACCCTTCGAACCTTATACCATTTTGTATATCTCATCGAGACGCGTCGATTGGTATATAATTTGTCATGGTTTGGGCCAAAATTAAAGGGTATTAAACCGTTTAAACCCATATTTTTAAGTTTTTGGTTTTAAACTCTTTAATTTTGGCCCAAACCATGACAAATTATATACCAATCGATGCGTATTGATGAGATCTACAAAATGGTATAAGGTTTGTAGGGTCTAAAACTGGTTTCTGATTTATTAGAAGTCGAAAACGCCCACATTGACCCTATTGTGGAATCGACCACATTGGCACTGGCTTTTGTCTATTGTGGAATTGACCCAGGACGGTTTCGGCCATTTGTTCCACCAATTCCTCGTCAATTTCAACATTTCGAAGCCATAACTCTTCCAATGATTCTCCGCATCGATTTAATGTATGGCAGAGGATTTCACGGCCAATCTGAGTTCCAAATCAATTATAATTTTATTATTAAAATATGAAAATTTTTGCTTGATCATTCATTTTTATATCAAAATGTATATTGGCCTGGAAGAATTTATTAAAAGCATGAAAGACGGCTTCAGCTATGTTATTGACCATAACGCAAAATTGAATGAGCAAAATTTTAGCATATAATCAAACCAGTGGTATTTGGCAGGTTTTTATTGTTTTCCAATGCAAGGAAACAATACGACGCCACTGTCTGCAAACCAATTCAAGTTCAATTTTTTGTGAGAAATCATCAATTTTTGAAAATATCAAATCCTAAAAATACAAAAACAATTCTTGAGAATTCGCAAACCAATAATTCCGAAGGAAGTTCATTAATGTGAAATTTTTTATTTATCGGGAATTTTCCGTACTTGACCATTTGCTTTTCTTTTAAAATTATTTTAATAATAAAAAATATATTGTAAGAAAAAATATATAAAATTAAAAATTCAATTATTAATTAATTTAAATAAGTATTAAAATAATAATATTTTATTTTATCGACATATAGTATGAAATGAATTATAATATAAACATAAAAATAGTGATATAATTTAATTACATTTACAGCCACAAAACAAAATATCAAATATGTAGTCGAGATGGAATCGGCAGAAATTAGTATCAGCTATTATAATAAAATATTGGCATATCATTGTCAATAATTATCATTTTTTTTTCTTTTTTATTCCATCCACCATTCGTACAAAAATGATCTGTGTAAAAAAGAGTTTAATTTATGGACAAATTTCTTACGGATCATTCTCTCCCTCAATCGCTTCTTTGATTACTTTTTTCAATATCAAATTTTCACATTTGCCTTTACTAATTTTTGGTCTCCAACCGACTTTAAATTGTGGGAAATCGTCGGGCAAAATATATTTGTAATAAAGTGCGTGTTCATATGCTAAATTATAATTAACAATATTTTACATAATTTTAATGAAAATTTTATTTTCAGGATTCTGGTTTGTTAGCTAATCGAAAAATCATTTTTTAATTAATTAAAAACACCCTTTTTATTCAGTCGAAAACGTTTTTCTTAGTTATCGAAAACACATTTTTCTTAGTCAATCGGAAACACATTTTCTTAGTCAATCGAAAACACATTTTCTTAGTCAATCGAAAACACATTTTTCTTAGTCAATCGAAAACACATTTTTCTTAGTCAATCGAAAACACATTTTCTTAGTCAATCGAAAACACATTTTTTTAGTCAATCGAAAACACATTTTTCTTAGTCAATCGAAAACACATTTTTCTTAGTCAATCGAAAACACATTTTTCTTAGTCAATAGAAAACACATTTTTCTTAGTCAATCGAAAACACATTTTTCAAGTTAATCGAAATCAATCGAAAAAACATTTTTCTTAGTTTAATCGAAAAACACATTTTCTTAATCAATCGAAAAACACATTTTCTTAATCAATCGAAAAACACATTTTCTTAGTCAATCGAAAACACATTTTCTTAGTCAATCTAAAAGCGATTTTTCCTTAATTATGAGGCCACAGATTTACTAACATATATTTATTTAAATTTTTCTTTAATCAAATTTATGTTTAAATGAATTTTACGTCGAAATCCGTGAAAATACATTGTAATCTCCTTTCGATTTTTCAAAAGTTTTTCGATTATAGAAAAAAATGAAGTAAGATCGTAATGCATTGCAGGCAATTTGCAATGCAGATATTTTAAATTCTGGATTTTAAATTTGAAATTAGATAAGAATCCGAATTTATAAAATGTACTGGAAATTGGCCAAGTAGTTTTTCTATGTATTCGGAAGATGATGGATGAACGAGGGAACGGAAACGGATGTCCAAATGCTGAAATTTGCATTGTATTATAAGATTAAGATTTACTATATTTAATAAACCTGAATCGAATCGTTTCTTTGGGTTACGAATTCCTCAGGAAGATGTAGGTGAAAATTTCCAATTGGCATTCGAAGTGTCAATGAATTTAGAAAATCCGGGATTTGAATGAAATTTTGGGTGACATTGAGATGGACCAAATCCGGACGAGCTCGACATATCGTTTTTATTGTTTCCTTGAATGTATTAAGTTGTTTAGAATTGGATTTTTTCCGAATCTTGCACATCAAATCAATCAAGTTAATTTTAGTTGCAATTATTATTAGCCCATAGTTTTGGATGAGGTTGAGGTTATAGAAGAATGGATTTCATTTATATGAAGTAAAAATAATAACCAAAAAAGGTAGATTGGACTATCTTCCTTTTTGGTCTTTTTTTTGATAGTTGGTCTTTATATGATCGACCAAATAAAATAAAAGTTTAACTAGAAAGATATTAATTAATGTGCAAAATTTGAGTCCATAAAAATAATATATTTACCTTTTCACAATAACCGACATTGATTGCTTTTAAATCAAACAATTCATGACTGATAGCATGTAATAATGCAGATTCGTCTTTGATTGAATTAACGGCCAAATTGAGGAAAACCAAACTGAAATTTGTTTGTAATTTTTTTATAATTTTTTTTTAATAATAATTGAAGAAATTTTGAAAGAGAAAAGGTCTCTAATGGTCTAATGTCGATTCTATTAAAGCTGCAGAAACATTTTATAGCATTTTATAAAGCACAAATTTGCATTAACAAAAAAAATAATCCAAATATTGGCCACTATTGAATACTATTTTATAATTAAATTATAGCCAAAACTTCGATTATTTGATTTCAAAAATTCATATAGATAAATACATTTAGTATATTAGGATGTGTTATTATTATTACTACTAATATACATTAAGCTATTTTATGACAAATAAAATGCTCTTTAGATTGTTCTGTAGCTTCCAAATATCTAGGTACTTCTCCCAGTTTGAGTCTGCTTTTTTGTTGAGTTGGGAAAATATGGAGGGTCCACATTTTGAGTATCTGGATTAGGGCTAGGGTCCATTAGTTGTTACCGATTAGGGATTATATATACTATTAATGCATGCCCATAACTCTATTCCTTGTGCCCATAGAAGGGAGCTTCAATTTTCTTTAGATACCAAAAAATAAAACTCAAACTGGATGTTTCCAATATCTAGGAAGTAGACTGCTTTGTTATCAATTATTTTGAGGTTATTTTTAAACCTGTTAATTTTTGCGATTGCATTGATTATTCTCCGACGAAGTGTTTGAACTTCTAAACGGAGAATTTTCAAATTCTTGCAATCTCTTGCTATTTGCCTCATAAACAATAATGAATCGGCATAAAATTCATCCCAAGTGCACAGCGAAAAAGACTTCAGACTCTTTGGTAATATGGTTGGCAATGTTCCGACAGAATAATTATGGTCAATATGCAGGCTTAAATGCTCCAATTTCGAGGATTCATTCTCAATCAATCTTCGCATATTTGGATGATAAGCCTATGTAAAAATATTAAATTGATAATGAATTTGTTTAAACCGTTTGATCGAGAATGAATGAACAAAGCTTTGGGCCAAATAAATCGGCAATTGAATCCATTGCTGGACCATCCAATTCACAATAGGACAATTTTAAATGTTTTAGGCAATGCATTCTTTTTGCCATTTGCTTGACAAATTTCTCGTCAATTTCAACATTTTGAAGCCATAATTCCTCCAACAATTCCCCACAACGATTCAACACATAACGGAGGGTTTCTCGGCCATTCTAACATATAAAGGTTAAAATTTGATAAATTTGGAATAATTTTAATTAGGCTGAAACAAAATTTGCCCATCATTTTTAATAAGTGATTTTTAACAATTTCTTAGTTTAGCCCTGATATTACTGCACTGTTTTTAACTAAGAATCAATCGATCTGATTGAAAATTACAAAAAATATTGTTACTTTTATAAAGAAGTAGAAGTGAAGAAAAGATAAGAATTCCATTTAGGGTGTTAGGGTTAGGGATATAAGGTTTAAAGATACGTTTCGTTTTTGCCCTAATAAGTTATCCCTGATTCTATCCCTGAATGCTCTAATGCTAATTAAGATGATCCAAAACCACAGTAGGGGTTGCTCTTCACTTTTTCCAGTTTTGATAAATAGTATCACAGACTCCATATGTCAAAATAAGTAAAATAAATACTTCTGAGTTCTGACTTCATGTTGATAACAAAATGCTCTTTTTCTTAATAACTTGAGCTTCAATAATTTTTCAATTATTTATCACAGTGCGCAAATTTTATTTAGCTTTTATTATGAATAATCAAAAACCAATGGCTTTGGGCATGTTTTTGTCATTTTCCAATCCAGAGGAACAATTTGACGCCATCGATGGCAAACTTTTTCCAAATCAACTTTTTGAGACAAATCATCAATATTAGAAAATATCGAAACCTAAACGTAAAAAAGTTATTGTAGGAAATTTTGCAAACCAATAATTCCGCAGAAAGTTGATTAATATGCATTAGGGTGTTTGAAAAACAATGAATTGTCTGATTAAGTAAATATTTTTTAACTGAATTATTATATTAATTTAGTAATTTACTAACTGAAAATAATTAATTAAATTTTACAATTTTTGGGTAGTCGAGTTTACTGTTTACATCCCCTTTTTGGAAAGTGAAGAGTCCTCTCCCTTTATAGATTATCAGGATTAGAAATGTAGGGACCCTTTATTTTTACCCTTTTCACGAAAAAAGGGACAATTTTTATACAATGATTAATTTATATAGGGTAATAAATTCAATAAACCCGTTTAGCCTTGTCAATCAATACCCGTATCTGGAGGGTCTGGACAATATTTGACAAACTTTTTTTTTATCATATATTTATGTCTGCTATATTATATTTTGTCATATTTGACTTTCCTCTAACTGAAGTAAGGACAAGGCAATTAAGGTTTTCTTTTAAACTATAATGAAAAAATGCCAGAATAATATATTTATATTTAAATAATAAAAATTTTTAACAAGAATTTAATTTTATTAAAATTTTAGAATTTCTCCATTTTAACAAATTCTTCAATGAAAGCAATGAGAAAAGGGAAAAAGTGATGACGTGTTATGACCAAAAAATATACCCAAAAAATGTCTAAAATAAATCTTAAGAAAAAATATTTTTATTAGTAATTTTAAATTCCAATGGAAAATGGTTTCTGTGGTCGAGCATGTGAATTTCATGGCCAAAAATTCACATTTTTCCCGCCAACTATATTTGGGCGTCTTTTCCATTCAAATTGATTTATTTGTGAATTGAATTGACAAATTTGTGTCCTCTTCAACCACAATTGTCCCCGGCCAGCGGTGATCGTCGTAAATAGTATCATTAATCACTCTGATTTGCGCGCTCAATGCGCACAAAATGTGTCCCAAAAAATTTTAATTTGCTGAATTCTCGACGGCCAATTCCCTCTAACAGCGAAGAGTTTATAATAAATTCGAGGCCAGCAAGGTCATAAGATGAGAGGAGGCCTTTTTCCTATTCATTCGGGGTTCGGGGCCCATTTTCAATTTAAAAACACCCACAATCTTCTCCGCAATTTCAGATTATATTTCTCAACAAATTCAAAAGTGCTCGGTGGTGTTGGAAAATGCAGCAAACAAAAATTCTTCAATTATTTACGCTATTGCTGCTCATTTTTGGTGAAAATTTTAATTTTAAATTCAAATAAAAATTTAATTTATATTCAAATAATCAAGTATTTGGCCAATAATAAATTTCTGACAAGTAAAAAAATTTAAATTGATATTTGTTTGTTTTTTTATAATTTTCTAATCATTGAATTAATTATTAAAATTCGAATTTATATTTAAAATATATTTCATAAGAATTTTTTAAACTTTTCTCTTATATTTTTAAGTACCTTTTCACAAAGAGATCACTATAATTAAAATAATAGATAGCAGTGAAATGAAATTTGCGTCCTCGAAAATTTTGGCGCTATCAAAATATTATCAAATATAACTAACCGAATAAAATTTAGAGCCAAGTTTAAAATAATTTAGAGGATAAGTCAAATTGGGCTAGGCTTCGGAATTAAGAGGATTGTAAATGGTAATTCGACAAATTTTTTATAAGAGTCGCTGATTTCAGAGCCACAAAATATTATTTTTTTAATTTTGACCAAAATCCCTAGCTCAAAAAATGTAGATAAAATAAATTATAATTTAATATTTTAATTATATAATTACTAAATAAATATATTTCCTTAATTAGATTTGACCACATCCGCCATCATTGGTCAAAGATATCCAACGAAATTGGTTCAAGACGACAGTAATATTGAATTAGAATTGTTGCCTGGGGCAAATATCTACAAGCTCGATGGCTGTCTCTTTCAAATCGGATCACCAATGGTCTGCGATCCGGACGGAATTTTGACAAGTGTCGAATTGGCACGAATCAATGAGCAATTGGCCGAACTGCAACAAGCCACAAATACGAATTTTTATCCGGTAAAAGCTTATTAATTTTTATAATTTTTTCACCACAACTTCATTTTGGAATAATTTTAATTAATTAAATTTTATTTTTTTTCTTTTATTATTTTGTTCAATCCAAACAAAATATTTTTTGATTGAAAATTTAGAAAATTGAAATTTATTTCAGTGAAGAAAATAATTAATTTTTTATTAATTTTTTATTTTCTTTTATAGGCACCACCAATGTGGGAATTTTTGAACGCCGCAAAATGCCCTCAATCTGGGCTAACCCTTTCAATTATTTTATTCAACGATTCGACTCAGCCAAAATTGGCAAAGCAATTAGCGGCAAACTTTCATGCCAGATGGACTGCAGCGCATCCTTGTGCCAAAAGTGCACTGGAATTGATCAATGTTGGTGCGAAAGACCCATTCTTTGCTGTGGCCAGTCATAATACGGATTTGAGGCCAACCGAATTAGGCAAATATTTTTATAGACAGGTGAGGGTTTTTTAATGATTTTTTTAGAAGAATATTGAATATTAATTTATGGAAAATAAAATATATATATATAATTTTTTTGAAAGTCAACAATTAAGATTAAAAAATAAATTTAATCTGAATTTTAAAAAATTATCTAAAGAAATTAATTTCAGATTGAAACAAATTCCAAAAAATTTCAAAATAATTTTTTTAAATAAATAAATATTAAATATTTTAAAATAATTTTTCAGTCGTCTCTTCTTCAAAATGGCCGTCTTGCGGATGCGTTGGATTCCATGATTGAGGATATTAGGCGAAATATGATGTTGAGAATGTGAATTATTAAATTAATTATTTTTCCTTTTTATTATTCCTATTCATTTCGACAATTGAAGGAATATTCTCCTTCAAGCATAGATTGACCGAACTTTGTGGAATTGTTTTTCCCAATTTAATCGAAAAAATATTTATTTTAATGTATGTGAATAAAATTTGAATAATTTTATTGAAATTTAAATAAAAAAAAAGTATTATTAATTAAATAATTTAATATAATTTAAGCATAAAATTGGAATATTATTGAATTTTTAGTATGTAAATGCAACCCCCTATTACCTCCTTCCATTCTTAAAAGATATAAGATACCCCTTCTTTTTCTCTGACTGGTCACTTAAAGTATGAGGATAGCCAATAGCCATGCCATCGGCCAAGGGGTTTTTTGACCATGCTCTTGCCTGTTGGCTCCAAGCTCCCTCTTGCCTATCCATTTCCATTCCAAGTTGTCTATTACTTTTCGCTCTCTGATTTACCCTTTTTCTTGGCTTTCAATTTGACCTTTGACGGCTCATGCACGGGAGTTTAAGTATATCTACTAAAATCCATTATTCTGACTCCTTCCATCAAAAACATATTCCCCAACCTTTTTATTAATTTAAACCAATTGAACCCAACTCGTATACAGTCGGTTTAAATCCCTGAACCGCCCAAATCCTAAAACATTACTAATTAATTTCCATTTTCATTCCGAATATAATTCTAATTTTCATATTCATTCTGGAAAGAATTCTGATTTTCATTCCGGAAAGAATTCTGATTTTCATTCCGGAAAGAATTCTGATTTTCATTCCGGAAACAATTCTGATTTTCATTCCGGAAACAATTCTGATTTTCATTCCGGAAAAGAATTCTGATTTTCATTCCGGAAAGAGTTCTGATTTTCATTCCGGAAACAATTCTGATTTTCATTCCGGAAACAATTCTGATTTTCATTCCGGAAAAATTCTGATTTTCATTCCGGAAAGAATTCTGATTTTCATTCAGGAAACAATTCTGATTTTCATTCCGGAAAAGAATTCTGATTTTCATTCCGGAAAGAGTTCTGATTTTCATTCCGGAAAGAATTGTTCTGTTTTTCATACCGGAAAGAATTGTTCTGATTTTCATTCCGGAAAGAATTGTTCTGTTTTTCATTCCGGAAAGAATTGTTCTGATTTTCATTCCGGAAAGAATTCTGAAAGAATTTTCATTCCGGAAACAATTGATTTTCATTACGGAAAGAATTCTGATTTTCATTCCGGAAAGAATTCTGATTTTCATTCATGAAAGAATTCTGAAAGAATTTTCATTCCGGAAACAAATTCTAATTTTCATTACGGAAACAAATTCTGATTTTCATTCCGGAAACAAATTCTGATTTTCATTCCGGAAACAATTCTGATTTTCATTCCGGAAACAATTCTGATTTTCATTCCGGAAGCAATTCTGATTTTCATTCCGGAAAGAATTCTGATTTTCATTCCGGAAAGAATTCTGATTTTTATTCCGGAAACAATTCTGATTTTCATTCCGGAAACAATTCTGATTTTTATTCCGGAAGGAATTCTGATTTTCATTCCGGAAACAATTCTGATTTTCATTCCGGAAAGAATTCTGATTTTCATTCCGGAAACAATTCTGATTTTCATTCCGGAAAAGAATTCTGATTTTCATTCCGGAAACAATTCTGATTTTCATTCCGGAAAGAATTCTGAAAGAATTTTCATTCCGGAAACAAATTCTAATTTTCATTCCGGAAACAAAATCTGATTTTCATTCCGGAAACAAATTCTGATTTTCATTCCGGAAACAATTCTGATTTTCATTCCGGAAACAATTCTGATTTTCATTCCGGAAACAATTCTGATTTTTATTTCGGAAACAATTCTGATTTTCATTCCGGAAACAATTCTGATTTTCATTCCGGAAAGAATTCTGATTTTCATTCCGGAAAGAATTCTGATTTTCATTCCGGAAACAATTCTGATTTTCATTCCGGAAAAGAATTCTGATTTTCATTCCGGAAAGAGTTCTGATTTTCATTCCGGAAAGAATTGTTCTGTTTTTCATACCGGAAACAAATTCTGATTTTCATTCCGGAAAGAATTCTGAAAGAATTTTCATTCCGGAAACAAATTCTGATTTTCATTCCGGAAAGAATTCTGAAAGAATTTTCATTCCGGAAAGAATTCTGAAAGAATTTTCATTTCGGAAAGAATTCTGATTTTCATTCCGGAAACAATTCTGATTTTCATTCCGGAAAAGAATTCTGATTTTCATTCCGGAAAGAGTTCTGATTTTCATTCCGGAAAGAATTGTTCTGTTTTTCATTCCGGAAAGAATTGTTCTGATTTTCATTCCAGAAAGAATTGTTCTGTTTTTCATTCTGGATAGAATTGTTCTGATTTTCATTCCGGAAAGAATTGTTCCGACCTGACTGTAAGCTGAATAGGAATTTAGCATAACTTATTATTAAACAAGCAGATAACAGTCTTAAAATTGTTGAAACTTTATATAGTAATTCCACCATGCCGAATCCGAGTCTGTAAGATGTCTCTAATTCACAAAATTTACTAGCCCAGCATCTTGCTAAATCCCACTGAATGAAAAAATAAAAATTTGGAAAAAAGGAAAAAACAAATTTTATATTAAACCTGTCATAAACCATTCCCAATTTTTAAGTATTTTTAGATAAATAAAAAAAATTATCAATTCATAACTTTTTTTTTACTTAATTCAAAGAGCAATAAATAACAAAATATTATACCAATTTATGGATTTCTTCTATGAAAGAAATGAAATAGTTAAATTTTAAAAATGCTATTAAGTTTCAAAAAATTGTTACTTCTATGTAAATTTTCTAATTTTAAAGGTAATGAAAACCAAAGGATGGAAAATTTTTGTCGATGGAAATCATGAGGAATTGTTCGATCAAATTTACGAAGCAATTGTCAGCAAAATGAATGAACAGAAGAATTTGGCTGAAGAATGTACATTTGCCATGAATGTGAATCCAATGCTGGTGGCACTTAACAAAATGCCTTTTAGCCTTTTTTGAGTTATCGTTTATTTATCCCAATGGAAAGCATTAAATTAATTACATTCCAATTGTTTTCAAAATACATATTCCCATATTTAATTTATAAATTGGTACAATTGCATAAAATGATTTCATAAAAATTATTTGTCCGTTTATTTAAATTTATCAGATCATTTTAGTGTCAAATAAATTGAGTAATTTCGATTTTTCTTTCGTATTTCATAAAAAGTTCATCATATTGCCTTTTCTAAAAAAAGTTGCCCAAATGTATTTTGCAAATTATTATAAGATTTGAATAATTTTATGATATAAATTTATCAAAAAATTTGAAAAAAATGAAGAGAATTTATAAAAGACAATAAATTTATTTAATTTAAGTATAATGATAAAAAAATTATATTATATTATTTACCATATTAAAAAGTAGGCTTCTTCATTTTTCTGTCAATATTAATTATTTAACCAAATTAGTTTAATAATATTTAAAAATATTTATTTTACTAAAAAACGCGGTTTTGATTGTTTCTATATTTTTTTTTTGTCAATCAATTTAAATTTGACTATTATTGGTAATTTCTAATTGTCAATTTACAATCATCCAATATTATAATTTTTCGAGTAAAAATGTCTCTTACTAATAATTTTAAAATTTAAATAATTATTAAATAACATAAATTGATTCTATCATTCACCTATTTTCTAAAAATATTTCCTTATTTTTTTTATTTTACCTAAGAAATCCATCATCATATTTTTTCCTTCTTTCCATTTGATCCCAAATCTCGGCCTGACACCTGCTGCCAGCCCCCTTTCACCCTCTGTTGGATTTCCGTTCCTCTTCTTTTAATTCCATTCAATCAACCTCCACCCCTTCATTTTTTTGATCCGAAAACACGAAGCTTTTGCTGCCGTTCCATTTTGTGCTCTGCTGTTTGTTTGCCTTCCGTTTTGGCCAATTTGATGAAGAAATGTGCTTAGAAGATTTGGCCCACGAACATTTGGCTTTTTCGCCAACAGCAAATTTCGGCTACACTCTTGAATTTTTTTTATATAATTTTCTCCGATCCATCATCCATTTTTCATCCACTTCCTCATCATCCAAGGCCCTAGCCGTTCGTCCTTGATTTTGCCGTATGGCCCATTCGCCCGCCGACTTTTGTTCCCTTTTCTAATCCCATTTACTTGAAAATTTATGACCATAAATTCGGCGAACATTTGGTTTTTTCTCCACAGAATTCGGGTGCATATGCTTTATTTTTTAATATCCATATGTTATGCCACTGCGGACAATTTTGTCATTTTTTCCTTTTTTTTTTCTTTCTAAATTTATCTTTTATTTTATTGAACAAACACCTCTTTTGCTCAGAAAAGATTAACTCTTGAAATTATTCAAATAAAATAAAATTTTGAATAATTCAAAATTTATAGGGTGTTAAATTTGATATTTCTATCTTGTAAATTGCACCCAATGCAATTAATTATATTCCATTACTTATGATGATGAATTTTGCTAATTTTTGGCACACTAAAATACCTTTGGGGCCAATCACTTTATTAGAAATAAAAATACACTTTCGAAATAGATTATCTTCCAAAGAACACTCAAAAATAATAAGATTTTATGTGTTCTATCTAGAATTTAGTGGATAAATATAAAAAGAACAAAAGAAGAACTAATTTATGACCAATCTTATTTGGCGCATTAACAAAAATCATCAATGAACACCAAACCCAGGCAAAAACAGCAAAACATGTGATCAGCAAAAAAATGAAATTCAATAGCTCTTTTTATATTCGAAGCTCTATTCCATGCTTTTTCAGGCAAATTTGTTGCTGATCAAAAAACAAAATTTGACGCCCCCTCAAAAATTTGAAGGCGTGCACTAAAAATAAGCCCACAAAAGAATTTATTAAATAAACTTC
Organism: Pratylenchus scribneri; assembly: GCA_030063045.1. Taxonomy (NCBI): domain Eukaryota; kingdom Metazoa; phylum Nematoda; class Chromadorea; order Rhabditida; family Pratylenchidae; genus Pratylenchus; species Pratylenchus scribneri. Next base: position 479,790 of record JAQSEB010000037.1, on the reverse strand, counting down.
CCTATCCATTCAAAATTGAATCTTTTTTTGTGTATTTTGAAAAAAGTTTGGATGGATCAAATGGTTGTTTTTAAATTTTTTCTGTTCATTTCATCTTTATTATTTTTTTGTTCACTTCATCTTTAATCTTTTTTCTTTTCGATCTAAAAATATATTTGCTGATTTTATTAGATCCACATTCTCAAATCTCAAGTGTCATCAAATAAAAAAATAGTCAATGAGGAAAACATCGACGAATAATTTTTAGAATTAAAATGTTCCGGAAATAGTTGAAATTGATAAAATATTTTTTGATGCCAAAAAAATTGTTAAAAATTTTGATTATTTAGAATTAAATTAAATTTCCCTTAAAACCTTTTGAATTAAAAAAATATAATAAAGTCCTACATTTATACAAAATTATGAAAAAATAAAAATTTCGCTGCTGATACTCTTTTATCATTTTTAACCTAACAAAAGATTTAATTTAAAGTTAAATCAACTCAATTATTTTAAGCAAAATTCAATAAATTTTACCATATATGATAATAGAAATAAAATATTTTTACATTATTTTTCAACTTAATTTAAGAGCTATTAAATGGATTATATTTAAAATTTAGAATTCCTATGTAAATCACTGCTGATATATATTAAAATAATAATTGCGAAATATCGACAAATCTCCAATATCTTATTTCTTTTGGCACATCTTTTTGCATTCAATTTTCTCACAAATTTTATCCATCATCACAAGGATGATTTTCCTCCAATTTCCATTATGACCGCCCATTAATTTCATTTGGTGTTCCATCAATCTGCCACATGATCCCAAAGGGCAAAAAAAGTTTTCTCGTGGCATTAAGGATGAGTAGGCATGGCAAGCAAAAAAGTCAACTGTTGCCACTGGGTGAAATTAGGCGATTTTATGGGGGCATTTGTTGGAGGGCATAATCAAAAGGCGAATTTAAGACATTGAATTAAATAATACGCCAATTGACTCGCCATTCGCCAATATCCACTAATGCTACCTCTAAAATTGATAGTTACTCCTCAATAAAATGCCAGTTGGCCTTTACTAATTCGCAATTTTCATATCAAATATTGAATTTCTATTTTGCCACCTTTCCAATAGAATTCTCAAATTACAGGCAAAAATAGCAAAAAAAAATGAGGCAAAATTTTAAGAATTATCAAGGCGATGATACCGGAATCTTGACCTTTTATTTTTCTTTATGATTTTGAATTATTCACAACTATAAAAAAATATTTAAAACCAATTTTTCAAAGTTAAATGAGATTTAATTAATTTGAAAAATTTATTTAAAAATAAATTTCCATTTTTAAGCGAAAGTGAATTTAATATAAACAATTTTTAATCAATTTTTATTGGATTGAACAACAAAAATGAACGGCACTCCCAAAAATGGAGAGCCTGACCCATTGGCTTGCTGGGTCGAGAGCAAACCGTGCAAATGTGGGGCACAAAATTGGACAACAAAACGCGTTGAACGAGTCGCCGTTCAACTGGGATCAAAAAGTGAATTGAAATAAAAATTAAATAATTTATAAAAAATTGTTTACTTTAATTTCTAAATTCATTTTATAATTTTAAAAACTTTATAAATTTATTTTTAAATTTTTATTTGATTTAGACCAGTAAAAAGAATGCATTATTTATTTTTAAAGACTTCTATGACATCGAAAAAATTTAAATTATTTTTAATTTAATTTTAAAATTTTTAAAAAATTAATGCATAAAAAATATTATATTAAGATGGCGAATTGAAAATTCCCGTCGAGGGTGGTGTCCCAGTTCGCCGCCGTTCCATAAATTTATGGCGTCCAATTGCCGGCATTTTTGCGGTGAATTTGCGCGAAGAAAATGTGGATGAGGCGCCCATCTCGCCAGGACCTGAATCTGATCCATATGATCAGGGGCCACACGAAGCCATACAAGTAATTTTTTAATTATTTAAAATAAAAATTATTAATATTTAAATAAAATTAAAAAAATAAGGAAAAAAATAAGGAAAAAAATTATTTTTAATTAATTTCCTTATTAGGTCCTTTTCAACTGCAAAAAATGCAATAGCGAATTCCATTGCACCTACGAGATGATCAGCGAAGAGAAGGGCAAAACACAGAGCTTCGGGTAAATCAAAAATAAATTCGGCATACAAATTATTTAGGTATAGGTACTTTTCGGTTATCCGGATACAGTTGATTTTTAAATTAAACGTCCATCTATAGGTAACTAGGATTAGGGTTATGGATAAGTGAGAAAATAAACTATCCCCTAAAGACATTAACCCTACACCGGATGACCCTTGGGGGTTACCGCTACGCTTCTCCAATTGACCCAAAATTATCTCCATCCAGATAACCGAAAAGTACTATATTTCATGCTATTATTATTAATAAATTAATTAATTGGAAACTATTAATTTACCAAAAAAAAATAATTAATTTATCCAAATTCTTTCGTGTCTAAAAATTTTTGAGGCCATATAACTTGGCCATAACTAGGTATAGGGCTCAGGGTTAGGTTCATGGCAAAATGGGATTTAGGACTACAAAAAAATATTTTATTTTTAATTCACAGAAAATATGCCAATTCCTGCCAATGCCAATCCAAAATGGGTGCCCCCGAAGATCGTTTATGCGAGGAAGAGCACAGCTATGAGCTGATTCAACGCCTTTACGCTGGAATGTGGGACAGGGACAAATTCAGTCGCCACTTCAACAATTGCAAACATTGGAGTGACATGTTCTGGTGGAAATTGTGCGTAATTTAAATTTACCACTAATTAAGTTTTGAATCAAATTCAATTTATTAAATGCTTTTTTCTAAAATATTTCTCATAGAGACCCCATCCTATTTGATAATGCTATGTGTCTCCTTTGGCCCTTTGCAATCAGTTGAACAATAAAAGAAACCGCAAAATAGAGAAATAATTCGATGATATATTTTTAAAAAATAGGATTGCTTTAATCGGTTTCGATTTGAGAAAATCGGATTAAATTTCAAACCGAAATTGGAAATTTTGACCAAAATAACCAAAAATGTGAAGAACCGAAAGCTGACATTTTTTTTGAAAAAAAAAACCGGGTTGCCGACACGTTCGAAAATCCAACTCAAGAGTAACCCTATTTAAAAAAATGTAATGAAAAGAGGGAAATTTTTATTGTAAATTTTTAAAATGAAAGAAAATAGAGCAAAATTATTTATTAGAAAGCTGGTAAAAAAATGATCAAATAATTTTTATTTTTATTATGATCGAAGCAACTTTTTCAATTATTTTTTTTTAAATATTTTTCTTTTGTAGACATCCGGATGAATACAAGCGGAAGAAGGCGGCCGAAGATCGAATTGGTGGACAAGCATTGAAAGTTTGATGGCTGAATGACGAAGCGCAACAAAAAAAAATTCAAAAAAATTAATGATTTAAAATACAATATATTTTTGCCTCCCTCATCACAATCGTGGCTTTAAGCGCTTTTATTTTGAATAAATGGATAAAAATAATAAATGTTGAATTTGTGGTTATGAATGAATGTGTTTGTAATTTAAAAAGGAAGGCAATTTTTATTTGGGTTAGATTAAATTTAGGGAAAAAATTTCTTAATCAAAAAGGGTTCATTGCTTTTTGTACAAATCTTTGCAAAACACCATAGATAATTTAATGTTTTTTCGAATCTTTTATGATTTGTATATGGATAAAACCATTGAACAACCAATATTTCCAATGATTTTTCGATGATAAATGAAATATTTTTCATACCGTTTGTAACATTTGCAGTCTAAGCATCTCTTAATCCCATCCCATTTTCAGTTCCAATCCAAAATGTCATCGGACAGTGAGCGCGAACGTTTGGCGGAGATTGTCCGGCTTCAGGAACAAATTCGAATTGAACGGGAGGCTCGTTTGGAGGCTGAAGCACGTCTGCGAGAGTTGGAACAATTGCGCAGTGAGGAGGAGGAGCGAGACCGTCAACGCCAGCAGCAACAACGTGAACGATGGGCCCGGAATAAGCGAAATCAACGTGAGCGCAATCGCCAGAATAACAATGGACAATGATGATGAAAAGAGAATGATGGAAATAAATGGATGAACCAAATTGAAATAAACAAAAATTTTACAGAAAATAATTATTTTTTATTCAAATTATTTAATTGGGAAAATGTATTATGTAAAGTTAAATAAAATTCCTTTTGTTTTGAGGAAGAAATTATTATGAAAAATTTAAATAAGCCCCTTCTTTTATTCTTTTCAATTTTTTGACGAACCAATTGTAAATTTAATTAATTTTAGTGTTAATATTAGTTTATAATTTTTAAAATCGGAATCCTCTGTGATTTCTATCTCTTACGGGTGTGCCCAATGCCCAAAGCCCGAATAGGGTTAAATATGGAAAATTTAATTCTTTGATATTGATATGCATCAGCAGGATGGTAGATTTGTAAATAAAAACTCCTTGAACTTTATAATTTTTGTTCTGGAGAATACACTGAAAATATTAAAACCACAAAATTCTTTTCGGACTACAAATTTGCCAAAAATTCAATTCAATTTTCTCAAAAAATTAATTTTTTATCGTATATATTTTTAATAAGTATAACGGTACAGTCGGTTTCGGTTCAAAATGCATATTTACTGAGGTTAACCACCTAAAAATATTTTTTGAAAAATGAATTGGCGCTTCCTTTTTGAGATATTGACAAAAGAATGGAAAAGATATTTGGCAATTGATTATTGAAATGAAATGGAAAGAACCAAAATTTAAATTCCGAATTTGAAATATGATTGAAAAGGGGATTTTTTCCTCTTTAAAATTACACCAAATCGTGATGAGTTTTGTTTGAGATTTCCCTTACGGGTGCAGATGCAATTCCAACGATAGCCAGCTTCCGCCCGATCATATCTCAGCGAGGCAATAACCAATTTAGGAAGGCGATATATCATTAGAAAGCCTAAAGTTTCTTCTACAAAATAGCCTATGATTTTATGAATTCAAGCATATTTATTGAGGTAAACCACCTAAAAATAATTCTTTAAAAAATGCAAATTTAATGAGGCTAACACCTAAAAATAATTCTTTAAAAAAGCAAATTTAATGGGGCTAACCACCTAAAAATATTTTTTTGAAAAATTGCATTTTTAATGGGCAAACCACCTAAAAATATTTTTTTGAAAAATTGCATTTTTAATGGGGCTAACCACCTAAAAATATTTTTTGAAAAATTGCATTTTTAATGGGCTAACCACCTAAAAATATTTTTTGAAAAATTGCATTTTTAATGGGCTAACCACCTAAAAATATTTTTTGAAAAATTGCATTTTTAATGGGGTTAACCACCTAAAAATATTTTTTGAAAAATTGCATTTTTAATGGGCTAACCACCTAAAAATATTTTTTGAAAAATTGCATTTTTAATGGGCTAATCACCTAAAAATATTTTTTTGAAAAATTGCATTTTTAATGGGGCTAACCACCTAAAAATATTTTTTGAAAAATGCATTTTTACTGAGGCTACCCACCTAAAAATATTTTTTGAAAAATTTCATTTTTAATGGGGCTAACCACCTAAAAATATTTTTTGAAAAATTGCATTTTTAATGGGGCTAACCACCTAAAAATATTTTTTGAAAAATTGCATTTTTAATGGGCAAACCACCTAAAAATATTTTTTGAAAAATTGCATTTTTAATGGGGCTAACCACCTAAAAATATTTTTTGAAAAATTGCATTTTTAATGGGCAAACCACCTAAAAATATTTTTTGAAAAATTGCATTTTTAATGGGGCTAACCACCTAAAAATATTTTTTGAAAAATTGCATTTTTAATGGGCTAACCACCTAAAAATATTTTTTGAAAAATTGCATTTTTAATGGGCAAACCACCTAAAAATATTTTTTTGAAAAATTGCATTTTTAATGGGGCTAACCACCTAAAAATATTTTTTGAAAAATTGCATTTTTAATGGGCAAACCACCTAAAAATATTTTTTTGAAAAATTGCATTTTTAATGGGGCTAACCACCTAAAAATATTTTTTGAAAAATGCATTTTTACTGAGGCTACCCACCTAAAAATATTTTTTGAAAAATTTCATTTTTAATGGGGCTAACTCTAACTACCTAAATAATTTTTTAACATCTAAGTTGTCTCTTTCATAAACAACAAATTACTCCAGTTAAAATTTAATTTAAGGAATTTATTAAAAAGATGGAAGCAAAAATGGCATTTAATAAAAATAGTAAAGCATTAATGATTGGATTTTATCAATTATTTATCTTCTCATTTCTTTCATTCTTCTTTATTCTCACATTGTCCGTCCTCATCCATCGCTCAATGTTGTCCATCCTGTTGATCACGATTCTGACGGCGACGTTCGCGCAAACGAGCCTGCTTCTGGCGATTCCTTTCTCGCTCACGTTCCAGTCGACGACGTTCTTCATTCTCAAGACGAATTGCTTCTTCTCTCATTTGGCGGATTTCTGCCTCCAATCGCGCATTCTCTTGTCGAATATTTTCCAAATTTTGTCGTTGTTGTTCGCGCTCTCTTTCAGAATCGGACATGTTTGATTCAATTTTTGTGCTGAAAAATTATATTTTTATAAAATTCGAAGGATATAATAATAATAATGTGCATTTAAACGAAATAAAAGGAGAAAAGTATTTCACTTGAGGATTAAGGGGGGGGGGGGGGGGGGTGATGGCGGGGTGGGGACTAATTCGTGTAAAAATATTTTTTAGGGAGTGCCAATTTTTTTTGTCCATACATCAGTTTTTGTTGGATAACTTTTAATGTAACCTTGATCCCAAAACCTTCCCAATTTTATAGAACTCATCGAGACGCGTCGATTGATGTTGGGTTTGCCGGGGTTTGGTCACAATTCTAAGTATTAAACCGTTTAAACCCTATTTTAGCTTTGAGTTTATAACTCTTTGAGTTTTGAACCAAACATAAACAAACTATATATCAATCCACGCGTCTCGATGAGCTCTATCGATTTGGTATAAGATTTAGAGGTTTCTGATCAAGTCATTAATAAGTTATTATATTTTGGACAAAAGAATGCAATTTCGTGGACAAGAATGTGATTGTGGACAAAAAAAATGTATTCTCTTTTTTAATTCTATGGTAAAATTTATCGAAGGAATGAATAAATATAGCATTTGGATGCTCAAATTTGCCTAATCTTTCAAATATTTTTTATTTTATTTGTTTGATAACGCTAGGTTTTGGATGAGTGGATTGGGTTGAAAAACACGATAAAATTTTGCTTGGTTGTTGAATTTAGATTTGCTTTGCCAAATAAAATTACTCGTAAAATCTGTTAATATGGAATTGGATAAATTCATTTCAATAATTTGATTGGATGAGATTGAAATTGAATAAATGAATGAATGTGGATGAATCAGCGACAAAAATTAGCGAAATAAACAAAAAATGACGAAGCCGGAAGAGAGAATTATAGCGGGAAAATTCCCACCAATTTTACATTTTTTGCCACTCATTCAATCCACCCACGAGTACCAATCAATTTTGATGAATTCATTTTCATTTCATTTTCATCCAAATGATCATTTTTACTTTAACCGAGTAGCCATTTTTTATTTCAATTCTTTCCAGTTTAAATATTCTCATAACTTATATTATCAGAATGAGAAAAATATCCATAATACTAAATAAGAAATAAGATGAATGCAACTACCATTATTATTAAAGATTGGGGAATTGATTAGTAGGGTTGAACACTTTCGGTTTTTAGAAGGTCTCGGTTTGAAAACCGGGTTTTCGATTTTTGATGTCGGTTTTTGGTTTCTTTTTCTCCTATTTTCGGTTTAAAAGTGCAAAAATTCCTAAATTCGGTTTGAGATGTCATCGATTTTCTCAAACCCAAATCAACTTTGTTCAACCCTTATTAATTAGGGAAAAATGATTCCTTCCTATTACTTCATTTCCCTATATCAATGCACATTATTTATTAATTATTTACATTTTTCCAAAAAATTTAAATTCCATTTAAGATTATCTAAATCGTTAAGAAAATGTCCGGTGCGGAACGTCAAGAATATTTACGGCAAATGCGAGAAGAACAGCAAAGACGGGAACAACTGAATCGCGAGCGGGAAGAAGTTGCACGAAGGCTTGAAGCTGCACGCCAACAACTTGAACAACGCCGTGCACAATGGCGCGAGAAGATGGCTCGTTATCATGCAAATCGGCGCAATCGTGATCAGCAGGGCGGACAGCAGTGAAATAAGATGAAGACAATTTGAAGAATGAATGAATGAAATGATGAGGAAATTTTCTTAAAAAAGTTTACTTTCTATTTAAATATATGGCATTTTTTACTTCCATCTTTTATTAAATAAATAATTTCAATTAGCTTTCTTTCTTTTCTATCTACCTGTTCTGGTGATTAAATAAGAAAAAAGGAAAGCGGCATGTAATAGGTTTACATTTTACATAATGTATGACTATGGAAAGGGCAAAAAATTGCACAAAAGATGAAAAGTCTAAAAATTGCTGGAATTGGTAATCCATTCTATTCTTATTTGAGATAACGGGAAAATGTTAATTAATTAATTATTTTGAAAGAGAATAATTATGTCAAATAGAATAAATGTTGTTGAATTTAAATGGAATCGGCCGAAGGTGGCAGCAATGCAATTTTCGATTGATGATTTTAATTTTGGGCATTGGAATTTGAAGGTAACGAGATTGGAATTTTGCTGACAATTGTTGGTTTCGTCGGATGTTGCTGTTGAATGTTGGGCGGCACTAATTTTGGCTGTGGAAGAATGGAAATTGGCGGTTGTTGATTTTTAAGTTGAGTCGTTTTGTGTTGAACAGTCGTTGGTGGCATTTTGTTCTGTGGCTGCGGATGATGTTGAATAGTCTGTCGTGGCATTTTGGGTTGTTGTTGTTAATGTTTTAGAGCCGGTGGCATCATTTTTGGTTGCTGCGGTTTGGGTAGATCATTTTTGTTGACGGCGGCCATCAGTGCCGGATTGTTTCCACCAACAAATGGCTTTCCAAGTTGCTCAGCGAGTTGCTTGAGAATGTTTTCGTCGACCAAAAGGCGTTCAACTGCACCACCCAAAAATTGAGAATCTCCGGTGTCAAAAAGAAAACGCCTTGTTGAATTTTAGTGCCGCCAAAGACCAAAAAAAACTAATAAATTTGAGTAATTTTAGAGATTTGATAATAAATATGAATTATATAACAAACTTTGCTGCCTGGAGAAGTAGATAAAGAAAGCTGTAGCACGCGTTTCTTTTCAAATGCCTTGAATTGCCTGCCTTCGCAAACGGTCAATTGAAGACAATAACATTTTGTGCATTTCTGAAAAATTGAAATCATCGAAAATGAATAATATTAATATTTTATACATTAGGATTGAAATTGTTGCCAGTAAAATCATTCATGCCGAGTTCAGCGGTGAATTCATCATATTTCATCATATCTGGAGCAGTGCTGTGCCTTTCGGATTTTATAACTCCTGCTCCAGCTCCGACCCCACAAATTTTTGGCTCTGGCTCCGACCCTTAAAATTTCTGGTTCCAGCACCGGAATTTTAACCCCAAAATTTTTTGCTCCAGCTCCGGTTCCGAACCTCAAAATTTTTCGCTCCGGCTCCGGAGCTGGCCAGCACTGATCCGGAGTCGGTCAATTTCTTGATATTATAAATCAAACCTTGATGCCATATTCCGGTGCTGACTTTCTCAAACCTGAAACCCGAAGTTTTTGGCGACCCGAAACCCGTGACCCGACCCGAAGAATTTTCGACCGACCCGATCCGAAACCCGAAATTTTTGACAAAAAATGGCCTTTCAAGAGGCCATTTTTGGTTTCGGGTTTCAGGTTTCGGGTAACCCGAGGCAACCCTGTTGTACAGTTCTTCCCATTGACCCAAAAATCAGCGGGCGGAAAATTAACATGTATCAAAAATTTTTGCATATATAATATTCCAAGTTGCCTACCATTCATTCTCATTTGACTTTGTAAGTAATTTTTCATTTGGACGGAAAAAATGCCGCAAAAAGCGTAGTTCTGCGTAGATAAATGGTTTGGTGGGATAATATTCCTCAATTAGATGGTTAAATTGTCGGTTCACAAAAATCAAACGCAGAAGTTGAGTTCGATTAAAAAAGTCGAAAATATCAAGTTGAATGTTCAAATCCACACAAAAATTTTGATGTCTGCCATTGTTGTCCATTGAATTAATTTATTTATTATAAAATTGTAAAATTGAAAAAGATGAGAATCCCTGTTTAATTGTAGCTAAAAATTATAAACAAATATACATAAAATGGAGACAAAATCCTTAAAAATATACATTGATAGGAAATTTAAGTGAAAATTTGCTTTATATAATAAGTTAAAATCGGATAAAAAGGGATATATATATTTTGTTAATACCAATAAGGTGCTGTGTCGTTTCCTCAAAAAAATAAGTAATTTTATTTCATCCTCATACAATGTTTTTGTATCTACATAATTTTTTGTCTTTTCTCACCAAAATTTTGCATATTTTGAACAAACAAACAAACTAATATGTAATGAAATACATTCATTTGTTTCGGCATTTATTAAGCCGTACCAATACGAACAAGCATTCTTGGGCCGCAAGAAAAAAAGAAATCAATATATTCTCTGGCTTTTTGAGTGGCTAATACTATGGGCTGTGTAGCATGGAGGATGTGGGCTGGATGCTTGTGGCCACTCTCGAGTCTCCAACATCGACACTGGGTGCTTTGTGGCCCATTTTGAGGGAAAAAACGGGGAAATGGTAATTGGCAGAGGAAAAGATGAATGGAATTGGAGAGCGGATATATATATATATATAATTGTCTAAAAAGATCTTTGGGTCTGTTGTAAATACGAATTCACCGCGATTTAAGACTAAAATTCAATCCGATTAGCTCTCATCAGATAATAATAGAAAGAATATTTATGTTGATATATTTTTTATAATTTTAAATATATTTTTGTTCTGATAAAATTAAAAAATTATGGCTTTTTTATATTCTTTTTTATTATTTTATTTGACAAAATCTTTTGATTTAAAAATGAAGAATTTATTTTTTAAATTTTAAGTTATATATAGTATTGGCCATATTAACAAAATGCCAGGATGATGGTTAAATTTATGCTAGCGCTAGATCAAATCTTTTGTGTAAGATGACCTAGTGACCATAACCACTATTGTCAAACTTTCTTTGTGTCCCTAACGAAGTTTTAGGGATTAACAATGAATATAAAAATTCTATTATAATTCCCCATCTCAAAAGGTTGGAAAATAATTGGGGTATTGAAAGTGAATTTACTGTATATTGATGAATGTGATAAATTAATAAATAAAATAAAGATTGATTTTGATATTGTAAATAATAAATGTCAATTTGTTTCCTTTCTATTCCATCCACCATTCATCCATAAATGATCTGTGCAAAAAAGGAATATGGGGATTATTTCTACTTTTATTTATCCGAAGTTTCTTACGGCTCATTCCCTCCGTTGATCGCTTCTTTAATTAAATTCTTCAGCATAAAATTTTCACATTTCCCGCTCCATATTTTTGGTTTCCAGTCAACTCCACTAAATAGTGGCAAATCATCGGGCAAAATAAATTTATAATAATGGAAGTGTTCATATGCTAAAATATGGATATATAAAATATTAGGGCTATTTTATTTTGAATACCGAAATGAAAATAAATGTTGATTTTTCTTCCTTTTTTCAAATGCTTTTCAAATAAACAAAAAATTGAATTAAATTCGGCATCGGTTGTAGGCATTTTGCAATGAAGCGCTTTTAAATTCTGAAATTTGCTCACAAATCAATGCGAAAACGAGATAAAAATTTACTGGAAATTGTCCAAGTAGTTCTTCGATGAAATTGCCATATGAAGGAAGAATGATTGAACGAATATCTAAATGCTGAAATTAATTCTAAATTATTTCCTTGTTATCCATTTATGACAATTTATGAAACCTGAATTGATTCATTTTTCTTGATAATTAATACATAGGGAAAAAACTGAACAAAATTCACTGTTGTGGGAATTCGAAGAGTCAAAGAATTTAAGTAATCCGAAATTTGGAAGGCGTGTCGAGCGAATACGTTGAGATGGATTTAAAATTTGTGGGTCTAGAACAAAATCGTTATAAACTTTTTGCAATTTTCTATGTTTTTTCACAAAATTAAATACCTTCCATTTTGAAATTACCTCATTACAATATCCACCAATTTTTATTGCTTTTAAATTTGGCAATTCATGACAGAGGACATGTTTAAATTCATCTTCATTTTCAATTGACTTGACTTCCAAATTCAGATAAACCAAACTGAAATAAAAGTCATTGATTTTATAATTAGTTTCCATTTTTAAACCTTTTAATATTTCCGATTGCCATGCTTATTTCAGAACAAAGTTTTCGAATTTCCAAATGAAGAACTTTCAAATTTTTGCAATCTCTTGCGATAATTGACAAAAGAATTAAATTTGATGAATCACCATAAAATTTATTGCACAGTGAAAAAGACTTCAAACTGCTTGGCAATTTATTCGGCAGTGCTTCGGCAAAAAAATTACGGCTGAGTTTAAGGCTTAAATGCCCCAATTTGGAGGATTCATTTTCAAGCAATCTGCGCATACTTGGATGATATGGCTAAAAAAAGTGATAATATTAATTTGCCGAAAACTTTTCATGTCGAAAAATATTATATTTTTGAGGTCATATAACTTGGCCCTAACTAGGGGTTTAGGGCTAGGGTTATGTTCAGGCAGGCATGGGATTAGGGACTAAGGGCTAGGGGTTATAGAATCTTAAAAAAGTCAGATTTGGCCAAGTTTTATGGCCTCAAAAATATAATATTTTTCGACACGAAAAGTTTTCGGCAAATTCAATTTTTTTCGGCAAATTAAATGACTGCCCTAAAAAATATATATTTCATTTTGGAAATGAATAGAACCGTTTCGTCGAGAATGAATGAACAAAGTTGTTTGCCAAATAAATCAGAAATTGAATCCATTGCTGGACCATCCAATTTGCAATTGGATAATTTCAAATGTTTTAATTGTTTCATTCTTTTGGCCATTTGTTTGACCAATTTCTCGTCAATTTCTAAATTTTGAAGCCATAATTCTTCCAAATTTTTGCCACATTTTTTCAACACAAGTTCGAGGGTTCGTAGGTTATCCTGTCGGTCAAAATTTAATAATTTTAATGAGATTTTTTTTATGATGTTAAGAAATTTGTGCATTAAATAAATTCAATTTTTCAACTGAATGTGTGCTTAACTCTAGGCATTTTTTGGTATCATTTTATGGCTCCGATTTTCATGAATTGATCTTGGGAAATAATTGATTTGATATCAATTGAGATAAAATAATTAAGACCAATCAAATTATAAGTAAAAATCATTCCGTTTCCTTTTTTGATCAATACAATTTGTGGTTATTTCTGTTTGGAACAATTATTTTGATATGAATCCAAAATACTCAGAAATCGAGCTTAATTGAATGTATATGAATGCTCTATTAAAAGCTCGAAAGATTGCTAATATATATAGGCATAAAATTTTAGTGCCAACAAAATTCTAGTTGAATTTATTATCAAACCAATGGAACTGGGCAAATTTTCGTTGTCTCCCAATACAATGCAATAATTCGACGCCAATGCCTGCAAATTTTTTCCAAATCAATTTTTTGCGAGAAATCATCAATTTTCGAAAATATCAATACCTAATAATGCAAAAAAGAAATTTTATATGGAAATTCGCAAACCATTAATTCCGAAGGGAGCATGTTAATATGCATTTTGCTATTGTTTTAAATAAATTGATTCATCAATTTGAAATAATAAATATTTAACAATATTACATTTATTATATCGAAAAAATTTATTCAATAAATTTTTCGATATTTATAAAAAAATTTTTAAAATGCTTAATTGATGACAAATTTTGACAAAAAAATGTATCCAAAAATGACAAAATAAAGAATTTTTTCTAATGTGCATTTTTGGTGAGTAATAACATTTTTCTTCTATTTTTATATTTGTCATGAGCTTCTTTTTCCTCCAAATAAATTTATTTTTATTTTCAAATGTCGAATAACCACCATAAAAAATTTATACATTTATTATTTAAATATTAATATGAGTAAATAATATTTTAAAATATTGATATATTTTTCCAGTAAAATGTCAATTTATTTCATTTCTTTTTTATTCCATCCACAAATCATCCAAAAATGATCTAAAAAATGAATTTTATTTATCCCCAAATTTCTCACGGGTTATTCCTTCCATCGATCGCTTTTTTGATCACTTTTCTCAATACCAAATTTTCACATTTCCCATTGCTTATATTTGCTCTCCAACCAATGTTAAATTGTCGGAAATCATCGGGCAAAGAATATTTGCAATTTTCTAAATTTGAATATATTCTTTCGAACATTATATATAAATATTAAATAATTGGTCGAATTTAAATGGAAAACAAAAAATTCCCTGGCTTATTTTGATATTTGTTGTTGTATATTTTTTACAATTTAATCCATTTTTTCTAATCTATTATTTTTTGCCTTATTTTGCAAAATTTTACTACTTAGAAAAATTTTTGAATTTTAAAAAGAATAATTTACGTTGATTGCCGAAATGAAAATAAATTGTAAAATTCCTTCCATTTTCCAAATTCTTTTCAATTATATAAAAAAATATTGTGAGATCGGTAAAAATAGAAGACAATTTGCAATGAATTGATTTTAAATCCTGTAATTTAATTCCGTGAAATAAACTATGATTAAATGGGAAAAAACTCACCGGAAATAGGCCAAGTAATTTTAAAAGATAATTTGGAGAAGGAAGAATAAATGAACGGATATCCAAATGCTGAAATTAATTTTTAAAATGATATATGAAAATTTTATTAAACCTGAATGGATTTATTTTTTTGAAATAACAAAATTTTTAGAAGCAATAGACGAAAATTCTCATCAGTGGTTTTGGAATGAATTGCCAAAGAATTGAGGGATTCTGAGATTTGAAAGTCCTGTTGGGTGATGTCAGTGTACACGTTGAAATATAACAAATCGGGACGAGCCTGACAAATATCTAACACTGTTTCCTAAAATGAATAATGAATTAATATTTGGAGAGAATATTGCCGTTTTCCGAATTTTTTACCCCAATTCGAATTTGCACACTATTAATAAATTTTCACCGAGAAAAGTTGTTTTCTTTTCCCGAAATATCAGCTTTTGAGGATATCTGTTTAGTGCTTGATTCTAGACCTATAGCCCTAAACCTTATAGCCAATTGATTGAGCTCATCGAGACGCGTCGATTGAGGTATAATTTGTTATGATTTGACCAAAATTTAAAGTATTAAACCGTTTTTAAATCAATTTTGATTTTTAACTCTTTTAGTTTCGAACCAACCGACAAACTATATCAATCGACGCTTCTCGATGAGCTCTATCGTTTGGGTAAAAGGTTTCTAAGGCTAGGATCAACCACTAATAAATTATTATGTTATGGAGAAAAAATATTTTCTCATTTTGATATTTATTTAAAAATTTACTTCGTAACAATATCCACCAATTTTAATTGCTTTTAAATTTGGTAATTCATTGCAGATGACATTTTTCAATACAAATGCATTTGCTATAAAATTGACGTCCAAATTGAGATAAATTAAACTGGAATAAAATTAATTTTCAAATTAATTTCCATTTTTGAACCTTTTAATATTTCCGATAGCCCAGATTATATCTGGCCAAAGTGTATGCATTTCCAAATGAAGAATTTTTAAATTTTTGCAATTTTTTGCCACCCTCCGAATAAGCAATAATGAACGAATTTCATTACTGCTGGTGTGCAAGGAAAATGACTTCAAATTCGTTGGCAATTTGGACGGTAATGTTCTGGCCGAATAATTACGGTTCAGATAGATTTGTAAATGTTCCAATTTGGAAGAATTATTCTCAATCATTCTGCGCATTTTTGTATGATATGGCTTTAAATTAAGAATGAATTCAATTTGAAAGGAACTAAAAACCGTTTCATCAAGAATGAAAGAGCAAAGTTGTTGGCCAAATAATTCGGCAATTGAATCCACGGAGGCGTCATCCAATTGGCATTTGGATAATTTCAAATGTTTTAAACATTTCATTTGTTTAATTCGATTGATTGATTTCTCGGTAAATTTAGCATATTGAAGCCATAGTTCCTCCAACCATTCCCCACACCTATTCAGGACATGGCGGAAAGTTTCTTGGTTATCCTGTATTTTGGTCAAAATGTAATAATTCCAGTATGTTTTTGTTGAATAAAATTTGTGTAAAAAAATTTTTTTAAAGTTAATTGTTATCATTTTATATCCCTGATTGCACTTGATTTGAATGAATTGATAAAAAATAGTAGATTTAATAGAAAAGGCAGCAAAAAAACAGACCAAAATTGGGAATTTTATTTTTTTCGAATATAAAATTTGGCTAATTTATTTATATTTTGTGCAATTATTTTAATATCAATATGCTTTATAGGAAGAAATTAGTTATCTGTACCTAAATTTTTTTTAGGTAAACTGAGGAAATGTGCTGCTGGTGACCCGTATGGATCTTCTGGTATAGGGTTAGGGTCTGTAGGGGGATAGGGTTCATCTCCTGTATCCCTAACCCTAATCACCTATAAGCTATAAAAAGGACCCTTGATTATAAATAATTCGGGTACAGCAGATATAACCTATAAGTACCAACTGATTTCGATAATTTCCGAAATATTTCCTATAAAGCAAAATTCGATTTCGTAAAATTTAATTAACATTTAATATCAAACCAATGGATTTAGACAAGTTTTGGTTGTCTTCCAATTCAAGAAAACATTTTGACGCCAATGCCGGCAAACCAGTTCGAGTCGAATTTTTTGAGAAAAATCATCAATTTTAGAAAATATCAAAACCTAAAATACTAAAAGGCATTTCATGAAATTTGGCGCGAACCAATAATTCTGGAGGAAGATCATTGATATGCATTCTCTGCTGTTGTTTTTAAATAAATTGATTTATTTGAAAAATAAATAAAATAAAAATGAATTAGTAAAATTCGTTAAATTATTCGATTTTCAAGCAAATTTATTCAATAATTTTTCCGATAATAAATTTATAAAAAAATTCAATAAGTAATTTTTGTAGGATTATTTTTCCTTAAATTTATATTACTGGGGCATCTTTATTTTTCTCCAAATTAATTTATTCGCGCAAGTTTCGGTTTGCCTTAAAAAAATATTCATCTTGATTTAGTCAGCAAAAGTCAATCCGTTTCTATTCCATCCACCAATCGTCCATAAATGACCTGTAAAAATAAATACAAAATCATTTTCTCCTTTCATTTGTTCCCAAATATCTTACGGTTCATTCTCTCCGTCGATCGCTTCTTTGATTAATTTTTTCAATACAAAATTTTCACATTTAAAATAACTCATTTTTGCTCTCCAACCAGCTTTAAATTTTGGCAAATCAGCAGGAAAACAATATTTGTAATAACGAGAAAAAAGATCATCAACTAATACGTAAAAATTATGATTAATTAAATATTAATATATTTTACGATGATTACCGTTATGAAAATAAATTGTAATATCCCTTCCGTTTTCTAAATGTTGCTCAATAAATAAAAAAAATAAAATAAGCTGGTCATCATTGATAGTAGGCATTTGGCAATGTAAGGATTTCAAATTCTGGAATTTGATCAGTGAAATCAGATTAAAAAATAATGGAAGCTTACTGGAAATTGTACAAGTAATTTTTCGATGAAACTGGAGGGGTTGGGTAGAACGGGTGAACGAATGTCCAAATGCTGGAATTAGTTTGTAGTAGTTAATTGTGGCAATTATTTAACCTGCATCGATTTATTTTGTTGGTTAAATAACATCTCATCAGGAAGAAATTTGGCAGCATGAAGAGTCAAAGAATTGAGGGAATTGGAGATTTGGAAAGGATGCTGAGCCCAAACAATGAGACAAACCAAATCAGGACGGATACGGCAGATATTTGAGAGAGTTTCCTTAATAAAATATATATATATATATATATATATCGCGGAAGTTGAATTTTAGGAGAAGTTGAATCGCCAAAGAAGCTGAGTACAAACCTAACCCTAGCCCTTATTAGCCCCTACCCCTAATGCCTAATCCCATGCTGCCGAGCCCCTAACCCTAAACCCCTTATTAGTTAGTTTTTCGCAATTCGAACTTTCCTGATTCTCTGACGAAAAATAGTGTGTCATCTTTAACTTCTTATGATGTTCAAACCCCTTAAACAGGGTTCGCAGATTTTTTTTCAACAAAAGTAGATTGGCCTTGAAAATAAAGATTTTGGGGTCAAAAAAAAAATTTTCGTTTTATTAAGCTAATATAAATTGATTAAAATTTTAAATATGTTTTTTTTATCATTAATGCACAACCGTGGATCATCCAGAACTAATAGTACATATTTTTTGAGAAGAATTTTTTACAATTTTTCGAACAAAGGCGAAAAATTAGATCCAAAAATGGCCGCGCAGCGAAAAATTTTACCATTTTTTCATTATTTTGTGAAAAAAAGTACATAAAGTACACCAAAGTCAAAAAAAAGTACAAATCTTTAAAAAAAGTACATCTGCGAACCCTGCCCTTATAACATATTTTTAAGTTTTTTGGTTTAAAACTCTTTAATTTTTGGATCAAAACCTGACAAATTATATACCATTCGATTCGTCTCGATGAGATCTATAAAATGGTATAATATTTGTAGGGTCTAAAACAGATTTCTGATTTATTAGTAGTCAAAAACTTATATTTGCACTATTTTGGAATCGCCCATATTTGCACTAGGGTTGCGCCCCCGCAGTGCGGGGGCGGGTTGTGCGGGGGTCGGGGTTTGCGGGGTTGGCATTTGCGGGTTCGGGTTCGGGGGTGACCCCTTGCGGGGGCCCCCGCGGGGATCCCCGCGGGGGCGGGGGTAGCGTAAATTTTTTAAAAAGCCAGATTTTTCAAATAAAAAATTTTTTTGAAGAAAAATTTCATCCAAAAATGGCTGCGCAGCGAAAAATTTTACCTAAAAATAGCCTCGCAGAGAAAAATTTTAATAAAAAATTTTAATATCCTACAAAAATTTGGTCAAAATTTCCCTATCGAACCCCATTTTCCTTGAAAAATCCAATAATATGGGGTGCATGTTCACCCCCGCGGGGGTGCGGGGGCGCGGGGGTGGCATATGCGGGGGTAGGGTCGGGGGTGAAACCCAAAAAGTGCGGGGATCCCCGTCGGGGGTGGCCCCCGCGGGTGCGGGGGCGCAACCCTAATTTGCACCGTCCCTTTGTCTTTTTTGAAATTGACCACGAACGGAAAATTACTATTATTTTATTAATAACATCTAAAACTAGAAAAATTGGTTAATTCCCCCCTAAATTTATGTAAGCAAAATTCGCAGATTTGATATATTAAAAAAATACTTGAGAGCAATATCCATCAATATAGAGTGCTTTTAGATTTGGCAATTCATTGCAGATGACATTTTGCAATGCAATTTCATTTTCTATTGAATAGAAAACCAAATGTAGATAAACCAAACTGAATTTAATATTGTGTTTTTAAAATTATTTTTCATTTTTAAACCTTTTAATATTTCCAATAGAAAAGTTCATATTTGGCAAAAGTGTATCAGTTTGAAAGTGAAGAATTTTTAAATTCTTGCAATCTCTTGCGACAATTGACAAAAGCATTGATGAAGCACTTTGAATTTCATGCGCCGAGGAAAAAGAAAAAGACTTCAAACTGTAAGGCAATTTTGTTGTCAATGTTCCGATTGTATGGCTTAGATAGATTTTTAAATGTTCCATTTTGGAGGATTCATTTTCAATCAATCTGCGCATATTTGGATGATATTCCTATGAAAAATAATTAATAATGAATTATTAGATTTATTAGACCGTTCCATTGAAAATGAATGAACAAAGTTGTTGGCCAAATAAATCGGCAATTGAATCCACCGCTGGACCGTCCAATTCACAAAAGAATAATTTCAAATGTTTTAAACATTTCATTTTATTTGCCACTTGTTTAATTATTTTCTCGTTAATTGCAATGTTTTGAAGCAATAATTCATCTAACCATTCCCCACATCGATTAAGCACAAGGCTCAGAGTTTCCTGGTCATCCTATTGGTCAAAAGTTAATAATTTCAATAATTTATTATGGAAAGATAGTCAAATTTTTTAATTGGGATTGATTCTCTCAGCTTATACAATAGCCACAATTTGGATGATAGGTAAAATGAAAAAATAATGGATTGATAGAAACAAAATGACAAAATAGGCCAAAAATGGGCAATTTTTGGAAATAACATTTTTGGCCGATTTATGTTTTCATATATTATTTTGCTAAAAATTGTTTTGTAAAAGTGTTTAATCCAATGTTATAAAACTTCTTTGCTTTTTGAAAAATTTCTTATATATTTGCCATAATGCAAAATTCATAAAATTTAAATAGCCTTAATTAATTGCAAACCAATGGTTTTGTGCAAGTTTTAGTTGTTTTCCAATGCAAAGGCACAATTTGATAACGCCAATGACTACAAACGTGTTCCAGTCTAGTTTTTTCAGTAAAATCGCCAATTTTAGAAAATATCATAACCTAAAAATACAAAAAAAAAATCATAAAAATTCCCACAAACCAATAATTCCGACGAAAGCTGATTAATATGCATTCTACTATTTTAAAATAAATAAATTAATTGCTTGATTTTGAAGAATAAATGATTAAATATATACAAAATATGAATTAATATAATTTGTTTGAATGATATTCAAAAATATTTATTCAATAATTTTTTCCATTCCATAAATTTTAGTGTCATTTTCGATCAAATTGATTTATATAATTAATTATGTGTCGGTTAATAATGTGATATGATATTAAATATATTATTAATAACTTATTATTTTATTATCATCATCTGAAATTCTTTCTATTCCATCCACCATTCGCTCAAAAATGATCTGTGCCAAAAATAAATTTAAAAATTATTAAACATTCAACATTTTTTACGGCTCATTTCCTCCTTCGATCGCTTCTTTGATTACTTTCTTCAACATCAAATTTTCGCATTTTTCTTTGCATAATTTTGCTCTCCATCCAGTTTCAAATTGCGGCAAATCACCAGGCAAAGAATATTTGTAATAATAAGCGCTGTCATATACTATAAATTAAATCGAAAATATTAATTTTTTTTTTAAATAAATTTGCGTAAATTTTATGATTATGCGTAAATTTTAAAAAAAAATTAAATTTAACTAATTTACATTGATGGTCCAAATGAACATAAATTGTAATATTCCTTCCTTTTTTCAAATGCTTCTTAATTAAAGCAAAAAAGGGAGTTAGATAAAAAGAAGCTAAATCGATATCGGTAGCAGGCATTTTGCAATGAATTGTTTTTAAATCCTGAAATTTGATCAAATAAACAATAAAATCTGAAATTTAGGAGAACTCACTGGAGATTGGCCAAGCAATTTTTGAATTAAATTGGAAGGAAGTTCGAAGTAACGGATGTCCAAATGCTAAGGAAATTTTAAGTTGTATTTTTATTTATAAATGTATCTTTTTGTATGTATACTTTTATTATAGTCAATATTAATCGTTTCTATTCCTATAGATATAAAATATTCATATGATGTTTATATTTTACTTTTTAAAAAATTATAAAAATAAAAATGCAAGAAAAATTTAAAAATTGTAAATTTTAATGGAATTTATTTAAACATAATTTGTCCATTTTTTTAACCTATATAAATAAGTAAATAAATATAAATCGACTTCAAAACCTGTAATGATTTATTTCCTTGGAAGAGCAATGTTTCAGGAAGAATTCCATCATCAATATAACCTCGTAGAGTCAAAGAATTTAGTGAATCGGGGATTTGGAAAGTTTGTCGAGCACAAACATTGAGATAGACCAAATCGGGACGATCTTGAGAGATATTTGAGATCGTTTCCTAAATGATTAATCAATTTGTTGAATGAATTATTGTTAATTTTAAATGTGGAATCCCATACAAAAATTGCTATAATTTACGATTTTGACAAAATTATGGCTATTTTTGGAAAAAAAAAAGAATAATTCTAGTGAAGTCAAAAATTTTACCTAATTTTCATACACAATTGAATGTTACCAAATGCCAGTGTGGGACATTTTGTGACGCGGCCGTTTTGTGGCGAAAGCTAAAAGCTTGGCGCCTAAGGAATGCTTTAGAACGAGCAAAAAATTCTCTATCCGCCTACAAATTATTTTTACATTTTTTAAAACCTTCAAAATTGACACATTTTGGCCACTTTTTTCAATAGCTCATAACTTTCTCAATTTTGAATAATATAAAATAATTTTTATATCATTCGATAGACAATGCATTACTCTATCAAAACCATATAAAAACATTTAAAACGATTCAGATTAAGATGAGTTATAAAGCAAAAACCGATTCGCCACAAAATGGCCCACCACAAAACGTCGCATACCGTTACATGTCACCCATCTATTTTATGGCATTTGCCAATTAAAATAGCAATTTAGAACTAAAAGAAGAAATTTTTCAGTTTTCTCTTAACAATTAAAATTACTTTTGAAAAACAATTTTAAAAATTTTTTAATTTACTTCCGAACGATATCCACGAATATTGAGTGCCTTTAAATTTGGTAATTCGTGGCAGATGACATTTTGCAATGTTAATTCATCAGGTATTGAATTGACGGCCAAATTCAGATAAACCAAACTGAATAAAAGATTCAATTTTAATTATTTTATATTTTTTTACCTTTTAATATTTCCGATAACAGCGATTATATCTGGCATAAGTGTTTGAATTTCCAATTGAAGCATTTTCAAATTTTTGCAATCTCTTTCGGCATTCATTAAAAGCATTAATGTGGCACCATAAAATTTATTATGCAGTGAAAAAGAAATCAAATTGTTTGGCAATTTTATTGGCACTATTCCGACAGAATGGTTACGGCTATTCAGGCCTAAATATTCCAATTTGGAGGAATCTTTGTAGATCAATATCAAGTCCCATATATTTGCAGAATATGCCTAAAAATTAACAAAAAATTCATTTATGAATTGTGAATCAAAAACCGTTACATCCAAAACAAAGGAATAAAGTTGATGGCCAAATAAATCCGAAATTGTATCCATTGTAGGCTCATTTAATTCGCAATTGGATAATTTCAAATGTTTTAATTGTTTCATTCTTTTTGCCATTTGTTTGACCAATTTCTCGTCAATTTTAACATTTTGAAGCCATAATTCCTCCAACCATTCTCCACATCGATTCAATATGAGGCCGAGTGTTTCTCGGTCATTCTGTTGGTAAAAATTTAATTTTATTTATTATCAAATGAAAATTTTTAACAAATTTTGTGCATCAAATCAATTTTAAATATTTTTTTTAGTCTCTGATTTTGATGAATTAGATAGAAAAATATTCAATAGAGTTAATGCTCCAAAGAAAGAGCTCAACTATTGGTATAATTTTTAAAATATTCATTAAGCTTTAAATGTTATTTGTCATTGCACAAAATTTGAATGAATAAAATTTGAGATCAAACCAGTGGTTTTGGACATGTTTTCGTTATTTTCCAATCCAAGGGAACAATTCGACGCCAATTCTTGCAAACTTTTTCCAATACAATTTTTTCAGAGAAATCATCAATATTTGAAAAAATCCGAACCTAAACATCCAAAAATGGCAATTTATTAAGAAATTTCACAAACCAATAATTCCGGAGAGAGCTCATTAATGTTCATTTTCTGTTTTTCGATAAATAAATAAATTTTCTGATTTTGAAGAATAAAAGTTAATAAATATATAAAACTTTTAAATTCATTCGAGCGATATTTAAATAAATTTATTTAATATTTATTCACTTTCCATTTAATTCAGTGTTGTATTGGTTAATTTATATCATTCATATTAAATAAATGCATTATTAATATATATTTTCAATTAAATGTCAATTTCTTTCTATTCCATCCACCATTCGCTCAAAAATGATCTGTGTCAAAAATAAATTTAAAAAATGTTATAAATTTCTTACGGCTGGTTATTTCCGCCGATCGCTTCTTTGATTACTTTTTTCAATACCAAATTTTCGCATTTTCTATTGCACATATTTGGTCTCCAACCAGCTTTTTTAAATAGTACCAAATCATTGGGCAACGAATATTTGTAAAAACAATCGCGGTATTGTGCTATCAATTAAATTTTTAATGTAAAATTATGAATTAATTTTAAAATTTTCATAATAAAAAATTCCAAATTTTTAAAGAATCATAAATATTGCCATGATGAAATTAAGCTTTTTGATACTTAAAAGGTTTCTTAAGGTGGCGCCTTTTTAATGAGATTAAAAATTGCGATATGATTTTTATCCGCAAATTTGAATTTTTTTTATTATATTATGGTTGAATTGAATACCGGGATGTAAATAAATTGTAATATTCCTTCCATTTTGCAACTGTTTTTCAATTATAGAGAAAAAAGAAATTAAGTCGACATCGGTGGCAGGCAATTTGCAATGAAGTGTTTTTAAATTCTGTGAAATTGAAATGAGAGCAATGAATACGGAAATCGGAAAGAAAAAACTCACTTCAAATTGACCAAGTAGTTTTTCAATTAATGAGGTAGGAAGTTCGAGAGATCGGAAGTCAAAATGCTAAAATAGTAGATTACTCTAATTATTGTTGGTTTTCATATATAAATTCATGTTTTTTTTTGTTTAATTTATTATATACAGGGCTGGGGCTGGAATTCAAAAATATCGGAACCTCGGAATCCGAATTTGAATTTTTTCGGAATCGGAACAGAATTCAAATATCCGATTTAATAATTTATATAATAACCTTTAATGATTTATTTCCTTGGAAGAGCAATGTTTCAGTAAAAATTCCACGAAAATTCGCATCAGTTAAAGCTCGTAGAGTCAAAGAATTCAGCGAATCGGCGATTTGGAAATTAGGTCGAGTGAATACATTGAGATGGACCAGCAGATCGGGACGGTCTCGAGCGATATTTGAGAGCATTTCCTTTAATATTTGTTTGATTGGTTGTTATTTGTTAATTTAATTTTAAATATAATTCTCTATTCAAAAATAGTTACTTCCTCTCAATCATTTAATTATACCGTATTCTTCTATACATATTAGTGACCCGTGACCCGGGGCTTACACTTTTCAGAGCCCCTTTAGAGGGGATTTCTTAAAGAGAGGGGATTTTAATAAAAGAAGAAATAAGATAATTTTTATACTTTCTTGGTTAGATTAAATTTAACAAGTTAATTTAAAAAAAATATTAATTTACTTCAGAACAATATCCACCAATGCGGAGTGCTTTTAGATTTGGCAATCCATTGCAGATGAGATCTTTAAATGTAGATTCATGTATTATTGAATTGAAGTCCAAATTGAGATAAACCAAACTGAAAAAAAAAGATTCAATATATAATTTATATTTCTATTTTTATACACGTTTTAATATTTCCGATAGCCAATATCATATCTTCTCTAATAAATGTATGAACTCCCAAATTAAGTATTTTCAAATTGCTGCAATTGTTTGCCGCATTTAATAAAATCATAAATGAATTCCAATCCCCACAAAATTTGTTCAATGAAAAAGACTTCAAACTGTTCGGTAATTTGGTTGGCAATGTTCCGGTCGAATAATTCGGGCGACTAAAATTCAGGCTTAAATGATCCAACTTGGAGGATTCATTTTCATACAATTTGCGGATAATTGGATGATAGCTCTTTAAAATAAAATTATTTTTTTTGGGAATTGGAAAAAAGAAACCGTTTCATCGAGAATAAATGAATAAAGTTGTTGGCCAAATAAATCGCCAATTGAGACCATTGTTGGACCATCCAATTTGCATTTGGATAATTTCAAATCTTTTAAACATTTCATTTGCATTGCCATTCGTTTGATTAATTTCAAATTAATGTCAATATTTTGAAGCCATAATTCCTCAAGCCATTCCCCAAAATGATTCATTACAATGATGAGGGTTTTTCGTTTATACTGTGAAGAAGAAACGAAATTTGCACATTTGATTTTTTTTGATATATTTTATTTAGTAAATTTGGAAATATTTTTTGCCCAGTTTAGGTTGCGTTGATTTTATTTGTTAAAGTTAGCACAAATTATTATGACCAAAATATAGTAAAACTAGCCAAAATTGGGTTTTTTATTTTCTTGACTAATAAAATTCTTGATAGATATATTTATCGGAAAAGTGAAAGTGACCCCTATAGGACCTCCGGTATACGGTTGAGGTCATTCAGGGATAGGTGAGCATCTCACTTTATCACCAATTCAATCTTGATCTCCCCATAAGGGAAACCATACATTTCTAAAAATTTTGCTATCGGATGACCGATAAGCACCAAAGTTTGGTCATATATGTTTGATTCTATCATTTAATATCGAAATGCTTAAGAGAATGCTTTATTTAAAACTTAAAAGATTGCTAAGATATTGCTCATAAAAAATTCAAGTGCACAAAATTCAGCATTTATAATCAAACAAACCAATGGTCTTAAACAAATTTTCGTTGCCTCCCAATTCAAAGGAGCAATACGACGCCAATGCCTGCAAACTTGTCCCAGACAAATTTTATCTGGGAAATCATCAATTTTTGAAAATATCAAAACCTAGAATACAAAGAAGGCATTTCATTGTAATGTAATATGCAAACCAATAATTCCGAAGAAAGCTCATTAATATGCATTCGGTAAGTGTATATTTTGGATATTTGAAGAAGAATAAATTTTAACTCGACTGAATATGAATATTACCAATCTTTTTAAACAATTTTTAATGTTACTTTTTCCATAATTTATTTATATTGCATATTAAACTCTATATTCATATTCCATAAAATGTGTAAGACATAGCAAAAGTATAATTACACTTACACCAGGGAAAGAGAACATTGTAAGAAGTGTACAAAAATTGTACGTAGTTTGCTCTGCACTAAAGTAAGATTAATTATATTCAAATTTATAATGCCAAAATTATAATATTTAAATAATAATAATTAATAATATATTTTAAAAGTTTTGTTTTCCATTTTAATGATTTCATCAAAGAATATGGAGAAAAGCAAATTTAACGTTGTTTTTGCCCTAAAAATGCATTAAAAATTTTTTTTAATAAATCTTGATAAAATTTCTAATAATAAAGATTTTGGTGAGCATATAAATAGAAAATGCATTTTTCAATCTTAGAAAATACATTTTTCAATCTTAGAAAACACATTTTTCTTAGTCTTCGAAAACACATTTTTCTTAGTCAATCGAAAACATATTTTTCTTAGTCAATCGAAAACACATTTTTCTTAATCAATCGAAAATACATTTTTCTTAGTCATTCGAAAACACATTTTTCTTAATAAATCGAAAATACATTTTTCTTGAAAACACATTTTTCTTAGTCAATCGAAAACACATTTTTTTTGTCAATCGAAAACACATTTTTCTTAGTCCATCGAAAACACATTTTTCTTAGTCAATCGAAAACACATTTTTTTTAGTCAATAGAAAATACATTTTAAGTCAATAGAAAACAAATTTTAATCTATAGAAAACACATTTATTTAGTCAATAGAAAACACATTTTTCATAGTTAATCGAAAACACATTTTTCTTAATCTATCGAAAACACATTTTTCTTAGTCAATAAAAAACACATTTTTCTTAGTCAATCGAAAACACATTTTAAGTCAATCGAAAACACATTTTTCTTAATCAATCAAAAACACATTTTAAGTCAATCGAAAACACATTTTTCTTAATCAATCGAAAATACATTTTTCTTAGTCATTCGAAAACACATTTTTCTTAATAAATCGAAAATACATTTTTCTTGAAAACACATTTTTCTTAGTCAATCGAAAAAACATTTTTTTTGTCAATCGAAAACACATTTTTCTTAGTCCATCGAAAACACATTTTTCTTAGTTAATCGAAAACACATTTTTTTTAGTCAATAGAAAACACATTTTAAGTCAATCGAAAACACATTTTTTTTAATCAATCAAAAACACATTTTAAGTCAATCGAAAACACATTTTTCTTAATCAATCGAAAATACATTTTTCTTAGTCATTCGAAAACACATTTTTCTTAATAAATCGAAAATACATTTTTCTTGAAAACACATTTTTCTTAGTCAATCGAAAACACATTTTAAGTCAATCGAAAACACATTTTTTTAATCAATCAAAAACACATTTTAAGTCAATCGAAAACACATTTTTCTTAATCAATCGAAAATACATTTTTCTTAGTCATTCGAAAACACATTTTTCTTAATAAATCGAAAATACATTTTTCTTGAAAACACATTTTTCTTAGTCAATCGAAAACACATTTTTTTTGTCAATCGAAAACACATTTTTCTTAGTCCATCGAAAACACATTTTTCTTAGTCCATCGAAAACACATTTTTCTTAGTCAATCGAAAACACATTTTAAGTCAATCGAAAACACATTTTTCTTAATCAATCGAAAATACATTTTTCTTAGTCATTCGAAAACACATTTTTCTTAATAAATCGAAAATACATTTTTCTTGAAAACACATTTTTCTTAGTCAATCGAAAAAACATTTTTTTTGTCAATCGAAAACACATTTTTCTTAGTCCATCGAAAACACATTTTTCTTAGTTAATCGAAAACACATTTTTTTTAGTCAATAGAAAACACATTTTAAGTCAATCGAAAACACATTTTTTTTAATCAATCAAAAACACATTTTAAGTCAATCGAAAACACATTTTTCTTAATCAATCGAAAATACATTTTTCTTAGTCATTCGAAAACACATTTTTCTTAATAAATCGAAAATACATTTTTCTTGAAAACACATTTTTCTTAGTCAATCGAAAACACATTTTAAGTCAATCGAAAACACATTTTTTTAATCAATCAAAAACACATTTTAAGTCAATCGAAAACACATTTTTCTTAATCAATCGAAAATACATTTTTCTTAGTCATTCGAAAACACATTTTTCTTAATAAATCGAAAATACATTTTTCTTGAAAACACATTTTTCTTAGTCAATCGAAAACACATTTTTTTTGTCAATCGAAAACACATTTTTCTTAGTCCATCGAAAACACATTTTTCTTAGTCCATCGAAAACACATTTTTCTTAGTCAATCGAAAACACATTTTAAGTCAATCGAAAACACATTTTTTTTAATCAATCAAAAACACATTTTTCTTAATCAATCGAAAATACATTTTTCTTAGTCATTCGAAAACACATTTTTCTTAATAAATCGAAAATACATTTTTCTTGAAAACACATTTTTCTTAGTCAATCGAAAACACATTTTAAGTCAATCGAAAACACATTTTTTTTAATCAATCAAAAACACATTTTAAGTCAATCGAACTTAATCAATCGAAAATACATTTTTCTTAGTCATTCGAAAACACATTTTTCTTAATAAATCGAAAATACATTTTTCTTGAAAACACATTTTTCTTAGTCAATCGAAAACACATTTTTCTTAATAAATCGAAAATACATTTTTCTTAGTCAATCGAAAACACATTTTTTTTAGTCAATCGAAAACACATTTTTCTTAGTCCATCGAAAACACATTTTTCTTAGTCAATCGAAAACACATTTTTGTTAGTCAATCGAAAACACATTTTTCTTAGTTCATCGAAAACACATTTTTAGTCAATAGAAAATACATTTTAAGTCAATAGAAAACAAATTTTAATCTATAGAAAACACATTTATTTAGTCAATAGAAAACACATTTTTCCTAGTTAATCGAAAACCATTTTTCTTAGTCAATAAAAAACACATTTTTCTTAGTCAATCGAAAACATATTTTTCTTAGTCAATCGAAAACACATTTTTCTTAATCAATCGAAAATACATTTTTCTTAGTCAATCGAAAACACATTTTTTTAGTCAATCGAAAACACATTTTTTTAGTCAATAGAAAATACATTTTTCTTAGTCAATCGAAAACACATTTTTTTAGTCAATCGAAAACACATTTTTTTAGTCAATAGAAAACACATTTTTCTTAGTCCATTGAAAACACATTTTTAGTCAATAGAAAACACATTTTTCCTAGTTAATCGAAAACACATTTTTCTTAGTCAATCTAAAACACATTTTTCTTAGTCATAGAAAATACATTTTTCTTAGTTATTCGAAAACACATTTTTCTTAGCCATCGAAAATACATTTTCCTTTCCTTAGTCAATCGAAAACACATTTTTCTTAGTCAATCGAAATCACATTTTTCTTAGTTAATCGAAAAGACATTTTTCTTAGTCTATCGAAAACACATTTTCCTTAGCCAATCGAAAATACATTTTTCTTAATCAATCGAAAATACATTTTTCTTAGTCATTCGAAAACACATTTTTCTTAATCAATCAAAAACACATTTTAAGTCAATCGAAAACACATTTTTCTTAATCAATCAAAAACACATTTTAAGTCAATCGAAAATACATTTTTCTTAGTCAATCGAAATCACATTTTTTTAGTCAATAGAAAATACATTTTTCTTAGTCAATCGAAAACACATTTTTTTAGTCAATCGAAAACACATTTTTTTAGTCAATAGAAAATACATTTTTTTAGTCAATCGAAAACACATTTTTTTAGTCAATCGAAAACACATTTTTTTAGTCAATAGAAAATACATTTTTCTTAGTCAATCGAAAACACATTTTTTTAGTCATTCGAAAACACATTTTTTTAGTCAATAGAAAACACATTTTTCTTAGTCCATTGAAAACACATTTTTAGTCAATAGAAAACACATTTTTCCTAGTTAATCGAAAACACATTTTTCTTAGTCAATCTAAAACACATTTTTCTTAGTCATAGAAAATACATTTTTCTTAGTTATTCGAAAACACATTTTTCTTAGCCATCGAAAATACATTTTCCTTTCCTTAGTCAATCGAAAACACATTTTTCTTAGTCAATCGAAATCACATTTTTCTTAGTTAATCGAAAAGACATTTTTCTTAGTCTATCGAAAACACATTTTCCTTAGCCAATCGAAAATACATTTTTCTTAATCAATCGAAAATACATTTTTCTTAGTCATTCGAAAAAACATTTTTCTTAGTCAATAGAAAATACATTTTTCTTAGTTAATCGAAAACACACTTTTCTTAGCCATCGAAAACACATTTTTCTTAGTCATCGAAAACATCTTTTTAATTATTATTATAATTCACAAACGCCAGTTAATGTTATTGGATTAAATATATTACAATAAATGCTAATAATAATAATAATTACAATATTTAATAATTTGTCATCAATAAATGTTAATTTCTTTCTATTCCATCCACCATTCGCTCATAAATGATCTGTACCAATAAATTAGAAAAATTATATTTTTTTTCAGCAGAAATTTCTTACGGCTCATTATTTCCGATCGCTTCTATGATGACATTTTTCAATACCAAATTTTCGCATTTTCCATTGCACATTTTTGGTTTCCAACCAACTTTTTTAAACAGTGAAAAATCATTGGGCAAAGAACATTTGTAATAACGATCAAGATCTAACAATTAATTAATGAATGTATTTAATTTGAATTTTAAAATAATTTGCCTTCGCTGAAATGTAAATAAATTGTAATCTTTTTTCCTTTTACCAAATACTTTTCAAATAAATAAAAAAATAAAGTAAGTTCGGCATCTTCATTAGCAGGCATTTTACAATGAAATGAATTTAAATTCTGGAATTTGATCACATTAAGATGGGCCAAAAATAATGGAAACTCACTGGAAGTTGTTCAAGTAGTCCTTCAATAAAATTAGACGAAGGAAGAAGTGAAAGTGAACGAATGTCCAAATGCTGAAATTAATTGTAGAATTCTAATTAAGCATTTATGAAAATTTATTAAACCTTAATCGATTCATTTTTTTGTTCAAATAATATCATAGGATCAAATCGTGTATAATGATCAATTCCAATTGTCAAAGAATTTAAGGACATAGAGATTTGGAAAGGATGCCGAGTTAACACATTCAAATGGATCAAATCGGGACGAGCCTGACAGATGTTTGACAGAGTTTCCTTGAACTAATAATAAAAATTTTATAGTCCCTTAATTAGATACCGTATTTATTCTATTTGTAACCATGTCTCTATTAGAAACCCGTCTCTATTTGTATCCCCTTAGAGGGTCTCTGAAAATTAGTAACCCGGGGTTAAAAATTAATTTTTTAATTGTACTATTGTGGAATCAACATTGCCCCATATTTATCGATTAGATAAAATTTGGTCATCCAACAGTTATAACATTTTCGAAATTTTCAGCATTCTATTCTATAATTCTATCATTTTTTACATTTTAATTATTTCCCTTAAAAATTACTTCAGAACAATAGCCACCAATACGGAGTGCTTTTAAATTTGGTAATTCATTGCAGATGACATTCTTGAATGCATTTTCATTTTGGCAAAAGGCATTCTTGACATTTACTGGTATTTTTTTTAAAATTGACGCTCAAATTGAGGTAAACCAAACTGTGGAATAATATTTTGATTTTGACAATTATTTTCCTTTTTTTGTGTACCTTTTAATTTTTCCAATATCCAAGATCATATTTGGCATAAGTGTTCGAGTTTGAAAATGAAGAATTTTCAAATTGTTGCAATCTCTTGGAACAATTGAAAAAAGATTTGATGCATTTATATGAAATTCATTCGTTTGGCAAAGTGAAAATGATTTCAAATTGCTGGGCAATTTGGTTGGCGTTATTTCGACTTGATGACTATGTTGTTTGTCATACAGGTTTAAATGTTCCAATTTGGATGAATTATTTTCAATCAATTTGCGCATAATTGGAAGATATTCCTATATAAAATATTAATTTAATAATTAATTCCTTTGTAAGTCTATATTTAAACCGTTTCATCAAGAATGAATGAATAAAGTTGTTGGCCAAATGAATTAGCAATTGAATTCACTGCTGGTCCATTCAAATGACAATTGGATAATTTTAAATGTTTTAAACATTTCATTTGTTTGGCCATTTGTTTGACAAAATTTTCATCAATTTTAACATAGTTAAGCCATAATTCCTCCAACCATTCTCCACATCGATTCAATACAAGGCCAAAGGTTTTCAGGTTATTCCAAGGTTTCTATCAAAAATTTTTCAAATTAAGACAAATTCCATAAAAAATTAGGATTTTTTGGTCAAAATTTTAAAATGAATTAAAATCAGTTTATTCATCACTCGAATTATATCCATTTTAGTCAATTCAATTTTTCTATTGAAAGATTTTTTTATGAGTTTAGCAGATTTGTAAATAATTTTTAGCATGGATTTGGATGGATGAATAAAATAGAAAAATTAATATTAATGTGAACTATGAATAGATATGTTTGAAATTTTTAAATAGTTTTGAACAAAAAAGTGTAAAGTAAAACAAAAGAGGACAGATTTCTTTTCTTTCTTTATGTTTTTGTTGCCAAATATATTTTGTCAAAAATTTTGAATGCTTTATTAAAAGCTTAAAAGATTTCTATTAAATTAATAAGATGTTGTCAATAAACAAAGTTTGAATGCATAAAATTTATATAGCCTTATTAACAAACCAATGGCTTTGAACAAGTTTTGGTTGTCTTCCAATCCAGAAGAACAATTCCACGCCAATATCTACAAACTCGTTCCACTTTAATTTTTTCGGAGAAATCATCAATTTTTGAAAATATCATAACCTGAAAATACAAAAAATTTTATTTTAAAAATTAGCAAACCAATAATTCCGGAGAAAGCTCATTAATGTGCATTTTTGTTGTTGTGTCAAAATAAATAAATCTTTGTCTGATTTTGAAGAATAAATATTTAAATATTTAAAAATGAAATATTTTAAATTTGTTTGATCGATATTTGAAAAATTTTTCAACATTTTTTTCCAATTATATTTTGACTTTTTTTAGATCAAATTGATTTATTATTCCCAAGTGTCGATTGATGTATATTAAATATTATTACAATACAAATTAAATTAAAAATAAATTATAGTAAAAACAATATTGGTGGACATTTTATTTTCATCGATTAAATGCCAATTTCTTTCTATTCCATCCACCATTCGCTCAAAAATGATCTGTGCCAAAAATAAATTTTCAAAATTTTACATTTAATCAAAAATTTCTTACGGCTCATTATTTCCGATCGCTTCTTTGATTACTTTTTTCAGCACCAAATTTTCGAATTTACCATTGCACATATTTGGTCCCCAACCAACTTTTTTAAATACTGCCAAATCAGGACGGTCAAGGGCGATATTTGAGAACATTTCCTTTAATATTTGTTCAATGGATTATTGATAATTTTAAATGCAAAATTCAATTAAAAATTGCTGCCCATCTATTTAGTTAAAATTTTTTTAATTTACTTCAGAACAAAATCCTTTAATATTAAGTGCCTTTAGATTTAGCAATTCATTGCACATGACATTTTTCAATTCCGCTTCATTTTCTATTGAATTGAAGGACAAATTGAGATAAACCAAACTGAATAAAATAAATGATTTTTAATTTCCAATTCTACCGTAATTCTTCTATTAGAAGTCCACCTTCTATTTGAAGCCTACCTTCTATTAGAAGCCCACCCCTCGAAAAATTTATGTCAAAAATTACCAATGT
Source organism: Pratylenchus scribneri (assembly GCA_030063045.1). Classification (NCBI taxonomy): domain Eukaryota; kingdom Metazoa; phylum Nematoda; class Chromadorea; order Rhabditida; family Pratylenchidae; genus Pratylenchus; species Pratylenchus scribneri. The sequence continues at coordinate 445,022 of JAQSEB010000037.1, read as the reverse complement.
ATAGGTGAAATTAGGCCGAAATAAACATTTTTTGTCTTCAAAATTTCCGAAAAGTCTCTCTTCGGAGGGCCGCTGAAATTTATAAGCCCATGGGCTTCTAATAGAAAATTTACGGTATTTTTATTTTATACCTTTTAATGTTTCCAATAGTCCAGATTACATCTGGCTTAAGAGTAGAAATTTCCAAATGAAGTATTTTCAAATTCTGGCAATCTCTTGCGACAATTGGCAAAAAATTTGATGAATACGAAAAAAATTGTTTCAGTGAAAAAGATTTCAAACTGCTTGGTAATTTGATTGGCAGTGTTCCAGCAAAATAACCATTGTGTCTAAAATTCAAACTTAAGTGATCTAATTTGGACGATCCATTTTCAATTAATTTGCGCATATTTGGATGATATTCCTAGAATTAACAATGAATTAATTCTTTTAATTGAATTTAAACCGTATCATCCAAAATAAAAGAATAAAGTTGTTGGCCAAATAAATCGGCCATTGAATCCATTGCTGGCCCATCCAGTTGGCATTTGGATAATTTCAAATCCTTTAAGCATTTCATTTGCATTGCCATTCGTTTGATCAATTTTCCATCAATTTTAATATTAAAAAGCCATAATTCCTCCAACCATTCCCCAAAATGATTCATCACAATGATGAGGGTTTTTCGTTTATACTATTAAGGGTAAAAATTTTCCAAAGAATTTTAGTGTTAAGGAATTTGCGCACTTGAATTTTTTATTATTTTAAATTAATTTTATTTTTGTATTTAATAAAATTGGTAGCATTTTATTAAATTGATTAGGGCCAGTTGATTAGCGAATTATTGGAAATTTAAAAATTGACGAAGTTATGACCAAAAAATAGTAAAATGGGCCAAAATTTGGTAGTTAAAATTTTTTGGCCATGACATTCAGGGTCATGCATGTTCGATCATTCATTTTGATATCAAAATGTTCTATAGAAAGAGACTAATACATAATATGAATGATTAAAGTTCAAATATTAGCCATAACAGATAACAAAAAATTAAAGTGCTCAAATTTTGTATAGCTTTTATATCAAACCAATGATTTTGGACAAGTTTTCGTTGTCTCCCAATTCATAGGGGCAATACGACGCCAATGCCTGCAAACCTGTCCCAGACATATTTTATCCAAGAAATCATCAACATTTGAAAATATCAAAACCTAGAATACAAAAAGACATTTCATGATAACATGCAAAGTGCAATGTTCAAACCTATAATTCCGAAGAAAGCTCATTAATGTGCATTCTGCTGCTTGGCTTATTAGATAAATTGATTGACATATTTTCAAGAATAAATATTTAAATTGTTTATTAAATAATTTTATTCAATAATTTATTTATGTTGCTCAATAAATCTCATATTCCATAAGCCAAGCTGGCTTCCTTCCGGGTGGCGTTTTATATACAGTTCTATAATGCCAAAACAATAATATTTAAATAGTAATTATTAATAATTAATTATAAATATTTGAAATTTTCCATTTTTATGTTTTCAGCAGTATGGAGATAATTTACCGAAAAAAACATTTTTATTACCTAATCAAAAACATTTTTTAGCCAATCAAAAACACATTTTTCTTAGTCATAAAAATACATTTTCTTATTAGTCAATAAAAAATACATTTTTCTTAGTGAATAGAAAACACATTTTTCTTTATCATCGAAAAGACATTTTTCTTAATCAATCGAAAACACATTTTTCTTAGTCAATCGAAAACACATTTTTCTCAGTTAATCGAAAACACATTTTTCTTAGTTAATCGAAAATACATTTTTCTTATCAATCGAAAACACATTTTTCTTATTAGTTAATCGAAAATACATTTTCTTAGTAATTCGAAAACCCATTTTTCTTAGTTAATCGAAAACACATTTTTCTTAGTCAATAGAAAACACATATTTCTTTGCCAATGGAAACACATTTTAAGTCAATCAAAAAAACATTTTGCTTAATACATTTATTAAGCTATTTTTTCCTTCAATTTATAAAACTTTTTTGATTAGATTGATTTATTATTCCCAAATGTTGATTAATATTATCTATTAAATATATTACAAATTAAATTAAAAATAAATTTAGTAAAAATAATATCGATAGATATTTTCTTTTCATCAATTAATACCAATTTCTTCTTATTCCATCCACCATTCGCTCAAAAATGATCTGTGCCAAAAATAAATTAGAAAAATTATATTTAAATCAACATTTCTTACGGTTCATTATTTCCGATCGCTTCTTTGATTACTTTTTTCAGCACCAAATTTTCGCATTTACCATTGCACATGTTTGGCTTCCAGCCAGCTTTTTTAAATAGTGCCAAATCTTTGGGCAACGAATATTTGTAATAACAATCGCTGTTTTGTACTATAAAAAATTAATTATAAAATCACGAATTAATCAAAATTTTCAAAAATTCCACATTTTGGTGACTTAAAATTTAGCTCTTGGCCAAGAAGCTCGATTTTGCGACATTTATATCCAAAAAGAAATTGATGCCAATTTGGGATTATTTTATGCATAAATTTGATTTTTTATTTTTGTGAGTATTTTAAGTTTGGCCATAAAATCTACAAAAAAATTGATGGCAATTTTTGTGATGATTTTTATGAGTAAATTTTAAATTTTTTGGATTTTTTGAGTATTTTAAGCTGATTACCGTGATGTAAATAAATTGTAATGTTCTTTCCCTTTTCCAAATGCTTTTCAAATAAATCAAAAAATGAATTAAGTTCTGCATCGGTAGCTGGCATTTTGCAATGAAATGATTTTAAGTCCTGGAATTTAATTAGAGTAAAATGAGACGAAAATAATTGGAACTCACTGGAAATTGTTCAAGTAGTTTTTGGATGAAATTGGATAGGGAGGGAAGAACAAGCGAACGAATGTCCAAATGCTTAAAATAATTACAAGATTTGTATTTTTAATTAATGATTCATTAAGGTTCTTTTTCATTTTCAAATATTATTCTATAAATGCATATTTTTGGGTACTTGTGGAGTTTGTATCCGCTTTTTTGGAAATTGCTTGGTACCCCCTTTTGGTTTAGGGTTTTTGCTAGGGGGTTGGGTTTAGGATACACATAAGATGATTCTTACCCTATCCTATTCCTAACGCAACCCTGATTGACTCTAACCATAGAGGGGACCAAGCACTTTCCAAAAAAGCGGATACAAATTCCACAAGTACCTATTTTTGTATGTATAGACAATATTTCATTTTCCATTACCATATCTATTGATAATATTTTTTGCCACTAAAATTTCTCTAAATGCCAATAAAAAAGCTTTTTTTTGCCACACAAAAATTGTTTTTGACTTCTAATAAATCAGAAACCAGTTTTAGACCCCAAAAACTTTATACCCATTTTGTAGATCTCATCGAGACGCGTCAATTAGTATATAATTTGTCATGGTTTTTTCCAAAATTAAAGGGTATTAAACTGTTTAAACCGTTTCTCCAATTTTTGGTTTAAAATCTTTAATTCTAGGCCAAACCATGATAAATTATATACTAATCGACGCGTCTCGTTGAGATCTACTAAATGGTTCTAGATTTGTAGGGTCTAAAACCAGTTTCTGATTTATTAGAAGTCAAAAACAGTTTTTGTGTGGCAAAAAAAACTTTTTTATTGGCATTTAGAGAAATTTTAGTAGCAAAAAAAATATTTTCCATTAAATGCCCCCATGATATTATATTTTAAATTACACTTTTACAAAAAAAATTTTTTAAATCAAAATGCAATAAAAATTTGAATATATAAATTTTATATTTGAATGGTTTTTGTACAATTTATGTTTATGACAATTTATAATAACCTGCAATGATTTATTTCCTTGGAAGAGCAATGTTTCTGGTAAAATTCGACGAAAACGCGGATCATCAGTAAAAGTTCGTAGTGTCAAAGAATTTAGCGAATCGGAGATTTGGAAATGAAATCGGGTGAACACATTGAGATGGACCAGCAAATCGGGACGGTCTCGAGCGATATTTGAGAGCATTTCCTTAAATGGAATTTATGAAAAAAATATATAAAAATATTTAATTTACTTCTGAACAACATCCACCAATACGGAGTGCTTTTAAATTTGGCAATTCTTGACAGATCAGATCTTTGAATGCAGCTGCATTTGCAATTGAATTGAAGGTCAAATTGAGATAAACCAAGCTGGATAAACAATTCATTTTTTAATTTTATTTTCCATTTTTGAACCTTTTTATATTTCCGATAGCCCAAATTAAATCTCGCATAAGTGTATGAATTTCCAAATGAAGAATTTTCAAATTCTTGCAATCTCTTGCGGCATTCAATATTAGCGTTGTTAATGAATCCCCATAATGTTTTTTATTCACTGAAAATGACTTCAAATTAGTTGGCAATTTTGTTAGCAATGTTCCGGCAGCCGTCGAATAATTTTGATTGAGATTCAGACTTAAATGGTCCAATTTGGAGGATTCATTTTCAATCAATTTGCGCATATTTGGATGATATTCCTAGAATTAATAATGAATTAATTCTTTTAATTGAAAACCGTTTCATCCAGAATAAAGGAATAAAGTTGTTGGCCAAATAAATCGGCCATTGAATCCATTGCTGGACCATCCAATTTGCATTTTCCCAATTTCAAATCCTTTAAGCATTTCATTTGCATTGCCATTCGCTTGACCAATTTCCCATCAATTTCAATATTTTGAAGCCATAATTCTTCCAACCATTCACCAAAACGATTCAACACAAGATTGAGGGTTTTTCGTTTAAACTGTAAAGGGTTAAAATCTATAAACTTTGCTACAATTTTTATTAAGCTGAAACGAAATTTGCGCATTTGAATTTTAAATTTTTATTTAAAATTTTTTTATAACATTTCATAAAATTCTAGGTAATATAATTATCCGTCAGCAGCAAATTTTTTGGGTTAACTGTGGAAAAGTGAAAATGAATCCTATAGTAGGTCATCCAATAAACGGTTGAGTTCATTCAGGGATAGGTGACCATCTCACTTTATCACTAACTCAATCTTGATCTCCCCATAAGGTAAACCATAAATTTCTAAAAATTTTGTGTCGGATGACCGATAGCACCAAATTTTGGTCATATATGTTTGATTCAATCATTTATTATCAAAATGTTCAAGAGAATGCTTTATTAAAAGCGTAAAAGATTGCTAATAAGATATTACTCATAACCAAAATCAAGTGCACAAAATTCAGCATTTATTATCAAACAAACCAATGGTCTTAAACAAATTTTCGTTGCCTCCCAATTCAAGGGGGCAATTCGACGCCAATGCCTGCAAACTTGTCCCAGACAAATTTTATCTGGGAAATCATCAATTTTTGAAAATATCAAAACCTAGAATACAAAAAGACATTTCATTTTAATATAACAAGCAAACCAATAATTCTGAAGAAAGCTCATTAATATGCATTCGGTAAGTGTATATTTTGGATATTTGAAGAAGAATAAATTTTAACTCGACTGAATATTTATTAGCAATATTTTTAAACAATTTTTAATTTTACTTTTTCCATAATTTGTTTATATTGCATATTAAACTCTATATTCATATTCCATAAAATGTGTAAATAGGCAAAAGTATAATTACACCAGGGAAAGAGAACATTGTAAGAAGTGTACAAAAAAAATAAAATGTACATATGCTATGCCCTAAAGCGGTGTAAGTTTTAATTATATTCAAATATATAATATAATGCCAAAACAATAATATATAAATAATAATTATTATATATTTTAAAAGTTTTGTTTTCCATTTTAATGATTTCAACAGATAATAAGAAGGTAGTCAAATTTGTTGTATTATTTTTGCTTAAAAATGTATTAAAAATTTTTTAAATAAATATTGATAAAATTTCTAATAACCGTGAGTTTATTGAGCAAATAAATTGAAAACACATTTATCAGTCGAAACTCAAAAATACATTTTCTTAGTTAATCGAAAACACATTTTTCTTAGTTAATCGAAAACACATTTTTACTCAGTTAATCGAAAACACATTTTTCTAAGTTAATCGAAAACATATTTTTCTAAGTTAATCGAAAACACAGTTTCTTAGTTAATCGAAAACACATTTTTCTTAGTTAATCGAAAACACAGTTTTCTTAGTTAATCGAAAACACAGTTTTCTTAGTTAATCGAAAACACATTTTTCTTAGTTAATCGAAAATACATTTTTCTAAGTTAACCGAAAACACATTTTTCTTAGTTAATCGAAAACACATTTTTCTAAGTTAATCGAAAACACATTTTTCTAAGTTAATCGAAAACACAGTTTTCTTAGTTAATCGAAAACACATTTTTCTTAGTTAATCGAAAATACATTTTTCTAAGTTAACCGAAAACACATTTTTCTTAGTTAATCGAAAACACATTTTTCTAAATCATCGAAAATACTCTTTAATTTATTCTTTTGTTGTAGCAATAAAGGTAAAAATTGTCTAAAATTATCAGCTTTGTGATTGTGATTTCGAATTGTCAAAGAATTGAGGGACTCAGGCATTTGGAATTTTACGTTCAGATGGACCAAATCAGGACGGTTCTGACAAATAATTGACACCGTTTTCTAAAAAATATTAAAATTAGAATAGAAAAATATTTTAGAATTAAAAAATTACTTCAGAACAATATCCACCGATATGGAGTGCCTTCAAATTTGGCAATTCACGGCCTATATAATATTTCAATGTAGATTCATCGGTTATTGAACTGACGGTCAAATTGAGATATACCAAACTGTAAAATTTATTTATATTATTATTTTCTTTTAAACCTTTTAATTTTTGAGAGAGCCAAAATTATATCTGGCGCAAGTGTTCGAATTTCCAAATGAAAAAATTTCAAATTCTTGCAATCTCTTGCGACAATTGACAAAAGCTTTGTGGAATCATCAATAAATTTATCCCAGGTACAAAATGATAAACACTTCAAACTCTTTGGTAATACGGTTGGCAATGTTCCGGCAGAATAATTATTGCGGAGATTGATGCTTAAATTCTCTAATTTAGAGGAATCATTTTCAATCAATTTGCGCATATTTGGATGATATGCCTAAAAATTTATATTAAATTCATTTTTGAATTAAATTGGAAATCGTTTCATCAAGAATGAATGAACAAAGTTGTTGTCCAAATAAATCGGCAATTGAATCCACTGCGAGCTCATCAATTTGACAAAGGGATAATTTCAAATGCTTTAATTGTTTCATTGTTTCGGCCGGTGCTATGTCAATTCCACAATAGGGTTAATGTGGGTGTTTTCGACTTATAATAAATCAGAAACCGGTTTTAGACCCTTCGAACCTTATACCATTTTGTATATCTCATCGAGACGCGTCGATTGGTATATAATTTGTCATGGTTTGGGCCAAAATTAAAGGGTATTAAACCGTTTAAACCCATATTTTTAAGTTTTTGGTTTTAAACTCTTTAATTTTGGCCCAAACCATGACAAATTATATACCAATCGATGCGTATTGATGAGATCTACAAAATGGTATAAGGTTTGTAGGGTCTAAAACTGGTTTCTGATTTATTAGAAGTCGAAAACGCCCACATTGACCCTATTGTGGAATCGACCACATTGGCACTGGCTTTTGTCTATTGTGGAATTGACCCAGGACGGTTTCGGCCATTTGTTCCACCAATTCCTCGTCAATTTCAACATTTCGAAGCCATAACTCTTCCAATGATTCTCCGCATCGATTTAATGTATGGCAGAGGATTTCACGGCCAATCTGAGTTCCAAATCAATTATAATTTTATTATTAAAATATGAAAATTTTTGCTTGATCATTCATTTTTATATCAAAATGTATATTGGCCTGGAAGAATTTATTAAAAGCATGAAAGACGGCTTCAGCTATGTTATTGACCATAACGCAAAATTGAATGAGCAAAATTTTAGCATATAATCAAACCAGTGGTATTTGGCAGGTTTTTATTGTTTTCCAATGCAAGGAAACAATACGACGCCACTGTCTGCAAACCAATTCAAGTTCAATTTTTTGTGAGAAATCATCAATTTTTGAAAATATCAAATCCTAAAAATACAAAAACAATTCTTGAGAATTCGCAAACCAATAATTCCGAAGGAAGTTCATTAATGTGAAATTTTTTATTTATCGGGAATTTTCCGTACTTGACCATTTGCTTTTCTTTTAAAATTATTTTAATAATAAAAAATATATTGTAAGAAAAAATATATAAAATTAAAAATTCAATTATTAATTAATTTAAATAAGTATTAAAATAATAATATTTTATTTTATCGACATATAGTATGAAATGAATTATAATATAAACATAAAAATAGTGATATAATTTAATTACATTTACAGCCACAAAACAAAATATCAAATATGTAGTCGAGATGGAATCGGCAGAAATTAGTATCAGCTATTATAATAAAATATTGGCATATCATTGTCAATAATTATCATTTTTTTTTCTTTTTTATTCCATCCACCATTCGTACAAAAATGATCTGTGTAAAAAAGAGTTTAATTTATGGACAAATTTCTTACGGATCATTCTCTCCCTCAATCGCTTCTTTGATTACTTTTTTCAATATCAAATTTTCACATTTGCCTTTACTAATTTTTGGTCTCCAACCGACTTTAAATTGTGGGAAATCGTCGGGCAAAATATATTTGTAATAAAGTGCGTGTTCATATGCTAAATTATAATTAACAATATTTTACATAATTTTAATGAAAATTTTATTTTCAGGATTCTGGTTTGTTAGCTAATCGAAAAATCATTTTTTAATTAATTAAAAACACCCTTTTTATTCAGTCGAAAACGTTTTTCTTAGTTATCGAAAACACATTTTTCTTAGTCAATCGGAAACACATTTTCTTAGTCAATCGAAAACACATTTTCTTAGTCAATCGAAAACACATTTTTCTTAGTCAATCGAAAACACATTTTTCTTAGTCAATCGAAAACACATTTTCTTAGTCAATCGAAAACACATTTTTTTAGTCAATCGAAAACACATTTTTCTTAGTCAATCGAAAACACATTTTTCTTAGTCAATCGAAAACACATTTTTCTTAGTCAATAGAAAACACATTTTTCTTAGTCAATCGAAAACACATTTTTCAAGTTAATCGAAATCAATCGAAAAAACATTTTTCTTAGTTTAATCGAAAAACACATTTTCTTAATCAATCGAAAAACACATTTTCTTAATCAATCGAAAAACACATTTTCTTAGTCAATCGAAAACACATTTTCTTAGTCAATCTAAAAGCGATTTTTCCTTAATTATGAGGCCACAGATTTACTAACATATATTTATTTAAATTTTTCTTTAATCAAATTTATGTTTAAATGAATTTTACGTCGAAATCCGTGAAAATACATTGTAATCTCCTTTCGATTTTTCAAAAGTTTTTCGATTATAGAAAAAAATGAAGTAAGATCGTAATGCATTGCAGGCAATTTGCAATGCAGATATTTTAAATTCTGGATTTTAAATTTGAAATTAGATAAGAATCCGAATTTATAAAATGTACTGGAAATTGGCCAAGTAGTTTTTCTATGTATTCGGAAGATGATGGATGAACGAGGGAACGGAAACGGATGTCCAAATGCTGAAATTTGCATTGTATTATAAGATTAAGATTTACTATATTTAATAAACCTGAATCGAATCGTTTCTTTGGGTTACGAATTCCTCAGGAAGATGTAGGTGAAAATTTCCAATTGGCATTCGAAGTGTCAATGAATTTAGAAAATCCGGGATTTGAATGAAATTTTGGGTGACATTGAGATGGACCAAATCCGGACGAGCTCGACATATCGTTTTTATTGTTTCCTTGAATGTATTAAGTTGTTTAGAATTGGATTTTTTCCGAATCTTGCACATCAAATCAATCAAGTTAATTTTAGTTGCAATTATTATTAGCCCATAGTTTTGGATGAGGTTGAGGTTATAGAAGAATGGATTTCATTTATATGAAGTAAAAATAATAACCAAAAAAGGTAGATTGGACTATCTTCCTTTTTGGTCTTTTTTTTGATAGTTGGTCTTTATATGATCGACCAAATAAAATAAAAGTTTAACTAGAAAGATATTAATTAATGTGCAAAATTTGAGTCCATAAAAATAATATATTTACCTTTTCACAATAACCGACATTGATTGCTTTTAAATCAAACAATTCATGACTGATAGCATGTAATAATGCAGATTCGTCTTTGATTGAATTAACGGCCAAATTGAGGAAAACCAAACTGAAATTTGTTTGTAATTTTTTTATAATTTTTTTTTAATAATAATTGAAGAAATTTTGAAAGAGAAAAGGTCTCTAATGGTCTAATGTCGATTCTATTAAAGCTGCAGAAACATTTTATAGCATTTTATAAAGCACAAATTTGCATTAACAAAAAAAATAATCCAAATATTGGCCACTATTGAATACTATTTTATAATTAAATTATAGCCAAAACTTCGATTATTTGATTTCAAAAATTCATATAGATAAATACATTTAGTATATTAGGATGTGTTATTATTATTACTACTAATATACATTAAGCTATTTTATGACAAATAAAATGCTCTTTAGATTGTTCTGTAGCTTCCAAATATCTAGGTACTTCTCCCAGTTTGAGTCTGCTTTTTTGTTGAGTTGGGAAAATATGGAGGGTCCACATTTTGAGTATCTGGATTAGGGCTAGGGTCCATTAGTTGTTACCGATTAGGGATTATATATACTATTAATGCATGCCCATAACTCTATTCCTTGTGCCCATAGAAGGGAGCTTCAATTTTCTTTAGATACCAAAAAATAAAACTCAAACTGGATGTTTCCAATATCTAGGAAGTAGACTGCTTTGTTATCAATTATTTTGAGGTTATTTTTAAACCTGTTAATTTTTGCGATTGCATTGATTATTCTCCGACGAAGTGTTTGAACTTCTAAACGGAGAATTTTCAAATTCTTGCAATCTCTTGCTATTTGCCTCATAAACAATAATGAATCGGCATAAAATTCATCCCAAGTGCACAGCGAAAAAGACTTCAGACTCTTTGGTAATATGGTTGGCAATGTTCCGACAGAATAATTATGGTCAATATGCAGGCTTAAATGCTCCAATTTCGAGGATTCATTCTCAATCAATCTTCGCATATTTGGATGATAAGCCTATGTAAAAATATTAAATTGATAATGAATTTGTTTAAACCGTTTGATCGAGAATGAATGAACAAAGCTTTGGGCCAAATAAATCGGCAATTGAATCCATTGCTGGACCATCCAATTCACAATAGGACAATTTTAAATGTTTTAGGCAATGCATTCTTTTTGCCATTTGCTTGACAAATTTCTCGTCAATTTCAACATTTTGAAGCCATAATTCCTCCAACAATTCCCCACAACGATTCAACACATAACGGAGGGTTTCTCGGCCATTCTAACATATAAAGGTTAAAATTTGATAAATTTGGAATAATTTTAATTAGGCTGAAACAAAATTTGCCCATCATTTTTAATAAGTGATTTTTAACAATTTCTTAGTTTAGCCCTGATATTACTGCACTGTTTTTAACTAAGAATCAATCGATCTGATTGAAAATTACAAAAAATATTGTTACTTTTATAAAGAAGTAGAAGTGAAGAAAAGATAAGAATTCCATTTAGGGTGTTAGGGTTAGGGATATAAGGTTTAAAGATACGTTTCGTTTTTGCCCTAATAAGTTATCCCTGATTCTATCCCTGAATGCTCTAATGCTAATTAAGATGATCCAAAACCACAGTAGGGGTTGCTCTTCACTTTTTCCAGTTTTGATAAATAGTATCACAGACTCCATATGTCAAAATAAGTAAAATAAATACTTCTGAGTTCTGACTTCATGTTGATAACAAAATGCTCTTTTTCTTAATAACTTGAGCTTCAATAATTTTTCAATTATTTATCACAGTGCGCAAATTTTATTTAGCTTTTATTATGAATAATCAAAAACCAATGGCTTTGGGCATGTTTTTGTCATTTTCCAATCCAGAGGAACAATTTGACGCCATCGATGGCAAACTTTTTCCAAATCAACTTTTTGAGACAAATCATCAATATTAGAAAATATCGAAACCTAAACGTAAAAAAGTTATTGTAGGAAATTTTGCAAACCAATAATTCCGCAGAAAGTTGATTAATATGCATTAGGGTGTTTGAAAAACAATGAATTGTCTGATTAAGTAAATATTTTTTAACTGAATTATTATATTAATTTAGTAATTTACTAACTGAAAATAATTAATTAAATTTTACAATTTTTGGGTAGTCGAGTTTACTGTTTACATCCCCTTTTTGGAAAGTGAAGAGTCCTCTCCCTTTATAGATTATCAGGATTAGAAATGTAGGGACCCTTTATTTTTACCCTTTTCACGAAAAAAGGGACAATTTTTATACAATGATTAATTTATATAGGGTAATAAATTCAATAAACCCGTTTAGCCTTGTCAATCAATACCCGTATCTGGAGGGTCTGGACAATATTTGACAAACTTTTTTTTTATCATATATTTATGTCTGCTATATTATATTTTGTCATATTTGACTTTCCTCTAACTGAAGTAAGGACAAGGCAATTAAGGTTTTCTTTTAAACTATAATGAAAAAATGCCAGAATAATATATTTATATTTAAATAATAAAAATTTTTAACAAGAATTTAATTTTATTAAAATTTTAGAATTTCTCCATTTTAACAAATTCTTCAATGAAAGCAATGAGAAAAGGGAAAAAGTGATGACGTGTTATGACCAAAAAATATACCCAAAAAATGTCTAAAATAAATCTTAAGAAAAAATATTTTTATTAGTAATTTTAAATTCCAATGGAAAATGGTTTCTGTGGTCGAGCATGTGAATTTCATGGCCAAAAATTCACATTTTTCCCGCCAACTATATTTGGGCGTCTTTTCCATTCAAATTGATTTATTTGTGAATTGAATTGACAAATTTGTGTCCTCTTCAACCACAATTGTCCCCGGCCAGCGGTGATCGTCGTAAATAGTATCATTAATCACTCTGATTTGCGCGCTCAATGCGCACAAAATGTGTCCCAAAAAATTTTAATTTGCTGAATTCTCGACGGCCAATTCCCTCTAACAGCGAAGAGTTTATAATAAATTCGAGGCCAGCAAGGTCATAAGATGAGAGGAGGCCTTTTTCCTATTCATTCGGGGTTCGGGGCCCATTTTCAATTTAAAAACACCCACAATCTTCTCCGCAATTTCAGATTATATTTCTCAACAAATTCAAAAGTGCTCGGTGGTGTTGGAAAATGCAGCAAACAAAAATTCTTCAATTATTTACGCTATTGCTGCTCATTTTTGGTGAAAATTTTAATTTTAAATTCAAATAAAAATTTAATTTATATTCAAATAATCAAGTATTTGGCCAATAATAAATTTCTGACAAGTAAAAAAATTTAAATTGATATTTGTTTGTTTTTTTATAATTTTCTAATCATTGAATTAATTATTAAAATTCGAATTTATATTTAAAATATATTTCATAAGAATTTTTTAAACTTTTCTCTTATATTTTTAAGTACCTTTTCACAAAGAGATCACTATAATTAAAATAATAGATAGCAGTGAAATGAAATTTGCGTCCTCGAAAATTTTGGCGCTATCAAAATATTATCAAATATAACTAACCGAATAAAATTTAGAGCCAAGTTTAAAATAATTTAGAGGATAAGTCAAATTGGGCTAGGCTTCGGAATTAAGAGGATTGTAAATGGTAATTCGACAAATTTTTTATAAGAGTCGCTGATTTCAGAGCCACAAAATATTATTTTTTTAATTTTGACCAAAATCCCTAGCTCAAAAAATGTAGATAAAATAAATTATAATTTAATATTTTAATTATATAATTACTAAATAAATATATTTCCTTAATTAGATTTGACCACATCCGCCATCATTGGTCAAAGATATCCAACGAAATTGGTTCAAGACGACAGTAATATTGAATTAGAATTGTTGCCTGGGGCAAATATCTACAAGCTCGATGGCTGTCTCTTTCAAATCGGATCACCAATGGTCTGCGATCCGGACGGAATTTTGACAAGTGTCGAATTGGCACGAATCAATGAGCAATTGGCCGAACTGCAACAAGCCACAAATACGAATTTTTATCCGGTAAAAGCTTATTAATTTTTATAATTTTTTCACCACAACTTCATTTTGGAATAATTTTAATTAATTAAATTTTATTTTTTTTCTTTTATTATTTTGTTCAATCCAAACAAAATATTTTTTGATTGAAAATTTAGAAAATTGAAATTTATTTCAGTGAAGAAAATAATTAATTTTTTATTAATTTTTTATTTTCTTTTATAGGCACCACCAATGTGGGAATTTTTGAACGCCGCAAAATGCCCTCAATCTGGGCTAACCCTTTCAATTATTTTATTCAACGATTCGACTCAGCCAAAATTGGCAAAGCAATTAGCGGCAAACTTTCATGCCAGATGGACTGCAGCGCATCCTTGTGCCAAAAGTGCACTGGAATTGATCAATGTTGGTGCGAAAGACCCATTCTTTGCTGTGGCCAGTCATAATACGGATTTGAGGCCAACCGAATTAGGCAAATATTTTTATAGACAGGTGAGGGTTTTTTAATGATTTTTTTAGAAGAATATTGAATATTAATTTATGGAAAATAAAATATATATATATAATTTTTTTGAAAGTCAACAATTAAGATTAAAAAATAAATTTAATCTGAATTTTAAAAAATTATCTAAAGAAATTAATTTCAGATTGAAACAAATTCCAAAAAATTTCAAAATAATTTTTTTAAATAAATAAATATTAAATATTTTAAAATAATTTTTCAGTCGTCTCTTCTTCAAAATGGCCGTCTTGCGGATGCGTTGGATTCCATGATTGAGGATATTAGGCGAAATATGATGTTGAGAATGTGAATTATTAAATTAATTATTTTTCCTTTTTATTATTCCTATTCATTTCGACAATTGAAGGAATATTCTCCTTCAAGCATAGATTGACCGAACTTTGTGGAATTGTTTTTCCCAATTTAATCGAAAAAATATTTATTTTAATGTATGTGAATAAAATTTGAATAATTTTATTGAAATTTAAATAAAAAAAAAGTATTATTAATTAAATAATTTAATATAATTTAAGCATAAAATTGGAATATTATTGAATTTTTAGTATGTAAATGCAACCCCCTATTACCTCCTTCCATTCTTAAAAGATATAAGATACCCCTTCTTTTTCTCTGACTGGTCACTTAAAGTATGAGGATAGCCAATAGCCATGCCATCGGCCAAGGGGTTTTTTGACCATGCTCTTGCCTGTTGGCTCCAAGCTCCCTCTTGCCTATCCATTTCCATTCCAAGTTGTCTATTACTTTTCGCTCTCTGATTTACCCTTTTTCTTGGCTTTCAATTTGACCTTTGACGGCTCATGCACGGGAGTTTAAGTATATCTACTAAAATCCATTATTCTGACTCCTTCCATCAAAAACATATTCCCCAACCTTTTTATTAATTTAAACCAATTGAACCCAACTCGTATACAGTCGGTTTAAATCCCTGAACCGCCCAAATCCTAAAACATTACTAATTAATTTCCATTTTCATTCCGAATATAATTCTAATTTTCATATTCATTCTGGAAAGAATTCTGATTTTCATTCCGGAAAGAATTCTGATTTTCATTCCGGAAAGAATTCTGATTTTCATTCCGGAAACAATTCTGATTTTCATTCCGGAAACAATTCTGATTTTCATTCCGGAAAAGAATTCTGATTTTCATTCCGGAAAGAGTTCTGATTTTCATTCCGGAAACAATTCTGATTTTCATTCCGGAAACAATTCTGATTTTCATTCCGGAAAAATTCTGATTTTCATTCCGGAAAGA
The DNA here is from genome assembly GCA_030063045.1 of Pratylenchus scribneri. Classification (NCBI taxonomy): domain Eukaryota; kingdom Metazoa; phylum Nematoda; class Chromadorea; order Rhabditida; family Pratylenchidae; genus Pratylenchus; species Pratylenchus scribneri. The sequence goes on along the minus strand of JAQSEB010000037.1, from coordinate 429,072 downwards.
ATTCTGATTTTCATTCAGGAAACAATTCTGATTTTCATTCCGGAAAAGAATTCTGATTTTCATTCCGGAAAGAGTTCTGATTTTCATTCCGGAAAGAATTGTTCTGTTTTTCATACCGGAAAGAATTGTTCTGATTTTCATTCCGGAAAGAATTGTTCTGTTTTTCATTCCGGAAAGAATTGTTCTGATTTTCATTCCGGAAAGAATTCTGAAAGAATTTTCATTCCGGAAACAATTGATTTTCATTACGGAAAGAATTCTGATTTTCATTCCGGAAAGAATTCTGATTTTCATTCATGAAAGAATTCTGAAAGAATTTTCATTCCGGAAACAAATTCTAATTTTCATTACGGAAACAAATTCTGATTTTCATTCCGGAAACAAATTCTGATTTTCATTCCGGAAACAATTCTGATTTTCATTCCGGAAACAATTCTGATTTTCATTCCGGAAGCAATTCTGATTTTCATTCCGGAAAGAATTCTGATTTTCATTCCGGAAAGAATTCTGATTTTTATTCCGGAAACAATTCTGATTTTCATTCCGGAAACAATTCTGATTTTTATTCCGGAAGGAATTCTGATTTTCATTCCGGAAACAATTCTGATTTTCATTCCGGAAAGAATTCTGATTTTCATTCCGGAAACAATTCTGATTTTCATTCCGGAAAAGAATTCTGATTTTCATTCCGGAAACAATTCTGATTTTCATTCCGGAAAGAATTCTGAAAGAATTTTCATTCCGGAAACAAATTCTAATTTTCATTCCGGAAACAAAATCTGATTTTCATTCCGGAAACAAATTCTGATTTTCATTCCGGAAACAATTCTGATTTTCATTCCGGAAACAATTCTGATTTTCATTCCGGAAACAATTCTGATTTTTATTTCGGAAACAATTCTGATTTTCATTCCGGAAACAATTCTGATTTTCATTCCGGAAAGAATTCTGATTTTCATTCCGGAAAGAATTCTGATTTTCATTCCGGAAACAATTCTGATTTTCATTCCGGAAAAGAATTCTGATTTTCATTCCGGAAAGAGTTCTGATTTTCATTCCGGAAAGAATTGTTCTGTTTTTCATACCGGAAACAAATTCTGATTTTCATTCCGGAAAGAATTCTGAAAGAATTTTCATTCCGGAAACAAATTCTGATTTTCATTCCGGAAAGAATTCTGAAAGAATTTTCATTCCGGAAAGAATTCTGAAAGAATTTTCATTTCGGAAAGAATTCTGATTTTCATTCCGGAAACAATTCTGATTTTCATTCCGGAAAAGAATTCTGATTTTCATTCCGGAAAGAGTTCTGATTTTCATTCCGGAAAGAATTGTTCTGTTTTTCATTCCGGAAAGAATTGTTCTGATTTTCATTCCAGAAAGAATTGTTCTGTTTTTCATTCTGGATAGAATTGTTCTGATTTTCATTCCGGAAAGAATTGTTCCGACCTGACTGTAAGCTGAATAGGAATTTAGCATAACTTATTATTAAACAAGCAGATAACAGTCTTAAAATTGTTGAAACTTTATATAGTAATTCCACCATGCCGAATCCGAGTCTGTAAGATGTCTCTAATTCACAAAATTTACTAGCCCAGCATCTTGCTAAATCCCACTGAATGAAAAAATAAAAATTTGGAAAAAAGGAAAAAACAAATTTTATATTAAACCTGTCATAAACCATTCCCAATTTTTAAGTATTTTTAGATAAATAAAAAAAATTATCAATTCATAACTTTTTTTTTACTTAATTCAAAGAGCAATAAATAACAAAATATTATACCAATTTATGGATTTCTTCTATGAAAGAAATGAAATAGTTAAATTTTAAAAATGCTATTAAGTTTCAAAAAATTGTTACTTCTATGTAAATTTTCTAATTTTAAAGGTAATGAAAACCAAAGGATGGAAAATTTTTGTCGATGGAAATCATGAGGAATTGTTCGATCAAATTTACGAAGCAATTGTCAGCAAAATGAATGAACAGAAGAATTTGGCTGAAGAATGTACATTTGCCATGAATGTGAATCCAATGCTGGTGGCACTTAACAAAATGCCTTTTAGCCTTTTTTGAGTTATCGTTTATTTATCCCAATGGAAAGCATTAAATTAATTACATTCCAATTGTTTTCAAAATACATATTCCCATATTTAATTTATAAATTGGTACAATTGCATAAAATGATTTCATAAAAATTATTTGTCCGTTTATTTAAATTTATCAGATCATTTTAGTGTCAAATAAATTGAGTAATTTCGATTTTTCTTTCGTATTTCATAAAAAGTTCATCATATTGCCTTTTCTAAAAAAAGTTGCCCAAATGTATTTTGCAAATTATTATAAGATTTGAATAATTTTATGATATAAATTTATCAAAAAATTTGAAAAAAATGAAGAGAATTTATAAAAGACAATAAATTTATTTAATTTAAGTATAATGATAAAAAAATTATATTATATTATTTACCATATTAAAAAGTAGGCTTCTTCATTTTTCTGTCAATATTAATTATTTAACCAAATTAGTTTAATAATATTTAAAAATATTTATTTTACTAAAAAACGCGGTTTTGATTGTTTCTATATTTTTTTTTTGTCAATCAATTTAAATTTGACTATTATTGGTAATTTCTAATTGTCAATTTACAATCATCCAATATTATAATTTTTCGAGTAAAAATGTCTCTTACTAATAATTTTAAAATTTAAATAATTATTAAATAACATAAATTGATTCTATCATTCACCTATTTTCTAAAAATATTTCCTTATTTTTTTTATTTTACCTAAGAAATCCATCATCATATTTTTTCCTTCTTTCCATTTGATCCCAAATCTCGGCCTGACACCTGCTGCCAGCCCCCTTTCACCCTCTGTTGGATTTCCGTTCCTCTTCTTTTAATTCCATTCAATCAACCTCCACCCCTTCATTTTTTTGATCCGAAAACACGAAGCTTTTGCTGCCGTTCCATTTTGTGCTCTGCTGTTTGTTTGCCTTCCGTTTTGGCCAATTTGATGAAGAAATGTGCTTAGAAGATTTGGCCCACGAACATTTGGCTTTTTCGCCAACAGCAAATTTCGGCTACACTCTTGAATTTTTTTTATATAATTTTCTCCGATCCATCATCCATTTTTCATCCACTTCCTCATCATCCAAGGCCCTAGCCGTTCGTCCTTGATTTTGCCGTATGGCCCATTCGCCCGCCGACTTTTGTTCCCTTTTCTAATCCCATTTACTTGAAAATTTATGACCATAAATTCGGCGAACATTTGGTTTTTTCTCCACAGAATTCGGGTGCATATGCTTTATTTTTTAATATCCATATGTTATGCCACTGCGGACAATTTTGTCATTTTTTCCTTTTTTTTTTCTTTCTAAATTTATCTTTTATTTTATTGAACAAACACCTCTTTTGCTCAGAAAAGATTAACTCTTGAAATTATTCAAATAAAATAAAATTTTGAATAATTCAAAATTTATAGGGTGTTAAATTTGATATTTCTATCTTGTAAATTGCACCCAATGCAATTAATTATATTCCATTACTTATGATGATGAATTTTGCTAATTTTTGGCACACTAAAATACCTTTGGGGCCAATCACTTTATTAGAAATAAAAATACACTTTCGAAATAGATTATCTTCCAAAGAACACTCAAAAATAATAAGATTTTATGTGTTCTATCTAGAATTTAGTGGATAAATATAAAAAGAACAAAAGAAGAACTAATTTATGACCAATCTTATTTGGCGCATTAACAAAAATCATCAATGAACACCAAACCCAGGCAAAAACAGCAAAACATGTGATCAGCAAAAAAATGAAATTCAATAGCTCTTTTTATATTCGAAGCTCTATTCCATGCTTTTTCAGGCAAATTTGTTGCTGATCAAAAAACAAAATTTGACGCCCCCTCAAAAATTTGAAGGCGTGCACTAAAAATAAGCCCACAAAAGAATTTATTAAATAAACTTCCCTATCCATTCAAAATTGAATCTTTTTTTGTGTATTTTGAAAAAAGTTTGGATGGATCAAATGGTTGTTTTTAAATTTTTTCTGTTCATTTCATCTTTATTATTTTTTTGTTCACTTCATCTTTAATCTTTTTTCTTTTCGATCTAAAAATATATTTGCTGATTTTATTAGATCCACATTCTCAAATCTCAAGTGTCATCAAATAAAAAAATAGTCAATGAGGAAAACATCGACGAATAATTTTTAGAATTAAAATGTTCCGGAAATAGTTGAAATTGATAAAATATTTTTTGATGCCAAAAAAATTGTTAAAAATTTTGATTATTTAGAATTAAATTAAATTTCCCTTAAAACCTTTTGAATTAAAAAAATATAATAAAGTCCTACATTTATACAAAATTATGAAAAAATAAAAATTTCGCTGCTGATACTCTTTTATCATTTTTAACCTAACAAAAGATTTAATTTAAAGTTAAATCAACTCAATTATTTTAAGCAAAATTCAATAAATTTTACCATATATGATAATAGAAATAAAATATTTTTACATTATTTTTCAACTTAATTTAAGAGCTATTAAATGGATTATATTTAAAATTTAGAATTCCTATGTAAATCACTGCTGATATATATTAAAATAATAATTGCGAAATATCGACAAATCTCCAATATCTTATTTCTTTTGGCACATCTTTTTGCATTCAATTTTCTCACAAATTTTATCCATCATCACAAGGATGATTTTCCTCCAATTTCCATTATGACCGCCCATTAATTTCATTTGGTGTTCCATCAATCTGCCACATGATCCCAAAGGGCAAAAAAAGTTTTCTCGTGGCATTAAGGATGAGTAGGCATGGCAAGCAAAAAAGTCAACTGTTGCCACTGGGTGAAATTAGGCGATTTTATGGGGGCATTTGTTGGAGGGCATAATCAAAAGGCGAATTTAAGACATTGAATTAAATAATACGCCAATTGACTCGCCATTCGCCAATATCCACTAATGCTACCTCTAAAATTGATAGTTACTCCTCAATAAAATGCCAGTTGGCCTTTACTAATTCGCAATTTTCATATCAAATATTGAATTTCTATTTTGCCACCTTTCCAATAGAATTCTCAAATTACAGGCAAAAATAGCAAAAAAAAATGAGGCAAAATTTTAAGAATTATCAAGGCGATGATACCGGAATCTTGACCTTTTATTTTTCTTTATGATTTTGAATTATTCACAACTATAAAAAAATATTTAAAACCAATTTTTCAAAGTTAAATGAGATTTAATTAATTTGAAAAATTTATTTAAAAATAAATTTCCATTTTTAAGCGAAAGTGAATTTAATATAAACAATTTTTAATCAATTTTTATTGGATTGAACAACAAAAATGAACGGCACTCCCAAAAATGGAGAGCCTGACCCATTGGCTTGCTGGGTCGAGAGCAAACCGTGCAAATGTGGGGCACAAAATTGGACAACAAAACGCGTTGAACGAGTCGCCGTTCAACTGGGATCAAAAAGTGAATTGAAATAAAAATTAAATAATTTATAAAAAATTGTTTACTTTAATTTCTAAATTCATTTTATAATTTTAAAAACTTTATAAATTTATTTTTAAATTTTTATTTGATTTAGACCAGTAAAAAGAATGCATTATTTATTTTTAAAGACTTCTATGACATCGAAAAAATTTAAATTATTTTTAATTTAATTTTAAAATTTTTAAAAAATTAATGCATAAAAAATATTATATTAAGATGGCGAATTGAAAATTCCCGTCGAGGGTGGTGTCCCAGTTCGCCGCCGTTCCATAAATTTATGGCGTCCAATTGCCGGCATTTTTGCGGTGAATTTGCGCGAAGAAAATGTGGATGAGGCGCCCATCTCGCCAGGACCTGAATCTGATCCATATGATCAGGGGCCACACGAAGCCATACAAGTAATTTTTTAATTATTTAAAATAAAAATTATTAATATTTAAATAAAATTAAAAAAATAAGGAAAAAAATAAGGAAAAAAATTATTTTTAATTAATTTCCTTATTAGGTCCTTTTCAACTGCAAAAAATGCAATAGCGAATTCCATTGCACCTACGAGATGATCAGCGAAGAGAAGGGCAAAACACAGAGCTTCGGGTAAATCAAAAATAAATTCGGCATACAAATTATTTAGGTATAGGTACTTTTCGGTTATCCGGATACAGTTGATTTTTAAATTAAACGTCCATCTATAGGTAACTAGGATTAGGGTTATGGATAAGTGAGAAAATAAACTATCCCCTAAAGACATTAACCCTACACCGGATGACCCTTGGGGGTTACCGCTACGCTTCTCCAATTGACCCAAAATTATCTCCATCCAGATAACCGAAAAGTACTATATTTCATGCTATTATTATTAATAAATTAATTAATTGGAAACTATTAATTTACCAAAAAAAAATAATTAATTTATCCAAATTCTTTCGTGTCTAAAAATTTTTGAGGCCATATAACTTGGCCATAACTAGGTATAGGGCTCAGGGTTAGGTTCATGGCAAAATGGGATTTAGGACTACAAAAAAATATTTTATTTTTAATTCACAGAAAATATGCCAATTCCTGCCAATGCCAATCCAAAATGGGTGCCCCCGAAGATCGTTTATGCGAGGAAGAGCACAGCTATGAGCTGATTCAACGCCTTTACGCTGGAATGTGGGACAGGGACAAATTCAGTCGCCACTTCAACAATTGCAAACATTGGAGTGACATGTTCTGGTGGAAATTGTGCGTAATTTAAATTTACCACTAATTAAGTTTTGAATCAAATTCAATTTATTAAATGCTTTTTTCTAAAATATTTCTCATAGAGACCCCATCCTATTTGATAATGCTATGTGTCTCCTTTGGCCCTTTGCAATCAGTTGAACAATAAAAGAAACCGCAAAATAGAGAAATAATTCGATGATATATTTTTAAAAAATAGGATTGCTTTAATCGGTTTCGATTTGAGAAAATCGGATTAAATTTCAAACCGAAATTGGAAATTTTGACCAAAATAACCAAAAATGTGAAGAACCGAAAGCTGACATTTTTTTTGAAAAAAAAAACCGGGTTGCCGACACGTTCGAAAATCCAACTCAAGAGTAACCCTATTTAAAAAAATGTAATGAAAAGAGGGAAATTTTTATTGTAAATTTTTAAAATGAAAGAAAATAGAGCAAAATTATTTATTAGAAAGCTGGTAAAAAAATGATCAAATAATTTTTATTTTTATTATGATCGAAGCAACTTTTTCAATTATTTTTTTTTAAATATTTTTCTTTTGTAGACATCCGGATGAATACAAGCGGAAGAAGGCGGCCGAAGATCGAATTGGTGGACAAGCATTGAAAGTTTGATGGCTGAATGACGAAGCGCAACAAAAAAAAATTCAAAAAAATTAATGATTTAAAATACAATATATTTTTGCCTCCCTCATCACAATCGTGGCTTTAAGCGCTTTTATTTTGAATAAATGGATAAAAATAATAAATGTTGAATTTGTGGTTATGAATGAATGTGTTTGTAATTTAAAAAGGAAGGCAATTTTTATTTGGGTTAGATTAAATTTAGGGAAAAAATTTCTTAATCAAAAAGGGTTCATTGCTTTTTGTACAAATCTTTGCAAAACACCATAGATAATTTAATGTTTTTTCGAATCTTTTATGATTTGTATATGGATAAAACCATTGAACAACCAATATTTCCAATGATTTTTCGATGATAAATGAAATATTTTTCATACCGTTTGTAACATTTGCAGTCTAAGCATCTCTTAATCCCATCCCATTTTCAGTTCCAATCCAAAATGTCATCGGACAGTGAGCGCGAACGTTTGGCGGAGATTGTCCGGCTTCAGGAACAAATTCGAATTGAACGGGAGGCTCGTTTGGAGGCTGAAGCACGTCTGCGAGAGTTGGAACAATTGCGCAGTGAGGAGGAGGAGCGAGACCGTCAACGCCAGCAGCAACAACGTGAACGATGGGCCCGGAATAAGCGAAATCAACGTGAGCGCAATCGCCAGAATAACAATGGACAATGATGATGAAAAGAGAATGATGGAAATAAATGGATGAACCAAATTGAAATAAACAAAAATTTTACAGAAAATAATTATTTTTTATTCAAATTATTTAATTGGGAAAATGTATTATGTAAAGTTAAATAAAATTCCTTTTGTTTTGAGGAAGAAATTATTATGAAAAATTTAAATAAGCCCCTTCTTTTATTCTTTTCAATTTTTTGACGAACCAATTGTAAATTTAATTAATTTTAGTGTTAATATTAGTTTATAATTTTTAAAATCGGAATCCTCTGTGATTTCTATCTCTTACGGGTGTGCCCAATGCCCAAAGCCCGAATAGGGTTAAATATGGAAAATTTAATTCTTTGATATTGATATGCATCAGCAGGATGGTAGATTTGTAAATAAAAACTCCTTGAACTTTATAATTTTTGTTCTGGAGAATACACTGAAAATATTAAAACCACAAAATTCTTTTCGGACTACAAATTTGCCAAAAATTCAATTCAATTTTCTCAAAAAATTAATTTTTTATCGTATATATTTTTAATAAGTATAACGGTACAGTCGGTTTCGGTTCAAAATGCATATTTACTGAGGTTAACCACCTAAAAATATTTTTTGAAAAATGAATTGGCGCTTCCTTTTTGAGATATTGACAAAAGAATGGAAAAGATATTTGGCAATTGATTATTGAAATGAAATGGAAAGAACCAAAATTTAAATTCCGAATTTGAAATATGATTGAAAAGGGGATTTTTTCCTCTTTAAAATTACACCAAATCGTGATGAGTTTTGTTTGAGATTTCCCTTACGGGTGCAGATGCAATTCCAACGATAGCCAGCTTCCGCCCGATCATATCTCAGCGAGGCAATAACCAATTTAGGAAGGCGATATATCATTAGAAAGCCTAAAGTTTCTTCTACAAAATAGCCTATGATTTTATGAATTCAAGCATATTTATTGAGGTAAACCACCTAAAAATAATTCTTTAAAAAATGCAAATTTAATGAGGCTAACACCTAAAAATAATTCTTTAAAAAAGCAAATTTAATGGGGCTAACCACCTAAAAATATTTTTTTGAAAAATTGCATTTTTAATGGGCAAACCACCTAAAAATATTTTTTTGAAAAATTGCATTTTTAATGGGGCTAACCACCTAAAAATATTTTTTGAAAAATTGCATTTTTAATGGGCTAACCACCTAAAAATATTTTTTGAAAAATTGCATTTTTAATGGGCTAACCACCTAAAAATATTTTTTGAAAAATTGCATTTTTAATGGGGTTAACCACCTAAAAATATTTTTTGAAAAATTGCATTTTTAATGGGCTAACCACCTAAAAATATTTTTTGAAAAATTGCATTTTTAATGGGCTAATCACCTAAAAATATTTTTTTGAAAAATTGCATTTTTAATGGGGCTAACCACCTAAAAATATTTTTTGAAAAATGCATTTTTACTGAGGCTACCCACCTAAAAATATTTTTTGAAAAATTTCATTTTTAATGGGGCTAACCACCTAAAAATATTTTTTGAAAAATTGCATTTTTAATGGGGCTAACCACCTAAAAATATTTTTTGAAAAATTGCATTTTTAATGGGCAAACCACCTAAAAATATTTTTTGAAAAATTGCATTTTTAATGGGGCTAACCACCTAAAAATATTTTTTGAAAAATTGCATTTTTAATGGGCAAACCACCTAAAAATATTTTTTGAAAAATTGCATTTTTAATGGGGCTAACCACCTAAAAATATTTTTTGAAAAATTGCATTTTTAATGGGCTAACCACCTAAAAATATTTTTTGAAAAATTGCATTTTTAATGGGCAAACCACCTAAAAATATTTTTTTGAAAAATTGCATTTTTAATGGGGCTAACCACCTAAAAATATTTTTTGAAAAATTGCATTTTTAATGGGCAAACCACCTAAAAATATTTTTTTGAAAAATTGCATTTTTAATGGGGCTAACCACCTAAAAATATTTTTTGAAAAATGCATTTTTACTGAGGCTACCCACCTAAAAATATTTTTTGAAAAATTTCATTTTTAATGGGGCTAACTCTAACTACCTAAATAATTTTTTAACATCTAAGTTGTCTCTTTCATAAACAACAAATTACTCCAGTTAAAATTTAATTTAAGGAATTTATTAAAAAGATGGAAGCAAAAATGGCATTTAATAAAAATAGTAAAGCATTAATGATTGGATTTTATCAATTATTTATCTTCTCATTTCTTTCATTCTTCTTTATTCTCACATTGTCCGTCCTCATCCATCGCTCAATGTTGTCCATCCTGTTGATCACGATTCTGACGGCGACGTTCGCGCAAACGAGCCTGCTTCTGGCGATTCCTTTCTCGCTCACGTTCCAGTCGACGACGTTCTTCATTCTCAAGACGAATTGCTTCTTCTCTCATTTGGCGGATTTCTGCCTCCAATCGCGCATTCTCTTGTCGAATATTTTCCAAATTTTGTCGTTGTTGTTCGCGCTCTCTTTCAGAATCGGACATGTTTGATTCAATTTTTGTGCTGAAAAATTATATTTTTATAAAATTCGAAGGATATAATAATAATAATGTGCATTTAAACGAAATAAAAGGAGAAAAGTATTTCACTTGAGGATTAAGGGGGGGGGGGTGATGGCGGGGTGGGGACTAATTCGTGTAAAAATATTTTTTAGGGAGTGCCAATTTTTTTTGTCCATACATCAGTTTTTGTTGGATAACTTTTAATGTAACCTTGATCCCAAAACCTTCCCAATTTTATAGAACTCATCGAGACGCGTCGATTGATGTTGGGTTTGCCGGGGTTTGGTCACAATTCTAAGTATTAAACCGTTTAAACCCTATTTTAGCTTTGAGTTTATAACTCTTTGAGTTTTGAACCAAACATAAACAAACTATATATCAATCCACGCGTCTCGATGAGCTCTATCGATTTGGTATAAGATTTAGAGGTTTCTGATCAAGTCATTAATAAGTTATTATATTTTGGACAAAAGAATGCAATTTCGTGGACAAGAATGTGATTGTGGACAAAAAAAATGTATTCTCTTTTTTAATTCTATGGTAAAATTTATCGAAGGAATGAATAAATATAGCATTTGGATGCTCAAATTTGCCTAATCTTTCAAATATTTTTTATTTTATTTGTTTGATAACGCTAGGTTTTGGATGAGTGGATTGGGTTGAAAAACACGATAAAATTTTGCTTGGTTGTTGAATTTAGATTTGCTTTGCCAAATAAAATTACTCGTAAAATCTGTTAATATGGAATTGGATAAATTCATTTCAATAATTTGATTGGATGAGATTGAAATTGAATAAATGAATGAATGTGGATGAATCAGCGACAAAAATTAGCGAAATAAACAAAAAATGACGAAGCCGGAAGAGAGAATTATAGCGGGAAAATTCCCACCAATTTTACATTTTTTGCCACTCATTCAATCCACCCACGAGTACCAATCAATTTTGATGAATTCATTTTCATTTCATTTTCATCCAAATGATCATTTTTACTTTAACCGAGTAGCCATTTTTTATTTCAATTCTTTCCAGTTTAAATATTCTCATAACTTATATTATCAGAATGAGAAAAATATCCATAATACTAAATAAGAAATAAGATGAATGCAACTACCATTATTATTAAAGATTGGGGAATTGATTAGTAGGGTTGAACACTTTCGGTTTTTAGAAGGTCTCGGTTTGAAAACCGGGTTTTCGATTTTTGATGTCGGTTTTTGGTTTCTTTTTCTCCTATTTTCGGTTTAAAAGTGCAAAAATTCCTAAATTCGGTTTGAGATGTCATCGATTTTCTCAAACCCAAATCAACTTTGTTCAACCCTTATTAATTAGGGAAAAATGATTCCTTCCTATTACTTCATTTCCCTATATCAATGCACATTATTTATTAATTATTTACATTTTTCCAAAAAATTTAAATTCCATTTAAGATTATCTAAATCGTTAAGAAAATGTCCGGTGCGGAACGTCAAGAATATTTACGGCAAATGCGAGAAGAACAGCAAAGACGGGAACAACTGAATCGCGAGCGGGAAGAAGTTGCACGAAGGCTTGAAGCTGCACGCCAACAACTTGAACAACGCCGTGCACAATGGCGCGAGAAGATGGCTCGTTATCATGCAAATCGGCGCAATCGTGATCAGCAGGGCGGACAGCAGTGAAATAAGATGAAGACAATTTGAAGAATGAATGAATGAAATGATGAGGAAATTTTCTTAAAAAAGTTTACTTTCTATTTAAATATATGGCATTTTTTACTTCCATCTTTTATTAAATAAATAATTTCAATTAGCTTTCTTTCTTTTCTATCTACCTGTTCTGGTGATTAAATAAGAAAAAAGGAAAGCGGCATGTAATAGGTTTACATTTTACATAATGTATGACTATGGAAAGGGCAAAAAATTGCACAAAAGATGAAAAGTCTAAAAATTGCTGGAATTGGTAATCCATTCTATTCTTATTTGAGATAACGGGAAAATGTTAATTAATTAATTATTTTGAAAGAGAATAATTATGTCAAATAGAATAAATGTTGTTGAATTTAAATGGAATCGGCCGAAGGTGGCAGCAATGCAATTTTCGATTGATGATTTTAATTTTGGGCATTGGAATTTGAAGGTAACGAGATTGGAATTTTGCTGACAATTGTTGGTTTCGTCGGATGTTGCTGTTGAATGTTGGGCGGCACTAATTTTGGCTGTGGAAGAATGGAAATTGGCGGTTGTTGATTTTTAAGTTGAGTCGTTTTGTGTTGAACAGTCGTTGGTGGCATTTTGTTCTGTGGCTGCGGATGATGTTGAATAGTCTGTCGTGGCATTTTGGGTTGTTGTTGTTAATGTTTTAGAGCCGGTGGCATCATTTTTGGTTGCTGCGGTTTGGGTAGATCATTTTTGTTGACGGCGGCCATCAGTGCCGGATTGTTTCCACCAACAAATGGCTTTCCAAGTTGCTCAGCGAGTTGCTTGAGAATGTTTTCGTCGACCAAAAGGCGTTCAACTGCACCACCCAAAAATTGAGAATCTCCGGTGTCAAAAAGAAAACGCCTTGTTGAATTTTAGTGCCGCCAAAGACCAAAAAAAACTAATAAATTTGAGTAATTTTAGAGATTTGATAATAAATATGAATTATATAACAAACTTTGCTGCCTGGAGAAGTAGATAAAGAAAGCTGTAGCACGCGTTTCTTTTCAAATGCCTTGAATTGCCTGCCTTCGCAAACGGTCAATTGAAGACAATAACATTTTGTGCATTTCTGAAAAATTGAAATCATCGAAAATGAATAATATTAATATTTTATACATTAGGATTGAAATTGTTGCCAGTAAAATCATTCATGCCGAGTTCAGCGGTGAATTCATCATATTTCATCATATCTGGAGCAGTGCTGTGCCTTTCGGATTTTATAACTCCTGCTCCAGCTCCGACCCCACAAATTTTTGGCTCTGGCTCCGACCCTTAAAATTTCTGGTTCCAGCACCGGAATTTTAACCCCAAAATTTTTTGCTCCAGCTCCGGTTCCGAACCTCAAAATTTTTCGCTCCGGCTCCGGAGCTGGCCAGCACTGATCCGGAGTCGGTCAATTTCTTGATATTATAAATCAAACCTTGATGCCATATTCCGGTGCTGACTTTCTCAAACTCAATTAAACCATTGTCCTCAACTGCCGAAATTTCGTCATCGATTTCTCCAGTTTGTTGAACTTCTGGGCTCAGTGGATTTTCAGCAACAACATCCACAATCAGTTCGTTCTCTTCTTCATGTTCACTATGTGGACTTTTTTTCTGCAATTGTTGTAGTCGTGCCCGAATATTGAAATTATTCATTTTATTTACATTGAAATAAAAATATGGATTGGCAAAATGAATTATTTTGGCTGGATTGGCATTGGCAAAATGAAAATTGGCAAAACGAAATACTATAGCAGGATTGGCAGGGTGACCCCGCGCCTTTTTTGTTCGTTTTGGGTGGATTGCTGGAGCGGAACGGGGACTCCGACTCCTTCTCATTCGCGCCAATTTTACGCGAGCATGCAATTTTGGTGAGGTTGAGTATGTGAATAGTGAGGGCAGCTGCTGGCATCCTCTTTCCTTCATGCTGCCGTCGGGCAAATTTGACGGGCAATGAGTTAACAATTAAGTGTGGTCTTCTTTCCCAATGATTTGGGAGAGGAGGTTGGTGGTCGCTTTTCAGCCTTTCCTTCTCACCAAATCGGCAAGAGGAATAGTTTGGATTCGAAATTGTTGGAGATGGGAATAAATGAGAAATGTTTGGCCTATGCCAAACATCCATATCTTTATATTATCCAATTTGGGTCCGTTTTTCGGAGATGGATAAAAGTGAAGGGTCCATCTTCGGGTGTTAGTTTAGTGACTGTGTGGGATGATTTTTATCCTATATCGGTAGCCTATCCCCGAATGACCCTAACCTTAAATCTGATGACCCCTATAAGGGGACCTTCACTTTCCAAAAAGCGGACCCAAACTGATAAATAAGTACTTTGAAATCAAAGTGAGATAGAGAAAAATTTATTTGGAAGAATTCATTTAATAAAAAGATGTAACCAAAATATAGCATTTACAAAAATAGAAAGCATTTTGTTTTTTTTTTGATAAATAAAATCATTTGTCTTCTTTCATTTCTTCTTTACTATTGCTTCTCCTCATCAACATTCTTCATCACATCACTGCTGTCCACCCTGATCACGATTGCGCCGACGTTCATTGTATCGATTCTGCTTTTCTCGCCATTGTCTGCGCCGCTCCTCTTGCAATTGACGTGCCGCTTCCTCGAGAATCCGAATTGCTTCTTGACGATAGCGTTCCGCTTCCAATTCTTGCTGCAATGCAATCAGACGTCGTTCCATAAGTTCGCGTTCCATTTTTGGTGAACGATTTAGCTTGGAAATCTGAAAAAAAAATATATATTTTTTGAAAAAATAAAATTAAAATTGTCCGTTAAAATCACGGGAATGAAATAAGAGGATGGGAAGGAGGTACTTATGAAGTTTGTATCCTCTTTTTTAAAGTGCTTGGTCTCCCTTTGCTTTATCATATTTCGGGTTAGGGTTATGTATTATGTTAAGGTGGTGCTGTGGCGTTTCGCAAATTTATCAAAAATGCGGGTTTCGCAAATTTTCCATTTATTTTTAAATTTTATTTTTTGGCGTTTTTAATTAAAAATTAATAAAAATTTAAAAAAATAAATCCAACAAAACAAAACAAATTTTATTAAAAATAAACCCGAATCCCGAACCGAACTAATTAAGATAAAGATAATTATGCATTGTTTTTAATTATGGAAAGTAATAATTTTTCAGAAAATAAAAAATTAAAATTATCAATTCAATTATTGAAAAATAAACGATAAGCAAATGGCGCCAAAAAACAGCGAGGCGAGAAAAAGACCAAGAGCTCATTGAACAAGGTGGTCACCCGCGAATACACCATTCACATGCACAAACTCATCCATGGAATGTACGGTTTGCATTTTATAATTATTTAAAAACTTTATTGACAAATATTTAAAGAGACAAAAAACAAAGTAACGAAAAGATTTAATGGTTCAGTGGTTTTATCCTAGACCCTCTATCTAACGCCAACCTTATAACCAATTCCAATTGAAAGATTTTGTGAACACTCATCAATTGAATAAAATTTGCCCTTAGGTTTAACCAATTACCAATTCCAACTTAGTTTTGAACCAATAAAACATTAATTTTGTCTAAACCATGAAAAGTTATACACATTTCAATGCATTTTGACCAGCTCTATGTTCTAAATTCTATCATTAAAGTTCGAGCGGATAGGATAAAGATAAAACCCTAAATCAAAATAATTAATTGATGATGGAAAGAAAGAGTTCAAGGTACGGCCTAGACTCTAGAGCCTACAGCATAAAAATTATTCTAACTTTGTTTTTAAGGTCCATAAGTGCATTTTGGGATGTCGATCGCCGGTTTTTGGGGCCATGTTCCTTGTTCCAGCATCAAATGACCGAGAACAACGACAATATTATCGATATTAAGGACATTAGGGGAGATGTCGTTGAGAAAATACTCCGCTTCATGTACGGTTTCATCATAGAAATTAGCATCAATTAAAATATTGACTTTTAGATATAGTGGAAAGGAATCGGATTTTGGGGAAATGGCCGAAGAATTGCTGGCTGCTGCCGACAAATATGAACTCATCCGATTGAAGGTTTTTATTTAACTTTTACTTTATGATTTTAATTTTAATTTTCCAGCTCTTTTGTGAACGCAAATTGGTCAATTCATTGGGGAATGAAAATGCCTGCGCATTGCTGTCATTGGCCAATCTCCATTCAGCAGAACATCTCAAAGTCAATGCAATTGACTTCATCAAAATGAATCTGAAGGAAGTAATGGAATCGGAAGGATGGAAGACATTCGCCAATGAACCATTGACGATGGAACAAATCTTGAAGGCCATTGCAAAGTGAAATTGAATTCGGCTCAAAATGACCAATTGTTGTCGAGACTATCCAAAAGTCCGACAATTAACCAATCAAAATTTTGTTGAGGGAAAAAGGAGTAATTGGGATATGTGGGGGAAAGGTAAGTTGTTGGAAATGAAGAGCACGGCAAAGCAAACAGCAAATTGAAGGAAAAAAGGGGGTGTTTTGGGAAATTGGAATTTTTTGTATAAATTGAAGAAATTAGCCTAGACTCTTTGCAAATTGAAGAAGGCCTAGACTCTTTTTTGTTGTTACACCAAATTTGAAGTACAGTACGCAAAGGTCGTTTGTTGGAATTTTTATTAAGCGAATTTGAAGTTTTTGAAATAAAGTATAAGTATAAGGTAAAAAATGCACAAAAAATATGAAGTATTTATATTCAATTTTTAATCTTCTTTTAATTCATTTTTAATCTCTTTCCATTTTTAATCTCATCCAATTTTTCTGCTCAACATCATCCAATTCGTCCATTTTCTGCTCATCCCATGGCATTGGCGCACAAAACGGTAGGCATTGGCAATCCAGTGGGCAATCCAGTCGGCAACACAAAAGGTGGGCACAGGCAAAAGGTGGGCAAAATCCAATTCCAATAGGCAAAAAGTCCAATTTCAATCCCCAATAGATCGGTAACCATTGACCAAACTAAATCCATTCCTTTTTTGGATTCAAAAAATATGCCTTCGGGCAATCCCATTTTTTTACTCTTTTTTGATCTTTGATTAATGAAATTGAATAAAATTTAAGGCCAACAAATTTATTTTTTCCAACATTAAAATAAAATGGCCAAAAGATTTAAATTAACAACAAATTAACAAATTATTTTTCTGTCCATGACAGAGCTGGGGCCATCAAAAGGAATTCATTTATCTTCTTTGATTTCCTCCTCCTTTTCAGTTTCCACCGGCTTTCCCTCCGGCTTCACTTCCTTCTTTGCCTCCTTCTTTCCAAGGACCATTGCGTTCAAGGTGTGCTGTGCGGCGATCAATTGATCCACTTTGGCCATAGATTCGGCGTGGCAATTCTTGATCGTCTCCGACAGCTCCTTGATGGCCGGATACAGAGGTGGGTATGGGGTGAATTTGTTGTTGTTCTTTTTCGGCACATCTCCACCATTTCCATTCTGGTTTGATGAGCCTTTAATAAGATCAATTTATTAATGGGATAGGTCAAAAATTAAATTTACCCGATCCATTGTCCATATAACTGAGGACATTTTTGCGGGATCCATTGGGCGGCACCAACCCCTTCTCCTTTCGACCATTTTGGTTCTTCTCTTTTCCTTCTAAGAAAAAATAATAATATGAACCAAAATGGTAATAAATGCTCTCACCCGATGGTTGCTGGCCCACATTTTGCCCGTTTTGTTGAGCAAAAGCCGCCAAGAGCGCTTGAATAATGGATGGATCCATTTGAATTAATTATTTAATTAATTTAGCTTTAAAATGATTTTGCTAAAGAATAAGAAAATTAATTAATTTTATTTTTTAGGAATAATTCAATGGTCCTTTGATTGGTGAGTATCTTGGATGAATTACAAATGTGTAGGACAATTTTTTGTGAAAATGAATATAAATAAAGGGACAATTGCCCATATAAATAGCATTCCTAATCGTCCTCGGAAGGAATCAAAAAATCCAAAATGCAAATTTATGAAATGATTGAACGGACAATAGAAAATTTATGAATAAATTAATCTTCTTTAGGTGGGAATTCACCCTTTTTAGGGGCATCTGGGCTTCTCAATTTACAGATTCCCAAATAAAGCACCCTTTGATTAGCCCTAAAGGGCAATTTCCATAGAAAATGTAAACAAATGTGCATTTTTAGTATTCAATTCGCTCTTTTTTGGGAATTTGGGAATTTCCCAAATTTATATTAATCCCAATCCAACAAAAATGAATGTGAAAAAGATGATCTTTGATCAATCAAATAAATAATGGAAAGGATGATCTTTGATCAATCAAATAAATAATAAAAAATAATTTTAATAATTTTAATAAAAATCTGATAAATAATCTATATATTTATTCCTTTTCAGACCAGATCCAGCCCAATGTTTAGGCGGCAAAGTGGACATGTGGACTCTTTGGCCAGCCACTGGTCAATGCAAATGCCATGATATGTATGTTTACAAGGCAAAATTCGCAATTTTTCCATATTTTGAAATTTTTCCAAACAAATAGCGCATTCTTTGGTTTCTAACGGGTTTGCTCTCATAATTATCAATTCGGTTTTATTCGCCAAACGTCGTGTCCTATTCATTAGGTTTATTTGGACTTTCAGCCATTCAAAGAAACCGAAACAAATGAGAAAAGCCAACACCAAAAGAATTAAAGCCAAAACCAAAAGGGGAACAAAAACTGTTCCTTCGTCTCTTAATACGGCTTCAAATAACTCCGTTTCACATTTAACTGTTCCAAATAAGGAAATAATCATAAGAAATCGAATTAAGTTTCGATAAATGCGAAACATTGGATTAAATTTCAAAAATAGAATGACAAAAATGATTCCAATAACAATAATTGAAAGAATTAATCCAATTGCGTAAAGATTGCCCCCTAATAAATCCATAGCCATAGCTTGAATAAAATTAGCATATTGACCAGGGGGGCTAATTATTTCTTTCTCCGATAGGGTTAATTCCTCAAATTTTTTCACAACATAATTCAATTTGCCCTTTAAATCAAATTCTGTTATTCCAGCTCGGCACTTGACAATGCAATGCATGTTGACCAAGGATTGATCCAGGCTTAATATTGTGTGGTCAGTGGTGCCATTCACTGAGCAGCGTGTAAAAAAGGTGAGTTGGTTTTCGCACCTAATTTCAGCCAAAGGATTCCCATAGGTTGAGGTGCACCGGTAGTCAAACCGACCACCGGTTGCGCATTTGTAGCAACCCACCAGCGATATAGGTTCCACTTGACATTTGGCTTTAATGTTTTGGGATACAATCCTCATCCCATCCATTTTGGCTGTCAAGACCACAGGGATATACGGGGTTCGGGCTACAACCTCCCCTTCATCAAAAAGAAGTGTAAGGTGCCCTTGGGGCTGTGGTAATTTTGCCAATGGACTATTTAAGTATTGCTCTAGGTTTAGCTCCCTACAATGGCATTTCACGGTCCCACTATCATGATCGGGACGGCAATAGGGGCAAACATCAAGAGATAATCTACAGTCTTTGAGTAGATAATCTGCATCCACTTCTGTGGGGCAATATAAATTTTTTGGTAATTCTGGCACAATAGCCGCCTCCTCACCTTTGGTGATGAATTTACTGCCTAATACAGGCATAGCCGGTCTACCGGTGATCACAGGGGTTAGCGAAAGATTCGCCGGTTTCCATTTAAATGTAAAACCATTGTATAGTTCAATTTTTTCTTTTATAATTTCATTACCCGGTAGTTCCAGGCTTATCTCAGTATTTATGAAAAATTCCCAATTGGGACAATGAAAATATTCAAATACTGGTCTAGAAGTGGGAACAATGTAATTTCGGTAAAGCAAGCAGGAGGCATAGGGTGAACCGCAGCCGTTAAAAAAGAATCCTGTGCTTTCAATACAAAAAGAATTCCCGGGTTTATCATTCCCTTCATGGAATTCTTGAATTGTTCCATTGGGTAGGAGATCCTTACAAAAATTTCCTTTGCACGATCCCATCCCGGGACAACGTTTGGTCGATAAAGTTTCAATTTTGTAAGAACGTAACCATCCTAAAGTTTCACTTAGGCATCTTTGAGTTACTCCTTCCATTCTAATTGAAAGAATACCCGCAAAATTTGAATTGGGGTCCATAATAATTAGCTGAGTAATTTGTCCAGCCGGGAGTAGAGTAATTTGGCTGACCCAATTATATGAACAGGTCGTATTATCAATGCCAATTTCACACTCTTCAGTGGCAGAAGTAAGAGAAATTGTTTCAATTGAGCCATTTGTAAATGGCAGAGATATGGCTACTAGGGCCAAAGCCCATTCCAATTTTGTTGCCCATCCCATTTTATTAAAATTTCTCTTTTTATTTCCATAATTTTTCCGAGGTATAAAATTTTCAATTTCCTCATTTTCAGATGTTTCACTCATTATTTGTCGGCGGTGAACATTCCGGCGGCTCAATCTTGGCATACTGCGCTTCCATTTGCGGCAGAACCAACAGCAGCACCGGAATGGACTGGCGCATCGACAAAAACAGGTGAGCGCACAATACAAAATCAAAAGAATGATTAAACCAATTAGTATTAATCCCCCAATTAAAATTGATGATAAGGTGGGGAAACAACTAGGGTTTAGAATTTGGCGCCAACATAATGAGCAAGTTATAAGCTCACAAATATTGACAGGAGGGCATGTGGATTTGAGGATTGCCGATTGGTTTAGGCTTTCCCAATACGTGCCTTCACAATCATATCCAATTATTAAGTTTTCCTCCGGTAGCTCCCATAGAAAAGGGGTTTTATAGGTACGAGACCCACAAATACCATCGCAACAAATTTGAATATTTTTCGTTTCCATTGTTGCGAAAAATTCTACCCCTTCCTTTTTACAAATTAAAGCCGGTGTTTCGGCTGTGGATAAGGGCAAAATTAGGGAAAATATTAGGAGCAAAACTGTAAAATTCAATCCAATTAATTTTCCCATTTTCAGAACAGGGAATGCCGTATCCCAATGTTCTTCGGCAAATTTTTTGCTCGGCTTCAAATTTCCTGTCCGGGCACGTGTTCGGTAAGTTTGAAAATCTTTTTCTAAATTTTCTTTTTCTTTCACCGATTCAATGGATTTTGGTTCAATGGCTGGTTGTTCTCCAATGGCCGATTCAATGGGTTCGGGCTCAATGGCTAATTCAATGGGTTCCAGCTCATTTGGCTCAATTTCCTCCAAAATTGGCTCTTTTTGCTCAATTTCGGTTGGTTTATTTTTATTTTCTTCCCCAGGGGGAACCTCTAACGGGGCCAATAAATTTACGGGCCGAGACCAAATTCTACCATTCGGCATCAAAATATTCGCTGACCGAGCATGGTTTTTAGGCCCTTTTAATTCCACAATTTTACCCATAGGCCAAAGATTTTTGGGGTTAAATTCCTCTTGTATGAGGACAATCTGGCCTATTTTAGGGGCTAAATTGCTTTGTAAATGTGGGCCTTTATGCTCCGTATTATTTCTTTCACGGAGCATAATTAAGTATTCCTGAGCCCATCTTTCTTTAAATTTGTTAATTGCCACCGAAGTAGCTTTCCATCTTTGAGCTAGTTTTTGGGCTGGGGTAGGCCGGTATAATTCTTCCCCTTCTATTTGATTATCCATGGCCAATTCAATTTTTGGCACCAGAAAATCAATTGGTCTCAGGGCCGTTTGCCCATCTTGATCCACATAAGTAAGGGGGCGCGAATTAATCACACCTTCCACTTCTATTATAAAGGTCCCCAATTCCACCCAATTTAACATTTTATGGCCTAAACTGCGCCGGCAGCACTGTTTCACTAGCGCTACAAGGCGCTCATAAGTTCCGCCTTGCCACGGGGCAAGGGCGGTAATTAGTGTCCAATCAATAGGGACATTAGCTTCGGCCAATGCCTTTTTACATAGAACCAATTGGGTGCCATTATCTGATAGTATAGTTTTTGGGAGGCCCCTTCTGGAAACAAAACGCCTAAAAGCCATCAAAAATTCATTGGCTTCGAGGGTTTGAACTGGTTCTAAGTGAATAGCCCGACAACATAGGCATGTGAATAAAATGATCCACACATTGCCTGGGGCTTCATTTGGCCTTTTATATAGAGTTGGGCCTAAATAATCAACCCCAATATTGGAAAATGCAGGAGAAAATTCGACCCTTTTCTTGGGCAAATTTGGCATAGAGGGGAGTGAAAAACGAATTGCCTTATCTTTAATACATTTTGGGCAACCTTTTATTTCTTTTTTCACCAATTTCCTTGCATTAGGACACCAATAATTCATCAAAAATTCATTTAAGGTGGCTTCCGGACCAAAATGCATTAATTTCTGATGTGTTTGGCGAATTATCAATTTTGTGACCCAGGAATTTCTGGGCAAAACAATCGGATGCTTGAAATCAAGTGGTGCTGAGGATTCGCCCAATCTTGAATTCAACCGCTTCAATCCATCAATATTCAGATAAGTTTCCCCGGGGGGTATTTCCCTCTGAATTATTTTAAAAATTAAAATTTTGGCTAATTCCAAATCATTTGATTCCAATTCCCTTTTTATTGAAATATCTTTTAATTCGGGGATTTTATCAATCAAATTCTCTTTTTTGCCAAATTTCAGAGCCAAAAACCGCAACAAATAGGCCACAGAACGGACCAAGCGCCACCAATTGCTGAAACGACGGAAATCAATTGGGCTGGCCTCAAAGACGGCAGCTACTCCAATCAATTCCAATTTCGGTGCTGGACTTTCATCTGGCGGCAATTTGGCAGTCAATTCATTCGGCCAGGTATTTTGGGGTTCAATTAACCATTCTGGCCCCTTGAACCATAAAGTATTATTTTCCAGCTCTTCTGGAGATATTGGACGGGTGCCAATATCTGCTGGATTAAATATCCGGGGAACATATCTAAAATTCGTTTCCCTATGTTTTCTTATTTCCCGGATTCGATTTTCCACAAAAACGGGTTTTTTATCCACCGATTGTATCCAATTTAAGACAATTTGTGAGTCTGTCCATAGGAATTCCGGGGAATCATCTGGCAATTCTAATGCCTTTTTTACAAATGTTTTGGCCCTAACTCCGATTAAAACCCCTAAGAGTTCTAATCTAGGGATAGTCATCCCGTCCTGATTCTCTCCCATCTTTTTTGGGCGTAACCGAGAGCGGGCATAGATTAAAGATGCCTTTTTGTTTCCATTTTCGCCTGATACGGCATAAATTGCCGTACAAAAGGCATCCGGTGAAGCATCAGTAAAGGCATGAATTTGTATTTCCCCTTCCCTTTCCAATTGGGTTAATCGGGGAATTCGGATAGATTTTCCTTTCCATCCATTCAATATCCCATTCCATATTTTTTGATCAGAATCTTCCAATTTTTGGTCCCAATTACGGGTTTTCCCCCAAATATTTTGGAAAAATAATTTTGATTCGATCATTACAGGTGAACAAAGACCAAGTGGCTCAAACATCAATGATTTGGCGCTCAGGACCGATCGACGTGTGGCAAATTCGGTGGGCGATTCAGGTTCGGGCAATTTGAAAATTAATTCCTCTTTTTCAATATCCCATTTTAAGCCCAAAACCGGACAATTTGCATGATCGGCTGCCAAATGATCCTCTTCTTTCAGCCCAGTAAGTGCCTCATTTTTATTTGAAACAAAATCTCTAAGATTCATTTGGGCATCAGAGAAAATATTTTTAGCCTTTAAGGCCATTTCATTAGCCTCCTGGATAGTTTCTCCACCAGTCAATAAATTATCCACAAATAAGTTTTTGGCAAATCCCTGGATTTTGGGGTCGGGATTAGATTCCAAAATTTCCCTCGTAGTGGCATTAAGTAAAAATGGGGAACTGACAATGCCAAAAGGCACCCTGCAGAATTGGTAAACAATTAAATTTTCCATATTTAAAGGGGAATTTATATTTTTTGGCCACAAAAATTTTACATATTCCCGATCTGGCAATGCCAAACCTAGAATCAGAAAGGCTTGTTGAACATCCGCCAAAACTGGGATTTTTGTAGCTCTAAACCGAATTAGAATTTCAGCTAAATCGGGAATAAGATTAGGTCCAGTCAACAAGCAATCATTTAAGCTTGGCTGGCCTTTAGTGTGTGCATCTGCGGCATAGACTACCCGCAATTTTTTGCCCAAAACTGGGTGATGGGGTAGAAAGTGTTCACCCCAACCATTTTTCTTACTAATTGAAATTATACCCTTTTTCAGGTAATCATCAAAAATTTCCTCATAACCCTGATGCAGTTGAGGATTGGCTTTCAACTTTGGCACCAATTGGGCAAGCCGAGAAAAGGCCAAATTGAAATTATCAGGTGGGCGTTTATCCGATTTCCAGGGCCAAGAAACCTCAATTCGCCCATTTTCATCTTTGGTTAGGGATTTTTGAAAAAGGAGCATTGCCTTTTCCTCGTCATTTTCTAATGGACAATCTTTAATGCCCAACGTTTCTAAATTCCAAAGATTTTCAACTGGGTCAATTTTTTGGGGAAAATCGAGAATAGGACCAACAAAATTAGTTAAGGCCCCGCAAAATGCATTTGTCTCATCTTCACCACAAAAAACATCCCCAAAAACGGTAGAAATTTTGAAAATTCCTGGCTTTATTTCTGTTTTTGAAAGGAAAAATTTCCAAAATTCTCTTATGCCGATCATTATTTTTGGCTCAAATCGGCAATATATTAGGTCATTCTCATCATTTTCATATTCTGAAAATTCCATTGGCCCACTTAAGGCATCAATTTTTGGAGTAATTTTATCGATACCCGACAAATGAACCTCCTCCCAACATCCATCAGTCCTTTTCATCATAATTTTAAAAACAGATGTTCTCAGGCATTGCGGAGCGGAAGGATTATTGCCCACAAAGCCGCCGACACAAAGGTCCTCATGGCCCAATTTGCGGCAACCGATTTGGCGAGCAAGTGAGTTGATAATGAATGAGCTTTGGGAACCGGTATCAAAAAACACCGGTACCAATTCAGATCCGTTCCCCGTCCAAATAGGGACATTTCCAACCATAAGGAAGGATGGGGATTTGATGGCCCGAAAAACTGAAAAGCTCCCGCTATTCATTTGAGAATTATCCGAAATTTTATTAGAGAATAATGGAGTGGCGTTTGCCCCATTTTTTGGAGGCCCATTTTGTGTTTTTCCATTATTTCCATTTGATTGATTTTTAGGTGGGAATTTATTCTGATTATTATTGAATGAATTATTCCCTTGTTTGTCCAATTTTAATTGGAAACAAACGATTTTGCTATGGTTTTTTCCACATTCAGGGCATTTTCTATTGCTTTTACATTCCCTTGAAGGATGGTCAGGGGATAAACATTGAATGCATCTCTTTAGTTCGGCCAATCTACCCTTCCTTTTTTGAGGAGTAGAATATTCGGGACATAAGAGTGGCCAATGGCCTGCATTTTCGCATAAAAAGCAATAGGGCGATTTTTTCCCTTTTTGATTTGGGATAGGGAATGCCCTTTTAATATGATTTGAATCCATTTTTGGACCATTTTGGCCTTTATGATTTTGAAACCCATTTTTCGGTTCCATATTTTTATCCTTGCCAAAATGTTTATCTGCCTCTTCGGCAATTTTCACGTATTTAGCCAATTTATCCCGCCAATCTTGGGTTTTCCATTTAGTTCCCCCCTCACTTTCTTTTGTAAGGAGAGAAATTTTCAATTCTTTAGGTAATTTTTCTTTCAGATTGGCTACAAAAAATGCACTGTCCACAAAACTATGCGGAGTTCCTTCTGGAGTTTTGGCCTTCAATTGGCGACAAATTTTCTCTACACTTTCCAAAAGATTGCGCAAGGATTGTGGAGACATGGTTGCCCGAGGTAAGCCAATGAATTCTTGCTGTAATTCCTCGGCAATTTTTTCCTCATCACCGTATCTATTTTTTAAGGCTTCAACCAAAATTGTATAGTTTGTATCAATCAAACGGTATCCCCCAGCCATTTCTTTAGCTGGGCCTCTTAATTGGCCTATTAGAAAGGTGAGGCGTTGGGTATCCGTTAATGATTCATTTTTTCCAATATTATCCTCAAAATTTTGCCAAAATGATCCCCAATCTCTACCATTACCGTCAAAAGTAAGAAGAGTGGGTTTAGGAAGGGGTAGATACTGGACGGGTGCCGCAGGGGTTGTTGCTTGATTTCCTCCCCCACCCGTTCCATTTTTAGCCACCTTTATTTCTGCTATGGCTAAATCCACTTCCATCATTTTTTCATCCAAAAGATCAACCAATTCAGTAGGTTTATATCCATTTACGGCAAATCCTTCAAAAACGGTATTTTCCGCCGCAATGGCAGCATCATCTTCTAGGGTCTGCATATGTTCTGACCATTTATCTATTATTGTCTGAATTGATTTAATGGATCTCTTCAATTTTTCAGAAAGGCCTCCAAGCGCCTTCAAATCCTTTTGTTCCTTTTCCAACTCAGTTGCAACTTCCTTGAGATATTGGACTGCACGAGTTGTGGGTGAGGAAAAGGATGAACGAATTACATTTGATGAAGGCATGGTGAGTTTTATTTATTCAATTATTTAATTTCAAATAAATAATCAAAGTATAGAAATTAAACTTTTCAATTAAAAGAAATGAATCAAAAAGGTTTTTCGGATTTATTCAGATTATTGGCAAAAAGCCGAATCAAAAATTGGCTTAAACTGCCGAAAGAAAATTGAATGGCTCAAAAAAGCCGAATTTAATTTGGTGGCTCGATAGGCCAAAATTTGTGGCTCGATAAGCCTAGGAAAATTCCGGCTTGAATAGCTCAAAGAATTTCCTTTTAGTTTGCTTCAACCGAAAAACTCAGTTTCGGTAGTGAACCAGACTCTTAATCTTGTTGTCGAGACTATCCAAAAGTCCGACAATTAACCAATCAAAATTTTGTTGAGGGAAAAAGGAGTAATTGGGATATGTGGGGGAAAGGTAAGTTGTTGGAAATGAAGAGCACGGCAAAGCAAACAGCAAATTGAAGGAAAAAAGGGGGTGTTTTGGGAAATTGGAATTTTTTGTATAAATTGAAGAAATTAGCCTAGACTCTTTGCAAATTGAAGAAGGCCTAGACTCTTTTTTGTTGTTACACCAAATTTGAAGTACAGTACGCAAAGGTCGTTTGTTGGAATTTTTATTAAGCGAATTTGAAGTTTTTGAAATAAAGTATAAGTATAAGGTAAAAAATGCACAAAAAATATGAAGTATTTATATTCAATTTTTAATCTTCTTTTAATTCATTTTTAATCTCTTTCCATTTTTAATCTCATCCAATTTTTCTGCTCAACATCATCCAATTCGTCCATTTTCTGCTCATCCCATGGCATTGGCGCACAAAACGGTAGGCATTGGCAATCCAGTGGGCAATCCAGTCGGCAACACAAAAGGTGGGCACAGGCAAAAGGTGGGCAAAATCCAATTCCAATAGGCAAAAAGTCCAATTTCAATCCCCAATAGATCGGTAACCATTGACCAAACTAAATCCATTCCTTTTTTGGATTCAAAAAATATGCCTTCGGGCAATCCCATTTTTTTACTCTTTTTTGATCTTTGATTAATGAAATTGAATAAAATTTAAGGCCAACAAATTTATTTTTTCCAACATTAAAATAAAATGGCCAAAAGATTTAAATTAACAACAAATTAACAAATTATTTTTCTGTCCATGACACCAATATTAAATATTTGCGTGTTGATTGATTAAATCCATTCCATCTCATATTGTTTTGCCTAATAAATTATGGGTCAATTGTTTAGAATAAAATATATATTTATTGATTAATTGTTTAATAATGATTTTCAATTATTTTGATCGATAATTTTCATATTTCATTTTAAAAAAAATGTAATTATTAATTAATTTATTTGTCTAGAAAGAATCGTAAAATTTAGTTTAATTTCTTATATTCCACAACAATGTCGAATATAAAATCTAAATCTCCATTATTGGTTGTTGGTACACGAAATTGGACAATGATGAATAATTCAATAAAAACAATCATCACGGAGAACAAAAATTGGATTCATCTCATTATTAATTTCTATGTAAGCTTAAACCAAAAATAAATATTTAAATTATTATTTGATTTAAGCGAAACGAAGAAATCCTCCCGAATATTGCCGTGACCACAATGCCTGCAAAGGAATTATTTTGGGAGTTGGCCGTTCAAGAAGATAAATCGACAAAACCCATCGACTGCATTTTACCTCATCAATGGAGCAAAAAGGACGCCGAATATTGGGAAAAGCGGAAATATTCCAATGGTGAATCGGTGGTACTTTCCTTACATTGTGATCCGCAAGAACCGGGGAAAATAAAGGTTTGCATCAAATTTATTAACGGACCCATTCAATTGGGCGCCGTCGCTTGTACCAATTTAGGACGAAACCAATATAGATGATTTTGGTGTCAAATTAACGAGCGCACTCCTGGCTATCGATTGATATAGGATTTAATTTAGTTTGGTTAAGATTTGATTGAATTGTGTTAAAAAAAACCATCAAAAATTTGCTAAATTATAATAATAGTCTCTTTGGTGGTCTTTTAAGTACAACTCTGCTGATTCTGAACCAAACCAAATAAACTTTATATCATTCGATAGCCGGAAGTAAGCTCTTTAATTTGACACCAAAATCATCATTATCGGTTTTTACCCTTAATGAACTAGAAGCGACGGCGCCTAGTTGTATTGTACCGCTTATTAAAATAACAAATTTCTCTTTTAGATTATTTTTGAACACAAAAATACGATCTCAAATGTCTACAAATTTCCGCTATGTCCAGTTCAACAAGATGCTTATCTTCTATTTTTGGCACCGCTGAGCAAATTTGTTAGTTCAATTTTTAAATAAATTTTAAAATTTAACTAATTTCAGCGCAAAATGAAAAACCAATGCAACCCGTTGTCTATTTTGACCACCGCTGAATTCATGAAAGAATTTTCGGCAAGGATTAATCAAGGCAACCAGCATAAGAAACAACCGCCAAAGACCAATATTTCGTGCATTGCCGCGTGTGGGCGAAAAGCCCAAATTGTATTCATCCATTGTGGCCATTGTGTGTTTTGTTCAAAATGCATTGGCTCATACAAGGACAAGAAATGTCCAATTTGCACTAATCCATACGGTTAGTCAATTAAAGATTATTATTTAATCATTTTGGATTAATTTTCAGTTGAAGATGAATTAATTTCCATTTCCAAGAATACCCGTCAACTAACAAAATGTTTGGTATGCCCGCCTAAATTCAATTGCTTTGAGATGAATTCAATGATGATTCCGTGTGGTTGCATTATTGGTAATCAAGTTTTAGATGTTTTCCATTTTAAAACTACTAATTAAGGTTGCCACAAATATTCACAGCGTGCAATCAGCTCAGGTGACTTATGTATGAATTGCAATGAGACGGTGCAAAATTTGGTGAAAGTTTATGTTCAAGAATGATAGATGAATGGATGGATTTGCATATTGGAAGATCTCATCAAATCATTACCAAAAAACCCCGCACGGGAATTGACCATCAGAGATATCGTTTAGATCTTCAATTTATTGTTTCGTTTTTTAAATTTTATTGCAAACAACGAATAAATAAATATAAAATTCAACAAAATTGTATTGGTATTTGTAAAATTAATTTTCATCTTCACTTTCTTCTTCCCCATTGTCATCGCTTGATGAGCTGTCTTCATCCACTTTTTGAGGGGCCACACAAGTATTCTGTAAATTTTGAAGGGTTAAATTAATTAAAAACAAAACAATTACTTGTTTATTTGCGATTGATTTTAATTTTTGAATATTTTCTTCCAATTATTGACGCTGTTCTTCCGCATTTTCCTTCCCTCTTCCCAATAACCAATTCCTCATTTGTAAAAGTAATTTGGCTGTTGGATCCAATGTTCCATCTTCGGAAATTGTATCAAATTCATTGTTCAATATTTCGGCAATCCATTCCGACAGTTCAAAAGTGTAAAGGTCCATTTTATTGCAAATATGTTCGGCGAGCACTTCACAAAACCAATTGTCCTTAAAACATTATTTATTAATAGAAGAAATTAAAATTTAAAAGGCTATTTTACTTAGTGCCCAATAATAATTAAATTGGAAACATTTAATTTTGTAAGGGAAAAATATCGAAAAGTATTTAAAATGGAAATTAATGGTTAAATGATTTTGTCCTAAATTGGCGAGGGACATTTCCGTCTCGTCTTCCTTCTGTAAAGATAGGGAGATGTTGTGCTCCCGCACAACATCCCAAAAGATTCCAAAACAATTTTCCCAACATTTATTATTTATTTTTCCAATAATTTCCAATTTCTCAAAAACCCAATAATCAAAGGAAAAGTCAAATCAAAAGGCAAGCAGGCCGAGGAAGGGTCCATTGAGGATTAAGAAGAGAAGAGGCAGCGCAGCAAGCAAACAATACGCGAAGATAGAAAGCCTAGCCGCTCTGCCCACAATGCAGAAAGGGGAGGCAGTCAGAGTTCTCAGCAGCAATGGCCGCGATGTTGTCTCATCAATCAACCTCAGTCGAGGGACGAGTATATAAAGACCCAGTTACGCGAAGAAAGGGTCCCACCTCCCACCAACTCAGTCTCATCAAGCGAACTTATGCTAAAATTTCTTACTGATGATGAGATGAGAGCGTAAGCGTAGTGCGACACTTGCGGACGAAATGGACTGAAGCCGATGGTGGTAAAGCTATTGAGGCATTGTTTATGGCATATTATTAAACATAAAATTAGCTACAAAATTATATCAAAGGCATTGGCCAATTTTGAATATTCACCGAATTATGGCCAAAAAACTGTTGATTTGATTAAAATTGTTTTTCTGACTATTTTTTGGCCATAACAAGGTGATTCAAACTTGGCCAATGCTTTTGATACAATTTTGTAGCTAATTTTATGCCTTGTAAAATGCCCTTAACAATTCAACACCAGCTTTAGCATCATCGGCTCCAGTTCATTTCGTCCGCAAGCGTCGGCCAACCGATGAGCGGTCATTTTTAGTTTAATTTTTTCCTTGCGGAGTTTTTTAGGCACAATTTTTCCCTTAGTGGTGCATTTTTCGTTAAAATTTTCGCTGCGCGGCCATTTTAGGCCGAAATTTTTTTCGCATTTTTGGCACTTTTTAAAAATGTCCCCCAAATCCCCCATTTTTTAACCAAAGTGCCCTCAAATCGAAAAACCATCTGAGAGCCCTGCACTAAACTATCGAGTATCTCTCAACTATTTTTCTCCTCTTATTTTAAATTTAAACGCGCATATTTGCAATTTTATTGTTGTTGACTAAAATTCCATTTTAGCACAAAACTGCATCAAAAATGTCCAATTCGGAACGTGAACGCAACCGTCAACGAGATCAGGAAATGCGCGAAGAAATTGTTCGACTCGAGGAAGAAATTCGCCGATTGCGAGAAGAAAACGATCGAAGAGAAGAAGAATTGAGACGCCTGGCGGATGCTGAACGTCGACGCCAAGATCATTACCGAGAGCGCTGTCGCGTGAAACAGGCTCGTTGGCGCGATCGTCAACGTCAGAATCGGGATCAGCAGTGAGGAAAGAAATGAGCGATGATGGGGACGATGTGAGAATAAAGAAGAATAAAAGAAATGAAGGAAATATATAATATTGTTAACTAAAATAAATGCCATTTTTGCTTCAATTTTTTTAATAAATGAAAAGCAATTATAATTTTACTTGGACTAATCTTTTGATTAAATAAGAAAGGGGAGTGAACTTAGAATTATTAGAAATTAAAATGTAATTTCATTGGATAATCCTTTAAGAAAATTAAATCGGTAAATTCTTATTTGAGACAATGGAAAAAGGATGGTATTTAATTTTGCGAAAAAAAAACATTGAGAATTGCGAAAAGTTTATAACGATTTTGTTCTAGACCCCCAAACCTTAAACCCAATCGATAGATCTCGTCGAGGCGCATCGATTGGTATATAATTTGTCATGGTTTGATCAAAAAGTAAGGGTTTTAAACCACTAAACCATCATATGTGGTTTGGTTCAAAACCAATTAAACCATGACAAATTATATACCATTCAATGCGTCTTGATTAGTTCTATCCAATGGTATATGGTTTGTGAATTTTGGATAGACCGTTAAACCGTTATAAACTTTTCGCAATTTACAATAATCTTTTCGCAATTTTGAATGTTTTTTTCGCAATTTTAAATATTTCCCAATGGAAAAATATGGTGCTGCCTCAGTTCAGCGAAAAATACAAATAAGCGCAGTTCAGCGAAAATGGACATTTATTGAAATATTTCGGTTTATAGGGGTTAAACCAAAAAACCAATGGTTTTTGGATTCAGCGTGTTGGAAAACTCTTAAAAAATTTTCAAAAATACATTGTTTACGCTAAAACATTTAAAACATCCATGTTTTTGTTATTTGACCTTTGTTTCAAACAAACCATGTTTTTGCTAGTTTTACATTTATAAATGTATGTTTTGAAAATGTTTTTAAGGTTTTTCCAAAACGCTGAATCCAAAAACATCATTGGTTTTTTGGTTTAACCCCTATAAACCGAATTATTTCGATAAATGTCCATTTTCGCTGAACTGCGCTTATTTGTCTTTTTCGCCGAAATGAGCATTCACGGAAAAATATTATTAATATTTTAAAAAGAATAATTATATGCTAGTAGGGTAGAAAAATTATAAAATTTTTCCGTCCATAATGACGCAATTCTATGATAAAATTATTCATTTCTCAGCCACCCATATTTTTCGTAAAATATAAAAAATTGTCTAGCACACTGATAAGCTCATTAGCTGATAAAAATGGAAATTTATACCCTGACAATGGAGTGGGGCAATTGACAAATATAAAAAATTGACCGCGAACTTTATTTATTCGTCAATATTTTTCGCTGATTCGGCGTCATGCCAAATAGCAATAGCAAATATCATTTTGATAAGGAATTTTTTGACAATCCTTTCTTACCTTTCCGTTTTCTATGTCAATGACTGATAATTTTCCTCAAAATTTTTTCTCAATTTAGTTTATATTTTTCGAATTAATTCATTTGCCATTTTTTAAATATTTTTTGGTTAATTTTGCTTACCAAATTTACTTCCATTATTTTTTTCATCGCGCCATAAATGAATGTTGTACACCACTCGGTTCCGTCCCATACGCGAACACAATTAATTCCCCGAATTCCACCAAAAAACAAATCTTTACATCATTTTTTACAACCAGCCACCCATCAGTCAGCAACCGTTCCGCTTTCCTCGACCCAATTCTCAAGGGCGTACAATTTCCTCATATTTTTGATTGTGATGAAATTTGTGTACCTTTGTCTTGAAATTTTTGGCCATAATATACAACTAGCAGAGGGGAAGACAACAAATCAGAAAAGCTTTTTTAAAGTTAAAATGAATTAAAATCAGTTTTAACAAAATTTTTAATTAGTGCCAAATAAAAATAATTTCACTTTTTGTAATAAAAGTATTATTTTTGTAATTCAAAATTTTTTAAAATTTGGCTTTTTCATGTCATTTACTTCAATTAATGGGCTTGATTATAGCTAAAATATTGGATTTTGCAGCTCAAATATCTTGACTAATTTTTATAATTTTTCCTTTGGCTTTCTTGCCTTGCCATATTCACTTCAATCTACAAAAATTAAATTCCAAAAATTCGATAAAATCATTCCATTCAATCGCCATTCCTCTGACCTCTTTCTCGCGCAACCCTCACATATTTAGGGAAAAAACTATTTTCAATGGCAGCGACGATGAATATTCCACTTCCCATCATTTTTTTTGGTTTGATTTGCCCCTGTGCGCATTGACCTGAATTCCCTTTGCTCCAAATTTTCCATTTTCCCGCATCCAATTCACAACAATTGCCCCAAAAAGCAATTCACGATTGACGGCGACTGGAAAAGCAAAGTCAGAATTCATGTAGCAAAAATTGAGGAAAAAAAAAACATTTTCCTATGAAAATAAAAATTTTTAATTCAGAAAATCAAAATTTAAATTTTTATAATTTTTTTCCAATTTAAATTCCCCTTCAATTTCTGACAAAAATGGATCGAATAGAAAAAATTTTCCCTAGAAATCACTAAGTCTTTAATTCAAAAAATTGCAAATTTTTATTATATAAAATTTTATTTTCATTAAATATTTTCCTTTCTTTTTTTTACCTCTAACTTTTTTCCATAATTTTCCTATGGGGCTTGCGCAATCAATCGGTCGTTGGTTGACTTCCCCCAAGGCCCAATCCAATCCGCCGCGCAAATTCGGCGTGGGGGACCTTGACCATTCTACCCCAAAGCCCAAACCACCCCAATAATGCCCTCGTGGTGCCTCTCCCCCCAAGGCCCAAACCCCACCTCACACAGACATTGACGCAAATTGGGTGACGTTGAATGAATTTGGGTAAAAATGGGGAGAGAGGAAGGAATTTTGGATCGATTAAAAGCCACGGAAATTTGCATTTCATTTCCAAAAAATTATAAAGAACCAAAGAGCAGCAGCAAATCCAAATCATCTTCATTTGAATTTAGCAAAATTTGAAATTAACCTTAATTCTTTCTCAAAAAATTAAATTAATAAAATAATTTATTTTAATTTTTTCAATTGAAAATGTGTTTCTTTTCCGTTTTGCGATACCCGAAACACCCTTTACAAAAAAATTATGAAAATTGCGGGTACTTGCTAAGTTTACATCCCCTTTTTGGGGCATCTTGGAAAAAGTGAGGAAAAAGTGATTAGTCCCCCCTTTGATGTTAGGGTTAGGATTTGGGTTTAGGATACATTTGAGATGATTTTTACATCATCCTATTCCAATCCCTAACATATCCCTGAATGACCCCAAACTTAGACCTGATGACCCATAGGGGGGACCAAGCACTTTTCAAAAAAGGGGATGTAAACTTAACAAGTACCAAATTGCGTTATATGAATAATTTTGAGTGCTGATCTTACCAATCTGGCATCCTTTCATTCACTTTACATTTCCGTGAAAAAGTTTGACATTCTCCTATACCAAAATGGTATAAAATATATATGAATAAAAGGATGCCAAATTCATGGTAAATTAATACTCAAAAGTACCCCCAAGTCCTAGAACGCGATTTTAATTTTTTGAAAGTGTGACACAAAAGGAAGACGGAAAAACTGAAAATTCTTCATTTTCTAATTTTTTATTATTTTTTTTTTTAATTAAATTAAATTTCATTTTTTTTTGTTGAGTTCAAAATTTTACTCATTTTCCCCATAACAAATCCCGCATCACAGCTGTGGAAGTGTGAATAAACAAAGGATTATTGGCCCCTATTAATTCAAATAATATTATTAAAATCCCTCTACGGTCGTTTGGGTCCGTTAATTTAATAGTATTTATTTCAATAAATAACATGTTTCGCGGAACGCTTAAAAAATAATTGGCCACTTCCGTGTCGCTCATAAAATAATATTTACCCTTTTGATATTCCAAAAACCAAAACAAAACATTTTTGGGACACAGACATTCAGAAAAAATATTGTCTGAATTTGTATCCTTCATTAAAAATTGGATTTACATCCAATTTAATATCATTTCACTCAAATGATGCAATTATTTAAATTAATATTACTAAATTTTAAAAGGCTAAAATAAATAATATTTTAGGCAAAATTGCTTGGCCACATAATGTAATTTAGGAGCAAGAGACATAGAAGTAGTCTATGGTTTTGGTTTCGTCAAATTTATTTCTAGGCATAATTGGAAGAATTATTTTTTATAAAAAGCAAAAATTGAACCAAATTTTATGGCTATAAAAAATAAAAATGCCAATTTTTAAAGGAATAAATTTCCAAAATTTTCAGCTTTTTATTCAATATTTAAAACTCATCTTAATTTATTATTTTAACCATGATAATTAAAATTAGCCGAAATAAAATAGTTAACATTTTGCTCTTTTTAATTATTCAAATTTTGCTACTAAAAATTTCAAAAAATTCATTGACTGTTTAATTTTCTTTTCAATTTTCATTTTTCCCTTCAAAAATGCCTTCGTCAATTTTTCTCGAAAATTCTCTCCCAAATTCAAATCCTTCTCTGAATCCCCCACCCAAATCGCCTCGCTCAATCCCCACAAAAGACCATCGACGAGTGTGTGTCCACCTGCGCGACCGGCGGCCTGCGGCTGGTTGGGTTGGCGATCCAATTTTCCCCAATCGGCCATTCAGCCAGCCAGCCAGCCGACTAAAAGCCAACCATCCAGCCAGCCGAGAGAGCTCAAAGAGCAGCGCAAAACACACAAACTCAACCACTTTTGATGTGGCCATCTCCCTCCCCAAAAATTCCTTCCATTCTTTTCCACCTTTTCAATTGCCCACTGTCCACCCCGCAGGATTCGGTCCCGAACCATCCCAATCCATCGATGAGATGGTCCGAGCAAACCCGCGCAGTCCAACCAGCAGTCCCTTCCTTTTTATATATTATTTTAATAAACGCGCAGCTAGCCCGCCCCCCTTTTTTCCCCTTAATTCCCCAATTCCTCGATAGGGGCATTTCA
Source organism: Pratylenchus scribneri (assembly GCA_030063045.1). Classification (NCBI taxonomy): domain Eukaryota; kingdom Metazoa; phylum Nematoda; class Chromadorea; order Rhabditida; family Pratylenchidae; genus Pratylenchus; species Pratylenchus scribneri. The sequence continues at coordinate 392,326 of JAQSEB010000037.1, read as the reverse complement.
TTATCGCCTTATCTATCAATACAAGACCAGGGGCTTTGTAAGCAAATTTTAAGCGAGGAAAATGCCAAAACTTGGAACATGGATATACTTTGAAAGCCCAAAATGTCATCTACAATTTAACAAATATTATGAATTTTGTGAATTTATGCTTAATGCCTTTCTGTATAAAAAACTTGGATTTTTTTTGGAAAAATCACCTTTTTAAAAATATTTTATGTTCTCAAAAAATTCTTAAGCCACTTTGTAGAGGACTATTTGGGCTTTCAAATGGTATATCGCCTTCCAGAATTGATTGCTTCCCTGTTGAGATATGGTCAAAAGAAATGCGCAGCACCTTTCAATTCCATTATATTCCCCCACCTATCCAGCCACCCAAAAATCGTCCGACCGATCGGCGGCTGGACGGTCGAGTCCGCTTTGCGCACCCTTTCCTTTCCCTCATCATTTTTAGCCCTTCGCCAATCGCCACACATAGCCCACCAAAACGTCGGCCAGCGGCTGTGTCCGGCTGTCGCTAACCAGCCAGAGCAGCCAGTACCAGCCGGCTCCGACCGCGCGCCCATTTTCTTCATTCTTCCCTTCCCCTTTAAATCCACCTCCTCCGATCGGTCCTTCCTTCCTTCTATCGGCTTCCTTCCCCTTCAATCCATCCGATTTCTTGCATCCCGCAAATGTTCCATTCATTCCTCCACCAGCAGCCCCTTCAATCCGCGCCCCCATTCTTCCATATTCAATAGATTTGTTCAAGGAGGGACCAAATTCCTTTCTGCTGCTCTTTCAATAATCTACCAACCACCCATCCCCTTTAAGGGTTGGATCCAGTGTCCGGTTAATTCACTAGTCAATAATAATACACCGCAAATCGGCTTGCACTAATTGACTAAAATTGTACTGATGGTCGTCGATTAAGCCCACAGATTAATCAGAAGTATTAAGGGCGCATGATGCGCATTTCCTTGTGCTCTTCAATTCAGTCTTTTTTTTTCATTCTCGCATTGAATGGAAATACTTACGACTTAAAATGTACCATCCATCGAATTCCTTTTGCTCTTCATCTCTCAATAATCTACCAACCACCCCTTCCAATCCCTACACATTTGTTCGCCTTCTTCCTCTTTAGGGTTGGGTCCGGTCCAGTCGATCAGCTTGAAGCAATTGGTTGAAATTGTTTGATCTTCGATTGATAATTGCTAGAGGGAACAGTCGATCAAAAAGTGCCATGGGCATAAATCTCGCTCTTTTATGTAGCAGCAGCTTAGCGCATTTCCTTTTACACCTCAATTTTAAATTTTCCCTCTAATTTATTTGCTGTGTAACTTTTTTTTTCTTCCCAAATTTGCGCGTTCTTCACCCCATAAAAATCTCACTAACCCTCTTAGCCGCGCACCGGATTTGAATAAAGCAGCCTTCGGGGTCACTCTGTGTGTGTTCTTTACTTATATTGTGCTTGGTAAAGCAAATCCAATCCATCCTTGCTTGTTTTGCTGCGCTAAATCCTTTTTTCCTTCTATCTATCTTCCCAAAGCTATTTATTTTTGGAAAATTTTTACCATTTACTAATTTTAAAATTCTCAATTTTATAGTGAATAAATAATTGTAACTTAAATTATTCACTGTAATTTTAATTTATTTGTGAAAATGGCATTACATTTTAATTTTATTGTTATTAATTATTTTTGACAAATTTTTTGTTTATTTAATACGAATTTTTTAAAATTTTTAGAAATAAAGGAGGTTGAGAATTGAGATCGTTTTAAATAGAAAATTTTAGCCCAAAATAACTGAAAATATTTAAATCAAAAAATTGAAATTTTTTTAAAACAAAAAAAAAATTAGTATTTTGTAAAAATCCCGGTTCAATATTAATATTTCACTACAACACTAAAATTCCATGCCTTAAATTAGCATAATAAATACGAATGAAATGCTGCTATTCTGCAAAATGCAATTCCCATGAAAATTATTATTATTATTCCTTTGCAATTTATTTACCTATCATTTATTTTTGTTTTTCCTCTGTGTTTTGCCGACATCCCTAATAATCATATTATTCCCCCCAAATTTATTATTCGGTATTATTCATCCTTCAATGCGATGGGATTATTTTCCACAGAATCTAAATCCGCTTTATTCCCCCCCCCCCCCCATTCAATCATCCATAAGCTTCCTTCCCATTTCTCCGATATTCCATCTTTCAGTAGCAAAAATCGTCCATTTGTGCGCCAATTCATCATCATTTTTTGCTGCTTCTTCTGCTGCTGATGAATTTGCTTCACAATTTTTGCGCGCATTTGTCCGGCCCCTCCCCACAGGGGTGATCGAGGATTTCAGCGGGGTGGGGGAGGGATGGAAGGGGAATGGTGGAAGCTGGAAGATTTACTAAAGAGAAGGAAGCGGACGGTGTTGGATGGGGGACAGTGTTTTGGAGCTAATCTTAGAACCAGCACAGCAGCCGATTTTGGGGTAGGGGATTGGATTTTGGTTGTGGGGGATGAATTTTGGTAGGGCTTCACATTTTCGCGCACAAATCGCCACCACCGCCGCGCACCTTCCACCGATTTTTTTCCCTTACTAAATAGTTCCTCCTCCTCCAAGCGTTGTGACAAAATGTGCAGCAAAGAGGACTTTGCTTGATCAGATCGCGCACATGGATTTTGTGAGGGGCGAGGAAAAAGCCGGTTTTTCCCCTCTAACAAATCTTCTGAATCCCTCCAAAAATATACTTCTTCCTTCATATTTCCGTCGTACAACCATCCATTTTTACATTTACTTCCCTCCTAGGGGGCTCTCAGCAGATATTCTTCGGCCTTTTGCACACTCCAAAAACCACACAAATCTCTTCTTCAGGGATTTGGGATTTGTCCAAATAATTTGTCCAAATTTTCCTGTTCTTATTGATGTGAAATAAATCAAAAAAATTTAAATTTAAAATAATTACAAATAATTTATAATTTTTTCTTCTGCTTCTCCTAGATAATAATTTTTAAATTAAAAAATTTGGAAAGCATGAAACCAAATTTTTTGAATTAAAAATTAATTACAATCAATTCAGAATAAAATGATCACAGAAATGATCAAAATAAATTTATAAAATATTAACTAATTTCTTTACTTCTTCCTTTCCATTCAATGAATGACAGTCAAATTTTACCGATTTAATTTTAATTATATTTGAAAATCTATGTAAAAAATTTAAAAATTTGAATTAATGCCTAAAAATTTCGAAAAAAATTTGACCTTTTTCAATCCATTTATTACACCTATTTTATTCACCATTCATCCAATTTTGTTCAATTAATCCGACAAAAAAACTTCTGTATCTATTCATCCAATATACACAAAATAATTGGCACAAAATGAGTCCGAATGCGGCTTTTAGTGCGCGGGTGAAAGATATAATGATTATTAAATTATAAATTGTACATTTTATTACCCTCTCCTTCCACATATCCATCCATTAGACATATATCCATCCATTAGTCCTCTTCTTGTCAACTGCCCTAAATCTTTCGCCAATCCGCCGCCCATTTCCTCCCCACTCCGCCTTTTTGCTTCTTCTTCAAAGTCCAACCAACCCCAAAGGGGAAGGAAGCACAAACAAATTGCCAGTCAACCGACCAATTATTGTCGCCGCGCACCCAATTCCCCATCCCCTCCTCCTCCGCTTCCAATCCAAATTGCCCCACAATTTCCAATCCAATTACCAATAACAAATAATTAATTGTTACCCTCACATTTCCATTGGGAGGATGTTGGGTGTTGGGTGTTGGACGGATGCTGTGCTGCATGTGTTTTTATCGTGTTCAAATGCGCGGATATAGTATTTCCAATCCATTTTATTTAATAATTTGACAATTTTTTGACACATTTATTTAAAAAATTTAATTTATTTATAAGCATAATATTTTGTAATGTTGAAAATGATTCCTACTAGTATTTGAACCGGTTTTCGATTTTCTTTTTTTTAAAAAATGTTTTTCGATTTTAAATTGGATCGATTTTCTCAAACGGAAACCGACCGAATGAGTTTATTTAATAATTTGTAATTTGTAAATCACAAATTTGTTGTCTCATTTATTTTACAAAATGTACCGTAAATACTCTTTTAATATCCCACCTCCAGATTTTGAAGAATCATAGCTCCAGAAAAATGAATTTTAAAAAAATTTTATTACATTTTTTAAAGTTCTACAAAATCTAAATCCACCTATTATTCTCTCAAAATATCCACTAATTTAATAATTAACAACCCTTTTTTTAATTTTTATGAGGTTAAAAAATAATTTTTAAAAATTGGCCATATTATCAATTAATTTTTCATGCCGTTTTAAATTCATTAATTAAAAAATACAACAAAAATATTTTTTTTCCTTTCTTTTTATTGCACCGCCTACATTGACTGGTTCACGTGAAAAACATTTAACAAATTAATTTCCTTTTAAAGAATAAAAACAAAAAAAAATGTTTTATCAAATGTTCCATGCAAAAAAATAATATGTCACAGAAAAATAATAATTTATGCCCATGAAAAACATTAAAATGCGCCGTGCCATTCTCATTCGAAGAATGGGGAACTTCAGAGCAAAAATTCCACATAAAAATATCTGCGCGCCCAAACCTCCTTCCAGTCCAATTCCCTTCCTTCCACCTATCATAAATATTCAAACTGGGTACGGAAACGGAACATGCCTTCAGGCAAATAACAAAAAATGCGTGGAAGCTCGGAGGCTAAAAAAATAAATTTTATGATCCAAATACAGTATTATAATACATTCTTTATTAATAAATATGGCAAAAGAAAATCATCAAAATTTATGCTTATTTGGCCGATTTTTAATATTCTAAATCATTTTAAAATATATTTAAATTAATTATTTTTTGATCTAAAAAATATTAACTTTTCAAAAAAATATTCAAAAAATTTAATGTATGAAAAACATAAGAAAGGCATTGCAATACCATTCTCGTTCGAGGAAATGTTCGGTGGAACTTTTAAATAACAATTCCACACAAAAATATTTGCGCACCCAAGCCTAGTATCATTTCCATTCCATTTCCCTTCCATTCCCTATCATAAATAATCATAAATATTCAAAATGGAGATGGAGACGGAACATGCCTTCAGGCAAATAACAAAAAATGCAAAGAAGCACAGAGAGGCTAAATTACGGTGCAGAATCAACTTTACACTCCAAAAATGGAATCAAAAATGAATTCGGCATTATTCCAATTTTAAAATGCCAAATTGTTTTCTAATTTAATATGTCAAAGGAGAATTTTCAAAAATTTTCAATGATATGGGATTCAGCCAATTTTCACATTTTAATCCTATTAAGTTAAATCAGATGACTTTAATTTAATTAATTTACTCATAAAATTAATTAATTTATCCACAATAACATTCGAAATTACTGAACCCATAAATAGTCAAATGAGATTCCTTTTAAAATTTGATATTTTAGGCTTTTAATCTCAAAACTAATAAGAATCCTAATTAACCTTAAATTTTTTTAAACTTTTCATTCTGAAAAAAAGCAATGCTAATATTTCAATCCAATAAATTTCCAATTAAAAAATTAAATTGCAAAACAATTAATTTTAATTTAAATTATTTTAATCCTAAATCTAAGAAGCCTAATAGCCCTAAAAATTGTCTTTTATTAAGTGATTCATTTCATCTTGAAAAAAAACAATGTTAATATAGTCCAATCCAAAATTTCCAATTAAAAAATTAAAATGCACTTTAAAACAATTAACGGAAATTAAAATTAATTCCCCATAAAATTTACCAATTCATTGGTTTGCAAACCCCAAATTGGTTGCAAAGCGGCGGAAAAGGAATGAAGGACAAAAGGGGAAGAAGACCTTGAGCTCATCCCCCATTTTCCCCTCTAGGCGGCATGGGCCGCCGCCTTTCCCCCAAAATCCCGCAGCATCGTCGCCGAGAATTTTTATAAACGTCGAGAAGAGGCCGGCGGCAAAGAAGGAAGGGGTTTAGGGGGCAACACATAGCGCCCAAGGGAGGAGGAAGAGACGACGCTGCCGGCCAAAAAGAAAGACCAATGGTCTATCCTAAACCTTTTTACCAGCATAAACTCCGTCCAATCTCGGTCTCTGTTGCCTGCTTTCGCCCCAAACACACATAGACCAACGATCAATACGTCCTCCTCTTCCCCTCGGCGCTTTTGCCCCCAAATTCATTGCTTTGCAGCTTTGCTTGCCTTTGCCCCTTAAACCCCCCCCCCCCCCGGCCGTCCATTCATCGCCTTCTTCTCTGCTACTATATTGGTGAAGATGTTGCCTATTTGTGTCCTTTTTCCCTAAATAATTAAGCCCAAAACATGCACCCTTTACCCCTCGGGGGACGAAGGTCGAGACTCTCGTCAACACCACCCAAAAAGGGTAGGGAACATTTACATTTACCCTGCATCTGATTGCAAGCACACCTTTGTTTTTTGTATTTTTATTACTCAGTTGCTCCCGAATTTAAGTCTCCTTATATTTACAAATTTTTTTGCCAACAATTCGCATTTTTTGCCTTTCATTATTTTTAAATACTTAATGTTATACACCAAAACCTTTTTCCTTTCGAAAGAGCTAATCGAGCTGCGTCGATTGATGCATATTTTTTGTCCAGTTTGGTTCAAAAATTAAAAATATTTAACTATCAAAACCGTATTTGGTTTTGAGGGTTTACAACTATTTTGGCTTTGATTTAAACCCTGACAATCTAAAGGTCAATTTGTGCGGCTTGACAAGCTCATCAAAATTATAAGCATATAGGGCCTTAAAAGATCAAGCATAAAAATTAGCAAGCTTTCGGTCGGCAAAATCTTTTGAAAAATTTTTTATCTCCTTTATTTGTGCCAAAATGTTAACTAAAATTAAAGGAGAACATATTTAACTAAAAAATGTTAAGATTTTTTAACCATTTTTGGATCTTAATTTAAAATACACCGAAAAAATGTCACGGCATTTTGCCCTATAAGGACACATCATTAGTCAGTTTTTATATTTAGCTAAAAAAAATGAGATCAAAGATTATAAAATTTTTTGACCACCCTTAAATGTTCCCTCCACTAATAAATGTTCCCTTATTCAAAATACACCAAAAATGTCTTACTTCAATTTGCATAGGGCAACATTGTTGGTCAATGATGCCTCAATCCCCAAATCCCCACCTTACTTATTAAAATGCTCGCTAATTATTTCATCGTAATTTCCGTAATCCATATATTCGCTTATTCACCTCATTCGAGACGCGCGCCAACATTTTTATTGGCCAATGAACATAAAGCGCACGGGGGTACAAAATTTAGAGATTTTTATTTGAATATTAAGAGTCATCAGCCATCCATAAATTTGAAGAAAATGTTTAGAATTATGTTTTTTAAGAAGAGTTTAAATAAATAAACAAAATTATTAATTTCATTTTGTGATGTTTAAGGCAAATTTATTTTTTAATGATTTATTCAAAAATGTTTTAAAAATAATAATTATAACTTATTTCGAAATAACTTTTTGCTTTTTCCATTTTGTTGATAAAATTATTAAAAAATTTGAATATTTTTAAAAAATGTATCCATCTTTTTGGCCAAAACTTTACTCAAAAAAGTCAATTTTTGAAGGCAAAAAAACGTATTCTTTGGCCTCAATTTTCGGCACATTTCTCTATTTACGGCATCCACTTTGTAAAACATAGAAAAAAGGAATATATTTCTTTGACCAAAAGCGCACATCCAACATTTGCGGGTTAGTCCCATTTTTGGATGTGTATGTTGACAGCTTCCTCCGTCCTTTCCTCTTCATTTGTTTGGTCTTGCGACTCTATTTCGATTAGGCGGCAACCAATAATAAGGCGGCAATGGCTTTTTCGCTCCCAGTCCCAGAGCAGTAGTCGAATTCCATTCCCTCTAAATTTTCTTGGCATTCCCTTTTAGGGCTTTCAGGCTCACACTTTCTTTGCCAATTCTTATTTTAGGACCTAACTTTTCTTGGTCCTTTAAGCACCATTCCTCCTTTTCTCGACCATTTTTCTCCCCTTCGCCATTCCTTCGTTCTGGCCATTGGCTATTCCTTCGTTCTGGCCATTGGCTATTCCTTCGTTCTTGGCCATTTTTTCCCTTTACCATTTTTCGTTCTTGGCCATTTTTCCTTTTGGCCATTCCTTAGTTCTTGGTGATTTTCCCCTTGGCCATTCCTTCATTCTTGGCAATTTTTGCCCTTAGCCATTCCTCCCTTTCTCGACCATTTTACCCCTTTAGCCATTCCTTCGTTCTTGACAATGTTTCCCTTTGCCATTTCTTTGTACTTATTAGCTATTTTTCCCTTTCGCCATTCCTTCGTTCTGGCCATTGGCCATTCCTTCGTTCTTGGCCATTTTTTCCCTTTACCATTTTTCGTTCTTGGCCATTTTTCCTTTTGGTTCCATTCCTTCGTTCTTAGCAATTTTTCCCATTGGCCATTCCCCCCTTTCTCGACTATTTTACCCCTTTAGCTATTCCTTCGTTCTTGACCATGTTTCCCTTTGTCATTTCTTCGTACTTGCTATTTTTCCCCTTGGTCATTCCCTCGTTCTTGGCCATTTCCTCTTTTGGTTTCATTCCTTCCTTTCTCGGCCATTTTTCTCGGCTTGGCCATTCCATCATTCTTGGCCATTTTCCCCGCATTGTCATAATTTCCATAGTGTATGCATTCCATTTGAGCCTGGGAAAAAGTTTCCGGGCACAAATCTCCTCTAAGGAATCTTCATTTCAATATCCTATTTTGCCCCCCCCCCCCCCCTCCACTCCAACTTTTCACACAATTTCCATAGGTCCTCTCTTCCCTTTTATGGTGAATAGATGGAGAGATTATTCTCAATTTCCTTCATTTAAATTTCCGTACCACATTTCCTTCTTGCTTTCAGCCATTGATCCAGGATTTTTAATTAAAAATTAAATTCTTTAATTAATTTTTTTTAATTTTTAAAAATTTATTCTCTTAACTTCTAAAGGATTAAATTTAGTTTGCCGAAAAATTGTTACTGGTTCAGTGGTTTATACTAGTTCCTAGACTACCAAACCATATATAATATACCATTGTATAGAATTCTTAAAGATACATCATTTAATTATGCTTTGTTTTGGCTGCATTTAAATTAATAGAATTTTGAACCAAAAAATCAGAATTTAAACCATTTATTAGCTATTAATTTTGACCAAATTATGACAAATTATATACGATTCATTGTTCTTAATGCACTCTATTCAATGGTATATGATTTGGGAATGTAAGAGAAACTTTAAACCCTTATATTTATTTTGGCATTATTTAATTTTTCGACAATTTTAATGAATTTTTCATTAAAGGAAATATTTCTCATTTATTAAAAAATGCTTCTCATAAATTCCTTTCCCCTTTTTATGAACAAAAAATTTGACTTCCCTCTTTTCCCACATTGATGGGACTCTTGGCTGATCTCTCAGCGGCCGATCATTCCCCCCGCTAACAAAGTCGAGAAAAATGTTGCAAAATGACTGCTTTTGCTGAATCTGCTGATCCCCCTTTTCATTTTTTTTTTTGTGTTTATTGGCCTTTTGGCCTTTGCTCTCTTCCCTTTAGCCGGGGGATGGCGGGAATATATTTATTTTCGTCCCCAGACCAAAATAAAAAATTCCCTCATTTTCCTCCGGACAATCAATTTATTTATTGAGGGTCGAGAAGAGCAAAATGGTCCCAGATGAATCACTTTTTCTTATTTTGTTAGGGTGGAGTTTGATCAACCAAAATTCGACAAATTTAAGTCCTCTCCTCCGCATATTTGGCAAATTCGTTTTTATTTGTCAAATTTTACATTAAAAATTATTTTCAATTTAATCTAAAATGTATCCAAAATATTTGCTAAATTTTAGAAAAAAAATCCAAAATATTTAAATATTTAATCTTTCGGAATGAAAGATCAAAAATTATGAGATCAGCGCCAAAAAATTATTAATAAAATATTTTTCGAAAAATTTTACTAATCTACTATTTTTTGAACTGGGGCGGATTAGAAAATTGAAAATAAATTTACAGCTTTACTCTTAATTAATTAAAAATTTTAATCTTTTAAAAATTGAAACATTAAACATCAGGATTTACAATGTTTTTAGATTAATTTTAAAACTCCATTTTTTGAACTCCATGTGACCATCTGACCACAACACTACGCGATAATATTAAAAGTTATTAAAACCCACAATATCATCTTTAGCTAATCCAAATTCATCCAAATCCGTTCTCTTAACAACTACACAAAAAATTTTGTGGTCATCATCATCATCCTTAAGTGCATTCAATTCATAGTATGATCTGTGATAATTCATATCATCAGTCAGCAATTTTTGATTTTTAATTTCATCCATTCATCCATCCGACATTTTAGAGTGTTAATTTCAAGTTTTATGTTCAAATTTTAATTCAAAAATTTAAATACCCACAAGACTCATTTTTGGGCAATTTTAATTCCCCCATTCACTTCAGCAGAAAAAATTTTTTTAATTTTATACAGACTAATTTTTCCTTTGACTTTTTATCTTTGACTTTTTGGTCTATTTTTTTTATTATTATATTATTTCCATACATAATTCCGCCCAAAAATACTAAAAAAATAAAAATGCAAATCCCTCTCATATTTTTTAAATCCTTTACTCCCATTTTCCATGAATTCATTCACCAAATTTATCCGCATTCCCTAATTTTTGAATCCTGCTTTTGGGCGAATTTTTTTGCAGGCATGCACGGCAGCTCACATGATTTTTGCTCCTCCCGGATGTCCGCGGATTTTACGCCGGGATAAAGGCAAAAGGCAGCAGCAGTAATTTTTTGCCACCGCTGTTCCCATTTTCCACTCCCCACTAAACACTGACGGCTTCACCATTCATTTTCCTAATTCCTTTTGCAAAATGGCAAAAAATGGCTTTTCGCCTCTATAAGCCAGCACAGAGCACATCCACCTCCGCCGATTAGTCATAATATGTGATATTTTGGGAGAAACTCTGGGGGAGGGCGCCATGAATTTTTACGGGCGGAGCAGCAATAAATGTAGCATTTAGGGCAGAAAAGACACATAAATGAGAGGGCTGATTCCGGACTCCCATTTTTTGATTATTCCTCAAAAAACCATTTTTTGGAAGCACACACAAAGGGCCCTAGGCGATCGGCTTCTCCCAATTCCACCCACCAATTTCTTCCCTTTTCTTTCAAATCATTCATCAGCCAGCAGCCACCCCCATTTTTATTCTTTTACAATATTTTATAGGGTAAAAACTACAATTCACGTGAAGAGGCGAAATTTATTTTTTAATTAATTTGTGCATTTTTAAAATATTTTTGAGATTTCCAATTCGGCGGCACATTCTTTTAAGCTAATAAAAAATTTAAATAATGAATATTCCAAAAATAATTACAAAATTTAAATGTATAAATGAATAAAATTAATTTTTCATTTTTATTAGATAAATTAATAAAATTATATATTTATGATTCAAAATTAAGCAAGTTTATTATTTACAGAAATCAAAATTAAAAAAAAAAAGAAAATTTTTTAAATCTCATAAATTTTTTCAGAGATAAAATTTATTAATTTTCCAACAAAATTAGAAAGAATTTATTCCAGAGGAAATTTTGAACATTAAATAATTTTTAAAAAAATGAAAAAAAAATTGATTTTTAAATCTCATAAATTTTTTTGGGGACAAAATTATTTTATATCGCGTTCAATTTGGAAGGAAATATAATTCTCGTAAGACATACATATTTGAACGAATATACTGTAAAATTAAATGATTAAAAAAATAATAAAATATTAACAAGCACAAAAAAATGTCCATCCACCTAGACCTGTGACCATAAAATTAATTATTTATGGTAATTCGTTAAATGATTTGCCGTAATCATTCCATCATTCAAAATTTCATTTCCCAATGCCCATTCTCTTCAATAAATTTATATATGCAATTTTTTCCTAATCAGCGTCAATCAAAAAAAATTATTTTACAAAATGTTGGACTCGCGCATATTCCTCGATTTATTACAAAAAATATAATAATTTTACGACGACAAAAAAAAGAACTGACTCTTTTTTTCCATTCTCCTCATTTATTACAAATTTTGCCCGTATTCCTTTTACGATTTGTACAACACATCAAATTCTTTTTTTTTCATTATTTCGTATATTTGTGCTTGGCCATAACCACCACGCATTAAATAATAATAATACATTGGGGAGTATTTGATGGACAAAGGGAATGTAAGTGGGAAGGAAATAAATGGATGGAGAGGGGTTGAACACACAAAGAAACATTAGGCAAAAATGGAGTTCCCTCAATTGTCATTTTTTTGCGCAGCGCGCAAGTCTCCTCCCCTCTCTTGCCTTTTTTCTCGAGGCGGAACTGCCCTCTCTCTATTGGGCGAATGCAGTGGAAAATGTGGCCTTGTGAAGAGGAGGAAATGTCTCTAGAATTTTCTGATGGGTGCGCAAATTTGCACAGAATACAAAATTTTTTTGGATAGCAAATATTAACTATTTTTAAAATTTATTTTTAATTTAATTTTAATTATTTATTTAATTAGCGAATTTTTCGAAAATAATTTTTTTATTCTACATACTTAATTTTTATTTTTTAAGTCAAAAAATTTATTACGAGATTTAAATTTTATTTAATTAGCTTTTTTCTAAAAATTATTTTATTTTTTTCTCCACGTCAAAATTTATTTTTTTTACGTCAATAAATTCATTTTGGAATTTGTCCCTTCAAAATTTTTGTAAATAATAAATTAAAAATTAATATTTCCCTCATAAAATGGCCATAATATTTTTTATATTTGCCAAACCCATACCCAAACAAATAATTGACCGAATGTAAAAACATCTTTTGTGACGATGTCGTAGAAAACTAATCAACTCATTTGGCCCTAAATATGGCCAATCCCCCAATCCACTTCACGTCATTTCCATTTGCATTCCCTCCATTCCATTCCTTTTTTTGTGCCAATCTCTCCAATGGCCAATTTCCCTTCCGCCGCTTACTATTTTCGGCACAAACCGCCCACCCAAAAATAAGGCCAAAAATAAGAAAAGGAGCAACAGGGTGTCCATAAATGGGAAAATGATAACTAAAAATAAAAAAAATGGTCAAAAATATTTTAATAAATTAAATTTAAAAATTTTTTTTGAGAAAAATTCCCAATTAAAATTTATGTACCCAAAATTTCTCGGAATAGATAAGAGAAAATGAAAATCCGGTTGAAAAAAACACTGCTCAATTTTTTTTTTTTTGTGTTTATGACCACCCAAAATGGAATGGCTTGAAGAGAAATGCCATCGGCCCTATTTAATCCGTTAATTCACACGGCGAAATCCGTAGAAATGGGTAAGAAATTTATTTTAATCCATTTTACTAATCCCCCTATCTCTCCAATGCTATTTTGAACTGAAAATGTCAAAATAATTTAAAATTCGAATTTTTTTTTGTACACAAAAATAAAAATTGGCTGAATTTAAAAATGAACGCGAAAAAATTGCATTTTACGAATTTTGTCAATTTTCTCTAAAATTTTATTTTATTTTTTAGAATTTTTTTACGGAAATTTAGCTTCAAAAATTTGGCGAAAAATTCTCATTATTTTTTTTAAATATAAAATTTTGCAATTTTATCGGAAATTCCCTTAATTTTTCTATGACATTTCTTCAAAATTCATCAAAAAAATGATAAAATACAAAGTAAAAAGATTACATATATTTTGTGATGTTGACAGTGACAGCACAGCTGATATTAATAAACAAATAATAAAATGTAACATTCTGTTTATGATGAGAAACATTTTTAATTAAAGATTTATTCTTTGTACATTTCTCTATTTATTTTTATATCTTTTGGGTTTTACGTAAACATTTTTCCCCACAAAAATGATTTCAGAAGCCAATTTTGGATTTGCATGAAACATTGGGTTTTTCCCCGATTAAACATTAATCTCCCCACCCATTAAGCACGATTTTTAGTATTTTTCTATTTATTAAAAGCATTTTTTGGACTAGGATTTAGTACTATTAATTTTCCAATTAAAAATGATAAAAAATTATATAAAATAGAGATAATAAATGTTAATAGTAATATTACTATTTTTATGATTTTTATTATATTAAAATCATTTTTTAACCGAATTCTCAATTTATTCCAAAATTTTTTAATTAGTTCGATTCTAAACTGGCCTAAAACCTAATAATAATAAGAATTTTTTTACATTAATTTTTAATGATTTAAAATTTACGATTCTTCGAAATCTTAATAGTTAATACGTTATAAAATATTAATAAACATATGTTTGTAAATAACAAAAAAATATTTACACAGTTTTAGTAATTTTTTAATTGGTTTAAAATTTGGCAATTCTTCGAAATAATACAATTTGCATCATAAAATATTAATAAACATTTTTATAAACAAAAAAAAAACACAAAAATATTTACACAGTTTTTTAAATTTGTAATTTCATTTTTTCTGACCTTTATACGAAACAGTAATTTCATTCCATCCAACTTTCCCTATGTTTTTCTTCTCACTTTTGGGTATGCCTTCAGCAGCCAGCAGCCACGACTAATTCATGCCAACAAAAAAAAACCAGCATTCCATAACAGCCAGCTGGCTGAAAAGGCCCGCAAAACTCTTGAGGGAGCAATGGAGGCATTAATTAACCCCATTATCCGCCGCCAAATAGCATTCCCCGCACTCCAATATTCCACCATCAAAAATGAAGTTTATTGCCTCCACCGCCGCCGCCAACTCGCGCGCTTTCTTTTTCTCCAGTTGTGCCCTTTTGCACGACTAATTCACCCTTGTGCCCTTCTCACACAAACATTCACATTCACTGAACATGCTCTTATGCTTATTACAATTCAAAAAAAATTTTTGTTCCGTCAACCGGCATTTAGTGAAATATCTTTGAAATTTTTTAATTGAAAATATTTTTAAATTTTGACGTTAAGTGAATTTTTTTTAAAAAAAATTTTATAAATTTAAAAATTTCTTCCTTTTTTAAATTCCAATATAAAAAATAATTTTAAAATTTTGATATAAATTTGAAATTAATTGTTTTTTTATTAATTTAAAAAATATATTTTTCTCTGAATTTTAAAATTTCCTTGCAATTTTTTACTTAAATTTTAATATCGAAAATAATTTTAAAATCTTAATTATTTAAAAATTAAAATGTAATTTTTTAAACTCTTGAAATTTTTCTGACGTGAATTTGAAAAAAAATCACCACAATTTTTAACTCATTAAATTAATATGTTGAAATATATAAATTAAATTTTACCAAGTTTCCCACACTACGTTTTAAAAATCGTAAAATTCGAGAATGTGAATTTCTCGCATCCATTTTCATCAAAATAAAAAAATTCCCTCGATATTTTGATTAGTCTGCGCCATTCTCAAAGGTCATTTAAACATTTCCTTGGTGAATTGTGGTGATGTATTTTGGCGGAAAAAGGCGCGCACCCTAATAAGTAATAATATTGACGTGACTACCAGCCAATCATCGACACCACCCACCAGCAGCCACCCAAGTTCGCGCCAATGGCACGGGAATGTGCCATGCAAAAAAAACATAATTTTGCCTTTCCCTTTCCAACTTTTCTTGGCGGAGATGCCGGCGAGTTTCGCTTTTCACTGCCCCGACATTGCTTCCATTCATTTGCCCTCCATTCCATCCATTCCCCAATTTCTTCTTCCTCCTCACATATCCGCTTCTCCCAAAAAATGCCCCCAGGCTAAGGCTGGTTGGCTTTGATGTTCTTTTCCTTTCGCCCTTCCTTTCGTTTTTTCCGTCCCCATTCATTAGCGTGTACGGCCGTCGTCGACACGGTGCCCCTCATTTGTTTTAAGGGCGAAATGGCAAAATAGGACAAGAAATGAGAGCCCATTGATGCCATCACATATACATATTTGGCCAATTCGGCCCTAGCGTGGTGCCATCCAAAAAAATAATTTTCTAATTATCCCATATTAGTCTATTTTGAACCGGAAAAACAGTCTTTTACAAAAAAGTGAAGGATATGTCTAGTCTACCAAAAATTTAATTTAAAAAATGGCCAAATTTTTTTTGCATATTTTTGTTGACATTTACAAAAATAAAGGGATTAAAAAACATGTCTAAGGATTAAAAAAATATCTAAAAGGATTAAAAAACATCTATATAAGATGAAGATTAGGTGAATCAGAAAATTCCACTCACAAATTAGTAACCATGATATTTCCCTTTAGAAAATGAATGAAACTACCAATTTTGTAACAAATATCTAATTATTCAATAGTTTCATACCGAGCAAATGGGACATAAAACTGACTGCATTCTGTTGGAAGTGATAATTTAAATCACCAATTATGTATACTCTTTGGCATACAAATGTAAAAGATAAAACCAAATAAACCATTATGAATGTCCTTTTAGGCTATTCCGAACATCCTTTCCCTTTTAAATTCGACCCCATTCCTTTCCTAGGCCAGCCATTCTTTATGAAACCATTCTTCCTCATCCATTTCAATTCTTTGCCTCGTGGTTGTCCAGCATTTCCGCCTTCCCCCCTATGGCGCGCGCCTGAGCTGCTGACTCTCGAATGGCAAAAAGACAATGAATGAAATTGAAGAGAAAAATGGCTTCCAATTTTCCAACTGTCTACTTTTCCATAAGTTTCATAATTCATACAAACCAAATGTTAACAAAAACTGACTGAATTCTGTTGGAAGGGATAATTGAAATCATCAATTATGTTTTTTTGCCCTAAAAATGCTTATCCAAAAGTTTCATACTGAGCAAATGGTACAAAAACTGACACTGGACTCTGTTGAGGATTGAATTGAAACCACCAATTATGTTATTTTTGCCCTAAAAACCCAAATAAATAAGCCAAGCCATTAATGATATGGAATGTATCCAAAATGCCTTTGGGCCTATTCTTAACATTTTTCCTTTCTTTAAACAAATTCATACCGTCCAAAAGAGGCGTAAATGGCATTGTACTCTGTTGAGAGTGAATTGAAATCACCAATTATGTTATTTTGTCCTAAAAACACAACCAAATAAACCATTAATGGAATAGAATGTTCGTTTGGGTCTATTCTGACACATCTTTCCTCTTTTAATTCGACCCTATTCCTTTCCATTCTTATTCTCGCCTTTCTCCATTACCATCCATTTCAATTCCTTCTTTTGTGGTTGTGCCGCATTTCCGCTTTTCCTCCCTATGGCGCGCGCCTGACTCTCGAATGGCAAAAGACAATGAATGAAATTGAAGAGAAAAACGGCAAAAAGCAAAGGAAAAGCCGTGCCGGAATTCCAAATGGACCCCGGGAATGAAGGGGAACATTGAGAAATGGAAAAGGGATTGGCCGAAAATGAAAAATGCTGGCAGCCAGCTGCTGGAAGGGAAAGGCGTCATTGACTCTCAATTTCAATCCATTGATTCCATTCCAGTGCTTAATTTAAAATGGCATTGTGTTCTTCTTTTTTGGTTTGAAAATGTGGAAAAATGCTTCGAATTTTTAAAGAAATTTTTTTTAAATTTATAAAAATTTTGTTTGAAAAATTTTTATCTAAAAATTCTATTTTAAATCAATTTTTTAAATTTTAAAAATAAAAAAATTTGAAGCCATTTAAAAAATTTCATTTCCGATTTAAAACAAAAAAATAAAGAAATAAAAAATTCATCATTTAATGAACCCACTGCATTTTTCTACATTTTTCCCCCATTATCACTTCCTTCTCCATTCGAAATTTTCGTATCTAATTTTCATTGAAAACTATAAAAAAATCTTTCAATCGTCACAATTTAATCAACTGTTACAATTTTTCATACAAAAATGCCGAATTCTCCTTCATTTAAATAAATTCCATTCCTCCTTTGTCTTTTATATGTAAATATTAATTATAATTATTCAAAGAATTATGGAGAATAGTATGTTGTTAATTTCGCGATGTAAACATAAAAAATGTTTTTTTGCCTCTCCAATTTCCATATAATTCCAATGGGAAATAGGAGGAAGGGATCACGCAACATTGGCGGAAAAAATGGTTGGAAACAAAACAACACACACACAAAAGAAAAAATAGGAATAATATAAATGAATTTGGACAGATGCTTATTCATTCCATTCTTTCCAGCAATTCAATAGAAATAAAAAATGAGCAAAAAAAAATATAAAACAAAATGTCAGGAAAATGCACTTTCGAATTTTATTTAAAATTTTCAAAATTTATTCAATTTTATTAAATGATTTAATTTTAAATACTAACATTTTCATAAAAAAAAATCGAATAATTTGGCCAAAACTTCGAAATTTTTGACACTTAAATTCATTGAATTTAATTAGCAAAATTAATTTTTGGATTTTTTTCCCTGAATAATTTATGGTCATTCCTTTCCAATTGGCCGCGCAGTTTTTGCTCTTTTTCTTTTGTAACCGTGGGAGTTAGACAATCAAATTTTGGGGATCACCTCAAATTGATGATTAATTTTTTGGCCTTAATTAAGCCTCCAGCAAAATTCATCTTCATATTCTTTCTTCATTAGTCTTTGGTCAAGCACTTCCGAAGTCAGAAGTCAGAACTCAGAAGGGCGTGCAACTTTAGATCTTTTCTTTTGTCCCCCGTAGAAATGAGAAAACCCAATTTTGGGGACCACCTCACAAATTGATGATGAATTCGCGTTGGCCAATGTGGCCTTTGACTCCGTTGACCTTCACAAATAATCCTCTCCTCCTTTCCTCCTTGAATTAATCCGCTGTACAAACTTTCCATCGGCGAGGCGAGGCAACGACCGAATTTTGTAAGTAAAAAAGCGTGATAAAATGGAGGAATTTGTCCTCCCATTTTATTGCTAAAATGTCGATATAGCCTCATCCCATTTTATTAATAACAATTACTCATCCAATGCAATTTTTTGCGATATGACGTTGTCGATTCTTAAATCCTAGACCGTCTCGGTTCTAAAACCTGGGTTTTCTGTTCTTGAAAAAATGCCGATTTTCGGTTCCAGTTCCTCCTATTTTCGGTTCTAAAGAACAAATATTCCCAAAATTGGTACTATAAAATGCATTGATTTTTTGCAACCGGAACCGACCACGATCTACTTAAAGTCCAATAAGATTAACTAAATTAAAATAAATTCTCTTTGTCAAATTAATAAATGAATTATTGTCTAAAGCTCTTAATTTTATATTTTTATTTATTTTTTTATTATTTAATTAAAAAGACACGAACAATTTTTAATTCAAAAAATGTTCCATTTTTATCCCTTTTATTAATTAAAATTGATATCCATTTTTGTGCATTCATTGTTCCATTCCATTATTGTACAATACAAAACAGCCTATCATTATTTGTGCCCAATCCAAAATTTTGGGTATAGGCGCGGATGATTTGATGATGACGCAAAACAATCATATTTATCCGTTATCCCAATTTTTGTATTTATTCAGCCAATATTTTCACGGATTTTCCCCTTCATTTTTAAATTTGAATAGCTTTTTCTAATAGCCAAATCAGAGATTACACCTTAGATTTCGTTCCTACTTTTCATTTTTTTTAATTCAAAAAAGCCTTTTTAACATAGAACCATTGGAATTTATATTTTTTAATGCTTCTTCCAATTCAAAGCATTGCCCCTGAAGGGAGAAAAAGCCATCCATTTCCTCCTTTACCATTCATTTTAATAAATTATTCCTTCCTTTTTCCAAAGACAGGAAGCAAAAAATTCAATCCAATTCTTCTGATTAATTAATTTAAATATCCAAATTAGAGATTAGCGAATTTCTCAGATTTTGTTCCTTCATTTTTTTCATTTAAATTCAAAAAAGACGATTTGACATATGAATATGAGGGAATGGAAATAGACCCAATTTAATTTGATTTTTTTTATTCTTCAAATTCAAAGCATTGCCCCTTAAAGGGAAAAGCCATCCATTTCCTCTTTCAACGTTCTTTTTAATAAATTATTCCTCCAACGCAAATTTTAATAAATTATTCCTTCCGTTTTCAAAGACAGAAGCAAAAAATTCAATCCAATTTCTCGACAATTCAATAAAAAAAGGGAAAATGGAATGAATGTTCACACGCACACCACAGTCTCCATCTCCATCAATAAATATAATTATTTTGTTTTTTAACCATAAGCCAATGCCCATAGGAATAAAAACAATGCTCCCGGGAGATAAATGAATGTGGAAAAATGGAAATGGGGCCAATAAAAATAATAAAATAAATATTATTTTCCCTCTTCTTTGCCCCATCCCAATCCATTTGAGGCCATTTATTTGGGACTTCATTCCTCTTTTATGGCCCAGCAGTCCGCGAGAATAAACACGTATTGGCCTGGGCGCCTGGGGCTGTCCCCTCTCGCCTTTGGGCCAAATTTTGATTATTAGCAATTGTTGTGTGTGTGTTGACCGCGACGGCGACGGATAAACAAAAACGGCCATCGTTGCCAATTTTCCCGTCTTTTTACCCCACAGCCATTGCATTTCTATTTCCTGTTTCTCATTTCTCTTCATTGCTCTCCAAATTTCTCTACCCTTTGATTTTCGCCATTCCTTCCTCCAAATCTACTCTCGAGTCTCGACTCTATTCTCCGACCTCAGTCACAGAGCAAAATGTCACCCCTTCAAGGGGCAGCCATCATTGCATCGCATTGATCCACCTCCTCTCCCTTTGGGAAAGCCATAACAATTGGACTTGTTGGCCACATCATTTATCCTTCCGGCTGTCCCTTCCCTTCATCCATTTTAAAATTGAAGCTTTCAACTTTTCAAAAAAGCATGACTGGCTGGATGATGAATCATCATCATATTTGATGACCAATCAGTATGGACCTCACTCATCGATGGTCATTTGAGGCCAATATTTTCGGAATCTATCATTCCCTTAATTTAATCATTAATCAAAAAAAAATCTAAACAGAATATTTATATGAATTTTTAGTTGGTAGAATTTAATTTTAATACCCTCCTATTTTTAATTTCGTCTGTTTTAATACTGCCTGTTTTAATTCCGCCCGTTTGTCTAAATTTTAATTCCGCCTGTTTGACTAAGTTTTTATTCCGCCTGTTTGACTAAGTTTTAATTCCGCCCGTTTGTCTAAATTTTAATTCCGCATGTTTGACTAAGTTTTTATTCCGCCTGTTTGACTAAGTTTTAATTCCGCCTGTTTGACTAAGTTTTAATTCCGCCTGGTTGACTAAGTTTTAATTCCGCCTGGTTGACTAAGTTTTAATTCCGCCCGTTTGTCTAAATTTTAATTCCGCCTGTTTGACTAAGTTTTAATTCCGCCTGGTTGACTAAGTTTTAATTCCGCCTGGTTGACTAAGTTTTAATTCCGCCTGGTTGACTAAGTTTTAATTCCGCCTGGTTGACTAAGTTTTAATTCCGCCTGGTTGACTAAGTTTTAATTCCGCCTGGTTGACTAAGTTTTAATTCCGCCTGTTTGACTAAGTTTTAATTCCGCCTGGTTGACTAAGTTTTAATTCCGCCTGTTTGACTAAGTTTTAATTCCGCCTGATTGACTAAGTTTTAATTCCGCCTGATTGAGTAAGTTTTAATTCCGCCTTAATTTAAACCTTATATTTCTAAAACAGAATTTCTTTAAATTTTTTAGAAATAATTTAATTTAATAAAACGAAACCTTCATTTGATCATAAATTAAATATAGGAAAATATTTTTTTACCACCAATCCAACTTTCCGACTCTCCGGGTCTTCTATAAAATATTAAAAAGAATAACAATTCTTTTAAGCTAAACAACAAATCGGACAATACATAGAAGAAGTATCCAGTATCCACCAAAAAATACCAGAAAAAGAAATGATATTATTTTTCCTTTTTCTACAAATTGTAAAATTATCTTGACCACTTTATTTTACTCTTTTTCAATATTTTCAAATTGAAAAAAAACCTTTACACTTTTCCCGTTGTATTTTGTATCCAAATGGCACTTTTTGCCTCCAACTCCAATCAATTTTCATGCCATTTCTATTTACCTCACTTTCTCGGCCCTATATCCCCCCTCAAGCCTCCAACCAAATTCCGTTAGCGGCCGGCATTTTCATTTATACTCCTTTCAGCTGCGATTTCCCTCCAACTACCAGTTGAGCCCGGAGGCAATTTTACCCAAATCCACCATTCGGGAATGGCATTAAGCAGAGACGTAAAGGTATAGGAAAATGTAGATATGGGGAAGGAACGAGAAGCTGCCTTTTGGGCAGATATGGGCAAAAGCTGCCTTTCGGCCTTGCTTGCCTTTTTCACGTCTTCTTCTCTCCCTACTCATTCCCATTCGCCCCCAAATGACGACGACATTTCCGTGGGAGTACGGAGTGTTTGTAGTAGAGCAGCAGAATGGAGATGGATGGCTGTGGGGTCGGTGCTGTCATCGGTCGGCTGGCAGCAAACCGGCGGTCGGCTTCTGTGCCCCCACCTCGTTTGCTTCCATCTTCCATGGAAGGCAATGCTTACCATTGGGCCCAGCCCCAACTCCGGCCGTCCTTGTGAATTTCGGCCCACGCTATTCTCTTTCCTTCCCGTATTCCCTTTTTTCTGGCTTGTGTTGAGTGAAAGCAGCGGAGGCCGGCGGCTGCCTCCAAAAATGACGCGAGACTTTTATGGCCATCCTCTTCTATTCCCCCCTTTCGCTTTTTCCAACATTCTTGCCGCCAGATGGCGACGTAAAGCCATTCCATTTCCTTTCAAAAAATGCGCCTTTCTATGTGCCTTTTTCATGCCAATTTCTTCCCTTCATCATCCTACGCAATTTTTTTTGACCCCTGCAATCAATCCAATTATAAAACAGAATGAGATTTGTGCATGTAATAATACCCTAAATAAGGTTAAATATATTTTTGCGCACCTGCTGTATTTGGGTTTTTGACGTAATTTTTTGGCTCATTCTATGTTCTATCCAATTAAATATTAAATGGATTGAGTCAAAAATATTTTTTTATTCATTTTTAGCCCAGTCTTTCTAATCCATCATCCAATTTTTTAGTTTCCATTTCCATATACCGTAAATTCTCTTTTATTGATACCCCAGTCTCCATTATCTAATAATTTCCCATCCTCGGCTTGAAGTTACATAGCTCCTCTCATTGTGAATAATATCATTTTCTTAGCTCCCTAAATCTCAATGAAATCCGCTATAATTTGTTCAAAATTTCCACAAATTAAGGAGTTAAGCCCCCCCCCCCCACATTTTTCCCAATTTTTGAGGGGTTGAAAAATAATTCCCCATGGGGTTTTAATGGAGAATATACGATAATTGGTTTTTTGAGGCAATTTTTGGGTCTTTCTATCCAATTAAATATTAAATGAATTAACACAAAAATAATTACTATTCATTTTTGGCCCATCAAATCCATCATCCAATTTGTTAGTTTTCCATAAATGTGCAAATAAAATAATTTAAGCCACATCATTTTTTTATACATAAATTTACACGTCATTCAGTACCTTTCTCTACCTTTTAATTTCCATCCCCTCTCATATTCCATTAAAAAAAATGGAATAAAAAATTAATTTTAGTAAAAATAAAATAAATTCATAAATTTTACAATTTTATAAATTTTATATATTTTAAATTTAAATTTTTTTCCAGCTATAAAATTTTTATACAAAAAAGCGGGCCTGCGAGCATTTCGCCCGTTTCCCATCAAAATTTCGGGCTTTGGCTCTCTCCTCTTTTTGCTCCTTAAATTGGAATTTTCAACCTAACCAAAAATATTGAAAAACAGCCAAACTGAATTTATATTGGCCAAACGCGCAACAAGGAGTTTCAGAACATCAACAAAAACAACAACAAAGTCATTCAATTAATTTAATAAGGTAAATTGATGGTGGAAATTACAAATTAGAATAGAATAGAAAGGCTACTCTCATGGGATAATATATTTTTTGGAAAAAATTAAATTAAAAGTTTTAAAATATTAAAGCCAATTGAAAGGTAAAATCTTATTTATGGCTTGTTTGGTCTGAAAAATATTATAAATATTTTTGAAATTTTTTTTAAATATAAAAAAAGAACACTTTAATGGAATTATTTAAAATAAAAATTATTATATTTTTTAAGGATGATTTCCGCCGCTACAGTACCACCGCCGCCAACTTCTTCAGTGGCCAGTTCAGCAAATGGAAAGACGGCCGCCACCACTGGGCCATCGAATTCAAATGCCAACAACAAAAGCGGATTGGTCATTGGTGCCAATTCCAGCAAGGGAATGCGGAACAATAAGAAATTATTGCCCCAGCGGCGACATTCACCCTCACCAATGGTCGCTCCGGATGTGGTAAATTTTAAATTGAAAAATTAAAAATATTTTTAAAAAATTTGAAAAATATTTTAGGGCATTAAATTAATTATTTTACAAGTTATATTTTCTTTTTTCCAATCGAATATTTTTTTTTAATTGTCTTTTAGTATCGATGCCTTAAAAATATCGAAAATCGAAATTTCGGAGGGTAAAAAATTTCAATATCGAAATTTCTCAGGGTCAAAAATTTTTTGAAATCAAAATTTCGGAGTGTCAAAAATTTTTCGAAATCAAAAATCGAAATTTCTGTGGTCATAAATTTTTCGAAATTAAAATTTCGAAGTGTCAAAAAATTTTCGAAATCGAAAATCGAAATTTTCGTCTCAAAAATGACCGAATTTCGGACTGAATTGAAACAAATCGAAAATCGATGCCGTTCCCTATCTCAATCTCCAATTTTAATCAAATTTAATCCCAAAATTTTTGTAGATTGATCGTGCCCATTCGGTGGATGGAAGCTGTGCCGGACCCGTGCCTTTGCGACGTGCCTCCTATGCCTTTGATCATTCTGCGGAAGGAGGGGGTACCGTCAATCGCAATCATCATCATAATGCCCATCAAAAGTCGAGCACTCCGCCTTATCATGCCCACAATTTGCATAATCATTCACAAAATCATGCCGGCATGAATGGTCGGCAAATTTATTTTTATTAATTTTGATAAAAAATTAATTACAAATTATTTATATTTATATACTTTGTAAACCCTTTTTGTTAAGAAAGGAAAAGTAATTAAAAATTATTTATATTAATATACTTTGTATCCTCTTTGGGTAAACTAGAGAAAAGTGAAGCCTCTTTTGGGTCATCAGGTTTAGGTTTAGGGTCATTAGAGGTTACTTGAGATGATATCCTATCCCTGAATGATACCTTATGACCCTAACCCTAATCCTGATGACCCAAAAGGGTGACCCTTCACTTCACTTTTCTTCAGTTTACCCAAAAGAGCAGAGGGCTGCCAGATGGATTTTCACTTTAGAGGACATTTTGGTTTAAAAAAGGGGGGCATTTTCGATAAAAAGAGGGCATTTTGGGGGCAATTTTAAAAAGTGCCAAAAATGCGAAAATTTTTGCCAATAATGACCACGCAGCGAAAAATTTAAAAGGAAAATGATCCATTTGAGGGAAATTTTAACAAAAAATCAAAAGTGGGCATTTGGGGGACTCGGCTCGGGGGCACAAAAAGGGGCTCAAAAATAGAACAAATGCCCTCCGTAGGGGTACATTCTGGAAGCCCTGCAAAAGAGGATATTATAAAGTACATAAGTACCAATTATATAAATATTTTTAAATATTATTTTTCAGGCACATTGATTCACCAACATTCGGCACCGCCACTGAACGCTTCCAACCATCATCAAGATTCATCGGATTGTGGTTCCAGTTCGGGACTAGGCGGAATGGGCACACCAATAAAAGGCGGCGAAAGTGGTAAGAACATGTTTAAATTTAATGGGAAAATTTTTAGTATTTTTTTTAATTAAAATTATTATTTAATTAATATCAATATTTTAATAAAATTTTTAATTTAAAATTTTTTATGATTTTACCTTTTTTATGAATCACTTTTTTTTTGAATTTGTCTATTCTACGTCATTTATTTTTCATTATTACATTTATATTTCACAAGTTAATGACCAATAATTAAATTCATTATAAAAAATTAAAAATATTAAATATTTATATAATATTTATTTAAAATTGTTTCAGGCTGTTCCATTTCGAGCTCATCGAACAATTCGGTGATTGCGGACTGTTCTCACGATTCCCGAGACAGTGGAGGGCCAATTTCCAGCAGTCCTGGGACAAATCCGAATAATAATCCCATCGATGCAATGGCCCAACAAAATGGTCATCGTTCGTTGGTGGCCACCGCAACATTGACACAAAGCATGGTGTCTTCGGCCAAAACCATTTCGCCGGTAAATTATAAAAAAAAATGATTTTATATTTTTTTACCTTCAAAAATTTCAAAAAAAATAAATAATTGAAATTTTTTATTAATTTTTTTCTTTCTAAAATTAATAAAATAATTATAATAATAAATTCAAAATAATTTTGTAATTTTTTTATAATTATTTATTCTCTCAAAAATTTATAAAAAAAATTATAATAATAAATTCAAATTTGTAATTTTTTATGATTTTTTTCTTTAAGTAAGTTCTAAAAATAATAAAAATAAATTCAAAATAATTTTAAAAATTTATTATTATTATTTTTTTCAAAATTTATGCAAAAAATAATAATAAATTTCTTTTATAATTTTTAATTAATTAAAATTTTAATTATATAATTCCATCTATCAAATATAGGTCTCCTCCATTCCAACATTAGTCCAACAACAACAGCCCCAACCTCTCCCACATCAACAACAAATATTTTCGAGTCCACCTCCGGGCATTATCGGCTCCAACGCTGCGCCGTTGCCCGTTGCCGTACTTCCTCCGAATGCCCTCCCACATTCCCATCAACAATTCGGTGCCTTCCTCACAACCACATCTGCTGCTGGCCATTCAAATGCAGCCGGTGGCTCATCGTCCCCATCCATTCAAAATGGCCATCAACATATTCAGCAACAACATTTTCAGCCAAATGGAATGCAACAACATCCAAACATGTTGCAGCAACATTTCCAACATCATCCGGCAACGGCGGCTGCTGTTGCACAATTTAGTAGGAATTTTATTTTTATAAATACCTTTTCTTTTTAATGAAACAATACATAAAGAAGCCTATGAAATTAAAAATAGATTTATAAAAATTTAAATACATAGAATATGATAATTAAATACTAAACAATATACTTATTTTTTTTAATGAAACTTTTACTGAATTTCTTAAACAAAAATAAATAAATTTGGCCCTCTCAATTACGATTTTAATTATAATTTTTTTTGCCGATTAATTAATTATAAAATAAATAATAGTTCAAAAAAATATATTTAAATTTTTTTTTAAATTCTCACATAAAAATCTCTATTTTTGCCAGATTTCTTAAGTAAAATAAATGAATTTGTCCATATTAATTAATTTTTTAAACTAATTTTCCATTCTTAAAAATAAAATCAAAATTAATGATTTAAAAATTATCTATATAAATAAAAATATTAAAATTTATTGAAAAAAAATTTTTAATCGGTTCATACGTAAAATTCCTCATTTTCAGATGCATTGCAAGCAGCTGTTGCGGCAGCAGCCATGCTCCCGCCAACGGCCGGAGCAGCTTCGGGACATCAGCAACCGAATACGGCTGCAGGAAATTCACCAATTCCATTGGGTGGTACCCCAATTTATGATGGAAATTCTGCCCGAATGCCGCCTCCGCATCAAAGGCCACCTCAACCACATTCGTCAAACCAAAATCATTGGAATGCATCGCCACCCCAAAACATTGGGCCAAATCAAAAACCAGAACAAGTTTTGTTGCCGAATGATGGCGGTCAACAACAACAAATGATGGGTGGCGGCCGCGCACTCTACACGATGACCTGTGAGTGCATGCATGATTATATAAGTAAGCATATATAATGAGAATAGTTAGGGAGAGCTTTTATTTGGACTCATCCGTCATCCCAATTAAATTTCTCTACTTATCCCCTTTAAATATTGCTTCGGCTATTATTTAATTTATGAAAAAATTTTTGTAATCAAAAAATTAATTTTTGTAGCCATAAAAACTTGGCCAAATCATATTATTTTTTAATTCATATACTCCGAAAATAAAGCACTTCTTATTATTCTAATTATAAACCTAATTCTTAGCCCCAGTAGTTTGTAAATTTCCAGGCTTTACGACCTAAAAAATTAATTTTTTGACGCGGAAAGTTTTTCAGCAAATTCATTAAGTTTTCATTATTTCCATTTATGAACTTTTCAATTCATTTTTTAAAGAATTCTTAGGGAAATTTATGCTTTGAATTTTAATTTTTCCGGGTTGGCTTATGGCAAAGAAAGTTTCAGGAATCGGTCCATGTTTTCTTTCATTTTCGATTTGCAGTCTAAACTAAGAAAAAAACAAATCATTCCAAATCCAATTGGACTTTTCTCTTTTCATTTTTGAAAAAAAATGAATTTGCTTTAAGGCGAAACAGCAGCCCTGGCTTCGGTCGGTGCCGCAGCGGTCACCGCCGGCTACCATGTCACATTGGAGCCATGCGCATCCGCGCCTCCATTAATTCCGCCACCATCTACCGCGCAACAACAGCACAGTGAAGATGATGAATGCCAATCACCTTTGCCCGCCCAACAACAATGCACTCCACCGCCTGGCTTCCAACAACATTCTGTTGCTAATGCTGTACAAAATGCTGGCGGCGATAGAGGTGAAAATTGTAAGTTTTGCATTTTATTTTTGTTTTTTTCTAAAAATCAGAATTATAAATTACAATAAATTTAGAAATCAGAATTATAAATTACAATAAATTTAGAAATCAGAATTACAAATCAGAATAAATTTATAAATCAGAATAACAAATCAGAATAATTTTGTAAATCAGAATTACAAATCAGAATAAATTTAGAAATCAGAATTAAAAATCAGAATAAATTCAGAAATCAGAATTAATTCAAAAATCAGAATTACAAATCAGAATAAATTTTAAAATCAGAATTACAAATCAGAATAATTTTGTAAATCAGAATTACAAATCAGAATAAATTTAGAAATCAGAATTAAAAATCAGAATAAATTCAGAAATCAGAATTAATTCAAAAATCAGAATTACAAATCAGAATAAATTTTAAAATCAGAATTACAAATCAGGATAATTTTGTAAATCAGAATTACAAATCAGAATAATTTAGAGATCAGAATTAAAAATCAGAATAAATTCAGAAATCAGAATAAATTAAAAAATCAGAATAATTTCACCAATCAGAATTATAAATCAGAAATCAGAATAAATTTAAAATTTACTTACAATTACAAGTTAGTCTTATCTGGGTTAGAAAAGTTCAATTTTATTTCTTTTATAAAAGCATGCAGTCCAAATTCATATAGCTTAAAGGCAAAATGCCTCCGTCTTTGATGTTTAATAATTTTTATTTGCGTCAAATTAAAATTAAACAAAATTTAAAATTAAAATAACGTTGAATAAAATTATTCAGCTGGAGGAGTTGCCGAAAATGATGAGGCCACCGGAGGAGGTGAAGGTGGAAATCAACAACAATCCGGGGATCAATCAAATGAAGGAGGTGCTAGTGGCATGCCGTCCACCGCAATGAATGGGCCCACCTCAAATGGGGGTGCCCAACCGCCATGTCAACAAATACAAAACGGCCCTTTGCATCCGCACGGCTCAGCAAATGCCATTATGCCGCCGGGAGTGCCACCCGAAATTGCGGCAGCAATCAGCGGCGGCCATGACCTCTTTGTGCACATTCATCCGGGCGATGCCATCGCATTGGCCGTTGGCAACGAAATTCAACATATCCATGGACCGGCCACAATTCGTATGGTCTCCCAGTCGGTGCCCCCATCGGCAATTCCAATGAATGTGCCACAAGGGCATATTGTTCAACAATTATTGGACAGACAGGTGAAATTTTTTGGTTTTAAAGACTGATGTTTTTTCCATTTTTGACATTTGGCATATTTTTTTTTAAATATTCTCGAAAATTCATTATAATTAAAAAATGGAATATTTACGTAATTTAATTATAATAAAACAAAAAAATAACCAAAATTGATATAAAAAGATGTAAAATTCCAATGGTTGATATTTTCTTTCATATTAATTAATTTAAGTTATAATAATTGCCTAAAAATATTTTTTTGGATATTTTCTAAGACCCAAAATATCCCAATAATTCATTAAATTTTTGTAGGGCTATCTATCGCATATCATAATGTCGCAAGAAATGCCGCCAATGGCTGCCCCAACACCGCCAGCCCCATCGATGGGCCAACAACAAATTGGCCAAGGCCAACAACAACGGCATCACAATCAATTGCAGGTGAGTAATACCGAAAAATTGAGAGAAAATGAAAAAAATTTGAATAAAATTTGAATTGAATATTTGCCGAAATTCGTGCCGAAAAATAATTTTTAAGACCTTATAATAATTTATCTAATTAGTCTCCTTTAAGATTCCTTTTGTCCGAAGGATAAGCCCTCATCTTAACCTATCCTTAAACCTAGTCCAAGGCCCCAACAATTTGTTATGCCCCTAAAATAAATTATTTTCGGACTGAAAAATATTTTCAAATTTTTTTGTGACCAAATTAATAATTATGTTATTATTGTATATTTTATAAATTCTCTTTTAAGCCACATCATCATCAACAACAATCGCATATCCATCAGTCCAGTCCAAGTTCACAAAAATCGGGCACTCCCGCTGGTCGATTTCGGCCTTCGCCCTCCTCATCCGCTTCACCACCAAATCAACAACATCATCACCATGGCCAGCAGCAATTTGTGCTACCACCGGGCTATGAACAAACACAACAAAATCAACATCAGCAGAATCAACAATTTTTGACAAATGAAGGGGCGGGGTATGCGCAATCTCCAAACCCACTGAACAAATGGAGTCCAAGAGGAAATCAACAACAACAACAACATTATTATGGGCGAAGGGGAATGGGCGGTGGTGGCGGTCAAATGGCTGGCCCATCTAATGTAAGGGAAAATTTGATATAGCATTTGAACTAAATATATAAGATTAGTAAAATTAGAATCTAAACTAAAAATTAGAAATTTAAAATAAAAATATTAGAGACTAAGAATTATAAGAAAATTAGATTAGAAAAACTAAATGAAAATCAATGTGAAAAAATAAGAAAATTAATTTAAAAAAACTAAAAAATTAAATTTAAAAAATAAGAAAATTAGAAATAAACTAAGAAAATTAGATTGAAAAAAGGAAGAAAGAAAATTAGATTTGAAAAATTATGAAAATTAAAATAGAAAAAAACTAAGAAGATTAGATTAGAAAAAAAAAATAATTAAGAAAAAACTAAAGAAATTAGATCAGAAAATACTATAAAAATTCGATAGGAAAAAATCTAACAAATAAATATTTTAAAAAACTAAAGTAAAAAAATAAGAAAATTAGATTAGTTAGAAATAAACTAAAAAATTGAATTAGATAAAATCAAGTTAATCAGTAGATTTGATCTAAAAAATTCAATTTATTTCTATTATTTAAGGCCCTTGGCACATTCTACATTGAGCCAGTTTCGCAGCAGCTGATTGCGGCCAGTCAATCCCCTTCGGGCGCATACATTCACCAACAACATCCACAACAAATTCTAATCACTGAACAGCAGGCACCCGAATATGCGGGCCAACAAATTGCATCTGCTTCCCAAGTCCAACAACATTTCACCGGCGCGCCATTGGGCGGCCCTGGTCCTATGATTCCATTGGGTCCATTTGTGCCCGGCGGCGCTGGAGGAGGCCATCCGGCCGATGCTGTGCCAATGTCAATTGAAGATGACGAGAAGGAAAGGCTGAGGGATGCTCTCAGCGCTTTGCCAAGGCCAATGGTCACAAGAGGTGAGAAAAATATAAATAAAAAATATTTTTAGAAATTAGTTTTGGAGGCATTTATGAAATTTTTTTATTTATTTTTTAATTTAATCAGAAAAATGTTGAATAGGATTTTATAATTATTTTTAATTTTTAAAAAATTAGGTTGAGTTTTTATTGCATTTTAATTAAAATATTTTATGAGTTTAAAAAAAATATTAAAAAAAATAAAATTTTGAGAATATTGACTCTCAAAATTAAAAAAAATATAATTAATTATTGATAAATTCGTTATAATGAATTTTATTGGTTTATAAAAACATTGCCATTTTCTAACAAAAAATAATAATAATAAATCTATATTTTAATTTTTTTGTCATCGATGAATTTTTAAAAATATATTAAAAAATTTCTTAAAAAAATATTAATTTAAAAAACAAATTAATTTATTTTTTATGTACTCTAAAAATATTAAATTTTCGGTTCATTATTAATTTTAATTAATTAAAAAATATAATATTTTAATTGCAGTTGCTGATCGTGATGCCGATGTGGTTTGGCAAGAATTGGACACATCGGAAGCGGCTGCCTCAGTGCCGGGTTTCCCCGAGATAAACCAGTCAGAATTCACATATCAACTGATTTTATATGAACAAAATGCATCGACCAGTGTTTTCTACAAAACGGATGCGAACAGTGGGAATGTGTTGCATTTGCAACGGCTTAGGCCGGCTACCGATTATATGGTAATGAATGTTTTGGGATTATTTCAGTTTTTATATAAATTTTAGAATTTTTTGAGGAAGAAAATAAGAATTTTCATTAATTCTGAAATTGCAAATCAGAATTCTAAAATTAAAAATCATAATTTTGCAAAATTAAATCAAAATTCTGAAATAGAAAATCAGAAATTTGAAAATAATAAATCAGAATTCTGAAAAAAAATAAATCAGAATTTCGAAAAAGAAAAATTAGAATTCTGAAAAACTAAATCACATTTTTGAAAAAAACAAAATTCTGAAAAATAAAATAAGAATTTTGAAATAATAAAACAAAATTCTGAAATAGAAAATCAGTATTCTGAAAAACTAAATTAGAATTTTGACAAAATTAAATCAGAATCACTTTAAATTTTAAATAACAAATAAAATCAATTAATTTTTGACGAGTTTTCCAAATTATGTCTTGTCTAATTTTTAAATAAAAAAAATTTAAACTCAAAAATAACTTGCAGATTTGCATTCGCGCGGATTTGCCCGGTCACAACATCATCGGCCATCCATCAGCTTACACTGCTTTTCGCACTCATTCTTCCCGGCCTGATGCCCCAATTATGCCAAAATTGTTGAGCCGCCATTCGAATTCCTGTTCGCTACAATGGCGTCCTCCAAATTGTAATGGTGCCCCAATTCTTGGCTATTGCATTCAAATGGCCAAGGTAAAAATTTAGAAAAATTTATAAATTTAAAAAATATTATTTTAAGGGAAAATCTGGTCCATTCGATACGGTAGTCTACGAAGGGCCTCAAGAGCAGGCAACAATCAATGGCCTCGAGCCAAATGGATTCTATCGTTTTCGCCTCTTTTGCCGCAATGAAATTGGCCAATCCGACTATTCCCCTCAATTGAATGTTTATGCCGAAAGAACCAGCAATGAACAGCAGCAAAGGGGCCAGCAACAATCGCAACAGCATTATTCGCATTATCAAGGCCAGCAACAACCACAACAGCATTTATATGGAGGAAAAGGTAGCATATAAATTTAGCAAATTACAAACAATTTAATAACAAATTTATATTCATTATTTGGGTCTTCAAAAATTTTTTAATATTTTTTTTTTTTTTTACTGAAATATTTAAAATTTAATATAATCCACCAAAACAGTATAACATCTAAAAATTATTTCTAATTTAATTTTTATTAGTTTCATTAATTTTTAATGATTTTTTCATTAAAAAAATTATAATTTTTTCGACATATCAAATTTTGAAATTTTATAAAAATTAAAAATAAAATAATAAAAAATTTTAATAATTTTACTGCTATCACATACAAATATCTTCATTAAAAAACCAAAAAATTAAAATTTTAAAAAGATAAATTTCAAAATAATTCAGAAATTTTTAAACGAAAGAGCAGAATTTATTAATCAAACAATTTAAATTTTATTATGCCATTCCTAGAAGAGAATTTTGAAAAAAATTTACAAATTTTTTATTTTCAAAAAACAAATTTTGCTAAAAAATTTCCCAGCACCCAATATTAAGCAGCATCTTTTAATTGAAATTTTTTATTTTTCATTTAATTTTTACCAATTTATTTTAGGCCAACAAGTTTCATTGGCCAGTTCGCCATGTTCCTCAGTCCAACAACAGCATCAAACGCCTCAGGCAATGATTCCAAAACCATTGCCCCCAACTGTGCATTCCGTCATGGCCAAAACCATTAAAATGTCTTGGAATGATGTACAGCCTGGGCATGAATATTTGAATGTTACGGTGAATTTTTTTTATTATTTTTTTATTTCTAGAAGTAATTTATTAATTAATTTTTATCATTAAATTAATTTATTTAATTATTTTAATTAATTTTTAAGCTTGAAATGTCGGATTTCTCTGTTCGAGGCAGTCCACATTTTGCGCCAATCCCGATGGAATGCTACGCCGCTTCCGGCACATTTGCCACCATCAATGGCCTCCAACCAAACAGGGACTATCGATTCCGTTTGGTGGTGAACACTGCAAATGGTGACACTTTGCATTCCGATTTTGTGACCGTCCGAACCCGGAGCCATGGTGGAAATGAGCCACCTGCCTCACATTATAAGGATCATCGATATGATCAACAACAAAATGAACGGCACATTGAAAAGGTACGGAGAAATGAAGGGAATAATATTTATTGGGGAAAAATTGATTTAAATTATATTATTAATTAAAAATTTTAAGCTTGAAAAATGATTATTAATTCAAAATATATTTTGAAGAAATTTTAGGTCTAAAAAATAATTTTTAATAATACAAAATATACTATAGAAAAATTATAAGCTTAAAAAATAATTTTTAATTATAGATTTACTAGAAAAATTTAAATTTTAGGCTAAAAAGAAAATTTTTGATAATTCAAAAAATGCCGTAGAATTTTGATTTAAAAAATAATTTTTGTAATTCAAAATATCAGTATAGAAAAATTTTAAGCTTAAATAATAAAATAATTTTTATAATTCAAAATATATTGTAGAAAATTTTTGGCTAAAAAAATTAATAATTTTTCCAATATAAAATTATTTTAGAAAAAATTTAAGCTTAAAAATAAATAATTTTTAATTCAAAAATACTATAGAAAAATTATAGGCTTAATAATAAATAATTTTTCGAAATTCATAATATTTGTACTGAAAAAAATTATCAAAATTTTTAACTCAATTAAATATATTTTATATTTTTTAAGACCCAACTCAGTGCCGCTTTTGATGATGAGCCTCAACATGAGCCACAGCATCATCGGGGATCGCCTGCCACCGGTGGGCAACAGCAGCATAAATTCGGTGGCCAAAAACGTTCGGTGGCCAGCAATGCACCATCCAGCAGCCAATCCAAAAAAGGTGGCCAAACAAAGGCACCTCAAGCCGCACAGCCACAAATTCCACAACAATCCATCGAATCGGAGGAACCCTCCGCGGTGGTGGAAAATGCCAAAACAAAGTCAAAGGAAGAAAAATCACAACAACAACAAAAGCCTCAAATTAATGGATGTTCAACGCCGAAATTCACATTGTTGACCAGTGAAAGTGCAAAAGTTACTTGGCGATTGGTGAGTAATTAATTAGGCCATTTTTTTCAAAATTTTATTTGAAATTTGAACAATAATTTTGAATATTTTCCTAACAATTTTCTCTAAAAATTTTAAATTTTTTCAAGAAATTTTATTAAATTTTTAAATTTTTTTTATGAATTTATTCAATTTTTTTAAAAATTTTAAAATTCATTTTTTTTTAGAATTTTTATTCGGTTTTTTAAAATTTTCTTATGAATAATCAATTTATTAAGAATTTCTATTCAATTTTTTAAAATTTTTAATCAATTTTTATTTTAAAAATTTTTTATGAATTTTAATTTAATTTTTTAAAATTTTTATTCAATTTTTTAAAATTTTCTTATGAATTTTTAATAAATTTATTAAGAATTTCTATTCAATTTTTAAAATTTTTTTTTCAATTTTTATGCATTTTTAAAAATTTTTTATTCATTTTTATTAAATTTTTTTTCAAGAATTTTTATTCAATTTTTTAAAATTTTTGAATTTCAATCAATTTTTTTTTATTAATTTTTAAGAATTTTTAATCAATTTTTTATTTTTCCCATCTCTTTAGATCACTCCCGGCGGTGGTGGCAGTCCAAAGAAAGGCAATTCATTGGATGGCCAAAGTGGTGGTGGCACCGCTGCCGCCTCATCCAGCAATGGGCAAAATGCAGCAATGATGTTCGAATTGCAACGGGTGGATCGACAACAGCCCCAAATTGTCTATTCCGGGAATGAGACGGAATTTGAGTTGAAAGGCCTCAAACCGGTGGAACATTTGCAGCTCCGAGTGCGCGCTGTATTGCTCGACACCGAGGGAAAACGATTCGAAGTGAATATTATAGGATTATTAGAAATATTGGTCAAATATCTAATTAATTTAAATTATCGCAAAATTAAGATAATTAAAAAATTTATAAATTAATTAGTATTTATCGATTATCTATCAATTTGAAAAAATTTTTGAAATCTGATTTCATTTAACATATACATTTGTAAAATACTATAAAAATTCTATTTTAGGGCTTAGAATCTTTTGGTTAATTTGGAGGAAATACAGGGTGATTTTGTAGAGGTATTAAAAATCTAAATGATAAATAACCGATAAGTAACTTATTCTGTTTTCGTGCATAACCATTAATTTATTTTAATAACATAAGCTAAAATATATTCAGAATTTAGAACTTTTAAAATAAAAAAAGAAAAAATAAAATAATTAAATTCATTCAAAAATTATTTATAAATTTATTCTAATTAAAAATGTACTTTTCTTGGCCATTTTTATTAGCGTTGCTCAAAGTAGGTTTTAAAAAGATATCGGTTTTAAAACTTGGTTTTCGGTTTTTGAGCAAAAATTTCTAATTTCAGTTTTGAATTACAACGATTTTCCCGAAAGTTAACCTATTTTTAGCAACCTAATTTTTTTTATCAAACTATCAATTTTTTCACTTAATGTTCGAAATAAATAAATATATTATTAAATTTTTAGGGTGAATGGTCACAAGTGGGTTCAGCTTGCACGTTGAGTGCGGCACCCACGGCACCCAGAAATGTGCGCCCACTGCAACCGGAATCCCCATCGACCACGGCCAGCGGCAATCAATCCGAATGCGCGGAAGAGGAGGAAATTAGAAGCAATAAGAAATCATCAATATCTCATGGCCCTGGCAATTCAATCGAAATTTGCTGGGATCCTCCGGCACAAATCAATGGGGCACAAATCACGGAATACAGCATCTATGCAAAAAAGTAATAAATTGAAATTTTTTAAATAAATGGATTAGAGTGATTAAAATTAAAAATTAATTTTTTGTTAAGAAGGGAAAATTTTGTGGTAATTTTGGAAAATCCCAAAAAAACATTTTAATCAATTTTCACAATTTAGATAGCAAAAAGGGAAAAAGATTCCAATTCAAATTTTTAATTATGCCTAATTTGAATAAAATACAAAATTAAAGTGGTTAGAATCCAATTCGAATGAAGGAGGAGTATATTGTAAATATTTCAGAAAAAAATCAATTTAATTTTTTCACATGTCAAAAAAACAATTTTTTGGGTCAATTATTTAGTACAAACAGTTTTTTTAAGATCAGCTTGATCAAAGAGCTAGGCCTTATTAATCTAAACCTATTACTAACCTAATCTAAAAGCACCAACAATAACTTATATTATAAGCAAGTTATATAGCTTCAAAACAAAAGACTAGAGCTAGAGTAGGACAGAGTCGGTTTTTACTTTTTAGACGGTCTCGGTTTGAAAACCCGGTTTTCGATTTTTGAAAAAAGTCGGTTTTCGGTTTTTGAAAAAAAAGTCGGTTTTCTGTTTCGGTTTCTCCTATTTTCGGTTATTTTGGGCAAAATTTCCAAATTTCGGTTTGAAAATTCATCGATTTTCTCAAACCGAAACCGACTCTGTCCTATACTCTACAAAAGACTATTTTTAAGCATAAAAAGTTTCGGCAACAGTTTTCTTTGATTTGCTCAAAGAGCTAGGCCTTAATCTAAAGCACCAACATTTTGTTTAAGGGCAAGTTATATTATTATATGGCCTCGAGGAAAAGATATTTTTCACCAATAAAAATTTTAGGCAATTTCACTCTTTTTGGGCAAATTTTAATTCACTTTTTATTTTTCTCTGTGGCAAAAATTATTTCCATATATTCTATAAGTTTGGCTCTAAAAATGGCAAAAAAAATTAGAATTTCTCAAATTTTCACCATTTATTTCAGATTCACTTTGGATGATTTGAGTGGCGAAAAAGTATTAGAGGAACGTTTACTTGGCTCCAGCAGTGAACCTCAATTCCAGACACCCCGTCTTCAACCGGCACATCGATATTTGTTCACGGTGTGTGCCCAAAATGAGGCTGGCGCTTCGCCTCGATCCGATCCACCATTCGAATATATCAGTCCACCCAGTGTGCCGGATGCGCCGCGGGATTTCCATGCTGAGGTAAAAGTTTGTAATTTTTTCTTAATATTTATCTTTAAGAAAAAATTTTAAATTTATTGGGAATATCCATAATGAAATTAAGGAATTTACTGAAAAATTAAGTAAAATTTTTTGGCATATTTTTTAAAATTTAATATTCTAAAATTAAACAAAAATGTATGGAATTATTTTTTTTAATTTAATAAAATAAAATTAACAAAATTTAATGAAATTATTTCTTTTAATTTGATAAAATAGAGTAAAAATTTATTGTAATTTGTATTCAAAATTTATTAAAAATAAACATAAATTTTTTGAAATTTTTTCATAAATTTATTAAAATTTGAGCAAAATTTTATGGCATTTTTAAAAAAAAATTTAATTAATAATAAAGTAATTTAATTAGTATTTATTTATTTTTATCATAATTTTTATATAATTATTTTAGGCATTGAGCACATCGGAATTGCAATTGAGTTGGTCGGAGCCGGCATCTACAAACGGGGCACCAATCATCTCCTACCATTTAAATTGCTTCAAGCTTTACAATACACGAAATTTGACTACAGAATCCTCCGCCACTTCCTCGTCGATTGGAGGCCGTCAACGACAATTGGTCAGCCAACAGGTAAATCAAAAATTTTTTTTTATTTTTAAATTTTAAATAATAAATTAATTAATTTTTAATATATTTTTTAAAATATTTAATTTAAAATTTTTTTGCAGATTGTACCCGGCACCCAACGACTTGTTCTCGTCCAATCATTGGAAACCGAAACTGATTATGAATTGGTTTTGCAAGCAGAAAATGCCGTTGGCAAAAGTGCGCGAGAACATTTACGATGCGCCACAATGGCCGAGCCTCCAAATCCACCGGAATTGTCTCTGGCACAGGCTACGGCAAATACACTAAAATTGAAATGGAATTCAGTTGGAGGTGAGGAAAAATTAACAAAAATTTATTTTGAAATTAGCGAATAAAAATATTAAATTATTTATCCATATTTGGGAATTAAAATTTTAAAAAATAAAATTATTTAATTTTTATTAATTTATTTATATATTTTTGGGAATAAAAAATTTTAAAAAAATTATTTAATTTTTATTAATTTATTTATATATTTTTGGGAATTAAAAATTTTAAAAAATTTTTTATTTTTATTAATTTATAGCAAAAAATAATAATTTTTTAAATTTATTTAACGAAATTTAGGAAATTAAAATTTTAAAAAATTATTCTTGAATTTTTATTAATTTAATTATCCAAATTTGTTAAATAAAAATTTTAAAAATAATTTCATAATTTAATTTCAATTTATTTTTTCCAGAATCTGCCTCCTCCGCCAATCAATATTATTATTTGGAGCGCGAAAATGAGAATGGCACATATTCGCCAGTTTATGAGGTAATTAATATTATTTTATTTTTTAAATTTTATTTTAATTAATCTTTAAAATTAAATTATAGAGCTATTTTTTAAATTTTATTATTTTAATAAAATTAAATTATAGGGTGATTTGCGCACGGCCAAAGTGAAAGGCCTTCGAGAACGCACCATTCATCATTTCCGGATTAGGGCAGCGGCTGCAAAAGGCCTCATGCTTGGCCCTTGGTCAAAGCGATTTTCCTTTCAAACAACCAGACAGCCACCGCCGGCTCCAAAACAAGTAAGGAAATTATTGATTAAAAATTTTGAAAATTCTAACTCCCCTAGCAGAATTTCAAAAAACAAATATTTTAAAAATTCTAATCCCCCAGGAAAATTTCAAAAAAAATTTAAAAATTCTAACACCCCAGGAAAATTTCAAAAAACAAACATTTTAAAAATTCTAACCCCCAAGGAAAATTTCAAAAAAGAAAAATTTTTAAATTCTTATCCCCCAGGAAAATTTCAAAAAACAAAATTAAATTCTAATTAACCCCAGGAAAATTTCAAAAAACAAAAATTTCAAAAATTCTATCGCTCCCCTGGCAGAATTTCAAATGCAAAAATTTTGAAAATTCTTACATCCCAGGAAAATTTCAAAAAACAAAAATTTTTAAATTCTAATTAACCCCGGGAAAATTTCAAAAAACAAAAATTTCAAAAATTCTATCGCTCCCCTGGCAGAATTTCAAATGCAAAAATTTTGAAAATTCTTACATCCCAGGAAAATTTCAAAAAACAAAAATTTTTAAAT
Organism: Pratylenchus scribneri; assembly: GCA_030063045.1. NCBI lineage: Eukaryota > Metazoa > Nematoda > Chromadorea > Rhabditida > Pratylenchidae > Pratylenchus > Pratylenchus scribneri. The sequence continues at coordinate 351,566 of JAQSEB010000037.1, read as the reverse complement.
TCTAATTAACCCCGGGAAAATTTCAAAAAACAAAAATTTCAAAAATTCTATCGCTCCCCTGGCAGAATTTCAAATGCAAAAATTTTGAAAATTCTTACATCCCAGGAAAATTTCAAAAAACAAAAATTTTAAAAATTCTAACCACACAGGAAAATTTCAAAAAGCAAAAATTTGAAAATTCTAACCACTCTAGCAGAATTCCAAAAATTCTAATTAACAAATATAAAAATTAATGCTACTAATTTATTCAATTTATTTATTTTTGAATGAACCATATTTTTTAAATATATTTTATTTATATTTATTTTTAAAACATTGATAAAAAATTTCATTTTAGGCTCCAATTGCCACCGAATTGACTGCCGATCTTTTCCAATTGGAATGGGCTGCCATTCGCGGCAAAGAACCTTCGCCTGGCACAGATGAACAATGCGAACAACCAGATGAACAGGAGCAATTCTATTATCGACTTCAGGTGATCCATAAAATTAATTATTTGGCATTTCCATTTTTTAAGATTGCACCGAAAGTGAGCACTTCGGCCAAGGAAAAGTCCGCTGTGGAAGTGTGGAAAACAGTCTATGAAGGGGTAAATCGTTTTTTCGAAAATTTAATTCAAAATTAAATATAAACTTTTCCATAAAATCAGTGAATTTATCAAATAAATTTAGTATGAAAATCAGGTTAATTTAAGGCTTTATTAATTAACCTAATAGGCTTAAAATATATCATTGATGTTTTAGCCCATATTTTGACTAATTTATCCTAATAAATTCTAAAAATTGTTAAATTGCCTATATTGACTAAATATTTCCAATTTTATCCAAATAGTATTTTTATATAAATTCATTGATTTTTGGATAAAATATTTAAATAAATTCTTTGATTTTTGGATTTTTTAATAAATTTTGGGTAAAATATAATTAAAAATTTATATTGAATTTAATAAAAAATTTTTTATATTCTATTTTGCAGCCTTCAACCCAATGCACCGTGCCTGTACCAAATGCCAGTTTACAAACGCGTCAGGCACGCCTCTTCATTGTGCAACAATTTGTGGGTGCCGATGGCCAAATGTTGGATGAATGCATGTCGGCCCCATCGCCCATCGTCGTTTTCTCCTCACAAAAAACGCCGAATGAATCGCCAAAGAAACGACCATTGCAAGGAGGCAAAAATGCACAAAGTGGGTTATTTTTTAAAAAATTTTTAAAATAATTTAGGAAAAAATATTTTAAATAATTTTTTAAATAAACTTTGAAAAATATTTTTGTAAAGATTTTTTAAAAAAATTTTTTAAATTTTTGAAAATTTTTTTTAAAAATTTCTGAAAAATTTTTAAAATTTTTTGAAAATTTTTTTAAAATTTTTTTATAAATTATAAAATTTTTTAGGCCCCTCCACTTCTACTGGTCGTGGTCGTCAACATCAAACAGCCGTCCATTATCCAACACCGAAAGAGCCAACAAAAATGGGCTTTTACAAACGTTTGAAACGATTTGGAAGTTGGATGAAGAAAACAGTCTCGGAAAAGGATTGTGCACTCATTGTTTTGGTAAAAAAAATTTTAATTTAAAAATTTTATTTTTAATCCTTTAAAATTTATTTTTAAATATTTTTAATTAATTTTTAATTTTCTCAAAATTTTTTGAGAAAATTATTTCTAATTTTTAAAAAATTTTTAAAATATTTTCAAATTTTTATAAAAAAAATTTTTTTATAAAAAATTTTTTATTAATTATTTTCGAAATTTTTGATTAAGAAAATTCCAAAATTAAAAATATTTTCTTAATTAATTAATTAATTTTATTTATTTTGCAGTTCTTTTTCGTCATTTTGGCATTTGGCATTGCAATCCTGCTGAACAATTATTATTTGAATTGAATGGCAAATTGAAAACAAATTGGCCAATCCACAAATTCATCGTCTTTGCTGCATTTCATCCAGTTCCAGTCAATCACCAATTTAATTAATTATTATTGTTTGTATCATTTTTGGACCACCAAATTTTCTTTCCAGTTTCCAAATTTCTTCCCTCTTTTACAAATAGCGCTTTCTGAACCAACGAAGAAGTATATAAAAAACACCAAATTTTTCGACTGAAATTTACAAATTCACCTTTCTTCCATTTTTTATGAATTTTATTAAAATTTTACTGTTGTGATTTTGGCACACAAAACTCCCTGTGGATTCGCGCGTGTCCCTCCCTCCCTCCTTTCCTTTCCACTTTTTTGCTGCTTTTTTTATTGTCATTTTTAGTGCCTCTTTTTTGCGAGTTATTTTTCCTTGCTTGTCCCAGTCATTTTCCTCCTCCAATTTTGGTGCTTTTATTATAGAAAATTAATTCAAAAAATTCATCAACCAAAAAATTCGATGCCAAATTAAATCCAAAAATTCCCATTATTAAATTGTGATATCAAAAAAATAATATTTTGTATTTATTTTTTTTTGTTTTAGACCCAAAAAATGCTACCAAAAATATTTTTATTTTTGTTTAGAAATAATTCTTTTCTTTTATTTAAATTATTTTGATTTTTTTATTCGGCTAAATTTTCCTTCAAATTCTGAATTACAAAATAAATTCACATAATCAACCTAATAATTAATTAATTAATTCTTCCAATCAAAAAACATAATCAAATCCATTCAAATCTCCATGCTAAAAATACATCCATTAATATTTTTTTTCAATTTTCCGATGATTTTCTCCCACCAATTTTTCACATTAATATTTGTTTTTTCCACCACCCCTAAAAATAAAAACACAGACATATTCCAGTCCAATGGCATAAAAATGAATATATATTATAAATAATATAAATAATATTTGTATAAGAAAAGAGGTTTTTTATCGATTAATTTTTTATTCAAATTTGTGGTATTTCTTCCCCACTCTTTTGGTTGATCATTTCATTTTTTTTGTAATTTTTTTTTATTTTTTTGGATGCCCTAATATTTTTATACAAATTTTAATATTAAATTCACCACACACAAACAAATATTATTTTATTATTATTTTTCCAATGGATGATAAAAATGAATGAATGAATATTTAAATAAATTCTTAATATATTGGGGAATGGAAAATTTTTTACCACCAAATAAAGTTTTTTGACTTTAAATAAATTCGTAATCGGTTTTAGACCTCATCGAAACGCATCAAACAGTACTGTATATAAAATATCAGATTTTGGCCAGAAATTAAAGGATATTAAACCGTTTAAACCATATTTCCTTATTACAGTTTTAAGCACATTATTTTGGGCCAAAACCTGACAAAATATATACCATTCGATGCGTCTTGATGAGATTTACAAAATGGTAATTTAAGATTTGTTGGGTCTAAAACCGGTTTCTGATTTAATGAAAGTCAAAAACTGTTTTAATGGTAAAAAAAATATTTTTTGTGGTAAAAAAATAATAACATTGGTTAATTAAATCGGTTAAATTTCGGCCATTCGGTATTTGCGGAAATAGGCCACCGTACCAACATTGTAAAGCAACAAAACTGCGCTGATGCCGATGAACGTAAATGCCAAAACCTAATTAAAAAAATTAATTGGCTTTATTTAATTGTCTAAAATGGAGATGAAATTTGGTCCATTGAGTACAGTATCCTTTTCAAGTAAAAAAATTCATAGAATAAAAGTTTTCAAAAAATTCATACCTCTTTTACATTAATAAAAATTTTAATCAAATAAATTTTTTAACCAGAACAGAAAAGGGTACTTTTCCGTTATCTCTTATCTGTATCCAGTTTTGAAAAAGAAAGAAGGGTCTCCTCTTAAGGTGATTTGGGTTAGAATTAGGAATATGTGAAATGATAACCTATTCCCTAGGGACCCTAAACCTATACCGGATGACCCATGGGGATCACCGGTACCTTTCCCCAGATGACCTAAAAAAATCTGCCAACTGCAGATAACACATAAGTACCCAGAAAAGTAAACTGTATCCTAAATTACTGTCAATAAAAAAATTTTTTTACTTCTTACAATTAATTATATATGTTCAGATTTTTTTGGGATAATAAGTTGGGAAATGTAACACAGTAACTCCCATGGGTCATCCGTTATTCAATGTCATCATGATCTAGGGCAGGGCTGCCAGATTACCTTATTTATAGGACATTTGCCCTATTTTTGATGATTTGCCCTATAAGTTGCCTTATATTTTTATTTGCCTTATTTTTGCCATATATTTGTAAATTTCTTTCAAAAAAGCGATTTTTCATCAAAAAATTGACTAAGTAAGAATAGAAAAATTTTTCGCTGCGCGGCCAATTTTGCGTCTATTTTTTCGCTGCGCGGCCATTTTTGGATCATATTTTCTATGGAAACACATTCTCCAAAAAATTCGGCCCTGATGAGGAGCAGCAAAAAAAGCAACAAAATTCCCCCACTCCATGGCCCTCTCTACTTGGAATATTCCTCTGGTTAAGATCTTGCGATAAGTGAATTTCTTATTAGCAATTAAAGAAAATTCTGAATTTGATTGAGGAAGCATTTGATTTGTTCCTTTCCCATCTTGAATTGTTACAAAAGGCAAAAATAACGATAAATATTAAGAATAAATATTTTGTTATATATTTTCACGACTTTTTTAAATGCCTTATAAATTGCCTTATTTTTGGATGGAATTGCCCTATATTTTTAATGAATTAAGCGAAATACCTTATTTTTTCCGAAACGATCTGGCAGCCCTGATCTCTAGGGACTGATTAATCCTAAATATCCGTGAACCTAATCCTAATCACACATAGGGATTGGCTAACCGGCAATTATTATCAAAAATTACAGTTAATAAAAAATTCAATGAATTAACTACTCTCTTCCCCTAAAATAAATTAAACATACCTCTTTTTATTAAAAAATTTTAACCATTAAGTTTTTTAAGCAGAAATACAATTAAAAATATTTTTATTTAAGCCCTCACCTTCCATGGTCCTTGTCCAAGCTGCTGCAGGCTTTGGCTACATTCCTGTTTCAATGCCAATTTCGTCTCATTTGCATTCATATTTTCTGTTTTGTTGCATTGCTCCGTTTTGTTGCATTCCTTCAATGCTTTTTCCAATTCCTGCATCACATTTTCTGCTATGCCCAATTTTTGTGAATATTCCCTCAATAATTCCTCAGTTTTCTTCAATTTTCCAGGCATTTCAATCCATTCATTCATCAATTCAATTTGTTTGGCGACAAATTCATTGTTGGCCAATTCCAAATTCTTCATTTTGCAAGCCTTAATGAAATTCAAAAATGAGCTGATGATGTCAAAATGCTCCGATTCATTGCCGAATTTGACCGAATATGTTTTCAGATGCGAGCATTTACGAAGCCATATCTTGAAAATTTTTTTATTATTCGCTATATACATTTTTGAAATTTGGGTCCCAACATATTTTTTTAATCAAAGATGGGGAAATTTTACAATAAAAATTAATAACAAATTTTGAATTTAAATATTATCATATTCTTGTTTAAAGAATAAAAATATTGAAAGTATGCTTTTTCTTTGGTCATAAAGGGATCCAGTCATGATCCTTCATTTCTTAATAAAAAAATTCCTCTCAAAATGGTAATATTTAATTTATTTTTCAACCCCCAGCCATGAGCCTTCATTTCTTAATAAAAAAATTTCTCTCAAAATGGTATAATTTAATTTATTTTTCAACCCTCATGATGCTCTAGATTTATAAATCGGTCCAAGAGAAATCCAAATTGCAATGGATGTCATTTTTTTCTACTAGCTATTTTATTTTTTTCTACTAGCTAGTGGGATTTATTGTCACGGTATAAATTAATGAAAATTGTTTGTAAGATTGTAATTTGGATAAAATGGGATTAATAAAGATAAAAATGGGCCAAAAGAGGGTGCGCGGGATATATCAGGATATATGGGGATTAAGGTGGATATAAGGGATTAAGCCGATTAAGTACTGAAAAAGATGGGCGCGAATCCTGGTTTAAGCCATTTTGCTTCCGGCTTCGCTAGATTCTTATGCTCCGAACCCCTAACCCTTAACCCTAGCCCCTAACTAGGCTTATTCTTATCCGGCTTAACCCCCCCCCCCCCTATTATCCATTTTAATCCCCCTATATCCGTCTATATCCCGCGCACTCTCAGGGCCTTCGACCCATTTCCCGAACTTATACTGGCCCTCCGGACCATTTCCCATCCATTTCGGGGCTTAATCCGACCATATCCACCCTAATCCTCATATATCCGGATATATTCCGCGCACCCTCTTTTGGCCCATTTTTATATTTATTAATCCCATTTTATCCAAATTACAATATTACAAACAATTTTCATTAATTTACACCGTGAAAGACAATAAATCCCACTAGCTAGTAGAAATAAATAAAATAGCTAATAGAAAAGAATATATCCCAATCCAAATTGCAATTGATTGTAATTAATTTTTACGTTTTTTCCACTTTGAGCAACTGATGGATTAACAATGGCAATTCCAATTAGTAAAATACTTAATGGTAGAAGAATGGAAATTTTCGTTGCTTTCATATTTATTTTCTTTTAAAATTATTAAAATTATTTCAAATTTATCAAAATATTTAAGAAAGAAGAATGTACTTTAGGAAATATATGAATCTATGAAATATTATTTTACTTTTATCTTTTGACAATGACACATTCGGTTTCATTCCATTGCCCATCCGAAAATCTTTCTTGATCATATAAAAAGACGAAAATATATCGTCGGGAATTGAATCACTCCTTTCCATTGGATTGTAGTAGGATGAACAATGTGAATGGAGCGAAGAAGAAATGCATCCCAAAATAGGATTGGAGATTTGGAATAAAAATTTCATTTTTTTTCAGTAAATTGAAGAATATTTTTTAATCTAAATATTTTTTTTATTTGTTCATTTCAAAAAAATCTGTTATTGCAAACATTTGTTTTACTTTGAAAAAAATTTATTTTTGCCTAATTTCATTTAAGGAAATAAAAATAATATAAAATACTCTTTTAATACGGAAATAGGTCAAAAATTGGGAAACCTTAGTGTCTATGTTTTTAATTTTTGAATATTTTTTTGAACAAATTATAACGGATTTTGTAGAACTTTAGGGAATTAAGAAAATACAATTAAAAATTTTTAAAATTCACCCTGAAAGATGGGTCCTCTAAAATCGAAGATGGCGAATTACATATTAGAGAATGGGTGTATTAAAAAAAGAATTTACGGTTTTTCTTTTCGGTAAAATGGTTTTTTTTTGTATATTGCTAAGCTTATTATTCTTTTAAAAGTTTTTGTTATTGTAAAATATGAAACAATCAATTATTTTTTAATCACAATCCCACATAATAACAATTTCAATAAAATAGGCAGAAATGTATCCAATTTTTAATATAAAATATTTTTATTTTGATTAATATTTAAAAATTTAGCAAATATTTTTCATGTACAATGAGGAAATAATTGGCGATCGAATCAATATTCATTTATTAAACTCTATTACTATTCATAATAAATTTGCTATGACTTATTAAAGCGTAGTTAATTATCTTCATTTTATTATGTCTAAGAATAATTTATATTAATTATTTATTATCCATATTAAATTAAATTTTTTTATTTATTTCATACAACCAAAAATCGTACATTTTAAATTTGTAAGTCATAAAATAATTCTTTCACAAAACAAATCATCTCATCACAAAAATTGAGTCTTCAAAATATGAAATAAATAAAAAAAAAGAAATACTATCCAAAATTGAATCATCTTTTTTTCAATTTTGCCCATTCCCATCCAAATTTTTGACCAAATTCACGGTAAAAAATAAAAATGACTTCATTTTTGGCCCATCAATGTACAGTCATCGTCCAAAATTACATCCCATCCATCGGATGGATGGTCCAAACCAAATATAGCAGCCAATAAAATTATTCATTAAATTTTTTTCCATTTAAAAATTAGTCCATCCCCAGCCCCCAATCCTCCGCCACTCTCCATCCAAATTCATTCCTTCTTCGTTCTTCCCTATCCTAATTCCCAAACCCTAAAAAGGATAAAATATTTTGTCCTTTTTATTTCCCAAAAATGTATTTTCTTGAATTGGCCCTCCTTTTGGCCACAATCCTTATCCAAAAGGAATGCTTCGGCGACGACGGATCACTTGAACTTCACGACGGTCCATATACGATCAAGAACTATTATGTGAAGGACCAATGCATGGCTCAGCCTGGCTACTTCCATTTGCACCATTTCAGCTTGGCATTCTACCTCAAGGAATACCAAATCTGCGAGGCTGGCCCACATGGGATGGATGGGTAAATAAATAAGGGGAAATGTAAAACAATTTGTTGTTTTGTTTATGATAACAATAAGAGTTAAATAATAAAACACAAGAATGAAAAATATCGAAATTCCATTAATTCCATTCCATTCAGTCTTTTGATCTGCTACCGTAGCCAACTGGAAAAGAGTGAATTATTGCCTATGGGAATGCAGCCCACACGTCAATTTGAATTGCACAATGTGCCTGGAAATGGAGTGGCGAAACAATGCCAAGAGGTGGGTGGTCCCAATTGGCATGGAATGCTGATCAACAAAAACGAAAAGCGCAATTGGGTGCTTCGCTTTTCCACCACCAATCGAACGTTTGTTTATTTAATCAAAATAAAATGTATTCCCTTCGTCCAGATTCATCATTGAGGAGGAAAAGTTGGAAGAGCTGATTTATAAATTGGCCAGTGCCAAGGATGTTGGCGAAAGTTTTCTCTCCAAAACATTTGGTATTGCTATGGAATTTTGCATCAAAAATTTTTGTTTCTGGTTTCAGGTCCAAATCATGATTTCATGAATTGGAACAATGATCATTTTGGAAAGGCTGAAGAGGCAGACAACCGAGTTACCCATGTAGGAAATGAAAAGCTGAAGATGTTGTTTATGAAACATCAGGCGATGCAGGAACGATTGTAAGTACTATGCAAAATAAATAATATATTTGTCATTAGACAAAATTATGCTGGCATTTGGAGTCTTGGTTTGGAATTTGGATATGCTGCCATCAAAGGATGGCATTAATCATTTCGAACTTACCGTCCGTAAATCTGAATGCTGTCAAATTCAGGCCTTTGTATGATATTTGTTTTTTATAATTAATCATCAAATCAGAATTATACAAAAACACATTTTAATAAATCAGAATTAAACGAAAACACATTTTAATAAATCAGAATTAAACGAAAACACATTTTAATCAATCAGAATTAAAAGAAAACACATTTTAAGAAAATCAAAATTAATTCAAAACACATTTTAATAAATAAGAATTAAACGAAAACACATTTTAAGAAATCAGAATTAAACGAAAACACATTTTTATAAATCAGAATTAAACGAAAACACATTTTTATAAATCAGAATTATACAAAAACACATTTTAAGAAAATCAGAATTAATTCAAAACACATTTTAAAAATCAGAATTAAAAGAAAACACATTTTGATAAAATCAGAATTAAACGAAAACACATTTTAATAAATCAGAATTAAACGAAAACATATTTTAATAAATCAGAATTATACAAAAACACATTTTAATAAATCAGAATTAAACGAAAACACATTTAACACATTTTAAGAAATCAGAATTAAACGAAAACACATTTTAATAAATAAGAATTAAATGAAAACACATTTTAAGAAATCAGAATTAAACGAAAACACATTTAACACATTTTAAGAAATCAGAATTAAACGAAAACACATTTTAAGAAAATCAAAATTAAACGAAAACACATTTTAAGAACATCAAAATTAAACGAAAACACATTTTAAGAAAATCAAAATTAAACGAAAACACATTTTAAGAACATCAAAATTAAACGAAAACACATTTTAAGAACATCAAAATTAAACGAAAACACATTTTAAGAACATCAAAATTAAACGAAAACACATTTTAAGAAAATCAAAATTAAACGAAAACACATTTTAATTAAATCAGAATTAAACGAAAACACATTTTAAGAAAATTATAATTAAAGGATACTTAAAAAATAAATAAAAACAAATATTTTACAGTTCAATCAACCAACTGCGCAAGTGCCTAATCGAAATATGTCTGAAATAAAAGAAGGACAAATTGAATATACCACCAATTTTGAGAATTTCACGTTTATTTTGGATGGCATCATCAAACCAGATGCTCATAATTTCACATTTGAATTTGTCGACCAATTTGGTTTGTTTTTTATAGAAAATATGTTAAATAATTGGATATAATTTCTTGAAGATGTCAAGGAAAAATTCCAAGGAATGCGGTTCCTAGTTGATTTTGATGATAATTCCATTATTTTCCAGCAAAAAAATGTATTTGTATTTGAAATTATTCATTTAAAAATATGCTTTTTAAGGACAATGAATGGATCCCCTCTGCTGCTGATGAAAATATTTCAAATCATTTTGTCCATGGTGCTCCATTCCATTTGATGGCTATTTTGCGAAAAAATGGAATGACCTTGAATGTGAATTGCCATGAAAACGTGACAATGTATCTGAAGCCAGGCAGCGAAATGGACATTGAAAATCCTCGCACCATTAATGTAGGACTTTGTAATTGCCATTTATTATTTTACTCATTTTCAGGTCATTGGCGATTACAAATATTGGAATTGGGATGTCTCTTCCAGCAAGGCATTGAATAGTTGGTTTATTGAGGATGAGGGATTCCGTGGCAAAGATAAAAGAGCAATAATACTCCAAGGCAAAATCAATGACGATGCCAAAAAATTTTCCATCAAGTTTTGGGGGTGTTCTTGCCAATGGAAAGTACAAACGAATCCTCGACTTAGAAGTAGACATTGAATCGCATAGCTATAACCGTACCACTGTCAGTCATTTACTGATTAATGAAATAAATTCAAATGATTTTCTTTCCAAGGGAGTACTACTTGAAGATCAAGAAAATAATACACATTCCTATAGTGCTGGCTCAGAATTCAAGGCAATAATCAAATATGATGATGATGATGATGATGTTAATATCTGCATGAATGAGAATGATAAGAATATTGTCAATAATTCCATTGATTTTGGCAACATTATTCGCTTCTTTGTTCAGGTCCTAGTGAATTTTTTGAATATTTATCTATTCCCAAAAAATTCTAATTCAAGATTGTCGGCGATGCGACCGCTGAGATGTATCGAGTTAAAAATAGCGATGTCAGTTGTGAATGAAGAGAACAATTTTAATAATTTGATTCCAAAAAGTGCAATTTTAATTTTGATAAAAACATTCCTGGAGCAATGAAAACTTTTAAATAATTTGATAATATTTAATGATCGGATGGGAAATATATTTATTAATTAGTATTATATAACAAAAAATTATAGATAAACTGTAATTACTAATTAATACTGTAAATGTGAATGATAGCTTGTTATTGTTATATAGAAAAATCAGTTTTTTCTCTCAATGTCAATATTCAACTGACTAAATTTTCATATATTATTTAAATTTCCGGGGTCAAGGAAGGGTTTGATGTTAGATTTTTCATTTCGATATCGATTTTAGGTTTTTTTTCACCGGAATGTCATTGATCGATTTCGAAAAATTTTTTGATCCTCTGAAATGTCGTTTTTCGATTACGAAAAATATTTTTCAGTACAAAAATTATTTTTCGACTTGGAAAAATTTTTTAAGTCACCAAATCCATCCCTGGATCGGGACAATGATTTTAACAAATTTATTTTTCGATTAACAAATTTTTAATTTCCGATTAAATTGAAAGAACAATCCATTCCATCATATTATTATAGGCGTTGAACCCAATATTCATTAATACTTTTCTCCAAATCCGCAAATTTTTTCTTCAATTCTTTCATCCCATTTGTTTCCAATTCCTCCAAAGTTTGACGTCTTTGCTCCAATAAATGAAATATGCCTCTCTTATAGCAATTCATGGAAGTAATGTTCTCGTATTGTTTTGCTTCCAAAATTCGTTGTCGCTCTTCTATCACAGAGAGAACACTATTGTAGGAATCCATGGAAGACACTTTATCGTAAGATTTTGAAATTTCTTTCAATTCTTGTTGAAAATGCTTTTCTGAACTGAATATTCCATGTGTTCAATGGCTCTCTTAAATATCGACTAAAAAGGATAAAAATTATGAAAGGAATAAATTTAAATTAAAATGTAATATTTTAGAAATTTGTGGAATCGCAATTTAAGGCTGTTTTTTAATTGATTAATTTCTTTCCGGAAAGTTTTTTAATTGATTAATTTCTTTCCGGAAGTTTTTTAATTGACTAATTTCTTTCCGGCGAGTTTATAATTGACTAATTTCTTTCTGAAAATATTTAATTAAAAACTAAGTTTTCCTGATAGATTTAATTAAAGACAAAGTTTAAAAACCTAAAAGATTTTAATTAAAAATTGTACCATAGTCTTAATTGATGAGATATTATAATTAAATTTTGATTTTTTAAATATCCATAAATGGACACATGCTGATCGTCTTCATCAAACAACTATTTTTTAAAATTCCTATTGAAATATTGGAAAGATGAAATTTATAGTTGAAATTAATGATTTTAACAAAATTTTATTTTCAATCAAATTGAAAAAAATATCGCATCCTTTTTTACAGACGATGGACCCAATATTCACTGATGCCTTTTTCCAAATCGGCCAACTTTTTCTCCAATTCTTTCATTTCATTTGCCTCCAATTCATCCAAAATTTGTCGTCGCTGTTCAATTAAATGATATAAGCCTCGCTTATAACAATTCATAGATGTTATGCCCTCAAAACGTTTGGAAATTTTGGCCAAATGTTGTTGAAAATCCTTTTCGGCTTGGAACAATTTTTCCATATGTTCAATGGCCCGCCACAAAATTGACTATAAAAATTAAAATTAATAAAATTAGCAAAAACAGATTTAAATTAAATTATTCTAGAATAAATTGAAAAAGAGAAACCGAAAATTCATTAATTCCTTACATTTATAAGTTTCTTTTTGTTGTTTTCTTTCCAAAGTTTATCAATTTCATCTGCAATTGGTTCCGCATTAATTGAATTGTTTTGATGTTCAATGAAATTCTGCGTGCTTAACATTTCTGTTTGAAGCGATTGATGGGCCAAAAAATGGGATGCAGTCCATTGAACAGATCGCTGACCAGGTTGCAACGGTGGAATATGAACTCCAGGATGTCCAAAATACCAGGTAGGGCTAACATCAACAATAAATGCATTGAGGGTATCCTAAAAATGTATTTTTTTTTCGTAATATTAATAAATAATAATTAAGAATAAAAATTGATATTGAAATACAATTTAATTTTTAATAAACTTATTAGTTAACTATTAAAAATGGATACTATTTTTTTGCCAAAAAAAATATATTTTTTTTTACCCAAAAAAAACATTTTTTACCTAGAAGGTAGATTTTTAATCTGAAACAGGTTTTAGACATTACAAACCTTATACCAAATTGCAGATCTCATCGAGACGCATCGATTGTACATAATTTGTCATAGTTTCGTTAAAATTAAATAATATTAATAAGACGTTTAAAATATCTCATGGTTTTTGGTTCAAAACTAATTTAATTTTGACCCGAAAACTAATATTTTATATACCATTCGATGCGTCTCGATGAGATCTACAAAATGGTATAAGGTTTGTAAGGTCTAAAATCGGTATCTGATTTATTAAAAGAAAAAAAACTAAAAAAAATAGCATAAAAAATTATTTTAAAAATTTTTTATTTAAAACTTGCCATCCATTTTGACCAATTTTTTCTGACTCGATCAGCCAAATATTTATAAGCATCTCGATTCAATGGCAAAAACCAACGTTGATCAGACAGAGATAATTTGGCAAAAATTGGATGTACCAGTTCCGGTGGAAGAGGATTTTTTAATTTTCCAACAATTTTGAATTCTGATATTTTTTCCTAATAAATAATTAAATTAAATAATTATGATTTTAAAAATACTTTTAGGTAGGGAATATCAAATTCCAGATAAATTGCCGCCTTTTCCTTTGAAGTCAAATCCTAAAATTTTAAAATTATTTTTTAAACTTACAGTATTTTAAAGTGCTAACATCAATAAGGCATAAGTTATCTCGGACTTGTTTCAAATTATTGGCATGAGTGACAAAAAAGGCAAATTCTTGAACACCTATGAATTAAAAATGTTTAGATTAATTGATATTTATAGAAAAAAAATTTATTCTAATATTTTTAAAATTTATTGATGAAAATAATTTTAATCCCCATTTACAATAATGGAATAAAGAACGGAGATCAAGAAAATTTGCTGCCAAATACAAATCTTTGATTGCTTCCAAATCTATTTTATTCTTTCCACTGCCAAAACCAAAATTACGTTCCCATTCATCCGGATCGAACCAGATTTGCTATTTAAATAATTTTGAAATACTTTCAAATAAATAATTATTAACCGGACCTGTCCAGTTTCTTGTCCGAATTTAAGCTCAAATTCGGGTTGACCATGTCTGTGTCTCATCCAATCCACAATACGGCGAAAACATTTTGCGGTTATGGTTGGTAAATTGAAGACAAACGGTGAATCCTCATCTTTGGCCACTGCATTTTTCTCCTTTGAAGTAATTTCATCTTCTTGCCCTAAATTTATCCACATATCCGCGTATATCAGAGACTGCATCATCAGGCACCATGGGACCTGAAGAAATTCAAATTTTTTTCATTAATTTTATAAATTTGATCTCACCTCAAAGATCGTGCCCTCCATTGTTCGACATTGGACTTTCCGCTTCAGTTGGGCTTCTGTGAATTTGGTGTTCTCAACTGAAAATATATTACCATGGTCAGTGAAAATTTTAAACATTTAAATTGGAAGATAATTTTTTAAAAGATTCAATTATTTTTCCTCAAAATAGTTTTTGACTTCTAATAATAAATTAGAAACCGATTTTTTGAACCTATAAACCTAGAACTAATTTGTAGATCTCATCGAGACGCATCGAATGGTTTATAAAAAATCTTATTTTGACCCAAAATTTTAATGTTTACAACCAAAAACTAGAAATATGCTTTAAACGGTCGCTCAGTTACAAATTAATGATAGCATCATCGTCCAAAGAGATTTGAATTTGTATTTTTTTTGTTTTTCTTAAATCAGAATTTGTATTTTTTGTATTTTGCAAATCAGAATTTTTATTTTTCTGTTTTTTTTTTGCAAATCAGAATTTTATTTGTTGTGTTTTGCAAATCAGAATTTGTATTTGTTGTGTTTTGCAAATCAGAATTTGTATTTTTTGTGTTTTGCAAATCAGAATTTGTATTTTTTGTGTTTTGCAAATCAGAATTTGTATTTTTTGTGTTTTGCAAATCAGAATTTGTATTTGTTGTGTTTTGCAAATCAGAATTTGTATTTTTTGTGTTTTGCAAATCAGAATTTGTATTTTTTGTGTTTTGCAAATCAGAATTTGTATTTTTTGTGTTTTGCAAATCAGAATTTGTGTTTTTCTGTTTTTTGCAAATCAGAATTTGTATTTTTCTGTTTTTTGCAAATCAGAATTTGTATTTTTCTGTTTTTTGCAAATCAGAATTTGTATTTTTCTGTTTTTTGCAAATCAGAATTTGTATTTTTCTGTTTTTTGCAAATCAGAATTTGTATTTTTCTGTTTTTTGCAAATCAGAATTTGTATTTTTCTGTTTTTTGCAAATCAGAATTTGTATTTTTCTGTTTTTTGCAAATCAGAATTTGTATTTTTTGTGTCTAGTGGAATGACCAATTTTTAAATTCGCAAATTTCTTTTTATTTTTTAAAAATTATTTCAAACTTTTTTGGCTTCCTAAATGAATTTTTGACCAAAGTTTGTAAGGTCTAAAATCGGTTTCAGATTTATTAGAAATCAAAAAATTTTTGGGTAAAAAAATAAAATAAAAAATTACCATATTACTATCCTCTTTTAAAGCCACTCCCTCTAATAATTCCCCAGTCTCGATTTTTTGAAGATCCATAGTTCCTAGCAGAGTGAATTAAAAAAATTTTTTTTGCATTTTATTATTCCCTAAAGCTCTATAAAATTCCACTATAATTTGTTTAAAAATGTGCATAAATTAACGAGTTAGATAGAGCCCAAATTTGCATAATTTCTGTGAGATTGAAAAATAATTCCCCGTGGCTTTTAAAAGAAGTTATACGGTATGTAAAAGGATATTTTACTAAATTTACCTTTCCCTTCACCATTTTCCAACTCAAGTGACAACGATTCGATGGCATTGTTCTCTTCGGCTGCAGAAATTGGTATATTTTGGCCTGACTGATATTGTTGTAATGGATATTGTTGAGGAAATGATTGATGATTTTGTTGTTGGTGTTGATAAAATCCTCTCTGCTGTTGATGGTCATCGAGAAATTTCTTCTTAAATTGATCTAAGTCTGCCAATTGAACAGGAAGGGAAGAATGAAAAGCAAAGGTTGCAATTTGCGGTATATATGGATAATGAATAGCATTGTATTGGCCGGGATAGGATAGCTGATGATAAGATTGTATCACTGTAAATAATTAAAATTGTTAAATAATCCGAAAAAATGGAAATTACTTTGCGGTCCCAATTCCATTTGGTTTGGAGGATTGACAATATTTTCGGCACCAATTCTTCTTTTTACACCTGTTTTCTTTGGAGCATTAATATCTTGGTTCGTTGATCCATTTCGTAGTTGCATTTTAGTCAAATTAAAACTTATTATTGGAATTGTAATTCAGAATTATTGCCTTTTATAATTTACAATGAATTTAAATTTGTAAAATGAAATGATTAAAAAAGAAAATTGAGTGAATTAATTACTTAAGATATTGGGCCGTTCTTACTTATTTTCAGTAAATATTATTTCTTTTTTTTAGTATCAAATTTATTTTTATTTCATAGAGCAAAATTTGGAAAAAATTAGAATTTTGAGGATTGATTAACAAATAAATGAAATAATTTTAAATTAATGATTCTTCAATCTATAAATGAATTATGGCATCAACATTCCCAAAACCATAATGCGAATCTGCGTATGGCGATGGTGATTTATGGCTGCAATCTCTGGGAATAAATTTAAATTGGATGATGCATATTTGAAAAATCGAAAATTAAAGAATTTTGCTCAAAGTAATTAAGAAGGAATTTGCTTGAAGCAAATAAAGATAGAGAGTGATGTGATTTATGAATTTTTATGAAATTATAAATTTGTGACAATATTTCGAATATTTCGCATCAGAATTAGAAAAAAAGAATATTTTAAAGTTCCGAATTTATTTATTTTATTTATTATATAAATATAAAATTGAAATTGAATGAATATATAAATATAAATGCACAAACCACAAATATAAATTGAACCGGAGGTCAATGTCGGCACGAAATTGTCTCTCATTTATTACTCCTTTGTGTCGACATTCATTATTAAATATATTTTGATAATAAAAAATACAAAAGTATAATTTAAAGATACATGATTAATTAAAACTTTTTGGCTGATGTGAAATTTTTGTAGTATTATAATTTAAAAACATAAGAGCTGTTGGAGCTTTAAGCTTACTGGCAAATTTATTTTGTTATTGTAATATAACGGAGTTTGATGATATTTTTTGGTTTTCCTGCATTCGATTAAATATCATTCCAAGTAATTTTTTCATTATCGGTTTGATATTGAAAATGAAATTTATTGATGAAATTAAATTATTTTAACAATTAAACATTTTCCAATTAACATATTTTAATATTCGATTAAAATTGGAAATATTCATTCTTTCTTCAACTTTTCTTGTTTTAATTATAGTCGATGAACCCAATATTCATTGATGCCTTTTTCCGAATCGGCCAACTTTTTCTTCAATTCTTTCATTTCATTTGTTTCCAATTCCTCCAAGACTTGTCGTCGTTGCTCCACCAAATGAATTAATCCTCGCTTATAGCAATTCATTGAAGTCATATCCTCATAAAGTTTTGAAATTTCTTCCATTTTTTGTTGCAACATTCTTTCACCTCTGCCGAGCAAGGCGTCCATGTGTTCAATGGCCCGAGATAAGATGGACTACAAAATTTTTAAATTTAAAACTTGGAATTTTAGGTTAAAAAATTGAAAATAGGAAAAATGAGCGTCCAGGGTCGATTCCACAATAAACAAAGGGCGGTGCAAATATGGGCGATTCCACAATGGTGCAAATATGGGCGATTCCACAATGGTGCAAATATAAAGTTTTTGGCTTTTAATAAATCAGAAACTAGTTTTAGACCCCACAAACCTTATACCATTTTGTAGATCTCATCGAGACGCATCGAATAGTATATAATTTGTCAGGTTTTGGCCAAAATTAAAGAGTATTAAACCATTTAAACCATTTTTTCCAGATTTTGGTTTTAAACTTTCTTATTTTGAGACAAATTATACACCAATCGATGCGTCTTGATTAAATCTACAAAATGGTATTAGGTTTGTGGGGTCTAAAACCAGTTTCTGATTTATTAGAAACCAAAAACTTTATATTTGCACCATTGTGGAATCGACTTAGCACCAAAATGAGAAAAGAAAAACTTGGGAAAAAGTTAAACGATTTAGTATAAAACATTTTTATATTTTTAATAGAAATGTGCTTTTCCTTACCGTTATTTGTTTCTTTTTGCAATTTTCTCTCCAAAGTTTTTCAATTTGGTCTTCAGTTGCAATTGGCTCTGCATTAATCAAATTAATTTGGTGTTCAATGAAATTCTGTGTGATTAACATTTCTGTTTGTAGTGATCGATATGCAAAAAAATGCGACGTTGTCCATTGAAAAGCTGGCTGACCATGTTGCAAAGATGGGATATGAATTCCAGGATATCCATAATTCCAGTTTGGGCTTACATCAACAATAAATACATTGAGGGTATCCTAAAAAGAAATTTATAAGTAAATATTAAGAAAATTTTGAAGAAATTCATTCATAAAATTGATAATTTCATTTTTACAGAATAAAACTTAAAAATAACAAAAAAAAAAGTAATTATTTGCATTTGACTTTAAACTATAAATACATAAAATTTACCATCCATTTTGGCCAATTTTTTCTGATTCTCTCGGCCAAATATTTATAAGCATCTCGATTCAATGGAAGCAACCAACGTTGATCCGACAGAGATAATTTGGCAAAAATTGGATGTACCAATTCCGGAGGAAGGGGATTTTGTATTTTTTCAACAATTTTGGTTTGCTTTTGCTCCCAATAATTCAACATTTTCTCCTAAATATTAATAAAATACCGAATCGGATTATCATTCAAATTACTTTTGGGAGTGGAATATCAAATTCTTGATAAATGGCTGCCTTTTCTTCCTCAGTCAAATCCTTAAACGTGAAAATTATTTTTATTTAATATTATTTAAAAATTCTTACATCAACAAGACATAAAATTTCACGGACTTGTTCCAATTTGTTCGCTTGAATAATCGAAAAAGCAAATTGTTGAACACCTTTGTGAATAAAATAATTAATATTTCAGCAAATTTTATTGCAAGTTTTTATAGTTTTATATCCACAAAAATGAATTATATCTTCAGATTCAGGTTTTCAGCTTAAAGTTGGACTTGAATGCCATAGTTCTTATTTAATAAATATAAAACCAAATATTGTCATTTTGAATAAATTAAAATTAATATCAAAAAATTTTAGACTCATTTTAAATCAATTAAACCATTTTAGTACTAAATAAATTAATTCTTATTCTTTTTAAAATTATTTTTTAATCCCCCTTTATTTGGTAATAAAATAACTTACAATAATGGAACAAAGAAGGGAGATCAAGAAAATTAGCCGCCAAATACAAATCTTTGACTGCCTCCAAATTCATTTTATTCTTTCCGCCGCCAAAACCAAAATTACATTCCCATTCATCCGGTTGGAACCAAATTTGCTGTTTAATAATTTAATAATAATTCCAAATAAATATCTAAAATATTATTCGAACTTGTCCAGTTTCTTTCCCAAATTTAAGCTCAAATTCGGACTGTCCGTGTCTATGTCGCATCCAATTCACAATTCGACGGAAACATTTTTTGCCAATTGTTGGCAAATTGAAGACGAATGGCGGATTGGATTCCTCTTTGGCCACTTCATTTTCCTGCCCCAAATTTGTCCACATTTCGGCGAATATCTGAGACTGCGTCATCAAACACCATGGAACCTGAAAAAATTCAAATTTTTATTAAAAATTAACTCAAATTTATATTAAAATTTAAATTTTGACCTCAATGATCTTTCCCTCCATTATTCGGCATTGGACTTTTCGCTTCAATTGGACCTCTGTAAATTTGGTGTTCTCAACTGAAAATTAAATGTTAATTTGATTGAAAAATGAAAAATCTTTTAAAAAATTGACCTTTCCCTTCGCCATTTTCCAACTCAAGTGGCAATGATTCGATGGCATTTTTATCCTCTGCTGAAATACGAATATTTCGCCCTTTTTTGCTCTCATTCTTTGGCTGCTTTTCCACAACAATTTGTGTTTTCACAGTCACTTTCTTTGAAGCATTATTAACAATTTTTTGCTTCTTTGATCCACTTTTTGGCATATTTTCGTGGAATTGATATATTATTATTAGAATGAAAAATTGTTATCTTCTATAATATGAATTATTAGGAATTTAAAATTGAATTATAAAAAAAGGACATTGTGAATGGGTATTGGAAATTTTCTCCTTGTAATTTTTTATTCCTAATTAACAAAATGTTTGCTGGAATAAATTTTTTGAATTTTGAAGAATAGACAAATGAATGAATAATTTTAAATTTTTAATTCAGCAATCAGCATAGCTTTCCCAGTGCACAATAATACGAATCTGCTATGATGATTTAATTGAGGGCTGCAATGTCTGGGAATTTGTTTAAGTTGAATGATGCATATTTGAAAAATCAAAAATGGAAGAAATTTGTTCAAAGCAATTAAGATAAGACGGAATTTGCTTGAAGCAAATTAGGATTTAAAATTTCAAAAAAGCGATGTTATTGACGAATTTTTATGATATTATAATACTTCAGCAGGTCTAGACAATAATTCAGGTTTGGTCATTAATTCAGGTTTAGGCAATGATTCGATGGGTTTGCCAAATACAAACTCTCGAAATCCATTCCACAAAAATTCAAACCAATCAAGCAGAAAATTCATTGATAAATTTAATTTCTATTATTAGAGCACTTAAAATAAGCGGAATTAATTTATTGCAAAACAAGAGAAATTAATCTAACTTAAAGTAGGCGGAATTATTCTAGCTTAAAGTAGGCGGAATTAATCTAACTTAAAGTAGGCGGAATTAATCTAACTTAAAATAGGCGGAATTAATCTAACTTAAAGTAGGCGGAATTAATCTAACTTAAAGTAGGCGGAATTAATCTAACTTAAAGTAGGCGGAATTAATCTAACTTAAAGTAGGCGGAATTAATCTAACTTAAAGTAGGCGGAATTAATCTAACTTAAAGTAGGCGGAATTAATCTAACTTAAAGTAGGCGGAATTAATCTAACTTAAAGTAGGCGGAATTAATCTAACTTAAAGTAGGCGGAATTAATCTAACTTAAAGTAGGCGGAATTAATCTAACTTAAAGTAGGCGGAATTAATCTAACTTAAAGTAGGCGGAATTAATCTAACTTAAAGTAGGCGGAATTAATCTAATAAATTTTAAAAAAATTTTAGCGGATGTGAAATTTTTTTTTATGTAAATAAAATTAAAATATTTATATATACTATTATATATGTAATGTAAAGATTAAAAGGTTATATTAAAAAGTAAAGCTGCTCTGGGGCTAGCTGGTAAATTTAGATTATTAATATATAATAGAATTTGATGATTAATTTTTAGTTTTCTTGCATTTGAATAAATATCATTCCAAATAATTTTTTCATTATCGTTTTTTGATATTGAAAATGAAATTTATTGATGAAATTAAATTAATTTAACAATTAAATATTTTCCAATTAACATATTTTAATATTCGATTATAATTGGAAATATTCATTCTTCATTCATCTTTTCTTGTTTTAATTATAGGCGCTGAACCCAATATTCATTAATGTCTTCTTCCAAATCCGCCAATTTTTCCTTCAATTCTTTCATTCCATTTGTCTCCAATTCTTCCAAAATTTGATTCCGTTCTTCCACCAAATGAAAGAGGCCACGTTTATAGGAATTCATGGAACTTGCATTCGCGTATCGCTTTGAAACTTTGGCCAATTGTTCTAAAAATAGTGTTTCGATCCGGAACAATTTGTCCATGCGCTCAATTGCACGTAATAATATGGACAAAAAAAGGAATAAAAGCTATTAAAAAAGGTATTTCTCAAGGCTTTATACCTTCAAATGTTTATTTTTATAATGTTTATAAATTTTCTTTTTTTAGGACCTGTCCTGTTTCTTTCCCAAATTTCAATTCAAATTCGGGCTGTCCATGTCTATGTCGCATCCAGTCCACAATTCGACGAAAACATTTTTCGCTAATTATTGGTAATTGGAAAACAAATGGCTCCGGAATAGAATTTTGCTCATCATTATTTATATTATGTTCATTATTCCCGGCATTTATTCCTTGTTTTCTTGTTGTGGCCATCACTTTTTCCTCTTGACCCAAATTGGTCCACATATCCGAGAATATTTTGGACTGCATCATCAAACACCAGGGTACCTGGAAAAAATATATAATTTTTAAGGCAAAAATTAATAAATTTCTGAAGAATAAGGTTAAATTTAAAATAATCTTACAAAAATTGACCTCGAAATATTTGCCCTCTTTTGTTGTGCATTTAACCTTCCTTTTCTCTTGTTCTTCAGTGTAAATTGTGTTTTCAACTGAAAAAATCAAAATTTTAAATTGCGTTTTTTAAAATAATAATTTTAATTATAAATATACAAAAATATAATTAACTTTTTCTTTCTCCATTTTCCAATTCAAGTGATAATATTTCAACAGGTTCAGATATTAATTCATTTTTAGGCAAGAGTTCAATTTCAGATTCCGGTTTAGGCATTAATTCAGATTTAGGCGATAATTCCGATTTAGTCATTAATTCGACGGGTTTGCCGAATATAAATTGTCGAATGCCATTCAACAAAAATTCAAACCAATCAAGAAGAAAATTCATCGAGCGAATTTATTTTTTAATTTTGTTTCGGACTAAAGAAAAATTGGAATAAAATTTGATGAATGATTAACAAATGAATGTAATAATTTTAAATTTATGACTCTGCCATTTGCATAATGGTATTTTCCAACATAATACGAATCTGCAAATTGAATGATGATTTAGGGCAGCACTCTATGGGAATTTGTTGAAAAATGAAAGTTTGATGAAAATTTAAAAATGGGAAAAGGAAGAAAATTGCCGGAAGCAAATTAGAACGGACTGATTGATAGATCTTCAATTTCATAGATCTTCAATTGTAATAATTGTACAAATGTTTCGAATATTTCTAATCATCAAAAAAAACAAGAAATAATAATGAAAAATATTTTATGATATTTTTATGAGGACAATAATTACATTTTAATTTTTTTCGGTTACTTTTTCTTCAATTTTGTATTATTTTAATTTAAAATATTTCCTATTATGTTGTTTAAATTTTCATCAATTTTTCAATACTGAATCCAATCGGGCGACCTACCTTGTCCCAAGTAAAAACTCCATTTTTTCCATTCATTTGCATCCGAAATGAGATCATTCCACATCTTTTTTTGTATTTGTTTTTGAAACTTCATGGCTTCATGCCACAAAAAATTCCTTCACCCTCGGCATTATTTCGGGCTCACGAAGGAGAATGAAGATAGGGAATGAGGTAAGGTTAAATCAATTTCTCCTATAATGCCCTATGCCCGTGTCCATGTCCGTGTCCTAAACAATGATCGGCCAAAGCAGCTTTATGTACCCATTTTTGATTGTGAAAATATCAAATATCCTCATTGGTCATTGTGATTGTGAATGAGGGAGCAAATATTAATAAAGAAGTTGCCCATTTTATTTGGATATTTGCACCCGGCAATCATTTTTCCTAAATTCTTAAAATATCAAATTTATCCAATTGTAATTAAACTGCTATTAAGACGGCCAAAAATATAACAAAATATTAATTATTTTAATTAATTTTTTCCTTCCATATTTTCCGAATCCTCCCCCCCCCCCCCCCTTCCCTAAATAGGAACCAAATGAAGGGGTTCGACCGTGTGTTGATCGCTAGAGTTTAATTTGTTCCAACTTGGCCCCTTCCCCTCTCCCAAGCCCAATTATCTCATTTAGAAGGGATCCAATTAATTTTTAATGTGCTATATCTATATATTATTTAATCAGTTTATTCATTCAAGTTATTAATTTATTCCATTGAATGAATAGAATCCATTTTCCTCGTTCAAATCAATTTTCTCACTGACTGAGTTGATAGGACAAAAAACAAATAAAATCCGTTAGTAATCGGAATTTAGCCAAATTTTATTGGATACTTCTTACTTATCCCGGGGCAGATTTTTTCCCCCAAAATTACCTTAGGTTAACCCCTAAATACTACCCTAAAATCATCTAAAATTATGTTTTTTCATTTTTTACAATCAAATATGAATAATAGAATAAAATTTCAAAAAAAATTTCAAATCAGCCCTGGGATAATTAACAAGTACCTTTTATTGCTCTAATGGAAGCGTAAAATCCTTGTTCGATAAATATTGATATTGATTAAATTTAATTTTTTCAAAAATTTTTTAAATTTTTTTGAATTTATTCAAATTTTAATTCCATCAAAATATCTCCTAATTCATTTTAAAAAATGGATTTGATAGCCGTCAAAAAGGGAATGCGCCTAAAATGCAGGTAAATGATGCTTCAAAGAAAATTGGCTAATTTTTTCAATTTTTTTTCCAGAGAATGCGAATATGCTTGCAATTCGAAAAATAAAATGGCCTACCATTATCGCGAATTGCACTCGGGTTCGTTTTAATTTTATTTTTTACAACATTTAATATTTCAAAACTAAATTGAGAAAATCATTAATCATCAAAAACAATAAAATTGATAGAAATCAGTGGGTTGAAATTTAAATAGTAGGTTAAGAAGGGTTTGGAGAAAACAGAAAAGTGATAATGATAATTATAATTCAAAAAAATTTTTATCAAATTCGAATTAATTTAACAGTTAAATTAAAAGGCATTTCGGGATTATTTGAAAAAAAAATACTACTAGCTCAAATTTGGTTTTTAAACGGAATTTTTCCTTGTTTTTTCTAAAATATTCTGTTTTTTTAAATCTCGATTTAAATTTATTGATTTTTCTCCAAAATCTAAAATAATCCTCAAAAATTTAGGAAATAATTTTTAAAAAAAATTATTTCTTCAAATTTTGGTTCCAATTCCAATAAGCCTTAAGCCATTTGCCATATTTTATTTAAAAAAATTTTAAAATTTTTCGAATTTTCAAAAATTAATTTCTTCTGTTTTTGCACATAAAAAAAATAAAATTTTTTTGATTAAAAAAATTTTTTTAATTTAAATTTTCCCTCCAGCAGCAGAAATTTTTTCAACAAAATCCATCAAATTATCCCAAATTTCATCAAAAGTGCGAAGACAACAAAAATGGATCCAAACACCATTGCAAAGCCAAAAGAAGGTAGTAAAATATTTCTTTAAAAAGTTACAATTTTTGAATTTCTAGGAACATCCGCCGAAGTGAAAGGAAATTTGGACAACACCGGCTCCGGCGAAATTGGCACCATTGCTGCTGTCAATG
This sequence comes from Pratylenchus scribneri, assembly GCA_030063045.1. Lineage (NCBI taxonomy): Eukaryota > Metazoa > Nematoda > Chromadorea > Rhabditida > Pratylenchidae > Pratylenchus > Pratylenchus scribneri. The sequence continues at coordinate 325,816 of JAQSEB010000037.1, read as the reverse complement.
AAGGTATACTAATTAAAATTATACTAAATTTATTTTAATTTAAGATTTAAATTATTTTATTTTCATCAAATTTTAAATTTATTTTTATTTTGATCCAATTTTAAAATATTATTTTTATTAAATTTAAAAAAAATATTTAACAATTATTTATTTAATTTAAGCAAGTCAAGTTGTGCCCAGTGCACCGCCGGCGGCTGCTGTTGGAATTGGAAGTTGCGGCATCAAACGCTCGGACAAATTTGACGAGGAAGGATGCAATTGCGGCTAATTTTGGTTGGAAGAACCGATAATGGAATGAATGGATTGACCCCAACGGATAAAACATAAAAGAAGAATGATCATGATCATAAATTTAAAATAAATTGCAATTTTTAATATTGCTCCCTATTCCCATTCCCTCTGATTGATAATATAATAAAAAAATTTCATTTATATTAAATATTATTCATCAAAAATTTTTCGTAATAAATAAAATTGATGTGAATTAATTACCGCATTTTGTAATTGAATTTAATTAGAGATTAGTAAGCTATATTTTTAATTAAAGATGGTTGACTTACACAATTAAAATTATATTAATTTAATTCGAATACTTTTGTCAAAAATTTAAATTATCATTCCATTAAAAGTGGCCAAATTTTGTTTCCTTTTAAATTTACCCTACCGAAATCTTAGCCTTATTATATTAGCCTAAATCTAAGACTTATAGGGTTAATAATTTTTATTGTTTTCAATATTAATAAAAGGATTCTCTGAACAGCCCATAATAATTTTCAATTATCCGATGAAATTTTAAGGACATTTTGCTTTGTTGTTCATTAATTTTTAACAAAATGTGTTAACATCATAGATAGATAAAATTCCGATAAATTAAATAAATAAATCAAATATAAAATCAATTTAAATTTTTATTCAGCAAAATTTGCGAAAAAAAAAGACAAAAGTTATAAAAATTCAAAATCAATAAATATTTCGAGATGTTTTCGCAATAATGTTCATGGAATCCAAATTGGGGCCAACGGTGCGGCTTTCATTTTCTCCAAGTCCAATTGTTTGTCAATGGTCTCGTCCACTTCGCCAATCACAGCCCTGAAAAAAATTTTGGAATATTTAATTATAAAATTAAATTACTTTATTAAATTTTATATAATTAAATGTAAAATAAATTTTTAATTAATTTATTTGAATTTAATAATCTGACGAAACTTACACATTATCGCCGCGCACAATGTAAAGGCCAAGTGGAATTTGGGTTACACCGCTCTCCATACTGAAATATCGAGATTTAATTGAGATAAAAATTTAAAATTGAATAAAATTTGATTGAATATATGTCTCTGACTACCTCCAATTTATCAATTTTAGTGATTAATGATTATAAAAAAAATTAATTTGGAAAATTCCATTATTTAATGGTTTAAAAATATTTATAAAATAGCGAAAAGATTAACGGTTTATCGGATTGAAGTAAATCCCTAAACCCAAAGCCCAAACCATATACCCAATCGTTAGATCTCTTATTAGTTAGAGATGCATCGTTTTATAATAATTCGGCTTATTAGGTTTAACCAATTTTAAATAAGTTTTGAACCAAAAACAGAAAAACGGTTCTAACAGTTTAATACTATTAATTTTTATATCAAACCATGACTAAATTTTATACTAATTCTTGACGAGGATTGAAGACTTCTATCGACTGGATTTATGGTTTGGTCGTCTAGGACAAACCTTTGAACCGTTGTTTCTTGCTTATAATCTTTTCGCCATTTTCAATATTTTTTGGCCATTTTCAATACTTTCACCAAATTCCAAATCAAAACTCTTTTTCAAATTTAATTTATATTTTAGGTTTCTAGTTAGTTCATCAATTCTCAGAATGTATACTAAAATGTCAACAGCCATTAAATTTTTTGAACTCGTTATTTAAATTTTTCAAATAAATTATTAACAAAACCTGTAAACTCGTTCATGGGAATCCTCCAGCACAATGTTGATTGTTTGGTCAAAGCCCTTCATCATGCCCACAATGTTGCGTCCATCGCCAGTGATCACCGAAATCATTTTGTTGACCAAAGTGTCCAGTTCCATATTTTTTGGAATATTTGACAAAAATCACAATTCAAAAATTAATTCGATTTTATGCTGCAATAAAATCAAAATTTATTAAATTAATTATTTTAAAATTATCAACAAGTCTTTATTTGTTCTTTGGCCATAAAAAACATTTTTGTTTTGCCAAATTAATTTTTTTTTGTGAGCCATTTTGGATTTTGGATTTTATATCGCTTTTAATTTAATAGAATAGAATGCCAATTTTGTTAAATTTCTAGGATTAAAAAGGGTGTTTGCCGAAGGCTTAATAACTTCTTAGTGCTAGATTTTAAACCATATAAACCTTATACCATTCGGTAGAGCTCAACAAAACGCATCGATAAGTCTAAATATTGTCAGGGTTTAAATCAAACCAAAATAGTTATAAACCAAAAACCAGAATTGGGTTTAAACACTTTAAATACCTTAAATTTTCGACAAACCATGTCAAATTATATATAAAACGATGCATCTTGATGAGATCTATAAAATGCGTCTAGGGTTTGGTATTTTAGGATCAGGCAATAAAAGATTATTATCAAAAAATCGATCTTTCGGCAAAAGAACCATTTCTTATAATATGTATTGAAATTGCAATTCTTATTTAACCTTATTAAAACTATAAGACTGGAAATTAGCATAAAATCGGATCTGAATTTTATGAGCTAATCTGTGCTTATGTCGAGCCAATTTCTTGTCAAAACATGAGGCCTAGTTAGCTTAAAATTAGCTAAAATTTTTCAAAAAAAAGTCAGCTAATTCACCGGACTATCTTCAAGTTACATTTACTCTAATTTTGTATTAGGAATAATTCTATTAGGGCCACAACCATAGACTTTGAGCACACTTTTTTTATCACTCTGCTATACAGGACATGAAATAAATTGGGCTTTTTGTGATGTTTTCATTTGTATTTCTGATAGCTAACTTTTTATTTTAATTATCATTAGCCTAAATTTACATTAACTTTAAGCTAAATTAGTTAATCTAATTATTTTCAACTAAATTCTTAGCAAAAATAAAGAGTAATAAATTTAAATCCAATTTAATTAAATTTAGGCTATTTTTGGGTTAACAAAATTTATGAGACCCAAAAATTTTTTAAACGATAATTCGATTCGAATTTTTAAATTAGAATTTTGGATTATTTGTTGTAAATTTTCTTTTTGCATTTTACTTAATAAATTTTTTATTTTGTCCTTCTCAAATGCAGCATTCCCCCAATTCACACGCAAATATAATTAAATTTTCAGCTGCTTTCTTATTCGTTGAATATAATAAATTAGGTTTGGCAAAAAACCTTGCCATATACCCAATAAAAATAATTTCATTTTGGCATGCAATTTGGGTCAATAAAAAAAGGAATAATAAAAATAGTAGAATTTATTTACCTAAATATATGGAGCAATTGATTTTGGAATTTTAGAGCAGATTATCCATTATTTTGTACTAAAAAATATTCATGGGCAATAAAATTTGGGTAATCCATAGTTTACATCTGCGCATCCAACTTTAATGCCTCATTAATGTTTTGCTCGTTAAAAAAATGCACAATCCCTACTCAATGTCCGCAGCATAAAATCCATCCGATCAAAAACAAATAATTTGCTAAAAATGTTATTTTTTACCGGCTGGATTTTATTATTCCTTTAAAAATTCGAACCATTTGAATTTAAATTTAATTTTGAGTTAAAATAATTCAAAAAATTTCAGAAGATTTTTGAATCAATTTTGTTGTAAATTATTAAATTCTTCAAAATTTAAAATTTTATTTGTAATTAATTTTACAAAAAAAATAATAAAATTTTTAAATTAAAAATATTCAATAAATAAAGGGTAAAGTGTAAATTAAATGCTACAAAATTTCTTTTTATTGTTTGTAATTAATCTTACAAAAAAAAAATAATAAAATTTTTAAATTAAAATTATTTAAAAAATAAAGGGTAAAGTAATACAATTCTGAATCATTTTCATCGATTATTTACCCAAATAAATTTGGGTCGTCATTGGTTTCAAAAATTTTCATTTAATTTTCCACCCACTTTTCCTCGAATTGCTATGGCCAATTCGCATTCGCACCTTTTCCTTCCCCTTTTTTCCTATTTTGCCGTCGGCGTCTCCCTTTTTTTCACAATTGGCAAATTTCATTTTGTGTGCCTCGGGCTCAAAAAGCCTCAATCTAACCGCATTTTACTAGAGCGTTTTTTTAAATTTAATAAATAATTTTATTTAAAATTATTTTAAATTTTTGAATTAAAATAATTACAAAAATTATAAAAAAAATAAAAAAAATTCTAAATCAACTTTGTCATTGCCCTAAAAATATTAATCCAAATAAATTAGTCATTACTCATTCATTATCATTTCTTCCTATTTTCATATAATTTCCATCCACTTTTCTCCGAATTGAAATGGCCAATTCGCGCCCTCTACCCGTAGCCTTTTTCCATTTTGCCGTCGGCGTCTCCCTTTTTTTTCACAATTGGCAAATTTCATTTTGTGTGCCTCATTCAAATCCACACTGCCCCCAAAAAGCCTCAATCTAACCGCATTTTTCTGCAGCGTTTTTCCCTCTTTCGGCACACAAAATCGACATTTCCCCTGGGCCCAACTTTTCATCATTCACTCAAAAGCGCCTTTCCCCCTTTTTTTATTCTTTTCATTGAGCATTGCAATGGCCCAAACGGCCACTGCCTCTATTCAATTTGGCCAGTCCCCTTCCCTTGCCTTTCCTAGCGGGAAAGGGGAACTGCTGCTGGTCGGCATTTCCTCTGCGTGCCGTTGATTTGTTTTATCCGGTTCCAATTCGCTCACAGCGGCAAAATTTAACCTAAAATTTATTTTATTTAATCAATATTTTTAAAAAATTTTTAAATTAAATTTTATTTAAAAATTAACGAAAATATTTTTCTAAAATTATTTAACTAATTTAATTAAAAAACGCAGAGTACAGTGGACAAATTTAAATTAAAAAAATTTATTTTCTATAATTAATATTTTTTTTAATAAATATTTAAATATAATATTTATTAAAAATTAAAGGAAATATTTTTTTCGAAAATTATTTAAATAATCATAATCATTAACCTTTTTATTTTTATAATTAATTAATTATAAATTTCATTAAAGCAATGAATGCCATATAAAATTATGATTTAAGCAAAAATTTATTAAAAATTAATTTTTTGAATTGAATAAAAATTTTAAAATTTTTTAAATTCCAAATAAATTTTATTTCTTTCCAATTCCTATTTTTGCCATTTTCCATTTAACAAAGAGTAATTTGAGGAATAAAAAGCAATTCTCCCACGAATCCAAATGCTGATTTATGTGTCCTTTTTTTCTAGGACATTTTTTGCCTAAATTTTCAACATTTAATAAAGAAGCCAAAATTGGGACCCATCACTGTTCTTTTAAATTACATATAATTTTTTAAATTGTATATTAGTTTTTAATATATTTTTAATCATTTTATTATTCTCTAGGAAAGTAATTGATTGGAGAAAGAATTAGTGAATTTAATTGAAATTGACAAAAAGTTAATTAAAAAATTCGGCAAAATATACTAAAATTAGGCAGTTTTCGGTCTTTTTAATTAAACTTTATTATCAATTAAATTAAATAAATCATTTCGATATCAAAATGCTGTACAGAAGGAAATTAATTAAATAGAATAATATTTTAATTAATTATAGCATAAAAGATTCCCGAAATATTGGCCAATGGACAAAATGTGATTTCCCTAGTATTAATTTTTAATTTTTTTTGGAAGAAAATACAAAATTCGTTTGTAATGAAAAATTCGAAAAAATTAAAATGAAAAGATTGTTTTTAGGAAAACTTGTCCACAAAATGAATGCAGCTCATTCCAGTCCATTAACCCGCTCCTCCTCTTCCTCCATCCAAAAAATCTTCGTCACGCAATCCAACACAAAACCCCTCTTCCCCCCCCCCCCCCCCCCCCTTAAAACCGGTCTTTTCCTTTCAATTTTACCTCCCAAAACGATGAAAGGGCCAATTTTGTCATTTCTTTCACAAAATTTGGCTACGAAAAGTTCCTTTTTTACAATTTTCCATCTTATTTTCAAAAATGATGTGCTATTTTCCTTTTTAAATCATTTAATTTTATTAATTTTTATTTAATATATTTTTTAAATAAATATTTTTTAAAGTTTATTTTGTATTCTTTAAATTTAAGGATTAGCTATTTTTCAAATTTTTTTTCTTTTTTTTCTATAAATTTTTAATTTAATTTTGATAAATCTCATTGTGTATTTCATTTAAAAAAAGCCAAAAATTACATTTAATTATGTATGTTCATTTTTAATTTTTAAAAAATATTTTAGGTTTAAAATAATTTAAAATCTTTTAGACGATATTTTAAAAATTTTTTATCTGTTATTGTCAAACAAATTTAAATTTTTATTAATGAAATTGATAAATTTCAGTATCAATTTTTCATTATATTTTCATTTGAAATATTATTTGTTAAACGGCCATAGATTATTTATATTTTTTTTCGATTTCTGTTTCTGTCATTTAGAATTTTTGTCTTCTCTCACATAAACCAGTCCTCTATACTCCTTTGCATCGCCAAATTCCTTTAAAAATGCTCCAATTTGCCTGCGAAAAAAAACAAAAGAACCGGCCCAATTTTCCCTATTATCCTTCGCCGTTCTTTTCATTTCTATTCATTCATTCCTCAATTTCCCGTATTCAATTCATTCAAAAGTAACAAATATGCCCTTCAGCCTTCACTTTCTTCACAAAACTTGAATTGAGGCATATTCTCTTTCATCAATGTCCAAAACTTCTTCTTATTTTCCCTATTTCCCACAAAATTCCGCTTTATAAATCACATCACGAAGGCAACACGCACACCTCCAGTGTAAGGCCAAAAGCATTGTATTATTGGTGGGAGGCCCAATTTTCCCCATCCTATGCCGTTCTTTTCATTTCCATTCATTATCAACCATTTTCCGTTTTCATCCAAAGATACACCCTTCACTTTCTGAATAAAATAGTGTGCATTTACTTACCATCAATGTCCGAAACTCCTTCCTAATTACTGAGTAGGATGTAGGACAGAATCAGTTTTTCGAATGTTTCTGAAAACTCGGTATTGAAAAAAATGTCGGTTTCTATTTTTTCGGTTATTTTGGGCAAAATTTCCCAATTTCAATTTGAAATTTCATCAATTTTTTCAAGCCGAATTCGACTCCGTCCTACTCTAATATTTACCCAAAAATTCCCCTTTATAAATCCACATCACAGAGACAACGCGCACACACCGAATCTTTTAGGCCAAAAGTATTCATTGTATTTTGCGGTGGGAGACTGGTTGTGATGGGGAAAATGAGTGGTAAAAGAAATGGGCCAAACTCGTCCATTGTTTGACGGACGGCTTTTCCTCCCCTCACCTTCTTTTCATCAGCCATCGGCTTCTTCTTCCCCTCCTATGTAGTGATGGTCCCCTTTTCCTCTCTCCTTGGCTACTTCACTTTCCTGCGAACTTTGTTTAAGAGCTAAATGGGGGCCTTTGTGATGATGGGAAATCACACAAACAAAAACGAGAATTTTTGTGCTAATATTGATTTCTACTTTCAGTCGAGAATGGCTTGCCGATATTTTTTAAATTTCTATTTTAATTTTATTGGCCTTTTTGATCCGCTAAAAAGTCCCACTACACATTTTAAATTAATTGTAATAGGCGATAAAAAGGAATTTAATAATAAATAATAATAAAAATAAAAATCAAATGGATAAAAATTAATTTTAATTAATCTAAAAGACATGAAAAAATCAAACAAATTAAATCAAGGTTTCTAGCTAGAAATTAGCCAAAACGGCTCAATCATTTTCAACATAAAAGTCAATAAATTTTATGAAGCGATTATAATTTTCTAAAAATTAAATCCATTGGTACTAATTAATTTCAGTATTTTTTTTTAAATTTTTGAGCTTCCAAATTCCCCGTTTCCTTCTAGGATCAATTTATTTTAATTTCATTCTTTTTATTTTATAGAATTCCTCTATTTTATTATGCCCTTTCCCTTTTGATGAATTTATTTTCTAATTTTATTATAAAATTAACGCGCGGAGATGATCGAATTAATTTATTACAACATTATGCCTCTGATCCATCCAATCAGTACAACCCAAAACTGTGTTCTGTTCTGCCTGCTGATTTTTTCATATTCCCGTTTTTGTCATCCCCAAAATAAATGACAAAAGAAGCCTCTCTTTTTCCATTATTTGCCATTTTTCCTTTTATTTTATAATACCTCCTTTCTTTCATTTTGGTAATAATGAATATCAAAAAGTTTAAAAAAGGATGAGTAAGGCAAAAGCAAAAAATCAGCATTAAGATAAAATAAAAATTAGTAATATTTTATCATCGATTCCTTTTTTGGATTCCCATTCCCAGAGAAAATGCTCCCAAAGTGCCTCTCAAAATGGCAAGTGCCTTCTTTTCTCCAAGCCATTTTGCCATTTCAAACAATGCACTTTTTATATCAACAAAATTGATTGAAAAATATTCATAAAATAGGTATGTTACCATTTGCAAATCTATAATTCAATGTTTGCAAATTTTTTTTGGCTTTTTTTTTCTTACAGCAATTATTTATGCTTTTCTTTCAATAGCATAAAATTGAATTAAATTATTCAAAATTCTTTCTCAAATTTTTGCGAAAAAAAAATAAAATCGGAGAAAAAATTAATTTAAAAAATTAGTATTTCAATTTGATTTTTATTGTCTCCACTTTCCTTAATAATATCCATAATTAATAATTCCAAATTCGATCATTTAATTAATTATTTTTATTCAATTCGATTCGATTAATAGTTTAATATTTTCCAAAAATTTCAGATGCCTGTTTATCAAAAATTCCGACAAAATTTAACAATCCTTCGCCAATTTGAATTTTTTTACTACAGACCAACCCGCAGAATGATGCCCAACAGCGAAATTAGCAAATAAAATGATGAAGGTTGATCCAACATGGGGGGTGTTGATTTGAAGTGTTTTTTGGATTTTGAATACATTTTTTGAGGTGCGCTCACACAAAAAATGCCTCCGGTGATCAATGGACCATAATAAATTTTTAAAATATTTTTAGGCCATAATTTTTTAATTTTTAATTTAATTGAAATAATTTTTAGAAATTTTGGAATGAAATATTTACAATTTAAAAAATTGATTTTTTTATTTTTAAAAACAATTTTTGTTTTAATAAAAAATTTCACTAATTATGGTCTAAAAATATTGAAATGGCACCTCAAAGTTTGGCTTTTATTCTAATTGTGAGGAATGAAAATTTGTATCGCTCGCTCTTACATAATTTTGCGTGATTTTCTTAAAATATTTTTTATGGTTTGCCGTTTTTTTTCTATTTTTTAATGCCAAAAATGATCAACCAAATTCCAATCAATTGATTTCACTGCATGCAAACTGCAAATTGGTTTCAGGTTGGATGAAATCTGGGAAGGTAATAGTAATATAAACATTAATTTGCAGGTTGGAATAATCTAACTTATTTTGACTATAACTTATGGAGTGTAATTTAAGATAGTGATTTAAAATTCGAACGCACTAAATATCCTCAAAAATATGACCTTTTATTCTTGTTGAATGGTCAAAAAATAGCCCAGTGTATTTAATGACGGTAATATTATAAAATATCCTTATTTCTTACATATTCCCAAGGAATTTCTCTAAATATTAGAATGAAAAATTTTCTTAATATTAATCAGAGAAAATGGAATTTCTGAATTTGACAGATTTTAATTTTCCAAAAAGTAGATATTTTATGCAAATGACAGAAAATGAATGGACACATATCTCATATCCATTAAAAGCAAAAAATAAATTCCATTTTAAAAGCAAGGGTAATTTGAGTAAAAAATCCATTCTGCCAAAACTTTTTACCGAATTTTTCCACTGCTAAAATTATATTCGACCAAAAGGGTTAAAATGCCATGGCACCCACCGACCATATTTCCTCCATCAAATGGAGCAGTCCTCTCTCATTCAGCCCCCACACAAAAAGGACAATAGAAAAATTGGGGCATTACCGCCGAAAAGAAAGGAATATTCCCATCCCTCCACAGCCCACATAAACCTAAAAACCTTTTAGAATGGTAAATGAGTGTGCCTCTCTGGCAAACGGGAATTCATTATTCACTTCCCTCTTTTACCCAGCCGACTTTTAAGGTTTAAATTTAATCTCATAAATCCGCCAGTCTTTTTTTTTTGTCTTATTAGAAATAAGATTTCTGATGGATCTACTTTTACATAATTTATTAAAAATTATTTTTTAATTTGATTTTTCGGAAAATAGAAGAAAAAATTTTATATTTTTGCTGTAACAATGAATTAATAAATTTTCATATAAATAAGCAAGATTAATTTTACGTGTTAATAAAAATATAATAATTAAAGAAATTCGTAAAAGAAATGCCAATTTCCTATCTCTCTTTAATTCGGGAATATTTGTGACAATTCCGCTTTAGATTTTGAAATTGTCAGCAGCAGATGGGTGTCTCATATTTATCTTCCATTTATCGGCCAAATCAAATCCCATCTACCGAAAAGCTGCAGTCGAAAATTCATCGATTGATGGCATCGGCCAATAACTTTGTAGGATGAAGGAATATCTAGACAGCGGGGCAATATGGCCTTTCTTTTCTTCCTCTTCAATCCTTTAAATCTCCCACAAATTTATTTCCCATCCCTCCACCATTTTGGCCAAATCCTTCAACTTAGCCAGAATCACTTCTGTTGGGTTTAAAGAAAGAAGGCCCTAGGCCATCTTCTTCTTAAACTTCCCCACAAAAATGCATCCTATATTTCTCCATCTTTTGGCTATGCTGACTGCTGATGAGTCTGAAGGCCATGGGGCCGGTAACAGCTGTTGCCTCTGGGCCTATAGTATTTGGGGATGAATGGAGGGATTTTAAATTGCCTCCTCTCCCGACAATGGACGCAGACAGAAAATTTGGGCCAATTGGTTGGATCAATTTGTGGCCAGAAAATATCACAAAAAATAACATTTTGTGCTTTATTAAATTTTCAAATTTTTCATCCAAAACCGCTTTATAATTATTTCTTTTATTGCCGTGTTTTTAAAATAATTTTCACAAAACAATTTTTCTTATTATTTTGTCAATGCAATGCGTGGATTTGCCGAGAATAAAAATTAATTTTAAAAATTTAAAAATTTAAAATTTCAGAGAAAAAAAGAAGGATTTTTCCTTAATTTGCGATTTGCTTTGCGGTTTCTTCTTTCGTCTGTGTTTGCCATTGCCGTGGGACATTTTTGGGAATTGGCCTGTTGCTGCTGCCTTTTTTTGCTTCAACTTTTTATTTGTAAGTTTGACAATTTTTTCAATATTTTAAAATAGTGAAAAAATTTTAAAATATAATTTTAATAAAAAAACGCAATTTTAAAAATAACAATTAATAAATAAAAAAATAAAATTATAATTTTTTGTCTTCATTACAAAAGTTCATCATATAGGAAGTAAACAAAAATTAATTAATAAATTATTCATTTAAAAATTTCCTCATATTGAAAAAAAATTAATAATAAAAAATATTAAATCTAAATTAAACAAAGAAATAAAAAAATTTTTTACATTTCCAAATTTTTTACCCTTCAAAAAAGTCCCAAAGCTAAATTCTATATTTTTGGAGACATTAAAATTGTTCACCTGCTGTGACCTCAACTCAAAAATAATCGTTGCTTCCTCACATTTGAGGCCCATAAACCTTTCATTTCCCCTTAAGCAAAACTTCTGGGCCAACTTTAAACTTTCCCTCAAAATCCAATGGCCCACAAAATCCATTGGCCAGTTGTCCCATTATTCTAATAGTTTATAAACAACCGCATTGGCCTTTGAGAATTTTTTGCCTGGGGATTAGGAAAAGAAAATATGCAGAATTGTTGTAAAATGGATGTGGGCATAAGCTAAGAACAGTTGTTTCGTTTAGACTAGACACTTAGAGACTTAGACCAAAATTTTGCTTTTTCATCGTAAATGACCACTTATCGTCGGAATATTATTTTAAAATGAATAAGCGATTTTTTCCAAAAAAAATGTTTGGTAATTGGATTTAAGAATTTTTGTGTCAAATTCGAAAGAATTTACTGTAATGTAAAAAAATTAAGGAAAAAGTTAAGGCCCACCCCTTCTCTACCAATAAATTACTGTAGGTAATTTTGGTGAAATATCAAAAATCTGATATCCCTTTCGTCATATCAAGCTAACTTGATAAAAGAAAAGAATGACGAATTTTAAGAAAATGCTAAATGGAACCAAGAAAATTTTGGAAGGCATAACAAAGTACCAAAAAACATTTTAATTGATTTTATTTTTATTGGTCATAACTCATAATCATAAAACCATTATTTGGATGAGAATTCTGAATCTTAATTATCTCTTTTTGCATTTAAATTTAAAATAATTTCAATTTAAAAAATGAATTTATTAAATCAGAAATAAAATTTGGTGAAAAATATTGAAATTAAGATAATTTGATTTTTAATGATTAAAATAATAAAAATTAAAAAATAATCAATGCAATATCCTCACAGAATTGCACAAGATAATCAAATAAAAATCATCAAAAAACTGGAGAATGTTGCCATCCCTTCCAATCTACAACCAATTGAATAATGCACTCACGGATCCAGTTGTGCAGGCCGCATTGGCCGCACAACAAGCTGCTGCCCTCACAAACACTACAACAACGTCAACAATGAATGGTACAAACACAAATGGAACGGATGCTGCACCAACCGGTTTGTTATTTAATTAAATTTTATTTTATAATTTTAAATTTATTTTTTTAATTCGTGTAAAATTTACTTGATTTTCTTTTAAAATCGAAAAAATTTCTTGATAAAAATATAAAGTCCAGGGCAATCGTAAAGAATCCGCATCCCAAAATTTTTTTGTTTAATTTTTCAAACATTGATTTTATGGGTGTTTTCGGGGGCGTAGAACACGAATCTGACATTCATTTTGTTATATCTTGCCATCTTGGTAAAAAAATGTCAACTTTTACCAAGGAAATGCAAAGGGGGGGGGGGGGGGGACCAATGGCATGTTTGACAAAAATTTTTTGTTAAGCCAATATATAGCTCAATCAATGCAGCTCGATGAGCTGAGTCCAATGGTACCATTTTTATTGAATAATATTGCGTTTCGCTCAAGTTAGAGGTCTAAATACCTTACCAAGAGAAATATTTCTTTTGGTCATAACTCGCCAATAACTAAATATAATTCAATAAAAATGGTACCATTGGACTCAGCTCATCGAGCTGCATTGATTGAGCTATATATTGGCTTAACAAAAAATTTTCGTCAAACATGCCCTTGGTCCCCCCTTTGCATTTCCTTGGTAAAAGTTGACATTTTCTTACCAAGATGGCAAGATATAACAAAATGAATGTTAGATTCGTGTTCTATGCCCCCGAAAACCCCCATAAAATCAATTTTTGAAAATTAAACATAAAAAAAATTTTGGGATGCGGATTCTTTACGATTGCCAAGTCCAGGAAAAAATTTACGGGTTTAAAAAATTTTCTTTTAGTTTTTTTATTAAAACTAGTGTTTCGGATGCGATTTTCTTTTCAAATCAATCAAATTTCGTGATAAAAATATAAAATGAATGGACAAAAAAATTATGGGTTTTAAAAATTTACAAAAAAAAAAACAAATTATACAAATGGAACAGATCAGGTACCAACTATTTTTTAAATTTCCTTTTTAATATTTTTTAAATTTATTTTTTTTCAATGAGTGCCAGTGGCTAGATTTTCTTTTAAAACAAATCAAATTTTTAGACAAAAATATAAAATGAGAGGACAAACAAATTTATGGGTTTGAAAAAAAATTTACAAAAAAATTTTTTAAATAAAATAATAAGGCAAAAAATTTTTTATCCAAATTTTAAAATTGAAATTGGTAATGTTATTTGTTAGAATATTTAAATTTTAATCAATTTTCATTAATTTTTATTAATTCGTTTTCTCAAATTTCGCCGCTCTTTATCTTTAAAATCAATCTAATTTCTTGATATAATATAAAATGAAAGGAAAATTTCTGGGTTTAAAATTTTCAAAAAATTTAAAATAAATTTTAAAAAAAGGCAAAAATATATTTTCTTTCCATCTAAATTTTAAAATTTTTCCATCTAAATTTTAAAATTTTTCCATCTAAATTTTAAAATTTTTCCATCTAAATTTTAAAATTTTTCCATCTAAATTTTAAAATTTTTCCATCTAAATTTTAAAATTGTACAGGAAGCCGTGACACAACATTTACGAAAGATATTTGTCGGCGGTCTACCATATCACACAACGGATGAAACATTGCACAACTATTTTCGACAATTTGGTGACATAGAAGAAGTCATTAAAATACAATTCATTTTTCATTAATAAAATATAATTTCAGGCTGTGGTGATCACCGATCGGCAAACTCAAAAAAGTCGAGGCTACGGATTTGTGACGATGAAAGAGCGAATGGATGCGGAAAAGGCTTGCCGGTAATATTTCAAATAATTTTATTTCCAAACTAAAATTTAACAGCGATCCAAATCCAATCATTGATGGCCGAAAGGCAAATGTAAATTTGGCCTATTTGGGAGCAAAACCAAGGAATAATGCGCATTTGGCAGCCCTTTCCAATTCATTGAATCAATTCCCTCAATTGCAGGTCAATAAAAAAATTGCCATTTTTAAAAATTATTTCTAAAGAAAATAAATTTCTAAAATTATTTTTCTAAAGCAAAAAATAAAAATTTTTATTGAATTTTTTAAAAATAAATACGAAAATATTTAATGAATTTTTTTAAATAAGAAAATTTTTAAAGAATTTTCTGAAAATAAATTTCAATGATTAATTTTTTAAAATTATAAATAAAGAAAATATTTAGTGAATTTTTTTAAAAAAACTATTTTTTTAGAAATATAAATATTAAAATGTATAATGAAATGAATTAATTATTTACATCAAATATTTACTAAAAAATTCCTTTTAAGGCAGCCCAACTCCAAGCGGCCCTCCAACTTCAGCAACAACAACAGCGACTTGGGTAAATTAATTTTCTCAATAAAAGTTTGAATGTGTTAAAATAAAACTACGAAAAAATGTCATTATTTACAGTTTTCCCTTCCTCTTCCCATTGAACAAATGAATTAAAAAATTGTAGGTCAAAAAAGTGTGCATATGAAAATTTAATGAATAATGCCTGGAGGATTGAGTGAATTTTTTGTTGTTTTTGGATGAAATTTTTTGGATTGGATGGGGATAATTTATTTTTTGCATTTTTTTGTGACTTTTTTTGCGCGCTTTTGGTGATGGTTATTTTTTATTTTTGATGAGCATTTTTTAATAAAATAAATAAAATTAATGCCGTGATGAGAACAGCGAAAATAGGGAATTTTATTTTTTATTAAATAATTTGATGATTTTAAATATTGGTTTAGTCGAAATTAACAACCAAAACATAAAAAAATTAACATTGATATTTTTGCGATGATTGTCTATAAAAAATTAATTGGTTGCAAATGGAAATTGCGCCTTTGTATTTGCACTTTTTTGTGAAATAAAATTAAAGCAAAATTTACAAAATATTTTTTTTTCGAAGTCTTGCCGCCACCGTTGGTGCCAACCCTCAACATTTGTATTTGCAAAATTCGACGGCAGCAACGGCAGCTGCCATTGCCGCAGCCCAACAGCAAGCAATTCAACAACAATTGGCTGCCGTAAATCCGCTTGCAGTCATTCAATTGAGCGCACAAAATGCGGCGGCACAACAACCACAAAATGCTGCCACTTTTGCCGCATTGGCTGCACAACAAGGTGAACAAGGGGAAATACTATTAAATTACGAAAAAATGAATATCAAATTATGATTCTCATTCAATTTAAGGAAAATTTGATTTAAATTTTAGCCATTTTTATCCTGTCCATTTTTTTATTTTTCCATTTATTCCATTGTATTTATATTTATTAATCCAATAAGTAAACTTTTATAAATTATTAAATTAATTCTAATTAATTTTTAAGAATATTATATTTTAAAAATTATTAATATATAAAAATTTTTTTCAGCCGCCCTTCTCCAACAACAACAGCAAGCATCCGCCCTTTCCGCTGCAGTAAGCAATGGCGCAATGGACTATAATCAATTGTTGTTGGCTGCGGCTGCCGCCCAACAACAACAACACCAAGGAGGCAATCAAACAGCTGCCTCAATGGCCGCTGCTGGATACGTTTTACCAAGTAAATAATTAATATTTTTTATTTGTAAATTTTATTAAAATAATTAAAATTTGCGTTTTATATTTTATTTTTTTTATCATTTTTTATAATAAATATTTAATTTATTTTATTATTTATATAATTATTTTTAAAATAAATAATCAAGTAATTTTTCTTTAGCTGCTTCCGCCGCCCAAATTGACTATTCAAATGCGGTTGCCGCCGCATATCCATGTAAATTTCAATTATTTTTAACAATTTTTCACCAAAAAAAAATTAAAAGTGAATTTTAATTTTTTTTCCAGTTTTGCAACAATCGAACACATCCACATCGGCCGTCACATCCGTTACAAATGCCCAAAGTTATGCGGCACAATTGGCCGCACAAGCTCAATTGGCTGCTGCGGCTGCCGGTAAATTTAAAAATAAAATTTTTTTTTTTTAATTTTTAGAATTTTAATGAATTCAATATATTTAATACTAAAAAATGCATTAACTAAAATTTAATTTAATTTAAATAATTTTCAATGAAATATGAACAATTTTTTAATTTAAAAATTTAAATTATTTTTAATTAATCCAAAAAATTCAAATTTCAGCTTCGACCACGCATGGCAAGAAGACAAGCTCGAATTCGGACAGTCGATGAATGTGGAAAAATGGAGAAGAGGAAATTGGAACAAATCTTAAAATAAATAATCCAATCATTTTATTTTTATTTTATTTGCCCTTCCGAATTTTTTTTTACCAAAATATTATTTGGCTGACTTTTGTCCAATTTTTTGACAATTTAATTTGTTTCTAAGTCAAAATTTTCATAATACTAAATTTTTTAAATTAATTAGTTAAAATATAAAAGAAAAAAAAAGAAATTAAAAGTTTATGTCAATATACATTAAAAGGAATAGGACAAGAAACAAAATTTGCGCTGGGAGCATTTGAATTTGAAGAGATTTATATTAATATTTTATGGTATTGAATATTCAGAAATCGTGTTACCACATTTACAGACCCGGACATTTGCAGACGAAACCATCTGGTGCAGGTGGTGTTAAAGCTGCTGTAATATTTTTTATGGCATATTATTAAGCAAAAAATTAGCTATAAAATGATATCAAATACATTGGCCAATCTTGAATATTTAACAAGTTATGGCCAAAAAACGGCCAAAAACACAATTTTAATTAAATCAACGAATTTTTGACCATAACTCGGTGAGTACTCAACATTGGCCAATGTATTTGATATCATTTAGCTAATTTCATGTCTAATAAAATGCTCTAACAATGCCACACCAGCTTTGCCATTATCGGCACCAGACCGTTTCGGCCAAAAAACAAATTTAAAAACGATGGAAAAATTCGTTTGAAGAGCCTAAAGTGTGTTTTAACGTTATTTTGGCATTTCGTGATGTTCTCTCGGGAACACCTCGTGAATGGCAGCTTTCGAATGAGCCCAAAATCAGGCCAAACGGTTAATTTCGAAGGGAGTTACGGGCGCGCAAAACTTGGCAACTCGGCATTTTTCCCTTCCGCCGGGTCGATTGGCGAAGGCAGGGAGAATTGGTAGAGGGTCAAAGGGGGGAAGGGGGCGGAGGTCGCGGGTTCGAATCCCATCCGGGGCAGATGATTTTTTTTCGATGAACAAAAGATTTATAATGTTTAATACTCCTAATCTAAATAAAACCATGACAATTACACAATTCGATGCGTCTTGACGAGATCTATTAAATGGATATAAGTTTGGAATTCTAAGATTAAGCACTAAAAAGTTGTTATCCTCAAAAAACTGACCCTTCGGCAATATATATAAATTCATTTAAATTAATTTGGGATTAATTTATTAAACAAATATTTTTTCTTTTTAACAAGATCTCGTACCTTTGAGTGACAAACAAATTAGGTATTAAATTTTTGGAAAATTTTCTAACAATAAATTATTTATTTGTGATTTGTGACTTTCTTAAAAATTTCCTAATTTTTTGGAATTAGAATTTGTGATTTATGCATTGTGAAAATTTTATACCATAGATATATTTTTGAGTTTTGGTTAAATGACCACGTAGCAGACGGAATTAACATTTTTAAACTTTATAAATTTTTGATAATCTTTAAATTATTTTTCATCAATTTTTTAAAATTAAAAGCCTAAAATACTGTATATTAAAATGCCCGCCGATGTTTGCCAAAATGACAAATCAACAAAATTGGAATTGACATTGCCAAACAATCTTCCAATTTTCATTTCAACATCGAAAACAATAACAGCGATCGGTGAAAATGAGACAAAATTAACTGCTAAAAATCGGTCAAAGTCAGCAAATCAACTTCAAATTTGCGCAATTTGTGCCGATTCCAGTGATGGTTTACATTTTGGCGCATTGGCTTGCCGGGCATGCGCTGCTTTTTTTCGGCAATTCAATTTTAACCCAAATTTATTATATTAATTATTTGTATTCATAGGAGAACAATCGCCCGTCGCCTCAAATATGTTTGTCGATTTGCGAATGATTGCCAAATTGGAAAAAGTTTCATTTTCTTAAATTTATTACAAAAATTGGGTACCTCCGAATTTTGTGCATTGACCAATTTCTACAATATTTCGACTATCAATAGGAAATTATGTATCTGGATTAATATATTTATGGTGGAGCATTTAATATGGAATTGATTGATTAAAAATATAATTGAGCAGAATGTTTTGGCCAAAATCGAAACTGATTACTTTTGGTTAATTTTTCCATTTATCTATCGGTTATCCGGATCCGGATGCAGATTTTGAGTATGCTAATAAGTGTTTGTATATCAATGATCAATCGTAGGGTGGCCCTAACCTACTCCCAGGGCAGGGTTTAATTTATAATAGATATGTTGGGATCCAAGTATTATACCGAACAATGATAAAGGTGGCTTTAATCTATTCCTTGAGCTTGAACATGCTTTTATTGATATCCTAGGATAATAATGAGCCAATTCTATATCAATCATAAGGAATAAGCTCTAACCTACTCTTAGGATTTAAAAATATATTATTGGGTAAAGGGTAATTATCAGCAAACCCTAATGTAATGCCTAATTTAGGGTGATTATGCACAATTTCTTTGGTTGTATTACATTACCCGCACCCGGATAACCGATGAGTACTTTTTTAAATTTTTGGTAATTATAAAATCCATAAATTCATTTTGCTATCAATTCTTTCCAATCAGAGGTTTAAAATGAGATAAAATTAGATAAAATTAAAGTCATAATCCAATGAAAATGTGATTTTATTGTTAGTGATCAAAATTCGGATGCAAATTTTATTTCAAAATTTCATTAATATTATATTTCACTATACCCATGTCAGATTCACGGGCAACTTGTCGCTCTTGTCGGCTTTCGATGTGCTATAAAGTTGGAATGAATCCAAGAGGTTTTTGCTCAAATAGATTGAATAAAAAGTTAAATTATTTAATTTATTTGCAGCCGTCACTTCTGAGTCCCATTATCAATCCAAAAAAGGCGATCAAAAATTGGATAATTCCAACAAATTAGTTAATTACTTTTCTAAAAAACTAATTGTTTGCAACAAAAAACAATTTTTAAAATTTGATTTTTGGCTTCTAATAAATCGTAAATCGGTTTTGGACTCTACAAACCGTAACATACCAAATTGTAGATAATAGATATCATGGAGACAGATCTTTAGACATTTTTAAGTTTAAATCAAAATTGAGGGAGTTAAATTGTTTAAACCTTATTTTCCAGTTAAAACAATTTTATTTTGGCCAAAACCTGACATTTTACATACAATTTGATGTGTCTCGATGAGTTCTACAAATTGATATAATGTTTATTTATTCATAACCGGTTACTGGTTTATTAGAAGTCGAAAACACTTGATACAAAAAAAAATTGTTTTTTTATGCAAAATTACCAAAAAATAAATGTTTTCTTCCAGAATTCGCCAACAATCCCATCGCGCAGTCCATCCCCCATCATTTCGCCATTGCCTCGGCCAATTCCATTGCGCACTGATAATGAGCCATCGACTTCAGCAAATATTAACGCAATTTATAGTGCAGCAGAGCAAAATGGTTTCAAATGTTTACAGTTTCTTTTAAATTATCTTTTTTAAAGTGGCAACATCCTCTGCACAAATTGGCACACCAAAATTGCAACAAATCATCAATTCCTATTCGGTAAATAATATTAATACGGAATTTGGAATTTAAGTGGATTAAAAATTTCGATTTTTGTCAAAATTTTTTTCTTGGCAAAAATCCATCCTCAATTTGTCCAATTTTTAACAATTCTTGGCAATAATATGCGGATATTTACCGTGATTAGGCCCCCTATTTCCTACTAAGAAGACCAAATTTTAAGAGAAAGAAGATCAGACTGAATGTTTTTCTGGCAACCATAAAATTGTATAAACAAAATTTAATGATCGGAAATTTTTGCCTAACTAAAAACTCTATAAATTGATAGTTTATTTACTATTTTAGATTGGAATTGGTATTTTTTTTTTTGCTGAGAATCGGAAAATTGGTCATTCAGCCAGGTTCATTTAGGGATAAGGATATTATAGCATGTATCCCTAATAATTAGAATCCGGAACTGGGCCGGGCCCGGCAAAACCCGGCAATTTTTTTGTAATTTTCCGAAAACCGGCCAAAACCGACTTTTTTTTTTGCCGGGCCAGGGTAATTTTTCTGAAAAAAAACCCGGAACCGGGCCCGGAAATTTTGAAATTCCGGACTCTACTAATAATCTTAACCCTAATCCTCTGATTGCCTATAGTTGGGAGAATTCATTTTTATAGACCAAAAAACGGCCCAACTATATAAGTGCCAATTCTTTAATTAAAAAATGAATAAATTAATTTTTCATTAGGCTGACAATTCCAAATTGCCGACCATTTCCTTGTTGAACACAATGGAAAGTCAACCAATTTTATGGAAAATTATGGCCGGATATGAAAGGTTGCAAAAAAGACGGGACATTGGATTTAATCGAGTGAGGGAATACAATGGAGTGATGTCGAGAATTTATTTGGAAAAGAAGGTTAAAATTATTTTCAAATATTAACTTTGAATTTTGAATTTTTAGACAATCAAATTCCTCCAATTTATCGATCAAGTTCGTCTTGAGGTGGATTGGCTTGCCGAATTTTTGACCTCATTTGAAGGCTATGCCCAGCTTGGAATGGAGGATAAGGTCTAAAAATGTTTTCAATTCCAAATATAATAAAGCCTTTACGAATTTTGCTCATTAGCCTTTATCACAGCAATTTTTCATGCCAATAATAAAAGAAAATTATATTATTAAGTTAGGTTCTTTCTATAGAGCATTTTGATATCAAAATCAAAATGATAAAATTATCGGTTCGGTTCCAGACTACAGACAAAGTATAATTTTTTTGAAATTTTGATTTTATTTAACATATTTATATGTTTGTTAAGCGATGAAAAAACATTTTTAGAGCTTATTAAAATTTTATGAAAAATTTTGGAAAACATATGGGAATTCGGGGGTGAAAATCCGTACTACGACACTTGCGGACGAAATGGTCTGGAGCCGAAGGTAGTAAAACTTGAGTAGCATTGTTTATGGCATATTATTAGGCATAAAATTAGCAACAAAATGACATCAAAAAGTTTGGTCAATGTTGAATATTCACCGAGATATGGCCAAAAAACCGTTGATTTAATTAAAATTGCGATTTTGACGGTTTTTTGGCCATAACTCGGTGAATACTCAATATTGGTCAAACCTTTTGATGTCATTTTGTAGCTAATTTTATGCCTAATAATATCCTATAAGCAATGCCACTTCAGTTTTACCATCTTCGGCACCAGACCGTTTCGTCCACAAATATCGGGTCCGCTAGTGTCGCCAATCTAAAAATCCATACCCAGAATAATCGATGAGTGACAAAAACAAAATGGTTGATCAAATATATTTGGCCAGAAATATAAATTAATCGATTTTTGGCCAATTTTGCCATATTTTTGATTATACTTTTCGTATTTTTGGTCAGCGAATTTTAATCAAAATTTATTTATTTTATTCTTTCAATATTCAATTTATTCAATTCTAAGCAATGTATAAAATTTTATAAAATATACTAAAATTAATATCACATTTTTGAAAAATTGATATGATGTAGAATGGGGATGCCTAAAATTCAGCATTCCATCCTAATGAATATTGAATACCTAATTATTATTGCACAATTCCAGGTTGTCTTCTTCAAACGTTATTGGACAATTTTTCTGGTTTTGGAACGTATTTTTGACACTTTCCGCGTGCTTGGCCCATCGCCCAGCGACACTCGTGTAATATTCACAAATGGGGACATTGTGGATTTGAAAAGCGTTGAATTCGACATGGCCGAAATTATGGAGCGTCCAGCAGAGAAGGGCGGAGGAGGATATCGGCTTTGGTTCAGGCATGCCCATGAAATGTTGCCCCCGTTGAAGAGATTGGCCCCTGACGAGGTGGAAATGGCATTTTGTTTGGCAATCTCATTTTGGACAGTTCCACGTGAGTTCATTTTGGGTGTATTGCAATAGAGTTAATTTTTAATAGTCAACGAGTTCGAATTGCTTTATTTTTATATATTTTTCCATGATTAAATCCAAAATAAAAATATTAAATTGAAAAATTAAAAATGACACTTTTTAATATGCTAATTTTGTATAAAATATTTTATTAATTTTAAAACTATATTCATCCTATATAATATTAGTAATGGAAAGAGCTCATCGAGATTCGAGATATATTAATTTTTTTTTCATTTTTCGGATCAATTATTAAAATGTTTATAATCAAAAATTCAAAACGATATTTTTTATATGCTAATTTTTAATAAAATATATCCTTTTAGAAAAATCTTAAAATTGAAAACCGTTAAAAGTTTAATTTTTGAATTTTAATTATTATTTTTTTTTAAATTTTCTATGGAATCGAAAAATGTATTAAAATGCTCAATTCCATAGTCTATAATAATAAATATAAAATCCATAATTTAAACATTCTACTAAAATAATAAATTAGTTTAACTATTCATTGTGATGGTGTGGCGCAGTTGGTTAAGAATTTGTCTTCGCCTCCTGCAAGTAGCTGGGTCAAAACATTGCCAAGCCATCTAAAATTTTTTTAATTTTAAAAAAATTTTCAATTTCCTTTTTCGATTATTTAAATTAAAATTAAAACTCAATAAATGTATAATAGAGCAAAATCCAAAAAAAAAGAAAAATCCAATAAGTCGATTTTAATTAAATGATCCCAATTTAGCCGATTTGAATGCAAATTTGTCATCTGCTGGATTGGAAATTGCCAATCGAATGGTCAAAGGCCTCTACAATGAACTGGCTCAACATTATGCTCAATTGGAGCCAAGCCCAAATGCGGTAGAAAGAGTGGCCGAAATGATGCGACTAATTGCCTATGCGGAGGTTGGAACAAATTTGAAATGGTTTTTAGTTTAATTAATTTGGGAACATTTTCAGAAAATTACTATGTATCGAAAGGAGGATGCAATATTAGTCAAAACGTTCAAGGCATTCAAAATTGATGTTTTCCTGGAGGATATTTTTGGTCCCGTCGAATTTGATTGAATTTACAATTTAGAAGAATAATAAATTTATATTGACGATTTGTTGAATTTGAATATAAAATATATTTTATCAGAATATATAATCATAATTTTATAGAGCAGAATAAATTTTTATTAAAATAATTTTTAATCCATTTTTGGCTGGAAGATCGATTTATTGATTTTATTCAGTAATTATCTTCATCGTAAAATATTTGATTATGTCTAATAAAAAATATTAGGACTATTGCATAATTTATATTTTAAATCTAATCCTTTTTTTGAATTGCATTTCTTCTTACTTATTAGTATTATTACTGGCATTGACTATACCAGTCTTCGAGTTAATTAAAATTGATAAGCCCATTTTTTTTATGAATGTTGAATATGTTCCATTTCTATCATTTTTAACTTCAATTACATTCATTTAGAAAAATAATAAAAAAAAACAATCTTTATTCTTTCATTTTCTATAAAATGTGATTGCGATAAACAAGTTTACATTTAAACCATCAAGGTCATTCCATAAGCAAAACTCCCTTTGGCACTCATAGCAAAAGTGAAGATTGATAGATGGAGGTAATATTTGGCGAATGGCGATCTTTGTTTTGTTTATAATTATAAGCAAAAATCAAAAATCGTCGTAATTGTTTTCAAGGACAAATTTAGTACTTTTTTGACTATAAATAAACTTATTTTGATCCACAATTCATGCACATTTGTTGATCAGAGATTGGATATAAAAAATAGCTTTGTTTTTAAGTGTCCTCTCCTCTAGTAAGTTAAATGGACCATTTGTTCGCCATTTTTTATTTAAGCAAAAATTTTTATAAAAAAAAAAATATAAAAAATATGCCTGTATTTATTTTGATTTTAATGAAAAATTTAATTCTTTTTAATATTTTTAGAACAATAAAGAACAAACTAATCATGAAAACATTTTTACTTCTCTTATTCATTGCTTTCTTTTTCCTGTGCTACTTGGAAACTGTGAGTCTGAAAAGGAAAAACATTTTATTAAAATTTATTTAGGCTTCTGCCTATTGCTGCGATGCTTGCCCAATGTACAAGTGTACGCCGAGTTGCAACATTTTCGGATGCAATTGCAAATGCTTCGTTTGCGTTGGAGGTATCCTCAAAAGGGAAAATATTAATTTACACAAAAAAAATATTAATTTACACAAATTCTTTCGTATCGAAAAATATTATATTTTTAGGCCATAAAACTTGGCCATAACTAGGTATTAGGGATCAGAGTTAGGTTCAAGGCCAGGATGGGATTAGGGGCTATGGGTTAAGGAATTTTAAAGATGTCGGATTTGGCCAAGTTATATGGCCTCAAAAAATAATTTCGACACGAAAGCTTGGGGCAAATTAATTTTTTTTTAATTAATTGACTCCCATTCTCTTTAGAATTATTGAATTTAATCATTTATTTATAGAGTTTGATCAATGCAACAAAGAGGAAAGAGGCAGAGAATATGCTCGCGAACAAATGGCCAAATTTGGATTGTAAGCAGAAATTCAAAGGTATAATAAATTTTTATTTTACTTATTTTTAAACAGCTTTGGCAAACTCGGCATGGCACAATTTCCTGCCATCTTCCATGGACGTCGAAAGCGGGACATAGACATTGGGAATTTGAATGAGACAATTGCGCAGGCAAAAGAGCTATTCGAGGCAGCCGACAAAAGCAACGATGGTTTCATTAGCAAGGAGGAAGCGGTACAAATTTTTTTTATAAATTTTATATATGAATATCATTTACCGTAAATTCTTTTTTTACCTTAATTTATATCCATTTTAAACAAATTATAGTGGATTTTATAGAATTTTAGAGAACAAAAAATGCAATAAAAATTTTTAAATCCACCTTTCTAAGAGGTATGGGCCTTCAAATTCGAGAAAGATTAATTAATAGAGACTGGGCTATTAAAAGAGAATTTACTGTATCCTTTTTTAAATAATTTTATTTATAATTTTTATATCCGATTAAAGATCGAATTCCTGATTGCCAAATCCAATGAAACTGGCTTAGATATCATCCTGACTGCTGAACAATTGAATAAAAATCCGGAATGGTTCAAATCGATTGATCTGAATGGAAATGGCAAAATTGAACCATTCGAAGTGGATTTGGATTTGGCCTTTGAGGACAATAAATTTACTCGCGATGAAGCCGTAGGCATAATTTTTTTTGTTATTTTAATAATTTTTATAAATTTTTAGATTGCTTTCTTTGCCATTGAACCGAGAATGATGGAAGTATTGAAGAAGGATGATGCATGGTTCAAGCATGCTGATTCAGATGGAGATGGGAAAATCGAAATGGAAGAATTAAAGAAAATTGACGTAAATAAGGAGAAAAAAATTGACGTGAATAAGGAGAAGAAAGAAATTTAAATGAAAGAAGCAATGATAAATGAGATTATTTATGGGCGAATTGATGATACTTAATATTTAAGCCATTTCAAAACAAATTATTTTTAAATTAATTATTTTGCATTAATTAATAATCTTATCGAAATATTTAATTATGACTTCTAGATAAAAAATTTAATATAATATAATAATTAATAACCCATCAGGCGGAATTATTCTTAGTTAACCAGGCGGATTTATTCTATGTTCGCCAGGCGGAATTATTCTAAGTTCGTCAGGCGGAATTATTCTAAGCAAAACAGGCGGAATTATTCTTTAACCAGCAGGCGGAATTATTCTTAACTAACCAGGCGGAATAAAACAGATGGAACTATAGCTCCAGGCAGGGAGAACAAATTTTGAGAATTTTGGCACAATAAAATGAATGGAAATATTCAAATAATACTATACTATATTTGTTTTAATTAATGGGAATTTACCAATCAATCAAATAATAAAAACAAAGTATTTTTCTGCTTTAAAAATGACATTTAAATGAAGTAATGCAAATTAATAAATACAATAGGGGGAATCCACTTCCATCAACAATTTTGATTATCAATTAGACAAATTCGTCCTTTTTCTCTCATTTAATGGACTCAATTTATGCCAAAAAAAATGTTGATGGGGATGATGAGTTGGAAAATGTCTTGGGAAAATTGCTTCAGGCAAAACATTTAAATTAATATTTTGCACAGTCAATGGGAAAATAAAAATGAATGAGGTTGATTTTTGTCTCAAATATCCAATCCGATGCCCTATTGTTGATATTGATATCGACCATTTAAAAATCAAAATTGCAGCAGTTTTTAATTTAACTAAAGCTCTTCAATTTACCTAATTTTTCAATTTTCATTCAACAAATTTGCAAATATTTAACTTCAAATTGTATTTAAATTTATGACTTAAAGCATATTCAGCCTACCCTTTCACCCATTCATAGGCTCAATGCTTGACCAGTTGTTGTCTGCTGATCATTCTCAATTAATTAATCCTCCCTGATATAAAATATTTTTATTAGTGTATTGGATCGATGGAAGTTGTAAAAATGAGGAAAAGGGGAGTAAACGCGATAATCATAATCATCTAATAAAAATTATGAATAAATTCCTAATATAGGCCAAACAACCATTAATAATATAATTCTATAAGGAAATTCATCCAATTTACCATTTCATTTATAACCCAGAGGAAAAAAAGTAAATAGGGGAAAGTTCCATCCATTCGACATTTGAATCGTAGTAGCTGACTCGTAGCTGGCTCGTAGCTGACTCGTAGCTGGCTCGTAGCTCGCTCGTAGCTCGCTCGTAGCTCGCTCGTAGCTCGCTCGTAGCTCGCTCGTAGCTGGCTCGTAGCTGGCTCGTAGCTCGCTCGTAGCTCGCTCGTAGCTGGCTCGTAGCTGGCTCGTAGCTGGCTCGTAGCTCGCTCGTAGCTGGCTCGTAGCTGGCTCGTAGCTCGCTCGTAGCTCGCTCGTAGCTCGCTCGTAGCTGGCTCGTAGCTCGCTCGTAGCTGGCTCGTAGCTCGCTCGTAGCTGGCTCGTAGCTAGCTCGTAGCTCGCTCGTAGCTGGCTCGTAGCTGGCTCGTAGCTGGCTCGTTGCTCGCTCGTAGCTGGCTCGTTGCTCGCTCGTAGCTGGCTCGTAGCTCGCTCGTAGCTGGCTCGTAGCTGGCTCGTAGCTGGCTCGTTGCTCGCTCGTAGCTGGCTCGTAGCTAGCTCGTAGCTCGCTCGTAGCTGGCTCGTAGCTGGCTCGTAGCTGGCTCGTTGCTCGCTCGTAGCTGGCTCGTAGCTGGCTCGTAGCTGGCTCGTAGCTCGCTCGTAGCTGGCTCGTAGCTGGCTCGTAGCTCGCTCGTAGCTCGCTCGTAGCTCGCTCGTAGCTGGCTCGTAGCTCGCTCGTAGCTGGCTCGTAGCTCGCTCGTAGCTGGCTCGTAGCTAGCTCGTAGCTCGCTCGTAGCTGGCTCGTAGCTGGCTCGTAGCTGGCTCGTTGCTCGCTCGTAGCTGGCTCGTTGCTCGCTCGTAGCTGGCTCGTAGCTCGCTCGTAGCTGGCTCGTAGCTGGCTCGTAGCTGGCTCGTTGCTCGCTCGTAGCTGGCTCGTAGCTAGCTCGTAGCTGGCTCGTAGCTGGCTCGTAGCTGGCTCGTTGCTCGCTCGTAGCTGGCTCGTTGCTCGCTCGTAGCTGGCTCGTAGCTCGCTCGTAGCTGGCTCGTAGCTGGCTCGTAGCTGGCTCGTAGCTCGCTCGTAGCTGGCTCGCTAGCTGGCTCGTAGCTGGCTCGTAGCTGGCTCGTAGCTGGCTCGTTGCTCGCTCGTAGCTGGCTCGTTGCTCGCTCGTAGCTGGCTCGTAGCTCGCTCGTAGCTGGCTCGTAGCTGGCTCGTAGCTGGCTCGTAGCTGGCTCGTAGCTGGCTCGTAGCTCGCTCGTAGCTGGCTCGTAGCTGGCTCGTAGCTGGCTCGTTGCTCGCTCGTAGCTGGCTCGTTGCTCGCTCGTAGCTGGCTCGTAGCTCGCTCGTAGCTGGCTCGTAGCTGGCTCGTAGCTGGCTCGTAGCTCGCTCGTAGCTGGCTCGCTAGCTCGTATCTCTTTGATAATTCGATGGTCTAACTGTTTAATTGATCATAGACATTTGACCATTTACTCCTTTTATTCCTTCTCGCCTTCTCGGTTGCATTAAGAATTGGAATTTCCCAAAATTAGTAGATGGGCCATTGTAATTCTTTGTTTTGGCCGATATGAGGGAATTGTTCATATTTTTATTGGATGATTAATCCACAATGTTCATTAGATCAATAATTTTTGGAAAAAACAAGATGGACAATGCGGGTAAGGAAATCGGACCTGCAGCAGGTTTACAATATGGAGAAAGGGAATATTGGGTTCCATCGATAAAGTAGCTGTATCCTTTCTGGCCTATATTTAAACTAGACATTGGCCATTCTGGGAAGGCGATATGCCATTGGAAAGCTCAAAATGTCCTCTAAATTTACCTATTTTAAGTTTATGAATTTAGGTTTTAAATAAATTTATTTGTCTTTGAGTATGGTAAACTGAAATTTATTATCGAAAAAGAAAAAGCCTTTTTTCTATAAATTGTTCTAAATTTTCAAAAATTTAGAAAAACATTTTTTAGAGGACATTTATGGGTATCGAAAGGCATATCGCCTATCTGAATTGGTTAATTTTTTCAATTAAGAGAAAAATTTATCGGTTTTTTTATTTACTTTTAAATTTGCAATGATTAAAATATAATTATTTTAGATTTTAGTTCAACTTATTTCTATAAATTTTCAAAAATCCAAATACATTGAAAAATAGCAAAAATGTCTGAAGAATTATCGAATTTGAATTTAACTAAAGAAAACATTGCTTTGAAAGAACAATTGATCAAAATTGAAGAAGAAAATGCCGAATTGAAGGAACAAAATACCAAATTGATGGATAAAATTGGAGCAATGAATTCGGAAAAACTCCAAGTAAATTTGTGAACATTCATTTTATGAATGGAAATATTAAAAATTAGTATTTTTAACATATTTGAAATAATTTAAATTTTAGTCCACTCAAGAAAACCCGACAGAATCGAGCAGTGCCATTTTAAAATTGCAACCAATGAAAAGATCTCACAAAGAAGAAGAGTCCAGCGATTTTTGTCCGGAAGCAAATAAAAAACCAAAATTCACAGAGACGAAAACAAAGTAAAAATTTAAAATAAATAGCATTTTTTATTTGTCTTTTATAGGTTCGTTCCGAATTGGCTGATTGAAGTTTTGGCATGGATTGATCGTATTGAAAT
Source organism: Pratylenchus scribneri (assembly GCA_030063045.1). Lineage (NCBI taxonomy): Eukaryota > Metazoa > Nematoda > Chromadorea > Rhabditida > Pratylenchidae > Pratylenchus > Pratylenchus scribneri. The sequence continues at coordinate 295,665 of JAQSEB010000037.1, read as the reverse complement.
GGCCAATTCCTCATTGAGCTTCTCCAGCAATACATTCAAACAACTTTGTTGGCCAAAATTGCATTTGAATGTGGAGTCATATGAAATTCACTATTTGGAATGTTCACAAACCCATAACTATGATTATCGTGCTTTTCTCCGTCTTGGTGATGAAGAAGACATTTTTTCAATTGCTCTAATTCCACCACCACATTATATTACCTTCAAAGAGCTTAAATTAAAGTGAGTGGGATCCATCTTAAATATATGTAACAGAGAATATTGGAAATTAGTGATTTCCGGAATACCCTATGAAATTGGGTTAGCGAATTTTGGAAATCTCGGCTTCTGGGCATCGCACAGATCCGAGAATAGGCTCATTCGACTCGGCATGGCCGATTTACTATATAAAATTTCAATTTCAGATTTGTTTAAGGGCTAGGGTTAGGGTTAGGGTAGGGGCGTCATGGGTTTTAGGGGCTAAGAGCTAGGGGTTTGAAATTGAAATTTCATATACTAAATCGACCATGCCGAGTCGAATGAGCCTACTATCGAGTCTGTACGATGCCTAGAAGTCGAGATTTCCAAAATTCGCTAACCCAACTACCTGCTATTTCCGGAAATACGCAGATTTCCAATATTCGCTGTAACATATATATTGATTTGAGAAATCTGTAAAATTTAAGTGTTATTGTCCAGATGAAATTTTTTTTATTAATTCGGAAAATTTAATTTTGGTTGCTATTCGCTAATCTGACTTTTGACAGTCTAACATACTTTTCGTTATTTCTTACCGTCTTAACAATATAATGCAACTTTTGCCATGAAAAATGGTGACTAATAAGGAAAATGTTGAAAATTTTTTTTATATTGTTATTTAAAGTTCTTGCTGGTCAGCTCGCCGAGCAGAATTGGTTGGTTAATAATATAATAATATAAAATTTTTCAAAATTTTCCCCGGTCTCCATGTAATTTTTCATGGTAAAAGGTGAAATTATCCTGTCAAGATGTTCATATATGATGATTAGGATGTCACATTCGCCATAAGCAACCAAAATCGTGCCGCGACATTTGCACACTCGACATTTGTGCACTACAATAAAACCCGACATTTGCGCACTATTTTTTTTTGTTTTAATTTTAACTTAGGGCAAGGGTTAGGTTTAGGGTCAAGCATGGGTTTAGGGGCTAGGAGTTAGGGTTTAGGGGATCCTAAAGAAGTTTGACTTGGCAAAAAAAGTGCGCAAATATCGGCGAACCATCAAAATTATCCCGTTTTCTGAATTATTATAAAATTTTTCTTCTCGAAACTAATTATTAATGATTGTCTTGTGATTTAATTTTAATAACAATTTATAGCATTTATGATATAAATACTGAGATGGTAAATTTTGTCAAAAAATGTGCTCATTCGATCCAAAAATGCAATTTGAAACTTAATTTCAATATCAATGAAATTTCTCCTGAAATGGACAAAAAACGTTTTGAATTAATGCAAAATTTATTGGAATGTTTGGCAAACAAAATAGAAGTATTAGAATTATATATGAATTTGGCTGAATTCAACCAATTATTCCCTGGCACACTTGACCAAGTGAAATTTATTGATTATAATGGAAAAGGTTCTACACTTCTGGACAATGATTTCCTAGTGAATTGGCTGAATAAACAATCAAATCAATGGAAACAAAAGATTATTCATATCCAATTTGATAAAAAAGCGACTAATATCCTGATTAATCGCATCAAAGAGGTAAATATATGTATAAAATATTATAAATATTTATTTTTTTTAGGAATTTTTGAATGCAAATTTTCCGTCCATCTTTACTATCTGTTTTTGGACTTATCGCAAAATAGCCCGAAATGCCAATGCCAATCAACAATTAACACTGGAGAATGCGCGAACAAATGAAATTTTAAATATTTATCTTAAAATTTCAAATTACGGTAAATATAGCATCTATTTGGCTCGATATCCAAAAGGAGAAGAACAATGGAAACAAAGAGGAGAAAAGAAATATTGACTGGGCATGAAATTTCGAATATATTATGAAAAATTGAACTGGAATTTAATAATTTACATATTTTTCCTTTATAATTAAATGTTCGCATTTTTCTTTTGTAGTAATTTTTCTTTCCACATTATTTAAAAAAATAATTATTATTTTAATTTTACTTGAATAAACGGATAAATTACTGTTGAAAAAATTATGATAATATAATTTGGTGAATAAAAGAATGAAAATGAAATTCAAATTTACATGTTAGCTGGGGTTTTCTCGTTGCATTTATGCAAATGAAAAAAAATATAAATACAAAATAACATGTTTTGGATTGTAAAAACAAGTTCAGTTTTTTACAAATTTTATTGAAAAAATTTAATTCTCATCCATTTTTCCTCTCTGAAATTTATAAGCCCTCTCTCTATTTGAAGTCCCCCCCCCCCCCCTCCTAGAGGGTCTATGAAATTTATAATTCCCGGCCCCCGGGGATTCTAATAGAGGATTTACGGTATTTATTAATAAATAATAATGAATACAATAATTAACTTCTTTATATTTATCGCTTGAAAATATTTTTTCTTTTGACTAAATAAAAGAGTAAAAATAGGCAAACTCAAAAAATGTACATTTTTTGATCTTTTTTTTAAAATAAAACATTTTTAATTCTTTCATTGTGCCATCACTCATCAAACTTTTGAATATATCTTTTTATTCGATGAATATAAAAACATAATATAATTTTACAAATCATTTATTATATTTAAATAATAACAAAATACTTGTATATTTTATTTATGGCATTAAACAAAATTGCATTATCGTATTGTTTTATCAGCAGCAGTGCCATTCTCTCACAATCAGTCTATCACAGGGGTCGGATCTGTCCTGATTTTTCAGATTTGTCCTGATTTTGAGAGGTCAAATCTGAGAAAATGAAAATGTCCTGATTTCTCAGATTTGTCCTGATTTTTTGGTGAAATGTTTGATTTTGTCTGATTTTTCATAAAATTTCATTTTTTCTTTAATAAATATCTAAATTTTTCGCTGCGCGGCAATTTTTAGCTCGAATTTTCCGCTGCGCGGCAATTTTTAACTCGAATTTTCCGCGGCGAGGCAATTTTTAGCTCGAATTTTCCGCTGCGCGGCAATTTTTAGCTCGAATTTTCCGCTGCGAGGCAATTTTTAGCTCGAATTTTCTCCTCACACTCACAGTGCTATTTTTGGTTAATTTTTCCTTTAGGAATAAAAAATTAAAGCCAAAATAGATTATAGGAGGCGAAAAATATGATATTTTTTTTAACAATATTTTTCATGAATAAACCGATTTTAATTCATTTTAAAACATTTTTATAAAATCTGAATTTTGATCATAAAATCTGAATTTGGATGTAATTTTTCTGAATTTGAAAATTTTTTGATCCGACCCCTGGTCTATCAGCATCAGCAATACCCTCAGTGGTCAGTCCTAATATTTTAAATAATTTTGATAAAAAAATATATTTTTAAATATTAACATTATTAGCATAGATAAAAATTAAAATTCAGTGAATCATCCCGAATTGACCTGAAAAATTTGAGCAACCGAAATTATAATCGCCCAAATGATTATGCAGGGAAATATGAGAGGACCACGGGAATTGTTCGATTCCCAAATTTCATTTTCCCCATCGTCAATGTCGAGTTGAGCCAGAAGACCAAGTGGAAAAAATAATAACAAAAACCAAAGCAAAAGCTTTGCCATTACTGTGGTAGCAGAGCAATTTAATTTAGAATAAATATGGAATGAATTTATTTAATTTTTTCAAAAAATTATTATTTATAAATTATAATATAATATTATTTGATAAAATGAAATGTAGAGTTTTTGGTACTCTTATTCGGTGACCGGTGAGTAATGGAAAGGAGGGTATATTATGAATCATTAAAGCAATTTTATTTTGGTTAAAATTATTTAAATATTATTTTACTCAAAATGCATTGGTAAAAGCGGTGGTGCTAGGTCATCTCCACAAAATTCTGCAAAAATGGGAAATTCCACAATTCTACAACTATAAATTTTTGGAATATTTGAGCTTGTGATAGCTCATCCGTAAGAGCATTGCGAGTTGATTCGATCTAGAGGTGGGCGAAATTGCGCCGAGTTGCTCGGCAACTTATATAAACTCATAAATATTGAATAAGTGAAGGGTCCTCCTTTGATTTGAAACATGTAAAATTTTTTGAAATTTTTTGTTCAAATTAGAGCTTAATCGACGTGTCTCGATGAAAGAAGATAGAATCTGTCATTGTTTTCACAAAAAATATTTTAAATTTAATTGAAATATTTTTTATTAATTAAAAAGATACAACTTATAAATTTTTCCATAAAAAATTTATAAATAATTTTCTTTTTTTCTCAATTTAATAATGAAAAAAAAATACAATTTTTATAAATCCAAAATTACTATGTTTTTGGTGCCAATATTCAATAAAATCTCTTGGAAAATAAATCAGAAAATTTTTTCATTTTAGATTTAATTTTATTTTTACATACACCAAATGAACTTTATAATTAAAATTAAAAATGTTTTTTTATATAAAATTATTACAATTTATTAAGGGTATAGGTCACATAAAAAAATAAACTAATGAAATGAGATGTAGATGAATTTGCATTTTAAGAAAAAATTTTTCATTTTCACTTTCGTTGAATAAAATGATTATTTATTAAATATACTGTAGTTCAAAATTCTCTTCCTTTTACTTTGATCATCTCGAGAATTTTGACAATTTTCTTATTAATTATTCTGTATTTTAAAATTGACTGTCTGAAATGTTCACTTATTTTTTATTATTTAAGATCACAAGAAAAGGTTCTATTCTCAGTTATTTAAAAAGATTAAATTAAAATAAGAATTTATCTCACGATATTTTATGGGTTGCATTCAAACTTTATTCTTTCCCCACCCTCCACTAAAAATTGTTGACAATTTATTTTTAATATTTGTTCGCATTATTACACAAAGACACCATTTCGCGCAGTTAATTAAAAAAAAAACAAAAATATTATTTATCATGAATTCTCCATAATTATTGAGAAACTAAAGAGTGATCGCAGGAAAAATAAATAAAAACAATCTTTTGCGCATTAATCAATAATGCGGTTTTCGGAGAAAATAGAAAAGTATTATATAAATGGCATTTGGCATCCAATGAAAAAAAAAAATAAAAATAAATCCTAATATTTGAAAATTGAGAAATATTTTGAAAATGAAGCAAGGAATTCTTTGTTTATTTATCTTTCAAATTCTTGCCACAATGGACATTCATGCATGGGCCGATGAACAGCCTCAAGGTAAGAATATTAAATTTAAATAATAATCAGAAATTACTATATTCATTTTTAATCATTAAAAATTTTTTGATGTAAAATAAATTGAAAAAAAAAGTTTTCAAATTTTTATAAAGATGGAGGACGCATAAAACGGCACCCGGTGCTTGGTTACCAAGGTCCTCAAGGCCCCGGCAAATATCACATTATGGTGGGCAATTTCTTTTTTATTGGAAAAATTTTTTTTAAATAATATTTTAATGAAAATTAATATGAAAATTAAATATAATATTTAATGCTAATTTAAGGGAAAACGTGAAGTCGATTTTCTCAAACTGTCATCTGTCAATCAATTAGAGAGTAATATTGCTGCTGAAAGGCTAATCATTTTTTACTTTTTCTTATTTTTGAAGAAGATCACACCGGCATTGACAATGTACACCATATTCGTGATGAGCGTGGAATTTTTGGGGTATAAATTTTTTTCTGTATATATTTAATTACAAATAATAAAGTGTTCACATAATCGAATTAACAGCGAATTTTGAGAATTAGCGAAATCCCAGGAATTCGCTAGGCATTTGGGTTAGCGAATTTCGGGAATCTCAGTTTCTAGGCATCGTACATGCTCGAGAGTAAGCTCATTCGATTCGGCTTAATCGATTTATTTTATGAAATTTTAATTTCAAACCTTTCCCTTAAACCCCTAGTCCTAACCCTAACCCTAGCCTCTAAACCAGTCTTTTATTGAAATTTCATACAATAAATCGATTAAGCCAAATCGAATGAGCTTACTCTCGAGCCTGTACGATGTCTAGAAACTGAGATTCCCGAAATTCGCTAACCCAAATGCCTAGTGATTCCTGGGAATCGCTAATTCCCAGAATTAGCTGTGACAACGATAATAAAACTAACTAACAAAAAAGGAAAATTTTTATTTTTAATGATATAATAATTTTGAAATTTTATTTATTTCCGATGAATATTAAAATGTCCTTTTTAATGTACATTTTTAAAATTATTCTTTATAATGTCCTCCACATTTTTTTAGAAGATCGCAAAAGTGTTTGGAAGCGGAAAAGGGAAGAACGAGGTCAGTTTGTATTTTTTTTTTTTGTTTTCCGATATTCTGGGAACCTGAAAAATTTTGAATTATGACCAATTTTGCTTATAAAATCTAATTTTCCCTTTTTTAGAAATTAAGAAAATGAAAACAATTCTGGAAAATTAGCCAATTTTTGAACATTGCCATTTGCCATTAATGGTATTCCGAAAAAAATGTAAAATGTTACATTTCCTAAAAATTTTTGCACTTTCCTGGAGAAAACAATTTAATCAGGAAAGTATAATTTCGTGAAAGAATAATTTTGCACTTTTCTGGAAAGAATAATTTTCCACTTTTCGATTATTTTAATATAAAGAAATAATATTCAAGCCAAAAAAAATTAAGTGATTTTTTTGTCATTTTAAAATAAACAAGTAAACAAATAAACCGGTTTATAGGGGAGTGAATTAATTTTATTTTTACTTTTTTTTCTGTAATCTTTAAAATAAATTAATGAAAAATTTAACATTGATTGAATATCTATAGAAGAGCGGCAGTGCAACAAAGCCGACAACTTCTGCTGGAGGAGGAGGAGGAAAACAAACAAAAGCCCACGAAAAGACGCATGTAATACAACAAAAACCAGGACAAGGAGGATTACCGGGCAGATTGACTCCTACTTCAATATTTTCTTCGGGTCTTGGCAAATGAGAATGATGATGAGATAAAAATGATTAATTCCTAAATAAAAACACAAATGAAAATTTTATTTTAAAAATAAATGAATGCTAATCTCGTAGTCATTTTAATTTTTGGTTTTTATTTAGTAAAATGGTGGTCCGACAATTTGGCAGTGCGACAATTCGGCAGTGTTTTTTTTTTGTAAAAATATGTATTTATGGGAATTCGATGATGGGGAATCCGAATATCGAATTAGTTTTTCAATAAAATAATTTTTTAAACTGTTTCTGATATACTAATTGATCTCCCCGTGGGAATGGCACAAGCGAAATTCCCATTCCATCATCGCGTTTTTGTGGCTTGCAAAAAAATTTTTTTCGCTTTTTTATGCCAATTAATTATCACAATTTTTCTAGTTATGCTAAATAAAATAATTCATAGAATCTATTATAAAATAATAATGAATATTTTGTAATTTAATTAAATAATTTAGGAAAAATTTAACATTGAGTCCCCAGATTCAAAATCTGACGAGATCTATTGATTGATATATCATATTAAATTCAAAATCAATTTTACCAATAATTTATGATTAGAAAAATATTTTTTCAATTTCTTTTCCTTTGATTTGATACAAGCGTTAAAAAACTGGTCAACATCCAAAAATATTTGTGCAGATTTATTTTAGCACTTTTTTATGCGCGAATGCCATCGGCAACCGAAAAAAATGAACGCTTGATCGAATTATTCCACTCAATCCAATTCATTCCCATTCAAAGCAAAAATGTCAGTCCACTTTTTGATCAGTTCCGTCATCCCCTCCCTTTCATCTCATTCCGCTCAACAAATTCCTTTATTTTTTGGCGCAATGGAATGAATGAATTGGCGAACAAAAACGGGCAGGGATGGAATTTTTGCGCGGAGCTCATTTTAAATGCTTTTTCCTCCTTCTCATCGCACAAATAAATGACGCGACTTGGGGTAATCAAATTAGCTGATCAGTGTTACTGCTTCCACTGATTGAGCGATAAAACCCAAAAGTAGCCGGTTAGCTTAACGAGGGCATAGCTGGGATTGGATAGGGCTAAGGAATGTGCGCGCAAAAAGGGGAATTCGGCGCCATATAAAAGCCCATTTTATGGGGGAATTTGGTCAATTTTTGATTCCAAAACACTAAAAATAACTGATTTTGAGCATTTTGCCATTCAATCCGTTGAAAAATGTCAATTCATGTTGCAACCACTGGCGCAATTGCGTTCAGTGGTGCCACCGTCATTCTTTGTATGGTTGGCCTAATTGGTGTGTACAATGATTTGCAAGCAATTTGGACGGAATTGGACTTTGAAATGGACCAATTCAAGTTGCAGGTATGGCTGGAATAATTTATTTTTATATATTTTTGGGGTAAGAAATTTGGTACTTATCGGTAATCTGGTACGTATTTTTTTTTTAAAAATTGAGAAAAAGTTATCTTGGCCCATTTATGGGTCATCCGGTATAGAGTTAGTGTTATTCAACGATAGGCTATCATTTCAGATGTCCCTAATAGTAATCCTAATCAGGGATGGGTTCGATGTTTCGATTTTTTCGTTTCGATGTCGATTTTCGGTCATTTTTGGCCTCGAAATTTCGTTTTTCGGTTGCGAAAAATTTTTTGACCCTCCGAAATTTCGTTTTTCGGTTTCGAAAAATTTTTTAACTCCCCGAAATTTCGATTTTCGATTTCGATTTTTTATTTTGGGCCATCGAACCCATCCCTGATCCTAATCACCTATGATATCAAACTTTCATTTTTATATCAAGTACCAGATAATCTGAAAATACAGAATTTTTCGCATTTTAAAAATTTGCATTATTATGGGTTTTAAAAATTGGTGAGAAATTTATATCGAAAATATGCAAAATGCAATACTAGGAGAGTAAGATAAGAAGGATTACTGGCTTATAATATGATCAAAATTAATTATTAGCACATTTAATGTTTTTTCATAATTCAAAAGGGAATGCGATGAAAAAGATAAACTAATATAAATTTGTTGAAAATTTACTCGTCGAAAAATATTCTTTTTTTTAGGTCATATAAATTGGGCAATAAAAAATGTTGGGACTTATTATTAGATTTACGATTAATTAAGATTAATACTCTTCTTTAGGGAGATAGGAATTAAAATTACAAGGCCTATGAAAATTCTTTGGTACGAAAAATTTTCTGGAAATTCAATCTTTTTTTTTCTCAATTATAGATTTCCATATCAAAATGGTTGATTTTAAAAATATTTAGACAAATGATCTCTGGAATGACATGTTGGCATTGGGCGCCGGCACCCCTTCCAATCGTCAACGTCGTCAAGCGTACGGAGGCTATGGGGCCGCTGGCTCTGGACAAGCATTCCCAAGCGGTGGTGCCCAAAGTGGCGGAGGTCTTCCAACGGCCCATGTTGCCACCGGACCATTGAATGTTGGATTGGGCAGTGCATGCAGTTTGTTGAATATTTCCTACTTATTTAACATATTTTTCAACCTAAAATAGATTGCAATCCGCACAACAATTGCCCGGCTGGTCCCGCTGGCCCCCCGGGCGAATCCGGTCCACCAGGCCAACCTGGTATTCCAGGAAAGGCCGGAGTGCCTGGACAGGATTCGGACAACTTCCAAAATGTTGGATTGAAAGGCTGCTTCAATTGTCCGGCTGGGCCACAGGGGCCACCAGGTAAAGGAAAATATATTTTATAAGATATTTTAAAATATTTTATTTTTGTTACTGCTGATTTTGATTTTTTCGGCAATAATTCTGAATCGGTTGCCAAAATTACACTGCCCAAAAATAGTATTGTGGCAGACACTGTAGTTTGTGATTATTGGCCATATTTCAGCCTAGAGTCCATCTTAGGGAATTAATTTATGACTCATTCGATTAATCATGGTCGATTAAGTTAGGAAAATGTTAATTCTGGATTAATTTAAGCAGTTTTAAAAAGTTAAATCTGTTTAGAAATTCACAATTTTAATTGGCCATAACTTTTGTTAAAACTATTTAAAATTTGTAAGCAACATAGAACATTAATTCTAGCTTCATTCGATTCGTTATAATAGATTTAGTTAGATAAATGTAAATTCAGACAAGATTTAATTTGTTACAATAATGTTGAAAAATCCGAAATTTCAATTGGCCATAACTAAAAGGTTGAAAAACTGACCAAATCAATTTGGAATTGAAATTTTATTAACAAAATATATTTTAATTTATCGATTAAGCAATAGATCAAATTTATACGACTCAGAATCGGATAGAAAGCTGAAATATATAGAAAAATAAATTTCTTTTAAAAATTTAATTAAAATCACATTTTCCAAGGTGAGGCCGGTCGCCCTGGAGTGCGTGGAATGCGTGGACCAAAGGGATTGGCCGGTTTGCCTGGTCGCGATGGAGTACCTGGATTGCCTGGCGAACAAGGTCAAACTGGTGCGGCCGGCGATGATGGAAAGCCAGGAAAACCCGGAGACCATGGACAGGATGCGGAAAAACCGATTGGCCGTAAAGGGCCACGCGGTGCTCCAGGCGAGCCAGGCCCAGAAGGCCCAGTTGGGGATCAAGGCCATACCGGTGCACCCGGAAAAGCCGGCACCCCAGGCCCACCTGGCACTCCCGGATTCCAAGGACCACCGGGTGCTGATGGAGAGGAGGGTGGCGAAGGACCAGCAGGAAAGCAAGGACAAGATGCCGAATATTGGTAGGCCAAAATCGGGATTTGGATGGTATTAAACAATAATTTTATTTAAGCCCATGCCCTGGCCGCGATGGATCCCGTGGAAAAGGGGCTGCTGGAGGCAGAGGTTCCGCAACAAATTATCGTCGAAGCCGACTTGTCCAATAATAGAGAACATAAATATATGGAAATTAGAATAAATTTGATGATAAAGATGTGAATTTTTTTTTAAATAATTGTGGTTGAAAATGTTTAAAGTTCTTGGAAATGGAAAACAAAATCATGATTGATTAAATTAATTTTATAATTTTGATCATCAAATTAAATTGAGATTTAGACAAAATAAAATAATTAAATATTTTTTTGTAGTCATTTGTATTTGTTATTCCTTCAATCATACAAAATCAATTAATATTTTAAAAAAATATAAGTAAAATCTATTCGATATTTAAAATGAAAATTTTCTACTTCTTTTCAATTGTTGTTGATTCCCATTTCCCCATAAATCATCTAAATAGCTAGTCCAAAAATTGAGAATAATCATTAAATTTGAATAATTTGAAGAAATGAACTCCGCAGAGTATTTTTCGAAAATGTCCTTACGCCGATGCAAACCCGCATTTTTATTGTTCAGATGTGGAAACATTTTCCATTTTGGTCTGGCCATGGTGTTTAGTTTGTTTTCCATTTTTTCAGTCCTTGGCGATTGGCGAATTGCCATTTTTAAATATAAATATATAGATTAGATTTAGATAGGTAAATAAAAATATCGCATTATCTTATTCAAATTAGATTAATATTATATTATAATAAAATATATATTGGTTTGACATTTTTAAAAGAAATTATCACCAATAGAGAATGCTTTATACTGCTGAAATCCAAATCTACAGTAATGATAATGAAAATCAACAGAGTTGTTTGTCATCATCGACATCACCAAAATTGGCTTTCCTATTGTTGGACTGGTCCACTTGGATTGATGTGCTTTGTTGGCTAAAAAGGCGTGAATTGTCAACTGGAATTCAGCTTGCTTGTCGATATTTTAAAGAGTGCGAATTTTTTTTTGCCAAGAGATTTGTATTCTTTTGCCTAGAGAACGGTTTTTTGATTATAATCCTTTTTTTGCAGGATCTTGGCCCGTCGATTGATGTATATTTTATGATATTTTAAACAAAAACCAAAATGTTATAAACCAAAATATGATTTAGACGGTTTAATAATTTTAATTTTGGCCTAACTCCTAAAATTGCTATACATCATTCGACGCGTGTCTCGATGATTTATATAAAAAATGGCTTTACGGTTCGTTGGTCTGAGATCCAGCACAAAAAAAAGTTTTAATCAAAAAACCGATCTCTCGGCAAAAGAATTAATTTTCTCGGCAATAGAATGCAAATCTATCGGCAAAAAATTTTATCTATATTTTAAAACAGTGTGATTGAGCAAAGTTGTTTGGCCACGAAACCTCGTCATTTGATTAGCCAGCTTAACATTTCGACAATCCATTCGCGGCCAAAAAGAGGGTTAGGCCTATTGGCCCGGAAAATGCTTTTTTCTTCTGGCTGCTTAACCAAAAGACAAATTACTACAAAAAAGGTTTAATTTGTTTTAAAAAAGTATTCTTAAAATGTTTTGAAATAGTTCATCACAATGCAATTTGATCGAGATTTATGGCTTTCGTTTAAAAGTAGCAGCCGCCTTTCTAAAAGAGCAAAAGACAACGGTATTTTTATAATTTAAATAAAAATGTAAAATTTAATTTTATATTGGGCAAATGTAGAAAATTGAGCAACAATTGCTAAACTCTGAATTTGGGTGGTTAAACATTTTGAGACCTTGATCACATTGGAACCTTTATTGTTTCAATAATAAATTTAGTGCAAAATAGACGGAATTAAAAGTTAAAACTAAGTCAAACAGGCGGAATTAAAATTTAGTGCAAAACAGGCGGAATTAAAACTTTGTCAACCAGGCGGAATTAAAACTTTGTCAACCAGGCGGAATTAAAACTTACTCAACCAGGCGGAATTAAAACTTATTCAACCAGGCGGAATTAAAACTTAGTCAACCATAAAACTTTGTCAACCAGGCGGAATTAAAACTTACTCAACCAGGCGGAATTAAAACTTATTCAACCAGGCGGAATTAAAACTTAGTCAACCATAAAACTTTGTCAACCAGGCGGAATTAAAACTTACTCAACCAGGCGGAATTAAAACTTATTCAACCAGGCGGAATTAAAACTTAGTCAACCATAAAACTTTGTCAACCAGGCGGAAATAAAACTTACTCAACCAGGCGGAATTAAAACTTATTCAACCAGGCGGAATTAAAACTTAGTCAACCATAAAACTTTGTCAACCAGGCGGAATTAAAACTTACTCAACCAGGCGGAATTAAAACTTACTCAATCAGGCGGAATTAAAACTTACTCAACCAGGCGGAATTAAAAATTAGTCAACCAGGCGGAATTAAAACTTACTCAACCAGGGGGAATTAAAACTTAGTCAATCAGGCGGAATTAAAACTTACTCAACCAGGCGGAATTAAAAATTAGTCAACCAGGCGGAATTAAAACTTACTCAACCAGGCGGAATTAAAATTTAGTCAATCAGGCGGAATTAAAACTTACTCAACCAGGCGGAATTAAAACTTAGTCAACCAGACGGAATTAAAACTTTGTCAACCAGGCGGAATTAAACTTTGTCAACCAGGCGGAATTAAAACTTACTCAACCAGGCGGAATTAAAACTTTGTCAACCAGGCGGAATTAAAACTTACTCAACCAGGCGGAATTAAAAATTAGTCAACCAGGCGGAATTAAAACTTTGTCAACCAGGCGGAATTAAAACTTAGTCAATCAGGCGGAATTAAAACTTTGTCAACCAGGCGGAATTAAAACTTATTCAACCAGGCGGAATTAAAACTTAGTCAACCAGGCGGAATTAAAACTTTGTCAACCAGGCGGAATTAAAACTTAGTCAACCAGGCGGAATTAAAACTTTGTCAACCAGGCGGAATTAAAACTTACTCAACCAGGCGGAATTAAAACTTATTCAACCAGGCGGAATTAAAACTTATTCAACCAGGCGGAATTAAAACTTAGTCAACCATAAAACTTTGTCAACCAGGCGGAAATAAAACTTACTCAACCAGGCGGAATTAAAACTTATTCAACCAGGCGGAATTAAAACTTAGTCAACCATAAAACTTTGTCAACCAGGCGGAATTAAAACTTACTCAACCAGGCGGAATTAAAACTTATTCAACCAGGCGGAATTAAAACTTAGTCAACCATAAAACTTTGTCAACCAGGCGGAATTAAAACTTACTCAACCAGGCGGAATTAAAACTTAGTCAACCATAAAACTTTGTCAACCAGGCGGAATTAAAACTTAGTCAACCATAAAACTTTGTCAACCAGGCGGAATTAAAACTTACTCAACCAGGGGGAATTAAAACTTAGTCAATCAGGCGGAATTAAAACTTACTAAACCAGGCGGAATTAAAAATTAGTCAACCAGGCGGAATTAAAACTTACTCAACCAGGCGGAATTAAAACTTAGTCAATCAGGCGGAATTAAAACTTACTCAACCAGGCGGAATTAAAAATTAGTCAACCAGGCGGAATTAAAACTTACTCAACCAGGCGGAATTAAAATTTAGTCAATCAGGCGGAATTAAAACTTATTCAACCAGGCGGAATTAAAAATTAGTCAACCAGGCGGAATTAAAACTTTGTCAACCAGGCGGAATTAAAAATTAGTCAACCAGGCGGAATTAAAACTTTGTCAACCAGGCGGAATTAAAACTTAGTCAATCAGGCGGAATTAAAACTTTGTCAACCAGGCGGAATTAAAACTTACTCAACCAGGAGGAATTAAAACTTACTCAACCAGGCGGAATTAAAACTTACTCAACCAGGCGGAATTAAAACTTACTCAACCAGGCGGAATTAAAATTTAGTCAATCAGGCGGAATTAAAACTTACTCAACCAGGCGGAATTAAAACTTAGTCAACCAGACAGAATTAAAACTTAGTCAAACAGGCGGAATTAAACTTAGTCAACCAGGGGGAATTAATTTAGTACAAAACCGAAATTATAAGAATAATCAAACCAGCTTAAATAATTTTACCTTTTTGAATCATATTTTATCAGCTCTTGTTTCGATAAAAATACTATTAATGTTTTTTAATTAAATAAGCATAATTTTCTTATAGAACAAAAGAATACAAAAGGCTCATCATTGCCCGAGATTATCATCAATTTGCTTGGTTATTCCCAGCCTTCCACATTGCCACCACTCTATGTTCATTTCCGATCAATATGTCTTGAGATTGACATTTTCGACGACGACAATAACAGTGATTTTGATGTAAATTTCTACTCATCTATGGCAACAACATCGTCACGAATGCCCCAAATGTTGAGTTTGTTGATTGAACAAATGTTGCCAAATTTTGATGGTGCACAATTACATATTTGGGATCCAGATTTTAGCAGAAGGAAAGAAATATGGCAATCATGGCACCAAGGATGGAGGGGGAGTGGATGTTGGGCCGAAAAGGTAAGAAAGAACATTGAGAAACCAAAATCCTTATTCGTCCTATTCCGAATTTAAAAATAGATTTAGGTGGCAAAGGGTTATTAAAAGACTAAAACATTGCTTTTAAAATATAAATTTTCAAGTTTTTGTCTTTTTTAAAGATAATAAATAGAATCATGTTGTGTTTGCATTTCATTTAATTTTTGATTGGCCAAAGTGAATTTGTTCAGGGCATCCTCCATTTCTTTCCTAAAGAAAATTAAAAATTTTTGCAGAAATTTTCCAAAATTTTTTAAATTGTTAATTCAAATAAAATTTACAAATGGAGAAATTTGGCAAAAAATATTAGAAAAACAAAATTTTAAATATTTTCCAATATGGATTACAGTTGTTATTTTTTTAAATTAATTTTTCCGATAAATTTTTAAGGAAATAAAATGTAAAAAAAAAGTCATATTATTGGTTAAAATCTGTCTCTAAGCTAGCCTGCCTTATAAAACTACAAATAAAATATAGGTAAAAAAAGTAGAATTTTCATCGCTTTTAATTTATTTTATTCTGTTTTTAATTTATTTTATTCTGCAATTTTGCGGAGAAAAACGCCTTTTTTCTTTTTTCTCTCCATTTGGCGCAAAAAGAAGCTTGCAGAGAAGAAAAATAAATGGAAGAGAGTGCATTGAGCCGAATTGGCTTGCTGGCTCTGTTCATCTGCTTCCCATTCATTTTTTTAGCCTCAATCCATATTAGTAACCAATGAAATTGAAGCAGCATTATGTTCTCTAACCCTTCTCTTTACTCAGTTAAAGATGGACGGTTTACGTTTCTCTAACTTACCAATTTTTGGAACGGGGGAAGTTCCGGAATTCCCCCTTAAAATATTTATTGTGAAATTTCAGCTTGCTTTAATTTTTATAGTCTATCTTAATGCTTTTATTAAAATTCAAATACAAACACTTTTCTATGACCAAATTTTAGAGCTTAAATGATTTATGAGTTAATAAATTAATTATTATTTCATTTAAATCCAAACAATTAATTTAAAATAAGTCCCCTAATTAGTAAAATTACCTGACAATGTACAATTGGTGCCAATCCTTTTTGAAATTTTCAAATTCCTTCATTTGTTTTTCCATTCTAAAATTATGTTCCACCATTTTTTGGCTAATTTCACTCAAATTTTGTCCGGCATTTGTACTTGGCATTTGATTATTTTGTGTTTGCATTGTGTTAAATTGGAATTGGAGGCCATCAATTTTGGTGGCAATATCCCGCAATGTGCCATATTTTTTTGCATCCTCATGGAATTGATTTATGGTGAATAATTGGACTTGTAAATCGTCCAAATTTTTCAATTTACCTAATTAAATTATTTTAATAATTTTTCAGACACAAAATTTGGAAAAAATTAATATTTAAAAAAAATTAAATGAAAAAATCAAAAAAATTGTTTAAATAGTTAATTAAATTTTAATTAAATTAATAAAAATATTCGAAATTTACATAAAAAAATATTTTAGAAATTTGTTAACTAAAAATTATTTAAATAATTAATTAATTTTTAATTAATATTAATAAAAATATTAGAAAATTGCTTGAAAAATAATTTGTCCTATTTCAATATCCTTATTAATTTAATTTTTAATAAAAATTTTGATTTTTTGGCATAAATAAAGGAAAAAAATGAAAAAAAAAGTTGGGGGATTCAGCTGCTTTATCGGCCACACCGCCCCCCTCCCACCCCCGGGCTCGCGGCCCCGGGGGCGGGAGGGGGGGGGGGGGCGGTTTGGCCGACCACGGCCCGAAGCTCTTTTTCCTTTGCTCCACTGAATCCCACAGCAATAGAAAATGACCACTCGCTTATATAGGAATAGCCCAATTCTGGGGGTAATTTTGTGTGGGAAGCAGGCAATAGGAGCAAATAAAACTAAAGGAAGGGGATAATTCATCACAGTCTATCACCCCCACTCGCATTTCTTTATCCTCCCTAGTGAATGACCCACTTTTTCAGTCATTTTTGAAAAATTTGCTGTTTGCTATTAGCAAATTATGTAAACAATTTGTGTGTAGTGAATAATATATCTGAAGCAATTTTTCAAGCTAAAACCTTAATCGGGGTAAACAATCTTTAGAAAACCGTTTCTTTTAATTCCCCACTCTCTATTCTCTAATAATTCTCCTACCTCGCTGAGGACCCGTAAATTCAGGGCAGGGTTGACTTCAAAAGAATTTTTATTGCTTTTTCTTAGTTCCCTAAAGCTCTATAAAATCAGCAAATATTTGTTCCAAAAATGTCCACAAATTAAAGATTTAAAATTCATTTTTTAGGGGCTGAAAAATAATTCCTCATGGGGAATTAAAAAAGTATATACGGTAATTGAATAATAATTGGCTAAAATATTTTGCAAAAAAACAAAAATTTTCGAATTTTGGCTAATTTGTCGCTTTTTGTCATAATTTTTCCCTTTTTATACCAAATACACTAATTTTATAATTTTTCTCTAGCCAAAACCTAAAGAATCAGAGCTATACAATATTGCAAAATTTATTAAAATTAAAATAATTATTCAATTTAAAAATTAATTTGCTGTATTTAAAAAATTTTCCATTCATTTTATTTTTTCTATAATTTTTTAAATTTTAAATTATATTTAAAAAAAATTTAATTAATCTTACCACAAACTCACCCAAAATCTTCTCCAATTGATTGAATTTCACGCGCATTTCATCCCAATTTTTTGTCAATGATTGAACGGCAAATTGTGTTTGCGTTTTTTGCGTCTGCATTTCGGTTTCAATGCCGGTCATTCTTGTCAAAAAGTCGTTCAAATTTTTGAAATTATTCATTTGTAATTTCAATGGATAAATTGCTTGATATTCATCCTCCAACAATTTTAGACGTGAAGGAATTTGTTTTAATTCATCCAATTTTCGTAATTCACTCTCCAATGTTTGCAATTTATGCAAATTTTGTTGCAAATTAGCTTAATTGTTAAATAAATAATATTATTTATTAAAATTTTTGTCTTTCTATTATTTAATAAATTTTGATAAAATATGATCAAGAAAATTTTCTCTAAAATCTTTTACCGAATATATTCAAATTTAGAGTTTAGCTTCTCTAATTTAATTGTTGTCAATTTATTAATTTTATTACAAATTCCTCTATTTTAAATTTCCAACAAAATGGTTATATGAAATTTCTTTCAGTTCCAAAATATTAATTCATGCATTTTATAATCTTTTGTGCTCTATAGAATTAGTAAATTTTATGTTTTATTTTTAGCTAATAATTAAAAATAATAACATGTAATTTTTCATAATAGGTTGAAAATATTTAAAATTTTAATAAACGATTATTTTCGATTTCCATGAATACAAATATAAGAATGAAAATATTATTACCCGGATTTGCAGCATAAATGTCCAAATTTTTCTGCTTCTTCTCCAATTCCTTCACAGTCCATTCCATTTCATCCTGTTTCATTTTCATTGGCTCCATTTGCCGCATTCTATCCTCAAACAATTTCAATTTGTTTGAAATTTCAATAAAATTTTCATTTCCAACATTTCCCCCAATTCCCCTTTGTCCATGCAATAAATTCAATTGATCCAATTTGTCTTCTAATGTTTTTGTGCGTGTTGGCAAATTGGCATATTCCAATGTGGTAACTTTTTGGGGCATATGTTCCAAATTATTCAATTGGGCTAACATCGTTTGTATATGCTTGTTCACATTGTAGAAGGATTTACTATAAAATTTTTAAAATTAATTATATTAAAAAAATTCAATTAATTATTTTATACAAAACCTAAAAATAGTGTAAAATAAAAAAAAATGAAATTTATTTTATAATTTATCGAAATTCAAAATTTCTTGATCTATAAAAAAAGTAGAAAAAAAAATTAAATTTTTTTAAATATTAATATTTTAATTAATTTAAATCATATGATTTAATTAAATGATAAATTTTTACTTCTTTTGATAAATTTTCAAATTTAATCAAAATCAAAAAATTCTAAAATTTTATTTAATTTTTAAGTTCAATTTTTGGTATCAATTTAAAAAAGAAAGAATTTTACTTAAAAATGCAATTGCCTTATTTGTAATAATTTTTATTCCTTTTTTTAAATGTTTTTTTGAATTTCTCACCTAAAATCATTTTCCAATATTTTGACTTTTTCATCAATACCATTTTGCTTTGTTTCAATCCATTTTTTATTATCTGCCATTGAATTCTCCAATGCAATTATTCGATTTACAAATCCATTTAAATTATGTGCTTTTTTTAATTCTTCTTCCAATTGTTGGATTTGACGAAAATCAGCAGCCAATCGATCAAAATTGCGCATTCCGGTCTGAAAAAAAATCAAAAATTAAGTAATTAAAATTTCTAATTTAAAAATAAAAAAATTTAAAAAATTGACCTGAAATTCATTAAATTTTTTGGTAATTTCCGTCAAATCCCTTTGTGCCGCCTTCGTTTGTGCCACAAATTGATCAAAATCGCCGAATTGTCTGACTTTTAATTCCATTGATTTTTGACCCCTATTCAATTCATCAATGGCCATTTGTTGTACATCAATTGTGCGGTTTTTGTTTTCCAGTGTTTGAATGCGATTTTGAATTTGTTCAATTCCACCATGCATTCGTAAATCATTTTCCAATTTTCGTATCCTTTGCAATTCTGTGCCTTAATTAGGAAAATTTAAACGGAATTTTGACTTTTTCTAATTTCATTAGAATTTTCATTAAAATATTTTAAATAATTTTATTTTCAAAGTATTAGAAAAAAAGTTGGAATAATTGAGGATTAATTTTAAAAAAATTTTTTTAATTATTTTTTTGATATTTTAAATATGGCTATTTTAGTATATTTTCCTTCAATCATTAATAAACATATAGATTCGGGCAACCAGAATTTGATTTTCAATTCAATTTATTGTCAAAAAAAATACTAAAATGAAATTATAAACGCAAAATATAAATTGGCAAAAATTATTTTAATAAATTAATTCTTTTTGAACTGATTTTTAAATCTTAAATTCTATTTTTTCAAGCTTTAAAAAATCACAAATTTTAATTTTTCAAATATTTCTGTCTTTAGAGATTTCCAAATTTACAAGCTCAAAACCAAAAAAATTATTCTCCTTAAAAAGCCAATATTTAAACAAGGAAGATTTTTAAATAAATTTTATGATAGAATAAATTTAAATAATTCACAAAAAAGCACCCAAATTGTCCATTCCATTGAGTAATTGTTCCAATTTATGAATGCGCAAAGTCCTATCGGTCATTGTATTTTCCAATAATTTCACACTGTTCTCCATTCTGTCCAATGCTTCAATTTGTGGCCACATTTGTCCCAATTTGGCCAATCTCAGCCGATGCGGTTCCACCAATTGTTGAACATTTTTAATTTCTTCATCCAATTTTTCCACTGTCAAAATGCGTCGATTCCAATTTTGCATGGCATTTTCGACTGCTTGAAGTCGATGGTCAAAATCGGCCTTTAATTGGGCACTGACCAATTTTAAATTGTTTAATTCGGTAGAAATTGCATGCAGTTGTGTTAAATGCGCAGAATTACTATTTTGACCAATTTGTGATTTTAAACTTAAAAATTGTGAAATAAATTATTGCAAAAATTCAATTTTAAAAACGATAAAATTTAAAAAATTTAATTATATTAATTTCTAAAATATCAAATTTATAATATTTATAAATTTAGATTGTAAAAGTGAAAATAATAATATATATTTTATTATTTTAACAGCTATAAAATGTTTTAAAAATATTTAGAAATGCCTTGTTTTGCTTTTAAATAAATTATAAAATTTAAAAAATTTTATTTTATTAATTTTTTATTCAAATAATTGTGTGATGACTGATGACCGATGAGATTGTAAAAGTGAAAAAATATTTTATATTTTATAATTTTAAAAGTCAAAAAATGTAATATTTGAAAGATGTCCCTTGCTTTTGTTCTAGAATTAAATTGTTATTCATTTTTTCACTAATTTTTTGTAATAAGAAAAGTCAACAAAAACTAATTTATTGATTAATTTTCTAAATATTTTTATATTATTACAGAAGAAAATCATATAACGATTAATTTAAATATTTAAATTAATCTTGACCACGACAAATAAATAATGGGCATAAATGGTTAAAATTAAAATTTAAACTATTTAATTTTATAATTAATTTCCCTCATTTAAAATTGGAAATGATTAAAATAATAAAAATAAATTAGTAAAAAAATCATGTATAAACCTATTAATGTCTGTGTGCATTTGTCCAACATTTCGCAAAAAATTCTCAATATTTCCGAATTTGTGCATTTCCCTTTCCATTGCCTTCAATTTGGCCAATTCCGCCTCCAAATTTCCTAATTTTTGCCATTCCCCTTGAAGCCAATCCAATGTTTGCATTTTTGCATTGTGTCTTTGCACCAAAATTTCCAACTGGACAACTCGATCCACGAATTTTTGTATATCGTCGAATTTTTTCCACTCATTATCCAATCGGTTGAGTCGCTGCAATTCATCGGCCAAATTTGCAAAATTATTCACAAAAGCATCCGCCTTTTGCACTCTTTCTAATTGCCATCGGGCATTTGCTTCCAATGTGTCCACTTTATCCGGTAATGGTTCCAACTTTTTCATTTTTTCCTTCACCTCTGACATTTCTCGCATTTCCGTCAACACAAATCGATGAGTTTCATCTCTACAATAATTTAGATTTATTATTTTTTTTTAAATAAAATTAAGAATTTTTAAATATTTTTATTTTCAAACAGGCATAATTTAAGGAAATACAATGGTTTGAAAAATTCGAAAATAATTCGATTTGTTTAATTTGTGAACGAAATCAACTTTTAACGATAATATTATTATATTAATAGCTTTGAATTTAATAGATTTGTATTATTTTATAACTTTGATTGTGATGAATTGATTAAATTATTTAATATACTGTAAAATCTCTATTAAAAACCATGGGTTTATAAATTTCAGAGGCTAACTAGAATGGACTTCTAGAGTATGGGTTTCTAATAGTAAATCTATGGTTTAATGGTATGTATTTAGATAGAAAAGGGACAAAAATTATAAAAAAAAAGAGTAAATAGGCCAAAATAGGGCAGTTTTAATTTTGTGGCGATAACATTCTAAATCAAAATGTTCTTATTAGAAAGAATTTAGGTCAATAAATATGAATTTTGTATTAAAAACTTGAAATTATGTGAAATATTGGTCAATGGGCTAAATTAGAGTAGCCATTCTACTAATAAATTTAAATTTTAAATATCTAAGATATTTATAAAAATTATTCCTTGCCATACCTAAAATCCTCCAATATTTTCAGCCTATCCTGCATCTGTTTCTTTTCAATATCATTGTTTCTCAATTGAAGGGGCACCACTTCGAGTCCATCCAATTTTCTCAAATTATCTTCCAACAATTTCAGCTTGTTCAGCAATAAATCATTTCTGGCAATTTCCGCTTGACCCAAACTTGTTGTGGGAGAATTCGGCGTCCTTCCCATTCCTGCCAATGTGACCATTCGATTTTCCAAAGTGTCCATTCGGTTGGAAATTTGCCGTAAATTTCCCATTGTCCCCAAATCCTTCTCCAATTGTTCAATTCGCCGAATTTTCAAGTCCAAATCTGGGAATTTTTTGACTTCTTGTTCTACACTGTTTAGACGATATTTGTTCGAATTGAATTCCTTGATGTCCCGATCCAATTGCACAAAATCCACGGTACGGACTATTTCTCTTAAAATTGTGAATTTTTGATGGGGAAAAAATTCGGAAAGAAAATTTTTTAAGATCTTAATTTTAGATTATTTGATTCTAATTAAAAATTAGAATTTTTTGTTTAAAAACAAGTTTTTTCACTTTATTATTTTGAAATTATAAACAAAAACTTTTTTCACTGCATTACAGTATTTCTTAATTAATATTAATTCTAGAAATGAGGTTTTGATTGTAATTTCACCAGAACACATTTCTGAATAATTTTACAAAATTTCTTTAATTTTAATTTTACTGATTTTTTTTTAAATTTTTAAATTATCCCTTCAAAAAATTTTATAAAAGAATTCTAGAAACACTTTAACAAAAAAATAACAAAATTCAAATTCATGAAATTTTTTAGATAATAAAAAATATCAGACAAGAAATTTCCAAATGCTGTAATTACAATATTCTAAACAATTAAAAATTTTATTAAATATATTATTATAAATATATTTTAATTTTTATCAGAGACCTACAGCAATCCCTATTTCTAACTCTCTCATACAATTCTTACTAGACTCCAATTTCCCAATTATAATCCTTTCTAACCTTATTGAATTGAATCGACTAAATTCGGCTTCCAGTGTTTTTAAAGCTTCCTTCTCAATTTCTTGCAATTTGCCAATATCTCCTTTTAATCTTTCCATATTTTCCATTTCAATTTTTTGCCTCCTTAGTTCCGCATCCATTCTAGCCATTTCTGAATTCATTTCTGGGATTCGGTCAATTTGTTCCAATTTTGGACGAATTTGATTCAATGCTCTAATATCCATGGCCAATTGATCCAAATTCATGGCCTCCAATTGGACAATTTTATTTTGGCTTAATTCTGGTTTAAAATTGCTTCCACTTCCACCAATGAGTTGTTTTCTTTCACTCTCATCTTTCCATGCCTGAATTTTTGATTATTTTTATTGAGCAAAAATAAATATTTATTTATTATTTTATTTTACCTAAAATGTTTTATAGAGTAAAAAATTTTCCTTAATTTTTACTATTCGATTAATCAAAATTCTTTCTTTTTTTTTCAAACATCTTATTAGGCCCATAATTTATTTTTAGTTCCAATTTTTTGCCAATTTTTTGATTTTCAATTTTTTTATTGAAAGTCTAACTTATTAAATTTTTTAATATTCTAATCGCATAAATATTTACTAAAATTTTTAACTACAAATATTAATTAAAGTAATAAAAAACGCATTCCAAAAATAGGTCTAAATTAAATGCTTGTCGATTTTTTCATATTTTTATCGAAATTCTTAACTATAATTTTTAATAATATATTAATCTTGGCATTTAGCCATAATATTATATTATTAAAGGCACATTCCAAAATAATCATTATAAAATTTAATTTACCCGAATATTTTGCACATCTCTTCGCAAATCATCAAATTCCATTCTTTGCACCGTACCACCACCAACAGCAAGAGCATTATTGCCATTATGATTATTTTTTAATATTTGCACGTCCTTTCGCAAATCATCGAATTCTATTCTTTGAACTTGTCCGCCGGCCAAATTCAAATTTCCTCCACGCATTTGGCTTCCCTGATTTTGCTTTAATATTTGAACTTCTCGCTTCAAATCATCAAATTCCAATTTCGGAACCCCCACATTTGATGTTCCGGGACCGAAATTTTGTCGATTATTTTGTAGTTCATTTTTTGTTGTAATTTCGAGCCTATCCATTCGTTTTTCTATTTCCACAATTCGAATATTTTGTTGCTGCTGATTTTGTTGTTGTTGATCCATCATTAAATTTTGATGACTCCCATTCCCGTAAGGATTTATATTCCTTGCCTGACCATTGTTGATTTCAATCTGTAATCAACATTTATAAAATTTAAGCCAAATAATGTAGGCCATTTTTAAGTAAAAAAGGATATTATATTTTATTTTGCGAAAAATTCTGAAAATGGCGAGAAGATTATAATGGTTTAGTAGTTTATCATAGATCCTCAAGCTCAATAGCCAATCGATAAATCGGGTCAAAACGCATCGATTGGTAATAATTTGTCATGGTTTGATCAAAAATTAAGGGGAATTAAATCGTTTGAACCGTTTTCGGTTTTTGGTTCTAAACTAATTATAAATTGGATAAAACCTATGCAAAAAATGCGTCTCGATTTTCGATTGGTTTGGTTATATGATTTAATTGGTCACCCTTATAATTTTTTCGCCATTTTTAATATTCTTTTCGCCATTGTAATTATTTTTTCGCCATTTTTAATATTTCCCAAAAAAATCATTCAAAAGCATATTTTTTATATTTTGATTATCTACCTGAATTTGGTCCACTTTTCGTGACAATTCATCAAAATTTCCCATCTTCAATTCTATTTCCTGTATTTTTGTCAATTTTTCCTCTAATTTATGGTAAAGTTGTTCCTCGTATGCTTGCATATTTCGAATATTTTCTTTCATTTCCATAAAATTTTGTTGCATTTCAGTGAAATTTTTCATTTTCCAACCAAATGTTTCATTTATTTCCTTTTCAAATATGTCAAAACGATCTTTTAATTGAACCAAATTATGTGTAGGGATTTGGCCTCCTGCATTTTGTGTACCGCTTATTTGATGTTGATTGTGATGGTTAAAAAGAGTTTGAACAGTTCTTTCCAATGGCACCATTCGTTGGCCTAATTCATTGTATTTTCTTTCCATCTCGATTAAATGATTGTTAGAAATGTTGTTGGTGTTACCTGCTCCTCTATAATAATTTAAAAATTTTATTTTTATTATTTATTTTTAATTTTATTTTTTTAATTTTATTAAATTAGATAGATGATTTTATTTATAATATTAACTTAATTCAAATAGAATTATTTACTTTAAAATTAAGTTGAATTATTTGATAACTAAACAGGTAGAATTATTTGGTGCAAAACAGACGGAAATATTCTTAGCGAAAACACAAACAGGCGGAATTATTCTTATCCAAAACACAAACAGGCGGAATTAATCTAAGCGAAAACACAAACAGGCGGAATTATTCTAAGCGAAAACACAAACAGGCGGAATTATTTTTAGCAAAAACACAAACAGGCGGAATTATTCTTATCCAAAACACAAACAGGCGGAATTAATCTAAGCGAAAACACAAACAGGCGGAATTATTCTAAGCGAAAACACAAACAGGCGGAATTATTCTAAGCGTAAACACAAATAAGCGGAATTAATCTAAGCGAAAACACAAACAGGCGGAATTATTCTAACCGAAAACATAAACAGGCGGAATTATTTTTAGCAAAAACACAAACAGGCGGAATTATTCTTATCCAAAACACAAACAGGCGGAATTAATCTAAGCGAAAACACAAACAGGCGGAATTATTCTAAGCGAAAACACAAACAGGCGGAATTATTTTTAGCAAAAACACAAACAGGCGGAATTATTCTTAGCCAAAACACAAACAGGCGAATTAATCTAAGCGAAAACACAAACAGGCGGAATTAATCTAAGCGAAAACACAAACAGGCGGAATTATTCTAATAAGCGAAAATACAAATAGGCGGAATTATTCTAATAAGTGAAATATAAATAGGCGGAATTAAAAAGAGGTAGGATTAAATTAGGCGAAATTAAAGGATTAAATTAGGCGAAATTAAAAACAGGCGGAATTATTTAGTTTTGCGAGAAAAATTATTTTGTTATTTTTAATTGGTTATAAAATTTAACAATTCGTTAAAAATACCTCAAATTTGTTTGATTTTTGACAGTTCGATCAATTGTGTCCACTTTTATATTTAATTGATTGAATTTTTGCAACAAATCATTATTGTTGTTGTTAAGATTATTTGCTCTATTTGGCAATGTATTTTGTTGCTGTTGGATGTTTTTGATCGTCCGATCCATTGTATCAACTTTCCTGCTCAAATCCACAATTCTTTGTTGATCTCGCCCAACTGTTTGTGTTGACGAAATTTTGGCACCCATATTTTGAATTATTTGATCCATTTGTCCAATTTTTCGATTCACTTCAATAATTTTATCATTTAATTCTCGTGTTCGGCTGTTTATTAATTGCTGTGTTTGATAGTTATCTTGATTTTGGGCGGCATTGTTTGCCCCTCGCTGATTGTTTCTTTGGTTGTCAATTCCATTTTGATAATTCTGAATTTTTATTTATAAATATTACAGTTAATTCTAAGAATTAGTTAGTCCTGAGATTAGCTGCCAGCAAATTTCTGGAATCGGAGTTTCTAGGCATCGTATAGACTCGAGATTAGGCTCATTCAACGAGTCATAGTCGATTTATTATATTAAATTTCAATTACATACCGCTTAGACCGATTTAGACCGGTTTATAAATACTTTCCTTTATAGATTCCTAGCTCTTAAAACCCATGCCGCCCTTACTTTAATCCTAACACTAGCCACTAATTGAAATTTTTTAGTAAATCAATATATATTATTTATATAATTTTTCGGGAATTAAAAATATCTGATATCAATTCTTGACGATTTTCGCAACTGTAACGCAGGCGCCCTTAAATTAGTATTAAATAGATAAGATTCAGCTAATCAATTCCGCCAAACTTCGCCCCCAAAATTCGTACCTTGAATTCCCGCTTATACTCGTTGAATTCCCCATTCAATTGGGCATATCTCCTCTCCCATTCTGCAATCCTCTGTTCCATCCCATGTTGCGCTCTTTGCATTTCTGCAAGTCCACTATTCACTGAATGCATGGAATTGTCCGCTTGGCTCCTCTGGGCATTATGCCGACTTAATTCCGCTTCATGTGTGCCGAATCTTTGCTCAAATTGATTAAACATTTGTTCCATTCTTTTAATCTCATTCAATTGTGCATCAAATTTTACGGCATCCTCGTTTTTGCCACGTCTCACTTCTTCCCTAATTTCATTGAATGATTTGATTAATTCCCGAAAATCATGCGGATTTATTGATGAATTTGACGAGGAATTATTTAAATTCCCCATATTGGCCGTTGTCCTTTTCAACTCAATAATTTCCCTATTTTGTTGGTTCATTCGATTGTTTTGCTCTTGCATTTTCTGATTTAACTCTCTCTAAAATATTTTTAAATATTTTTATTTAATTAAAGTAATAATATTATGGGATATTAGGAAAGTTTTGATTAATTAATTTTTTGAAAAATTAGAAATCCGAATTTTTTAATTTTTTTTTTAAATTAAAGCCTAATAAAATTTATTATATTTAGATTTATTATATTTAGATTATGCCCTTTATTACTTGGAATATTTCGAATTTGTGTGCAAAAACCATTTTTTGACTTTTTTAAAATTACAATATTTTTGTTTAATTTTTTGTTTTATTTTAAAGAAATTATTTCAATTTATTAGTAGAAAATTTTTGAAATTTTTCTTAAATTATTCAGTTTTTAAAATTTTATCCGTAAAAAAATTTTAAAATTTTCAAAAAAATATAAAAAAACTAATGAAGCTTTCAAAAATCAAATTAAAAATTTTACTTTATTAGACTATCCTTTAGATAATAAAATTTATAAATTTAAAATCAATGACTTCATTTTAATTTTTTATTAATAAAATAAACTATAGTGAAATTTTCAGAATAGTGCAATATTTTAATAAATTTGTTTAAATTATTTCTCACTCACCGCCACATCCGACTTCACACTCTCCATATTCCGCCTCAATTCTTGGCTTTGCCTCAACATTGCTTCAAATGCATTTCGGTCAATTTGTTGGGGTCCCGAATTCCTTCCACCTTGTTGCTGTTGATTTCGCATTGAATTTGCCACTTTTGCTTCTAATGTGCCCAATTGGCTTTTAATCCCATTGAATTGATCGTTAATATGCTGATTGTTTTGGGCAATTTGATTATTTAGCCGCCGTTGTTCCGCTTGCAAATTGGAACGCAATTGGTCGTATTTTTGGTCGGCATTCTATGATTAAGTTTTGTAATTAATATAATTTTAATTATTTAAAATTTTTAAAATATTATTTAAAATATTTAAAATTTTATATTTAATATAATCAATCATTATTTTGAATTTAATAAGTATTTAGGTCTAAATTCTTTGAATAAAAAATTTATAAAATTTTTTTTTAATTTTATTCAAAATTAAAATTTTAAAATATTATTAAAAAAATTATTTTTCTAAATTTTTATATTTTAATATAATTAATCAATTTCTGAATTTTGAAATCTCGAATTATTTTTTTTTAATTCTTCAAAACCTGCATTCCTCGATTTGAATTGCTACTCGTTTCAATTTGTTCAACCCTTCTGGCCAATCTGTTAATCATTCCATCCATATCAGTATTCCGCCCATTTCCCCCTCCAGCCCCATATCCTTGCGATGAATTCGCCTGCGAAATTTGGGATATTCGACTTTCCATGCGTCTCTCAATTTCGTCTCGAAATCGGTCCAATTCACTACGGATCGTTGACTTAAATTTTTTATTTATTTTTCAAATATTTTTAAATTGATATTTAATTACATATAATTTTTAATTTTCATTTTGAAATTGGTCTATTTTTTAATACAAAATTACTGTTTTATAGTCCTTATTCCGGGGACTAATATTGCTCGGGACTAGGCGAGAATGAGCCAAATAAGCGCCTAAGCTATCGCCCTGGGCCTTCGCCGAAACCCAAGCCCCCTAGTGGCCAAAGGAGGGGGATTGCGTTAAAATTTATTAAATATATTTCCCTGTTGTGCGGAATGGTGGTAATAGAACGTGGATAATGTGAGTGAACAAAAATTGAACATTTTTTTGGGGAAAAGGCAGATTGGGACCATATTAGAATAATAATGTAACGTGGTAATAAAAAAATTGTGGGTACAGTAGGATGAATAAGAAAAGCCCTTAGGCATAATTGTCATTGACATTAATTAAATTAATATTAAAAATTTTATACAAATTTTTCAAAAATTTTTTATTGCCTGATTTCCTTGGCCCATTTTTAGCGAATCAATTTCCCTACGGAAATTGCCTTCCGCCCTCCTCAAATCCTCCTCCAAGTCCACATTCCTCGTTTGAATTTCCTCCAATTTTCGTTCAATGTGTGCCAAATTTTCACCACCATTATTTTGGCTTTGCCATGACTGATTTTGATGGAAATTTCCATTGCCATTGCCTTGAATATCGTCCAACTCCTTTTCCACATCCTTTACTCTGTATTCGAGGTCAGCAATTTTTTGTCCGGTTTCTCCCAAAAGACCCTTTATGCCTTCAAGCTCCGATTGGTGGTGTCCACTCAATTTTACCAAATTTTCTTCATGGCCTCGGGCATTCGGTTTACTCAAATTGTGCAAAATGTCTTTGTAGGGGCCATGCCCACTAAAATGGCTGGCCGGAAAATTGTTGTGATGCTTTTGGGTATATGGACTGTAATTGGCGTAAAGGCAAGGGAGGGGAATGAAGATAATTTGTAGTAAAATTGTTTGGAGAAAAATAGAAGAAATAGGGAAATAAGGAAACATAAAGGCGTGGGTGGCTTTCACATTCGTTGTCAATTTGCCTAAAAAATGGGAATTGGAATTAATTGGAGTGAGTATATAGTTTTTAATTTTAAATTAGAATAAAATGAGTATAAATTCAAAAATTAGCAAATGGATTTTGCTAGTTATCGGTTATATGCCTCCAGATTGTTTTTGATTAGAGGGTCGTCACCCTAACAGGTAATTAGCTAATTAGGGTAAAGGTTAGGAAAACGTGAGTTGATACCGCAATCCATAGAGATCCTAATTTTCTATATCGGATCCCAATTGATTCAAAAAAAACTGGAGAGAGATAGCCGATAATACACCGATTTTTGAAAAAATCGAATATATTTCACGATTCACCGCGGAATTAGAGTTGAGTAAGAATTTTATGAAGTGATCTAACGGATTAATGAAAAGCTGAAAATTAATTAATAATACAATTGGGATAATGGATTAAAAAATAAAATTTTAATAAATCATCAAAAAGACGATGATTGAAAATTGTTTTCATGTTGGCATTTTAGGGGATCCCCCAAAGAAAATCAATTCATTATAATGGCCAATCTATGAAGCCGAATAGAGAAATTCTAGTAGGAGAGAAATTTACCTAATAAAGGGCATAGAGGGGGAGTTCCAAACACCAAAAAACAGGCATAGGGATTTGCTTCTGAGGAACAATTCGGGTTTGCCTGGAATTTTGGCCACAATTTGTGGACTGATAGGCAAATCCCAGGGAATTTTGGGAGAGCTGTGTCCCAGCAGGCCAGTTAATAAGGCAATAATTGATCAAAGCTCCATAAATGCCGAAGAAAAATTGAATGCGACCGATGCTGCCTTTCATTGGGTGAATTGTGGCCTCTTCATTGGTTAGATTGGATGATCAGAGAAAATTAAAAAGGAAAATAGTGCAATGAAGCCGATCAAAATCAAAATCGTGGCACTGTGGACTGTGGAGGGATGGTTGCCACATTAATTGATTTTGTTGTTATTATTGAGCGGCATTTTTTCTCGGCTTTTCCCGGGATAGATAGGTGAGGCCTGTGGAAATGAGAAAGTGCCGAAATTGTTGACTGATTGCCGCCGATGGATGCGCAACGCTTGCGCGACTTTTCTTGGAATAAGTCTAGAAAAAAAAAGGAAAATAGTATGGAAAAATATGCCGTGATCGAGGCAAATTATAAGGCAATAGTGTTCAGATTCAGAAATTCAGAAATTCCGAAGGAAATTGGAGGCTCGCCCGCAATGCGGCCTTTCATTGAGAAGAATGGCGATCAGAGAATAATACAAAGGAAAATAGTGCAATGATATGGCCATATTCGAAAAATAAAAATAAAATAGTGCCGAGAGAGGACCATCAAAATTCGTGGCATCATGCATGGAAGCTTGCGGCATTTGATTGATTTTTTTGTTATCATTGAGCGGCATTTTCCCGGCTTTTCCCTGTATAGATTGTTTAGGCCAAGGAATGGTAAGGTGCCGAAATTGTTGACAGTTTCCCACCGATGGATGATTGAAAATGTATGCGCGCGATTCTTGCATGGCTTGATGGAAATAGCGCTAAATAAAGCAAATCAAAGAAAATAGATAGGTATCACATATCCGCGGGGATGCGGACCCTAATTGTTTATATGTGGGATTAGGGGTTTAAACGGAATTCTGAATTGCGTAAGTTCAAATTCCGAAGATTGCGTTTCTGTACGGACTCCTAAAATTGTTGAATTTCAAAAAAAAAATGAAAAAGCAAAAAAGGATATCATTCCAAAATCACAATTACTGGGTACTGGCAGGTTATTCGCATATTGCCATTTGATCTGGCATGCAATGTGTGGAGTGTGGACTGAGTTTTGTCTAAAAAGCAGATTTAACGATCGTCTTTTTCATCATTTCAATCCGAAATCGAATTTAACCAACAAATTGTGACCATTTCGAACCGCTGCAAGAAAATCGAATAGAAGGAAATGCATTAATTGGATGGAAAGAATTAGTCAATTAGAGGATTTTAAAACCAAATTAGTTGTTTTGTTCAATTATTCTATCTTTTATAAAACAAAAAAAAATCCGTGAACCGTTCATTTTTTCATAATGTTCCATAACCACAACCAAAATTCGTATTACAAATCACAATTCTATTAAAATCAATCGATTCAAATGATCCCCTCCCCTTCGGGTTCCATCAGCTTTTTGGAGTTTGTGGCATTATTTTGGCCAAATTCAGGCAATCATTTCCTTCATATTCCATAATTTATTGGTGTACATATTGATTGACAGCTCCTTATTAGGCCAATCACTATGTCCATTTCCCATGCGCATAATTTGGCCAAATGAAGGAGTTGGTTCTTGGATGGGGCTGAGGTGTGGACATCAAGCGAGACGATGGGTGGATGATGTCTGAAACAGATTTTGAGGGATAGAAAATTCGGGATATGGATGAAGTGAACATTTATAATTTGGGACTTTACAAGCTAATTTTTTGCATTTACTCTATTAATTGTTTTGCAATAATTAATTCTCAAATATTGGCTCTGCTCAGACTTCCCAAAACATTTTCTGAATTAATAAAAATTCCTTTCTAAACTTCTTTTTTATTTATCCAGGATTTTAATTAGTTTAACTATTTCAAGTTTAAATTTCACAATGGAGATCCCAGTGCAGCAGTATAATTCTTATTTTGATATGTTTATCTAAATTTATTTTTTTTATTAAATTGAGAACTTTTTAGATCCTCAGAACTGGGGGACATTTCAATTAGATTTAAATGCCATTGCCAGAGATGACGAATGGAAACTAGACCCCTATTTGCCATTGCCACATTCAAATTGGCGTAATGGCAAATTTCTGCTCATCAAGTAAACCTAGATGCCATTTCTGTAAAATGACATTTATTTGAAGAGTCTCCAGGGGGGCATTCCAATTTTGACGAAGCTTTTAGCGATACTTTTTTATATCGCCAATGAAAAATAAGTATTTTTAATAATTGTTTTTAATAAAATAATTTATCCGACCCACTCCACCCGCCCCACGTGTAAAATCTAAATGGCTTTAGCCTTAAACAAAATTCAAAATGTTTCCCTTTTTCCTCAATTAATGTAAATAATATTTAGATTAAAAATGAATTTGTTATTTTGGCTTCTCTTTATCAATTCATTCAATTATTTCCCACAAATTTATGCAATGATCGAATCCGCCGCTGTCAATGTTGAGGCCACAAACACAAATCCATTTTTCAATGTGGAAGTAAAAATTAAAAGGATTGAACAAAATCCGGAATATGCCTTTCTCTATGAGAAAATTAACTCATCAGAGAATCAGCCTCCCCATTTCAAATTGGAATTACGTTTTATTCCTGATTGGAACGAAAAAAGAGAGGACTCAAATTGGACTGGCCAAATTGAGGAAAACAATTCCAAATTTGACAAATTCACATTTGAAAAATTGCCTAATGAATGGTTCAATTTCAAAATGATGAATTTAAAATTGGATCTAAAACCAATGGACCATCAAAAGGAAATCATTAAATTACCGGAAATTTGGTTGGAATTGCGCATCGAATTGATTGCAACAGGAGAGGTAAAATATAGAAAAAATTTCGAGAATTAGTCAGTAATTCTAAAATAATCACTACAAATTATCTCCTTGGATAATACTTCGATAATTATAATATTTACCATAAATTTTCTATTAGAAGCCAATGGGCTAATAAATTTCAGAAAGTTAAAATTGCAAGAAAATAAATTTTATTCGATAAATTTTCTAACAAATCATAACATATTTTTACAAAACCTTTTTTTACAATTTTACAATTCAAAAAAAAATTTTTAGAACATGATTTTATTTTTCTGAAAATTTTTATACAATCAAAATACTTTTATAGAATTAAAAGATGAAAAAATTTATTGAAAAATATACTTATATTAGAGAATGGGCTTTTATAAATTTCAGATGCTTTCTAGGGTGGGTTTCTACTAGAGAGCAGAGCTGTACTTTTCATAATTTTTGATTCCGATTTCCAATTTTTGATTCCGACTCCGACTCCAGAGTCCGACTACGCAGAAAATTTTTTTTGTGACTCCGATTTTTGACTCCGGATTTTGATTATGAAAATTTAACATAGCTTTTCAAAATATGATAAAATTTGGAGAAAAATTTCAATTTTAGCCAAAATAAACCGAGAAATTTATATTTAAAATAATTAGAAGGGAAAAAAATTTGAAAAATTACAAAAAATGGTAAAAAAAGGCAATTTTTCTGATAAAAATCCTGAGTCGACCGAAGTCCGGAGTTGCTCAAAATTTTTGACTCCGATTCTCGACTTCAACCTTTGAAAATTTTGACTCCAAATCCGACTCCGGGCTCCGGCATTTTCAATTTTTTACTCCAACTCTGACTCCAGCTCCGGAGCAGAGTCGGAGTTGGAGTCGGGCACAGCTCTGTTACAGAGTTGATTTCTACTAGAGAGTGGGCTTTTAAAATAGAGAATTTACCGTTATTTCTGAAATTAATAAATCTAATAAATGTTTAATTAATTCCCTAATAGATTCGATTTCGTCTAATGGCAATACGCGAAAACGCAGATGGCCATCATTTCAAGCAAATTGATATAATTCCCTTATTTAAAATGAAAGATACTAAAAGAGAATTGAATAATGAGAAGGATTATTTGCAATATTCCCATGAGCAATTTGCATTTTGCCTGAAATACCGTAATAAAGCTATTGATGATCTGATAGCCGAAATTAATGCCAATAAATCCATGTACAAGGTTTGTATAGTGTTGAAACATTTTGTTTTTCTGTCAATAAAATGCCTTTTTCCCCAGAAGTTAAAGTAAAAAAACGAAATTATGCTTTTTATTTATATATATCATTTTCCGAACTTTTTTTAATTTATTTACTATTATCTAATAAGTTTTATTTATAAACTTCAAACAGGTATAAATAAAACAAAAAAACAATCTGGGGTCATCTCAATAGGCAAAGTGCAGTTCAAACATGTACAACTCGATTAACAAATGTTTAAAATAAATTATTTAATAATATAAAAAAAATATAATATAATAATTTGGAAAAACAAAAACACAAAATGTTTGGATAAACAAAAAAAACACAAAATTTTTGTAAACAAAAACACAAAATGTTTGGAATAACAAAAAACACAAAATGTTTGGAATAACAAAAACACAAAATGTTTGGAATAACAAAAAACACAAAATGTTTGGAATAACAAAAAACACAAAATGTTTGGAATAACAAAAAACACAAAATGTTTGGAATAACAAAAAACACAAAATGTTTGGAATAACAAAAAACACAAAATGTTTGGATAAACAAAAAACACAAAATGTTTGGATAAACAAAAAACACAAAATGTTTGGAATAACAAAAAACACAAAATGTTTGGATAAACAAAAAACACAAAATGTTTGGATAAACAAAAAACACAAAATGTTTGGAATAACAAAAAACACAAAATGTTTGGAATAACAAAAAACACAAAATGTTTGGAATAACAAAAACACAAAATGTTTGGAATAACAAAAAACACAAAATGTTTGGAATAACAAAAAACACAAAATGTTTGGAATAACAAAAAACACAAAATGTTTGGAATAACAAAAAACACAAAATGTTTGGATAAACAAAAAACACAAAATGTTTGGATAAACAAAAAACACAAAATGTTTGGAATAACAAAAAACACAAAATGTTTGGAATAACAAAAACACAAAATGTTTGGAATAACAAAAAACACAAAATGTTTGGATAAACAAAAAACACAAAATGTTTGGATAAACAAAAAACACAAAATGTTTGGAATAACAAAAAACACAAAATGTTTGGATAAACAAAAAACACAAAATGTTTGGATAAACAAAAAACACAAAATGTTTGGAATAACAAAAAACACAAAATGTTTGGAATAACAAAAAACACAAAATGTTTGGAATAACAAAAACACAAAATGTTTGGAATAACAAAAAACACAAAATGTTTGGAATAACAAAAAACACAAAATGTTTGGAATAACAAAAAACACAAAATGTTTGGAATAACAAAAAACACAAAATGTTTGGATAAACAAAAAACACAAAATGTTTGGATAAACAAAAAACACAAAATGTTTGGAATAACAAAAAACACAAAATGTTTGGAATAACAAAAACACAAAATGTTTGGAATAACAAAAAACACAAAATGTTTGGAATAACAAAAAACACAAAATGTTTGGAAAACAAAAAACACAAAATGTTTGGAATAACAAAAAACACAAAATGTTTGGAATAACAAAAAACACAAAATGTTTGGATAAACAAAAAACACAAAATGTTTGGATAAACAAAAAACACAAAATGTTTGGAATAACAAAAAACACAAAATGTTTGGATAAACAAAAAAAAACACAAAATTTTTGTAAACAAAAATACAAAATGTTTGGAATAACAAAAAACACAAAATGTTTGGATAAACAAAAAACACAAAATGTTTGGAATAACAAAAAACACAAAATGTTTGGATAAACAAAAAACACAAAATGTTTGGATAAACAAAAAACACAAAATGTTTGGAATAACAAAAAACACAAAATGTTTGGAATAACAAAAAACACAAAATGTTTGGAATAACAAAAACACAAAATGTTTGGAATAACAAAAAACACAAAATGTTTGGAATAACAAAAAACACAAAATGTTTGGAATAACAAAAAACACAAAATGTTTGGAATAACAAAAAACACAAAATGTTTGGAATAACAAAAAACACAAAATGTTTGGATAAACAAAAAACACAAAATGTTTGGATAAACAAAAAACACAAAATGTTTGGAATAACAAAAAACACAAAATGTTTGGATAAACAAAAAAAAACACAAAATTTTTGTAAACAAAAATACAAAATGTTTGGAATAACAAAAAACACAAAATGTTTGGATAAACAAAAACACAAAATGTTTGGAATAACAAAAAACACAAAATGTTTGGATAGACAAAAAAAAACACAAAACATCTGGAGAAATAAAATTTAAAATTATTCCTTAATATTTTCTACTTCAAATAATTTGAATATTAAAATGAATTTTTTATTTGTAATATTTTGGAGATACCCATATTTGCACCATTTGGAAATGACCTCTGGTAGCTAGCCTAGTACCAAGACCTAGTAGCTACTAGCTAAGTACCAACAAAAATATATCTTCATAATATTTATCAAAAAAATTAATTGCTCATCTCATCAGATTTATTTATTTGGGCAAGGCTATCGAGATTTGCAATGGCAAATTTTTAATGTTCAACGCCTCCGTTTGGATGTATTGGAAAAAATATTCCAGAATGAGGTGTATGAATCGATTAAAAGTGAAGAAATTGAGAATTCATTGACTCAAACAAGGAAATATATGAATGAATATTATTTGAATGAAATTTTGAAGGCACAAGAAGGTAAGCGAAATTTATATTTTGATATTCATTTAAGCTCAATAAAATTCAGAAAAAATAGGAAAATAAATTTAGGGACGCAGAGAAAAATTAATTATAAAAATTTCCAGAATATTTAAAGTCTCGAATTGAATTAAAAGGAATAGAAAAAGGGCTATTGATCTATAAAAATTTACTTAAAATAAACAAACCAATCGATGAAATTGCTTATAATATGGATCAAAAATTGAGGAAATTGGAAGAATTGATTCGTATAAATAAAGGAAATAAGAATGAAAATAGAGCAAAAAATATGTTGACAAATCATTTGGCCACCAAAACAATTATAAATCCATATTCTGCCACTGCCACTACAATGTTGGATTTTCGCACAAAATCATTCAAAACTGTTCATGAACTCAAAACAAATTTTGTCTCGAACAATTATTGGCCTTCTAAAATTTTTCCAAATAATGAAGGTAAAATGAAAGAATTATAATTTATTAGCTTTTAAATTAATTATTTTAAAAAATAATTCAGCTGGTCCATCAAGACAATCGAGAAAAAGAAAAATGCCAATGGACGAGAATTCAAATGCCCAAAATGATGGAAGAAACAATTTAAATTCAAGGTCTGGATCTGGAAGTTCGTCAAAAAAAATTTACCGCAGCCCATAGAAATCACATTAACTGTGATAAAATCATTTACAATATTCCGATTCGAATTTCCAATGAAAAGTGACAGAAACATCAAACTTTTCCCAAATTATTTTACTCATGGTTTTATTCGTCTTCACTCCGAATTCTAATTTTTTTTATTTTATTATTCCCACAGTGGCATAACTATCTATTACCGTATTTTTCCTATTTGAAGCCCATGGGCTTATAAATTTCGTAGCCCCAAAAATGAGCAAAATTTTGGGTCTAACTTTGTTATTTGTAGACTTTTTTGAACAAACTATAATATTTTTAGAGCCCAATGGCACTAAGAAATACAATAAAAATTTAGTCGAAAAGTTCATTATGCCAAGAGGTACAGTGCCTCAAAATCGGTGGTGGGCTTCTAATAGAGAGTGGGCTTCAAATTCAAATAGGAAAAATACGGTATTTAACATTTCCTTATAATCCATGTTCTATCATTTATCTTTTTAATTTTTTATATAAATGGATATTTTTTATTTTCCAAGTATTTTTTAAAGTAAATTTTATATTATTTTCTATATATATTTTTTAGTTATTTAATATACTAAGAAAAAGTCAATTTGACATTTGATCAATTTATTGATTTTGATTAAAATTCAAATTGACAGCTTAAAGAATTTTTTTTAAAGATAAAAAATTAAAATGGTGTGAGAAAAATAAAGATTTTGAGCTTTCTATTAAAAAAATTCTTTTGTGGATTAGATTTGTTTTTCTCGTATTCCTGTTGAATTTGGCCTAGTGAAATTGGAAAAATTGTCTTGCTGATTATTCCCATTATCCTTCATTAATTAATTCATCCCATCTGATAACCAGAATTAGTAGCTAATAAGGCTGGGTAGAGATGACTAATTGACTAATTAAAAATGGTATTTTGTAAAAAATTCAAACATTTAATGCCATTAATTTATTCTTTCAATTTTTTTGATGAATTTAATATAAATTGGATATATTTTGAATAAATCCAAGATATCAAATGTAATTCCATATAAGAGAAGATTATTGTGGAAATTATTTTCATCTCTTTCTTTTGGAAATTCAAATACGGGCACGGGCCGCTTGGAATGCCCGGAATTTGTAGCCACCCTTGGCGCCTCCAGCCTCCGCTGGTTTGCCCGAAACTTCGCCAGTGCGCGGTGGGCATGGACAATATTCGGCATCGGGACCAGGTGAGCCGGGACCACCGTTCGATCCGGCTTGGCCATTGCCTCCTGGGTTGCCGGGTGGGCCTGGAGGGCCGGGTGGGCCTTGTGGTCCGGGAAGGCCGGCTGGTGGGGCACTGAAATCAGATGGAAAATAATTGCAATTTTCCGTGTCTTTTTAATTTGCTTACGCTCCGGGTTGTCCATTGGGTCCGGGTGGTCCAGCTGGGCCAGGTGGGCCCTTTGGTCCGGGTTGACTGGGGGCTGCCTTTGTTCCAGGCGCGCCAGGTTGACCAGGTGTTCCGGGTTGGCCAGCTTGACCATTGGGACCGGCATCTCCGGCTGGACCAGGTGGGCCGGGTTGTCCCTGAAATAATGGAAATTTATATGAAATAAATCATTTTGAATTTGTTTACATCTTTTCCGGGTTGTCCAGGCTGTCCATTCTCGCCAGGTGGTCCAGCTGGGCCTGGAGGTCCATTGCCGCCAGGTGGTCCCTGAATTAAAAAAATAATAACCATTTATTTTCAAACTAAGTTTTTCTAATTTATTATTCTGCTGATTTTTAAATTTATTCTGATTTATTAATCTGATTTTTATTTAATCTGATTTCTAAATTTATTCTGATTTATTAATCTGATTTTTATTTAATCTGATTATTCTAATTCTGATTTGTAATTCTGATTTAAATTTATTTTCTTATTTTAAATTTATTTTGATTTGTTATGTTATTCTAATTTTCAAATTAATTATGATAAATTTATTTTATTATCATTTGCTATTCTGATTTGTAAATTTATTCTTAATAGAATTTATAATTGACTTACCGCTGGTCCAGCCGGGCATTTGATGCATTCGCCTTTGGGTGTGCTGATTTCGCCAGTGCCAACTTGTCCAGCTTGGCCGGGTTGACCGGGTTCACCATTTTCTCCTGGGGCGCCGGGTTGGCCTAAAACCAAAAATATTATTAATTTCATTTTATTCCTTTGAACCTGGAGGTCCAGGTGGTCCAGCCGGACAATTCTGTGCTCGAGCGGCACAATTGCATTGACTGCCTCCTCCAGCGGCTTGGGTTCCCCCGCTGACCGGTGCCTCGCCTCCATAGCCCGCTTGACGTTGTTGACGGAAAATTGAGGTGAATTGTTCGCCTCGGCGGGCGTTCATCATGTTCCTCCAGGCATCATTTGCAATGTCCTTGAATTCGTCCAAATCCGCGTGGATTTCATCGTAGAGGGAATTGATGTCCCAAAAGAGGGAAGCACAAATGATCAGGGTGCCGAAGATGATGACAGCTGTGCCACCGATGCCAACACTGATCAAGGCCCGAGAGCCGGAATAGGATGGAATTGTTTGGGTCATATATGGACTTTGTCTGAAAAATTCATTCATCAAAATGTTTAAAGTGAATTGAATATAGGATATAGGCATATCATGGGCTATAGCCACCGTATATACTTTATTTAAAAGTACATTCCAATATTTCTTAATCCTCGATTTTTGAGCACCCACTTACTTTGAAAAAGGAATTTTAAATATTTTTCTTATTACAAAAATCTCTACAAAATCGCCTATAATTTGACAAAAAAATGTCCATAAATTAAAAAGCTATACGGTTAATTTTTTGAATTTTTGGAGGATTGGAAATATTCTCCTATTGAGGTTTTAAAAGAGTAATAATTATTTATTTACTTTAATATTTGCTTTGCGTTTATTTTTTCTTTAAGGGATTAAAATAAGGTCCTTTATTGAATAGAAGCCAAAAAAAAGTATTAAAAATGCTTCAATATTTTCTACAGCCTAATCCTATTAGTCTAACAACAAAGAGAATAAATATTGGATGGGAACCAATTTTGGACTAATGAAGCAAGATTTTCCTCTTTGATAAGAAAGGCTAATATAATGGAAATATTTCGCCCTTTTATAGTAGTCACAGCAGCAAAAAAGCAGGAAAAATGGGATGGATGAACGGAGGGAAATTCCGCTAGGATAGCTGCGCGACTGCTGGCGGGTTTCAGTCAGCCGTCAAAAAGAAGCAAATGTGAATCTGTCTGGGAAAGGATCAAGGTAGAATAGGCTAATAAATGAGAGGGGAAGAACTTGTCGCAAAAATGGCTTTACTTTCGCCGCCAATGCGCCGCACATTTTTCTGCTGCTCATTTCCCAATGCTCGTTCCATGATTTGCCCCTTCATTTTCCAACGGGTACCTCCTTTCAATCTTCCCTTTGTTGAATCAGCTGCTGTGTTCTGCGTAAAATGGAAAGAAAAGATGTTGTTTTGACGATTATGAAGCCAACTAAAAATCCCGTTTTACCAGCCAAGTGCCCAGAGGCTGTTTTTCCAGGTGGCAGTGGCGTCCGTAGAATATTTAATGGAAAGAAGCAAAGAAGGGGAGAGATAATTGCTTGTAACCGAAAATTATTATTATTGAATTTTATTGTTTTAGTTTTACTTAATATATTGTTGATAAAATATGCTTAGATTGGGAAATTTACTACCAATTAAAGATGAGATTTATGCCGAAAAATTCATAAAATTGTTCTTGAATAATTTGTATAAATATCCATCTTCCCACTGTTGAATCAGCTGCTGCGCAAAATTGGAGGAAAAGATGTTGTTTTGACGATTATGAAGCCAACTAAAAATCCCGTTTTCCATCCAAATATACCCAGAGACTGTTTTTCCAGATGGCAGTGGAGCCTATAGAATATTTTGGGAAGGAAGGAGAAGAGGTAAATTGCCTTTTTTATGAAAGCAATTCCATATTGTTTTTATTGCATCTTATATTTGTTTTATTTTTGCTGCAGAATATATTGCTGAGAAAACATGTTTAGGTTGGGAAAATGGTTAGAAATTAAAGAGGAATTTTATATCAAGCAACAATATAAGAAATTGTTTTGAATTATTTTTCAGGTAAAATTCGACTTTGAATGAACATTTTTTTCGGCGTTTTTTGATAACAAGAAGAATTATACCATAAAATTAAAAAAATAATCCAATTGGGGGACAAATTCGTAAATTCCAACAATGTACCAAATTGAGTGTGCTCATAGTAATATTTGTTAATATTAAAACAAATGTATTATTTTTAAAGCTATTCTAAAAATGGCAAAAGTTTAGAATGTATTAATTGTTGTTTACTTTGTTTATGGATATGGAATATTTGATAATATTTTTAAATTATTTTGAGGTATATTCTAATTTAGCTTTGGTTAGGATAGCCATTATTATTATTTATTGACTTTGGAATAAATAAATAAAGACCTAATAAGTAATAAATTCGAAAATTTTTGTTTTAAAACTTCTAAAAAACTGCGTGATTTCCTAATAAATAAAAAAAGAATTTTAATTGTTTTTGTATTTTCATAGACATTGTTGTTTTAATTTGTTAACATTTTCATTCTGATGATTCGGAATTTGTAGTCAATTTTCATGGTAAAGTTGGGATTCGCATTAATGTTTTGACAATTGGCACTATCCTGTTATTTTTTAAGTCACGAATTCATATACAAATCGACCTGACTCGACGAACTTAGCAATAAACATATTATTAT
The DNA here is from genome assembly GCA_030063045.1 of Pratylenchus scribneri. Classification (NCBI taxonomy): domain Eukaryota; kingdom Metazoa; phylum Nematoda; class Chromadorea; order Rhabditida; family Pratylenchidae; genus Pratylenchus; species Pratylenchus scribneri. The sequence continues at coordinate 252,342 of JAQSEB010000037.1, read as the reverse complement.
TTTAGAATAAAATTCAAAATTATAAAGTTCTATTATCATTTTATAATTATTTTTGGTTATGTTATAAATAACTCAATCAAAGTGTATCAATGCGTTGAATTCAAATCTATTATACAACTGTTTTGAAAACATAAAACTAAAAATTTTTCATTTTATAAAATAAAATTTTCCATAAGATATTTTTATTTTGGTAAATATATTTTAATTTTGATTATGAAAAATAAAAAATATTTCCAAGAATTTCATTTTATGAAAAAAAAACTATAAATTGTGAATCCGACTGAAATGCACACGAGATATGAACAACATGTAATTCTATGAATGAACAAACAAAAAATGTATTTAATAATTACAATCTTTCTCTATAATGCAAATAGTTTACCGTTTACCCATACATTTACATTAAAAATTCTAAAGAATTTACTTTAAGTTCGATTATTTAAAAATGAGCATCCACAATTTGATACATTGGTGGAATGCACGAATTTGTCCACCAATTGGATTTGTATTCAATTCTATATTAATTTTCTTTGTCATCAAAAAAACGCCGAAAGAAATGCGCATTCACAGTCGAATTTTGCTTCAAACTGGCATTATTGACATTTTACTTCTTTCAATGAACATTTTCGGCCAACCGGTTTAATTTTTTAACTAATAAATTTATGGCCTAGATTAAATTTTTATATCAATATTAATTTATGAATTAAAATTATATTTTCTGAAAATTCCTTTTCTTTCTTCAAAAAATATTTCTCAACAAATTTATTAATTAAAACATTGTAAATTTATTCAATTATTTAACTAATTTTAAACAAAATTTTTTTAATTTTAATTGATTTCATATTTCAAAGGTTCCCACTGATTATGCAAATTTATCAATCTATTTGGTTGATGGCTATTTTTCTTTTATCTTCGAAAATGACAGCAATTTAATCAATATTTTTACTTTTATTAATTTTTTATTTGTTGTTTTCGGCGTTTTTGGCGTCATTCCGCAATTCATTTATAGATATTTGGTTTTGAATCGGTTGGTTAGCCAAAATAATTTATTATTATTATTAGAAAGCAGATTGACAAAAATCCTGAAATATTTATTGAAAAAATGTTTTAAAAATCGCAAAATATTGCGAAAATGGAAAAAATTAGCAAAATATAGATGAAATATTGATGAAAATTTTTTTTCATTATTTTCAATCACAAAATATTAAAATTTTGATATTTTTTATTCGAAAAATTTCATTTTTAAAATATGAAATTTTTAATAAACACCGATAAATTTTTAAAAAATGCCGAAAATCAATTTTCTGATTAATTTTTTTTTCAAAAAATTCCAAAATCAATTTTTCACAATTTTTTCAAAAAAGTGGTAAAATTTTTCGAAAAATATCCAAATTTTTCGAAAAATTTCCAAAATTTTAAAAAAATTTTCATTTTTTTTCATGAAAAACAATAAAATTTAGTGAAAAACTTTAAAAATCCTGAAAATATTGACGCAAATGGCCAAAAAAATGCCGAAATATTGATGGATATTTGACAAAAAATATCGTGAAAATGAACAAAAACATTGATAAAAACATGTTTTACATTCATTTAAAGCTATTTTATGTTCGCAAACAAAATATTGAAATCAATATAAATCCGCCCTCTAATTATTATAATAAAAAATGTATTTTTTTAGTGGCATAAAAATCAATGTTCCAAAGTATTTGGCCATGCTTTTAGTTTTATCTATGCCTGTTTTTCTTTGTTCTGAGATAAGAGATTTCTCAACACTGACGACAGCTAAAAGAATGCCATCAAATGAATCAGACATGCCAAATAATATGGAATATTTGATATCGAATCTTGTGGGAAAAAATGGAACGGCTAAATATTTTGTTCGAAATTTCAAGGTGGGCTCTGGGCATAAAGAAATTGAACGAATAAAATTTTATAAAAAAATTGAATTTAAAAATAGCAAGGAATTTCTTTTGTCAAAAATACTTCAATCCATAGGAATTTGGAAAAAGTGATGCTGCAAATTTTTTCGCTTTTGTCTATATCGCTTATACATTGTTCTCCTATATGACGATTGTATTTTGTGGATGGAAAATTTCTCGATATGTGAATTCCAATTTGACTGAGAAGAAAAAGGATTTAAGTAAACAATTGAACAGGAATTTGACAATAATGGTGGGTTAAAAAGAGAATGGAAGTATATTGAGTGCAGAAATCCTGACTAAAATTAAACATATATTCTATTAAATTCGTAATTTACTAGTACAGGCGAGAGAATAGGGCATATTCGATTCTGCAAGTTCAATTTAATTTATGAAATTTCAATTTTAAGCACGTATTAAGATTTAGGTCAGGGCAGCCATTTTACCGGGGAAACCCGGCATTTGCCATGGTTTTGACAATGCCGGGTTTTTTACTGGGTTTTTAAATTTTTAGCTCAATTCTTCACTCCGCGGTCATTTTTAGTTAATTTTTCTCTCTCAAGTCTTCGTTGACTCAATTTCCTCCCATCGTGTCCTCTCTAAACTTTTTGACGGCAGAGCGATTTTTGAAGCTTATGATATTGATATCTTAATTTTCACAACGTACGTACATGCTCAAAAAGTTAATTAAAAAGATAAATATGAAGTATAAAAAATTTTTCAAGCTTTTAAATTGCATTTCAACATGTTTTTAAAGATGCCAGCTTTTTCTGCTGATGTTTTGAAAATTTTTGCCGGTGTTTTGCCGGGTTTTTGGACTAAAATGCCGGGGTTTTGTATTTTGGAGATGACAGCCCTGACTTAGATAAAAGTTGACAAACCAAAAACCAAATGGAATATTTAAAATAAAATCATATAAATTGAAGCGAATATTTTGAGGAAAATTACAATAATTCGAGGAAATACTAAAAAATTGCAATAGATATTCCCTTATGAAATGCCATAAAATACAAAATATTTAATTTTTTTTTCATTTTTAGGCTATTATACCGATCATATATTTTATAAGCAGCATAATTTTTATTTCGTTACCGGCGTACATAAAAGGGAATATGGACAATGAGGATGATGGCATATCAAAAAGAATACGACAAATCTACACAGCGCTTGCCATCTATTGGATGCCCATATTGAATCCGCTCATTTCAATTCTCACCAATATGCCCTATAGAAGGGCATTAATGAAAATAATTAAGCAAATTATGCCCAGCAATAGAATACAGGCAATACAAATACAACAAGGGCCGGCAGCAATTATCATAGCTAATGTTAATATTAATAATGAACAGTGATGTGAACTCTTACGTCTTACTTCGTACTCGTATCGTGTTTCGTACTTGTACTCCATGATATGAATAGGAAATAGGATGGGAAAAATGGTCTATAAAAAAGTACGTTCTAGATACAGACAAAATGGATTTTCCATATTTCGTATTGTATTTTTTCCCTCAAAAATTTGCGGTATTTGTCAAAAAAGTGCCTATTTGGCTGTATTTTGGAAAATTACAAAAAAATCGTCGTATTCCGGACCGTATTTGCCCAATTTTTGCCTTATGCGGTACGGAGCCGTTCTTAGTATACATTTTGTATACCGTATACCCCCTCTTTTCATTAAATATACATTTTGTATACCCCCTCCTTTCATTAAATATACATTTTGTATACCCCCTCCTTTCATTAAATATACATTTTGTATACCCCCTCCTTTCATTAAATATACATTTTGTATACCCCCTCCTTTCATTAAATATACATTTTGTATACCCCCTCCTTTCATTAAATATACATTTTGTATACCCCCTCCTTTCATTAAATATACATTTTGTATACCCCCTCCTTTCATTAAATTGAGTAAATTTAATTTGGCCTTCGATAAATTGAAAAGCTGTTTTAATAATTTGTATTTTTATATTTATTGAAATAAAATCAAAAAATAATATTATTAAAATAAAATTTAGATAATAGAAAATTTATCATGATACCTTTCTAAATAATTTTCTAATTTTTATGTATTCATTAATTAAGCTCCATCATTTTTTTGTGTTTTATTCATCAGCAATTTTACTTATTTGTTCATTTGTTCAAATAAAAATTGACAAAAATAAAAATATAGAGGCAAATCCCAGTGAGGAGAGCAATTTTTGCTCCCTAATTCATTTATTTATTTTGTTTGAAAAATTTCTGCCAATTAAAAATGATACTCAAGAATTTTTTAATAATTTTAATTCAACTTTTTATTTCATCAACAATTTTTTTGAATGCCTATATATGTAAAAGTGGGCCAAGGGCAGCGGCAATGACTAGGCAAAAATATTTATATATTTAAAAAAATATTAAAAATTTATTAATTTTTAATATATTTTTTATTTAGATTTTCTAAAATTAAATAAAAAAAAATTTATAAAATGAAAAATTTTGCTTAAATTTAATTAAATAAAAATAATTAAAAAATTAATTAAAAATAATAATTTGAATTTATTTTTTATTTTGATTCATTTCTCCAAATCTAAACTCTGATTGCACAGATGCCAGGCCCGAGGCCGTAGAGGCTCCCAATTTGTTTGCGAACATCGGCAACTTATCCCCGGCACCAGTCAATTAAAGACAAATGAAGGCGCATTGATGGGATGCGAAAGGGAATCCCCCAATTCAAGAACATATTGGTGAGTTTAATTTTCTATTTTCCTTGTGTTTTTTTGTCATTTTTTTGATTTTATCTTATTAGATTTAATTTATTGGGTTTACTGAATTTATTGAATGAAGAATTTTTCATTTTATAAACCGAGTTATGCCTATTAAAATTTGCATAAATATTCATTTAAAAAACGAATTAAAAAGAAATTTGAATAATTTATAGGCTTAAATTTTAAAAATAATAATTTCCAAAATACTTTTAAATAAAATAAATCCCTTTTATATTTGCATTTTTTGTAATCAATAGGTGTTGTCCACAATTTTGCCCAGATGGAAAAACTGAAATTTACCATACAATTTATCATAATTACCAGGATAGAACTCAAAAGTCAGCTACTACACGGTATATTTTATTTTTTTGTAAATTTTTAAAATTTATTTAAAAAATAGATTTATTATAATTTTTAGTTTTTTTTTTTAAATTTTTAAGTCCAATAATATTAAAAATAAATAAAAATTTTATTTAAATTATTTTTTTAATTTTTTGGTCAAATTTTTAAGATGTCAAGGCACTGGTACAAATCAACTTTGTCCTCATCAAAATATGATTTGCCATAAACCTGTGGCCGAATTCTTCCCGATTCCCAATGCATATTTTTGCTGTTTGTGAAGACAAAAATTCAGAAAATAAAATTCTTACTTTTAGGCCCACCAACAAACAACGGACAAAGTAAAAATGTTTAAAAAATAAATAATTTATTTAAAATTATTAACAAAATATTTAAAATTATGAATTAATAAAATATTTAAAATTATTAATAAAATATTTAAAATTATTAATAAAAATATTTAAAATTATTAATAAAATATTTAAAATTATTTTAAATTATTTTAAAATTATTAATAAAATAACTAATAATAAAATTTTCCAAGATCAACAGCCAAATAATGGACAAGGGGGAACACAAAGTGGGATTGGTTTAAATCCAAATTCACAAGGTCAAATTAAAATTTAATATTTTTAAAAATTAAATTTAAATTATTTAGATTGTGACGATCTTGGCTCGGAATGTCCTTTCCGTGAAGAAGATTGCAATAATCCCGTAAACATATTTTCATTATAATATTTCATCGATAAAATTCTTAGCTTTACTATGCATTAATGACTTGGCTTTGCCCATTCACTTGTAAACGTTGCCCGGAAAGAGGCGGACAACAGGAAAGGCCGGCTGGCATTATCGGTGCAAGTTCCAATGCCGCCATCCAACAAAATGTGAATTGCCGGGATATGGCTGAGTATGTCATTAAATAATATTTATTTAATAAGCTAATATAAATTAAAAAAATTTATTTTCTTTTCCGGGATTTGCCCTAGTTTTTTGAATATTTAATTTAAATAATATTTTTTAAAAATTAAAAATTAATTTATTTTTTTATTTCCAGCTGCCCAACTTGGGTCAAAAATGGCTATTGTCAAATGGAATTTTATCGGCGGATAGGCAACCAGCATTGTCCAATTTCATGTGGTGTTGGATGCTCTGTTGGATGATTTTTTCCACACTTAATTTCATTTTTCCTTTTAATAAATAATATAAAATTTTTTCTCAATTAAATTCAAAACATTTGATTCATAAAATAAATAAAAATTTAATTAAATTTTATTCAAATTTATATTGCCTAGAATATTGGAATAGTAAATTGCTAAAAGCATCGATGGATTTCATTAAAGGAAATTCGTGAAAGAATTTTTTCTTTTCATCCAAGTCCAAATCCACATTTAACGTTTCCTTCTTGTTCCATCCTCGAAGAAAACGCCTCCATCCAATGCGCAATATTTTGGGCAAACTCCCTTCTCGCCCTCCTTGCCCGGTGGTCCAATAGGGCCAATATGGCCTGGCAAACCGCTGGGCCCAGGGATGCCGTCCGGACCAATCCGGCCTAAATGTAGATAAATTTCATGTGTTAATCATTTTTGAACAATTTTACCCTTTGGACCAGGTGCTCCCGGTTTTCCCGGTAAGCCATGTTTGCCTGGAGGCCCTGGTGGACCTGTTGGACCGGCCTCACCTATGGGAAAATTGAAAATATTTTAAAATAGGAGAAAAATTAGGGCATATGAGTTCAGTGGAAGGTCTACTATATTTACCTGGAGCTCCGGGTTCACCGATGACAATGGGCTGAAATAATAGGGAATATTTAATTATATAAAAATATCATGGTTTAAAATTTAAAAAAATGTTTGATTAAATACAAGTGAGCATTACTGAAAATAAATTTATTAATTAATAAAACTGGAAATTATTTAATTAATATATTTCGAAAAATTCTGAAAACAAAATTTAAATTTTAAAATTTAATTATTAAATTAATTTTAAAAATTCTTGAAAAAAACTAATTAATTTCCGGAAAAAATTTTTAAAAAATTTTTCCTAATTATAATTAATTTGAACCTCATTCAATGCAGGCGATCCGGATCTGAAAAATAGAATTTAAATTATTATTATTTATCCTCTCAATTCTTTTAATTAACTCACTCTCCAGCTGGTCCCTGTGGCCCAGGCAATCCAGGTGGTCCGGGGGGTCCTGCGCATAAAATATATACACCCCATAAAATACCAATCACACACAAACCTTTTGGACCATCTTCACCCGGCGGGCCTTCTGGCCCTGGTCTTCCAGGAATTCCATCTGAATTAGATAATAATTAATTAAAAATTATATTAAAAATAAAATATATATTTTTCGAATTAAATTAGTAAAAATTTACATCATTTAAATGATAAATTCATAAATTTGATTATTTAATTGAAATTTTTTATGGCCCTAATCCAATCTATTAATCCATATTTTAATTATTTATATATTTATATTTTGGCTAATCAATATTTTATAATTTAAATAAATTTGAAACATATTTAAATATATTTTTTTTGTTTTATTTTTATAATACCCATTTCTTTCAATTTAATTAATACGTAATTACCTAAACCGGTTTCGCCCTGAGGCCCCGAAACGCCAACTTGTCCCGGTGGTCCTCGAGGACAAGGTGGACATGGGGGCGGTGTGACAACTTCGCCTAAAAATGATTTTAAATATTTGAATTTTTAAGCTAAAATGCACACATACAATTAGGTGGAATTTGGCCATTCAATCCGGGATGACCCGGGGCGCCAGGTTTTCCTCAAATTTTGAGGAAAATTAATTTATAAATTATTTTATTTTTTCTCCCATCCAACCGTGTCGACCATTTCTGCCAGGTGGGCCTGGACGTCCTGGTGGGCCCGGCAAACAGCACTAAATTTTTTATTTAAATTTATTAAAATTATTTCAAATAGGAAAAAAGAGACTTTTGCACAAATATTCACTCCGGAAGATGGTTTTTGATAGCGATTGTCGGCTGTGGGTGGATATCCAGCTTGGCGTTCGGTTCGATTCAAAAGTGGGACGAATGGAAGGGATTGGAGCAAATCCAATTCGGCTTGAATGTCAAGGGAAGAAGCCTATGAATAAAATAAAATTTTAAATTTTGATTTTTTTTACTATAAGGTCTATATAGTCAAAATAGGCAGCTTATAATTTAATTTTTTTACATGAATTTTTACTTAAAAGAATTAATTTTCCTGAATTTTTAATTAAAATAATTAAAATTGATATTAAAATAAAATATTTATCCCAAAAATTATTTTTTTTGTAATTTTCAACTTGAAATTATCATTAAAATAAAATCTTATTCCCTCGAAAAAATATATTTGTGAATTTTTAATTTAAAAACTAAAATAATTTTTTTTCACAAAAAAAATTATTTAAAAATTAAAATAAAATTTTTATCCATAAAAAAAATAATTTCTTTCTAAAATTTTTTATTTAATCTTCATTAATTTTTTATTTCAAAAAATTTTTTGGGTTAACTTATATTTTCAGTAAAATAAAATATTAATCCCAAAAATTTTTAATTCAAATTTATTATTATTTATTAAATTAACAAACTTGGCACATTTCCATGCCCTGCGAATGTTGCAAACGAAGTGAACGCGAAAAATGCAGAAGAACGGGAATGGAAATGGAAACGGACAAAATTGAGGCCAACGAAAATGCCAATGCGGAATAGGCCACAAGCCGAAATGCATTCACCTTGGCATCAAAATTTTTAGTGTTGATCATCGTTGACATTTGTTTAACAATATTTTGAGAGAAATTTGGATAAATTTCTGATTGTAAAAATTCATTGAACATTTTTAATAATTATACATTATATTATATATATGTTAATTCAATTGGTTGTTTTTGTCTACTTAAAATGTAATATCTATTCAATATAATTGCTAATTTAATCAATCTATATTCTAATAATATATTTAATTAAAATTAAATCCCAAGTTAAATTAATTCTTTATTTAAATATGTCTTAAAACTTATGGCTAAAAATTAAATTTCGCACAATAAATTATCGTTTGAAGTCCAATTTTAAGCTCACATTTTAATTTGGTATTTGGTTTAAAAATTGCTGCTGGATGCGAATGAGGAATGGGCCTTATGAATATGTTGGGCTTATTTATTAAATTCCCTTCGAATTATATAAGCATATTCTGCATTGTTAGATAAAATTGAAGGGAATGAATGGATAAAGGGCTAATGTTAATTAGGCTTAATTCGTAAATTAATAAAAGGCATAATTCATTATAGCCATTCCATCAAAAATTACAGCATATTGCCGATTTCATTCAAAATCTGAATACATGAAGAATGGGTGAACGATGGTCAATCAGCAAGCAGCAACCATGAAATGTGCGCAAAAAATACCGGTGGAAAAAATTGAGGAAAATTCGGGGGAAATGGAAGTGAAAATGTGAAAGAAAAAGGAAGGAAGGAAGGAAGGAAGGAAGGAAGGAAGGGATGGCGGCTAATGGACCTTTGTGGATGTGAAAATGAATGGAATTAATGACAGTTGAAGGGGGAACAGGAACTGTACCGCCGGCAACCAGCAACCGTACAAATTATTAGCTGCTAATTTCCTAATGCACCAGCAGATTATGGGTTTTTGTTTGAATGAGTGGACTTTGTGATGTGAAGGATTTGAGTATTTCGAAGAAAAAAATGCGAATTATTAAATAATGGCCTTGTAAAATTTGGGAAATTTTTTAATAAAAAATATTTTATTTGATAATAAAATGATGAAAATGGCAAAAAATTTTAAAAAATTTGGAAAATTTATTATCGAAAAATAATGTTATATAAGGCTTATAACTTGAGCTCAACAAAACATTCAGACTTTTAGGATTAAGTTTAGGTTTCGATTAGATTTGGGCTAAATTTCCGGAGTATAGAATTTTAAAAAAATTCTGGATTCAAAAAATTATTTTTGACAAGAAAAATTTTCGCCTTTTTCAATTTTTTCCAATTTAAAAATTATCTTATCATTTTTTATTATATTTAAATTGCAAAAATTAAATAAATCTTAAAATTTATTAGAATAATTGAAACATTTTTCCCATTTATTTTTACGTCAAAAATTTACAAAAATATAATCATTTAAAAAACATGACTATAATTTTTATCTGTCCATCATTAAATCACCGCCTTCTGGTGCCATCCTCGAAGAAGACGCCACCATCAATTGCGCAATATTTTGGGCAAATGCCCTTCTCGCCAGGTAGCCCAGGGGTTCCCGGTGGACCAGGCGGTCCTGGCAAACCTGTTTAAATTATTTTAGATCAAATTTTGAATTATTAACTGACCATCATTTCCAGGTTGACCATCCGGGCCGGGTGGACCTTATTATTTTTATTTAACATTAAAAAATTTGAATTGAATTCCAACCTTTTGGACCGGCTGGTCCTGGGGCTCCATCGCTTCCAGGAAGGCCGGGCGGACCTGGAGGGCCCGGAGGACCAGCTTCGCCTAAAATAAATAAATAATTTATTTTCAACATAAATAATTCTAACCAGGTGGTCCCGGTTCGCCTGGTACAATGGGTTCACTCAGTGCTGGCACGCCTGGCTCTCCGGGTGGTCCTGGTTGGCCTGGTTCGCCAGGTGGCCCTGGTGGACCTAAAAAATTTTTGAATTTCGAAAATAATAAAATCTACCTTTGGGTCCTGGATTCCCTGGTTGAGCATCTTGACCTGGATTTCCGGGGGCGCCTGGAGGGCCAGGATCACCTAAATATTTTAATATAAATACTTGGGAAAACGATTTTTCAATTTTTCAAATTAAATATTTTTAATTTAATTTTTTTTATAAATTTAATTTTTATTGAACGATCACCGTTCCAGTACTGTTTTTTTTACCATAAAATTAAGATTTATTTATTAAAAAGAGTTAAGAAATTTTTTATGAGTTGCGAAAAATATTGATAAATAAAATAAATTTATTATTTTTCCAATTTTGATGTTAAAATATTTTAATTTTATTTTATCTTTTAATGATGAATTCCTTGAATCATTTTTTATTTTCCAAAAAATAAAAATTGATTTATTAAGAAGAGTTATGAAATTTCATATGATTTGCAAAAATATTGATAAAAACAAATTAAAAATTTAAATAAATTTTGAAATTTGAATTTTATAACCATAAAATTTTAATATTTTAAAAAATTGAGATTATGTGGAATTTTTACACTTTTTTTTTAATTTTTTATAATTTAATTTTTAATGAACGGTCTTTTCATCTGCAAGCATTTTTAATTTCCCAAAAAATAAAAATTTATTTATTAAGAAGAGTAAATAATTTTTTATGTGTTGCAAAAAATATTGTTAAAAAATTTAAAATCTTGAATAAATTTCAAAATTTGATTTTTTCACCCTAAAATTTTATTATTATAAAAAATTGAGATTATATGGAATTTTTTACACTTTTTTAATTTTTTTAAATTTTATTTTTATAATCAACGGATCTGTTCATCTTCACGAATTTTTATTTCTCAAAAAATAAAATTTTATTTATTAAGAAGAGTTCAGAAATTTTTATGAGTTGCAAAAATATTGATAAAAGATTTAAAATCGAGAATAAATTTAGAAATTTGAATTTTTCGTAAAATTTTATTTTAAAAATCGAGATCATAGGAATTTTTGCGAGTTTTTATTTTTTTAATTTTAATGAACGATCTCTTATTAATATATATTTATTAAGAAAAGTTAAGAAATTTTTATGAGTTACAAAAATATTGATAAAAGATTTAAAAAATAATGTAATTTGAATTTCTTTTAACAGTAAAATTTTATTATTACAAAAATTAAAATTGTGTGGAATTTCTACTATAATTTATTTTTAAAATTTAATTTTTTAAATGAAGATGTCTTCATTCATCCTCGAGATATTTTATATCTTCCAAAAAAATAAAAATTTATTTATTAAGAAGATTTCAGAAATTTTTATGAGTTACAAAAAATATTGATAAAAAATTTAAAATCGAGAATAAATTTAGAAATTTAAATTTTTAACCGTAAAATTTTATTTATTATTAAAAAATGAGATTATACGAAATTTTTGTGATAGTTTTTATTTTTTAAAATTTATTTTAATGAACGGTTTGTTCATCTCATCATTTTAATTTAACAGAAAATTAAAATTTATTTATCAAAAGAGATAAGAAAATTTTTATGAGTTATAAAAAATATTGATTAAAAATTTAAAATCGGGAATAAATTTTGAAAACTGAATTTCTCGTCATAAAATTTTATTATTATTAAAAATAATTTAAAGAGATAAGAAAATTTTTATGAGTTACAAAAAATATTGATAAAAAATTCAAAATTGGGAATAAATTTTGAAAATTTTTCGTCTTAAAATTTTATTATTATTAAAAATAATTATAAGGAATTTTTGCAATATTAATTGTTTAATTATGAAATTTTTCATCCGCTCAAATTTACCTGGAGGTCCCGGAGGTCCTTGTGGTCCAGGCGGTCCTTGAGGACACGGTTTGCACGGAGGCTAAAAAATTAAATAAGTGAAAATAAATTCATTGATATTACCGGTGTGATTGGTTCACATGGCTGATTTGGCGGTCTTCCCGGATTTCCGGGCATTCCCGGAGCTCCCGGCTTTCCTGTAAATTATAATTTGAGTTAAAAAATAATTAAAATTTTTGAAACATTTTTATTAAAATATTTATTATTAAATATTTCATAAAAAATAATTATTTAAATAAATAATTTAAAATTCTAAATGATAATTCCAATTATTCATATCTTAGAAAATTTATATTAGAATTATTAATAAATTCTAAAAATTTAATCATCAAAATTCCAAATGCTTTTAATTAAATAAATATTATTTTCCTTCATAATATCAAGAATTTTTATTAATTTTTAAAAAATTATACTGTAATATAAAATAATTTTACCGGGTCGTCCAGGCCTTCCCGGAGCACCTTAAAATAATAAAAAAAATTATTTTTTAATATTCTCATAGGAAACGGGGCCACTAACCTGGAGCCCCTTGCGGCCCAGGCAGGCAACAAGATTCGCAGGAATTTCCTCCGTTGCCTGAAGCTCCGGAATTTGCAGATGATCCCTCATAGCCGGATTCACGAGCCCTTCTGCTGTTGGTTGAATTGCCCTCATCGGCAAAAGGCGATTGGACTTTCAAATGGTTCACTTCCTCAAGAATATCATGGGCTGAACCCTAAAAAATTGGACATTTTAAATAGAAATATAAAAATCTTATGTTTTTTTAAATTTATGTAAATTGACCGATTCTGACTTCAAAAAAAAAATTTAAAAATCGGATTTATGGATATTTCAATTTCAATGAGGACAAAATAACTAAAAAAGAGGCCAATATCTTGTGCATTTACTATAATTTAAATGCAAAGAAATTAGCATTAATCTGAACTAATTTTCAATATTTTCCTTTTTAATAAATTCCACTAAAAATGAATTGTTTGTAAATTTAAGTAAATTTACTAATTAGCTCAAAAATAAAAGCCCATGGACTACTATTTTTAAGAGAACTCTTAATTGAGGCAAAAAATTGATTTTTCTTTCTTTTTTTTAATATCAAATATAGACGAAATTTTTATTTCTGCTTAGAGAAGACTATTATTAGATTTCGAACTTTTATTAGAGAAAATAGATATTATAATAGGTATTTAATAAATGAATTTTTACATTTTTATATCATTTAAATTTTTCTGACCGAAAAAGTAAGGAAGACTTGCCTTGCAATAATTAATCTCATTGTTCATTTGTCGTCGAACATGCCGAACATATGTGTACACCATTGGAAGGGAAACACAAACTGAAAGGATTGCAACGACGGAAAATGTGACAGCCGAATAGGCCACAAAACGATAGGCTTTTAGCCGACATTCCAAATCCACAATTGTCATTTGGACATTCAAAATTGAGATTTCTAAGGCTATATTAAGGGATTTTACTCATAAACTGTACATTTTAGAGACTTTAAAGCATAATCAAATTGAAAACAATTTTAAAAAGATACAATTTAAATTGCCAAAAAATTGTTGAAAATGGCAAAAAAAAAATAATATTTTTTTGACGCTGTATAATTTAGGAAAACCGATTTATTTAAGATTTTTTGCTTCGAAAAACAGCAATAATCTAAAACCTAATTTAGCCTAATCCTAACCTAAAACACAATGCGTTGGTTTGCTCAAGTGAGAAGAAAAATTTCGTCTATCTATTTATACATTATTTTGCCAAACTATACTTATTTTAAGCCCTATTTTTCAGATGTAGCTCAAACAAAAATCTAAAGCTAATAAGTAATAATTAATTGATTGCGATCAAAGTCTCTAAAAATGGCAGTTTTTACAAGAGAACAAAGATAAGATCAATGATTTTTTTGGGTAAATTAATAATATTCGAATATTTTTTTTTGTCTAGAGTTAGTAAAAGAATGGAAAAAAGACAAATTATTGGATGAAAATAAAATAATACACAGGTATAATTAAAAGTAGGAAAAAAGAATGGACCATAGATTAGTCTTTGGATTTGGACTTTAGGTGGATTTGTTGTGAGAGCCTAATTATATTGCAAATTTATGGCGCAAATATGCATATGTTGTGTGAGGTTGGTGACTTTTGCGCATTTTTGAGTGGATTTGGTGATGGTCGATCGAAATGAGGCGATGTGTTCTGTGAGGAAGATTTTTGAGGAGAAGGGCTTCTAGAAGAATTTATTGCTGAGGAAAAGCACCGCAGTAAAATGACGGAATGCGAATGAGTGAGGGAAGGACCAACACATTACGAACATCCCCTCCGGCGCTGTTTTTGCATTATGTATGTGTGGATTGAAGACGTGGCGAAAAGGTGGAGGCGGTGAGAGGATTTGGAAGATTTTGGTTGCGATTGGATGGAGGTGGACATTGGGTAGAGCAAATGGGAGAGAAGGAAGGAAAGAAAGAAGCCGTCGATTTCCCTCATCCAAACATTTTTTGCATTTTCTGCACTTTTGGTTACTGCCAGCTGGAATTCTTCGCCCTTCGGCGATTTATGTTTGTGTGCTTTTCCCTCAATCGCCTTCATCCAAATTTAATTTCAATTCCCACAAATTCTCATTTTGTTTTCTCCGATTGGAATTTGCCCGAACGCGCAAGGAAATGAGATTTAAATCAAATCGCACTTTGTATTTTTTTTATATCCGTTTCAAAATTTGGTTCCGTCATAGTAATTCATTTCCTCTTTGTAATTACTTTATGAAATAAAAAAAATGAAATTGACAGGACACAATGAAAGGAATGAACAATGAAAATGAATGGGGTTTTCTTTTTCTAATATAAAAAAACGAATTGGTGATTTACCAGCAAAATGTGAGGAAATTTCTGTAATTTTGTGAATTCGCAATTCATAAATTTAAATACTCTACTCTAATCCTAAACCTATCCTAAGTCCTAAAACATCGCTATGGCTGAGAAAAAATGGCCTGAAAAATAAAATACGAAGGATTGTTAACAAAAAAATAAAATTATGGAGATATTTTTCCCTTTTTAAATTTATTCAATTTCAAGAAAATACGTGACCAAAAAGACACAACAGACAACACATTCAAAATTTTATCCACTCATTTATTGTTGAAAAGAAAGAAAATAAAAATAAACAAAACATTGATTTTATAAAATTGAAATTGTTCTTGAAAATCAATTTAAAATTATTTTTTTTTCCAAATGAATTCACCACAATCACAACACATAATTTCATTCAAGAATTCTCCACTATCATGGCTTTCACAATTTGATCGACCAATTCTCCGTAATTTCCCGCAACCAACATTTTCCAACCTTCCGTTTTCGTAATCTTTATTTTTAAAATTTTTTAAATTTATTTGATAATTTTTCCAACTCATTTGCATTATTCAGATTTGAGATATATTCGATTGCAATGGCCTTTAGAATGGAAGCGGAATGGAGGCTGGCAAAGACCAACATTTCGCACGCATTTTCCCTTATTCATGTTATTTAAAAAATTCGTTATAATTTTACAGGGAATAAACAACTTGAAATTGAAACATAGAAAAATATATAAAATATTTTAAAAATAAAGAATAAATGCATATTATTTTAATCATTTTTTATTTCTTTCAATATAATATTTCGATTATTTTTTCCTATTCAAATAAAAATTATCATATTTAGGCAATCAAATCGGAACTGGCACAAGACAAATACTCCTTTCCTTTTTTGGATTTCACCCAAATGCCAAAATTTGAATAAATAATAAATATTATAATTCTATTCAATCATTAACATCATTTTTGTTGTTCTTCTTTTTTTTGGGTTATTCCAGGCGCCATAATGTCGAACAATTAAAAAAAGGAGAGGAAAAAAGAAGACCGGAATTGGAAAATCTAAATTTGGCCAAGGCCAACCGCCCCTTTTCCCCTCATTTCCCCACTCAAAAAATTGTACTCACTGATAAGCGCGACCGACCACTGTGCTCAAACAAAAAATTTTGGCCTCCACTTCTTTATCATCATTCGGTCACAAGCCATTTAATAATAATAAAATATTAACATTTGTTCTTCCCTCCCTTTTCGCCTATTCCTCCTTTCTCAATTTTGTCCTTTGCTCGAAAAACTATTAAATTTTTTTATCTAATAAGACAAAAATTAAATTGAAAACTAAACTAAAAAATTGGATAATATTTTGGCCTTACTTTTGGGAATGATTTACAATTTTCTTTATCTTTTATTTCTTGAAATAATTATATTTTGAATGAAACATTTTTATTGATAGAAAAATTAGGCATTTTGTAATTATTTTATTAGCAGGGCCCAAAAAATGGAATTTTCCATAAATTCCGTTTACACGGCTCCTTTGCACGGTAAAACATACCTTTTTTCCCGTGCCGTGCACTGACAATAATTTTTACTGTTTTTATTTAATTTTTTGGACATTTTTATTCGATTCTGAGCTAAACTAAAAGACTCATTGACCTGAATGTCGAAGAATATTGAATTGGATAGAGATGAATAAAGTGGATGGAGGGGAATAGCAAATGAGGTGCTGAGTTCGAATTCTACCAACCAAAATTATTTTTACTATAAGAGCTGATGAGGAAGAATTATTCAATACAATATCACTTTTTTTCATTTTTTATTCTTTTTTTGTATGGAAAAATTTTTAAAAAAACGGGCCCATGCTCGGTGATTTTAATCGTTTTTCCCGTTTTTTTGGAAAAAAAATGGAATCCGTGCACGAAAATTTGAAAAATCTGCTCTCTAGTATTTTTTTTTGTAATTTCAATTAAATTTAGCATAAAATGTTTAAAAGATCCTATTATGTGACGGTTTTGGCCACAATTTTGGGCGGCTCTTCTCAATTTTACACGTAAATTTTATTTGCCAAAGGAATAAATAAACTAATAAATGATATATTTTTAAGATATGATGTCGTAAATCCGGCACAAAGGTGAATAAAATTATAAAAAAAAATAATTTAAAAATATCAAAAAAATAATTTTGAAATAATTTTATTTTATGGCAAATAAAACAAAATATTAATAAAAATGGATAAATTTAAAAATATTAAAAAATAAAATAAATAAGAATAATGATTTACGAAAAATAAGTTAACTAAGATTGAAAATAATAAATTTAAAAATATTTAAATTTAATTCGAATAACTTTATGCGTCAAAAATATTAAATGAATTTTTGAAAAAATTTTACATCTTACGGAGATTAAATTTAGTTTATAATTATTTTTACGCGAAATAATGGTAAACAAAAATTCTCTTTTAATTAATCAATCAGCTAAAATCGTTAATATTAATCGATAGTAAAACATCGATAACAAAAACACACATATTTTTATTACTTTTCCCAAACAACGAAAATTGATAAAAAAATAAAGCACAATTTTCCCTCAAAATAACAGGACAATGATTCGATGGATGAATCAAACATATAGCGAAAGGGGCCATCAAAAGAATGAGGCCGATTTGAATTTCATTTGGTCAATTGTTGTGTCGAGTATTGCAGTTGGCGCAATATTCGGTGCATTGTCAACAAAGTAAATTGGCAAATTACCTTTTGGATTAAACCCAAATTAATTTGGGGAAATATATAATTTGTCTAAAAAATTATGTCAAAAAAAGTACTTAAAACTGGTGAAAAGATTATTAAAAAAATCGAAAGATTGTAACGGGTTCATTGTTTTTCCTAGTCTTTTAGACCACTAGCAGACCTAATTTACCAATCGATGATTTAATCAAGAAGCGTTGATTTGTTTATAATTTGTCATGGTTTGGTCAAAATTAATGGTCACAATGCATCCAGATTAATCTAATTGGTTATATGGTTTAAGAGTTTAGGATAAACCATTGAACCGTTAAAAGCTTTTAGTTTTAATTACTTTTTTAAAATATTTTCAGTATTTTTAAAGATTTTCAATATCTTTTTTCACTTTTTCAATAATTTTTTGGACGTTTTGAATATTTTTTTCAATATATTTATTTTTTTACACATTTTCGCTCTATTTTTTTAAATTATTAATTCATTCCAAAATTATCAAATTAATTTTCAGACCTCTGGCCGAAAAATTGGGCCGTAGAAATGGGCTGATTGCAAATGGCATTTTGAATATTTTTGGTGCATTGTTGGAATTTTTCGCAAAACCAATGGCCTCACCTGAGGTTCATTGAAAAATATAAATAGATCAAATTAATGGAATTCACCTGAAGTTTTTTAAAATATATTAATTTTCATTAATGGAATTCAGATTCTCATTTTGGGCCGTGTGATTTTGGGCATCAATATGGGGTTGACTTCGGGGCTTGTGCCAATGTTTTTGATGGAAATTACACCGACCAAATACCGGGGTGCCGCTGGAACTTGTCATATGGTTATTTTTATTTATTTTAGGGAGTAAAATTAAAATAATTTACCCATAAATTCATCGAAATTACCCTAAATTTTTTTGTATCCAAAAAATTAATATTTTAAGGCCAACTAATTTGGCCATAATTAAGTCTTCGAATTTGGCTTAATTTTATACTATGATTAGGACCCTGACCTAAACTGGATTTGCTTTTAAATGCCCAATTTTGCTAATATTTCATGGCCTAAAAAATATCTAAAATTTGTTAATAAATTCAATAATATTAAAGCCAAATTAAATATAAATTCCATTAAATTAAATAATATTAAATAATATTTAAAAAATTTTTAAATTTTTATTATTATTAATATTTAATTAAATAATTTTTGAGGTGGTGGTGGCATTCTCTGATTGGTTCTCAATGCTGCTTGGCTTACCGGAAGTATTAAATTTTATTGTTTAATCCTAATTTTCTTTCAAAAGGTGCTTGGCGGTGATGAAACTTGGCCAATTGCATTCAGTTTTGTGGGAATTCCTGCCCTCTTTTTATGCATAATTTTGCCATTTTGTCCTGAAAGTCCAAAGGCAAGAAAAATAAATTACAAATATTTTTCAATAAATTTTATGTAATTTTCAGTATTCATTGTTGACAAAACGCGATCGCCATCGTACATTGGATGACATTTCGAGGCTTGTTGATGTTCAAGAGGGCCAGAAAATGTTCGAAGATTTGCAAAGGGAAGCAGAAATTAGCATTGATGTTAGTTTGAAATTTTATTAATTAATTTAATTTTTTTTAATAATATTTAAATTTATTTAAAATAATAAATTATTAATTAAAAAAAATTTTTATTTAATTAATTTTTTGTAAATATTTCACCTTATTTAAATGATAAGTTAATAAATAAAAAAATTTTAAATTATTTTAATATAAATTTTAAATTAAATTTTTATTTTATCTATTTAATTAATTTTTAAAATATTTTCGATTTAAAATGATAATTTATCAAATAGTAATTTTAAATTATTTTAAAATAAATTAATTAATTTTTTTAAATATTTTCGATTTTTTTAAAATGATAATTTATTAATTAAAAATAAATTTAATTTTTAAAAATTCTAAAATTAATTTTTAAAAAATATTTTTAAGTTTGTTAAAATTAAATATTTAATTTCCCCTATTTATAGAATCAATCCACTGCCTCCCTTGGTTATTTGTTCACCAGCAAAGAATTGCGTGTCCCCCTAATAATTTGCGTATGGGTGATGGTGGCCCAACAATTCACTGGTGCCGCCGCCATTTTTGCCTATTCAACGGATATGTTTTTGAATGCCGGCCTTGAACCGTAATTTCTTTTATTTATTTTTCCATTGTTTTTGTATTTTTAGTGATTGGGTAAGATTTTCCATAAGTGACATTGTTTTCTGGTCAAGGCTTGTCATTTTCTTGTCCAAGTAAATTCATTCAATTTTTTGGCCAACTTTAATTACTTTTGAATAATAAATATGAAATTTTTAGTTTTCGAACCTGCATTGAATAATTTATTTGAAAAAAAAGGATTTATTCTTACAATTTTGAAAAAAAATTTTGAAAAAAGGATTTAATAATGGAATTTTTAGTTTTGTTTTTTTTATGAAAATATTGGATAAATTTTCTCCCTTTTATTCCCAAAACTCCCAAAACATTAAAGGAACTTTTATTTTTTAATCTAATTCACAATTTCTTTACTTTTAAATAAATTAAATCTTAAAATTTATTAATTTATTTCATTTTAAATTTAGCGGTACTTATCGGCTATCTGTTTTCATTTTTTGTTAATAAATTAAGGAAAAGTTACGGTATCTCTACGGGTCATATGGTATGGGATTATGGTCAGTCAGGGATAGTTATAGTTATCAATTATCATTATCATTACACTTCACCTATAAAGGGAGCTCTTAATTCAAAAAATCTGAAGACAGATAATCGACAAGCACCAATTTAGCTATATAACATAACCATAATAAATTAATTTAAATTAGCAAAAAAAAAACAAAAAATAAATATATATTTGGCATAAAATTTTTGAAATTTTTTTTTGCTGATAATTAATTAAAAATTTGTCCCATTTTTAGCCAAATTGCCCGATTCAGTACATTGGGAATTGGAATAATGTATTTCATGTTTGCTTGTTCCTCCGTTTTCCTAATCGAGCGCAAAGGCCGTCGGGCACTTTCCCTGTTCCAATTGAGCACAGTGACTGCTTCGTTGACGGCAATGAGCTTCTTCACTTGGGCACAGAATTCATTTAATGTAGAAGAATTTTTTTCAATTTTTTTTCAATGTAAAATTAATTAATAAAATTATTTCTTAAAAATTTAAAATGAAAAAATTTTATTTTTTTTTTGTCGGGAATTTTATATTAAAATTATTGAATTTTTCTGAAAATTAACTTTAAAATTTATTTAATCAAAATTTAACAAATTTTATGGATTTTAAAATCACTGAATTTGGACGATTTTTAGGAACATTTTGGTCTCTAATAAAATCGAAAAAACATTTTAATATAAAAAGATTTTTTCTCGCTTATTTGATTCATTTTAGCTTCTAATAATTAGATACAAAGAGAATTAGTAGTTTTGGAATTTGGAATGAGGATATGTGTTAATTATAGAGGCTAAAATCTAAGATATCCAAATTTCGATTCCGGTTTGCAATTTTAGAGCCAGAATTCTGAATTTTTGCTCATTATCACTGAAAATAAAAAGCCGGAACCGAAAATCGAAATTTTTCAAGAACCGGCCGGGTTTTAGAACCGAGACAGCAGTCTATAAATTGATTTTGGGCAATCCTATTAAAATCAACCAAATTAAGGCTGGGAAACAACCTTTTATTAATTATTATTTTTTTAAATTAAAATTTAAAAAAATTGACGAAATTATTCTGATTAAATTGCCAATTTTCACAGAGCACTTGGGCCAGTTATGGCTCCATAATTGCGCTGCTTTGCTACATGTGCGGCTACGGAATTGGCAGTCCAATTCCTTGGATGATTGCCAGCGAAATATTCCCAACTAGGGTAAAATTAATATGAAATAAACAATTTAAATAAAAATTGAATGTTAAAGTTTCGCTCAAGTGCAGTCACTGTGGCCATTTCCGTGGCCTGGAGCCTGGTTTTCATCATCTCATTTACCTATCTTCCATTTAAACAAGTAAAATTTAGGGGAAAATATTTGAATTTTTCCAAATTTTATTTATTAGATGGTCGGAGTTTCGGCTAGCTATTTGCCATTCATTTTGGTCAGTGCTTTGAGCACTTGTTTTGTCTATTTCCTTTTACCCGGTTTGTCCTTTTTTAAATAATTTCCAATTTAATTCCTTTTGGTATTTATAATTAGAACATAAAATCTAAAAAATTCAGATAAATATATTTTAGGCTTAAAGCATAAAATTTTAAAAAATTCATGAGAGAGTTCTATTTTTAGAATTTAATTTAATATTATTAATAAAGATAAATTAGAAAAAAAAGCCAGAAAATTGTTGGAAAAAAATAATGAATAAATTATTCAATTTAGGAAATTTTTGTCATTACCGTAAATTCTCTTTTTATTCCCCCCTCTTTAATAATTCCCCACTCTCTATTAAATCCTCATTTTTTCAAAAGGCTGAAATAAATTCCCCATGGGATATTAAAAGGGAATTATGGTATTTTTTTGATCGACTAGAAAAATATTTTATCCGAAAAAATTAATATATTGTATTTCCGATATTTTGGATGATATTTAAATTAAAAATAAAATGTTAAAAATAAATTTTATTTATTTATTTAAATTTTCATGCAGAGACCAAAAACAAGCATACAAATGAAATTGCCGTGGATATTGAAATTCGGGCGGACAATGTTCGTCGCTATTCACTGAACATTATTCCTTCAGTCAGCTCGGCAATGGGGTAAATAATTATTTTTTTAATTTTTAGATAATTTAATTTATGAAAAATAAAAAATTTAATTTATCAAAAAAATAGTAAAATCAATTTTTGAACAAAAAATATTTAAAATTAATTTTTCCACAAAAAATATTTTACCCAAAAAAAAATATTTAAAAATAATTTTTAATCAAAAAATATTTAAAATTAATTTTTACCTAAAAATATTTAAAATTTATCTTTATCCCAAAAAAAATATTTAAAAATAATTTTTAATCAAAAAATATTTAAAATTTATTTTTATCCAAAAAAAAATATTAAAAATAATTTTTAATCAAAAAATATTTAAAATCAATTTTTATTCAAATTTAAAAACAATTTTTACTCAAAAAATAATTAAGATTAATTTCCCCCCTTTTCCCAATTTTTAGTATTGCTCCTTCCAGTGAAGCCAACGAAGAAACCCGTTTCCAACGTCGTCGTCTAATTCCCCGGCCAAACAGTTTCACGTCCACCTATTCCCTGGGCAAATATTCCTCACTTGGATTTACGCCAATGAGCGAGAGGGAACAAACTTTCTTGACAAGAATTATGGGACGTGAGAGAATTTAATAGAAAATTATTAAGGATTTTTTTGCTTTTGAATCCGTTTACATTTTTGTTTTCATTTTTGTGATTATTTTTTATTTTTGTGATCATATTTTTACAGCCTTCAAATTTTATTCAATTTTTAATTTAAATAATTGTGTAAATAAAATATTATTTACTTTTTTTGTTTTCTTTTTTTGTGATCATTTTTAACATTTTTCAGTCTTATAATTGTAATCGATTTTAATTTAAATAATTTTGTAAATAAAATTTTTATTTTATATTTATAATTGGAAATGAAATGATTAGATTATGATTAAATAAAATTAATTTGGATTCATTTAGATTAAGAAATTATGTGGGTGTTAATATCGAGAATGCAAAAGCCAGGAATCACAATCACAATTCTCCGTAGAATCTAATAAAATCATAAAAAAATATTTTTAAGAGGATATTTTATTTATTATTTTAGCAGTTTTTACTATTAAATCCATTAAAATAGATATTGTTTAACATTTTTTGCGGTAATTTTCAGTTATCCTCAGGCAAATTTGAATTATATTCCTCTGAAAACGATGAAAAAAATGCTATTTTAGGGTTTGAAATAGATAAATTTTAGGTTTAAAAAATCCCAGTGCCCAAAAATGGTGTTTTAACAGAATCCTATTTTTTAAAAATATTATAGATTAAATGTGAACAACTTTTCAAATAAAATAAAGAAAAATATTTTATCATTTAAATATATAATTTACATAAAATTTACATAATATAATGTTGAAATAAAATGATTAACGGATTGTGAAATCAAAAATTTTTAATGAGTCTGATGCATTTTTCATCTGATTCCCTTTTCATCAGTTGAAAGCGGATCTTAAAAATAAATGTGTATTTATTTTAGGGTTGCGCCCCCGTCCCCGCGGGGGCCACCCCCGACGGGGATCCCCGAGGATTTTGGACCTCACCCCCGTCCCCGTCCCCGAAGGTCCATCCCCGTAAATCCCCGTCCCCGAGAGCTCACCCCCGCGGGGGTACGGGGGTGAACATGCACCCCATATTATTGGATTTTTCAAGGAAAATGGGATAAGATAAAGAAATTTTGTGCAGATTTCTGTAGGGCGGTAAAAATTTTTCGCTGCGCGGCTTTATCTGGCTAATATTTTTCGCTGCAAGGCTATTGAAACTTTTTCGGCGAGGGACATTTCCGTCTCGCCACTTCCATCTCAGTCAGCGAATTTGACGAGTTGCAGCTCGCCACCCAATTAAACAATTTAAAAGATCTAAAGTAAGTTTAATAGCCCTAATATTGGCTATCCATTGGTATGTTGATTATCTAAATATGTAAGTTTTGGTCAATTTTTGTCCAAAAACTTTGAAAAACCGCCTTCATTTTTGTATTTATGACCATAACTTAGCCAAAACATTACAGTTTTTTATGAACAATATATCAATAGATAGCTAATAATTGGGCTATAAGATGCACTTTAAACATTCTGATTGGTTATTTGGATGATGATTGATGAACTATGGTTCGCAAAATTGCTGATACGGAAATAGCCGAGATAGAAATGATCTCAACCTAAACTTTTCTATTATTAAGTATGCAATTCCCAATCAAAGATTTACGAAAATCACTTCCTATAGCTAATTTAGGAAACAAGAATCTGACTTCATCATATCTCGCCATATAGCTGATTTTATTTAAAAGTTTTCCAAGAAACTTCCGTCAAATTTTAGTTGTAAAAGCAAATTTGGATGATTTTCAATTGGAACCAACAAAATCTGGTTTTATTGCGGAAGAAATTGGATAGGAAATTGGAATAAATGACGATGTAAAATATATTTACGCTTATAATTTATTGAAATTTTAGTAAATTTTTCTTCAGAAAATTTTTTGTCTGAAAAATAAGGTCTTTTAAAAAATTTAGATCACCCCCGTACCCCCGCGGGGATCCCCGCGGGGGTCCCCGTCAAGGTCACCCCCGTCCCCGTCCCCGAAGGTGTCATCCCCGATCACCCCCGTCCCCGTCCAACTCACCCCCGACCTTCGGGGGCGCAACCCTAATTTATTTCTCTACTTGGATTATATTATGAAATGAATATTAATTTTTAGGTTTGTGATTATGGTCGGTTTCGGTTTCAAAAAATCTGCATTTTAAAATCGAAACTTAAAACCGAAATTTTAAAAAATCAATAACCGAATTTTTTAAAAATTTCTATGAAAAATTTCTTTCGAATACTTTTGTTTCGGCTAGAAATTTCAGTCTCATTTTGCACAAAAATTAGGATTTATTTTTTCGGAAAATTTTTGACTGATGAAATCAAGATTTTCGTTTCTTTGAGATATCGATTCCATCCCCTGTTGTCAATTTTAATGATTCTAATTCCAACTATTTTAGAGAATGTACGAAGCCAGAAAAATCTAATTTCTTAACACGTAACAATGGATTGGTCTTATAGTGTCTAGAATAGATCTGCCAAAATTTCAAATGGATAAATTTCTTAAATTGATCATTCAATAACAAATTTATATATAAAATATTATATTTACTAATTTTTTTAAAATTGCCCTGAGTGATCCAGAGTCATATATTTAATTAACCTTAAAAAATATTTGAATGGAGAAAAGTGTGATGTTGACATATTGACATTTTAGCTTGTTGAAAATATCACGCATTTTGCCAAATTTTGATTGAATGTGCGTATTGTAAATGACGGTGAAACTGATTTAAAAATATTAATTAAAAATTTTTCAATAATAATTTTATTAAGGAAAATATTTTAATTTCGAAAAATTGCTTCAAAAAAATAATATTTGTGTCCATATTCTCTTTTAATACCTCATAATGGAATAATTTTCTATCTTATGAAAAGGTGGGGAATTATTAAAGAATGAGTAAATATTTTTTAATGTTATTGATAGATTAGGAAAGATTAGTGGAAGTTGGAAAATTTTTTCTCCGTTCGCTGAATTATATTTACATTTTTAAAAATTTTGCTTTGTTTATATATTTAATCTAGTTTATTTTTAGAAATTTTTTTGATATAAATTTGGAATATTTTTATTTTAATAATTCAATATCCAGAGAAAGAAATCCCTACTTATAGCTTATAAAATATTAATAGAAATTTAGAGTAGGGAATAAGGATTTAATAGAGTATTTTCGGGTAGGGAATTATTAGAGAATAGGGAATTATCCGAGACTTTTGCATTAAAAGATAATTTACACTATTTGTCGCCCTTATCAATACTTAATTTTTTGGCCAACTTAAATGCCACTATATTTTTATTAATATTTACATGTCTTCATAGCAAATATAGGCCTTTCGATTGGTGCGATCAACCAACGCAACATTTTTCATGTCGAATTTTTTCAAGAACCGTTTTTCATTAACTGTCAATATTTCCACTGGTATGCTGCATAAAATATGCAAATTTTATTAATAATTATTATAATATTTTGTGGGACTTTGAACACTTAAATATACATTCAGAGATTATTTGTAAATTTTGGACATAAATGTAGAATGGCCAATGCCCATTGATTAAGTGAATAAAAAATGTACAATGTAGACTACTCAAATAAGGAAGCCAAAAATGGGCTAGGAAATATTTTGGCTGTTCAAATATTAAATAAAATTTTCAAAGGGTCAATTTGGTCTAAAAATGATCAAAAACATATTTATTTTATTTATCTCGAATATAAGTCAAGTCTAAAATTTCCAAATAATGTTTTTTCAGTGATTATTCCTATATTGATCCGAATTAAATTTTTAGAACAGCAATAATTACATTTTTTATTGCATTAATGATTTTTCAAATCAACTAGGTGACATTCAATGCCTCTGGTAATTGGCGATTTCCGGAATTTGCCAAGCAATTTGTTTGACAAATTTTGTAAATCTCAGTTCCTAGGTGTGGATCAGACTCGTGAGTAGGCTCAATCAACTCAGCATGGTCGCTTTACTTTATTATATTTCACTTTCAGACAGGTTAAAACTTGTTTATTAACATTTTCCTTTAAATTCTATACTTCTGGCGCTCTACCCTCAGCTCCAACCTTAACCCTAAACCCTTCTGAAATTTAAATTTCATATTGTAAATTGAGGATGTCGAATCGGATGAGCCTATGCTCGAATTCGTTCGACAACTATAATTAAGATTTCCCAAATTCATCAGCCCAATTGTTTGGCGAATTCCGGAAATCGCCAATTTCCAATATTATCTCTAACATCTATATAATAATAAATCTCTCTAAAAATCCCACCGCTTTAATTGGCGTAATTTTTCCATATAGCATGTTTTCAATTTGCGTGAGAACAAAAAACGGCATCGATGATTCCGTCCATACTTTTTTGTTAATTCTGCCTCATACAATTTTTGCCATTCATCAAAATATTTTGGCAATTCAAAATGATGACTTTTTACTGATGGGATTTTGCTTTCATTTACAGCAGCAGAAACAGTAAAATTTTCCACATCAATTTCTTCCTCCTCCTCATCCTCATCATCATCCTTAAATATTTTATCTTCCATTTTCTCTTCTTCTTTTTGATCTTCCATATTTTCTCTCCGAAATTTTGGCCAATTTTCTTCTATTTTTGATTGTTCCGTAATTTCTCTTTTGTAATTTTCCCTCATTCCATTCCTCATTTCCATTTTTGTATTCATTTGCCTAATTAATTTATCTCTAAAAATAATAAAATAAAAATATTGGTAATAAATTCGTGGGCCCCCTTTTTTGAAAAAAATATTTCTCTCTTATTTTTTATTAAAATTAGTATGTATAATGGCGTTTTTGAATTCGGGGAATCTAAATATCACATTGATATCGAATTTCTATTAATGGTTCAAAAACCGGTTTTAAAAAATTTATTTATATTATATTCAAAAAAATATAGAATTGTAATATAAAAATTTAGCAATATTTAAGAATGATTAAAAAAGAAAATTTTATAAATTCATTAGAACTAAAATTCTAAACTATTATCAATTTCCATCACCTATCCATGGATGTGATATTCCATAACCAACGCATATGGTATACCATTATTTAACTATTTTTTGAACCAACTTTTAACAAAATCGTCCAAAACCATTCTGCGTGAGACCTTTTTAGTCCATTTTAAATGGCTCATATCCTGAAATAAACCCGATATTCATATTCCTCGACTTCTAAAACTTCATAGTATATAATTTTAAGGCCAAATAAGTAAAAATATTTTACAAGAAGAGGACCATAAACGACAATATTATTACGAAAAAATTTGTTATTATTTCACCTGGCAATTTTTTCTCTAAAAATGGCCGTATTCAACAAGGAAAGAATTTTGGGATCAATTTCTTTCTGAATTAATTGCCGATGAACTTGTCGAAATTCATTTAAAATTCTTGAATTTGTTGGAAAATTTTGCTCCTGATTCTGATATGTGTTCATTGCGCAAAAATAATTCTACAAAATTAAATGGAATTGAGGAAATATTCAAATAATAAATAGATATATGATTAAAGGAATTTGTCTAGGTGTAAGTTAAATAGACATAACATCCATTGGTCAAAATTCTCGGAAAACCTCAAGGCAGGGCTCTAATAAGGCAAGATTGAGGGGGCGTCATAGTGATTGTTAAGGACATTGATCATTTTGGGCCGCAAAAAAGGCGCCATAGAATGAAATTGCAGCCAAAAATTGGCAACAAAAGCAGAAAATTTAGCCAAAAACGAAAAAAAATATCAAAAAGGTGTAATTTGATGAGGGGTTCTCGGTTTGAGGCGCAAATAAGGGGGACCAAATATACTTCTTGTAGAGGTACATTCTGATTCTGAGATCCCTACCTCATCCAATACTGGGATTTTCAACTAATTTGTCACTTTTGGTCGATTAAACGAATTTGAATTATTGAAGAGATTTCAATAATGATCGTTTTCTGTCCTAGTTGAAGAATAAGTAGCTGGATGTATTAGTGCGACATCACAAATCACAAATTGATCGATCGCTGTTTCTGCCAAAACTGGGACTAGGACCAGTCCTTATTTGGGCCATTCCTTCTTTGCCAATCCTCCCATTTTGTACCTTCTCTCCTCACTCAATACACCATTTCCCAAAACATGTACTAGACCTCCACTATGGCCAAAACGCATAAACAATAACATCTTGTGCCCAAAGGCATCCACTTTTGATCACCACTTATTTTGCCCTCCATATCTGGCTCATCGCGCAATCGGCCCTTTCCTTCCTCCTACCTCAATTTTGCCTTCTATTATCGGGTATTGGCCAATCTTCTCATTTTGTTTTCCATTTTCACACAATTATCTCAAAGCATAAACCAGAGCGCAAACAACAATTGCCTAAAGGCACACTAACATAGAGCCATTATTTTGGGCCAACCAATCGATGGTAGTGGCCATATCCACAAAAACAAACCCACATTATACCGAATGTCCCAAGTCCCAAAGTACACTAATGGAATCCACCAAAATGCCATTGTCATCTATGATTGCCCTATTTTCTTAATCTTCTTGTTTTCTTATAATTCTTCATAAATAAAAATTTGATTTACACTGTTGTAAAATAATTGGAGAAATATCAAAAATAAAAATGACAAAAATGTATAAATTTATGGAAAACAAAATTCGAAACTAAGTAAATTCAAAATTCATATGAACAATGTTTTGTTTTGTTAGTGTCTTTTTATGAAGGATTTGTTGTGCCCGAATATTGTTGGCTTGAAATTCCTCCATTCTGATGCACCAAATGTCTTTGTTGGAAGCTGAAAATAAAAATAAATTAAATTAAATTTAAAATAATTTTTACGTTAAAAGTGCAGTTCTCTCGTCGGCATTATTCTCAGAAAATGATCGACCTCCTATTGGGAATTGGCCAATCGATATTGATTTAGCACGATTGCGAATTTCCTTCACAATGTCTGTTGCTTGTTTGCCACGAGTTTCTGAAAAAATTAAAATTATTTATTGAAAAAAATATTAAAAATTAAAATAGAATATTAATAATTAATTGGAGAATAACCTGGCAATAAAAAGTAGACGAAAACGGCGCCAAATGCACTGACAACAATGAAGGGAATATAGCTGATTGAATTGCCCACAATCTGCGCAATAATTTAATAAAAAATTGAATAAATAAATTTATTTTAAATTTAATCGAAAACACATTTTTTTAATTAATCGAAAACACATTTTCTTAGTCAATCGAAAATACATTTTTTTAATTAATCGAAAACACATTTTTAGTTAATCGAAAATACATATTTCTTAGTTAATCGATAACACATTTTTTTATTCATCGAAAACACATTTTTCTTAGTTAATCGAAAACACATTTTTAGTTAATCGAAAACACATTTTTCTTAGTTAATCGAAAACACATTTTTCTTTACTTTATGCATTAAATTAATTTTTGAAATTGTTAAAATAAATCTAAAAAATTAATTATATTCAATTAAATTATTATTAATTAATTTATTCACCTGTTGAAATGGCAAATAACAAGTGGAAACAACAAAAGAAAGAGACCAAGCAACGGTGACAGCAACTTTAGAAAATTGAAACGAATTAAATTAAAAATAAAAATATATTTTTTTGAGACGGACTTGTGACAGCGGAAGCACGATATTTGGTTGGGAATATTTCGCCAGTGATTAGCCATGGGACAGCGCAACCCACACCATAGACACACATGTAAATGATGAGGGCACCAATTGTGGCATAACCGGCCCATGAATGCTAATTAAAAAATTAATTTAAATTTTTTAATAAATATTATATTAATTTTTTTCAATTTTTAATTAATAAAAAATATCTTAAATTTTCAATCTTTAATTAATAATTAAAAATAGCATTTTTACCCCTTCAGTGTTTTGAAGCCACATAAAAAAGCTGAGAAGTGCCAACGAAAATGAACACATTGCTAATTGAACCTAAAAAAAATTTGATAAAAAATTTTTTAATTTACATAAAAATAGAATAAAAATAAAATATAATTAATTTACAATTAAAAGAATTCGCCGCCCAACACGTTCAATTAAAAATGGGGCACTCAATGCAAAGCAAAAATAGGCAATTCCAACAGCCAAAGTGCTGAATCGAGCGGTGGTCCTGTTAAAAATAAAAAATAAATCTTTGAATAATTTTTAAAATTAAATAATTAAAATTAATTAATCCCAAAATTTTTTCTCACGCTTCAATGCCCGCATTGATGAACATGTCAGTGGAATATGCAAAAACGGCGGAACATCCTGTGAATTGTTGGGTGATCATTACAACAATGGAAATTAGCAGAGGAACACGGAGTTCATGACGGGTGAAAATTTGACGATAACTGCCGCCAGAATCCTTTAAATATTTTAAATTCATTTTTATTTTTTTTTATTTAAATTTCCGCATAATTATTTAATTGAAACTAAATTAATGGGTTGGGAAATAATATAAAAATAAATTTTTAAATAACGAAATTTGAATTTTTTTTTACTTTTTCACTGAACAAAAATAAGCTAAATATTTTATTTAAAATCCTTAATTTAAATATAACTAATTAAAAATGAATTTAATTTTAAAATATTCAAGAAAAAAATACTAAAATTTTTTGACATTTTTTTCTTATCTAAGAATTAGACTAAAATTGTATTTTTAATAGCTTAAACTAAAATATTGCCAATAAAAAATTTTATTTAAATAAATTTTGAAAATTTCACCTGAACCAATGCCGCTTCCTTCTCCAATGATTCGAACATATATTCGGCCTCATCATTGTCCACAAGCCTTTTCAAATCGGACATTGCATTGGCACTGTCGCCACGCGTAAAAAGGGTATACTAAAAAATGGAATTTAATTATGAATTGAAAATAATTTTATTTTTACTACTTTAGGGCTTTCTGGACACAATGGAAGAATGCAGCATAAAAAGAGGGCAGGAAAGCCGGGGAATGCAAAAGCCAGGGGCCAATTCTCGGCCGAGCCTAGAACCTAAAATATTTATTAAAGATTTTTTATTTTTTGGTGGTTTTTAAAAAAAATTTTTACAAATTTTTGTCAATCAAATATTTATGAATTTTTTAGAATAATTTTTTATTTAATTTAAAAATAATTAAAATTTTACTTCAGGTAAACCCAGCAATAATGAAAACCAATCAGAAAATGCCACAGCCACCTTAAAAATAATAAATAAGAAATCAAAATTAATTATTTTTAAAATAAATTTTAAAAAAATAATTAAAATATTTAGAATTTTAATTAATATTGATTAAAAATAATTAAGACCATATGAAGTGTGCCTGCGGCTCCTCGATGTTTGGTCGGCGTAATTTCCATCAAATACATTGGCACTAGACCCGTCTAGGAAAATTTCATTTAAAAAGGAAATAAAAGATTTAAAAATTAATTTATTATTAAAATTTTTAAAAAGGAATTGAATATTAAAAAAACAATTCGAAAAATAAATTACGGAAAGTCCCATGTTGGCGCCAAGGAGAAGCCTTCCCAAAATGAGTAATTCCGGTGAGGCAAATGACTTAGAACAATATTCCAACAATGCAGCAAAAACATTGCACCATCCATTCGCAATCAGCGCATTTCGGCGTCCCATACATTCTGACAAACGTCTAAAATAATAAATAAATAATAATAATAATTTTAAAAATTAATATAAAATTTTGTTTGTGTATTCAACTAAATTATCGATTTGATTGAAATACTAGAAAGTTATGACCAAAAAATCAGAAAAATAGACTAAAACCAGTATCTTTTAGTAATCCTGAATTTTGTGAATTTATTAGAAAAAGAATTGATCGGAATGATTGAAATTGCAAGTTATAAATAAAAAAGTTGCAAAATAGACTAAAATCGGGCACTTTTTGCTCTGTCCGAGCCTTCCGGTTCTTTAGCCAAACCCTTTAATTTAACTCAATTTTCCAAATATGCTTTACTTCCAAAATAAATTAAAAACTTCAATTGAGTAAAAGAAAGATTGGCTTCAATTGAGTAAAAGAAAAGTGGGTCGAGAAAGAGGGGTGAGAGCGGTGATTGGCATTGCAAGAGGGCATCTTAAATAGGCCAAGAAATTGGGAGGAGCGAAGGGGGGGGGGGGGATTGGACAGAAATAAGAATATTCGCCAGAAGGATTGGATGGACATCAAAAGGGGAGATTTGGGGGATTGGGCAATGCCTAGAACGGTTTTACAACATAAAGAGGAGATTGGATGAAATATTCAGAGGGGAGAAAGGATTGGATGACATTTACGATAGAATGATTGACAGGAATAAAATAGGGCGAATGGAAAAGCTAAAAAATAAATAGGAATAAAGAAATTGAATAAAAGAATTAAATATTAAATTAACTAATTCAAATAAAGACAGCACACTTTTGACTTTTGATTTTAGATTAGAGAAGTTAGAAAATTGATGAGAGAGTGGGAAAACAATATTCCATATTCCCAAATTCCCATTCCATTGGCTGAGTGCTTCTCATTTATCTCTGTTAAATTGGGGGTCAATGCGGAATGCGGATTGATGGATGGATCGGCAAGCGGGGAGAAGAGAAGTGAGAAAAGGAGGGAGAGACAATGCTGAATGATTGATCATTTCCTACACATATCTTTCTTCAGTTTGTTCGCCTGCCCTGCTTTCCATAAACAAAAACTTCAATTAAAACATGCATCCTATATATACGCCCTGTCATTTTTAGTCGTTGTGGAGTTCAGTGGAAATTGGTGCCCGAAGGCGGATGGTCAAGTGCATTCATTGTGCTAGGGTCTTCTTCTTCTTCCAATTACAACAATAAAACACAAACAATGGCCGAAATTGAGGAATGTTACCCATACCCATATGTGCTCAAAAAGAGCCATCGCCCGATGCAAATTGCAATGTCTCTTGATCAGATGAAGCCAACTGAACTCCCCAACTTTTTTTTTCAAAATTATTCAAACAAATATATGTTCATAATTTTTTTGTGAGTAAAACAGTCATTATATTTGATTTTGATTCAAAAGCAAAAAAAACAAGGACGAACTTATTTAAGATTATAATAGAAAGGCCAATGGTAAAATGAATGTTTTACCACTTAAATGAGTGTTATATTAAAACATTCGACAAACTCTCGAAAAATTTCAGAGTAAAATTCACCAAGAGGAATACGAAAACATGGCATATAAATGTAGTTTAGTTTGCAAAGAAGACCGACCACTTGACCGGATGAAGCAGCTGAACTCCCCAAATTTTTTTTTCAATTTTATAAATAATTTATATCGAAAGACATTTTTCCATTTTAAATAATAAATAAGTAACAAATTATTGGTATAAATAAATTTTTCTAAATAGTTTAAAATTGAAGAGATATTAGAAAATTCACAAAATTTGAGTCATTCGTAATATTTCTTTCTGTTTTGCCAATTTATTTTTCAATTCCAAAAATTAATTCCCCGAAAATCAATTCCATTTAACAGAATAAAAACCAATAATCTAGTCCAGTCGAAAATGTGTCTCCTCCTCATCATCAAAAAGTGAAATTTGCCCCCAAAAGACTCTTTCGATATTTTTCATGTATTTTTGCTTATCATTTTCCACAATCAAATCAACATTTTGCGTGTATGCGGATTGCGGAATCATAAGGAGGAGAAGAAAGCATCAAACAAATATGAAATGGAGAATAAAAAAGGGCATCAACAATAAATGATGATCATGGGATGGTGGAATTGATGAAAGACATAAAAAAATGAATTAGATTATTTTAAGGCAATTTAGTGGCTTCCTTCCCAGGCCATCCTCCTCAATAATTTTGGGTGAAAAGGGTTGGGGTTTGGCATTGAAACACTCTTCGGGGTTGGAGGCAAAATTTGGTGGACTATGGCCATGTCAACGAAATCGTTGGTCCAAAATGGATGTAAAAGAAGTCCGAAAAAAATATTTCATCTAATTTCAACTCTTTTGATCATGTGAATAAATATATAAATTTGCCAAATTTTTTATTCTAAAAAATGATGTCGTAAATAAATCTATTTTTGTTCGATTATGTACTTTTAAATTAAATTTTGCTTAAGAAATTTAAAATTGTAAGCAGTTTTGCAATTAATTGGGATGTTAAAAAGTGGGAGGAAACAGAAAAACTAAAGAGAATAAAGCAGATTTAAGAATGACAGGAAATTATAAAACTAATTTTTTAATGAGTTTGGGTAATGCCATTTTTTTAGATTTATTAGATATAAAATTTTTGTACTCACCGCACAAGAAGAGCGCCAACAATTGCACCAACCGCAATGCTGGAAACAACAAATGACCAAAAAACATTCATCGCCGTCAAATTCATGCCTGCACCCGTCCTGTTGATATATGTTTGGTTAATCCATGCCGTTAGCAATTCTGAAATTAATTTCATTAAAAATGACGTTGAATTTCATGTGAATATTAAAAATATGATATGATTTTGTTTTACTTAATCTTCAGAGAAATTCTTCTGATAAAATTGATTTTAATTCCTAAGGGAAACTTTCATAGTTTTAGTAGTGAATTTTTAAATCAATAAATTTCTAAAAAGGCTAGATTCATTAATTTTTCGAATGAATTTTAAAAATGGAAAAAATGCATTGAATTAAAATCGGATTCTTTCCGGAATGAAAATCAGAATTTGTTTCGGAATAAAAATCAAAATTCTTTCCGGAATGAAAATCAGAATTGTTTCCGGAATGGAAATCAGAATTCTTTCCGGAATAAAAATCAGAATTCTTTCCGGAATGAAAATCAGAATTCTTTCCGTAATGAAAATCAGAACAATTCTTTCCGGAATGAAAATCAGAACAATTCTTTCCGGAATGAAAATCAGAACAATTCTTTCCGGAATGGAAATCAGAATTGTTTCCGGAATGAAAATCAGAATTCTTTCCGGAATGAAAATCAGAACAATTCTTTCCGGAATGAAAATCAAAACAATTCTTTCCGGAATGAAAATCAGAATTCTTTCCGGAATGAAAATCAGAACAATTCTTTCCGGAATGGAAATCAGAATTCTTTCCGGAATAAAATCAGAATTCTTTCCGGAATAAAATCAGAATTCTTTCCGGAATGAAAATCAGAATTCTTTCCGGAATAAAATCAGAATTGTTTCCGGAATGAAAATCAGAATTCTTTCCGGAATAAAATCAGAATTGTTTCCGGAATGGAAATCAGAATTCTTTCCGGAATAAAATCAGAATTCTTTCCGGAATAAAATCAGAATTCTTTCCGGAATAAAAATCAGAATTCTTTCCGGAATTAAAAATCAGAATTCAGAATAAAAAAGGATAAATTATAATTTTATTTAATTATTAATTTATGAAATTTTTGTAAATATTTAATTTGCCTATTGATTACCCTGTTCCGGATTAATTATGCCAAAGCTGTAGAATTGTGTGCTGGCGCCAAGGCAAACAGTCAACACAGAAATATAATAAATTGGATGGAACATTTCGAAAATTTTGCAACAATTTTTTCACCGGCAACATAAAATGTATTAAAAAAAGCTATAAAAATTTAAAAATGATTAATATATGAAATTGGCTGATAAATATTTAATAATTTCTTGATAATTGGTGGAGCCCGCAAAATGCAAGAAAAAATGGGGTAATTTTGGGTTTGGATGAATGTATGATGTCTGAGGACAAAAAATAGGGAATTCTCGTGATTTTGTGTGCAGCCAATATTTTTGAATCATTTTTGTGGCGGAGATAATTTTTGGGATTCGCCCATTAATAAATCAAAAATCAACCGATAAACAGTGATTTTTTCCCGTCTGCCTTTTTTTTGCATAATGCCAAGTAGGCCAATTTATTAGCAATTAGCAATAAAATGCACAAAATTCTTATCTTTTTATTTGAGTCTTTTATTCAATAAATTCTGCTGGTTCAGAATAAATGGAATTATGGCCATTTTTGTTGCTTTTTTGTGGGAGTAATTAAATTAATATTTATGGAATTCTAGGTCCAATTATTAATATCATCTACATGTTTATTGGTCCATAGAGTACAAAAAATTATATTCAAAATTTTTATTATTTTATTTTGTTTTTAGTAAAAAATGATTGAATATTTTCAAAAAACGAAAAAAAAATCTGTAAAAATATTTTTGAGCCATATATAACTTGACCAAAATTAAATTGTACGAGTTTTGTTTCTTTATGTTTAGATAAATTTAGGGTAGGCTTAGAGTCGGATAAGAGAATTTAAGAAGTCTGCTATGGTCAAGATTTTTGGTCTAAAAAGCCAATTTTTTATAGAAAGTTTATATTTCCCATAAAAAATTTCATTAAAATGATTCTCTCCTACACAATAAATCACCAAAATATGAAAACAACAAAAAACATTGTTTATATTTGTTTATTGATGGGCCAGACGACCCTCTTGATTGGCCAAAAATACGATTTCGGTCGATAAAGTGGCGAGCGCCGATAAATTTATTATTCTTGAGGGATGAGACGGACCCAAAAAAGTACCCAAAAATGGGGACAAAAAGAGGACATTTTTTGTTATAAATGGGCGCATGAGGAGGGAATTCCAGCAAATGTACTCAATTTTGAGGGTCAAATAAATTAATGATGAATGGATGATTATTGGCTTATGCGAATTTGTGAGAAAATTGATGAATTTTTAATGAAAATGTACGGGAATTGAGGGAAAGGGCGGAGAACCCCTCTATTCATTTGTCCTCCATTATTCCTTGCTGATGCCGGTGATTGATAAAAAAATGATAAGGAAAAATTGGGTAGGACAGAAAGTTCGGGAACAATGTTTATAGTTTCAACTTTTAACCGCCCAAAAAAGAATGATTAATATCAATCCCTTCTTCATCTTCGTTCTCATTTTCTTCTTCATCACCAACTTCGTTAGGCGGTGCATCATCCTCCAAGTGAACACGAAATTCAACATTATTGTAGAATCGCAAAATTAGTTGCACTCCATCCGCACGCTGTAAATATAGAAAATTAGCAGGATAAGAAATTATAAAGTTTTTAGCTGTATGACATTTAAGAGCCCGATTATGGCGGACGAAAGATGGTTTGCTGTAGCATGGTTTATATTATTTTATTAAGCTTAAAATTAGCTACAAAATGATATCAAAAGCATTGACCAATATTAAATATTCATAGAGCTCTGGCCAAAAATTGCTGTTTAATTGACATTGTTTTTCTGGCGGTTTTCTTGCCCATAATTCAGTAAATATTCAACATTGTCCAATCAAAGCTTTTGATACATTTTATAGTCAATTTTATTCCTAATAAAATGCTATAAACAATACCAACGCAGCTTTGCCACTATTGACACTAGTCTGTTTCATTCGAAAGAGTAACCCGAAATTTTCTGGTTATGTAAAAAACGGGTTTGAATCCTATCTAATTTAATTAAATTGTTTTACCCATAGTTTTTTTTTTTATTAAAAACCGCTACTATCGGTTATTAGGATTAGATTTAGGGACACATGTGATAATTACCTATCCCTTAAGTGAATCTAACCCTATACCGGATAGTCCATAAGGGCTGTCTTTACTTTTCCTCCCAAAAATCTGTACGGTACCGGGTTAACCCACCGATAAGTATGTAAAAACCAACCGTTGCCCTTCGATAGTATACATTGTTGATCATCACATCCAGGGCCTCATCAATTTCATGAAACCACGCTCCGACATGACCAAAATGAAATAATTCCTCGGCTGTCTGTTGACGAATTGCTTCAAGCTGTGCTCTTGCGCCACGAATTCGAGATCCGTCATTATATCTTCCCTATATTAGAAAAAAATTAAATTTAAATTAATAAAAATTAAATTTTAATAAAAAAATTAAATTTAAACAAATAAAACATTTACATGTCTCATTTCATCTCTCGCTTGACGATCCGCATCAATTAAAATTCGCACCATCCACATTGTTCGCCATGCCCCTACGACATTTTCATCGCGCTCCCGGCGCCAATATTCTTCATTCTCTTCTTGTTGTTGTCGAACAGCGGGATCATCATCCCAACAATCGTATAGTAAATCATCTTGCAAATCAGGAGGAATTAAATCAAAGAGTCGTCGATTGGCAGAATTATTCAATTTTGCTTTTGACAAACGGTTATTAAAAGTCTGATTTGCCATTTTCTATAACAAAAATTTAAATAAGTATATTTTTATTCTAAACAATATTAGAAGGAATGATGAATTGGAAACCCATAAATTTAAATTATATCTATATATTAACATTTCTTCCTCTATTATTTTCACTAATAAGGAATCAGCACCAATTTTGGGAAATCGAAGGATTGGAATTATTGTAATTTAGAATGGAATACATAGATATTTATTTACTTATATACTTATTATTAGGGAAAGGATTTATATTGATATAAAATCTCGAAATATAGCTATAAAATATTGACATAAAACCGGTAAAATATTGATATAAATTGCAAAAAATAGGCAAAATATTGATGTAAATTTATTTAAAAAAAGCTATTTTTTAAGTAAAAATTTCAAAAAAAATTTTTCTGTTAATCGGAGACATAAAATTTTCATATTTTGTTCATATTTCGAAGTTTTTTTTATAGAAAATTTTAAAATTCATTTCTAAAAATATATAATTTTTTTTAGATATCAAAAAAAATTTTCAAAAAAGTGCCAAAATCATTTTTTTTCACTAATTTTTTCGATTAAAAATTCCAAAATCAATTTTTCATCATTTTTTTTTTCAAAAATTTACTAAAATTTTTGAACAAATTTCCAAAATTGTTAAAAATTTTTCCATTTTTTCTAAAAACTGTAAAATTTATTAAAATTCTTTAAAAATCTTCAATATATTGACGAAAATTTCCAAAAAATGCCGAAATATTGACATCAATATTGATGGTCAAAAAATGGCAAAATATTGATGAATATTGACATAAAAGTTCATGCAAATCAGCAAAAACATTGATAAAAACATATTTTAAGTTGTTTTCAAGCTATTTTAAGTTCACATGAAAAATATTGATATCAATAAAAATCCGTTCCCTACTTATTATATATGAATGATGAACCGCGAGCAATCCTTGTATAAAATTTTAAGAAAGAAAAATATTTTTGCAAGGAAAATGTCACATTGACATTTTGAAATTTGTTTTCTTTGTTGACTGATGTTTGCAGGTGTATGGATAAAATAAAAGTTGAGACTTGAGAGTGAGTGGTAGGCGGATGTTTAAATGATGAAATGGTTTCAGTTCTCCAAATAGATATGGCTAAAATTTGAAAAAAAATATTTGTATTTAATACTTTTTGATCATTTCCTGTTTTCATAAAGTAAAGTGTCACAATGGAGAGTGAGAGTCAATGCTGAGAGTCAACGTTGAAAACATTTTCCGGAATAGAAATTAGAACACACAATTAGAATCTTATTAGACTATCGTTATTATTATCTTTATATAAAATATGTCTGATGGAGAAACTTTCCGAATTGTGTTGATTTTGGGGAATTGTTGGAGGGAGGAGTTATGGCTTGGAAATATTTATATCGATGAGAAAATGGTCAAACAAATAGCAAAAAGAATAAAATATTTTAAAACAATTGAAATTATCCAATTGCTCTTTGGATTGTCCCGCAATCCTCATCTTCACTCAATTCTTTATATTCGTTTATTCTCGATGAAACGGTTATTCAATTCACTTCAAGAAACAATTTGTTGTTAATTTAAATAAGCATAAAAAAATCTAAATATGCCAAAATTGATTGAAAATAATTCGTCCAAATAAGATAAGCCTGATTTTTGCCATGATTACTCCGTTCGAACATTGCTAACAAAATTACCAAACAATGAGCTATAAGATGAAGAATTTTAAAACTTTTAAATCAATTATAAATAAATTATTATTATTTAAATATGGTGCTATAAGTCGATTCCTCAATAGTGCAAATGTGTGCGTTTTCGACTTATAATAAATCAGAAACCAGTTTTTAGATCCTATAAGCCTTATACCAATTTGTAGATCTCATCGAGACGCATCGAATGGTATATAATTTGTCA
Source organism: Pratylenchus scribneri (assembly GCA_030063045.1). Lineage (NCBI taxonomy): Eukaryota > Metazoa > Nematoda > Chromadorea > Rhabditida > Pratylenchidae > Pratylenchus > Pratylenchus scribneri. The sequence goes on along the minus strand of JAQSEB010000037.1, from coordinate 210,945 downwards.
TGATTTGGCCTAAAATTAAAGAGTTTAAAAGCAAAGACTGGAAAAATGCTTTGAACGGTTTAATACTTTCTAATTTTGACTTAACCATGAAAATTTATATACTATTCGATGCGATTCGATGAGATCTACAAAATGGTATAAGATTTGTACGGTCTAAAACTGGTTTCTGACTTATTATAAGTCGAAAACGCACACATTTGCACTATTGAGGAATCGCCCGTATTTGCACGGTCCTTTGCCTATTCAGGGAGATTACCTTGTACGTTTAAAATTTAAATATTGTTGAATTGGCAATATATTATTGAATATAATTAAACCTTACATGGCTTGGCTTGGTTTATGGAATAATATGGGATTCATTTATTGCGCAACATAAATGGATTATTAAATTAAATTAAAAATTGTTTAAAAAGATTGATTTATTATTCAATTAAATATTTATTTTCCTAAATGAATTATTTTTATTTTTTTAATAAATCCTAAATCGATTTATAACAGAATATGCATATTAATGAACTTTCTTCGGAATTATTGGTTTGTGAATTTTCAAGAAATGCCTTTTTTTGTATTTTTAGATTCTGATATTTTCAAAAATTGATGATTTCTCTCAAAAAAGTTGTCTGGGACAAGTTTGCCGGCATTGGCGTCGAATTGCTCCCTTGAATTGGGAGACAACGAAAACTTGTCCGAAACCATTGGTTTGATAATATAATAAATATTACTGAATTTAGAGCATTTGAATTTGTTTATTATGACTTTAACAATCTTTTGAGCTTTTTAAACAAAGCATTCATAAATCAAAACATTGAATTTTCGGTACTTCTTAAATATCATTGAGTGAGCAGATTGTTTAGAAATGAGGGGTCCTCCTTAAGGTGATTAGATTTAAGGTTACGGATACGTGAGATGATTTATCCCCTAAAGACCCTAACCTTATAACGGATGATCTATAGAGGTCATCTTCACTTATCCCAAGTTGGTCTAAAAAATCTGCTCAAAGACAATTGAGAACTAAGAAAGAAGTACCGATATTTATTGATTGAATCAGACATAGATGGCCATAATTTTATGTCCATAGTGGTACTTTTCAACTTAATATCCGTTTTTTTTTGTTGATAAGGGAAAAAATGAAGGGAACTAACTACCCTTTGGGTTATCATTATCACGATTATGGTTAGGGTTTAAGGTCAATCCGGGATAGGATTATCAAATTTAGTAATAGTAATTTCTAATGTGCCATAATCCTGCTGATGACCCAAAGGGTTGACCTTCATTTTTTCCTTTCTCAACAAAAAAACGGATACAAACTGAATTAGTACCACCAAATCTATAAATCCATTATTTCTTTCTCTAATTAACACATTCAAATCAGGGCAATAAAATGCTATCAAATTTACTAAATAAAAAATAAAAATTATTTTAAAGAAATATAAAAAATTCAAGTGCACAAATTTCATTAAATTAAATTGTTCTAAAATTGCTAAATTTTAACCCTTAACAGAATAATCGGAAAACTGTCAATATTGTGTTGAATCGTTTTGGTGAATGGTTGGAGGAATTATGGCTTCGAAATATTGAAATTGATGTGAAATTGGTCAAGCGAATGGCAATACACATGAAATGTTTAAAAGATTTGAAATTGTCCAAATGCAAATTGGATGGTCCAGCATTGGATTCAATTATCGATTTATTTGGCCAACAACTTTATTCCTTTGTTTTGGATTACGGAACGGTTTAAAATCCAAATTCAAAAATGAATTAATTATTTATTTTTAGCCATATCAACCAAATATGAGCAGCATGATTGAAAATGAATCCTCCAATTTGGAACATTTAAGTTTGAATCTCAACAAATATTATGGAACATTGCCAACCAAATTGCCAAGTAGTTTGAAGTCTTTTACACTTAAAAATTTTTATGGCGATTCATTAATATTGATTGCTGCAAGAGATTGCAAGAATTTGAAAATTCTTCATTTGGAAACTAAATATGGAACATTAAATTCAAATTTAATTTGGGCAATCGGAAATGTTAAAAGGTATAAAAATGGAAAATAATTCGAATTTATAAAAAATGTAATCATTTGTTCAGTTTGATTTATCTCAATTTGGTCTTCAATTCAATAGAAAATGAAAGTGCATTGAAAAATGTCATCTGCAGTGAATTGCCAAATTTAAAAGCACTTCGTATTGGTGCATATTGTTCAGAAGTATATTTTTTCTCATAAATTACTTTTTAGATTTTTACTTTTGCAATTTACGGTACTACTCTGTTATTGGGGGGGGGGGGAGGGTTGGGAGGGTAGATGAAACTTGAAAATTCACTTTTCTGCCTCCCCCGGTAGTTTAAATAAAGAACCTTAGCCTTACACAATAGAGTAAAAAACATGTGTTTTGATCCCATTTGGGTGATCGGGGACACAGTTTTATTTGAACCCCAGCACCGGTCGATCTCATGTCCTTGACGGCAAGCCGCCTCCGGACCTGGCTTTATTCTCAATTTCTGAGTAATGAGCGTTCTATTTCTCCCACTTCGATGGGCATAAGCACCTTTCGGCTTGATCTTCTCTTCTCGTCACTTTCTTGACGTGATTGATTGCTCGGGCTTGATCTCATCATCATGATTCGCCCTTCATCCATTCGGACGTCCTGTGCTACCTTTTCGCCAGTAAATGGATCGAATGCGCAGTTTTCACGTGCTTGAGCTTCATTTCCCAGATTTTCGGTCGATGGATCGGAACTTGTCCGGTTGGGTTGATTCTCTCCAAATGAGTGAGCTTTCTTCTCCTTCCGTTCAGCTTCGTGCCGTATAATCATATTGTGCGGGGATGCCCCCTCGTTCGGCTTCCTTTCAGCTCTTGGCCGTGTAATTGTCTTCTGCAGGATCGCTCCTTGGCTTCGGCCATGTTTATCCTCTGAGTCACCTTCGGTGGAGCTCCAGCTTTCGCCTTCTTCTTGGTTCATCCTTTTCCCCAAATGGGTTTTATTCGAGCAGGAGCCCTCGTGGGGGAATGGGACAGGGTGGCTTAATCCCTTATAATAGCCGATCTTTGATCCCTCTTGGGTATTAAGCGGGCTTACGCCCTCGTGAGGCCATACCATTCCCATCCGGGTATAATGCGGGTCGGTGCCCTTATGATCAGCCAATAACTCTTCCCATTCGGGTGATTCCTCCTCTTTGTTCTCGGCTATGGGCCGTGTATACGTATTAGACGGGACTTCTCCCTTTTGGCCGTCCTTTGAACTGATAGACTTCTTCTTTTCCCAATTGGGTATTTGTCCTTTATTCTCGCCCACTTCCTGGCGTCTCTTTTGAATAAATCGGCATAAGCCGTAGCCATGGTCGGCTTGGATCTTCCGGTGATCAGTGATCCCGTTTGGTACCTCGTTGTAAGGCCCCACCGATCTAATTCCGATCGGGTGGTGTTTAAACCAATTGCGCCTCCATGGAATTTCTTCCGTCAACGGCGACTTTTGATTAATTTCGGCACCCCACCACACCACACATTTTCCCACAAACTCACAATTTTGCTGCCCCACACGTTTGGCCATCCCACAGTTTGACTCACAGCTATTTCCGCACATTGGCACAAGCACACATTGCTTCGCACCGGATTGCTGGTTGTCCCATCCATTGGCCCACAATTGCAGCCGCACATTGTTCCACACATTTGCCGCACAAAATTGACATTGGCCAAGCATTTGTTGTCGCCAATTGTTGTCCCCATTTGGGTTTTGTTGATCGCACATTTTGCCACACATTGGGCCACACATTTGGGTTGTTGCACACATTTGGTCGCACAATTGCTCACATTTAATTTCGCACATTTTCGCACTGAGTCGAAGACTGATTTTTTGTCAGGTCTCGGAAGACTGACTTGCCTCACCTCAGCTCACCTTAAATAGGCGTCCCGGGTTGGGGATTAACTTTAGTCATCATTTTTCCCTTCTTGGGTGAGGCAGTCAATTTTCCCTTCACTTGTTGTGTGATTTGACTGATTTGCCCAAGCGTCCATTCGCAATGGCCGCTTGCTCTAACTTCACTCTGCCTTCTCGCAGTGATAAGGATAGGAGGCCTTTTCTGCCTGGCTTCCCTTTCCCGCTCATGTTCTCACCATGCGGCGTCTTTCCTTTTGTTCGCTTATTGCGTTGGCCCACTCGCTTTGGGTCTTTGGAATTTATTTGGAAAGGAATTTGGGAAATGTTGTAAATTGGGGAAGAAATGTTTTTTGGAAATGTTTTGGGTCGATGTTGGGCTCTGCCCAACATCTCCCATCCTTTACAATAGAAGACCAAACCTAAAAACTGAATTCTACCTATTCTAGCGAACCCAAGAGAAGATTAAGAATTTGATAAAAAAAATTTATGAATATATGATATTTGAACTATTTGTTGATTTTTTTTCAATATTTTAAGAAAAAATAAATTTCAAAAATTTTTATGACCATTTTTCAAAAAACCGAAGAACCGAGCAGAACCGGAACCGGGGATTTTTCATGAACCGGCGGTTCCGAGATCTAAGAACCGAGCTGAACCGGAACCGGGCACTTCGGTCTAGAACTGACTTTGAGCATTTCTAGGGAAAACGCCATAGTTTTGCCAAGATAGATAACAATTTTTGAATGCAATATCATATTTATAACTGACAACCATCTATCCAACAATTCATTATTCATTAAGGAAATCATCTCAAATATCTCTCGAGACCGTCCTGATTTGGTCTATCTCAATGTATGCGCTCGACAAACTTTCCAAATCGCTGATCCCCTAAATTCTTTGACTCTACATTTAAAAAGTTCTCATGATCAGCATATTCCCGGAATTCTTCTTGAAAAATTGCTCATCCAAGAAAATAAATCATTACAGGTATGAAGGATTAAATAAATTATTTTTAAAAATTCTACAATTTTAGTATTTGGACATTCGTTATATCGTTTTTCCTTCCACCTTAATTGAAAAATTAATCGAACAATTTCCTGTGAGTTCTCTTAATTTTTAAATTTTAATTGCTGCTCTGATTAAATTTCAGAATTTAAAATCACTTCATTGCAAAATGCCAGCTGCAGATGCCGATCTAATTTCTTTTTTTACTTTAATGGAAAAGCATTTGAAAACTGAAAGAAATATTACAATTTATTTTCATGCAGGTTTTCAAAGTAACTCATTCGAAAATATTTCAAATTTAAGCATAAAAATCACCAAACTTTCCATCAATATTTTTTGAAGGCAGAATCAAACCTGGTTTCTTAGCTAGAAGTTAAATTCTATTAGCAAAAAATAAACAAAATCAAATACGCTCTAATTTTTTGTTAAGGCCAATTTTATTGTCATTATGGCCTCAAAAAATCGAATTTTTATCATAAAAATTTTCAAATTAATTACAAAGATTTTACAATAAAAATTTCTTATTTGTTATAATAGCATATCAATCCGGTTCTTATTACAAATATTATTTGCCCCGCGATTTTCCACCATATAAAAAAGCCAGTTGGAATTGGAGACCAAATATGTGCGGTGAAAAATGTGAAAATTTGGTGTTGAAGAAAATAATCAGAGAAGCGATCAATGGAAAGAACGTGCCGTAAGAAATTTTGAGACATAATTTAAATAAATTTAATCCTAATTGCATAAATAAGAAAAATGTGTTTCGATTAACTAAGAAAAAATGTGTTTTCGATGACCAAGAAAAAAATATTTTCGATTGACAAAGAAAAATGTATTTTCGATTAACTAAGAAAAATGTGTTTTCGATTGACTAAGAAAAATGTGTTTTCGATTGACTAAGAAAAATGTGTTTTCGATTGACTAAGAAAAATGTGTTTTCGATTGACTAAGAAAAATGTGTTTTCGATTGACTAAGAAAAACGTGTTTTCGATTGACTAAGAAAAATGTGTTTTCGATTGACTAAGAAAAATGTGTTTTCGATTGACTAAGAAAATGTGTTTTCGATTGACTAAGAAAAATGTGTTTTCGATTGACTAAGAAAAATGTGTTTTCGATTGACTAAGAAAAATGTGTTTTCGATTGACTAAGAAAAATGTGTTTTCGATTGACTAAGAAAAATGTGTTTTCGATTGACTAAGAAAAATGTGTTTTCGATTGACTAAGAAAAATGTGTTTTCGATTGACTAAGAAAAATGTGTTTTCGATTGACTAAGAAAAACGTGTTTTCGATTGACTAAGAAAAATGTGTTTTCGATTGACTAAGAAAAATGTGTTTTCGATTGACTAAGAAAAATGTGTTTTCGATTGACTAAGAAAAATGTGTTTTCGATTGACTAAGAAAAACGTGTTTTCGATTGACTAAGAAAAATGTGTTTTCGATTGACTAAGAAAAATGTGTTTTCGATTGACTAAGAAAAATGTGTTTTCGATTGACTAAGAAAATGTGCTTTCGTTGATAAAATATAACTTTTCTAATTTTTTTTTGACAGATCATTTTTTGAAGATTGGTGGATGGAATAGAAATAGAACATTGGATTTATTGACAAGATCAAAATCAATATTTATTTTTAATATTATTATTATTATACACATGATAAATATTTAAACAAATAATCCTAATTTTAACCACAAAACAAGATAGTTGGCTTTGAAAACTCATTTATAATTATACTTAATGAAAGCAGAAAAATCTTTGCATTCCTTACGAATTGGCTCACATTTAAGCTAATATTCTTTGGAAAAGAGCAAACAAATTCGAGAAAAACAAAACAAGTATAGGCAAACAATTTTCGGAAAGAAAAACACATATGAGCTAAGAATTTCCGTAAAGGGAAAAGCACATAAAAAATATATATAATTGGAAAACATATGGGAAACTTAAAAAAAAGATCTCGAAAATCGGTCCAGTAGGAGTCTCCATCTTGAAAAAATTTTACGAATTTCAAATTTTATATATATATATATACATATAATTTATTAATACAAAATAGTGAATTTAACAAAGATTAAAATTGAACGCCCTACTGCTGAAGTCGAGCGAGATCATTCAACTTGAATTATGAGAAATAGGGCGTATTTAAGAAATTTTTCCATGGATTATATTCCTAAATTTGTTCATCAATAGTTCCATCAAATACAGATTAAAAATATGCGGTTAATAGCAGGTTAAATACTTTAATAAAAAATAGTCAAAATTTATAAATAATAAAAGAAATTTTTGCTTTATTGCTCGAATATCTATAATTTTCGCCAATTTCTCCAGTTTAAGTCCTTTTCATCATTTCCATCTTCTTTTAGGTCTAGGATGTTCGTCTAAATCTCGATTTAATGTTGTTATTTATTTTATTAGATTTAGATGTATGCTTTGAATAACTGATGAAAATTTGAGACCAAATAACTCTATCATAGAAGAAATGGGACTTAAAATAATTAATGAATAGGAATAGGCAATAGAATAGAGAAATAGTTTAATTTAAATATTTGGGTAGAGAAATGAAGCGATCATTATTAGACCAAATTTTTGGTCTAAAAATGCCAATTAATTTTTTATATGATTAACATTTTTTCGGCTGATTAATGAATTTTCTATGATCTAAAAATATCACATTTAATATATTTTTTGGCAACTTTAATTATGCGATAAGCATTAATAACCGATATAAATGAGAAAGTTTTAAATAAAAAATTGGAAAATTAAAGAAAATGTCTTCCTCGGTTTGCACTTCGTCGAGGCAATCGCCACCAATTAGTGATAAAATTATTCATCATCAATTCGGCTTGAACAATGCCAACAACAATCCACGCCAATCCATTGGCACTATGGTCGAACAATTGGATCGCATCTATGAATTAGGTTCGCTCTAGCAAGTCGAATTTTAAAAAAATTAGAATAATGAATGGAAAAGTGATACAAAATTCGGCTAAAATGATGAATTGCCGATATCAACAATTCGGCATCAATATATAAAGTGAATAATCCACATTATTTAACGAACCCTATTTTGCTTGCTCATATCTTATAAAAAGCAATATCTCAAAAAGGCTATTATATTATCCGTCCGGATTTTTTAACTAATATCTATTACTATATTAATCCTAGTTTGGCTCTAACCTACTCCTAAGTTCTTATGATGATACTAATAAGGTTCCAAGAATAATATTTAGCTAACCGTAGTGCATGATTTAGGGAAATTCTGTCATGATTTTATGAGTGAAAAAATAGAAGAGAAATAACATACAACTACATCAAAAGTGATTAAGAGGCCAAAATCAGAAGTATTTATTTTTGGTTTTTGTTATTATTTTGGCCAATTATGTTTGATCCAATCAATTTGAAATTAAAATGCACAGAATGAAAAGAATCTAAAATATGTATTAAATAAATTCGAGTGCGGAAAACTCGATTATAACCATATTATCAAAATGGTCTTTTTCAGTCCGAAAATTGATCACCGACTACCAATCAGTAACGACCGGACTTTTTCCCCGATATTCCATTGATCGAAACATTGGCTATGTGAAAGACTCAATCTATTGTGCCCTGGCTTGTTGGGCATGTTCACTCGCTTATAAGTTTGTTTTTGTAAATCCTAGGTGTCAAATTTGTGGTTTTATATAATAAGAATGTATCATATACATATTTGTATGGAATGGAAATAAATTTGGACAAAATTTTCGAACAAACGGAAATGAAAAGACCTTTAGAATTACGAGAAAACATAAATGATTATTTTGGCCATATGGCCTAATCCAGAGTCTACAAGAGGAAAGAAACCATGGAATTACCGATATCTGAAAGATTTGCACAATTTTGGCAAATATAATTATTTCGCCTAAATTTCTGTGGCTCAAGCCATACTATATAAGGCTATTTCATTGGTTTTTAATGCTAATTGAAGCTGGATTATTTGGTCTAAAGAATAGTAGTTTGAACCAAAATTAATTTGGATACTTGTCGGCTATCTCTGTGCTCATCACAGCAGTTTTTTTGCATCAGGGGAAGTAAGGGTAAATCCCATGGTTCATCCCGGTATAGGGTAAGGGTCGGTACTTACGTATTATCTGTACCCAGATTTTTTTTTAGGTCAACTCGGGGAAGGTACCGGTGATCCCCATGGGTCACCTGTATAGGGTTAGTGTCCTTAGGGGATAGGTTAGGGTTAGGTTATCATTTCACATATTCCTAACCCCAACCCTAATCACCTTAAAGGGAGACCCTAATCTGGGTACAGATAATACGTAAGTACCTAATAAGTATCTTTAGAGGATAGGTAAAATCATCTTTTATATCCGTAACCTTAACTTTAATCAACTATAGGTGTACCTTCATTTCAAAAAAGATTAGGTCTGGAGTTTGATAACCCGCAAAAGGCAAAAATTTGATTCTTAAATGAATCGAAAAAGTATTAAAAGATATCCAAACAATAAATCCTCTCTGATATTCCCATTCACACCAAATCCACTTATAATGGGGACCCAGCATTTCCAAAATTGCCGGTCTGGAGGTAGATAACCCTCAAGTACCCAAAATTTTTAGCTTCTTGTTAAATGAACCGAAAAAATCTTAAAAGATATTTAAACACAATAAATCTCTCTGATATTCACCAAATCCAAATCCTCATTCTCATCACAGACGTGTCGACGATGGACGTGGGCGAGAGGTGGAATTGTGCCAAACTGCGGTGAAAACAATGCGCGGCATTTTGTTCCTTTGGATGCGACAAGTGGACAAAGTTTTCTCCTCACATTTTTCTATTTAATCCATAAAATATTTCAAAAGTTAAATTCCTTCAAACAAAACAATGCCCCACAATTTTCGCTCCATTCCCGTTTCGATTTGCACACCGGCAATGAGCTGGCCTCGATCACATTTCCACATTTACAAATGGACACAATTGCATTATTTATTTTGGCTCTGGTGGAAATGACCGTTGCCGGTGCCCAAATTATTTACACCAGCCATGAGGTGGCATTCTTCCAGAATTTGGTCTTCTATATAGGTATTAAACCCAGGCATGTCCCGGCTACGGCTAAGCCGCGGTTAGCCGCGGCTACGGGCGGCTAACCGCTATAAATTTTGAAAATTTGACGGCTACTGGGCGGCTAACGGCTATAAACCCCATACCCGCGGTTAGCAGCGATATAGCGGCCATATACAGATGTTTTATTTTTTGGAGATTTTTTCATGAAATTCCCTTCATCGTTATTTATTATTTTTTAAATGACAAATTTTTGCCATTATTTTAAATTTTTTTTGTAAATTAATTTGCAAATTTTCTCAGTGGGATAATTTTTGTCTTTTTTTTTCTTTTCTGGGTTATTTTTAAAAAAATTTTTTGACCAAAAAAATTTTTTTCGAAAATATGGCTAACCGCGGCTAGCCGCGAGCGGCTACGGCTATAAAATTTGAAAAAATACACGGCTACGGGCGGCTACGGCTATGAGAAGTCACGGCTAAAACGGCTACGGCTATAGAAAAATTGTAGCCGTGGTCATGCCTGATTAAACCAAGAAAGGCAAAAAAGATATTCGGAGAGGCTATCCGGTTCAAAACTTAAAATATATTTTCCACCTATATTATAGAACAATATATTATTCGGAAATGAAGAGTTTATACTTTATAATTAATTTTGGTAAATATAGAATGTGATAAAAATTAAAATATTAACCAAAATAACCGTTAATTTGAATGAACCAATTTTAGGAATTTATGAAAGTAAAAATTTTTCGAAATGTTGACATTGAGCCTCATTTTTTCCTTAAATATCTGATTAAGAATAAATATGAAAAATAAAATTTTGGCCTTGGTTTATCGGAATTTTAAAAATTATTTCTTTCATAGAAAGGACATATCGAACACCCGATTTTGGCATTTGGGAGCGCGGAACCCGCTACAATCAAGGCGTTCCCGAATTGCATGCATCCTCCCTGGGATTGGTGAAGGCCGCCCTTGAATCGGTCAATGGGTTCAATGTGTACGGCCTAAAAGGCAACAGTGAATCGGTCATTTATGTTGGTACGGATTTGTGATTTGAAAATTGCATTTGTAATGAGATTTGAAATTTGATAACAAAATTCTCATTTTAAAATAGCATTTTGAAGTAAAAACATGTTTTGAGAGGAAATGGTTAAATGTCGAACTTTTCAAATTGGGTTTAAGTGAGTTCAGACAATCAATTAAATTTTGAAACTAAAATTTGGAAGTTAGCTTAAAATAACCGAAAAAACATTAGAAATTGAAGAATCGAAAATTGGATTTTACGAAAATCATTTTAAAATCGACTTTTCCAATTAAAAATGCCTAAAATTTTTTGATCGAAATAATATAATAAATTTGATTTTGAATTCAAACAAAGAAAGTTTTGGAACTCTTTCACATCCTTTCCAATTTGGAAGCATTTTTTCATAAAAATATTTATTAATTAATTAATTCACCCGACAAAACATGAAGAAAGCTACTTATTTTTTGCTATTGGATTCATAAAAGCATTTTCACTTAAATTTTCACTTAAATTTAATAAAAAATGTCTGATCGGTGAATAAAGCCAATAAATGTTCGTTGAAATTGAATAAATACCAAATTTGCATTTGTATAGACATTGATGGCCATAATCGGAATCGAACAACCTTCGAGACGTTGTTACCGCGTGAATCGAATTCAAAGAATACGGATGCGGCATTATTGTTAACCATTGGATGGCCAGCATTTGCCACCCATGATCAACATCTTTTGGAGGCGACAATGGCCAAATGCTTGCGATATTTGGAAGGAAGGTTTCTATTCTATTCGGAGTTGGAATTTTTATTATCTGGGCTTTCCTTTGGCTATAATTCAACAAATCTATATCAATGGATTCGATAAATTAATATATATATCATTAGAAAGACTCTATCATCCTCTACAAAGTTTCTCAATCTCAACTTTTTTTTGAAAAAACTCTTTGTAGAAAATGCAATTTTCTAAAAATTTGAATTTATTGCTCTAAATCTAAATGATAGTTAATTTTATATTATATAAGTGGAATTTAAAAAATTTGATAAGGTTTAATTATAAAAAATACTTCTGGCTTTCAAAAAAAATTTAGGTACCTATACACTTTTTAAAGCTTGAATTTAAAAATTTGAAAAGGTCAAATTATAGAAGACACTTTCACTTTTAAATGATATATCGCATTTCCGAAATTTGCTTACTTCGCTGAGCTATAAGTTAAAGACCATTAAAAGTCTTCCGTGATTCAATGGAATATTATATCCAATTCCATTGGAAAAACGCAATCCCATTTTGTGTTACTCCTTTTAAACCTTGCCAAAATATAAATAATTACAAAATCCAAGCCAGCCAATTCGGGTTATTTCAGAATCCAAAGAACAAAATTATATATTTGCAGTTATGGTTTGAAACGTTTCCTTCGCGATGGTTACAGGACGGAATTGGAGGATCAAACCAAGAGATTTTATGACGATGAAGAGACCGCTCAATTCAGCAAAATTGAAAGCCAATTTCCCATGGTTTTTCTACAATAATTCATTTCTATTATTTTTTATTTTTTAAAGTTTTTGGCCATCATTGCAATAACCGGTTTTTTAGAAATATAATTTTTAATATATTGTAAATTTCCCTTATTAGCCCATTTCAAAGGCAACAATTTGTTGGCAGAAAAATATTGGCTAAAATTCCAAGATTTACTGGTCGAATTTGATCCAAGTATGCCATTATAATAATTATTAAAATATTAATTTAAATAATTTAATATTATTAAAAATAATTTTATTAGAATATTCTATTTCATATAGAATAGAAACAATCCAATTTGATGCCATTTATAAATCCAAGTATGAACCAATTTTGGAAAATTTTATGTCAAATTAGAAAACAGTCTCTCATCTATCTAATAAAATTAAATTTATTTAAATTGATTCAGAATTGTTTAAATTTTGCGCAAAAATTAGATATCATATTAATTTTTTTATAATTCATCAATTCTGATTCTGAATTATTTAAATAAAATTAATATTATTAGAGAGCTATTAATAATCAAAAATATATTTTTAATTTGATAACAAAATCATCAAAATATATTCCATACTAGATAAGTTATTTTATAAACAGCGACAAGTTGGATCAATGATACATATGTTGCAGCCGATCTCGTTTTTTCAGCCGATCTCGATTTCGGCTAGCCGATCTCGTTTTTTTCTGACAGAAATAGTACAATGGCAGACATTGTAGTTTGTGACCAATGGCCATATCTCAGTTCCTAGGCCACTTAGAATTTTAATTCTTTTTCCTAGCCCTAGCCTACCCTACCCTAGCTCTAAAACCCATGCTGACCCTACCCTAGCCTAGCCCCTACCCTAGTAAAACCGTTTTGAAAACCCGAAATTTCAATTGGCCATAACTTCATAACTTTGGTTCAAACTTGTCAAATCTTTCTGAAATTGAAATCTTATAAAGAAAATCGACCCTGACGAATCGAATGAGCTATTGATCAAGTCTGTACGATAACTAGAACATGCCGAAAATGAGATCGACTAAAAAACGAGATCGGCTGCAACACATATATATAGAATGGCATAGAAAACCGTATGACAAAATTTGTGGCCCATTACTAATAGTGTTAAAAATTGTATAATATCAGAATAAAATTAAGGATTTAAGAAAGATTAAGGTTTTAAGAACTAGGAGAATGATGAGTCTTGGATTTATGCTAAATTTTAGATCTCTGAGGATGATTATTGGCTTAAGCTACAAATTTCCATAAGAACTCGGAGGATATATCTTGAATTTAGGTTAACCTTTGATTTTGTAGGTCGGGGGTATTGGTCTACAAATTTCGTTTTTTAATAAGGGCCGCAAATTTCGGATAAACTTGTCTAGCTTTACAGTAAAAATGCTCTCCTAGTCAAAATTATATAATATTTATTTCCAAAAAAAAAAGATGGCCATGACCATAACAATCATTTGCTATGCCCGGAATGCTATTGCATCGATGAAGAGCATATGGAGGAGGAGAGGAAATTGCCAAATTCCCAAAAATATTATCCTCTCTCACATCGAGAATTTGGCCATCATTTGTGGTCGAATGCCATTTTCATTATTGGCACATTGCTCAGTTAGCCCAATTTCACCTTACGAAAATATTTTAATTTGGAAAATAGGAGAAAAGCTGATCCATCTTAGCGACCTGGATCCAATTTATCGGCATTTGCCAGCCAGTGAACGGCCAAAATATATGCCAATAAATTTGAGTGCTGCATTTCATGTATTTTTTAAATTAATTTTATTTAATTTTGAATAGGCTCTATTATACAAAAAAATAAATTGCCAAATTATTCTTACCATTTTTAATAATTTTAGGATCAATAATTAGATAGAAAAAATTAAATATTTGACCAAAAACAATTTACCCACGCCGGGACTTGAACCCGGATCGTCGCTTTAGGAGAGCGACGCCTTATCCATTAGGCCACGCGGGCAACTACCAGTCAACTGGAAGAATAATGATTAATGAATAATAGGAATAAAAAATTTAAGGCAAAGGGACATTAAACATTGTAAATTTTTTAATTTTAATTTAAAATTGAATAAAAATAATCCTTTTTTGAAGGGAGGAATGGAAGGCAGACCGGTCGTCCAAATTGCGCTAATTTCGGAATCGTCCCAATTGCAAATGCTCCTTTCCACCTATGGAATAACAACGCAAACGCCTCATGAAATTGAGCCAATCCAAATTTGGCCGTCATGGCGGATGGTCAAATTGATGGAACATTTGGGGCGAGACGACAAATTGGGGTCAGAAAATATACAAAATTATTTTTAATTTAATTTTACAGCTTAAATGGCCGACCCCTACGTCCATTGGGTGCGCTGAACACGTCGAAAATATTCCGTGTTTGCGGTGACACTGTCCTCATTTATCCGCTTATTTTTGAGCTCAGTGATTTTTATACAAATGTCGATCCGGCAACCTTGATAGATGACATCAAAGTATTTAGGGGAATTATTAAATTATTTTTTAAATTTAATTTTACTAAAAAATTAAATTAAAATTTTTTTATTAAATTGTTTTTTAAAAATTTAATCTTAATGATAATTAAAAAAATTAAAATAAAATTAAAAATTTTTAAATTTATTAATATTTCAGCGAGAATTGGAATTCATTTCAAAACGTTGGAAATTGGCTGGAAGGTCGATATCGATATCATAAATTTATTTTATTTACAATTAATTTTAGACCAACATTTTGTATTATTTTGAGAGAGGAAAATGTGGTTGGCGAGTGAGTAAATAAAATTAATTTTTTATTTGAATTTTTTTTGCCAGATATTTTGACACTATGTTGGATTTATTGGTGGACATAAAAAATGGAATGGTCAATGGAGTTCGGGTTCGACTTGGCCGAATTCATGTGAGAAATTTTTATGAAAATTTATAAAATTTTAAAAAATTTTTGAAAATTTAAATTTATAATAAATTCTGAAATCAAATCCTGCCCGTATCCATGCAAGAAAATTTTATGTAAAAAAATCATTTAAAAAATTATTTTTAGAAGTTTTTGAAAATTTCTAAATAAAATTTGAAAATCTGAAAATATTCTAAAAATTTTCCCATAAATTTTGAAGAAATATTCATCTTTTTGATTTATTTAAAAAAAATTAAGCTTAAAAATGATTTTAAATAATTAATAAATTTATAAAAATAATAAAAATTTTCATTTTCAAGCCTCTCAATACTTAAGAATTTATTTCTAATTTTATTGTTAATTTCCTGAATAAAAATAAAATTTTTAAAAATTCTGAGACCCATTGCAATATTTCATTAATAATTTGAAATGACTTTTTGAGCAATTAATAAACACTGGTTGTCTGGAACAATTTGACATGGTTGATCCGGATTTCGTTGATTTTGATGTGGAAATAATGGGCGAAAGGGAAGGGAAGGAGGTCAAAACATTATCCAAATCCAATTTTCGAATGGCCCCATCAAATGACGAGGAATTGGTCAAGGAAAGAGATTTTGAGGGAAAAGATGATCAAATTTTGGTGAATTTTTTAATTTTTATTTAAATTTTATTTAAAAATATTTTAATTTAAATTTATTAACAGTACCAAATAATTGCCAAAAATGATGTCGAAAATCTTCGAATTGTGGCAATTTCGGTTGGCTAAAAATAATAAAAAAAAAATTGAATTTAAGATTGCAATTATGCAAAAACGCTATTCTGCCAATTTTTTGGTCCAAGGAGGTTTTTTTATAAATTATAGTTTAAAATTATTTTATTATTTATAAAGAAAGTTTATCCAGTCGTATGGAACGAATTTATCGCCAAGCTTGCCAACAGCAAAATAATTGGTGGTTGGTGCGATATTGTGCCGCAAAATTGGCCAAGAAAATAATCAATTTGGCACCGTCAATTACGAATTTGCTTGTTCGCGGAAAACAGGCAAGAAAATAAATTTCCAAATATTAAAAAAAATAAAATTATTAATTAAACAAAATGCACCATAATTATTAATTGAAATAAATATAAAATTTTTTAAAAAATCTGAAATTTTATAAAGAAAATGCACCATAATTTTTAATTTAATTAATGCCAATTTTTCCTCCAGATCATAATTGGCCATAAATCATGCCGTGAAATTCTCATCTCATCGCCATCCACTCCGGTGGAATTGCAAAATGCCATTTTCAGCAGCTGTGACCCAAATGAACCGCATGCCACCGTTTTCCAACAAGAATTAATTGTGGCCTGCTCCGATTTGGTATTAAGTAAAACTTTGACAAAATATGGGGAAAAAGAATATTGGATCATCAATCATCATTATTCTTCAAAT
Source organism: Pratylenchus scribneri (assembly GCA_030063045.1). Lineage (NCBI taxonomy): Eukaryota > Metazoa > Nematoda > Chromadorea > Rhabditida > Pratylenchidae > Pratylenchus > Pratylenchus scribneri. The sequence goes on along the minus strand of JAQSEB010000037.1, from coordinate 194,165 downwards.
TTTTGGAAAAAATTTTTTTGATTTTTTATTAGTGGTTTATTTTAATGAATGATATAATGGGCTGAGGATAAATGCCTTTGGATTTGATTTGCTATTATATAATTATAAAAAAACATTTTAAAAATTTAATTTTGCATCACATAAATTTATTTCTTTATTTTATTTATTTAATTGACCATTTATCCAAGGTAATTTAAATGTCGTCGACAAAATTAGCCTCAAAATTTAAAAAATTTATAAAATATTAAAAATGATTTTAAAAATTCTCGCTTGTAGGAGAAAGGATATATTTTGGCGACTGATTTGGTTGAATTTGAATGATTCCTTCTAATGCGGGAGGAAATTGAAAAAAAATATTGTTTAGAGATGAGATCCGTCCTTGTAAAAATAAAATACCCATTGAATAAATTTTTTTAAATAATATTCTCGGTCGAAATTAAAATTAAATCTTTTGTTTTTTTTTTAAATTAATTATTGTAGAATCGCCGAAATTTAAGTAATTAAGTTTGTAAAAATGATATAAAAATTATTTTAGAATTTTTTAAAATTTTTTACTGTTTCACAGATCCGAAATTTAAAAAAAAATAAAACAAATTCCAGAAATAGTTTTTTTTATAATATTTAGGATAATGTTATAGTAAAATTTTAAAAAGGGCAATTTGAAATTTTATTTTTTCCTGAATGGCTACAATATTATGAAAAAAAAAATAAAAGTCATAGAATAGCTCTTTTAATATTGTGGATTGTGAATAATTTTAAAAGAAGTAGACAAGTTTTTTGTATCCCATAAATTTTATTTTTTCAAGATTCATATAATGAAATTTGTTTAAAAATATTTATATAATTAGTAGCGACCTTGATCGAAATCGAATTAATAAAAATTAAATAGATTATTTTTAATATAAGATTTTATTTAATTAAAAATTAAATTTTTTCTTGTTATGAATAACATTAATCATTTTTTTAATATTTCTTTTTTTTCTTAGATTTCCCAAAATGCGGATGCATTTGATGGCATTTTGACTATTCGCCTGGCCTGGTACACCGATGCAATTTCGACGCTTTTGAGTTTTATCAAAGAGGATTTGGCCCGGAGAAAGAGGCGAGAAGCGGAGGGCAAAGAAATGCCACCAACAATGCCAATGTCCAAAAATTCCAATGGAAGCCAATTTTTTGATTTAGTCTCATTTCTTGAAACAATTTGCCCAATTTCCGTTGTCAAACAATTCAGTGGGTTCAAATTAATATTTTAAATTTATTTATTTATTTAAGAATTGGGCAAAGAATTTGGCATTTATGATTTTCCACCTACGGTTGTGAAAAAATTGTTGGCGGCGTTGATGATGAAAAAGGAAATTTGGCATTTATTGTAAAAATGGAATAAATTTTAAAAATTAAATTTTTTATAGGTCGCCTCTCCAAATTCGAAAATTAAATGGAGCCTTGAATCGAGTGCCCATCAATTTGTATGATCGAGTTTGGAAGGTGAAAAATTTATTTTTTTTAAATAATTTAATAAAAATGAATTTATTAAAATTTTAGTAAGAAGAAAATTTGTTTTTTTAAATTTATGTGATAAAATTATTACAATAAAGAATTTTTTTACGAATTAAACCATAATTAACTTTAAAAATGCCAAATTTTGGACCTGTATAAAAAATAATAAAATTAAAAGTAAAATTTTTAATTTTATTTATTTACTCGATTTAAGCAAAATTCTTTCTTAAAATATATTAAAATTATTTCTAAATATTTCCAACAATCCATTGATAAATTTTTAATAATCCCTAATTATAATTACAGATTTTGGAACGCGTTCAACAAGGAATTGTTATTTCTGGTCACATTTTGCCACAAGTAATTCATCAAAAAATATATTTTTTTTAAATAATTTTTCCAAGTATCCAACTTTGCAAATCATGACTCGACATGAATTGAATTTTTCCTACAAAGTGGAATCCATGATGAGGTACAAATTTGGGAATAATTCATTGATTAAATATTGAATTTTTAAGCTAATTATTTAATGATTTTTAAAATGGAATAATTTATTAAGAATAATTATTGACTTTTTTATAAATTTAATAAAAATTGATTTTTTTTAATTTTCGAACTAATTTATTTATTAATTTTTAAGTGAAATATTAAATTAAATTATTATTTTTTATTTTTTTAAAATTAATTTTATTCTATTTATTAATTTTTAGTGATATAACTCATCCAGAATATCGACAATTAATTGTGGAATTATTGTGCATTGTGGCAACATTGATGGAAAGAAATCCGGTAATAAATTTAATAAAATATTTTAAATAAATTTTTAAAAAATTAAAAAATATTTTCAAAAAATAAATTTAAAATAGAAATACAATTTAATTTATTGTTTTAAAGGAAATTCATTTTATGGATGCATTGGATTGCGATCAATTACTGAAGCAAGCATTCAATTTGTTTTGTGAGGAACATCGAATCAAGGATCGAGTGGATATGAGCCCATTCTACGCTGTTGACGATGATCCGTCCGCGGCACCCACCTCTTCATATTTGATTCGAGTACGGCATTTATTTTAAAATTTTAAATTAATAAAATTAATTATTTTAATTTAATTTAAATTAATTAAATTTAATTATTTTTTCCTTCTAGGTCGTCGTTGACAAATTGCTCAAGGACACAAACATTCGGCATCGGATTAGTGCTCCCATTGGATTTGGTGAAAAATCATCCCGCAGCAGTGCCAAAAAAGAAGATGAATGCTCAATAATTTGATCAAATAGATAGAAAATTTTATCAAAAATAATAGTGAAATAAATCGAGATTTATTCACATAATTTTCATTAATTTTAATTCATTTTGGTAGTAAAAGCCAATATTTATTCATCTTATAATTTTCAATCAATTTCATTTTTAAAGCATTAAATTCCCCATAAAAATGTCTTCATTCACGAAACCGCCAGCCAAGAAAGGATTTATGCTGGAAGGCAGGACCCGTTTGCCGCAACGTGTTCAGGTACCACCTTTTGGATTAAATTTTAATTAATTTTATTTTTATTTTTTTATAGGATTTAATTATTGAATTGGGCAATTCGGTGCAAAGCATTCAACAAGCGCCAGGTGAGTAAATTTAATTAATTTTTATTTTTTATTATTTTTTTTACATTTTTTTAAAATTTTAAAAATTATTTTTTTATAATTTATTAAAATTTTTGTAATTATTTTTTTAATATTTTTTTTTATTTTAATAAAATATTTTTTAGGAATTTCTGATGCTTTGACAACTTCAATCCGTAATTTTGCAACCGTTGATGGAATTGCCCAGAATTCGACAACAAATTTGGAAAAATTAATCAAACAATTGGACCGAATGGATGCGCAAACGGAGGGAATTGAAAAAGAAGGATTGGATAAAGTGATTTTATTAAAAATAAATTTTAAAATTAAAACTGATTTATAGGTAAACGAAGTGTTGGACAAAATTGAGAGTTTGGAACAAAATGCCTATTGCACATCTTCATCAAAATCGACCCCTGAAAATGCTGCAAATTTACCGAAGAATTCAGACAAACCGGAGGTGACATCGCCGATTAAATCAAAGCGATGAATTTTTTTTATTAAATGTTTATTAAATGATCTCATTTAGTAAATCATAAAGATATTTTTATTCCAAATAAATAAAAAGCAAACGATAAACTTTTTTATCGAGGCTTAGAAATTTTTAAATTTGAGAATTTTTGTGTTTGAATGAAATTTCATTTTTGTGAATTTTTTTGTGTTTGCATTTTTATATTTTGGGAATTTTTGTGTTTGCATAGTAGTCATTGAACCCTTCGCTCGTGCCCCCCCCCCTTTTTTTAATTATTAATAATATTTAATAATAAAATAAATAATTAAATTAATTTTAATTCAATCCATATTCCCCATATGGCATCCATTAAATTCTGGAAAATTTAAATGAATAAAATAATTATTTAAAAATAATTAAAATTTCCATTCCCAAAATAATTATTCCCAAACATTTTCAATTCTCCAATCTGCCATCTGCCGCCGCTGTTGATGAAGGAAAAGATGATGATGGTACAAAGGTCAAGGCAAAGGGAAAAATTATCTGCCCCTTTTATTGCCTGCCATCATCCCCAAGGACCCAAATGAATGAATGAATGAATATATGTGAATGTGGATGGACATAATTTGGGGAGATGGAAAATATATGGAAATTAGAAATTAAAGGGAAAAATGAAATGTTAATTATTTAATTTGATTTTTAGTTAAAATTTTTATTAAATTTAATGGAATAAAATTGAATTTGTTTGGAACTGTATATTGTATCGTATTTTTGGAGGGATAATGGTTTGCGGTATAAAAATGGTTTCCATTTCTTCTTTTCACGTAATATTTCGACTGTACAGTACATCGACAGTATTTTATTTTTTCGCTTCAATTTACAATCGATTTTTATATGACACTGGCAAAACATTCATCATTTCACAAATACAAACCAGCTGACGAATTGAACATAAAATCTAGCAAATCTTTTAAATTATTTTTGTTCCTAAGTTTCCAAACTTTTTCCCCATTTATTAGATTATCAATTTGCTAATCAAATTAACTAATTCTTTCTCGAAAATGAACTTCTCAAATCCAATCACCATCAACGATATTTTTGATGATGTGCCTTTGGGCCCTCCTCATTCACCAAATGGTCAACAACAACAGCAGCAGAACAACATGGCCATCGGCCCTCTTCCAAATGGTCAACAACAGCAGCAGCAGAACATCCGCCCGGCTAATCGCCGTTGGCAATGGGGTGAGTGAAAAAGAAAGCAATAACCAAAAACATCAAAATGAATTTAAGACCTCCATGCGGTCCTCCTCCTCTTCATCATCATCATCCTGGGGATGACATTCATCCTCTTCTTGGCCATTGCATTGGGCATGGGGCGTCGCCGCGGCTGAATTGTTGAATGAATTGTTCGGTTCATTGCCATTGAATGAATGCTTGGAATGATGAATAACCAAAGTTTGTGATTTTTAAAAAAATTTCCCCATATTGGGTGATTCAAATACATTCATTTGTTTTTAAAAAGTTTTTCATACATTTTTTGTATTAAATTTTCATTCTTTTTGAATAAACATTTTATAAAGTATATCTTTATCTTCATTATAAATCTACATAACAATAGGCCAAGGGAAAAAAGGGAAGGGGAGAATGGAAGAAAAAATGTGAAGGGTCAACAGGTCAAACATTCTCTGGCCATATTCTCCCAAATCATTCTTTTTTATTGGCCATATTCTCCCCAAATCATTCTCATCTTCATCAAATTCCCCCTCAAATCAATGGAATTCCCAATTGAATTCCCTACAAATTTACAATGGGAAATTGTTGTGAATTGCTCTTGTCCATATTCGGATTATAATTGTTGGAGGCCTGTCATTTACGCAAAACCGATCGAATGTGTGCCTTCATCAATTGATTTGAATCAACTTTTCAACGGCATCCACAACAACAATGGCAACGGCGGAGGAAATCTTTTAGCCATAATTGGCATAATTTTGCAAGTAAATCCCTTTTACTCATTTTCCCTCTTTTTCTCATTCAATTATCCTCCACCCATAGATTTTGGCCTTTGCATTTGCCATCTATGCATATATGGCCTTGAGTCGTTCTCGCCGCCAGGAATTACGTCGCCGTTCCCGCCGCGAGGAGTTGCGCAATGAAAATGTGGTGGAGGAAGGTGGGAAAAAATTAAAGGGGGATGAATAAATGGACTAGAAAATTGTAGGCAACAACAACGCCAATGTGGCTCCCCGCATCCGTTTGCCCATCAATCCCTACCCACCCTTAGCCATTTCTTGTTCGCTATGCCGTCGGGGCCGGCAACAGCAACCAATGCCAACAATTGAGGAGGAGGCGGAGGTCCTAATTCCTTCCCATTTCCCAACATAATTCCCCTTTCTACTTAGAATGCCGAAGGCGAATGAAATGATGGAAGAAATGAAAAATGGAAAATAATTTAATTTAAAAGATGAATTTTATTTAATTTAAAAAATGATTATTTAATTAAAATGATTAATGGCTTGATAAAAAAATGAATAAATGAAAGTTAGGTTTTATCATTTTGCCATTTCAAAATTCCTCAATTTTCCACTTTATTCTTCATCTTCTTCCATCACATACGACCCATTTGATGACAGGTTTGAAGGCGAAGCAGGTGATTCCAAAGGGCTGGCTGGTGCAGATTCAGCTGAATCAGCGGCGACAACTCCGTCCACTTCCCTGAATTATATATTAAATTAGAAATAAAATATGAGCAAATTTTTACCCTTCTTCTTGCACCACTTCCATTTCCTCGGGCATTTCCTCGCTGGTGAACAAACGCCAAAAATACTGTTAAATACATTATTAAATAAATAAAAACCCTTTACTCACCTTTGGATTTTCCACAAAAGTCAACGTTTCACGGTCAAAATAGACCATTTTGCCATTCTCTTCCAGGAATGCAAAAATCTTTGGCAATTTTTGATCGATTATCTGGAATTAAATATTTAAATTTATAAGATTTAAATAAATATTTTCCTCACCTCTTTTGCTAGCTGGATTTTTCGAAAAAATTCGGACGATTCAGCCGGAGGGCGCTCATCAGCTGCAGGCGGAAGGACTTCAGTTGCTGGAGGACTTTCACTCGATTCTAGAACCGAATCGGATTCATCAATTGGCACATTCTCAGGAAGAGGAGAAGATTCAATCAATTCAACCGTTGTTTCAACTGGTGGTGCATTTGTTGTTGTTGGCGGTTGAAAGGTTGAAAATATGGGGTGAAAGAAGTGATCATAGATCTTGTTGGATTGATATCCAATTTTTAGGATCCTCTTTCGTAGCCTATTAAAAAGAGGGAATAATCATTTTTTATTTTAAATTTAAGCCTACGTTTCTCTCTCCTTTGGATAAAGCCGTTTTCTCATATCATATTCGACAAAATAAGGTTTTGAACGAATCTCGATTAAGTGCTGCTTTTTAGGATCTTCTGCCTTGAATATACGATCAATTTGCACTTGGCGACTCATTTTTTCAATGAATGGAAAATTATCTTTAAAATTAAAAAATATAAATAAAAAATGGAAAAAATAGAAAGGGGAATGGCGCAAACGAAAGGCCAAAGTGGCGAGAATGAGCCACTCTTGACTCTCGAGAATAAGAGGCAAAGGCGGAGCCAAAATATTCCCTCATTCTGGAAGAGGAACGAAAGGACCAATCGAGAATGAAATGGGCGGAGACTCGAGAATTTTAAAATTGAAATTAAAAATTTGAATAAAAATAGACCAAAATCAGGGCTATATAAAAGAGGGGAAAATTCAAACCCAAACCATTCCCTCGATTCATTTTTAAATTTCCAATTCAAATTAAAAATTAAATCCTTCAAATAAAATAATGGCTCTTAATATGAACGACAAGAAAAACCTTGCCCTGCAAATATTACCGGAAGTAGATTTCAATATTACCACCACCGGAGTGACGGTCCATGCCAGCCAACGTCTTTCCATGCCACGTGTCATTCCATTCGACAATCAAGGAAAGTGCAAGGAATGCAAGTCGAGTGAAGTTGAGCTGGATTTTGTTGTGACAAAGGAAGGCGTTACACTGTTTTGTACGCGGATGAAGGGAAGCCGCTTTGTGCCATTTGACTCGGTACACGATCTTCCAGGCCACTGTTTTTTCAAGATCAAAAATAAGGGAAGAGTTTTCAACGTGGAACATGGGCAGCAAGCACCGGTAATTTGCCACCCAATTAATTCTATAAGTCAAAAGGAAATTCAGGCTGAACCACCACAGAAAATGCCAAAATTGGAACCGGAAAAGGAGTACAATTTGAAGGAGACGCTTTCTGAAATTTATGCCTATCTTGATTGGATTGTTCCCAGCGGTGATGTGGCCGAAGGAATGATTGGACGTGTGAAGAAAGCCGGTGGAATGGGCTTCGAGGCATTTTTGGATGCTCTTTCCGCTGCCACTTCTTTCACCACAAATCCAAATGGCAATAACATTTCACCTGAATTGATGGAGACTTATCAAAAGAATTCGGCTAAACATAACAAAATTTTCGCGCCAAAGAATCCCGAAAGCCGAACCATTCCCTTCAGTGTTTTGTTGGAAATTTTGGCTGCTGCTGCCACCTTTTTAGGTGATTCAGAATTACCAAGTAAGCCAAATCAAGAACCAAAAGAGGAAGAAGTAAAATCTGATACAGTTCAGGCTCCTGTATCCGATCAGTATGAGGCATTCTATGAGAGTATGAAAGCTGCGACCACAGGCATTCCCGATCAACCAAAGCGAGTGAAAGAATTGAAGGAACAAGCAAAACAGATGAAAGAGGAAGAAGAAGCAGCCATCGCCTCAATTACTCCCTCTATTCCAAATATTCCAATTGAAAACAAACCAATATCCCCATCAAACGTTAAATTCTTTTAATAAACTCTCCATTCCCATTTTCACATTCATTTATTTTTTAATTTAACAATGGATATTCCCTCTTTTTCTAATAAAGAATTAATGTTAAAATCGCCATTTGGAATGATAATTAGTGGTCCGAGCTCTAGTGGGAAGAGCACTTTCTTATTAAAATTTATTGCTGAATCGTCAGAGTTGATTTCTCCAAAGCCTTCAAGTGTACTGTATTGTTTTGGTGAAATGAGTGACATTGTACCAGTTCTCCAAAAATCCGGAATTGGCGTTTTTGCCGGAGTTCCCCCTGAAGAAGTCATTAAACGCCAACCTAAGCCCCTTTTGCTAATATTGGATGACCTTTTGTTGGCAATAGATGAAAAATATCTGAATCAACTGTTTACCGCAAAATCGCACCATCAAAATTTTTCCATTGTCTTTGTCACTCAAAATTTATTTGAAAAGAAAATTAAAATTGCTCGCCAAAATGCTCAATATTTGGTCTTAATGCGATCTCCGAATTCGGCACTTTCTGTGAGGAATATTGGTGTTCAACTTTTTCCTCGCCAACTTGACTATTTTATGGATGCCTATCGGCAAGCAACAAATCAGCCCTATGGCTATTTGCTGATTGATATGCATGCTTCATCCGATCCATCACTTCGGCTTCGCACAAATATATTTAATCAAGAAGAAGAGAGTACAATATTCATTCCCAAAAACGGTCTTTAATTTATTTCCCTAAAAATGACCCAAGCAAAAATTAGTCAATTAATTCATGAAAATTATCAATTTCTTAAAAGTTTATCCAAAATTAAATCTCCAAAGAAATTGCATCGATATTTGAAACATGCAAATTCGCAACAACTTCTTGCCATTGTAGAAATTTGCCTCAACATTGTGTGCTCTCGTTTTCAATTAACCTCAAGGCAAAGGAATCGCCTAATGCCATATGCTGATTTTGTGCGCCGAATGAGCAGATTACGTAGCGAGAAAGGCGCAAGAAAATTTATTGTCCAAAAAGGAAGTGGGGCCCCTGCCGTTTTTGGTGCTCTTCTTACTCCCATTCTCATTGAATTGGCCAAAAATTTACTTATAAAAAAGGAAAATTAATTTAAAAAATCATTTTATTATTTAATGGCACAAAAATATCTCCTCGTACCCGAACCAATTTATCGAGGTTTAACTTCTACGGATACAGGCGAACCCAATCTTGATTTCACCAAAAGGGAATTGGACAAAATTAAACATGGCAGGATTGAGTCTTCCCAAAAAAATATTCTTTACAATCAAGAACTCCGTCGATATTTGCAAATGAGAAATGAGCGAGAGAGTAGACCTGCCCGAGTTGAATTAACAAATGGATTAAGAATGTTGGTTAAAAAAGGCGATGAATTTGAAAGTGGGGATGAGGAAATAATGATTGATGAAGATAAAAGTCCACCGAAAACCCCAAAGCTATCAAAAAAAGTAGAAAATGTACCGAATAATTTGGATGAATCAAGAACAGCAAATGATTTGGCTTCTTCCCAGCCATCTTCTTCCACTGAATCCCTTTCTCAAAATCCTCCAGAAATATTTCAGGAAGGAAGAGATGAAATTCCTTTTATTCCAAGAAAATGGCCTTTATTAGAAACAACAAATGTTGACACCCAATTAGCTAAAATATCCAAAAAATCTAAGACTTTGACAAAAAAGAAAGGGCATATATCGTTACGTCATCGTCCATCTGTTTTTCGAAATTATCAAGCAATTAGAGAAGAATCGGAACCATCAATGAATAATTTGGCTTTACCATCTCCGACTAATGAACAATTGGCTTTATTGGATACGCCTCCTTCCAATGAAGTGGCTTTATTAAAATCGAAAACCTTAGAAAAGAAGAAGAAGGATAGAATATCCATGTATCCGATGGGACCAAAAAGAGTGGAAGCTATCAAATCTAGGCGAAAGGGTTCAATATCATTAGCATCTCGACCTTCTGTTATACGAAATTATCACTCAATTAGGAAAGAATTGGAACCGATGGATGATCAAGCGGCTCTACCTACATCATCCACTCAATTGGCATTATTGGAGGCCCCATTAACAGGGATATCTAAACCTAAGCCTCCAACATCGATGGAAATATATGGGAGGCCGGGTGTAAAATATAGAAAGGATCTTGATTTGATTGAAGTTGTTACATCGGGTGTCAGAAGGGAAACTAGAAAGAGAAAACCACCCCTAGGCCCTCCAGAACAAAAGAAACCGAGGATTGAAATAGAAGGTTCAATTCGTCGCCGCCAATGGGCACGGAGGAAGCCAACCCAAGAAGAGACATTAAATGGGACAATTAAATGGGCGAAAACAAAACCATCCCAATCGGATATGAAGCTGCCAATTGAATTAAATGGAAATGGAATTAAGAAATTAACAAATAAACAGAGATGGGAAGAACTACAAAAAAGAGTGGCCAAATATAAAAACAATTAATCCATTCAATTATTTATCATTTTCCATATTTTTTATAAATCATTTATATTCATTTTTTCTAAATAAATAAATTATGGATGAAATAAAATCGACACTCAATCAATTATATAATACTCCTGAATCACCCGCTGCATTTTCCGGAGTTGACACTCTTTACAATGAGGCTAAGAAGAAACTAGGTTCAAAAATAACCCGAAAAGATGTTGAATATTATTTGCAAGGACATCGGACCTATTCCCTTATGCGTCCAAGGAGAGTGCATTTTAAGAGGGCAAAAACAATTCCGCTGGGATTTATGAGTGATATTCAAACGGATTTGGCCGAGATGGGTGCATTAAGCCGGAGCAATAATGGCCATCGTTATATTTTAGTTGCCATTGATGTCCTATCAAAAAGGCTTTTTGCTATTCCGTTAAAGACTAAAAAGGCTGAAGATATGTTGCAAGCATTTAAAAAACTTCTAGACCAAATGCCTTTTAAGCCCATAAGGGTTTATTCGGATTTGGGCACGGAATATCGGAATAAATTGTTGAAGGAATTTTTTGAAAATGAGGAAATACAGAAACTTGAGACAAGCTCAAGTTTTGTTAAGGCTTCTCTTGCTGAAAGAGCAATTCGTAATTTAAAGCAAAGATTATATCGATATTTTTCACAAACTAAAACACTGAAATGGATTGATGTGCTTCAGAAAATTGTCGATGGAATCAATCATGCCCCGAGCAGGACTCACGGAATGCGCCCAATTGACGTGAATTTTAAAAATGCCCGAGAGGTTTGGCAACGTCAATATGGCGATGAATTCAAATTTAAGCAAAAGAGAATGAAACCCAAATTTTTAGCTGGTGATACGGTTCGAATGAGCAGAGGAAAGCATATTTTCGAGAAAGGCTATATTCCGTCCTGGGGAGATGAGATATTAACAGTGGATTCTGTAAAAACCAAATCCAAACCTATTCTATACAAAATTCGCGACGATAAAGGGGAAAAATTCAAGGGTTCATTTTATGGAGAAGAATTGGCCAAAGTCAGAAGGGATGCCGACACAACTTACCGTATTGAAAAGACCTATAGGAAGAAAAAGCGACCGGATGGAACCTTTGATGTGCTTGTGAAATTTATTGGCTATCCTGAGAGGCAATGGATTCACGAAAGCCAATTACAACCATGAAAATAATATATAAATTGAATATTCATTCATTCATTTTCATATTTCATTTTAATTTTCTCCAAAAATAAATAAAAAATGTCGAATAGCTTTTTTGTCTATGTTCCTAGTAATATTCAGGATTATCCGGAAAACAGGCCAAACAAATTTCGAATGCATTTGCCTAGGCCAATCGAATTGGAGGGAAATTGGGTTTGTGGCTTACACAGCATCTCATTCCCCTATTCATGGGCTTCCACAATATTGGATGATAACCAGGCAATTTTTGTTCATTATAATGAGACAGAGAAAAAAGAGCGGCTCATAAAAATTCCAATCCCAAAAGCTTCGCATAAAAACATAAATGAATTACAAACATTCCTCCATGAAACAATTAAATTTCAAGCCAAAGCATTGAATGAGGCTAAAAATACCTTTTTGAAAAGACCGACTCTCGAAAGCGGAGTAACAGCGACCAGAGGGAAACGTGCAGCTTCCACTAAAGCTGAAGGAGAGAAGAAAAAACAAGAATCTCCGCCAAGGAAAGCTCCAGCTCCCCCTAAGGGGTCGCCTCCTCCTCGCCTTGGACTTTTGGAGACTTATTTTGGGGAAGAACAAAAAGAGGAAGGAAAAAAGAATGGACAAAATAATACAGTAAAGGGAAATGAGATTAAACCTGTCATAACTCGAAGCTCCACACTACCGTTTCTACGCCTAGTATTGAAACAAACACAAATACCACTGCTTTAACCTCAACTTCTTCCATCAATCAAAATCCTGTACAGAATACTCAAACAGCTCCGATTCAGGCTAGTATCAAAGGATCACCGCCTAAAGCGGAATCAAAAGCTACGGCTGCTGATTCCGCATCGGATGATTCCCCACTTTTGAATACATTTTTTGGTGATAAAAATGTGAATAATACCGGCAGCGAAGATAAGGCAAAAAAGGCAGAGAATGGAAAGGATGAGGAAGGAGGAGAAGAAGAGAAGGTGAAAGTAAATGGTAAGAAAGAGGAAGAAGAAAATGGAGGAGAGAATCTCATTTCAACATTTTTTGGGGATCTGCCTAAACCTGAAGTGAGAACGGTAGATCTGGTAATGGCTCAGCATATGATTGATTCAATTGGCTTCCAATTTCATAAAGAATTTCAACGCTTTAGGGCTGTTTTTACCGATTCAAATATTAATTATATCATGTTTACCCCGCAGCTAGCATACGTTATGGGATGGGAAAATGGTATGCATGTAAAAAATGGAGATATCGCAAAATATGCCTGTGATTTGAAGGGTGGATTCTCAAGCTTTGGTGTCTATACAAAAGGATTAACTGAGAATATGATTATTGGAAATAAGATGAGTTCGCTGCTTCGTGTTGTGTCCATTTCCGGATCGACCCCTGGGGAATATACGGAACAAATTTATGATTCGCCCATCTACGTAAAAGTATTGCCGAAGACAGTGAATGAAATTGAAATCGAATTGCTAACAATGGAAGAAGGCAGGCTTTTACCGATGGATTGGGGTCAAGTGATGATAGTCTTGATATTTAAACGAATCATTCAATTTTAATTCCATCCATTATTTATTCCTCTCCCCAATCAATTAATTTATATTATTATACGATTGAATAAATATTAATCTAAAAAATAATGGTGCACGTTGTTTTCGATACAGCCACAGTTGGCTACGATGATTTTATCCAAACAGGAGGGGGTCCAACAGATGTAGGTGAATCCTATAGATACGAAATATTCAAAGGTGGTCCTGCATATATGCAGAGAGGCTACGGAATTCAGCATGGAGCCGGCATCACTGATGTGTTAAGAGGAGTTTGGCGATTTTTCTTGCCTCTAATACGCCGTGTTGGAACAACTGTGGGCGAAGAAGCACTCAACACAGGCCAAAGAGTAATGGAAAAGCTTCACGAAGGACAACCGCTCAAAGAAGCAGTAATTAGCGAAGGAAAGAAAGGGATCGATACTGTTTTGGACAAAGGAGGATTCCAAAAACAATTTGGGACAGGCAAGAAGCGTATAAAAAGGCCAAAAAATTCCCAATCCATACTCAGTCAACAATCCATTATTGGACGAACCATAAGTAAACCACTAGCTCATTCTAAAAAAAGATTGCGATCGGACGCATTTGGATTATATTAATTAAAAATATTCATCTCTCTAAATTAAAATTACTTAAAAATGGCCTTTCACAAAATCGACTCGGACAGTGTCAATTCAATAACAAATCAGCTCGACTTTTTTTCCATTCCACCAACAGATGTTTCAATTTCGTCGGCCAAAGTTTTTGAAATATTAACCCAAAATCCTGTGGACACTCCACCCTACCAATTTAAAATCCACAGTTCCGACAATTTTATAGACTTATCCAAATGCTATTTATTTACAGAATTTCGAATAAGGAAGGAAGGGGCAAATGGACAATTGGTGAATTTGGCAGCGACAGACGATGTTGCACCAATCCAATTAATCGGAAATACTTTCATTAACAATTTAAAAATTGCTATCAATGGGAAAGAAGTTTTCAATTCCAATTCCCTGATGGCCTACAAATCCTATCTCTCTCACGAAATTTCATTTAGTCCTATTGCAAAGTTTTCTCATTTGGAAGCGGTTGGATATCGGTACAATGGGGAGAGGGATAGTCTTGAAACAGGGAATGGATTTAAACTGAGAAAAGAGCAATATAAACAGAGTAAAATTGTACAATGCATTGCCAAAATCGATTCCGACCTATTTTGCCAGCCAAAATTGCTCATTTCTCATTGTGGAATTGAAATTTCGATCCAACCAAATGAATCAAAATTTGTTCTCATTGCTCCAACGAATATCGCTGTACCAGCCACTGCTACAGCTGCAGCCATATCCCCAATAAAATATCATTTTGAAGTTGTCAATTGTAAATTATATATTAAAAAGCTTTCCCCCGTCGATGGATTGGCTTTGGATATTGCGAGAAAATTGGAGACTAGACCCGCTAGCTATGCTGTTAGGAAAACAGCTTTAAAGAGTATTTTTATTAGTCAAGGCCGTTATCAGATGAATGCCAGTTTGTTTTTGGACCAAATTCCTCGACGAATTACATTAGGATTGGTGGCAAATAAAGATTTCGTACGCTAGCTATGCTGTTAGGAAAACAGCTTTAAAGAGTATTTTTATTAGTCAAGGCCGTTATCAGATGAATGCCAGTTTGTTTTTGGACCAAATTCCTCGACGAATTACATTAGGATTGGTGGCAAATAAAGATTTCGTAGGAGATTATACACGGTCTCCTTTCAATTTTCAACATTTTAATGTACGGGAAATCAGCATTACTGCTAATGGGCGAATTTACCCGCAAGCACCCTATGATTTGGACTATAAGAACGATAAATATGTTCGACCTTTCCATGATATGAATGACAATGCAGGCTTTACAAATACATTGGAAGGAAATGGAATTGGTTATGCACAGTTTAAAAAAACCCATTGCATCTACATTTTTAATTTAACCAATAGTTTGGAGGATCAAGGAGGAGTTTTCGACCTCATCAAAAGTGGAGCAACCTCGGTTGACATAAAATTTTCAGAGCCAGTACCGGATGGAGGAATTGTGCTAATTGTGTTGGCCGAGATGGATGGGTTATTTATGTTTGATAAGAACCGAACAATTTCTACCGATATAACAGTATAAATACCCTCTATTTTTCATTCATTCATTGTCATTTTTTTTACCAATATTTAAACGAATAAAAAAATTAAAAATGTTCATTTCCCAAAAATTTTTATTCTCAATTTTTCTTATCCGAATTTTTCTCCCAATGTTCCTTGTCATTTCCTCGCCAATAATTGTGGACCCCGAGACCAACGAGCCAATTAGATGGAGAGAATTGCCAGAGTATAAGGAATATTTGAAGCAACTGGGCAAAACCCTAGGCAGCAGCACAGTAATCCCCTCTTCTACCATAGAAAATGTTGGCGCAAAATTTGGACAGCTGCAAGATAGCCCTCTCGGTCCTCTATCCCAATTGCCTGCCATTCATCTCTGCAAAGAATCCCCCAAGGACAATGATATTTATGGCCATGCCTATTGTCTGGCAATGTTCATCATGTATATTTTGCTAATTCTATGCCTAATTATCTATGTGGTACGCTCTCTTATTCGCTTGACCAAACAGAATAGAGGAAACGGTGCCGGAAATTCATTTGAGCTTATGGAATTAGCAGCAAATAAAGAAAGTAAAGGGGTGGACCAACTTGACCATATAAAAGGCCCACAAATTTTGGAAGCTCATAGCAAAGGACTTAGAGGGAAGGAAATTGCGGAGTATATAGGCATTGTAGATGAACAGAAAAAACCAATATGGAAAGCGACTTGATTACAAAAATTCTTTCGACAAATCCACAAACCAAACAAATATTTGCTGGCTGGTTCTCATCTGACCAACTTCCTTCTCCCAACAAATTAAAATACCCAGCGGCATTGGTTGCCAATCTCGATCCGCATCAAATGGAGGGTTCACATTGGGTGGGAATATTTGCCGAAGGACAAAAACGACCAATTTTTTATTTCGATAGCCTTTGCATACCCATAAGTCCTATCATTGAACAAACCTTTTTATGTAAATTTCCCCAAACAATTAAAAATGAACGACCATTCCAATCCCCTAAAGCCTCAACTTGTGCCCATCATTGTATCACATTTATTTATTACATGTCTTTAGGCTATACATTTCCCCAATATCTAAAATATTTATCCCAAAAAGATAATCCAGATTCATTTGTTAAATTTATCGTAAATAAAATGATCGAATAAAATGAATGAATTAAAAAATAATTGGTGATTGGTGGATTATTATTGAAAATTGCCTTAAGGAAAATCCCTCTTTTTCTTCTTCTTATTGCTGCGGTGGCTGCTGTTGATTATTGTTGGGTGGGCGGCGAACATATGGCTTTGAGAAGGAAGTTGTTCCGTGGATATTCTTCACAATGCACGAATGGCAAAGTTCAAACTTCACAATCCAATGATTGTCATCCCCCAATGGTGTAATCTTATCCTGCGAATTGAAAAGTAGCTGATGGCACTCATCGCAAAGATGGTAGATCAGCACATTTTTGGCTTTGAACAATTTCCAATTCATTTTGTGGATCACATTCTCATAATTGGATCGACACTCAGCAGCAGCAGAAGAAGAAGTCATTTCCATAAATGTTGGCCCATTCATTGTCGGAGGAACTGGCGACGGTGGAATGGCTGCATTCATTCCCGGAATTGAAGGGAGGCTTGAGGGATTGATTTGAGGCGAAGAGGCATTCTCGGTTGTTTGGACCATTTCGATTATTTATCTTTTGGTTTATTTGAAGCAAGATTATAGGGAAAAATCGACGGAAGAAATGAATTTTGAAATGATTTTGATTTAAAAAATCGTCAACCTTTTATACTGACCAAATCCTTGACCTTTCCCCGGTAATTAGGCAAAATTAATGCATTTTCATTAAAATAAAATAATTTTCTCATGAACACCATCTGTTTTGTGCATCCAAATGTATAATTAAAATTATTTTTTAATTATAGTATAATTAAAATTTAAAAAATTTTGAATCAAAATTGTAATTTTTCTCAAGGGCAAATTTAATTGCTCAAATTTCCATTTCTCCGTAAAACATCTGTCGCAGCCTTTCATGGGCTGTTTTTAGATAGAATAATTAAAGATAATTATCTTTATGAAATTTAATTGAATAAAAATTGGAATTAACAAAGTTATTAAATTTTAAAATATCTCATAAAAATTTTTGATTTGGCCCAATTTTATGGCCATAATTTTCTTATTTGATGGAATTAAAAAAATTTAATACGGACATTTGTAGCCTAGATAATGAGGAATAAAATGGCCTTTAAATTAAATCCATAGCTTTCCATCTGAAAGAGTTATTAATTTTTAATTGCCCTATTCCTGGGGTATTTAAACCGACCATTTTTTCATTTTCATTCATTTTGATCAAATCATTTCAAAAATATTCCAATTCAATTTTTATTCCAAAAATGGCCAGAAAACGCTATTCCTTCCGTGTTGTCTGCGCTAGAATCTTGAATTGCAAACCCAGTCAGCTTCGCGAAAAATTGGCCCATACAGGGAAAAGGGAAGAGCTCATCCGCCGAATGCCATATTATATCTCTTCAAAAAAGATGCATACAACATATAAGGATAGAAAAGGAGAAAAAAGAGAGTTTAAATTTGGTGGGATCACAGAAGAAGGGGCCGATGCCATCAAAGCTTTCGGTCGACTTTCACGCCCATTTAATATGAGTGTAGTTCAATACTTCTATGCAAAGCATGGAATTCGATTACAATTTCCCTATTTGCCATGCGTGATTGAACGTTTTCCGGTTGGTGCCGAGGACTACAATTATCCAATGGAATTGGTTGAAATGGAAATGGAGGAACAGCAATTTTATGAGCTCCCAATGCCATGTTGGTTTACTCCTCCAGAGCATGCATTGCATCTTTTCGGGAATTTGAGTCTGGGAGAAAATTCATCGCAGAATGTGAAAGAAAAAGCCAACGAAGAGGAAGATCCATCACTTTTTGACTATTCCACAAAGACACAAATTGAAATGCCTCCGGAAATTTCTGATTATGTCGATGAAGAAGGCCGAAATTCATTAAGCCAACCATATAACCATCATTACCAATTCCACCATTTTTAATTAGGCTATCCCTTTTTATTTGTCATATTCGACCATTATTATGCCATCATTTATCAAACTTGATTTTTCCAATTAATTAATTAATTCATTGATAAAAGTTAATCATAAAAGTTGAATTTGTGGACAAAAGGGAGGGGAGGGGCGGTGAATTAAGCTGCACTATTTGTGCTGAGAGGCATGTGCATTTGTGCATAGTGCATTTTGGTGCAGGTGCAGGTGCATGCCTCACACATTATCACCCGCACAAGCACAGCACACGCACCCACCCGCACAATTCGCACACACTGCACTAGTTTGATGGAAAAACTCGTATTTTGGTGCATTTTTGCTTAATATTTTGCAAAACTTTTCTTCCTCCCGCTAATTCCATCATTTTTCTCCTTAAAAGTACATCTCCCTCTCCTAAACTTTTTCTAAAACTCATCTTCCTCATATTATTTCCACTAATTTTACTAGGATAAAATTAAAAAGTGCAACTTCCAATTGTTAATTTTTTCAAAAAGTCATCTTCCATTCCTTAATTCCACCTATTTTCTCCTTAAAAGTGAATCTTACATTCACTAATTTTTTCAAAAACTCATCTTCCAATTGTTAATTTTTCATTTTTATTTATTAAAAATGATCATTGATAATTAAAATAATACAATAAAAAAAAATGAAATGGTGATTAATAATAGTAAGGAATACAATTAATTAGTGGAAATATAACCAAAGTCTAAAACGCGAGTATCAGATGGGCGAACAATTCCTTTGCCACAGAATGGTTTCCAAATTTTTTGAAGTGGCTGAGAATAAACAGTTCCATTTTTAAGATTGGGGCGAAGAAAGTTGGGATACAAAACTTGGATGGGCTGGGGCTGTCCAGTTTGACAATATCGCAAAACTGATTCTTTGAATGTCTCATATTGAAGCCCCTGATTAAACATCACATCCCAATTCAGCGTCATCCCTCGAATTTTCAAGATGTAGTCGAATTTATTTTCCCCTTCAGCTGCATCAATCTTCTTCAGCTTTATGCCATATTGCTTTGCGCCTCCACTGACCCACTCAACTGCTTTGTAGCCATCTGGTATTTCGCTGGTCAGGCCACCCAAATGAGGGGAAGTCTCGAGGACATTGCCATTTTCCGGTTCGACGAAGACGATCGAATCCGTATCTAAAATGGCGATAATTCTGCAGTGAAATATGGTAAAATGGCTCACCAGTGTATAAAATTTCACATCCTGGGCTATTCGCCACCTTTTGCATAGCTTTCAACAGCAAAATTCGAGCCTGGCTGGTTGTCCACAAGGAAATGACCACATTCGATGCATCGCCTTCCTTCACCCAATCTCGTTTCCTAACATAGCTTATCATAATCGTTTCCTCATCCAATTCATCCAATGCAGTCACATCTAATGAGCGATCTTCGAGATAGCGGCGGAGCTCGGCCGGATCATCAGTGATGCAAGTTTCAGAAAGGCCATAATTGCGAAGAGAGAATCGACCCCACAAGTTGTTCAGGCAAAGTTTGGCCAAAGCTCGCCTTCCTTTATTTGTCTTCATCTTCTCTCGATCAATTTCAATGCCAAACATTTCCAAACATTCCGCAATGAATTTCTCCTCTTCTTCAAAATTGCCTTTGATTGCTGAATCGAAGCCGGAGGCATGAAATTTTTCAGTGAGGAATTCCCGGACATATGAGCGAAAGAGTTGATCGTCCGATCGCTCATATTCCAGCACTCGATACAATTCCGTAAAGCGGTAGCCAGCCGCCAATGCCTCCGCTGCTTCAATCGAAGTGCACATTGAAACCCATCCTCTTTCTTCATCACTATGTTGGCAGCTATATTCCTCATTCACGGCTCCTTTGGGATTTTCTTTACAGCATTTTGAGCATAACGGGAATAGAAGTCGATCATCCTTCTCCAATTTCATCGGCAGAACCGGTACTTTACATTGCTTTGGCGGAACCACAAACGCTTTGATGATCGAAAGAGGGAAAAGAATGTCCTCCGGCTCATTCCAATTGATCTTTTTGTTCACAATATGCACTTTTGGGATGCCCACCGGGTATTTGGTCGTAAAATTGGTGAAAGGATACAAGCTAGAATGAGAGGGAAATTATAAAAATGTACTGTAATATAAATTGATTTACCTGGTGAAATCCAGGTAAGAAATTTTTTCGCCCGGTTTCACTTTATGGTACAGCTTCATAGGCCCAGTGCGCCCTCCAAAGAAGCATTTTCGCAAATCAATTGGCCCCTTGTCGTGATATTCTTCAGATTTTTTTGCCATTTCCTTGTTTTCCTCGAGCATTTGATCAATTTCGCAGGTCCAATAAACTTCTACAGGCACTTTGGACCTCAAAAATCTCATTCTCTCTTCATCTTTTTGCCTCAACCATCCAGCCGTTTTCCCTCCAGGCATAATCAGATCATCCTCCGGATAGCAACGCCTACAGCCATGAAACGGACATCCATTTATTTCTATTCCTCTTTGCTGTTCTTCAATCCATCCGTCCAATTTGTATCTTCCTATCCGCTTTTCTCCTCCTTCCGAATGGGCAGTTCGAATTGTCACATTCCTCTCTTCTGCAAGCCATTGGAGGAATTTAAGTGCCACAGGGGATTGGGTTTCACATGAATCATAGCCTTTCTCCGGAACAATGGCCATATGATTGAATTTGAGGTGGTTGGCTCGGTAGTGTTTAAGGCATGCAGAGGAAATTGTAACGCAATCTCGAAGCGGATCGATCCCGTCATGTGGCTTGAGCGAGGGTCGATCAGCATTGCCAAATTCATCCGGTGGCCTTTTGCTGATGTCCATAAAATGCTTCCGAAAGGCGACCAGAGCAGCCATCAATATATCCGTATCCTTAAATAAAATCAAATTAATAACATAATAAATTAAAAATTTACATTGCAACAGTAAGCAGCCAAAGCCTCATCCAGAAAAAATTCCTCTTTTTTATGCTGCTCATACCATTCATCAAAGGCCTTCTTCTTCGCCGGCATAAAACCTCGATACAAATATTCCTCCTTTGGTGGCAATTGTGGCATTCGTACTCCGTAATTTTCCTCCCTATTGGCCAGATAGGGGAAGAATGGCTTATCCATAACATTGAGATCAAAGGAAGGAACGGTGGTGGCCAATGGCATATGCAATAAATTGTAGCTGTCGCGGAAAATTACTGCCGGATTCTTTTCAGTTCTCGCCACGCTCATTTCATAAAGTTTGTTGCCATTTCGGATCATTTCAGGATTCAGCTTTTGTTTATATAAATTTTTGCATATGAACATGTAATCAAATCGGCCAGCATTGTGTCCATAGCAATAAGTCGGGAAATCTGGAGTAAAATCATGAAGAATCCAATCAACAAATGCTGCAGTTGGGTCGTCTGTTTGATGGTGAAAATCGACCCGAGTATCCGAGAAATCGCGATGGCCAAAAGTGACTGTCCTATTTGGTCCGCAAACTTCGCATTCATAAATTCCATCAATTAAGCTCACTTCCCATTGGCCATTCTCAATGCATTCAGGACAACCAATTTTGGCGGAAATGAAGTTCACTCGATGATTTTTCTTGTTTGTTTCTTTTTGTGCCAAATTTTGCCTCTGCAGCTTTTGTGGGTTCTCCCTGCGACACCATATTTTTGAAGGATTTGCCTGTTGTTTTCTTTTCTCTTCCATGATAGCGGGCTCATTTTGCATCGTTTCCATATCCACTGCCACAATACGGAAACGATTTGATTTGAATGATTCTCCCGGCTCAATCACTTTGATAAAGCATCCTCTCTCCTTGTCATGATATGTGTCGCACTGTTTACAATACGTTTCGCCGCACACGTGTCCTTTTCGCCCTTTCCTCGTATTAGGTTCCACTTTCCATATTATTCCGCATTTCTCACACAGCTTTGACAGACTGCAAAAGCCCGAATTGACATGGTAATTGTAGCACTGCTGATTGTTGAATAATTTCCGGCATTGTTGACACTTTTTCTCGAATCCTCCCAATTGTTCGCATGGAAAGGCTGGCCCCGTCTGTGAACATTTACGGCATCTTCCTCTGAAAATATGTAATTTAATTAAAGATTTATGAAAAATAATATACCTGCAGGACATTTTGTGATCATTTTGAGAATGGAATGTTGATTCACAGGAAAGGCAATAACATTTATCAAACATTCCATGCGTTGTTCGGATGCCTTGAAAATGTTGATCATCAAAGTACAGTATAATTGGTGTATCATAGTTGTTTTGGCCTTGTCCTTTCGGCGGATATTGGTACATAGGAGTGAAGTCGCCAAAAGAGCCAAAAATGAAGACTTTGAATTTGTAGCGGCCTTGATACAGTTCATTCCAATAGTCCACCACTAATGGAACATACACTCGAGCATCATATTGTTTCAGATTCATCGGCACGCCAATTGCTCGCATCAATTCATCTGTCTCTTTATCTAATTTGCCACGCATTCCAAAGCGCCCAACTCGGTAATTGTAGAATGTTCGAAAATCATAGCCGCCTATTTTATGCACCAAAGTTGATTGAAGAGCACGGAAGAGACATCGACCGTCCCTGCGAGGTGACAATTCAATAAGGGCAGTCTTTTTGATGTTGACGAACTGGAGCTAATTTTCTGTAGCGACGACCACCAATAATTTCCCTTTCCCTCGGTAATGCCTTTTTGTTGATTGTTGCTATTTTGATCGAAAATGGAGCGCCCCATAAACTCATTTCCATCTGTTCCTTCGATTGTGCCACTTTTAAGAACATGTTGAGTACAATATCCACTGTATTTAATGTGATTGGTCGGAATGGAACTTGAAGATCATCCATTAGAGGGCTGCTGACAGTAAATCCCATTTGCTCTGGCTCAATCCCATTTGCTCGGCTTTCATCGATGGCTGAATCAATGCATGCTTGAAAAATACCGGCCAACAAGCCCTCTGGATTTGCAGGGAGATGAATGATTTGAAATGTTGAATTCCACTGCATCAAATGAAATTTTCTGTTGTATGTTGTTTCTGCTCCAAGTTTCTCAATAAAATCTTCAGCCGATACCGGAGGCAAAATCCTTGGACGCTTTTGAGGAGTAGGGCTCATTTTTGGATTTGGAAGGATTAATGAATGATCAAAATTTTAAAATAAATGAACAAAAAATTTCCTCTTTTATATTCCATCCCCGAAAGCAATTATCTCACCAGATGGTATTCAAAATTTGAATTTTATTCTAAAAAAAATTTAATTATGGCCAATTTTTATTCAAATTTTAATTATTTCTTTTTAATTTTAAAATTTTAATTACATTTTCTTTCCCATTCTCCAATTATCTTCCTCCTCTTCCATTTCCAATAATTAAAAAAATTTTGACTGCGCCATATGGCCATGGATGATTGGTTCATGAAAGGCTTTGACCGTTCATGACATTTGGATGTCAAATTTTATGGCCTTTCCCACGATATAATCTTGGAATGGTGCAAGGCTGATTGACGGCAAATAACATCTGCATATTGGTGTGGAGGTTTATTGGCAAAGGCGACTATTGTTAATTGGCTTATTTGGGAAAAAGGGTTGGGAAAGAAGGGGAATGGGAATGGCCTAATGCCGTAATTGGAGGATGGGAAAAAAGGGGAAAAAGGGAATAAATAAACGGTATTGAGGATTGCCTTTATTCAATTTAATATCATCTCTTCCTAAATTATTCAAAAATGTCCCTTCAAAACATTGAACATGTCCATATTGAACTGCAGGAAGTACGGGTTTTAATTGCTGCCATTGCCCTTCGCCAAAATAGCCGTATTGAATGCCTTGAACAATGGGCAGAGCGGGAGGCGGCAAATAAACTTCTTAAAAAGGCTGGAATACTTGGAAAAATGTGCAAGGATGGGCAACAAGAAAATGGATTTCGGATGCCTTTTGCGCCGATCCGGAAAAGATTGGCTAGGATCCAAAATTATTTTGCTTCGAAATTGACTAAACGGCAGGGATATGCAAAATTGGCCGAGGAATATTCGAAAGAAGGTAAAATTGATTTTAATTTAATTTTAATAATATTTTTTTTCATTTCTCCAGAATTGGCCAAGATTGCTATTATGGCTGGCCTACAAACGCCATTGGACAAGCAATGGTCAACAGAGGATTGAATGGTTGAATTTATGGAATGAATAAATGAAAAGAAATTTGTATATTAAAATTGTAATTTTATTATTTTTAATTTAACAAATTTTCCTTAATTTTCCATAGATAAAATGTTATTGAAAAATGTCTTATTTTACTGTAATTTTATGTAAATGGCCATTGGCCAATAGTAACTAGATATTTATGGGGTGGGCGGGGCGAGTATATGGTCGAGAATGGTATAAAAATGGTTTTGTTTTTCCTTTATTCATCATTTCCGTCGTCTTCCTTTCTTCTTCGTCGTCAATTCACCATCGCCAATTCCCTTTCCTTCCCCTAAAAAAAATGTCCACCAATTTGGAACAATCCCTTCAAGACCTTCGTAATTTGGTCGAAAGTAACCATCAAGCCTTCCTTCGGGAACGTCAAACGTCAAGAGACTATCGTCTCATGTTCGTGCACGTGGGCACCCGATTGGAAAGAATGGAGTCCCATTTGGACCGGGCCCATAGAGACTTTCGTGCGATTCACCCTCAAATCTTCACTCGAGAACAGCGCCGAATTCGCCTTAGACAACACCAACATGTACGGGCAGGAGCGGAAACAACACAGGCAACAATTGAGACACCGATAAATGCGCCCACAGCTGAGCCTCCGTCTGAAGGGCCTTTCCCCCGGACTCCTTCATTGGCCGTAAACGAACAGCCATCGGCAGGAATAAGCTCATCATTAATCATGAAGCTGGGACTCTACAAAAAGATGGAAGAAAAGATTAGAAATGGAGGTAAATCGAGGGAAACCTAAATTTTTTTATGTTTTTTTTTTAAAGAAATGATCGCTTGCCGAATTTGTGGATTTGCCCTAGTGGGGAATGATGTTTGCATCAATTGCACCGAGAACTCCACCCGAAACAAGCTGCTGCGAGTCTTGGGTTACCCTGCAGAGCCGTTGGTTTCCCTAACACAGAAAATGCGGGAACTTGAGCAGAATATTTTGAGTGGTGAGTGAATGGAATTATTTTTAATTTGAAATTTTTATATTTGCTTATTTTAGGTTCTTTGCCTTTGGCTCAAAATGGTGATGGGCCTTCAACATCGGCCGCCGGTAAATATTTCAATTAAAAGAGAAAATTTAATTATTTTCCTTTCAGCCACATCGTCAACTTCATCAGTGGTCAATGTGTGCACGATATGCACAATACAGGAAGCCGATACGGTATTGTTAGGCCCGAATCAACGAGCGCCGTGTGGCCATGTGTTTTGCAGTGAGTGCGCGAAGACGTTGATTCGATTACAAGACGCCAATGAACGTCGATGTCCAAACTGCCGTGCAACCATCATTCGATATCAAAAGATCTACTTTTGATTTTTTTTCCTAATTTTTTCTCCTATTTTCTAATTGTAATTCGCTTTTAATTATGGATAAATTCGACTCTTCTTCATTAATTTTTTATTCAAATAATTTTTAAATAAATTAAAATGGGAAAATCACTGGCTTAGAAAATAAATTTGGTTTAAGGGTATAGGCTTGCAAATTCTTCGACCGAACGTATGCCTTCTGTTCCTCTTTTTGA
This sequence comes from Pratylenchus scribneri, assembly GCA_030063045.1. Lineage (NCBI taxonomy): Eukaryota > Metazoa > Nematoda > Chromadorea > Rhabditida > Pratylenchidae > Pratylenchus > Pratylenchus scribneri. The sequence goes on along the minus strand of JAQSEB010000037.1, from coordinate 167,735 downwards.
TTTTCATCATTTGCTTTTTGATTTTCATCCTTTGACGAATATTGGCTTTAGGCATTCTCTTTTGAGGTGGCTTTGTCGGCGAAGGAGGACGAATTCGGGGATGCACAGTTTTTTGTTTGGAAGGAAGCGAATTTTCGTTTTGAATTTGGATGGTTTGATGTGGGGAATTTTGAGGAGGAAAATTGTCTAATTTGATTAATATTTTGGAAAATAAATCGCACAATTCGTTTAGGCTGGAATTATTGGACATTTTTTTAAGAATGAAATTTATTTTTGAATTGACTTTTCTTATAAATCATAAATATTGAATGAATAAATGAATGGATGTGAAAAATGGAAAAAGAATGAAAAAATACAGTAATAAAAATGAATTTACATTGATTATACTTTTCTTACATGATTATCTCTAAAAAATAACTTTGTACAATCCAATCAATCAAATTAGTTTAAATCAATGAATTTTCATATAATTATTTAAATCAGATTTAATTTTAAACAAAATTCGTCAAAAATGACCCGCCCATCGGCCTCAACAATTCAAAGTCGTCGAGCATTGGCCAATTATCGGGCTCTGGAAAAATTGAAGGCATTAGCCAAAGTCAAAGATGGAGATTTGGTCGATTTACAACAGGAGGGATTGGAACGGGCCCGACAAATTTGGGGCCTACTTTTTCAAGCCGTTTTTAAACAGGATGAGAAGCCTGTCCAAATTGGTTATAAACTTTTGAAATGTTTTAAATTTTGAAAATTAACAGAAATTATGCCGGCCAATGACGAAGAATATAAGGATGCATGGGGCTACCTTTTGGATGGGCATATCATGCGCCTTCATCCTAAAATTGAAGACGGCCTTCGACTCGTTGAAGTCGTTGCCCATGAGGCCATTCATGCTGTGGCTGGCATCGAAAAAGGCCATGAAGAAGGGCATCAGCATGGCCCAAAATATATGGAATGGGTGGCGAAAGTGAAGGAAATTTTGCCGGGTATTGACCCAATGCGTGATATTAAGAAGTGATGGCAAAAATTCATATAATTATTTATTTATTTATTTATTCTTATTTATTTATTTATTCTTTTTATTCTATTTTTATTTTATTTTATATTTAATTATTATTTATTTCTTTCATAAATATTTATAATATTTTAATTTTATAATAAAGAAATTTTAAATCATAATAATTTATAATTTTATTTCACAAAATTTTCATCCAAATTTAAGCCAAATTCATTTTCCTTTTCTTTCCTTCGTTTTTGCATTTGGTCCTTTGGGAGAGATACAGTATCCACAAAGAGGGCGACGATTTTCTCTTTCTTCCTCTATCCTTTTTCCTTCATCAACAGCGACGGCAGATGGCAGATTGGAGAAATGAAAATATTGGGGATAATTATTGTGGGAATGGAAATTTTAATTATTTTTTTAATTATTATTTTTATTCATTTAAATTTTGGAAAATTTAATGGATGCCATATGGGGAATATGGATTGAATAAATTTAATTATTTATTAATTATTATTTATTATTAATAATTTAAAAAGGGGGGTGGGGGCACGAGCGAAGGGTTCAATGACTACTTTGCATTTTTCGTATTTTGGGAATTTTTTCATATTTTGGAAATTTTTGTGTTTGCAATTTCATATTTTGGGAGAAGCAGTGTTGTGTCCTCCCAATACAAAGTAGCGGCAATTTGTTTACGAAGAAAATGAGGGACTTCATCGATCAACCTACAGCTGGCTGCAAAACTGGCGCATTAAATCAATAGCTTCCATCTCTGTCCTCCTTCAAATTCTATAGTCCATTGAGCTCGGCGCATTTCCCTCCCCCATTCATTGAGCTGGGGCATTCTCTTCCCCATCCATTTAGCTCGACATTTTGCCCCTTCCCATCTCCTCTTTCCGAGCTTTCGACCACCAAATACTACTGCTGCAGGTCCCCCTCCCCAACCATCTCCTCTTTCCGAGCTCTCGTCCAAAAGTAGATCCCACTTGCCTTTTTGGTCAATCAAAATAATCCGCCATCTCATATGATTTGTACCTTGTGATTTTCAATAGTGATTGACTGATGATTTTGCCCTTTCCATTCCATTCCATCGGAGCGGTCCGGCCTCCGACGGCGAGCTTAGCGAGCTAAGTGAGCTGTGAGGAGCGAAGGCGGAGCACACGGAGGAGACCATTCTGAAATGCCCACCGGAGCAGTTCCAAATCCGTATTTCCTTTGCGCAACTTTAACTTTTTTTGTGAATTTAATGTAAAAATACGACAGATTCGTGCTTATTAGTTCATCGAAACGCATCGATTGAGATATAAAACAAAATTTTTAAAAAATTTCGACCCATAGTGGGGACCCTTCGCTTTTTCGATTTTCATATGATATGGCCATAATTTGGCCAAAAGTGGTTGCCGCACGAAAATTTTTTCAAAAATCTTAACCAACTCGTCGAACTCTTCAAAAACTTATAGTTCGACTGTATCCGAGCTATTACCATAAACTAGAATTCCTTCCGAGCTCTCGACGGTTAACCGAAATTTATGGCTCCGAAATTTGCGGCCCCGAATTTTGCGGCTCTTACCAAAAACGAATTTTGCGGCCCGAACTTTGCGGTTCCGAAATTTGCGGTCCTGAATTTTGCGGCTCTTACCAAAAACGAAATTTGCGGTCCCGAATTTGCGGCCCTTACCGAAAACGAAATTTGCGGCCTTTACCAAAAATCATTAAAAAATTAATATAGCGACTAGTCAATATAACAAAGTCTAAAATAATCATGCTAATGTCCGGAATTAATTTTTAATATTATTTTACTTTTTCTTTTTCCTGAATATTGAGCTTGATCTTTAAAGGCAATCTAATCCAAATGCCTTCTTTAGTGTAAAATAATTATAAATAATGAGTGAAGTGAATTTGACTCGGTAAGTAAATTATATTTTTATGGATAAAAATTTCTCTTTTCTATAATTTTACACTGTGTTATAATAATTTGTCACTATATTATTTTTTAAAATCATTTTTTGCTAAAAGCCGCAAATTACGGGCCGCAAATTTCGTATTTGGTAGGAGCCGCAAAATTCGGGACCGCAATATTCGAAGCCGCATATTTCGGTCCGCAAAATTCGAAGCGCAAACTTGGGGCCGCAAACGCTAAATTCGTTTTTGGTAAGGGCCGTAAAATTCGGGGCCGCAAATTTCGCCACACCCTCTCAACCAACATTAGATCCCACTGGCCTTTTTGGCCAATCAAAACAATCCATCATCTCATATGATTTGTGTGTGATATGACATATGACTTGTGAGTTGTGGTTTAGAGTTTTGCTTGTGAATGATTTTGCCCTTAATATTATATTTATATTCCATTCCTTTTCATTCGCTCCTACTCATCCCAATTCCTAGCTCCCTATTAATCCAGCAAAAAAATTTCTTTTTTTTCCTACCGAATTTGATATAAAACGGAATGGCTCTAAATATTTATTATGCCGTTTACATTTAATTATAGATATACTGCTACTGGTCGAAACATGTTTAGATAAAATAATTCTCACCTCACTATTCCCAGAGGAAAAGATTTTCCAGCAGGATAGAATAGAACAGTTCAAAATCGGTTTCAATATTCAGTTTTACTTTTTTATTTCTGCTGCTGTTCGATTATTTTGAGTCAATTATGGTTAATAATTCACCGATTATCTAACTGATCGAAACTGACTTTTACTAACTTATCTCAATTCCCTGGGTCCTAGCTCCTAGAGGCATCTCAACTGATCTCAAGGGGATTTGTCTTGTCCCCTAAAAAATGTCACTGAAATTCCCCCGACATGCAATTTCCTTAATCTATTTAGGGTTTTACTAGAGCCCGTCACAGATTCCGGATACGTAAGGATTCATTCGGATCCTTAGTACGGAATCCGTATATTTTCTGATTTTTCCGGTTCCAGTCGGTCCGGGTCCGAAGGTTCCTGGACCGGTCCTTATGGATCCGTATATTTTTTCCAATACGTAATCCGTTCCGGACTTCTTTTTTCATACCGGACCCTCTTAAATTCTAAATAATTTTTTTTCTTTTTACAGCAATTAAGATTCATTAATGAAATTTTGGCTCTTCTTTTTTTGTATTATTTTCTCAAATTTTCTCACCATCTGCATCAATGCTAGACTCAATGAAGAACAACAAGGAATAATTTATGAAATTCGAAAATTCGGAAAGTGGCTAGAAAGTGCTTATGAAAATTTTGAATATATTCTGATTCAAGAGGAAGAAAACATTAAAAAATGGAAACCCGACCAAATTCAATATGATCGAAATCATCGCATTAAAATAGAAAATGTGAAAAAAATGAAAGAAAAAATTACAAATTATATTAACAATAAAGAATTACACCCAAAAATTGAGAAAATTGTTGAGGAAACTCGACATTATTTTTTCGACTTGAACAATGGACATTTCAAGCGGGCAACGGAATATGTGTTGAGACAAAGGCTTGAGGCAATTTCCATTCAATTCAATGCATTTCGAATAGAAAAATGGGAGGAAAACTTTTGGAACTGGCATCAAAAAAAGCAAAAAAAGAAATATTATGATGAAAGTGAAACATTTCATTTTGATGAGCCGAAAAAATTGAATCCTGATGAAGCAGAAAAATTGGATCCTGAAGAGACAGAAAAATTGAACGAAAAAGAAAAATTGGATGAAAATGAGTTCATGAATATAATTGAAAACATAAATAAGCAGGAAGGGGAAATTCAACCGGCAACATTGGAAGCTTCGAGCAGCATCCAAACAAATGTCGGCAATATTGGCCAAAACAAAAGAAATAAAGGAAAAGACATGGTATAATGTATCCGTGTAACGAAAATGCGCAAGAAAAGGTCCGATGCCGATGGTGGTGAAGCTGCTAATATCTTATTAGGCATAAAATTAGCTACAAAATGATATCAAAATTATTAGTTTATAATGAATAATTCACAGAATTATGGCCAAAAACTGCCAGAAATACAAATTTAATTAAACCGAGAGTATTTTGGCCATAACTCGGTGAATATGCAACATTGGCACCACTGCTTTTGATATCATTTTGTAATTAATTTTGTGCCTAATAAAATGCTATAAACATTGCCACAGCATCTTTACCAACATCGGTGCAAAACTGTTTCATTAGCAATTGTCCGCAATTGACTTACAGCTAATTTATTGGCTTCACAAAAAAAATTTAAAAAAGGAATATATGTATAAATGGATTAGTAATTATGAAATTTTTGTGAATTTTTTTTGTTCAATGAGCAATTTTATTTCTAATCAATAATTATTTTAAAAAATCATATTGGTACTTCTTAATTATCCGTTTCCCCCAATTTTTTTGGACGAAGGTTTACTTCATAGGTGACTAGGGTTAGGGTACGGTTACGTGAGATTATACCCTAACCTCTAAATACCCTAACCCTATACCGGATGATCCAGGAGCTTACTGTTACCTTTCCTCGGGTGAACCAAAAAAAAAAATTTGGACCCGGATAATTAAGAAGTGCCATCATATTTTAATTCTTTAAAAATAAATTATTTTAGTATGAAGATGATGTAGATGCTTTTGTTAATAGCCAACCTTTTGGAAAAATAATTACACAACCTGTCCATGAAAATTTTGAGGATATACCCATGAATATTTTGACGAGAATTTTCGAATTGAATAAACGAATTTGGCTGTATAATTACAGGAAATTTTTGGAAGAATTGTATGGCGAAAATTGGACGATGGGTAAAGGAATTCAAAAAAATTTCGAAATACTGTGGCAAAAATTAGGAAAAAATAGAGTTAAAGAAGCCATAAATGAAGTGAAAAATTCGATTAAATTGAAAAAGAAGTTCGAAAAGTTGCGGCAAAATTATATGGAATCGAAGAAAAAGACGGGGGTCTTTTCAGCGCCGAGATTTCTGACTCGCCGATTTAAAGCCGCCGTTTCAAAGCCAGCCATTTCAATGACAGTAGTTTCAGAGCCAGATATTTCAGGGCCAGTCATTTCATCAGTGCCAGCCGGTTCATCGCCAAGCGTTTCAGAGCCCGAAGTTGAACCAGAAATCACCGCTGGGAAAAATACAGAAATAGATTTATCAAACTATTCTCTGGCAAATGAATTAGAGGTAATTATTAATTTAATATTCATTAGCTCAGAATGCCTAAGTAAAAAAAGTTGGATACACTCATTTTTCTCTATTTTTCAGACCTCAAACCTATAACCAATAATCCAGCACTTACCCATTTCTTTATTTAGTACTCTAAAATCAAAACTAATTTCACAAAATTATAATATAATATCTCTGTGCATTTAGTGGGTTGTCCAATGTCGGTTTTTCGTGTGTGTCGATTTTAAAACCCAGTTTTAGTATGTCGGTTTTCATTTTCGGATTTTGGGTTTTTTCGAGTAAAATTTCCATGAAATTTCATCGATTTTCTCATGCCAAAACCGACTTTGAACAATCCTAATATTTTATTTACCACAATTGATTACCCTATATTTGACATTTAATATCATCAAAATCCAAAAAAATCTATTTAATTTCGAATTAAGGAAGAAATTGATGCATTTTTTTCTGGAAAACAAGAATTTATTGCAATTCAAAAGGATAAAGAAAAACACTTTTTTGGAGAATCTGATTTTAAAAAATTGACAAAAATAGCAGATGAACGTTATAATCCGACTGAAAAAGAACGCCTTGAAAGATTGATTCAATTTGAAAACAAATTAATAAAAAATTTTGAAGAAAATATTGAATCAAAATTAAAGGACAAAGATTTGGATGAAAGGGTGGAATTTTAATTTTTAATTTTATTAAAATGGAAAAAATTTTTTACCAACAAAATATATTTTAGACATCTAATAAATCAGAAAAATTTTATACAAATTTGTAGATCTCAAGACGCATCGAATGGTATAAAAAATGTCAGGTTTTGGTCAAAATTAAGGAGTTTAAAACCAAAAACTAGAAATATGGCTCAAGCGGTTTAACTCTTAATTTTGGATTGAAATCTGCCATTTTATATACCATTCAATACTTTTCGATGTAGCCTAAAAATGTTTTAAGTTTTATAGGGTCCAAAACCTGTTACTGATTTACTAGAAGTCAAAAATATTTTGTTGGTAAAAAAATAGTAAAAAATAGAACTTTATAAAAATGTATTTATTATCTATTATTATTATTTAATTCAGCAATATCAACTCAATTGTTTTGTAATGGCATTGAACATTGTGAATATTAACCTGTCTGGATTAATTATGAAAGAATTTGGATGGATTAAAGATAAAAATATTGATCATTTAAAAAAACATTTTACAGATTATGAAAATTTGCTGCAAAAGAAATTCAAATTTGTAAAAATTAAAATTTTGACTGATAAAATTATGCGAAAGTATTTGAGTGAATTGGAGGCAATAAAAATTCCGAAAATAATTTTAATTGAGAATGGAATTCGTATATTTCATGCAAAGTCGAAAAACAAAATAAAAAGTCGAAAAATTTTAGTGGAAAATGAAATTGTACAACAAATTGTAGAATTTCTGAATTTGTCGGTGCAGCAGGAAAATGGAGAATTTGGCGGTCTTTTTAATTTAACAAAAATTGGAATGAATCCGGCAAGGGAAAGAAAAATAAAAAAAGAAAAGAAAGCGAAAAGTGATAATGACAAAAAAGAGGAAAATAAAGATGATAATAGTTATAAAGCGGAGGATTTTGTGGATTCGAGGAAGGGTAATATTATATATGTTACGGCCAAAAGTGGAAATCGGCCAAAACTGGTTTTGGCCGGCCAAAACTGGATTAAATGGATAATAACTTAAATAATGGATATATAAGGATTAAGCACCGAAATGGAAGGGAAATGGCCCGGAAGGCCACTGGAAGGTCAGAGAAGGGTAAAAGAGGCCCAGAAAGTGCGCGGGATATATCCGGATATATATGGATTAAGGTGGATATAGGGGGAATAAGGTTGATATAGGGGGTTAAAGCCCCGAAATGGATGGGAAATAGCCAGGAAAGGTCGAGAATATTGGCAGAAGGCCATATGATTGGCTGGATATATCCGGATATAGGGGGAATAATTGGATAATGGATATAAAGGGATTAAGCAGGATTGAGCACTGAAATAATTTCCTGGTTTGGCTGTTTTGCTTCCGGCTTCGCGATATTCCTATGCTCCGAACCCCTATCCCCATTCCCTAGCCCCTAACTATGCTTAACCCGGCTTAATCCCTCTATATCCGGATATATCCCGCGCACTCTCCGGGCCTCTTTTACCTTTCTCTGACCTTCCAGTGGCCTTCCGGGCCATTTCCCTTCCATTTCCCTTCCATTTCGGTGCTTAATCCTCCTATATCCATTATTTAAGTTATTATCCATTTAAACCAGTTTTGCCCGGCCAAAACCGGTTTTGGCTAGCCAAAACCAGTTTTGGCCGATTTTCAGCCAAAACCAGTTTTGGCCGATTTCCACTTTTGGCCGTAACATATATAATTCTGGTTACGATTTAAATTAAATTTCACTAACGGATCCATTATATAAATATAATCTGTTCGAAAATTTTAAATTTTTCTCAGCATTTCCTTAAATTTTGTTGAAAGTCAGAAAGAAATAAAAAAGAAATTCTAATATACATTCATACAGAATAGTACAAATCCAGCAAATAATAAAAAATTTTCCGGTATATATATACACGGAATAGCAAATTGTGTAAAGTATCCAGTATATTCTGGCATACATTCATATAGAATACAATGTAACCATATCTGGTATACAATAAAAATTTTTTTTGTATACATTCATATAGAATAGTAGTATACCATACCATATCCTGTATACAACAAAAATTTTCCGGTATACATTTTACATTTATATAGAATAATGAATAATATAATATATACCATATCAATAAAAATTTTTCTGTATAAGAATAGTACAATGTATACCATATCCGGTATATACATTCATATAGAAAAGTACAACAATGTTACCAATTACCATACCATATCTGGTATATATAATAAAAAATTTTCTGTATACATTCAATAGAATAGCCATACTAATATTATTCGGTATAGAATAAAATTTTTCCAGTATACATTCATATGGAATAATAAATTGTAAACCGGATCTAGTATACAATAAAAAATTTTCGGTATACAATCATATAAAATAGTACAATGTTTACTGGATGTCTGGATCCGATAAATAAAAACAACGCATTTGAAAATATTTAAATTTTTTTTGAAATTGATTTCCATACTTGCAAAGATCTCGTATTATAAATTGAAAAAAATAGAGTTTTTCTTTAAAAAGGCATATCTAAAAATTAGTCAAAATATTGAAGTTTAAATCGAAATTACCCTCAAAGATGGATATCAACCTTTACATAAACTTGAAAACAAAAATGTTGAGAAGAAAATATCGCTGTACGAAATTGGGGCTCATGTAATTTTGGATTCACTAAAATTATTGGTCATTACTGGTCGATTGGATCAATTATTGGAGATATTTAAAATGAAACAGCAAATTTATCAATTGTCTACTGAATTATTACTGAAAATTAAAATTGATTTGAACGAGGACATTGAAAGAAGAGCGCGGAAACCGAAAACAATTGGAGCATTTTTCTATGAGACATTTTGCCTACAACTACAACCAGCAGATAAATTAGAAGAAATAAAAAAGAAGCTAATGAAAGAAAGGAATAATATATTCAAAGAAAATAACCGTAAACTTGATGAAGTGCAAAACCAATTACGGAAACATCTAACTGTGGAGAAAAGAGTAGAATTGGAAGAATTGAGAAAACAATTGGAGAGCGAATTGGGAATTGGCGAAACGCCCATTCTTACTCCAATAAATAGTGGCAGAAACAGTCCAAGGTGCTCTTTTGTTCAATAATAAATGGATAATTGTACGATTAAGAAGAGTCTAGAGTCAATGTTTGTAAAGCTGCTGGGTCAATTTAATTTTCTTATTTTGTATAAAATTACTTACAAAATTACACAAAAAGCATATACTATGTTATAGTGGATAAATATCGAGCTATATCCAAAAAAATATACAAAAACAATTTTATTAGATATTAGATAAAAGCTAAATCAAAAGTTTTTGGCAAAATATTAGCCAAAAATAAAAAATCAATAAATCCAAAAATCAATTAAAGCATCAATTTAAAAGCTATATAAATTATTCAATGACATTTTTCATTATCATCATAGCTAATTAGTAGATAGTTTTGTCCTTTGTCCTTCATTGTATTATAAATGGATAATTATATAGATAATTATAAATTTTCAGCAGAGAAAAATGTTTTATAGTTAGGAGGTCGGCAAAATGGAATTTGCTGTATTCCATATTGTATTTTTCCCCTAAAATTTGCGGTATGTATTCCGTATTGTTAAATACAACTGTATCATACAGCATTTTCTGTATAAATGCCGCAATACAGCGCTATATTTCGTCAAAAAATCTGCTGTACGGATAAGCTACTCTAAATTACAGGAAAATACAGATAGCTAAATAACGCAAGATACCGCAATACAGCAGAAATACAGTGCTGTATAGAGTACAGCGCCGACCTCTATTTTTAATTATCTAATTTGAATTTAAATAAAATGAAATTAATAAAATTTTAAAATAAAATGTGTCATGCAAAAAATTTAAATAAAATAATAGTTAAATCCAATACTTCTAATGCTTTATATCCACCGTTCTATATAGGCTTTCAAAAGATGCGTCGGTTGGCGAGATCAGTTTTGGTCGTTCTTCATCATTTGCGAATATCCATAATTTTGATCGTTTTCACTCTCCCAATCCCAATTATCTACACGGTTCCTCTTCTTTTAATGACAATATACATGTGGAAGGAAAATCCGCTACTTCTTCAAATTTTAATCAACGCGAGAATCCAACTGAAATGTTATTATCGGGACCGTTTTCGTCTGCTTCGATTAACAACAGTGAAGGCAAATGGGAAAAGAAACATCAATTTAAAAATGAAAAAGGCCTTGGCAGTCAACAAATTGACCATCAAAAAGGAGATACTACATTTGATTATGAAAAATTTAAGAGTTCTTTTAACCCTAAAAGACATGATTCTATCGGAGTTAAGCACGTTTCCAAAAATGACGACGATGATGAAAAGGATGATTTTACATTCTAAAATTAAAAATTTGTAAATTCTGAATGTTATTCTTTTTTTTTATTGTCCTTTCGAAAACATATATTTGTTATTCAATACTTTTTATTTTCGGATAAAAAATTCTATTCTGTTCATTTATTTTTGACTAAAAATAATTTAATCATTAAAACTGTATTACTTAATATATTTTAAAAAATGAGAATTGGGATTGGGAGTGGGGATGTGGATTATGGTTCGAATAATATATTTGAATCCTTTTTTAACCAAAATTTTATTAAAATTTAATTGGCATTGGCAATATAAAATCATTTAACAAGGTATTCTATTCATTTACCATTTTACGTTAAGTGTATGAGATTTTTGGATTCAATCAATGACATCTTTCTCATCGCCCTAAATTTTATTTTCCCTATTCTAAACTTGGCTTCGTCATTCCGGCTCCTCTATGCTCTTCCTATTCTCTATCTCCCAATTTCTCACCATTTCCCATTCAAATTTATCATTTCAAATCCCCTCTTCTAGCCCAGAATCTCGCTTGATTTTTTGGCCAATGTTATGGGATAAAGGAAGCCAACAGCAAAAAGTGCCAAAAATAGACAAAGGGAAAAGGAAAGGAACATGGCACAAACGAATAACAACACTCCCGGTGGTGGACGATGGCCTAGCGGTTTAGGCACCAGAATGGAAGGGGCCCCCGAAACGACGGTTCGACAACGACTCTCCACCCAAATTTTTCAACTCCATAATAGCCAACCCCCACACATATTCCCTCCTCATATGACTTTATTCATAAACTCGTTTTGTTTTACATTGATGGAAAATAAGACTTTTGCGCATTCGCATTCATTTACAGTTTTACACTAAAAGCATACAATTTTCCGCAAACAATCAATGACATCTTCCGTCGACCCAAATTTTATTTGCCCATTGCAGATTGCACTCGGCATCGTCATCGGCGTTTCAGCATTCTGTATGCTCTCCCTACTCGGCATTCATCATCCCTATCCTTTCCTTTCAAATCCCCTCTCCCGCTCAAGCGTCTTGTTTGATTTTTTGGCCAACCCATACACGTTCCTGTCCCTCATGCCTCATATTCATATGACTTTAATCATTACCTATAGCTATTTGTTTTCATCCATTCACAATTTAATTGTGAGGCTGGATGCCCTTAGTTAGCCTCATTCTCAAAATGCATCACCGATAAACCTTTCCATTTTAATATATTTTTTAATTTCAGTTTATTCTTTATTTTATTTATTATTATTTATTCCTATCTAGTTAGTAGTCCTATATTTAAACAAATTGGCATAGAGAGTGAAATTCCCAAGAAGTTAATTTAAAATAAGTTTTAAAAAACCAGTATTTGTAAAAGAAAATTTTATTAAAATTAGATTTTCGGTTATTTGTAAAATTTTTCCAATACACCCCTTATAATGTGAACGTAAAACTTTTTTAATACTCCAAGGGGAAATATTCTCCAACCATTCAAAAATTGAAAAAAATAGGAATCCTTATTTTGTGGACATTTTTAATAAATTGTGGTGGATTTTATAGAGCTTTACGGAACTAAGAAAATAATATAAAAATTTAAATTTGATCCTGCAGGGAGTTATTGGACCTCAAAATCGATGTTGGAGAAATAGTAAGAGTATGGAGAATTAAAAAAGAAATTTTACTGTATTTAAAATAGGCAAAAATAGAAGAAATCAAGATTTTAAAAATAACCGAAAACAGGATTTTAGGAATATCCGTCATCCGCTTCTCATCAAAAAAATCTGCGAACACACAGACCAAAGAAATTATATTTTCATCATATTAAATTTTATTTTTACTCATTTTTTTCAGATCCTTAAAATTCAGGATAACTTTTATGGCATCAAGAAAATTGGCATTTTGGCTCTTTGCTTTTTATTTTATTTTCCTAAATTTTCATAATAGCAATGCAAAATTCAACAAAGAACAACATGAAATAATTCATGAAATTCGAATGTTCGGCGATTGGCTTGAAAGTACTTATGAAAATTTTGAAAATATTTTAATTCAAAAGGAAGAAAAAATTAAGAAATGGAATCACCAAATTCAATATAATTCTCAACGCACTAAAGAAATTGAAAATATTGAAAAAATGAGAGAAAAACTTTCATTTTATATTAAAAATAGAAAATTACAAGAAAAAATTGAGAAAATTGTTGAAGAAACTAGAAATTATTTTTTCGACTTGAACAATGGACATTTTAAGCGGGCAACGGAATTTGTTTTAAGAGAAAGGCTTGGGGCAATTTCCATTCAATTCAATGCATTTCGAATGAAAAAATGGGAGAAAAATTTTTGGAAATTCCAACATACGGAAAATGTGAATCCAATTATTGAAGGCCAACATTATGATAAAAATGGAAAATCCCATTATGGAAAAGAAAAAATGGAAGAAGAAAATGAACAAATGATTAGAAGTGAAATAATAGAATATTATGATTCACCAATATCTGAAAGTTCAAGTAGTCATCAAATAAAAATGGATCAAATCAAGAAAGGGAAACAACCAATTCAAGTATAATTTCTTTGATATTTTATGAAATTAATTTGAAAAAAATTTTTCATATTTTTATAAATTTTATTAATTTTCCTAATAAAAAAAATTATATAAGTACTTATTCAATTTGTAATTCTTTTTTTTTGTTGAAGAGAAGGGAAAAAAGGAAGGGTTCCCCTATTTGAATCAGCAAGATTAGGGTTAAGGTCATTATGGGTTAATGGGATGATATTCTACCCTCTAATAAACCCTAACGAAATAAGGAAAAACATTTTTTCAAATTTTTTCATATTAATATCTTTTTTGGTTTTGTAAATTTTATTAATTTCGCTAATAAAAAATTATGGTACTTATTATACTTGAGAAGCGAAAAATTGAAGTGTCTTCTCTTTGCGTCATCACTCATCAGCAGAATTAGAATTAGGGTCATTAGGGTTTTCTGAGATGATATCCTATCAATGAAAACCTAACCCTAATCCTGATATCCCAAGGGGATGACCCTTCACTTTTCCCTTCTCAACAAAAAAGGAGGAAGCAAACTACTGTGCTGAATAAGTGCCAAAAAATTATTTTTATTTCAGCATCAAAATTTTTTGGATCAATTTGACGACCATGATGAAATATTAGAGAATTTGGCCATGGAAATTCTGGTGAAGATTTTCCATTTGAATAAACAAATTTGGCTCTATAATTACCGAGAATTTATTGAACAATTATTGGAGAAAAATGAAGAGATGAGAATCGAAATTAAAAGAAAATTTGATGATTTTGCAAATGAAAAATGGGATGAAATGAGAGAAAATACAGTTGAAAATGCCATAAATGAAGTGAGAAAATCGAATATTTTGAAGAAAGAGTTCAAAAAATTGATTAAAACTATTGAATCAACGTCTTCAAATTATATAGAATTAAAGGTAAAAAATGAAGTTTATTTATATTTAATATTATTTATAATATTTATTTTTGATATACAATAACAATAATATTTTAATTTAATAATAGATTAATGTTTTTTAATTTTTTGATAGAATTTATTTAAAAAAATTGTTTAACCCTGATTTGAATCAATTGATTAGAAAACGAATTAGTGGATTTAATTCAAAAATTGCAAAAATATGATCAAAAAAAATATCAAAATTTGGCACTTTTTCTTTTTTAGTCTTAACTTTCTGTTGGTCAATTTTTGGATCAATTATTTTTATATATCGAAAAATCTCTAATAAACACAATATAATCTAACAATTTTTTTTATTTTAGATGGAAATTGATGAATTTTTTTCGGAAAAACGACAAATTTTGATCAAAAAAGAAAAATTCTATATTGAAAAGGAAATAATGCGTTGGAATTTGGAAAAACAAAAATACTTTGAAAAAGTGCAATCGGAAAGAAAAGCGGAAGAATGGGCAGATGAACAACAAAAAAATGCAATCGAAAGTGAGCAAATGTCCTCGTATGAAAGATTGTTGCTATTCAAAAAAGGTTTAATCAGAAAAATTGAATCAAATATTGAAGCAAAATTGAATAATAGTGTGGATAAAAATGAGGATAAACAGGTGCAATTTTATTATTAATCATTTTATTCATTATTTTAAAATACTGTAAAATATTATATTACTTATATATTTGCATTTTAAGAGCTGGGCCAAGAATATATGTTAGAATTAAGGATGCTTTCCTATTATTGGGGGTGTGAGGGGGGCGGTGGAATTGACATTATCGGGGGGGGGGGGGGGGGGGGGGGGGATGGCGAAGAAGTAGAAAATGATGATGAGAAGGATGAAGAAGATGAAGAAAGATGATGAAGATGAAGAAGAATGATGAAGACGATGGATGATGAGGAAGATGATAATTAAGAAGATGACGATGAAGAAGATGAATTACAATGAAGAAGATGATCATGATGATGATGAAGTAGAAAATGATGATAAAGATGATGAGAAGAATGAAGGAAGATGATTGTGAAGAAGATGACGATGAAGAAGATCATTAAGATGATGAAGTAGATGATGAAGATGATGAAGAAGAAGATGATGATAATGATGATGATGAAGAAGATGTAGAAGATGATGATAATGATGATGATGAAGAAGAAGATGATGATAATGATGATGATGATGATGATGAAGATGTAGAAGATGATGAAGATGATGATGAGGAAGATGAGGATAATGATGATGATGAAGAAGAAGATGAAGATGATGATAATGATGATGATGATGAAGATGAGGATAAGAAGATGATGTGAAGAAGGTTGATGATGATGAAGATGATGATGAAGAAGATGATGCTGAAGATGATGAAAAAGATTATGTTGAAAGAGATGATAAAGAAGATGATGAGGATGAAGGTGATAATAAGTGCTGAATCTCATGTATATCATCCTCATCATTATCTTCATCATCATCTTTATAATTATAATCTTTTTCTTCAAGCGATGCGTCTTATCGAGATCTATCGAATGGGTATTGAATTTAGGGGGTCTAGGACAAGTTTCCAAACATTTATAAATGTAATTAACTTTTCTGTATTTTTAATACTCTTCCACAAATAGTAAAATGTTTTTTTTCTGAAAATTAAATATTTTCTTTTTTATTCAGGAATATCCTCTCAATTATTTCACATTGGCATTGAATATTGCAAATATCAAATTGGTTAAAACAATTGCCAAAGAATTTGATTGGGTTTTTAAGAAGAAAAATAAAATCAGAAATTCATTAGAAGATTTTCCCAGCGAATTATATCTTCCAAGTGAAAGTGAAGAAGAATATGAAAATGATGTGCTTCAAAGGGATTTAATGGAAATCAAAATTTTAACTGAACAAATTATTCGAAATTATTTGAATGAATTGGAAGAAATAAAAATTCCGAAAAAAGTTTTGGCTGGGAAGGGAATTCGAATATTTCATCAAAACTCAAAAAAGAAAGTAAAATTTCAAGAAATTTTGGTGGAAAATGAAATTGTACAACAAACAAAAGCTTTCTTAAATTTGTCGATGCCAGAGAATGAGAAATTAAGCAATCATTTTAAATTGGCACAAATTGGAATGAATGCTTCAAGGAAAGATAAAAAAGAAGAAAAAGAGAATATGGATAACGAAAAAGGATATAAAGAAAATAATAGTTGGAAAGCCGAAGATATTGGGGATTCAAGAAACAGTAAAAAATATTAAATTTAAATAAATTTAAAAGTTTTGTAGTTTTAAAGTATTTTCCATGAATTTTATATCAAATGGAAAGCAGAAATAATTTTATAAGATTTCATTTTAATCGGTTAAAAATTCATAGAGTTAAGGCTAAAAAATTTTTAAAAAATGAAAAATTGATTGTGTTGATGAGCCCAATTGGGATCGGATGCACTTCTTCCAAAAAAGAATATCTAAAAATTAAACAAAAATTACCATTTTCAAAGGTGAAGCACATGGACTGCAACCATTTGTTGGGACAAATATAATTTTGGATTCATTAAAATTATTGGTAATTTATGGCCGATTGGACAAATTGTTTGACATTTTTGGAATAAAGAGACAAATTTCCCAATTATCTACTGGTTTAATGCTGAATATGAAAATCAATTTGGACGAAGCCATCGAAAGAGAAATTCGGAGACCAAAAACAATTGGAGCCCTATTTTATGAGATATTCTGTCGACCGAAAAAAATGTTGGGAACAATAGAAGAACAAAAAACGTTGAAAACCATAAAAAATATGCTAAAAAGGGAAAATGAAAATATAAACTCTGAAAATTACCATGCACTTGATGAAGTGGAATATCAATTGCGTGAACATCAAACTGTGGAGAAAAGACGAGAATTGGAAACATTGAGGAAACAATTGGAAATCAAATTGGGAAGAGGGGAAACGCCCATTCTCTCTCCAATAATTAGTCGTAGAAACAGTCCAAGGTATTCTTATTTATTCAATAATAAAAAGAAATAATATTAATATTAAATATACGAAAAAATCACTGAAGTTACCCAGGTTTTTTCATTGAAATATCGAATAATTAAGGCAATATAATTTTGCCATGAAAAATATTAAGGCTAGAGGCCTTAAAAGCTTAGCTAAATAATATTTATTATGGAGCAAAAATTTGACCAGCAGTTTTAGCCTTAAAATTTTTTTTGTGTTGACAAATTTTAATTAAATTCAATTTTTTGAGTTAATTAATTTATTATTATTATTTTTAAATAATAATAAATAGATTAAATAATTTAATATAATACCATAAGAGGAAATGTTAGGATTAAGATTATTTAATTAGGCTGAGAATATTGTTAACGATGCGGAATTTTTGTGGTTTTTACTAAGTTTATAACCTTAAAATGTATTGCTTTCTCGAAAGAAAAATTTTAATTAAATTCCATTTTTATGGATAAATTATTTAAGATCAATAAATTATAGATAAATTCAGGATGATGCTTTTTTAATGTAATAGTTTATCTCAAAATAGATCAATTTAACACGGTTTTAAATAATTTATAATATTGCTCTTATAAAATTGAATGAATTATTACTCAATTTATTTTATGGGAAATATTTAAAATGGCGAAAAAAAGCATTGAAAATGGTGAAAAGTTTATAACGGTTTAACAGTTTGTCCGTCCAAAAATCACAAACCATATACCATTTGATAGAGCTCGTCAAGACACATCGATTGGTATATAATTTGTCATGGTTTAATTGGTTTTGAACCAAACCTCTTTGAGGTTTAAGTGGTTTAAAACCCCTAATTTTTGATCAAACCACGACAAATTTTATATCAATCGATGCGTCTTGACGAGATCTTTCATTGGGTATAAGGTTTTTGTGTTTCTAGGACAAACCGTTAAACCGTTATAATTTTTTCGCCATTTTCAATGTTTTTTCGCCTTGTTTTTTTCTCTAAATTAAATACCATCCTTTATTTAATTTCCCCTCATCCTCTTTATTAGAACATCAAATAATCCGAAATCGCCGGTTGACGAAATCAGTGTCCACCCTTCAGTACCCAATACGGAATCTGCGTCTTCGTCGAAACAAGAAGAACAGAACAATGGTCTTCCAGCACATATAGATTTTCAAGAGCTATTGGGCTATATCATTGGACAAGGCTACAATTCGCCTGGGACAAAGCCTGCTTCTGCATCATCCATGGCAAAAGGCGGATGATAGAAGCGATTTTACATTTTAAAGATTTGAAAATTCCCGGATTGTATTTTTTGATTACTCTTTTTATAATCTTTTTAAAATATATATTTTGGTGGATGGTTTTATCTAAACATTACCTTCTAATTCCTATATTTAAAACAAATATAAATCTGTTTTGACTTTGTTTATTTTATCGAAATATAATTGTAAAGAAAAAAATTCGATTAATTTTAAAAATTTAGATTAAAAAATATAAAGAGGAAAATTTAAGCCGAAAATTAATTGGAAAATATTTGAATTCTTATTTTAGATTAAATTCAAAGAAATATTTTAATAATTTAGAAAAATCAAATAATAATAATTTAATTCTGAATTATGATGAGAATATTACTCATGTTAGATTTATTCCAATTTTAGAAAAATATATAAATAAAATATTTTAATTTTTGCTAATATTATCGCAATAATGCACATTTGTAGTTAGAATAGACAGAAAAAGGATCAATTTGACAGAATTTTTTATTAATAATGCTGTGAAAATTAGAAATCGGCAAAATATACCTTCTCTGCTGGATTCCTGAACTGGATTTTTGATCCTGCAAAAATTCCTCAATCCCGCAAAATCCCGTGCGGGATTTGCACTTTTTTCTTGAGGGACCGGTTTGAGAATCCCGCAAGCCAGCAAAGGATCCGGTCCCGAGCCAATCTCTAGTGAAAACATTTTATATTCTCTCCATTAGAACAATATCACTACAAATAAAATAATCAATTAATTTAAAAATTTAATTTTTCATTAAATCATTTTTAATACGGTGAATTAAAACTTCCTCTTCCTTTCCATTTTCCCCATTCCAATCCAATTCACATTCACACCGCTAATGGCCATTCACTCGCTTTAATCATCGTTCTTCTCATTCTTTGTCAATCGCCATAGGACGGCTTCTTAAGGTCAACAGTTGGCGCACAACCAATGGCCACTTTTTCTTCCACAGCATTCTGTCCATTCATTCATTCCACTCTACCCAAGCAAAATATGTGGGAAGCACAGTTGCCCTCGTCTTTAGTAAGCATAGTTTGGCCTTGTGGATTGGCAACCGATGGTCTACTTCGGTCTTTTCCCGTTGGGTTTGCCTTGGCCACTGGCCCATTGGGCATCATCGCCCCGATACCGATTCATCCCATATATTCCCTCAATCCACACATTTGCTTCTATAAGAAGGCTTTTCCCCAACCCACTTTCATCCATCCATCCGCATAAATCGTCCACTCAGCAGACTCACCTAATGTTTCCTTCTTTAGCTTCCTTCTTTAGTTTGGGGCCCAATGCATAAGCGATCGCCTTTTGGCCACTGTGCAAAAAATGCAATGCACAGGTGTGTGTTGGAAGAAGGTGCAAAAAAGTGTTATATGGGGACAAACTCAAAGAGTGAAAATCAATTGGTGCTTAAAATATTGCATTAGAGCCCAATAAAAATTGGATTAAATTTATTGCGGCTGGATTCATCCTTCTAATTTTCTAAAAAAAATTTTCCCAAAAAATTCTCGAATGTTCCTCTAAATAATACAAATCTTTAAATTGTAATTTTATCAAATTATCAAATTGATTAAAAATTGCAAATAAATATCGCAACGCAATCCTCTTCAATTTTATATGAGCTTTTTAAAAAAAAAATTAAAATTGTAGAGAATTAATAACAAATTATATCTTTTATTTCTTCATAATTTATCTGAAAAATAATTAAAATGTCCATTAAATTTTAATTTTCCAAATTATTTTTTCCTCTCTTTTCTAAATATTATTTTAACAAACTATCAATTCAGTAATTTTTTTTATAAAATTGGCATTTAACTCTCACAAACTCAATTCTCTTTGTCATTTTTGTAAGCTTTAAAAGAATTTTAAATAATTAAAATTAATACAAATTATATTTTATAAATTTAATTTTTCCATTACTTATTCAAAAAAAAAATTTTTTAAGCCTTTCAAATTTTTACAAATTTTTCAAATATATTGGTCATTTTTGCCATTTTGATTTCCAATATATATTTGCCATTTAGTTAATTCACAGAATAATCTCTGATGTGCCAAATATTATATAGCTTCTTTTTCTTCTTCTTTGGAGTCTGGATCTCTTTTTTTCCCGAAAAATCGCAACAAAAATGACAGCTGGCCATTTAGCCGCCCACCCAAAAAATGACCATTGGCCATATGGCCACCTCCAATGGAAGGGAATGGCCGAATCATCGGTCGGCTCTTTTGGCCATTTGTTGGTCGCTGAAGACGAAAATGTCTCTCTCCTTCCCAAATTTTCCCTTCGCCCATCTGTCAATCATTTTTTAGTTGGCCAAATGCGACAAATAATCATAAAAATTGCAACATTTTTTGTTTGATCCCATAAATTTTTTACAATAATTTTTTATTTTTAGTAAACAAAATTTTAAAATATTTTTAATAATTTATTGATATTTAATTTAAAAATTTAAAGCAATTTTTTAAAAAATTTTTAAAAATTTATTTTTTTTTTAAATTTTAACTATTTTAAATTCTTTTTTATATATTTTCTATTTCCTTTTCTTTAATTAAATATCATTTTCAAATATTTTAATTATTAAACACAATAAATTCATTTCATAAATCTAAAAAGAAATCCGCCCTCACTCAGCATGAAAATTATTTATTTATTTTTTAATTTTTGAACCAAATCAGCTTTTATTTGTTAATAACCGAAATCCTAAAAAACTTGAAAATTCTAATTCGAAAATATTCCAAGTTGAAGCTAGGTAATATTTTAATGGTCCCATTAAAATGGCCATAAAATATTAGACATTCTTTTGAGGAAATATCCAATAAAATGCTTATTATCTTTTCTATTCTAAACATTCTCAAAAGCTTCCCGAACCGAACAAATCGGTGTATAAAAGAAGGAATGGATTTTGAAGGATTCCCCTTGGCATTTGGAAGCCGACTGGGCTAATATCCGCTTTTCCCTTTTCTCCCATTAAAGAGATAGGAAGAAAATGCATTGAATGAGGACTAAAGAGGGAAATTTTGGATGTGATTGATTTCTCTGGGCATTTTGGAGGAGGCCCCTTCATCGATGTGATCCTCCCATTCCCTTCATCAGAATCCGGCGTCTATTCTATAGTTTTGCAGTGGCGGCAAAATGTGGGTCGGCCACATGTCCCGCCAGCAGCAGAAGCAATCCATCACGGAGGGAAAGGGCCCCTTTCGGTTGCTTTGCAAATCCCGCCGGCCAATTCCAACATCCTTCACAGGCTGAAAATTTGCCTTAAAGATTGGCTTCACAAAATGTGGATGAGTCATCCACCAAATTCATCTCCTAAAATTCATCCTCATCCATCCCCAAATTCATCCAATCTGCTCAACCTTCTTCCCAATTCAATCATCTTCAAATCCAATTCATTCATTTATTGTAAAAGGGTGTAATCCGGCGAGAGTTGATCAAAATTTTTGATCTTGTTATTCCAAAATTCTAGAATTTATTCTTTTAAAAGTTATTTATTTTAATAGGAATTTAATAATTTTTTTTTCATTTCTAATAAATAATACAATAATTAAATTAAGCATTTACTTAAAAGTTTGGTTGCAAAATCAAATTCCATTTAAACAGATTATCTAAAATTAAAACAATAAATTTGGCCATAAAACTAGGGGGTTATTATTTTAATTTTTGTAGAATCCTCACTCAAAAAATTAATATTTTTCAAAAATAATTCTAACAAAATCTTTTATTTTATAATTCACCGCATTTACGGCATGTCGTTTTGCTGCTTCACACATTTTCTTTCATTTTTTGCCGCTAATAAAAATCCCTTAAAAATTCCATTTTGGCCAGCCGGCACACCTGCTATCGTTGATCCTCTCCTTTTCTTTCCTTCAATTCCAAAACCCCAAAAAGTGATCGGCCAAATGTGCTTTTTTCTCCGATTCCATGATCAAGCTCGCTTTTTTCTTTTTAATTTTGGTCCACGGAAAATGGCAATTTGGGGATTTGGGATTATAGCAAATGGCGCTTTTCCCTCAAAATCCTCCAGAAAATAACTAAAGGAAGAAATTTCATTCGATTTTCATTTTATAGATTATAAATATATTAATTTTTATTTCCTTAAAATTTTGATCCTAATTCCCAATTAAAAATTTTATAATATAATTTATTTCTAAATCTTGACTTTTTAATTATGTTTAATAAAATATTTTTAATTTTTATTTATCATATTTTGCGTTAATTAAAATTCTATTAATTTTAGTCGAAATTAATAACTAAAATTTTATCACATTGGCTAATTAGGCTATTTTTGTTGTGAACGGCACAAGGTGGCCGGCATTCATTTCCCATGCATTCCCAAATGATTAGCCGGCACCGGCACAGGAGTCATTCACCAAGGAAAAGGAGAAAAAGCGAACAAAATGCTTTCATCATATCACCAAAAATCCACTTTGGCACAACAATTTGGTGATTTTAATTATTAAAAAATAAAAAAATTATTAAAATAATTTTATAAAAAATATATTTTAATTTTTTCCCAATTTTTAGGCCATTATTCGCAGTCACCACCGTGCTCTTTTTGGCCAGCCTAAATCTGGTCGAAACGCAAACAACTTGCAGGGATTGTACACAAAGGGGATGCTTTTGTGTTGGAGAAAAAGGCAAAAAAAAATTGAAAAATTTTCAATAAATTATAGAAAAAATTTTTAATATAAAAATTAAGGAAAATAATTCAAAAAATATAAATAATTAAACGCCATTTTACAGGATCAATGGGCCCACCTGGACCACAAGGTCCTCCCGGCTTGGCCGGCACACGCGGCTTTCCCGGGCCCGAAGGATTGCAGGGACCAAAAGGGCAGAAGGGAGGCCAAGGCCCACCGGGACCTCTCGGACTCAAAGGCGATCGAGGACCAGTCGGAGTGCCCGGATTCCCTGGAAATGATGGAAATCCTGGACGGGTATATTTCGGATGGATAAATTTTAATTTAATAATTTTTAGTAATTTATTTCTATTAAAAATTTAAATTAAATTTAATTTGGATTAAAAAATTATTTTTAAATAAAAATGAGAAATTTATTTAATTTTATTATTATAATAAATTATTTTTAATAAATTAAATTAATATTTATTAATTGACAGCCCGGTGAAACTGGTGCCCCCGGTCCTCCAGGCTGGGATGGTTGCAATGGAACGGACGGATTCCCTGGATTGCCCGGTGTCCCAGGGCCTCCAGGCTTGCCCGGCTTCCCTGGCCCACCTGGCTTTGATGGACCCAAGGGCGAACCCGCTATTGGATTCGCTGGCGCCCCAGGCGAAAAAGGTGATGGCGGAGTCCCAGGAATGCCCGGATTGCCTGGCCCACCCGGAAGAGATGGATATCCGGGCGAGAAGGGCGATCGAGGCGATAGTGGATTGCCGGTTGAAAACATTTTTAAAAATGGGGAATATTTTGATTTAGGGACCACGTGGACCGCCAGGCGAGCCAGGAATGCCCGGAAATCCTGGCATTGGCAGCATTGGTCCAAAAGGAGATCCGGTAAGGCTTTTGCTATTTTATTGATTTTAATTAATTTTAAAATTTTTATTAATATTTTAGTAAATTAATTTAAAATTAATTTTTTAAAATAATTATTCTTAATTTAAATTCTTTTATATTTATTTAAATATTCTAATATAAATATAATTAATTAAATTATATTATTAATTTTAATTAATTATCATTTTAAGATGATTTTATATTTAAAATATAAATTTTGTTCGGAATAGAAAATTTTTAAAATAAAAAAAACTATCTCCAGAACAATGAAAATTATTCCCGAAAATATGTTTTTGATTTCCCTTTTTATTTTTTCCTTTAAATTGATACTTTTGGAGAACATTACCCATTCCTTGGTCAAAAATATAATATTTTTGAGTTAAATGCTGCATTATTTAGGGTATTTTTGCATCCAAATCATATAGAATTAAAAAACGAAATTCGATTTAATGCCCAAAATACATTTACTTCCATTATTACCAAAATTTTCCCATCTAAAATTTCCTCTCATTAATAATTGTGCAGGGCGATTTGGGTCTTCCAGGACCGCCAGGCCCACCAGGGCCCAGCGAGTTCACAGGTCAAGCCGCCATAATTGGCCCTGAGGGTCTACCGGGCGAGAAAGGGGCAAAGGCGAGTTTCAACCGGGAATAATTTTTGTCAATTTCAGGGCGATCAAGGTCCATTGGGGCCGCCCGGGCCACCTGGGCCGGCCGCCTTCGGAATGGGCGCCAAAGGCACAATTGTCGGGCCAGAGGGATATCCGGGGGCCAAGGGCGAAAAGGTTCCCATTTTGGAAGGCCTTTGCTACAAAAATGCTTTTTCGAATTATTTTAATAATTTGGAATGCTTTGGCTTTTAGATGTCTTTTATATTAAATTAGATGCTTTTATATAAGTATTAAATTAAACGCTTCATAATTCTTAATATTAGATAGAGAAAAACTAACACTATGAATGCTAATATAAATAACTTAATAATATATATTAGAAAATAGTGGTTAACCGAAATTTGCGGCCCCGAATTTTGCGGCCCATATCAAAAATGAAATTTGTGGCCCAATAAATATCCTCCGAGTTCTGAATTCTTGCCTAAATCCTAAGGCACATCCTCAGGATTCTTTTTAGGCCATAATCTTGGCCCTAAATTTTATCCTTTTATAGTTACGTTAATTTTTGTTTTGGTGGAGCCGCAAATTTCGGGCCGCAAACTTCGTTTTTGGTAAGAGCCGCAAAATTCGGAGACGCAAATTTCGCTACACGGAAAATAGTATAAAATACCCGCTTAAATTCCTTTTCCTTCTCATTCCTCAAGGCTCGATGTTTGTGCTTTCTTTGGCTGCTGCTTTTCGCTCATTTTAAATTTTATTTAATTTTGTTGATATTATTCCAATTCTTAATTTATTTTAGAAATTAAAAAAATTGTTTTAAATGAATTTTAGAAAAAAATTAATTTATTTGTTCAAAAATTATTTTGGAATAAAATCAACAAAAATAATTAAAATTTTATATTAATATTTTACCAATTTATTAGGGAGAACCAGGCGAAAGCGGACCGCGCGGTTATCCTGGCTCATCAGGTCTTCCTGGCCAACCTGGATTGCCCGGAATGAAAGGCGAAAAAGGATTGCCAGGACCGGCTGGACCAAGGGTGAATACTAAGAGAATTATTGCCGAAAATTTAAAAATTTTTACATTTATAGGGAAAAGAAGGCCGTATCGGTCAACCAGGCCCTCCAGGCTTTAAAGGCGATCGTGGCGTTGATGGCATTCCCGGATTGCCTGGTCCAATTGGTCAAAAAGGAGAACAAGGCTATCCGGGAAGAGATGGGGCTAAAGGCAAAGATTTACAAAATTCGTGAATTAATTTGACCAAATTTGAAGGTGAACTTGGACCACCTGGCCCACCGGGAGGCGGCGAATTTTCTGATGGACCTCCTGGGCCGCCCGGAATGCCAGGTAAAATAAATGTGAATGAAAGATGAAGACAAAGAAATAATTTGAGGTCGACCCGGACAACCTGGCCTGCCTGGAAATGATGGATACCCAGGCGCCCCAGGACCACCAGGCCCATCCGGATTGCCAGGTAAAAAATTAAATTTTGTACTATGAACACTATAAATAATATATTTTTCAATCAAAAGTCAAATAAAGATATTTTTGAATTTAATTTGGCCATATGGTCATAAAATTATTTTTATATAAGAAAATATAATGATTTTAGAATTTATAAATAATGAATTTTGATTTCAATTGATTATTTTCTTTTATACTAAAATATTTATAGCATAAATTCCCAAAAAATTTTTTGAACGAATAAAATCCCTTCAAATTAAACGAAATTCAGGAGGCCCTGGATTACCTGGTCTGCCCGGCTTCGAAGGCATCCCTGGCCAAAAGGGAGAGAAAGGAGACTCCGGCATTCCTGGGACACCGGGTGTGCCCGGACCACCCGGCTTGATTGGCCAAATTGGACCAAAAGGCGAACCAGGCCCTCGAGGAACACCAGGCCAGAGCATTCCCGGAATACCCGGCAAAGATGGGCGTCCTGGAATGGATGGAGTGCCTGGAAGAAAGGGAGAAATGGGACTACCCGGATTAAGAGGTAACATAAAAATATAATCTTTCATAAATTATAATTCGATTCAAAGGACCACCCGGCGATTCACTAAATGGTTTACCCGGACCACCCGGTTTTCCTGGCGTTCCAGGCCCAAAAGGCTACGATGGCCGTGACGGTGCACCCGGCCTTCCCGGAATACCAGGAATGAAGGGCGATCGAGGCGGAGAATGCTCATTTTGTATGCCCGGAGCAAAAGGCGAGAAAGGAACAGCCGGTTATCCGGGCTTGCCCGGACCACAAGGTGAACAATTATTTTAGAAGATTAATATTTATTTTATTTTTAGGCGATCGTGGAAATCCAGGAATGCCCGGTCTGCCAGGCGATGCCGGTGATGATGGTATGCCAGGCTCAATTGGCCCACCTGGATTGCCTGGACCACCTGGGAGGGATGGCGTTCCAGGATTACCAGGAATGAAGTGCGTTTTAAATTTATTTAATGGCTAAAATTTGCTCTCCATCTCCATAGTTTTAATAGAATTATAATTTATAACTCATGAAAAGGGGTTTCTCAATAGTATTTTTCTGAAACTTAACCCCGATATATTTTAGTAAATCATAATGAACAATGAAGTAAAAACAAATTCCACAAGTTGAAGTAAAATTTAATTCCTTATTAATCTAATAATATCATTAATTCCGCCTATTGTAAAAGTATTTCCGCCTGTTCTAAGATTAATTCCGTCTGCTGATGAAATACATATTAATTCTACTTGGTGAAACACATTTTAATTCCGCCTAGTGAAATAATTTTAATTACGCTTGTAAAACACATTTTAATTCCTCCTACTAAAAACACATTTTAATTCTGCCAAATGAAAACACATTTTAATTTCTCTTGCTAAAAACACATTTTCCCCCTACTAAAAACACATTTTCCTGCTAAAAACATATTTTTAATTCCGCATGATAAAATAAATTTTAAGACCGACGGCTAAAAACAAATTACAAAAACACATCTTAATTCCACCTAGCGAAACATATTTTATCTCCGTTTGACAAAAACACATTTTACCCCACCCTTTGATGTTGGAAAAATATTTCATTAAAAAATTCCAAAAAATATTCAATTTTCCTATAATTTTTTTTATTTTAAGAGGTGAACCAACTCAACTACGTCTTCGCCCTGGCCCTCCCGGCTATCCTGGACAAAAAGGAGATGCTGGATTTCCTGGACAACCAGGTCCCGAAGGACCACCAGGAAAAGATGGACTTCCAGGGCTGCCTGGCCCACTTGGACCTGAAGGACAAAAGGCAAGGATTTTCCATATTTTTGATTAATCGAATGGCATTTTATAGGGAGAACCCGGAATGAATGGTGTACCCGGAAAACCAGGCCATGATGGATTGCCCGGATTACCTGGAATGAAAGGCGAGACCGGATATGGACAACCGGGATTGCCCGGATTGCCCGGATCAAAAGGCGAAGCTGGCTATCCGGGACAACCTGGACAAAGAGGACCAAAAGTAAATATTTTAAAAATATTTTAAAGAATTTCCTACTAAAAATTTTAAAATTGGCAAAATTCCTTTGGAGAATGAGACCATTGATAAAAGAAAATAATTTGATTGTGCTTTTAGGGCGAACCAGGACCAATGCCGTTGATGCAGAATTTGCCTGCAGGCAAAGATGGTCTCCATGGATTGCCGGGAATGCCAGGGCCAAAAGGTGAAGGTGGTTTCCCCGGAATCCCAGGTAAATAATCGAAATGGAATTTTCAAAAAATTCTACATATTAATTTCAGGCTCTGATGGACTTCCTGGAATTCCTGGAATGGCCGGACCAAAAGGCGAACCCGGAATGCCCGGCATCCCTGGACCAGAAGGACCACCTGGACCGGCTGGGCCCGAAGGATTTCCTGGTAAATAATACCATTAAATTAACCAAAATTAAATACAAAATATTCAAATTTTTGATGGCTTATTTCAAATTATAATTAATTTTCCTGCATAGGACAATCCGGCCTTCCTGGTCTGCCAGGCTCGAAAGGTGAAGCAGGCCGTCCCGGTGCTCCAGGCTTCCCCGGCCAAAAAGGCGAACCCGGGCCGGCAATTCATGGCCCGCCTGGCCCTCCTGGCTTCCCCGGAATGAAAGGCGAATCCGGACTGCCTGGCTTACCTGGCCAACCTGGATTGGAAGGGTCAGTGAATATTTTGTCGCAATTTTTTATAAATTATTTTTACAGTGTTCCCGGCCAATCTGGATTTCCTGGAGAAAAAGGCCTGCCCGGCATTCCTGGCCAACCCGGTGCCCCTGGCTTCCCTGGACTGAAAGGCGAACCTGGATTTCCTGGCATCCCAGGTGCGGTTAAAAAATATAATAAAAAATTTAACTTAATTATTGAATGGAAATTTTATCACTTATCTATTCTTATTAATTTAATATCTTCCTATCAAAAAAATAACTAAACGATTTTGAAAATAAAGGTCAAGTCATCTCTAATAAATAATATTATAGCATTGCTTTCATTTAATTAAAGAATTTATGAACTAATTTTATTGAAAAAAATTAATTAAGACTTAGGAAAATTTTCATAATAATTTTTATATATTTTAGATCAATATCGGTTTAGGTATTTAATAGGGTCGTTCAAATTCAAATCCGTTTTAACCGGATATTAAAATAACTGTTTTTCGGTTTTTAAAAATGTCAGTTTTGAGTTTTTATTTCTCTTATTTTAGGGTTTAAGTGGAAAAATTAGCAAATTCAGTTTAAATTACATACATCGATTTCCTGAAAACGAAATTAACTTGGCGCAATCCTTCTTTTTATCAAATTTTTTAGTTAAATAAATTCTTAGATAACTATCAAATTTTATTTTAAAAATATAAAAATAATCCAATTTATCCATTTAAGGAAAGGAAGGCTTGGATGGTCAACCAGGATTCCCCGGCACTCCGGGCGAAAAAGGTGCCGAAGGCTTCCCCGGGCTTTCCGGCATTCCTGGCCAAAAAGGCGAGGCAGGATTCCCTGGCGCACCAGGTAAAAAATTATTTAATTTCAACTTTTAATTTTAATTATTTCTTTTTTAAAGGAAATGATGGACTTCCTGGCCCACCCGGATTACCAGGCCTCAAAGGCAATCCCGGCATTCCTGGAGTGCCCGGCGTTAAAGGTACTGAAATTTGTATTTTTATTTAAAAATTATTAATTTTTTTTCGATTTTTAATAAAGGAAAATTTGAATTTTATTCTATTATTTATTTTTTGTCCTTAAATCAAGCAGGAATTGCTTAGATAATTCTTCAATAATTTTAAAAATTTTAAAAAAAATTTTTAGAATTTTTCTTGAATATCTATAAAAATCCTTTATCACAAAAATTAATTTCTATTTTTTTATCACAGGAGAGGCCGGCTTCCCTGGCCAACCCGGGTTCCCTGGAGAAAAGGGACCTGAAGGATTGCCCGGCATTCCTGGTCTTCAAGGAATGAAAGGTTCGAAAAGGAAAAAATTCTTTATGAATTTCTTAATTTTACAGGAAATCCTGGCGCACCTGGTCTACCCGGTCAAGATGGATTCCCTGGCTTGAATGGGCCAAAAGGCGAGAGTGGCTTCCCCGGAATCCCAGGCGAAAAAGGCCAAGCTGGATTACCGGGTATTCCGGGCTCAAAAGGCGAAGCCGGATTCCCTGGCCTACCGGGACAACCTGGACCGCAAGGTTTGGTTATGCAAGAATAATAAAAAAATTCTCGAAAAAAATAATTAATTAAAATTTTTGGGGCAATAAAACTGCGATATATTAAATAACAATGTTGAATTAGAATTTAATGTTTAAAGTTGATAAAATCTCATACTGAATTTTTGAAAATATGAGCATAGTGAATTATTGAATTCCATAAATTAGAGAGATCAAAAGTCAAAACATTAAATTTGGAAAAAAAAATAAAAATATGGCAAAAATATTGAGTTAAAATTTGCAAAATATTTTGAATTTTTTAGAAATTTTTAAATTTATTTTTAATGTGAAGCTTTTAAATGCTTTTTTTTGTACCTTAAGTATTTTTAAATTGACTTTTAGTGTTAATTAGAAAATATTAGGAGAATAATCATAAAAATCCTCTCATTTTGTTGTACATAAAAATTACATTTTGCCATAGGGGATTTATTGAATTTGATAAAAAATCATAAACAATTTTACTCCCACAGGACCATCTGGCCTTCCAGGCTTCCCAGGCGTCAAAGGAGAAGCAGGTCAACCTGGTTATGGCATTCCGGGTGGACCCGGCGAGAAGGGCATTTCCGGAATCCCAGGCAAACCAGGTCGACAAGGGCCACCGGGCGAACGAGGCATTGACGGGGCCCCCGGCTTCCCTGGGATCAAAGGAGAATCGGTAGAGATAATTTTTGAATTTTGGAGAATTTTCCAAATTTTGAAGGGATTACCCGGCCGTGACGGTCCACCAGGCAAAGATGGATTCCCTGGCATTTCTGGGCCAAAAGGCGATGCAGGCTTACCTGGCCTTCCGGGACAGCCTGGAAGGGAAGGTGAGAGGAAAATTTGGTAAGGAGGAAAGAAATTAATTTTTATAGGATTTCCGGGTGCCCCAGGCCAAGCTGGAATACCCGGCGAAAAGGGCGAACAAGGCTATCCGGGATTACCGGGCGAAAGAGGAGGCGATGGATTGCCAGGCATGAAAGGAGAAGCCGGATTCCCTGGACAACCAGGAGCACCTGGATTTGAAGGACCAAAAGTGGGTTGATTTTATAAATTTTTCTGCAGTAATAAAAACCTTTATTTTTTAATTTAAAAAAATCCAAATTTTTTTATGATTTAATATATCCAATTTTTATGGTCTAATAAAATAAAGATCCAAATTTGAATTTTTGATTGAGTAAAATTTTAAAAATTAAAATTTTAATTTTTTTATGAGCTAAAATTTTAAAAATCCAAATTTTTAATTTTTAAACCCAAAAATTTAAAAATCCGAATTTCGAATTTCATAACCTAAAAAATTTTTAAATCGAATTAAAATTAAAAATTTTAATTTTTATGACATAAAATTTTTAAAAATTCAAATTTTGTTTTTAAGCCTAAAAATTGAAAAACCGAAATTTTGTAATGATATAAAATTAAAAAAAATTAAATTTTGAATTATTTTATTTAATCTTTTTAAAAAATTAAATTGATTTCTCATGAAATACTTTTTCCAATTTTAATAAAAATCTTAATCAATTTAATATTTAATTTCAAATAACCAATAACACTTAAATTAATTAATCCAACAGGGAATGACTGGCGTGCCCGGTTTCCCAGGAGTCAAAGGCGAACCTGGCTACCCTGGGCAAGCTGGATTGCATGGAATTCCGGGAGAAAAAGGCGATTCTGGATATCCGGGTCAACCTGGACAAGATGGATTACCCGGCCTGCCCGGAATGAAAGGAAATGCCGGATTGCCTGGAATACCCGGCGAACCAGGTAAAAAAGAACGAAAAAGAATTAATCATATTTTAATAATTTATATATTAATTAAAGGCCAAGGCCAAGTTGGGCCAAAAGGCGAATCGGGCTATCCGGGAATACCCGGAAAAGATGGGTTGCCCGGCATTCCAGGCTCAAAGGGCGAAGCCGGCATTCCAGGGCTGCCCGGAGTGCCCGGATTCAAGGGCGAAATTGGACCACCCGGATTCCCAGGAATCAAGGTGAATTTTAATATTCGCTAATTTAAATGGAAAGTGATTATTAAATTCTATTATACTTGAAAAATTTAACCTTTAAAGATTTAATTTGTTTATTTTATCAATTTAATGAATTTGGTTTAGAAATTTATCTAATAATTAAGATACGAAAATTTGAAATTTTCTATTTTCATAATGTAAATTATTTTTTCCTATTTCTTAATTAAATCAATTTTTGTTCACTATTAAATTTATGGATAATGGCATAATTTTATCAATACTAGAATTTATTAATTAAAATAATTAAATTCTATTTAGTTTAAAAAATGCTCCTATAAAATATGTATAAACATTTGAACCAATCGTATTATACAAATTTTTACAATAATTTAAAAAATTCGGTGGACAAGCTGTTTTTATTTGCGCCTAATTTTCTTATCCACATTATTTCTCTAATTATGTTGTAAAAAAAATCCAAAAATTAGAAGGAAGAAAAAACTTTTTCCATTCTAAAATTTAATTTTTATTATTTCAAATTTGTTAGCTTAATCTAATTTTCATTAAATAAATTCAATATTAAGGGTGAACCCGGCCAACCCGGAATCCCAGGAAAACGAGGAGAGGACGGATTTCCGGGTCAACCAGGGCCTGCAGGCCAACCCGGATTCCCTGGTGAAAAGGGCGAAGCATGCTTGCCGGGTCTGCCCGGCCCACCAGGAACACCCGGATTTCCAGGACCAAAAGGTTAATAAATTTTGAATTAAATGAGAGAATTTAATAATTTTACTCTCAAAGGTGAACTTGGTATGCCCGGCTTCCCAGGTCAACAAGGCGAACCCGGCTATTCCGGTCAACCGGGCCTACCGGGAATCCCCGGGGCAAAAGGTGATGCCGGCTTCCCAGGCCTACCTGGCCCTGAGGGAATGAAGGGTGATCGAGGGCCGGAAGGACCACCGGTTGGTTTTTTAATAGAATTTTAATTGGAACTAAGATAAAAATATAATATATTTTTAGAGTTAAAATTTTATAATTTCGAGTTTCAAAATATGCAAAAAAAATTTTTAAATCTAAATCTAAATTTATGAATTAGAATTTAAAATAGACCATAAAAGGAATTTAAGTATTTTTTAAATTTAAATTATTTCTATTTTGATCATTAAAATTTCAAATCATTCACCAAAATTGGAATGTCAAAAAATGTATAAAAGTTCATTCAAAAAACTTTGTAGGGAATGCCCGGACCACATCCATTGACCCAGCCCGGTTCGAAGGGCGATCGTGGAGCGCCGGGAATGCCGGGCCTACGAGGTGAAAAAGGACAACCTGGATTGGATGGACCGCCTGGACCAGCTGGTAGAATTTTTTTAAATTATGCTCAATTTTATTGAAAAATTTTATCATAAATTCTTTTTAATTTTCCCAAATTTTTTAACCAAAATTTCATTAAAAAATTCTGCTGATGAACAAAATTTTTATACTGCTTTTTTGAAACGTTAATTAATTAATCCAATGAATTATATATAGGCTATTTAACTAAAAATTTAAATTGTTTTTTTTTCAAAATTATGAAAAATTTTAATTTAAAATTTTTCATTTAAGAAAGAAAATTTAAAAAATTCAAAGTAACTAAAATTGAATCATTTTTTAAATAATAACATTTTAAAAATATTAAAATAATTAAATAAATTATAATAATAATAATTAATTTTATTAAAAATTATATTTTCAAAGGAATCCCCGGAATCCCGGGTCAAAAGGGCGAATCCGGTTATCCAGGCACTCCTGGTTTTCCGGGCGAGAAAGGTTCCAGCGGCTTACCCGGATTCCCTGGCATTGAGGGCACACCTGGGCCACCGGGTCCACCTGGATTGGTGAATTTAGGGAATATATAAATTAAATATTTTAAAATATTTAAGCCCGGAGGACCTGGCGCTTCTGGACCCGGCTACAAAGACGGTCAGTTTTTGTGTGAAAATTATTCTAGATTATTCTAAATTTATTTAAATAAATTTTTTATATTAATTTTTAATATATTTTAATTTAAAAAAAATAAAAAAAATCAATAAGAAAAAATCAATAAATCATTGATTAAATTATTTTCTCATTTCAATGAATTTTATTATTAATTAAAAAAGCAAATTTATTTATTTCATATTTTTAATTTTATTTTAGGCTTCATCGTGGTCACCCATTCCCAAACAACCCAAGTGCCACCATGCCCTCAAAATACTCGACGCCTTTGGGATGGCTATTCCCTCCTATATTTGGAAGGCAATGAAAAGGCGCATAACCAGGATTTGGGTAAAATTTTTAAATTTAATTAATTTTTTAATACTTATAATATATTCCATAGGAAATGCCGGCTCATGTTTGCCTCGTTTCTCCACAATGCCATTTTTGTTCTGCGATTTCAATGATGTTTGCAAGTATGGAAACAACCTAAAATTCTGAATAAAATTGAATTAAAATTATTTTTAGGAATTAATCCTATTTGCCAATTAATTTTAAAAAAATTAAAGTAATTAATAATTAATTTAAGCTATGCTTCTCGCAATGACAAATCCTATTGGCTTTCAACAGGAGAAGCGGTAAAATATTATTAAATAAATTTTTAATATTATTAATTAATAAAAAAAAAGATATTTTTCGGCTATCTGGGTCCAGATTTGAAAAAAAAATTTGAAATACTATTATTACTATTTTAATTGTAAAAAAACGATGAAAAAACATGATTTTAGGTGGTTTTAGAGTTGACCAATTTTGGGGTTAATTTAAGCTAATTTTGTGGGGAAAAATCTGGACAAATATAACCAAAAAGTATCAAAAAAATTTACAATTTTTTTCCAAAAATTTTACAATTTTTTCCAAAAAATTTTTAAATATTTTTTGACATTATAATAAAAATATATTAAAATAATTTTATCACCTAATTCAGTTGCCAATGATGCCTGTCAACGAAGGCGAAATTCAACCATTCATTTCGCGATGTGCCGTTTGTGAGGCTCCTTCAAATGTATAAAATAAATTCATCAATTTATTTTTAAATTAATTTACCAATATTTTTTACTAGGTAATGGCAGTCCATTCTCAGTCCATCCAAATTCCGAATTGTCCGAATGGCTGGAGCTCTCTTTGGATTGGTTATTCATTTGCCATGCATACTGGAGCCGGAGCTGAAGGCGGCGGTCAATCTTTGAGGTAGGATAAATTATCTATAAAATTTAAAATTAAATTAAAATTATAAAAATTAATTAATTTTGTAAAAAATTAATTAATAATTTAATTATAATTAATAAATTTTTCAGTTCACCCGGCTCTTGTCTGGAAGATTTCCGTACGACGCCCTTCATTGAATGCAATGGAGCCAGGGGATCATGGTGAGACGAGGAAGAATAAAATGTACGGATTTATTTAAAATTCCATTTTCAGTCATTTCTTTGCCAACAAATTCAGCTTTTGGCTCACCACAATCGACGATAATCAACAATTCTCGGTATGCTTTGGCTATAAATTCGTGATTAATAATTGAATATTTATTGAGAAATTTTTGAAAAAAAATTGGCAAAAAAAAATTAAGATTTTTATTCCTAAAAATAAAATAATTTTAAATATGGAAAAATCTCTGATTTAAAAAAAAAATATTATTTTATATTTATTGACTTTTAAAATATTTTATAGGTTGTAAAAATTAAATTATTTTAATTGGTGAAATTTTGTAATTTTATTTTCTCATTAAATTAAAAAAATAATTTTTATATTAAAATTAAAAAATTTATTCAATTTTTTTTCAGATTCCCCAAAGCCAAACAGTGAAGGCCGGTTCGACGCGTTCACGAATTTCGCGTTGCCAAGTTTGCATCAAATCAACCAGATAATAGCCGATGAATAATGCAAATTGAACAATCGAGGCTTATTTTCGAACAATATTTTCAATAGTAGTTTTCCCCAAAAATTTTATAATTTTGTGCGCGCACCAAAATTCACCCTTTTTCAATCAAAGCCAAAATAGATTTTTTCCCAAAATTTTTGCCTTTCAAGTTTCAATATTTTTTCTTGCCTTTTGACCTTTGCAGTGCCCTTTGCCTTGCCATTTCTTTTTATTTTTATCCCAAAAATACTTTTCCAACATATTTTCACTTTTGTAATAAAAAAAGTCCATGGAAATATATTAATATAATATTAAGGATAAAAATTTCTTTATTTATGCTATTTTTGGTCTGATTTAGGGCCAAAAAAATTTAAAAAATTCAAAAATTAAATTTTTAACAGAAATAAAAATTAGTAAATTCCATGGACTCGATTTTTAAAAAATCCTTCCAAATTCAGCCAACAGGAATGCCCAGAGAGAGCTCAACATAAAACCGAATTTAAACCCAAAAATTATTATTTATCCCAAATCCCTTCACAATTACCTGTGCCGTGCCGCTCACAATCAAAACTGCCATTTTTGATCCATTTTTATGTCCCAAATTTAATTTTCTGGTCTCC
Source organism: Pratylenchus scribneri (assembly GCA_030063045.1). Classification (NCBI taxonomy): domain Eukaryota; kingdom Metazoa; phylum Nematoda; class Chromadorea; order Rhabditida; family Pratylenchidae; genus Pratylenchus; species Pratylenchus scribneri. The sequence goes on along the minus strand of JAQSEB010000037.1, from coordinate 130,665 downwards.
TATAAAATATTTTATCCCAAATTTCATTTTTTGTCATCTCCGGAGAAGACACCCCCAATTTTTTATGCTTTTTTTTGTTGTTATTCAATTACAGAATAAATGTGTTCACTAGAAATTTTGGTGAAAGGGTGGTAAGAGAGAATATTATAATTTACCCACAATATATTAAATTTATTGAGGGAAATTTTGGCATTTTCGAGTCTTAAAATGTTATTATATCAGACTAAATTTTATAAATTTATCCTCTGTAATCCTAAAACTAGTCTCGACTCTCGATTCAACTGCTAAAGCCGTAAATATGGCCAAAATTTTTACTCTTAAAAATGCCAATAATCAATGAAATTATTGATTTATTGGTAATATTTTTATTTTACTGAATGGATGCGGAAAAAAGTAAGATGTGGAATCTAAAAATTTGAAATATTATGTCAAATTTCACACGATTCGAAAGTTGCTTGTAATTGAATGAATTAAATTAAGTAAAATGATTTATCGATTAAAGATATGTAAAATTAGGGTTGCGCCCCCGCACCCGCGGGGGCCACCCCCGACGGGGATCCCCGCACATTTTGGGTCTCACCCCCGACCCCGCCCCCGCACTTGCCACCCCCGCGCCCCCGCATCCCCGCAAGAGCCACCCCCGCGCCCCCGCACCCCCGCGGGGGTGAACATGCACCCCATATTATTGGATTTTTCAAGGAAAATGGGGTTCGATAGGGAAATTTTGACCAAATTTTTGTAGGATATTAAAATTTTTTATTAAAATTTTTCTCTGCGAGGCTATTTTTAGGTAAAATTTTTCGCTGCGCGGCCATTTTTGGATGAAATTTTTCTTCAAAAAAATTTTTTATTTGAAAAATTTGGCTTTTTAAAAAATTTACGCTACCCCCGCCCCCGCGGGCATCCCCGCGGGGGCCCCCGCAAGGGGTCACCCCCGAACCCGTCCCCGCAAGTGCCAACCCCGCAAACCCCGACCCCCGCACAACCCGCCCCCGCACTGCGGGGGCGCAACCCTATGTAAAATTGAGCGGTACTTGTATACTTTGTATCCGCCAGAACCCTTAAAAAATTTCGAAATTTTTTTCTACAAAATTATATACCAATCGACTCGTCTTGGCGAGCTGGTTATGAAAATGTTATTAGTTTCGCATAAAACCCAGAAATAAAAAAGTTATGACCTCAAAGAAATCGAAAAAGGTGCTTGGTCCCCCCTATGGGTCTGAGCTCGAAAAATTTTTTAACATTTTTTCGGTCGAATTATATCTCTGTCGACGCGTCTCGATGAGAGAAGCTCGAATCTGCCATCGATTTCGCATATAACATAAAAATAAAAAAGTTACGGCCATTTTAGTTTCGCTGGATGTGTTGGAACTGCGCAGACTTGCGCGACTGTAACTTTTTTATTTTTGTGTTTTATGCGAAACCGATAAGAGATTCGCATTCTGCTAGTCGAGACGCGTCGAATGAGCTATAAATTGACTAAAAAAATTTTCAAAAAATTTTTCGAGTTCAGACCCATAGGGGGGACCAAGTACTTTTTCAATTTTCATGAGTTCATAATTTTGCCAAATGTGCTGATGTTCAAAATTTTAACATTTTCATAACCAGCTCGCCAAGACGAATCGATTGGTATATAATTTTGTAGAGAAAAAATTTCGAAATTTTTTAAGGGTTCTGGCGGATACAAAGTATACAAGTACCAATTGAGCTATAATTTGGAATAAAAAAATAAATAAAATGAATAATTGAGAATTGAAATTTAAGTCAATATGTCAAAGAAAATGTTTCATATTATCACGAGGAAACATTCAACATTTGAATTTGTTCTGGCATAAAAACAGGCAGTTGGATTTCATCCCAAATATCTTCAACGTCCATGAATATTTTTGCCATTGCGGCCACTTCCGTAACTTCCCATGTGAATACCTGGAAAAAGTAATATTTAAAAATATTTTTAAATTTTTGATAGTATTAAAAGGAAATTTTAATAATGTTTAATGTCACAGCTAATTCTGGGAATTGGTTTATCCCCCCGTAAATTAGCTATATGCTGAGCGAGCAAATTTCAAAAATTTTGGCTTCTAAAATTTGTACAGACTCGAGAATAGGCTCATTCGATTCAGCATGGTCGATTTAGTCTATGAAATTTTAATTTCAAATTTGTATGGGCTTGTTTTGAAAAACTGAACCGTTGTTTAAACCAAAAACGGTTTTGGCTTATTAACAATTATCTTAACATTTATACCGGTTTGAAATTTCATAGACTAAATCGACCATGCCGAATCGAATGAGGGCAATTTTCGTGTTTGTACGAAGTCTAAGAAGTTGAGATTTAAATTTACTAAATCAGCAGGATCAAGTAAATCTCGGAATTTATTAATTTCCAATATTTTCTGTATCATATAATAAATTAATTGTTTAGAGAGAATAGAAATTAGATTAGATTTGAATTTTTATTTTTACCGCCAATTGATGGATCAAATCCATGAGTCGACCAAAGCGGACGACGGCCGAGGATTGATCACAAAATTCGCCCCTCTGTTTGTCCCCAATGATTGAGTTCAATTCAACATAAAGTGCATCGCGTTTTGAGGAATAAATTTCGGAGGCAACAAATTCACTGGCCGCGTATTCCACTGAAGGAATGAAATAAATTTAAATAAAAATCAATTTAATTTCTATACATTATATAATATTAAAAAAATTATATAATAAAATTTTTTAAAGATACTAATAAAAAAAATTTTAAAAATTCCAATTAAAATTTTTTTGAAAATTCTGATAAAAATTTTTTAAAAATTCTAGTAAATAAATTTTAAAAATTATAATAACAATTTTATAAAAATTCTAATTTAAAATTTTAATTTTTAAAAATTCTAATAAAAAATTTTAATACAAATTTTTTTAAAAATTCAAATTAAAAATACAAATTCTAATAAAATTTTTAAAAATTAATCTAAAAATTTGCAAAAAATTATAAGAAAAATTTTAAAAAAATTACAATAAAAAATTCGATGTCGTATTTGGAAAATATTAAAAATTTTTAATTTAATAATTTAATTCCTTCTCACCATTATTCCAAAAGAGGAGGGCAGACAATGCCGAAAATTCCAAAGTAGAAATGTTCAGCGGACGAAATCTGTAGCGGCAAAAGTCGAAATGGCGTTGGCAAAAAGATTTAACGTACCTTCAAATTAATTTAATTTTATCTTTAATTATAATTTTTTGCCCTCACTTTTCTCGCTTTTCCGGATCAGCAATTTTATCGGCCAACATATCTAGCATTAATTTTATGTCGATTACACCGCCTGGGATCATCACTGCATATGGCGAATCAGGGTCAGAGAATGCGTTTACCTAAAATTTGCGTAAATTAATGTTTTAAAAATTATTTTTTAAAATTTTAATAAGAGCAAAAATTAGCGAAATTTAAAAAAATTATTTTTTAAAAATTTTAAAAAATTATTTTAAAATTTTAATTAGACCAAAAATTAGTAAAATTTAAAAAAATTTTTTAAAATTGTTTTAAAAATTACTAAAAATTTAATTAGACCAAAAATTAGTGAAATTTAAAAAATGTTTAAAAAAATTTTTTTTAATTATTTTAAAAATTAAAATTTTAATTAGACCAAAAATTAGTGAAAATAATTTTAAAAAATTATTTTAAAATTTTAATTAGACCAAAAATTAGTAAAATTTAAAAAAATTTTTTAAAATTGTTTTAAAAATGACTAAAAATTTAATTAGACCAAAAATTAGTGAAATAAAAAATGTTTTTAAAAAATTTTTTTAAATTATTTTTTTAAATTATTTTAAAAATTTAATTAGACCAAAAATTAGTGAAAATAAAGAAAAAAATAAAATTATTTACCGTCATTTGTGCTTTGATAAGCATGGTGAATTCTCTGCCAAATTTTCGAAGTAATTTGATTTTAGTCTCGATGGGTAATTGATTGATTGAGGGGAAATAGTCACGAATCATTGCATAAACCAACAGAATTTGGCTTTTCAACGAACGTTTGAACTCATCGTATGTTAATAATTTGAACTGTAAAAGGATGGAGATAAAATATACTTAAATCTTCATTTTTAATTTAATTTTGGATGGGAATTATTTTAAAAATTTCTAAAATTATTAAATTAATATTCATTCAACTTTTCTCAAGTGGACCCCCTTTGAACTTTATTTAAATAAAATGAACTTTATTTAAATAAAATGAACTTTATTTAAATAAAATGGTATAAAATTTAAAGAAAACATCAAATTAAACTAAAATTAAATGACTGAAATAAATATATCAAAAAATTGAATATTTTAATTTAATAATAATAAATTAATTTTTGAATAAAATTCCAAACTCCTAGCTTAATTCTTTTTTGATTTTTCTTAAATCGACCCTTTTCTAGCTTTAAATAATTATAAAGGGAAAGGGCATAAAATTGTTTTAATAAAATTCAAATAAATCTAATATAAAAAAAATCAAATAAAAATGTCAAATTAATTTTCCCTTTAATTTATTTAAATTAATAATTAATTTATAATGATTGGAATAATTAAATCAAAAAAAATGAATATTTTTTAAATTATTCCCACCTGCTCAGTGCCGGCCACTTCCATGGTAATTCCCTCAACAATGGCCACCGCCTTCATGCCATGTTCGAATTGTCGAATGTGTTGCTCAAATTCATGTGTGATTGGAATGCGAGATTCAATTGTGGATTCAGCAGCTGGTGATGGAATATTTGCGGGCGGTGAACCATGAAGTTGCGGTGAAAATGAGGTGGATTGGTAAAAGATCATTGGCTGCTGTTGTTGATGGGAAGAATGTTCCGGTTGGATGGATGGGACCGAGGGAAGGCTTTGGCTTTCTTCTAAAAATATTTAAAAATATTATTAAAAATTAAATATTAATTAAAATATTATTTTTTTTATATTTTTGGCACCTTTCTTCTCCCTTTTTCTGGGCTCATCCAGGACCATGCCCACTTCAATGCATTTTTTCAGACGGCAAAATCGACAAGAATTGCGCAAGCCTTCTTCTAAAAAAGCACATTAAAATTATAATCAAATTTTTTAATTAAATTTCAACAATAATTAAATGGTAAAAATTGCTTAAATTTTGATTCTAATTTTTAAAAAAATAATCAAATATACCAGTTTAATAAAACATTTTCCAGGGGAATTTTTTTAGAAAAATGTGGTTAATTTGTTTAAAAAGGGTCAACATTTTATTAAACATTTTTAACATTTTTTACACAATTATTCGGGAAAAAATTTGGTTGATTCAGCCGCTTAATAGGCCACATCCTCCCCCCTCCCCGCCCTGCGAGGTCGCAAATGCCTTTTAAGGGAAGGCTCTGGCCCTACGAGGGGGAGGGGGGGAAGGAACGTTTGAAACCTCACAGCACGAAGCTATTCTTTTTCCTTTGCTCCACTGAATCCCACAGCAATGGGAAAAGACAACTCGCTTATATAGGAATAGCTCAATTCTGGGGGTAATATCGAATGGGAAGCAGGCAATAGGAGCAAATAAAACTAAAGGAAGGGAGATAATTCATCGTTGTCTATCGCCCTTACGCCCATTTCTCTGCTCTTCCCATTGAGTGGGAGATGGGAACAAGCAAAAAGAAAGGAAAATGGAGAAATTTTTGGCATTGCTATTTGCTAATCAATATGTAGTAAATATATATAAATAATAGCTACTCATTTTCACCCGAATTTTATTCATTTTTCTACGGATTAATTTATATTTTTGTAAAGAATTTTTATGTCAAAATGATTGAATTAAACATAATTGGCCAGAATGTTAAGGCCAAAAAAAATTTGGCCAATTTTGCCAGGTTTGGTCATAATCATAACTTTTTTGATAATTTCGAGGCAAATAAATAAAAATTTTTAATTGAAATTGGCAAAAATTTTATTACCAAAAAGCGACAAAATATGCCAAAATCGGATAAGCTATAAAATATAGTCAAATTACTAAACTAATTTCTTGAAAAATTTAATTTAATTCGGGATCAAATTTTACAAATTTGGATGTTAAAATTCCCCAATTTTTGTGCCCACCATTAATAATCAGGCAATTCTGCTCTGAACGGCAAACATATTTGCGAGCATCTTTCACGGAGCGATGAAAAAATGAGGCACAAGCTCGGCAAGATTCCACCCCATAATGCCATATTCCATTGGTTGGACCGGCGCAAACAACGCAAAATGATGCAGAAGAAGAAGTTTGACCATTTTGCTGATGCTGTGATGAGAATACCGAGGCGGAAGAAGTCATTTTTATTTATGGCAAATATATTTGATGTAATTGTCTAAAAAGCATTAAAATACAGGGTGACCCAAAAGTCCGTTTCCACTTGTTTTTTGTCATAACTTTATTACAAATTAAGATATACGGATTGAAATATAGTCAAAATGTAGGCAAGAGTATTGGGAATAAGATAAAATATTAACACAAATTTTATCCATTCTTATCTTAGTGCCAGGGGCAAAAATGCTTGAAGAAATTTTTGCTGAAGGCACGCAACTCGACTGACTAATTTTTCAAAGTAAAATTTTTATTTTCTAAGCCACACACAATTGTCAAAATCACAAATTATTTGCATCTGAATCTCCTCTATCTGATGGTATAATCGGAAATTCCAAATACTATCTATTAGTGATGATATGGGGTTGGAAATCAAAAAGTCAAGTTTTCGCTGATCTCGAGGTCAAAATCAAGAAAAATTATAATTTCAAAAAATTTCATTAAGGAATAATTAAACCTAAGAATCATGCCTATCTCGCTAATAGAAAATGGATTTTCCTATTTGACTCTAACGAGGACAAAATAGTAAAGAGTTAAAAAAGTGGTTTCAGAAAAATTTGCTAGAAAATATCACCTTGATAAATGTATCCCTAATAGTCAGAAATTGAAATCTATGAATGTTTCTTTTATGATATTTTGTAGAACAGGGTCTGTTCTAAATTGCAGAAAAGTTTTGATCTCTTCAAAAAATTTCTCCTTCGAGAATGAGGTACAGTTTCCAGTGAGGGGGTGCGTGCCTTCAGCAAAAATTTCTTCAAGCATTTTTGCCCCTGGCACTAAGATAAGAATGGATAAAATTTGTGTTAATATTTTATCTTATTCCCAATACTCTTGCCTACATTTTGACTATATTTCAATCCGTATATCTTAATTTGTAATAAAGTTATGACAAAAAACAAGTGGAAACGGACTTTTGGGTCACCCTGTAAAATAAAAATGAAGAAAAAGCTGAAACAGTTTTTAATTTTTTCTTGGAATAAAAATTAATCAAAAATGGAGGAAAAACACGAATTTGGATGGATGAATAAAATGCGTACTTTGCAGTTAATAAAATAATCATTAAATTGACAGATGGGTAAATATTAAAATAATAATAATAAATAGGGCTGGGCCCAGTTCAATTTTTCATATTAAATTTGTATCAGATTTTGAGGTTAGCTATAGCCGTCATATCATAAGTGAGGCTTGGTTTTTCTCTCAAAAAAAGGGAAAAATTTTTAAATTTAATATAGGGATTTTTAGAACTTATTTTTTATTTTAAGCTGTGTTATATTAATCAATTAAAAATATGGATTTGTTTATTGTTTTAATAAAAAAATAAAAAAAGCCAGCAATGTTGCTCTAATAAAAGGTGAAAAGTTGTGCATATAACAAAATAAAAAATTGGACGGTTGCCCATTTATTATAATCGATTTGTCTGAGACGGAGGGGTCACATGCGTGTAGTTTTGGGAAGGAGGAGGAGGAAGGATGAATGGGAAAAAGGTTGTTTGGTGGCTGGCGGGGCTGACTATGACTAGAAATATGTTTGGTTGCAGCAGCAGTTAATTCGCGAATGAAGTGAAAAATTAAAAAATCTCCAGACTCCGCCAGCCTCCCACCTCTTTTCAGCCTTTTGTCCTCATTTGTCTGGTGTTGTTTTATCTCATTGTATAAATTAAAAAAAATTCGGGTTTTTTTTCGTTCAAGATTATATGATGATTTTTTGTTGGACTTATGATTTGATTCTGAGCTGATAAAATAATGATAAATTATTTGATGTTGATATGCGATTTAATCAAAATTTTATCAACCGCGGGAATGGAGTCCGTCCACTCCGTCATCGCATTTTGAATAAAAGATCGCGGATTAAATGGAAAAAAAGAGGAAAATATGAGCGACGATTTCTGATGTTTGTACTTTGTAGTGTAGTCAATTTTAATATATTTTGTAGTCACTTTTTATAGTCGATTTTGCTAATGGGAATTTGCAATTTGCTAAGGCTGATTAGAATGAGAATAAAAAAATTAATGATTTTGATTAGACATAAAATAAAATTTGCTGCTATATTACAAAAATTAATATTGTTCATTTTGTTATATTTTTCTAGTCAATTTTTTGTAGTGGATTTTGCTAATGGGAATTTGTCTTGCGGTGTTGGGAATGGAAATAGCAAAAAAGTCTTGAATCATATTTAATATCACAAATAAAATTGGCCGCTGTTTACAAAAAATCCATTCTTAGGAGACGGAGATAGCTGCTGAGAGAGATTATAAATAAATGAAAAATAAAATTGTAATATTATAGTTAAATAGTTTAGATGAACTTTGGGACTGAATGATAAAATATTATATGGGTACAATATTTGTATTCATTTGGCAAAAACTCAATTTGAGAATAATTTGGTGAATTCCAAAAATCGTATCAAATGAATCAATTAGAATTAGAACATTCGCAATTTTCTTTCAAAAATTAACAAATCATTTTAATTTAATTCTATGTGCAAAAGATTTGAATCAAATTTTAATAATCACATTTTTTTCTTTTTTTCACTATTTTAAATATTATTTAAATTCAATAAAAAGTAGCTATCCGCTTCATTATCCCAACCGTTATTAATTATTTATTTCCATCAATATTGGCCATTAATTTTCCCCATCAAATATCCCCCATACAATTTGGTTTAGACATCCAGCATATTTTTGGTTGAAAAAATGAAACCACAAAAATCATACGGAACAAAATATTAACAGTAAAAACAAAAAACATTCACAAATCACAATCCAATCATCAATGTGGTGGTCAAATGATTATATGAATTTCTTCTTTTTTAGTTGTTTGATATCTTAATTAGAGATCGGACCAATATCAAGATTTATCAAGATTTTGAAAAATCTTGATCGAAGAAATTTTGGGCAGAATTTTGGTAGATTTTTTAAAATTTTAGGTAAAAATTTACCACTAAACGGTTTTTTTGACTAAAATTTTTCGATCCGCGGCCATTTTTGAAAAAAAATCTGGTAAATTTTTTAAATTTGCAATCTTGATCTTGATCTTGAACCAAAATCCGTCAATATTTATCAATATAAGATTTATCAAGATCTTGGGTTCAAGATCTTGATTGACCACTCTGTCCGATCTCTAATCTTAATAGTATGGAATCTTTCCAGAATGAATTAGATGGTCTAAATTCCTTCATTGAATCCCCGAAAATCCCCGAGTACAAAAATTCAGCACATTTCATCTCACAAGTTCGATAAAATTGGGGGACAAACATAGCCAAAACTTCTCTAAAAATTATTTACATAATAGCTAAAAGTGCAAAATCTTTCTTATAAACTCAGCACAGCCGGTTTTATTCTCCAATATTGGCCATCAATCCAAATCAATTTAGCTCAAAAATTGCTCTAAATGCTGGACAATTGTCCGCACATAAATTTATGGCTGCAATAAAGAAGCAAACAAATTGCGCAAACCAAAAAAAAGATCAACGAAAAATCATCAGCAGCGACACCAAAAAAGTAGTCACAATCCAATCATTCGGTGGGACACAAAAGTGGTTTGCAATAAAGCAAATTGGTTGGCCATCAGCAGTATAGGAAGAACTATACGAATTCTCCTATATTTTTTTTGCTTATTTGACGTTTGTTATTTGGTGTAATTTTGCCTTAGGGAAAGAATTTCTTTAGCCAACAGCCCAAACCCATAAAGGATTGTTTGGGTTGAACTGGTTTATATGTTGTAAAAAATATTTATCAGAAGCAAATAATTGTTATGTCCGAATGTATTTAATTAATATTTTATCCAATAAATAAAATGAATAAATAATAATGAATGAATAATAGATTTGGGAATTCAATATAAAATTAACAACAGACTGGGTCAGACTGAGACTGAGATGATTTGGGAGGAATGAGGAATGCTTATATAGAGGGGAAATACATATTATGCCAATGGGATATAAGGTCAAATCTTATTTAAATATCAATCCAATATTCCAATATTCTACACTCCTTCCCCCTTCTTTGAGCGAATTTTCACGAGGGGTCGAAAATTTGCTTGGCCCTTCTATTCCGATTTGATCTGCGCACTGGTTGCTCTTCCGGCTGGATCAACGGCACTTCCTGTTCCAAAGGCTGCTCATTTTCCGGGAGTGCAACTTCGGGTTGACCTTCCAATTCCCCTTCCGGATTTTCCTCATCTTCAATGTCCGATTCCTCCTCATTTGAAGTCCAATCAGCCTTAAGCTGATCGAAGTGTCTGCGCCAAATTCCACGAATTGTTCGAACAAGGAACATTGCGGACCCAATTTCCTTCAGAATTTTCCCTTGAATCCATTTATGCCCATCACGATAATTTCGAGCAAAAACATTTTGGCCAACTTCAAAGGCTTTTTCTCTGGTCCCTTTATCGAAGTTCCTTTTCATTCGCTCTTTGTATTTGGACTTTTCGGCCTTTATTTCTCCTTTTGGGATTGGCTTAACCAAATCCAGTATTGTTCGCAATTTTCTTCCAAAGAGCATTTCAGCTGGTGATATTTTGGTTGCGGAATGTGGAGTAATTCGATATCGGAGTAAAAATTGATCTTTCCCTTCGTCAGGCGAAAAACCATCCTCCATTTGCAATTTCATTCCATTTTTGAATGATTGAACCATGCGCTCTGCCTCTCCATTTGACTGTGGGTGGTAAGGCGGCGTCAATGTGTGAATTATTCCTCTTTCTTCGCAGAATTTCTTCCATTCTGCCGAAGTAAATTGAGTTCCATTATCGGACACTATTTGCTCTGGAATTCCATGAATGAAGAATAAATTCCGAACTGCCTTCACTGTTGCTTCTGCCGAGATGGTTCTCATTTTGACAATTTCTGGCCATTTTGACTTTGCATCGACCACAATCAACCACATTGATCCCAAAAATGGTCCAGCGAAATCCACATGTAATCGCTGCCAAACTTTATCCGGTTCTTCCCATGGGTGTAGTGGTACCTGACGTTCTTCCGATGAATTTGATTGACAAATTTTACATTCTTTTCGAATTTGCTCAATCTCTTTGTCAATGCCTGGCCACCACATCTTTTGTCTCGCCAAACTTTTCATTCTCACCATTCCAGGATGAGTTGAATGTAAAATTTGAAGCATTCTTTGGCGGAATTTTCTCGGAATCACTGTTCTGCATCCCAACATTATGCATCCTTCAATTATCTCCAATTCATTTCTTGCCAAATAATATGGCTTGAATGATTCTTCAATTTTATTCGGCCAGCCCTTTTCAATCCAATCGATGACCAATTTTAATTCATTGTCATTTTTCGATTCTTCTGCAATTGCTTTGGCTGTGACCAATAACTTTCCAAGTGTATCTTCTTGAATTTCCTTTATTTCTGCTTGGACTTTATGCACTTCAGCAATTTCTGGGCTAGGCAGTCTTGACAATCCATCGGCGTTGCCAAACTCCTTTGTTGCCACATATTCCATGTCAAAATCATAGCCCATTAAAATCAATGCCCAGCGATGAAGTCTTCTCGCAGCAACAACTGGAATTTCGCCTTTTGGCCCAAAGATTTTCTTCAATGGCTCATGATCCGTCTGGAGTATAAATTTTCGGCCCAGCAGATATTGCTTGAATTTTTCCACGCCAAATATTATGGCTCTTCCTTCTTTTTCAATTTGTGCATAATTTCGTTCGGCCATACTCAATGTTTTTGACGCATATGCAATTACACCGACTTTTCTATTTTTATCTTTATGGAACAAGACTGCACCAATGCCATAATCTGATGCATCTGCGGCCAAGTAAAGTGGCTTCTCTGGATCATAATGGGCCAATATTTCACTGGATTTTAGCATTTCTTTAATTTCATTGAATGCTTTATCTTGCCCACTTCCCCATTTCCATTTTACTCCCGTTCGGCGTAATTCATTGAGTGGTTCAGAAATTGTTGCCATAGCCGGCACGAATTTGCTGTAATAATTCACAAGTCCAAGAAATGATTGGAGTTCTTTCAGATTTTTCGGAGCGGGCATTTTCTCAATTGCCTCTATTTTCTTCTCCGATGTTCGAATGCCATTTTTGTCAATTTTGTGCCCCAAATATTCGACACTTTCTTGCATAAATTGACATTTTTCTTTCTTCAATTTTAGTCCATTCTTTTGAAATCTCTCCAGGACTTTTGCCAATGTTTGCAAATGTTCGGTGTCATTTTTTCCAGTGAGAACAACATCATCAAAAAATGCACCAACACCATCAATGCCTTGTAATATTTCCTCCATTTTGTGTTGAAAAATGGCAGGAGCACTGGCAACTCCGAATGGCAATCGATTCATTTGGAATAATCCCTTGTGTGTGCAAATTGTCAAGCTTTTCTTTGCTTGATCATCCAATGGCAATTGTAAATAAGCATCTTTGAGATCCAATTTTGTGAACTTTTGGCCTCCATTCAATAGGCTGAATAATTCCTCCGATCTTGGAATTGGATATTGGTGAATGTCAAGCCATGGATTGACAGTGACTTTATAGTCGGCGCAAACCCGAATTTGCCCATTTGCCTTGGGTACAATCACAATCGGCGTTGCCCAATCACTCGTTTCCACTGGCGTCACCACCCCATCTTTTTGCCATTGGTCTAAAACCTGTTCAACATTTGATCGAAGTGAATATGGCACTGGTCTTGGCTTGCAACATTTTGGCTGTGCTCCTTCTTTGAATTTGAGCCCCACTTTAGTTGTGCAAGTTCCCAAGCCATCTTTGAAAACCTCCGAATATTTGTTCAGGACGGAATTCAATTCATTTTTGACTGAAATTTTTTGAATTGTGCCAATTCCAAAAGCTTTATTCAAATCAATTTGCAATTCTTGGATCCATGGTCGGCCGCATAAATTCTTCCTTTGGCCATCGACCACATAAACTTCCGATTGGATTGAAGCACCATTATAGCCAACTTTGACATTTGCAATTCCCATTATTCCATCGATTGGGATTCCTCCATATGCAAATAAACCTCTTTTTTGTTCTAATTTTGGTCTTCCAATGAGCTTCCAATCCTGGCTGTTCATAATTGTCACATCAGCCCCGGGATCCAGTTCAAATTGAGCAATTCCATTGTGAACTTTCATTTCAATGACCCTCGGTGGCACCAATCCAGTTTGCACCGATTCATTGTTCACTTTGGCAATGGAATTTTGCTTGGCTTCTTCGACATTTATCTGATTAATGCCTTTTCCTCCTTTATAGGATTTGCCATTATTTGAGCCTTTGTTCCATTTCTCATTTCCATCACTTTTGGTTTTGCACATTTTAGCCCAATGACCAACCTTTTTGCACTTATTACACTTGTCATTTTTGTGCGGGCAATTGTTTGACCAATGTTGAGTATTTCCACAACGATAGCAATTTCCATTCTCAACTTTCTTGGCATTCTTTTGCTTTGGGGCTGCTGAAATTTTGGCAATTTCCCCTTTTGCACTGAATGAATTTGAGCCAATGGCATGAGCATCAACATTTGATTGTTCAAGAATTACAGCCAATTCAACGGCGTCTTTGAACTTTAAATCTTTGTCACCTTTTTTGATTAGCTCAGCCCTAATTGTATCATTCTTGATGCCATTGATAAATAGGGCGGTAAGGCACATGTCAATGCTGTCCTTCCCCCAATCTGCTTTGGAAATTAAGCTTCGCAATTGAATGGAATAATCTCTTATTGTCTGCCCTCCTTGTTTTGCATTGAATAATTCATGTCTTTTTGCAGCAATTGATTTAACCTCTCCAAATCGTTCATCCATTAATTTTGTAATTTCATCAAAATCCATTTCGCGAACATCATCCGGCTGTGCCATCCTTCGAAGCTCATCATACACCGGTCCAAGTTCCGAGAAGAATAAGAGCTTTTTTATCTCCGGATCGGTCACACTTTTGAGTTTGATGAAAAATTCAAACCGTTCAGACCAGCTTTCCCATGACATTTCTGGCGTGTAGGCTCCTGGGCCTTTCCCTGCCTTGATTTTGTTGTCTGCATTGTTTGCCATTTTTTCAAGCCCGATCAATACACAATTGATTCAATTCTAATCACACAGAAAAGAATAGGCTGAATTGATTTGACGATTGAATATTGTCAGATGGAAGCTGCACAAGCTTAACTTGTGTGTTGATTTGAATTTATCGATTTGAAGTTTCAATTCACAATCGATTTGACGCTCAAAATTTTCTTTGACTTTGATAATTGTTCGCCGACTGCTTTTTGATGATTTGATTTTGATTTTGGCTGACTGCGCCAATTGTTATGTCCGAATGTATTTAATTAATATTTTATCCAATAAATAAAATGAATAAATAATAATGAATGAATAATAGATTTGGGAATTCAATATAAAATTAACAACAGACTGGGTCAGACTGAGACTGAGATGATTTGGGAGGAATGAGGAATGCTTATATAGAGGGGAAATACATATTATGCCAATGGGATATAAGGTCAAATCTTATTTAAATATCAATCCAATATTCCAATATTCTACAATAATGGTCCAAAATAGTCTCATCATCAATCGCAAATCACAATGCATTCATCGAGGACATAACGATGGTTTGCAATAAAGCAATAATTGGCAGGCCAGCAACACACAGGAAGAACTCTACTAATTCTCCTACTTTTTTTTGGCCCTTTTTGGCGTTTATTATTTATTGTAATTTAGCCTAAGGAAATGGGAAAATTTCTTCTTCGGCCAAGAACTTCTACTCTCCGAAACCGAAAAAGAATTGTTGGGATTTAACTGGTTTATTGCATTGTAAAATGTTTGCTCTGGAAAGAAAATGACCCAAAATAAGCTTCAGGATAGGAAGAACTATACGAATTCTCCTACTTTTTTGGCGTTTATTTTTTTGTGTAATTTAGCCTAAGGGAGAAGACTTCCACCATCTTCTACTACCAAAACCCATAATGAATCTTTGGGGTTCGACTGGTTTATTGCATTGTAAAAATGTTTGCTCTGCAAAGAAAATGACCCAAAATAAGCTTTAGGATAGGAAGAACTATACGAATTCTCCTACTTTTTTGGCGTTTATTTTTTGTGTAATTTAGCCCAAGAGAAAGAAGGTCCTTCCGCCAATTTCTACCCCTCAAAACCCATAATGAATCTTTGGGACTGAACTGGTTTATGTGTTGTAAAAAAATGTTTCCTATAAAGAAAAATGACCCAAAATTGCCTTAGGCTAACTATGAAAGACAGTCGCAGTCGGACATTTTTTGTCCTACATTTTTGGGAGGTTCCAAATTAATTTTCGGCAACAAAGCGGGTCAAGTGGGAATTTTCATCTCTCTTTGTTCATTTTGGCCTACAAATACACCAGGCAAAATATGGAGGAGAGTCGCGCATTTTTAAGCCCTATATTTTCTGGGGAAGGGGCTAAGGAGGTGTTCCATATTAATTTTCGTCAACAAAGCGGGTCAAGTGGAAATTCTTTTCTGTGTTCATTTTCGTCCCTAACTTTTTTTTGTCCAATATACACCGCTCTTTGTTCCGTCCTCGCCTTTTGGCTTCTTCAAAGGTGGGTGAGACTATTTTTTGTGAGCCAATTTGGCCTTATGAAGGTTTCCCCTCTGCATTTCCTTTGCTGTTCCCTTTTCGCCAATTCTTCTTTTTTTTGCCCCACTGACTGATTTGATGAGAGTAATTGATGCTTTTCCTTCCATTCTATTCCCTTCCATTTCCATCGCCTCCAACTTTCTTTTTTGTTGCGCAACTGCCCGAAGCATTCCCTGCTGCAAAAATGAGCAACCCAACAAAATCACCTAATTCGCCCTTTTTGTGGGCTTCTCGCCCCGAAAATTAGTTGCCTTCGCCGTAAAAAAACAAAACAACGGCCATCCATCATAAAGAGGAAAAGAAGGGCCAACGGAAGGAAGGGAAGGCGCGCCCAAAAATGGTCGCCGCAGTTCCATTGCCTGCTTGCCTCCTTTTTTTTTGTTGCGCAACACGCTTAAAGCATTCCTTACTGCTAAAATGAGCAACACAACCACCTATTTCCCTCTTTTGTGGGCTTCTCGGTCCGAAAATTAGTCGCCACCCCCCCCCCCCCCGAAAATTAGTTGTCTTCGTCGTAAAAAAACGAAACGGCCGTCATCCAAAAGTGGGAAAGAAGGGCCAACGGCGGAAGGAAGGGGAGGAAGGGAAGGAGCGCCCAAAAATGATCGCCGCGGCGTAACCAGTTTTGACCCAATTTTTTATGTCTTCTTGCCCCTCCAATTTTGGGGCCCTTTATAAGCAGCCATATTGCAGAATTGCCCAATCATTCTCAGTCAGCAGCAAAAGTAGCGCAGAATGGACGGCGGCGACTATGACAAGCAACAGCAGCGGCAAGAGGCCGAATCCCTCCGGGCCATTGCCTTCTTCGGCGTTTGCCTCTCAACGGTGGCCACGCTGATTTGTGTCATCTCTGTGCCACTTGCCTATCAACATTTCCAACAAATTGGCACACAAATGCAAAGTGAAGTGGACTTTTGCAAACTTCGCTCTGGGAACATTTGGCGTGAGGTCAGTGGGCTTATTCTAATTTTTATGGAATATTGGTGCAAAAATAAAGAAATTTCGGTACTTGTTATGTTTGTACCCGCTTTTTGGGTTAACTGGAGAAAAATGTTTAGCTCATTAGGGACATTAGGATTCATTCAAAGATAGGATATCATCTCGGGTAAAACCCCTAATGAACCTAATCCTAGTGCCCCGAAGAGGGACTCTTCACTGTTTCTATATTCAAAGAAAAAGCGGATAGAAATTAAAATGTACAGGAATTTCTGTTATAATAATTTTGGGATCTAAAAATTGAATTCTAGAATTTGTAAGACTTTTCTTATATTTAAAATTTTTTGTATATAATTGAATCATTTTCAGTTCAATAAATTATTAATATAAAATTTTTATATATTTATGAATAAAATTTTCTGAACTAGAAAGTAAGCTTTTTAGAAAATTCTATATTTTTTTAAAATATTTAAAATATATAATTAGATAATTTTATCTCAGTCAGTAAAATATCTAAAAAATATAATTTTTGTTATTCTAAAAATTATTTAACAAAAATTCGGGAATTTTTAAAGGCTATAAATAAATAAATGCATTATTCCCTCAGGTCACTCGAACCCAAGTTTTGTCTGACGTGAACGGTGTTGTGCGTGAGCCACGTGCCGCTAACAAGGCACCAGGCGGCAAAAAAGCACATCGCAGTGTGACCCAACACGGTGTCAGCATTGGCCACATCAGTGGTGTGAAGGCATTCGCCGCAAAGGCCGTTCGTCGTCAAGCTGGCGGAGGCGGTGGAGGATGCTGTGGATGCGGTAAATTTTTTTGGAATTAATTTGATTAAATAGAATAAGGATATTTGATCGGATTAGATTCCAAATTATTTCGCATTTTTAAAATTTTTTGGCATGATTTTATGATTATTTTGGCATTAAAATTAGATCATTTTTGGGATGATTTTATGATAATTTTTGGCATTAAAATTAACTCATTTCTATTCTTGATTTCATGGAAATTTTTGGCATTAAAATTAGATCATTATTATTCGTAATTTTATGGTAATTTTCGGCATTAAAATTAAATCATTTTTTATTCATGATTTTTGGTAATTTATAATTTTATTAAAATTAAACTATTTTAATGAAATTCTATTCATTTTACAAAATATAATTAAAAATATATATTAAAATGAATATTCTATAACTTATTTTTCCTTCTAAAAATCCCCACTAATCCAATAGGTGTTTCCCAACCCGGACCACCTGGCCCACCCGGACCACCTGGACCCCCAGGAGGCGATGGCCAACCCGGAGGAGCCGGACAACCTGGCCAGGATGCTGCCCCACCACCACCAGCCGCAGCCGGTGCCGGATGCACCCCAACTTGCGAACCAGGCCCAGATGGACAGCCCGGACCACCAGGACCACCCGGACCCAACGGAAACCCAGGAGCGCCCGGAGCACCGGCCACTGGTGGCGGCCCAGGCCCAGCCGGCCCACCTGGTCCACCCGGAGGCGATGGACAGCCCGGAGGCCCTGGAGAGCCCGGACAACCTGGTCCACCTGGAGAAGTTACGGAAGGTGAGAACTTTGTTATTTTACTGATTTTTAATGCTTATTTTCGTAAAGGTCCACCACAACAAGGCCCACCCGGACCACCTGGACCCGATGGACAGCCCGGAGGCCCTGGCGAACCGGGAGCACCCGGAAACGACGGTCAACCCGGAGGCCAAGGACCACCAGGCGATGGCGGCCCACCCGGATCACCGGGATCCCCAGGTCAACCGGGAGGACCTGGCGAGGCTGGCAGCGATGGTGGCCATGGTGCTTGCGACCATTGGTAAGGGAAAATTGTTGGAAATACGATTAAAATTTCGAATAAATTTAGCCCACCGCCACGCACTGCCCCAGGCTATTAAATGATGGAATTGATGGGCAGAAAATGAAGAAAAATGAGAAAATTGTTCAACAAATTTTGAGTATTCTTTCAATCATTTTAAAATCCACTTTTATATTTGCCATAAAAATTCCACATTTTTGTAAGCTAATGTGAATATGGTTGAATAAAAGAGAGCATTTAATATTTATGATTTTTCTATGGGATTTAAAAAATAAATTAATTGCGGTCAATCCTGGAAATTAGGCAAAGTGATTTTCGAAATATTGATTCTAAATATCCTATAGTCGCGATAATGGACTCATTCGACATAGGATGATAGATTTAGTCTGAAAAATAAATTTAAAACCATTTTGGGCCTAATAAATGTTAGTAATCTAAAGCTATTTGAGTTTAAATAATTGTTTGGCTTTTTTAAGACTAAATCAAACCATTTTGAATTTGAAATTTCGTTAACTAAGATGACCATGTTGATTCGGATGAACTTTTTTTTTAAAATCCATGCAAAATTTAGAGGACTTGATTTTCTAAATTGGCCAGCTAAAGATATGAGCAATTCTAGAAATGTTCAATTTTCCAAGATTTCCTGTAACATGTATAATAGAATAGAATGGATAGAAATTAGAAATCGAATAAGCTAGGAAAAATTTTCCAGAAAATTTTTAATTTTTTATTATACTCAATTGCCATGAATTTTTGTAAATTTTACTTCCGTCTTCCTCATATTATTCTCCACAACACTTTCCACTCCATCTCTTTCAGCTGTCACCAAATGAGTATTTAATAAATTTGGAAGACATTTTTGGACTATTCAAAGGATAAGTTGGTCTATGGAATTTAAATAATTATTATTGAAAAAAAAATTCGAAAACTTTCAAAAGTCAAATTATACTATTACTAATTTCCTCGTAGATTTTCTTGTCGTCATACTATTAATGTAAGTAAGTATATAATTATTTTGTTTCAAATATTGCGATTTCTGCGTATCCCCTCATCAGCAGCAGTTTTCCATCTATTCAATAATTCACCACCTTGTTGAATTAATCTGAACAGTCTATATTGACACCTGCCAATTTTGCCGACAATTTTTTAAGCATTATTTTTAATAAAATTGGTGCCTTCCTAATAGAGCAATGCAACGTAAAATTAAATTTACATATGAAAGGAAATGTTCAATATTGATCAAAAACTTTCAAAAGTCAAATTACTATTATTAGTCTTATTTCCTCTAATAAATTGACTTGTCGTCATACTAATAAGTATATAATTATTTTGTTTCAAATACATTTCTGCTTATCCCCTCAGCATTTTTCTATCTATTCAGTAATTCACCCCCTTATTGAATTAACATAGCAGTTTCCATTTAACACCTGCCAATTTTGCCGATAATTTCTCTAAATAATATTAAAATAAAATTGGTGCCTTCATTTGGCTAACAGCAATGCAACATAAAATTTAATTTATATTTATGAAGGGAAATGTTCAGCATCGAATACAAAATTTTTCTATATCCATAAAAATATTATTAACATTTTGTTATATTAAATGCATTATTTTTCGAGAAAAATTATTTTATTAAGAAATTATTATTGCAATAAATATTTAATTTACAGAAAAAAAACATTGAAATCGCTGAAAAAAGTTTTGAAAATGCAGAAAAGTTTATACCGGTTTAGTGGTTTGTCCAAAATCCACAAACCATATAAAATTGGATAGAGCTCGTCAAGACGCATCGAATGATATATAATTTGTCATGGTTTAATAGGTTTTGAATCAAAACCGATTTGATTGTTTAAGTGATTTAAAACCCTTAATTTTTGATCAAATCATAACAAAAATATATACCAATCGATGCGTCTTGAAGATGGGTAGAGGGTTTGAGGGTCTAAGACAGACCACTAAATCGGTATAAACTTTTCTGCAATTTCAATTTTTTTTTTCTGCAAATTTAATATTTTTTTCTGCAAATTAATACCATCAAATATTTAATGAATATTTTCAAAATTAATTTCTATTTATTCTATATTGTTTTTAATTTATATATAGTGATTTGTGAATTTTTTTCAACATTGATTGAAAGCTAAAAATAATAATTGCTTAACAAATATTTTTTTGCCAATTTTTAAAATTCCAATATTAATAAAATATTTTATCAAAAGAAAAATCTGAATATTTCCTTCAATCTTCCACTTAAATTTAAAATAATTTCAACGGGAACATCAACTAATGCCGATAATAACAACAATATTATTTTGGCCGCTACAATTGGCTCCGCCATGGAATTATTTGTTGTCCATCCAATGGCATTTATTATTTCCATTTTTAACATTTCACTGATTTCTAACACAAAATTGCTTCATCCAAATTTGAAAATTATTTTGTTAACACAGAGTGCCACCATTGTTTCGGTTTTTATTTATTATTTTTAAATTTTGCTAAAATTTCTAAATTTCTTATTACCAAATTAAAATATATTATTTTAAAAATACCTATTAATATTTACACTTATCAAATATTAAGATGATATATTGTTTATCGAAATTAATTATAATATTAAAAAATATTCAAATTTTTTAAATTTAATATTTTAATTTCTTCTTATTACATTTCTTTATTTTATTATTAAATCAATATTTTAATATTTTTTAATTTTAATTTCTTCTTATTACATTTCTTTATTTTATTATTAAATCAATATTTTAATATTTTTTAATTTTAATTTCTTCTTATTACATTTCTTTATTTTATTATTAAATTAAGATTCATCAATAATTATTTATGAGAAAAGTTTTTTGTAGACAAATCAGTTTTTTGATTATAACTTTTTTGTGCTTGATCCTAGATTCGCAAAATTTATACCCATTTTATAGTGCTCATCGAGTCGCGTCGATTGATGTTTAGTTTGTCGGGGTTTGGTTAAAACTAAAAGAGTTATGAAACAAAAACTAAAATATGGTTTAGACGGTTTAATACTTTTAATTGTGACCAAACCCAGATAAATTATATATTTAATCGACGCGTCTCGGTGTGCTCTACAAATAATTTAAATGGTTTAGGTTTCTAGAAAACTGATCTTTCGGCAAAAGAATGTGATATTTTATTATTAAATTATAATTCTCATCATTGACTATTTATTAAAATATTCAAAAAACCGACAAGCAAAAAAATTTTTAAATTAATTTTTATTTAAACAGTTCTCAATGAGTCGAAGCACATTTGTGGTGGCTAAATTCATCAATGGGGATATGTTAGGGATTATTCCCCGTGCAAACTTGGGGAATATACACAATATTTTTGCGCAATTACACAATTCATTCACTCCTATTGGAACGCACTGCGGCCACAATTTTTTTCCGCAATTATGATGGCCAATTCGGTGGCAAATGTCCCATTTTGGCCATTTGCACTGTTTCTGTTTCGGTTATTCCTCTAATTTTTTCATTGAGCAATTTAATTTTTGAAATTTTCATAGATTATTTTGTCAATTTTACAGTGTTTTTACCAGAATGGATCTCTACGCTTTACTGATTTTTATAATATCATTTTTCATTCCCTTTTTATTCTACTGACCTTGTCCGAATTTGTTGTGAGTTCGATTTATTTATTTTTTCTATAGTCTTTTTTTTAAAGTTTTATGTGTCAAGAAAGTTATCATTCATATTAATTAATAGGGAGCGGATTTATATTGATATAGTATCCCGAAATAAAGGCGCAAAATATTGACAAAACTAGTAAAATATTGATATAAAATGCAAAAACAGGGAAAATATGGATGAAATATTGATTAAATTTTTTTAAAAATAAGTAAATGTTATTTAAAAAATTCGAAATTTTTTTCCTAAGCAATAATCACTAATTATTCACATTTCGTTAAGAAAATTTTAAAGATCATTTCCAAAAAATTTTTATACATATTATTATTTTTAAAAAAAATTTTCCAATCAATTTTTCATTAATTATTTTACAGAAAAATCATACAATGAATTTTTCCTTAAATTTTTCAATACATATTTTTTTTTAAAAAAATTCCAATCAATTTTTCATTAATTATTTAACAAAAAATCATACAATAAATTTTTCCTTAAATTTTTCAATAAATTGGTAAAATTTTTAAAAAAATGTTTTATTTTTTTTCTAAAAAATATAAAATTTATTAAAATTCTTCAAATATCTTCAAAATATTGACGAAATTGACGAAAAAAAAACTAAAATTGCCTAATTATTGACGGCCAAAAAGTGGCAAAATATTGATGAATTTTGATATAAAAGTTCATGCAAATCGACAAAACTTTGATAAAAACATGTTTTGTTATTATAAGTTCGCAAACAAAATATTGATATCAAAAAAAATCTGTCCCCTATTAATTTAGAAGCAAAATAAATTTAAAAATTTTTTTAGATCATTTTTGTACTTTATGTCTTCAATTGGAAATTTTATCTTTTCCAATATTCAATGCCATTGAATCAACGGTATCAGGTAAAAAAATTAAAATTATTTTTGTTTTGAAATTTTAAAATTTTTAAGAATTTTAATTTTATATATAATTTTTTGATATTGTAAAAATTAAATTAATTATTTTATTGATAGATTTATAAATAAATTTATTTTTTTTTCAAGCTTTCCGAAAATATTCGCACTGCAAAACAATTGATGCCAACATTTTTCTTTCATTTTTCCAATATTTGCATGAATTCAAGCTCACAATATATTCAATATTTTCATGTGATCAATTCCCCTCAAATAATCAGCTTTTATTTTATGTGCATGAATCTCGGCAATGGAATATTGCATTCCCTCATTGAATTGACTGTGATCACGTAATTAATAAAAAAAAAAATTAATTAATTTTTAATCATTATAAAAAAAATGTACTCGGTTAATTCCTCAAAAAGCAAAGGGCCGTGCAAATGTAGGCGATTCCTCAATAGTGCAAATGTGGGCGTTCGACTTATAATAAATCAGAAACCAGTTTTAAACCCAACAAACCTTATATAATTTTGTAGATCTCATCGAGACGCATCGAATGGTATATAATTTGTCATGATTTGGCCCAAAATTAAAGAGTTTAAAACCAAAGACTGGAGAAATGGTTTGAACAGTTTAATACCCTCAAATTTTAGCTAAACCATGATAAATTATATACTATTCGATGCGTCTCGATGAGATCTACAAAATGGTATAAGGATTGTAGGGTCTTAAATCGGTTTCTGATTTATTATATGTCGAAATTACCCACATTTGCACTATTTGTAGAATCGACCTAGCACTGTATAAAATATAAAATTAAAGAATCTAAAATGATAAATTATTGAATGAATTAATTTATTACACAATTTTTAAATTTAATAATTTAGAGGACGGATTTATATGCAAATGCATATAAATGTATTCATTTGTATATTTTTGTTTTATGGTAAAAATTTTTGTTCAAAAAGTAATAAAAATTGAAAAATTTCTTATTGCATATTTTAATAAATTTTTACGAAATTTGCATATTATAGCACTTTTTCGTGCAAATAAATCCGCCCCCTAAATTATTTGATTTTTATTTTTATGATCCATTATTCAAATTCAAATAGAATTAGATTAAGTTCTTTTCCACTTCAATCAACATTGACTGGCCAAAATCGAAAAAGGCCGGCCAAAATCGAAAAAGGCTATTAATCAAAAAAGGCCGTAACACATATATAGAATTTATTCACAGAATTCATTCATTCCATTCACTCACAGGCATCATCCATTGTTGAGAAGGAAAGCAATGAATTGGCTGCGAATGATCCACGTTCGATTGCGCCGTCCGAATGCAGTCGAGGATTTGGTCAATCCACAAAAACAACAGCGACAAATGGTGGCCAATTTGAATGGACAAACATTGATTCCCGTTTCCGAACTGGAAAGTCATTTCAAAATGCTTGAACAATTGTGGAAATGAACGGTGACAGATGATGAATAAAGCACATTTAATTCGAATAGTTTTCATTAAATTTAATAAAGAATTTGAATTGTCAATTGCTTCATTGGAATCTAAAATTTTGTTAATATTTCAAATTTTTCCACAGTATTTATTTAATTTTTAAATTTTTAAACTCATTTAACCCAAATAAATAATTGATAATATCAAAATGGATCTTTGACATAATTGTTTATAAACACAAAATTTACAACAGCATTAATAGAAATCCATAATTATTAATAAATTTTAGTAAAATTTTTTCTATTCTTAATTGAAATGAATTTTTGTAAATTTTCCTTCTTCTCCACATTATTCTTCACAATTCTTTCTAATTTTTGCGCAAATTTTCAGCACTAAAAGTTGTTCCCCAAATTTCGCGATGGAGCGAAGAGAGGGAATTTGTGCGCATTGCGCAACTCGCTTCTTCTTCTTTGCTTTGTTTAATGTTTTCGCCTGTGGCGAAGGCGGCTTTTTCATTGTCATTTTTACTGCAGAAAATTGGGTCAAATTAAAAGGCAGAAGCAAGTATTTGGCTTTGTGTAAGTGTAAAGGAAAATGAAATGACAGAAAAGAGAAGAAATTAATCACGATTTTCCAGGCCCATAAAACAACAATGTATAAGCGGCGAGCGGCCATAAAATTCTGCAAATTAATTTAAAACAACGCATTCCGAGAAGATGGCTAAATTTTTTCGGGTCCCGTTCATTTGCCCTAAAGCAAAATTTTTAAGCTTTTTCATTGTCATTTTTCCTGCTGACTGAAAATTGGGTCAAATTAAAAGGCCGAAGCAATGCATTGTAAAAAGGCAATGGCAGAAACGGGAATAAATCAATCAAAATTTTGTAGGCCCATATAACAGTAAACTGCCAGAAAATTGTGTAAAATTAATTTAAAACAACGCATTCCACTAGAGTCGGGAAAGCTGAAAAAATTTTCGGGACCCGATCGAATTTTCTGTCAGTGGGTAGCTGAGCAATTCCCGTGCTTTAATTTTCGGGGCGCGTTGATTTGCCCTAAAGCCAAATTTGTGTAAATGGCGTAGAACTGCAATTCCCGACACTTTAATTCCCGTTTTGCTTTGTCCCAATTTATGCTTGATGAAATTTTTTGCTATAAAAGTTGCACCAAATTTTAGCTAAACCCAATCATTTTTGCGATTCCTCCACACCTCCAGAACCAAAAATGGAGGCCAAACACTATTTGATTCGAATTGTGTCCGGCTTCTCGGCAACAGCCATCGTTGCAGCACTCATCATGATTGGCCTTCTTTTTCGGGTAAATTTTGGGATAATTTTAATCATTTTTTGGCACTATTCAATTTATTAGGGAGATTTAGGAACAATTTTTATTATTAAAAAATATTTATTAAATTTTTCAAAAATTTTTCACTCCTCGAAATCAGAAATTTGGGTCAAAAATTTTATTTATTTGTTAGTATATTAGTTTTAAAAAATTTGGACATAATGGATTATCCCAAAATTATTTTAAATAAATTACTTTGCCATAAAAGTTCCAAAATCCAATTTAAACAGTTAATTTGGAAAAACAATGGAATTTAGTAAATTGATGTTCTGACTTTTCGCCTAATAAGGGAAAATTGGCATAAATCAACAAAGAAATATGAAAATTCAATAAATCCAGCCAATTCATGAAAAATTGCTAGAATAAAGGGGAAAATTAGCATAGATCTGAAAATTCTCTTCTATAATTTTAATACTAAAATAAATCTATTAATGCAATTTTTATTTAAGGACATCAACAATTTGTACGATGAAGTGATCCATGAAATGGACGAATTCAAAGTGATGGCCAATGATGCATGGGACAAAATGCAAGCAGTTCAAGTGGAAATGACCGGAGGAAAGGCAGCAACGGCGGCAGCAATTGGACGCGAATTCCTCGAATTGGTGCGTGAAAGACGGCGGGCAAGCTATGCCGGTGGCGGCGGTGGTGGAGGAGGAGGAGGAGGAGGCGGAGGAGGTGGCGGATATTCGACCGGAGGGGGTGGCGGAGGAGGCGGATATGCCAAAGGAGGAGGCGGAGGAGGTGGTGGATACTCAAGCGGAGGAGGAGGAGGCGGAGGAGGCGGATATGCCAAAAGTGGTGGTGGAGGTGGTGGCGGATACTCAAGTGGAGGCGGAGGCAAGTTATTTTTTTTCCTATAAAATTTGATAGCAAATTGATTAATAGAGTAGATTTGTGGGTTTTAAACTAATTTTATATGCATCAGATTTGATGAGAAAAATAAAACACCTAACTAATATTTTTAAGAAGCATTTGGTTTTGATTTAATTTTTTGATTTATTTTATTTATTATGGCATCTTTTGAGGGAAAATTTAATTTAAAAAATGCAATAAAAAACAAATACCATCTATTAGACTCGAAAATTATTTTTACAAATTTCACAAAAAAAAGATAATATAAATAGGCAACTAATTTTGAGAATTTTTCGATCTAAAAATCCACTTTTAATTCTTGTGAAATTAATCGAATTTATTGAATATTTTTAATTAATTAATACATATATTGAATTCTCAATTTAATTTCAAAAATTTTGTTTTTTCACCCAATCAAATTAATTTAAAAATTCCCTTATTGAAGGCGGCCGAGGAGGAGGAGGAGGTGGAGGATATTCTAGTGGAGGCGGAGGCGGCAACACTGGCGGCGGGGGAGGTGGATATTCCAGCGGCGGCGGTGGAGGAGGCCAAAGCTATCAATCCGGCCCATCCAATGGCCCATCCACCGACTACCATCAACAGCAATGCCAACCCCAACCCGGTCCACCTGGACCTCCAGGACCACCCGGCCCACCTGGACAGCCCGGCGGCGATGGCCAACCTGGCGGTGCTGGACCCCCAGCCGAAGCTGGCCCAGACTGCGGTAGCAGTGCCAGTTGCCCAACTTGCCCTGGAGGCCCACCTGGACCACCCGGAGGCGTTGGACCACCCGGTAAATTTAATTGGAATTAATTTTGGAGTAATATTTTGGAAATATTTTTGCATATTTTTATACCAAATTTTAATTTTTATTATTTTTTAAGGACCACCCGGACCTGATGGACATCCTGGCGAAGATGGCCAAGGAGGAGGAGGCGGACAACCCGGCCCACCTGGACCACCCGGCGATGGAGGACCACCTGGCCCACCCGGAGGCAATGGACCACCCGGACAACCTGGAGCACCCGGAACTGGTGGAACTGGACAGGTAAACCAAAAATTGATATTATTTAATATTTTTGGATATTTAGCCTGGACCTAAAGGACCACCTGGACCAGCCGGCCAACCCGGAGAGCCAGGAGGACCTGGCGAATCACCGCCATCCGGCACTCCTGGCCCGCCTGGACCCGCAGGACCACCCGGACAGCCAGGACAACCCGGTGGACCTGGTCAACCTGGCAATCCAGGACAAGCCGGAGAATCGGGTGGTGATGGAGAATAGTGAGTTTTGCTGAATTAAATTAATTAATTTAATGGGAATTTGAGTATATTTGTAGTTTGAGACGATTTTGATTCCAACAACCAAAAATTTAAATAAATGGCCATATCTCAGGTCATAGGCAACCTAGAGTATTAATTTATGGCCCATTCGAAATTCGATTTAGTATGGTCAGGGGAAATGCTAATTATGGCCAGATTTGTTCTATTTTAATAATATTAAACCGGTTTAAAACCGAAATTACATTTGGCCATAACTTAAGATTCAAACTGATCAAATCGATTTGGCATTTAAATTTTCTTTACAAAATTGATCTTAACTAATTTATTGAGATTAAAGGTTTTAAGATATCCAAAATTCGTTTAGAAATATGTTAAAACCGTATAAAAACCAAAATTTCAGTTTCCTTAACTCAGGTTCAAATAGTTTAAATCAATTTGAAATTAAAAACTTATAAATAAACCGACCTTAAAAAATCGATTAAACCAGAAATCTAGGTTGTATCATAATCAAAAATATGCCGAAATCAAAATCGGCTGAATAATCTTATTAATCTTATTCATTTCCAGTTGTCCTTGCCCACCTCGAGCAAGCGGTGGCGGCGCAGCTGCAGGCGGTGCAGCTGCTGGCGGTGGCGCTGGAGCTAGTGCCGGAGGTGGCTCATATAATGCTGGTGTCGGAGGCGCTGGAGCAACGGCTGGCGGCGGCGGTGCTGGTGGCAAAGCTGGTGGCTCTTACATGAGCCGAGCCGTGAAAAAGGCGGCAGCCGTGAAGAAAGTCCGCGCGACGGCAGTGAGAGCCCGTGCCGCAGTGAAGGCCAAGGCGGCGGTGAAAGCCCGTGCCGCAATGGCAATGCCCCATCGGGGAATGACCGGTGCACAACCGCATCAACAGCAGCCAATGAGAATGCAAATGCAACGAAAGGCAGTGAAGAAAGTTTAAATGAACTAGAGAAAATGGAAAAATGATTACCATGATCTATGACAAATTAATTTGATATTAAATCAATAATTTTGAACAAAAAATTGAATTAAAGAGTATAAAATAAAAATGATAAATGTTCAATTGGATTTCTTTTGTTTAAAAGTTAACTTTTGTCAATCACGGCTAGGATGTTTTTTAGAAAAAAACGTTCATGTAAGAAAATCAAAATTCTTGAGGCTATAAAAAGTTGCCAATAACCATAAACCTATGAAAAGTCCAACTTCTTTCTTAACTTAATTATTGCCGAATATGGTCTTGAAAAAATTTTGATATAGAGAATAAATAAAAAAAAATAATGGTAAATCTCATTGGATTTATTTCGTTAAAAATTGTAAATTTTGACATTCATTGGTGATGACTATGAAGTTTTTTATTCAATTTCGTGTAAAAATTAAAATGTTACTGGTTTTATGACAAATGGTCAAATCAAATATAATAAATACAATTCTAACTTCTTTCATATATTTAATTATTTCCCAAGTTTAGTCTTAAAAAATTTTGAATAATTCTAAATAATTTTCTTCGTTGTTTTTAGGCCTTTTAAAATCGCCCCTTTTAAAACAAAAAGAAAAGAAGGAGGAAAAGTGGAGAGAGAGTATGATGTGAAGGGCGAGTATCATTGCCTCTCAGCACATTCTCTACCTACTTCCCATTCAATTTTTTTACACAGAGTTATAAAAGAGAAGAGGAAATTTATATTTTGTTAGAGAAGAGGAACAGTTGTTCTAAAAAATATACGGGAGTAAAAATAAATTTTTGGAACGGGGAGGAATTCCGGAGCTTCCCTTAAAATACTTTATAAAATTATTTTAAATTCTTTTTTTAAATATTTATTATTTTATTGATAAATATGAATATATGTGAAAATATAGAAAATAAAATTTGTAAATATCACACGCAATGTAAATAGCATTTTAGAAAATTCAATAATTTCAAATAAAATGCATTTGTAATTTTTCCGTTTATTTTTGAATTGACAATTCCGTCATTGGATTCATTTGTGGCCGATGCTTCAACGTGGAAACTGCCCTTTGCCTTTCCCTCTTTGTCATGAATAACAATTGGACCTTAATCGAATTAAAAAAATAATTTTTAATTATTTTTAAAATTATTAAAAAATAATTTAAATTTTATTTAATTTATTACAAAATTATTTAATTTTTTATTTTTTATTTTATTAATTTATTTAAAAAATAATTTTATAATTATTATTAATTATAATTATTACCTCATCAAGATTGAGTCCCTTGGTTTCGGGAACGACAAAATAGAATAGGACTAGCGCTATGGCCGTTATGGCCGCATAAATGAGAAAAGCACCTTCAATTAAAATTTTTAATTTAATTTTTAATTATATTATCTACCAAATTTGGTGGCTTCCTGATTGAGTGACAAGAAAGTCAATGAAACCAACAAATTGAATGCCCAATTACAAAATGTGGTAAAGGAGACGCAAGTGCCACGGGCTAAAATTTTTATTTTTATTTATTATCCATTTCTTTGAAAAATAATAATAAATGATGCTAAATTTTAATTAATAATTAATTAATATGCTTAATATTAAAATTAGTCAAAATTAATTAATTAATTTAAATTTATTATGCTTAATTTTGGTAAAATTTTAATTGTAAAAATTAATAAAAAATTCCAAAAAAATAATTATAATAAATTTTTTACCCCAAAGTGGATAGAATTCAGCATTGAGCACCCAAGGCAAAGGGGCATAGCCTGAGGCAAATGCGCATAAAAAGAGGACCATAATGAGGATTGGCAAAATTGTGAAACTAGTCCGGCACATTACATCACCCCTAAAATTAATAAAAATATTTCAATTAAATTAAATTAATTAAAAATGCCAAAATTTTTTTATTAAGAATTGTTGCCCACCATTCATAACGTGCATTTCCCAAACTGTGCCATCCATCCGTGCTATTTTCACTGGAACATGGGCCCATTGTGGATCGAAATTCAGAATTTTGGTGATCCTTAAAATTTATATACAAATTATATAATATTAATTTTATAATAAATTATATTTAATTTTAAGCTAATTTATTTATATATTTTAAAATAATTTGTAACTACTTTAGAAACAAGAAATATTTTAAAAAATATTTAATAAAATAATTCCTCACTTTAGGCAAACAATAGCCATTTTTGCTTTGTCCATCTGTTGAAACTTCAGCACAGAATCCACAACTTTCGTCGGTTGTACAAAAATCGCAATTGCTTTAAGAGTGAATTTATTCAAAATTATAATTAAATTAAAATATTTACCTAAGCTGAATGCATCTTTGGAAATTGGCGGCACTCGAATCGATGTTCAAATCCGAAGAAAAATTGGCAAAATTTGTTTCGGATAAAGCAGAATCTCTGTTGATCAAAAAGAAAGCTAAAATGGGAATTAATTAAGGAATTAATTATTTTAAAGTTTTTTTTTAAATTTATTTTATTAGTGAATAAAAAATTGGGAATTAATTATCTAAAAATTTTTTAAAATATTTTTAAAAATTAATTTCACATTCAGAGGGAATAGTTATTTTTGAAAATTTTATTTTATTTAAATTTTTAATTTATTTTCATCATTCTCAGATGTTTATCGAATTTTCCCCAGATTTTTCCCTATTTTCCCCATGGTTAAAAATTAATTTATTTTTAAATTTTTAAAATATATTTTTTATTATTTTTCATTTATTTTCATATCCAGGTAAAAATTGAGGAATTAATTTAATTAATTTTTTAATTTATTTTCATTTTTAGGTAAATTTTAGAATTTATTTAATTTTAAAAATTTATTTTTAATTATTAATTTTACCTCCACTCATCAACAACAATGAGACCAAAACGCCAACAATGCTGGCCAACAACAAAATTCGTCGTCCCAGTCGTTCCACAAAATATATAGGAATGAAAGTGGCAAAGAAATTGACACCTCAAAAAATGTTAAAATTTAATTTAAAAAATTATTTACACTTTAAAATATATTAAAATTTAATATAAAATTAATTAATTAGTTCTTAAAAAAGGTCACTTGAAGTTCCAACCGAAATCCAAATTGTTGTATGCTCATCTTTGACACCGGCCGAACGAATTATGGCACCCGTATAATACCTGAATAATGGTAAATATAATAATTTTTGTTTTTATAAAAATAAATCCGTACGGGGTCAATTCCACAATAGACAAAGGGCAGTACAAATATGGGCGATTCCACAATGGTACAAGTTTTTGGCTTCTAATAATTCAGAAACTGGTTTTAGAACACATAAACCTTATACCATTTTGTAGATCTCATCGATATGCATCGATTGGTATATAATTTATCATGGTTTGGCCCAAAATTAAAGAGTTTTAAACTAAAAACTTAAAAATATAGGTTTAAACGGTTCAACTCTTTATTTTTGGGCCAAACCATGACAAATTATATACCATTCGATGCGTCTCGATGAGATCTTCAAAATGGTATAAAATTTGTGGACTCTAAAACCAGTTTCTGATTTATTAGAAGTCAAAAACTTTATATTTGTACCATTGTGGAATCGCCCATAATTGTACCATTGTGGAATCGACCTAGCACCAAATAAATCATTTCAATTTTTCAATGGCACAATAAAAAAAATAATTTCGAATTTATTTTTAAATTTTGCACGTTTATTAACTATACCTAGCCTTGATTTGGGTTAAATGAATTATTTAGAAAAAGAATTAGTGAATTTGTTTTTTTTTGAAATAGCAAAAAGTTGTGAGACGGCAAAGCGGAAAGTAGGCTAAAATTGAGTTTCTTTCTTTTTGCCTTCATCCCAATTCAACTATAAGTGAAAAAAATGGGAGTATGGTCTACACAGACAATGATATAGCTTTAAAACTTGCAAATTTGTTAATTTAGCCTTTATTGAGATGAATTAAAATTTAAAAAATTAATAAATTTGATTGGAAATTGACAAAATTATGGTCAACAAAAATAGTAAAATAGGCCAAAATTTAGTTTTTCTATTTGTTTTACTTTGGTCCCAGTTTCATTCAAGGGAGTATTTGTTCGCCAAATTAAATATTACCTATTTAAACAAGCTTAATTTATAATTCATTTCTAAATTTATTTACTATTAAAATAATTTATGTTTATTTTATATTTTAAATTCAGACATAATTGTGTTGATGCCGGACATTTGTTGGAATGCTTGAAGCAATGAACCAATGATGAGTGCTTTTCGCACGGATGGATTCGTCAAAATTCGAACAATTACATTTCCATCACCTTTTTAAATATTATTTAAAATAATTAAATTAGTATTTCCCAACCATAAATTGTATCATCCTGTTTTTGTTGCTCATGGGCCATGTGAATTTCTTCCAATTCTAAAATTGATATATTTTGACGATAATTTTAATTTAAAAATCCAGTCCTGACCATATGCAATCCATTCTTTTTCCCCATTGTAAATTTTGGCCAACACCTCTTCGCATTCCTTTTTCGTCCCATTCTGATATAACCATCTCGGGCTTTCGGGCAAGAAAAGGAACCCAATGAATTGGATGATTGAAGGAATGGCCGCAAAACCAAACATTAGTCTGTGAGTAATGGAAAAATTGGATAATTTTTAAAATTTAGAGTACAATATTTTTTCAAGATTTGGAAAAAATTTTTTATTAAAATATTAATAAATATATTGAATTCATTTATTTATGATTTGATAATTGGTATATATCTAATTATTTTTACTGATTAAATTCAAGGGAAAATTGGCCTAATTGAAAAAAAATAAATTCAAAAAAATTAGTGAAATGAATCAATTTTAAAAATAATGAAATAATTTGGCCAATTGGCAAAAAATTATAGTAAAAATGTTACAAAAATTGATGGAAAAAAATTCGATAGAAAAATTAAATTCCTTTTTGAAGGTTAAAATTTTTATATTTTTAAATAAAAAATAATTGCAAAAATCCAAAATTCAATTAATTTTTAAATTGATTATTTCCCACCTCCATCCAATTCTTCTTGCATCAATGTAAGAAAAACCGCCGGCAATAATGTTGGCAGCCACAAGGCCAAAACAAATCATCAGCTGGGAAAGCATTTTATTATTGTATTTATTTTTTATAAAATTATTTTACCTGAAATCCGGTAACTAATCTGCCTCGAATATGCGCAGGAGATGACTCGCCCACATAAATAGGTACAATCATTGAAGCAAATCCTGAAAAAT
Organism: Pratylenchus scribneri; assembly: GCA_030063045.1. NCBI lineage: Eukaryota > Metazoa > Nematoda > Chromadorea > Rhabditida > Pratylenchidae > Pratylenchus > Pratylenchus scribneri. Next base: position 96,387 of record JAQSEB010000037.1, on the reverse strand, counting down.
AAAGCCGATTATTTTATTTATTTTCATTAATTTTAAACGAATTATTATAATTTAAATAAAATCATTTAAAAATCTATTTTATTTTTAATTTTATTCAAAATTGTAAAATTAATTTTATTATTTGATTTTATTTGATTTTAATTAATTTTAAAATAAAAAAAATTCAGAAAATATTTATTTTATTTTATTCAAATTGTATAATTAATTTTATAATTAATTATTTTATTTAAATTAATTTTAATAATTAATTTTAAAATAAAAAATAATAAAATTTTTAATATTTTTACCAATTGCAATGCCAAGCAAAATTCTCCCGATTAGAAGAATCCATTTGCTGAGTCCAATTGCGCAAATCAATGCTCCAACCGTGAATATTATTGTCGACAAAATTATCATCTATAAAATATTTTATTTTATTTTTAAATTAATTGAATTTTTGGCCAACTTTTCGCCTCCCATATTTGTCGGATGCTTTCCCCGCAAAAAGTGCACCAATTCCGGCCATCCCGGGAGTAATGGAGACTAAAAATAAATTAGATATTTTTAGCATAATTAATTTAATTTACCAATAATTTCATGCCAAAAAGTGTTAATCGGTTTTAATTGTTCATCCTTCACAACGTAAAGCATTGCTGATGAGACAATTCCTTTAAAAATAAAATAAATATTAATTATATTATTTTTTATTAATTTTTTTCAAATTTTAATTAAATTTTTATTAATTATAATTAAATTTTTATTATTTTTTTTTTCTAATTTTAAATAAATTTTAATTTTTCATAATTAAGATTCTAAAAATTTTGCCTGTATCATATCCAAATAGAAAGCCACCAATGACAGCCATCCCAGCCAACTAATTTAAAAATAATTATTTTCAAAATTTTTATTATTCACTCATATTAAATAAAAAAATTTCATTGAATTTTTAGAATTTTTTTTATTTATAAAAACCATTTTTTCATGCAACCAATTAAAATTAAAATTTTAAAATATTGTAAAATTACATTTCTTTAAAATTATTATTTTTAATTTGGCCTTTTTTAAATTAACAAAAAAAAATAGTTTGAATTCGTGGATTATTAGATATTTATTTAAATTAATTTTAAAAAAATGTGACCAAATAAATGAATGATCCAAGTCGGGGAGAATGCCTTGGATGGGTTACAGTGCCACCCATCGAAACTGTATTCATCGCGACCATTCTGGCACGCCAAAGTAAATGATGCCTATATCTCTTAGTTAATTAAATAATTAAATTAAATAATGAAAAATGAGGAATAAATGAATTTTTTGAAGATGGAATTTTTAAAATTTATTTAAAAACTTTTTATAATGTTTTATTTTATGCTGGCAAATATTTTTTTAAATTTTTTAAATTTTAATTATTTTTTTACTTGTTTCTCCAACCATGCCGGCGTTTTTGTCTCATTATTATGCCTTTTGTAATAATTTGGATATGAATTGTGATTGTGATGACTGCCGTTTGGGGAGGAGGATGGAGAGGATAAAATTGCCCCACAACTGCTTTGACTCATTTTTATAATTTTTAAAATTGAAATAAATTATTTGAGGTAATTAATTAAGCTAAAATATTTGAATAAAATTTTCTTAATTTTGGTTGCTTGATTTTTGAGTCATGACTTTTATTGCAATTTTGGATGGGAGAGTTAATGTGCTATTCTGTGCTCATTCTCTGTGATTAACAACAATAATATTTGTTTGTTTTTGCCCATTGTTTTAAGCGGATTATCACATGGAAATTTATTAAAAATATTCGGTTATTTTTGTGGGTGATTGGAATTTGGAAACATTGAACATTCGTTTCTAAAATTATACTTAAAGCTTTAATATAAAAAAATTTAAATTTTCTTAAAAATATTTTGAATTATTATTGTTAAGAAATTAATTTAAAAAATTGTTTTTTTTTTTAAATTTCAAAAATGTTAAATTTCTAAATTATAATTTTTTAAAAAAATAATAAAATTGCTTATTTTTAAAAAATCTAAAAAAAAATGTTATTTTAAATTAATAATTTTTAAAAAATTATTTAAAAAAAATTAATAATTTATTTATTTGTTCCTGAAAAATGGAGCAATTAACAAAACATTAAAAACCAGAGTAATAAAAAGGTCGGAGATTCAGAGTTGGGATGGGATGAAAATTGTGTTCTGATTTGTTTTTTAAGATAATTTTTCGATAATTTTGAAAATCAATTAAAATGGACTAAAGACTGAAATAGTTTTCCTAATTAGCCATAAAATTAATTAATTAATTAATTAATTTTTTTAGATTGAGGAACTCGATGGAATTAATTTGGTTTTGGGGAAAAATTGGGCCATCATTTTCTTGGGCCCATTCCTCCAAATTATTTTATGGGAGTGGAGGGCGGAAGGAAAAACCACGCTAGCCAAAAATTTCATCAAACATCATTTTCCATCATGTTGTTCCGCTTAAAGAAAATCGAAAATGTCACATTTTTTTTTCTTATCTTTTTAAAATTCTCAAGGAATTTAAATAATTTTATTTTATTTTGGGGGAAATGACATGCTTTAAAATAAGCAAATATTTTTTTTATTATTTAAATAGATATTAAAAACACAATCAACCAATTTATTCATAAACAAAGTCTTAATAATTTTTGAATAATATCCTCAATCAGAAGTTATTTTTATATAAATTAGCACTAAAAATGGAAAAATTATTAGAAATATAGAAAAAATTCAAATTATCAATAACAAAATGGATTATTGAAATACCTAAAAATCATATTAAAAATTTTTTCCATCCATATTTTTTCATATTCTATTCTAAATTTCTAATTATGAGAATATTCCTCCTCAATATTCGCCCATTTAGAAAAAATTGTTGATTTTGCAAAATTTGGGTTTATTTTTCCATGCATTTCCCAACAATTCAAGCGGAAATTATTTTAAATTATTTTTTGATAAAATATTTATTTTGGAGGGGTGTTAATGAATCTTTGATAAATGTTTAATTGTGTTCGCGAAATAATGGAATTTCGACGACTATTTAAGGAAAATTGTGAATATCTTTGCAAAAAAAAATTGAAAAGAAATAAAAATATTTGCCAGCTTAATTAGAATTTAAAATAAATTTTTATAATTTAAATAAATTTTTATAATTTAAATTATTAAAAAAAAATATAAAAAAATTCCATCTTCAAAAATAAAATGTGGAAAAAACGCGAATATTGTAAATGTTCATTTAAAAAATTAATTAAAAAATAAAAATAGGGAAATTTATTGAAAAAATTTTTCTGAGTTTTGACCAAAATAGAATAAAAAAAAATAATTGATTTTTAAATTTTCGATTTTAAAATTTAATTCTGAAGAAAATCGGGTAAATTTTTAAATGGTTTATTTGTGGTTCTGAATTTTCTAGTGTAATCAATTTCATTTTTATTTTCTGGGGACAAAAATTTTTTGAAAAGAACGGGGGATAACAAAATAATCCCATGGGCGCGAAATTGTGAAGGGAGATTGCGCAGCTGAGAGGGGAGTTCTCGTTCATTTTAGTGGGACAACAAAAGTGTTCGCCAAATTGCGATAGGAGAAAATTGATTGGATTGAAACTGAAAATAATAGGGTGGTATCATTTTGTTGTAATTTTAATCAAATCAATTTATTTATTTATTTATTTATTTCTTTTTTCTTTTTCATTTAAAATTTAATTTAATTTTAATATAGTCAAAAATTTTTAAAAAAATTTAAATTTTTCTCAAGTAAAAATAATTTAATTAACATAAATTTTGTGTAAAATGAACTAATAAATGAGCTAATTATTAAATTAATGAGAATGTGCCTCAATTAAAATGGCTAAGAAACAATAAAAATGGTCAAAAATTCTTGTGAATTTAATAGAGAGAATTCTCATTAAATTTTTATTCCGAAATATCCATAAAAATGCACACTATTGGGCCAATATTCTAATTATTTGAATGAAAATTTTATGACCGCAAAAAAGCATGCCGCTTTTATCGATATTAAATTTTAGGGGAAATCAGGCCAGTTTTGGTGTCATATTAATTTTAATAGGCGTTCGTTTTTTATTTGTAAATAATTTCCATAAAATTGTGCCCATAAAATTTATTTTCACTTTTTCTTAAATTTCTATTAATTCACAGTTTTTTTAATTTTATTTCTATTAAAATTCTAATTTCTTTATTAAAATGCCAAATTGTACTTTTTGGCAAAGATCACAAAAAACTAAATGGAAATTAATTTGATTCATATCGAGGGATTACTAATTTTGACTGAGCTTCTTTGTTGTTTTATTTAAGCTAATATTTTGCGGATTATGCAAGCAGCCAAGTGGGATCACGTTGTTTAATTTTGAATGATACTTACTTAAAATTTAATATTTACATAGTTAAGTTAAATTTTATAAACAAACATGTAAATTAGGTGGGAGAAAGATGAAAGAAGTTTGTGATTGACTTTGACGTAACATTTTAAATGGGAAATGTGAGGATTATTAAAATTTGACAAAATTGTGTTTAAGTTTGTAAAATATTTTTTAAAAAAATATTAAAAAGTTTATATTAAAAATGTAAAAAAAATAATTTTTTAAATGTTTATTAAAATTTTATGAGAAAAAATAATGTTAAATTTTTTTTTGACTAATTTGGGAAAAATAAAATAGAGGAATTATTTACATATTATGTAGATATAGATATTGGACATATTCGGGGCTATTATAAATGATTAAAGTCCAAAAATGAGGCAACATTATTAATAGGATATCAAACATTTTTATTTATTTTTTTTGATAATCAAAGTCCAAATATTTCTGCAATAATTTATTAAAATATCTAATATTATATAATTTAAATAAATTTGGATAAAAGAGACCCTTTAAAAAAATTAAAAATATGCTTAAAATTTTTGTCATTATTTATTTAAAATTTTATTTAAAATTATATTTTTAATAAATTTTACTACCCAATTTTTCAATTATTTATGTCTTAGTAGAAAATAATTTTTTAATTATAAGAATTTAAGAAGAAAACTAACAATATAATACAAATTTCCTTATTAGAAAAATATAAAAAATTGCCCTATGTCTAATTTTGAGATATGGGTTTATGCTTCATGGAATATATGGCCATAGAATACGAGATAAAAGAACGTGAACTTTGAATGGGATAGGAAAGGGATGGCTTTCATGTCAGAATGAGTTGGCAAATCAAAATTGATGGAAATGTTCTTCCTAATGCTCTGGGGAGTGGGACGTCATTCATTCTTCATTTTCAAAATGACAACTTCCGAGGCAGTTTTAATTTTAATATTTTTTGAACCAACTTTCTTAAGGAAAAATCAAAGTTCATTCACACATTTCCGCTTTTATATAATGTGTTTTGATCGAATTATTCCAAAAATTTATTTTTTTTTTTAATATTTTTTTTAAAATTAAATATTGGAAAATTTTTTAAAATTTCAAAATTTAGAAAATTATTCTTTAAAAAATTTTTTAAATTAAAGGAAAATTTCAGAAATTTTCAATTTTTTATTTTTTAATAAAAAATTAATTTTCGCAAAGAAATATCAATTAAATATTTTTAAATATTATATAGGCTATGTTTTATTAATAACTAATAATAATGGATAGATAGGAAAAAAATATTTCAAAAATGGCAAAAAATTTCACAGATTTATTTAATAAAAAAGGAGAAAAAAATGTTTGTACAAAAATAAAAAATGATAGCCACCTTTTCTCGATCCAAAAATTTATTGACGAAAATAACTTCTTCTTGTGTATTTTGCGATGGCTGCTGTCATTCGGCCAACAAACAAAACAAAACTATTCAATTCATTTGTCCTTTCATTCAATTCACACACAAATCCAGCAATTCAATCGAATTTTCGTCCATTCACATAAAAATAGGGCGAACCCCCAAAAAATAAATATATTTTTATGATGCTGCGGATTTTAAAAACATGCTGTTCCCTAAAAAATGCGTTCCTCCCCATTCAGGTCATCAATTCCATTATTATAATGGATTTACATTTTGCCGATATAAAATATAATTGTTTGCCGCCGTTCGCTCTCCCTGCACAGCACATTCCTTGACGGAGCAAAACGAAAACCAATCAATTTTCAAGTGAATAAATAATAAATTTATACTTATTACCATTTTATAATGGCCTTGATTTGGATGAAATGATAAAAAAAATTAATGGATTTGATTGGACATTACATATTAGGAAAGAAGTTACGACCAAAATAGCAGTAAAATAGGCCAAAAACTGTCTCTTTTTTTAGCCATAACATTATGTTGGCCAATTATATTTTATATTAGATCGAATCATTTTCTACCCCTAAGCCAAAATATTATATAAAAAAGAAAATCCGATAAAATATGGTTGTTCAAAGGATAACTCTATTAATTCAATTTATTTATTTAGTTAAGCGTAAAAGCAATCCATATTTCGCATTTCCCATCCCCATTTTCATTTTTTTTCCTTCCATCCACTCATCAAGGGGAATAGTAGAGAAATAGGTGTAAGGGCGATAGACTGCGATGAATTTTCTCCCTTCCTTTAGTTTTATTTGCTCCTATTGCCTGTTTCCCACACAAAATTACCCCCAGAATTGGGCTATTCCTATATAAGCGAGTTGTCTTTTCCCATTGCTGTGGGATTCGGTGGAGCAAAGGAAAGATGGCTTCGTGCTGTGAGGTTTCAAACGTTCCTTCCCCCCCTCCCCCTCGTAGGGCCATAGCCTTCCCAACCAAAAGGCATTTGCGACCTCGCAGGGCGGGGAGGGGGGAGGATGTGGCCTATTAAGCGGCTGAATCAACCAAATTTTTTCGTTTAATTTTGCTAAAATTAATTAATAAAAATGGGAAATTTAATTATTTTTATAAATAATCTTTTCCTTTCATCTAGAAGTTATCGTAACTAAATTATACAATTTTTTCCTATAATTTTCCAGAAAATATGTTTCAGAAAAATGTGAAATTTGATTATTTTTAATAAATAAATTTTTTCCATCTTTTAGCAGTGATTGAATTATTTTTTGGATCAAATTTGTAATTTTTCATTTTTTTTCATAATTTATTATATTACTAGCATTTGCTAAACAATTATTGAAATAATGTGACTAATTTATGTACTGCGAAAAATAAAATTTATACCGAAATCAAGAAAAAATTCGACACTCTTATATAAATAAGGACAAAATCTCAATTCATTCGAAAATTCAAACTTTATGACTAAATCAAAAAATATGTGAATTAAAAATAATTTATTGTTTTACAAAAAAAGATGAAGCCTATAAAAGAGTATTTTAGGATTAAAATTAATATTCAAGAGATCGATTTAATTCCTTTCATTAATTTTTTATTTAATCCTCCTCCTCGCAATCCTCATTGTTCGGGTCCAAGTATTGTTCGGTTTGGCATCCGCCGAGTCCGCCTTTCAATTTCACGCATTTTCCACGTACACTTACAACCTTAAAATTGGTTCAGAGATAAATAATTTCCATTCTATTTGAATTAATCTGCTGTTTTCAGAATTTTTATGAAAATGAAAAGATGAGTTAATTTAGAGAATTTTTAAGTGAAAAAGAAAATTAAAAGGGAATGAATGAGTTTTTTTTTTTTTATAAATAATATACAACAAAAAGATCAACCATAAAATGACTGGCTCTAAAATTAAAAAAAAACTATTGTATGTACGAATGGTCTTCCAAATTTTGATTAAAATAGTTAATTATATATGGAAAAATAAGCGCAGATTCACATCTTCACAAAAATATATGTATATTAGAACAGCTAGGAAATGTAAAAAAAAAATATGAATGGCAAAAATACGAATGAATGGATTATTATAGGATGCGTAAAAGATCATTTTTCCTTTTAATATGGATAATTATAGTTTTTTTTTGTTTTTTAAGAAGGCTCATTTTGTACCATTGCCCACCATTTTTTACAAAAAAAATAAATCCGTGCCATCAAAAAAATTTTTTTTCAATTTTTTGCCATTGCAAAAAATAATTTACCAAATTGCTTCCATTTCCATTTAGTTTATTAATTTTCTTAGTTAGTATTATATTAATTTATGCATTTCATACATTTTTCTACTTGTTACATATTAACCGAAAACAGATTTTTTAGTTCCACCGGAAAAAAGTGAAGGTGACCCTATGGTTCATCCGGTATAGGGTTAGAGCAGGGTTGCCAGATTTTTTTTTCAAAAAAAACATTGGCCATGAAAAAAAAAGATTTTATTGAAAAATAAATATTCGATGGTAATTTTAAAATTTTTCTTTCTATAATAAAGTGTATGGTATTATAAATTATTTTATTTAAAATTTAATTAAATTTGTTGCCATCCTAATCTATGGGTCAATATCAGCAATCTTTTAACATATTAAAAAATTTTATCTAATTTAATTCTAGAAAATTTTGATATGATTGACCAAACATAATTTGACCAGAATGTAATGGCCAAAGAATGGAAATTGCCTAATTTTAGGTAGGAATTTTTTTCGGCTCTTCAAAGATCTACTATATAAAATATTATTTCTTCCACTATTCAATATATCCCAATCTTAATATAAATATTATAATGTAATTAATAAAACTTAGAGCTGATATTAACGTGAAAAATTTATTTGGTGCAAAAAAAATTCGCGTACGCAAATTTTGTACTATCAAAATCTCAATTAAGTATGACTAATGACCTAATGTGAATTAATTTTCAAATTTATTTTCCATTTTTTGAAATTTAATTTGAATTCGGATACATCAATAGCAGATGTTTTTTTTGCCTGATAATATCATTTCTTCATTTTCATTATTTTTAATTAATAGAAAAGCAGTAAAAACATCTGCCGCCTTTCTTAGAATGTACAATTCACCTCACCAGAATCTCTTCCAATAAAATGTTGGTTTCTGATGCTATTCAGCCAAAGTAGACAGCTGAAAATTTTTTAGGAAATCTTTTGGACCCTAGAAATATTAATTTATAAATTATCGGCTTATTTTTTGATATATTCTTTTCATTATTTTATTTTAATTTAATTGAAAAGCCGTGAATAAAGATTCAATTTAATTAATCTCCAAATGAAAAATGATTTTTTGACTAAAAATCATTTTTTAAAACATTCAAATATTTTCTCATAAAGGGACGAATTGATTAGATCTAAATTTAAAAATTATCCGATTTAAAATTTTAGTTACCTTAAACTGTTGAATAGATAATATACCCATTGTTATGTTAAAAGTTTAATTAAAAATTTTTTTATCAATTTTTAAAAATCTTTTTATCAATATTGAATAGATAAAATTTTAGTAAAAATGATTGGCTTCTTCGATGTCTTTCTTTTTTCACTTACAATTGCCATTATGATCCTTCAAATTTATTTAATTTGGTTGGTCCTATGTAAAACGCCAAAACGCATGGAATCATTTCGATTTGCACTTTTCATGCTTTTGGTAATAAATAATTTATTTTTAAAAGTAAAATAATTTTAAATTTAATTGTAGTATTTTTAATTTATAATATTTTTTTTAATCATTTATTTATATATAATTCCAAAAAAAAGGTTTTATTTATAAAATTAATATTAATATATGTCCAAGTTTTAATATCCGACTCATTATAAAAAATTTTTCATTTAAGCAAAATGAATTTTTCCTCACTCTTATCATTGGGTTCATCCTGGACCCGGATTTAATAATTTTTGAAGCTGGTTTCCAAGGCGGAATTGTGAACGGGCTTGCCCGCTTCCTTGGGCCTCAAGGCGGCAGATATGGAGTAAATTATTTTTTTATTAGTATTTTTTTTTTGAAAATTTTAAATTATTATTTACAAGTTTTCTATTGCAATGTTTTTTGGCGCCTGCGTTTTTTGTAATCAAGTGTATTGTTTGATATTTCGATACACGGCTGTTCAACAAAATTGCATCAAATTGCATAAGAGATTTAATAAATGGACAACACGAATTGTCTTCACACTTTTCGCCAATGCAATTTGTGCTATTTGTGCGATTATGGGATTCTATGCAATGGCCGATCCAAATGTCTCTCTAAAATTATTCATTTAATAAATAAAACTAATTAGTAATTTCATAATTAAATAATAAATAAAAGTAATATTTTAAGAATATCATTTTATTTACTAATAATAATAAGTCACAGGAATTTATATTTTTTTTTATTATATTTTATAAAATAGATTTTTAATTAATTTGAAAAAATAAATTTTAAATATTTATTTTTTTAAAGTTAAATTTTAATTTTTTAATTAAAAAATAAATATAAAAGAAAATAAAAAATTAATTATTTATTATTATAATAATGCAATTGCAATTTTTAAAAATTAATTAATTAAATTTGCATTTAAAATTTTAAGGAAATTCAAGAAAAAATCGCCCAACCTTTTCATGCAAAAATGATGACCGATGAAATTGCGGCAAAAATGGCCCAAAATGGCAATGTTTACATTTTGTTAAGTACCCGCGAAGGAATGCGTCAATTTGGCTTTTTCATAATTGTTTCCTATCCGATTGTCACAATATTGAGTATCATCTTTTCCGTCCTCATTTTTCGTACAATCCATCGAAATGTTGCCCATTTCACTGCACACACATTCAAACTTCATCGACAATTGACTGCATTACTCATTGTTCAAGTATTTTTTTTTATTTATTTTAGGATAATTGCTTACTCAAAATTTTATGGTTCAAATCATTAAGTGAATATCATTTTTAATTTTAAGCAAATTTATACATTCTGATTGGGTTTGAGAGAAATTGGAGTTATGACGAAAAAGGGCAAAATAAATCAAAATTTTCCTTATTTTATTCAAAACTTTTTAGCTATCAGATTTTAGCCAATTATTTTGATATAAAAATAATTTTTAAAACGAATTTACTGAAAACCCAAGTGAATTGGATTGAAGTTTTATCTAACAGCTTAAAAGATTGCCAAGATATTGTTTAAAAAAAATTCAGAGATCGAGAAATTCCCTTATTAATTATAATGAAAAAATTTGTCTAAATTCTAATAATATGTCTATTAGAGTGTTGACAATCCTCACCCTCAAATAATTACATATTTTTATTCCATTTCAGTTTTGTTTGCCCATAGTCTTCCTGATTGTTCCAGTGTGTTATGCTTTCATTGTAGTCATTTCTGGAATAACAATTCCCGGTTTCAGTGGCCAAATATCCATTCTTCTTCTCACACTTTATACAATGGCAAATTCTCTCGTCACACTTTTGTTTATTGCTCCCTATCGAGAGCATACTCTTCGAATATTTGGACTTAAAAAGGCGGCACTAGCTAAAAGAAGGATTTCATTAAAAACAACGCAACAACGTCCAGTGGAATCTCAGTTTAATAAAATTGCAACAACCGAAGGACAACGACCCGTCATTGAGCCCGGACAAAGTGGACTTTAATAAATGTTTTTGATTATAAAATAAAAAATACAACAATGAATTTTAATTGTTTATTATTTTATAAATTATTTAGTATTCGAATTATGTTTTATTGGTTTTCATTTCATCCATATTAAGTCTGAAAACAAATTTTATTTCCGCCTAATAAAATACATTTTACAAATTTTAATTCCCCCTCATGTTCCGAATGGTGAAATAGATTTTTATTCCGCCTTTAATTCCGCCTAGTAAAACACATTTTAATTCTGCCTGCTGATGAAAACACATTTTAATTCCGCCCTATGAAACACGTTTTAATTCCGCCTAGTAAAACACATTTTAATTCTGCCTGATGAAAACACATTTTAATTCCGTCTATTGAACACATTTTAATTCCGTCTATTGAATACATTTTAATTCCGTCTATTGAATACATTTTAATTCCGTCTATTGAAACACATTTTAATTCCGTCTGTTGAAACACATTTTAATTCCGCCTGGTGAAAACACATTTTAATTCCGCCTGATGAAATACATTTTAATTCCGCCTGATGAAATACATTTTAATTCCGCCTGATGAAACACATTTTAATTCCGCCTGATGAAATACATTTTAATTCCTCTTGATGAAACATATTTTAATTCCTCTTGATGAAACATATTTTAATTCCTCTTGATGAAACATATTTTAATTCCTCTTGATGAAACATATTTTAATTCCTCTTGATGAAACATATTTTAATTCCTCTTGATGAAACATATTTTAATTCCTCTTGATGAAACATATTTTAATTCCTCTTGATGAAACACATTTTACGTGCAAGCAAAATATTTTAATATTTTTCACTTTCCCAATAAGGATTATACAATCATATAAAAAAATTATTGCAATTGAAAATTGTTTTGAATTGAAGAAATTTTAATTTCATCCATCTCAATTAATTTTTTAATTTACATTTTTTTTATATAAATATTTTCGAAAAGTTTTCGGAAACAGATGATTTTATCAGAATTGAGAGTATCATCTGTTGCATGCACTTCTTCACTCCTACATATCAATTCATTATTTCTATTGCTTAATTTCTTAGATAAAAAAAAATTAATATTTAAAATTCAAACCATCTGCTTACAAATAACATACATTTTAAGCTCCCGCATCAACAAAAAATTTGTGTTGATATTCAGTCATGTTGGCTCTTGGTATAACAGCTGAAAATTTTCTCCCATTTCCAAGCAACCATAATATTATTATAATATTTTGACATTTAATCTTGCCTAATTTTTTTAAATTTTTATTTTATAACTGTTACAAAATTTGTTGTTGTAAATCGATTTTTTAATGTGAATTATTAAATTTAAATCCCACTGATGAGCAAATTTTTCTTGATTTAAATGAATTGCATAGATAAATAATTAGTAGATCTGACATGAGAAAAATATGAACGTTTAAAATAGCCCAAAATGGGCTCCAAAAATTAGCTATCTATTTAATAATGAGCATGAGTAAGCTTTATAGATTCTTTTCATTCAAGAAAAATTTTTTGAAAAATTTTTTAAAAAATTTTTTTAGCGAATTTATATATTCTTACGCCAAAAATGATGAGCAGTAGCTTCTTTGATGTTCTTCTTTTTTCAATCACTCTTGCCACTTTGGTTCTTCAAATTTATTTAATTTGGTTGGTCCTATGTAAAACACCAAAACGTATGGAATCATTTCGATTTGCTCTTTTCATGCTTTTGATATTTTATTTAATTTTTATTTTTAATTTTTAGTAAATAATTTTAAAAAAACTATGATTTTACTTATAAGATATATTAAATTTAGGAATACCTTTTACAAAACTATATATTATAAATATAAAATTATAAATTTAAGCAAAATGAATTTTTCCTCACTTTTTCCATTGGTTTCATCATGGATCCGGATTTGCGATTTTATGAAGCAGGTTTCCGAGGCGGTAGTGTGAATGGGCTTACTCGCTTCCTAGGGCCTCAAGGCGGAAGATATGGGGTGATTTATATTTTTTTTTATTTATTAGATTTATTTTTATAATTTTTATTCCTGATTTCCAGTTTGCTATTTCCATGTTTTTTGGTGCCAGCGTTTTTTCAAATCAGGTAAATTGTCTAATATTTCGTTATACGGCTGTTCAACAAAATTATCCGAAATTGCATAAAAAATTCAATCAATGGATCGCAAGATTTGTCTTCATCCTTGTCACCTGGCCAATTGTTCGTTCTGCTACTCTCTCTTTACACAATGGCCAATTCCTTGGTCACCCTTTTGTTTATTGCTCCATATCGAGAGTTTACGCTTCGAAAATTTGGATTGAAAAAGGCGGCACCAATCAAAAGACGGCTTTCATTGAAAACCACACAACATCCCATAGGGCAATTACCATTTAAAACTGAGAAACAATCACCAAGAGACCAGCAGTCATTGAATCAAGACAAAATGAACTTTCTCAAAGAATATAAATATAGTTATTTTTATATTCTATATTTTAAAGGCATAAAAAATATGGAATTATTGTTATTATTGATTAAAATTAAAAGTTCCCATTTTACATTTTTTCCCTTGCTATATTTCATTTAGATAAGCAAGAATTAAGATCATATTAGAATTAAAAATATTTCTGCATTTGATGAATTACATTTTAATTCCGCCTAGGTGAAAATACATTTTAATATTGTCTGGTGAAAACACATTTTAATATCGACTGGTAAAATACCATTTAATTCCGTCTAGGTGAAAATACATTTTACTTCCCGCCTGGAAAGACACATTTTAATTCCGCCTGATTTCCAATGAAGAATCAAGGATTTCCTTTGTAGATATATACATAAATGGTGCCATTGGGGAAATTGGGTGCGAAAATTAAATTTTTTCTAAAATTTTTCTCAAGAATTTTACTAAAATTAACTTTTATTATATAAGGAAAATATTTGTGAATATTTCCCAATATTTACATTAATTTCCAAGTTGACGAAAATGAATAAAAAAAAATGCTCAGTGGAAGAAAGATGAAAATTATGTTTTCATTTTTATTAGTATTTTTCTAAAATTTTTTTCAAATTTGTTTGGAAAAAGATTTTTACAGAAAAAGAGCTCAAATTTATCTCTGAAAAGCTATAGTACTAGTACCTCATTTTAATTAATTCACCTCAATTTTTACTCCTCAATAAACTCATTTCATCTCCATTCCTTATTTTAGCCAATCCCCATTCACCAATCAGCAATCACTATGCGATAGGAAGGAAAAATATTTGAGAATGAGAATTGACAATTGATTCATTCGCTTTGGAATTTAGAGGGTGGGGTGGGAATGGAAAGGGAATGGAATGGAAAAAATGTGTTGGAAGAAAAAGAAAAGAAATTCATAATTCATTCAAGCTATTGTTCTGGATTATGGTAATAGGGTCGAATCCACAATTGAAAAAGGGCTGGTGCAAACGCAGTAGAATTATGGCCTAAAATTTGTAAAAATATGCCAATTTAAATAAACTTCATATTCTCTTGATCCAAATACAAAATACAATCAAGCCAGATTTTTATTAAACTGTGTTTACATTTTTTCTCATTAAACTTTATGCTTTGTCAATCATAGTTTTTAATGGGCACAATTAGACAGTAAATTATTTTATAGTTCATCATTCCAACATATTTTTGCATTCCATCATGTCCATTTCGATTATGATGAAATTTTGCTCATTTTCATTATCGTAAATCTGTAAATATTAAAAATACATATACATATAGATAATAAATAAATAAATTAACCGCAATTTCTTTTGTTGTTTCCAATTCTTTAACGCCTATGAAAACAATCTCCGGTTCCTCATTCACAATGATTCCAATTTGATCCGCACTTTTGTAGTAAATATTCAGATGAAAAATTTCTCCAACTTTTATCGAAAGCGGACAAGTTTCATTTTTATATTTGAATTCATCAAAAACCTTATACATCTGAAATAATAATTATTTAAAAAATAATTTGAAAATTAATGAATAAAGAACCTGTGAGATGAAAAGCTCAGATGCATCTTCATCTTCACGCAAATTAAACTTCATTTCAAGATGATCGAAATCTCCAGCTTAAAATTTGATTTTTTGATGATAATTTTACAAGTTAACTAACCAATTAAAAAATGAATGAAAAATGTAGTAGAAATTTTTGAGGGTAACATTTTTCCAACAATTTTTAAGCTTTTTTGTTCTGAATCCGACATTTTATACGGACATCTGACAAAATTTCTTCGCATTTTTGTCAAATTTGCTGTTGCATCGCCGACAATCTCGAAATAGTTGATTATTGAAATAACCGTTTAAAATAATTTTTCAGACCTGAACAAAATGGACCACATTGTTAAAGCTAATATCATTTGGATGCCAATCACCGATCAAGATAGTGTCCATCCAGATTTCAATTTTATTTGAATCGGCACTAAATTTGAATATTGCTTCGAATTTTGAGCCAGCTTTGCATGAATGGTTCAATTCATAAATATTGCATTTGTTATTTGGCAAAACCAACTTTTGACAATATTCATTTGTTGGCTTCAAAAAAATTACATTATTTTGAATTAAACAGAAATATATATATGACCAACCCCAATCAAAAGTTTAGAATTATTTTTGTGCTCAATGCCAACTTGAAACTCGAGAATGCCTTCGAAAAATCCATCTTCTTTTTGATGCAAAAGTTTGATAAAAAACTTTCCGGCATTTTCGCTGATTTTGCCTTGGAGCAGAATTCCACCACTGTTTTTGCCATGAAGGCCATCATCAAACATCCAGGATTTTTCTGAAGCATTGACATTGCTTAAATCCTCATTGAAATCATTGAAATAATTGTAATCCCCGGTGATCTAAAAATTATTTATGGAATGGATAAAAATGGCAATGGCCAAAATGAAAGTGCACATTAATAAAATGAGGATTCTCAAAGGCAAACTCATCAGCATTCGAAATTTGCCGTTCATTGCAATTCACATTGACATTCATTCCATCTTTGCTCAAAATGACCACCAATTGGAAGGGGGCACCGCGAAAAAAATGATTTTGAAGAGGTGCAATTCCTTCAGGGGTAGTCCATTTACTGTTCTTAATAGAATATATTTTTTATGCATTAATTAGAATTACAAACAATTTTTTGCTGGAAAATGATGGAATTTTTCCCGAAATTAACAATGAATCGCATTCCTTTACCCTTTTGATCTTAAAAAATATCCAACTTAATTACATTTTATTCTGCTTAAAAACACACCAAATTGGTCAACAATTTCGAATGTCATGCGATCGGCATCTGATTTGATGCTGCCATTCAAAATGATGGTGTAATTCTCAATAATGCTGACATGCTTTTTGATTGGTCCTTCTTTGTCTTCTATTTTAATTGGATTTTGATATGGCATTAGAGCACTTGGCTGATTGAACTGTAAAATATTCAGGGTTAATTGTGTGCTTGCTTAGCTCGATTAAAAATGTGTTTTCGTCTAATTTTGATTAAAATGTGTATTCGCTTAGTTTGATTAAAAATGTGTTTTCGCCTAATTTTGACTAAAAATGTGTTTTCGCCTTATTTTGACTAAAAATGTGTTTTCGCCTAATTTTGATTTAAATGTATTTTCGCTTAGTTTGATTTAAATGTGTTTTCGCTTTATTTTGATTAAAATGTGTTTTCGCTTAGTTTTGATTAAAATGTGTTTTCGTCTAATTTTGAAGATTTTTCGCCAAATTTTGACTAAAAATGAGTTTTCGCTTTATTTTGATTATAATGTGTTTTCGCTTTATTTTGATTAAAATGTGTTTTCGCTTTATTTTGATTAAAATGTGTTTTCGCTTAGTTTTGATTAAAATGTGTTTTCGCTTTATTTTGATTAAAATGTGTTTTCGCTTTATTTTGATTAAAATGTGTTTTTGCTTAATTTTGATTAAAATGTGTTTTCGTTTTATTTTGATTAAGATGTGTTTTTGCTTAGTTTTGATTAAAATGTGTTTTCGTTTTATTTTGATTAAGATGTGTTTTTGCTTAGTTTTGATTAAAATGTGTTTTCGTTTTATTTTTATTAAGATGTGTTTTTGCGTAGTTTTGATTAAAATGTGTTTTCGCTTTATTCTGATTAAAATGTGTTTCCGTTTAGTTTTGATTAAAAATGTATTTTCGTCTAATTTTGATTATGATGTGTTTTTGCTTAATTTTGATTAAAATGTGTTTTCGTTTTATTTTGATTAAGATGTGTTTTCGTTTTATTTTGATTAAGATGTGTTTTCGTTTTATTTTGATTAAGATGTGTTTTCGTTTTATTTTGATTAAGATGTGTTTTCGTTTTATTTTGATTAAGATGTGTTTTTGCTTAGTTTTGATTAAAATGTGTTTTCGCTTTATTTTGATTAAGATGTGTTTTTGCTTAGTTTTGATTAAAATGTGTTTTCGCTTTTTTTGATTAAAATGTATTTTAGTAAAATGTGTTTTCATTTCAGTTGATTTGAATTTTGAAATAATTATTATTAAAAATACAGATTTCATACAAAAGCCTGGATGTCTTGGCAGCATTTCGATCTTTTGACTATAATATCAAAATGGTCAAAGCCCTCTTTTGACGGCAACATATCCAGGCCAAGGCTCCAAATGCCAGCATAATTTTGCCTAAATACGAATATATTTTACTTTATTATTCAGCAAATTTTACAATCGTTCTTGCATTGCCTTGCGCTCCATAAACAACATTTTCAGCTTTTCATTGCTCACATCACGAATTCGATCATCTGCCTCTTCAGCCTCTCCAAAATGATCATTTTTCCATTTCATGAAATCACGATATGGATCTAGGAATGGAAAAAATTGGATGCAAATTCTATATTACTAAATGTTTTGGAGATGAAACTTTCGCCCAAATCCTTTGCGCTGGCCAATTTGTAGAAAAGCCATTCCAAGGCGTCCTTTTCTCCGTCGGTGGTAAAACTGGAAAAGGGCAATTAAAATTTTCGTAAGTATTAAAGGAAATAACGTTCGATTGGTGGTGGAAAAGTGGATAACAAAATTGCGCTGATCGTTGGTGCTGATCAGCACACCATGCCAATCGGGACCAGCCAGCTCTTGGCATCGTTCCGCCACTCCATTCCCGACAACATTGCGGAGCTCATATTGACGAGTGGGCTGCATTCCCATGGGCAACAATGCACTCTTTTCCAGCTGACTACGGTAGCAGATCAAAAGGCTGAAAATAATTGAAATTGGAAAAGAATTTTTATATCGTGTCTTTTTAATACTTTTTTAAAATAATTTATTTTGGTATAACCAAGAAATTTGTGATAGACAGAATTTAGCAATTAAAATATAAATAATTTAATCAAAATCATTTATTGATTTCTAAACATTTTTAGGTTCTTTTCTTAATTTCTAAAGTATTTAAAAATTGAAAATAGTTTAAAAATAATTTCGGCATTATTCGAAAAAATAATTTAAATATTGCCAACAAGATTGAGGTTCTTGCCTTTTTAAATATTCCTTTTCCCCTAGTCAATTACCCGTCCATTCCATCTGTGCCACCCCCGCAGATTTGATGTTTATGGAGGTAAAATGCAAAGCTGAAATGGTGCAAATGGAAATATCCAGGTTGCGCCATGCATTGATCCTTCGCATAATATTCAGTGATATGATTCAGTCCGTCGTGAAGCTTAAATGATCCATCGCCGGCGAAACATTCCTTTTGTATAAGGATTGTGGCCAAAAGAAGGAGCAATTCAAGGGAATACATTTTTGGGAAATAAAGGAAATTATCCTTTTTTTAGGGGATGGGAGGAGGAATAAGGATTGGGGAGGAAGGAATAGGAATGACTTTGGATGGAGAGGGAGAATGAGGGCTAACTGGGGAATGGACCAATTTTTAATTGGTACAAATTTAATGAATTATTATTGGCTTCTATATTTTGGTTCAACCAATGGATGGGATGTAATTTGGGTGATGATTGTAAAGGGATGGGCCAAAAATGAGATCATTTTTGTTTTTTACCGCAAATTTGGTCAAAAAAACATTTGGAGGGAATGGGCAATATTCGAATGGACAAAACTGAAAAAGATGATTCAATTTTTAACGGTTTCCTTTTTTGCTTATTCCATCTATATTTTGGATACTCAATTTTTGTGAAGAGATGATTTGTCCTTTTAGTTGGCTATGCTGAACAAATTCCTAAATTGTACGATTTTTGGTTGGATGGAATAAAAAAAAAGGAATTGACATCGACTATAAAATAATTATAAATTTTGTTTATAATTTGGCGAAAACGAATTAGGTTTGAAAATGTCATAAAAATGCTTTGGAATATGGATAGCGATTTATTTAAAAAATGAGTCTTGCTTTGATCACCTATTATTTCCTCATTGTTTATGAAAAATATTAGACAAATTCATTTTCTATTTTGCAAAATTTAAAAATCAATATGAATATTTTATATTTTAGAAATCAGCAGGTCGTTTTCATTCTTTTTCATAGGCTTTAGGAGATGGAATTGTGAGTAAAAAATATTTTGATTGATTCAAATTTTTGATTGATTCAAATTTTACAATAAAATAAAAAATTGAAAGAATAATCAGCGCGCAGAACTCATTAATTAACCAAAAAAAAATCAAAACATTTTCCGGAATGAAAAAATATTTTTAAAAACACACAAAAAAAAAAATCAGCATATCACTTTTATTTTCGAATCCATTTTTCACAAAGCAACCAATTAATTTATGTAAATATAATCATTTGATTACAATGACTTTGTGCTTCAAAATGATATCAAATTACTAATAATTCATTCAAAAATTCAACACCAATCTCAATTGCTTTTATTGTTATTTTCAATTACCATAATCTGAAAGAATTTCTTTTCATTCATTCATCACATTTTTCTTTCCATTCCATTCACATTATTCTTCCAAAATCCAAAGTGAATGAGTCAATTCTCACCTTTTCCTGCCTCTCGTCTTGAGAAATGAATGGGGATTGGCCAACCAATAAAAATGAGTGTAAAAGTTCTGAAAATGAGATGAATGAATTTAAAAAGAGGTACGATAACTTTTCATATATAAATATCATCGCTTTTTCCTACATAAATATTTTCCAAATTCAATTTTAAATAAATTTTAGAAAATTATTTAAAAATGAATACAATCAAATTTGGCATCCTACTGCTAAAATTGAGCATTTTATTCACTTTCATCAACATGGAAAACAATGTAAATATTGGGAAATATATAAATATTTTGAAAATGAATTATTCAGAAAATAAAGTATAAGTCTTGGAAATTAGCAAATAAGTACTTTTAGCAATATTTAAAATTTTAATTTTTTAATAAAGGTACTTCCAAACTTTGCAAAGCAAACCTCTCCCATTTACATAGAAGAAGAAATTGATTCCTCAACGGCATTTGGCCCGATTGATTCTTCAACAATGGGTTTTAATTTTTCAATGTCAATTTTCTTGACTAATTCTTCGATGGAAAACCAAAATGAGGCGGAGTTTGAAAGCAATGTACCATGGAAAGTGGGTTAAAATAAGTACAAATATAAAAATGTCCAAAATACCAAAATTTGAAATTTAAATTAGCTTCCACACTATAGGCAAGGGGCGGCCGATGCAATTTTAAATGCATTTTCTTTTTTTTTTAATATAAATCTAATAGAAAAAAAAGGCGAATTATATCGCAAATCGCAATACAACTTTTTTAAATGCTTAAAACACTGAAATAATCGAAATTTTTCAATAGTTCCGATCTTATTCCTAAAGGTGGAAGTGCATTTGTCCGAAATGGCACGTTTTTCCCAAATCAGAGATAGGAGTGAATAGGGGGGCTTATGGGTTTAGGAGCAGAGATGGAACCGGAATTCCGATTTTTTTCAGTTCCGATGACAGCACTGCTTCTGAGCATAGGAATCTAGCGGAAATTATATTATATTATATAAAATTTCGAAAATTGCGCAATTTCGGAAAAAGGCGCACCAAATTTTAAATGCTCCAATTTTGTTTATTAAAAAATATGTTTTATTGAATTTAACCAAAAATTTGTAAAACAATTTTCTTTTATTATAAGGTTGTGGCCATTGTGTCCCTTAGCATCAATGTTGCATTGTTGGTTTTCATTGCTGGCTCCGGGGCTTATTATTACAAAATTACAAAGCGCAAAAGCAAAGCAACATTTGAAAATGGATTGCCGATTTAAGATGAAATGAAATTGAATAATATAATTATACCATTAATATAAAAACACATAGACTAATAAAATAATTTCTAAAAATGAAATATTTGTTGCTTTGTAATCAAAAAAGATTTTTTAAAAAGCTTCATTTTTTGGGGCCAATGACAGGTCGCGGGTCCCTGCCCCTCATCAGCATATATTTAAATTTGTTAAACGGTAATTTGGAAGACATTGTGTCATTGTCAATGAAAATCGTCTTTTGGGGCTATTGCATTTTCAATTATTTTGAGCAAAATTTCCCAATTTCGATTTCAAATTCCATCAATTTTCTCAAATCTAAACCGACTCTGTCCAACTCTATTAAATTATACACA
Source organism: Pratylenchus scribneri (assembly GCA_030063045.1). NCBI lineage: Eukaryota > Metazoa > Nematoda > Chromadorea > Rhabditida > Pratylenchidae > Pratylenchus > Pratylenchus scribneri. The sequence goes on along the minus strand of JAQSEB010000037.1, from coordinate 74,417 downwards.
CTGAATTTTTTAAATATTGTAATTGACCTAATATCGATTTTCTCCTAAACATTAGTTGATCAAATGATATAATAGTCACTGAATTTCAATGAATGGATGGAAATCGAGAATCAAACCAATTTTTAATAATTAAAATTATACTTAATTTTGATTATTTTATATCAAAATTGAACTAATTTAATTTTTTTTTAAAAACATTGAATTTTAAAAAATTTTTCTTGTCAAATGAAGAGAAGACTTAATAGTAGGTGAAAAAAAATCAACTAATATATAAATGACTTACACCAAATTACATATTTGGTTTTTAAGATAATTTAGTGATTTATTAATTTAAATATATAAATAAAGTATATTATTTCCTTTCTTTCTATTAATTTATTTCATATAACCAAAATTTGTAAAATTTAAAATTTTGTTTAACCCTGCCAAAACAATAATAATAGAAAATTTCCAAGGACAAATCATTTCTTCACAAAAATCGAGGCTCCTAAATATGTAAATCATCCGCAAAAATTTAGCCAAAAAAAGGAAGTCGCCCTAAATTGAATCATCCTTTTCAATTTGGTCCGCATACAGAGGCTTCTTGCCGGACAACTTTTTTTTAAAAAAATAAATTCACAATGTTTAGAAGGAAGAAATGAAATGGGGGTTAGTCAAAATTATTGAAATGAAAAATAAATAAAAAAAAATTTTATTAATAAATATTTAATATAGCAGACATGGACGAATGAGAATTTAGAAAAAAAAAGCAATATGAAAGTAAAGTATGTGAAGAAATTTTGGTTAACAATATTTGGAGTAGCCAAATTTTGATTATTTATTTATTAAATTGATAATAAATATGTTTAATTTTTTAATAATTTGATGAGATTAGTAACAAACACAATTTCAATTTATTTTCTCATACATCAATAAAAAATGTACAAATAAAATATTTGACATTATTATAAGAACGTTTTATTCAACAAAATACATTCAAACAGATTTTATAAAGATCAAAAATCTTACTTGTACGAGATCAAGGGAGAGCAATGTTTGGTTTTACAATGAATGTAATTTTTTGTTAAAATTTGTGACAAAGGGGAAGGTACTTAAATAAACATTTTCTTCCCCTCCCATTGTCAAATAATATTATAAAAATGCACTAATCTCATTTTTCCTATAGGCTAAAAAGGCCACAAATCACAAATTGAATTACTACCTATATGGAAAAATTTAAAGGTTGAACATTTAAACAAAATATTTTCATAATTCTTTTTTTTAAATTGTGATTAATAAAGCATAATAAATTTATACAAATTTTGTGCCAAAATATTTGACACAAAAAAGTGCTAAAAATAAACATTTTCTTTCCATTCCTTTATGACAAATGGAAAATGCATTTATCATAAATCTCACAATACAAATGAATTATTTATTATATGAAAAATTATTTTAGCCATTTTATTGCATAAATAAAAATTGTCAATTAAAGTCACAGAAATTTGATTATAAAGGGGCAAAAAATGGTAAAAAATATAATCAAAAAATTCACAAACAATAATTTCAAAAATGTTTTCCCATTCTTTTGGGCCATTCCTCTTACAAATTATTTATAAAATAAAATTTATTAATTTTTTTAATAAAAATTATGTTTCCATCAATATGGCCACAATTCCAAAATAAATCCCCACAATCCATTCCATCGCAACATATCGCGACAATAGCAATAAGGAGCAATTTCATGTTTTTGTTGATCAACGCATTTTGATTGTTTTCCATATTCATTGAGTCTAGAAAATTTTGTGCTAATGAATTTGTGCTCAATTTGACCAGTTGACCCATTCTTCTCCAATTGAATATAACCCCAAAAGCGGCCATTGCCAGGCACAGTCTCAAATGTGACCTATTTGTAGGGAGGGGGTGAATTTGATCGGTTATTATTTTTTAAAGTCATTAAAATTTTCACTTGAAAAATGTTAAGTTGCTTTTCTGGCTCCAATTCCAAACATTCAATCACTGGCATTCCATCCGATCCAAATTTCAATTCCAATTCGACACAATATTCGCTTGCTGAATTTTTAAATAAAAAATAAGTTCGAAAAAAACCCAGAAAAATTAAAATTTTAAAGTTTTTTTAACTCAAAATATTAGTAAAAATTTAAAAAAGGAAAAAATTAATAATATAAAAAAATAAAAAAAAAAATTAATTAATTCCTTATAACTTCGTATTTAGTAAATAGTAATAAAACAAGGAAAATGATTTAGAAAAGCATTAAATATTTAAATTATTTTATAAATATTTGCTTAAAAATACTAAACATTATATTCTATGATAGATAAAATTTTTTATATCAGGAAGAATTATTTTATAAAATCATTTTTGCCAATTGTAGAAGAAATTCACATCTGATTTTTCAGGTAATTATCAAATTATTTTACATTAATATTTGCTTTTATCATTTAACACATTTTACCATTATGTTCGCGTATATCCGCATTAATTTTATCCACCATGATTTGGGCTAATCCCAGTGCCAATTCCGATTCATCATTTGTCACATCCGTCTTCTTGAATTGACAAAGGCAAAATTCAAATGGAATTGGCAATGTGCCACAATGCCGTGGGATCGTTTGATCAAATTTACGGAAAAGGGATTGACCAAATGGAGCCAATTTTGTCAAATTTGGAGAAGGCTGAATTTTGTTGAATGAAGTGTTAACAGTCCATTCGGAAGCATCCTATAAATTTTTAAAAAATAATATTTAATACAGCATGAAAATTTTTTAAATGTTTATGGGCGATAAAAAAAGATTTTTCAAAGAAATTGAATTTAATTTTAAATTTTTATGATTTTTAGGTCAGTATTTTTGGATTTTTATTAATTTGCATAAAAACTGAATTTAAATAAATTTTTTCGTGTCAAAATCAAAAAATATTATATTTTTAAGGCATATACAACTTGGATAAATCAGACCTTTAAAAATCCCTAATCCCAAGTCCCCAACCCGTAATTCCATCCTGCCCTGAACCCTAACCTTGAGTTCTAATACCTAGTTATGGCTAAGAGATTTAGGGCCTCAAAATATAATATATTTGACGTAAGAAAATTTAGGTAATTTCAGTCGTTTTTATGCAAATTAATTTAATTCACTATTTTGTGCATTTATTTCAGAATTTTATATAAATATAAATCATTTTCATTACCTTTTAGTATTTAATATCGAAAGAAAATTTTAAATAATTTCACAATTCGAAAAGAACAATATTTTAAGAAACATTTTCGGAATTTTATTAATGTTTTAATTTCCATTCATTCTTGTTTTATTAGCATTGATTCAATTTTATTATTCGAATGGAAAATTTTATTTTGTTCATTTTTGGTTCAATTTGAATTTGAATTTACCATTGCAATGCTCAAAAGTGTGGCATGCGTATCGAAATGAGTGACCAATTGGTGGGCATTTTTCCTCATATTGGCCGTCAATTCACTATTTTGGCGCAAATATTTTGGCACAGCAATGAACAATGCTGGATTGTTGTCTTCCACTTCACCTTGTTTCGTTTCACGAATTGACGTAACACGAAGTCCATGATCACCGGTGATGAACAAAAATGCATTATCAAACTGTGAAGCAAATAAAAATTAATAAATAAATAAATAAATAAATAAATAATATTTTAAAATTAAGCAGATTGGTAATTTCAACTCTAATATATATGTATTTTGGGAATGTCGAATCGATTTGGCTTTTGAATTTACCTAATTAATCATGAAATCCAAAAATCATTGATATTTAGGTCGGAGTTAAAACTGAAATTCAGTTAAAACTGAAATTAATCAGCAGTTTTAACTAACTTTTAGTTAAAACTGAAATTTATTCAGTTTTAAACTAGTTAATTTCAAATTTAACTAAAAATTCAGTTAAAAGTAAAATATCTACACCAAATCATTAACAAAAATCTACATTTTGATTCCAATCATAAAAATTTGAATAAAACACTTCTTAATTATTAATTAATTATTTTTAATTTATTTTTTCATCATACATTTATTTAATTAAGCTAAATAAATGGAAAAAGAATAAAATCAGATGGGCTGGAATGAACAGAATGGGCTGGAAATAAATCAGAATGGGACAGAATAAAATCAGAATAGCGGGAATTCAAATCAGAACGATGGAAAACCAAATCAGAACAGTGAGAAATCAAATCAGAATAAAGGGGAATCAAATAAGAATAGTCAGAATTAATATCATAATTTAATCAGAACTACTGGAAATAAGGTTTTAATCAGAATAAAATTAGAAATCAGAATATTCTGATAATAATTCTGACCCATTCTGATTTTATTCTGATGCATTCTGATTTTATTTCCCCAGGCTCTCATTTTATTTTCCATCGTTCTGATTTTGTTCTGACCCATTCAGATTTTACTTCCCTCTGATTCGATTTTTCATCGTTCTGATTTTATTTCACCAGGTTCTGATTTGCTTTCACAAGTTATTTTCGATTTTTTTTAAAAAATGTAATCAAAATGTAGATTTTTTTTAATGATTTGGTGTAGATATTTTAGTTTTAATTGAATTTTTAGTTAAATTTGAAATTAACTAGTTAAAACTGAATAAATTTCAGTTTTAATTAAAAGTTAGTTAAAACTGCTGAATAAATTTTAGCTTTAACTACAATAGTTAATTTCAGTTTTAACGCCGACATTTATAAAATTTATTAAAAAAATTTCTACCTTCTTTTCATATTGCAGCAAAAAATTGTAGAAATCATCGTCAAGTAGGAAAGCACCATTTTGGCTATCATGTGCTGGTTGATTGAACCAAGTGATGCTAAATTTAGGTTCCATTTCGTAGGCGTCAATGAATTGCTTCAAATAATCCAACAAATAATGTCGATAATCTTTACAACTTTTCGCATATAACTAAATTAAATATAATTTACATAAATTTGATTGCAAAAAATGAACAATACATTTTTAGTTAATGTGCCCCATAAATCGTCCGAAAATTCGTAACGTATATAGAATGGACTCATATAATGGTGCACTGGTTGCTGCTTAAAGCCAGGATAATTTGGCCAATTCAGACTGCCTATAAAAAATATGTTAGAATGAAATTTAAAAATGTTTGTATGTGGACGGTTTATAAATATATAAAAAGAGTGAAAAAGTGTAAATGGAAGCGATTTCTAAAAGTGCAAATGTTGCCAATATTTAACTCGATTAAAATATATTGTTCGTCCAAATATTTTTTTAAAAAAATTTTGAATGTTTGTTTTCCCAAACATTGAATGTTTTTTTTTCCAGACATTTGAATGTTTTTGTTTTTCCAAACATTGTATGTTTTTGTCTTTCCAAATATTTGAATGTTTTTGTTTTCCCAAAAATAGAATGTTTTTGTTTTTCCAAATATTTGAATGTTTTTGTTTTCCCAAACATTGAATGTTTTTGTTTTTCCAAACATTGAATGTTTTTGTTTTTCCAAACATTGAATGTTTTTTTTTCCAGACATTTGAATGTTTTTGTTTTTCCAAACATTGTATGTTTTTGTCTTTCCAAACATTGAATGTTTTTGTTTTTCCAAACATTGAATGTTTTTGTTTTCCCAAACATTGAATGTTTTTGTTTTTCCAAAAATAGAATGTTTTTGTTTTTCCAAACATTGAATGTTTTTGTTTTTCCAAACATTGAATGTTTTTGTTTTTCCAAACATTGAATGTTTTTGTTTTCCCAAATATTGACTGTTTTTGTTTTTCCAAACATTGAATGTTTTTGTTTTCCCAAACATTGAATGTTTTTGTTTTTCCAAACATTGAATGGTTTTGTTTTCCCAAACATTGAATGTTTTTGTTTTTCCAAACATTTGAATGTTTTTATTTTCCCAAACATTGAATGTTTTTGTTTTCCCAAACATTGAATGTTTTTGTTTTTCCAAACATTTGAATGTTTTTATTTTCCCAAACATTGAATGTTTTTGTTTTCCCAAACATTGAATGTTTTTGTTTTCCCAAACATTGAATGTTTTTGTTTTTCCAAACATTGAATGTTTTTGTTTTCTCTAAAAATGAACGTATTTTTTCTTTTCCTAAACATATTAATTAGTATTGTATTTATTTTTAATATTTAATTAATCAATTTGCAATTATTTTTATTTTGAATAGAAAATTTAATTATCTTTAAAACTTTTTATTAAGAATCGCTATATTGTTTATAAAATTTCCTTGTACTCAAATTTTTTTGTAATTTGCAATTATAGGTGCCAAGAAAAGAATATATTAAAATAAAATGAAAGAATTTTTTTATTTAGAGAATTTTCTCACCTCTAGCCCAATCCTCAGCCATCATTGTCCAATAATTTCGCTCACGAAATTTGAATCCAATAAACGGTTCATTGTCCAAATTATTTTCACCCAATTTTTCAACTGTTCTTTCGGGTGAATGCGCTGGGCCCATTGGATTTTCTTCGATTGGCCAAGTTTGAAAGCCTAAAATATTAGTGGACATTTTTTAAAACAATCAAATATTTATATATTTGTTTGTTTTACCGAATAACATCGCAAAAGCATTATATATGCTATTTTTTCCAACTTTATTTGAATGCGGAAATGCCACGGCCTCCATTCGTTCCATAAGGAAAATTGTTGTTTTCGACATGGAACTGTAAGGTGGAAATACAAAAATTAAAAAATTATTAAAATGTATATTATATTGGAATGAATAAACAATTTAAATTTGACCATAAAAATGATTCAATTTATCAAAAATATTAGTCGTAAAAAATTGGATTATTAAAGTAATAAAAGTTAGCCTCAAAAAAGTTTGATTTTTAAACAAGAAATTTCGGATAAATTATTTTATTTATTTATTATGATATTTAGGTTTTAACCAATTTTTATATGCTCCAGATTTGATGCAAAAAATATAAATAATGTTTTTAAGCATTTATTCCTGATTTTGATTTAATTTAATTTCCAATTTTGACAAATTTTTGAGGAAAAATTTGTTTCATTGCAAAAATTCAAAATTAAGTCATTTTTAGTTTTTCGAAACATATTTTAGCAAATTTCGAAAATAGCCATAATCAGTTACTATTTTTTGCATCTATTTTGCGATTTATGAGGATTAAAAATCCATCATCTATTTTAGTGTTATTATCTCTTTTTTGGAAATGAAAATTGGAAGAATAAAATGGCTGAAAATATAAAAAAATTTTTGAGAAAAAGAATATGTACGCTTTAATTTTCTAGTAATCCGTCAAATAATTATTCCAATCTATTCATATTACCGAAGGAACATTGTATGTGAAATTGAATCCAACACAATCAAATGGACATCCGGTGGTCGATGATTGCCTTTGCCGTCATCGCCATCATTAATAAATTCCTCAATGACTGGAAATTCGAATGAAGGCATGGAAGAAATGGTGGTTTTTGGCAAAATATCAGCATTGGAATTGTTGCCGAATTTTCGTTTGTAGATTTGATGGTGCAAATAATTGTAATTTTTGACACCACCAAAAGTGGTGCATTGCACCTCCACAATATCGCATTCACATTTGTTGATAATGTCCATCCATGGGCCAAATGCCAATTCCAAATCATTTTTGTTAAAAAGGCATCTAGGTATATAGGAAATTTGTTTAATAATAATAAAAATTTTACTGATGAATATATTATGTAGGATAGAAGAGAACTTATATTTTTATTCAAATTTAAATATAATACAATTTATTTTTGATAATAAAAAAATATCAAAAAAATGTATAATGTAATAGATAATTCTGGGAATTAGCTATTCCTGGGATTAGCTAGGGGTTTTGGCTAGCTAATTACAGGAATCTAGGCTTCTAGGCATCGTACAGAATCGGGGAATAGGCTCATTCGACTCGGCATGGTCGATTACTTTATGTAATTTCAATTTCAGACCGATTTAGGGGCTAGGGTTAGAGTTAGGGTTATGGTTAAGGGCGGCATGGGTTTTAGGGGTTTTGGGCTAGGGATTAAGGGCTGCATTCTCAACAATGCCAAAAATAACAAATTTCACTACTTCAAATTGTCCGACCAACTCAGAATCAACTTCAACCGGTTCAAATAATTAAATTTGTAATTTTAGTATCATTTTTCAGGTTTAGTTGATATCGGAATAAAACGAAGTCGTGTTGATTCGGGCAGCCAGCCCACAATTATTGAAACATTTAGTTTGTTATTTAGTAAAAATTTTCTTTCAATCTTATAATTATTGAAGCACAATGGAGGGAGGGTGGTTCAAAAGCGCAAAGAACGGATGAATTAATCATGGAAATCTTCCATTAACAAATTTCGAATATTAACTATTTATTTAATCTCAATATTTTTCTGCTATTATTTATTTTTGATTTATGAATATGAAAGCAAATTTTAATTCCATTTTCTTCTTTAAATTTGGATAAAAAAATTTTTCTATGTGAAATTTTTTTTTTTTATTTGACTCGAGACTCGAAACCCGAAACTCGAGGTTTTTGGCGACTCGAAACTCGAAACTCGACTCGAAAAATTTTGGCCGACTCGAACTCGAAACTCGACTCGAACTTTTTGGCGACTCGCGGCAACACTGTTTCGAATCGAAAATTTGGATGAAAAATATTAATTATTTGAAAGCTATTCTTTAGCAAAAATGGATAAAATTATATTATATTGTCACCTTCTTCGCAATATTGCGCCAAATTGTGATGAAGCATTTTTGGTTTTATTCCTTTTGTGCTGAATTAATTTTTCCACTTGCAGATAATTTTGATTGTTGTCAATAAAATATTGATGAATGAACACAAAGAAGACAAAAATGCACAAAATCAAGAGGAATTTCTTTAAAAAAGCATTATTAGAAATAATATATTTTATTTTACCTTGTAAAGGTGAATTTTATATTGTGGTCGCCGTCGAAAAATTGCAGAAAATAATTTTTTATAAATTCGCATTTTTCGTTATTATTAAAATGTGATTTTTTGTATTAACATAAAAAATAAATCAATAAAATTATTGAAATAATTGGAATAAAAATATTTTATTTGCGTCCGGATCAATGCATAGCAGAGGAAAGGGTAATTTAATGAAGCCGGCCATTTTTTATGGTGAAAATGAAATTATAAAATGATTCATTTTTCTATGATTTAGAGAAAAAATTGTGTATAAAAATAATTTTATAAAATTTAAATTTATTAAGTAGTTTTAAATTTTATTTGCCCCATTTCATCGTTATTTGTACGTATAATGGATATTGTATAAAAATGATCATTGATTTAATAAGATGAAAATTAAAAAAACCATTGTGATAATTAATCAATAAATTTATAAATATTTGCCTTCAAAAATTCCAATCGCAATTCATATTTTTATTACCATAATCCAGAAGTTTTTTCATTCATTCATCACATTTCTTTCAAACCTTTCCATTCATTTCTTACCATACTTTCAAACCAATAATTGGCAATTATATAAAAAGGAGAAGAGCAGAATTGACGTCTGTGGTCATGGTCATGTCCACAATAGACAAATGGCTCTGTAAATATGGGCATGTCCACAAATTCAGCAAATATAAGTTTTTGACTTCTAATAAATCAGAAACCGATTTTAGACCCCACAAAAACTTTATACCATTTTGTTGATCTCATCGAGGCGCATCGAATTGTATATAAAATTTTCCAAAAGTTAAAGAGTTTAAACCTCATTTTTATGTTTGGTTTAAACTCTTTAATTTTGGAACAAAACCAAATATTTTATTACCATTCGATGCGTCTCGATGAGATCTACAAATGATATAAGATTTGTATGGTCTAAAACCTATTGCTGATTTATTAGAAGTCAAAAACTTATATTTGTACTATTTGTAGACATGCCCATATTTGCACAATTTTTCATTCATTAATTCTTCTTGAAATGATAAATAAATAAATAAATAAATATGGTATAAAAATTGATTCAAAAATTTTAAAGACGGAAATTTATTAAAGTCTTCCCATAATTCTATTCAGAATTGTGATTGATTAATCATAAAGTTTAAAATAGAAAATGCAATTATGTAAAAATCATATATAAAGTATGCCCTTATTTTTTGTAAGAGATCAAGGAGAATAAAAAAATTTATTGTTTCAGCTGGTAAATTTATGCAAATTTTATGTCATAATATCCGACACAAAACAGTGCTAAATAAACACTTATTTCCACTCCCATTTATTTCAAACATGGAAATGCACTAATCCCATTTTTCCAACAGGCTAAAAAAGATCACAAATCACAAAATAAATGAATTTTATTGCGTCAAATAAAATTTGACAATAAAAAGTCACAAAATTTGACTATAAAAAGGGCAAAAAATAGTCAAATTTAACACAAAATTCACCAAAAAATTATTACCCAAAAATGTTTTCCCATTCTTTTGCACCACTCCTCTTTTCCACCATTAGCATTTTGCTGGCATTCGGCCAATCTAACGCCCAAATTGCCGTGTCAGTTTCGCAAGTAAGGAAATCCAATGAGAATTGCAATCTACAGGGCCTGGTTGTGAGCGAATATTCGGTGAGCATTCGAAATACTGGACCAAGTGCGGTGTGTTCGGTGGTAATCAACGTTGAGGGAAGCACTTCCGGATGTTGTAATGTTTTGAACACTCCAGTCAGTGGCCAGTATGTGGGCGGTGCCAACGGACTAACACAACTTGATGCCTATCCATCCAAACGATTTCGGGTTGGGAAAATTGAATTTGAGTATAAAAATAAATAAATAAATTATTTAATTTATTGTAAAACAAAAATAATTAATTTTTGGAAACTAAAATAATTAATTTTTGTCATGAAAATTATTAGTTTTAATCATTTTTAGGCAACTCAAAATATATAATTTTTGTAAATAAAAATAATTAATATATAATTTTTGGAATTTTTAACAATAAAAATATTTAATTTTTAATAATAAAAATATTTAATTTTTGTAAAATAAAAATAATTAATTTTTGACAATAAAATAATTAATTTTAAGCAATAAAAATAAAAATAAATTAAAATATAATTTTTATAGCCATATAATTTGGCCAAAATTATGTCTTCTAGGTGTCTATTTTTTATAAAATTATATTTAGAGCATGATTTGGGCAGAATAAATTTATGTCAATTATTCCAATAAAAATTTCCAAAATTAATTTAATTTTTCACGCTAATAAATTATTTTAAAGATGCCGGAAGGAACGAGTATTGAGCCAAATTCATCCTACGATTCGGGCTATTTGGTTATGTTAACATGTGTGGGCGCCCCAACAGTCAGTGTAGTTAGTTCAGAAAATTGCTAAATACAAGAAGAGAAATAAAATTTTGTGATATTATTTAAATTCATTTATGGACACTGATAAATAGAGTTATTAAATATTTGAATGAATGGAATAAATTTGTTGCTTATTTTAACTAAATTACAAATTATTAAAAATTTGATAAAAATAGATCCAAAACGTAAAATTTATCAGATTCAAAATTTAAAAATTTGACAAAAAATCAAAAGATGAATTTTGTCAATATTCATAAATATGTGAATCTACAAATTTCAGAAATTCAATACCAAAATAGGAAATTGAACACCATAATTTTATGTACATTTTTCCTATTTTCATTCCAGAAAAGAGAAAGTATAAAAAGTTTATCTATTACTCCGATCTATGTGTTTATTCATTTTTTAATAGTTTAGCTTTGGCCAACAAAGGTTTTTCCATTTCATCCAATATGTAATGTGACCTGTCTACCAATCGAGGGAATCAATTTGATAGATCAAACATTGATTGAAATAAAATATTAAATATGAAATTTAACACCTTTATTTTATATCATATATGCATAGATTCCAGCAAAATAGGAATTGGAAAGAAATTTGAGCTTACTTAATGCTCTGATCACACATTTGTTTATTAATTTTTAACATTGGTAATAGTTTAGAAAGGGTCCATATTGGTTTTTGCAACTATTCATTGTCCATTAACCACCATTTGAGCAAGCAAAATTTCTCAAACATTTAAATAAACATTATTTTTCTATGATATTTTTGGGAACTTATTTGTCTTATTTCTAATTTTACTAGCACTAGTTGAATTCGAATTCTGCGATGATTCCACAATGGACTTTTCTTGGCATCATTTTTGTAATCATATGTTATATTTTAATAATGGGAAATATTTAAAATTGTGAAAGGAATAGTGAAAATTGCGAAAAGGATTTAATGTTGCAAACTGTTTTTGGTTTATAATTTTTTTGTAGGTAGGGGTTTAGGGATAGGGTTAGGTTCAGTGCAGGCATGGGATTAGGGGTTAAGGGCTAGAGGTTAGGAAATCTTAATGAAGCCTGACTGGGCCAAGTTATTTGGCCTAAAAGAAATGAGATATAAACATAATATATAAAATATCCTTTTCGCAATTTTCAATACTCTTTTCGCAATTTTAAATACCCATCCTTTTAATAATTAATAATTAGAAAATTAAATTAAATTATTTTTTTGAAAATATTTAAAAATCATAGTTTTTCCACAAATTAGAATACAATATAATACGCATTTATCATATTTTTTACCACTTTTTTTAATCAGCATAAATCATAAATACTTAATTGAATAGAAGAAATTCAAAATTAAATTTTTTTCAGATAATCACACTTTTCGAAGGCATTCTTTGCACCATCAATAATGTTTGGTTACAAAAACATAGCCATAGCTTTGCTATATTTATGTTCAATATTGGATTTGTGATGGCCTGGTGCCTTCCGGAAGTATTTAAGAAAATTGGATATTTATGCTTGGGAATTACTAAACCGAAGGTCATATTTTTATAAAGATTTGATAATATCAAAAATAATGACAAATATAGTATCGTACAACTTATGGCCTTGGCACAGTCCTTTGTGAAATTTGCATGGTTTCAAACAAATTGAATGCACTGATGAATACCACCTTGTCCATTGAAACAAATTGCACCAATTTTGAGCATAAAAAGGACATTTTAGAACAAATTATTAGTGGGTGTAAGTATCATTAATTAATTTTTTTAAACATTAAAAAAATATTCAATTTTAGTTTCAATTTTGGAGGCATTCCTCTTCGCATTTCTACTTGAATATTATAGGACGAATAATGTACCGACAACTGTTGAAAATGTTGTCGCAAATAATATTAAGGTGAAAAATTAAATTAACATTCACCCTAGGAAAAATCAAAATGATTAATAAAATTAAAATTATTAATCAGTTGTTCATCTTTTCAATTATTGCAATGCTTTTTGTGTTAACAAAACCAATTTTTTGCTTCTTCCATGGCCATGATTGCCTCACAATCTTTTTGACTGGCGGATTTCAATTTCGTTTGTTAATCTTCATTTTGGAATATTTTTGGTATGACCATCAAACAATTGTCAACCATGGTCCTGAATCCAATCCACGCAATTGCAAGGTTTGTTTTAAAATGAAATTAAATTTGTAATATATTTGCTTTTAAGGAGGGTCAATTTCCTTCATGCATTTTCTTGCTTCTGCTTAATGCTGTCACTGTGGTTTTATGTTTCCGGAATTTGGACTATTCTTGGTTGACATCCGCCCTTGCACTATGTAAATTTTTAAAATCTTATTTTAAGAAATTTAATATTTATATTATACTTGTCAATTTTTGCTTACCTAATTAATGCTCTTTTTTTCCTCTGATTAGATATAAAAAAGAATTTCCTGGAAAAACTTTTTTAGGGTTAGAATTAGAATTGGGTTCAATATACCATTTGAAAGCCATAAAAAAGCTACAGTTATGTACTTTTAAAAATAACTTAAACTGGCCACTGAATTATGGACCAAAATCTTATTACCATAAAAAGGTAATAATGCAAAAAAGATTATGGCCGCCAACTTATATAATATACCTATCCCTATCCGCTACCCATAGAACCCATACTGTCCCTAACATAACGCTAACTAAAAAAGTTTTCAAGGAAATTCTTTTTTGGCTCTAATTAGAGGCAAAAATAATGCGTAGAGAAGCAAAAAATGTTTTAAATTCTTTTTTGGCTCTAATTGGAGGTAAAAATAATGCGAATTAGAGAAGCAAAAAATGTTTTAAATTCTTTTTTGGCTCTAATTGGAGGTAAAAATAATGCGAATTAGAGAAGCAAAAAATGTTTTAAATTCTTTTTTGGCTCTAATTGGAGGTAAAAATAATGCGAATTAGAGAAGCAAAAAATGTTTTCGTTTATATAATTATTTAAAGAAAAATAATTTTTTCCATAAATTTTAAGAGAATAAAATCTTAAAATGAAAAATTGAAATTTTGAAAAATTTAAATGATTTTAATGTTCACAAATGTAAATTTAAGGTGTCATTCTGCGTGCTCTTCTTTGTGCCTTTTATTTGATCGATCGTGCCAATCTTTATCGTAATCGTGACCGAATAATTCAGCTGTGAAAAGGAAATATTCAGATGAAGAATACAATGGAATAAAAATGACTTTATCTAATTTTATTGAATTTAAATATTTTCAATTTCGTCGTATCTTTCTAACAAATTTTAGTTGAATAAAATTTTTTTAATTAAATTTTTTTTAAATAAAAATTAAATATAAAACCATTTCCAACATTTCTTCCTTTGCCAATTCTGCATTTTCATTTTTTGTCCCAATAATTTGCTCAGTACTTTTATTTCCATATAAATTTAATTAAGGATGCCATTCTGCGTGCCATCTTCTACCTGCTTAATGCCATTCCTTACAATCATGGCAATTTGTTTGAGCTGTAAAGAAATTAATGAGAAGAATGCAAGGGATAATTCACTTTATCATTAATGTTTAATCAAAATTGTACTGATGAAAAGATGAATTTAATTGATATTTGATAAATGTGGAAAAAAAATTTATTTCATTAAATTATTTTAATTAAAATTTATTTAAAAAAATAAATGGGGAAAGAATAATATTTTATTATTCAATATTTATTAATGAAATTATTATTCAGAAATTAATTTTTCTACCTATCTATAAGAGCATCTGGAACAGGTGAAAATTTCAAGAAAAAATCATAACCAAAATTAATTTATTAACCTCAAATGGAATAAAATGTACCTCTCCTTCCTTTAATGTATTCATTTTTCAAAGAAAACATTCCAAAAATATAAAAATTATTTCTCCAAAATTTTAACATTTCAAAGAAAATGCCCCAAAAATAAAGAAATAATTTCTCCAAAATTTTTACAAAGAAAATTAAAAATGTCAATGGAATTTGAAATTCCCTTATGGGCCATAACAATTGGCACAAATTTATTGCAAATTTATTTGCTTTGGTTGGTCATTTACAAATCATCCACAAATATGTTAGCATTTGGATTTGCTCTTTGCAGTCTTTTGGTAAAGGCTTTTATTTATTTTAAAATTAATTAATTTTAAAATTCTAACAAATTTATAAATATTACTAAAAATAAAGTTTATCTTTATAAATATTTTCTAATTTGTATACAATTAAATTTAATTATGAAGCGGATTTTCAAATTTTCCGTTTAATCTGCTTTTTTCCCCATTTTTTCGTGCCATAAACCGTTCCTTTTTTGAAACTACAAAGAAGATTAAAAAAGCTTTGCAGTTTGTACGGAAATGAGAAAAATATAAATGAAGAAAATTGATATTTTAAAAATTTTTTCTACAAATATTTTTTATTTATTTCATAGAAAAAAAGAAAAAAATATTTATGTTGAATAATAAAAATGTCCAAAAATTGTAATTTTAAAAATGGGCAAAATTACGCGGAAAGTGCTGGTTTAATTTTCTGGGCACAATCTGAATTTTGGGAAACGCCGCTCTTTAATAAAATATTCGGTCAACTTTTGTTTTGATAATTTTATTTGAAATTGAATTTAAGGGAAATGAATTGATATTCTCTGTGGTAATCGGCTACATTATGGATCCAGAGCTGCTTTTCCCCTATGAGAGAGGGGCAGCCGTCAAAGGATTGGCACAATTTTTGGGCAAAAATGGAGGACGATTTGCGGTTAGATTTTTAATAAAAATAATTTAAATTATTTAAAATTAATTTGAAGTTCTCAGTGGCACTATTTTTTGGTGCCGGCGTTTTATGGAATCAAGTTTATTGTTTAATTTTTCGATATACGGCCATTCAACAACATTTCGACGGGCTCAATGCCAAATTCAATCGCACAAAAATTAGATGTCTTTTTATGGTGATTGGCTATTCAATCAGCACTGCTTGTGGATTCATTGCTTACCATAGCATGGTTGCACCGGAGGTAATTAATTTTTATTTTTTTTTTGAAGATTGAAATATTTATAAGAAATATTTCTTAATAAAATTTGATAAATTTATATTTTTTATTATAAATTAAATTCTATTTTTTAAATTAATTAAAAATATTTAATAAATAAATAAATAATAAAATATTTTCTTCGTAATTGAAAACTTTTTCATTCACTTTTTTTCGAATAAAAAATTTTCATATATATTTTTTATTAAAAATAATTTATTCATTAATTTTCAAAATTTGCTCAAAAAAGCATTAAAAATTAATTTTTTAAATTATTTATCCATTAATTTACTTATAATTGGAAAAAGTTTATTTGTCTCCCAAATTCGATTTATTTTTGCACCAAATTTGACTATTTTTGTTTTTCCTTGGAATTTAGGGTTTAGGGGTAGGGTTAGGTTAGGGATGGCATGGGATTAGGGGAAAAGGGCTGGGATATGTAGGAGTTAGGGGCTTGGCCATAAATTTGTTGAGTTATGGTCATTTTTGTGAAAATGAGTTTTTGGTCATAATTCTGTGATCAATGGGTCAATTTCAGTGTTCTAAACTGCTTTTAATAGCTTTTTTTAGGGCATCAAATAGTATATTATACATTTTTTTAGACAAAAATAAAACCATTTTTCACAAAATTTGGTGCACAAATAAACCGAATTTGGGAGACAAATAAAAACCGCAATTAAACGAATTACTTTTAAAAAATTTAAAAATATTTCAATCAGAATGTCTATTCGCGCTTTCTCCTAAACCCTTCTCTGCTCACCTGGACCAACAATAACACTGTTGTAATGCTTTTGGGTCCAAGTGAGGATTTTGCAATGTTGGTATTTGGTATTTTCGTGCTCGGCGGCTTTGTCTTCGCCACAATCGTTAGCATTGCATTTTCGGTCATAATTTATCATACAATCAACAAAAATGTGAATTGTTTCACCGCAAGAACATTCAAATTGCATCGGCAACTCACCCTCCTTTTGATTGTTCAGGTTTGTGGGGTGCGATATTTTAAAAATATTTTTTGCGGACTAAATATATTTTTCCTACCAAATTTTTGTGACCATTATGTTAAACGAGATAATCGAGAATTAATTAAAGGCTGTTTTGCATCTCAGACCAAATTTTATGGGCCTAAAATTGGAATTTTTAGACATGAAATTTTTGTTTAAAAAATATTTTAAATTTAAAATATTAATTTTTGATGGGAATTTATGATTTATTAATTAAATGTGGCAAAAATATTTTTTAAATTTGCCCATATTTTATTTTTGAATTTGGGTTTTAAAAAAATTTAAATTATTAAAAAATTAAAATATTTATTATTTTTTTGATGGAAAATTAAAGAGTTCTTAATTTTTTACAAACATCGTATTCTTTTTGCCGTTTTCTTAAGAAAATAAGCCAAAAATCAGCATCATAAAAATTTATTTATTTGGGAAAAAATAAAAAGCATAAATTTTCCAAATTTTTTTAAAATTCATTTTCCCATGAAAATATTTTTTATTCTCATTAATTAATTTATTTCATTCAGTTTTGTCTTCCCATATTCTTTTTGATCATCCCAGTTTGCTATGCGGCCGCATCCTGCATTTTTGGTTTTAATATTGGCAAATTAATTGGTGATTTGTCAATGCTCCTTCTCAGTCTTTATACAATGGCAAATGCCCTCTCCACATTGATTTTCATAACACCCTACCGAGATTATACACTAAAATTGTTGGGAATAGGGAGGAAAATGGAACAACGACGAAATCAACAAATTCAATCATTGCGAACAACACGAATTGAAATTATGCCACGATCAAGTGAATGATAAAAATTTTTATAATTTAAATTTATATATGTTGCAGACCAGGGTGACCTAATTACCATATTTATATGGCATTTGCCATATTTTTGACCATCTCGCCATATTTTTTCCATATTTTTGACATTTGTCATATTTTGCCGTATTTTTGAGATTTTGGCAATTGGACAAATTTTCTCTATGTGGGTCCATTTTTAGCTGAAATTTTTCGCTGCATTGCCATTTTTGAGAATTAAAACTTGCTAAAGAAAGTGGAAAAAATGTAAAAAATTAAAGAATAAGTGTTTTTTAAATTATTTATATTTAAATTTTAAGCTTTATAAAAATGCCATATTTTTTTCCATATTTTGAAAAAAAAAAATTTGTCTTATTTTTTCCATATTTTTAAGAGCTTCTGCCATATTTTTGGTCAGTTGAATAGGTCACCCTGGTTCCAGTGAATAGTGGAAATTAGCGTATTTACGGTAGTAAGAAATCTCGTCTTCTTGGCATCGTAAAGAATCGGGAGTAGATTCGTTTGA
This sequence comes from Pratylenchus scribneri, assembly GCA_030063045.1. Classification (NCBI taxonomy): domain Eukaryota; kingdom Metazoa; phylum Nematoda; class Chromadorea; order Rhabditida; family Pratylenchidae; genus Pratylenchus; species Pratylenchus scribneri. The sequence continues at coordinate 55,823 of JAQSEB010000037.1, read as the reverse complement.
CTCGGCATGGTCGATTTACTATACGAAATTGCAATCCCGTATAATCCTAACACTAAAACTAGCCCCTAATAAGTCGGGCTATAATTGAAATTTCATATAGTAAATCGACTATGCCGCGTCGAATGAGCCTACTCTCGAGTCAGTATGATGACTAGAAGCTGAAATTTCAAAAATATTCTAACCCAAATTTCTAATGATTTCCGTAAATCAATAATTTCCAACATTCGCACAATTATTTTATGTAAAAATTTAAAAAATTTGTAAATAAAATTTTTTATATTATTTCTTCTCATTTCATTCAGTGCACTATTTTCTAAAAATATAGGGTCCGTCCCCCTTATGGGCCATCAAGTTTAGGGTTAGGGTCATTCGGGGATAGGTTAAGGATATGATTGGGTAAAATTCATACCTTGTAACCCTTAACCCTAACATCCGCCAAAGGGGGTCCTTTCACTTTTACCCATCTCACGAAAAGACCCAAATTGGAAAAATACTCAAAATGATTAGAAAAATTGGATCCGAAATATTTACCATTTACGATTGGCTTTGAAAAATATCTTTACTTGTGGCAAATTGTTCAAAAAATTTTCCATATTCATTTAAGTTGGAAAATTTTAATTAGTTTTGAACCAACAAGCGAAAGATGGTTCAAACGATTTTATAATAAATTCCACCTTAAATATACATTCAATGATTTCTTTTTTCATTCCTAAGATTTTAAATAAAATTCACTATTTTATTAAATTTAATTTTGCATTTAAGATTATAAATGTGAACATGTAGGGATATTTTCAGTTTCAAAAAATTTTTCAATCAACATCTGCCATTGAGAGTTCACAATTCCCATTTCTCTTTCTGCTGATCATTCAACATTTTGTCGTTTTCGTCACTATTGTCCAGTATGGCCATCATTTCTTGCCGATCCGCTTTCCCATCACCATCACCGTTCATGTCGGCATCCTGCACAAATTGTTTCAATATTTGGCACATTTCTGGCAGACTTTCAAATTGCTCTTTGCTGATTGACATCTTTAATAATTATAATTAAGTCTAGTAAATAAATATAATGATTCCACTATTTTTTTTCTTAGCATTATTTATGCATAAAAACGCAATAAACAATATTTTTAACTTTATTTGAGGTCAAAATATTGAACTTTTTTTTCACTCTTTTCACTTTTTTTCATCACTATTTCGGCCTTTTTAAGTCACTATATTTCAGCATTTTTGAAATTTTCTGAAAATTCGTCCAAAAAAATCAAAATTTTCTCTTTTAAATAAATTTTTTGCCAAAATTTTTTTCCATTAAACCAATTTTGGTCTAAAATTTTTCTCAATAGACCATTTTTCTTAAAAAATTTTCCTATTTAGATTATTATGACTAATTTTTTTTTGTCCTTTTTTCTTCAAAAAAAATTTTTCCTGATAAATTTTTGTCACTTTTTTAAATTTTTGTCACTATTTTGGGAATTTTTTTCACTATTTTTGTAACTATGCAATTTTTTATCACTATTTAGTGTCACTATTTTTCTATTTTTGATCATTATTTTTGCCAGCCAAAATAAATATTCAATAAATTGTTGCGTAAAACATAAACCCCATTTTAATAATGCCGGTTTCGTCTTGGAAAGTAGTTAATCTTTTTTTCAAATAAATATTGTAAATGTCGAAAAAAATATTGAAAATATCTAAAAAATTGAAATGGTCCAATGTTCCTTATTTTATACGACTAGAGTAGATCGTGGTCAAATTTAAACTGAGATTTTCGGTTTCGGTTTTATTAGTCGATTTTGGAATCTCGGTTTCGTTACTCTATCCTAGACTTCCAAACCTTATGCTCAATCGATAGATCTGGTCAAAGATGCTTCAAATTCGGATGGTATTCGACGAATTCTATCGATTGGATATATGGTTTGAGAATCTAGGACAAAATTCAACCATAATAAATCATTATAATCTTTTAACATTTTTAACATTTTTTTCACATTTTAATATAATCTCCCTTTCGTATTTCGGACCCTAATTCTAATAAAAACTAAAATTTCTTAAACAAAACAACCCATATTTTCGTTTTAAAATTAATTCTTACTTCATTTTCATCATCGAATCCCACAATAATGGCTATTAATTTCATAGTCCGTAATAAATGTATAGTTCCATGGAGGTCAGCAAATTGTTGCATATAAGTTTTCTCCTCCATGGCTGTTGACATTTTATTGGTCAATTTTTTCGAAATTTTGACGCCTTTTTTGACCTTGGTCAACTTAAAGAAAAGAAATTATATATGTTACAGCTAATATTGGAAATTGGTAATTTCCGGAATTTACCAGAAACTAGGCTGGTAAATTTTGGAAATCTCAGCTTCTAGGCATCGTACAGATTCGAGAGTAGGCTCATTCGGTCGATTTAGTCTATGAAATTTCAATTTTCAGACTTTTCCCCTAAACCCCTAGCCCTTAATCCTTAGCCCAAAGCCCCTGAATCCCATGCCGCCCTTAACCATAACCCTAACCCTAGCGCTAGCCCTTAAACCGGTCTGAAATTTCATATAGTAAATCGACCATGGCGAATCGAATGAGCCCACTCTCGAGTCTGTACGATGCCTAGAAGCCGAGATTTCCAAAATTATCTAGCCCATTTACCTAGGTAATTCCGGAACTAATTTCCAATATTATCTGTTATATATAATATATTTTATTATCTTTTCCCTAGCAATTTACCGTTAAATTTTCCATTTCATATTCAGTCATTTCTGTCTTCAATTCTTCAATTTGTTTAATTTTCTCCAAATGACTGAGCATCAATTTTGTCTTTTCCGTCCAATCAAATTTCCCATCTCCATTTTCATCGGCTAACTTAAAGTTATAATAGGCAATTTTGTAATAATCTTCCAGAAATTTGTCAAACTCTTCGATTGAAATACCGCCATCCTGTTGATTGTTTATAACATTTATTTTAGGCAAATTTATTTTTTTCGGCTGTGCGACAATTGGGGATGAAATAGTGTAGCGTCGAGGTTGGTAAAGTTTCTGGGATATAAAATTGGTTACAAATTGATATCAAAAGTATTTGTCAATTTTGAAAATTTCCCCAAGAAATCGTTGATTTAATTAAAATTGTGATTTTTAGTCATTTTTGGTCATAATTCTGTAAATATCCAAAAAATGCTAATTATTTTTTTTATTAATTTTGTAACTAATTTTATGCCCTATAAAATGATATATAAATTGTCCCAGTCCCAAAATTTTACCACCATTGACACTAGACCATTTCATCCCAAATTGTCGCATCCCCAATTGTCATAATACCATTTTGGGTGCTTACTTTTGGAGAATTATCAAAAAATTCGATCAGATAATCCACGTGTTCCGATTTAAGTTCAATTGAAAGAAGGGCCGGAAAAAGTAGAAACAACACCATCGGCAGAAGATGAATTTGGGCTTTGAATTTAATCATTTTTTGTAAAATTTTTGGCTGGAAATGAAAAATGAAATTGGGATAAAAATAAAATGTATGAAAAGATTGAAATGAAAAATAATTATTCACAAACTGTCCTATTGCCCAAAAAATTGATGACAGCCAATCCTTCTCAATTTTACCAGCAGCAGGCTATGAATCAGCCAACGATTCATTTCGGTTTTATTCGGCGATTCCCTAACCCAAAATTTTGAAAATCGCATCCTAGAGTTAATTTTGGTTTTTGTTTGGTGGTTTTTGGAGTCGTAGAATTCGAATCTGATATCTATTTAATCATATCTTGACATCTTGGTAAGGAAATACCAACTTTTACCAAGAAAAACAAAAGGGGTCCAAGGGCATTTTTGATGAATAATTTTTGCGGGAAAAGGAACAAAAGAGAGGGGAAAAAATTGTGCATTTTAAAAAGGCAGCTTGGAGCAATATTTGAGATTGATAGATTGAAGCGAGGGTACGAAAGGATGAATAGGGAAAGCCCTTACAGGCATTAGTGACTTTGAAAAATCATGATTTTAATTAATTTACAAAAGCCGATAATTATATTCTATTTTGAAATTGAAATCATCAAAAAGTTTCTGTATTTTTTTTTAAATTTAATCAATAAAATTTTTGGTTGTCTAAAGTTAAAATTTTCTAATTTTATTAAAAATGTGCCGTAGATGAAATTCACCAACAAAGGCCTGTTTTGGGGAAATTTTTCTAGAAATATACGAATGTACAAAAATAATGTTTTGATCAAAATGGATATTGTAATTGTGAATTATCTACATATTTGCAGATTTTTTGGCCTACTAAAGAATGGTAACGGTAACCCCCATTGGGTCATCCCTCATCCGGTATAGGATACGGTCATAGAGGGATAGAAGATTATCACCTTCATCTGCCTTATCCGTAAACCCTAATCATCCAAACGGGGAATCTTCATTTTAAAGGGTTTAGGATTAGGGTCATTCAGGGATAGATTATTATCTGCCATATCCGTGATCCTAATTCCTAATATAAGGGGGACCCTTTATTTTAAAACAATTTCTGCACATAGATAACCCAAAAGTACCCAAAAAATGCTGAAATTTAACAAAAATAAATTCAATTTATACATTAAAAAAATTATTTTGTACAAAAATGAAATAATATGTGTATGGAATATATTCATTTTAATATCATTTTGTTGTTGCTGTTTTCACCAGATTCCATTTAAAACAATTAATTCAATTGAGAATCAAATAATATGACCAATAACAAACATTCATCAGAATAAATGCCGATGGGAACAGAATCCGTGATTTTTGATCAATTTTATTGGCCATTTCCCTGCCTCTTAGCTGGCCCAGCGTCCGCTTGATGAATTGGGCGCGTTCATTCAGCTTAAGAAGTTTTTTTATCTGCCGGGCAAAATAAAAGGAAGAAGCAATTTTTTGAATTTATATATCAAATTCCGGAAAAGAAATATTTTCAAGTTTTTGAAAATTTTTGTAATAAATTTAAAAATCCGAAGAAAAATTTTTAGAAAAATTTAATTCTTAATTTCAAAAAAAAATTTTTTCATTTTTTAAAAATTTTTAACATTAATTTTTGTACTCAATTTTAAAAAAACTAAAGAAAAAATTAATTTAGAAAAATTGTAATTTTAAATTCCAAAAATTTTTTTGAGTGAATTTTTTAATTATTTTTGATAATAATTATTTTATTAAATTTTGAATTTCGATTAAAAAAATTTTTGAAAAAAAAAAGAAAATCTTCCTTTTAACTTGATCGAAAAAAATAAAATAAAATAAATATATAAATTTAGATTTTTAAATTTAGAAAATGCAAACCATCGAAAATAGTATATAGAATAGAAATACCATAAATGCTCTTTTAATATTAAATATTTTTCAACCCCTCAAAAATTTTGAAAATTTTGGGTCTAATTCCTTAATTTGCGGACATTTTTGAACAAATTATAGCGAATTTTTCAAAGATAGGAAACTAGAAAATGCAATAAAAAATTATTAAATTCACCCTAATAAGATCTCTGGGTCCTCAAAATCGAGAGTCGGGAATTACCTATTTTTTTCTAAAATTTTAAAATCTAAATTTTTATATTTTTTATTTTAATTTTTCGATCAAAATTAAAAGAATGATTTTCATTTCTTTTACTTGGAAATCAAAATTTAAAAAAAAATTTTGAATAAAGCACTAAAAAGGGATATATAATATAAAAAAAACGTACTTGATTCCGGATGACCCTGGCCGATTCTCGGAAAGAATTTTTCCTCTGAACTTGTTCAATATGTTCCGGCACAATGTTGAAATGTTCGGGAAGAGATCTTCAAAAAATTATGAAAATTAATTAAAAATGGCCTCTTACCTAGACAACCTTTTTATCCTCGGATCCTCCATGCTGCTAAACATTTCAGCAGTTAAGTGATTTTTGCTGCTCATTTTTTGGCGTTCATCACCGCCTCCTCCCGTTGATGAACTCATGTCCGAATCATTATCTTTAATTTTTTATTTTAGAATAATAATTAAAAATTAAATCTAAATTTTTGGGTTAGGTTCACGGTCCGGGATGGATTTAAGGTACTTATCGGTTACTTCAGACCACTGATTTTTTCCTCTCCAAAATTACCATAAGTTCTACCCCCAAAATTGGTCAATCCTAAAATCACCTAAAATCATGTTTTTTCATCATTTACAATCAAATATGAGTAATAGATTAAGAATCTCAAAAAAATTTCGAATCTGATCCAGAATAGTTGATAAGCAACAGATTTAGAGCTCGGAGGAATATGTAGATTAGCAAGCTTAAAGAAGTCTGATTTGAGAAAGTTATTAGGCCTAAAAATAAATTGTTCTTCGACATTTAAGAATTTGCTTAAATTTTTAAGTAAATTGATAAACTCCTATACCGTAAAACCTCTTTTAACTTTCCATAATTCCCCATCTTCGATTATGAGAATACATAACTCCTCTAGGATGAACTTCAAAAAAAAAGTTGTATTGCATTTTTATTCCCTAAAGCTCTACAAAAATCTGTTTGAATTTGTTCGAATATGTCCACAAGTTAATAAGTTAGATCCCTACCCTAGTTTTCACAATTTTTAAGAGTTGAAAAAAATTCCCCACGGTATATTAAATAATATATACGGTAATTTTAATAAAATTATTTCCATTTACCTCCTGTATCCCTTGCTCCCTCCAAATCAACCATTCTTGGATTGTTTGCACTTCGAACACTTCGAGTACTGCCCGTCCCATGCAAACCACCGGATTTCTCCTTTTTCATGCTACTCATTGAACTGAGTTGCCCATTTGAGAGGACACCGCAAACTTTTTTCCGCCAATGCCTAAAACTTTTGAGAAAAAAATTCAAAATAAAAATTTTGATTTATTTTTTCATTTCTACCTGTGCAATTGTTCACTGGTGATGAACCCTTGCAATTCGGGTTGATTATGTGAGGCCATGTCCGATTCCGTTCGATTGTTATTATTGTTGTGGGCGGCGGCATTGAAAATGGAATTTAATGTTTCGGAATCGACGACCAATGGAGGCTGTACTGTTGGAAATATTTCTTGATTTTTGGCAAAATGTGCAATCGTATATTCCACCATCACAGCTGAAATTATTGAAATTTTAATATAAATTTAAATAAAAATTTTTTATTAAATTTTTTTTCAAAATTTTCGTAATTTTACAGAAAAAAGATTGAAAGAAATATTTTTTTTTGTTTTTTAAATAATATAAAAAATATTCAAATATTACAATTACTTTACATTAATTATTATATTATTAATTTTACTATGAGAAATATTAAATGTTGAAAAAAATGTCGGAAAAAATTTCCCGTCAAAAAATAATTTAAATATAAATTCATAAAAAAATGTATTAAATTTTGTTTCATTTTTCTTAATTTTTTTCATAAAAAAGTCGAAAATAATTAGATTTTTTTATTTTTTAATAATTAAAAATTATTAAAATTACTATTATTTTGAATTAATAATTATTATAATATTATTATTAATTTTATTATGGGAATTATTTAAAATGTTGAAAAAATGGTGAAACAAAAATCAAAAATAAATTCACACCAAAAATATTCTTGACCATAATTATTAGGGTCAAGTAAGGGTTTAGGGTTAATAAAATAGTTAAGATTAGAAATCTAAATCTGATTTGGCCAAATTAAATGGCCTAAAATTAAAAGATTATTTTTTGTCACGAAAATTTATTTCGATATTTTCAACAACCTTTTCGACTTTAATTAGAATTCATTTTAAATTATTTTGACATTTTCAATAATTTTTTCAACTTTAATTAGATTAATTTTACTATTGTATTTAAAAAATGTCATATTTTTTAAAAACTCACAAAAAACAAAAGCCATGCACATTCCCATCCAAGAGTCAATTGCTTTCATATAGGATACCTCGGGAAGGGCCAATTTGACGGCATTCGCCTTTAAAATAAATTGTATAAAATATTTATTAAATTGAAATGCCTGAGTTGCAATTGTGAGCAAAGTTGTGATGGAAAGTGTCACACGGGCTGGGGCTGCATCAATGTCCAACCAAAAATTGAACCATGAAATGACAACGATCAACGCGGTTGGAATATAAGTTTGAATGACATGGTGAAGCATTTCTCGTTCAACTTAAATTATTTTTTTTTAAAATTATTTTTGTTTGATTTCATAAATTAATTTTTAGTCGAAATTTTTATTTTTGTCAATATTAAATTATTAAAATTTAAGATCATGCAAATAATATAATTTTAGACTAGGCAGAATTATTTAGCAACAGGCGGAATTATTCTAATCAGGCGGAATTATCTATCCAGGCGGAATTATTCTAACCAGGCGGAATTATTCTAACCAGGCGGAATTATTCTAACCAGGCGGAATTATTCTAACCAGGCGGAATTATTCTAACCAGGCGGAATTATTCTAACCAGGCGGAATTATTCTAACCAGGCGGAATTATTCTAACCAGGCGGAATTATTCTAACCAGGCGGAATTATTCTAACCAGGCGGAATTTTTCTAACCAGGCGGAATTATTCTAACCAGGCGGAATTATTCTAACCAGGCGGAATTATTCTAATCAGGCGGAATTATTCTAACCAGGCGGAATTATTCTAACCAGGCGGAATTATTCTAACCAGGCGGAATTTTTCTAACCAGGCGGAATTATTCTAACCAGGCGGAATTATTCTAACCAGGCGGAATTATTCTAACCAGGCGGAATTATTCTAACCAGGCGGAATTATTCTAACCAGGCGGAATTTTTCTAACCAGGCGGAATTATTCTAACCAGGCGGAATTATTCTAACCAGGCGGAATTTTTCTAACCAGGCGGAATTATTCTAACCAGGCGGAATTATTCTAATCAGGCGGAATTATTCTAACCAGGCGGAATTATTCTAATCAGGCGGAATTATTCTAATCAGGCGGAATTATTCTAACCAGGCGGAATTATTCTAACCAGGCGGAATTTTTCTAACCAGGCGGAATTATTCTAACCAGGCGGAATTATTCTAACCAGGCGGAATTATTCTAATCAGGCGGAATTATTCTAACCAGGCGGAATTATTCTAACCAGGCGGAATTATTCTAATCAGGCGGAATTATTCTAACCAGGCGGAATTATTCTAACCAGGCGGAATTATTCTAACCAGGCGGAATTATTCTAACCAGGCGGAATTATTCTAACCAGACGGAATTATTCTAACGGAATTATTCTAACCAGGCGGAATTAAGAAAACGGATTTCAAGTTTCGTTTTCGTTTAATAATTAAAATATTTAAAAATGTTAGTATTTTTTATTAAATTAACTAATAATTACCATAAAAGACAGCCGTCATACAACTCCAAACACCTTTAAAAGAAAAATTATTAAATTATGTAAAAAATTTTCTAACCAGTTGCATAGGTGCCATTGCATTCTCCAGTACTAAGAAATTCATTTTAAATAAATAAATATTTTTAAATTATACTTAATATCCACCAAACGCATATCAGGCATTTTTATGTCCGGATTTCGGTCAATTGGTGGCAAAATTCGTTTGGACCTTTAATTAATATATTTATTTATCAGCCAAAATGATATATTTCCAACCATCTTAAACGTAAATGGGATTCCGGATACGCATAACTGAGAATTCGCAATTCACAAATTTGTGAATCAAGCGGATATTTCCATAAATCCATCATGCAAATTGCGACCAATGAAATGCGGCAATCATACCAAACCCTTTAGATTTTTTAAATTTAATTTACTTTTTTTCGAATCGAATTTTACCTTCCATTCGGATAAATCCAAACCATAAAATTGTCCTCCGTAATTTCTTGAAATGATGCTTGCCGTGCATTTGCAAAATAAATGTCCGGATGCCAAAGTTTCTTAAAAAAATTTGGTTTAAATTAATTAATTTATATGTAAAAATACATTAAATATTGCTTTGTCCCTGATCAATAATGGGCCACTCCCATTGTGTTTCAATCGTTCATCCTTCCATTCCTAAATAATTATAGAAAAAATTTATTTTTTTTGTGGGCAAAAATATAAAAAAAATATTTTAAAAATTGTGAAAAAATAAATAAATAAAAAATAAATATTTTTTGTAAATTCACCTGATAAAAGTACATGTCCATTTGGTAGTCCATTGTTTGGGCACTGAAACTGGAAATGCCCTCAATGAACATTGACATTGAAACATTTGTGGCTGTTCCTAAAGATAATTAAAATTTTAAAATTTTTTAATTTATTTTTATTAATAATTAAATTTGTATTTTTCACCTTTATCCTGTGTTGGTGTCGCATATTTGTTGTAGCGACTCTCATCATCCAAAAGTGCAATAAATTCTGTATAAAATTTGTTAAAAATAAATTAATTATTTTGCATTATATTAAATATTAAATAATTTTTAGATAAAAATTATAGATAAAAATAATATTTTACATAATTTCGGTATTATGGCTTGCGTAGAGTTAGTTTTATTGCCCAAGATGGATTAGGATTAGAGTTAGTTAGGCTAGAAAAGAAATCTTAAATAAGTCTGATTTGGTCACAATTATACAGCTTCAAAAAATGATTAGTTTTTCTAAATAAAAATTTTTTCCTTATATAAATTCAATATTTTTTTCTGCAAATTAAATTGCACCTTTTTTAAATTGGAAATAATTTAATTTTTTAATAATTATTATTTTTAAATCTAAAAACAATTTACGATTTGTCAGTGGCACAATTATCAATGGTTTTTCTTCCTCAACAGCCAAACATATTCGGAGGAGAATTGAATTGATGAGGAATGTGAATATGAAGAATTGGAAGCAAATCAGGAATAAATTTAACTCTTTCATTATTGATAAGCTCTTCTGGAAAAATTAAAAATAATTTATTTAAATTAAAAATAAAAGCGCGAGGAAAAATTATGGTTAAAATTAAAAGGACAATGAAAAAATTATGAATTAAAAATTTCAATTTTGATTTTTTCCCGATTTTTGATCGCATTTTGATTGACAAATACATTAACAAAAATGCTGCGGTTTTTGAGGAGAAATGTCGACTAGAATCATTTCAAGGTAATTCACATTTTTGAGCTGCAAAGGACATTTTCCGTGCCCATCAAATCCTCGAAACTTTTTCCCTCTCACAGAGTCCCAAAAACCTTTTTCCCAGTCAAACTCCCAATCCAATGAAAAAGTTCTTAATCCCGATTTTCACTCCTTTTCCCCTTTTAATCCCGATTTTCACTCCTCTTTCCCTTCTTTTGAGTGAATGCCAAATGGCAATCTAGCCAATCTACTGCTTTTGCACTCAGTTCTCAAACGCATATTCTCGCCTCTCATGTCAGATTTTTATAAACCGCTCTTTGCCCTCCTCACCTTCCCATAGGCACTTAAGATGAAATTTGCCACATTTTTTGATCCCCTTTCAAAAAAGATAATCTTTTAGTCTCAAAGAAAAAAATGTGAGATTATGGAGCAGTAATCGATTTGTCACATTTCCGTTAAATTTTAAGCTTTGAAAAAGCATTTGTCACATTTAAATTAGGTTGGTAATTCGGTCTTTATTCTTCGAAAATGGGAAAAAAAATGGATAAATATGAGGGATTTTTATCAAAATAAAAGTTGATTGGAATTGGGAAATATTTTAAAAAACGCTCGAAATTGAAAAGTATCTGATTTTAGTTAAATATAAATGTGTTTTCGTTTAATTCTTATTCTTATTTCCTCAAAATATGTTTTTCAAATAATTTTGATTTTTTAAAATATAATTTAATTTCATTTAATTTAGATTATTTTTAAATGTATTTTTATTTTTGTTCTGTTTATTAAATAATGTGAAAAAGTGGATATACAAAATTTAATTAATTTCTACTAAAAGAATTTTTGATTTATGCTTAAATAAATAATTTAAAAAATTTTTGCAAATTTTAAAGTTTCTAATTTTGAAAACTAAATCAAAATTCTCACATTTTCCCTCATTATTCTAAATTCAGCTCTCCACGAAACAACTGCTTCATTTTTCCAACTTTAACAAGTAAATGTAATCTCATTTTTTTGCTTGTGAAAGGTCTCGACTAAATAAATCAATTTTTCAGTAAGAAGGTGATCATAGATCAATTCAAAGAAATTCAAAAAAATTATTAAATGATATTAATATTAAAGGGAATATAAATAAAATTAAAAATATATTTATTATTGGAAAATTTTTAATACTAGATAAATTTTTTTGCAAATTTCTAGCTATAAAAAATTAAAATAAAAAAACATTAAAAAACATCATAAATACCATAGGAGTAATGAAATTGTCTTTTCTCTTATTGAGAGTGGAAGAAATACACCTCCGCAAATTAAATCCGATTAAAATTAATAGCAATTCGCGCAAAAAAGAGCAAAATTCAGAAAATACACGTGAAAAAATGCAATGAAATTTGATGGAATTCACAAATTAAAAATATAAATGATTTTAGTGATTGAAAATTTATAATTAAAAAGTGTCTTATATTGTATGGGATAGGCTAAAAATAAATTTAAATTAAAAATTATGAGTAATTTCCGGCGCAATAATTCACACAAAATAAAAAAAAAATAAAATTTAATAAATAATAACAGATGGAAATATGACAAATTTGTCCCCCAAAATTGAAAGGAAATCGAAAAGGGCAAATATTGAAATGGTAAAATTGAAAAGTGAATGAAAAATGGAATAATGGTGGGAAAATTCAAAATGGCAAAAAATTCTTATAATTTTCCTTGAATTTCTATCCTTTGGCGGTTCCCATCAATTAAGTACTCAACAAAAATTTAATTTTGGCCCAACAATAATTTTCGGAGCTCTCACAGTCAATATATTAAATTAGTCCGATAGCGGACGAATTATTCCCATGGCAAATAACAAAAAAAAAATTTGATATTGGAAGGAACATGGACAAAAAGTTATGCCGATTGCCGAAGGAACAGTTGCGGTTTGCGGTTTGGCGCTGGATAAAAATAATATCCATGTGGGAAAATTTGTTAACGCAGAAATGGGAAATGCCCAAAAATGGGATGATGGTTGATGGCATTTAATTTAAAAAAAAAAAGTTCTCAAATGGATGAATAATGCAAAATTGTATGGAGGAAATATTTATTCTACATATTTTTGGAAATATTTTTAAAAATTTTTTGTAAATTATTTTTTGAATAATTAATCATTTCATTATATTTTATAGTATAATTTTTCAATAACTAAAGAATTGAATTTAAAATTTATTGAAAAAAAAGAATAGCGATCAATTAAGTAAGCAAAAATTTTATTATTCGTCCATTTTAATTCACCCGCTTTCTTTTCATTTATTTTGTTTTTAAATTTCCTTAAAAATTTTGCGAATATTTTTCCTCTTGAATGGCAACCTTAATTTCTTTTATTATCTTTATTCTAAAATGCGCTTTTTATTTTGATCTTCTTTTGTAATTTGAATAACATGTGATTTGCTAGGTAAAAAAAATCAAAATACTAACTATAATTAAATCAGAATTTTGAAAACATTGACCAATATTTCAGCAATATTACAATTTGCAGATTAATTGAATTTTTTTATAATTGAGATTTTTCTATAGAGCATTTTGATACCAAAATGATTGAATTAAATTTAATTGACCAGCAGAATATTATGGATAAAAATGGGAAAACTGTCTGATTTTGGTCTATTTGGTAGTCTATTTTGGTCATAATTTTTTTTTGCAAATTTCTGAGAATCCAATAATTTTTAAAGAAATTCACTAATTGTTTCTCTAAACAATTTATCTGAATTTGCTAAACATAAAGCAAATTAAAGCAGATATTTCTTTGATAGATTGAATTTAATTATAAATAAATGGAAAAATCCGGTCATCATTTATTTCTATTGGAATATGCAAATTTTTAATTAAATAGTAATGTACAAAATTCAACTTAAGGATTAGAAATTGGTAGGTCTAAGTAGTCTGGAATGGCAAAGGATCTTTGGTCAAATTCATTTCTAATATATTTACTTTTGCATAAGCATTCTTCCATTTACTCAATCCTAAAGGAGCAAACTGACACGTGTGCGAAAACGATTAATTAAATTTGTGTTAAAAATGCCACTCAAAGTTGAATGGATATGGTTGGAGTTTTTTTGGCAGCTAATTCACTTTGGGCCGACAAAAAAAAAGGATGGATTGGGCATAAGATGCAATGCAAATGTAATGAATTGCATCGAAGAACAAAGAATGTTCTGGGTTGCGTGCAAAAATAGTTTAAAAAAAAATGATGATAATTCAGAAGAGGTTAAGTATTTTTACTGAAGTATGTCTGTCTTAAATAAATTTTTACAAGGAAAATTAATGGGAAAAAATATAAAATTAATTTTTATGGCTAGATTCGTCCGGATAAAATTTATAAATAATTATTAACTGCGAAAATTGTACAAAATTAAATAATTTTAATATTAAAATAAATATAGCCGAATATTTAATTTTTTTTAAAATTTTATTTGCAACAATTTTAATTAGGAATTAGCTGAAATTTAAATTTAAATATTCATCTTTCCATGTAGTGAATGTTTCAAAAATTAAAATGGCCAAAACATTAAAAAATTCAAAATTTGGCCAAAAGTGAAGGATTAAAAATTGTGTTAATATTGAAGGAAATTTAATAAAAAAAAAGGAAAAAGAGTAAAAGCTTCCGGCTTAAGAAGGAACTATTTTTATTTTTAACCATTTTTAACTTCCGGTAGAAAAAATTGGAAAAAAATGACAAATTTAATTGAAGAATGCTCAATCAAAAATATATTTTTTTTTATATTTTATTAGATATTTTTTTAGTTAATTTTTTAAATAGCACAAATAAAATTATTTCCAAAAAAGCTTAAACAAAAAGTAATGCTTATAAATACAATAGGCTTATAATTATTCAATATTTGGCATGTTTTAATATAATAAACATCCGTCAAAGTTTGGTCAATTTTTTAGAATATATTTTTCTTATATTCTTAAAAATTAAATTATTATTTTCCTAATTCATTTTCTTGTGGCCATTAATTTAGATATTTTTAGCAATAATTTTTCATTTAAAAAAATTAAATTATTTTGAACCCATATTAAAATAAATTACCCAAAGAATTTTTTAATTTAAAATTCTTAAAAAAAAATTAAATTATTTAAATAATTTTTTCCTATAATTCTTCCCCGGATTTGATATTTTTAGAAACAATTTTTAATTTGAAATTTGAACTGTGAGCGCAAATTTTCCTGTATTTTTGTGTTTTTGACATTGTCATTGGCGTGAATTTGGCATATCCGAATATTCCAAAATTATTCTGAACTTAATCAAAAAGTAAGCCAGAGGAATATGTTTCTTGTCATTTTGACAATGAGCTAAATTTGGGCACACCACAAAAAATGTGGTGCCATTGTTGGGTCAATGTCATTTGCATAAATGCAGAGGCGACCTTTTTATATTATGCGACAAATATTCCATTGAATGGAGCCTGCTGGAACCTATTTGGAGGAAATGAAATTATGCACACCCGGAATTATTGCGCAGATGCCCCCCAAACAAATGCGTATTAACTATGTAAATATTATAAGGAAATAATGGGCACAGGAATGAGTCTCCTTAATTTGGCCAAATTGGATTAAGGGCCAAATATTTGGTCGACGAAAAATTTTCGGGAAAAAGTGGCCATTGAACTATTCTTTAATTGGAATAAAATTAGTTTTAAGGAAGAAAGTGTTGTTATGGTCATTGCTCATATTAATGTGAAATTATGGCAAGAGAATAAATATGGAAAATTGAATTATTTTGGATATTTTTTTATAGCAATATTTCAATAAATTCTGGATTTATTTGAGATTGAGAGATTTAAGGAAAATACAAAATGAATATAAATATTGAAATTCTACTCTGCCTCCTCTTTTGGTCTGGCATATAAATCATTAAAATGATGATGACCTTTATTCTAAAATTATCAAGGGAATAAAGAAAAGGGAGTTAGGCGAAAGACAATGGAAAAAGAGGTTGGGTTTGGGTTGCCTTATTTGTTTCTCTTGCCTGCTTCCCATATAAAATTTCACAGGTCATTCTTATAAAATTGAGCGGTTTTTTATGGATTATTTATGAAATGGCATTTATTTAATCATAATCATCTCACATTTTGTTAAAAAAAATTAAAAATAATAGTGGAAAGCGGAATGAATTTTCACCAATTCTATTTTTGGCATTCCTACTGGAATTGGCCCCAAACCGAAAGGAATTGGTTGAATGTTGTGTGCTTTTCGCTCATCATTTTCTATTTTGTTGGCTCATTTTCACGCACGCGAAAATCTGTCATTTGCATAAGATTGCTTCAGGCGAAAAAAAAAGTTCGGGATTTGGCTGAAGATTAGGCAAATTCATGCGCCGCTATATTTGGAAATGAGGAAGGAAAAGTAGGAAAATATGTAATTGAAATTGAAAAATGGAACTTTTAAATTTTTGCTGATTTTTTAAATTTATTCCTGGAATTTTTGGCCTTTATTAAATTTGTATAAATATTGTTCCAAAATTTCACCTTGCAAATTTTATTATTTGTCTAGCATTTTTTCGAATTTAAATAAAATTATAAAATTGAGGAAAAATCCCTTTTTGGTAGAGTAATTTTGGACACTTTAAAGGAAATGCCAATGCCGATTTTGGTCATAGGCACATTAAAAATTGCCTTTTTGTCCTCTCAAAAACATCATTTTGCCATCCAAATACGGTGGTTTGTCTCCATCAGGCAATTTAATATGGAGGAAAAAAGTTTGCCCCTAAAAGGAAAAGGATGGCAACAAAATTGGTCCTTCAAACAAATTCAATTCAATCCAAAAATTCACATCTCACTTAGATATTTTATTTTTGGCAGATTCATGCTGCGATTTTTATGAAAAAAGATTAGCAGTGAAACCAAATTCAACTTTATTGAGGCATATGAGGAATTTGGAATTTTTATTATTTAAAAAGATGGAAAAAATATGTTGTAATAATTTCTAGAAATTAGTAACATTTAATTTTATGAATAATCTTAAAATAAATTTAATAATGAGAAAAAAAAATATAAAGTAAATAATAAATTAAATATAAAAAATTAGAATTAATATTAATATTGAAAATGACGAAAAAAATATGCAAAAATTATTAATTTACACAAATTCTTTTAAAAAATATTATATTTTTGATGCTATATAACTTTGTCATAACTAGGTATTAGGGCTCAGGGTTAGGTTCATGAGAGGATGGGATTAGTGGTTAGGGAATCTTAAAGAAGTCTTATTTGGCCAAGATGTTTATTTTTGACACGGAAGATTTGTGTAAATTATTCCTTTTTTAATTAATAGACTCCCCGAAAAAATATGGCCAAAAATATTTTTTAATGTGAAAAAAAGGTATTTAATTTTGACATTGATAAAGGCAATCACAAATTAAAATAAATCGTAAAAATTGAAAATTCATTCTTTTCAATAGTTTGTATTTATATTTTTTTTGAAAAATAATATTCTTATTTTCATATTGTAGTAAAGTTGCTCTATTAAATTTAATAATAAAATGTAAAATCTCATAAAATTTGTTTTAATACTCATAAATTTGTTTCAATAATTTATTTTAAATCTTATAAATTAGTTACATAAATTTATTTTTTAATCTCATAAATTTATAAATAAAATCTGATAAATTTGTTTTGATATTTTTTGCCATCGAAATAAATCGCATATATTTGCAAATGATCAGAACAAAAAAACGCATAGAAAAATGTAGTGCCTAAAAAACATTTCTCTAGGATTTTGACGAACACTGTTAAAAATTGAATGGCGTGACCTATTGAAAAATCCAAAAGAAAATTGGGAATATTATTTATTTGGACAATCGCAAGGGAGGAGACCACATTATTCGTGTGTGAACCCCAAAAAATGGTGTGTCCATTGCCAATAATTGTGCCAGACCACTTTTCTTTTGGGGTTAAGGGGCACCCGGCTTTTTTTCTGGGTTTTTTTTTCGTCGCGTCCCCAAAAAAGTTTTGATGCCCTCGGGGTCCAATTGAATGGAAAAAAAGAGAATAATATGGGAAAATTGCTGTGGCCAAGAAGAATGAATTGGTCAGGGTCAAAAGGGAGCAAAATATAATAGATGGAGGGGAAAGGGGTGGGAAATTGTGGAAATGGAATATTTGGGTATTTGGGACTTGGATTGGAACTTGGGAGCATAAAATTGGCAAAGAATTGAGGAAGGAATTTGGATGAAAATGGAAGGAAAATGCCCAAGATTTGGGTGCTTATATGACGAAGAAACGAGATTTAAATAGAATATATTAAAATTGGGTGAGATTCCATTTCTGGAAATATGCATGATTGGCATGGCACAAATTTGGACATATGTAGTAGGAGAAGTTGAACTTAAGGAGAAGTTGAAATTAACACACTATTTCTCACTTTTTTGGTTAGAGAAGCAGATAAAAGTGAGTGTGACATAGAGAATATAAAGAAAGAAAGAAAAGGAGAGCATGTTAGAGAATGTGGCAGACAGTTAGAGAAATTTCAACTTCTCCTAGGTGATTTCAACTTCTCCTGAAGTTCAATTTCCGCGGCAACATATATATATCATTTATTTTTTATTTTTCTTATTCATTTTAGAATTTTCTCCAAACATTCATTGAATATTTGAATTTTAAAGGTCAGTAAAATTTGTCCTGGATGAAATATTTAGTTCTAAAGCTATGGCTTAGGTTTAAGTTTAACTAAGGCAATTAATTAGGGAGAATATATTTTTCTACTTTTAAATCCAAATTTACATATTTTAGCTCTGAAAAGTATTGATTTTTTCATAAAAATTTTGCCAAAATTAATTTGATTTTATGAGAACGACAAATCTATCATACTTTTAGAGTCCCGCTAAATTTTTTTAGTCATATTTTCACGATTTTTTTTATTAAACATAATTAAAATTTAATCCGCAAATTTACGCAACATATTTACCTAAAATTCATACCGCTTAAAGATAGCACATATCCTTCTTTAAAAAATGCTTGGGTTATTTTATTATTCGAACATTTTGAAGAAGAGTGCCAAAAATGGATTGAGCGCGCGCGCTCAAATGTGCTTGAGTGGAAGAAGCAAAAATATCGCCCACGGAGCCACGGGGACTTTTATAGGTTTAGGCGCGGCTAATGTGGAAAAGGAGGAGAATTCCCATCATCATTTATTGTCCCCATATTGGGGGTTTTGTGGCCACTTGATGCCACAGAGCAATAGCAATACGGCACGGGACTGCTCCCGTATTTGGCACCGGCACATTTCTTTGAATTTTAGAAGAAAACCTCTAACTTTGCATCAAAGTGCATGAATTGGTTTGAGGGAATTTTGGTTGGATAGGAAAGGGAAGGAGGAATGGAGAATATTTGCTCAAAATTTCTGTTGTGGCCCTCCATTTTACCCATTTTTGCTGCTATTGGTTGCGGCATATTATTGCAAACGAATGGCCAAATAAAAGAGATGAAAATAAAAAAGGGGAGGCGGCCAAAAGGACCGGAAGGATATGGGGGAGGGTAGAATCGAACGGGCTGAAAAAAGAGAAGAATAGGGGGCCTTGCCAGTTCAAAATTTGGGGATGAATTTTGAAAGTGAATGAAATGTGCCAAAAATTGAATTGAATTCATTTTTAAATCACGGGACAATTTTTTGGCAAATTATTTTTGAATTAGCTTTTTTTTGAATTGCATTTTTAATCATAAAATAATATTTAATTAAAATTAATTTTATTTTGATATTTAATAATTTAATTTTTGCTATTCATATTAAAAATTAAAAAAAATAATTTCTTAGGCCTAATTAGAAAATTTTATAAAAATTTTATAAAAATTTTAAACAAATAAAAATAAAGATTTGAAACAATTCCAAAATCTTAAATTCCTTCTCATTTTGAGTTTGGTTAATTCCTCGTGCGAAAAATTCCAAAATAAAAAGATTGAGCAAATAAATGGAATGCTCTAATTTTTTTTTTGGTTTCTTATTAGGCCAAAGTGCAAAGAAAAAGTTCAGAGAATGCAAAATGGAAAAAGGAATTGTTTTCAAAAAATAATTGGATTGCATGCATTACCAAATATGTGATGTATGTATGAAAAAGAAAGAAATAAAAGGGCAAATTTTTCATAATAAATAATTCAGAACAGTTCGCAATTTTAAAACTATAAGAATTATCTAAAATTTCAGGTACTTTTCCGTTATCTATGTGCAGATTTTTTTTAGGTCAACTCGGGGAAAGGTATCGGTGATCCCCATGGGTCATCCGGTTTAGGTGTTAGGGTCATCTATGGATAGGTTATCATCTCACATATCCTTAGCACTAACCCTAATCACCTATAAGGGACAAAAATCACTATAAGGGACAAAAAATCTGCACATAGATAACGGAAAAATACCAAATTTCATTTAAAGTATTTAATTCAAAGTGGAACAAAATTTGCCCAAAAAATTAATTTTTTAATTTAAAATAAATTTAAATATTTTTTTGATATAAATAAGTGTGTAAAATTCTAGTAGAATAATCTTTAAAATTCTATGAATAATTTAAATTATAAATACTATAAATTGTACAGTTTTTGACACCAAAATTTTCTCCAATAATATTTTATTTTGCGAAGAAAATTTATATTTTTGCATGTCGAAAATAAATATTGTTCATGTCAAAATAAGGTTCGTGCCAAAAAATATGAATTGGATAAAGATTTGTAGGCAATCAATTATAAATAGGTGGAAATTGGCCTATAGGTCTTTTCATATTCTACGGGTTGAAGGAATAAGGTGGAAAAAATAATGGTGTGGGCGGATTTTTTGACCAAATTGGGAATTGTGAAAATATGAATAATGAATCGAACGGAAATGGACTGTGGCCTTTTTATGATATGAATTAAAGGACTGTACAAAATTGTAGGTGAACCGGAAATTTCCTCTGCTAATTTATGTATAATTTTAAAAAATAAAATTTTGCTCACTTTATATTTATATAATTAAATAAACTTTGACTTTTTTAGTTTTAAATTAATTATAAAAATTACTAAAAAATATTATTCAAAATAAGTCAAACAAATTACTTTATAAATTTAATTTTTCCTATGAATTTTTCTTCAAAAAATATTTTCAAAAATATTACTTTCCCCGAATTCCAATTCTAATGTTATTTTCATTTACTTTTCTATAATTAATTCTTTTCCTATGAATTTGTTTGTTTGGTTTTTAAACGAAATTTCCGGTCAACTTAATAATAATTATATTTTTGCCCTTCACGAATTCCATTTTTGCCCTCTCAAATTTCCCCAACCAAACATCATCATGTGAACACAAAACCAAAATGTTTAACCTGAATTTTTGCCAATTTTTAATAGAATTGGAGGGCAAATAAAAAATGAATAAAATTATAGTTCAGAGAAATTGGAGAAGGAAAAAAATAATTTTGTTGATTAAATTTAATTTTAATCATTTTGAAAAATTGCGAATTTTGCGGAACAAATAAAAGTTTGTATTAATTGAAATAAAGAAAAAATAATAAATAAATAAAGCGGATTCCATAGTTTCGGGTAGCGGCGGAACGGATTTTGCTTGTTAAAGTTCTGGTTTATGGATGGAAAAGAATCGACTGACTTGAAATAATCTAATTTGTGTACATATCTTTGGATTTGAAAAGTGGAAGGAAAAAAATTTTGGAGGTTGGATTGAGGGAAAGGAATGGCAATGAACATATTTGGCAGTAGCAGATATGGCCATATGAATATTTTTATGATTTAATTAATTCATATCCGTTTTTAAATGCCGGGAATTATATAAAAAAATTATCTTTAAATTAAAATCAAAAATACATTTAAAAAATTAATAAAAATTAAAAATTTTTATTATTTAAATTAATTCACTAATTTAAAAATTGATTTTATGGACAATTTCGCATAAAAAACATTCCTAATGAAAGCAATATATAATAAATTAATTTGTCTGAGAATAGAACAAAAACTCTCTTTTGGCGGAATATTTGGTCGATATAAAGTGGTAGCCTGGCCTCATTCCTCTTTTTGCAGAGAAAAGCCCAAAGTTCCCCATTCTCTTAATTTGTCTAATTAAGTTGGGAAGGATTTTATTTAAGGAAGCAAGTCTCTCAATAATTAGAAAAATTTTCCTAATTTTTATGCAATTGGGAAAATTCGAATTAAATTTATTATTGCACCGCGAATTATTGGATATTTGTGTGAATTAAATTGGGGAAAAATTAATATTCAAAAAAAATTAAATTATAAGAAATAAGTATTTTTGGCGAAAAATTTATAGAATTTTTTCCTAGAAATAGTTATCCTAATATACTTTATTATTCTACTATTTAAATTCAAAATTTGCCATCCATTTAAATTGGCAAAAACTAAATATACAGAAAAAAGCTAATAAGAAAAATATTGTATAAAATATCAATTTACCCAAAAATAGTTAATAATTAACTCAAATTCTATCGTGTCAAAAAATATATTATATTTTTTTGACCATAATTGGGCATAACTAGGTATTAGAAGGCTTACAAAGTTAGGTTCAAACAGGATGGGATTAGGGGCTAAAGGCTAGGGAATCCTAAAGAAGTTTGATTTGGCCAAGTTATATGGCCTCAAAAAAATAATTATTTTTCGACACGAAAAATTTGGGAAAATTAATAATTTTTTTGGGGCAAATTTATAATAGACTCCCATTAAATACTTATTGTTATTAATATATATATATTTATTAATAAATAAATAAATAATTTTATCAAAATCCTTGCTACTCTACTAATTGTTTATTTTTTTATTGCTAGAATAATTTCGCAGTTATTTTAAGAAATGTGCCAACATTTTTTAAAGCAAATGAATATTTGGTCAATTTTTCCGACAACTTCTTATTTGGAATTGAAATATGTTTGGCCAGAAGACACAAAAAAGGCGGCGAACCAAAGCCCCAAAATGAACAAAAATATATTTTTTTGGACGTGGCAAATTCAATTATGTTTCTCTCCTTTCAATTTGGAGCGGCATTATTGAGGCTCTAAACAAATTTTTGGTTTTGTTTCTGGGCTTCTTTTTTGTGGGAAGTAATTTTTGGGAGGCAAACTCGGCTGCTCATAAATTTTGTTGGATTTTTTGAATAGTTTTGAGAAAATCAATGAATTTTCAAACGGTAATTAAGGAATTTTGCTCAAAATAACCGAAAATAGGAGAAACCGAAATCGCAAATCGGCCATAAAATGGTTTTTTTTTTGTCCATAAATTTTATGTAGTTTTTTTGTCCACAACTAACAAAAATTTGTTTTTCATGTTGTAAACAAAATAAAACGGTTTTGGGACACTTCAGGGGTGCACGGAAGCCAAAAAGGAGGTGCGCGGGATATATCCGGATATAGGGGGATTAAGGTGGATATAGGGGGATTATGCCCCCAGGCTTATCCGGCTTAATCCCTCTATATCCATCTTAATCACTTTATATCCGACTTAATCCTGCGCACCCTCCGGGCCTATGTTACATTTCCCCGACCTTCCAGTGGCCTTCCTCGGCATTTCCCATCCACGGGGCCTAATACCCCTATATCCACCTTAATCCCCCTATATCCGGATATATCCCGCGCACCTTCTCTTTGGCTTCCGCGCACTCCTGTAGTGTCCCAAAACCGTTTTATTTTGTTTACAACGTGAAAAACAAATTTTTATTAGTAGTGGACAAAAGAATCCACTTTATGAATAAAAAAAAACATTTTATGTACAAATACTTAACTTATGGATAAAAAATACTTTTCTCTATTTGAATTCTCCGATTTCAATAAACGTTAATATATGTATGTATTTATTTAAGGGAAAAGAAAAGAAAAATAAAAATTTTTCAAAAATGGGTAGGCAAACGAAAACGACAATATCGCCGGAAAAATTTTCCCTTTTATTTATTGATTATCAATTAACAGCTTTTATCCACAAATTTTAAGGATAAATTAATATTTTAAATTAAAACCAAAAATCGATTTTCTTATTTCTCAATCCTGCATTAATGAGTGTTTCTAAAATCATCATTAGATTTTATCATTTTCGTGCTACGAATTCTTTCCATTCATTCGCCTTCTTCTCCAATTTTTTGTCCAACAATTTGGTTGTTTTTTCACTTAATCTTGCCCGAATTTCGGAGTTTTTGTCAAAATCTTTGCTAAAATCCAATAAAGTGATTGCGGCCAATGCATGTTCCTAATAAATGTAAAATTAAGTAAATAATTATGATTTACTGTTATTTTTACCATCAAGTTTTCAAGTCCCAACTGTTCTCCAATCTCAAGTAATTCCATTTTTGAACATGTTTCGGATTTAATCAAATATTGTTCACAATAATTCTGCATCATTGGAATGTCATATTTGATGCTTAGTTTCAGGATTTTCATTGCCAAATTTTCTGAATTTTAAGTCGGCATTAAAAATGCAGAGAATTACACTAAAATTTATCATTTCAAAATCAAATTCACTACACCCGGATGAATTTGAATTTGAATATATATGTTTGTTTAAATAAAATTATTAAATTTATGAAAATATTTAAAAAAAATACTTAAACTCAATTGAAGGGTTTAATTTAAAAGACCATTACTTTCTGAATAACAAAAAGACATTAAAATGTTTGGAAAAACAAAAACATTCAAATGTTTGGAGAAAATAAAAACATTCAAATGTTTGGAAAAACAAAAACATTAAAATGTTTGGAAAAACAAAAACATTAAAATGTTTGGAAAAACAAAAACATTAAAATGTTTGGAGAAACAAAAACATTACAATGTTTGGAAAAACAAAAACATTAAAATGTTTGGAAAAACAAAAATATTAAAATGTTTGGAAAAACAAAAACATTAAAATGTTTGGAAAAACAAAAACATTAAAATGTTTGGAAAAACAAAAACATTACAATGTTTGGAAAAACAAAAACATTCAAATGGTTGGAAAAACGAAAACATTCAAATGTTTGGAAAAAAAAATTAAAATGTTTGGAAAAACAAAAACATTCAAATGTTTGGAAAAACAAAAACATTACAATGTTTGGAAAAACAAAAACATTCAAATGTTTGGAAAAACAAAAACATTACAATGTTTGGAAAAACAAAAACATTAAAATGTTTGGAAAAACAAAAACATTACAATGTTTGGAAAAACAAAAACATTAAAATGTTTGGAGAAAATAAAAACATTCAAATGTTTGGAAAAACAAAAACATTACAATGTTTGGAAAAACAAAAACATTCAAATGTTTGGAAAAAAAATTAAAATGTTTGGAAAAACAAAAACATTAAAATGTTTGGAAAAACAAAAACATTAAAATGTTTGGAAAAACAAAAACATTACAATGTTTGGAGAAAATAAAAACATTCAAATGTTTGGAAAAAAAATTAAAATGTTTGGAAAAACAAAAACATTAAAATGTTTGGAAAACAAAAACATTAAAATGTTTGGAAAAACAAAAACATTAAAATGTTTGGAAAAACAAAAACATTACAATGTTTGGAAAAACAAAAACATTAAAATGTTTGGAAAAACAAAAACATTAAAATGTTTGGAGAAAATAAAAACATTCAAATGTTTGGAAAAACAAAAACATTACAATGTTTGGAAAAACAAAAACATTAAAATGTTTGGAAAAACAAAAACATTACAATGTTTGGAAAAACAAAAACATTAAAATGTTTGGAAAAACAAAAACATAAAATTCGGAAAAACAAAATGTTTGGAAAAACAAAATGTTTGGAAAAACAAAAACATAAAATTCGGAAAAACAAAATGTTTGGAAAAACAAAATGTTTGGAAAAACAAAAACATAATATGTTCGGAAAAACAAAATGTTTGGGAAACAAAAAAATTTTGAAAAAGACAAAATAATAATCTAAAAACACAAAATTTTTATTGAAATGAAATTTAATAATATTTATAAATATTCTTCACTTCCTAATTATTATAAATTTTTAATTGAATTTTTATTTACACTATGTGAAGAATGAGAAAGCCCGCGGAACGATTTAATCTTAAATTACCATATTTTTTTATTATAATTTTAAGACAATAAGCTTATACTTTTTAGAGCATCTCTATATTTTTCTACTATTAGAGGATGGACTTCTATTAGAGTGGGCTCTAATATAACAAATAAGGTATAAATGGATATGTGAAATACCAGTCAACATTTCGGATTCATGGATCATTAAGCGCATTGCCGTTGCAGAATAAACCATCAATTCGAATGCTTTCCAATCGAAATTGGCCTCCTCATTGATGTCAAAGGAATTGGCGTTTGATGAGCATTCCTCCGACAATTTATCAAAAAATAGATTTTTAAAATATCCAGAAATAGAGGCCAAAGCCTGAAAAGAATTAAAATATTTGTTTTGGGGATAAGTACTTTACAAATTTGTTCACTGGGATAACTTTCACCACAGATTTGTCCACATTTTTATTATTTTTAATGGGCAATGAAAATCGCAAATCCGTGTCCAGATCCATCATTCTATGAAATTTTGGTTTCAAACTAAAACCCCTTCATAAACTTATTATACGTAGAGCGCCAAAGCACTTCCATGTTCAAAACAAAATTCATTTTAGTTTTCGTTGCCTCGACAAGAGTTGTGTAATCGTAGCCATTAAAGAAATATTTAGTTTTAGCTTCCAGTTTTGGTGAATCCAATGAAAAGTGGACTTTGGAAAACCATAATTGATTGAAGCAATCATCTTTATTGCCACCAATTGAAATGAGAAACATCATTTTCCCATTTTCGCGAGCATCTAACTTTGCTTTAAAGCACCTACAAATTTTTATTTAAATTATAAAATTGAGGAAAGAATTTAGGAATAAAAAAAAAAGTTCAACTATTATTAAAAGTAGCACAATTTATTTAAATTTGCAGGCTAATTTATTATCGACTTATAAAAATTCATTACATTATAAAATCCTTAAAAACCCAGAATTATTTTAAAAAACAAAAATAAATTTTATTTTAATCATTTTTACTTCTTTTTAACCCTTCCTAATCAAATATCCTCTTAAGCTCTAAGCAAGTTCCTCCAAAAATTAAAAATTATCTAGTAGCTAATTTAAAAATTTACCATTTTAATCCAGCAATTATTTCTTCATTGCTCGATTCCATAATTTCATCATCCAAATCTATTTTAAGCACAATTTTGCCAGCAACAGATTTTTGTTTTTGATCATTTTCAGCTTTCATTGAGTTAGTAAGAGCCATTAGAATTATGATGTAAAAATTTTGCTTTTCAAAAAGTGTGAAAAATATAGAAAATTAATTTTCAAATAAAATAATAATTATATAAATTATTTGGTTTTCGAGGGCGATGAGGCAAAATTGGAATGGAAAATGGACTATATTTCATATTGGGTTAGTGATTTTGTAAATGAATGGTGAACAAAAATAGTAAAATGAGACTATAAAATGGGAATGATGATGGAGAAATGGAAATGATGATGTGGAAAAGTTATAAATGTGTGCTTCACCTTCTTTTTGGAATATATATATACATAATTTCAAATTTATTTCAAAAGTAATTGTTCATTGCTATTTTTCCAATTTAGCTTTGGGTAATCCATCGATTTTGCCCAAGGATGATTTGCTGTTGAGTCAAATCTTAAGATGAATTTCTTCATTTTGGATTATGATATAATTTCTCAATTCATTGTTCAAAAATATTACCATAAATCTCTTCTATAGTCAGATTCATTGGCTTAAATTTAACCATTTATTTTTACTTATTTTTGAGCCAATTAAATGAAAATAAACTTGAACCTTAAAAAAATTTTAATATTTATATTTGACTAATTAGGAATCATTTAATAATCCTAAATGTTGGTTATCCTATGTTAAAATGATAATTCGAAAAAAAAAAACAAAATTTTTGTAGTTATAGTTTTTATGGACATAACATAATAAAACCCGTAAATAAATTCTATGCAAAATACAAATTTTTAAATCTATGATTAAAAAAATAATAAATATATTACATAGGTAATACCGTTAAATTTTAATTTAATATTAATATTAAAAAAAAGAAATATTAATAATTAATTTAATTCTTTTTTTATGTATTTGATTGATAATTATGTAGATTACAACTTTTATCCGCGAATTTTAAGTATAAATTAATATATGAAATTAACATCAACGATCGATTTTCTTAATTCGCACCTCGGCAATAGCAGCACATTTTTGTACTTGTTCATTTTCAGTGTCCATGGCAAGGTCCTCTTGAATTTTAAAAAATAATAAAAATCAATTTTTAAATAATGAAATATTTTTTTTAAATTTTCATTCCTAAAGAATTCCTAAAGAACTATCACAAATGTTTGGATAAGAAATTTTTGTCATTGTTGTCAAACTTTTTTAAGCAAATTAATTTTTATTTAAGCTTAGAATTAGATATTTTTTACCTCATTTATAAAATAAACTCGCTTAATTTTGTCATTTTATCGACTAATTTTCGCTCAAATTTTACATAATTTGAGAGATCTAATTAATGAGAATTTAAATGATGAACAGAGCTGAGTTTTATATGGATGGAAAATGGCAAAATATTGATATTATATATGGACAAAAAATTTGCAAAATATGAATGAAAAATGCCAAAATAAATGGAAAAAATTTTCGAAAATTTTTCCATAAAATTATTTTAAATGGTCAAAAATCTTAAAATTTTGTATAAAATGTCGAAATAAAAAATTTTAGAAATATTTTTGTTAAATTTAGAACGAAACGATTAAGTCGAGAATATTTTTAGGCTGAAAAAAGAAAATTCGATCAACTTTTTAAGGTTCATTCACTAAAAGGGGAATAAATTTCATAGAGGACAATTTTAAAAACTTTTTTGGATATTAGCCTTTAATTTTTCATATTTTCGGCCAAAATTTCATTTTTTTAAATAAAAATTTTCCAAAAATTTTTAAAAATTTTAAATTGGGAAATATGGATGAAAAACCAAAATACATGGGTTTCAAGCTATTCTGATTTCTCAGAAAAAATATGGATTTCTATTCTATATAAATCCCAGCTCAGCAGCTGATGAATAATATTTTCTACTATTTTGTCCAAAAATGAACAATTTTTATATATATTTTAAAATTAATTTAAAATTATACAAACCTCTTAATCATCTCCTCGTAAGCTTTCTTCTGTTCCAAATAAATAGGCAAATATACGTCGATGGGTTTTGCCCGGTAAATGCGCGACACTCGACCCCGGTCATTTTGCACATCCGCCACACGGACCCATGAATGCATTTCACTGGATTCCAAGAAATCTTGCAAATTTGTATATCCCACTTTCCTTGCTGCTTCATCCGCATTGATATCCAAATCCTCGCTGGAATGAGGAAAATTAAGAAAATTTTTGTGACTATTAATATGTAATGGATAATTTTGGAAATTGGCCTTTCCTGGAAATGGCCAGGATTTTAATTGGCCCTTTTTAGGTGTCTTAACTTCTAAACATCCCAGTGGCCTTTTTTAATTTAGTCAAATCGTTGATTTGACCACAGTCAAGAGATCAATCGGCGATTTGATATGACGTCAAGTATTTCTATTGATTTAAATTAAAAGAGAATTTCAATCAACGATTTGATTTCTTGACTTGGTGCCAAAGTCAACGACTTGACGAATTAAAAATTGGCCACAGAGAATTGAAAATAAACCCATTCGACTAATAAGCATAGTCGATTTAGTCTATGAAAATTTATTTTCAGACCGTTTTTAGGGTTAGAATGAGGTAGACACACCGTAAAAGGGATATGATTCTTGTTTGTTTCTAACCAACTTTATATGGCTCTGAAATTAAAAATTTTTATATTAAATGGACCATTCCGAATCGAATAAACCTATTCTCGAGTCTTTCAACAAGCCGAGATTCCTAAATCGGCCAGCCTAAAACTTTGGCCTTTCCAGGAATAAGCCAGTTATCGAAATCTGCTGGAATATACATCGATTTATTTTGCATTTGTGATGCTTATTTTTTCCAAAATTATCATCAAAATAACAATTACCACTTCTTTACAATTTTAATAGAATTTAATTCAAATATATATCTTTTAAGATATTATTAATTCAATTTTTTTAATATTTTGTTTTTAGAAAATTCGAATGAATTTCATGCTCCCAATTATTAGAAAATCATTATAAAACCTCAAATAAAATTTCAATTCATCAAGCTTGAAGCCCAAATATTCCGAAGACAATGTGGGGAAAATTTTTAGGGCAAATTCCTTTGCTTCCAGTGTCATTGTGCAAGTGGAATCAAATATTGCTTGATTTGTGGCCATAATTCAAGAGGCAATATTCGGTTGAAGAAATGAATTTGAATTAAATGATGAAATTAAATTCAGAATGATATTTATTAGATTTTATATCTATCTTTAAATAGTGTATTTTTAGAATAAGTCATTCATTCAATTGATAAATTCAAATTTATAATAAAATTAATAAATTGGAATTATCTGTTGAAGAAAAATAGTAAATGAGACTAAAAATAGTATGGAAATGAACAAATAATGGAGAAAAGTTAATGATGTTGTGGGAAATTATGTGTGGTTGACCTTCTTTGAATTCATAATTTGAAATAAAATAATTGTTGCATTTGCATTGTCTTTTTAGCTTTGGACAATACATCGATTTTGCCCGAGGATAATTTGCTGATGAGTAAAATCAAAAGATGCTTTTTTTGCCTTTTGGACTCAATTCATAATGAGATTTATTTGGCGAAAAAAGATTCAAATTGTCGAAAAAATTGTAACAATTTAGAAATTCTAACCCTCAAATTATATATGATAAAATCTCGTAAAGAATCGAGATCATTTAATTATTGTTTTGGTTTAAATTTAACTAATTATTAAAACTTAGTTTTGATTCAATTAAAACGAAAATATATTTGAAATGTAAAAATATTTTAATATTTATATTTGAATAAATTAGGGATAAATTAATGGCTTTGATGGTAATGACCATTCATTCGGGAAGACAAAGATTTTGGCAGATACATATATAGACTATGGACATAAAACTCATTCTATGGCTAAAAATAATAAATATATAATATAAGGAAATATAATTAGTAATTCAATTTTAGCTTTAATATTTAAAGAAAAACAATGGAATATAAATATTATTTTTTTTATAATGTATTTGATTGAATAATTAATTAGATAACAACTTTTATCCGCAAATTTAACACTTTTTCACATTTTCTTTCTTCTTCTCTTTTTTAACTCCAGTCGCCTCATACTCCAAACATTTGTCCAACAATTTCTTTATTTCTTCGCTTAATCGTGACCGAATTTCGCAATTTTTGCCGAATTCTTTACTAAAATCCAATAGAGTAATTCTGGTCAATGCATGTTCCTAATTGATGTTAAATTATTAAAAATTAATATAATTTTTATTTTACCATCAATTTTTCACTTCCCAATTGATCTCCAATTTCAATTAATTCCATTTTGGAATATGTCACGGATTTGATAAAATATTCTTCACAATAATTCTGTATCATTTGGATGTCATATTTGATGCTTATTAGTTTCAGGATTTTCATTGCCATTTTATCTGAAATTGAAAAGAGTTGTAAAAACTCAAATTACAAAAATGAGAGTTCCGCATTTTAATAATTGAAAATCATCTTTAAAATTTTTTTGAATTTGTCAAAAAACATTTTTTGAATTTAAATAAAAATATTTATCATCAAAAGGGCAATCCTTTAGAATTGCGGTCCCCAAATTTTTTTAGTTGCGTTTCCAAAATATTTATTAGATTTTTCAATAATTTTGGTGAGTTTTCAGAGATTTAGAAACAACTAATCTGACATCGTTTCTTGTCCCCGGTTCTTATTAAATAAAAAAAACAATTACGATAAAATTCGGCCTTCTTAAAGCTGAATACTCTTCCTTCACCAAAGAAAATTTGTGTATCCGTCCAAGCAGAAATGCAGAGGAAAAACATTAAAATGATGCCACTCACAATGAATAACAAGGGCCAAAACATTTTGATAATTGAAAATAAGTTTTGCTTTAAAAAATGAAATCAGAAATATTGTTAAAAATTAGAAATATTTTAAATAATAAATAATATACAAGAGACATTTTTAACTCAAAATTTATCCATTTATTATACTAAAAAAAAAGAAATTAAATAGCAATATTTATCCGCAAATTTTAAGTATAAATTAACGTATGAAATCATCAACAATCGAATTTATTATTTCCGCCCTCAATGTTCAATGTTTCAACAATCCCAATCGTCATTCTCATCATAAAGTTCATCATAGTTGTGAAAACGTTTCTTCCCAGTTTCTTTCTTCTTCTCCTCTTTCACTCCATTCGCCTCATCCTCCAATCGTTTGTCCAACAATTTGGTTGTTTTGTCGCTTAAACGTGCCCGAATTTCGCAATTTTGTCCGAATTCTTTGCCAAAACCCTGTAGAGTAATTGTGGACAATGCATGTTCCTAATTAATTTTAAATAAAATAATTAAATTTTTAATTTACCATCAATTTTCCAATTCCTAACTGTTCTCCCACTTCAAGCAATTGCATTTTCGGAAATGTCACGGATTTGACCATATATTCTTCACAGTAATTCTGCATCATTGGGATGTCATATTTGATGCTAAGCTTCAGAATTTCCAGGGCCGTTTTATCTGAAATAGAAGCCGGTGTTAAAAAGAGAACAGCTCAATTTGATGCAGCCGTTTATAATAATTTAACAGGAACTGGTATTTTAAAAAATTATGGCGCTAGGTCATCTTCAGGAATGGGTAAAAAATGGACAACTCCAAATAGTAAAAATAAAAATTAAATTTTGAATTGAAATTATCCAAACATTTGTTTCTGTTTTTACAAACTTTTTTTGTTTGTTGTTTTCCCAAACATTTTGTTTTGTTTGTTGTTTTCCCAAACATTTTGTTTTGTTTGTTGTTTTCCCAAACATTTTGCTTTGTTTGTTGTTTTCCCAAACATTTTGTTTTGTTTGTTGTTTTCCCAAACATTTGTTTTGTTTGTTGTTTTTCCAAACATTTTTTTTTTGTTTTTACAAACTTTGTTTTGTTTTCCCAAACATTTATGTTTACTTTTTTTTAATAATTTGTTCATAACATTTAATAATTTATTTATTTCAAATTTAAAATAATTTTTTATTTGTATTATTTTTTGGAGGTGCCCATATTTGTACTAATAGTAAATAGTTGCCCATATTTAGCAGGGCTGGGGCCGCAACTCAAAAAAATCGCAATCGCAATTTGCTTCGCAATCGACACTCGGAAACTTTTCGCGACCGCAATCGCATCGCAACTGAAACGCCGCAATTGCGGCAATCGCAACCACAATCGCAATTTTTCAAAAATCCCTTAAAAATTGAAAAAAATTCAGAAAATACAAAAAAAGTGAAATTTTTATCCAAAAATCATATTCAATGATATTTCAAAAAATTATTTAATGATATTTCAAAAATTTTTGATATTTAAAAAAAAAAAAACAAAATTTTAGAGTTTCTTATTTTGATATAAAAATGAATTTTTTTCAAATTTTCTGGTTTCGAATTTTGGCAAAATCGTCTCCAAGAACCTAGCCGACTTAATTTTCCGATCAAATTTTTTTCTCCTTCTTTATAAAAAGATTGCATTTTTAAATGATGTATTAATATGGTTATTTTTTAATGGGCATAATTGGTTATTTTGTATGTTATTTTTCATGTTGCTTTTAATATTTTTAGCCAATTCTTTCAAAATAATACCACTAAAAATCATGAAATTTTTAAAAATTTTTTTAAATTTAAAGAATTATGATTTAATTGAAAAATAAAGTAGACAAACAAAATATATTGTAAGAAAAAGAAATAATTATAATTAAAAAGGAATTCGTGTCAAAATTATCCAAATTTTAGGTTGAAAATAGCAAAGCCACTTTTCGCAACCGCACCGCAACTAAAACGCCGCAATTGCGGCAATCGCAACCGCAATTCGCAATTGCGGCCCCACCCCTGATATTTAGCATCAATTATTTTATTAAAATCATCGAAAATCAGTTCAATTATTTTTGAGTAATTATAAATGGCCACAGGTTGGGTCGGAAATCAGATCGAAGGCTGACATTTTTTCAAAAATGAAAACCGAATTTTTCTTAATTCGGGTTTAAAAGTGATTTTGAAAAATTCTATAAATTGATATTTACAATACCTTCCAAAATTTCGGATTCGTGGACCATCCATCCCATAGACATTGCAGAATAAACCATCAGCTCGAATGCTTTCCAATCGAAATTGGGCTCCTCCTTGATGTCAACAAAATCTGTATTGGATGAGCGTTCCGACCAAAGGCCGAAAAACAGATTGTTGAAATAGCCAGAAATTGAAGCCAGAGCCTGCAAAAATTATTAGCACATTTAATTACAAATATTCGATAATAACTCACTAATTTGTTCACCGTGATAATTTTCACCACCATCTCCTTCTTGTCATCATTTTCATTATTACTAATGGCGATTGAAAAGCGCAAATCCGTGTCGAGTGCCATCATCCTGTGAAATATTAATTTTAATTATTTTCCCAACTTTTTATTTATTGTACCAAGTACATACAAAATTTATCCATTTTTTAAAAGGTAGAAAATTTTGTACTGAATGTCCTTTTTTATTTCATATTTTTGATCTCATAGTTTCTAATAAATCAGTAGCCGGTTTTAGACCCCAAAAACTTTATATAATTTGTAGTTCTTATGTCATTGAGTGTTGAGTCGCATCGAATGGTATATAAAATGTTGGGTTTGGCTCAAAATTAAAGTGTTTATTAAATTAAAACCGAAAATTGGAAATATAGTTTAAACGGTTTAACTCGCTCAATTTCGATTTAAACTAAGAAATATACTTAAATGTCATAAGGCGCGTTTTGATGAGAAATCTACAAATTGATATAGGGTTGTTGGCTATACTGTAGAATCAGTTTCTGGTTTATAAGAAGTCAAAAATACTTTTGAGGTAAAAAAATTGTCTCCAATGATTTAATTTTTAAAATTTAAATGTAACATTTATTCTAAAATGTTCGAGACAATCGATTTTTCAAAATATTTATTTATCCTCAAAACCAAACCCATAAACTTACTTATTTTGGCTGTTGCTTCGAAGCACTTCCAAGTCCAACATGAAACGCATTTTTTCTCCGGGCTCAACTTCGGTCTTATAAACATTGTGTCCATTCAAGAAATATCTATTGTATTTTGTGTCGAATTTCCATGCATTCATTGAAATTGAAAAGCGGCATTTGGCAAACCATAATTGATTCAGGAATTCATCCTGCTGATTGCAACCAATTGTAATGACCATCATCATTTTCCCATTGTCTCGAGGGTCGTCTAACTTTGCTTCAAAGCACCTAAAAATATTTTAAAATATAATGAAATTGTAAGAAAAACATTTAGAAGAATGCCGAAAATATGCAAAATTAAACCTTTGTATTCAAAAATTTTCAAATTTAATTAAAATTCAAAAGTTGTTCTAATATTTTCTATTTTTATGTTAATTAGTTTAAATTAGGGTTTCACCCCAGCACCCCGGAGACCAATTTTCGATGGACGGGGGAAAATGGAGTTTTTCAGGGCCTGTATTCGGGGGAATGGGGCATGTATTTTCGGGGGCAATTAAAATTACGGGGGAGAACAAAAAAAAAAACCATAGGGACTCTTACCCATTTTTTGGCAATCGTAAAGAATCCGCATCCCAAATTTATTTTTTTCATTTTTGCCTAAAAATTCGTTTAAAGGGTTATCTGGATAGGGGAATTCAAATTTAACATTTATTTTGCCATATCTTACCAACTTGGTAAGATATTACCGACTTTTATCAAGATAGGCAAAGGGGGGACCAAGGGCATTTTCGGTAAAAAATTTTGCAGGACCAAATAGCTCATTCGACGCGGCTTGGCGAGCTGAATTGAATACTACCATTTTTATTGAATAATATTGCAATAGAAGCAAGTTTGAAGCCAAAATATTTTACCAAGACAAATATTTCTTTTGGTCATAACTTGCTAATAACTGCATATTAGCTTATAAAAATAGTACCATTCGATTCAGCTCGCCAAGCTGCGTTGATTGAGCTATTATATGGTTATGTAAAAATTTGCACCAAAAATGCCTTTGTTCCCCCTTTGCATTTCCTTGGTAAAAGTTGGCATTTTCTTACCAAGATGATAAGATATGATAAAAATTGATGTCAGTTCGTGTTCTACGTCCCCGAAAACCCATAGAAACCAGTTTTTAAAAAAATTAACAAAAAAAAATTTTGGGATGCGGATTCTTTACGATTGCCCATTTTTTGATTCAAAGGCCCGAAAGGGGCACGTGGAACAACACTAGTTTAAATATACGTATAAATTTATTTTTTTACTTCACGAAAACTATTTTGTTATTGCACCCAAAATTTTTTGCAAAATTCAAAAAAAAAGTAGATAAAAAATTTCAGAGAACAAATTTATTATTTTTTCCTTTAACTAAATTCACCAAAAATGAAATTCATTTGTCTCTTTTTGGGGCTCGCTTATATCTAATTTATAATTTAGCTAATTTAAAAAATTTCACCATTTGAATCCACCAATCACTTCCTCACTGCTCCATGCCATAATTTCATCATTTGCCAAATCAATTTGAAGCCACATTTTGTCCGCAGTCTTTTGTTCTTCATTGTCCATTGAGGAAGTATGAGCCTCTGTGGAATGAAAAAAATATATTTAATTCCAATAAAATTTATGTTTTTTAAAGAAAAAGAATTATTGAATTAAGTATGTTTTATTATAAAATTTTGATTAATTTTTGAAAGGGGTGGTGGGGTGGTTTTTTAATTTGTTTAAAAAATTTTCAAATTTTCGAAAAGGTTTAATGTCTCAAACACTTAATTTTTAGAATTTGTCTTATAACTAGGGGTGGTTTAGGGCTGGGCTAGAAATTTTAAAGAAGTTAGATTTGGCCAAATTATATGCCCTAAAAGATCATCTTTCGACATTGAAATAATTTTCGATAAATTCGACAAATTAAATAGGATTTGTTTTCAAAATCGGTTTCGGTTTCAAAAAATCGATGCATTTTAAACCGAAATTGTGAATTTTTGGATAAAATGAAAATAGAAGAAATAAAAGCCGAAAAATTTTTTTAAGAAACCGAAAACCGGACCTTAAAACCAAAGTATTTGTAAAACCTATTCGGACAACCGAAAATTAAATAATACCATCAAAGCTCACTTAGACTGAACATTGAATCCAGATCCAGCCAGATGATGCAGATGCAAAATAAAAAAAAATAGCAAATAAGGATTGAAATTGTAGAAAATGACCTAAGTAAATTTTTTTCTCTGTTGAATATTAAAAATAGTCTAAACTAAAAATGGAAAATTGGCAAATTGATGGAGAAATGGGAATAGAAATGTGCGGATTGGGGTTGGGGAGTGGACGTGGAAAATATAAATTATGTATTTTCTGTGGGTGGGGAATTGACCTAGGAAAGAAATATTTGATTGAGGATTAAAATTGAAAAACCCATCAAAAAACAAAATTTTGATTGAGGAGGGAATATGACGCCTTTTTTCAAATAATTATTTAAATAAATCCTCAAAATGAGCTGAGAGAATAAGTTTTTTGGTTAAAATCAGTGTTGCACAAAACGTCCTCGTCTTCGTCCGTCCTCTCGTCTCGTCCTCGTCTTTGCCTTAAAAGGACGGACGAGAGGACGGACGAGCGAAAATGAAAAAATAAAGGACGGACGAGAGGACGGACGAGCGAAAATGAAAAAATAAAGGACGGACGAGAGGACGGACGAGACACATTGAAAAAAAATAAGGACGGACGAGAGGACGGACGAGAGAAAATGAAAAAATAGGGGACGGACGAGGGGACGGACGAGCTAAAAAAGAAAGGACGAGACGAAAGAAAAAAGCAAAAAAGGCAGGCAATTGGCAAAAGAAAATCAATAAAATATAATTCCCTCTTGCCTGCTTGCCTCTTCCAATTTCCTCCTCCTTCCTCCCACTGACTGTTGCTGCTTGCGGCTCTGCCTCTGCGCTCTGCCTAAATTTTATTTTCTTTTTTTTATGCATTTTTGAAATTTTTTAAAATTTATTGAAAGACGAGAAAGGACGAGAACGGGACGAGAGGACGGACGAGCGAAAATGAAAAAATAAAGGACGGACGAGAGGACGGACGAGAGACATTGAAAAAAATAAGGACGGACGAGTGGACGGACGAGACACATTGAAAAAAAATAAGGACGGACGAGAGGACGGACGAGCGAAAATTAAAAAATAGGGGACGGACGAGAGGACGGACGTCTCAAATTTTGTGCAACACTGGTTAAAATGTTTTTTTTTATGAGATTTACTATTCCATAGGGGGAAATTATGCCAAACTAAATGTATAAAAAAATATGATCTTAACTAAAATAAATAATATATGAGAATAATGAAAAATAAATAAATTGGGTTACATAAAATTTTGCGAACACGAATTTTGCCCATTTTTAAGTGAATCAGCATCATTTAATTTTGAATAAATTATATTACTATTTTAATAGTACTATTGATGAACAAACCCTCTCCCTCCCAAAAAAAGTTTATTCGCAATTAAAAAAAATGAATGGTCAAATGAGATGGATGGAATACGAAACGGGGAATAATAGAATGTTACTGTGAAAATGGTAAAGGGACAGCCAAATGATGATGATGATGATGAAGAATTAAGATGCGAGTGGGAACTGCTGGGGAGGGGTCGCACAAAATGGGTTGAAATGGCTGACTGAGAAGAGCTTCTTAAATAGGCCCAAAAAAGGGGCGTTATTCAAAGTCGAATGTGTTTTGAAATTACTAGAAAAAATGGAGATTATCCTAATAAATAGACAAAGAAAACAATTGTAATGGAATAGAGGGGCCCAAACGGGGCGTTATTCTAAGTTGAATGAATGGATGTTGGAATGGCTCAAGTAGATGGGAAGATGTATGTGAAATAGCCAAAGGCGAATTGAAATGCAAATAGTATATGAAGGGGTCAATTGATTGGAATTGATTTTATGGGCCGAACGTATGGGTGAACGGTGAACGGTGAAATGGAAAAAAGGCAAATTAATGTGGAAAGAAGGGGGTAAAAATAGCAATAAAAGGACGAAATGGTGTGATGTGATGACGTGTGATTATGCATAAGTAAAATCAATTAAACGCGGTACTTTTCGGTTTTGCGACACTTAACCCAAAAATTGTGAAAATGGCGTCCTAGATGTAATTTTGGGTGTAGATGTAGAATACGAAAGTAAACGATTCTACTGCTGGCCAAGGATAAAGTTGAAATAAGGCGGATTGATTCATCATAAAAGGGATGTGGGAGTGGTCGGGATTGAGAATGAAAGGGGAAATCCAAAGTAGGGGAAGATGAAGAGAGAAAAGATGAATGAATGCGAAAATGATTGGGCAAAGGTTAGAAGGGAATTGATTGGGCCATAAGGCTGACCAAACCCGGGAATCATTACACGAATCTGACGCCATCTTGGTAAGACAATGCTGTTTGGAGTTTGGTACTTTTCCTTTATGTGCCACCCAATCATAAAATTATGAAAATTGCCTACTAGTGGTAATTTTTGGCGCTTATTGCGAATATGATTTTATTTTTTGCATATCACATTATTGATTGACGTGAGTTACGTGAAATTTTACGTGAAACGCGTGAAGTGCGCAAGTTGAAAATTTTTTTTTGTAAAATTGCACTTAAAATATACATTTGTTACTTTAAGAATCCTACGTTCCGAGTCCTAGGCCCTAATCCTATCCTAAACCTTAATTATAGGCCAAAATCTTAGCCGTAT
This sequence comes from Pratylenchus scribneri, assembly GCA_030063045.1. NCBI lineage: Eukaryota > Metazoa > Nematoda > Chromadorea > Rhabditida > Pratylenchidae > Pratylenchus > Pratylenchus scribneri. The sequence goes on along the minus strand of JAQSEB010000037.1, from coordinate 15,963 downwards.
TTTTGAAAATTTAATGACCATAACTTTTTTTAAGTTTATCCGAAGTTAACAGTAGAATCATGCTCAGCTCATCGAGACGAGTCGATTGAGCTGAATTTTTGATGAAAAATTTTTTTGAAATTTTTCAAATTCGGATTTGAAGGGGGGACTCTTAACTTTTTCAATTTTAAGTTCCAAGTAATTCTTGTTGCTGACTTGATACGCAAAAAAATAAGCTCAGATTCGTAACTAGTGCCCAAAATTACCCCCAGCAGCAGGACAGAATTTTGTTAATTGTTTTAATTGAGTGTGTGGCTCATCATAACGGAAAACTACCCTGACTTTTAAGCTTTTATCAGGAAAAAGCAAGATGGAGCAAGGGGGTAGTACCAAGAGCATTTTTGAAGAAAAATTTTATATAGCCAATTTATCGCCCAATCGACGCAATTTGGCGAGCTGAATAGAATGATACTATTTTTATCAGATAAATATTAGTAATCATTATTTATCTATTATATTAAAAAAAAACAATGGATAAATATTAATTTATTTGTTTCCTTGTTTAGATAATTAATTAACAGCTTTTTCTGCGAATTTTAAAAATTAATATATGAAATCAGCATCAAAGATCAACTTTTTTATTTCGCATCTTCAACATTATTCAAAATCAATTGTTTCCGAAATCATCATTATTATCATATTTGTAAATGTGGTGATGGCTAGAAGACGGTTGCTTCTTCTCATCTTTCACTATTAATTCATCCGCCAGCTCCACCAATCGTTTTTTCAACAATTTCTTTGTTTCTTCGCTTAATCGTGCCCGAATTTCAGAAAATCGACCTAAATCTATGCATATAAAAGTCATCGTGTCCAATGCATGTTCCTTATATTGATGTTAAATTAAATTAATTTAATTTATTATTATTTTACCATCAATTTTTCATTTCCCAATTGATCTCCAATCTCAAGTAATTCCATTTTGGAATATGTCACGGATTTGATAAAATATTGTTCACAATAATTCTGCATCATTGGAATGTCATATTTGATGCTAAGTTTCAGAATTTTCATTGCCATTTCATCTGAATTTGAAAAGGGTATTAAAAACTCAGCTATTCAAAAAATTTATTATTTACGAAAATAACAATTTCTCATTTTAATAATTGAAAATCATCTAAAAAAAGAAAAATTTTTGTCTTTTAATAATCTAATGAATTTCTTAAACTTTTTGTGTGTTTTTGTTTTCCCGAACTTTGTGTATTTTTGTTCATCGAAACATTTTGTATTCTTCCAAGAATTTTTTTTAAACTTTTGATGTTTTTGTTTTCTCGAACTTTTTGTATTTTTATTCTTCCAAACATGTTGTTTTTTTAGTTTTTCACATGTTTTTTATTTTTCCTAACATTTTATTTTTTGTTTTTTTTTTATCAGCATTTTATGTTTTTGTTATCCAAACATTTTAATGTTTTTTATTTTTCCTAGCATTTTATTTTTTGTTTTTATCAGCATTTTATGTTTTTGTTATCCAAACATTTTAATGTTTTTGTTTTTCCAAACATTTTAATATTTTAGTTATCCAAACATTTTAATGTTTTTGTTTTCCCAAACATTTTAATGTTTTTGTTTTTCAAACATTTTAATGTTTTTGTTTTTCCAAACATTTTAATGTTTTTGTTTTCCCAAACATTTTAATGTTTTTGTTTTCCCAAACATTTTAATGTTTTTGTTTCCCCAAACTAATGTTTTTGTTTTCCCAAACATTTGAATGTTTTTGTTCTCCCAACATTTTAATGTTTTTCCAAATATTTTATGTTTTGTTCTCCAAACATTTTAATATTTTCCCAAACATTTTATGTTTTGTTTTATCAATATTTTATGTCTTTGCCTACTCTGGAGATGACCCAGACAATTATTTCTAGTATTTAAGTTACCGTATTTATTCTATTATAATCCCCTAGGCTTTAAATTTTTGAGGATCTCTTTTGAGTGCATTTCTATAGAGGATGGCTTTCTACTATTATGGGATATATTAATAGAAAAAAAGCAATATTTGCATACCAGTTAAAATCCCAGATTCATGGACCATCCATCCCATTGCCATTGCAGAATAAACCATCAAAGCAAATTCCTTCACATCGAAATTGGCCTCCTCATTTACGTCAAATGAATCGGCATTGGCAGGGCGTTCCGACCCAATTCCGAAAAATAAATTGCTAAAATACCCAGAAATGGAGGCCAATGCCTGAAAAAAAAGGATAAAAATATTTTTGAGAATAATTTCAAGTATTCGATAACTCACAAATTTGTTCACCGAAACAACTTTCACCACACCTTTGTCCTCATTTTCATCATCACTTTCGGTGTAGGCAAATCGCAAATCCGTGTCAAGGGCCATTCTATAAATAACAAATTTTAGAGCCAAACTTATATTTATTAATGTCAATTTAATTAAAGAATATAAAATAAAGAAATTTTTACAAAAAAGTAATATTTTTAAATAATTTTATAATTTTAAAAATTTAAATTCGATTAAATCTTAAAATTTAAAAAAAATAAATTATATTATTTATAATTAGAGATCGGAAGGTTCGGGAACGGATGATTCGAGTTCCATTCGAGTTTTTCGGATTTCGAGTCGAGTTTGATTTGGGAAAACTCGACCCGAAACCCCACTGAAGAATTTTTCGAATATTCGGTTCCAATTCAGGTTCGGGTTTCGGATCCCATTCGGGTTTTTTCGGGTTTCGTAACATCAAGGTCTGAAATTTTGATTTTCTAAATTCCACAAAAAATAAGCATATGAATACTAATCTATTAAAATATTATTCGTTTAAATTGTTTTTCTACCATTTTAAAAATTTTATACTAAAATATTTTTTCCGTTTTTCACTGTTGTTGATAACTCAACCCGAAACTCGTGATTTTTCACTTGATTTTTCTTTTTTTTCAGGAAATCCTACCCGAATAGCCGTCCGACGTATTTGGCCGATCTCTAACTATAATTAAATCATGTCGAATTGTGCTTCAAAATACTTATTGTTTGCTCCGAAGCACTTCCATGTCCAATGTTAAAGTAAATATTTTCTTAAACACAACAACGCTAGTATAATAAGCATTTCCATTGAAGAAATATTTCGTTTTTCTTTCCGTTCGAAAGTTCAATCGAATGCGGACTTTGGCAAAGCATAAATGATTCGCGGAATCATCGTCACTAATTGAAATAGCCAACATCATTTTGTCATTTTCTTGAGCATCTAACTTTGCTTTAAAGCACCTAAAAATTATAGAAAGAATTACGGATTAAATCAAAATCTTTCAAATAAATTTTATTAAAAATTTGCTCATTAAACATTCTCTAAATTAATTAAATTATGTATATAAACTAAATTTTTTAAGAATTATGGAAAATTTTTTGCACTATCAAATCCTTGAAAATGCTTTCTGTTTTATGAATGCAAAAAACTATTGTGCCCCATTACCCCACGGAAATTATTTTAAATTCAAAAAAGACTATATAAATTTGAGAAAATATTAAATTACACAAAAAAAGAAAATTTACACAAATTCTTTCGTGTCAAAAAATATTATATTTTTGAGTCCATATAACTTGCCCATAACTTGGTATTAGGGGCTCAGGGTTAGGTTCAGGGCAGGATGGGATTCGGGGTTAGGGGTTCTTAAAGAAGTCTGATTTGGCCAAGTTAAGTGGCTTCAAAAATATAATATTTTTCGACACGAAAGAATTTCAGATTTATTTTTTCGGCATAATTGGCTCTCATTTACTTTTTTTTAAAAATGTTCTCATCCCAAATCCCAATCCAAAATGAAAAATCATCAAAAGACTCTCCCTGGGATCATGGCTATGCTCAATTTATATATTAGCTAATTTAAAAAATTTACCATTTTAATCCGCCAATTATTTCTTCATTTCTCCATTCCATAATTTCATCATTCAGATCTATTTTAAGCGGAATTTTGCCAGCAGATTTTTGTTGTTGATCATTTTTAGTGTTCATTAAGGTAGCAAAGGCCATTGGAATGTAAAAAATCCAAAAATATCACGTTTCCTGAAAAAGTATCAAAAAGTGGAATACAAATTTTTCAAAAAATTAAAAATTATTGTAAATAATTTTGGGTCCGTTTTCTAATTTGAATGAATAGATGTTGGAATGGTTAGGATTAGGAGTTAGGACTTATTAGGAGAAAGTAGATGGAAGATGTATAGGAAATAGCCAAAGGAGAAATGCAAATAGTATATGAAGGGGTCAATTGATTGGAATTGATTTTATGGGCCGAATGAATGGGTGAACGGTGAATTGGAAAAAGGCAAATGAATGTGGAAAGAAGGGGTAAAAATAACCAAGTAAAAAGGTCGAAATTCGAAATGGTGTGATGACTGATGACGTGTGATTATGCAAAAATAAAATCAATTAAATGTTTAATTTGTTCATCGATGAATTTTCATAGGCATTCGCTGTCCCCTCTAGATTAAGGTAGCAAAGGCTATTAGAATTTTAAAAAATTCCAAAAATATCACGCTTCCTAAGAAAAGTTTAAAAATGTGGAATACAAATATTTCAAAAAATTAAGAATTATTATAATGATTTTGGGTCCGGGGAAGTGAGAGGCGAATTGGAAAATGGGACTTCCATTTCCATTTTGGGTCACAGATTTTGTAAATGATTCATTGGTCCATTTTTAATCCCCCCATTTACCTCATTCACATTCATCAATATTCCACCTTCGATATTTTCACGTCGTCATCCCATTTTGTCCCTTCTTTACCTTATCCAAGTAAAATATTCATATTGCCTCGTTCCTATTTATTTTATTTTTACTTTTTTCCTTTTGTCCAGTTTGCCTTTGTTCTGCAGGAATAATCAAAAATTAAAATGGATTGCCTCCAGCAATTCTGCCACTCTTTTTTTTGTATTTGAAAAAATTTTGTCAAGGAAAAATGCAAATTTTTCTTAGACAAATAAAAAATGAATAGAAAATTAATTAAATAAACTTGGAATTTGCCCTTTACAAAAATGATGTCACCTATATTGAGTGCATTTCCTCGCGCAATGGACATGGACAGACGACCAAACAGGGGGAAGTGCCATCATTTTTGAAGTGCATTGGAGAGAGGAATATTTATGTCCTTTGAGAAAGTACTTTCAAAAATAAGAGGCTGGTACATTAAAATTATAAACAAGGAAATAAAATTTTGGAAATGGCACTAAAATTGGTCATTTGATTAGGGCCAACTTATTTTTAGGTGTGACTTTTTTTGAAATTGATGTCTGCGATTTGCCCTTTAGAGTGCATTTTTCTCGCCCCACCTTCAGCAAACCAGGATAAGGAAGTGCTATTTTGGAAGAAAGTGCTTTTGGGGGCAATTTTCATGCCCGTTCGAATGGATGGATTATTGACGGCGTCTGCAGTGCAGACTGCACTAAAATTGTAGACAAGGAAATGAAATTTTAGAAATGACACCAAAAATAGTCTCTTGATTTGGGCCATTTCATTTTAGGCGTGTGACTTTTTTTGAAATTGATGTCTGCGATTTGCCCTTTAGAAGAGTGCGCCATTACCTCGCGCAGCCAGCAGATCAGGATGAGGACCAGACAGGGAAGTGCCATCATTTTTCAAGTGCATTGAAGAGGCGAATTTATTGGATAGGAACAAAGTTAACTGAATGCAGACGGCGCGCGTGCACTTAAAATTTGAAGACAAGGAAGTGAAATTTTGGAAATGGCACCTAAAATGGTTTTTTGGGTGCATTGATTTGAATTTAATTCCTTGCACTTTCAAAGCTTTCCCTTCCTTGGCCACCTAGCCAGACGAAAATGGGCGAGCCTTGATCAGGGGCAAGTCTAAATAATTTAGTATTTAAATTGGAGCAATTTTAAGCTATTTCCATAATTAAAATTTAATATCTAATTTAAATATTAATAATAAAAAATAATACAAAATAATACAAAATATTTTTTAATTAATTTTTTAAATTTATAAATTTTAAATAATTTTTACTAATTATTTTAATAATAATTAAAGAAAATTGTGCAAAAATGTCGCCAAAAACATTTATTTCCCTTTTCCTCCTAATTTTCATCATTGCAACCACAAAAGTTTATTGCGACTTACAAAAACTACCAAAATTGACTGAAATTACAAAATTCTCTGAAATTCCAAAATTGAGCGAAATTTTTGGCAAAAATGAAAAAGAACATTTGAAATTAATTGAAAATAAAAATAAGGCCGAATTAAAACAATTCCAAGAAACGGTAAAAAATTTATCCTATTTTGATAAGGCAATTGGCACCGATGCCCGCATATTTGAATGGTTGAAAAAATGGACACCAAGGGTAGATTCTCTATTTAAGGTACAAATTATATTTTTATATAATAGATTTTTAATTAATTAATTTTAAAATAAATTATTTCCATTTTAAATTTATTTTATTAACATTCATAATGGGTTTAATTTGATATAAATTTTTTGTCGTATAAATTAAAATTTGAAGCTTTAAAATTAAATGCATATTTTAGGCATATATTTAATTTAAAATTTTGAAAAATTAAAAAATTTGTAGAATTTTTAAAATTTTTAGAAAAATTTAAGATTTCGAAAAATTAGAATTTTTAAAATTTGCTCTAAAAATTTTAGAATTTTTTCCAAAAATTTTAGTATTTTTAAAATTTTTAAATTTAAGTATTTCAAAAAATTTTTAAAAAATTGTAAAATATTTTCTATTTTGAAGGTTTTCATCTATTTGGTCAATTTGGACAATGTGCCAATTTGTGTGGCCGAAGAATTTCTGAATTCAATTGATAAGGAAAAATTGTTGCGAAATGAAATTGCCAAAATGTTGAAAAGTCCGGCCACAAATTTGAACAACAGATCGGCGTACATTTTTTCCCAAGAAGGCGTTGAAGTGTTGAACATTGACACGGAAGGGGTTCGATGCAAAGCCAGCTTGGAGGAACCGGCGGCTGTGGGCAAATTATTTTATAAAATTGTGGAAGCGCTGGGAGATGAGGAAAAACTGGGAAAAGGTGAAAAAGAGGTGGAAAGAAGGGAAACACAATGGATGAATGAGGTGAATAGCCGTCAGCATACATCATTGTTTGAAGCAATCGAAAGTGAAAAGCAATTGATTGTGGAATTGGTAATTTAATTAATTAATTAATTGTATTTTAATTTAATTATTTTTAAATATTAAAATAATTTTATTTCCAGTTTTTTATAGGGATATTTAAGCAAAATATGTTTTTCCGAAATATTGCCTAGCTAAGTTATGGCCACAAAATCTGGCCATAAAAACTTTTTTTGGCACTGTTAGTCCAATGGCCACAACATTCAAATTAGAAATGGACTAGAAATTGTTCTTACTTGTTAGTTGTTTTTATATAGAGAATTTTACCGACTTTCCTTTCTGTAATATAATTTAAATATTATTTTTGGTCAGCTACAAAGGCCAGAGATATTATCAATTACAAAGATTTAATCCAGCTTTTTCTTTCAAAACAAATTAATTTAAATGTTTCAATTCCTAAATTTAATGCCTTATGCCCCAAATTCCATTCCAAATTTAATTAATTAATAATTCCAAATTTAATTAATTAATTATTAATGAATCTATTTCAAATTTAATTAGTTAATTAATAAAAATTCCATATTTAATTAATTAATATATAAAAATTTAAATTTAATTAATTAATTAATTAATTAATTAATTAATTAATATACTTTAATAATCTAAAATATTTAAATATCTTTAAAATAAAATTTTCAGGAAAAGTTGACATTGGACATCAAAATAGAAACTGTGTTCAATCATTTGCGTCAAACATTTAAAAATGATGGAAATCACAAATTTGAATTTGTCAACATTGTTCAGAAAAAAATTTCAAAATGGTACACAATTCCCGAAAAAATAAAGAATATCAAGCTTCAATTCAAGGCAAAAATAATTTTAAAAATTAATTAATTTTAATTAAATTTTTAGGAATATGCCGTTTGGCTTTTTGCGCCAACCAATTTTCAATATTTAATTTCTGCAATCCTCTATTTTGCTCGTCTCTCGGGCACAATAACCATTGCAATGGATGCAGCACGTTCATTCGGGTTGGATGAATTGATCATCCAAGAAACGCAATATCTTTCTAATAAATTGGTAAACAAATTATTAAATAAATATTTTTAATAATGAGATGTTTAACATCCGATCTTTTTTAGGTCATTCATGAAATTTTTTTATTCTATTTACTGTAATTTTCCCAATTGTGATCCTCTGCACTATCTATTAGAGTCCGTCTACAAAAATAAGCCCTCTTTTGAACGCCACTGAAAAATAGTAGCCATGGGGCCGCTATTAGGAAAAATAAATTTATTTGGTCATAATTAGGGTTGGACAAAGTCGGTTTCGGTTTGTGAGAAATTCAATGAAATTTCAAACCTACAAATTGAGTATTTTTGCTCTTTTAAACCGAAAATAGGAGAAACGAAAACCGACTTTTTTTCAAGAACCGAAAACCGGATTTTCAAACCGATACCGTCTAAAAAGTAAAAATCAATTTTGTCCACCCTAGTCATGATTTCCTGTCAATATTATCGAAAATTAAATTAACTAATTCAGTCTCTACAAAATCAGTATTATAACATATAATAAACTACATTTGCTTAATTAAAAAATATTCATTAAAAATTCATTCTAACATTTTGGGGAATTTTAATGCCTTCTCATCAGGATTTAATTCTTGAATAAAAAAAATTCTAAATTTATTAATTAATAACCATTTTATTAGATTGATCATGGCGGCGATACAAAATTGGTAATGTGGATTTTTGGTGTGAATGGTATCATTCCACTATATTTGCGAGGCTCTGTAGTCAAAGAAAACAAACAACAAAAACACCCAAAAGCAAAACAACACAAAACAGAGGAAGAAGAAGGAATATATTTTGACCATAAAGGAAATGAATACACGGAAAAGCAAATTAATGAATGGAAACATGGCAAAGATGCAGAGGATGATAAGGAATTTTTGAAGAAAATCATCGAGGAACTAATCCATCGAAAAGGTCACCCATACGAGAAATTCATGGCACATATGGTGGAAAAATTCAAAGGCCTAGGCGATTCGGCTAAATGGAAAATAAGAATGGAAAAATTCAAAAATGGAATGGAGAAATTCAAAGAGCAAGTTAAAGTAAGGAGAAATTTAAAAATAATAAATTTAAAAATATTTAAAAAATAATTTTATAATTATTAATAAAAATACATATTAAATTAAAAATAAATTGAGAAAATATAATATTTAAAAAAAATTATTAAATTTTTTGATTTATTTATAAATAAAAAAATTGCAAATAATAATAATAAAAATAAATATAAATAAAATTTTAGAAAATAATAAAAATTTAAAAAAATATATTTAAAAAATTTTTCAGGCCATTGATTTGAAGCAAACAATCAAAGATGTGACCGCATTTTTGATCACACCCCGTCATATTGCCTTCCTATTCAAGCTGATTTTGACTGTTTTCGGCCTATATCAGCCAGTTTTCATCACATTGGAAGTTCTCGAATTTTTGGGCATCACCGATATTCTCCTGGAAATGTATAGTAGAAATATTTAATAAAAAAAGACTAAAAATGAACCGAAAATTAAGGATAAAAAATTTGAATTTTTAAATTAATTCCAAAAAAAAATTTTTAAAAACTAATAAAAAATTAATTTTTTATAAATTTGAAATTTATTTTTTAAATGTTTTTTAGAATTAATTCCCAAAAATTGTAAAAAAAAATAATAAATTTAAATTATAATATTAAATTTTTAAATAACAATAAAATTTCTCTAAATTTTTAGAATGACAGTTTCCGCCGAAACATTGAAAGATACGAAGATATTTAGAGGGCACGAAAATAGATCAGCGGTTCTAGATTTTATGATCAACGAAAATGGACTTGTCCCAATGTTTTTGACCATCGGCAAGGCACAAGATAAGGATGAACGCAGAAAACGAGTGGCCAGAGAGGTGAGCAAAAATACGAAATTATTCCTAAATTAAATTTTAATTAATTTTTAATTCCGAAAAATATGGCCATAAAATGTTGAAAAAATATTCTCCAATTTTATTTAAAAATTTACAGCTGCAATTATTCCATCTGCTAAAAAATGTGATCATTGAACATAATGGCAGTGCATTGAATGAATTGTATAGATATTTTGTGGAGCAAATGAGAACAAATGTGATTGGATTGACAGTAAGTTTTGTCCAATTAAAAAATACTTTGAAAAATTATTAAAAATTGAAAATAATTTTTAGTCAATTTTTAGACTTTTTAAATTATTTTTAAAGCATATATTTTATTTTATTCACTAATTAAAAATTATTTTGCAGATTTTGCAAACATTCAAAGCCGATCAAACTTCGAAATATTCACTGCGAAATTGGGCAAAAGTGCGCAAAGCGATGATGCCAATGCATCAGGCAAAATATGATTTGGACATTTTGAGGGAATATGCACAGAAGAAAATTTTTGATTATCGTGGAATGCAGGAAAGATTGAAGAAATTTGGTAAATAATTTGATTTATTTATTTAATTTGTCCAAAAATATCTGAAATTTTGTCTTTTGAAAAAATTTTATATTTTTATGGAAAAAATTAATTAATAAAATAATTTAATTTTAAATAATTTATCCTCTTTTTGGTTTTGATTTAATTAATTAAATAAAATTAATTCTATAGAAAATACTAATTCGGAGAAAAACAAAATTTTAATTGCACAATTTCAACAAAGAATTTTAATTTAAAAAATTTTTTCAGACGAAAAAATCCAAAACAAAATCAACGATTGCGTTCCAAACATGGAAGATGTTCACAAATTGAAAGAGGTACGAGGCGATGAAAAAGATGGCCAAAAAGAAAATGTGGTGGAATTGAAAAAGGGCGTAAAAATGGCACAAAAACCACCGCCACATTTAATGGCAGCAACAAAAGGAAATAATAAGACGATAAAAGGAAGACGTTAATGAACAAATACATTTGGGAAAGGTATAAGATATTGTTGAAAAATTAATTGAAATATTTGTAAATTTTTATTAATTTTTTATTTGGATATTTGTAAATTCTGTTACATTTTTTGATGTTTTGGATTCTTTGTAAATTTTGTATGTAAAATTTTTAATTTCGATAAAATTTTCCCTCAAAATTTAAATTTATTAGTGAAAGATGTAAAATTTGCCCAGTAGCAGAATTTCTTTATTTTTAAAATGTGTCTGTAAAGTAAAGACAAATATTAATTAAAAAACTGCCTTTATGGGTAATTTAATAATAGAATTGATTTTGAATTTTAAATAAAAAAAAAATTATTATATTAAATCCAATAAACCACCTCTTAAAAAAAATTATATTTTATTTAAATTTTTATCCAACTACAAGAAATAATTTTAATTAAGAATTAGTGCACAAGAAAGATCATTGCGAAGGAATGAAATTTAGCAAGCACAAAAATAAATATTTAAATTCTCAAATAATATTAAAGCCGACAATACATCTTTTAAATATATTTTAGAGCCTTTTCCACAATTCTCAGCAGCAGTTGTCCAACGGCCACGCTGACCAGCTGGCCTGATGATTTGGGTTTCATTTTGCCCCTTCTATACACTTATTCTCGCCCTTTCCACCATCCTCCGCCCGAGAATGATCGCCAATGAAACGGCTGACCACTTTTCTCACTCCAATCCAGAGACTACCTCCCCTTTTCATAGTCCTCATTCACATCGCCGGGTTTTGCCCTTCACACATCCTTCCGTCCCCCCGATCCAATTCAATCTCCATCCCCATCCATATTCAACCAACAAATCATCCGTACATTGCCCAACACCCTATATTCACCATCCTCCATCCATTTCCTCCTCCACCCATCCCCAATTGACCAATTTTAGCGCATTGCTCAAGTGTTTTCGGCGGGGCACAACATATTTATGTGATGCAAATGTGATGGAATGTAAATGTACACATTCCATTTATGTTAGCCATTTGCATGCAATGGCCTCTTGACAAAAAAAATTTATTGAGCATTTTGCGCGCCCCTCATTTTGTATTCATTCTTATTCCCGACAAAAATATTTCCATAATAATGAATATTTTTTGATTGAATAAATAGCTAATTCTAAACTATAAATAAGGAAATGCACATTTCGTTCAATAATGGCCATAAGAAAACGAGACTTATTTGCTTTTTTTATCCATTTAGTAATTTTTAGAATATTTTAATGAGTATTGTCTTCAGTTGGTTTATAAAATAAAATTTTGTGATAAAAAAATACGTGCTTATCCCTAAATTATTTAGTGTGATATATATTTTAATTAATGAATTGAAATAATTAATCGGGAGAATTTTATTAATTTACTATATAACTTGTTTAACCATATTTTATGAATGTGCGAATTTCAATATTCTTTTTTTTTAATATTTTTTACTTATGTAATAATCAGAATTTTTTAATTTGTTTATTATTAATTCATTCAAAAATAGTTTAACTTGTTAGTATTTTCTATTTCTTTTAAATTTAATTTTCTTCCGTGATTCCTCCTTCCAATTTGATGCCATCATTTTGTGGCCCAATTTCGCATTGGAAATTGCGTTTAGGATTCGGGAAAAATGGGGCACAGCAACAGCGGCAAACATTTTCTTCTTCCCCTTTTTTATTTTGGCTGAAAAATATAATTTTAAAAAATAAAATTTTTAATATTTGTCCACTTTATTTGCGGAACGCAATTCAAAAATTGAATATTGTTGACAAAAGTTAGCTGAAAAAAAATATTTAATAATTTTAAATTAATTTACAACTTTTACCATTGAATCGCTGACATTTGGTAGTGAAATTGCTGGGTTAGGCCAAAAATTGCATCCGCCCAATTTTTGAGTAAATTCGCATGAATTACTTTGGTCCACTTCGGGGCAAAGACGTTCGGCCACAAAAAGTGCATTTATTGAGGATGGATTTCCCCTTGAATATTTTGGTAAAATTTAATTAAAATTAATTAATTGAACATTGATATCCTCTTAATTTTTTTTAGTTTATAAATAATTTAAAAAAGAAAATTTGGCTATTAGGTAGTATACGCACTTTTTTCTTTCTGAACTTATCTGGACGAGTGATAGTCCATTCGAAAGAGCTCGCCGAGCTGAGTCGAACTAGAGGAGGGCGAAATCTGAAAACCCCCCAGGGGCTGAGATACAGTATGCCGAAATTTGAAAAGTGAATGGTCCCCCCTTATGGGTCGAAACTCTAAAAATTTTTAAAATTTTTTCGGTCATATTATAGTTCAATCGACGCGTCTCGATGAGAGGAGTCCGAATCTGCCATTGGTTTCGCATAAAACCGAAAAATAAAAAAGTTATGGCCATTTTTCTTTCAGAGTTGGGGCTAAGTTTAGGGGTTAGGATTAGGGTTGGGGCTAGGGTTAGGGCTTAGGGGCTCGGAGGAGAGGAGTCTTAAAGAAGTCTAACATATCGCCGGGAATTTTGTCAAAAAATAATATTCTAGGTTGCGCGGCAACATGCGCAACTTTGTAAAAGTTGCCGAGCAACTCAGCGCAACTTCGCCCACCCCTAGTTCGACTTAATTTTTCGAGCTCTTTCGAATGAGCTATCACTCACCCGAATCGGTTCAGAAATAAAAAAGTGCGTATACGCCCCAATTTTCGAAAATTTAATTTTAAAAAGAAAATTGCAAAAACCAAAAAGGGAATGAATATTTCGGACAATAATAATGAATAAACGACTCGCTTATATAGATTGACTCAATTCCTAGAGGGAAAATCGAATGGGAAACAGGCAATAGGAGGAAATAAAACTAAAAGAGAGGAGCCAATTCATCACTGTCTATCCCCCTTACACCCATTTCTCTATTCTCTCCCCCAGTGAGATAAAGGAAAACCCGGAAAACCCGAAACCGAAACTCCCACCACCGATTGAATGGCTGCTTTTTATTTTTTGGGCCATAACTTCAGCAATGAGATAATTAATTTAGGAAAAAGCGATATACCAGTAAAGTGATTGAGTTCCCTCTACAAAATACTTTTTAAAAATTTTATTAAAGAAAATGTTTTTAAAATTCATCCAAATTTGTTTAAATAGAAAAAGTGGTACTTTTCGGTTGGTTATCTATTCAGATTACAAAAAATTTTTAGATTCTTATTTTATTATTCATATTTAGTTGTAAAGCAATTTAAAAAAAACATGATTTTATTTTTAGGTGATTTTAGGGTTGACAAATTTTGGGGTAGAAATATAGAATAATTTCGTTGGAAAAAATCTCGGATTAGATAACCGAAAATGAACAAAAATATCCTTTATTTCTACCCCAATTTCTAAAATTATTCCCTTTTATAAATTAATAATCCCCAGCAAACCTGCGTGAACATTTTCTGCCGCAACTTTGTTGATAACTTTGCCAATTTTTACAAATTAATTCAATTAAATTCCTCATATAAATACCTGCAATATCCACATTGTTCTCTGCTAATTGTGGCCTCCCTCAAATATTCCACCACATTTGAGAATGCTTGACCCCATCTTTCGCGCAATAATTTGTAGAAAATATGAGTTCGGCAACCCTTCCTCCCAGGCAGCAATTGATCAAAATAGGAACGTTGCCAGAGGGGATTGTCACCTTTTAGCCAAATGCCTGTCAATTATAGATTAATTTCACGAAAAATAATAAAAAAATATTTTTGAGCTGGAATTTTTTACTTTATTTAATTTTTATTTTTAATTAATTTTTAATTAAATTAAATTTTCTAATTAGTAACCTTCCAGCCAAATGGCTAAAAAATTAAAATTTTTCTTTAAAAATAAAAAATTTATTTTTAAAATTTTTTGGTTAAATTTATTTTTATTTTTTTTTTAATTTAAATTATTTTTTTGTTTTAATTTAATCCTTTATTATTAATTTTTTCTAAATTTACATGGTCCCCAATCGCCCCATTCCTCGCAATTTTCAGCCTGAGCCGCATTGCTAAACATTGAAACCAGTTGGGTATCTGAAAATTTAAAAAAAATTTTATTAAAAATTTTAATCAATTTAAAATTAAAATTTACCTCCAAATTGAATCAAAATTACAAAAGGAAAAAGGAAAAATAAAATCATTTTAATTTTCCTTTTACTTTGTAAATTCTTTATAAATTGGATAGTAAAATTTGGTCAAAATTTTAACTTATAATAAAATGTAAAATATGCTTCAATGGATAATAAAAATTTGCGCAAAATCGGCGCGGTCTCTGCAAAAGAAGATGACTGCATGGTGCATGGATAAACCGGTTCAACAATTCCCTTTTATGGCAAAATTTGCATTTACAATTTTGTTTTAATTTTAAAGGCCAATCCTCTAAAGAATTTCATTTAGCATATTCATAAATTGAATCTAAATTTACTAATAAAGCTAAAAAAAATTCATACTTCATCAATGGAGAAATACCAAATATTTATTATTAATTATTAATATATTTTGTATAAAAAACATTAGTTTATTCAGCTCAAATATACTTTTAATTAATATATCTTAATAAGGTATTTTTGGCCAGATTTTTACAAAATTAATGATCCCCATTTGATAATTAGGATCGGATTAGGGATATGCGATTTGATAATCAATCCCAATTTGTGACCTTAATCTTAACCTTAACCCCTAGACCCGATAACTTAATAAAATGGTCACTTACATTTTACCGAGTTGACTCTTAAAAAATTTGAGATGACAGATAATTAAGAAGTACCAAATCTTAATCTCTTTATATTTTTATTAATACGTTCCTTTTTTAAAAGCCCGATGACCAGA
Organism: Pratylenchus scribneri; assembly: GCA_030063045.1. NCBI lineage: Eukaryota > Metazoa > Nematoda > Chromadorea > Rhabditida > Pratylenchidae > Pratylenchus > Pratylenchus scribneri. The sequence goes on along the minus strand of JAQSEB010000037.1, from coordinate 139 downwards.
CATGTATCTAGGATTTTTGAATGGGGGGGGGGGGGGTACCCATGTAAAAAAATTTCTAGACCGAGGTATGCATGTAAAAAAAAACTTTGCCCAAGTAAAAATTTTGGCCAAAAATGGCCCCGCAGGATAAAATTTTGGT